>OX387913.1:0-4800000 GCA_947578465.1 Thera obeliscata
CTAACCTAACCTAACCTAACCTAACCTAACCTAACCTAACCTAACCTAACCTAACCTAACCTAACCTAACCTAACCTAACCTAACCTAACCTAACCTAACCTAACCTAACCTAACCTAACCTAACCTAACCTAACCTAACCTAACCTAACCTAACCTAACCTAACCTAACCTAACCTAACCTAACCTAACCTAACCTAACCTAACCTAACCTAACCTAACCTAACCTAACCTAACCTAACCTAACCTAACCTAACCTAACCTAACCTAACCTAACCTAACCTAACCTAACCTAACCTAACCTAACCTAACCTAACCTAACCTAACCTAACCTAACCTAACCTAACCTAACCTAACCTAACCTAACCTAACCTAACCTAACCTAACCTAACCTAACCTAACCTAACCTAACCTAACCTAACCTAACCTAACCTAACCTAACCTAACCTAACCTAACCTAACCTAACCTAACCTAACCTAACCTAACCTAACCTAACCTAACCTAACCTAACCTAACCTAACCTAACCTAACCTAACCTAACCTAACCTAACCTAACCTAACCTAACCTAACCTAACCTAACCTAACCTAACCTAACCTAACCTAACCTAACCTAACCTAACCTAACCTAACCTAACCTAACCTAACCTAACCTAACCTAACCTAACCTAACCTAACCTAACCTAACCTAACCTAACCTAACCTAACCTAACCTAACCTAACCTAACCTAACCTAACCTAACCTAACCTAACCTAACCTAACCTAACCTAACCTAACCTAACCTAACCTAACCTAACCTAACCTAACCTAACCTAACCTAACCTAACCTAACCTAACCTAACCTAACCTAACCTAACCTAACCTAACCTAACCTAACCTAACCTAACCTAACCTAACCTAACCTAACCTAACCTAACCTAACCTAACCTAACCTAACCTAACCTAACCTAACCTAACCTAACCTAACCTAACCTAACCTAACCTAACCTAACCTAACCTCACCGCTCCCACCCGCGGTCGAGAGCGCCACGTTTTTGAGTGTCTCCACGCCAAAAAATCCACTAAAAATAGCAAAAAGTGCGCAAATAGCAAGTGCGATACGTCAAAAGTTGCGGAAAGTTGAGGCGCACGCGCCAGTGAAAACCGCAGTGTTGCAAGTGAAGTGTGCGCAAAGTTCTGAGTGAAGAACTGCTTTTTTCAATATTTTTGAAGTTTAAAAGTGAGATTTCTCAAATTCTGCAGCGACGACCTATTGATTTTATTACGCCCCCAAAAGGGCCTCCAGGAGTACTACATATTTGCTGCTTTTGCCGATTTTTTCCGTGCAGGAGCACGGAATTAAAGGCAAAAAAACAAAAACCACGTGGCCGCGAGGTCACCGATCCAGTGCTGCCAGAACATTTCTGAAGACGGGCCCTGAAGAGGATTCTGGAGAGCAGCCGGGAGGCACTTCAAGATCTTAATTCGGATAAGTTTTGACTGAATTATTAGCTTTTCAAAATTTTGCATATTTCAACCCTTAATAACTTTTTAAAAAGATCTTTGACATATAATTTTGACAGTGGGAGGGTGTTAGGATTGTGGGGTTCTATCTATATTTAAATTTTTAGACATCATTTATCAACCAGTTTTTAAATTAGAATTTTTTGAAATTTAAGGGTTGACACGTGCTACCCTTTAGAGCACCCCTAGATAAAAAATTTGAATAGGATAAATTAGAAGCCTTAATTTTAAGCCATTCTGTAATTTTTCAGAAATTTTTACCTTAAGATACATATTCTGTGTTAATTTTAAGAACTTTTTTGGTGTTTTTTGCACCCTAAAATTCGAGGGTTTATATTTTAAAATTTCTGACTTACGAAATAGACAGGGCTTGTAAAGCCCTTTAAAACGAGCCCAATCTCGGGTCATTTTGATTGACAATTGTCAAAGTTAGACATAGGGCGGCCATCTTGGCAGCCATCTTGAAAATTTCTATTTGACAGTAACTCTGTAAGCTGTCGTCGTATTGAGGTGGGATTTTTTGTGGTGGCACCGTTGTGACCGTTTCTACCCGAAACCACACTAAAATACCCTTTTTTGGGTCGGACGTTTATTTCCAAATTTGACATCGGGAGACCACAGGTTACGACGGAGACAACACCGGGATCCAAACCCCAGCTTTCTACGACCAAAATTGAGCCGCAGGCGGGCACTCAAAGTTCCATCCGCCATCTTGGACGCCATCTTGTTTTTTAGTGGAATAGCCGTAACTTGGGCCCCTTTGGACGTAGAAGGCTGGGATTTTTTGTGCCATCTTAGGCTTCACCTCCTCCTTGCTTCGACGGTGGTCTGCACTCAATCACGATCAGTCAGATTTTTGGACAAAACTAGTGCTAGGAGAGTGTTGGCTGTGCCAAGGGATTACCAACAATCCAAGTCCCAGGCTTCTAGGAGCTAATTTGAGGGAGCTACGGGGGTTTTTGAAATCGGCGGCCATTTTGTCCGCCATCTTGGAAAACTTCAATTGCCCGTATCTCCTTAACCAAGCTTCCAAATTGGACGCGGTTTTTTGCTTACGCCTGTACTTTGACTGGACTATACTGGACAATATAGAGACTGACTCTAGGTAGAGTCAAAAATATTTTTGTTAGAATTAATTAAAGACTTTACTGACAAAGGGTAGGGCCTCTTAAACTACTCATTGACTCTACATTAGGTAATATTTGCCTTGTTTATACCACTTTTGACTCTGTGGTAGAGAATTATTTACACCTACCATAATTATTTACACTAAATTAAGCTATTTACAACTTTTACAATTTTATATTTTACATTTTATTTGACGTGTTCCTTTGACAAGTTCCACGAGAATGTTTGGATTTCGCACACCAGCGAAAATAACGAAAGAGCAAGAAGGAGACCCCAAAGAAGTGATGATGCCGAAGCAGAAAGAAGACGAAAACAACCAAATGCCGTGTGTTGACCTGACTGAAACACACAAAAATGACAAGACCTTCAGTGTCCACACCAGCCCGGTCCCAAGCGTGAGGAGAAGTATTGGCGAGTGGGAATCCGGGAAACCGGATCCACAGGCCAGCACTTCAGTGACCCCCAAAAAGGCAGGGAAGGTGGAGCCGGTGAAGCTGAAAATAAAAGCGTCAACCTCCCAAGTGGAGAGTAAAGTAGCAACCCGCAGACTTTCAGCAGAACCGGCGAAAACCCCACCTAGCCAGAAAACGAACATCAAGCAAAGGGACCGGAATGAATTGGCAAGACAATGTGTTGTCAAAGTGAAGACCTGCCTGGGGAACTCCAGAAACCTTAAAACAGAGATAAAGACGGAAGTGTTGAGTGCTGTAGACCAACTTTACCAGCTGTACAAAGAAGGAGAAAGCGTAAAAGGAAGGACGCTAACCAAAAGACCCGAACTGGAAAAAGAGACAGAACCTGAAAGGGAAAAAGAAAAAGGTGAACCGGAAAAAGAACAGAGAGAAGAAGAAAAAGAGCTTATGAGGAAAATAGACGAACACACAAGACTCATACAAGAAAGCAACGAGAGAATGGATAGGTTGAAGGAAACAATTGAGAAACACCATGAAATGCAAGAAAAGCTGACATACGCGAATGTAGCAGCGGCGCACCCCCGGAGACAGCCCCTGGAACAGACCGCGCTACATTCAGTCGTAGTCACAGCAAAGAACGAGAAAGAGACAGGGGACGAAATACTGACCAGGATAAGGGAAGTAGTCAAAGCTAAAGAAGGAGGAATAGAAGTTGAGAGGATACGGAAAGGAAAGGACAGGAAGGTTATTGTAGGTTGTAGAACGGAAAAAGACAGAGACCAGGTAAAAGAACGGCTCAAAAGAGCGGAAGAGCACCTAAACGTACAAGAAGTGAAGAACAAAGATCCGCTAGTGATACTGAGAGACGTCCTTCAGTACAACAGTGACCAGGACATCATTGGAGCACTGTGGACCCAGAATAAAAGGGTCTTGAAGGACCTCAGGGAACAGGACAACAAGGTGGAAGTGATGTACAGGAAGCGATCGCGAAACCCCCAAGCAAGCAGTGTGATTATGAGAGTGCCCCCCAAAGTGTGGCAGCGCTTAGTCGATGCGGAGTCAATCATGATTGACCTACAGCGAGTGAAGGTGGCAGACCAGTCGCCACTAGTACAATGCTCACTATGCTTGGGCTACGGTCATGGTCGTCGATTTTGCAAAGACAGCATTGAGAAATGCAGCCACTGCGGGGGGCCGCATATGAAAACGGACTGTGCAGATTGGCTTGCAGGAGCAGCCCCCACGTGTTGCAACTGCATACGCGCCAAGCACGATAGAGTCGACCACAATGCATTCAGCGGTGAATGCCCAATCAGGCAGAGGTGGGAGACTATAGCACGGGCCACCATAGCATACCAGTGTTAAGGTGGCCCCGGGCGTAAAATCTTCCTCAGCTAGCGCAAAAGCCTACCTCATAGCACAAGCCAATTTACAGCGAAAAGAACTAGCGACACACGAGATGATGCTAATGGCTAGCGAAAAGAAAATGGCTTTTGCGCTACTTCAAGAACCGTACACTGGATCTATTGCAAGAATGAAAACCTATGGGGGAGCCAGGATTTTCCAGAACACTAATCAAGGGGATGGCACCATAAAGGCGGCAATAGCCGTCTTTGATGACGATATGGATGTAATCCAACTACCGAATCTCACCACAAACAACATCGTTGTGGTGAAGTTGAAAACAAGTGCCTGGGAAATCGTGGCTGCCTCGCTCTATTTCGAACCCGACTTGACGAGCATAGAACCGTACTTGGAGCAGCTGAGGAGGATAGAAGAGCAGGAAAAACCAAGACACCTGATTGTTGGGGGAGATGCGAACGCGAAAAGCACCTGGTGGGGAAGTAGTGTCATAGACCAGAAGGGTGAGGAACTGGCGGGATTTTTAGAAGAAACAGGCTTGCAGATACTCAACGACGGCGACACTCCAACCTTCGATACTATTAGAGGAAACAAGAGGTACACCAGCTTTGTGGACATCACGGCCTGCACGGCGGATATGTTAAGCCTGGTCGAAGACTGGAAAGTTAACGAGGGAGTGATAAGTTCAGACCACAACGCGATAACATTTAAAATTAGACTAACCAAATCAAAAGGGACCAGTATTAACAGAACCACTAGAATTTTCAATAGTAAGAAAGCTAATTGGAGCGAATTTCATGAGAAATTCGCCCAATTGCGAGAGGAAAATAAAATTAATAATGAAGATATAGGGAAAATAGATTGCAAAATAGAACTAGATAAAAAAGTAGAAAAATATATAAAAACAATAGTAGATACATGTAATGATTGCATACCAAAATTAAAAACAGTCACAAAAATTACCTTGCCGTGGTGGTCCGATCATCTCGAGAAGCTGAAGAAGGAGGTCAAAACCAGGAAACGTCGAATCCGTTGTGCAGCGCCGGTCCGAAGGAGTATGGTCGTCGATGCGTACCTGCAAGCAAAAGAAACATATGAGATAGAAGCTAAGAAGGCACAAACAGAAAGCTGGAAGGAGTTCTGCAGCAAACAGGATAGGGAGGGATTATGGGAGGGGATATATCGAGTTATAGGTAGGACGACCAAGAGGCAGGAGGACATCCCCTTGGTGAAAGACAAAAAGGTGCTCTGTGGCAAAGAGTCGGCGGAGTTATTGGCTAACACTTTCTACCCGGAGGACTTGGAAAGCCAGGATAATGAAGACCACCGTCGTACACGAGCAGAAGCTAACCAAGTAAACGGCTGGGTTCATGATGAAAACCATGACCCACCGTTTACTATGGAAGAGCTGAAAACCGCGGTGGAAAGCTTCAATCCTAAAAAAGCCCCGGGAATGGACGGCCTTACGGCAGACATCTGCAGTAAGGTGATAGCACAAAACCCAGAAATCTACCTCACTCTTGCCAACAAATGCCTGACGTTGCATCACTTCCCGACCATATGGAAAGAGGCAACAGTCATAGTACTGAGAAAGCCGGGGAAAAAGGACTATGCGGACCCCAAAGCATACAGACCCATCGGCCTACTACCGGTCATGGGAAAGATTCTTGAAAAGATGTTGGTTGGACGCATAAAGTGGCATATTCTTCCAAAGTTGACCACCTGCCAGTATGGTTTCATGCCCCAGAAAAGCACCGAGGACTCCCTCTATGATCTAATGCAGTACATACGAGCCAAACTGGATCAGAAAAAGCTGATCACCATGGTTTCATTAGACATAGAGGGAGCCTTCGACAATGCGTGGTGGCCAGCCATAAGAACCAGACTGGCGGAAGAAAAATGTCCCGTAAACATTAGAAGGCTCCTAGACAGCTATCTACAAGATCGCAAGGTAAGAGTGAGGTACGCTGGACAAGAACACATAAAGAGGACCAACAAGGGATGTGTCCAAGGATCGATAGGTGGGCCCATACTGTGGAACCTTCTCCTGGACTCTCTTCTGAAGGGTCTTGAACGGAGAGGAGACTACTGCCAGGCGTTCGCCGATGATGTAGTTTTGGTCTTTGATGGGAATACGGCACAGGAAGTTCAGGTACAGGCCAATGCCGCCCTCGCCTATGTTCAGTGGTGGGGTGTCGAACACAAGTTAAAATTTGCACCTCATAAAACAAATGGAATGGTAATTACAAGAAAGCTGAAGTTCGACACACCACTGCTGAGGATGGGCGGGGTCGACATTGAGATGTCCCGAGAGATAAAGATACTAGGTTTAACAATAGATGACAAACTGACCTTCAATAACCATACGGCGAATGTATGCAAGAAAGCTCTTAACATTTACAAGAAGTTAGCCACAGCCGCCAGGGTCAGTTGGGGTCTTCACCCTGAAGTCGTTCGGACTATTTATGTAGCAGCAGTTGAGCCTACAATAATGTACGCCGCGAGTGTCTGGGCACAGGAAACAACAAAAATAGGCATACAGAAACAGTTGAACGCGGTGCAACGAGGATTCGCTCAAAAGCTGACGAGAGCGTACCGGACCGTTTCCTTAAACTCTGCTCTAGTGCTGGCAGGGATACTCCCGCTTGACCTAAGAATACAAGAGGCAGCCGCTTTGTACAAGGCCAAGCGAGGGGTGCCCCTGCCTGTACTAGCAGACAGAGAGGTGGAAAAAATGGTGCGCTACACAGAGTCCCCTCATCCAGCAGACCGTATGAACCTGGAGTTCATTAACCTGATTGACCAGGAAGCTGTGGACAGCCACAATCACCATGATGTCAGAATGTTTACCGATGGCAGCAAAATTGAGGGAAAAGTCGGAGCTGCTCTGTCCTTATGGAACGACGAAGCCGAGACAAAGACCCTCAAGTTGAAGCTGCCATCATTCTGCACAGTATATCAGGCCGAACTCCTGGCTATCTGCAAAGCCACGACCGAAATACTCAAACGTCCGGAGAGGAGTTACGGAATATTCAGCGACTCAAGAGCAGCACTTCAGACAGTAAGCAACGCAGGCTCCACACATCCTCTAGCCGTGGAAACTCGTAACAACCTCCGAGGGGCTTTGACCCAGAATAAGGTTGTTTCCCTATTCTGGATCAAAGCCCACGCTGGCCTGGAAGGAAATGAACGGGCGGATCAGCTTGCCAAGGATGCAGCACTAAAAAGTAAAAAGTCCCCAGATTATGATTTTTGCCCCGTTTCCTTTGTCAAGAGACAGATAAGGCTGGAAACTCTTGGCAGATGGAACGACCGCTACAGAACAGGTGACACGGCTTCAATAACTAAAATATTTTTCCCAGACGCAAATCACGCATTTAAGACTGTAAGACAACTTGACTTGACTAGTACTATGACGCAAATAATGACAGGACATGGTGGGTTCTCCGAATATTTGACCCGTTTCAAATGTAAGGAGAACCCATCATGCGTTTGTGAACCAGGCGTGAGCGAATCAGTGCCGCACATTCTTTTTGAATGCCCTGTAGACGGATTAAGGCGGTATGAGGCAGAACAAAAGCTCGAATGCAAATTAGAGGCCAAAAATGTAAGCGCACTCATGGCAGATAAAAAGAAAAGGAAAGTATTAATAGAATACTGTACAAAAATAGCAGAAAGTGTAATAAATAGAAATAAAGATAAATAAAATATGGTGAATATATATTATGTAATATATATAAACAGCATATATAAACTCATAGCATAAGAAATATCTGAAAGTAAGAATATTTTTACAGTAGAAATTAAAACTTAAAAGAAATGTATAGAAATTAAGCAAGATTGTGTATAAACTAGATATAAATAATAAGATAACATGTAATTAGATATAAGAACCCCCCTAGACCCCAAGTGGGTACGATAAGATTGTAGCCCCAAGTCCCGTAGATAGAAATAAACGATAAAAATGTCTTTGATTTCGTCAAAGGAACGAGAAAAAAAAAAAAAAAAAAAAAAAAAAAAAAAAACCTAACCTAACCTAACCTAACCTAACCTAACCTAACCTAACGATAGCGTATTGCTAAGGTGGTCACGGGGGTCTTACCTGCACAAATCAGCGCGAAGCCATACCTAGCAGCTCAAGCAAACTTGCAAAGAAAGGAACTGGCAACACAAGAGCTTATGCTTGAAGCAAGCAAGAGAAGGATGGCTTTCGCGCTGATCCAGGAACCATACATCGGGGCCGTTGGCGAAATAAGGAACTACCAAGGAGCCAGAATCTTCCAGTGCACAAACCGCGGTGATAATGTAGTCAAGGCTGGAGTAGTGGTCTTTGACAAGGACATTGACGTATGTCAGTGTCCAGACTTGACTACGCCAAACATCGTAGTAGTCAAGATGCGCACCAGTGCCTGGGAGATAGCAGTAGTATCCTTCTACTTTGAGCCAACGGAGCCCATCCAACCGTACCTGGAACACCTAAAAAAGATAGCGCAAAAGGTGGGCGTAGGAAAGATCCTAATGGGAGGGGATGCAAACGCAAAAAGCACCTGGTGGGGTAGTGAAAAGATCGATGACAGAGGGGAGGATATGGCTGGGACAATAGAAGAGTTGGATTTGCAGGTGCTCAACGAAGGAGACACCCCAACGTTCGCCACGGTGCGAGGAAACAAAACCTACACCAGCTTCGTAGACATCACGGCCTGCACAACCAACTTACTGGACCTAATAGAGGACTGGAGAGTCGACGAAGGCATTACAAGCTCGGACCACAACGCACTACTTTTCAAAATTAGGCTAGAAAAATCAAAAGGCACACAAATTAGTAGAACCACTAGGGTTTACAATAGCAAAAAAGCGAATTGGGACCAGTTTCATGAGAAACTGGCCCAATTACAAAACGAAAATAGCATAATTAGCGACACAATAGATAAAATAGATACCAACATAGAACTAGAAAACCAAATAAAGAAATACATAGATATCATCACAGAGGCAAGCAATAGTAGTATCCCTAAAACAAAAGAAAAAAGTCAAGTCAACTTACCGTGGTGGTCCGAGGAGCTCGCCCTGCTGAAGAAAAAGGTCGCAACCCACAAACGAAGAGTCCGATGTGCAGCGCCAGTCCGGAGGGAGATGGTCGTCGAAGCGTACCTGCAAATAAAACAAGATTATGAGCACAAAGTAAAAAAGGCACAGATAGAAAGTTGGAAGGGTTTCTGCGAGAAGCAGGACAGGGAAGGAATGTGGGAAGGGATTTATAGGGTGATAGGGAGAACAACGAAGAGACAAGAAGACCTGCCCCTAGTTAAAGAAGGGAAGCTACTAAGACCGAGGAAATCCGCCGAAATGTTAGCCGAAACTTTCTACCCGGAAGATACGGAAGAAAGCGATAGTAGTGAGCACCAGCAAATAAGACATAAAGCCGAACAAGTAAATGGTTGGGAGCATGTTGCAGTCCATGACCCACCTTTTACCCCTGAAGAGGTAAAAGCTGCCACTAACAGCTTCAACCCTAAAAAAGCTCCGGGTTCGGATGGTCTGACGGCAGACATTTGTAGGCATGCTATAGTTCAGGACCCGGAATTGTACCTATCACTGGCAAACAAGTGCCTGGAGCAAGGTTACTTCCCCAAGATCTGGAAAGAGGCGACCGTGGTAGTACTCCGGAAACCGGGGAGGGTGAGCTACACGGAAGCCAAATCCTACAGGCCAATAGGGCTGTTGCCAGTGATGGGTAAAATTCTGGAAAAAATGATAATAAACCGCATAAAATGGCACATCCTTCCGAAACTGAGTGACTGCCAATACGGGTTCATGCCCAGACGGAGCACGGAAGACTCCCTCTATGACCTCATACACCATATACGCGCAAAGCTGAAACAGAAAAAACTTGTCACACTAGTATCGTTGGACATAGAGGGAGCCTTCGACAGTGCATGGTGGCCTGTCATCAGGACTCGTCTGGCAGAAGAAAACTGTCCCATCAACCTGCGTAGAGTCATCGACAGTTACCTCAGCAATAGGCAGGTTAGGGTCAGGTACGCCGGGGAAGAGGTCAGCAGGACTACCACCAAGGGCTGCGTCCAAGGATCCATCGGAGGTCCCATTTTCTGGAACCTGATCCTTGACCCACTGCTAAAAGGACTCGGGCAGCGCGGAGACTACTGCCAGGCTTTTGCTGATGACGTCGTACTGGTGTTTGACGGAGAAACGGCGCTGGAGGTGGAACGACAGGCGAATGTCGCTCTCGCATATGTTCAGGAGTGGGGGGTTAGGAACAAACTTAAGTTTGCACCGCATAAGACCAGCGCGATGCTCATTACGAACAAACTTAAGCACGACACCCCACGCCTGAACATGGGCGGGATCGACATTGGCATGTCGGAGGAGATAAAGATTTTGGGGCTCACGATAGACAGGAAGCTCACGTTCAATAGCCATGCGGCAAATGTCTGCAAAAAGGCATTGAACGTGTACAAGAGTCTGTCGAGAGCCGCCAGAATCAGTTGGGGTCTGCATCCAGAAGTCATCAGAACCATATACACGGCAGTAGTCGAGCCGATCATCATGTATGCAGCCAGTGCCTGGGCACCGGCAGCTAGAAAATTGGGCATACAGCGGCAATTAAATGCAGTCCAACGGGGCTTCGTGCAGAAAATCTGCAAGTCCTACAAAACCGTTTCCCTAAACTCGGCACTAGTGCTGGCTGGCATCCTGCCTCTCGACCTCAGGATACAGGAGGCAGCCGCCCTGTATGAGGCAAAGAGAGGAGTCCCCCAGCCGGCGCTAGGAGACAGGGAAGTGGAAAAGATGGCTGCATTTAACGAATCCCCTCACCCGGCGGAACATATGAGCCTGAAATTCGTATGCCTGGAAGACCAACAACAGGTGGACACTCACAGCGATTACGCAGTCCGAGTGTTCACGGACGGCAGCAAGATCGAGGGCAAGGTCGGAGCGGCATTATCCGTATGGAATATGTCCGCCGAGACCAACACCCGTAAATTGAAGCTGTCGTCCTACTGCACCGTCTACCAGGCAGAATTACTGGCCATATTGGAAGCCACGAGGGTGATTCTGGAGAGCTCCCAGAGTAGCTTCGGCGTATACAGCGACTCGAGGTCCTCATTAGAGGCAATCACTAACTACGCCTCAACACACCCTCTCGCTGGAAATATCCGAAAGAACCTAAAGATAGCAAAGGACCAAAACAAAACTGTTGCTTTGTTCTGGGTCAGGGCTCATGCAGGTCTCGAGGGTAACGAGAGGGTTGACACCCTTGCAAAGGACGCGGCCCTTCGTAAAAAGACCAAACCCGACTATGACTTCTGCCCAGCTTCGCACATAAAAAGGCAGATAAGGATGGGGACGCTTGAGGAGTGGGGAAATAGATATAAGGCTAGCGAAACAGGCTCAACAACTAAATTGTTTTTTCCCGATGCCATAGCTGCTTACAAGACAATAAAACATGTGAAGCCAGCCGGAGTACTAACGCAAGTAATGACAGGGCACGGTGGGTTCTCCGAATACTTGGCACGTTTCAAGTGTAAGGATAACCCATCGTGCTCCTGCGAGCCCGGCAAGCCGGAGAGCATCCCGCACATCCTCCTTGAATGCCCCATATTCGGCAAAGAAAGATACGAGTTGGAGCAGAAAACAAATGTTACCTTGACACCAGACAGTGTTTGTGAATGTACTAGAAATAAAAATATAAGAGACCAATTTTTAGACTACTGTAAAACCGTAGCAAATAAGATAATAAATAAAAATAAGGATAAATAAGTTTGCATGAATATACATATTTAAATAATATGTATAAGTTCATCAATAAATAAATATTGTAAAAAACCGTTAGTATAAAATAGGATTAAAAATTAATGTAATAAAAACTGTAGAAATTAGGATTTTGCCGCACTAAACCATAATTGTTAGAAATAAGATAGCACATAGAAACTGTAAATTAGACTAAGCCCTTCCCTGTTGTTTGTATAAGTAGAAATTAAGAACAAGTAATCAGATTTAAGACAACCCCTAGACCCCAAGAGGGTACGCTAAAACTGTAGTCCATTACCTGAAAATAGAATTAAACGAGAAAAAGTCTTTGATTTCGTCAGAGGAACGAGGTATTTAAAAAAAAAAAAAAAAAAAAAAAAAAAAAAAAAAAAAAAAACCTAACCTAACCTAACCTAACCTAACCTAACCTAACCTAACCTAACCAAAAGAAAACTATGAGACAAAAGTAAAACTGGCCCAAACAGAGAGTTGGAAGGAATTCTGTGGGAAACAAGAACGGGAAGGATTGTGGGAAGGGATCTACAGAGTGATAGGCAGGACTACAAAAAGGCAAAATGATCTACCCCTGGTCAAGGAAGGAAAAATGCTGAATCAGAAAGAGTCTGCGATATGGCTAGCGCAAACATTTTTAACTAAGAGGAGGATAACGATGACCACAAGCGTATCCGACGAGAGGCTGAACAAGTAAACGGGCCGAGTCATAATGAAAACCATGACCCGCTGTTTACCTCTGAAGAACTCAATCACGCAGTGGATAGTTTTAATCCTAAAAAAGCCCCGGGTGCAGATGGGTTAACAGCCGATATTTGCAAGCAAGCCATAAATCACGACCCCAAGCTTTACCTCTCACTGGCAAATAAGTGTCTAAAACTAGGCCACTTCCCAAACATCTGGAAGGAAGCAACAGTTGTAATCTTAAGAAAACCTGGGAAGGAAACTTACACAGAGCCAAAGTCTTACAGGCCGATTGGCCTATTGCCAGTGATGGGAAAGGTTCTGGAAAAAATGATAGTAGGAAGAATCAAGTGGCACCTTCATCCAAGAATCAGTACACGCCAATACGGTTTTATGCCCCAAAAAAGCACCGAAGACTCCCTCTATACCCTGATACAACACATCCGCGGAAAATTGACAAACAGGAAGATCGTAACCATGGTTTCATTGGATATAGAGGGAGCCTTCGACAGCGCATGGTGGCCCGCAATAAGAGTGAGACTGGCTGAGGAGAAGTGCCCATTGAACATCAGACGACTCATAGACAGCTACCTGAAAAACAGAAAAGTCAAGATTAGATATGCAGGCGAAGAAGTCACCAGAGAAACAACTAAAGGGTGTGTCCAAGGATCCATTGGGGGACCGATTCTGTGGAATCTGCTCCTCGACCCACTACTTCAAGGCCTGGAGGCTCGGGGAGACTACTGTCAGGCCTTCGCGGATGATGTAGTCCTCGTCTTTGATGGAGACACGGCGATGGAGGTACAGGGACAGGCCAATGCCGCCCTCGCGTACGTTCGGGAGTGGGGTATCCAAAACAAGTTAAAATTTGCGCCACACAAAACAAATGCGATGGTACTAACTCGAAAGCTAAAATATGATACCCCACTCCTGAGCATGGGCGGGGTCCACATAGGCATGTCCAAAGAGTTTAAAATCCTTGGCCTCATCATCGATGACAAACTTACCTTCAACAGCCATGCAGCAGGCGTTTGCGTAAAAGCACTGAAACTTTACAAACGTCTATCACGAGCAGCCAGGATCAGCTGGGGCCTTCATCCCGAAATAATACGCACCATCTATCTGGCGGTAGTCGAACCAGTCGTACTATATGCAGCTAGCGTGTGGGCACCAGCGGCCAAAAAACTGTGCATACAGAAACAGTTGAACTCTGTGCAAAGGGGCTTCGCCCAGAAGCTTTGCAGAGCCTATCGCACAGTTTCGCTGAACGCGGCGCTAGTGTTGGCCGGAATACTCCCTTTGGACCTCCGACTACATGAGGCAGCAGCCCTATACGAGGCAAGAAGGGGAGTGTCCCGGCCAGCCCTAGGCGATAGGGACGTGGAACAAATGGTCCCGTTTGGAAGCACACCGCATCCAGCCGAGCGAACGGATCTCCAGTTTACATGCCTGGTAGACCAACAACAGCTAAACACCTACAGCGATCAATCAGTGCGAATATTTACGGACGGAAGTAAAATCAACGGCAAGGTTGGAGCAGCCCTGTCCCTATGGGACAGGAATGCGGAAACAAAATCCCGAAAACTGAAGCTTTCGTCCGACTGTACGGTCTACCAGGCCGAATTGCTGGCAATCTGTGAGGCCACAGGCGAAGTACTAAAGAGCAAACACAAAACCTTTGGCATATATAGTGACTCTAGATCCTCACTCGAGGCAGTCACAAACTGGAGTTCCACCCACCCCTTAGCAGTAAAGATCCGTAAAAATCTAAAAGCCAGTAAAGACCAAAACAAGGAAGTGTTCTTGTTTTGGATCAAGGCACACGCGGGGTTGGATGGCAACGAGAGAGCGGACCAACTGGCTAAAGATGCGGCGCAGAATATAAAAAAGAGACCTGACTATGACTTATGTCCGGTCTCATTCGTCAAGCGACAACTACGGATGGAGACGCTTGACGAATGGAACCGGAGATATACTACTGGTGAGACTGCCTCGACAACAAAAATGTTCTTTCCTGACGCTGTTAAAGCCTTTAAAATAGTAAGACAAATAAATCTGACTGGAACATTGACGCAAATAATGACTGGACATGGTGGGTTTTCCGAATATCTGAATAGATTCAAATGTAAGGAAGACCCATCATGTATCTGTGAGCCAGATAAAATAGAGACCGTAGAACACATACTATTTGAATGCCCTGCCTTCGGTAAAGAGCGTTACGAAATAGAAAGTAAATTAGACATGAAAATAGAAGCAAGCAATGTAAATAAGATAATAGCTAATAAGTACCAAAGAGATGAGTTCATCTCATATTGCAAAAATGTAGCAAATAAAGTTATAAGTAGAAATAAGTAGATATAAAAAACCTTGTTGACTGTATATATTGATATATATATAAGAAACCAGCATAATATTATAACAGATTAAAAACGCAATAGGTTGTAAGCTAGAACTAAGAAAATTCTATAGAAGTGTAAGAAATTAAGAAAAAGATAATATATGAAAGATTGTATAGATATAGCCTTATTCCTCCCAAAACATGTAGAACAGTAAGAAAGTGCACAAATTGTAAAACAGATAATAAAATCTCTGGCTTTGTCAGAGGCCTCTCTTAGTTTTATAAAAAAAAAAAAAAAAAAAAAAAAAAAAAAAACCTAACCTAACCTAACCAAGACGTGCAAATGCCGCCCTCGCCCATGTGCAGGAGTGGGGTGTCAACAACAAACTTAAATTTGCTCCACACAAGACAAAAGCTATGCTTATCACTAGGAAGCTCAAATATGACACACCACTGCTGCGGATGGGTGGGGTAGACATAGGCATGTCTCCTGAAATAAAAATTCTGGGCTTAACAATTGACGAAAAACTCACTTTCAACACCCACGTCGCGGAGGTCTGCAGAAAAGCTCTTAATATATATAAGAAGCTCTCCAGGGCGGCAAAGGTTAGCTGGGGACTCCACCCTGAAATCACCCGAACCATTTACACGGCGGCAGTAGAGCCAGTTATCATGTACGCTGCCAGTGCGTGGGTACAGGCTTCAGATAAACTGGGGGTGCAACGGAAACTCAATGCAGTGCAAAGAGGTTTCGCTCAGAAACTGTGCAGGGCATATCGCACAGTGTCTCTCAACTCGGCACTCGTGCTGGCCGGACTACTACCACTTGACCTCAGAATTAAAGAAGCAGCCGCACTTTATGAGGCCAAGAAAGGGATACCCCGACCAGCACTAGTGGACAGAGAGGTCGAGCGCGTAGTGCCGTATGCCAAGACGGAGCATCCGGCAGAACATATGTGCCTCGAGTTCATGAGCCTGATAGACCAGCAACAAGTTGATGACCACAATACCCAAGCAGTCCGAATATTCACTGATGGTAGCAAAATTGATGGTGAGGTTGGAGCAGCGTTATCTTTCTGGGACGACGCAGCTGAAACCAAAGCCATCAAACTGAAGCTACCATCATACTGCACGGTCTATCAGGCGGAACTCTTGGCTATATGCAAGGCCACGAGGGTGATCCTCAAGCGCACAGAAACCACTTTTGGAGTCTACAGTGACTCGAAGTCGTCCCTGGAGACGATCATAAATCCCAGTTCCTCTCACCCCTTGGCAGTGGAGACCAGAAAAAACATCAAGGAAGCCAAACTCCAGAATAAGGTAATTACCCTATTCTGGATCAGAGCACATGCAGGGCTAGAAGGGAATGAGAGAGCAGACCAGCTCGCTAAAGACGCGGCGCACAACACAAAAAGAAAACCTGATTACGACATGTGCCCTGTCTCATTCGTCAAGCGACAAATCCGTACGGACTCGCTTGACGAATGGAACAAGAGGTACATGTCAGGTCAAACGGCGGCAATAACGAAAATGTTCTTTCCCAACGCTATTGATGCCTACCAAATCATCAGGAAACTTGAAACAACCGGTGTAACAACCCAAGTTATGACGGGCCACGGTGGGTTCTCCGAGTACTTGAACCGGTTTAAACGCAAGGAGAACCCATCGTGTATATGCGAACCCGGGAAGGACGAATCAGTCACTCACATTTTGCTGGAGTGCCCCGCGTATGGCCCTGAACGATATAAAATAGAACAAGAAATAAATGAAGAATTAACAGTAGACAACATACAACACATCATGAAGGACAAGTACAACCGTCCAAAATTTTTAAAATATTGTACTAAAATAACAAATAGAGTAATAACAAGAAATAAATAGCATAAGAAAAATATGATGAATATATATATTAAATTATATATATAAGCATAATAAAATAAACTAGCCTTTAAATAAGAAAATGAGCATACGTGCAGTTACATTTAATAAAATTGTGTTAGTTTTAAAAAAAAAAAGTAGAAAGAATAAGATAAAAAACAAAAACCCATAAAAATAATGAAAAGTTTATTGGAGCGTAGAAAATAGAAAGCATAGAATTAAGATATTAGATAAGAACTTAATGTACACTGTATAAATAACCTTACAAAACCCCTCACCCTTACTTTTAGACACTAAGATTGTATTAGAAAATAAAACAGTACGTAAGCAAAGCCTCTGAAGAAGATCAGAGACCATTTAGTACCGTTTCAAAACGGTAAATTTAAAAAAAAAAAAAAAAAAAAAAAAAAAAAACCTAACCTAACCTAACCTAACCTAACCTAACCTAACCTAACCTAACCTAACCTAACCTAACAAAAAAGTCTAACCTAACAAAAAAAAAAACCCTAACCTAACCATGTAAACTTGTACCTGTTCAAACTTTCGCGCCTCTCCATTTGAAGTTTCCTTTCATCGAGACATAAAAAAAAAAAAAAAAAAAAAAAAAAAAAAAAAAAAAATTGAAAAGAATAGGGAAAAATAGGGATAATTTAGGGAAGCTTACTTTGCCGCTTTTTTACATATTTGTCACTTTTATTAATAGCCTAAGCGCGACCATTCCACAATTTTGTCGCTTTATGACATAAATGTTGAATTGTTAGCTCTATTAAACAGGGGCCTGGTTAAAGCTTGTATGTTATAGTGAAACTAAAAGACGGTAACTGGCAACAATCTGGGTCTGGTTAATGTACATACGTCCAGTTAGAACGAATCCACTTCTAGTCTGCTATGAAATTGTTAAGGCCCATGTACACTAAAGCATTAAACGACGCAAACGAATATTACTTTTTTTATCTAGCGATTAATAATAATTGTCTTAAAGGAGACACCTCCTTTGAGGGTATTTAAAACACATTTCCTGGCACTGCGGTAGCCACTGCCGCAACACGCTCGCTTTATTCGTTCATCATGTTCGTATTTTTATGGTTATAACATAACCTATCCAAGTCGGATCCGCTCTATGTATAATGTATCATAATGTATACCTATGTATCCAGTGCCAGAACAAATAAGTAAAAATCAATGGTTGAATTGCTCTAGTGTCCATGTGACTTAACTAGCATGAATAATAACGGTGCTTAAAATAACGTGATGTACATTATCGCCCAGTGTGGTCAACGTAGGCGATTTATCGCCATTTAGGCTACTCAGGACTAAAATTGGCGACGAAAAAATCATAAAGGCGACTGGTCGCCTGTTAGGCTACTTCAGGGACAAGCCATTTAGATTATCCGAATCGCAAATGAATTGCTTTTAATAAAAATCATAGTCACCCTACAGTCATTCTTGTATGGTTGGTTGTTTAGTTACGGGGCGGGGAATACCCAGAATTTAGCCTAGCAATTATGAAACCAAATTTAGGAGGCAATAAAGTGAAATGTACTTGTATTGCTCTTTAAACTTCAAATTTATTTTATTTTATATTTCGGCTCCTTTTTAGGCGAAAGAATCCTAAATTGGGCTACATTAGGCTACCTGGGCTGTGAAAAATGGCGATATCAGTCCCGGCGTCGTTGGCAACACTGTTATCGCCTCCCAATAATCGCCTGTGGGATACAGTCTGTGGTGGGATTGTTTGGGCCCTATAGATTTCAATGATTTGTTTGTTTTCAGAGATCGATTATTTATTTATTGTCCAGCCTTTGGCGAAATGATGATTCTCGCGGGAGAGTTTTTGATTTCTCTGCTCTTCGATATTAGGTACTACGAATTTCTGTTGATGTGATGGTCCATGCTAGGACAATAACTGCGGTTCTAATCGTGAAGAGTTTACGCCAAATTGACCGCCTCAAGTATAGGGCTTACAACAAAATAAAGTGACAGTGGTCCGGTGAAGTACTTTTTATTTTAGAAACATTACTCTAAGGAACACTCGCCCTCGCCCTCGCCCTCGCCCTCGCAGTCTTCGCAACCAACAACTTAGATCTCCCACGCGAGGAGCTGACGATGCCAAACGGCGACATAACGGAACTGAAGGGTCGGAGTTACGCTTCAAGCCACAGCGGACTCGTCGAGGAGCACTTCTTCATCTTCTTGGAGGGGTGCGCGTCCCCCCCCCGTGCAGCCACCATCCTAGGCCGGGTGTCGCCACCCCCCCATCCGTCGTCACGTCGGCTACATCCCGAGGGCCGCCGCCGCCGCCGCCGCGCTCCAGTATCAGGCTCAGCAAGCCATCGCACGCGGGGCGAGGCGGGAGGGGGACGGACGGGCTCGTTCCTACAGCTCGTCGCTAGCAGGCTGGCTGGTAACGCGGCTACATCCCGAGGGCCGCCGCCGCCGCCGCCGCGCTCCAGTATCAGGCTCAGCAAGCCATCGCACGCGGGGCGAGGCGGGAGGGGGACGGACGGGCTCGTTCCTACAGCTCGTCGCTAGCAGGCTGGCTGGTAACGCGGCTACATCCCGAGGGCCGCCGCCGCCGCCGCCGCGCTCCAGTATCAGGCTCAGCAAGCCATCGCACGCGGGGCGAGGCGGGAGGGGGACGGACGGGCTCGTTCCTACAGCTCGTCGCTAGCAGGCTGGCTGGTAACGCGGCTACATCCCGAGGGCCGCCGCCGCCGCCGCCACGCTCCAGTATCAGGCTCAGCAAGCCATCGCACGCGGGGCGAGGCGGGAGGGGGACGGACGGGCTCGTTCCTACAGCTCGTCGCTAGCAGGCTGGCTGGTAACGCGGCTACATCCCGAGGGCCGCCGCCGCCGCCGCCGCGCTCCAGTATCAGGCTCAGCAAGCCATCGCACGCGGGGCGAGGCGGGAGGGGGACGGACGGGCTCGTTCCTACAGCTCGTCGCTAGCAGGCTGGCTGGTAACGCGGCTACATCCCGAGGGCCGCCGCCGCCGCCGCCGCGCTCCAGTATCAGGCTCAGCAAGCCATCGCACGCGGGGCGAGGCGGGAGGGGGACGGACGGGCTCGTTCCTACAGCTCGTCGCTAGCAGGCTGGCTGGTAACGCGGCTACATCCCGAGGGCCGCCGCCGCCGCCGCGCTCCAGTATCAGGCTCAGCAAGCCATCGCACGCGGGGCGAGGCGGGAGGGGGACGGACGGGCTCGTTCCTACAGCTCGTCGCTAGCAGGCTGGCTGGTAACGCGGCTACATCCCGAGGGCCGCCGCCGCCGCCGCGCTCCAGTATCAGGCTCAGCAAGCCATCGCACGCGGGGCGAGGCGGGAGGGGGACGGACGGGCTCGTTCCTACAGCTCGTCGCTAGCAGGCTGGCTGGTAACGCGGCTACATCCCGAGGGCCGCCGCCGCCGCCGCGCTCCAGTATCAGGCTCAGCAAGCCATCGCACGCGGGGCGAGGCGGGAGGGGGACGGACGGGCTCGTTCCTACAGCTCGTCGCTAGCAGGCTGGCTGGTAACGCGGCTACATCCCGAGGGCCGCCGCCGCCGCCGCCGCGCTCCAGTATCAGGCTCAGCAAGCCATCGCACGCGGGGCGAGGCGGGAGGGGGACGGACGGGCTCGTTCCTACAGCTCGTCGCTAGCAGGCTGGCTGGTAACGCGGCTACATCCCGAGGGCCGCCGCCGCCGCCGCGCTCCAGTATCAGGCTCAGCAAGCCATCGCACGCGGGGCGAGGCGGGAGGGGGACGGACGGGCTCGTTCCTACAGCTCGTCGCTAGCAGGCTGGCTGGTAACGCGGCTACATCCCGAGGGCCGCCGCCGCCGCCGCCGCGCTCCAGTATCAGGCTCAGCAAGCCATCGCACGCGGGGCGAGGCGGGAGGGGGACGGACGGGCTCGTTCCTACAGCTCGTCGCTAGCAGGCTGGCTGGTAACGCGGCTACATCCCGAGGGCCGCCGCCGCCGCCGCGCTCCAGTATCAGGCTCAGCAAGCCATCGCACGCGGGGCGAGGCGGGAGGGGGACGGACGGGCTCGTTCCTACAGCTCGTCGCTAGCAGGCTGGCTGGTAACGCGGCTACATCCCGAGGGCCGCCGCCGCCGCCGCCGCGCTCCAGTATCAGGCTCAGCAAGCCATCGCACGCGGGGCGAGGCGGGAGGGGGACGGACGGGCTCGTTCCTACAGCTCGTCGCCAGCAGGCTGGCTGGTAACGCGGCTACATCCCGAGGGCCGCCGCCGCCGCCGCCGCGCTCCAGTATCAGGCTCAGCAAGCCATCGCACGCGGGGCGAGGCGGGAGGGGGACGGACGGGCTCGTTCCTACAGCTCGTCGCTAGCAGGCTGGCTGGTAACGCGGCTACATCCCGAGGGCCGCCGCCGCCGCCGCCGCGCTCCAGTATCAGGCTCAGCAAGCCATCGCACGCGGGGCGAGGCGGGAGGGGGACGGACGGGCTCGTTCCTACAGCTCGTCGCTAGCAGGCTGGCTGGTAACGCGGCTACATCCCGAGGGCCGCCGCCGCCGCCGCCGCGCTCCAGTATCAGGCTCAGCAAGCCATCGCACGCGGGGCGAGGCGGGAGGGGGACGGACGGGCTCGTTCCTACAGCTCGTCGCTAGCAGGCTGGCTGGTAACGCGGCTACATCCCGAGGGCCGCCGCCGCCGCCGCCGCGCTCCAGTATCAGGCTCAGCAAGCCATCGCACGCGGGGCGAGGCGGGAGGGGGACGGACGGGCTCGTTCCTACAGCTCGTCGCTAGCAGGCTGGCTGGTAACGCGGCTACATCCCGAGGGCCGCCGCCGCCGCCGCCGCGCTCCAGTATCAGGCTCAGCAAGCCATCGCACGCGGGGCGAGGCGGGAGGGGGACGGACGGGCTCGTTCCTACAGCTCGTCGCTAGCAGGCTGGCTGGTAACGCGGCTACATCCCGAGGGCCGCCGCCGCCGCCGCGCTCCAGTATCAGGCTCAGCAAGCCATCGCACGCGGGGCGAGGCGGGAGGGGGACGGACGGGCTCGTTCCTACAGCTCGTCGCTAGCAGGCTGGCTGGTAACGCGGCTACATCCCGAGGGCCGCCGCCGCCGCCGCGCTCCAGTATCAGGCTCAGCAAGCCATCGCACGCGGGGCGAGGCGGGAGGGGGACGGACGGGCTCGTTCCTACAGCTCGTCGCTAGCAGGCTGGCTGGTAACGCGGCTACATCCCGAGGGCCGCCGCCGCCGCCGCGCTCCAGTATCAGGCTCAGCAAGCCATCGCACGCGGGGCGAGGCGGGAGGGGGACGGACGGGCTCGTTCCTACAGCTCGTCGCTAGCAGGCTGGCTGGTAACGCGGCTACATCCCGAGGGCCGCCGCCGCCGCCGCCGCGCTCCAGTATCAGGCTCAGCAAGCCATCGCACGCGGGGCGAGGCGGGAGGGGGACGGACGGGCTCGTTCCTACAGCTCGTCGCTAGCAGGCTGGCTGGTAACGCGGCTACATCCCGAGGGCCGCCGCCGCCGCCGCCGCGCTCCAGTATCAGGCTCAGCAAGCCATCGCACGCGGGGCGAGGCGGGAGGGGGACGGACGGGCTCGTTCCTACAGCTCGTCGCTAGCAGGCTGGCTGGTAACGCGGCTACATCCCGAGGGCCGCCGCCGCCGCCGCCGCGCTCCAGTATCAGGCTCAGCAAGCCATCGCACGCGGGGCGAGGCGGGAGGGGGACGGACGGGCTCGTTCCTACAGCTCGTCGCTAGCAGGCTGGCTGGTAACGCGGCTACATCCCGAGGGCCGCCGCCGCCGCCGCGCTCCAGTATCAGGCTCAGCAAGCCATCGCACGCGGGGCGAGGCGGGAGGGGGACGGACGGGCTCGTTCCTACAGCTCGTCGCTAGCAGGCTGGCTGGTAACGCGGCTACATCCCGAGGGCCGCCGCCGCCGCCGCGCTCCAGTATCAGGCTCAGCAAGCCATCGCACGCGGGGCGAGGCGGGAGGGGGACGGACGGGCTCGTTCCTACAGCTCGTCGCTAGCAGGCTGGCTGGTAACGCGGCTATATCCCGAGGGCCGCCGCCGCCGCCGCGCTCCAGTATCAGGCTCAGCAAGCCATCGCACGCGGGGCGAGGCGGGAGGGGGACGGACGGGCTCGTTCCTACAGCTCGTCGCTAGCAGGCTGGCTGGTAACGCGGCTACATCCCGAGGGCCGCCGCCGCCGCCGCGCTCCAGTATCAGGCTCAGCAAGCCATCGCACGCGGGGCGAGGCGGGAGGGGGACGGACGGGCTCGTTCCTACAGCTCGTCGCTAGCAGGCTGGCTGGTAACGCTGCTGCACCACCCTTGACATCATTAACAATGGAGACTATAATACTGACTATTATTGTACTATAACTATGAAGTCCGAAACTATCTCTAGATCGTTTGTAACGATCTGCAGATAGCTCAACTGTTTCTTGTGTATTTTGTAAATATTTTGTTTAATTGTAAGTATCTTTGTGTAAATAAAATGCTATGTTATAACCAAAAATAGTATTGTAGCGTTACCATTGTAAACATAGCTACATTCATATTGTTTATGTTTTAAAGCTTATAAATACGTGACCGCGTGACTCTACCGCACGTAAGACACTCTTTCGTAACACTCGCTCCTAGCGCGGTCACGCTAACTAACTGTAATAATTATTCGTTTTATGTTTAATTAAAAGAACACATTTTAAAATAAATCTTATTATTTAGCAAACATCTTCCACACAAAATATACGGAGATCAAAAAGCTAAAGTATGTAAGAATAGTATATAGTCCCTTATTAAACGTACCCAAAGGTATTGTGTTTTAATAAAGGTAGGTAAATGAATAAACGACCCTCGAGTCGTAAAGGTAACATGATAGAAAGCCCTGCGTAATGCAGGCAGGTAAAGCCGAGCGCAGCACTCTGTCTGCGTTCGAGCTAGGTGCCCTAGGTATATAGGTTTCAAAGCGAACGCTAGACCGTTACGCGCATGCCTAGGGCACCCAATCCAAACGTACGGAGAACTGTATACGTACGTTTTAATATAATACAGGACACGCTAGTGTCAAAGATAGGCACCTCTCAAATGTACGAAGGCTGTATACGTACATTTTATAGCATTAGTATAGTTAACAGGACACGCATAGTGTTAGTACCTAGGGCCTATAGGTTTTAGAGCGAAATCACGTATCGCACAGGCTCCTAGGTAAATCCCTTTTTGGTAAAACCTTAAAGAAGAAGAAGTATGGAAGTATATACATACGACTTTAATATTAATAGAATCCCGGCGAAAATTAGGTGCATTGCTTAGCCAAGTCACGAGAGGAGACAGAGAGGCTGTGAGCGATCATAGCTTTGAAAACAGATTACAGTCCACACAGAAGCTCGCCTTTCTTTCTCCTTTCATAAGGCGGTCTTGCACAGTTGTAAGGTAAGTAGGTACGATTAAATTATCTTGATGTCTTGATATTTAGGATTATGAAGTGACTGTTGTAATGTTGTGGAATCATAATAATGTGAAACATCTTTTGTTTCGTTTTTTTTTTGTACACAATATTTTTTTTTAAATGCTAAAAAACCGCGCACAGTCAAATTGGCGGGAATGAAAATCTGATACCTACCTACCTACTCTGCGCTGTGGATGTTATGTTCTCTTAGGTTTATCACAATTTTATTTTGTTTAATAAAATAATAAGTAGGTACTTAGTCGTTGGGTGCTGAATAAGATTTAAAACTCGATTGAGAGACATAGCTGAAGAAGTAAACTTCTGATTCTAGAATTAATTTGTTTTTTGTTTCCTCGCAAATTAGAGAATAGTACCTACTAAGTATACAATGCTCGGCTGAAAAAGGAATTAACGGCCTCGTTTATTTATCTCTTTATATTTTTTTTTAGATTCCCAAAATGCCCCAGAACGGAAAAAGATGCAAGAAAGTGGTGTGGAAACACAAGACCTTTCTGCAACACCCAAGCGAGCAGTGAGAATTTTAAAAGTTTAAACCGTTTCATAAATTTTCATACCGTGAAAATCCCTCATTGTGTATTGAATTATATTATTGTAATTAAGTTGAACAAATTAAAGAGTTTATATCCAATTATGACGCCTTTTTCATTGATTTCGGTATTCAATAAATAAATAAATAATGCTGGACAATTCACACAACATTATCTAGCCCTAAAATAAGCAGAACTTGTGTTTATGGGTGCTAGATAACTGATATACCTACATAATACAATACATTACATGTATGGATATTTTTTATTTTTATATAGAAAAGACCAGAACACCCGGAATAAATACCTGCAGATCGTACAAATATTTGTTCTAAGGCGGGAATCGAACCCGCAACCTCTTGCATCGCAGGTGGACATTCGCCCACTGCACCACAGAGGTCGTCAAATCGTCGTAATTCATCGATAGGTTAGTTAATGTCGTTACTTCTCTAGTCACGCACACACTAATACATATCTACAACTGAACACTAACCAAAAACGGACACGCTTTGAAATTTATTTATCCATCCGAGTAAATCCATGTCCGAGACAGACCAACATTTTTTAGAACGGCCACACTGCTACGCAGTATTAATTATGGCCGATCTTATTTTCACGAAAAAAGAAGAAGCAGATTTCTATGGAGTATGTGTGCGTATACGTATGTATATCTACATTTGTGTGCGTAAATCTTATATTTCAACTGTCAAAACTGACATCTCAACTGTCAAATGTCAAGAGGTCAATGTCATGCTTGCTTCTGCTTGCTACTGTTCTATAATTCTTGCTAGGCTATTTCGAGATGCAAGCTACTATTTACGAAATAAAATCGGCGCTCTTATATTTACGCAATATTCACCACGGCATGTTTATCAAAACTTTTTTTTAATTTTAATTTGAGCTTTCTGGGTTAAAGTTTTCTGTAATATTCCACTATCTTTCTTCATCTTCTTCCTTTATTCTTTCTCTGGAAGCTTATTTAAGTTAAATCTTACTGCATTCATCTATCATCGATTTTTAATTAAAGCTTTCATAATTTTTTAATAATAAGTTGATGATACACACTAGCAAACATTTAGCAAACATTTTTTTTAAGGAAGTCAAATCTTCTCCTGCCTTGGCTGTTACCGAATGCAACTAGAATGTAAAAAAAAAAGCGGTGTTTCTCACGACATGGAATAAAGGATAGTTAGTATGGGATAAGGTTCGGGATAGGGTGATGATGATGTTAGATTTCGTGAATCTAAGATATTTCCGAATTACAGATACGCTAGTAGTTACTATGACACGGGGTGCTTGCTACTAACTATTATCTATTCTGTGACGGTTCACAGAATAGATAATAGTTAGTAGCAAGCATCCCAAGGCGTTTTTCGTGAATGTAGATTTTATGAACTAGCGGCCGCCCGCGGCAGGCTTTGCCCGCGTAGTAGGTCATTGCTAACATCCATCCTGTGGAATGTTTGTTTTATTTACCTACATGATTTTGTAGATCTACTGCATTTAGTTAGGTATTATGAGTAAGGTGGGCACTGATGCCAACGAGCTTACCTGATGGTGGATTCAGAAGCTGAATACCTATGTTTAAAATGATTACCAGCTCTTAGGTAGGTAGGAGTTCTGTGTGTAAAATGGGACTTCTCAGCAAATAGGTAGATAGACTTGTCTACCTACATAGAGGTACCTTTTCATCATCATCATTAGGCCTACCTTATTTAGGTACCTACCTATTATGAATAAGGTAGACAAGGCACTGATGCCAACGAGCTGCGGCAAATTCATCATCCACACTTGATGTGCGGGCTGGTTTCCGCAAGGCCTCTAGTGGGCCCTTATTGCGTGGCGCTTGACACGAACGAGTTGCTCGAACTTTTGTAGGTTCTACAACACGCCGGTTTCCTCACGATGTTTTACTGGCATAGTTTTTCTACAGAAAAACTCATTGGTACACGACTGGATTTGAACCCACGACTTAGGATCGGAAGGCGGGTCCGCTACCACTAGACCACCAGTGCTCTCTGCCAACGAGCTTACCTGATGGTGGATTCAGAGGAGCGTGTAATCATAATACTTAATCATATGTATGTATAGTATAGGTAGGCGTTGTGTGATAATGAGACTTCTCAGCAAATAGGTAGGTATCATTGTCATCATCATTATTATACAGATTTGTATTTTGTAACGAATAAACTCAAAAACTACTGGACTGATAAATTTCTTTCGCCTCTTTAATGCTGAATTATCCCCGAGTAGCATAGTTACATTATATCTAGTTCGAGCAAATGAAACCTACAGGAAATGAGTCTCTTTCACCAATAACTCTGCATCTGTAGTTTAGTAACTACTGAGTAGTTTGACAGTTGGTACAAATAAAATGAAATGAAATATATTTGCAAGAAGTATGGTACAATTATTTATAAGATCATAGGGTATGTAAAAAAGTGGCTCACATACTTCATCGGCGACCAATATACAAAATTCAAACAAAAAGTAGAAAATATAAGTTAAATTAAAATAAATCAGTGTGAGAATAATAACAATAATCAATTCAGAATAATAATTCTTAAAGAAAATATAAAATAATTTAAATGAAATCTTTAACGCTATAAAAACATTTATACAACATTGTAGATATCTTTAGTAGGTAGTTACTCCATCACACACATATAGCAAGTTTCTTCATTCACAATCTGACCTATCACACTTTTGGCAGGGTTATAAACACACATCACACACCCACTAAAGTCGGGTCTACCACCTTCTAGCGCTAAGTTTGACACACATCTTCAGCCCACTGAAGATGAAAGCCCACGAGGTGTCTGGCATGCGGCAGAGGTGTCCAGCCCTGAAGAATTAAACGTTCTTCTCATTATTGATGACTGCCCAGTTGTAACTATGCGTAGGAGTTGACTATGAGCGGTTGGTTCCCAACGCTGCTGGAGGTATTGGAGTCGTCTGTGCTGTAGGAAATGGTAAATACTCTTCAGATGATAATAATAAGACAGATGATTAATTACCGATGCTGTTGCAGCCATCGCATTTCTGTCTTATTTAATATTCCGGTGGATTTTATTTCGTAAATATTAGTTCGTATCTCGAAATGGCCTAGCAAGAAATATAGAACAGTACAGTCCGGCAAGTATAACTTGGCGGGTCTGAAGCTAGCCGTTTGGCCAATCTTCCATCAGTCATTGGCCATTAACGATCGAACAGCTCACTTCAGACCCGCCAAGTTATACTTGCCGGACTGTAGCAAGCAGAAGCAAGCATGACATTGACCTCTTGATATTTGACAGTTTGAGATGTCAGTTTTGACAGTTTAAATATAAGATTTACGCACACAAATGTAGATATACATACGTATACGCACACATACACCATAGAAATCTGCTTCTTCTTTTTTCGTGAAAATAAGATCGGCCAAATAAAATCCACCGGAATAATAAATAGGACAGAAATGCGATGGCTGCAACAGCATCGGTGATTAATGATCTGTCTTATTATTATCATCTGAAGAGTATTTACCATTTCCTACAGCACAGACGACTCCAATGCCTCCAGCAGCGTTGGGAACCAACTCCTACGCAATAGAACTGGGCAGTCATCACTAATGAGAAGAACTTTTAA
Source organism: Thera obeliscata (assembly GCA_947578465.1). Classification (NCBI taxonomy): domain Eukaryota; kingdom Metazoa; phylum Arthropoda; class Insecta; order Lepidoptera; family Geometridae; genus Thera; species Thera obeliscata. The sequence goes on from OX387913.1 coordinate 28,662, forward strand.
TTCTTCAGGGCTGGACACTTCTGCCACATGCCAGACACCTCGTGGGCTTTAATCTTCAGTGGGCTGAAGATGTGTGTCAAACTTAGCGCTAGAAAGTGGTAGACCAGACTTTAGTGGGTTTGTGATGTGTGTTTAAAACCCTGCCAAAAGTGTGTGAAGTCAGATTGTGAATGAAGTATAATTAGGTAGATGTGTGTGATGAAGTAACTAGGTACCTACTAATGATATCTTCAATGTTGTATCAATGTTTTCATAGCGTTAAAGATTTCATATAAATTATCTTCTTTAAGAATTATTATTCTGAACTGATTATTGTTATTATTCTGACACACTGATTCATTTTAATTTAACTTGAATTTTGTATATTGTTCTCCGACAAAGTATGTGAGCCGCTTTCTTACATACCCTATGATCTTATGGTTGTACCATACTTCTTGCAAATAAATATATTTCATTTCCTTTGTTTTGTACCACCTGTCGAACTACTCAGTAGTTACTGAATTGCAAATGCAGAGTTATTGGTGAAAGAGACTCATTTCCTGTAGGTTTAATTTGCTCAAACTAGGTATAATGTAACTATGTTATTCGGGGATAATTTAGCATTATAGTGGCAAAAGAAGTTTATCAGTCCAGTAGTTTTTGAGTTTATTCGTTACAAAAATACAAATCTGTACAATTTATAATGATGATGATGATCCACAGTAGCCCAAACAAGAGATGAATGGAGAGAAGGAAGGGAGGCCTTTGCCCTGCAGTGGGACACAACAGGCTTTTAATAATAATAATAATGATGATGATAAGTTACCTTTAAGTACATACCTACCTATTTGCAGAGAAGTCCCATTTTCCCACAGAACGCCTACCTACATTATATGATTATAATGATTACCAGCTCCTCTGAATCCACCATCAGGTAAGCTCGTTGGCAGAGAGCACTGGTGGTCTAGACGTAGCGGACCCGCCGTCCGATCCGCCTAAGGTCGTGGGTTCAAATCCAGTCGTGTAAAGTAGTTTTTCTGTAGAAAAATGTGTGTGCACTATGCCAGTAAAACATCGTGAGGAAACCGGCGTGACAGTTCGAGCAACACGTTGGTGTCAAGCGCCACGCAAAAAGGGCCAACTAGAAGCCTTGCGGAAACCAGCCCTCAGTGCCTTACCTACCTTATTCATAATACCTAACTAAATGCAGTAGATCTACAAAATCATGTAGGTAAATAAAACAAACATTCCACAGGATGGATGTTAGCAATGACCACTACTACGCGGGCAAAGCCTGCCGCGGGCGGCCGCTAGTTCATAAAATCTATAATAGGTATGTATAGTACAGTCACGAAAAACGCCGTAAGATGCTTGATACTAACTATTATCTATTCTGTGACGTTACCGTGTCATCATAGTAACTACTAGCGTATCTGTAATTCGAAAAAGAGTCACGAAATCTAACATCATCATCACCCTATCCCTGTCGTAAGAACCACCCATTTTTTATTTTTTTACCTAATTGCATCCGGTAGAAGCCAAGGTACGAGAAGATTTGACTTCCGTAAAAAAAATGTTTGCTAAATGTTTGCTAGTGTGTATCATCAACTTATTATTAAAAAATGATGAAAGCTTTTTATTAAAATTCGATTATATATAAATGCAGTGAGATTAAACGTAATTAAGCTTACAAAGAAATAATAAAGAAAGATAGTGGAATATTACAGAAAACTTTAACCCAGAAAGTACAATCAAAAATTAAAAAAAAGTTTTGCTAAACATGCCGTGGTGAATATTGCGTAAATATAAGAGCGCCGATTAATTATCGGCACTCTTGTATCGACGGGCTAAAGTTTTTTGTAAAATTCGACTAATTTTCTTCATTTTCTTTCTTTGTAAGCTTAATTACGTTAAATCTCACTGCACTCATTTAACATCGATTTTTAATTAAAGGTTTCACCATTTTATAATAATAAGTTGATGATGCACATTTAACAAACATTTTTTTTAAGGAAGTCAAATCTTCTCTTACCTTGGCTTCTACTGGATGCAACTATGTAAAAAAATAAAAAAAAGCTGTTTCTCACGACAGGGATAGGGTGATGATGATGTTAGATTTCGTGACTCTATGATATTTTCGAATTACATAATAATTACATATTAATTTTCGCTAGTAGTTTCTATGACACGGAATCGTCACAGAATAGATAATAGTTAGTAGTAAGCATAACAAGGCGTTTTTCGTGACTGTAGTAGGTACATACCTATTATAGATTTTATGAACTAGCGGCCGCCCGCGGCAGGCTTTGCCCGCATAGTAGTGGTCATTGCTAACATCCATCCTGTGGAATGTTTGCTCTATTTACCTACATGATTTGGTAGATCTACTGCATTTAGTTAGGTATTATGAATAAGGTAGGCAAGGCACTAATGCCAACAACAACGAGCTTCGGCAAATTCATCATCCCATACATACATGATGTGTGGGCTGGTTTCTGCAAGGCCACTAGTGGGCCCTTTTTGCGTGGCGCTTGACACGAACTTTTGTGGGTTCTACAACACGCCGGTTTTCTCACGATGTTTTTCTGGTATACATTTTCTACAGAAAAACTAACACGACTGGATTTGAACCCACGACCTTAGGATCGGAAGGCGGGTCCGCTACCACTAGACCACCAGTGCTCTTTGCCAACGAGCTTACCTAATGGTGGATTCAGAGGAGCTGGTAATCATTATAATCATAATATGTAGGCAGGCGTTCTGTGTGAAAATGGGAAGTACATTTGCTGTTCTCAGCAAATAGGTAGGTATGTACTTATAGGTACTTAGGTAGGTAACTTATCATCATCATTATTATAAATTGCACAGATTTTTTATTTTTGTAACGAATGAACTCAAAAACTACTGGACTGATAAATTTCTTTTCCCACTATAATGCTGAATTATCCCTGAATAAGATAATTATTTACATTATATCTAGTTCGAGCAAATTAAACCTACAGGAAATAAGTCTCTTTCACCAATAACTCTGCATCTTTAGTTCAGTTACTACTGAGTAGTTCGACAGGTGGTACAAATGAAATGAAATTAAATATATTTATTTGCAAGAAGTATGGTACAATTATTAGATCATAGGGTATGTAAAAAAAAGTGGCTCAAATACTTTGTTGGAGACCGATATATAAAATTCAAACAAAAAGTAGAAAATATAAGTTATATTAAAATGAATCAATGTGTCAGAATAATAACAATAATCAATTCAGAATAATAATTCTTGAAGAATAAAAAAAAACTATGCGTAGGAGTTGCTGAGTGGTTGGTTCCCATCCCAACGCTGCTGGAGACATTGGAGTCGTCTGTGCTGTAGGAAATGGTAAATACTCTTCAGATGATAATAATAAGACAGATGATTAATTACCGATGCTGTTGCAGCCATCGCATTTCTGTCTTATTTAATATTCCGGTGGATTTTATTTCGTAAATATTAGCTCGTATCTCGAAATAGCCTAGCAAGAATTATAGAACAGTAGCAAGCAGAAGCAAGCATGACATTGACCTCTTGATATTTGACAGTTTGAGATGTCAGTTTTGACAGTTAAAATATAAGATTTACGCATCACATACACCACACCATAGAAATCTGCTTCTTCTTTTTTCGTGAAAATAAGATCGGCCATTAATTATTAATCAATCTGTCTATGGTTGGGAAGGGGTAGTTTCGTAACAGGCCCTATCGACTGTGGCTGGGGAGTGGGGAACTGAGACAGGGGAGCGGGGGGGGTACATCGGGGGCCGAAAGTTGTGAGCGAGAACGCGAATGATGCTCTCTCATTGAACATGAATGTTACCTACAAGAACAATAATTAATTAGCAAACCTGAATTTTGTTTTTTTTATTTTAAGAATTCAAATATTTTTTAATTGCAATTATTATTAGCACTGGAATTATCCTAAAGAATAATAACTGAAATTAAATATTCATGAGTTCTAAATAAACTATGGATAAATACGTCAAGGATTGGCAACACTATCTTCCAGGCGGAAGCAGAATAATAAAAGAAAAATGGCGTCGGTTTTTTCGTGGTGAAGTAATGTTTGCTTATGATGTTGTGAAAAATTGTACCTACGTACGTTAAATTTATTAAGATCTCTTTCGTATAACGTTAAGTCGAGCATCTTGTTCCTTCGTTTGTGATAAGTGTAATCAGTTTTGTGATCGTGAGATAGGACTCCATTTGAGATAGTGACTCTTTCATCTTTCTATGAAAACCCATTTTTTCATCAAGAAAGTTTATGTGAAGTGTACTTAATCATTCAGTACTAGTTCGTGAGATAGGACTCCATTTGAGATAGTGACTCTTTCAGTGAATTCATATTTCTTTCATCATGAAAGAAAACAGGAGAAAATGTGTGAAGTGCGGAGCTCATACTGATAATCCTTGTACAGTACTGCATCGATTTCCTAAGCCTGGGAAAACAAATGCCCTTCGGTAAGTATTTACCCTGTTTGTACAGTCTCCCGCTCACGGAGGCTAGTTTACTAATCCGGCAGCGCCCATTATGGCACTGCGCCGTTCATGGCGACGTCTGTCGATATAACAGCTTTCTTATATGTAATTTTAGATGTGAGCTATGGGCTAAGTTCTGCTTTCCACATGAAGAATGGCATTTGCGGGAATTCCAGACCAAGCTGCACACGCAACACAAAATGTTGTGTTCGAGACATTTCAAAAGGACATGGTACATTGATGCAGTTGGCAAACGGCTATTTCAATCCGCAACTCCGGATCTGGAATGTGACAAGGTATGTTGGTAGAACAAAATCCACAGCTCTCTAGGTGTATAAATATCTTCCCCATTACTTACAAGCGTTTTTCAAAAGATAATCAGTGTTTAAGCAACTGTCATCTCTTACCATACGGTAATGTCAAACAGTGACAGAGCGATCTTTAAGCAATGCGTCACACCTAAATAACGCTTGTAAGTAAGGCCACTTATTGTTATATAACTTAAAGCCAAGTATGGAATACTTAACCATTTTTTGCTAAACCAAACTAACCAAAAAGGCAAGTAGGTATATGTTGAAAGTGCGTTGGAGCCTGCAAATAAAAACTGAGTAATACCATCAAACATCAGATTTTGATGAGCGTGAATAAACAAACTAACACTTATATTACAAGTCTGTACAATGTTCTGCCTTCTGCACAGTAGGTCATGGGTTCGATCCCCACGGAGAACAAAGATTTGTGTGGTTAACATAGATGTTTGTTCCCTATCTTGGTGCTATACATATTGTATTCTAAGTATGTATTTATAAAAAAATGTATACAAGTGTTATATCAGCTATATGGTTCCCATAGTACAAGCTCTGCTTAGTTTGGGGATAGATAGTGTTGTGTGGATCGTCCACGATATTTATTAATTTTATTTCATTTCAGGTGTCTGCAAACACTGTTGATGTTCTGGATGATCCGAGACCAAGTTGTGTAAATGAGCCAAGTGCAGGACCATCCCAACCATTATTGGAAAATATGAATTTGATTAATCTTGAGCCCCAAAATTACCACCAACCCAAGAGAACCCAAGATAATGAAACTACAGAGAAACTTCTAGAAGACGAAGAGAGCAAAATCATGGTAGAACATGAATCAAAAAAGCAGAGTAAGAAAATGCAACAAATTTACAGAAAATGTAAACAACACTTTAAGAAAGTACACCGATTGCAGCATAAAATAAAGAAGATGAAAAACAAGTCGTTTTTGAATGAAATCATAAAAAATGACTCTGTTGGAGCGATTTTAAAGTCAAGAATATCGCCTACAACAGCCTTGTTATTACAAGGTGAAATAAAAAATTTCAAAAAAGTATCAAAAGCCCGCAGATGGGACTCTGATTCAAAAATAATTGCATTGAGGCTGTATAAGCGCTCACCCACATGTTATAGACTGTTGCGGAGAATGATGTGTTTACCTGCACCAAGCACATTAAATAGCTTGTTAAACAAATTTAAACTCAGTGTTGGTATCAACCAGCAAATTTTCAAAATTCTCAAGTAAAAGGTTTCAAAATCAGAAGGCCCATCGGAGAATGAATTTATTTTAATGTGGGACGAAATGTCAATTAAAAAAAACCTGCAATATAATTCGAAAGAAGATGTAATCGAAGGATTTCAAGATCACGCTAAACAAGGAAGATCGCCTAATATAGCTTCATATGCATTAGTGTTCATGGTTGCAGGCATTCGGAAGAAGATCAAGCAACCAGTAGCTTATTACCTCTCTGCTGGATCTGTAACTGCAGATAGACTGACAGTTCTGATAAAGGAGGTTGGTATTTTTAAATAGTTTTTTTATATAGCTTGCTGATGGAACCGGCAAATAACCTGCCTGATGTTGTTGTAACTGACACTGCCCTGTGTCTATTGAGTTAAAGCAGACAGGTGAAAAGCTTTCTTCACGAGTTTTAAGACTCGGTTGAATCCAAGCACCCGCCCCAAGACCCTCAGGGAAAAGCATGCTCAGACTCCCTCACACTACTATCAGTTCCCTCCCGATTGACAAAAACTGTGTTAATTATTGTGACTGTGTGTATGGCTGCTTGTTTCTGAATGATGTGAATGTTAATGTTTATGTTTGAATCTAACTTATTGCAATATTTGTGTAGCTATTATACCCGTAGCGCCGACTACAATAGGTATGGCTTCGGTAGGTGTTTTCCATAGAAGCAGACAGGTGTAATATAATATAATAATATATTTGTTAATATTTGTAATATTTGCTTTTAAAGGTCCTTCAAAACTGCTTTGACGCTGGGCTCAACATATGTGCCACTGTCTGTGATATGGATGGCGTGAACAAACGAGCTTTAAGTATCTTGGGAGCCACTGTGGAACAGCCGGTCACAAAAGTTGACAATAAAGAAGTAGTAACACTTTTCGACACACCACACCTGTTGAAATGCTTCAGGAACCTGTTTATGAAGCATGATATACAATGTCAAACAAATATTTCATCTGACAACAAAAGTGGAATTGGTAAGTGATCATTCAATTATTATTATTTATTTATTGATCAGCCTGTAAGTTTACTAGCACAAACTTAGAGGCTCTCTTCATCATCATCATCATCAGCCTGAAGAAGTCCACTGCTGGACATAAGCCTCCCCTACACATTTCCAGGAAGAACGATTCTGAGCCCTTTCCATCCATCGATTTCCCGCGATCTTAACAATGTCGTCGGTCCATCTGGTGGGTGGGTGCCCTACGCTTCGTCTTCCGGTTCGTGGTCGCCATTCGAGAACCTTTATTCCCCAACGGTTGTCGGTTCTTCGAGCTATATGGCCTGCCCATTGCCACTTCAACTTACTAATTCTACGAGCTATGTCGGTGACCTTGGTTCTTCTATGGATATCCTCATTCCTGATTCTATCACGTAGTGAAACCATAGCTCTCATAGCTCTCATAGCATAGGCTCTCTTAGATACCTATTATATATTTAATGCCTATATTACAAGTGCAGTAGGTATGTGTGTGAATCTACGTATAGATTTTTGTAATCAGTGCCAACAGTATCGAATTGGAATGAAATCCACAATGGGACCAGCATAGAAGTTGGAAGGCTATCGTATTATGTGACATGGCAGTGTCCTTGAATTGAAATACTTGCTTGAGGTTTTAAACTGTTATAAAAATGATTTTTCCCGGTTCATAATTAAACTACAACTTCAAAAATGGTTCATCATCATCATCCACAGCCCCTCTCTGTATGTGCCACTGTTGCCGGTCTTGTGCTAATCTCATTCAGGTCTTGCCTGCAAAAAGGTTCACACTTAATTAATTCTAATAAATGTTTATTGTTATGTTCCAGGTATTGCTAAATGGGCCTTCATCAAGGAATTTTATAACTTGGATAACAATAATCCAAACTTCGTGTTTGCACCATGCTTAAAAAAAGAGCATTTAGACCCGAACACTAAACAAAAAATGAAAGTTAAACTTGCAGCTCAAGTTTTAAGTCATAGTGTTGCAGCGGGGATGTATGCCAAAATATCAGAAGGTAAGGGATTGTGCTTTTTCTCTGGTCATACTGCCTCATTAGCTGCATAGTACCACAGCCCTTGCTTATTTTATTTTAGTTTTGATCCCCACAGAGAGCTTAAATATTCTGTGATTAACAAAGGTTTATGCTCTGGATATGTCTAGGTATCTGGGGATACCTAGTATCTAGGGAAATAAAGTGATTACCACTGCCACGCTACATAGATGACAAGTCAGCCCTCACAGCTCAGAGTTAAAATAAAAAATAAAAAAAAAGTAGTAGCTCTGCCTTCTGCGCTGTAAGGCGTAGGTTCAATCGCCACTGAGAACCAATAAGTCTTAGTTCTAAATAGTGAAGTTAGGAACTTTTACTTAATCATAATGTAAGCGAAAATAATTCATCAAAGATATCAAGTAAATTTCTTATTAATATTTAATTTTGTTTCTATTTTCAGGTGAATTGCCTACCGACGCAATAACTACAGCAAATTTGGTGTCAAACATGGACATGTTGTTTGATAGCATGAATGCTACGACTTCGGATCTGAGAAGAGGAAAACCTTTGTCGACAAATTTAAAAAACAACACCAAGCATCTCGAACTGTTTTCGAACATGAAGAATTTTTTTAGAAACCTGAATTTGGATGCCAGAAGAGCACCTCCATCACAAGAAGGATGGGTGTGGACGTTAAATGGCCTGGAGCGGATCTGGAAAAATTTAACCCATAAACATAAAGATATAAAAAGTCTCGCAACAAGAAGGCTCCAGCAGGACCCCTTAGAAAATTTGTTTGGGTGCATCAGGGGTAATTGCGGTGCAAACACCAACCCAACTGCTGGACAGTTTGTTGCGGGACTAAAAACTGCAGTGCTTAGCAACTTATCGCACATTGTTATAGGTAACTGTGAAACCGATGAAAATGAAGTCATAATCTCGAACTTTAAGACATTGTTGGCAGCAAACACAGATGATGACAATTATTATGGTGAGGTAGACATGCAAAAAGGAATTAATTATCACTGTGAAGAAAGCACGAAAGAAAGCGATAAAAGCGAAATCCAAGCATGCGCATATGTTTGTGGATACATTATCAAAAACAATAGTAATGTAAAATCATGTGAATTGTGCAAAAAAAATTTTGTGTCTGAGACTCATTTAGCTGAACACATTTTCATCGGTTTCAAGGAATATGATAATGTAAAAAGATCATTGATGTATGCAACAAAAGAATTTATTTTATGTTTGGAAGAAAATGCCACAGTCATCAATAAATATTTAGAAAATGAGGCATATAAAAAAGGTTTACGGGAAAATATCACAAAAATATTGCATACATCGATGAAGTACAGTTTTCTGGACAAATGTTCGGCACACCAAGAATCGAATTTAGATTTTATAATACGCAGTGTATTTTTTATCTGTATAAAAAGATTCTGCACTCTAAAAAATCGTCAGTTTACTGAGGAATACTCGAGAGCTTCACTGAAGAAAAAAATGGCAATTCTTCAACACCAATAATCTCCCTTAGCTAGAGCATTTCGTTAGTAAACTTTCTCTATGTTTCATGACGCTATTGATCAATGTTAAGATCAGGACACATTAATTAACCAAACGCAGTGACGTTGAATATTGATTAATATTCAACGTCACTGCGTTTTTAGTACAGCATTTCAAATTTACAATACAAGTGGTTAATGATTTGTCTCATTTAGCACAAGACGTTTTAAAATGATCCTTGTTTCGAATATCTTTATTCATCATTAGATTAAGGAATTTGATTTGCTCATGTTAAAAATCAGAAAGTGAGAAAAATCATGTATCGAATCTACCGCCGCCATGATATGACTATCATGGCGGCTCGATACATGATTTTTCTCAAGGTTATTACCATGAGTAACGTCTGTAACATGAGTTTATCATAAAGAAAGTTTGCTCGCCAACTCCCTCGCTAATACGTAATAAGTAATTGATGTCTGGGGCGAGTGTATCTCTGTATAAGACATAGTAATGTATTTTAATCATATCGCTGCAGTATTTGTTCAGAGGTGCAGAGGTTCATCAGAGAGAAATTAAAGAAAAAACAAGATTCCAATAAAAACAAACATTCAGAGCATATTCTAGATCAATAGCAAAAGTATTTTTAAGATAACTGTGCTGTGTTTTTTTCTACTAACAATAGTTTACAATTATCAACTTCAAATAATCACAATATCTGACGAGAGCGCCTGACCCAAGACTGCAGCCTTATAGTTGTTGCATGTACGTCTCCACTAGAATGTACTTTATATAATTTGTTCTGTAATTAGTGCGTAGTTAATAAAAGTATAAAATATTCGTAAAATCTATCTTTGTTTTAATGTTCGATTTTATTTATAGGTAGGCAATTCGTTTTATCTCTGTCATGGCAGTTCTATATCTGCGAATATCCGTTGCAGCGTCAGTAAAAGAATTTATCTATATGCTACGGGTATTTGTAACTAATGGAACCAGCAGCCGTATTGTGTATCTTGAGTGGGGTTGGATTTGGGGTTCTATTTTCGTAATAATACTATCCACGGCTTTAAAACTGCCTAATTGGTAAATTGTATTATTTTGGAAATAAAATCCCAAATCCAGTCCCACTCAAGATACACAATACGGCTGCTGGTTTAGAGTAGGTCAAATTGATAATCCCGCCGCTGACATTTAAAAATGGCGTTACATTGGTTTAAAAATTCCCGCCTTAGCAACTAACGCCATCTATTGGTGAAACACATTTTAGCCATCTATTTGTTAGCCCATGAACTAAAAATATTCGTACCCTCCTTTATTTGTATGGACTCGAAATTCTTCTCTTGAGTATATGTGTTCTGTGTTCGTAACAGTTGTTCGTGAATTTTGTCAAATCGATATTTACTCTCAAGACAAGAGTTGTGATCTCGTCTGTTGCCGATCCTGCGTTGCGTTGCGTATTGATTGCGCAGTCGAGAGCGAGGCGCGGGACTAGGCAGCTGGTCGTTCAACATGGCGCCGTACTTGCTACCTCTAGCTCTGCTATTTATAGCCTTCACAGCTCCTTCAATCGCACAAAGTAAGTACATGCTTGTTCCAATAAATGTACTGTTATGCACAAAGTGTCCGAATACCTACCGAGGTGGTGCCGTCTTGATGCTTTGTTCTTTATCCTGCACTGCCTGAGTGCCTGCACTCGACATTGTTCATAGAAACTAATTGGTAGGTTAGGTACGCATGACGTCATGATGATTAATTAACTCCTATTTATTTGTCTTCATTTTCTTCATAAACTGACGAAATGCTACTCGAGCTGGGTACTAGGTAGATGAGGTAGGAAGGTATGTTTATAATAATAATTTATTAAATGAAACACAAACTTACTTGATGGTGTGTCCATGAGTGATCTACTGAAACCTACCTGCCCTCCAGCCTTATTGAATACTTGCGGCCGCCCGCGGCTTCGCTCGCCCAGTTCCCTTGCTATGTGTTATTCTGATGAATAAGCTATGTTATTGTAAAGTTTCATTAAAATCCATTGAGTAGTTTTTTACATGAAAGAGTTACAAACATTCATCCATCCATACTTACCTGCTAACTTCCGCGTCTATAATGTACTACTTCATTAATATTAGTAGGAAGTAGGACAAGATTTACTAATACAATGTGTGTGTGTGTGTGTGTGTTGCCTGTTGGTCCGGGAGCATGTGGCATGTGATCTCGGCATGTCGTAATGAGCCGCTGCACTCAAAGCCAAAGATTTGTTCAGTAGTAACTCAAGGATCACTTTGAAATGTCTAAAAGCTAGAGGTGCGCTGAGGTGCCAGTTCCACGCGACCAAGTCTAGAAGAACAGGCAACAAACTATGGCTTGGTTCCTACTGTTTGTTTGTATGATCCTTTTACAAATGAAAACACTGCTCCGCTCCATCATCAGTCCCAGCAGCTATCTAACTCTCCACACTCGCACACACTTCACACCTAGTTATTCTAAGCTAAGTTTAGTTTGTCAAGGTAGGTTTAATATTATCTAACACAAAAATTAAGGTGCCTTTATGTAAGGCCCACCTATTTCATTTAAATACTCTTTGGAAATAATGCTGTATATAATCTTTTTAATAGGTAAAGCCTAAATATATAAATATTGTGGACAATCCACAACAGCATCTAGCCCCAAACTAAGCAGAGCCTATACTGTGGTAACTAGATAGTTATTATAATACAAATAAACTTTTGTTTATTCATACTTAGAATACAATATAACACCCAGACAGAACAAACATCTATGTTGACCATACAAATATTTGTTCTCGGTGGAGATCGAACCCACACCCTCCAGGGCAAAAGCCATAGCTGAACCTGAAACCAACTGAGCTGTCAAAATAATCTAGATAATAGGCTGGTCTGTAAACCATTATCTGTGATGCCGGAGGTAATTAAGGCATTAAGCATGCATTAACAGTGTAAAACTTATCTATTTATCTTGTTCAAATATCAAATGAGGACTTACAATCTTGTTTGCCGTTTGTTTCAACAAACCATTTTCCAAGGTTTATACATTAAAACCTCTGACGGAGCACTGCGGCAACCACCTTCACTATCATTTCCAGAATGATACAATCTATTAAAGAACAGCCCATTTGAATGACAGCTGTATTCCACAATGTATCAAGTATACGGCCACCTATACATTATAATATGTAGGTATTGTATAGCGCTGCCTGCCGAGAACACTTCCTACCTAGTACTTAGAAACATCAGCGAAAGCTGCTCATTAAGGAATTAAATTAATAATAATAGATTCAGTTAAATAAATGTATTCTGTCCGTAGGTAAGCTAGGTATATCAACTTATGACTTGTAACATTATCCCTTACAAACTTAGTGGTTTTGTTAGTGATCTGTTTAATAGTAATATGGTAGGTACATACATTTAATGATTATTAAAAATAAAAAAATAAGTCAAGATATAGATTATTTGTTTGCATAGACATGATTGTGTAAAAATGAAGATGATGAACAAATGAGTTGTGACAAATATACACAGCACATAAACAATGACTTGTATGTGTGTGACAGTAAAAGTAAAACATGGTTTACGGATGTGGGTGTAGGTACCTACTAATACAGAGATGGCACTTCAATAATGTCAATTTAATGGCTTATTCAAATATGTATTAACAGAAAAAAAATAAGTCAATATTTATAACCTATTATTTGTTTTTATCAACACATTAATAATTGACATTGAAATTGAGATCCTTATTAAATCTTGGAATTTCATGCCAAGCAATTTCTGTCTTCATGCCAGAAAATACAGGGTTATTCATTATTAGCTGCAAATACTCAGGAATTAGGTTCAACAAATAAAATAAAAAATATTTATGAAATGATTTTTTTTAAGTTTTGTAATGAAAATCCCGAGAAAATCGATAAAGAAATCATTGGCGCCTGACCTATTTTGACCTTTGATCCGCGCCCGCGCGCCGTGAGTGACACTCTGCGTTCAGTCACCGCCTGGGTGGGTCATCATCCTGTTCTCCGTGGCAATCATTATGCAATAGCCGTAAAGAAATTAATAAAAATAAAATTTTGATACAAAAACTTGAAAAAATTTTTGATCAAATTTAAAAAAAATAATTTCATAAATATTTTTTATTCTATTTGTTTAACCTAATTCCTGAGTATTTGCAGTTAATAATGAATAACCCTGTATGTCTATTTCAAAATTATCCGGCAGTGCTGTAAGAATCGTCAGACGATCACAAGCTTATAGTCCATTTGAAAAAAAAAAGTACTTCAATTTATGTTCTTACAACAAAAGTGTTAGAGTTGTATGCTTCAGGAATTAAAGGTTCACAACTATTATCTGTAAAGATTATTATAGTGTATTTACCATTATGTTAAATGGGCATTCAGTTGGTACATAACAAATAAATAAATAGTCTAAGCGAGACATGTTCTTATAACACTTGTGTTATAAACATAGTGTCCCCTTAACATAAAGGTTATTGCCCACTATACCGTATAATACCATGACCGTAGTAGGAAGGTGTCAGGCACGGAAAACAACACGAAACGCCTCACTATGGCCACTGAAACGAATCGACAACGATCTAGACCAGTTTGCAACCTGCATGTTACACATAATAATATGTTATCAGTATGATACCTGTATGCAAGACGCATCAAAACCGATAGGAATCGGTTCTAGAACGCGACGTAACAGATACCGGTTCATTTCTGATGCGGCTACAACAACGCGTCTACTACGGTCATACTCCTCGCATATTCCCCGTTAGCTCCCGTTCAGCTGCGGCGGGCAGCGTTCTGGCAACGTCTCGTGCCGTCCGTGCCACGTCTATAAACTACACTGGACACCAAATAAACCGGGCCACCCGCTACTTGGGGACTCTGGTTCGATTTTCTCAGAAAGTATAAAACTATCTAAGTCACACCAAAAGAAAGAAAATTTCATGATGATTCAAATGAATGGATACGCATTGAGATTAATCAATTTATTATGGAATATACAAAAAGAGTCGTTTTTCTGACATGTTCAATGTTAATCATTAAATGAAAAAAAATACCATAAAACAAGGAAAACCCAAATAAAAATTGTTGATCAATATTTGTTATTTCCCTCCCTTGCTCGGATAACTGCCGGCATCCTCGAATTCATCGACCTAACGAGCCTGACGATGAAATCTTGAGGAATTGCATTCCACTCTTCTTCAATTGCCATTTGCAGCTGTGAAAGTCTTGATGGAGCAGATACTCGGGCTCGAACCAGACGTTCAGCTCTTCCCATGGGTGTTCTATCGGATTCATGTCTGGGCTTCGAGCTGGCCAGTCAATCTCACGAATGCCGACGTCGCGTCGTGTTGATACTGAGTCGCCACAAGAGCAACATGAGGCCGTGCATTATCATGCATCAATTGCATATCCTTTCCGATATATCCTGCGTAAGGCACCACATGATCTTCGAGGATTTCAGTACTGTAGCCATAAAAAGTCAAGCCACGTGTAAGACCCGTCGGTTCGACGAAAACTAACGCTGTATGTGCGGTTAACGAGATGCCGCTCCAGACCATTAGTGGTCCACCTCCATAAGCAACGTTTCCTCGATACAACACTGAGAATAACGTTCTCCAGGGTAACAATATACTCTCGGACGTCGATAACTTCCATGTAGACTCACCCTGCTCTCATCAGTGAAGATAACTTTATCTTACTGCTCGACAGTCCAATCCTTATGCTCTCGAGCAAATTAAAGTCTTGCTCGACGTTAATGCTGGACCTGTTGCAGCTCACTTTGGAGTCAGGTTTCGTTCAGGAAGTTTCCTTCTGATGGTATCCGGGCTTATGACCACTTGGCGCTCGTCACGCAGAGTTTGTTGGACTTCAACTGCGTTGAGGCGGCGAAATCGCAAAACAGTAAGATGGATAAAACGATCATCTCCTGCTGATGTAGCCCGTACCTGCCCGTACCTGGACGGCAATTTGATTGCTCCAGTCTCTAGGTATCGTCTGTAAGCTCTTTGCACCGAAGATCTGCTAATTTGACGTCTTCGAGTGACTTCACGTTGCGCAAAGCCAGCATGAAGTAGAGCTACAGCTTGAGCGGCTTTTTCAGGTTTCGTATCCATTATTGACCAAAAGATGTCGCAAAAATGCACGCGTCTGAGCAAATGATAGATATAAACTAAAGAAATTATAGGAAACATCCAACTACTCTCACTGTAGAAAGAAAGAACTCAAATCGCGAACTCTAGTCCAAACAGAACAGATCGTGTGCATAGTGCGTGTTGCTTGATTACAATGTGAGTTGATGGAACTTTTTAATAAATGGTTAGTCATTTAAATTAGCGTAAAACGCACTTTCTTTAGGTGTATCTTTCATAGATGTAAGTTTTATACTTTTTGAGAAAAACTAATCTAAGTGCCAAGCTAGCGAGTGGCCCGGTTTATTTGCTGTCCAGTGTACTAGTGATCTAATTATTGTTGTCGACAATTATTATTGACGCTCCGTACATACATGGCACGCGACGGTGCTGGACGGTCAAGCTAGTGGGTAATTTTCAATTTAAATATACGTAATATATTTTGCCTGACCTGTTTCTATTACGGTCATGGTAGGTATGAGAGCCCATGGGATAGTGAAAAAACCTAAGATGATTACTATCGATGGCAGCCCAGTCAAACAATGCTGGCATGTTTGTAGTTTTGTGACCATGGTTTTAGCTGCAAAAAAATATTAGGCTGCTGCAATTAAACATCTAATTATCACTATGTTTTCTTTACTTATTATGCTTCAGCTACAAAGAGTTTAATACTGTAACCACTAATAAAACTGGATGGTAAAAGATAAAATTAAATCTAACCAGATAATATTGCTATGACCAAAGCTATCACGTAGGGGATTTTTTTTTACATTCCAATAAGTGACTGTAAAATTTTAAATTCTTACGTTTGCTATTATTTGACTAAGTACATAAATGTTTTAAAATTTGGATCAATATGTAATGTTAGTAAAAAAAGTCCAATGCAAAATGAAGCGAGTGCGTTAGTTGTCAATCGGTCGGAGATGTGATGCGCGTGTCGGCTGCCTGTGCGTGCGCAGAGACGGCGGCGGCGGCGGCGGCGGCGGCGGCGGAGGCGGACGCGGTGCCGACGCTGGTGGAGGTGGCGGCGGGCGCGCCGCTGTCGGTGGAGTGCGTGCTGGGCGTGCAGCAGCGCGCGGCGTGGCGGGCCGACGGCGCCGCGCCCGCGCCCGACCTGCAGCCCGCCGGCGAGCGCGCGCTGCCGGGCCCCGACGGGCGCCTCGTGACGCGCCTGCACGCCGCGCGCGCGCGCCCCGCGCACGCCGCGCTCTACACCTGCGCGCCGCACGCCACGCCCGTGCGCGTGCGCGTGCTCACGCTCCCCGGTACCCCCCACTACCCCCACTACCCCCCACTCATACCCGCCTCACATTCTTAAGGATTGTCCTCGCCTATCTATAGGATTGTTCATTTTTAGTTACAAAACTGATAAGGCACGATTTGTAAATCTTAATTATTCAATCGTAGTTTCGACCGCACTACGATTGAACGCGGCCACACCTGCAGCACTAGAGGCGATGCTGATGCGGCTGGCCTTTTAAAAATATATATATCTCTCTCTCCTATTATGCACGCGGTGTATTATAGCTGCGTGTATTAATTTGTTGTCAACGTTTCCACTGGAGTACAGGGAGGCTTTGTTTAGCGTGGCACGACGCGCGGCGCACGGAGAGGCTACGCGTGCCTCTCCGCGCGCCCCCCCCCCCCCCCCCACGGACTCCACGGACTCCACGGATGCGGGCTATCTAGCAAAGTTAGTGCTAACGCCATTGCATTCTATGAGTACCTCGATACGATATACGAGAAACACGAAACGCGTCCGCTCCACAAGTTCTATGACTGCAACTGCACTGCGTTAAGCAAGTTAGCAAGTTGAGTCGTGGGTCTATTCGTGTATTCCAGTGGAAACGTAGAGCCACGTCGACAGCGTTGAGCTATGTAATTGCCTATTCGGTCAAGCCGCGCGTGTGTCCTGACGTCCATTCAAGTGTAGCCCCTCCGTGGGTTGCAGCTGCAACCAGTATGTGGAAGTTGTGTATGTGGTTGCATGTAGGATACAACCACATACATTATCTTACAAAGCGAAGCGCAATACACAATCATGCGTAGCCTAGGTCCGCCCTTAGCTTAATGTAAACATTATAATTATCAGCTATCTGGTTCCCATGCCATGGTGCGAGCTATACCGTAATTTTGGGCTTGATAAAGTTGTGTGGATTGTCCACTATATATATTTAAACAATATACTATTTTATTAGTAGAACCTGTTCCTTGAATAAGGTTAATTAACGAACTAATAATGAACAACCCTATATGATAACTATACGCATATGTACAGACAATACTTTATCATGTTCTATAGTAATGTAGTTAGAGCAGTTGGTTTCCTAAGTAGTCCACTATCTAAGTAGTGTAAGTGTATGATCGGAACTATGTATTTGCTATGTAGCTAGCTATAGATAGAGAGATGGGTTGCTATTATAAATTGCGAACCATGGTCTTGCATAGGTAAGGTAGTGATATCGCTCGCCGTAGGTGCCTATATAGAGCTGTATGTAGCTGTTCCGACACATCCAACTAGACGTATTCTTAGGCTTGCATACATTTTGTTGTGTTTATACTTATGTGCCTTACATACTTAAAACGCTTTAGATAAAAGGTTGGTAGTTAATTACTTATTACTACTTATTTGATCGAACTGAAATATAATCTATGTTTATGTGAACTTGTAAGTGTTGATCAGTAAGTGCGCTTGAATTGAACCGAATCAAAGCGATAGACCTCCATGTTCAAATGTTCATATTAAATAATACCGATGTAGGTTCCTGCTACTTACCTTCCAGATAAATACAATAGAGCATCTTGTGAATGGTCGATTGTACTCAGACTCACCTATCCACTTCGGCAAAGCCTCAGTTCCTAACAATTAGGTAATTTCTTATAGTGAAGTGACGCCGACGAGACGGAGGACGAATAGCAGCGTATTAGATAGTAGTTAGCTGTAGTATTACCTAGTTAGAATGATGTGATGATGTGGCTTGGTTGCAGGCGCGGGTGCTAGTGCGAGCCCTGGTGCTGGTGCTGGCGCTGGCGCTGGCGCGGGTGATGACGTCACCAGCACGGTCGAGCCGAAGCTGGACACGTCCTTCCTGACGGAGCATCTCGTCAACTTCGAGCTCGGGAAGAGACTCGAGTTCGACTGCAAGCTCGAGCATGACGTCACCACGCCTAACTATCTCTGGTGAGTTGATGTTCGTACCCGACCGATCGATCGATGATGCGATCGACGGTGTAGCGCGCTCACCTAGAAGATACCTATTCACTCTTTTTTTGAAAGCGTCCAAATTATAGGAATTCGGAAAAATAGACGCCGGCAACGAGTTCCACTCTTTGGCTGTCCGCATTATAAAAGTGGAGGCAAAGCGCTTAGAACAGACTTCGTTTTTTTTTGGGTACAGATTGGTGCAATGCAACATGCAATGCAAGAATTTGAGGTCCACATTGCTGCAATGTATCATGTAATGTAACAGAATTCTCATAGTGTGGAGCCTCGCGCGCACGAACTGCGCCTACGAACACAAAGGAGTGCGCAGGACTTGTCGTTCTGATTCGTAGTGAATGCCACGCGTCCAAGGCAGCAGGGAACATGCCATGTAAGGCAGAATATTACATTGCATGTTGCATTGCACCAATCCGTACCCACCTTTAGATGTGCAATGCGAATGCATCAACATAATAGAGAGGATCGTGGTGGGAGTGCAAGTGCAGGCAAGGCCGTCTTAAACTAGGCTGGGGCTCTTGGGCACACAAGAATTTTGGGCCCTTTTGGAAAGTAATAAAAGCTAATTTATAATAACATTTTTTACCAAGCATAACCATTTATTATAGGTAATCATCTACAGTTGGATATAATGGCGTAGGATATGACTTGTATTGTGAAAAAATGTAATGTGCCCGACAAAAATGTTTTGAGAATAAATGTGTTAGAGAAATTGTCGGTCCTTCGGGGCCCCCTGAGAATGGGGGCCCCGGGTGCCCTTATGGTAAAGACGGTATTGTGTGCAGGTACAAGAACGGCTACCGGATGATGGAGGTGGACGCGGCCCCGGCGCGCGGGCCCGTCACGGAGCGCGAGGGGCGCGTGCTGGTGTTCCGGCGCGCGCACGAGGACGACTACGGCAACTACTCGTGCGCGGTGGGGGGCGCGGCCGCCGCGGCGTGGGACGCGCGCGCGCAGCCCGTGGCGCGCCTGCCGCCCAACACCAACGTGGTGGAGGGGCAGAACTTCAGCATCACGTGCAAGCTCATCGGCAAGCCGTACCTGCCCGTGGAGTGGCTGTTCACGGCGGCGGACGGCACCAACGCCACCGTGCAGGGGACGGCGGACGGGCGCGTGGCGGTGCGCGACGCGGCGGCCACGGGCGTGCCGCGCGGCCTGCTGGCGGTGGCGGCGGCCACGGCGGCGGACGCGGGCCAGTACACGTGCGTGCCGTACAACGGCACGGCGGCCGCGTCCACGGTGCGCGTCAAGGACGTGTACGCGGCGCTGTGGCCCTTCCTCGGGATCTGCCTCGAGGTGTTCGTGCTGTGCGCCATCATCCTCGTGTACGAGAAGCGCCGCACCAAGCCCGAGCTCGACGACTCGGACGCCGACACGCACGACCAGTAGTCACACCACCACACCACCACCACACCACCACACCACCACACCACCACACCACCACACCACCACCGGTGACGTCTGTCGTCTGCCTGCACATCCATACCCCAGCTCAGCAGAGTCACACTCATTATAACAGCAGGCAGAGTGTTGTTTCTTTTAAAGGTATAGGTAACGAATACCTACGTAGTTAGTTCTAGTGACCGGAACTAAAATACCATAGTGTTCACTTTTGTGTGCTACTAATGCTTACCTGCGATTTCTCTATTTCTTTGACACAAAAAATGTGTAGGTATGTAATGTACCTACTGACATACACATGTCTACTTGAGAGGGTGAAACTGCCGAACTTGTTTAGGGAATCAATTTAGTCAAATATCTATCTTTCACCTAGATAACAATTATACTTATTATAATACTTACTATGCATGTGCTTCATGTACCTATTCAAACAATATTTTATGCACCTTCACACTCATTTCCATTGTCGGCGTTGTGTTTGTGCAGCGCCACACACACACACACACACACCCCCACACACGCCGATGGAATGCCATTCGTAGTATTGTATTGTTTCGTGCTCATACAAGGGGCCGCTGGTATAGTATAGTATAGTATATTACCTAACATTACACAGGTTAGTTACCGTTCTCAGAGACATGAGACGGCACGTTATCCTCCGTCTCTCTAGACGTTGCGTTGATGTTCAATAGATCGCTATTGACATTGTATTTTTAAATTTGACCAAAACTGTTTACTTATACTTTATTTATTTTCATTTTTCTTATTCTTCTTTAATTATTATAATTGGTGTTAACCGTTATAATTAAAGTAAACAATAAATACAAATACAAATCGCGACGTAACTCCGTGCACTGGGTGTGTGGGTGTGTGTGTGTGTAGTAAAGTGTGTTGTAGCGCTGTTATTGTAATATTTACGCTAGGAGTTTCGATTGAACAAATTATTTACTTACGCGTTACTAACTTAAGAATATTTGAAGTTATACCAAATAAAAATTAATTAATTTTTAAAATGATGTTTTATTTTGTTGCTGTTATAGCATAGGTACCTTGTTGCGATAAGTTTTTTTAAACAACCAGCTGATGGAACAAGCGTATGGCCCACCTGTTGTTAAGTAGTAACCATCGCCTATAACAAAGCATTGCCTCGTAGGTCACGCACGTCAGGAACGTGCCCTACGATGCACTGCCCTGCGTCCATCATTTTTTTCGGATTGCCCATTGGATCAAAAGATTGATATTATAACCCTGTTCAAAAGTTTGTAGTACATATGGGCCTAATTTCTGAAGCTAGAGATCTGAAAATTATTATGTAAGAGTTTCCAGGGTTCATCATGAAAACACCAGAGTTTCGTTTGAACATTCGTTTTTATTGGAGATGTTATTCTTGTGGTAGTTCACAGTGGAATGAATATTTTTCAGCCGTTTGCTGTATTTAAAGGTGACTTGGCAATCAATACAACAACTAACTTTACAACGAACATAATTCCAGAAGTTCAATTTAAAATTACTAGAGCAAGCTAATTTGGTTTCTCAAAATATAAAATGAATTTTAAATAATAAATCAATTCATAGGTATTGCTAAATGATTGATATAAACCAACGAACTCAAATCGGCAACTAAAATCAAATAACAATCAATAAATCACAACAACATTAAATCTAATATTTAAATAATATTTTATCATTATTATATTAACCACTTAGGTACTTGTTTAATATAATTGACCTATAAAAAAATAAAAAGGTTTTGATGATTTTGCTAACGCATCTTTTAGAAAATATTCTTGCGCTATCATTTATGTATCGGGTGTAAACACTGCCTGTATAAACACAGCACTACTTAAGGTCGATTTATATCTACAGACATTGAGCGTGGCAGACACGTGCCGTGGCAGACAAAATGATATTCTTCCATACAGTAACTACACACGTGTCTGTAAGTGTCTGTACGGCCGTGTTACGATAGATATAAATACGTTAATAGTTACTGTATGGAAGAATATCATTTTGTCTGCCACGGCACGTGTCTGCCACGCTCAATGTCTGTAGATATAAATCGACCTTGAATCGGCATACAAACAAGGGTATTGTAACCTGCGATGCACACTGGATCCTGGGGCGTCATTCTCGCGCTGACCGGGATTATTTTACGGTGGAGATGTCGTCATAGGTCGGTCAAAAAGTCGTGACAACCATCTTGGCGTATTCCCACGATCTCTTTCTGCAAATTTCTCGGCCGAAGTTCATGCGAGACACAACATCTAGTCCGGACTAGCCGAGACAGAACGCAGTATTCGAGATCTCTTGAATTGGATAATCGTTTGACAAACACAATATTATTTTCAGCAAAATTGTATTTTATTGCTTCTTTTCGAAGAGAGAATGGATGATGTCCTTAAGTAATTCATGGACGACCTCATCGTAGAAGCCTTGACAGCTACGGAAAACGTAGAAAAAGTGCGGGGTTGTGCAATGCCTTTGAGCTCTCCGATTATGCTTATAAGAATCACTTTACGCTAAGTAAAGCATTGGCCTGGAAACTCATCGAAGATATTGTGCGGTCCCTACTTGCAGCAGAGAAAGATTTCCACTAAATCAAAGGTATAATTCGGTAACCTAACCTCTTACCAACTAAATATACCTAATTCAATGGTGAGGAACCTTTGGTAGATAGGATATGCCTCATAACAGCATAATAAGACAAGTAGGGACTTGTACCGGTAGGTAGGGACCTATAAGGCCTTACTTACCTAGAATAATAAGTTAAATTAGTACACTGTTCTGCCATTGTGGATTGCAGGTATTATTTTATGACAATTTCATTATTTTTCTAGGTCTTCATCACATTATACTTCTTGAGCACAGGGAGCTAGTCGGTACCGGCTATGGCTAGGCATCCTAATGGATCTGTCATATCTTCAGTATCAAGAGAATTCAATAAATGGGTACACTTCCCAACGACCCCCGATGAGGCAGTATCTGAAGATTGGGGAAGGTTTTTCAAGAGCTACCGGACCTTCCACAGAACGGCATGAACAGTCAACTCATAATAGGATGAATATAAGTGCAGTAATATATTAAATCAATGCTCTGATAAAAGCTTGTCTTTTTAATCATTATCATTTAAATACAAGAGATTTCATTACAATTCTTACCATACTTGAAAATGGGACTAGTGACATACAATCAAAATAAAAAATAACCTACATTATTAGAAAAATATCATAAGGCCGATGGTCCAAGGAATATAATACTATCTACGAGAGCGATGGTCCACCGATGGACCCAAACAGTCTCTACCTAGAAACCTACAATACCTACTATACTTTATATACCTACTAAAGGAAAAAAATTAATAGACTGAATAAAAACCACATCTTTATTTACAAATAACTTTATTTACAAACATATAATTACAAAATTCACATGAAACCGTTGGACTATTTGCAGACTATTTGCAAATAATGGTTCAAGCTCGGTGGTTTGTACAGATAGACGAAGCAAAGTAAGTAAGTCCTGTGTGAATTGATTTAAGATGGAATAGGCTTGCCCAGCCCCTATACCAAGTAAATAGGTCTGTAATGCATCAAAACTAAAGATTTGGACAACTAAATAGGATTCAATGAGACAATGAATAATTATTATGATTGGCAGGGATTTACACGATTATTATTATTGTTATTATGAGCCTACTATGTCCCACTGCTGGGCAAAGGCCTCCCCTAATCCCCTCCACTCTGTACGGTCTTGTGCTGAGATGTTCCACTGTGGTCTGTGCTTATCGAGCTCGTCTCGCCATCTTGTTCTTGGTCTGCCGCGACGCCTTGGCTCTTGTGGGCACCACTCTGTTGTAATTTTGGCCCAGAGTTCGTTATGCATGCGGCAGACATGGCCAGCCCACTCCCACTTGAGCTTGGCAGCTTCATTCGGTAGTTTTTCAACTTGCTAGTAGTAGCTTGGTAGTGTTTGTTGGTTGGTACACTTCCAAACGTCTCATAAACACATTGTAAATAGCACAACGAGCCCCACTTATTATAGTTTTGTCCTGTATTGCAAATATTTTGGAGATTAAACCATATATTTATTTTTGTACTAAAAACACAGACAAAACAAATTCTTCTTCTTTCTTGTGTTGCCTGCTAGTGAAATGTATTTCTGTTAGTTCAATAAAAAAATGGATATTATTAACCACGTTTGTGTTTGTGTTGTCTGTTCTGTAAAAGCTGTTGTAAGTAGCAGGCAAATTTAAAAATAGTTGCTATATTATTTTTCTTTGAGTGGATGAAAAATCATCATCATGATTTTCTTTTCCTTGTCCCACTTCATGTGGGGTCAGCCGGTCTACTCTTGAACGCGATTCCGATCCCATTCTTAAGTTTTGACGGAATTTTGACAGAAATCCTATGGGTTTTCTGACAGAATGTGGGCAATGCACACAACACAAAAAATACACCACCACTTACTACTTTGGAAGTGTCTCTCGCGCAATCTATTCAGTTTAGAAAAAAAATCTTATTAGAAACCTCAACATCATTTTTGAAGACCTATCCATAGATACCCCACCCCACAAAGGTACCCCCACACGTATGGGTTTGATGAAAAAAAGATTTAAGAATTTCAGTTCTAAGTATGGGGATCACCAAAATTTACTGTTTTTTTTTCTATGTTTGGGAAAAAATCTTAATGCGGTTCACAGAATACATCTTGGTTTCATCAAGACTATTTGTCAATTAGCTCTTACAGTGTCGGAACAAAGTGGCTGTTACATACGAACGGACAGACAGACAGATAAACATGACAGACAAACAAACAATAATATAAGGGGCCCGTATTTACCATTTGCCTACGGAATCCTAAAAAGACAATTCAAGAGAGAGGATAGATTAATTTCTCTTGATCACGCAATTAATTATAAACAAAATGCGCTTTGTACAATAGCGTGTAAGTATGTACCTAATTTTACCAATGTAGATAGGCAGATATAATTTTCCTGCAAAACCAATAAAATCGGCATGAAGAATTATTCAAACAAATGAAATGACGAAAAAATTACATATTATTTATATATAATAAGTAACGTGATAACGACAATTTATTTGCATATTTTCTATTCTACATTTCAACTGAAAAAAATTGTAGGTAAGAGTAAGTAATCCAACCGCTAGATCTAACGCCAAAACTTTAGAATCAAATGGCAGCACTCCTACCTGCAAATGCCCGCTTACGTTCCGTTATTGGTCAGTCTGATACAATAAACTTGAATTTTGATATAAAAACTCAATTTTTCCCAACATTTTAGCTTTGTTTATACGTAATTCAATTGTAGTAACAAATTGAAATATCATTTGATAGATAATTGAACAAAACACTAGAATAATAGTAAATCATCGATCGATTAATCGTTCGATTATTGGATAAGCGTGTAACGTAACGCATCTCGTGTTGAAAAATATGCCATCAACAGAGATAGATGTCTTAGTTCACTGAGAATTGGCTTTTTGAGCAAGGCCCGACATTTTTAAATCGACATGGCCTAAGTCTGCCAGAGATCAATAGGCCGAGATCTTTTAGGGACATTGAAAATCACGGTCGGCCCCAGAATCATGCCCCTGGGGCTTAATTCTAGACCAGTGACTTTTTTGTCACGGTAGATTTTTTATATCACAAGAATTGTCAAATTCGCTAAAGAAACTGACAGTTCTTGTGCTATACATTATAATGTCAAAAAGCGAAGCGACAAAATTGAGGAATTGTCGCGCTTTTGTGACATATTTGTCACTTTTATTAGTAGAAGCGCGACAATTCCACAATTTTGTCGCTTTGTGACATGAGTACGTAGGTATGTCGAATTGTCAGCTATACAGGGTGTAATCGTTAAGTGTGCACAGGCGATTATTCCGTAACTATTGCAGATATCAAAAAACTTTAAACTGATATCGAAAGTACTTTACCTAATGAGTAAAATGACATTAATAACTTTTTAAAAATATAACGAGAAATATCCAAAAAAAATACATTAATCACTCCCATACATTTAGTATGAGATAGTAGAAAGGTTTTAGTTTCCTTATTTTAAGTGGAATAGTACCTACTCATTTTACCCTTGTCATTTTATAATTATGTACGATATGAAGGTATTAATGAATTTCTTCCTATGGGGATTTGTCAGAGACCACGTGTACGCTGAGAGAGTACACAGCCTAGAAGAGTTACAGAATCGTGTACGTCGTGCAATTGCTTTAATTACTCCGCAAATGTTAAGGAAAGTTCATTTAGAAACTGTAAATAGAGCTCGTCATTGTATTGCACAAGGAGGACGTCACTTCGAACATATGCTTTGAACACAAAATTTTGTACTTACTAAGAAATAAAATGTATGGGAGTGATTAATGTAATTTTTTTGGATATTTCTCGTTTTATTTTTAAAAAGTTATTAATGTCATTTTACTCATTAGGTAAAGTAATTTCGATATCAGTTTAAAGTTTTTTGATATCTGCAATAGTTACGGAATAATCGCCTGTGCACACTTAACGATTACACCCTGTAGATAGTGCAATTCACGAAGACGCGCCCCTCGCGGGGTGCGGGGAGTTTGCTCCGAGCGGCAGTCGCGAACCGTAGTATATTCATTGTAGTGTGCGTGTGCAC
This sequence comes from Thera obeliscata, assembly GCA_947578465.1. NCBI lineage: Eukaryota > Metazoa > Arthropoda > Insecta > Lepidoptera > Geometridae > Thera > Thera obeliscata. The sequence continues at coordinate 55,602 of OX387913.1, forward strand.
TCATAGGTAATTAGTGTGTACCGATAACACTCAAACATTGACGGAAGCTTGCACACATACTATAAACGGTTAGGAGGAATAGTGGGGCGCGCCTTCGTGGATTGCACTATCTATACATTGGGCCCTGATGTCCAACTGTCCTAATCCGTATGCTTACCGTAACTACCCCCCACCCCCACCACCCGCCCGGTGGGGGTGGGGGGTAGTTGCGGTAAGTATTCGCATGCGTGTGGTGTGGCTCACTCGTCTGTGTGCGCTGACGTCACACCTCTTGAGTATGTGTTCACGCGCGCCTCAACCCGACCGAAACACAGCGGACAGCGATGCTGCTTCACGGCACGAATAGCCGTAGTGCTGGTAGGTAGGTAAGTACTACCACACACAAGGAACTCTACTACTACGAAGTACTATTCCCTAAGATGACAATAATTATTAACCGATATTAGGTATACCTACTCAAGAAAAATAAACTTGAGAGGTGTCAAGGGACACCCGGATGGAACGAAGTTCCTTTATTATTATTTACAAAAAATCTGTATACACTCAACAAAAATAATCGTCGCGACACCACACTGTTCAATGCGAAATAGAAATGAAAATATATTCTGGCTTGCTTTCTATAAGAGAGAGAGAGAGAGAGACAGACAGAGAAACATGCGCACGCCGCACAGCTTATTATAGCAAATAGTGTCGTGACAACTTTTCGTAAGAATTTTTTCCGTCTAGCCTCCTTTCACAACGCGCGATAAGGAACTTCGTTCCAAAAAATCTAAGTAGGTAGGTAAATAGTCCACCTGATGCGCAAGGGTTATCTTCGGTGGCCCACTTGATGTTCTGTGGCCCACTTGACAGCGATAGATAGATAGATAGATAGAACATTCTTTATTGTACACCTTACAAACTAACAAAAAGAGAATTTAACACATAAATACTATTATCTAAATGTACAATGGGCGGTCTTATCGCTATAAAGCGATTTCTTCCAGACAACCTTTGGATGGAGAGGAATTAAAAACTATGGAAGATTGGCTGATAACCGGTTGGATTTGAGATGGATGTCGTCCATCGTACTGAACCGCTCAACATCTGATGGGGCATCCCAGTGGACGGCGAATTGTCCTCTTAACCCCAACAATTGTTCTGGCCAGAAGGAGCCTGGCTGGTATGCCATTTATAACGATTTACCTACTTAAGAGACGCAGATTGGCGTAGGTTTTAGCATTTGAGACGATCTGGTTCTTGAGTTTTCGGTCACAGAATAATGATTGACAAGCAAATGATCTAGTAGTGAATAGTACCTACGTGCTTACCGTTCTTGTAGTGCAGTGGTTGCAGGAAGATAAAGTCTTAGATTTTTTGAAATTTGTTTATTAATAAGGTAGCTATAAACAAACAACATACAATACAGCCTAATTGATAACATTCTCTTTTTTGGAAGTCAGTTATAAATGCCGTTTTTTTTTCGAGTTTCCACTTTCCATAGTTTTACAGTAACCAGACGACTTAGTAGTAACAGGTACTGAGCTAATTCAATAAATAAATACTTACCTACGTATAACTATTATTATAGTATTCTATTCCTATTTCTTAAAATTCAAATGTACTAGCCTTACATTACGTAGTTTCGCTTCCGCTACATTATACAAGGTGGGGCAAAAGTAAAGTAATCACCATAATGGAAAACGCTAAGTAGGTAGGTATAACTTTTGCAAATGGCGCCAAATGGCAATTCTGTTTCGATATAAAACAAGTAAAAAAACACAAAGTACTAATCGACAAGCCGCCAAACGCGTCTAACAGCGTCTAACCTACGCCTACACTTAAGCATTATCCTGAATCTCAATGAAGAGATGGCTCATTTCCATCAGAGTGGTTATCGTTTTGAGGCACTGGAAATCCGTGTATCAGTTACGAGGAGCTATTACACCCGCTCAAAGTAACTGCGATTAACCGATTTAACCGCTCTGTAGACCGCTAGATTCATTTAATTTAGGGCAATAATAGTACATTGTTACCTGAGTGTTGAAAGTCACGTTTTTTGAGTCCCGAGACGGGTTTGGCGCCAGAGCGTAGCGAGGGCGCCAATGGAGCTTGAGGGACTTAAAAGACTTTCATCCGAGGTAAACACTGTGCTTTTCATTACGAATACAAGGAAAGTAAAAATAAAAACATGAAAGAAAAATTTGTGAAAATGAAGATTGAATTGCCGCCTTCCCGGTTTTTTTTTCTTTTTCTCTGGCGGGCCTTCGGCTACGGCTCGCCAGCATTATTCAGCCATTATTTTCATTTTCATAATTTAAAAAATGGTAAATTGTTTGCTCAAATTTATGTTATTTTAAATAAATAGTTGAAGCTATATATTAATCAAGTAATTTAGAAGATATATTATTTATTTAATACTATCTTTATGTTATTAAAATTTAAATTTTACATTGCGCTCTAAACTTCTTACCGTTGTAATGGGTTTCCAACCTACTTGCTGAATAAAAAGTTGGAATTTGATTCACGACCTCCTTGCAGTTAGAAAGACTTTAGAAAGTTGGAACATGGTTGAATAAAATAGAACTTGTTTTTTTTTATAATTTGACAGCTGTCAGTAGAAAGCGATTCTCCCTAGGGCTGAAAGTTTTACTTTCTATTAGGCCCCTCAGGCAACTTCAGACCTACTTTCAGAGTATGAGTAATGAAAACGTTTTTTGAAGTCGCGGGCTTACGTCAACCAGCCTGAGACTCTTGAAGCTCATAAGGAGAATATTTGCCAAGAAATGCGAGAACCCTGTCGCCCGAAGTTTTGGCAAGAGTGATGGAAAATGCCATAAACCGGGCTCGTGTGGTCATCAACTCTGGCAGCGGCCTGTTGACCGATATCATTATCTCAACAAGATGGAATACATTTTAATGGATTGAGTAAACACATTTCACAAGAAGAACTTTAAATAATAAATTACAGCAAAAGAACATCGGGCGATTACTTTTGCCCCACCCGTTAGTACCTACTATACAGGACGCGCGCTGTACCTACGGTAACAAACTGTTTCCTAAGTAGGCATAGGGTAGATTAGTCTTTAAAGGCATCTTGCAAACACCTTGTCACGGTCACTTCTATGCCAACAATACAAGATGGCAACAGACTAAGCCGCCTGCTTTACTCGAGCCTAGCTAAGTGACTGCTATAGGACTATTATGAATACGAGCCGGCTTAGAAGTGCGCGTGCCTGAACTGCGAAACACTACTTCTTTGGAATCTTCCACTTCTACAAACTAGAACATAAAGGGATCCGTCTTAAAGTGAACCTTTCCTTCACCGATGTTTCAGGGTTACTTAAAGGCCGGCGCTTACTTTTTTCGGGTCGTTGGTTGGTCGGTGAGTGGGGCGGGGTGGCTGTGGTTATGCGTAGATGCGCACATGCGAGTCCCAGGAGGAGGCGGCTAGCGCGGTGCCGTCGGGCGAGCGCTGCACGCGCGACACGCGGTGAGTGGGGCGGGGTGGCTGTGGTTATGCGTAGATGCGCACATGCGAGTCCCAGGAGGAGGCGGCTAGCGCGGTGCCGTCGGGCGAGCGCTGCACGCGCGACACGCGGTGAGTGGGGCGGGGTGGCTGTGGTTATGCGTAGATGCGCACATGCGAGTCCCAGGAGGAGGCGGCTAGCGCGGTGCCGTCGGGCGAGCGCTGCACGCGCGACACGCGGTGAGTGGGGCGGGGTGGCTGTGGTTATGCGTAGATGCGCACATGCGAGTCCCAGGAGGAGGCGGCTAGCGCGGTGCCGTCGGGCGAGCGCTGCACGCGCGACACGCGGTGAGTGGGGCGGGGTGGCTGTGGTTATGCGTAGATGCGCACATGCGAGTCCCAGGAGGAGGCGGCTAGCGCGGTGCCGTCGGGCGAGCGCTGCACGCGCGACACGCGGTGAGTGGGGCGGGGTGGCTGTGGTTATGCGTAGATGCGCACATGCGAGTCCCAGGAGGAGGCGGCTAGCGCGGTGCCGTCGGGCGAGCGCTGCACGCGCGACACGCGGTGCTCGGCGCCGCACAGCACGAAGGCGCGCTGGCCGCGCAGCGCGTCCCAGCCGCACAGCGTGTAGTCCCCGTAGCCGGCGAACAGCAGCCGGCCGCTGAGCGACCAGTCCACGGAGGTGACGGCGAACAGCACGCTGTCCTTGCCGTAGCGCGCCACCTCGCGGTCGGCGCGCAGGTCGAAGAGGCGGCAGCGCGCGTCGTCGCCGCCGGTGGCGAGCGAGTCGCCGGCCGGGTGGAAGCGCACGCTGTTCACGTCGGAGTCGTGCGCGTCGAAGGCGTGCACGGCGCGCCCGCTGCGCATGTCCCACACGAGCGCGCTGCGGTCGCAGCCGGCGGACGCGAAGGCGTCGGCCGCGTCCGCGGGCGCCAGGTCGAGCGCCAGCACGTCGGCCGCGTGCGCCTGGAAGCGCTGCAGCATGGCGCCCGACTCCACGTCCCACAGCGCGCACGTGCCGTCGCCCGAGCCCGTGAGCAGCTGGCGCTCCGTGTGCGGGAACAGGCAGCTGCTGACGTAGGCCGTGTGCGTGGCGACGGTGCGCTTGCTGCGCGCGCCGCCGCCGCCTCCCTCCTCGTCGCCCACCGGGAACACGGTGACCTTGTTGTCGAGCCCGCCGGCCGCCACGAGCGCGCCGCCCGGGGCGTACGCGCACGCCATCACCCAGGTGCCGGGCGTGGAGAACGTGTTCTCCTTGGCCGCCAAGTACGCGTCCCACACCGTCACCTTGCCATCCTGCAACCAATACATACATCGCACTACTCACTATTACCTAGCTCATAGGTATCAAACCATCTGGGGCTCAATTCTAGACCAGTGACTTTTTTGCCACGGTAGATAAATATCACAAAAACTGTCAAATTCACTAAAGAAACTGACAGTTCTTGTGTTGTGATATATATCTACCGTGACAAAAAAGTCACTGGTCTAGAATTGAGCCCCAGGGCCCTGTTTAATAAAGCTGTCAGCTTTATTAAACAGGGTCATCGGCAAACGGCGGTCAAACAACAAAACGATCATGTTTCAATAATTAAACTAAATATCACCGAAATTACAATAATAAATATTGTGGACAATTCACCCTACATTATCTATCCCCAAATTAAGCAGAGCTTGTACCATGAGAACTAGATAGCTGATAATATAATACATCCATACATTTTTTTTGTAACTACATACTTAGAATACAATAAGACACCCAGACAGAGCATGAACATCTGTATTCACCACACAAATAATTGTTCTTGGTGGGGTGGGGATCGAACCCACGACCTGCAGGGCAGAAGGCAGAGCTACTACCAACTGAGCTGATAGGCCAGTCAATAGCATATTTATAGGGAATGTTTGGAAGCGCATCCGACCAGCTTAACGACGCTCGCAGCTATGGGCTATGGGAAACTAGACATTGACGAGATTGCTGTGGAGATTGCTGTGGGAATCCACAGCTGGGTAAAGGCCTCCCCCAAACACTTCCAGTTCCCTCTATTCTGAGCCTCTTCCCACAATCCCCTTTCTAAGGCGTGTAGATCGTCTCGCCAACGCTTCGTAGGCCGCCGCGCGCCGTCAGGTATGCACTAGCCACCCGTCACGGGCCTGTCATCCGGCTAACGAGCCCGCCCCATCCCATTCACCCACCTGAGTGGAAGTGACTATGTGCCGCTTGTCCGACGACCAGTCGAAGCAGAGTACTTTAGCGGAGTGCCCCTTCAGTATCTTGCGGATTTTGAGGTTGGCCAGAACAACTGGTTCAAACCTGTCGGCGCTGCTGGTCACTGCACAAATAAATAACATGCATGGGTGAGAGGCTCTTGTTCGCAATAGTCATTTACTGCCCTTTGACAACAAATTTTTTATCATCCGCACTTGATGTGCGGGCTGGTTTTTTTTCGCAAGTAGGCCGCTGGCGGGCCCTTTTTGCATGACCCTTGACACGTGTTGCTCGAACTTTTTTAGGTTCTACGACACGCCGGTTTCCTCACGATGTTTTCCTTCACCGTTTTGAGAGTATTGGCATAGTGCACATAAATTTTTTGACAGAAAAACTCATTGGTACACGAGTGGATTTGAACCCGCAACCTTCGGATCGGAAGGCGGGCCCGCTACCACTAGACGGCCAGTGCTCTCTCCTGCCCTCGCTTAACAATCTTCTATGAAACATCTTATAAACACAGCAGCAGCTCCATTGCCTCCCAAGTACTAAAGCATAAAATAACTTTAAGAAAATACTATAAGGCCTGGCCCATACATACATACAACTGATTGATACATAGCTGTTATGTTGTGTTGTGTACTTGTGAATTGATCTTTTGTTTGAATAATATTGTGTCAAGTGCAAAAAGGTGCCAAAGGAGCCTTTTTGAGGCGCACTTACAATGTGCCATCAAGGATGGATGCCAAGCAACAAGTAGACACCACATATTTTGATTTTAAGAAAGCTTGTACTGATTTGGATCAGTTGAGCTATCTCTAGATCGTTTATAACGGTCTCTTTCTAGAAAGCTTTTGACATGCTTTTAAATAAAAATAACAAGATAGTTGTTCAGCTAAAATTGTATAATACAGAGAAGAGAAGTACGGAGCCTGCACTACCCTAACTAGTGCAGAGCGGGTAGAGCGGGTAGAGCGGGTAGAGCGGGTAAAGCGGGTAGGGTAGGTACTCACGCGTGACGTCGTTCAGCTTCTGGCGCTCCTCCTCGAGCTAGTGCCGAGCGGGTAGAGCGGGTAGAGCGGGTAGGGTAAGTACTCACGCGTGACGTCGTTCAGCTTCTGGCGCTCCTCCTCGAGCTAGTGCCGAGCGGGTGGAGCGGGTAGAGCGGGTAGGGTAAGTACTCACGCGTGACGTCGTTCAGCTTCTGGCGCTCCTCCTCGAGCTAGTGCCGAGCGGGTAGAGCGGGTAGAGCGGGTAGGGTAAGTACTCACGCGTGACGTCGTTCAGCTTCTGGCGCTCCTCCTCGAGCTAGTGCCGAGCGGGTGGAGCGGGTAGAGCGGGTAGGGTAAGTACTCACGCGTGACGTCGTTCAGCTTCTGGCGCTCCTCCTCGAGCTAGTGCCGAGCGGGTGGAGCGGGTAGAGCGGGTAGGGTAGGTACTCACGCGTGACGTCGTTCAGCTTCTGGCGCTCCTCCTCGAGCTAGTGCCGAGCGGGTGGAGCGGGTAGAGCGGGTAGGGTAGGTACTCACGCGTGACGTCGTTCAGCTTCTGGCGCTCCTCCTCGAGCTAGTGCCGAGCGGGTGGAGCGGGTAGAGCGGGTAGGGTAGGTACTCACGCGTGACGTCGTTCAGCTTCTGGCGCTCCTCCTCGAGCTAGTGCCGAGCGGGTGGAGCGGGTAGAGCGGGTAGGGTAGGTACTCACGCGTGACGTCGTTCAGCTTCTGGCGCTCCTCCTCGAGCTAGTGCCGAGCGGGTGGAGCGGGTAGAGCGGGTAGGGTAGGTACTCACGCGTGACGTCGTTCAGCTTCTGGCGCTCCTCCTCCAGCTTGTGCTTGAGCGCCTCCACCTCCCGCTGCAGCGCTTGCAGCGTCTCCTCGGGCGTGGCCAGCGCCGTGTCGGCCGCCATGCCCTCACTCAACCAAACCAAACCAACTGATGTTCACCACTCACTAACAACCACGGGGTTAATAGAGATACCCATATGCCGTTACAGGCCCATAGGGAAAATATAAGTTTATACTGACGCACACCCGCACAGTACTTAGTCAAGCACAAGGAACACCAAGCAAGTCAAAAGAAATTCAAAGTCTAGGTACTACTAGCTGTGGTTGGGTCAGTAGTCAGTCAATTTGTGAGTAATACTGTAAAAGCCAGAACAGGAAGATAAAAGGTCATTTTCTCTGGAACCGAAACCGTGGTATGGTCAGCTGCACTACTAGAGATTGTTACAGTACAGGGTAAGATAGGAGGTCAGTTCTCTTTCTCTCTATTTATTTTATCGATCCTCTTCTCCTGAAAGTAAAGTCACTCTTATTCAAACAAAATGTCAGGCCGATCTTATTTTCACGAAAAAAGAAGAAGCAGGTTTCTATGGTACAAGGATACAGCTCAAGTTACCTAAAAACAAAGAAAAATGACGCTTATTGCAATGATATAAGAGCTAGCAGTGTATAGTCTGATGCGTATCCTTGTGTACATGTAAAGATGGGAACATATTTGGCGGACGCGTCCGACGGACGCGGCTGAAAGCCGCGACTGATAGATATCTAGCTAATGAATGTACACTGAAGTGTGCAAACTATCGGACGCGTCCGATGTCCGCGGCTTACATCCGATAGTTTGCACACTTCAGCTTGGAGGAATTAGAAATGGAGGCGTCAAAGTTTAAATCCACGAACAATATTTTCTGCCAAAATTGACGGGGGACGAGGTAAACACGCATGGCACACGCGCATAGCAAACACACACATTGACAATCCCACACACGATCTTAAAATTTGCACACAGTTATAAAATATAACGTAGTTACGCAGTGTCAAGACTCACATTAAGATAATCTCTAGTGATGGGCATTCAGTAAGACCGGTAAATTGAACGATGAATAAAATAATGAATGAAATGGGTTTTTAGGTAAAGGTAATTTATAGTACCTACATTGTTACCTGAGTGTTGAAAGTCACGTTTTTTGAGTTCCGAGACGGGTTTGGCGCCAGAGCGTAGCGAGGGCGCCAATGGAGCTTGAGGGACTTAAAAGACTTTCACCCGAGCTAAACACTGTGCTTTTCATTACGAATGCAAGGAAAGTAAAAATAAAAACATGAAAGAAAAATTTGTGAAAATGAAGATTGAATTGCCGCCTTCCCGATTTTTGTTTTTTTTTCTTTTTCTCTGGCGGGCTTCGGCTCGCCAGCATTATACAGCCATTATTTTCACTTTCATAATTTAAAGAATGGTAAATTGTTTGCTCAAATCTATGTTATTTGTAATTTAGAAGATATATTATTACTTATTTAATACTATCTTTATGTTATTTAAATTTTACATTGCGCTCTAATTAGACTTTTTAAACTTCTTACCGTTGTTAATGGGTTTCCAACCTAAGTTGGAATTTGGTTCAACAACCTCCTTGCAGTTAGAAAGACTTTAGAAAGTTGGAACATGGTTGAATAAAATAGAACTTGTTTTTTTTTTTAATTTGACAGCTGTCAGTAGAAAGCGATTCTCCCTAGGGCTGAAAGTATTACTTTCAATTAGGCCCCTCAGGCAACTTCAGACCTACTTTCAGAGTATGAGCAATGAAAAATAAGTTATGCACCACAGGTTTCACATTTTGTAACAGTCAGAAAATAAAAGAACTGAATTTAGTTGTTATGTTTTATTAATGGTTATAAATTTGAATCAATAATTCTTAACATGTTATAGCATAGTACACATGAGTTTAGTCTTTTACTGAATAATTGAAAAAAAATATAAAGTGAAATCACATTACATCGTAAGCCTTCACATCACAGCGAAGTTTGTAGTTCTGCCTTCTGCGCCGGAGGCATTGGTTCGATTCCCACCCAGAACAAATATTTGTGTGGTGAACGCAGATGTTCACCACCGAACGCAGATGTTTGCCCGAGCTTGAGAACTTTCTGCAAAATGTTCCGAGCAAATTACACTCGTTCTTGTTGCATGCCAAGTTGTTTTTTGGCCAAAAAATTTTGTCGACTCTTCAAGCAACAGGGTTTTTTGGAAACCTGCACAGGACATAAAATAAATATAAAATAGGCAAAAAAATGTTTTCACTACGCCCACGACTTTATTTTTGAGTATGATGTCATGTCCTATTTTATACATTGATGAGTAGAGGGTTTGATGACTGGTACCTAGGATACCCATATTGTGGGATTTGTGAATAAATGTAATCCGATATATCGTGGCGGCAGCCATCTTGTACCGATTTTCATCAAAAACAGCTAAGAACACTCCCGACTATTCACCTTTCAAACAAACAAAAAACCAAATTAAAATTGGTTGATTCGTTCGGGAACTACGATGGGACAGACAGACACACACACAGACACCGCAAACTCATAACATCCCGTCGTTTTTACGTCGGGGGCTTAAAAAACACCAAATACGTAATTAGACAACACATTATGTGATAACAATTTAACGTTTATTTTATCATTCATTCACTCATCAATTTCATTCAACTTTTCCCAACACTATGCCTTCTACCAAGGTTTATTCTTTGACAATGGTGTCGTAATACTGTCGCTAATCTGTCGCAACCGGTATTTCTTTTGAACATAAATTCTACAAAATTACAAACACAATTGACAAAATAATACTCCCTTGTGGTAGGAAATACCATGTTCCCGGAAGTTTGATGTCTCTCATCGTCTTTTACAAGAAACTACCATGCAATTCACCATTTTCACGGAGCTCCACTTCGCGACATGAAACGACACACAATGGCTGCGGTTGCGAGTAAAACAGTTTTATTTAAAGGATATGATCGAGATCGTTATATGATCGGCAGAGGGGAAAGCCCTGCCTTGACATCTCCATTTCTAATTCCTCCAAGCACTTCAGTGTACATTAATTATCTAGATATCTTCAGTCGCGGCTGTCAGCCGCGTCCGTCGGACGCGTCCGCCTAATATGTTCCCAGCTTAACCATGGTTAGTTTAGAATGGTAGAATTTCTATGCTTGGAAGAATTTTGTATTATCACTATGGAAGTATTAGCTATAATCTATGTCGTGAGAAACACACGCTTTTTATTTTTTTACATAGTTGCATCCAGTAGAAGCCAGGGTAGGGAAGATTTAACTTCTTTTAATAATTTTTGCTAGTGTGCATCATCAACTTATTATTATAAAATAATGAATGCTTTAATAATTAAAAATTGATGTTAAATGAATGCAGTGAGATATAACGTAACTAAGCTTACAAAGAAAGATTAAAGAAAGAAGAAGAAGAAAGATAGTCGAATATTACAAAAAAACTCTAGCCTAGAATGTAAAAATGAAAAATATTAAAAAGTTTTGAAAAACATTTCGTGGCTCTATGAGCCCCGAAAATGTCATTGCTTCTTTTTTTTCTGGCGTTGGATACTTTATTCTTTTGCCAAGTCTTATTTGTTTATTAGCCATGACTATTATAACTCAGTGGAATTGTTTTCTCGCCTATAATTTTTAAAACTAACCCAAAACCCTTAGACAATTTAGATCAGGACCTGCCTTGCATGGATCTTCCCCTCTGCCAAAAGGTACAAGACTAATGAATCTGACATATCTAGCACGTTTACAAAAACCACTTCGTAATCGATCTTTATCAGTGTCAGTATCGGTATCGCGGTGAAAGGACCTCTTCTAAAAATGCCAAAATGTGCAGTTGCAGTGTGTAATAGGAAGTCCAACACATCAAGCTTGTAAAAGGATGGTGTAACATTTCATATGTAATTATTTTTTTGCATAGTTAATGCTTTTTTTTTAAATAATGTAAAATTGTTGTGCGGCGTTTAGCTCTAGAACATCGATTCAGTATACGATTTTACGAAAAAGATCGAATCGCCTCGAGTTTCCTGCCGTCAATTATCCGCATTTAATTTTCAACCTTATCACAAAATGAAATAGACTATAATTGCGAAATAATCTCTAATTGCCAAGCAATTTTAGTCACTAGCAAAAATTTAAAATTGTAACGAGACTACCTAGCATTTCAAAAATGAATTTTTGACCATAAAGATTTAGATAAATAGGTCGATTTGGCTTTGAATTTTTCCAGACCTGACAGGCCCGAGACATCAAAACCCCGCCCTCCGGTAGCGAGACTAGTGATAGAGGTGGATAAATGTTTACACACAGTTTTTTATCGATATCGATAAAAGCACGGGTGTTCTAGCGAGTAGATTTGTCTTAGCTTTCTGATTGGTTGTGGGTTCAAATCCAGTCGTGCACCAACGGATTGTGTTGAAGTTGTAACGTGTTATTTTATACATAACATTACGTAGCCTACATGTTTAATTTAACAATGTAGCTGTTGAACAATTTAGGAACTTAAAAAACTTTTAACTTACTTATACCTTGTGGAAAAACCAGCCCGCACATCAAGCGCGGATGATAAAATTTGCCAATTTGCGTATTCGGACATCCAAAAGCATAGCATTTGACACAAATTTAGTTCCAAACATTTATTCATCCCACCTTTTATAAGATGGATAGTTTTTGTGACCTTTTACCTTGAAAAACTAACGTAGTCATCATAGAATTTCATGTTATTTTTGAAAGAACTTTTAGAACACCTCTAAGACGGTGTATACGAGTTTCCAGCTTATTCGCTCTTATTCTGAGGTTGACCCCATATTGGTCCTAAAATGATAAGTTTATTTAGGCCAAATAAAAAAATCGATATCTTTGATTTTAAGCTCAGAAAATTTATCAATCTCTATGAAAGTGTCAGTTTTGAGTAGTAATGCTGCCAACTTAATCAAGATGTAGTTTGTCGAGATTTGGGGTAAAAATAGGTTCTTAGTGCAAGTAATGAGTAACATACAATAAAGGATTTGTCCCTCATGGCATCAGAGCTGGCTGTAGTTTTAGTGTTGTCCAGTCCAGATCAATTGAACGAAATGAACTAGACTGCCTGTGATATTCATTCATTAACAATTATACATTTGTGTCTGAAAAATAGTACATAATAAGCAAAAACAATATGAGTCATATCATAAATTAAATAATTATCAAAGAAATTGTTATCAAATAATACTAGCAATGTCACTTTATATTTATAAAATCATCAGTAGAATAAAAACACCCTTTCAACAAAAGCTGCGTAAATAATAATATGATTGAATGGCCTGATATCTATAAGATCATTAAGGAACATGCCAAAAAATATTGGTAACTGCCCCGGATTCTGTAATAACTTCTTGTTTACCAAAAATGCTTCTTATCTCTACGAATTGTTTTATATTCGTAAGGTATATACTTAAACAGATTAAGTACGTCACCTCTGATACCGTAGTGTTCTAGCTTAGCAATCAGTAATTTATGATTTATAGTATCGAAAGCAGAAAAAAGATCTAAAAACAAGCCTGCTACTTTCGTTTTATTATTAAGATTTGTAACAACATCGTTCACCAAATAGTCGATAGCATCTACCATACCTACCTACATTCACCTGGTAGCCAGACTGTCGTTCATATAGAGTTAATTTTTAAATGTGATACTAACCTATCTCTGATAAGTTTTTCAAAAACTTTAGAAACAATAGGTAGCAACGAGATAGGCCTATAATTTTTATATTGTTTGTCTTGGACATAAATACCCGACGACCATTAGTGCCATGAAATCTAAAATAATATTCAGAATGAATATTTAATAAATAAATCTTACTGACTTCGGAAGCCTTACATTCTTTCATACTTAACATAGGGTAAAATAAAATGATGATACGGCATCACTGTTGTGGTTCTCTGTATTTTGAATGTGTGTCACCTGTATATACAGTAAACTTGAACTAGTGTTAAAGATTTGTATTTGTGTGCGTTCATAACAACACAAATAATTGTTGTGTGTGTAACGATCGTTTGAATGTGTGTCGCTTTCGTTTCAGTGTGTGCTTTCCTCGTCCCCCTCAAAATATGGCAGAAAAATTTGTTAGGCTGAATAGATGCAAGGCAAGGCAAGTCCTTAGGTTAAATTGTCTAAGCCAAAACCAGACTTTTTTTGGCTTCGCATGTTGTCTGCATTCGCCATATACATTTTTTTTTATTGTTAACAAAAATTAGGGAAACAGTAACGCAAATCTAAGGACTGGGTTAGGATCAGGGTTTACAAAAATATTAATAATAAATAAGGAAATTTATAGGTACACAAAGGGGTAAAATATACTACACGAATTAAATTTTTATATTAATTACTTAAATACATATAGGATGCCAAACAATGATTTAATCATCCAAGGAAACAAGGAGGAAGAGGAATTCGACGTTATTTTGAGGACAAGCAAAGAATAAATGATTGAGGTTACCAAATTCATCTCCACAGTCACAAGATGGATTAGATACAATTTTCATTCTTTCTAAATGATGTATTCTGTTGTAAGCGTCGTAAAGGGATCCATGGTAAATGAAAAAGCGCATCGATTAAAATAATGAGTTTATTAATAGTGGGACAGGATGAGCGGTCACCGGCCCAGGATCCACAGCATGTTGAGCGAGGCGGGCCCCAGGTGCAGGCGGCACAGCGCGGGCGGCCCCCCCCCCCTCCCCCCCCGCCCCCCCGCGCGCCGCCGCCGCCAGGAACAGCAGCAGCGCGTGCAGCAGGTTGTCGCGGCCGCCGCCCACGTCCAGCGTCTCCTCCCCCAGCTGCAGCACGTAGTGCGGCGGCAGCGCGGGCAGCGGCGGCGCGCGCACCAGCGCCAGCGCTCTCCCCGCCCCCACGTGCCGCGCGCTGAAGGCGCCGCCCGTCAGCAGGTCGAGGTAGCACACGAACAGGTGCAGCAGCAGGTCCGCGTCGGCGGGCCGCGGGGCGCTCCAGCCGCGTCCGCCGCCCGCCCACCGGTACGCGCTCAGGCATCCGCCCACGCTCAACTCTGAAACCGAACGCCGCTCCGTTAGCGCCGCAGCCCGCCGAATACGGCGCCGAATAATGCGCGGCGGGAGATCCGACTGGCCAGGCGGCACCGATTCACTTCTCGCGCGGCCCACGTTACCTTTGATCCTATCGGCGGCGTACTGCTTGTCGGCGAAGGGGCGTAGGAAGGCGTGCAGTGCGGCGTCGTTGGCGGCGCCCCCCGCCCCCGCCCCCGCGCCCCCCGCCGCCTCCAGCTCGCGCGCCACGCGGGACACCACCGTCACGTGCAGCCACTGACACACACACACACACACACACAGCACGTGAGTAGAGCGGACCGAGAGGAGAGGGCGAGCGCTATGGATGCGCTATGGATGCGCGATGCGAGTACTCACGAGGCGCAGGTTGAGCTTGTACTCGGTGAGGCGGCGCGGGTCCACGAGCAGGCGATGCCAGAGCGGCGCGCCCCCCGCCCCCAAGCCCGCGCCCGCGCCCCCCTCCTCCTCACCCACCCCTCCCTCCTTGCTGCCGCGCTCTGCACACACGCACATACAATGACGATTACATTATTCTGCCACGCTAAGCTAGTGGTAATAAATAAAAAAATGACTATTCATATTATTAATATAAAATAATGGCTATTTATATAGTTGTATAATAATTTTATTTTCATAATTGAAATAATATGAATGAGTAGGCACGTGGTATAGTTACCGGGCAGCACGGCGAGCTGGTGGGGGCGCGGCGGCGTGCCCAGCAGCCGCACGGCCCCCGCCCCCACGCCCGCACCCCCCGCCCCCGCGCCCGCCTCGCGACCCTCCACCTGCCTGTTGAGATAGAACACACACCATGATACGTTTTATCAGGCTTGAGATACATTAGGGATGAGTTTGCGAAAACGTTGTTACGACAAGTTGTTTGATGGTCGACAGGCATTAATAAACAAGCACTGGCACTCCAGTTCAGTCAGACGGATGCAAGTACTCGCCTGATATATGCTGCTAGATCGCGAGGGTCAGAGATGAAGTCCTCGGGCGAGGCGCGTCCCGCCCCCGCGGGCGAGGGCGGCGAGGGGGGCGCGGGGGGCGAGGGGGGCGCCGCGGCCGGGGGGGGCGCGCCCCGCCAGCTGTGCCGCGCCCACAGCCAGCCCCCAACCACCAGCTCCCCCGCACCCGCACCCGCACCCCCCTCATCCCGCGCATCCGCCTCGAACTCCGTCACGAACGAAGAATCTGTCGATTGGAATAAAAACAATTGTTAAGGCTCAATGAACGAAGTCACTGGCATGTGGTGCCTGCAAAAAGTTTCAGTAGTTCCAAAGTAGTTTCTGGATCCTTGTCCCATTAAGATTTACCAAAAAATACAATACATAATAAATTAAAGCTGGCACAAAATCATAATGCAGAGAATGGGAAGAGTCAAATAGCTGCACTGCAGAACCACTATTCTTATTGTTATAATTATGTATGTTCAAATACTACTTTTATGTTTCTTTCTAATTAAAATGTTAAAATTATGATGTCCTTCTTTAATTATCTTAATGCTTGTATTGGGAGTGCTGAAATAGCAAACAAATGTGTCCATGCTTAGTTGGTTTACAAAGAGATGGTGAATATAGACCTCGGTCGCAGTGGTTGAGGCCGAGCAGCGTGCGCTGCGTGGGCGAGAGCGCGCGGGTGGGGCGGGTGTGGCCGAGGGCGCGGGGCGCGGGCTCGGCGCGCAGGCAGGCGGCGTGGCGCGCGCAGCTCGCCAGCAGCAGCGCCGCCGCGCCCGTCTCCACCCAGCGCGCCGCCCCCACCCCGCCGCACGCCGCCCCCGCGCACCACCACCAACTGCAACACACACCATGGCACATTACACACACACACACACCAGTGGGTGGGTGTTAGTGCAACAACAACAGATTATTTTCTCCTCCCTGAATTCCATTTCAGGATCAAATGCATAGTTTCGGTGTCCATGAGCTTCCTCTCCATATTGAGAAGAGCGGTGAGCAATGAATTGAATCTCCAAGCAGGGATGATGCCAAATAGCTCATGGGAGCATTCGCCATTGTCAAGGCGGAACCGATGTCATGGTGTTAGCCGAGTAGCTCCCTGCTTTGGCAGTTTTGGAATACAGTCATTTTACAATGATATTGTCATTGATCTCTAGAAATTATGTTTTTTGTTTTAAACCTTAAAAAGCTGTTGGTGTTCACTTTGTTGGGGCAACCTAGATAAAATGAAATAAAAATAATATCACTCCTCACTGTCAACCTTTGGTTCATAGCGAGACAGGTCTGGGTAAGCGCGAGGAACAGGTAACTCACAGGTCGTAGCACAGCAGCGCGAGCAGGGCGCCGTTGAGGCACAGCCAGCGGCGGGCGGCGGCGCGCTGGCGGCTCGCGTACTTCAGCTCGATGGCGCGCCGCACGACACTCGCGTTCGGGCTTGAGCACCTGAAATGTTATAAGGTTAGAGCGGCGAGCGGCGCCGGCGGCATGATTCCACTCATTCCCGTTCATTTCGATTCATAAATCCTTACATTTTATTTTACCGTCTGAGAAATGCAACTTTATCGTTTATTTCATTGCGTTGCCTGCGAGTGAGACGAGTTATCGCGAATTAACCTGGACATGTTCCTGGATTTTAGTTTTGTTATGATTTTTAGCGCGCACTCTTCTTCTTCTTATTAATGAATGACATCTGTCCTGTCCATGTTTTTTTTTTTTTTTTTTTTTTAATTTTGTGCTGGCTTGGATTCAAAGTCCTTCCGCCAAGTCCTATAAGTTTTTCAGATTTTGTTTTGACACTATTCACTTTCACTCATGTTTGTTTTTGATTGACACGTCCTGTCCATTTCGCCTCAACTTTGCCAGTGTCGAGTGATGAGGATATAATAAATTACATAGATAAAATATTTTTCCGTCAAGTCGAGATAATGGTCGTTTGTTTTCAAAACAATCAGAAACCTTTTCGATCTTATCAGAATATAGTAGAACAAGTGTAACACTGCTAATTTTTTTATCTGATAACCCCAAAAAGATTTGTGTATGGTATTATTTTATAACAGTCACTTTGATGGTGTATAGTCTGTGATGGTGTATGAGCTGTCAGATTAATTGTGCCCCGGATATTTTTCGAAAAATATTCATTTTTACAATGGATAAACCAATAAAAGGTGCAGAGTGAAGTGGTGCTGGACCTATTAATTAATGTGCCTATTAAATATAAGGATTTAAAGGAGCAAAACGAGGTTGTCCCGAACAAAAACGACATTGTTTATTGCTTGCATTATATTTTTTTTCTTTTTTCATTTATATATTATATTTTTTATTGTATACACTTAATGTTAAATTTAAAACTCATAGACCTTCTAATTCCACTTTTAAAATAGTTTCGCACGTTTCAAATATGCATGTTGTGTTCACTGTTTTTAGTAACTGTGCCGAATTTTATTGTCAGTATATTATTTAGATGTAAGTCATGCGCATGTTGCAATTTGTGGACCTTATAATAATAAAAAAAAAAAAACACAAACATTGACGGAAGCTTGCACACATTTAGTACGGTTATGAGCACGAAATAAAGAAGTAATGGAACTAGCATGTAGACGACCTTCTCACGCTCCAAGTACGCGCAGTACCACGACTTCAAGCCCTCCTTTGTTTAGTCGTGTTTGAAGTCTGTCAGAAGAAACGTAACTGAGAAAAACACGAAAAAATATAAAAATGCCGTATTGTGCTGTTTTGCAGTACTAAAACGATAGCCGAACCAATAATTTAACAAAAGGGGGCATATCGTATCACAGGTTAGTATTATTTTATTGCTTAAATTGGTTTTGTTTAGAATGCAAAACCATCAAACAAAAATAGACTGTGAATGATATTCGTTATGGTCGCGTTTCTCTATATCTCAACTTTCGCTACTCAATTAGGGCTGTACCTACCCCAATAAAGTGATGAATGTGCTATCGAATACCTACTTTATTAGTTCTGATCATATAAATAGTTAGGTTTAGGGAGCTGATTTTTTTTTTGCTTTATTGATGATTTTATTCCTTATGTATTATTCTGTTATTATTCTGATTCTTTTCTTATTCTTATAGCCCACAGTGGCTGGGTAAGATGAAAATTACAGAAATATTTTGAAGAAATAACATATTAATTCTGGTTTCAGTTTTCCGATACTCAAAATAAATGTATCGATGCAACAGGAAAAAGAAAACACAAGAAGAAAAAGAAACAATATTTGAAACAGTTCAGTATACAATTTTACGAGTTGTAAACATTTGATTGGGTAAATAAAGAAAGATAGATAAGAAAAGCTTTTTATTTCGACCACCATAAATATAACCTGACGTGCTACCGATCGTTATACATCAGTAGGTAGGTGAGAGCGCTGGTGGGCTAGTGGTAGCGGCCCCGCCTTCTGATCCTTAGGTCGTGGGCTTAAATCCAGTCGTGTACCAATGAGGTTTACTGCCCAAAAATTAATTAACACTATGCCAGTGCTCTTAAACGGTGAAGAAAAACATCGTGAGGAAACCGGGCATGCCATAGAACTTAAAAAGTTCGAAAATATGTGTTAAATAAGTGCACGAAAGGAGCCTCTTTGGGGCGCACTTAAAATCCTTTCACCTCACTTGGTTCGAAAAAACCAGTGACACGATAAGAAGTAGGTAGGTAATCATCGATGTCGATACATTTGTCTTGTATCCACCTTGGCACATCACTAAGTGAGTGGCTATGTCAAGTAATAGCCATTGTATTATGAATCTTATACCTTGTGGATAAAGACTAACAGAATTGTTTTCTATAACGCCATTTAGCGTCAAGTAGCTTTGTTTTGTTGTCAATCAAGTAACAGCCATTGTATTATCAATCTTATTATAACTAAATAGAGACTAAAAGAAAAAAATACTGAATGAGAAGTGCCATCTCTTGGCAAATAGAATTTTATTTTAGCACTGTTTATTTTATTAAGTTTAGAACCATGTCACGATAGCTTTAAGGTTTATTATCAATTAAATTATTTTTTTGGTTTTAGGTCCTTTTTAACGTTTTTTTTCAACCAATCATAACTTTTATTTCTATGTGTGTTTGTTTTTACGTGTATGAGTTTGGCGACACTGGTTCTCGTAA
This sequence comes from Thera obeliscata, assembly GCA_947578465.1. Lineage (NCBI taxonomy): Eukaryota > Metazoa > Arthropoda > Insecta > Lepidoptera > Geometridae > Thera > Thera obeliscata. The sequence continues at coordinate 75,234 of OX387913.1, forward strand.
TCACGAACAAAAGCGTGTTTGGTGCTCTGTGCTCGTAATAATAAGTCATCATGTTCTCTCTACTTTGCGTAAGCAAAAGCGTGTTTGGTGCTCTGTGGTTAGGAGGAATAGTGGGGCGCGCCTTCGTGGATTGCACTATCTATACAGCCAAAACGAGGCAGATCAGCGCACGCACACCACTGTCTTGGCCAACGAAAAGCGTAAGGAGCATTTGTGCCGCCTGCAAAGGAAGGCACAAATGGCCGAGCCCCGCGACCGACCCAGGGATCGTTGTCCCTGCGAGTAGCAACCAGGGCGATGGGTCACACACCCGAGGCCTTTACCTGCAACTCCCATGAAGGCAAGGCCTCCTACAGGGTTGGTGCAGTTCGTCTGGACTGAACCAACCCTGTAGGAGGCCTTGCTCCAAAGACAGCCTGCCACTGTCACGCTGCTGTAATTAAATAAATATTTTGGACAATCAGCAACCTATATCCAAATTAAGACGTTTCAAAGTGATTCTTGTAATCCTACTGAATAAATACATATATTATTATTTTTATCTAGCGATGAATCTAAACAGGCAGCCCCTTTAAGGTTATTGGGAAAAAACATTCTCTGGCACTGCGGCGGCGGCCGCTATCGCGGCACGCTCGCTCTGCTCGCTCGCCTTGTGCGTAATTTTTATGTTCTAACATAACCTAACTTAACCAAGTCGGATCCGCCCTATAAAGTATCAAGGACAAGGTATAAGTATACAGTGCCAGAACAAAAAAGTAAATGATCATGTTTGAATTGCTCCAGTGTGCATGTGGCTTAGCTGGCATCGTACATCGTACAACAGTGTGTACATTAACATGATGTACAAGTGAAGCCAAAGTTTGGGAGGCGATAATGTAGGTAGGTACCTACATTATCGCCTCCCAAACTTTGGCTTCACAAACAAAACTTGACTTACTAGTAAAGTCCCAACAAAAGTATAAAACAAGTAAAATTAAATCAATAAGTAACTAAATATTGTGGACCATCCACACAACACTATCTAGCCCCAAATTAAGTAGAGCTTGTACTTTGGGAACTAGAGCTGATATACTGGTACACCTACATGTTTGTTTTTGTAAATTGTACGAGCACGTACACTGACCTCCTTAAAGTGTGCTTACAGTGAACTTTCCGCCAATCATTGAATTCATTAGTCAGTTCGTGTTTGGTCATCAATCATATACCTCGCGACTCACCACTATCATTTTTAATATTAATAATATATCAGTTAAAATTTACTTTGAGTTTTTACTGATTTACTATTAGTTATTAGCCAGGGTGTGCGGACCGTACATCCTTTTTTTAAATTTTAACTGATATATTATTAATATTAAAAATGATAGTGGTGAGTCGCGAGGTATATGATTGATGACCAAACACGAACTGACTAATGAATTCAATGATTGGCGGAAAGTGCACTGTAAGCACACTTTAAGGAGGTCAGTGTACGTGCTCGTACATCCTCCCGGGCCAGAAATTAAGGATGATAGGATGCTGTTGAAAATGATAGGTGAATGACGTGAGTTACAAGTTGATAGTACAATATTTTTCTTAGAGTAAGATGATTGTCCTTGATTATATTTGATAGTTCATCATTCAGTATTGATAATTAAATTATAATGTGTGATCAAAAGTCTTGTTTTTAAAGATTACGGGGGAACTGGCTTTATTTGAGAAACGCGCACTTTGCGATTTGATTTCGACTTTCCTACTAACACAGCACTGATTCACTGCACTCTCACTGACACATCTGGTAGTAGGAGGTTCAAAGTTCATTTCTCGAAGCTCTATGTCTAGTCCAGCTGCACGCACTGCCGCCGGAGTGGGCGCCGCCGCGGGCGCGTCCGGTGCCGATGCTGGCGCCCGCCGGCGGCGCCATACCAGGATCGCGATCCCGACAACAACACCAAGTAGATGACGGTGTAATGATGAACGTCGTGATATGAGACGTGTTCTGTCAACCCTCCAGCTGATGAGCTTTCCTTCAATTGCTCTATTTGTCTGTCGATTTTATCAAAATACTGCTGATTTTCTGAGTGTACTGATTGACTTTCGACTGTTGAGGTAAGCATTGAAAAGTTAAGGAGTTTATTGATGGGAGGAATTGCAATTTTGATTACATCGGCTTCTCTTTGTAAGATGTTTGATTGTGTTCTATGCGCGTAAATTGTAAATGAATCAGTTTTTATAAGGCATTCTTCGCTTATTGTTATGATCCCATTGTTATGCAACTGTTCTGCGGTAATTTGATGCTCACATATGATACGAATAGAGCAATGCCCGCAACATGCATAGAAGAAAGTGTTTATGTTATTTAGTGCAATCCAGGAATCTTTACAAGGTGATGTCCTTGTTTGACATTGATTTGGATGCTGACCTTGGATACACAATTTCTCGTCTGATCTCATCTGATGAATTGTCTGCTTGAAAGGACATAAGTGAGAGTCCTGATCAAACTCGATACAATGTGCTACGTCTTTTTCTGAGATAGGTACATAAGAGTCCTTTTACATGTTTACTGCTACGTAATCGGAGATTGGTACTAAGCTAGTCATTTCGTTCCCGTTCTGTTGTGGGATTAGTATGAGCTTATAAAGTTCAAAGTTATCTCTGCTCACTAGAGGTATTTTTATTTCAAATATGATAAATTTATTCGAAGCTCTTGCTTTCACGGAGAGGAGGTGATATATTTTTGATACATCTGATTGCAGGTTAGTCAAGGGCAATGTCATGTCTCTTGGTAATAACCCAGTGATGATGTTCATCTCGTCTCGTAATTGCTCAGGGGTAAGAAGATGGAAGTTGAATTTACCAGCGTAAACGTTTGTTAACGAATCAACAATTGTTTCTTGAATGTTTTTCAGGTTCGCTATTGCAATAACGCCTTGTGCAATAACTGAAGATAAAGTAAAGTCGGTGGAGCTTGATACTAGTTGTAGATTATCAACCTGCCTGTTGAGCGATTTTTCAAGGTTGTTAAGATGCTGGTTGAAAAGCTTGCTTTGTTTGTCGATAGACGTTTCCACTCTCTTGATAAGATTAAATTCTCCCTCGACCACTGAAGTCTGGTTTTTCCATAGTGATGCTAAATGATTTTCGTTCTGTCTGATAGTCTCAATATCTTGTTCGTAGTGTTCCGCGAATTCTTGATCCAGTACGCCGAACAGCTTGTTTGCTAAGAACCCGACACCGTTGATAAGGCCGCGCGGTAGTCGCGTGCGCGTGCTCCGTGTGAACTGCTTACCGAGCAATATACTGTTGTAATGTTCGAGTTCATTAAGCCCATGATGTAATTGGAGAAGGATTATGTCACATTGTGCTATCTTTTTATTAGTTTTATCGTTGCAAACGCCGCCGTTTAAATGATTGATATATTTTCCAAGTAGGTCTGAGCTTTGCCAATATGGAGACATGTCGTAGTAGATGATTAATTTCCATTGATCTCGTTCCAGGTGAATATTAGTGATTTGATCGAAGTAAAATCCTTGACTGGTATTGAGGCTTGATACTTGATATTTGCAATGTCCTGGTGTAGTCAACATAAAAAGGAACAAGAGTAGCATGAAGGCAAAGCTATACAGACTTAGGCTAGTTTTTTGTAAACGGTTGGTACCGCAGCTCTTTTCTTGTTTCTGTTGAAACTTGCCGTCTTGCTCGACGGCTTTGCTGTTTACTGGTAGATTAGATAATTTTATTATTGGTCTCTTTATCTCTTCACTCTTGGTTTTATGGCTGACCACGCGTACGTAGTTATTCTTTTCCAAGTCTTGTTCAGTGATGACGTTGACTTGACGAACTTTTTTCACTTCCTGATCGGTGATGAACTCTGGCTGTTTGCCCCTTGATGGTCCCTTCCACCACAAGCTATGTTTAGCTAGTTGTGAGGCTGTTAATCCACGGCTGGCACAGTCCGCTGGGTTCTCTTCTGATTTAACATAACGCCAACATGTTGCTGGCATAGTACTAGTGATATCTCGCACTCTGTTTGAGACAAAAGTCTTCCACCGGGCTGGATCTCCACTAACCCATCCTAGGGTGATCATAGATTCGGACCATCCATAGGTTTTGATTTCGTAGGTACTCAAGCAGTGTTGCACTTTGAGCATTAACTTTGATAGAAGATGAGCAGCGCTTAACTCCAACCGAGGAAGTGTGATGTTTTTTCCACATGGTACTATTCTTGTTTTCGCAACCAATAATGTTATAATAGGTTGTTTACCTCGTAATATTTTACAATAAATAACGCAAGCGTAGGCTTTTATCGATGCGTCACAAAAGCCGTGTAGTTCGATTACGTCACGTTCCTTTGTCGATAGCCACCTTGGTACTTGTAGTTTGTTAATGTTTTCTATATCAAGTTTGGTAGTTATCCATTCTGATAAAATGTCTTCCGGTAGAGGGTCATCCCATTGGATAGAAGCTAACCATACCTTTTGAAAAATGATTTTTAGTTTAGTTGATAAAGGTGCAAGCCAGCCGAGCGGATCAAATAACTTTGTTATGTCTGATAAAAGCGATCGTTTTGTTTCATGCTCGGTGGTAGGTTCAATCTTTGATTTAAATGTAAACAAATCCTGCTGGTGATTCCAGCTAAGTCCCAGGGTTTTGGATGTTTCCAATTGCTTGAAATCAAAGCTTTCTTGCTTATGATTTGTTATTGTAGCGTCTGATAATTCTGGGACGTTTGATTTCCATTTTCTGAGGTTGAAACCTGCTGATTTTAGAAGATTGACTAGATCTTCGCGCAACTTTTTTGCTGCTGATATATCATGAGTCCCATGAACCAGGTCATCCATGTAGAATGAGCTTTCAAGGACCTCTGCTGCCTTTTGGTAATTTGACCTTCCGTCGCATGCTAATTGCCGTAGGGTCATCATTGCTAAGAATGGAGCTGCTTTTGTTCCATAGGTCACAGTTGCTAGCTCCCATTCTTTGATAATTTGATTTTCTGATTCTCGCCAGATGATTTTTTGTAGCTTCCGATCTTGATTTTTTACAATTATCTGCCTAAACATCATCTCGATATCGGCAGTGTAAGCGAATTGATACTGTCGCCATTTGATGATAAGAGACTGAAGATCTTGCTGAAGATTAGGTCCACGTTTCATCACGTCGTTCAAGCTGTATCCTGACGATGTTTTTACCGAGCCGTTGAATACGACTCTAAACTTAGTGGTTGTTGCTTCAGTCCGTTCTACCCCATGATGAGTGAGAAAAAAATCGGGTTTGGCGCTACATGTAGCGGGGACCATGTGGCCCATTGATTGATATTCTTGCATAAATGATTTGTAACATTCTTCCATTCGCTGATTTTTAATAAATTTACGTTCTAATGATTTAAGTTGTGCAACTGCTCTATTTTTTGATAAACCTAAATTCTTTTCAAATTCCGCTTTTAGTGGTAATCGTACTTCATACCGGCCGTCTTCTCTTCGAGTGGTGGTGTTTTTGTAATACTGAATGCATTCTTGATCTTCTGATGATAAATCTGATTCTTCTGTAATGTCCTCGACTTCCCAGAATCTTTGGATTTCGTCTAAATTGTTAATGACGACATTACAGTGCAGAGTTCTTGCGCATCCACTCAAAATCCATCCTAGGCGCGTGTTTTGCGCGATAGGAGACTGATTGTGTTGACCTCTACAAATTCCTTCTAGTAAAATTAAAGAATAAATATCGGCTCCGAAAAGAATATCGACGGGACGGCTGACGTTAAATTCAGGATCTGCTAAAGTTATATTATCCAAGTATGACCAGTTCGGTTTCTTGAAAGAGTAACTTGGTAAATTCTTGATAAGGTTCTTCATGATGAGAACATCTGTGGTAAACTCAAAATTACGATTGGTTGAAATACATTTGATATTGAGGGCTCCTTTGCAGTTTGATTGTTTTGTCCCTATGCCAGTTATGACTCCTTGACAGCGCTGGCGTGGCAGTCCTAGAAGTTGTGCTGCATTCTCAGTGATAAGAGAAGTTTGTGAACCCTGATCTAGGAGTGCGCGCATGTCAATGTAGGATCCAGTTGATGTTTCAACCCGAATCACGGCTGTTGCCAAGAGTATTTCTGGTATTTCGTCTTGCTGAGACACGTGTGACCCTCTTACCGTGGGCTGCTGTCCTGGTTTTGGTGTGCTGACATTGCTTACGTTCGACGTCGATGCACGGTTGTCATGCTGACTAAACGCTTCGTGTAAAAGAGTGTTGTGTGCTTGATTGCACTCACGGCAGCGTTTTTCTGATATGCAATCCTTGCCATAGTGATAATAAAGGCAGTTTTCGCATAGCTGCAGCTTTTCTGTCATTTGACGTTTCTTCATCGGGTTCATGTCTTTGAACTTATTACAGTTGAAAATCCCGTGATTGTTCATTTTGCATATTGCACATTTATAATATTTTGTCGTATAGACCTTTTTTTCATTGCTTGATTGTGCAATACTACGTCCGAACGACGATTGCTTTATGTTGAAATCATTGTTAAATGCTTTAGGATTTCTTAGATTTTAAGTAATAGTATTATTGTTAGTCTAGCAGAGTGAAATATTGATTTTTTAAAATTTGTGATAGTGTTATCGTTTTGGCTAGCTGTTAAGATAACATCTATAGTAAGTAAATAAATAAATAAATAAAAATAAATAAATAAATAAATAGATTTTGATTTGATTTTTGCTCTGGTTTTCTTCGAGAAGTTTCCATTGTTGTAAAAGTCTTCTCTAAAAATGATAAAAATTCTGATAGTTTGGGCACCTCTTTGGGCTCCTTGACTGATAAAAGATACTCGCTATGAGTCTCCGTGTCCAACTTTTGACACATAAGATAAATGATAAGGGGATCCCATGAGTCAACGTTCACTCCTAAGTTCCGTATCGCATTTAGGCTTTCGCGAGTGACGTCGTGGATCTTCTTGATATGGTTTATTGATGCCTGCTGGCTTGCTTGGATATTGAGCATTTCTTCAAAATGACAGCTCAATATCAGACGTGGGTTGTTAAATCTTTGATTTAGTAGATCCCAACTGATAGTATAATTGTCGGATGATATTGTAAGATGTTGGATCAATCTTTCCGCTTCTCCCCTCACCTTTGACTTTAAAAATTGCATTTTTTGAGCACTGGATAAAGTAGGGTTCGCATGGATAGTCTCTGTAAATAGATCTTTGAAACTAGACCATTGATGATAGTTCCCAGAGAACGTTGGAATTTCCATTTTAGGGGTGGATTGCTCTCTGTGTGAAACCGACCACATTTTCTTATTTATTGCTTTGATAATCTCATTGAACCGTTTTTCTGCTCGGTAGAAATGTGTTTCGTACTCTTGGTTTTGTAAAGATGATTCACTGTCCAGCTCCCAGTGAAGAGTATCGATTGTAGTCCAACGAGACTGAATGGTACGTAATATATGATCAAATCAAACTCCCATTTTTCTGATAATAGAATCTATATCGACTGTAGAAACTGTATGATCAGGCTTTAAAATTACTGCCTTGTTTTCGCAGCATTTCATCGGTCTTGCTGTTGCTACCCCGAGCTTGAGACGAGATGTCTTGCCTAGAAGTACCCGGACCTGACATGAGGGTCGCGGGTTTCATTAGTGGAGTCGCAGGCCTGATAACATCCTTCGGCTTCGAATAGTCCTCGATAATGGTTCTGATATGTGTATACCTCTCTCCTATTTGCTCGAATTTATTTGTTGAAAAGTAAGAATGAGTCTTTGTACCAAATCCGCACAGTTTTATGTGGTTTGCCTGATATTCACTCCAGTAACCATCTAGAGTACCTAAAAGACGCTTGATATATTCCGGAGTTTTTCTATCCGAACCATCTTTCTTAAAGTTCGAAAGGAGCTGCTCAAACCCGGTTTGTATTTTATCTTGGGTGGAAAGTAAGTCTTCCATGCTTGACATCTTGTCTGTTATTGATAAAGGAAGCAAATTGGAAAGATCTTACTTGATTGATAGATGAGTGGCTGCGCAAGCGGCACTGCCCTCGTTCTGTGGTAACTGTTGCTACCCTGCTGCTGCTGCTGCTGTGTGAACTGTTGCTCACTATGATAATTCCACTTGCTTAGCGGATTTCCTCACTTGCGTCACAGATCCACGTATTGATAAGTACGTAGGTACACGGTTCACTGATTCACTCGAGAGGTTGATATACCAGTTTTTAAAATTTAAAAAAAGGTGCAATAAATACTAAGGCCCGTATTCCGAAACAGTGCTCGAGTCTGAGTCGAGCCTTGACCATAGATTTTTGTCATTTTTCAATGGAGAACTGCCAAAATTTTAATCAAATCTCTGTAAATATGGTGTTCTCGGTGGGGATCGAACCCACGACCTACGGTGTAGAAGGCAGAGCTACTACCAACTGAGTTGAGAGGCCAGTTGAAAATCAGTTGAGTAGGAACATAAATACTAGTTGCCACAGGGGGATCCTGTGTGACAGGCTGGACCTTCATGAGTAGCTTCGTGCTGCCGAGTCAATCCATCTGCTTTGAAACATCCTCGATAGCGGGAGCCAATGTAGTGTGCACCATAAACATTCATCTGGTCGAAATTATGTAAAAATAGTAGTTTTTTTATTGGAATGTAAAGATAATCTTACATAACATACCTAATAGATAATATTTTAAGCTCGAAAAAATGTTAGGCTTACAAAACTTTTGTCTCCTTCGTTCTACACTCACAATAATGTCGAATTCGACATACGTTTTTTCGAGTCAGTCGGTATCTTTCGACACTTTACCGAATCAATACGCTTAACTTCCGCCCACTGCATCGGTCACGGCCCCGGTCACCACCATCGAGAATTTCCCAAAGACAAGGGCGGTCGTCACACGGTGTAGAGATGCAGGTCGACGGTCCAGCCGGTGGGCTGCGTCCAGCGCGGCATGCGGCCCAGCAGCGCGGCCAGCGCGGCGCCCGCCGCCAGCGCGTCACACGGTGTAGAGATGCAGGTCGACGGTCCAGCCGGTGGGCTGCGTCCAGCGCGGCATGCGGCCCAGCAGCGCGGCCAGCGCGGCGCCCGCCGCCAGCGCGTCACACGGTGTAGAGATGCAGGTCGACGGTCCAGCCGGTGGGCTGCGTCCAGCGCGGCATGCGGCCCAGCAGCGCGGCCAGCGCGGCGCCGCGCCGGGACGCACCCGCCGCCAGCGCGTGCCCCGCCGCCGACACGCGCGCCCACTCGCCGCCTCGTCCCGCGGCGGCGGCGTCGCGCACCAGCAGCGCCTCCAGCGGGCGGTGCGGGCGGCGCGCGCTGTGCAGCGCGAACAGGTAGGTGCGGGGCGCGCTCGGCAGCGGCGCGCCCACGCCGCGCGCCCAGGGCACGCGCACGCCGGGGGCGCCGCGCACGATGAGCACCGCGTGCGCGGGCGCCGCCTCCAGCCGCACCCGCAGCGTGGCGTGCGTGGCGTTGTGCGCGTGCAGCGCCACGGCGGCGTGCAGGCGCGTCCCGTGCGGGGGCGCGGGCGCGCGGTGCGAGCGCCCCACCAGCGCCAGCACCGGCAGGTAGTACGGCATGCCGCAGTACGGCCAGCGCGCGCACTCCGCCGCCGGCACCGGCCGCATCGCGCGCATCTCCTCCGCTGCAACCCGATACATCGCCCGATACATCAACACCCCATGCCTCCTTGGATTGAATACGTCACGTACATCATTACATCTTGTAAAACAAATATTAATTTAAATGAAAACCTAACTGACATTTTTAACACTATTGGAAATTGGATGACCGACCACAATCTTGACATTAACTATACAAAAACCAAAATAATGCAATTTAGACCGTATCAAAAGCCCCCCTTGACATTAATTTTATATACAATAATACTAAACTGGAATGCGTAAATACATTTACACTGCCAAGCTTAGAGATTGACTCAAATATTAATTGGAAAAACCATGTCCAAAGGATGACAAAAAAACTATCTAGTTTTACGTATGCACTTAGAGAGTTACGGAAGGCTACAGACATAAAAACAGCTATGTCTGCATACTACGCTTATGCCTACTCCTGGATCCGATACGGAATTATTCTGTGGGGCAACAGTGTCGACGCTCAAAACAAAAAAAGTGCATACGTATTCTTAGTAATATAAAAGCTCCAGAGAGCTGTAGACCGTATTTTGGCGAACTAAAAATTATGACCCTTATTTCGATATACAGTGGTGGTCATATAATTAAGAACGCTGATATAAAGGGAAGATTTTTTCCAACGAAGATGCAAAACTAATTGTATGCATTTGTTTTTATTTCTCTCGGTATCGTAAAACATTTCCATATTACCACTGTATTCATTGATACACATGATTGGCTAAAAATCAATAGGCAAACATTTTACACTACTTTTAAACAAAGTATTCCATATTACTGGCTGGTCACGTAATTAAGAACGCTAAGTAGTTTATACCTTTATTCAAATTTAAATAAACACTCAGTCGATTTGTTACTGTTTGTATAATTTTGGCGCCATTACGTGCTGTAAAAGATTAAAGATTAAAGGCTTCTTTAGAAAAAACAATGGGAAAACATAAAAGTTGTGATAAATCTACAAGGGAAGTAATAATAAAACTTCGCCGGAAGAATTGGTCTTATAAAAAGATAGCCGACCATCTGCAATGTTCAAAAACGATGGTTTTCCACGCTGTAAAGCATTTTGCTACGTATCAAACCACTTCGAATGTTCCACGTGTACCTAAACAGAGAAAAACAACTCCTCGAGATGACCGAAACATCGTTCGTATGGCAAAACAAAATCCTTTTAAAGGCTTAGGCAAGAATATTTTGGTGAAAACAACCCTTCAGCAATCTCAGCACGCACTATTCGAAGACGTTTGGTAGAAGAAAAATTGCACGGTAGGATAGCAAGAAAGGTACCCATATTAAAACTTTGCCACAGGCAAGCCCGGCTTGCATTTGCGAGAAAGTATGAAAACTGGACTGTGCAACAGTGGAAAAATGTACTTTTTTCTCACGAGACGATAATAAACAGAGTTTGTTCTGATGGAAAACGTTATGTACGACGTCCCCCGAATACAGCATTCGACCCAAAGTACACGAAAGTTACATTAAAGCACGGTGGTGGAAATGTGAAAATTTGGGGTTGCTTTTCTGGACATGATGTAGGACCTGTCAAGTTGATAGAAGGTAACATGGATCAGTTCCAATACAAAAATATACTGGAAGAAACAATGTTACCATACGCTGAAGACGTTCTACCGGTCATTTGGACATTCCAGCATGACAATGATCCAAAGCACACTGCACGCACCGTAAAGGAATTTCTTACAGCGCAATTAGTTTCTGTCTTAGACTGGCTTGCTAACAGTCCAGATCTAAACCCAATAGAGTATCTGTGGTTTGAAGTAAAGAAAAAGGTTTCAAATACAAAGTGTGGAAATTTAAGAGATCTGTATGACGTTTTTTTAGAAGAATGGAACTCTATTTCTCTTGCGAAATGTCAAAAATTAATAGAGTCAATGCCTCGCCGCTGTAAAGCTGTAATTAAAAGCCGTGGATATGCTATTAACTATTATTTTAGTTAAATATTTATTAAATTTCTTTTTATGTTTCCTGTGCTACATAATATTGTGATTTTTGAAATCTAAGTGTCATACAAAACAATTCCCGAGCAGTTAAATAAATCGTTCTTAATTATTTGTCCAGTTTCAGTACTATTTGAATGTGTTACTTTGATAAAATCTGTACGGTTTGTGCAAACCGCACAATATTTGTCAAGTTCTCACGGGTCAGCGTTTTACGCTGTGACGTGGTTTTAGCCAATTACAGCCAGTCAACAGCTACACGTCACAGCGTAGACTCGCGCCCAACTTTAAACAAACTACTTAGAACTATATAACTAAAGTATTATACAAAACTAAACTATAAAACAACTGTTTTACTACTCAACAACGAACACTAACTATAAGATCGTAGGCGATAGACCCTACATCTTTGTTTTTTTTTTTTTTACTTTACTCGTGGAATGTGCCGCGCCCTACCAAGTGTGTGAATAAATTCTGTGTGTGTGCGGTGAATTTCATAAAACCTGTGACACGACTTTCCAGAACCAGGAAAGTACCTGTACCTACCAAAATAGTGGTCTGTATTATCTTTTCGGTAGCGATTCGGTTTGGCTGGCCTCCCACCAGCGGGTCTCACCAGTTGAATTGAGAAGGCGCATATACTGTAGAGCTTAGTACAAACCACAAACTTTCATAACTGAATAACTACTTTTCAACGCTTACAACATGAGCCAAATTGAAGATATCCTAACAACACAGAACCAAATAAAGGAGGAGATCGAAAAGCTTCTCCGTAACTTTAAGAAGGATGGAGCTGACCGAAAGACTCCACATCACGTCAAAAATCGTCTTGAAATTTTGGATTCCTACTGGATGGAATTTCAATCAAACCATACACGACTCTATCAATTTGAGAACCACGATTTTACATACTTCGCTGAAAACTATTATCAGCAAACAAAGGATTTTTACTCTGCAGCTCGAACATTCATACAGAAATACGAGATCTCCGAGGCTCCGGCCGGTACTGAGAAGAGAGACAAATCTCCTGTGAGGACTCCAACACCAACTATTCAATTAACAAAGCCGCAAGTAACTAAACCTCCAACACCAACTCCAACTATTCAATTAACAAAGACGCAAGTAACAAAACCATCAACATCGCAACCTCATCCACAAACGAAATCACAAGGAAGCGAGAGCAAATCAGAAGAATTGCTCCGCAAACAAAAAAGCAATTTCAAGGCTTTCACTCGAACTCTCGCTAACATCGACGTAGACCAAATCCACGAAAAATGGGAGTTCGAGGACACACTAAAAAACCTTGAATCCAGGTGGAAAACTATCGACTCTCTACACTGGGAGATCGATAGTGAGATAACAATGGACAAGGAATACGAACAAATTTTCGAAATATACGAACAGCAATACAACACCATCAAAAAATCAATAAACACAAAAATGTGGTCCGTTTCGCATACAGAGAAATACACTCCCAAAATGGATCTACCGACTTTTTCTGGAGCATACCAGCACTGGACATCCTTCAAGGACTTATTTACCGAAGTGATTCACGACAACAGAACACTGTCCAGTGCTCAGAAAATGCAATACCTGAAATCGAAGGTCAAGGGAGAAGCTGAAAAACTAATTCAACATTTATCTATCAGCTCTGACAACTATCAGGTTTGTTGGGATATACTTAACAACCGCTATAACAATAAAAAACTGATATTTACTTCGCACCTCAACACTATTTTGAACATACCAACTATACAATACCAGACGGCAACTGCCATCAAGAGGGTGCATGATACAACAAATGAGTGCTTGAACGCCATCAAGAAGCTGGATGTGGATATCTCATCTTGGGATCCAATTTTGGTACATCTGTTGTCACAGAAACTGGACACTGACTCCTACAACAACTACATCGAATCTATTCTCGAGCCAAGAGAACTACCTAGTTTAGCAGAATTCATGCGCTTTTTAGAGTCCAAATTTACATCCTTGGAGTCTGTGAGACGCAAACCAGAACGCTCTACTAACGACCACCAACAACAACGGAGCCCAGCCGGCCAGTCCAACAACAAATTTCAATCAGTGAACGAATCTAACTATCAAAACTATGCCGGAAAACCAAAAACCTTCTCAAACAATGCCTACAACTCAACCTTTAACAAAAAAGGTTGCGTTCCCAAGGATGTAAAGTGTCCTCTCTGTAAAAATGAACATGGATTATTCCATTGCAACGACTTTATCAAATTACAAACAACTGACCGACGGAATTTAGTTGTGAAATACAATTTATGCATAAACTGTTTATTCGATCACAAAGGCAAACAATGCAAGTCGGAAAAAACATGCTTTCAATGCAACTTACGTCATCATACATTGCTTCATGATACATCAGCAAATACGGAAAGAAGTACCGATGGCCAAAGCAACTCAACTGACAACAATCCAAGTACCTATGTAACTATGGAGAACATACTATCTGAAACTCTCTTGGCCACAGCTCAAGTCAAGGTCAGAACAAACGATGGAAGAGAGGTCATCCTACGCTCTCTTATTGACCAAGGGTCACAAATATCTATTATTACTGAAAATACTGCGCAACGACTAGGATTACCTCGACAAAGGTGCGGTGGTGTCATTTTCGGAGTTGGAGCCAAAGAAAACAACTGCAAGGGTGCTGTGAATTTGACATGCACTTCTATAAACAATAACTTTAACTTTGACACACAAGTCTACGTTATGAGAAATCTTGTTAACCACTTACCAAACAAGTCTTTCTCAAAGCCTTCATCTTGGACACATCTTGAAGGTATCCAACTAGCGGATCCTGATTACAACATCAGCCGACCTATCGATATACTATTCGGGGCCGATGTTTACTCCACTATAATCCTTGGCGGAATAATTAAAGGAGGTGAATCTCAACCGATTGCTCAACAATCTCAACTCGGATGGATTTTATGCGGCAACATAAAATCATTCCAGTGCAACGTCATTCAACATATAAACAACTTAGACGACATAAGAAAATCCTGGGAGATTGAAGATATCACTGAATCTTCACAAATGTCTACAAAAGATGCTTACTGTCTCCAACAGAACAAAACTGAAACAAAACGTCAAGAAGATAGCCGCTATGTCGTGCCGCTACCCTTACACTCTGACATCGAAGATAAACTTGGAGAATCTAGACCAGAAACAAAAGCTCAATTTTTACAACTGGAAAAAAGGTTTAGAACCTCTGAAAATGTAGCAGAACATTGCAAAGCATACATGATGGATCACTTCCCAGCAAACCATATGCAACTATGCACAAATAACACGACACCGAGTTTGTACCTACCACACCATTGTGTGCAACGTGCTGATTCAAGGACTACTCCGCTACGTGTAATTTTTAATGCATCGGCAAAAACAACTACGGGTCAAAGTCTTAACGATTTGATGTACAGCGGCCCAAATTTACAAACGGACCTACGGTCGTCTAACGAGGCAAAACTACTGCAAGGCCAAGGACCTACCAATAACAAACCAGAAGCATACTGCTTCAACCACCAAGAGTCTACAAAGACATTGGGCATACACAAACCCGACGATGTGAACAAGGAATTGAAAAAGGTCCAGGAATGCCTATCAACCCACAGCATAACTATAAACGAACAGAAAAAAGATCGAAAAAGCAAACTTCTACCCTTGAACCCGTATATCGACAACGGAGGATTACTAAAAGTGGGAGGGAGGATTAACAATGCCTTCATCGATTCCAAAACAAACAAGAGCCCAGGTGTAAAAACCGCAAAAAGTGATGAACGACAGGTTGAAAACGAAAACAAAATCACGGAAAATAAACAAATCCAGCCACCAAACAACGAAGAACAAGTTCAAAGCAACAACAAACGATCCAGAAGGAGAAACAAGATGTTTTGTAACTTGATATGGGCGATCTTATCAATCTTTACATTCGTATCGCCCGCTTGGTGTGACTACAGCTTACAAAGCATAAACGCCAATCAAAGCATCTACTTCGACAAGGTCACAGATATGCACCTTGTACGCGATGAGTGGAAGTTGATTGTTTATTACGACATGGATCCTTACTGGCAGGGAATGCAAGCCTTTAAGAACTATATTACTACGCTACAAAAAACATGCACTAGCATCGAGAAACACAACTTATGTGACGTAATACTTCTCCAATTACGTCACGGCTACTCTGAACTGATGCACTACAGCGGCATGCTACTAGATCAAAAATTTAAACCAACTAGAAATAGAAGGGGACTCATCAATGGCATCGGTTATCTATCTAACAGCTTATTCGGAATACTGGACGAACACTTCGCCGAAAAATATGAAAAGGACATTGACACAATCCGATCAAACGAAAAACATCTCGCCCTATTGTGGAAAAACCAAACATCTGTGCTAGAAGCTGAGAACAACATACTAAAGAGAGTAGAACAGTCAATCGAGAACCAACGAAAAATGTATAATCAACATATTAACTCTCTCGATAAGGCCACGAACACACTTGCAACTGAAATGAAAGACGTACAAATTAACAATGACTTTTCTTTGATGTCAATTATCGCTAACGGCATTCTAGTCAACCTTAAAGGACTTCAGGATACTCTTTTGGAAACCATCACTGAGATCCACTATGGAAAATTCAATGTCCACTTATTAAGTCCTCAACAACTTACAGAAGAGCTGAACATCGTATCTGGCCAACTGGCAAAGGACTTAACACTTCCGATAGACAACCTTCAAGTAGATCTACGGAAACTTTATCATCTTCTTAAAGTACAAGCAAGGATGACAACAAAATACTTTATATTTGAAATCAAAATTCCATTGATGACTCGAGACTCATACGAGATCTACAATCTTATAGCTGTTCCTCAACTAAAAAACGAAACTATGGAGAAAATAATTCCTATTGCCGACTACGTCGCTATAAATCTTCAAAAGGACTCCTACATACCGATGTCTGAAAACGAACTACGAATGTGTATTCCATACAATACGGAAACCTTAATGTGCTCGATGCAACGACCAATTTACCATCTTAAGTCTGAAGACTTTTTTTGTGTGAAAAACGAAGAAAATGAACAATGTTTAACCAAACAAACTATTTGTAGAGACGTGTGGATCGACCTTAACAAAATAAACACTTTCATGTACTTCTGTTGTGAACAACGAACAATTAGAATTATCTGCGAGCGTCAGGTTACTGCCGAGCGGATCAGCAAAGCCGGCATAATCGGTCTTGGGAATGGCTGTGTCATCAAGGGCGAAGCCTTCTCGATATACTCGCACATGCAGCTGACTAATCAACTTACACTTCAACCAGATGGACTCAAGGTCGATGTACCACCTATCAATTATATTTTCACCGTAACTGTACCAACCACTGAAGGGAAGATACCCAATGATGACGAATTAAACACCATTGATAAACAATTGAACGGAGTTGGGGATCAAATAGAATTGATGAAAGGTGAAGGTGACGGATTATCATCAGATAGCATTTCTACACATGATGTTCACCAGTTTGTGGTGCTGTACCTAATTACCGGAGCAGTACTCCTCGCAGCTGGTGTTTACTTGTGGCGGCGCTCCCGAGCACGCTGCTCAGCGACGCTCCCAGCGACAACTCAAAACGACCGTCGTCCATCCGAACCCATCGTCAAATTCCAAACAATCAGACCTACTACGAGCGAAATCTCTGTGGATCTACCTATGGATTCCAGAGTAAACTACTCACGCGTGGACAAAGCCACGTCTCCTGTAATCATGAAACATTTTAGTGCAAGTGAAGTGCAGTGCAATGAAAATTTATAAGTTTAGATTAAGTTTATTGCTTAAATAATGTATTCATCTTGTGTAACTGCTTTTATCTCGCCCTCGGGAGCATGTACGGTTTGTGCAAACCGCACAATATTTGTCAAGTTCTCACGGGTCAGCGTTTTACGCTGTGACGTGGTTTTAGCCAATTACAGCCAGTCAACAGCTACACGTCACAGCGTAGACTCGCGCCCAACTTTAAACAAACTACTTAGAACTATATAACTAAAGTATTATACAAAACTAAACTATAAAACAACTGTTTTACTACTCAACAACGAACACTAACTATAAGATCGTAGGCGATAGACCCTACAAAATCAATAAAATGTACAAAAAATAGTTAGCGATTTCATACTTTATTCTTAAGTCAGGTTGCTGTATTAATGTGACTATTATTATATAACTAGTTGCTTCTCAGAAGGTACACATCTCTGTGTATGATACGATTTAAATAAAAAACTTCTAGAACTCAAAATCGTTCTTAATTATATGACCACAACTGTATATCCTAGAAATCTGCAAGTTTGTGAGGCAGTATCCACAATACTTAAAAAAAAAAAGCGATGAACCGCGGCGCTTTAAAAGTAGGTATGAGCATAACCTAGTGCTACCTACATCTAATTTAAAGATACACAGCTCGGGACCAAATGTTATGGCGGTTAAAATATATAACAAGATTCCGGAAAACATCAAACAGCTAGAAAAATACAACATTTATGAAAAAAAAATTAAAGAGATGCTTTTACAAAAAAATTACTACACACTAGACGAGTTCTTTAACGACGAACAAAAAGAATAACTAAAATAATAAATAACCATTATAACATTTTATACTAAACCTGCTTACAAATCTGCGTGATTATAATCATATCGGCCCGCTTCTCCAGTATTGCAACACCAACACCCTTACAGGGTAAATTATGTATTGATTCAAA
Organism: Thera obeliscata; assembly: GCA_947578465.1. Taxonomy (NCBI): domain Eukaryota; kingdom Metazoa; phylum Arthropoda; class Insecta; order Lepidoptera; family Geometridae; genus Thera; species Thera obeliscata. The sequence continues at coordinate 93,569 of OX387913.1, forward strand.
AATTAGTTCTAAGATCTGACACTGTTATATTTACATACATAATAAGGCAATAAATATACTGAATACTGAATACTGAAAAAATACATAGTGCCGAGTGAGAGTGGAGTGTAGGTACCATACTCATCGACGGAATGAGGCGTGTTCACGTCCAGCTGCGGGATCCAGTAGAAGTGCTCGACTTGGGGCGTGCGGTTGGACTCGGCGGCGGCATGGAGGGGGGGATGGATGGTGCGGCGCGTGTGGAACACCATGAGGCGTTGCGGCGCGTCCGCCGAGTAGGAGGCGCTGGGGTCGCCGCGCAGCACGCACGCGCACGCACACAGGCACACGCCCCATAACAACACCACCTGCACACAACACCTTACCATTTACAACAGGCGAAGGCGAAAACATTTTAGAACGATTACAACAAGCTTGTAGATGTGCAGGGCTCACCAGCTTGTGCGGGTCCCGCGTGGCCAGCACCAGCGGCAGCAGCCAGCTGCACGCCGCCAGCGCCAGCGCCGCCGTCGCCAGCGCCACGCACACCTGCAACACGCACGACCGTGCACTACACCCCCACCCCACCCTCTCCTCCTACTCTACATCACCAGTCGGCCAGTGCGGATGGGTATAGTTACATCAGGCGGCAGCGGCGTGTCGCCGGCGCGGCCCGCCATGGGCACCAGCATGCGCAGCGAGCCCAGCGCCAGCGAGCACGTGTGCAGCGCCGGCAGCAGCGCGCCGCCCGCCCACCAGCCCGCCGGCGCGCCGCCCCGCCCGCCCCGCCCGCCCCGCGCCTGCGCCAGGCAGCCCGCCGCGCCCGGCAGCGCCGTCCACATCCACGGCACGAAGCCGGAGCGCACGCCGCCCAGCACGCACAGCGCCAGCGCGCCGCCCGCCGCCAGCTCGCTGCCGTGCTGCAGCGCGCGCGCCGCCCACCAGCCGCCCGCGCCGCCCGCCCCCGGCACCAGCCGCCCGCCTCGACCCACCGCCCCCACCACCATCCACGAGGTCGCCACCGCTGCAACACCCCACCGTTCAAGGCGGACGGAACTAATCCGTGCACAGGTTACGAGCGCAAGGAGACTATTAATAATCAAGTCTCATAATAATGTGTATGCATGATGACCTAATCATTCTATCCTATGGAGCTGATCTGGAGTCGGACGGGTGAGAGCTCGCAAGAGCTCGGTAGTGATGGAGCTTTGAGCGAAGGGCGCATCTGTAGAAGCACCATCACGTCCACGATGTACATTACCTACCGTGCCCCACAAGTAACGCACCTAGGGCTCGATCGATGGATGTCGGACATCACTGACATGCGTGACCTGAGATGCAATGCCTTAAAAACAAGTGGCATAAACGCAACGCAAAGTGGAACGAGGACCGAATGGTAGTCGTTACCTGGCACGGCGTAGAGCGGCCCCAGCAGCCAGGGCCTCGCGTAGAAGGTGAGCCTGGCACCCAGCGCGTGCAGCAGCGCCGCCAGCGCGGCCGCCGCGCCCAGCCCCGCCGCCAGCGCGGCCAGCACCGCGCCCGCGCCGCGCGCCGCCGCCGCCCACCACCACGCGTACCGCACCCACACTGCAACAGCACGCGCGCGCCTCACTCGCTACCCGCTCACTCCCCACCCCCACCTCCCACCCCCCTCCTCTCCCGCAGCGCAGCACTCACGTGCGCGCTGCGCCCGCCGCGCGGTGAGGTGCACGTCGAGCGCGACCGCCAGCACGGCCAGCGCCGCCAGCGCCGCGGCGGCCGGCGCGCGCGCGCTCACCACCACCACGCCCAGCAAGTCGAAGTAGACGGGCTGCCGCTGGTCACGTGACGCCTCCATCCCCAGGTGCTCGCTGCTCAGCATGCCTGAACCAACCGGAAGACCGTCCTTGAGCGATGGACTTGACGTATCCCCTCCCAGTAGGACCCTTGGCGTACCTCTGGCGAGCGCGAGCACGTTGTCCCCGGTGCGCTGCAGCACGGCGGGCGCCACGCGCGCGGCCGTGTCCAGCGCCGTGTGGTACACGTATCCGTTGGCGCTCCACGCCAGGTCCACGCCTGCAACCGACGCGCCGCATCAAGCCTCGTCTCCCTCCCTCCCTCCCTCGCCTCGCCTCCCGCGGGTGTCGCGGGCGGCACTCACCGGACAGGTTGCCGAAGTCCCGGAAGATGCGGAAGTCGGTGTCGGCGGGGATGAGTCCGCTCTGGAACAGCTCCTGCGCCAGCGACGACGCGTACGGGTGCGGCACCACGCTCGCGTACACCTGCACAGACGGAGCGCACTCAGAGCCTGGTCCCCCGCCCGCGCTGGCCACTAAGCGCGGTGCTCGGCGGAGGTACCTCCACGATCCAGGGCAGGTGCGGGCCCGCCTGGAACAGCACCTCGCGCCCCCCCGCGCGCTCGCCTTACCCTCAGGCCTTGCCCTCGCCCGTACCTCCACGATCCAGGGCAGGTGCGGGCCCGCCTGGAACAGCACCTCGCGCCCCCCCGCGCACTCGCCTTACCCTCAGGCCTTGCCCTCGCCCGTACCTCCACGATCCAGGGCAGGTGCGGGCCCGCCTGGAACAGCACCTCGCGCCCCCCCGCGCACTCGCCTTACCCTCAGGCCTTGCCCTCGCCCGTACCTCCACGATCCAGGGCAGGTGCGGGCCCGCCTGGAACAGCACCTCGCGCCCCCCCGCGCACTCGCCTTACCCTCAGGCCTTGCCCTCGCCCGTACCTCCACGATCCAGGGCAGGTGCGGGCCCGCCTGGAACAGCACCTCGCGCCCCCCCCGCGCACTCGCCTTACCCTCAGGCCTTGCCCTCGCCCGTACCTCCACGATCCAGGGCAGGTGCGGGCCCGCCTGGAACAGCACCTCGCGCCCCCCCGCGCGCTCGCCTTACCCTCAGGCCTTGCCCTCGCCCGTACCTCCACGATCCAGGGCAGGTGCGGGCCCGCCTGGAACAGCACCTCGCGCCCCCCCGCGCGCTCGCCTTACCCTCAGGCCTTGCCCTCGCCCGTACCTCCACGATCCAGGGCAGGTGCGGGCCCGCCTGGAACAGCACCTCGCGCCCCCCCGCGCGCTCGCCTTACCCTCAGGCCTTGCCCTCGCCCGTACCTCCACGATCCAGGGCAGGTGCGGGCCCGCCTGGAACAGCACCTCGCGCCCCCCCGCGCGCTCGCCTTACCCTCAGGCCTTGCCCTCGCCCGTACCTCCACGATCCAGGGCAGGTGCGGGCCCGCCTGGAACAGCACCTCGCGCCCCCCCGCGCCGCACGCCTCGATGTTGATGAACGCACCTATCGATTTCGCCCATCTGGAACATTATATCTGTTTCGTATTTCGTACCAACGACTCGAGCATAATATGACTTGATTATGTTAAAATGTTAAACTCCTGTCCTTGCAGCAAGTGACTCGTTCGGTTAGTCTTACACCTTGGCGCTCGATTGGAGATAGGTACCTAGTTAGCGGTTTATTTAAAACATGAAGGTAATCATTTATGAAAAGAAGAAACAAGATCGGACCGAGGTATGTGCCCTTGGGATACCGGACAACGTTCACCGAGTATTTGAGAATTTCAGTTGCTCCTTCTGACGACTGCCCCGAGAGGTATGACCTAAACTAGTTTACGACTAAGGCCCGTATTCCGAAACAGTGATTGAGTCTGAGTCTAGCCTCACCTCAAGCATAAATTTTATGACAGTTCTTCATTGAAAAGTGTCAAAAATCTATGCTTAAGGCTCGACTCAGACTCAAGTGCTGTTTCGGAATGCGGGCCCTAAGTATTGGATCAAGAATGTCATGCAGCAATAGTAGCTTTGCGTGAGAATAGTTAGTTTAAGGTATTGGTATTGGTATTGGTGGAGTGGGCAGGGCAGTGGGCAGTGGGCAGTGGGCAGTGGGCAGTGGGCAGTGGGCAGTGGGCAGGGCACATAGCGTACTTGTGTTGCGTGATGAAGGCGTGCGAGGCCTGCAGCACGTTCTCCTCGGCCGCGTTGAACAGGAACAGCACGTCGTGCCGCCGCGCCGCGCCCCCCTCCCCCTCACCCCCCTCCCCCTCACCCCCCGCCGCGCCCCCCGCCGCCAGCGCGCGCAGCGTCTCCAGCAGCACGGCGCACCCCGCCGCGTCATCGCTGGCGCCTGCAACCACTCACCATGACATTCATCTAATGCTAGCGTAAGCCGTTACACAATACTGGGAGATTATCTATTTGACTGACAAAGTGTTATTACATTGTTACATTCGGAAAACAAAGCTTTTGGCAAACACCGCGTGCGATTACTCATAATTCCATTTGTCATCTTTTAGTACCCTCGATGAGCCAATAAACTTAAACCCAAGAAACATACTCGTAAAACTTAAGCGCAGGATGCCAACTTGAAAAATTTAATGGCCTTACTTATAAAAATACTAGCTGCCTGTCCCAGCTTCGCACGGATGGACGTTTATTTTTTAAACACATAAATATAGCCTATGTTACTCAAGGTGAACCTAAGTCCAGCAGTGGACTGATATCAATTGATGATGATGATGAAAGAACATTCTATAACGTTTAGGAGCACTATTTTCTAGAACATTTTGTCCAAATCTAGAATTCAGAACAAACAGTTCTGGTATATTTGAGTATTCTAGTTAATTCTGGATTACTATCGTTTGGGTGGGAGCATTCCGGATGCTAACCGACTTTAAATTTGATTATTCCAGATCATTCTAGAGCGTCTATGTGCATTCTGTTCTCGTCAAAGTCGAGAATTTTCTGAAAAATCCCTAAGCGATAGAAAGGGATAGACATACATAAGTCCCTACGTGATAAAAAGGGATAGACATAGATTTCGAAACTTTTGCCCCTTATAAATTAATAACACTTAAATATTGAATATAAACTATCCTATCTTTTAAGTTGGACCATATTATAGACGGTTACAAAATTTTATCAAAATCCGTTCAGTAGTTTCGGAGTTTATCGCGTTCCAAATTAGGACAGGAATTTTTTATAGATATAGAAGATGTCAAAAGATAAACAGTGCATAAACTATTGTCATACCTAATTATAAAGTCTAGAAAATGGGTCAGATATTAATCAACGAATAATTAATTAATGCAGTGGTTCGATATACTAATTGTACCAAATTGCGTTGCAAGGGGGGGAGCTAATAGTGATCTAATTGCGTGTGAATGCTCCGGCTGTCAGCAGTTCCTTACTAATGGAGCTAAGTAACCGGCCGTGAGTTGCCAGTTGCGAGGGGCCTGCTGCCTCTGCACTGCCAGCTACAGCTACGAGGACTAGTAGTAGGATGGCCCAGCTAAAACAGATCTCGCGACATGAAAGCCGTGAACCGCAAACATATAGATGGCTTTCCCACCTTTTCCCGCGTTTCACTGGCCGTCACACAGGAGTCTGGAGCGGGCATGCACAGTTGGAGGCTTCAGTTAGGTTAGGTGTAGAGTAAGGGCGGGTTAGGTCGCGGGTGGTTTAGTAACAGTGTATACAGGGTGTAATCGTTAAGTGTGCACAGGCGATTATTCCGTAACTATTGCAGATATCAAAAAACTTTAAACTGATATCGAAAGTACTTTACCTAATGAGTAAAATGACATTAATAACTTTTTAAAAATAAAACGAGAAATATCCAAAAAAATTACATTAATCACTCCCATACATTTTATTTCTTAGTAAGTACAAAATTTTGTGTTCAAAGCATATGTTCGAAGTGACGTCCTCCTTGTGCAATACAATGACGAGCTCTATTTACAGTTTCTAAATGAACTTTCCTTAACATTTGCGGAGTAATTAAAGCAATTGCACGACGTACACGATTCTGTAACTCTTCTAGGCTGTGTACTCTCTCAGCGATTATTAACGCAAATTGAAAAATACAATAAATTGGCGGGAACGAGAACCCGCGATAAAGAATTTGAATTTAGAACGAACACCAAAGAGTATCTTTCTTTTTGTTTTTATTTTTACTTTTTTTTTTTTTTTTTTTTTTTTAATACCTTCATATCGTACATAATTATAAAATGACAAGGGTAAAATGAGTAGGTAGTATTCCACTTAAAATAAGGAAACTAAAACCTTTCTACTATCTCATACTAAATGTATGGGAGTGATTAATGTAATTTTTTTGGATATTTCTCGTTTTATTTTAAAAAAGTTATTAATGTCATTTTACTCATTAGATAAAGTACTTTCGATATCAGTTTAAAGTTTTTTGATATCTGCAATAGTTACGGAATAATCGCCTGTGCACACTTAACGATTACACCCTGTATAGGAGTCAGCACTCACCCGGGCTGTCGGGCACGGTGTCGATGTGGCAGTTGAGCAGCAAGGCGGCGCGGCGGCGGGGGGCAGCGCGGGGGGCGCGGGGGGGAGCCACCGACAGCCGCGCCACCACGCTCGACACGTCCGCGTACACGTGGTTCATACCTGCACAACCAACCCAGCGTTAAGCACGGGAGCCGGCCTGCACAGAGAGAGAGAGGGAGAGGGAGAGGGAGAGAGAGAGCGGACTGACCGTCGAGGAAGGCGAGCGGGAAGGCGCCCGAGGCGACGTGCACGTCCAGGTCGATGGCGACGTGCGGCGGCGCGCGCGCGGCGATGTCCCGCAGCGCGCGCAGCACGCACGCCACGCCCAGCACGTCGTTCTCGTAGCTGCCGGCCACCTGCACACACACACACCCATACACACATACACACCCACACCCTCACACATCACCACGTCACATCATTCTGCTTGCTGACCTACAGGAAATTATACCCATTGTGATGGTTGCATAAATTAAAATTTGTTTTAATCAGACATCAAAGATCCATCCTTAACCAAAAACACAATACAATTAATAAAATAAAATAAAAAAGCAGCCAAGTGCGAGTCGGACACGCCCATGAAGGGTTCTGTAGCATAAAAAAGCAGCCAAGTGCGAGTCGGACTCGCCCATGAAGAATTCTGTAGCAACAAGTAACATAATAAAAAGGTTCTTGTAGCTCGTCGAAAGGTAAATTGTGGTTTACGATTTATGACGTATAAAATAAAATGAAAACTAGTCACTAGATCTGGTTCAAACCAAATATCGTTGGAAGTTTGCATAGTAATGTACAACATATATTTTTTATACCATACCCCCTCTAAAAAGCTTATTTTATTCACTGCAAACAGTGAATAAAAAGCCCTTTTAATCACTGTTTTGGTGTTTGAATTTGGAACACACTAATAAGGTCAACGGCCATCTCAATACCTTAAAACCTTCTTGCGCCATAAATACTATGGATATGAATTTTTGACAAGGAGTATAGCGTTGGATTATAATTATACTGTTTTAGTAGAAAACTTAAATTTGTTTATCCTTCTTTTTTTACAAATCAAAACAAAATCAAAAATTATTTGTTTTATGTCATTTAAGAATAGTATAAACAAAGTTCATAGTTTTTAATCCCTTTTCGCTTAAATCTTTCTTTTTCTCGAAGTCTTGGTATAAAATATAGTATGCAACTCTTGAATAAAACGGATTTGTATCGAGGGCCATGAATCACTGGCGTCGTTTAGGATTCTAACACTTGAATCAATCATTATGAATCACTCCCTACGGTCGTGATTCATTCGTTAGAATCCTTCACTTGCTTGTGATTCATCTACGGCTCTCGATTTAAATCAGTCTTTTATTCACTAGTTACATAATATACTATTATACCATACCCCCTCTAAAAAGCTTATTTTATTCACTGAAAACAGTGAATAAAAAGCCCTTTTAATCACTGTTTTGGTGTTTGAATTTGGAACACACCAATAAGGTCGACCTCCATATTAATACTATACAACCTCCTTGCGCCAAAAATACTCTAGTTTGATTGGTCGAAATTTTTAACAAGGAGTTTAGACAATGCTAAACTCCTTGGTTAAATACTGTTTTGTGTTCTTTGTTGCCATTGTCATTATATCAGTAAATTGGCGCTATTTTGAATATGGTACCTATGTAAGATAAACAACACAAAGTTCGGTAATAATAAATCGATCGAAAATGCATTCTAGGGATGAAAAAGTGGTGAGTGTTGTTGTTCGATTAAGTTGTTTAGTTTATTGAAAGAGAGGCCGGCCAATAATAGTAGAAAACTTGCATTAATTTAACCTTCCTTGTTTTCAAATGAAATCAAAATCAAAAGTTATTGGTTTAATGTTACATTAGAATGGAACAAACAAAGTTCATAGTTTTTAATCCTTTTTCGCTTCAGCATCATCATCCTGAAGAAGTCCGCTGCTGGACATAGGCCTTCCCTACACGTTTCCAGGAAGAACGATCCCTTTCCATCCTCCGACTTCCCACGATCTTAACAATGTCGTCGGTCCATCTGGTGGGTGGACGAATAGTACAAACAGGTGCACTGAGCATAGCCAGACCAGGATCCGTAGCCTAGATCCTCACCTGTAATCCCTGCAACCACTCACATGAGTACAAAGTCCATTTACTAAATGATTCCATGATGGCTAATTTAGATTGTGTCCAGGAGCTAATGATTACTTCTAAGTGAAAGGAAAACATTCCACTCACTCTCTCAAAACCGCTCATATCTCGTGACCAGTGGCTACAAGATATATGAGCTGGATGCTCCGCTCCGCCGGATGATAATTTGTTGCCTGTGTGGTGTGCTGAGAGCTGTTTCGGTTTTAGAGGCAAGCTCGGTTAAGTTGATGTGGGATGGCATACCCTCGGTCCGATGGAGGTGAGATTGACGAGATGCTCGTGGGCGATCTCCGCTATGAAGCGGTGCTGGGGCGCGGAGGCGCGGCGCAGCGGGGTCGGCAGCGCCACGTCCACGAGCGCCGCCACGGCCAGCGCCGCCACGGCCAGCGTGGCCGCCGCCGCCAGCCAGCCCAGCGACAGCGGCGGTCTCCGGACCACATTCTCTTTTACCAACGACTTTTCAGACTCCTAGCAAACCAAGGCCGGTTATACGTAGAAAAATAAACTGTTATTTTGCGAGGTCTTTTAACATTTGTATTTTTTGTACTTACCATAACCACGCCAGCGGTGCCAGCTCCAAATAAAATATATCATACGGGCATGGGACTTCGAACTCTAACCACATCGACTCTCTTTCACGAAGTTTAGAAGAAAACTGATTTTATTTTAGTGTAGTGCAGTGAACTAGTGAATACAGTCCGGCAAGTATAACTTGGCGGGTCTGAAGCTAGCCGTTTGGTCAATCTTCCATCAGTCATTGGCCATTAACGATCGAACAGCTCACTTCAGACCCGCCAAGTTATACTTGCCGGACTGTACAGTAGTTTTGCCAGTGGCAGAAAGACAAATAAAACATTAAATATTGAAAGAGCTCAAAAAGTAGCATTTTCACGAGAAAAGTAACATTACCATAAATTATGTGGCAAACGATAAACTCCTTTAATAAAAAAGCAGCCAAGTGCGAGTCGGACTCGCCCATGAAGGGTTCCGTACAAGAACCTATATATTATGTTACTTGATGTAACATAATAAGGTTCTTGTAGTTCGTCGAAAGGTAAATTGCGGTTTACGGTTTATGACGTATAAAAAAAAAACTACTGACTAGATCTCGTTCAAACTAAAAATCGTTAAAAGTTTACATAGTAATGTACAACATATATATTTTTTTGTATTATCATTCTCTTACTTTAGAAGTTAGAGGGGGGGGGGACCAACTTTTTTCCACTTTGGAAGTGTCTCTCGCGCAAACTATTCAGTTTAGAAAAAAACTATATTAGAAACCTCAACATCATTTTTAAAGACCTATTCATAGATACCCCACACGTATGGGATTGATGAAAAAAAAATTTTGAGTTTCAGTTTCAAGTATGGGGACCCCTGAAATTTATAGTTTTATTTTTATTTTCATGTTAAAATCTTAATGCGGTTCACAGAATACATCTACTCGCCAAGTTTCATCAGTCTAGCTCTTACGGTTTCGGAGAAAAATGGCTGTGACATACGGATGGACAGACAGACAGACAGACAGACAGACAGACATGACGAATCTATAAGGGTTCCGTTTTTGCCATTTGGCTACGGAACCCTAAAAAGGGCACTTTATTACTAAACAAAAACATTCATGATGGATGCCTTCCGTTTCACGACTATGTTTTTGTTGTTTGCTGGTTTTTTGACGTGATAACGTCTTATAAATCGATGGAGCCGGCTGCACGCACGAAAAAAACATGACTCATGCGTCGTAACCGTCGTTCCGCCGTTCCGTCGAGCCCGAGCCCCAGGTCCGGGTAAGGGTAAAGGGAAGGGTAAGGGTAAGGGTCCGGGGTCCGGGTCCCGAGTCCGAGTCCTACTGTTTTTTTATGACGTTGTCACGTTCAACTATCGTCAGTAAACCGGCTTTACAGACAACCAATTTTTTTTAAGGTATTTTTTATAAAGGTGTGTAACATGTAGGTAGGTCCTAACATGAAAGGGTCAAAATAGGATGTCCTGATCCTTGCGATTCTACTGAATAAATACACTATTGATTTTTCTTTTTTTTATCGTACTATTTTACTCGTTATAATCTAGGTTTTACTCAGCGTGGCCACAATGTTACTTTTGTAAATTTTTACGTTAATTTACTTAATGTAAGTGTCGCGCATTATGCTCTACAAAGCGTATATTCGCAGTCACTGTCTAGGATCCTCACGAAGATAAATACATTGGGCTGCTTGAGAGAGGAGTACAGCGAAAATAATGCCCATACTTTTTACCATATAAATAAATTCCTTATTAGATTTAAAATAATAACAATAAGTTTGTACAATGATGATAATGAATATCAAAATAGATAATTAAAAAAAAAAGACGGGTTGCACTCCGGGAGTGCCGGCAGAAGTGAAAACTTGATTATTAACGTTGAGCATGTTTGATATTTTGGAATGGTTAGGGGGGGCTTGTTTGTTATTTGGCACGCTGTAACATACACGAACATTCGCGCAAGCACCCTGCGCTGCCTAAACGAAACAGTAGGCCCAGGCATACATTTTCGCCGCGCCGTAGAGAGGGGATAGCTGTCTACTCTCCATCCGTCTTACGCTTTTTCGATCAGGTCACGTGTCCTGACGCGCTGACGCGAGTTTAAGATTTTATACCCATTACAGAAAAAGTGCTCAACGCCGCTAAAGAAGTTTTCACTTCAAAAAAATCGGTTGTCTGTAAAGTCGGTTTACTGACGATAGTTGAACGTGACAACGTCATATAGCTGTCCACGCGGACGCATCGCTCAGTCAAGTAGGAGAGATACAGATGTCGAACGCTGCTGAACGCGGAGGCCGATTGTTCCTCTTTGTCGCTCGTTCCGCGCTCTCGCTTGCACTTCAAGCCTTAAATGGAAAGCCTCAGAGTGAGGGTACGCAGCATTAGTAATGTTTTTTCATGTGTGCAGCCAGCACCATCGAATTATAAGACGTTGTCACGTCAAAAACTATGCAGCCATGTCAAAAAACTAGTACGCGGCACGCGGCCCTTCCAAACCTTCCAGGCCAAGCATGTGCCGACGTGGCACTGCTATGCTAGCCCCATCTGCTGCAGTGTTACCTAAATTTTAGATTGGTGTACAATAGTGTACATAGACTTGGCGTGGGCTCCATATTTCAATGAAAAAAACAACAAAGTAAAAAAAAAATGTGTAATAAAGTTACCTATTATAGTATTTTTATGAAACAACGGGATATTTATCATGATTAAATTTTGTTGAGTAGACTTCACTTGAGTTGACTCGTTGAGTTGAACTCAGTTCAACCGTGATCATGGTGCATGCAACTGTGTTTTGTTGAGTTGACATCCAAAATAAAACTCAACAAAATTTAATCATGGTAAATATCCCGTTGTTTCATAAAAATAGTGCTAAAAACCATGATAGTTTCAAAAGTTATATCAATTAAAGTATTGTGTCGTTTTCCGCATAATATTATGTTAATGTTACTTTTATATCATGAAAATGTTACTTTTTGAGAAGTCTAATGTTATATTTGACTCTATTAATTGGCAGCACTGGTTTTACAGTGGCAGTGACAGTGACATTGGCAAGATTAACTTGCCGAATTTATACGGAGACAAGTGGAGACTGACGACAGACAACTTGTCTGCATGTGCATCTTCTTCTTGTTCTACAAGAAACAAGAAGAAGATGGATATTTCAATCAAGGGCAAGGCAAAGCAAAATAGCCAGTTTATTTACTATTTCATAAGTTGAACGAATTTTCTTGTAAGTTTAGGGTCACGCATGACAACGGCATTCTAACAAAATGTCTAAATGGATAGGATATGCGGTGTCGGTGAACTGCGGTGAGACTCTTGGATGCTATCAAGGGACTATCTTGGAGGCCGATGGCCTGACAATAACACTCACGAAAGCGTTCAGGAACGGCTTTCCCTATCCGAAATCACAGGTGACGCTCAAGTAAGCAAGTCTGTCTACCTTGATAATTACCTATTCGTTAGTATCGAGTTGTGTAATTATGTATTGTTGTGGCTGGTAGTGCGGCGGACATCAAGGAGCTGCGCATCATCGCGGCGTCTGTGGAGTGCGGCGCTGCGCTCAGCACGGGTGGTGGCGCGCTCAGCACGGGTGGTGGCGCGCACAGCACGGGTGGTGGCGCGCTCAGCACGGGTGGTAGCGCGCGCCGGCTCCGCGCCTCCGTTTGCGACACGCTCAAGGCCAACCCCACCAGCACAGGTTAGTGCACCGCCGTACCCGTACTGCGTAAGATCACTTATCTTCACCCGGCTAACACATCTGATCATGTCAAGTGATTCTGACCCATGCAAAATGCAATGTGCTTCCATCTGAAAAGAAGTAGCTTTCTTTTTAAATCGTTTTAGCCCCATGTACTAGTACTTAGTGTGTTCAAAATACAAGGATTTAATCGAATTATTAATATTTCTAGGTAATCAGATATCTAACAATGGGAGTAGCAACAGCAAATGTACAAGCAGCCGCAACATGAACCAAGCTCCGCCCGCCCGCACCAAACCTGTTGAGATCCAAGCGCCTCGCCACAAGAATCACAACAATTATTCAGGTTCAGGCACCATAACAATCTATATCAGAGGTTCTCAACCTATTTTTTCATGTTCAAAAATTTGCTTTTCCCAGTCATCAAAAAAATGGAGATTAGATCTAACTATGGATATTTGCGTTGTGGCTGAGTTCCTACCACAAATCCTAATGTTAAGGAACTTTGGTGGGTGTCCGACCATGTCAGCTCCATGCTGCCCTCTCTGTCTCACCTACTACTCTTTAACTAGCCCAAAAATGGACTGTAAGAGTATGCTAGCCACATCTGAGGTCGGAGTTGCTACACACTCTGGAACTCTCCCATATCGAGCCAATTTATATCTATAGCTCGCCCTAACTCCTCCCTCATCGATAAGCTCTGGGCGCACTGCATCAGTAGGTGGTAAACATCCTCTCTCACACCACAAACTTCACAATTCGGGTTGTCTATTGTGGCTCCCTGGGGGTCCACATGGACCATGTTGAGAATCAATGATGAGTCTATTCTATTCTATTATTTTTCTGGATGCAGATGTGTTTACTCTACAATCAAGCTCAAAATTGTTATATTTTAGTTCTTCTGTGGTTGTTATGTGTATTGTGCGTTTAATAAATAAAATAAAAAGGTGGTCGGCAGCTGAGCTTGATGTTGGGTGGGCTTCACGTTGAGTTGTGTTTGTGTTGCAGGGAGCCACGGGTCGGGCTCCACGCCCAAGAGCCGCGGCGGCGCGTGGGGGGGCCGCGGTGAGAGCGCGGGGGGAGGGGTAGCGACAGGGGCGGGGGGCGAGGCTGCGCGGCGCCGGAACGAGGCGTGCTTCGGCTCGGCGGCGGAGGGCGCGCTGCACGACGACTTCGACTTCGAGGGGAACCTCGCGCTCTTCGACAAGCAAGCCGTCTGGGCCACCATGCGCAGCTCCAAGGTACACGCACACACACTCGCGCTCTTCGACAAGCAAGCCGTCTGGGCCACCATGCGCAGCTCCAAGGTACACGCACACACACTCGCGCTCTTCGACAAGCAAGCCGTCTGGGCCACCATGCGCAGCTCCAAGGTACACGCACACACACTCGCGCTCTTCGACAAGCAAGCCGTCTGGGCCACCATGCGCAGCTCCAAGGTACACGCACACACACTCGCGCTCTTCGACAAGCAAGCCGTCTGGGCCACCATGCGCAGCTCCAAGGTACACGCACACACACTCGCGCTCTTCGACAAGCAAGCCGTCTGGGCCACCATGCGCAGCTCCAAGGTACACGCACACACACTCGCGCTCTTCGACAAGCAAGCCGTCTGGGCCACCATGCGCAGCTCCAAGGTACACGCACACACACTCGCGCTCTTCGACAAGCAAGCCGTCTGGGCCACCATGCGCAGCTCCAAGGTACACGCACACACACTCGCGCTCTTCGACAAGCAAGCCGTCTGGGCCACCATGCGCAGCTCCAAGGTACACGCACACACACTCGCGCTCTTCGACAAGCAAGCCGTCTGGGCCACCATGCGCAGCTCCAAGGTACACGCCATACCTCTCTCACTCACATGCACTGCACTGGACATGGCAGCTGGATGCTGGTTATCTGTACCCATAGGGGATTAGCATCTGCAATCATGATTTGGAAAACTCATATTTATGGAGCCGTGTTATTTAGCACAGAATGAAACATTTTTTTTCTTCAGAAGGCCCTCTGGATATAAATGAAAAGTCCATTGGCTCACAGACTGACTTGCTCACTAGAGAAGACATAAGCGAGTGAACAGCCTTCTAGATAAGAACACAGCAAGCAAAAATGTACTTATTACACTAAAACTCTACAGAAAATTATGTCATCATCAACCTATATCAGTCCCCTGCTGGACGAAGGTCTTACCCTTAAATCAATAAATATCCTTCCGAAAAGATTACAATTCAGTGAATCCATCACGGTTTTAAGAATGTAGGCGGAATCACTTATTTATTATATTTATTGGAAAACCAACAGCTAACAACTTAGAAACTAATACTAGTAGAATATAGTAGTTGACAGACAGCCTCATGGGCGAGTTGTTCACAGCCGGACGTGGTGCGCACGGCCGACGAGAGCAAGTACCGGCACGACGAGAACGTGCTGGGCGCCGCGGACGGAGCGCGCCGCGTGTGCGTGCCGGCCGGCGTGCGCGGCGCGCAGGACTACGTCACGGACGCCGGCTGCGTGCTGCCCAGCGTGGCGCCCAGGCTGCGCACGCAGCTGTGGGAGGCGCTGCAGCGGCACGGCCTGCTCGACGTGGCGCTCACGCTGGTGGCGCGCGCCGCCGCCGACGTGGCGCTCACGCTCGTCGGCGGCACCCGCCGGCTCGAGGTACGTCTCGCGACGGACGAGCGCACCCAGTGCTCCTTACTGGTAAGGTGACCGTGCGTGCGTGTGCAGGCCCGGAACGCGCACCAGGCGCCGTGCGTGGTGAGCGTGTGCGGCGCGCACCGCGGCGGCGCGGCGGGGCTGCTGGCGGCGCGCGTGCTGGCGGGGCGCGGCGCGCGCGTGCACGCGCTGCTGGCGGGCGCGGCGCCGCACTGCGCGCCCCTGCAGCGCGAGCTGGCGGCGCTGGCGCTGGACGCGGTGCCGCTGCACTCGGCGGTGGACACGCTGCCCGCCGCGCCCGACCTCGTGCTCGTGGCGCTCTACGACCCGCTGCAGGACAACGACATGCAGCCCTACGAGTGAGTATCGGCGAGCGCGGGGCGTGGGGTGCGAGGGTGCGAGGGAGGGAGGGAGGCGCTACAGCGTGGTGCCGTGTTGCAGGATGCTGTGCGCGTGGAGCGAGCGCTGCCGCGCGGCGTGCGTGGTGGTGGAGCCGGCGGGCGGCGGCTGGGCGGGCGTGGCGGCGCGCGCGTGCGTGCTGGGCGCGGCGTGCGTGGCGCTGCCGGCGCGGCTGGGGCGCGTGTACCTGGCGGACGTGGCGGCGCCACAGAGCGTGTTCCGGGAGCGCGGCGTGCTGTACCGCCCGCCCTTCGGCGCCGCCGCCGTGCTGCCGCTGCATCCGCACACGCCGTGACGTCACCACACGTCGCGTCGCTCACACCAGAACAAACATGCGTTGTGCCGTCGACCGTTATGCCCACTTTCTTCTAATACTGACCGATAGATTTTAATCTATTTTAATATCCCTGAACGATCCACTGGCATTGTCTTTCAAGTTAGATATTAATTTTACATTCTAGTAACATTAATATTATTAAGGTTAGTGAAAAACTTTATGCCTCGGTAATTTTTAAAGATGGCACTCGCATAAGCGATCCTGCTATCCCAATGATTTGTGACGAATTAGTGACTTATTTTGGAATAGCTTTCTGTTCTATCAGCACTAAGCTCACCTTCCAGGAGGGATGCGTCTCTCTGCTGACTCGGAGCGGTGATGAAGGTAACTAGCTCCTGGACACGACCAATCTAAATAATTTGAAATACCCGTCATTTTGTCTACTACGGTTGGTCGCCTTGCTTCCGCCCCGTCAGCGTCAGTGAATACTCGTTCGTGAATGTATATTTATACAATTGTGTTTTATTAAACAGAACTAACATATTTAATCATTATAAATATTATACTTGGAAAACAATATATGTATCACCCAAACAGAGAACAAACATCTGCGTTCACCACACAAACATTTTGTTCTCGGTGGGGATTGAACCCACGACCTTTGGCGCAAAAGCCAGACCTACTACCAACTAAGCTGAGAGTCAGTCAGAGTGAGTGAATCATTGCTTCAAAATAGCCCTTTCTTTAATTGGGATAGGAAGGAGATAGTAGTTTATATTTTGATACATTTTTATAAGTAAAGCCATGTGAGTTGGTATAGTCACGCTGCACGCTATTATAGATATAGTATCGATATACAATTTTAATTACCAACTTATAATATTTTGTAAATAAATAATGAATGATTTTTGACTTATCAATGATTGGACAAATGATCGCTGTAAGTGATGCATAATGTAATCTAATGTAATGTGTCTTTTGACGTCCACTTGTAAATGTATTGACTATTCGCAAAGAATTTGGCATTTAGGTATATGTACCTACTAGGGCATGCAGTATCGGAACCATTCTCAGAACCGGGAATTTTCACCCGATACTGGGCTTGGAACCGGGAATTCCCGGGAATTTCGATACTTTCGATACTGTCTTATTTTTTTAATAAAACTGACCGTATAGAAATACAAACCCGTAAACCGTATATACAATGAAAGAAAAACTACTGAAAAAAACACTTTTCATCCCACCAGCTCTAAAAGTGTGTTTTTGCTGTTCAATATCTGACTGCAAAAGCCGTTTTTATCCGCTAGAGGATAAAGTAAATTTTAATTTAGAATATTGTGTTCACTAAGTTTGAATACACAACCTATTTATTTCTACCTCCATGGTGCCGAATTTATCATACAACCTATTTTCATCTGTTAAAAACTCGCACTCGTAACCTTCTTGGTGTATTTGTGAATTCAAAACATAATTAAACCTATTTACTTCTACCTCCATGGTGCCGAATTTATCATACAACCTTTTTAAATTTGTTAAAAACTCAGACTCGGAACCTTTTAGTCGCGCTATGTTCTTTTTTGCATTTCCTCGCTGAGGTGGGATGAAAAGTTACGTGTTGCACTCGAGTGCAAAGATTTTGGTTAAACTTTAGAATCCTTCGCTTGCTCGGTCATCAAAATTGAGCACGCGGTTAAAAAGCAGCTTTGTGCTCTTGTACAACAAATAACTATTTTTATTGAGAACCGTAAATTAACCCACACTCAACCACAAAATACACGAAATATTCTCATTTATTTCGCGTATTTCTTCATTATTATAATACTAAAACTCTCTGTGCGTGCACGCAACAATCAGAGCTAGGTCATATCAAAGTTCCGTAACCGAACCGAATCAAGTAACCGAATATTCATCAAATAAATCAACAGTTAGAACTAAGAGTAACAAACTATGTACGTTATCAACTAAATCAGCTCAGCAAAGATATAGCGAAATATCAGCAAGGCGTAAGTTGAATGTAAAAGCATTTCCATCTCTCGTAAAGAAAGCCGTTCATGTTATTTTCGTTCTTTTTCTAACAGATTTTGTCATAAATAGTAACGAACATCTAATGTTCGTTACTATTTATGACAAAATCTAAATACAATATTAAACAATCTTCAATTCAGGTAAAATAAACATGTCATTTTCGGTTTGACTTGTCCGAAATTGTTGAGATATTATCTGAATGATGTAAATTATAGGTTTGTAATTTGTCAAAATATCTAGCAATGACAGAAAAGTGAAACTGAACGCATAGCTAGTGTTTTTTATCGTCATTTATTTATATCGTACTAGAAAACACCAATAATTGATCATTTTCATCAGTATCGAAAGTATCGGGAATTCCTTCGTGGAGAACCGGTACTGGAAAAGTTCAAAATCAGCGATAATTCCCGGTACTTTCGATACTGATACTTCCCGCTACCATGTGATAGAATTATGTAGATGTCGATTATTTTAATATTATTCAATTGTAAGTATTATTTTTTGAAATTATATGAAAAAAAATATTTTTTCTGCTTTCAATGAAATGAAATATCTATATTTATTTGCAAGAAGTATGGTACAAAGGCTCATCGGAGACCGACATACAAATGTAAAAAATAATTGAATGAATAAGAAATCGGATTGCAGAATATTATTAATAATCCGTTCAAAA
Organism: Thera obeliscata; assembly: GCA_947578465.1. NCBI lineage: Eukaryota > Metazoa > Arthropoda > Insecta > Lepidoptera > Geometridae > Thera > Thera obeliscata. The sequence goes on from OX387913.1 coordinate 112,242, forward strand.
ATAACGAATTCATAGAAGATGCTATAAAAATATTGTTGATTGCATAGACAAAACTTATTGCAAGTGTTATGAGCGTGCGACTTCCAGTTACAATGTTTGTCCAAAGCAATACCTAAAAATTGTGAAATAAATTAATGTATTTTAATGTAATGTGTATTTAATGATGAATTATGCTTCCTGCAGCAGTGACCCCAGTTTATAATTTAATAACTCAAGGTTGAAAGGAAGAAAATTTTTTTATAGTTGAATTGATTTTATTTTCAATTCGTTAAATGAAACATTTTTCTGTACACACACATATTGTGTACCTACTGCTTAGTGTAGGTACTTTACGTAACTTATTTGTCGACATTTTTACATTAAATTTATACTTTAATACAATTACTTAAGTACTTACCTGATGTTTTATTCGTAAAGTAACTAGGTGAGGACTTGCTGGTCTGGCCTTCCGTGCGCCCCCAACATTGTACATCATTCATATTGATTGATAGCTATTCATATTGTCGATAGAATGGAAAGCTTGCATGTATATTGTCCCGAGCCGGGATACATAGGCATAGCTAGGGTTTCATCGACCTACGAGGAACACTGTTTTGAACTTTTCGGTCGGCATGAGGATATAATGTAGATCGAAGAGAAGCTCGGTCTATTCCAAGGGCTAAGTGGCTTGGCAGTCAATAATAAGGAGACCAATACACAAATAGTCCATCAATTTATTTCAATAAAGTAGATTCTCAAAAAGCACGTTTCACATAGTGTTTGGACAACAGAACATGATTATGTTACAACTTACATCCAACTAAAATGGGCTAAGTATTATATACAAGTCAAGTCTGGGTTACACGAACCAACATTCACGCAGATCATTCTAACATCGATTATTTCTCATATTGTTCTACATCTAGAGTTTCTAGACTATTTGGAAGATGCATTCTCTTGTTCCGTCTCCCTCGCTCTGACACAGATAAAACATACCTACAACGATCATAATATAAGGACTCAATTATCGAAAGAGGACCTACCGCGTTTAGAGAATAAGTGTGCGTTCACACACAGCAGAGCGAAGTGCAGCATGTAGGTACGTAGTACGTACACGTGTACGTAGGGGGATCAGGGCCAGCAGCCGGACAACAATAAATACCTAACTAACGACGTACACTTGCTATTATAGCTTAGTTGCCCAATAAAGTAATCATATTGCAAACATAATTATATAACAATGTTGTTCTCCTTTCAATAGGTCTCTACACGCAGCTTAAAAATTATTTCGATTCCCAAAGTGAATCGTAATCAATAGGTACACGGAACGGTAGAATCATATAGAATTCCTTTGTTAAAAATGATGATGTTCTGATATAAATATCTCGCGCAGAGCGCAACCAGTCTTTGGCTGTGGATGCAGTCGGGCCTCGCCCCCACGCACACGCACTGCAGTCGGGCCTCGCCCCCACGCACACGCACTGGGGTCGGGCCTCGCCCCCACTCACACGCACTGCAGTCGGGCCTCGCCCCCACGCACACGCACTGGGGTCGAGGCGCTCGGCTCTAGCAGAGAGCTAAGCAGGACTTGATCGTTACTTTTTTATTTGACACCATGTGATATGTACGTTTGGTGTACACGTAATTTTGTACGGAAAATAGAAAAGCGTCCTGACACATATTGAAGTCAAATCAAGATGTCTCCAAAGTTCTAACCCCTTCTTGTTTCCATATCAAAATACCGTGCAACTCACCACACCACACTCTGGCAAAATAGGTATGAACAAGTCCTGCTCGGCCCTTAGAACATCCTGTTGCCTCCATTTTCACTTACATCACTCGCATTATTTCTACATTTCACCTCAATTTCTGTCTGGTCGGCAGGTTTATTACATAAAAAACAAGGAGTTGTTTGTCGGTCGGCCGACTGGTCTCTTGTCGGAAAAACCATGCAATAATTTTTTTTTATAAAAGTTTTTTGACCGCGCAGCTATCGTCTGGCATGAATTACTGCTATTGCTTGTTCTTAGAGTAATATAGCTCTGCGGCTCGTTACCCTCCGTTCCTTCAGCTTGGCCCATAATGAATATAAAATCTTATTAGCTACACTACGGTTATTCTAGGGGTGTAAACGATACCAACGAGGTACACTTAGCAAAAACTATTAAAATCACCATAAAAACTATTGTCGGAAGTGGGCTACAAAAAGCTCCCGGGGCGTCTTCTTCGTCTCTACTCATGGAAAGGTACAGTTTATTAAAATAACGGATAGACAGGGTGTAAAGTACAAGTACCTACATACAATAGAGACATCACTACGTACACGCAATATTATAAAACCTGGGATGCGAGTGGAGACATGGCATAGCGGCGGCCGGGGCGGCAGTCTACTCTACATGTGAACACGGCCGCCCACGAGCAGTAGTAGTGCCCGCGAGCCATCTCCATTCCCTCAGCCCTCAGCCCTCCGCCCTCCGCCCTCCGCCCTCCGCCCTCACTCACCGCTACACCACAGATCCACTCCCGCTACTACATCCTCATTCATTAGCCTAGAAGAGAAAGCGAACGATAGAGTCGCATCACAACATTTTAAAAAATCACAGAAATTACAAAGTATTATAAAGGTGTGACAGTTACAGTTACTAGTTAGTGTAAACATTTTTTATTTTACAAAAGTAGGTTAATAGTAAACTACGTAATTTTTCGCAAACTTTCAGACTAGTGTTCGTATCCTGCCTAATCAGACTCACTTGGAATTACTTACAATAATGTACTGGTTCTATTGCTGCTCGCGCGATACCAACCATGGCTGCGACATTTCATTCAAATGAATACCTACATAGATGCCAGGATTACGACACAATATTGCTATAAGGTATGCCACATTCACTTGAATACTAATATACTACACTTCAATATTGTTTAGTCGATACGACACAACGTACCCTACTACAATAAATATAAGGACAAGCGAACCAGTGCATGTGAAAAGACTCTAAATTGATATGAATAATTATATTTTAACGAAATAAAGTGTACACTACGGCCGGCGGAGCTTGGCGCGGGTCCGGTTAATGTACACACTGTTAGAACGATACTGTATTATACATCGATCCTTAAAAACTGACACCTAGAAATATAGCGGAGGTTTTCCACATATAAATTTATAATCTTCCACCATTCCATCTGGTCGCAGGGCCTCACCCCGTTGATATGGCGATTTTTCCCACTTTTACAACATCGATATACAAATATTTTGTGCTAACTAGTTTAGAATATGGAGAACCATAGGTTCGGTCTCGCACGGAGCTGAGAGGCGTAGTGCTTGCTAACAATGAAGGCAAGTTATATGTGGTGCTGTTGTGTGGATTGTCCGCATTATTTATTTATACAAATAGGCAATCATTACTCTTTGTATTAAGAACGTTTGACCACATATTTGCGGATCTGTCACGAGCTACATAATAAAGACCGGTTGAATTGCTGGATCCATATTGGATTCTTATGTAAAATACTGGTATCGATTTAGTTCAAGTTGTGATTGAACTAGACGATGACAGGCAAGCATGGTGTCGCGTGATTCGCGCTGCAGACACCGGCCTCCACTGGCTCTCCCCTCCGCGCCCCACCCCCAGCTCGCTGCAGGCTAGCTGCAACACTCACCACTCACCAATTGCTACTTAAACCTACATTATACTTATACACACCTACACCACCTCACGCAACAGGCGATCAGCCTCTCTGATACTCTCCACTCGGACATCTACCGAGGTACCGCATTACTTACACAGAAACACAAGCGATCACATTTCGAGCATCAGAGGGAGACCCCGCATGATATGGCGCTCCTCCATCTCGCTCGCAACATGCGGTTAGTTCCGCTCACTTTTATAATTCACTTGGCACATTCACAGATCCTTGTCCTTGAGTCCGTTGGCTTGTGCTTGTGCGTGTGCTTGTGCGCGCGACTTGTCAGTGTGCGTGTTGTCGTTGTCGTCTGTCTCGGCGCGGCCGGCGGGCGGCGGCGCGTGCGAGGGAGACAGGTAGTCGGGCGCGGCGCGGCGGATGAGCGCATGCGCCGCGTCCCGCAATCGCAGCAGCTCCTCCTGGATGCGGTCCGTGATCGCCTTGCGAGTCTCCTCCTCCGATGCGTTCGACTCTTTTAACCTGGAAATTTAAATTTATATTGCTTTTACCATTTTACTAATGTATTTACTGTGATGTGAGTACTATAACAAACCGGAGAGGGTAGGCTTATCATATCACATTGTAACTTCTACACTTGCGAGCTTGAAACTGGAATCTATCATCGTGGGTTGTTCGAAACTAATTTGATTTGATGAAACGATTCCATTTGAAGGCTCACAAGAGGTCGTATTTATAGAATCTTACTTGTGGAGCATGGGATGCATGTGGATGGGCTCCCCGACGCAGAGGAACACGTGCTTGCGGAACTTGAGCAGGTAGGGCTCCGTGTTGGGCAGCACGCGGTCCATGCCCTCGTGCCACACGGGCAGCACCAGCGGCGCCACGGGGCTGTCGGCGACCAGCCGCCCCACGCCCCACTGCGCACGCACACAATATATACAACACATTCTCCATCGAGCTCTACGTTATACACAGTATGCAGAGCGTTACCTTGAACCGGATGAGCTCCTTGTCGACGTTGACGCGTCCCTCGGGGAAGATGTGCACCCAGTCCCCTTTGGCGAGGCGCTCGAGGCAGAAGTCGATGGCGGGCTGGTGCACGCCGGCGCCGCGCACCACGGGCACGCACTTGCCGAGCGCGAAGAAGGCGGCGTGCAGCGCGTTCGTGAAGCAGATGTCGTGCGCCGCCAGCGACCAGCGCATGCCGCCGCACCGCACCAGCGCCACGCAGTCCAGCACGCCTGCACACACACCCGTCACACCATCATATACGCGTTCGTGAAGCAGATGTCGTGCGCCGCCAGCGACCAGCGCATGCCGCCGCACCGCACCAGCGCCACGCAGTCCAGCACGCCTGCACACACACCCGTCACACCATCATATACGCGTTCGTGAAGCAGATGTCGTGCGCCGCCAGCGACCAGCGCATGCCGCCGCACCGCACCAGCGCCACGCAGTCCAGCACGCCTGCACACACACCCGTCACACCATCATATACGCGTTCGTGAAGCAGATGTCGTGCGCCGCCAGCGACCAGCGCATGCCGCCGCACCGCACCAGCGCCACGCAGTCCAGCACGCCTGCACACACACCCGTCACACCATCATATACGCGTTCGTGAAGCAGATGTCGTGCGCCGCCAGCGACCAGCGCATGCCGCCGCACCGCACCAGCGCCACGCAGTCCAGCACGCCTGCACACACACCCGTCACACCATCATATACGCGTTCGTGAAGCAGATGTCGTGCGCCGCCAGCGACCAGCGCATGCCGCCGCACCGCACCAGCGCCACGCAGTCCAGCACGCCTGCACACACACCCGTCACACCATCATATACGCGTTCGTGAAGCAGATGTCGTGCGCCGCCAGCGACCAGCGCATGCCGCCGCACCGCACCAGCGCCACGCAGTCCAGCACGCCTGCACACACACCCGTCACACCATCATATACGCGTTCGTGAAGCAGATGTCGTGCGCCGCCAGCGACCAGCGCATGCCGCCGCACCGCACCAGCGCCACGCAGTCCAGCACGCCTGCACACACACCCGTCACACCATCATATACGCGTTCGTGAAGCAGATGTCGTGCGCCGCCAGCGACCAGCGCATGCCGCCGCACCGCACCAGCGCCACGCAGTCCAGCACGCCTGCACACACACCCGTCACACCATCATATACGCGTTCGTGAAGCAGATGTCGTGCGCCGCCAGCGACCAGCGCATGCCGCCGCACCGCACCAGCGCCACGCAGTCCAGCACGCCTGCACACACACCCGTCACACCATCATATACGCGTTCGTGAAGCAGATGTCGTGCGCCGCCAGCGACCAGCGCATGCCGCCGCACCGCACCAGCGCCACGCAGTCCAGCACGCCTGCACACACACCCGTCACACCATCATATACGCGTTCGTGAAGCAGATGTCGTGCGCCGCCAGCGACCAGCGCATGCCGCCGCACCGCACCAGCGCCACGCAGTCCAGCACGCCTGCACACACACCCGTCACACCATCATATACGCGTTCGTGAAGCAGATGTCGTGCGCCGCCAGCGACCAGCGCATGCCGCCGCACCGCACCAGCGCCACGCAGTCCAGCACGCCTGCACACACACCCGTCACACCATCATATACGCGTTCGTGAAGCAGATGTCGTGCGCCGCCAGCGACCAGCGCATGCCGCCGCACCGCACCAGCGCCACGCAGTCCAGCACGCCTGCACACACACCCGTCACACCATCATATACGCGTTCGTGAAGCAGATGTCGTGCGCCGCCAGCGACCAGCGCATGCCGCCGCACCGCACCAGCGCCACGCAGTCCAGCACGCCTGCACACACACCCGTCACACCATCATATACGCGTTCGTGAAGCAGATGTCGTGCGCCGCCAGCGACCAGCGCATGCCGCCGCACCGCACCAGCGCCACGCAGTCCAGCACGCCTGCACACACACCCGTCACACCATCATATACGCGTTCGTGAAGCAGATGTCGTGCGCCGCCAGCGACCAGCGCATGCCGCCGCACCGCACCAGCGCCACGCAGTCCAGCACGCCTGCACACACACCAGTCACACCATCATATACGCGTTCGTGAAGCAGATGTCGTGCGCCGCCAGCGACCAGCGCATGCCGCCGCACCGCACCAGCGCCACGCAGTCCAGCACGCCTGCACACACACCCGTCACACCATCATATACGCGTTCGTGAAGCAGATGTCGTGCGCCGCCAGCGACCAGCGCATGCCGCCGCACCGCACCAGCGCCACGCAGTCCAGCACGCCTGCACACACACCCGTCACACCATCATATACGCGTTCGTGAAGCAGATGTCGTGCGCCGCCAGCGACCAGCGCATGCCGCCGCACCGCACCAGCGCCACGCAGTCCAGCACGCCTGCACACACACCCGTCACACCATCATATACGCGTTCGTGAAGCAGATGTCGTGCGCCGCCAGCGACCAGCGCATGCCGCCGCACCGCACCAGCGCCACGCAGTCCAGCACGCCTGCACACACACCCGTCACACCATCATATACGCGTTCGTGAAGCAGATGTCGTGCGCCGCCAGCGACCAGCGCATGCCGCCGCACCGCACCAGCGCCACGCAGTCCAGCACGCCTGCACACACACCCGTCACACCATCATATACGCGTTCGTGAAGCAGATGTCGTGCGCCGCCAGCGACCAGCGCATGCCGCCGCACCGCACCAGCGCCACGCAGTCCAGCACGCCTGCACACACACCCGTCACACCATCATATACGCGTTCGTGAAGCAGATGTCGTGCGCCGCCAGCGACCAGCGCATGCCGCCGCACCGCACCAGCGCCACGCAGTCCAGCACGCCTGCACACACACCCGTCACACCATCATATACGCGTTCGTGAAGCAGATGTCGTGCGCCGCCAGCGACCAGCGCATGCCGCCGCACCGCACCAGCGCCACGCAGTCCAGCACGCCTGCACACACACCCGTCACACCATCATATACGCGTTCGTGAAGCAGATGTCGTGCGCCGCCAGCGACCAGCGCATGCCGCCGCACCGCACCAGCGCCACGCAGTCCAGCACGCCTGCACACACACCCGTCACACCATCATATACGCGTTCGTGAAGCAGATGTCGTGCGCCGCCAGCGACCAGCGCATGCCGCCGCACCGCACCAGCGCCACGCAGTCCAGCACGCCTGCACACACACCCGTCACACCATCATATACGCGTTCGTGAAGCAGATGTCGTGCGCCGCCAGCGACCAGCGCATGCCGCCGCACCGCACCAGCGCCACGCAGTCCAGCACGCCTGCACACACACCCGTCACACCATCATATACGCGTTCGTGAAGCAGATGTCGTGCGCCGCCAGCGACCAGCGCATGCCGCCGCACCGCACCAGCGCCACGCAGTCCAGCACGCCTGCACACACACCCGTCACACCATCATATACGCGTTCGTGAAGCAGATGTCGTGCGCCGCCAGCGACCAGCGCATGCCGCCGCACCGCACCAGCGCCACGCAGTCCAGCACGCCTGCACACACACCCGTCACACCATCATATACGCGTTCGTGAAGCAGATGTCGTGCGCCGCCAGCGACCAGCGCATGCCGCCGCACCGCACCAGCGCCACGCAGTCCAGCACGCCTGCACACACACCCGTCACACCATCATATACGCGTTCGTGAAGCAGATGTCGTGCGCCGCCAGCGACCAGCGCATGCCGCCGCACCGCACCAGCGCCACGCAGTCCAGCACGCCTGCACACACACCCGTCACACCATCATATACGCGTTCGTGAAGCAGATGTCGTGCGCCGCCAGCGACCAGCGCATGCCGCCGCACCGCACCAGCGCCACGCAGTCCAGCACGCCTGCACACACACCCGTCACACCATCATATACGCGTTCGTGAAGCAGATGTCGTGCGCCGCCAGCGACCAGCGCATGCCGCCGCACCGCACCAGCGCCACGCAGTCCAGCACGCCTGCACACACACCCGTCACACCATCATATACGCGTTCGTGAAGCAGATGTCGTGCGCCGCCAGCGACCAGCGCATGCCGCCGCACCGCACCAGCGCCACGCAGTCCAGCACGCCTGCACACAGTATACCTATACCATACCTCATGCCTCATGCACTCACCACGAGCACACACTCGACCTCATGGTAGGCCTACTGATACTACTTATAGGGAGTCTGGGGGTCTTGGGGCGGGGGCTTGGAGTTAACCGAGCCTTAAAACTCGTGAAGAAAACTTTTCACCAAACTCCATGCAGTAGGCCTACCACAAGCTCTGCCTAGCTCTGGTTTTGAGTCTGTGTGAGTGTTGATTGAATAAATCCTACGTCGAAACGTCACACACCCAGTGGTGAGCACTCACCCACACACCCGTCACACCATCATCCCACTCTTAAACACGTTCGTGAAGCGTGCGCCGCCAGCGACCAGCGTGGTTTCCAGGTTCCATAAGGCTTCATAAACCTTTTGAGGAGTGGAAACAATGGCTAGACTCATGGACGCATGTCAGCGGCGCGCCATTCAAAACCGAACACCATACATATTTAGTTTTAATAACTCACACTGTTCTTATTCATTCACCTCATTACTGGTCCACATACTTCTAGGCTTGATATGCAAATATTTCCTAGTTTGATAATCGGTGGATCGTTGCTTGTTGGAAATGAGCCAAATGGGAATCCTAGTGGTCTGGAGAGAACTACGTAACCGAACCACTTCTGCTGGGTATCCCTGTTATAAACTGGATGTTATATAATTATATCCAGCCGTGGACGTCATAATGGCGGATGATGAGTGAGGCAAGTCCGCAATCTAAGGTGAATCTAGGTGGTAGTTCCAGGCGAGTGGTGTGGTCTAGAGGTTTAGTCAAAAATCCACTTGTAGAAGTGGCTTGTGTAGCAAGCCGAGCCGCGTGCTTCGTTTACTTAGCCGTGGCTATTTTGGTTATGTTATGTATGAGTTGGGTATACTCTCGGCCTTACATAACGTTTAGCTAACAGCTTACCGAAGCGAGTTTGTATAATTGTACACCACTCAATTAACATTTACGGGTATTTCTGTAATGCTAGGTAGGTATATCATTTCATACAAAAAGTGCAGGTCAATAAGTTACACAAACAGCTCCAACGAAACAATACAATTTTATTCAAAAATTATAAATTGAAATTGCGTTTACTTGATATTTCCTACATAACCTAGTTACCTGCATTAAAATACATATTTACAAAATTACCTCTGTGGTACCTGTGTTGGTACATCTACCAGACGTGAATACAAAGTACCGTAAAGTAAAGTTAATGCCAAAATCTACCAAATGGGTTATTATAGTACTGACGTCATGCTAGTGCTGACCGGAATAGGCAGAATGCCCACGTTAACACGCTGTTGTGGACTGTACCTACTTGCAGTGGAGGTGCTACTCATTTGTTTTTTTATGGGAGTTACTCCGCTGAATGTAATGACCACTTTGAAAATGTACATATACCTAACCATCTTAGTGGTTGTAGGCTAAGTGTACTGTACCGCTCCCGCGCACATAACATAGTGAACTGTTTACCAAGTTATATACCTAGGTACTTTTAATAGACATATTATAACATAGTCCCCAGGAGGAAGGTTGTTGCGTGTCTCCGCAACGAGGCTAGGCGGCCGGGCGGCGGCGGCGGCTGGGCCAGCAAGCACGCCACACTTGTACATCATTCATAGCATTTTCTCGCCTCATTATGCTAAATGTTTCCCTTGATTGCACATGCCTCATTCAAATAACGCACATTCTCATAAAAATACTCTGATTAAGTGAAATCACCAGCTGAACATTACTTAGATTTGATTAGTTTTTCGATATCAGCATCAGCAGGAAAGATTAAGAAATTCGGAGAAATCCTGAAAATATTTGAACTACATAAAGAGGCAAGACTCTTACTCGTAGTTCAATGTAGTGTGGAGTCTCCGAAGCCTTAGTTTTTTTTTTCAATACGAAATTGAGCCGAGATTCAATCAAAAACGCCTAGTTTAATGAGATAAGCCCTCTAATCAATAAATAAACTAATCGTTTAATCGCAGATAGCTTTGTAGAACATTCATTAGCACGACCACTATCTCTATCTAGACATAAGTTTATCAATGTGATTCGGCTGCGACGAACGATAGCGGTACGATAGCCCATAGCATAGATAAGGAATCGGATAAAGGAACTTTTACTTTCAAACTAAAATGCAATACTTTGTTGATAAAATGTTTACCAAGTAGCGAAAATGTCTGAGCTAATTGAACCACAACGATGGAATGAATGGGAAATATAAATCGGAATGAATAGGTAATATATCTCCATGAACGATAGTGTGATCGTTGTTTTGAATAAGTTTATGATATTCATGATTAATCAATCGACCAGCATAAACACATCATTATCAAGATTACCTTTATTGTGATTGTAAACTAAAACGATGTTTACTGTTCGTTAACCGAGATAATATTAGATTCGTAAACAATGGGCGCGCCTTTCAAGCCTGATGTCTGACTCATAGCGGTACTAGCGACCTTCACAAGTAGAGCAACCCGCCTGTCATCTCTATCAGCAAATATAATACTACAGCCAAGGGTTCCAATCCAATTAACTATCCTTAGCATAAAAGCACGGCGACACGCGACGGTGGCGGCGGCAAAAAACATTACCAATCTCGCTTGATCGTTCAATCAGACCCGCCAGAGACATTATTGAATGCTTTTATTGGAATAGGGGTCTTCTGTATGTTTAATATGAAGCCGACGACGGCAAGTCGAATCGATAACACAATCATTGCGTATCACGGATTCACGGACATGGTCTTGGAAACTCTCAGAATGGAATATTCTAGTTTATTTTTACGACTGAAGATAGAGCAAACGACAAGCTTATTATACGCTATCAGAGGAGTTTTAAGGTCATTGTCATTCCACAAATTGTCGTAAGCAGTCGTAGGCGCGAATATTTGTTAATAATGACTCTACTCTACTCTTCATTCTGACCTAAATTCTAGAATCCACGAACTAGGACGAGCGTTACACCTACTCTCTGTGTTTCTAATAGTTTACGTAATTGACTCAAACACGAGGTTCTTTACGAGACTCATTTGCTATGCTGTGATAACTCGCCCTGTTCACAGAATAATGCGTATTCGCTTTGCTCCGTCATCCTCCATGCCTAGGTTAGGTACCTAACCTAGTACACGTAGCCTTGAGCCTAGTCAGGGGCTACGCGGCTGGTTCCACGCGAGCGAGGGTCGTTCGCTTGCGGTCACTGGGGTGGGGTTCACCGGTGTGTATAATGTGGATTAAGGTGGGTCTCATCCAGATCCGCTAGGCTATCGACTGTGAAACGTTTCTTACAGAACGGCTTTCGAAATTCAATGTTCGCCCTGCCAATGCCTATCCCTCATAATTATCTTTCTTGCACTTATTATAATTAACGCGAGGGGTCGGCTCAACAGTAGCAGTACTTAGAGCTCTTTGTGAAGGGCTCGCCCGGGAAGTACCTACTACCAACATGCCTATTTCTGTCGTGAAGCAGCATTGCTGTATTTCGGTTTGAAGGGTGTGGGTTAAATTACTGGCACGTGAGACTGAACCTCTGCACGGCTCATGTCAATGGACGTTCCTGACATGCGATGCGTGACCTACGAGGCAATGCTTTGTTATAGGCGATGGTAACGAGCCATACGCTTGTTTCATCAGCTAGCTGTTATAAAAAAACCGGGTTTTTGATCTCCACTCTCCTATCAGCCGTCATCTCGGTGGCCGCATCTTTTTACCCATGTCATCTTAGCTCATTCCACAATTTATGGGGATGGGGGAGAAACAATCTCGAGTGGATGAGCTCGGTCTCGGTGGCGAGAAGAGCGGTGGTAAAACCTCGATGCGGGGATGATGTTGAACAGCTCATCAGAACACTCTCCATTATAGAGTCGGTAGAACACGCACAGAGCACCTATATCGCGGCGGAGGCTGAGTGGCTCCAAGGTTATGGTAGACCAACAGTCCGGCGGGTAGATGATATCTGGTAGCTTATGTCCAGTAGCGAGTTATTAAGAGCTCGTAATGGTGAAGATGTTTGAATGTGTGTGTGTGTGTGTGTGTGTGTGTGTGTGTGTGTGTGTGTGTGTGTGTAGTGTAGTGAGGTGAGGGTAGGGTAGTGTAGTGTAGTGAGTACTGACCCCAGAGGCCGGGGTCGTCGAAGCAGGAGTGGTGGTTGGAGACGGTGAGCAGCGGCACGCCGGGCGCGCGCTGCCGCACGGCGCGCACCAGCGTCTCGCGGTTGTACACCGTCGTCTTGTTCAGCAGCTCTGCAACACACGCGCCCGCACCCAGCGCTCTCAACATGCGATACTGACAACCATGCATCGCCCTCACCATGACGCCTGTACTTAACCTACAGGCGAGCTTTTCTCTACTAACTGAAAAGCAGCAGACCATGTTTACTGAGGGCTCTTATTGGCATTGCACTGCGTACATCACTTTGAAAAGTAAGGTGTAACACGACATTTTTAAAGAATGAATCCTACCTAGATCGATTTATCGTCCCCGAAAACTCCTGTATACTAAATTTAATAAAAATTGTTGGAGCCATTTCCAAAATTCAGATTATACAAGATTTTCTCGTGTAAAGGTATAAGATAAGATTTGATACTTACTTAGTGCCTTTGCCATTCTACAAAGCGAAACGCAATTAAAATGAATGGCGTGACTTAACAGAATAGTAATAAAATACTATACTTCCTAGATTTTAATAGTGTACAAACAAGTACATTTCAAAGTATGTGATTTGCATTTGAATTTTTTGGATTAAATCTACAAGGATGTCACTATAAAGAGCACTGTTAGGTCTAATTAATTTGATAGTCTTAGAGATTAGCATCCCCACCTTTTGATCATAAGGTTGTGGGTTTGACCACAGTTGGGTAGCACAGTTGGGTAGCACACACTATAAATTTTTCGAATTATAGTGTTTTAGTATTGACCATGTTGCTAGTTGTGTTGCAGACGAACTAAAATATATATTTTTTCAAGCATATTACAAGACAACAATTTACCAAACATGGTGCGGCATCACCAAAGAGCATGCAGGGTGCTCTTATCACATCTGTGGTGAACCGTACAAGCTAACACCACAGATAAGCATACCACAAGCCTCGTATGTTTTAATATTGCTACTGAATATATGAACTTTAGACATCACCGCACCCATTATTAAGATAGGAAGTCAACTGTGACACACAGTGTATTGATAAGAAACAATAATAGTTGTGATAAGCATCTAAGATCTGATAACTGCATAAATGTTTTCGACTTTCGACTGGCCTCTAGCTCAGTTGGTAGTAGCTCTGCCTTCTGCGCCGTAGGTCGTGGGTTCGATCCCCACCGAGAACAAATATTTGTGTGGTGAACATAAATGTTTGTTCTCTGTCTGGGTGTTATATTGTATTCTAAGTATGTATTTACAAAAAAAAATGTATTCAAGTATTATATCAGCTATCTGGTTCCCCATATTACAAGCTCTGCTTAGTTTGGGGCTGGGTAGTGTTGTGTGAATTGTCCACAATATTTATTTATTTATTTATTTGTTCAGTGTTTACTAGTTTACCTTCAAAAATTGGTCAACAATCCATCCATAGCCAGGCCTAGCTTGATAGAGTATAAGTAAGAATAGAATTGTTGTCGAAGCTCAAGAATTAAATATTAAGAGAATTGGCACTTACTTGCACTCGAGCCTCTTGCAACTACAATTAATGAACCATTTCTTTTCTACATACGGTGTGTTTAACTTATATTCAGGACACATTTTTCAGGCTGTACTTACATTTTAAAAAGTTGTTACTTAATGACATATTCTAAATAGTGTCACATAATGTAGTAACTGAGGCAACATGAACTCAATAATGTAAATCCGTCAGCTGATGTCCTCGGTCAAATGCCAGGAAGGAAGTAATAAAATAGTATTTCATCAATATGATAAGCAGGTGCTAATGTCTACATTAATATGGACATAATTATTCACTTTGGTTCCTGCCTTCAAAAAAATTGCCCTGGGACTTGAAGATATTTTATTAGAATGTTTGCAGAGCTAATTGCCAATAATTATGTAACCAAACAATAACTGTTATGTAAAGTGGCAAAATTGAGAGTTGGAACTGTATAAAGTACCTAGCTGAGGCATTGACTGAATGGATAGGTAGCGAGAGAGTCAATGACCTGGTTTGTTGTGATCACACAGGCCCAGTCCATTGGCCATATGAATGGGGTTAACAGGTGTCTCAATCACTGAACATAGCTTTCTATACCAGCACGCGGCACCACGGCATACTCAGTAAGTGGTTCACGGTGCGCTGAAGCCAGGGAAACCTGTTTCGAATCACTTAAGAAAATTTGCACACTTGCTACGTACACCTACCTACTTTAGGCAGTAAGGTTACTGTAACTGAGAGTGGTGTGGTGTGGGTAGAAGGGGTAGACAACACACCGAGTATGATCTTGCTGAAGAGTCCCACGACGGCCACGGTGATGGAGCTGGCGCAGGACCACAGGCGCCCCGGGCTCCGCATGCGAGGGATGATCCAGCCGATGTCGTAGCCCATGGTCGCGGCTGGCGCTCACACACACTCACTACGATACACTACGACGACATGCTCACTGTGTTAACTTCGAGTAAAAAAAGAAATGTATTTCCACTTGCAATACGATACGATACTCGAGCGTGCAACCTTCTTTGTGCGTACCTATGTGATGAATGAAATGAAAATGAAATGACGTGACATGGGGAATGGAGTTAACTGACAGTAATATGAAATGAATGACTGTGGGAAAGACAAGACAGACAGTGACTTAACAAACTGACATTGACATGTATAAATGTTTTTTTTTTTTATTTAGCTAGCCCAGCTGGCACTTGCAGGTACGGCAAGGGTTACGGGAATGTTTTTGGAAGTAAGATACTCGAAGCCTCTCGAAACACACAAGGAACGTAGTTACTCATACATAAGTCTAATCATGGGATGTTCCCAGTAGTCTTACCGCGTCGCTTAGTTTAAAACTTCGGTGGTTTACAGTTCAATATACAATGCACATCAGTTTCTATTTTTCAGTAGGTACGTCCATCCGACGCAAAGGCCTCCTCCAGCTGTTTCTGGTCCACAGTTGTTAATAATATTTTATCAAATCGTGCAAAATATGAAGTTGTGCGATACAAACATTAAAAAGCAGCCAAGTGCGAGTCGGACTCGCCCATGAAGGGTTCCGTAGCACGACGAACTACAAGAACCTTTATATATATAGGTTACTTGATGTAACATAATAAGGTTCCTGTAGTTCGTTGAAAGGTAAATTGCGGTTTACGGTTTATGACGTATAAAAAAAAAACTACTGACTAGATCTCGTTCAAACCAAATATCGTTGAAAGTTTACATAATAATGTACAACATGTATTTTTTTTAGTATTATCATTCTCTTACTTTAGAAGTTAGAGGGGGAGGGACCAACTTTTTTCCACTTTGGAAGTGTCTCTCGCGCAAACTATTCAGTTTAGAAAAAAACTATATTAGAAACCTCAACATCATTTTTGAAGACCTATTCATAGATACCCCACACGTATGGGTTCGATGAAAAAAAAATTTTTGAGTTTCCGTTTATGACGTATAAAAAAAAAACTACTGACTAGATCTCGTTCAAACCAAATATCGTTGAAAGTTTACATAGTAATGTACAACATATATTTTTTTTAGTATTATCATTCTCTTACTTTAGAAGTTAGAGGGGGGGGACCAACTTTTTTCCACTTTGGAAGTGTCTCTCGCGCAAAACATTCAGTTTAGAAAAAAACTATATTAGAAACCTCAACATCATTTTTGAAGACCTATTCATAGATACCCAACACCTATGGGTTCGATGAAAAAAAATTTTTTGAGTTTCAGTTTCAAGTATGGGGACCCCCAAAATTTATAGTTTTTTTTCTATTTTTGTGTAAAAACCTTAATGCGGTTCACAGATTACATCTACTCACCAACTTTCATCAGTCTAGCTTTTATGGTTTCGGAGAAAAATGGCTGTGACACGGCCGGACAGACAGACAGACAGACAGACAGACATGACGAATCTATAAGGGTTCCGTTTTTGCCATTTGGCTACGGAACCCTAAAAATTATAGTTTAAAAAACTAAAAAAAAACGCTTTTATAACTAACTGAACAAAAAGTTAAAAATAAAACTGTTAATCAATTGAAAAATTATATTATTGTACAAAAAGCGTGGGGTGTTTTTTATAATATCTTCAGATATAATAAACTATTGATAAAATATTTACAACAATCAAAATCCCCACGCTTTTTGTACAATAATATAAATTTTTCAATTGATTATTACAGTTTTATTTTTAACTTTTTAGTTCAATATGTTATAAAAGCTTTTTTTTTTAGTTTTTTAAACTATAATTTTTTTTTTCTTTTTAGTTTTTTTTTTTTTTCATATTTTTTTTTTATATTATTGCATTGTAATCGACCTTTGACAGGTGTGCAAAGTTTGAATCAAATCTGATCGTTCAAAGTAGGTTTTTTTTTATTTCTTTTCAGTTTTTTTTGTTTTTTTTTCATATTATTGCATTGTCATCGACCTTTGACAGGTGTGCAAAGTTTGAATCAAATCTGATCGTTCAAAGTAGGACAAAATCGAGCTAAAAGGCTAAAAGGGGTCGGTTACATACCTACATACATACATACAGGTGAAGCTAATAAAAGCGTTATAAAAAAATATATGCTGTAGGTAGTGACAATATTGGCCGTACCATGATCTCTCACGTCATCCATCAAATTCTCCCCGCTATCACTCACATTATCAACTCCTCTCTCTCTTCTTCCCAGTTTCCCGACCAATGGCGTATGGCTCATGTAATTCCCCTACCCAAAATCTCCAACCCTATGCTTCTCAGTCAGTTTCGCCCTATCTCTATTCTTCCTTTCTTCTCCAAAATTGTCGAGTCAGTCGTGCATAGTCAAGTAACTCAATTTCTATCAGATAACCAGCTTTTCAATCCGTTTCAATCGGGCTTTAGAAAGGGACACAGTACCACCTCGGCACTGCTAAACGTCACAGAGGATATCCGCTCAAACTTGCAAGACTCTAAGGTAACTGTCTTAGTCCTCATTGATTTTAGTAGTGCTTTTGATGCAGTTGACCATGACCTTTTACTAGCCTTACTCCCTCGTCTAAATTTTTCACCCTCAGTCGTCTCTTGGTTCCACTCCTATTTAAACGATCGTCGTCAGAGAGTTCGTGATGGTGAAGACTTTTCGGAATGGCGGGAGATTGAGGCTGGCGTGCCTCAAGGAGGTATTCTATCCCCACTTCTCTTCTCTCTTTTCATCAACATACTCTGTCCCAACCTACACAGCCACTACCATATGTATGCTGATGATCTCCAACTTTACTTTTCTGCTTCCCCTGACAACTTAGACATTGCAACCCGTGTCCTCAACGAGGACCTATATCAATTACTCTCATGGTCGGCTCGATTTGGCATAAAAGTAAACCCGAGTAAGTGCCAAGCCATTATGATCGGCAGCTCACGTCAGCTCGGTAAAATTGATGCCTCCAGTCTTCATAATCTCTATTACGATTGCTCTTTAATCCCTCTCTCACCAACGGTTAAGAACCTCGGAGTCATCTTCGATAGCAACTTAAGCTGGACACCTCATGTAAAAGAGTTATCTAGAAGGTTCTATGCCACTCTGCACTCCATCTTAAGACTCAAAAACTTCCTTCCCACCTCTACTAAAGTATCACTTGCCAACTCACTTCTCATCCCTATTTTAGACTATGCCGACGTCGCCTTTTTGGATCTGACTGAGGAACTTCTCAATAAACTCGATCGTCTCCTCAACACCTGCATACGCTTCATCTTTAATCTACGAAAGTATGATCACGTCAGCGAGTTTTGGGCTTAACTCAAATGGTTGCCCATTCGTGAGCGTAGGAATCTGCGAATCATGTGTTTGCTCTTCTCTGTTCTTAATGATCCGCACACCCCTAGCTACTTATAGAACCGTTTTAAATTTTTAACCGATACACACGACAGACAGCTTAGGTCTGCCAATAATCTTTGCCTGTCTACCCCACTTCACCACACCTCATGTATGTCCAACTCTTTTTCAGTAGTGGCGGTTAAGCTCTGGAATAAACTGCCGCTATCTATTAAACAAGCTGAGTCCAGAGATTCGTTCAAGAGATTGGTATACGAGAGCATCTTCTCAACAACCTAAACTAAACTGCTTCACACCTATCTAGAATAATTTTGCTACCTACACTATTTAGTTACAAATTTACAATATAATAAGTATGTTTATTACTATTATTTATAACTGTTATACATTATGTATTTTATTTAAGTTGTTATAATTATTATTATATTATGTATTTTATTTAAGCAATTATAATAGTTTCACACCTATAGGTATTAATCTAAAAAAGCAGCCAAGTGCGAGTCGGACTCGCCAATGAAGGGTTCCGTAGCATCAATTAACATAATATAAAGGTTTTTGTAGTTCGTCGAAAGGTAAATTGCGGTTTACGATTTATGACGTATAAAAAAAAAACTACTGACTAGATCTCGTTCAAACTAAATATCGTTGGAAGTTTGCATAGTAATGTACACCATATATATTTTTTGGATTTATCATTCTCTTATTTTAGAAGTTAGAGGGGGGGGGGACCAACTTTTTTCCACTTTGGAAGTGTCTCACGCGCAAACTATTCAGTTTAGAAAAAAACTATCTTAGAAACCACAACATCATTTTTAAAGACCTATCCATAGATACCCCACACGTATGGGTTCGATGAAAAAAAAAATTTTGAGTTTCAGTTTCAAGTATGGGGACCCCCAAAATTTATAGTTTTTTTTCAATTTTTGTGTAAAAACCTTAATGCGGTTCACAGAATACATCTACTCACCAAGTTTCATCAGTCTAGCTCTTATGGTTTCGGAGAAAAATGGCTGTGACTCGGCCGGACAGACAGACAGACAGACAGACAGACAGACAGACATGACGAATCTATAAGGGTTCCGTTTTTGCCATTTGGCTACGGAACCCTAAAAAGCAGCCAAGTGCGAGTCGGACTCGCCCATGAAGGGTTCCGTAGCATCAATTAACATAATATAAAGGTTTTTGTAGTTCGTCGAAAGGTAAATTGCGGTTTACGATTTATGACGTATAAAAAAAAAACTACTGACTAGATCTCGTTCAAACCAAATATCGTTGGAAGTTTACATAGTAATGTACAACATATATTTTTTTTGGATTTATCATTCTCTTATTTTAGAAGTTAGAGGGGGGGGGACCAACTTTTTTCTACTTTGGAAGTGTCTCTCGCGCAAACTATTCAGTTTAGAAAAAAACGATATTAAAAACCTCAACATCATTTTTGAAGACCTATCCATAGATATCCCACACGTATGGGTTTGATGAAAAAAAAAATTTTGAGTTTCAGTTTCAAGTATGGGGACCCCCAAAATTTATAGATTTTTTTCTATTTTTGTGTAAAAACCTTAATGCGGTTCACAGAATACATCTACTCACCAAGTTTCATCAGTCTAGCTTTTATGGTTTCGGAGAAAAATGGCTGTGACACGGCCGGACAGACAGACAGACAGACAGACAGACAGACAGACAGACAGACAGACAGACATGACGAATCTATAAGGGTTCCGTTTTTGCCATTTGGCTACGGAACCCTAAAAATCACGCCACACCATCTTTCTGCACGCCCAGGAAGACTGGCAGACAATGCTATTAGCATTAAGTCCTCCTAGCACTATATTTGTGTGAAAGTTTTAAATAAATAAATAAATAAATATACAACCAATTTAGACCCCCCTTTTTTATTTGAATTCGGTTAGTAACAGTATTATCACAAACATTTATTTATTATTTTATTATTGTCACTGGTTTTAATTGACTATGAGAGGCAATCATCATCAGATCATGCTGTTCCTGGCGCGGACCTCCGGCACCCAGCGGGGGTCCTGCATGGCCGCGCGCATCCGCCGGAACACGGCGTCGTTGCTCTCGTGGTCCTCGTCGAAGGCACTCCTTCGGGAACGGTCTGGAACAGTCCCTGGTGGCGCTAGCCACCGTGCCTGCGAGGCCACTGGTGCCGGCCGCGTGGCCCTCTCATAGTGCACGCCTGCCTGTCCTGCCTGTCCGGCCTGGCTTGGCTGGCTGTAAGCGCATGTTACTGCGCACACGAGAACGAAAACCTTGAGCCACATGCTTGTCCGCTGGTCGTGCTCCCGTGAACTGTGATACCGCTTCACTGGCTGCGTGGATACTGGGCTTGGGCTATCCGCTGTGCTCGAGGTCTTGCTAAGGTATCGTCATCGGGGAAAACCCTGTCCGATAATAATAATTGAACAGTGCGTTTAATTAAATGTGTAGGTAAGTATTTGTGATAACAGCTTTGCTCGCGACTTCGCGTATGCTCCTCGTTATTGGTGACTTTTCTCACGCTCCAAAGATATTTTCGCGTATAATTTTACAATACACAATGTCATACACAGTCAACTCAAAGCCCTGGAACTGGAACCAAGTCTCTTCGACACTCTACTGGTAGAAAGAAAAATGTTGGTGCTAAGTATATTATGTCAGCCAGTTCAAGGACTTTGATTCTTATTTAAAAATAAACTACGGTAGGTACTATCAGTTATTCATAGGAAGATTTGTCTAAAACATTATTATGTAGGGGTGCTAGATGATTGATAGTAGCGGTCAACTCATTACTCTACTATAGGTACCTACGCGGACTTTTGCCAACCATTAGCGTAATATGTTTATAGCTTTGTAGTTAGTCCGTGGAACTAATCAGTCAAGAAGTACACAGTGCAATAAGATCATTAGGTACCTACTGGTTCGTAAACGAAAGATGCACAAGATCCAGACCAACATTTAATTATTTTAGTAGATTTATCTATGTGGGGGTTTTAATGTACCTACTTATTGAAAAATGGCGTAATATGACAAAAAAAAATTAATTTTGTACTTATGAAAATCCGTGTAAAAAACGGCGCTTTCATTTGCCATTAGATGCATCGACTCCGTGGCGCAACGGTAGCGCGTCTGACTCCAGATCAGAAGGTTGCGTGTTCAAATCACGTCGGGGTCAATTCTTTCTTTTTGTATTATTATTATGCACTAGTTTCCACTCGACACGTCTTCTCAAGCGTGGTGGTGGTCATTCCTAACATCAATGCTTTCAGAAACCAGATTTTTTGGTGAAAAAATGGCGTGGTGGCAGTCCACTATATTCTGAACGTAAACAAGTTACACCTTTAAGTGTACTTGTTACTTATATTACTTACCATAGTAGGTAAGTAATATATTACCTACTCCTTCGTGTGTCATAGATATTCTGCTATTATGATATCGTTTACTTTATAGGCACTAGACTCCCCTAGCTTTAAGACGTTTCAAAGTGATTCTTGCATCGTACTGAATAAAAAACTATTGACTTTGACTTTGACTATACGATTGAATAGTAATAAATTTTGAATAATATTAATAATATAATCTTGTGATAAGTATTTTTGTGTATTACCTATTATTACTTTAATATTATTATGTAAAAATACTGTAAGTACAGCCTTGCGCACATCTAAGCGACCTGCGATGGCGATCCGTGAAACGTCATCGCCATCGCCTAGATGAGCATAAGGGGCAGAGGAAAATAAATAAAACGAAATCAAAAAAGTCCTGGAGATGCCGGGGATCGAACCCGGGGCCTTTCACATGCAAAGCGAACGCTCTACCACTGAGCTACATCCCCGGTGGTATCGGAAAGCTAAATTTATGGTTAGCAGAAAAAGAAATTAATCAACTTCCACATCATCATGAACAGAGTAAAAAAATAAATTTCTTACAAAAATTCTATAAATATATTTTATTGTTTCACAAAAATAATCGTTTTCAATTTAGAATAGCAAAGTTCTTAAAAATCAATTGGAAAATATAAAATACTTGACAACAAAAAATGTCACCACACACGCAACCTATTGCCTTTTGATCTTCATCATTAGGTCAGAGCCATGCAGACCATTATCTTCATATGAATGACGCATGTTATTAGCTTTAGATTTGATTTGGCATGTGAAGTGAAAGTAGTCTACTCAGCGTCCATGATGAACTCGGCCATGAGGAGCTCCATGGTGGGCGCGAGGCCGTGCTGCCGGCAGCGCTGCTTGAAGCACTCCGCCACGCGCAGGATGCGCCAGCAGGGCTCCTCCTCGTGCTGGAACTGCTGCTCGCAGCCGTGGATCAGCGTCACCATCTGCGTCGCCAGCACCTCACCTGCCAACACAATGATGGAGATGCCACGGGTTGTGATGATAATCCGTGATATTGGGTGAAAAGCATAACACTCGGACTAGTAACTAATACAGGGTATAGTAAGTCGACTTCCTACTTTGTTTGGAGCCTCACTGACAATCACTACTCAACACAAAATGACTGAACCAGCAAGATTGTAGATAACCATCACAGCAGTAGGTACTTCCCTTGCGTATCCTAATCCCGCCAAACCTACAGGACTGTGCATGATCTGAGGATTTTTAACACACTTTTATTAGCTTGGTAAGTATCTAAGTAACGAAATTTTACTAAATACTGAAACTTTCCACCATTAGTGGGAAAGTTTCAGCAGGCAGCAGGCATTGCCATCGGTCCTTGTTATGTCTTATCAAGGACCGATGGCAATGCAATAATTTGTGTCATCATAAGCCTGAAGAAGTCCATTGCTGGACATTATGCCTCCCCCATACATATCCAGGAAGAACTAGTCTGAGCCCTCTCCATCCACTGACTTTCCGATATCATGTCGTGGCGCGGCGGTCCAACGGGTGGGTGGGCGTCCTAGGTTTTGTATTGTCACCCCACGCTTTTTACAATAGTTTTACTTTGGGTTGTAGTCAGCTCACCATTAGGAAAGGACTTGACGAATGCATGAGTGTTCTCGTGGTGCATCCTGGAGGTGGGCGTCAGCAGGTTGAAGTAGCGGCTCATGCAGTGCAGCGCGCAGCCCAGCTCGCGATCCTCGAACTTGAAGTCCTCGCGCCAGAAGTGGAAGAACTCCTCCATCTTTTCTTGGGTGAGCTGGCTCTGAGGGGGACATTACTTACTCACCATCCTATCGACAATCCACTACATAAAAGTGCCATTTTGGTAGCAGGATGTGTCCACTGTAGGCTGTAGGAGTATCGTACCTCTTCCCTGCAGTGCTCCAAGGCCTCCCCGAAGCCCAGCGTGACGTCCTTCATGACGTTGACATCCGCCCACAGCCCCCGCGACATCACCAGCACCAACAGAACTGTCGCCGCCAGCGCCATGTCTGCTGCCGGTGTGACTGGACGCCAGCCCACTCCGCCTTTATATACGTACTTCATACTAATAACTAACAGCTAAGTAATTATACTTTAGGAGACTTTTAGATGGGCGGTGTCGGCTGATTTGTATTTGTTGATTGTATGGTTGAAGCCACATGTTCATCTACACAAACGGTTGGCTACTTCCTTGGTTAGGGTACATTTATCTAACCATTGGTAATGATGAAAAGCGGGGAAAACGTGTCAAATATTTAGCCCATATCATAATAAATACGTGCTTATTTACGAAGAGCTACGCCATCAATTTTTAAATCATCTCCCAAACCTTACCGTATATTATTATGGGACATAGTAGCTGTAATAGTGCCTGGGAATGCCTTATTATAAACATTTAGCTCGAAAAATAATAATTGGTCTAATGAAAAAACGCCTGACTAAATATAAATGCAATCGGGGTTATGCGATTG
Organism: Thera obeliscata; assembly: GCA_947578465.1. Lineage (NCBI taxonomy): Eukaryota > Metazoa > Arthropoda > Insecta > Lepidoptera > Geometridae > Thera > Thera obeliscata. The sequence goes on from OX387913.1 coordinate 136,729, forward strand.
CTCCTCCTTCTTTGCCTTCCTACAATTTTGTGTTTGCATTTTGAGAAGCGTACATAGCCAGCACCAGCTTCGTTTAGTTAGGCAATGCTTTTTTATAGGCGATGGTTACCACTTAACATCAGTTGGGCTATATTATGTGTTTGACTTCAGATCGTTGTATAAAAAAACAGGTGCTTAGGTTTTTTCTAATGTCTTTCGTTGGTTTATTTTCATAGGTAGGTATATTCTTGAGCATGACAATGGAGTTTCTTACGTCACTTTGCTATGTGAGAACGACTGTCAAAACGTGCAAATCATTTTCCAGTTTAAAGGCCTGCGCACACCTAGGCCGCTGGCGACCGCAATCAATGAAACGCTGTCAAATATCGCTGTCAAATTTCACTGATCGCGTTCGCCAGCGGCCTAGGTATGCGCAGGCCTTAAATGAATTAATTGAGGCATTTACAACAATGTAGGTACATAGTAGCGTTTATTCATTCAAATAGGCGGTTACGTTTCATGCAAACATTAATTACAATAAACGTTCTTTCCTGTTGCATAAAAACCTGAAATTATGAAAACTGATAACAATGCCATGTAGGTATGTACCTACAAGTATCATTCACATCATCACTTGCCTGATGCTACCTCATTTAGTGTAGGCTAGGCTAGGTACCTAGTAAGTATAATTCTTTTTTCACAATGTATTAGTAAAGTACTTCATTGATATAACCATTGGCTTGGCTTTGATCCACTGATGAACGGTCACCCAAGCCATGATGATGCCTCCTGATGATACACCTTGACTCTTCTTCTTCTTATCGTGTCACTGATTCTTTCGAACCAACTGTGGTGAAAGGATTTTAAGTGCGCCTCAAAGAGGCAAAACCTTGACTATTAGATCAGATAAAAATCAAAGATTATATTAATTATAAGGATAATGCCGTCCATTGTTTTACTGTGAATTTTTATTTACTGCATTCCTAATATTTCTTTATGTGTCATAGTAATCAATAAAGAGTTATCTATCTATCTAATTATTCTCATAATCTATTTGAACTGTATTTCGTAGGAACAATCATGTTCGTTGTAATATGCCTTTGTGCGCACAATAACTACATTTAATTTTCTGAGTTGGAGCACAGTTGGTGTTCGAACCATCGAACCCACAATAAGAAGCCAGCTTATCTACTTTTCTCCTGTACCGTCTGCGTGATCGATGCACTGGCGTATTATTGTGAGAAAAGCTTGGGAGTTAATTTAAAACGTTGTAGAGCCGAGCACCGAACCCGGGACTCACGCGCACGCTATCGACGCACGCGATCTCACCGCTGACCTAGGCACTTACCCACCTTCTACTATAACATCGACCTCTAGCTAGAGCTTAGTTAGAGTATACCTAGCTATTGGAGGCTTAGAACAATATTGCACGTAGGTCTTATAATTGTCAGCGACTAAAAATATAATCATTATCAAAAACTTTACAAACTAGAAATTCGTTTGAAAGCTTGCTATTAGTAGGTATACTTGAGCTGTCTGCTAAAGGATGTTGTCATTTCTTTGGCCAATCCAGAGAAAAACTGAATTACAAACAATTGATCATTTAAGTTTGCCGCTCACTGTACTCCATCGGAACATGTCCATATAGGTATTATAATGAATTATCAACTATCTGGTTCCCATAGTACAAGCTCTGCTTAGTTTGGGGCTAGATAGTGATGTGTAAATTATCTATAATATTAATTTATCTATGTCAAACAATATTGCGCAATTCGTAAACAAGTTGGCAACAACGATGTTTCCTCCGACACACCACAAACATCAAGTCTACCGTCTGTCATCGTCTGATCATCAAGGATCCTCCCGCCTGATTATGCACCGTCTACCCTCCCCTTGCACCGGTAACCCATGCATCATCAATGTCAACATCTCTCCAGTACGTACATAGATATATACAGTATTCCTGAACAGCGATCACCGTTATATTACGTCATGACAGCGATAGACGACACTCTAGTGAACTGTGGAAATGAGAAAGAATCCGAAAATAAGTATAATAGTGATTCTTGCTTGTGCTTTCATTGAACTGAATTGCCTTCTACTTTACAGTTGCGATGCAGGTATTCCCTGATTATACATTTGTGTCTGAAAAATAGTACATAATAAGCAAAAATAATATAAGTCGTAACATAAATTAAATAATAATCAAATAAATTGTAATCAAATAATACTAGCAATGTCACTACATATTTATAAAATCATCAGTAGAATAAAAACACCCTTTCAACAAATATTTGTGCATTAAAAATAATTAGAGTTTATTCTCGTCCGGCTGGAACATTACGGAGATCTTGTGGCGGTGGGTAACAGTAAGAATGCTTATAGTAACAGTTGGTGAACAGTTGACAGCGTCGAGAGGAGCGAGCGGTGCGGGTGGTCTCAGGACTCAGACCGCGTCTTTAATGACAGAACAGCTAATATCGTCAACATCCGTGCAATGGATAACATGCCCCGAGATAAGCAACGCACATTATACCGCTGACGAAGCCGCCCGCCGCTATGTAAGTTTCAACTTCAAAACTGTTTTGCTTCTTCTGACTTTAATCATAAACATTTATAAATAGCTAGGTTATTGACGACAAGAAAAAAGGATTAAATTTTCCAGTCAAAAAAATAAGGAGCATTTTAGTGCATCATTTGCCTGCAGCTTGAACTTGCTATTCTAAACTCAGATGGTCTTCTTACTTTTCCCATAAAAGAGGTCTCTATTCCAAAGTACCGCCTCACCTGTCACTCCCATCTTGAACTCATGACCTTGGTGTTTCTACTGTGTTTATGTCCACAGAAACGTTCACCGAGAATGTTTTAACTCACAAAAATGCAACTTTTTGCTATATGTAATATATTTCTTCCAATAATCAGAGCTCGGAATATCAGCGGCGGACGGATCTTAATTGGCGATAATTGTGCGAACCCGCCCTTTGATGTGACCGCGCAGGAGGATAGCACTCACAAAAGCGGAGCCTCCAAATATGCATTTTAGTCCCATGGCACTTTACGGACGTAGTTCCTCTATTTTAAAAATCATAGACACTGGTGAGGGCCTAAACATGTGTAACTAGATTATACTCAATAAACTGGAATCGTACCCATAAACAGATTTAAAGAGAAACCTCAAAGAAGTAAAACAAAGGTTGTGCATAATGTATGTATACGATGCTGTGGAGGTCCATATATCTATTAAGCCCTGTAGCACTTCTGAAATTAATACATTTTGTTGCGGAGACCGGGACTCATTTTGAAACCTATCCTGTCACGTCCCAATGGTCCCTGAGGCGGTTGGGTAATTTAGCATCAAGTTAGGCAGGAGACAAAATGTCTTATTTTTAAGATGTCATAATATAAGCCTTTCTGAGCATGAACTGTCACCACATGATGCCCTCGCTGATCGCACCGCGCCGCCGCGCCCGCTCCGCTCGCCGCCCCGCTCGCCGCCCCGCCTGCGCGCGTGCGTCGCCATGGCCTTACCCGCTGTGTGTGTTCCATGTACCCTTACTATTATCTCCGCGATCGCCATCGCCGAAGTGTTGGAACGTGAACGCTGAACTGGACAGCATATACTGCGTGCAGCTGTTAGCTCGTGATATCTGACTGATAAATTGACTCTATCAGCAGTTCAATTGAATACATTATTTTATAAATAAATTAATATCTAGATAGGTAGGTGAGACACTAATGGCTCTATGTCTATATGTATACGTAATTACTAGGCTGATAAGCCAAACAGCTATTAATTGGCATCCCTCAACGGCTATTCCATTTAGGGCGCCTTCACATTACCCTATGAGAACGAGAATCGTACCTACGAGTACATCAAACTTGGTTTGTGCGATATGGAGAACAAAACAGGAATCGAAAAGTCGAGCCGTAAACATGCTACAAAAGACTGAAAGCAATCTGTAGGCCTACCACTGGCACTGGCCCTGTCTCTGGCTCGGGTTTTGAGTATGTGTGAGTGCTCACCAGTGTATTATACTGTGTGTGTGTGTGAGCCAGAGATAGAGCCAGACAGAGCTTATGGTAGGCCTACTGTATGTAATGTACTCTCTGTATAATTGGTACGGAAGGAACGGGAAGGCAGGTCGGTACTAAACAACAGCCGTAAAACAATCGCCAGAGCAGAGTGACAAACGACTATGGATGCAAAAACTAAGAGGATACGTGCGTCAACGTGAATACATCGCGAACTGTACCTCGGAGACGATACCTGACCTGATGCGAACGACTAGGCAGACGAGAACGCACTATGCCAACGAACTGCTATAGAGATTTCACAAAATCCAAAAACCGCGAGCCTCCAAGTTTATCCGGAAGAGCAGCTGGGAGAGCATTAAAGACATTTTATTTTTCTGTGATGTGACCTTTGTGATGCTTGTGAGATGGGTGCATTGCTCTGTTCCGATTTGGAGGGTAGGTATGGTGCTGGTCATGATCCATGTCTATGCCACAGACAGCATCGATCGACACTCGGATAGCTTGCACTCCGGAGATGAACATAGGCTGCTTTAAGAATGTTATATTGTATTAGCTGTGCCCGCGACTTCGTCCGCGTGGTATAGTGTCTATGGGTAGCATTTTTAATTTGCAGCGGAAGAAAACAGTAATTAAATAACAACGTCATATTCGCGTGCACGTGACACAGTCGTCTGCCCTCTTACTAAACTTAGACATATGGCGTCGTACTACGCCACACTTTCATCCCCCCCGCATTCCTGTACTCCCCCTCGCTCCTCCCCTCCACACTCCCCCCTGTACTCCCCTTCACACTCCCCCTGCACCTCCCCTCCACACTCCCCCTATACTCCCCTCCACACTCCCCCTGTACTCCCCTCCACACTCCCCCCGCACCTCCCCTCCACACCCCCCGCTGTACTCCCCTCCACACTCCCCCCGCACCTCCCCTCCACGTTCCCCCCTGTACTCCCCTCCACACTCCCCCCTTTACTCCCCTCCACACTCCCCCCGCACCTCCCCTCCACACTCCCCCTATACTCCCCTCCACACTCCCCCCACACCTCCCCCCACACCTCCCCTCCAACACCCCCTTTTCTCCCCCCTGTACTCCCCTCCCTCTACCCCCCCAGCACAAACTTTGAATGTCATATTTTTTTATATCAAATCAACAGACTAAAAAATAAGTTTTAAGTTTCTAGCTCTAAAAATGACGATACTTCCATACAACTTTCAACCCCTATTTTCAACCCCTTTCAACCCTTTTTTCGCAATAAAAAGTAACCTATGTCCTTCCTCAGGCCCTCAACTATCTGTGTACCAAATTTCATTTCAATCGGTTCAGTAGTTTTGGCGTGAAAGCCAGACAGGAAGACAGACAGACAGAGTTACAAACGCATTTATAATATTAGTATGGATATTAGTTATTTTCCATAAACCCAATCTACGTCGTTCTTTAACGACACAGTTTACCGAAACATATCTTAAATGATTTTTGCTTAGACAGTGCATAATAGTGTACCTCTGCATGAATGAATATAGGACGTGTTCACGTCAAACTCCAGGTATCGAGACATACCATTAAGAGCCTGTCCAGATGGAGCGTTTTACGCGCGAGTGCCCTCGCGCGTTTCAATTTATATTGCGTCCAGATGCCGCGTTTTACGCGCGCTCCTACCAAATAGTTGCTCGCGTTTTACGCGCGATTGAGGAATCGCACGGCAGCGTCTGGACGGGATGTATAGCGCTCTAGTATCTGGAGAACGCGCGTATGTTTACGCGCGAGCGGACTCGCGCGTAAAACGCCCCATCTGGACAGGCTCTTATACATGGCTTGATTAGACGTCGTTTGTTCCAGCGAATGATGAGCCATAGATAATTGAGGAGGAGACCACACCGACCGGCGCCGGCGGCCTGTGGACGAGGATTCCACATGTTGTCTTTAAATGAGTGTGCGCTGCGAGTGAGAGCCGACAAGAGCATGGCGGAGCTTTGGTAAAACTATGAAAGCCCGGTGTTGTATCTAACAATTTCACATCTTCAGAACCGTCTGTTTGTAACGTCAAACCTGTAGATGGAGCCACGGTCGCGTTAATCCCGAACACTATTTATGAGTTATTCGTCGAGTGTGATTAGGATCCGATGGCGCAGTGGTCAACGCAGCCTCGTACCAAAGGGAAGGTCGCGGGTTCAAATCCCGCTCGGCTCTTAAATTTTGGGACATTATATAAATCTTTGTCAACCATTCATGTAACTAAACGCAAATGAAACTGAAACAAGTGAATATATCTTTTTTTTTTTTTATTTATTTATCTAAAAAAAACATTTATAATCAAATTATTATAAATAGCACAAGGTTTGTGGGGTAATGCTACTAGAGAGTCAAAAGTCGATAGCTTATAAATAAGTACTGTTAACCAGTTTTGGGAATAGGACATCCCTGATCGAATCAAGCAAAGAGTTACATCTCTAGTGTAGAAAAAAAGCAGCCAAGTGCGAGTCGGACTCGCCCATGAAGGGTTCCGTAGCATCAAGTAACATAATATAAAGGTTCTTGTAGTTCGTCGAAAGGTAAATCGCGGTTTACGAGTTATAACGTTTAAAAAAAAAACTACTTGCTAGATCTCGTTCAAACCAAACATCGTTGAAAGTTTGCATAGTAATGTTCAACATATATTTTTTTTAGTTTTATCATTCTCTTATTTTAGAAGTTAGAGGGGGGGGGGACCAACTTTTTTCCACTTTGGAAGTGTCTCTCGCGCAAACTATTCAGTTTAGAAAAAAACGATATTAGAAACCTCAACATCATTTTTAAAGACCTATTCATAAATACCCCACACGTATGGGTTCGATGAAAAAAAATATTTTTTGTTTCAGTTTCAAGTATGGGGACCCCCAAAATGTATAGTTTTTGAAGTGAAAACTTCTTTAGCGGCGTTGAGCACTTTCTGTAATGGGTATAAAATCTTAAACTCGCGTCAGGGCGTCAGGGCGTCAGGATCACGTGACCTGATCGAAAAAGCGTAAGACGGATGGAGAGGACGTTGCCGTTCCGCTCGACTGACCGCGCCGTACCCGGTGTGCGACGTTGCCGCTTCGCTCGCCGGCCGGCACTGTTGCTACGATGGGGGCGGGGCGGCGCGTGCGGTTCGTGCATCTATTAATGATAAAAGTGATGAAGAAATAGCGAAAGAAAATGAGTGAGTACTTTATAAATATACTAGATGAAAATTTAATAAGTTTTAATACGAGCGGCAAGTTTTCACTTCTGCCGGCACTCCCGGAGTGCAACCCGTCTTTTTTTATATTTTTGTGTAAAAATCTTAATGCGGTTCACAGAATACATCTACTCGCCAAGTTTCATCAGTCTAGCTCTTATGGTTTCGGAGAAAAATGACTGTGATTAGTCGGACAGACAGACAGACAGACAGACAGACAGACATGACGAATCTATAAGGGTTCCGTTTTTGCCATTTGGCTACGGAACCCTAAAAAAAAAGAAGAGGGAGATTATGGCGTCGTTTTAGAGAGTTGTATTATCTGCAGTGTAATAAAGATTAACAGAGTTGTAGCTATAATCAATGAAGAGTTTTCGTCTTATTAGTACTTATCAAAAAGACTTCGAGGTAAATGTAAGACGTCCGGGCTGCATCCTTTGACTGAAACGTAAACTTATTGAATAAGTACATTGGTTTCGCGTGCGATTACATCCGCATGGACTTCATTTTACTGATGCGGTTTCCGAACAATTGAATTGATGAGATGGCTTCGTTAAATATGAGAGCGCACGCTTCCTTTACTCGTATAATAGAAAGAAAGAAAGAAATAAACATTATTTATTTAGCACAAGATACACAGAACGGTTACATTGACAAACAATATACTAAGAAAGGCACAAAAAATAAAAATAAAGGAACCTGCTCTGAGGGGCACTTAAAATCCTTTCACCACATTGGTTTCAAAGAACTATAGTATAGTATAATAGATGAAGAGTTGGTTTTGCTGATATCATCGTTCATAGTGGTGAAAAAATTTGTGTTACCAAGCTATCGAAGTACACCACTGGCGGTCATAATAAAACGAAAATTTTATTGAAAAAAAAGTATAGGTATTAAGTTATGGTTAATTTCAATAGTAGTACCTAGGCCTACTGATGGAACTGCATTTATAAAACCTTGGATGCCCTTCTAATTTTAGTTTGCACGTAAAGCATAATATCGCCGCTAAATAAATCGATATGCGATTACAAATGGCATGTGATCAATACACTGTCACAGCCTGTATCTTATTTAGCTGGAGCAGAGTAGGGCTACTACGCTGCCACTAAGAAACATATTAAGAGACTCACACATGGTCACATATTATGAGACTCGCACATGCCCACATTATGAGACTTACCTACACCATAGTGCTGTGTAGATTTTCCACAATATAAAGTAATTTAATAATTTATTTGGCTGAACATAAAGAAGAATAATGTGCTATAAAACCTTTTCTTTTTTTTCGTAAAAATAACTGTCATAAATAAATCTCACCTTTTTTGAAAAAAATCACGTTTACCAAGTAGAGTCAGCCCTAATTGGCGAAGGTTCCCCATGCCTACCTTTATCAGTCATTGTAAAGTTAATGACGCACTCCGTTACTAATGGGCAGAGGGCAGATTATTTAAATAGATCGCTGCCTCCTCGGCCTCGCAGCTCGCAGGCCAGGCCTATAGTATTGTGCACAAATTATAAATAGGTGGATGCTCTCAGAGACAGTACACATTGCAGTATGAAGGTATAGTTTCTTCATGTTCATTCGTGATCGGAAGCCATTTTTTTTCTCAGCAAAGCACTTCATTGCCTACGAGATTTTGAAAACACCCATTGTAACTTACATGCTAAGAAAAGAAATAAGGACTGTTTCAGCAGATGCTAATAATGATCATAGCTCCCTCTGATTATTTTTGATTTTTGTTTTTAGCCAAACCTTTACCAATATTATGGACACAGTTGTTGAAAGTATTTCATCATTTTTTATGAAATTTCTGTTGTAAACTTTTTAGCAGATAGATATGAAAAAAATTGCTGTTCCTTCATCATTATTTTAGCTTTTGTTTAACTTTTTTCCTGTTAGAACTACAAAATACGGGTGTATTTACTTTACGACCATTACTGGTGTAAAATTTTGGCATGGTCTATAAGCTAAATAGGTACTACATAATCTACAGGGTGCTCCAGTAACCTGGTTCTAAAATAACAATAGATGTTTGTAATTAGGTTATGGGCCCGGCCGGCTGGCAAGCCCCGCCTTCTTATTGTTCCATCCACCAATCACACGCCTCTATCTGTACCCGGACACAGAACACATTTGACTATAGTTTTTGCTGGTTTTTATTACGAAGATTATAATATTGGCCATGATAGGTAATATTGATCGCAGTACCCTTGTAAATGATGACGTGGGCTTGCAGGAGCTGACTCCGAGTGATGGAGCGGGTGGAGGATGTTTATTTGCTTATATTAAATAACGTTGAATCCTTGATAGTGCAAAATTTGATATATTAAAAAAAAATATTATAATATATTTGATTGAAATGAAATGAAAAATGAAATGAAATGTATTTATTCGTTTGCATAATTATTCGAATTATTATATAATGTGTGTTCTTGGTTTCGAAAAGGAGGACATAATAATACTGCATTTTCTTTTGGATGAACTTTTCAAAAAGAAAAAAACTTTGATGAGAAGGGTTATTATAAGTCAGTTGGCAGGGTAGCACGTACTCATGAAGACATAGGTAAGTAGTAAGTAGTGTGCGTGAGGCCGCCGCCCGCCCCGGCGCCGGCGCCGTAGTGATCCAGGCACGGTCCGCACGGTTCGTCAATGTAAGTAGTAAGTAGTGTGCGTGAGGCCGCCGCCCGCCCCGGCGCCGGCGCCGTAGTGATCCAGGCACGGTCCGCACGGTTCGTCAATGTAAGTAGTAAGTAGTGTGCGTGAGGCCGCCGCCCGCCCCGGCGCCGGCGCCGTAGTGATCCAGGCACGGTCCGCACGGTTCGTCAATGTAAGTAGTAAGTAGTGTGCGTGAGGCCGCCGCCCGCCCCGGCGCCGGCGCCGTAGTGATCCAGGCACGGTCCGCACGGTTCGTCAATGTAAGTAGTAAGTAGTGTGCGTGAGGCCGCCGCCCGCCCCGGCGCCGGCGCCGTAGTGATCCAGGCACGGTCCGCACGGTTCGTCAATGTAAGTAGTAAGTAGTGTGCGTGAGGCCGCCGCCCGCCCCGGCGCCGGCGCCGGAGTGATCCAGGCACGGTCCGCACGGTTCCGCCGTAGTGATCCAGGCACGGTCCGCACGGTTCGTCAATGTAAGTAGTAAGTAGTGTGCGTGAGGCCGCCGCCCGCCCCGGCGCCGGCGCCGGAGTGATCCAGGCACGGTCCGCACGGTTCCGCCGTAGTGATCCAGGCACGGTCCGCACGGTTCGTCAATGTTTTGCGTTACTTATTGATTCGTCAAGTTTTTTCGAATGATTGCGTAATCAGCACACATTTTATCTTGGTAAGAACTACATAGGTAATTACTACATGCATTACTTTGCATAACTTACCTTATTGGACCCAGCCTTAAAGGCCTGCGCACATCTAGGCGATGGCGATGGCGATCAGCTGAAACGCTGTCAAACATCGCTGTCATATTTGACAGCGTATCAGCATTCTGGAAGCTGTTTTTTTATTCGAAGTGTAAAACCGTCATCTGCTTATTGATATTAGCAATAATCCTTGTAGCAAATAATAATAATATGACCGATGATTAGCAACAACGATTATATCTAGTCGTAGTCGGTACAAATCTGTTATTAATTGAGCATCATAACGATTACTTTTTATTAACGTAAGCTTCCTGTGCATGTAACTCTAGCAGCAATAACCGCCTGATAAATACCATAATAAAAATAAAATAAAACTCGTGGGAATCATCAAAATGTTGTAGAATCTTAGCAAATAAATAATTATTCAATATTAATAAGTTTCGCGTGAGATAGTGCGTGTTTGCGCTATGCTGGATCATATCGGCTTCCGTTCGTCGTTTGTCACCTGCTCACTCGGTACTTTATTTTGCCAATAAATACAATTAGGCTACATATGCACTATGCGGTTACCCGCAATGCGGCTAGCCGTCCGGCTGACCGCAAGCACAATTATGTACGTAATATTCATTTCTATGTGCACTGCGATGCGGCTACCCGCAAACCGCTCCGGTCGCGCTGCCCGAGGTATATACAGCCACCCGGACGGTTGCTATACGCACTGTGCGGCTCAGTCTGCGGCTGCCCGCAGACTTCTATCTTTGTTTTTTCTTCTTTAACGTGCGTAAATGTAGTAAATAGCTGCAACTTCGTCCACGTCCATCTTTGAAATGGATCGATCGATAACCGCAAATCGCAGCGGTTCTTCAACCGCACGTTGCGGTTGCGAAGGCGGCTGCCCTTCGCAACCGCATCCTGCGGTCAGCCGCACGGCTAGCCGCATTGCGGGTAACCGCATAGTGCGTATGTAGCCTTAGCTACCTCAATTTTTATTTGTTGACATTCGATATTGTTTTAATTGTAATCTATGTTAATGCATGCTATCCTTAGTTGAATAGTGAAGTTCATACAATCTGGACATCTGTATCCCACTGAAGTTGGCCATGGTGTTGGTGGTCCCGGCACGAACTAGGGCCCGTAATCTCGCGTGTATGACGTAAGAGGGGTCTAAAGGGACGCACCAGGAGATGAGCAACACGGCGGAGATTTCGATTCTAGTTCTGATGAATTTATGCACATGAAAATATATTTTAAGTCCATCGAGAAATACCAGATGAACAAAATCATGGGTGAATTATACTTTTGTAGTGTTATTTGTACCAGATCATCCTGTATACCTTCTAGAACTATCGGCAACTACACAGTACGGTTTGTACGAGTATTGCTAAATGAGAACTTCTAACTACTAAATCTCAGTATCAGTATGAAATATCAGGCATGTCTTCCGCAACGGTTCCTAGACTACCTACTTGCTGTTTATCAAGCAGAGGTAACCCGCGAGGGTAATGTCCACCAACTTATAAAACCGGCGGTTATAACTCTGAGATTGGTTATGATTAAGGATGTCATCGAGGCACAGATAAGAAAGATGATTTCAAAAAATATGAGCGAGTTTAAGAATACAAAGAGTTCGAGGTAACCTGAATGTCCCATGTTTTATTTTCCTAATATAAAAAGCTGGTGATTTCATGGTTCCATAAGAGTGTCTTTGAGCAAATATGTTCACAACTAAAAGCTTATTAAAATATATCGCAAACTTGAGCTAGATATTTTTATTTCAAAAGAAAAATATAAAAACACTCCAAGAACAAGCATTAGTACTTAAATAATTTTATTTAAAAAACCACATTGAAAATGATCTGAACAATTTCTCAGTTTCTGGAAAGCCTAAGAAATCTTTGAGGTGCCTATATCCTGACGATTACCTACATTACCAACGACTTCTTGAATACCCTCCGAGGGTTTCCATGTTTTATGATCGAGAAGCCATGTCCAGTTAGCTGGTAGTGTTGTGCTTACCTACAGTTTCACAGTCGAACCCCTAGGGCCTTATTAATAATCCTGGCGTAGCGTTGGACTAGTTAATCCGTGTTTTGTCACATTTGTTCGAGTTGAGTTCAAGTTGCATGTCAATGCAAGAGACAACACACTGATTAACTAGTCCAACGCTACGCCAGGATTATTAATAAGGCCCCTAAAGTCTAAAAATGATCACGATGAACAATGAACGAATTAAACTTGATATTGATATACAACAGCTGTTAGGATTTTGAATTTAATATTTCGCCGCTAGAGTGAATTAAATTCATTATCACGTGCCATCCGACATTGTAGCCAAGAGATGTTTTGAACACAGAAATTAAGGACAAGTCGTGATTTAATGCGAGTGAAAGATTGGTTTATTATAATAAAACTAATAGGTCCTCATCTTGTTGCTAATAGGTATACTTGCGTTATTATTATTAAAGCGAATTTGAAACTTTTATCAAACCAGCATGATTTATTATGTGTATCAGTAGATATGGTTTTGGAGAGCACTTCATCCCGCTCATCATTCAGCAGCTGTCGGTAACTGTACCCTCTCCAGCGGAGTGCCTACTGCCTACTGCCTGCTGGTAACCCGAGCTGGGCCGCGCCGGCGCCGGCGCCGGCACAACACAATACTCCTTTTCATCCGCAGTCGAGTGAAGCGGCTCTACCGAGCTATACCATCTGTACTGTAGCATACCACGTGTGTACCTATCTGTACCAAATATACCATTTGTGTTCGTATACCCTCATTAATATGAAAAGAGCTTCAAAATTTAACACCATGAAGTTAGACACAATATTGTACCAATGCAACGTCTATTTTTTTCAACTTAAAATAAGAGGTTTTAAACATCTTTATAAAACATAGTTTTGAATGACCCTTTTCGATGCAGAATGCTTTGATGAAAAGAAGTAAGTAATCTATATTCTGTAGGCCTATCACAAGCTCGGTCTGGTTTTGAGTCTGAGTGTTGTTGACTAAATAATATCCTACGTCGAAACGTCACACACACAGTATAATTCACTGGCGAGCACTCACACAGACTAAAAATCAGAGCCAGAGACAGAGCTAGACAGAGTTTGTGATAGGCCTACTATTGTCTGTTGCAGACAGTCGCTGAGGTCCTATTCTTAGGATTAAATAATAGATTAACATCGCTTTCAGCTTCACGCGTTGATTTTTAGCCTTATCCATTGTAAAACTAGGCACCCCGGTAACTATTACAGTCAGAGTGAAACCTCCTAAAGGCGACTATCACATGGTCTGTGTGATCGGGTCTAATAGTGACACGCGATCCGACTGTTGCGCGCCCGAACCATCTCTATGAGATTTGATAAAAGGTGGAGTTTATGGCGGAGAGACGCAGGCGGCCCCACTGAAGGCTCTAAGGAGCTTGTTTATGACAACTGTTGAAACATTTAAAGCTTATATAAAGGATTTAGAACGGGACGTACGATATTTGTGTCTGCCGGATTCATAAAGATTGAAAGAAAGAAAATACTTTATTTTATATACATAGGTGTAACGTAACAATATAGTAAAAAAAGTAAACAGGCTTTTGCATCTATTGTGGATGATTTATATATCGTCAAAGGCAACGTGATTACTCAAGCCCTATTTGCGGGACGCTATAGTGCCTTGGAAAGGATTTTAGATGGAATAGGCTTGCCCAGCCCCTATACCATCCTGACAGCTCAGTCGGCCTTCCACAGGAAAGACATGGTCAATACGATGTTTTCCTTCACTGTAACAATATAGACAATGATAGATAAAATATATATTCCAAATAGGCAACGACTCAGCTTTTGATAATGTACTAAACCTATACTTTTTCCAAGCTAAAACGTATAATAGGTACCGTACCGCTAGTAAACTAGCTACTAATGGTAATCCAATGAAGCACAGTGAATGGACAAGCACGAGCGGCACATCGGAGCTGAGCCGAGAGGCGGGCGCGGGGCGGAGGCCTACCGCACCACTCTAACGGCACGCGGCGGCATCGACTCTACAGTAGGTAGGACTACCACAAGCTCTGTCTGGCTCTGGTTTTGAGTCTGCGTGAGTGCTCACCAGTGTATTATACTGTGTGTGACGTTTTGACGTAGGATTTATTTAGTCAACACATACACAGCCAGAGACAGAGCCAGTCAAAAGCTTGTGGTAGGCGTACAGGGGACATTACAATTACAAATAGTTCGCATTGTTGTAATTTGCTATCAATTCAGTTGGAACAATGGACGCTCTACTATAGCCTGTAGTTATAGGCCTAGAGACCTACTTTACATTCTTGTTAATCTAGTATTCAGAGCTTTCTTGCACGAAAAGAGCCTCTCTGAGGCGCACTTGAAATCCTTTCACCACACTGACTTGAAAGAATCAGTGACACGATAGGAAGAAAAAGAAGAGCTTGTCAAACGAAGGTACTGGACAAGCTCCGTCGTTGGCACTACCAGTTTACAGAGGCTGGAGCTAAATACTCGTACATATAAATGAACATCTTAATAGGGATAATTTTAAGAACCAATTAATAGTTGTAAATGACTTGGCCTATTCCCTGATAACTGTATAATGAACTTACTTTAAATTAATAGGGATACCTAGGAACCCCTCCCCCCTTCCTTCATTGGGACATTATCTGAACTGTAGTTATCAGTTGCCGCCTAAAGGACCAAGGGTTCCCAATAACTACTAAATTCAAAATGTTATTGTTAAATGAAAAGAAAAAGTTGACTATAAGACACCATCTTCCGCGCGGAGCACCAATAAAACGATCATGTGTTGTGGTGTTCCCTATGATTTATAGCAGAACGCTGACAATTACTATCGATCAACCTCAATAGCCACTTATCTAGTTACTTGAAGCTGTAAATCAAGCTTTCTTATAGTATAGCCATTAAAAGCGTTTACTCTTAAATATATTACGTGCAATACCGGGTAGGAAGCTGGATACCAGAGCGATTGTTTAGTGCGTGCCGTCCGTGGAGCGCGCCGCCGCGCCGTCGTGGGAGCGGACTAAATTTACTTTTATCTGGAGCTTTTACCGCAAAAAGCTCTGTCGGAGCAGGTTGCGCGGGCGGCGGGCGGCAGGGGGCGGGGGGTGGGGGGGTGGGGTACTACACAGTGCGCGCCCGATGTCCGCGGTCGCAGCACGCATGCGCGCGACCACGCCTCTCCATTGGCCCATTTGAAACCGCCGAAATCGCACGCGAGTGTACCCGTCTCACGTGTGTGCCGGTGCCAGTGCCAGTGCCGAGTGCCGGGGAAGTGTGGTGCAGTGCCACGTGGATTGGATGTGCCAGCTCCTGATGAGGAGATAGCCCTTGGAGCGTTGACCGGGAGCCGAGCTATTCGACGCTCGGATCGCTCTTAAACGGTAACTATTCGATTTACTATTATTTATCAATACTGTAAGGTTGTTTTGTATAGGTCCAGGAAGTACATTAGTTCATGGTGTACAACCATCAAAAATCCCTTCCCCATCACTAAAAGGCTTCCGAGTCGTTGATGTGGTTAGTTTACAAGACGTGGTCTTGATATGAAGTAAAAACCAGTATCTACGATTATCCCACAATAGTAGACTATTCCTAATTAGACTATCACCAATGACAAATAAATCTTTGTAACCAAAATTTTTAAATAGTTAGATGAAAATATGATGCGCAAGCGCAGGCTTTCTCGTTGAATTCAAGGTCAAGGGACCTGTCAATACGAAAAGGTCACAAGCCGAATTAAAATGAAGACGACATTGTGACGGATCGTTGGGCAGGTACCTAGGTACGGTAGCACAGGTTGCTTCGAGAACAAGGCATCCATCCTGTCAAACCAGACTTCGGTATTTTACTGGCGCAGCAATGCCTGCGTTCTGAGAATAGGGATGTGGGCTTGATGATGGGCATGCGTTGTGTTGTACGACAATAAATTAATAACATTCAACATAATCTCTACACGAGTATACGTCTAAAGCTTCGGTCCTGAATGGTGTATAAGTGTGTTCATTCCTATAAGATGTGGATCCGCAATCCGCAGCTCCGAGCTCAATAAACGGACTGGAATGGAACCTTCTATCTTTATGGTGGCTCGTCCGAGGATATCTTGTGTTGTGGGTATCAAAAAAACGAATCTACGAAGACCAAAATGGCTTTATAATAAATTTCTAGGAGTAGTTTCGTGCATCACTCCTGTGCTGTGAATCAGTCCAATTGCATCCCAAAGGGTTACAATAACAACTGGGCCCTGTTTAATAAAGCTGACAATTCGACAAGTCCGACATATGTCAAAAAGTGACAATTCGACAATTATTCTGTTTAATAAAACCGACAGGCGACAAAGTTTTGATGGTAGTAAATTTACAAATATGTCAGATTGTCACGACAATTCGGCCTTTTTCTGTATAATATTTTTTTTAAAACGGTAAGTGACAGGTGACAATTTGTCGTTGACAACTTGTCAAATCTTCTTTATAAAACATAAAATTGTCGCGAAATATTGACATATTTGTAGAATTGTCGGACGATTCTGACAGGAGCTTTACCCTCTGTCACGAAATCATATTTTGAAGGTGTTTGTTTAGCTCCGTAAAACAAAATTATGTCAGAAGTCGACAAAATTGTCGCGACAACCCGACAAATGTCAGAAATAATTTGACTGTGGTTTCATGACATAATTGTCGAGTTTTGACAAATATGTCGTAATGCCACCCTGTTTGTAACATATTTGTCACTTTTATAAAACAGCTTAAGCGCGACAATTCCACAATTTTGTCGCTTTTTGACTTAAATGTCGAATTGTCAGTTTTATTAAACAGGGCCCTGGTATTCAAAACCACAGCTAAAACAATGGTCCCACAGACGCAGCTCAGTAGGCCTACCACAAGCTCTGTCTGGCTCTGCCTCTCGCTCTGGTTTTGAGGCTGTGTGAGTATTGAATAAATAAATCTTACGTCGAATCGTCACACACACAGTATAATACACTGGTGAGCACGCACTCAAAACCAGAGCCAGAGACCGAGCCGGACAGAGCTTGTGGTAGGCCTACAGGTACAGCTACAGATGTGGTTGTTCTAGTAAACAGTAATTAAAGCCGATAGGCACAGTTTCTGCCAAGATGGAGCTTGATAAAACACTTCTCAGACCAGTTATTACTTCTAAGATTTTTCTTTTATGAAATTTTTCTAGCAAGTTAGCACCCACGGTACTAGATTAGGCCTACCGTAGGCGTAGTTGTAACTTCACATTTATATAATTAGACTTTTGTAACATTTTCTTTAAGAAATAAACTACAAAGTTTTTATAAAAATAACAAATGACACTTACTAAAACAACACTAGAATTGACTGAAGGCCTGCACACACCTAGTTCGCAAATCTAACCTAGTGGCGAACCCGATCAGTGAAAAGCTATCAAATATCGCTGTTAGATTTGAGATTTGACAGCGTGTCACTGATCGCTAATTGCCAGCGGCTTAGGTATGCGCAGGCCTATAATAGGCAATTTTCTTGTTTCACACTATATAGAAGATGTTTTTTTAGTAGAGGGGCTTAGTTTTTAAACTTATTTATTGTTGATATAGCTCTGAATGTCCATTAGTGGTAAGTTGGTGGAGTCATAAGTGAGTGGCACGCTCTCTGCGCCGCCCTCCCGTTAGTGGTGCCAGGCGGTATGATGAACAGCTTCCAATAACGAGGCAGGCCACAATGTGCCCATTTCCGCACTTCAGTGTGAAAATAGCTGATTCTCACAACCAATTTGACCCGCACCGGTCGCTTTGTGTACACTATGGTATAGCATAGTTATGTTTAACCTACTATTACCAGATTGCCTTGACAACTTCATTGATTTTGACAGGTTATTTTTTCGGTTCATCTAGTAGTAGAGGCTACTAGTCTGAAATAAAACTCCTCAGTGACCTTATAAAAAAACTGGTCCAATTGATTCCAATTTTTAACTGATATCAACCAATACTGTCACATAAAAAAAACTGAAGGATAATTTATTGCCCTGCATTGAGGATAAACATGAGTTTTCAATACCCGATATATGTATAATACCTACCACTAATTTATACTAATGTAAAACGAGACGAGATTCATTTTATTTTATTTTATTTAATCAGGACTTCCAGCGAGTAATACACATTTCTTACAGTTAAGAGAATAATGTAATGGGATTATTTCGTATTTCATATTAAAATCTTTCTTTTCTTTTCAAAATCTTTCTTTTCAAATCGAAATCTGCCAGCAGTTGCGGGATTTAGTATGACTATTAACATCTGAAGTCGTTTCCTATGGCGCTCGAGCAGGGCGCTGAGCGAGCGGTTATGGTATTTCTCGACATGTAATTATTAATTTGATTGCATCAATACGGCAATCTTTCTCATCGTGCCAATTACGTCATAAAGCGGCACTTTGACCAGCTTCCTATAGTTAGGGCAGCGTTTCCTAACGTAGCGCTACCGTGACTATATCTTGAAGGCTCCCAACATGGCGGTACCAAATGACGGCGAAGACATCTTTAACCCATCACTTCAAAAAGATTGGGTCATTGACAATAAAGAAGCATACGATTACTGTAAGTAGGTAGGCACCTTATTTGTCATGGTCCTGAGGGCTGAAAAAGCAATCCATGGATAGCTATTACGATCAAGAATCAAGGTAAACGACACCGCTATCGCAGAAGACCATAAGACGGGCGTCACGTCACTAGTAATGAAGGAGCTCTTTATGGCGCCTATCATAGCGAATGGCCAGGGATCAGCGCTCCGTGCGGCTATGGCTCAGGGCACAGTAATGCACGTACCTACTGCTAGCACATAGGGGCCTAGGCACAATGATCAGAAAATGCAAGATATTTCATATTCGGTAAAAATCTAATTTGCTATTCTGACTAGTGTGTTAGGTGCAGGCAAGTACTTCTTATATTTTATTAGCGCTATTTCAAGCATAGCTCCAGATGTATAATTAATAAATAAATATTGTTGACAATCCACACAGCACTATCTAGCCCCAAACTAAACAACGCTGGTACCCAGACAGCTGATATAATATTTCTATATTTTTTTTTGTAAATATAATACATACTTAGAATACAATATACTCGTACCACCCAGACAGAGAACAAACATCTGTGCTCACCACACAAATCTTCGTTCTCGGTTAAGATTGAACCCACGCCCTCCAGCGCAGAAGACAGAACTGCTACCAACTGAGGTATGAAGGCGTTGTCATCATGAAATAACTCTTTTCCTTCACAGTCTATTTTATGGTGTATTTGTAAGGAGTTTTTGATCAGAATGTGAGTTTGTGATGATGGTGCCTGTACTCGGTCCTGTGAGGAGGAAGCTGCGTGATTACAGGGTGTACAATGTACATTCCACTCGACTAGTTCATGTGCTTTTTGTTCGGAGGCGCCGCACTACCACCTATTTCTCGCGATATCAAAGATGGCGGCTGTAATAAGGCTGAGTTGTAGGCTATACGGCTTGAAGGGCTCGTGGAACACTATCAATGCTTATTATCCAATGAAATCACAAGGATATCTGTGAAACCTTGATGAATTATAAGGGCCACTTCCAGACGGCTTGCGCTAATGAAAACCAATCGAAAAACAGGCGACAGAAAAAAAATAGGTATTTAATTCATACTCCTATTATTTATTGAAATTATGATGTTAACTTTTTTAAATGTTCAAACTTTATGAAGCTGATAATGATAGGGCGTCAATTCCAGCAACATGGTTCGATTCTGTGCAAAAATATATTCCTTTCATCCAAAAAAATATACTTTTGCACGTTAGAGGGCCTACGTTAGAGGGCCTACATTAGAGGGCGAGGGCTACTTGCCCAACACACGAAAGCGTAGAGGTAAGGTTTCACTTCTCAACGAGCTTATGGAAGGCACTTTCACTTCATCAACCAAAACCGTGCCGTTTCATTAACACCTATTCAAAAGCTTCACCTTTATCAGTAAGTTATTTTTTACTATAGGAAGTAGTTTTTATGTATAGGTAAATTTTAATGTTAAATCTAAAGCCTGCACATGGTTCGATGACAGCTCAGTAGGCCTACCACAAGCTCTGCCTGGCTCTGTCTCTGGTTCTGGTTTTGAGTCTGTATGAGTGCTCACCAGTGCATTATACTGTGTGTGTGACGTATTGACGTAGGATTTATTTAGTCAACACAGACTCAAAACCAGAACCAGAGACAGAGCCAAAAAGAGCTCGTGCTAGGCCTACAGAATTCAGAAGAGAGTTGTCGTTGTGTCAGTGGATGACAGTATGAAGGTGGAAAGTCAGGGAATATTTTAGAGAAATCCAGAATGGATTGTTTTGAAAAGCTTTGGTTTTTGGCAGTGATGCTGCGCAGTGTGTAGTTTCTCTGGTTTGTAAATGGTGTATCAGGTAGGTACTAATAGTTTGCTTCACTTCAAAGTTGCGGGTGAATCGATTGTAACTTCCCATCTCAGGCGAGGTGGTTTACGATAATTGCCAGAGCGCACTGCCACGTGTTCAACAAAACAGCGACCGCTTTTTTCAAATTGATTGTATCATCGAAAATAGTTTTCTTCGTTTTTAACGAAAACGATCACCAAAATGTTTTAAAATATTCCTTGTGAATGATGTTTTATCCACATTTTTTTTTCTCATTTCTACACTGCTACTCTAAATCTGTTAAAATGTTTATAGAATAAGCAGTTGCAGTAGAACAATAGCACAAATAAGAGAATCCTACTAGCGTCACAGTAAGCTTTCGCCGGTGTTTGGCGGCCGCTGCATTTAAGAGAAAGCGTGTTAATTCATGTAGTCTGGAACGGATGGAAACGTTCTCGAAGAGATCTGCACAGATCTCATTAAAGCCCGCACACACGGACAGGCCGACGGGTCACGACTCGCCGATAACACCGATTAAGCTGTGCGTGGCAACCACAGCTTTTGGCTGAACGAAGTCCAGTTGGTAATTGTTTATTGGAAAGATGGTGAAAGACCTTGCACAAAAATTTTAAGAAAGTTTACATTGTTTTTTTTTAACTGTGTAGTCTATATTTAAGCATGGTATAAACCACATACACGACAGTTGGACCAATTTACATGAAACTTGCTGGCATTTTGCAGACGATGTTATTTGTATTGGGATAAATTGGCGTTTGTAGTAATAAGTAGATGGTCTATTACTAGAACATTTCCTAATCAATGTTTTTTAGATCAATTTAATAGTAGGTATACACAATACCATACCCATAACATACAATTTTATCAACAAAGTCAAACAACCATTTTCGCAATCCATTGAATCCATAGATAAATTTATTCAAACACGCTTATAGCTCATTACAGGTTGACGCAAGATCTCGGAGTCAAGCCGAGTTGACAGGCGTGACTGATCGCGTGGAGCGGCCTTTACTGAGTACTGGCTCGAATCGGTCATACAGTTTATGCATTTGAATCTTTTAAATTGTGCGATTGTGATTTTGTACGCTAGAAGCTTTAGCTCATGACGGATACGTTAATAATAATACTCATAGTGTAGGTACTTACCTGACCTGATTACTGTAAAATGTACTTTGTACTATGTTTTTTTGTACAACTTGCTGAAGGAACAAGCATAATAATGGCACGCCTGATTTTAACTGGTAACCATCGCATAATATATAACAAAGAATTGTTGCCTCCTAGGTCACGCACGTCAGGAACGTGCCCTACGATGCACTGCCCCGCGTCCACATTTTCCACATCATTGCAGGCAAATTAGTTAATTTTCTATACAGAAGACATAAACGCGCTGCTCCGAGAATGTGCGAAATTTGTCCTTAGTGAGTCCGCTATGAATGACATCTAAGAAAACTCTACTCACTAATTCTAATAGATACCTACTTACAACATGTCTACCGTGCCTCGGGATGAAAGTTGGTGTTTGTGGCAATACTTTTGTTACAATAGCCGTGACATTTGACTTATAGAGTGAAGGTCATTCCAATTAATTTAGCTATTTGAATCGATGACTCAACCGCTCATAATTGGAGAGCACAACGAAAGCAACTGAGTGTACAAACTAGTTTTAATAATAATCAAACTCATAACAGACAATTATTATAATCATTAATATAGTAGAGTTTTTAGTTTGAGCGCCTAATTTTAGGCTTACAATTTATTTAATATTTTGACTAGCACCTACCTAGTCCTCTGCTGTATCTCCTATTTATGAGGAGCTTCTACTTCTTATAACGGTAGGAACTAGGAACCAAGTCGTTGTTTGCTGCCTGTTCTTCTAGACTTAGTCGTGTGGAACTGGCACCTAGACTCACCTAGCTTTAAGACGTCTCAAAGTAATCGTTGTGATAAAGTTTTTTTTTTATATAACCTACCTGACTAGTTTTTCCTCATCCTAAACAGGCGCACGGTCAAACTAGTTAAAAAGAGTGTCATTATTTCAGTAATGGAAAGGTAACAGGTCGACGCACGCGCAGGTGTCCTGCTGAACTGTGAAGTGGAGGGAGGGGGGGGGGGGGGTTGTACAATGTTACAGCTGAATGAAGGGTTTGACCGCGCTATTCGTGTAAAAAGTACCTTAGAAGTCTATGACCTTACGGGGCCCTGGCTTCGGTACGTAGACCAATGTTCGTTAAACAGCTAAATAGGAATGATGATTCAGGGGTTTTTTAATGTTGTGGCGCACTTCATGTCTTGTGGCTTTTTTATTTTCTCATAAATGTTTAATGCTTTTCTATCTGTAATCTCTGCATTCACTCCTCTCTTATCCATGTCATCTTTCACACAGTTCATCCATGTTTTCTTTGGTCTCCTTCTGCTCACATATCCATCCTCTTTCATCCCTCCTCATGCCCCTACCATGCCAGCATATTATAGCTCCTCAATTGTTATTTAATTTTTTATTTAAAACTTAATTAGGCCAAGAGGGAGGGAGGCCTTTGCCCATCAGTAGGACCTTTAACTAACTTAATGGTTAAAATTAATTATTTAAATCAAAGTAAATGTCATAAAATTTGAAATAAGAATACCCTTTATGCTTAAAATAATTTAGAATTTATTTAATCAACGAAATGAGGTTGTTGGCAACGTTCAAATGTCACGTCCTACGATCCTTGGCTGCTAACCATCGCACCGTCTAACCACACAGCTTCAACAACTTCCCATAGGTACACACAAAGACCCTTGTGATTTCAATAAATAATATACTATTGATTTTCCCTGGACATGCCAATGCCACGTGTGTGTCGACGTGCTACACGGTCGGTAATGCAACAGCAAATGAACTCCACCAATATTTGAAGACAAACAAATTACGGACGCGCTCTTTGAGGGCAGGCACCAGCCAGCCGTGGCGGCTCGTGTGAACGAGCCTTAACAGCTTATATTGATATGTTCCTTTAGAATTGGAATGACAGGTCAGTTGACTAGAGGAACATAGACAAGACCACTCAATTCGGCTGAATTACCGACTCCAAAGCAAAGACTGTTGTGTGATTATGATTAGGTACTTATTACTAAATACTTTGTATTGCCTTGCTGAGCCACTGAATCGTTTCAACACACCGATTCTGTTGGTTAGAATGCTGATGTTTGGTTTGCCTACCTAGTTAATTACTTTCATTGTGAAAATAAATAAAGGTACCTATAATTAATTATATGATATAAATAATAAAAATAAAGGAACTTTGCAGAAACTATAGTTCCTGCCTATTTATAAATTAAACGAAATGACTACTATCTACTCCAGTCTATTGGTGTATTGGCTTACGGTCTTGCCAGAATACCAGCGCATAGCTTCCTCACAGAAGCTAAGCATTATGCTGAGTCAAGGCCCTTTCGCTGCTGCAGCACACAGAAACACGACGCACTTCTCCAGTCTCGATGCGATGTATCTATTTGTTGCTTTCTTTTTTAGTGTCCTTGTTTTTTACTGGTTCATGTGTGCTTATTTAGTAATTATAATAAATGTCTATGTCTACTACAGAAAATTAAAATTAAGTAACAACGAAACAAGTCTTTAAAACTTATAACGACTCTACCCTAGAGTTGACAAAGTCATTGAAGCCCTGCGCACATCTAAGCGTTCTACGGTGACGATCAATGAAACGCTGTCAAATATCGCTGGAATATTTAACCTGTTTAACCCAATTTTACCTGATTCTCTAAAAATACTGCCTCTTCCATTTGGTAGCATTAAACAACAAACTAACACCTCTACTTTTCTGTGCTCCTGGTCTAAAGCGGGAACGCCGTAGTTTCCACATCTTCACGATTTGGCTGCTTCAGCAGAGGTTCCAGTTTCTTTCTGCCGATCCGTTCGGCTTCAGCCACTGTGTCTGGCAACTCGCACTGGGCCGTTTCTGGCATCAGAAGCGTCAGCCCACTGCAGAGGATCGAGCTCACTCCGAATATAAATGCAGGCAGACCTGACCACACGGAGAGCTGAAATAAATATCATCATTCAATTAAATCTAAGAACATTTCAATGATGATTGACTGGAACAAAATTAGACTGGAGAGCTTATCCTTATTGGCTACTATTCATTAGAAGACATTCACATCAACACATCACATTCACCTAACTTCGTTTCGCTGATATGGATTAAGTGAATATTTGATGGAACCGCTTTAAAATGGCGGTCTTCTTGCAATACTCTTTGATTACCTCTACTCTTTGACTACCGTAGCAGAAATTTAAAGAAATAAAAAAAGAAAAACAATTCAAATAGCTAATTTCAATGAGGGCAGGGTGTTACAGGGTCTAATAAACCATCCAGCACGTAAAGGTACTCATACTCACTAGCAGTGGTGTCTGCGGCGCCACCAGCGAGCCCACGCGGCCCACGGCGGAGCAGATGGAGTGCATGGAGTTCCTCGTGTACGTGGGGAACAGCTATACTCGCTAGCAGTGGTGTCTGCGGCGCCACCAGCGAGCCCACGCGGCCCACGGCGGAGCAGATGGAGTGCATGGAGTTCCTCGTGTACGTGGGGAACAGCTATACTCACTAGCAGTGGTGTCTGCGGCGCCACCAGCGAGCCCACGCGGCCCACGGCGGAGCAGATGGAGTGCATGGAGTTCCTCGTGTACGTGGGGAACAGCTATACTCACTAGCAGTGGTGTCTGCGGCGCCACCAGCGAGCCCACGCGGCCCACGGCGGAGCAGATGGAGTGCATGGAGTTCCTCGTGTACGTGGGGAACAGCTATACTCACTAGCAGTGGTGTCTGCGGCGCCACCAGCGAGCCCACGCGGCCCACGGCGGAGCAGATGGAGTGCATGGAGTTCCTCGTGTACGTGGGGAACAGCTATACTCACTAGCAGTGGTGTCTGCGGCGCCACCAGCGAGCCCACGCGGCCCACGGCGGAGCAGATGGAGTGCATGGAGTTCCTCGTGTACGTGGGGAACAGCTATACTCACTAGCAGTGGTGTCTGCGGCGCCACCAGCGAGCCCACGCGGTCCACGGCGGAGCAGATGGAGTGCATGGAGTTCCTCGTGTACGTGGGGAACAGCTATACTCACTAGCAGTGGTGTCTGCGGCGCCACCAGCGAGCCCACGCGGCCCACGGCGGAGCAGATGGAGTGCATGGAGTTCCTCGTGTACGTGGGGAACAGCTATACTCACTAGCAGTGGTGTCTGCGGCGCCACCAGCGAGCCCACGCGGCCCACGGCGGAGCAGATGGAGTGCATGGAGTTCCTCGTGTACGTGGGGAACAGCTCCGACGTGTACATGTACACGATGTTGTACGAGAAGGTGGCGAGCGCCTCGAATGCCATGAACAGAGCCAGGCCGACCCACGCGTACCCTGGAACCAGAAGTAACATGAGCTTTTGCAAATTTGCTCGAGATTATTATTTGGAGAACTTAAAAGAGATGGGGAATTAATTAGGAAGGTCAAAGTATTCAACTTTGACCTTCCTTCTACTTCAAATAAAACTGAGGAGTTTGACGTGAGTCAAAAGGCATCATTCATCTTTACTACCAAATAATAGTTTTGTTAATGGGCGGTGTGACCCATCAATAGTGCAATGGTTCAAATATGAGCACCTTATAGCAATTATCCCAACTTAACTCAACTAACCTTTTGGCACAAAAGGCTGTGAGATACAAAAGATCCCTCCAACCAAGAATGAAACGAACAGAGGTATCTTCCTCTTATACTTGGACAGCGCTAGCCAGTAGAAGACGTTCGCAGGTATGTCCATCAGCATCAACAGCGCAAAGTTGACGTACTTGTTCCCGTCTATGAACACCGAGCTGATCATCATGCCGTAGTTGATCAGGGTTATAGTGAACCACCAGACCATGCACACAAGGAACCTCTGCATCATGATTCGTGAACTGAAGGTTTTCAGGAGGACTTTCTTGTCACTGAGTTCCTTCTTCGTTTCTTCATCGATGTACTCCAGCTTATTCAAAGTGCTTTTGTCTAGCATCACTTTGTTCCGTTTGGCAATCTTTTGGATCAGTTTGACGGCCTCCTCTCGACGACCTTTGCTAAACAGCCAGCGAATGCTCTCGTCCAGGAAGAAAGAGTAGGTGATGATGAGGAGAGTAGGCGCGTATATGACCCTGAGGAATGTCCTCCAGTAGGGGAAGGACCATGCGATGAAGGGCATGATGATGAGTCCGCAGGTGTAGCAGTTGAGGAGTATCATCTGGATGAGGACAGCTTGTTTCTTTTCCACTATTTCTATACCTGTAATAATAAATTGAAGTAATTGTGCTAAATATTTTGGTTATGAAGGCTAGCTGATCATATTCATCAACATGAGCTTAAGAAATGAAATGAAATGAAATGTATTTATTCGCTTGAAGTTAGGATAATGATGCTGTGAATAAAATAGTGGCTTATCTTTACGAATAGATACCACCAAGTTCTTGTTCAATTTAGTTGTCAATAAATTATTTGAAAGTGCCATAAACCGAATCAAAGCCATGCAACCATCGGTTCCACGCTTAAATGATCAACAAATCTTACTCAGCATGAACATAGGCGACATAGCATCTCCAATGGCGGCCTCCAGCCCCTCCAGCGCGATGTAGAGCCAGAAGGAGGAGGAGTAGCTCTTGCTGAGGCCGAGCACAGCGCCCGCGGAGCCCGCCAGCACGGCCGCCGTCTTACGACCGAACCTGGACATGGACACTGAAATAGATTTGTTTGTACATTTGTATAACATGTGTTGGCTGCTCAACTTGGGGGAGCTGTGTATTACTTGTATGTACAATATACACAAATAGCTTCACGACTCCTAACTCTATGCACGAGTGAAATCTTCATAAATTCACATCTACCCATAGATGCGGCTTCATCTAGATATACATTTATACAAGCCTCACAGTTCAGTTGGTGTTGTACAAATTTTGTTTTGTTTGTTCCCTTATACGCGTATACGATGGCTATCAGTGAAGCACTGTCAAATATCGCTGTCATATTTGACAGTGCTTCATTGATCTCTATCGCCATCGCGCTAAATGTGCGCAAGGGTTTACAAGTTAATACATTTTGCCAGCGTAATGACGTTTTACCGGAATGCAATGCGCAGTCAAATACATGTCCATCTGTTTAATAAGCTGTTTATCTGATACAATGGATAAAAAAATGAGCCGTACAAAAAACTAACGGGTTGTAATCGTAAGATCTGCGCTTACTTGTAGACTAACATTATTGTTGAAGCAGTAAGCGCCTGCGCACGTGACTTGATTGACGATATAACTAACTAATGACTTCATTCCAGTTTGTCCCAGCATTTAAGTCATTTGTACGTTAACTAATTATTAACTGTATTTTTTGATAGTTAAGCATATATAATGGACCGAGAAACTGAGGTTTCTTGGTAAAGAGGAAATATATATTATTTTTATCGACGTTCAATATTATGCAAGCTTTGACTTTGATTGAGCATCAGACGAAGTTACTTTATGCATTCTTGCTTCTTTCATAGGACTTAATAGTGCCTCGGACACGATTTAAATGGAGTAGGTACCCAACACTTATACCATCTTCATGGCTTGTCGACCTAATCCCTGAAAATACTTTAGTATTCAGTAATAATAGTAAAGCTCTTTGTGTGTGTCTCGTGGGGGTGCGTACTACCACCATGCCTATTTCTACCGTGAAGCAGCATCGCTGTGTTTTGATTTGGAGGGTGTGGGTGCCGGTGAAATTACTGGCACGTGAGGCTGAACATCTGTATGCGTCAGCATGGATGCAGGGAAGTGCATCGTAGGGCACGTTGACGTGCGTGACCTACGAGGCAATGCTTTGTTTTAGGCGATGGTTACCACTTAACATCAGGTGGGCCATATGCTTGTTCCATTAGCTTGATGTATAAAAAAATACATGGCCATTACATGCGGAGTTGACCATAAGCCACTGTTTCGCTAGTCTTCTTATCGTGCCACTGATTCTTTCGAACCAAATGTGGTGAAAGGATTTTAAGTGCACCTCAAAGAGGCTCCTTTCGTGCACTTGACATATATTTTTGAACTATTTAAGGCCTGCGCACACCTAGTTCGCTGGCGGTTGCGATCAGTGAAACGCTGTCAAATATCACTGTCAGATTTGAGATTTGACAGCGATATCTGAGAGCGTTTCACTGATCATTACCGCCAGCGAACTAGGTGTGCGCAGGCCTTTAGGTTTTGAACTATTTTTGCTAGTGTCTGCTGAGGGTCCTCCGGTCGGTGCAGCGAGGGTACCTGTCCGAGAGCTGTCCCTGCACGAGCTGGCCCAGCATGCTGCCGAGGCTGTGCACGGTGCCCGCCAGCGTCTGCTTCCAGTCCTCGCACGCCAGATCGAACTGAAACCAACCACAAGCTCAACCATACAAAAACCCCTTTCACATACTCGCACACATTCCAACATAATATCATGACCATATCACGAAAGGAGCCTCTTTGAGGTGCACTTCAAAATCTTTCACCACACTTGGTTCGAAATAACTATTGACACGATAAGAAGAAGATCACCATATTATTAGACCTGTGATAAATTGATTAACTGCATTAGAATTGGAGCCAGATTGAAATACCGAAGGAAGATAATAAAATGTTCTAGAACCACTCGATCGTGAAACGTATTTGCTAGTAGTTGTAAATATTGAGCTCAAGCGTAGGAATTCCGTGTATTCTGCTGTGTCCTAGGTAAATATACCGATTGGTTTGACTATCAAATATGATGGCGCAGTGAAACGCGATGCAATAAATAGCACAGCTTCACTCGAAGCTTTCGATAGAGCCAGAGTTGAGCAGTACATGTGGCTTCACAACAACAGCTACAGATAATGTACTATAGTGACTATAGTAACAACAATCATTATGATCACATGCGGGAAATCAAATATGATATTTAGAAAGCAGTGTCCGTCTTTAGGCAAGACAATTTTAAATTTATTTATTGAATACAAATACTATCTCTACTAAATACTACACAAATATCAAATCTCCGGAGGCCGGCGTTCAAGTCAAGATCAAGCTTTCTGTTGTCAATAAATTGTTTGGTTTACTGCTCGGTAGACGAGTTACTACAAACCTAACCTACGTAGACGTAAGATTATTTTCATAGTTTTCCGCTGCATAATAATATGATCCGTCAAATTGGTACACCTTCACAGACTCAGCCTTTACAACATGTACAATGTAGTCGTTTCCGCTGCAGTCGTGCGCTCGCAAGTGGTGGAGAGCGTCGGACAACACTTGACACTAGTTCGGAACACGTTCGATGGCTCGTTCTAGCTTAGAGGAACGCATAAAACCAGCTTGCTATCTACTATACTTACCTATCATTTTAGCCTATTGTTAAGTAAATGGTGTTTCTAAGAGCGCTGGTGGCCTATTTGTAGCGGCCCCGCCTTCTGATCCGCAGGTCGAGGGTTCAGATCCAGTCGTGTACCAATGAGTTTTACTACCCAAAAAAATTATGTACATTATGTCAGTGCTCTACAACGGTGAAGGAAAACATCGTGAGGAAACCGGCATGTCGTAGAACCTACAAAATTCGAAAATATGTGTCAAGTTTACGAAAGGAGCCTCTTTGAGGCGCACTTAAAATCTTTTCACCACACTAGGTTTGAAAGAACCAGTGACTCAATACAAAGAAGAACAACACGCCAGGCTTTTAGATTATTCAATAATTAAGAAATTGTTATTGGATCCGAAGTGCTTCATCGAGGCGGATCTTCATTCTGCAGAGCTCAAAAATCAAGTTCACATGCCATGCTTATCCTTAATTGGTGTCTCAAAACAGAAAGTGGCTGACTTGTAATTTTAGTTAGAACTCACTTCAGCAACAAAACTGTCAGGCACATCGTAGATCCACTCCTGGCAGGCCACTGACTCGTTGCTGAAGGCGCTGCAGCCGGGCGCTGCGGGCTGCTGGAAGCACTGCTTCACCACCTCCGACTGGTTCAGCCAGGAGATGGAGCTAGTTCCGTTATCACACGTGGGGACTTTGCATCTGAAAGAGTTACTTACTAGATTTTATGTGTTAAAAGTTGTAACCAAATCTAAAATACCTATGGTTCAAAAGAACACGAACAGAATAAGTATGATTATTCAGGGACAGGGGTTTATAAAGTTCTGCTAATTATAGATCGTTTAATACTCTACAGATAGCACAGCATGGTATTTTGTAGAACTTGGTACATTACAAATTGAGGCACTAGTATTAAATGATAATGGTAGGCAAATCTATCTACCCTCTTTCGCACTTTTTTATTGGTTTCGACACTGCTACAGTTGTTCATTAAAAATAGTGTTCAAATGATAGTTTCAAAAGTAATGAAGTACTAACCTGTAGCCGACATCCTCCACAGCGAACACGTAGTTGATGTTGTACATGGAGTTGGTGGAGTACACCAGCGCCAGCATCACCATGGTCGCCAGCTGGTGCCGCCCGAACGCGCCCAGCTGCGCCAGCACCAAGTCCAGGTGCAGGGCTTTGCCGTCCTCCATCACTTCCGACATTATTTGGTTTTGCGGGTATTTTACTTCTAGATATCTTGGAATTTTATATAATAGCGTTGAAGAATAACAAAAAATTAATAAAATTAGCTACAAGAAAGTATTTGAATAATTGTTACCATATTGTAAAACTATACAATTTTTGACAATAAGTTTTTCATATAAAACAGACATGGCAGTTAATATTTTCGCTTTAGTAGACGTGACGTTTTCACACATTAAATTATAAATGACCTACTTGCTAACAAACGTGCCCTTTACAAACAATACATAGATAAAACGTTGGCTCGGCTCTAGTAACTGCACGCTAATGAAACTTGACTACCTATAATACGTCACATTCTTTGAATATGTTATACTAAAGGTATTTCTTTTGCTTCTCCGCATGCAACGACCTTGGCATTATTACCCAATTTGTAATCTAAAGAAACGGTTTCTTTGCTTACTTTGTTTTCAACAAGATGTACACAATTTTAATACCACTTAAGATCCTTTTAAATAAAAGTCAGCGTGATGGACGCTTACAGTTTAAACCAGAAAAAATACAAAATCACACGATTTTATACTTATTCAACCGTCGTCTCTGATAACCAAACACAGATAAAGATTGCCTACCAAGTAATGCATTTGTAAATTAAACCACAAATATAAATGAAATAACCAATGTTTTGATAAAAATAGGTAAATAAAACTTAGCACCTGCACGGCACCATTTATATTGGAAACAAATCATATTTATATAAAGTCAAAGTCAAAAATATGTTTATTCAGTTGTATCATAAGGATCACTTTGAAACGTCGTCTAGGTGCCAATTCTACGCGACCATCAATATTATGTTCACATATTTAGGGCCTATTAAAGCTAACAAAGGGTCACTTGTCCCCATTCAATTGTAATTAGGTAGTATCAATTCTACTAAAAAAGTTAATAATAGAGGCGTTTTACCTGAAATAAAACGCTTATTATATACTTACCTTATTAGAAGCTTATAGTAGTATGAGAATGGCAACACTGATTTCCGGTAGAGTTCTTACCTCTTTTTCTACCCTATAAGGCTATCTCTTTCGCACACCCTTCCACCAGGCGCGTGGGAGTGCTGGATGGCCCAAGCACTTTGCTCGTCATTGCGTCGAATAACACCAGGCAGCGATAAAAATTAAGCTTCTAATAAGGTAAGTATATAATAAGCGTTTTATTTCAGGTAAAACGCCTCTATTATATCCTGTACGTTATTAGAAGCTTATAGTAGTATGAGACCTGTTTGTTATCGCCTGGTGAGAAGGATAAAACGCCAATGTGAAGGTATACTACCAACCTACGAAGGCACCTACCTACTTTTAGGAAGGTAGTTAGATCTAGTAGGTAGTTAGGTCCACAAACCGTAGGTAGTATGTATTAAAAATGAAATGTGTGTGCGCATAGAACTTAATACTTTTATTCAACACCATTAATTGGTAAAATATCAGCCAACACAATGCATAGGTATTCTCCTTACAAACCATATATTAATTCTGATAGATCGAAACACACAATCAGTTAAAACAGCAAAGTTACAAACATTCCTGAGTCTAGATAGAACCCACATGGGGTAACCCTCGACTATATTAAACAATGATCAGAATACAAACCAATTAGGTAGGTTGTATATTATAATATGTATATAATATTCATTACATCAGGTTATATACCTACCCATGTAGGTGTTTTTAATCATATAATCATCTCTAGGGATATATAACAGGATAAACCTTAATTTTTGATACTATTAATTATGTTCTGTACAAGCATAGTGATACTTTAAGGGTGTCTCATCATTGTACCGGATTAAATAATGAAGTAACCGATGACTTATTATTCGTTGACGAGACCATTACTTCACGGCGATAAAACCTTTGGAATGTTTTAACTGTTTTCCAATTTCCTCTAGCTAGAATATCCTCAATAGAAAAATTGTCAACCCAGTTTCTAGAAGCTACAGCGGCGCGCACACTTCCTGGGGTAGCTGATATGCCGGCTGCTTTCATAAGAGACTTGAACCAACCAGCGATGGTTGTGCGAGAGGCAGGTGACGGTGAGCCTCGCAAAGAAATAAATAAATTTGATGATCCAGAAATACCACGCCTGTCGCTAAGAATTTCGATAGTTTTAATGACCCAGAACACAGGATTTTGTCTGTTAGCCAACAGCTTCCAACCTGATTGTCTATACTCTCTGCAATCAGTTTTGGACCCAAATTGAGGCCATAAAACAATAAAGTCATTTTCAGCCGTATAATGATCACTGTCAACGCTTAATAAGGTTAGATCATGAATTCTACGACCTGAACAAAGAATCAATAATGCTGCAGTATGCCTGACCGTTTGAAAAACATTTGCGCAGTCTACAGCATAATTACTCATAAAACATTTGCGCAGTCTACAGCATAATTACTCATAAAACATTTGCGCAGTCTACAGCATAATTACTCATACAATTTGACAAAATATTAATATCCCAAACAGGCAGTTTCGGAGACTTGGGATTTTTTAAAGAAATCGATTTCAATATACGTCTGACCAGAATATCTTCACTTAATTTACCAGATAATTCTGCGTTACAGAACGTGGAAATCACAGATTTGTAAAGCAAAATAGTATTATAAGAAAATTTAAACTTTAAATAAAGATCCGCTAAGAACTGAGCTACCTCAGCCCCTTCAGGGTGCATAGGATTTATTTTGTGTAGTTTTGACCAGGAAACCCACCGATTCCAAGGGGCCTTATATGTTCTCCAAGTAGAAGGTCGCCACGCTGATTTAAGTAATGAAATTTGGTTCGCATCCCATGCCTTTATCCTCTCATTCCACCCCCACATTTCCAAATTTCCAATATCATGTCCTGAACCTTGGGAGGTGGCAGCCCCGTCGTTGTGTCGACTAAAAATCGTTTCAGGTTCGTCAGCGTGAAGGGGGGTGCAATGGCTCTTGACTTCAGATCCGCCCGCCAGAATACTTTCTCCCACCTGGGAACTACAATTACATAAACTCCTGTTGCGTTGTTCAGGTGCATCAACACTCGGGGGATGAGAAACGGCGGAGGAAATATCCATGCTAGTGGAAAGTTCCATGTTAAGCTGAACGCATCGTGAAACATCGCATCGTGATCGTTGAGGTCTAATGTTGCGTAATTCGCTAGCACTCGAGCCGTCTTGGATGCAAACAGGTCGATCACGGGAATTCCCATCTTTGCAAATATCATATCTGTGCAAGTCGGAGTTAAATGCCATTCCGGAGTCCGCCGGTGTCTGGATAAAGAATCTGCCTGATTGTTGAACTTTCCGGGAATGTGATAAATTTGGAATTGAATTTGATGGATGTCTAAGTAAAGAAGGATTCTCTGCGTTAGTTCCATAAGCATAAGAAGATAAGCTACGGCAGATCGATTGTCTGACTGAATCAGAACCGAACTTCCTGCCATGTCTCCCGCGTGGGTCTCTAGGACTTTTAGGATCGCTAATAACTCCTTCAGGTTGCAGTGTAGATTCTGTTCTTCTGGATGCCAGTTTCCCGATATTGCTTGGTTGTCCAGTTGAGCTCCCCATGCGGTATCCGAGGCATCGGTGGTTAAAAAGTGAGTTGGAGGCGGTATGTGTATCCGCGTTGCCAGGGAGCAATTTTGAAGCCACCAATGCCACCTCCTGAACTGTGAGTGGAAGAACGAACCTTGCCGAAGTCACGCTCTCTGGCAGCGTATTTAAGAAACTGAGCGTGGCTCGGTGATTTAGCCTGCCACGGGGGACAGCAAAGCTGGCAAAGTTTAGCAGACCTACCAGACTTTGAAGCTCTTTCAGTGATACACCTCCAGTTTCCAGAACATGAGATACTTTTTTGACTACGGTAGCCAATTTTTCCGCCGGCAGTCTCTTGTAATCTGTCCAGGTGTTCCAGACGATTCCTAGGTACGTGATTTGTTTCTGAGGGACCAGAACTGACTTTCCGTAATTTACTTGGAATCCCAGAAATTCCAAAGTTTCTAACAGCAGATTCACGTGCTGACTTATAATGTTCTGACTTTGATGTGCTAAGAGAAAATCGTCGAGGTAAACTATTATTCTTATGCCTTTTTCTCGAAGAGTTTGAGCTATCCAGTTTGTTAGGCATGCGAAGACTTTCGGTGCTGTACTTAGGCCGAATGGGAGGCACGTCATCTCGAGCAATTCGCCTTTGTATACGAGACGCAGAAATCTCCTGTGAGACTGGGCTATCGGTAGGTTGAAATAAGCCTGCGACAAGTCGACTTTGCACATCCAATCTTGCGGTTGAAGGAAATCCGGTACTCGATACATATTTATTAATCGGAAACGATCTGTTAGAACATATTGGTTTAACCCTCTCAGGTTGAATATGGGTCGATCGGTGCCGTCGCTTTTTGGTATTAGAAACAACGGGGACAGAAAGCTTGGAGAGATAGCTGCTACTTGCAGAACACCTTGCTGTTTCATTTGACGAATGATACCCGTCATTTTGTCCGACTCTAATGTGCGACGACGGTCGCTTTCTAGATGCGGTGTTATCAAGGGTGGTTTCTGCCAAAAAGGTATGCGATACCCTGTAATTATTCGGAGTAAAAAGTCGGGCGCTTTCAATTCTCTCCAACGACTGACATATTGTGCTAACCGACCGGCCTTGAAAAGCTGTGAGTCATTGTCTTTGCTTCTTATTGCCCTTGTAGCCAGAGGGCGAATGGTGACGTTTTTGTCCCCTTTGTGACTGCCGATAGTACCTTGATCCGCGAGACCGAAATGCAGGGCCCCTATTAGAAGGGTTATAACTGCGCTGTTCTGCACCAGCATTGTTTTGGCCTCTCGGGTAGTAATGCTGCGATTGGTAGTTACCCTGCGAGGGCTGATTATGATGGCAACGCACGGACGTGCTTGGAGGATCACAACAGTAACCAGAACGACCATGCGATGGTGCGTATTGATGGGCATATCCCTGCGAGGGAGGCCGTGCCGAAGCATTTGTGGGTTTTGCTCGCGAAGCATTCCCGCTGCTAGGCTTATTTACTGGCCAAAAAGCCTTTCTGACACCACCTGCCTTCTCCAATGTCGATGTGAGAACATCAGGCATGAAGAGGTGTGTGTTTGAAGGAGGGATTTTGTTTATAGACACCTTGACTAGCGGGTCCCGAACTGATTTCAGAATCCCATCCCTTCTCATCTCTAAAGTCTCTGGCTCTGTGACCGCACGCCATTTGCAATAGGTCTGTGGATACCTTATGGAAATCGCCTTTTAGAAAAAGTTCAATAACTTGCTCGTTGAGGTCAACGAGTGACGCTTCAGGAGTTTGAGACCATAATATTAAGCTCCGCAAACTGTTAAGTAGTACTTCCTTTTGTTTCAAAATGCAAAATGTAATACCTGCATAAGCTTTATCTGAGTACGCTAAATGGCGTATATTATCATACGCCTTCACCTCCTCGTTTGCTTCAAGCTCTATAAAACCCGGTGCATGATTATAAAACTTTTGCGTTTCCGCGTATCTTATGTCTGACCAAGTAATGCTGCCAAACCGTTGAACCTCCTCTAGCATCTTAAGGTACTCCTGAGGAGCTTTAGGGACTGCTGGGTCTTTGACTCTGGTTTCAATCTTGAAAGCTAAATCTGGTATAGGATTTTCTGTAACCTGAGATGGTGACGCCTGCGAGGCGCAGCAATCATCGTACATGTCACGACTAACATCAGATAAACCAGCCTCGTTTTCAGGGTAGTTTCGAGCATTTTCGTACATAGCAATAGTATTTTGCAATTTACCTACATCATTCGATAACTTTTCAATACGCCGACGATCGCGTCGCTTCTGTTTTCTAGACCTACGATGCTGGGTTTTGTGTTTCTTTTTCTTTGATTCTTGCGGAGAATCAGAAGAACTAGCCGAAGACGACGAACTACTACTGCTGTTAGACGATCTTGATCGTCGTCGTTCCGGTAAACGTACATTACTCCGTTGTGGTCTAGGACTAGAAGCTGCCTCATTTGCGAGTTCGGTTTGATCCATTTTAACGTTTAGCTACGTTAAATAAAGCTAAATGGACATAAACTTAACTTAATAAAAATAAAAATAAAAGTAAGGGTAGATTTGAAAAGAAAAATTTTCTGGAATTTATCCAACTATTATCAACGAACGGTAACACCGTTTACAATTTAGGTATATACTTGTGCAACTTACGTGTAAGTATGATGATTCCACTATAACACTAAAATATTAAGCATGGACTAAAACTGTTTCTTTCTAGTTGAAATAAAGATGATAAGTGTTTCAACAGAATAAGTAAGTAGCTATAAATTATAGTACCAGTACAGGTATAAGCTTTAGAGCACAAGTTAACTCAACGGGAAATTCAAAGCCAATGACGAGCAAAGTGCTTGGGCCATCCAGCACTCCCACGCGCCTGGTGGAAGGGTGTGCGAAAGAGATAGCCTTATAGGGTAGAAAAAGAGGTAAGAACTCTACCGGAAATCAGTGTTGCCATTCTCATACTACTATAAGCTTCTAATAACGTACAGGATATAATGTAATTTTTACATTATTAACTTTTTTTTACTAAAGTTTTGAAAACAATGTTAATGTTATCATATTTGTTTCGATAAGTTGTTGCTAAAGTATTCGGTATATCGCTTACGTAGTGTAGGAGTGGACACATACATCTATGTGGTATCTGAATTAGAACAAAACGTAGCGTAGGAGGTATCACATCAGTTGAACTCACCTTATTTATATTTTTGATTTTGATATTAAATGTTTCAACGCATTTTGTATTTACACTATTTTACTTGCTTTTCTTTTTATAGATCATATATTTTTTCATAAAATCCCTTAAAAACTCTCGTCCACTAATAATAATGTAATAATGAACATACCAACAAAGTCACTAAAAGCATAGTAGAACAGTTGATGCACTAAATAATAGTTTGGCAACGACTGGCAGCGCACCCGCACTCGAACGAGATATTCCTTAAGTGGAAGATTAGCATAACGAATTAGGAATACATTCCACTGATTGCGATGCTTAAAATACAGGCATGTAATTTGATGTCTCATCACGTTGACTTCTAGATTACCCTTGGATTATACCATCCCTCGTCGTACCATTACAGATTTAATGGAATGCTGAATCAGTGTCTTATTCAAGGAGGTACATAATCTTGGTACACACACAGGTTAAAGTCAAAGTTCAAAGTGTATTTATACAGTAGAATCGCAAGGATCACTTGGAAACGTCTTAGAGCTAGGTGAGTCTAGGTGCCAGTTCCACGCGAGCCTAGAAGAACAGGCAACAAACTGCGGCTCGGTTCCTTGTTTCATCCTACCGGTTATTCTATCGGTCAAGGTGGAAGGTACTGCATAACTTGATAAATAAGAAAAAGATCAAGGAGACATAAATATTGAATCTTAGACTGGATCCCAAGCTTTGAGTTTGATTAGGATGCTGTCCTCCGCGGGCCTAGCGTAGGAGCATCATTATAGTCTTCTAGCGATGATGATGATTTCGGATAGGTCACTCCCACGACCTGTTCTACTTGAACTTGCCCTTGAGAGCTGTACTCTTGGTATTCAGCACAAATATTGTCATGAAATGGTGATAGAAACCTATTCCTATTCCTTTGGATAAAGCCGATTATAACCTGGGAGAATGATGTAAGGTGATCAAGCCTACTCCTCAGAACTACCTTATAAACTAGCATGG
Source organism: Thera obeliscata (assembly GCA_947578465.1). NCBI lineage: Eukaryota > Metazoa > Arthropoda > Insecta > Lepidoptera > Geometridae > Thera > Thera obeliscata. The sequence goes on from OX387913.1 coordinate 175,985, forward strand.
TTGAAACAGTTGCCTTTAGTGGCCACATATTAGGTACCTTCGAAATAGGAGCGATCCATAAGGTGCGGACTAGTGGACGCGTCTGAGTGACTTTCTTTGCAAAGAAAATGATTTTGAAATGAATTTATCAGTATATTATGAATTTATGATATAATGTGTCCGATCCTTAGATGTGGACATGAGGACAGCTTATAAGGGAAGCGTATCAAACGAACAGACCTACTTTAATTTTTATTTTTATAGATGATCGCGATAAAACTTTATAGTTATTGGTACTTTGTCATTATCAATGAGATTGCAGATCACTCATAATATTATTGTTATAGCTCTATCATTATAATATGCGGCATATTTCATAGATTCCCATAAATCGTAGTTTATGTGCAATGAAAATTACGTGCAGCAGGATGCTCCCGGAGCGATTCAACTTACATTCATACACACTCAGTCCCACAGCTAGTGCATGGAGAAGTGGTTTTTATCTATGGTTTCAATTAGTACGGTTTTCTTAGCATTTGAGCCCAGCCATAATTGGATGTTTCACACTTAAAATGTTGCAGGGTTCTGTCAATCTTTGCGTGTCCATCCACTGCGCGTTGGATAAGAGCAGTCTAGTCGATGCGAGTGTGATTGACTGCGGTGAACATATTTGCATGATCTGCAAACATTTATAGGCTGGATTAGGTTGTCATTTGGTGGGAACTTCTATTTATGGATAGCCTAGTGCGGGTTCAGAGAGCCACTGGTGGTCTAGTGGTAGTGGCCCCGCCTTCCGATCCGAAGGTCGTGGGCTCAAATCCACTCCGTGACCCATGAGTTTTTCTGTCGAAAAATGTATGTGCACTATGCCAGTACTCTCAAAACGGTGAAGGAAAACATTGTGAGGAAACTGGCGTGTTGTAGAACCTAAAAAAGTTCGAGCAACACGTGTCAAGGGTCACGCAAAAAGGGCCCGCCAGCGGCCTACTTGCGAAAAAACCTGCCCGCACGTCAAGTGCGGATGATAAACTTGCCGAACTTCAGCCGAGGGTTCAGACTGGTGTTTCCTCCGGAAGAGTTCCACGTGTGATGAGTTTGTACTACGGTGGTGAATTTGGTAGACAAGTCCTTACAAACTGTTACTAACAGCCGGCTGCGCCCACGCACGGATCAAACGTTTGTTATGGGCCTCAGTCCGTGGGCGAACTGTCACAAAAAGATTGCTGTCAGATTGATAGTAATTAATTAAACATGACTTGATAGTTTCCATTTTAAATAACTCATTAAACTGTGCAACAGAATTGTCTTCAAAGAACGGAGTTCACCAACATTTTAACCAGCCGTCGAACCACTTCATTATTAGTATAGAGCAGGTAGTTTGCTTTGTTTGACAAACTTACGTCCAAACTATTGCAATGCCGATCAGCGTATCGCTCTCAGAGTGTGCCACCTATGCTGAAAGTGATCGCTATCGCATCGCAGATCGCATAGATGTGCGCAAGGCGTTAGTGTTCTAGCTAATCCACCTCGGCTAGGTCAGTAACCGGAGATGAATGAGGCGGTCCGCTCGTGTCATTAGCAGCTCCTTAATGGCTGACGTCTTCATCAGGTTACTGCTCCTGCGCACGGTAATCATTAAATATGTTAGCAATAACGAGAGATTGGAATCTAAATCATTCGTCGATTAAACAAGACTGCTCACCCTCACACAGGTACCTACATGCTCTTAAGAAACTCTACTTCTTTTTATGTCTTTTTTGTGACGATATTTTGTGTTGCAAGATGCAACTGTTTTGTTTTATGCCATAGCTGGCAGACGAGCAGACGAGCCACCTGATGGAGAGCAGTCACCGTCGCCCATATACACCTGCAACACCAGAGGTGGTGCTGATGCGCTGCCGGCCTTTTAAATACAGATAGACCCGCCTTTTGAAGGACCCCAAGTCGTAGCTCTGAGGGAAAACCGCAGAGGGTAGTTCATTCGACAACTTACTCGTGTGTGGTAAAAAGGATCGCGAAAAACGAGCAGTTGTGGAAAACCAGCCATCCAGGTGGTGAGGATGGAATCTGGTTCTGCGGCGTGTGGTGCGATGATAGAAATCAGCCGCGGGCGGAACTGGTGTTAAGCCGGCTGATAAGCGACGCGAGTTTGACCACCAAGTGTTGGGAATAGGACATCGGTTTTGGGAATAGGACACCCCTAATCGGATCAAGCAGCGTGCCACATCCCTAGAGTATGGGAAGCGGAAGAAGGAAAAGATGGCGTCTCTGCGGAATTGTATTGTTTGCCGTGTAATAATAGTCCAGTAGCCAGAAGAATATGCCCTTCAATAATTCAAGAGTTTTTTATTTTCTTTGGGTGGATAACTTTAGTGAATTCATTGCTAAGTACAAAAATGCTAACAGTTTAGAGCTTTGCATTAGGTATTAAGTAGGTATTTCAAGTAAGTATTAAGTGGTGGTAGCTTTTTAAAGTAGGTATTAGTAGCTGTGTGTTCTTCTTACAATTGTTTACCTATATCATAAACTCAAGTGAAACCACGCACGCACTTATCTCTTCATTATAATATTAATTAAATACTTGTTTAGCCATGTTATTCTTCTTTTGGTGACAAGCATGCTTCAACAAACAGGACACCTGTTGCATGTGCTTGATAAGATGATAACAAACACACACATTCATACAGAATTATAAAAGTACTGTCAAACATCACGTCTTTAAAGGCCTGCGCACACCTAGGTCGCTGGCGATGGCGATCAATGAAACGCTGTCAAATATCGCTGTCAAATTTGACAGCGTTTCATTGATCGCCATCGCCAGCGACCTAGGTGTGCGCTGGCCTTTAGTTGATCGGAGGTAACGTAAGTATGCCAGAGTATGATCTGGCTTTCATAAACCGTGGTTTTTTCGTATTTTTTTCAAGAATGATGTAAGTAGAGATTGAAAATGTTTCTTGTATAAGAATGGCTGTGAGAGAGTGGTGATGACTATCACTTCGGTGTTGATAGGGTACCCAACACTCGTGGCCCACAGCCGGCGGCGTGGGCTGGTATAGTCAGTGCAGGGTCACGCGAGGATGACCTCTCGCGGCCTTGCGTCTGTACGCAGCTACGTACACGCTTATAGTGGACTGTACACGTCATCACGTGCGCAGGAAAGGGCAATGCGTTAACAAACTCTTTAGTGTATGTTACAGGAGAGAATTTTTATTGTGATTCAAAAGCTATTACTTTTTGAGATACAAGAGACGGAACAAGTATAGATGGTCCATTTAACGTTGAGCAGTTTCCGAGGCATCATGTTATTTCTGTTCACGAACGATATGCTTGTAGGTTTTTAAATTTTAAAATAAAGGAAGAAATCTCATTTATAGTGTTGATAGTTGAACAAAAATAAGGTTGTATAAGTTTTCAGGTCATCCGGAGATCATGTTCATGCTATGTTTGATATGGAATAAAAGCCATGGTTTCTCTAGAGCCTTCTGAAAGACATGTGACTGATGAGGATTTATACCCATGCTAGTTCTCTCGCTACAATAGCACTTGGTTGTGCCACCATATTCTAACTCGGTCACTGTTCTAATAGATTCATCGGTCAAAATCGTGACTAAGTAAAGAATATTTGAAGATGAGCGCAATCTCAGAGTTGTAGATCATCTCCTGACCGCCGCCCATCATCATTAGCCGGCAGAGTACCCGCAGAGTGCGGGCTACCTATGGAACCGTGAAATGGCGGCGCTAATCTAGGGTCTACTCTAGGAAATAGTGCTATTGTAGTACCGTTATCTTTCAAACTTATCTAAAAGTCAATGGACAATGTGGCGCGACTTCACCACCAGTAGGCCTACCACAAGCTCTGTCTGGCTCTGTCTCTGGCTCTGGTTTTGAGTCATTGTGAGTGCTCACCCAGTGCGTTATACTGTGCGTGTGACGTTTCGACTTAGGATTTATTTTGACAGCACTCACACAGACTCAAAACCAGAGCCAGAGACAGAGCCAGACAGAGCTTGTGGTAAGACTCCAGATTAACAGGTAACATTCACCTATAACAATGCATTGCGTTGCAAGTCACGTACGATAAGAACGTGCCCTGAAATGCAGTGCCCTGCGTCGATCAACTTGAAGTAGGTATGTGCAAGTAATTTCACCGTCACCCACACTCTTCGAGCCTTGATAACGTTTCTTTTTGGGTTGCTTGGTCAGTTGACACTCTTGAAACGGCATGTTATAGACCGTTCTAACGCCTTCGTCATGGCTAAAGGCGGTGCTTAGTGATTTAAATATTTAGAAACATAACAAAATGATTCAGAAGATTCCAAAGAGCAAAAGAAAACAAAGATATCCTTCAAGGTATGACTCGTAAAATGTTATAGAACCAATCAAATCATGATACTTTTATGGACTTGTGACTTCTCGCGTGTTTAATTAACTAAAGCAAACAAGTGATCTTCACTACTACAGCAGCTGTATAGGATAAACATGAAGCACAAATACACCGACTCATTGGAGGAGCTCACCGGGAAATTAACAAGATTCGCGATGGCCCGGTGCTGACGACATTTATTGCCTTATCATGGTTCTGTGGGAAAATCTGATGTGTCGCAGGTAGCCTGAAAGCTATTAAAATAGCTAATGGATTTCTAATTTTGTCACAGGTCAGAAATTTGTTACAGAACATGCTGTTTTAAGCCTTGCGCACATATCCTATCGCACGAAAGGAGCTTCTTTGAGGCGCACTTAAAATCCTTTCACCACACTTGGTTTGAAAGAATCAGTGACACTATAAGAAGAAGAAGTGTATCGCTATCAAATTATATACTCTCAAAGTTCGCGACAGTATGTGCAGAGTGCGGATGTATGCAAAAGCTGAAACTGATTGCCATTGCAAATCGCCTAAGGGCGCTTGTACACGCTAAGAAAAAACGCCGGGTCTACCCAAGAATTCGTGTCGTAACTAGAAAATAACTGTGTACACTGCTCGCAGCGGTGCACGAAAAAAATCTTATCTGCGCAAGACACGACGCGGCGAACGTTGTTGCGTTTTCGTGTGTGGAAAAGACAAAATTCTTGTCGTCTACACGAAGAATTTGTCTTGTCTGCCGCAGGAACGGCAAATTTTCTTAGCGTGTACAAGCGCCCTTAATGTGCGCAACGCTTAAACAAAAAAAATCGCATTTGAACTTCTATGCCGTTACTTTGAAACTTCAAGCATTGGAGTCAATAGTTTTTTAGAGATACCTTTACCTACGTTATCATGTTCATATGGCGAATCAAAACAAGATTTGTGAGCTAAAGACTGTCGTCATCGATGTTGAAACACCTTGCAGGATCAACGACTCCGACATCAGTGCCCAATTACTCACTTCATTATCTTCCATCTAATTTGTCTAAACAAAACGCGACAAATCACAATCACCTGCCTGATCTCCTAAAAGCAAGTCATTCCCCCTCCTTCCACCCTTTCTTTCTCTCGACCACACACAAAAACCTTCAAATCATTCTGTAAAATAGACCTTAGTTCCCAGGAATAAGACCCACGAAATTCACAGTTTTATTCGAAATCATATCTGAAGAGATTGCGCTGCATTCTACTTTAAAACTTATTAAGAAAAGATAAAGCTTAATTTCCGTTGATCTTGAATCAGTCCTCAAAGTCTGATGAGGGTAGAGCTTTGGAATATTCAATCTTAACGCGTTCACAATAAGGTGTATGAGAATGAGCAAGGTATAAGAATACGGTCATGATCTGACTTGCACTTTTCGTCTCATTATAAGTTCCAGTAGCAGGGCTGAAGGCATGCCATTCGAAAGCAATGGTGAGAAAAGGTTAATAGAAATCAAACTCACTGATTTTGTTCAACTAGTGAAACGTTTGTGATTTTACTTTTCCTATGCAATTAGAAAGTTTTTACTTCAACTCATCTATATAACAACAACAGCATCCTTAAATAAATTTCTTTTAATTATGCCTGTCCTCTGGTGTGGAAACTCACCCAGAGGACGAAATCTGTTTTAGCTATTAAGTACTAACCCCTAGCCATAAGTTCTATTGGACTAAGTTGTCTTAAAAAAAACTATATAATTTTTATACCTCAATTACCTATTTTGGTATTCACGTAAGGGCTTGAAAAACTTTTTACAATTACAAATCGTAGGGGAACCTAAGACATGGTTTTCACAAGTTTATTAATTAGTTAAATATCAACGTTAATATTTATACCTGAATTATGACATATTTTGTTTCATTTATTTTATTCCAGTAAGATAACATGGTACACTTGGAAAAGTCAAGATAATCACAATTTTGATAATAAAAAATAAACTATTACAAAGAATACCAACAACAACAAAATAATAAAAACAGTACAAAATATTGTAAACCATACATTTATGGCGTGTTTAAATCATCAGCGAGTGCTTCGTCAAGAGTATAATAAGATTTGGTCACTAATAATTCCCTAACCTTAACACTAAAACAGTCATGACTTGAATTTCTCAGGTCATGTGACAATTTATTGTAAAGCATAAGGGCGCTTGTACACGCTAAGAAAAAACGCCGGGCCTACCCAAGAATTCGTGTCGTAACAAGAAAATTACTGTGTACACGGCTCGCAGCGGTGCACGAAAAAAATCTTATCTGCGCAAGACAAGAATTTTGTCTTTTCCACACACGAAAACGCAACAACGTTCGCCGCGTCGTGTCTTGCGCAGATAAGATTTTTTTCGTGCACCGCTGCGAGCAGTGTACACAGTTATTTTCTAGTTACGACAAGAATTCTTGGGTAGACCCGGCATTTTTTCTTAGCGTGTACAAGCGCCCTAACACATACACATAAGAAGCTTTTTCCAATTTTGCTTAGTCTGTGTTTTGGAAGACAAAGGTTATTTTTATTTCTAGTATTATAATGATGGATGTCAGTTTTAAAATTGAACTTATCAATATTTAATTTGACGTACATAAGATTCTGAAACACAAACTCTCCAACCATGGTCATAATTTGTAGTTGCCTAAATTTTTGTCGGCATGATTCCAGATTGCTCATTTGCAAAATCGAACGTATTGCTCTTTTTTGCAATATGAAAATTCTGTTCGACTGGGAGGCATTTCCCCAAGCCAGAATACCATATGTCATGATGGAATGAAAATATGCATGATAAACAGTTTTTGCAGTTTTTACATCGCTAAGCTGTCTAATTGTTTTTATTGCGTATACGGCTGATTTTAGTCTCCCGACGAGAGTGTCAATATGTTTATCCCATATTAATTTGCAGTCAATATCTATACCTAAAAACTTAATATTGTCAAGAGTAGTCAAAAAGTGTTTATCAATTGTATTTTGTATTATTTCATCATTATGTCCATTATGTCCTAAGAAAAATCTTACAATGTTGGTTTTCTCTACATTAAGTAACAGATTATTGGCACTGAACCAGTCCTTAAAATTACTAATAAGCTTGTCTAATTTTAAACATAAGTTGGTTTTATTTTTATCACTTATTATCACCGTCGTGTCATCGGCGAATAGGACTATATCCATCTCATTTTCAACACAAACTACAATATCATTTATGTACAGTATAAATAATAGGGGCCCTAAAATAGATCCTTGTGGAACTCCCATCGTTATATTATTTGCGTTTGACATTTGCCCATTACATTTCAAGACTTGCTTCCTATTTTCTAAATATGACATAAAAATTTGAAGTTCTTTATCCCTGACACCGTAATGTTCCAGCTTTAGCAAAAGAATTTTATGGCAGACACAATCAAAAGCTTTTGATAAGTCGCAAAAAAGACCGTATGTATTTTTACAGCTATCTAGATCCCATAAAACTTTGTCTATCAAAGAAGCTATCGCCTGGCTGGTATTTTTATTTTGACGGAATCCATACTGCCTATCATTTAAAATGGAGTTTTTCTCTATAAACTTGTAAAGTTCATTTGAAATATATTTTTCAAATATTTTACTAAAAATTGGCAAAACAGAAATCGGTCTATAATTATTTGCGTCAAAATGAGACGACTTTTTGTAGAGTGGAATCACCTTTGCCAATTTTAGCGCGTCTGGAAAATGGCCACTGTGAATACATTTATTTATAACAATGGCCAGAGGTAAAGCTATTTCATTTTTTACATTTTTTATTAGAGCTATTAAACAATTTTGATACATATTATTATGTATCAAAATTGTTTAATAGCTATGTGTGCTTATTGCTAAATATTCATCTTATTTATTTATTTAATATTTACTTGCTTTATTTCAGGTTTTACTTATTTCTAATTTCAGCTACATTCCAAGATTTCGTCATCTGCTTAAAAATATGCGTCTGTAGAGCTTTTGATGAAGCCTCCATAACCTTATAGAACTCATCTGACAACGCGTCCATTGTGTACATATTCCATGGGAGCTGCGCATACGCATGTCAACGGTACATCCATCAGCTGTCCGCCTCTCGCAGCACAATACTCACGTTTTGACACCTCCACATACTAAATAAAGCATCTTTGTTACAGGTGCCGTTGCTGACCGGTGCAGAAGTGGACCGTATGCTCAGGATACAAGAGCGAGTTTTGAACGGATACTTTTTGGAGCTTTTGGATGACTTATTAGGTATTATTAAAAAAATACAAAAAGAAAAAAAGGTAGAGCTGTAGGTCTTTTAGAGAAATAAAACCCCACGTAGATAGTAGATCTGTATTCACTCAAAACCCTTTAAAAATGTACTAAGTACTCTAAAAGTCTGTGTCAAAATGTATTATTATGTAGAGAATCTAAGAGAGCTCCCAAAATCACCAATTAGTCCAGCCTCCAATATTACTCACTGACAATTTAAAAGGTTGCCTTCTCCATTCGTTCATAGTCCAAGGTTACCAAACCCATGTTACCATGCGTGATCATTCTCTTGTCCAAATGTAACGGCTCGAGCACCTATCCACAGCCTCCAGGGGTCCATGACCTTATGGTCATTGAAACACCTTTTGGCATAGTTATGGTGTTTTAACCCATGGTTAGGCATGGCCACTGTTGAAAGCTGGAACGTGAAATAGTAGAGATAGACATTAAAAACCAATAATGTAGCATGAAAAGCTACTCCTGTTATCAAGAATTTTCAGGAGATCTAGAGAGATGTAGATTTGAAGATGTAGAGTAGATTAGAACAGGGAGCATACCGAAATTCTTAAAAATGGTCTGATTCGTCACAACATTTAAGTAAAAAATAATATTTTAGATACGGAACCTAACGAGTAATGTGCGAGAAACAACAGGTTGTGAGAAACTATTTAGACATCAATCGACCGTCAATTTTGTCCGATGAGATTTCAAATTACTTTTCAACTTGAAGCATTTTTACACAAATCTGAATTTTAACTCCACGGCGTAAGATTCACATTGAACAGGCAACTTTCTGCGTGTCCATTCCACAGTAATAAAGCGTGGAGAGATATTTTAATGAGTCAACACTAATTGATATTTTGACGGTAGTTAAAGCATTACTCACTCAAAACAACAGCATCTATGGTTCCTCCGAAAGCTTCAAGAGTATCGGGATAGGTTCAATAAATCAATTAATTTTACTACAGAATAAAACCGGTTGAAACATCAAACTACGAAGTGAATAAGTGTTCATAGATGAAACAACAGTGTTCCTTATAATGTGACAAGACAGAATACGCTAGTGACAGTGAATGAAATCAAAGTGTTCTTAAACCAAAAGAATAGAGCAGTGAAGTGCTGCAACAATCATATTCCAATTTTGTTTCAAATGTTCTCGAATAGTGATGTGCTAAGAAGAGTTAAAGTTCTTCTGACAGTTACCAATGATCTGACGAGTAGTGTTGTGCGCCGCGTAGTGATGTGACGCTGCGATGAAGCGCAGCAAGTCGTACACGTGGCTGTCGACGCTCCTCAAGCCCAAGCAGGAGGCGGAGCCGCCACCTGAGGAGGAGTGGGGCGCCGTGCCCTGGATACGAGCCAACGAACTTATGCAGGATGACAGGTTAGTAGAACAGCTGGAGGCATCTAGAGGCACCTAGCTAGCCTCACCAAGCTTTAAGACATTTCGAGATCCTTAATAAATAAGTTTTTAATTTGTATTTGCTCTTACGTACAATCTAATCTAAGACATGATGAACATCATGATGATGATGAGATGATGGTAGATATTTTTCTTTTTATTACGTTTGCAGATGGGCACTGTGGTAACGTTTTGACCTTCTACAGTCAGGCACGTCATAAAAAACAATTAAACGAGCCAAAGGCAAATCGCAGACGTTTTAAATTCCGAATACCTCTGTACCTAGTTAAACGTTCTATAAAATACAACCAGCCACTTTCTTCTAGGTGCGGAAGTGTCACAGCTTCCACTTCACATGAGTCGTAGCTAATCCGAATTTCAAATAGGGAACATGTTAGCTGTCAAGTTAGTTCGTGCGACACGATTGCGAATCTATCGAGAGATTCTCCGCGCGGGTAGAATGCGCACTCGACACACCTGCCGGTGCCTATGTAAGGCAAGCACTGTTTTTGTGGCAGCGACAGTTACCGGATTCTACCGATGCGTTCAACTTGTCATGTCACTTTGTAGAAAGGTCTATTGGAGAGTGGTCAATTATAATGTTCATCATCATCATCAGCCTGAAGAAGTCCACTGCTGGACATAGGCCTCCCCTACACATTTCCAGGAAGAACAATTCTGAGCCCTTTCCATCCATCGACTTCCCGCAATCTTAACAATGTCGTCGGTCCATCTGGTGGGTGGTCGCCCGACGCTTCGTCTTTCGGTTCGTGGTCGCCATTCGAGAACCTTTATTCCCCAACGGTTGTCGGTTCTTCGAGCTATATGGCCTGCCCATTGCCACTTCAACTTACTAACTCTACGAGCTATGTCGGTGACCTATATAATGTTAATTATAATGTTAACTGAACCAAAATGTACAATCATAGTGTTAACCGGATTTGGGAATAGGACGTCTCTAATCGGATCAAGCAACAGGAGTTAACAGGACACATCCCTAGAGTAGAAGAAGCAGAGGAAGGATAAGATGGCGTCTCTGCAGAAATGTATTGTTTGCCGTGTTATTAAAGTAAAACAAAGTTGTAGCTATAATCAATGAAGAGTTTTCTTTGTAACAATAGGTACCTATCTAACCTACGTGTTATATTATAAACGTGTGTGAAAAATACACTCGTCTTACCAAATCTTACAACAGAGAAAATAAGCAGCTGATTCCTCGCTGGGTCGTGGGTTGCCCAACCTATCAATTTCCAATCCGAAAGTACCATTGTTCAAAGCCATAATTGTACAAAAATCCATTTCAGAGCATCGTGATTACGCATGCATTCCGATTTCCATACACAATACCCATTGCTGTGATATAATTCCATGAGAACGCATGCCGCTGGTGTGAACACGGGTTTATACTGTTTACAAAATGTGAATTCAGCTCTATTCCTTTGGAATAAGAGCCAAAGGGAAATATATCATCGCTGTTGGAGTTGTTTAAAAAAATGTAATTGAACTTTATGCTATTGTGATAGGGGTCAGGGAAATTTGAATTTAGAACTGATGAAGTCCTTTGTGGGTTAGATTAGTTATGCTTTTGTTTTTGTTTCTTTTGGATAATTATTGTGAATTATTTCCGGTGCTTGACCGTTGATTTGATATGCTAGAACCTACTCTACCCTGAAATACTCAATTCATGTTTTAAATTAGGCCTTAATTCTATTATGAGTCTGTGGGTAGTATGCATTGAAGGCCCGTAGAATATCCCAACAAATTGAAGTGAGCATAACTGAAAGGAAATAGTGAAATACAATAGAATGTAAATGGTGTATAAAAGCGAGTTGGACGCGGTGCAATAATAGTAATGTGGCAACCGCACAGCACTGGCACCGGCACTGGCACCGGCCCTTCACTAGTCGTGGGACAAGCCATACACTCACACCTCTAGCACAAATAACATATCATTTAAGATTTTAAGAATACTGTTGTTAAGAATAAGGTCGTGGGTTCAAATCCGGTCGTGCTCCAATGAGTTTTTCTGTCCAAAAATGTATACATTACGTGCAAGTCAGTACTCTCAAATGGCGAAGGAAAACATCCGCACTGATATTTTTTTTTTTGAAGTGAAAACTTCTTTAGCGGCGTTGAGCACTTTCTGAATGGGTATAAAAACTTAAACTCGCGTCAGGATCACGTGACCCTGATCGAAAAAGCGTAGGACGGATTTTTTGCAGAAATGTACCCTAAGACTACAACGTAGAGTTCATAATAAAAATCGAAAAAAAGCGTAAGACGCTACAGATACGCTAGTAGTTACTATGACACGGTAACGTCACAGAATAGATAATAGTTAGTAGCAAGCATACCAAGGCGTTTTTCGTGACTGTAGTAGGTATAGGTACATACCTATTATAGATTTTATGAACTAGCGGCCGCCCGCGGCAGGTAGTAGTGGTCATTGGTACATGATTTTATAGATCTACTGTATTTATTTTTCGAGTGGAGCATTGCGGCGAGCGAAGCGAGCCGCCATGCGACCATGGGAACAGCGCGGCGAGCGAAGCGAGCTGTGCTGTGACTCCCCCCAAGCCCCCCAGAACCCCCTCCTCCTGAACCCGGGGGGAGCGTCGCGGCGAGCGAAGCGAGCCGCCACGTGACCACGGGGAACAGCGCGGCGAGCGAAGCGAGCCGTGCTGTGACCCCCCCTAAGCCCCCCAGAACCCCCTCCTCCGAAACCCGGGGGGAGCGTCGCGGCGAGCGAAGCGAGCCGCCACGCGATCACGGGGAACAGCGTGGCGAGTGAAGCGAGCCGTGCTGTTACCCCCCTAAGCCCCCCAGAACCCCCTCTTCCTGAACCCGGGGGGAGCGTCGCGGCGAGCGAAGCGAGCCGCCACGCGACCACGGGGAACAGCGCGGCGAGCGAAGCGAGCCGTGCTGTGACCCCCCTTAGCCCCCCAGAACCCCCTCCTCCTATGTCTGCCGTTTTACTTCATTTAGGACCTACTTGTAGGTCGCGCGACAAGGTCCCTTCTAGCGGTTCCGACCCGTTGAGGATTTGGCTTTACGTAAAATTTAGGGTTCCGTATAGGGTTTTGATTGGGGTTATACTATATTGAGGAATTTGATTAAATGGTCGACTTTTAGGGTTCCTTAGGACTTTGATTGGAGTTTCAACTACACTTAGAAGCTTGATAATGTTAAAATTTTTAGGGTTCCTTAGGACTTTGATTGGGGTTTTACTACATTGAGGAATTTGATTAAGTGGTCAACTTTTAGGGTTCCTTAGGACTGATTGGAGTTTCAACTACACTTAGGAGCTTGATAATGTTAACATTTTTAGGGTTCCTTAGGACTTTGATTGGAATTTCAACTACACTTAGGAGCTTGATAATGCTAAAATTTTTAGGGTTCCTTAGGACTTTGATTGGGGTTTTACTACATTGAGGAACTTGATAAAATAAACAACTTTTAGGGTTCCTTAGGCCTTTAATTGGACTTTCAACTACACTTAGGACCTTGATTATGTAAACAATTTTAGGGTTCCTTAGCACTTTGATTGGAATTTCAACTACACTTAGGAGCTTGATAATGCTAAAATTTTTAGGGTTCCTTAGGACTTTGATTGGGGTTTTACTACATTGAGGAACTTGATAAAATAAACAACTTTTAGGGTTCCTACGTTAATAATCAAGTTTTCACTTCTGCCGGCACTCCCGGAGTGCAACCCGTATTTTTTTTTATACAACTAAGTTAGCAAACAAGCATACGGCCCACCTGATGGAAAGCGGTTACCGTTGCCTATGGACGCTTGCAACACGAGAGTCAACACTCGCGCGTTGCTGATCCAGAGCTGGTAATTATGATGTAGAATTAAAAGTTCAAAAACACAGCAAAATGCATGAAAGGATCCTCTTTAGCGCGCAGTCAAAATTCTTTCGCCACACTGGTTAAAAGGAACCATACGACAGGATATGAACATTGTATTGCTCGGTCACTTACCTGAAGTCCCAATGGTGCCGATAAGTTCATAGCTTGTGGTCGCGGCACAGCAGGTTAAACTTCAAATAAGTATCCATTGCAGCGGGAATAGAACAGCGACCGCACGGCACAGAGCTGTAGGCCTACCGGGAGCTCTATCTGGCTCTGTCTCTGGCTTGGGTTTTGAGTCTGTGTGAGTGCTCACCAGTGCATTATACTGTGTGTGTGACGTTTTGACGTAGGATTTATTTAGTCAACACTCACACAGACACAGACACAAAACCAGAACCAGAGACAGAACCAGACAGAGCTCATGGTAGGCCTACTGAACGGCGGCCTCTCACCGCAGTCGACACTATCTGTTTGTTCCGCAATAATGTTTAGAGTATTTAGTGGAGTGTTTGACCACATTCATGATTTATAGTCATCAACCGCGAGAAATTAAATGCTGGACGAGTAAAACCCGCTCATTCCTGGCGTCAGATGAACGTAAGACATCGGTTGTTATTTCAAAGGAATTTATTTTCTTCGCAAATAACTGACATTTTGAATGGTTATCTTATCTATATCTACTAAGAAAACATATTCCTCAGAGAAAATTAGATAGACCTATCAAAAATATAAATTGTTTCTCGGTCGTAGCAAACAAAAACCTTTCTCACAAAAGTTTTGAAAGGGTTTTCCACAAGTGTAATATTTTTGTCCTTAGTTTCTAAGTGCCCTTTAACTTTAAAGTTTTTATAAATCCTGAACAACTTTATTTAAAGAAGGAAAAGGAGGAAGAAAATTACCATATTTCGACAGTTGTAAGTGAAAAATACTAAAATTATACGCCAACTTACTAATATAACTTTTCGACTTCCCGCTCACGCCAGAGGGCGTGAAAGTATTTCAACTCAAATCACGACCGTAAATTTTCCCGCCATTTTTGGTGGAATTTCCTTCGTTTTCGCACTTATCCCCGTAAGTGGCATTTACAGTATGCTTCATAAAAAATGAGTTACTTTTGCATTCAACTTCAAAATAAACCTTAATTCTACTACTCAGAGTTAAAAATCGAAGCAAAGATGCTATGAAAATGTCTTCAAGGGATGACATTATTCAAATAAATGGGTTTTGACAGTTTTATTCTTTAATATTATCGGATATTGCCACCCCTAGTTATGGTAGGGCTGGCACGTGATTGTGACATAGTACGTTTATGATGGTGGCAGAGAGAAGTTTTGATAGACGCAAATGTTGCTGAAAGAGACATACCTACATTCAAAACGGGAATATCGTTTATAATATAGGTACCTATGTTTCCTGATATTTTCAGTATTAAGTTACTTACATCACGTTTTTTCCGCTAATTATACATCGGAGTATATTGCTATATTTATTGTCACACATTTATTTGTTAAATGTTTATCAAATGGGTTAAGTATAGCAATAACAAAACACCTGTTCTAAATCGTATACACACTAGGAAAGTATTTGATCGGTGAAAGTAACTCATACAATAAAATCACGCTTATCCTAAAAAATATGTTTAATAAAACCCTTCAACACGCAATAGTTTATTGAGAAATAAACTCAATTCAGTCATAAACTCATTCAGTTGAGGATCATAATAAAGGTGTTTTATACGTTTATACATACAAGAGTTTTAATTTATTGTTTTTGACACGAATACCATCAATTGATCATAGAGTAGGGTTGTGCCGATCTCCCTTGAATCGCCAGATTGTTATAGAGAAATAACAAATAAATAAAATAACTACAAGTTAAAGGAGTAAAAACAAAAATACTACATGCGCATATCCCGCTACAAACTGATATAAAAAGCTTCATATAACTATATCTTGTGCATATTCGGTTTACTTGGTATTCTTTGGCGTCGTCGGTTACAAGTTAGTCCCAAAAAGAAGTACGCTGTTATACACAATTCGTACACAAAAAAAAACTACTAAAAATGTGCTTAAACGCAACATAAAAATTATGTAGGTCATGCGCGCTAAAATATTATCAGGCTAGATGATAACTATAGATTACATTAGCTTTATTGATTTATAAAGTGGCGTGTGCCAACCCTAAGCGTCATAAATATTAGAGTAACATAACCCTGGCGGCAGTTCCTCGGGAATATTGAGGCAGTGCCTCCATTATATTTAAATCGTGTTTTATTACGTCTTTAACGCTTTTATATTGAGACCGTAACGAGACACCCGCTACCTTTTTGTTTTCTACCGTCAAGGACCGACACAAGCGCTTTTCACCTCACTGGCTCTGTCCAGATCATATTTCTTCATGTCGACCACCTCGCACAACAAAACTTGCTTTCAATTACCTTCACGTTATTTTATTATAATTGCTACAGGCCCCTTCAGGCTTTTCGCGTGAGATCTATCGTCATAGCTAATGGTAGTCTGGTAAAGCCTTTCTAATGCTGGACTTCATTTGTCTGGTCGCCATTACAGATGGCTATTGATTTGACTTAGAATTACGAGAAAACTTCATCTGTTTATTTGATTACTAAGTTTGAGATTCTGAATTCTCGTATAGGTAGGTACATTAGATTTATTTTTAGATAGATAGATAGATTAACTCTTTATTGTACACAAAGAAATACATACAGAAACTATTACAAAAATAATCAGTACAATGGGCGGGCTTATCGCTTTTAGTGGTGCATAATGATCGTTTGTTCCCAGTAGTTCTGTTCAACACTTGATCAAGTTTTCATTTCCGTCAGAATTCCCGAACTGCCACAATTTTTTTTCTGAAATCATGTGTTGTGTTAACAGTGTATTATTTACATGGGTATGGATCATAGTCGTGATGTGAAGAAATCATATAGCATTTTAAACAAAACCGGATAGAATAATACGACCAATAATTTGCCTAAGAAGCATGCTATCAAAACGTCCAAACGCAGCAATCTCGAACATTCCCGATAGGAAGCACACTTTCTTCGCCTAAAGCAGCTACAAATCGCGAGTGTTGCCATGTTCGCCATGATCGCGCCGGAGTAGCCAACTACCTCTATCTTTGGGGGCGGTTTATCTGCACTTGTTACTCGACAGCTGGACGTGTTTGGTACCTACTTTCTATCTATCGATAGCCCATTTTGTCATCCTCCGTTTGGGATCTTTTCAGGGCAAGTGCACACAAATACACGGTGTATAAGACAGCTCCCAACACAACAACACTTATTCCAATATGAAAACAATATGACATTAGCCCAAAAAATAGATAGATACATAGATAACTCTTTATTGTTCACCACACAAAAGATACAGTACAGGACATACAAAATTAACAATTAGGTAAAGCGATGGGCGACCTTATCGCTGAGAGCGATCTCTTCCAGGCAACCTTTGCATGGAAAGAAATAACGAATTGAAAGGCGGTGTAGTTACATACGGAAAATTGAAAAAAAAGTAGATCTACAACACCTACTCACTATTAGGTACCTAATTAGATAGGTATTTACCTAAACTAACTACTTAACTAAAACTAAAATCCTAATACTTATTATAAGATATAACTAAAAATAAACTAATACATACAATATAAATATACGTGAATATAATATGTATAAATAAAAAAATATACACATATACATATTATACACAATATTATTATGCTCAACAATACTACACACAATAATGCACAATATTATTAGTACAGTTTAGTACGAATCACCATCCCAGAGTTCTCTTTACTTTGTAAAAAATAGGATACACTGCATTTTGTAGTTGCGATGTCATCGCGCGGTCAAGATTGAGACGTAATGCAGTAATGATACTGTCAATAACTGTCAAAGTCGAAATGACAGAAAAAATGGCGTGCTTCTTAAACATGAGTGCCTGACTTAAAAAACCTCTAATTCCCACTAATAAATGCATCCCGTCTACAATCATTATCTCAGTTAGTTTCCCAGACAATTTAAATACTAGGAATACTACTAACTCCATCTTATCCCTTTCGGAGCGATAAAAACATATCGCTCCCGAGCAGAACTTGATCGCATTCATTAATCAAGAAATTCTGCACCTTACCGACATCAACTTATGGCCGGTTTTTGATGAAACTGCAGTTGCACACTTTGTATAACAGGTCTTACCTTGATACATGGGAATATGAGTCTTAAACCTTTACTTTAGAATTGAATTTCGGAGGCGCTGGTTGTGACGCGAATGTTTCTTGCCCAAGGCAAGAATCCAGTCATTTTACAAGTTCTACGTATGTACCTGCTGCAGGTACTTTGTTGGTCT
Organism: Thera obeliscata; assembly: GCA_947578465.1. Classification (NCBI taxonomy): domain Eukaryota; kingdom Metazoa; phylum Arthropoda; class Insecta; order Lepidoptera; family Geometridae; genus Thera; species Thera obeliscata. Next base: position 194,206 of record OX387913.1, read on the forward strand.
CCGTGGTGTTTAAACGCAATGCCATAACGGCTTTCTTATACGTTCCGTTATTACACTAAATTAAATGTGAGTTAGTCAGTGGCACGTCTTGGCTAGGCCACATCCTCCGTTGAACTATAAGGATATTCAGATATGTGTTGCTCAAACTTCAGAAGTTATAGTCGGAGAGCCATTTAAGCATTTATACAAAACGCTTAGAACAAAATTCACATCAGTATCAGTCACAATCAAAAAGTGATATACACACATAAAATAACGCTTTTTAGGGTTCCGTAGCCAAATGGCAAAAACGGAACCCTTATAGATTCGTCATGTCTGTCTGTCTGTCCGGCCGTGTCACAGCCATTTTTCTCCAAAACCATAAGAGCTAGACTGATGAAACTTGGTGAGTAGATGTATTCTGTGAACCGCATTAAGGTTTTAACACAAAAATAGAAAAAAAACTATAAATTTTGGGGGTCCCCATACTTGAAACTGAAACTCAAAAAATTTTTTTTCATCGAACCCATACGTGTGGGGTATCTATGGATATGTCTTCAAAAATTATATTGAGGTTTTTAATATAGTTTTTTTCTAAACTGAATAGTTTACGCGAGAGACACTTCCAAAGTGGAAAAAAGTTGGTCTCCCCCCTCTAACTTCTAAAATAATAGATTGATAAATCCGAAAAAAAATATATGTTGTACATTACTATGCAAACTTCCAACGATATTTGGTTTGAACGAGATCTAGTCAGCAGTTTTTTTTTTATACGTCATAAATCGTAAACCGCAATTTACCATTCGACGAACTACAAAAACCTTTATATATTATGTTAATTGATGCTACGGAACCCTTCATGGGCGAGTCCGACTCGCACTTGGCTGCTTTTTTTACATTGTATATTATGAGCTGTGGATTTTGTTCTAAAATAAAATAAAAAATAAAATAAAATTACATAGATCGTTTTTTTATTCAATAAATACACAAAACATTCCGTCCTCAAGCATTGCCGCACGTCAGGTACGTGCCCTACTATGCACTGCCATCACAATATGCACATGGCATCTTCATGCGTCCATCAACTTGAGGCATACAGATTTTAAAACTCATGTCGCGCTAATTTCACCCGCGCCCTTCAAACCAAAACATCAACCGAAACTTCAAACCGCAACGCTGCTGCTCGATGGCAGAAATAAGCATGGTGGTAGTACTTTCCCGAACGAGCCACACACAAAAAGCTGTGCAACCATGTTTTAAAACATTGAACTAATTATACAAAGCGGCATAAAACATTGTTTTGTGATTGTACGTGTAATGAGGATCCAACATTGTTACAATCGCCATTAGTCATTAAGATAATCGGATTATCGCTTTAACGTGACTGTAAAGTGTTGTAAAAGCCAAGACATGTCGAGGCGCCCTCAGCCCGCGCCCGGGGCCATCAATCTGGCTGGACAATAAAACATGAAACTTTATATTCAGCGCACCCTCGACGCGGTGTGGAGCCCGCGCGGGGTGCAAATCTGACGTGTGCGCGGTTTACGGAGCTACGGAAATGGCGGAAAACTTACGAGTACCCGCGTCTCTCAACCTAAATGCTATTCCTCAACCTATTGCCAACAACTCAGTTTTTGAAAAATTGGTTAACCTGTGCTCGTACGTTCTCGTACGTAACTTGTGGATTTTTTTTTGTAAAAGCCTAATCCTGTAACTTTTTTCTACGGACGCTACAGTCCATGTTTTCAAAGCTTTGTCTATAGCCTTACTTCCGTCTGCTCGTTTCCGAGTAGATAAGTACAAAATCGGAAGTTATGCAACTAATGAAATTAACCTCAATGTCTAAATTCTGAAGACAATTGAAAGTCGCCCTTCTGCTAAATAAAAGTCACCACTGTAACATTAGTAGGTGTTTATACTTTATTATTCTCACTCACTTTTGCTACTTGGCTTCAAACTTGTATCAATCAATATTATAGTTATGTCTAAGATTGTGCGCGGCCCTTTCGAAAGACCAGCGTTAGTTGCTAGCCAACTAACTTCACGCTGAGTCAGGGACCGTTTTGCAGCTCTTGGCTCTCCATGACTCTTGTATGCATGTATGTCGTGTACCTTCAATTGTTAAGCGCAATTAAATATGTTCTTTCTGTATAATTTTGACTTTGCCTACACGCTTCGCGATGTCCCAGCGGTTCTGGAAGCTACTCTAGCCTCGAGTGTCGGAGCCTCACAGCTTACAGTATTCAGGGGAGAGGTGACGGCCAGCTTACGGAGACCCTCCAGTTATAGCCAATGAGATAAACGCCTAGTGCAGGACACAGCTGCCAGTTATGCACGTCGTTTTGTTTTATTGTTCACCTGTAAATGAGAAGCGTTTCGCTTGAAATTAATGTCAGTGTTTGAACAACGCCAACGACTGTTCATATTTTTAAGTACAGTTTTCCAGGTAAAAGTTCGTACTTCTTTTTTGGAGTGTTGTGGTTTGTATGTATTAAAAAAACGACGTGCAAGCAGGACAAGTTTATGTAAACAACTTAATTTTTATTTCTGCATTTTATTCCATTTCATATAGTGTTTTGGACCTGCTTCGTTGTAGGACGGTCCTGTCCTGGGTCGTCGTCGATGCGATGGTTTAGTACATTGTACAATGGTTCATTTCTGTGGATAAGAACTTACAAAACTGTAGCTCACAATCACAAGTACGTAATAGACGAAGGTACTTTCGATTCAAGAATGATTGTTTTAAGTAAACTATGGTAGTATAACGCATCTTGCTGCAAATAAATCAAATCTGTTATATTTACAAAAAACATTGACCAAACTGTTATACCGTGATCAGGATGATTAGCGACCGCGTCCGAATCAACATCACGCCTCGCGCCCGCGCCTGTCCGCCGCATTAGTGGAGCTGGGACATGTTTCCGGTTTGTGCAACCTATGTGCCTATGGGCTGGAGGTGTATGACACTTGACGAACTAAATTGAAACTTAAAAAATAAAATAAAGTGTGGTTTGTAGAGTTAATGACTAATGGTTTTTTTTTGGTTAAATTTATTAATATTTTGCTTCAAGCCCAGAAGACTTTGGGTATGGGTTTTTAAAAAGCTTACACATCATTGTATGAACTGTAAAGGCCTGCGCACACCTAGGCCGCTGGCGGTAGCGATCAGTGAAACGCTGTCAAATTTGACAGCGATATTTGATAGCGTTTCACTGATCGCTACCGCCAGCGGCCTAGGTGTGTTCGGGCCTTAATAATAACTCTATGTTATGGGGTGCTACTGGATATTTCTGCTGTAAGAGATCCGATTTCAATGGTTATTTTTTATTTGAGAGGTAAGAAACTTAAAGTTGGTCTCATAAAAAATTGGCGCAAACTAGAGACCAGGATCTTCGGCTTGATGAGGTGAATAGCTCCTCAAAATTAAGTCTAGCTTACTTTTATTATGCTCGCGAGGTCTACAGCTTACAGAGTCACTAGTGTGGGACCACAGTCTAGGACTTATTGATATGTTTTTTTAAGGTAGTCGAATATTGCGAATATTGCAACCTCTGTCTCCCAGTCTAGGCGAGTGGCGAATAGCCCGGGGTGCCAGCTACTGTCTCAGTCTCACATTACGCGTACTTTATGGACTCCGTGCACTTTATGGACTCCGGCCCTCTGCTCATAACTTGTATTAACTTCCTTTAGAAAATAAATTTGTATAATTTAATACTAACACTAGAAACACACGATAAAACATGAACACTATGGCATATAGTTATTGAAAATTATCCTTCGCTTTAACTATTGCTTAGCCCTGAGTACGACGGTGCCGGTATGATAGTCTGAAGACTGTTTGAAGCCCAATGTTGATTATTGATCAAAAGCTTCATTATTTGGATAGAAAGATCATACAAAAACGGTAGGAAACAAGCCGTAGTTTATTGCCTGTTCTTCTAGGCGCGTGGAACTGGCACCTTAGGCTCTCCTAGCTCTAAGATGTTTCAAAGTGATCCTTGTGTTACTACTGAATAAATATGTCTTGACTTTGACTTTGAAGAGATTTGTCGAAGTCACTTTGCAAGCGGATTTGTGATCGCAGTGACGGTTTAAGTTAGCACCTTTCAGATGCTGCTGCCCATTTTCTAGTGCGTTCCCTTAGTCACATTAATGCAAGAGTTCAGAAACTCCATAGGGCCGTTTCAACCTTTTTGCATCCACGGGACTTAAACACTGTCCTGGCAGAAAGATAACTCCCCTGATTTGGAATCAAAACAATTTTTTTACATACATAACGGGAAATATACTCTGACAGTCAAATTGTAGGTACGTTAAACTAACGCGCATCCTAAAGGAAATCTTCAAAAAGGCAACGCTAATCTTTATGACCCCTCCCCTAGCCGTGCGTAAAACCTTACGTTCCTGATAAACGACTATTCTTTTAAACAAGGATTACCGCTTTCTGTCGAGCTAAAGGAATTGCAGTGAGGATGTTGCGGACCCCTTGATAAAGAGGAAAGTAACGACAACTTAAAGCCGCGCCGCATTATGTGAAATGTATCCGAATTAGATGAGAATTTAAGAAAAACTGATGCTTTTACAGACATTGTAACTTGTACGAGGTATTTTTCCATCAGGTATGGTTGCACAGGTGTGTTTTCCTATAAATTGAAAAATAACTTCCTGCTGCCTGGGCATTATTTTATTTAGTTTACAATTAAATCACGCCTCAGGCCCATGGAGTTAGGTAAAGATCACGGAGATCACGGATTTCCATTTGCTACGATGCGTCTTACGCTTCATTCACTCTCATAACATTCTTCACACTTGCTCGTCGGTTTAGGCCTTAGGGCGCTTGTACACGCTAAGAAAATTTGCCGTTCCTGCGGCAGACAAGACAAATTCTTCGTGTAGACGACAAGAATTTTGTCTTTTCCACACACGAAAACGCAACAACGTTCGCCGCGTCGTGTCTTGCGCAGATAAGATTTTTTTCGTGCACCGCTGCGAGCAGTGTACACAGTTATTTTCTAGTTACGACACGAATTCTTGGGTAGACCCGGCGTTTTTTCTTAGCGTGTACAAGCGCCCTTAGGGTATTCCTGAACTGGCGTTTCTCTATAACGTCTGCTCTCTGATCGAGATGCGTAGGTACTAGGCCTAAGCCTATATATTTGAAAAAAAATAAATGTATTATATTTATATTTTAGTGGTTTTTGAAAAATATATTTCAGAAGAAAAACTCAAAGTTAAGATTTCATTATTTTATTTGCATGGATTCATTTAAGGTAGAGAACGTATAATTTTACTTTCTCCCAGTACCAGTTATTATGATTTTTCATAATTAACAAGTAGCATCATGTAAAGTATGATAGAGATAAACGTTATCAACGATGTAATGTGGTGACGTCATTCCTTGACGTCAGCTCTCAAGGCGATGCGGACTGTCTATTTCGCGCTCACAGTCATCGACTCCGTGGCGCAACGGTAGCGCGTCTGACTCCAGATCAGAAGGTTGCGTGTTCAAATCACGTCGGGGTCAAACTGCTTTTTGCAAATTTTGCTACGAGTATAAATAATTATTATGTATAACCAATATTTATGTAAATTATTTTGAAAAAATAATATAGACAAAGCTACTTTTAAAAAACCATTTGTTTTTATTTTGTAGGCGGCCATACTGTCTACTTTTTGTTCAATTCTGTCCCAATTTTGAAATAAAAAACCCAGAGAATAAAATAATGAGTTGGATGAAATCAATTGGAAGGCCATCATCGACAAGTGTGAAGAGTGGCACGGCTGACTGACCCCGCCACTGCACCGCAAGCCGCTACCGTTCCCACAGTGTTTCACGGTCTGTCAGACGTGGTAACTGCTAGACACTATACCTGTTTATACACTTGGACGTGTACAATGGAGTATTATTCATTTAGATATGCTAACAGCCCACTCCCTCAACGAATTGGACCAGCGCCTTATCTTTCATATAAAAAAAGACAACTTTTTAAAGTTAGTTCGGCTAATATAATTATTTTTTCATTATCCAGAAATACATGTTTTTTGAAGTGAAAACTTCTTTAGCGGCGTTGAGCACTTTCTGTAATGGGTATAAAATCTTAAACTCGCGTCAGGGCGTCTCAGGGCGTCAGGATCACGTGACTTGATCGAAAAAGCGTAAGACGCTACAGATACGCTAGTAGTTACTATGACACGGTAACGTCACAGAATAGATAATAGTTAGTAGCAAGCATACCAAGGCGTTTTTCGTGACTGTAGTAGGTATAGGTACATACCTATTATAGATTTTATGAACTAGCGGCCGCCCGCGGCAGGTAGTAGTGGTCATTGGTACATGATTTTATAGATCTACTGTATTTATTTAGGTATTACGAATAAGGTAGGCAAGGCACTGATGCCAACGACGAGCTTCGGCAAAAATATCAAACATGCTCAACGTTAATAATCAAGTTTTCACTTCTGCCGGCACTCCCGGAGTGCAACCCGTCTTTTTTTTTTAATTCTTCACAGCAGCGTCATCTGAGTGACTCCTTTCTTAGACGACACACTTATTAGGCCGTACTCATTCAGAAACAGTACCTGAGTCTGAGTAGAGTCTCAAGCATATATTTATGGCATTTTTCAATGGAGAACTGTTAAAAAATCTATGATGTGTGAATCGCTAAAAAGTGACATTATGAATGAGAGGGTTAAACTTTTTGGTCATGTTCTGGTAAATAAACATTGCTAGTTTTTCATTTGTCTACGTACCTACTTGTACCCATATTATTCCAACAGCACGTCCCGAAGTCCCAAGATACTCGTACAGTGCTTTGATGGTAAAGTCCTCACCTATAATCAGTGAACCGCAGCGAATCTGAGGGAACTGGCGCACGGCCAAGCCACTGAAAGCTTTCTTGGGTTACTTTGGTACAATGCATGTTTGTAAATAAGTTTCTAACTGGTTAGGTATTTATTAAGAATATTCATACAGGTATTTTTTTTTACATAAACGAGCATATCTCAGCATTAAATGTCTAAAGGCCTGCGCGCACCTATATAGGTCGCTGGGGTCGGCGATCAGTGAAACGCTGTCAAATTTGACAGCGATATTTGACAAAGTTTCATTGATCGCTATCGCCAGTGACCTAGGTGTGCGCAGGCCCTAAGAAACTCTATCAAAGTCATAAAAATGAGCACATATTTTTTGTCGCTTAAAAGCTTACGTTTTCCTAATGTGATTATTGGACATGGCTGTTTTTGACCAGTTTTATTATGGCATAAATCACTATAATTCAGTCTTGTTGACTTACAACGAAGCTCTTGTAATTAATTATTATTAATATCCGTACGCAAGACAGTAAATTTTCTCGACTTTGCTATGCTCTATAACTTGAAAAAAAAAATCGAGCTATACCCAGTGACTGCGTTTAAAATCTAAGACATTGGATCACGTCTGTCGCTCGACTCTTAGAAACCATACTTTAACTATTAGCTGCACATAAATACCTGCCGAGAATTCATATTCTCCATTTCAATTCGGATTCTATTTCATTTCCATTAGAGTATTACCAAGCCGGTACTACCGTGCACTAGTACCTCCGTGGTGCTCGCGTCTTGTTCTCTGGATGTAGGGCAATGCACTCGGAAGATGAGGGTAGGCATTAGTAAGGTGCTGCAGTGCTGCAGTAATCCCAGGAGTGGCTTTCTCAGTACCTGACACTTGGCTAAGGCACAACTCTTAACCTGCAGTGCTCTCAAAACGGCGAGTGTAAGATTACGCACGTGATATAACGGGGAATAGATACCCTTACCATTTTTATGACATAAAATTCAAAGCACTGACTGACTAGCTAACCGATAGGTAATAAAATAAAACAGCCTTTTTTTCTGTTTTTATCTGCGATCAGATCTGACTATAAGCAGGTTTAGTGTATAAATAGTATGAAAATATTCTTGTTTCAAAATATGAAATATAGGACATGTTGGAGAATTTTTCCAGTGATAATGGGTAGTTTATGGTGGTCAGCTGTGATGCCAGGGGGTAGGGTGGGTGCTCGGTTGAGTATAGCTTCATTTTGACACTGAAAGTTGAGAGGTTTTGTATCAAGTCGCATGAACTACGATATTAAAACTTGGCTGCTGCATGTTATCCACATATTATCATGAACGGTCTTGGGAATTACTTATTATTCTTGTCGTGTCTCTAGTTCTTTTGAACCAGCGAACATGTTGAATGGATTTTAAGTGTGTTTTAAAGAGGTTCCTTTCGTGTACTGGCACAAAAACATGTCATTACATGGAATTACATTTTTATGATTCCTTTCAATGTTGTCCTAGTATTGAGACGTATTGTGTGGTAACCAATAGCAATACTTATACAGTTGAATAGAATAACCCTTTAGCAGTTTTTAAGTATCGGCTTCCAATCTGAGTGCGAGCTAAGGTTCCCATTCTCTTCACGCTAATGCCGCAGCTTCGTAAACAGTTAGTACAGCACGAGGCACAGCTTAGTGAATAGTCACTGCGACACCTGGCCATAGATTAGCGATCAGTTAGTAGGGCGCGGGCTTAATTGAAAGTTCGCACGACTTTGGTATTGGGGAATAGGTTTTGTATCAGCTAAGCTGATTCAGCTTTAATTGTTCTTATTTATTGCTCTTAGGTACTGATTTAATGTAAGTAGGTATCTGTGTAAATAATGTATAAGTTGTAGATTTGTATTTGTACCCATCCATAGTAAATGTTTTATTATTTCTTTAGTTTTCATTGTGACCTGAAAAATAAATTATGTTAAGTATTTACAGTTTATTAAACACATAGCTTATGACACATTTTGTATATAGGTATGTAATTATTCTTAGCCTCTTGTCTCCTGAGTAACATCAACTAACAACACGTGGACCGTGGACCATAAAAGCTTATTCCAATACTTTTTAAAAAACTTCATACATACACATTACTATACTACAAATTGGGCGACAAGATTTATTTTACAAAACAATTAGCGAGCTCTCGTCCGGCACCGGTTGGACTACTTTAGAAGAAAGCTTTCCAGGGTTCCCCGAAGTGTGCTGATACCAGGACTCTATTTAGAGTAAAAACTCAACATATAATGTTATGATGGCGTTTATTCATTAAAATTCATTCAGGGCTAATTGTTCCATTTACGGAATAGCGCTATTTGTCGAATAAAACATGTCAACGTTGTTTATGGATATTCAACATTTTATAGATTTTTACAAAAACTGAATATATTTTTTTAGAAACTAGATATGGCAAGAATCTTTATTTTGTGTTGTTTATTAATAATAATGAAATACAACTGTTTGATGTTATTAAATAAAAAATAAAAAAACTAAATCTCGAAATGAAATGTTTATTTGCTTGAAATATGGTTAGAAGTTAGTTGTTAGCTTATTTTATCAGTTTCACATATTTCACCAAAGTATTGGCATGCAAATTTTAAGGGACTTTATTTTTACGAAAAATCAGAGGATCCATTCGAAGTGAAATATCCCTAGACAATGTTGATATGTGTATATATTTTAACCTGACGGATAAATACATTGAAAAATTAGCCCTCATTTTAAGTAAATTTTGAAAGGATTTTGTTTTGAAAGGCAGGAAGGCTTTGTTTGGCACGGAACTCTGCGCGTGTTCAGTGTTGTAGTCGCTCGTTAGCGGCGGAGGCTGTGGCGCGGCAGACGGGGTGTGTGATGCAACCACTCACAACCTGTCTCGACGGACCTATTTGTGCTACTATGAGAGCGCTGGTGGCCTAGTGGTCCGCCCCGCCTTCCGATCCTAAGGTCGTGGGTTCAAATCCAATCGCGTACCAATGCGTTTAACTGCCCAAATAATTTATGTACACTATGTCAGTGCTCTCAAACGGTGAAGGAAAACATCGTGAGGAAACCAGCATATCGTAGAACCTAAAAAGTCCGAAAAATATGTGTCAAGTGCGCCTTAAAGGAGCGTCTTTAAGGCGCACTTAAAATCCTTTCACCACACTTGGTTTTAAAGAATCAGTGACACGATAAGAAGAAGAAGTACACACACTATACATATACATATATATACTAGAGTTTGTACTAATAATACGTAATTAAATCTTGTTCCACTAACATCCTACGAAAACGTGAGGTGAGGTTAGACGGATTGGCTGGAAGGGATTTCAACTTTATTATTTGTAAATATTTATTTACTGAGCCGATTTTAGATATTACCTATGTATTTGTTAAAATAGTGGGTAGTGAATCATATTCTAGTAAAAACCATGGTCGACTCAAAGTGCGTTGAAAATGTGGTTTTGTAAATAAAATAATATAGGTTTCAGTCCTTTATATCTAATAACTTTACTACTGGCGACGGGTTACTAACTAGCTATTTCGGGAAATACGCTATATTTATTCTAAGTTTAATCAAATCGATGTGATAGAATCATAACTAAAATAAAATTTGGTACTAACAATAAAATAAGCTTCTCTGTGTCATAGTTTTTATTAATAAAATGAGGCTCTTAAATAAATCATTATAAATACGTCTGTTGATAGCAAAACACTAAAGAGTACGTTGGTCCATCACTACCGGAATGTTCATCCAAACAGGAAACATAAAACGTCGATATTTTATTGTTGTTATAGAATCTTCGAACGTTTCTCTCTAATCTAATATCCATAATATGTTCGCGTGATCATAAAATTCTAATCAAAGTTTGTGGATTCCACAGAGTTCATCTAAACACACGAGCCTAGTCACCTCAAACCTGTAGGCCTACCATGAGCTTTGTCTGGCTCTGTCTCTGTCTCTGGTTCTTGTTTTGAGTGTTGCCTAAATAAATACGTCAAAACATCACACACACAGTATAATGTGCAGTGCACTGGTGAGCACTCACACAGACTCAAAACCAGAGCCAGAGACAGGGCCAGACAGAGCTCATGGTAGGCCTACAGTAGTAACTATTGTAAGAGCTGTGGCATTGCTCAATGTCTCGTAAAGTATTGAAGACAACACGTATAACTCGAGTACTAGCGAGGGTATATAGTACATACCTACTCGTAGTTCTAGTAATAATGGGCGTTCATCGTTTTATTTTATAACGCCTTTTGTTTTGCTTGTCAGCCACCATAAACTGAGTTACAACTCTCAAGTTACACGTTCAAGTAAATTGAATATATGTCTTACTAATAAGATGATTTTTTCATTGTAAGTTAGAGTGTTTTCTATAGACTTTAACATCAAACGGAACACCAATCTAATAAGTTTTTTTTTACTGTAATAATTAGACAAACGTGCTTACGGCCCACCTGATGGCAAGCGGTCACCGTCGCCCATAGACACCAACAACACCAAGGGTGCTGTCGTTGCGTTGCCTACCCTGGAGGATTTTTTAACGTTTTTCTTGAAGCTATTAAAGTTCAGAAGTGGGCTAACATCGTCACTTGGTTTCCTAAAAACGGAAGGCGACGACGAGGCCGGCCGAGAAGACTATGGCGAAATGATCTCGACCTTCACCGGAAAGATTGGTGGGAGATCGCCGGAGATCGGGATGAGTGGAACGTTTTGGGGAAGACCTTGGCCCAGCAGTGGGACACAATAGGTTGAAAAAAAACATCAAACGGATGATATTGTTTTTAAAAATAAACTTTTCTAGATTAAATGTTGTATTCTAATACCTACCTACCTTTTATCAACCCTGTTACGCTTATAATAAAAAGAGAGCAGATGTTTGTGACTCAACCAGACTTTATACGGCTAAATTGATCTAAATTGATTTAGATGCAACTTGGAATTTGTTTGCAATGCATTTCTGCGGCGAACAAACCCTTCGTCAGAAATCGGTTCCAAATTCCACAACAGAATCAGTATCTCGCAAGTCGAGTGAGCGTGACCACGCCAACCCATAATTAAATTTAATCAAAATTGATTAAACTCCATAATTATTGTAATGAATGGCTAATGCAGCGCCATCGGTTGTAATAAATCTGTTGTGTATATACACATCGGCATGGACTACCGGCACGCACGAATGAATGGCTCTGGACTGAGGACCCGTTACCTGGATGTACTGCGAATACTTCTCTCAGGACTGAGAAAATGCATTATACAATTTTATTATCACAATCTGGATTATTATTTAGAAATGCTAATGTAGAGTATTACGGTGTGCAGCTTATAAAACTACAACTTCTACAAACTAATTGGTATGCAGAACTTACCCAGTTCAAAATACTCCACATCAAGACGGAGTGGTTTTATCGGTACGGATCTTGGAATAGTAAAGTTAAAGGTTTAGTTTGACAAATTCAAAATGAACCCTCATAAATGCCAGAATGTAAGCCCGAGGGGGTTTAAGTTGACTGAAATAATCACTTTCATTCGGATTTTATGATTTTCAAAAAAAATGCATGAACAAAAAATTACAAATTAAGTATTGCGAGTTCTGTGACGTCACAGTCCTATATAACTAATGGTTTCCGCTTATTTCAATGCTGGTTGAACGAAGACAATCATGATACCAGCAGCATGGTCTGAAGGTCTCGTTTAAATCATCAAGAGTGTGATGGAACTCCTTAAGTAATCAGGTCAAGACCATGCATGGTATCTAACTGTTAGGTATTCAGAGTTAGTCCATTCAGGTTCAACTACACAAGTCTTTAATAGCCGAACCGTTACCATTCCGCAGTTGTTAGCATTCGCAAGCCTTACCGCTACCACATCGGTCCGCAGGGTGAGGTTCGCTCATTACAGCTGACTGATAGACGTGTAGCTTTATGTGGCACCACTGCACGTGGGGCAAATGGTTGCCTTCAAATAAGCTAATATACGGTTGTAGGCAATAAATGCACATTGGCTTTTCGGCTTTATAGAGCGATCTCTTTTTGACGCACCATACGCCTTATGAAGTCGAAATTAGCCGATGTGCAATATTTGTAACCTACTCCTATACATATATGTAACACTAGGTTACCTAGTACCTATAATTCTTCTAGGCTCAAGATAAATAGCTAAGATACAAAGGAAGACAAGGAACTGTAGTCCTACCACAAGCTCTGTCTCTAGCTCTGGTTTTGAGTCTGTGTGAGTGCTCACCAGTGTATTATACTGTGTTTGTGACGTTTCGACGTAAGATTTATTTAGACAGCACTCACACAGACTCAAAACCAGAGCCAGAGACAGAGTCAGATAGAGCTTGTGGTAAGCCCACTGGCATCTAGATTCACCTAACTACATGAGGAATCAAAGGTGATCCTTGTGATTTGATTGAATGAACAGCTATAACTTTGAAGCTCCAAACTAAGCAAAGCTTATACTAATCTCATCATTACCTGATAAATAAGAATAAGAACCACAAAAACTAATAAAAGTATTTACTCCTGCTCTACGAAAACTATATTTTGTCGTCAGTCTGATCGAATCAGATGATGTACATTTCCAGGAACTGATAGATGGTCTGCGTGACTGGCCGGTCATTAATGATGCATAATAAGGGGTTAACATGACCTTCCCGAGAACCGATCTCTTGAATCGCGAGGTCAACATTTAGGGCATAAAGAATGGTTCTCAAAATAAGAGCTTAAGTTAGTCGGCCACGAAGAAAACTAAATTTTTAGTTTTATGAAATTGCAACTAAAATATTGCCTGTAAGTAAAAAAAAACCGCTGCGCTGCAGGACAAATTGAAATTAAGTATTTTCGCGCCAATGCACTAAATATATTTAAAATTCTTTAATAATGTGTTCCGTCAGCTTATTGATAATATTTAATTCAGATATGTATTGCAGCAGTAATACTCTGCTAATCCGACAGGCACTGTGACTCAATTTATTCAAAGAACCACAGCGCGAATAATACTGGCGGTGGGTACGTATAGGTAGGTACGACCAGACGACACTGGAATGTTAAGTAAAGTTCAGGATGAATTTATAACAAATTTACCAGCTCTGCTAGATTCTAAGCTAGCTCTAGGTATTCCGCAGCTTAACATAATTCCAATTCAAGGAATTTCATGCATTTTGATCAGGCCTGGTATTCTTTTACGTTCTGTACTTTGCATCTATACCACTAATTACATCCACTCCCGATAGAGTATTTTTTAGGCCAATTTTCTAGAGCTCATTGACGTCACGATGACGATGCTGTATGAATGACGACTCTATATACAGTGTGATCTAGTCCCTGTTTAATAAAGCTGACAATTCGACATATAATATGTCAATAAACGTCAAAATTGTAGAGTTGTCGCGCTTTCTTGACATATTTGTCACTTTTATTAATAGCCTGAGCGCGACAATTCCACAATTTTGTCGCCTTGTGACACATATTATTATGACGAATTGTCCGCTTTATTAAACAGTCGGTCTACTCTTGAACGCGATTTCGATCTCAATCTTAAGTTTTGACGGAATTTTGACAGAAATCCTATGGGTGTTTTCTGTTATGCCTACAAGAACCGGCAATCTAAAGGCTTGCTTCAATTCATCTTATTATAAGTTATACTTGTCTCTTTGTATTCTTGTTGTAAAAATGAGAGGGAGAACCGTAAAACTATAGTTTTATAAAAAACTCCTTTTATTTTAATAAAATCACGTGCAAGTAATTAGGGCGGGCGTAGCGCGAGCGCAGACATGACTATCGTAATGAAATCCACTTGAAAGTGCAAAAAGAACACTTCGGAGCACTTCGCTCAGCTTATTATACGTATTAGCCGATAAAAATGAGAAGAACTAAATTAATGGGCAGGCCTGTAATTTAAGCCATTTACTTGTAATGGCGTATTAGTTATAGTATGAAAGGTTAAATTAAAAAGTAATTTGAAAGTATTTTTAGCTTGAAAGGCTTGAAAACTTCAGTAGGTAGGTATAAGCTAAATTTTCAGTTCAGAGAAAAGGCCACAAGTTATAGAATTAGGTCCAAATTAACGAAGGCTACAATAAGTTGCTGAAATATTTTATTGTACAATTTATTAGGTTTGTAGGAAAGGTAGGTACCTAAAGTTCTTGTGTAGTTCATTCTGAAAGTCTTAAATAAAATAATCATTAAGTTTTACACTAAAGTAATTTAAATTACATCCGAAATTAATCAAAAATACTTTATGCCCCAAACTTATGTGCACGGTTCACGCGAATTATTTTCTTATGAAAATCTTGTAGGCCCATACCACCGAGAAAGGTTATATCCTTTATCACGACAGAATAAGGTCGCATGTTCCAGTTCTTGTAGTTTTGACCATAAATCGGGCGGGCCATAAAGGCGTATCATAAAGTGCGTGCAGTTAATAACAGGGTTACGAGTGGAACACGTGTCGCCGTGTGAAGGGACCTTTACGGGGCCTTCTGGCAGCTTGCCTTATTATTGCTGTTTATTGCAGGAGTTCATCAAAATAAGCTTTAGTTATGTATGCTTTAGTTTGTGATTGCACTTTTTATAGAATATTGACGACATGTGTGATCAAAAGAAGAGAAGAAAAGGATAGAATATCTTAGGACTACTGCTCTTCTGGGGTTTAGGTATCTGGTTAATAATCGTTATTATTAACCAGATTATCCTATCACGAGGTCTAAAGAGCCTAAACACGATGATATTTAGCGTTATTATGCTTCATTTTGCAGTAAGACTTGATAAATACCTATAAATACAAAATACATTGCTTAACGACTAGATTCAAACTCAAGATCTTAGCATCAGAAAGAGCTTTATTCGCAACGTAAAATACATAAATTCTCCACCATAGACAAATAAGGCAGTACGAAGATTAAAAAAGTCCCATCTTATTACTATTCGTGTGGCACGTGCAGGCATGCGTCGTACGACGTGTCCTACCAGTGTGCCGCATGCCAGGGCCCCGCCTACGCCTGCTTGGTATGCGAGGCACGGCCTCACCACAATCAAGTGTTTATGACTAATGTAATCTATTGCATGTTCGTTGAGGCCTTGCCTTTTAGTACAATGTTAGACAAGTGCGGTTTGAATAGGTAAATATGCCTTGTATAGTCTTAATGATGTTGTTTCTTCTTATTCCCTTGCTATGCCTCTAGTTTTTACTCTTTCAAGTCGTCATGTTTAACTCATGCGAGGTTTTGCCTAGGTTAGGTGTGAGTAGCAAATATACTTTGGTCGACCGATCATCACGAACCTACCTGCTATGTTATTTGTGCTTATAGCTTCACTACTTAAAAATAATGATTGTTTATTTTTTTTAAAAACCTTTCACGTTACAGTGATTATAAAAAAACGTTTACTGAACCTGCTATTCTAAACTAGAATAAATATTATTCTTAGGTTTTTGATGGTTCACGCTTCTAGGATTGTACGATTTTGAAATCAATCTCTATCATAGCATAGATTTGCCACATGGACTTAAAGTTTACGATAAAGGAATAAACTTAAACTTAAAATTAACAAAAAAATAGTTAAATCAGTATGTAGGTGATACCTGCTGGCCTACCATGAGCTTCATATGGTTATGGTTATGGCTGTCAAAATTGTGTCAACAGTGTCGACACATTCAAACCCAAGAAGAAAATTAATGTGTGGGACAGCCATAGCCATAACCATATGGAGCTCGTGGTAGCCCTGCTGGTTCTTAAGTACATTTTATCTTTTGAAGTACAATACAATCAAATTAAGTAGGAAACTATTAACCGCCACGTTCGTCATAAGACTCTTACGAGAAGCCTCTTGTTAGATCTTGTTAACAAAGGGACAAAAAGTCCGATGTCTTCATACAGATAAGTACACGATGTCGCTTCTTCAAGTAACGAAGGAAAATGCAGAAACAAATGAGCATTGATACTATCTACAAGTATTTTAGAATACGGCGGTTAGTCAGCTGGGGCCGATTTCACAATGAAACTAATCAACCGATCAAATATTTTGACAGTTTTTTATCGCAATATTTTGGGTGTAACCGGCCCTAAATTGATGAAGTGTTTTTTCATGTAAGTAATAAATGTAGTTTGGCAAGTTTTTATTGCTTATATAATATATCACTAGATAATTTACGAGTGGAAAACCAACATCTGGAATCTCTCATCAGAAAAAACATTTTGAAGTTTGAAGTACAAGAAATACTCTAGCCAAATTCGATGTATAGAGTGTTAGTAAACAAACCTACTAATACATACTTAAACCCTTATAATGATAGTTTTAGCATTAATTCGAGATTTGAGCTCTTGCTTAAAATGAAATGATTTTGTCTACTCGACACCAAAAAGAGAATTTTGACTTTTTTGTTGTGGTTAGTTGAAAAACATTCTAAAACGTAATTTATGTTTTTACCTACCTCTCCGCAGGTGGGTAAACCTTCTTACCCAAGTAGGGTATAGTATCATATCAAATGCCTTCATTCTGGCAACTGCAGTGAGATTGTTGTAGGCAAACATTCTACATCGAATGTTGTTGGATTACAATAGTATATTTCATTACAAGTGCGGGAAGGCTGTCATTGCAAAGAGTTCCGACAAATGTCTACCCGAGCCGAAGGCGAGGGTTGACAGTCGGAACAAGTTGCAATGACGGTTCCGCACGTGTACTGAACGACTATTTATAGTACAGTTGCGAAAAAATTAAGCAATTTAATAAAATAATAAAAATACCATTTGCTTTTTTCTCGTCTCTCCACGCAATAAGTTCGTCGTATGTATGCATGTAGCGACTTTTTGACTTTTCCGGTAAAATGTTCTCCGAAGCATTTTGTGCAATTATACTGAGTTCCGGTGGTGTTAATTCAAAAAAACTAGGGTCGAAATTACTCTTTTTGTGCAACAAACAAATAAACTCGCAAAGAAAATTTCGGAAAAATGGCGCCAACGCCAACCGTAAAATATAAGCAGAGATTTTTTTTTTCTTCACCCATTCTGGAAGGCAAAGGGAACTATACCCATACAGCCAAGTCTTCAGTAATTTTTTTTATTGATATGAATTGAAAATGAAATTTAATGAGATGAAATGAAATGAAACCTAACATAACTCATTCAATCAAATCATTAAATCTGTTAATGAAACAAATTAGTAGCTTCTTTTTAGAAATAATACGTATTTGCATGAAGCATAAAAACTTCGATGAATTTTTTTAGTAAAAACTTCATGGTTGGTTTTTCTTTTTAGACATTATTTTGACAGTTGGGAAAGAAAAAGCACTAGTGCGGGAATGGTAAAAAAAAAGCACGCGTGTGTAATAGCCCACATCCCGAACGCTATACGTCCCTGCAATACGCCACTTTTTGAGCAACTGTATTAAAAAAACCTTGCCCACCTCTTGCAGGTGGGTCAAATCTTCTTACGTATATGGCATAAGTACCATATCGTATTCCTTTTTTTGGTAACCGCAGTAAGATCGTGAGAGTTCACGCGACAACCCGCCGAACACTACAGATATATAGATGGATGTATAGATAGCTACGTGCTGGTACATTCATGCTTTGTTCTTGAATCATTACGGGCCTGGGTTTTTGTTGTCGCTGATGCTAATCTCTTGGAGGTCGACAGAGCGGTCACGTTACAGGTGTAATGATGTATTTCTTCCTGGTAGTCGTTTCTTTATAAATTGCCTTAAAAATAACCGGTCAAGTAAGAGTCGACTCGATCACCGAGAGGGTTCCACACAAAAACTGTAATTTACATTTGTCGTTGAAAACTATGCGCTATAAAATTAAAACTCTTAGTAAATCCATTTCATTTAATTTTAATGTTAGGTATTATTACCTTCTGACCTGCGATAGAAAAATAAAAAAAGTTATCAAAGTTATTCAGGTGATTCAAGTGAATACCTAAATGATTTTTAACATTGACTAATGCATACTTTTTCAAACCTTATTTACACAACAATCAAGGTTTTTTTCTTAGAATAAAAAACTCTGTCCGTTATTATTGAGGGCGTCATCCCGGCGAGTCACCACGCATCACAGAGCAACTGATGATGTGACAGGTGACATTGACAGATCGGTGACATGACAGCACTTATAATTGAGGCCAAGGCGGATACCCTTTACCGTCCCGCCCGAATCAAATATATTATCTTGACATCACGATTTGAAGATATTTTAATCAATTTTGATTAGAATCTGTCGTTAGACCGTGTAATTGGTTCAATTAGATGAAAAACTTTAACTTTAATTAAAGGAGATTAGTGTTTTGACTGGTGAACATCCATGTTGTAATAAAACTAGGCATTATGTAGGCTTACAAAGATGTTATACCATTTCTTTCCTTCCTTTATAACCAATTGATGAGAGATTGCGTTCTTTTGCTACTAAAGGGATCAGTCGCACTTTTTATTCCCATGTGCCCCTCTAAGGGGACAGATGGGAATAATCCATATTTTAATCATTAAGAATGTTGATGTTAATCATGGTTTGTAAAAAGCTTTGATGACAAAATGTCTCCATAAGACACAGGATACTTTCAAATCAGCCTTAATATTACACCCTCAATAGTGACAGGTAAGTGTAAGCGCATGCGCATAGCTCCACGTCTCCGAGACACGTCCGTCGCCTCACGCCTGCTTTTTGCGCACTCCTCACGAATAGACACGTACTTGGCTCGCCAAGTGCTGCTAGGCACTTGATTGTAAATAATAGTTGTTTGATTTTCTTGGTTCGAGTAGAAAATACCGAGAACATGCATAAGGAGTGAGCAAAACAACGTGTGAAAATAAAGCCTTAGCCACACACGTGCCAATTTATTCATAACAAAAAAAATATTGCGAAGGGAGAAAAGATCTGAGGAAAGGTCTACCGTGCCTGGGGATAATGTTCGTGTGCCTTCTTTATTTTAATTAAGCATACAACTAACAAATTTTATAAATTAAAAGCCAACTAACTTAATAACATCCTATCTTCGAAACCAGAAGTAATATTTGTCACGGCATCCAACTGTGGGAAACACTTAGAAACATTCCAAATAAACTAAATAAATTACTATAACATACAAAATGAGAAAATTACAAGGAACATCTTTATCTAGCGTCGGAATGGAGGCCGTTTGTTATCCTCCAACACAACATACATCACTTGCTGTACTTATCTATACTTATTTATAAATGAAAAAGTTTGTTTGCCTGTTATGTTTATCCCTGGTTTGGCAGGGAAAAGAAAGAAAGAAAGACTGACGTTTAAAAAAAACTCTGTACAAATATATTTATCACATTTCAATTCATAAAAACACCTCACTCTTTCATAAAATATTGAAGTAATAAAATTCAAAATAGGAGTAGAATTAGTCAGTTGGTGCTTTTTTAGATGACTTTAGTTTAATTTTAACCATAGTTTTATATAACAAAGTAATGCCTCGCAGGTCACGCACGTCAGGAACGTGCCCTGCGATGAACTTGAGGCATACAGATGTTTCAAATTGATGGAACCGAGTGGATTCCCATGTGGAGCCGAGCGGGTCTACTAGTATACTTTTATAATGTGTATTGGTAATACGGAACTCATAAGTTACGTTCACACACTTAACAAGCTATAATTTTAATCAAGTATCAATATAAATAATTATACAACTGCTATACGAAAGTAAACCTTATTTTGGAACGTTTCAGGTTGTATTTTGATAAAATTATTTGTTTGTGGCTCAAATAAAAACATGGTCATAAATTGCTTTAAAGTAATAACTGGTTATCTAGAAGGTACAAGATTTACTCGACAATTCATTCTAAGTTAAGAAAATGTACGCCATCGACGAGAATATATTTTAAACATTAATTTTGTAAAAAATGTGACGCGATAAGAAAAAGACCCGCCTGATTTTGAACAGGTTATTTTATTAATTACATTAATGAAACCAATTACATGAATTAAAAAACAGTCACAAAAAGATAAGAACTGAAAAGAAGTAAATGATGTAAACAAACAAAGATGAGACGTTGAATGCTCATGTCCCGCCACGGACCGACGACATTCTTAAGATGGCGGGAAGTCTGTGGATGGAGAGAGAGCTTCCTGGAAAAGTATAGGGGAGGCCTATGTCCAGCGATGGACTTTCTCAGGATGATGATGAAGTCAAAAGCTTCAAAATCTTGTCTTCGAAAATTTGTAAAATGTCTAATAATTTAAAAAATCTATTTGTTAACTTTCATAATAATATGTTTTAAACTTAAAATAAATCGCTAGGATCATGGCTCCAAGCCACCTGCCCTATCTACAGAGTAAAGTTAGTTATCTAACTAGAGGTTAATGGTGTCCTATTAGAGTTCCGTCGTTATCAGCCATTACAAACCCGACGTGCATTAGGCAGACGATTCTAAAATGAACACTTCATTTTGGTAATTTAAAGTGCCTTCTCAATTAATATGTGTAATCAATTTACTACAGATAATGCGAACAGAATTCTAATGACAACTCTTATTTTAACAAACTGAAATACACAGTTATTTTTATGATGCTAGGTAGGTTCATCCTGAATTGCAGATATTATATCTTCTTTATGATATTTTTCAATCAATAGATAGCATTCCATAAATAAAATAAATTATGCTAAGTGAAGAATAATATTCTGCAAAATATTTTTTTCCGCGTGTCTAGAGCAGTCTTTAGAAATCTATTAATAGCTGACATTAGTACGGTTTATTTTATACAACTAGCTTTAAGGCCACTGGGCCGTAATGAAGTTCACGGATGACTAATCGCCTAATCAAGTATTTGACAGGTTATTTCCGTTGAAAACTGTCAAAAAATCTATGCTTCTGGCTCAACTTAGGCTCAAGCATTATCTCTCTCTCTATCTCTCTCTCATCTGCGTACTGCCCAGTATACATTAAGACAATGGACAAAAACCTTATTTGGGAGGAGTTGCCACGAAAACGGCTAAACGGATTACGATGAATTTGGCATGGAGATTCTGGATCTCTGGATTTCTGGATTATGGGGATTTGCCTCCAAAATTATCTCTTAGAAGGGTAAAATTATGAGGTACTAGCCTTCATATGAATGCGCACCAAGTCGCGGGTAACCACTAGTACAGTATAAGATGATTCATGCTTTATGTGTCATAAAGTTTATTCCTTGCAAGCGGATTACAAGTCAACGAGATTATAACAAGCAGTTCTTTATTTTCTATGTAAATGGCTGATTAAATTATTTATTGCACTGAGAAAGTGCTTGGAACGGCTTAGAGATACTAAAGACGCTCTTCTTAATTGAATTTCATAAAGTACTCATAAGTATGTTGTGCTTATTGTGATTTATAGTGAAGTTAGTAGCAGTAGCTACATTTAATAACCTTCAAAATTCACATAAATTATCTGAACTTAATTATTTTCTTAATGTACGCTAGCAACTATCTATTAACTGAAGTAAATTCTTTAATAAGCAATTTTATAATGTTTAGCTTGATAAACAGTATGTTTTTATTTAATTATTTGGACCCTTTTCTACCAAATTACAAGGCTTCGATTCCCGTGTTGGTATAAAATGTTTTGCACAATTTACAATTGCTTTAATTTGAGGCTGTCAAAATTAAATAACAGCCATTTTAAGTACGAATACATTTTATTTCATAACTGTAAATATAATATTTTCTATCATTATTTCACTTACGTGAAATCGAGTGTGTTCTTATTTTATACATCGGAATCCACTAAAACCTAGTATTAAAATTCTTTACAGCAGGTGGGTTTATTTAGAGCACTGTCCATAAAATCAAGTGTAATTTCCAGGCGTGCCTTGCTATTCATGTAGCGGTGGCAGCATCTGTGCACGGTAGGGCACGCGGCGCCGTATTGAAAGCAGACGTGACTCGTCCCCGATGTAAACGACTTGTCTCACTTGACTTACCAGTTTTGATACTTTGGCGAAATACAATCTCACGGAGATGCAAGGTAAGGTAATCATAATTCACATATTCACTGTAAGGGACGTTAGGGTCGGCTCTGCTTGCTGGCTTGATAACTCCACCACCAGAATTGGTCACTAGCTGATATGATATGCCAACCTTCTGTAGGTCCTTTGAAGATTCCTAAAAAAGGGCATTTTGCATTCCGTAGGTAACAGACAGCTAGTCCATAATAACAGTTTTCCACGGGGATTATGGTTATAATTTAAGAATTTATAGGTGTGGGACCAAGAACATTGGTGTCATAAGGCGAGTCCAATTAAAAGGACCATTGGTGGCGTAGTATTGCCCTATGAACCTGTAATTTAATTGTGGAACCAATGGGATTAATGAAAAATTACAAAACACGAGACGATTACGAGAGATATTATAAATTTTGTGTTTCTATTTTTGTGTCATTATTTTTTATACAGGGTGTCCCATAAGTCAACGTCCAACCGAAAACGGGTGATGCGCCAAGTCATGATAGTTAGCAGAAAAATATAAAAAAAAATATTTGTTACGTAACTTTCGAGTTATGAGTATTTAAAAAAAAACAGAAAAAACTGACACCCTGTGATGATCTTTTAAGTCCTGTGACTACAAATATTAACTTTTCATCAAAATTAAGCCATAACTGCCTCAGTTTTCAATGAAATCGTGGAGTTTTGGCCAACGTTTCATTTCAGATAATTACATCACCCAACTTTAACCGTCTGTACCGCAAAAAAAATGTACCACATTATCATGGCATGTAACTTTAAAAATTGGCGCATTTATCCAGAATTCCAAAATGGTATAATACTTGCTAGAGTACTTCTTAGTTTTGGAAATAAAAAATGTTTTTTCAACTAAACCGGATTTCCAATCAATTTTATTTCAATAGATAAAATGTTTGTACCCTTTAAATGATGGACTTAAAATGCCTACGCTGTGTTTTTAAGTGACTCACAATTCACAGGTACAAGTAATACCATTTCGACAATGCAAGTAAACAGATAGATCCACCATCTTGTCGAAAGAGTAATAACATAACCATGGGTTCTCAAGTAATTTGATAGGTTTAGGTAAAAGTTTGAAATAAAATTCAATCATAGGATTACTTCAATCGTGGTTTTAATCTAAAGTTTGCCTTCGCCCGTCGCCGGTCTTATTACATGGTTTTTGACGTGATAACGTCTTATAATTCGATGGAGCCGGCTGCTCGTATGAAAAAACATGACTCATGTGGCGTTACCTCGCTCTGAGGCGTTCCATTTAATACTTAAAGTGCAAGTGAGAGCGCGGAACGAGCGACAAAGAGGCACAATCGGCCTCCACGTTCGGCAGCGTTCGACATCGGTCTCTCTCCTACTTGAGTGAGCGATGCGTCCGCGTGGACAGCTGTATGACGTTGTCACGTTCAACTGTCGTCAGTTAACTGGCTTAACAGACAGCTGATTTTTTTTAAGGAAATGTAGAGCTTGCATTACTGCTGAAGGCTAACAGTTTGAACATTTGCTGTAAATCCTTGATGTAGTTAAATTAAAATCACGATTGAAGAAATCCTATGATTGAATTTTATTTTAAACTTTCACCTAAAACTAACAAATTACTTGAACACCCATGGTTATTACTCTTTCGACAAGATGGTGGCTCTATCTGTTTACTTGCATTGTCGAAATGGTATTACTTGTACCTGTGAATTGTGAGTCACTTAAAAACACAGCGTAGGCATTTTAAGTCCATCATTTCAGGGTACAAATATTTTATCTATTGAAATAAAATTGATTGGAAATCCGGTTTAGTTAAAAAAACATTTTTTATTTCCAAAACTAAGAAGTACTCTAGCAAGTATTATACCATTTTGGAATCCTGGATAAATGCGCCAATTTTTAAAATTACATGCCATCATAATGTGGTACATTTTTTTTGTGGTACAGACGGTTAAAGTTGGGTGATGTAATTATCTGAAATGAAACGTTGGCCAAAACTCCACGATTTCATTGAAAACTGAGGCAGTTATGGCTTAATTTTGAATTGTAATTTACAGAAGGGTTATTCATGCTTACGTTGCAGAAAAAAGTTTCATGAAAAGTTAATATTTGTAGTCACAGGACTTAAAAGATCATCACAGGGTGTCAGTTTTTCCTGTTTTTTTTAAATACTCATAACTCGAAAGGTACTTAGCAAATATTTTTTTATATATTTTTCTGATAACTGTCATGACTTGGCGCATCACCCGTTTTCGGCTGGACGTTGACTTATGGGACACCCTGTATATAGGGTCGCAGAGCCGGTAGAAAAAAATATGGTTAATGTTTATGAGGCCCGGAGTCAATATTCAAAGCATCAAAACCGTTTCCGCCATCTGCTGAAGTTTGACAGCACGTTCTGAATTCCAAACTTTGAATTCAGAACTCGTGCTGTTTCCATGACAACATAATGACTCTATCGATACGACAAAACCTATCAGAACAAGCTTTATCACCTCAGACATAAGGTTCAAAATTCTTATTCCCAACGATATTGGCTTTATTAATTACTGCATTAATAATTATCAACTATTGTCTCATTGAAGTTCTGAGAAGTGATAATAATTCATGAAATTCGAGACGTTTTCGTGTGGCGCTGAGATAAAATTCAAATACCTGGAGTGAGTGTCCTGATAGTACCAGTAATTGAGAGCATTTCCATAATTCATGAACAGTGTGTCGTCCAGTTCCACTTAGCGGGAGCCAGGCGAAGGAACAGGAGCGTGTTCTTATCGCATTTATCATGAAAACCTTAAATATAATGACGTTGAATCAACATGAGTTTTACCAATCCTTCAACTTGTTTTACCACTGGAACGGACTAATTAGGCCCAGTAGTTACTCAACTCACATTATTTATTCCAAGTGTTCAAACATTTTGCAAAGATCTCAAGCAATGGTGTCTCTAAAGGCCTGCGCACATCTAGGCTGAAACGCTGTCATATTTGACAGCGCGTTTCACGTGATCGCCAACGCCACCGCCTAGATGTGCTCAAGCCTTAATTGATAAATATTTAATCTGATGTCTTTACACAAAGAAACTTACAATTAAACAAATATTTACAAAATGTACAAAATACACAAGAAACAGTTGAGCTATCTGCAGATCGTTACAAATCGTTAATGTCAATTTAAAACGGAAGAATTCAACTGATGCTTGACGTTCAAAAATGACCAAAAATTTTGACTACAATGCAATACCAATACCCCCCATATTTTACTCGAGTTAGCTGAGCTGACTGTAATATTGGTATCAGCGACATCGCCAGCTGAGCAGTTTAATAAATGAGTGTGGAGGTGTGCAATGCTCACTGCTCAGGCAATCTGGCATCAGTCGGCGCAGTGACCGGCTGTGCGTTGTCGCGGCGCCAGATCAACTAAATGGTGCTTAGCCTCTCGGGTCAGGCTGTTTAGCTTGTCTGCTATCTAAAACGTTTCGCAGTCTTTTGTCTTTGTGCAAAATTAATTTACGTACTGCGTTTAATTTTAACATACTTCATGATTCCTTAGCGGTCTCCACTCTTCATTATGAAGACCAAGAATAAACAAAATACAGCTGTAGTCTCTAATAAATTAGTTCAGTTTCATCAAACCTTCGTCACATTTTCGTCTAAAAGCTTGTGCACATCTTGGTGATGGTGAATGTGATCACGTGAAACGCTGTCAAATATGACAGCGAAATTTAACAGCGTCTCAGCTGGTCGCCATCGCTATCGCAGATGTGCACAGGTCTTAAATCAGGAACATAAATTCGCCACTATTTTACTTGAAGTTGCTTAACCTCAATGCTTCAAATTGCTGTTATTTTTATAAAGTGTTTTAGCTGATGTCAACAAACATCCCATGCCACTTCACCATCAAGGAATGTGATATAGATAGCGGGCGTGTCGGGGCGCGGCGTGATGAATGCGGCGCGCTGTCGGCGATGGACGGTGGACGGCTCACGATGGATGGCATGAGGGTTGCACTCCAATTGCTTCCGCGGCCATGTCACTCTCAACTTATTGGATTTAGACAAAAGGGTACTGAACAATTAGGGGTTGAATAAATCTATGTCCAACGATTTGTTCCTCTTTTAGGGAACTGAAGCTGAAAGCCGCAGTATTTTTTCATATTGGTTAACTAAATTTTTTTAATCACCAAGGGTACCCTTGGTGAACTGCCAACGATCCTATAATGATTATTATAAAAATGTGATGATTGCACTGTGATAAAATAAAGATAACCAGTGTGTAAGCAACTGCCATCACCACCACTATACGTAATAACAAATAGTGACATGGATAATTTTAAGCAATGTCTGACACCCAAGTAATGCTTGTAAGGCCATCATAATGTTTTATTAGTTATGATTACTTGCTGGTTTTTAAAGACTTTCATTTTTATGATTATTTATTTTTTAATGCTATTGACAATAAACCAGAACTTGATTTGCTATAAGTTGGCTTTTTATTTGTGACTGTTTCTACTAACACTCAATTTTAGCGTGAATACTCCAACAACAACCCCACTGGCCATTCCCACCAGTGGGGTTTTTTGGCTGGTATTGTTTATCAACACCATTTGCCTGGAAAAGTCTACTGCTAGGTTTAGGCTTTTTAAGACGTTATTCCATACACTTCCAGGAAGAACGAATTTGAGGTCCGTTCCGGGTTATTCGGTTAAGGTTATTGAACTAAGTTTTAATGGTTATAATATTATTGGGTTCTGCAGCCTATGACTCACCCACTTTAGCCCGGAGGTCTTCATATTCCTCCTGCTATCCAACCAGATACCCACCTTTACGAGATCATTTAAAAATCTACGCCATCAGAATCTTAAATGCAATCCTGAAAGATCCATTAGCATTACTATCCTTATTTCAACTGCATAAGGTTCAAGTAAAAGCATATTGACATCTTTACTCCTCAAAACAAAAGACAGTATCAAAGCAGATGACGTCAGCACGTGACACGACTGCCGAAGGAAGAGGGTTCTGTTATTGCAGGATTAGGAGCCGATCGGATTTAAAGTTTGGATATTGGATGTGTAATATCGTTATCAGGGGAAGAAAAGCTGGTTTCCAAGTTAATGATCACCTACTTAAGTTAAACAAAGGTTTTCCTTATTCCCGTAAATATATTAAAGGTTCGGGGCGTTAAAAAAAAGATCTAAGAAAAAGTAAAAGACGAAAATCTTTTGATTCAGTGTTAGTTCAATTCCAAAATGCGATACGAAGCACGTTTCTTTCCTATTTCATTTTTTATATTAATGTTTGGGTCGAACGAACTAAACTGTATCAAATCCCAGTTTCCCCGACTGCTTGGATTTATTCCTGTCCCCAGCCCGTTAAATCCTTTCCGTACTCAAACCGCAGTATATTTCTATAAACTGTCTCCTTAAATGTAATGTGGAGGCCTCGGCTGATGGCCTCCATTCCCAGTCGCACCACGTCCGCTACCACGTCCCCTTGCTGATCTACTTCTTAGATATTACCATATTATTTAAATACTTCGGTTTCGAACGTGTTGTTTTCTGAATTCTTAATTGAAAATGGTTTTTCTATTATTTCTTTGTTTGCACTTGCATCTGTTTCTGTTTGTGCGTTTGTCTGCAAGATTGAATACTATTGAACGGTTTTTTTTATAAAAACGCTTTATTGTATAAATAACAGTGTTCAGATGAATTCGATTCATCCTAAGATCTCCACAAAAGCTCAAAATCGTGTCAAGCAAAAAATATAATTTATAGAATCGTGACAGTAATTTGTATTGTAGTGTAACAATTGATTTATTTTACAGTTCCAGTATCGATTTGATTTTATGGTAGTCACTTGCCGATCTGTACAAAAAGCTTAATTTAAGTTATGGTTGGCTAAATCATAATTTTAATGAAACAGACAGCAAAAAATTACTGCAATCATAAAAAGGTAATTTTAATAAAAGTTAAGTCGACATTTAAATTCAAACTTACGGATGGACCTTAAGAATTACAAAACCAAATGACTGTTTGATGTTCATCCAATTCATAAACATTTATAACGACATACCGACAGTAAACTCCACACGGCCTGAAGAAAATTATTGGTTTCGCAATTTTTTAATTGAAAACTAAATAGTCCGTGCGACGCCTGCAGACCAAATGTCTGTCATTACCTCGAAGGGGAATTACAATCCTATCTCAGGAAAAATACAAATTGGATGCACTTCAAATACGAATGAGTATTTAAATGCTTTCAATTAAAACTCTGTTTGCATTATACATTTTCATTTAAATAACCATTGTTACAATAACTTAGATATGCATAAGGTAGTATTTTCATATAATCTTTTTAAATGTTATGCGTAGGTACAAATAAAATAACGAACGTTGACCTTTAACTTCATATCTAGAAGTTGTAATCAATCACAGAAAGAGTAGCTCGAATTCATTATTCATAATATGAAAACATTAAAACATGAGTGCTAGATACGCCAGATTGGGGCCCGCCAGCGACAAGCCCGTTCATATGCATTTATATATGGCGTGGAGCCCAACCGGTCCCTTCACATCGCTAATTGACATTCGACAGATACACAGACATACAACTAACCCATAAACCAACCCAACAAAACACACCCAAAAACCACAACGTTATAATTCAATTTGCACTGACCACAATACGCAGGATTCAGCAAAGCGTTCTACCAACTACACCATAAAAGAAAGCTTCGCGAATCGTTGCAAAAAGACAGAGAACATTGATCTGTTGTTGCAGCGAAATAAAAGCTATTTTCTTGAGTGATCGGTCAGTGCTTGTCACGTTTTATATCATTTAAAAAGCGGAGCGAGGCGGACTGCTGCAAGGGAGCACGTTGGGTTCGCTACTTAATCATTTATACATCTTAATTCAGTGGGGTCAGGGCTCGTTATCAAATGCAGGGGCGTGGCTCTTGTGACGTTTGGTTGCGGCTGGTGGTGCAACAGGCAGGAATGCCCGGTGCAGAACCTGTCCTGTCCAACATAATATGCACTTGATGTCTGCTTATAAAATTCACTTCTGAGACTTTTACTCAGGATACATACTACATCTGATATTGTTATCTGTAGATGTAATTTCTCTTAGAAAATAAACTTCTGATTATGGTAGATAACTACAGCGATTGTCGAAGCTCAAATATTAAGCAACTCTAAATGTAAATTGAGATAAAGAATTAATTTAAAACATATCTACAGTTCATTTGAATAGGAAATTACCAAGTGATTTAAATTATGATATCGTTAAACGATGAAGCTCTACTTAGATACGGATCAATTAATAAACATTAACACATCGTGGTGGTCCTACTGGCATGACATAGGACCCCCAACACTTACCGTGGATGATGTAAGTGGCGACTTAGAACGTCCAGGAGATGGGCAGCAGCATTTCCTGACTTAAAACCAACACTTCGTTCAATAATTCGCCCGTTAAGTATGATGATTACGACATACCCACTAAAAACTGGCCGAAGCTTTTGATGATGATGATGAGGTATAATCATGAAAATTGACGATTGGGTAGTTCCAAATGTAGACTTTATTTACTCGTTAATTTTCAAAAACACTTATCGCGTTCTTCAAAAACCTGTAAGTACAGTTGTTGTCAAAGTGGCCGGTCACGCCTGCGCCCAATCTTCATAAATCATGTCAGTCGCCTCGTCAACTGCTTTATTGTAGCGGACGATACTTACACGGTACTTGCTATACACATCATTAATTTACAAAAAACTTGATAAAACGACTCCAAGTTGGAGTAATCACATGGCGAAAAAAACTTTTGATAGATGGTTATTGCACGAAATCACGTATTTGCACGTTTTATTAATGATGAGTACAAAAAGTAAAAATCCAAACATCCTTGTAATTCCATTGAATAAAACCATACGTAACGATGAAAATGATGATGATGATGAGTAATAAAATATGTTCTTTATAAAAATAAAATTGGTGAAGTAAGGATTAGTTTGAAACATCGTAGCTAGGCAAGTTTAGGTGCCAGTTCCACGCGGGAAATATAAACATTTGAAGATTAATTATCACAACAACGCTATGAAGCCCCAATCTAAGCAAAGCTCGTATGAAGACTGATAGAGCTAAGAGGATATTCATGTGCACTTTTTTCGATGCATTATTATTACACCCAGTTTTATTTTTATTCCCATCCGAAGTCAGTAATTGGAAAACTTTAAACAATGCAGTAACTTTTTTGCCCGAATCTCCGACGACGTTCTGACATTGACAGGTCCGGATTGTCCACTTGTCAAACCTCTTTATACAATGTACAGTTATACCACAGTTTACACTGCAACTTGAGAACTGTTAAATGTTCACATTTATTATGGCTAGAGAACTGTTGAAGTGCATATAGTGTGATTAAACTTGCTTGCCTCTTGGATTTTCCTAACCGACTAGGTTAAGCAACGTTTGGCGTAGCCACCATTTGGATGGGTGACCACCATTTGGTTGGCAATGGCCCACCTGAGTGCTTCCTGTTTCAAAATGACCTATTCAAGCTGTTTCTAAGCCGGAGGCTTTAGGGTGGCCTAGAAACTCCTATATCAAAATACACTAAGAAACTAAGCTCATCATACAAAGTAATCTAAGCAGGTACCTACTTGCTTAGTAATAAGTATGTACTCGTAGGAATCTGTGTCGTAACCTGATATTCCAGTACCAACGTTTTGTCTCTTTAATATGAAGCTTGCAATCATTATGTCGTGAATCGTTTTATGAAAATAACAGGCATTAGTGATGTTTGTATCACTTATTACCTGGTATTAAGTTAATTTGACGAAGTATCACATTTTCTCGACTTTGAACTGTTTGAGATATTCACATTCAAGTCAAATCATGTCATGTCAATGATTGACTGGATGATGTTTGAGCTTAAGGCTGAGATTCATAGACCGCACTTTGCTTTACAGCAAAGCAGTCTTCGCAAAGTAATCTTTGTTTGTCGAAGTTTCCTATCAATATTTTGAATAAAGAAGAGCTTGACAGAACTATGAAATATAATTTTGCTCGAAAGTTGAACTTTTCATTGAAGTAAAGTCAAAGTTCGGTCTATGAATCTCGGCCTATGACTCGCACATCTACCGCGAAGGCGATGGCAATCAGAGAAACGCTGTCAAATATGATAGCGATATTTGATAGCGTTTCAGCTGATCCCCATCGCCATCGCCTAGATGTGCGCAGGCCTTAAGTATTTGATCATTCAGCATCCCCTGATATCTGTCAAATTGTAGATTTTATTATCGAAATCACTGAACTTATTATTATTTTGCTGTATTGTGATATGCAGTGAATATGCATTTATTGGTTGAATTTGTCACAAGTTGCTTAGTACGTCCAAGAAAAAACAACTGTTAATGAAATTCCATAATGATTGTCACCTGACCTGACAGGAGAAACCTAGTAACGCCTGAGAATCGATAAAAGAGAATTTGACGTTTTGATGACAGGTTCTGTCACCAAACGTCAGATTCTTTAGAATGTAAAATGAAAATGTGCGTGTGTAAAACCTCCCCCAACCCCCTGAGACCTCTAACTTACCTGTTGAAATATTAAAGACTAATTAGTACCGTACAACCTATAACTCACAAATATTTGACCTCACGGCTTTCAAGAAAGCCACGACCGTCATAAAGCTGACGTAATGCGAAGCTTACGGCATTGGCATCCGGCCAATAGGCGTTAACTATACGCTTGGAGGTTACGGGTAGTAAAAGCCAAATGGATCAGCATCATCATCCTGAAGAAGTCCACGTAGACGTAGAAAACGTACGACGTCCCCACACCGAAGCATTGACAAATTGAAAAAATCGCAGCAAGTCGGTGGATGAAGAATGCACAAGAGTCAAATGGGTAATCACCGAGACACTTCTTCTTCTTCTATCGTGTCAATGGAACACTAGACAATTTTCAAGTAGTATTTTGCCACCTCTACTGCATGGCCCGTGGCGTTGTTAAGGTAAACACACCGAGACACTAGTTTCCATATATTTTGCAGTAATAAGATCGTCATATCACGATTACCGCTATTTTAGCAACCCCTATGTTTCCGTGTTTTAATTTTCCAAAACAATGCATCTGTCCTCGGGAACTGAACCCACGTCCCTAGCGGCCACTTTATTTCATTACTAATTCAACGAGCAAGCCCACTGAATTAAAATTGCCTTATACCATTCAGCTAGCATCACTATTGTATAGCAAAATCGACCTTATTTATACCAAAAGTCTTTAAACTCCTTGCGATTTTTGTGTGACTATGTGAGGTGTAGTTGAGCCATTTTGTGGGTAGTAAGGGCGTATCTAGACGGCGCGCGAAGTGTTTTTTTAATCCGTAATAGGCACGAGGGGGGGGGGGGGAGGGAGGAAGGGGGGGAGGGGATCCGATAGCGGTCACTATGATTAATGGAGCTTGAGGTTATATTTGGGAAAGCGACTGGTTTGTGGAGAGTGAGCTTTTCCACAGCTTCTCTTCATTTGACTGGCCTCTCAGCTCAGTTGGCAGCAGCTCTGCCTTCTGCGCCGTAGGTCGTGGGTTCGATCCCCACGAGAGCAAATATTTATACAGTAAACATAGATATTTTGTTCTCTGTCTGGGTGTCATATTGCATTCTAATATATCAAATATGGTTCCCATAGTACAAGCTCTGCTTATTTTGGGGCTAGATAGTGGTGTGTGGATTGTTCGCATTATTTATTTAATTAGCAGCTTCAGTAAAATACTCAGGCATCGGAATACAACAGTCCATTTCAATAGCATATGATCATTTTGAGGTTGGAGGTAATACAAAATAATGAAGGGATCCCACGTTGCCAAAAGCCATGGCAAACCATTGATAAGGTATAAATAAATGAAAGCCTCCTCCATACTATCACACCATTTGAAAAACAACGCCAGTAGCTTTGCCTAATTAATAGCGGTCAGGCACGGGATTTGAACCCGCTACCCGCTGCGTATATCGCTTAACCTACTACGAATTGTAATTAGCGTATTTATACAGAAGAATATTTAATATTTTACAAACCATCCAACTTAAGTTATTGCTGAAATAAATAGAATTGACCTGAA
This sequence comes from Thera obeliscata, assembly GCA_947578465.1. Taxonomy (NCBI): domain Eukaryota; kingdom Metazoa; phylum Arthropoda; class Insecta; order Lepidoptera; family Geometridae; genus Thera; species Thera obeliscata. Next base: position 228,069 of record OX387913.1, read on the forward strand.
ACTGTATTTTTCAGGCACGGTACACATCCTCTCTGCCATAAAGTCACGACGCATTACGTAACTCACGACAAGTCTGCGATAAACGAAATAAGGTTACATCTGCCAAAGGTACCTACTACTTTTGACGTGATAACGTCTTATAAATCGATGGAGCCGGCTGCACGCACGAAAAAACATGACTCATGCGTCGTTACGTCGTTTCGTCGTTCCATTTACCTGAGCCCGAGCCCGGGTCGGATAATTGGTAAGGGTAAATGAGGGTAAGGGTAAATGAGGGTAAGGGTAAGGGTTCGGTCGGGTTCCGGGTCCGGGTCCGAGAGTTCGAGTCCGAGTCCGAGTCCGAGTCCGAGTCCGCGAGTCACAAATATTAATTAAAATTATTTTGAAAAATGCAACCATTCCATCAGTATTTTCTTATGACGTTATCACGTTCAACTATCGTCAGTAAACCGACTTTACAGACAACCGATTTTTTTTTGATAGCACAAGCGTTCGAGATCAATGATTGCTAATGAATACTAGTCGCGGAATATAATAATATAATATAATATAATATAAAAAATTTAAAAATATAATATTTTTTAAACTAAAAAATGTCACGTTTGATATATAGCAAGCGTTTGAGATCAATGATTGCTAATGAATACTAGTCGCGGACCCGTTGCAATTTTTATAATAAGGGCTGTTTGTTAGTGTTTGTTAGGGCAAGCGAAACAGCCATTTGAACACTGCATTATTTGCAGGGTTTTAAAAAGTGGCGTTCCACAGCAATGCCTGCTAATTTTGGCTTATCGCGGCCCGATCGCGATTTACGCAATACACTCACTTAGTTGTTTAGTATCACTTGTTATAATGAATAGCGGAACATGTTAAAACGTGCATACCGTGTTAAACTCCCGTAGGACACGGCATGTGGCCTGTGGACACAGGACCCGCGGCGCTAATTATACCATCCGATACCATCGGGGCGGGGTTATGCTTTATACGGTTTTGCTGTAATAACCATTTTGTAGCAATTTCCCAGTATTATCATTCAACTTTAAAAGTTACCAAAATTAATGTGCCCTTGGCGGAAGGAAGCCCTTTGTGGCAATTTTGATGAGGTTTGAGGTTAAACGAGACATTACTATGGGTGTTATATTGTATTTTAAAAATATATTTACAAAAATATGTGTGTAAGTGTTATATTAGCTATCTGGTTCCCATAGTGGTAGTAATAACAATAGGCCTACCATGAGCTCTGTCTGGCTCTGTCTCTGGTTCTGGTTTTGAGTCTGTGTGAGTGTTGATTAAATAAATTCTACGTAATACTATCACAACGTCACACACACAGTATAATGCACTGATCAGCACTCACACAGACTCAAAACCAGAACCAGAGACAGAGCCAGACAAAGCTTATGGTAGGCCTACAAACAATGTTTAGTTAGGGGATAGATAGTGTTGCGTGGATAGTTTATAATATTAATTTATTTATTGAATACATTAATTGTGCATTGTGTTGTCACTATAAAGCCCGTAATTAAAGTTTTTTTTAATACAACTTCTTAGTCTGATGGAACAAACTTATATGACCCACCTGATGTTAAGTGTTAACCATCGCCTCTAACAAAGCATTGCCTTGTAGGTCTTTCTTCCTTCCTTCCTTCCTTGAACGTGCCCTACGAAGCACTGCATTGCCTTCATCAAATTGATGCATGCAAGCTGATGTTCAGCCTCACGTGCCCAGTAGATGAAATCGCCCACATAATGAAACACAGCAATGCTGCTTCACGGCAGGAATGGGCATGGTGGTAGTCGGTACTTCCTCAGACGAGCCACACACAAAGAGCTCTACTACTAACGACGTTTGTGTAAATAAATGTAAAACTTATTTATCTAATTTCAAGTTTAGCGTGTATTGTAAAAGCTAAAACTTTGTAATAGCTTCGAGCGCGGCACATGTATTGTAAGGTTTGTAGAAGGATCGATAGATTGCCTCGCGATTGTGCACAAAGAAACCACTTTACATTTTGGAAAGTCTCGAATAAACGGAATTGAACCATTTAAGTTCAATCGTTTCCTCTCTACACTCAGCATACTTTGTTCCACCCCTCTTAAACACCCTCACTTCTATTTCCTTGGAAATAGAGTCTATATTCTTGTGAAAAACCCCTTCTGGGGTATTCAAAGTTGGTATTTTGAGGATGGTGTTAAGGTAAACTAGATCGTTTGCGTTTCTAACACGTCTTTGTTTATTTGATTCCGTCGTATCGGGAGGTGTAAGGGCTGCTGTGGTCCTGGCGTTGAACAGAATCTGACCAACACTTTCGTTGTCAACATTTTTGTCGTAAGAAGCAGCAAAATTCAACAAAAAAACCAACCACCAATAAACCAAAGGCACCAGAGGATGGAGCAATGGACAGTAGCATCTTCTAGCGCCAGTACTGCACTCACCAACCTGATGGCTGCCAAGCGTGACTAAGGTGAATCCTCATGCCGCCTTCCTACGGTGCGTGATATCACGCACCAGTCCGCACCGCGCACGACGACGCACGGCAACGCACACAGAAAATGCTCCTGTGCTACCGCGCACCTCGGCGCACGAGACCGTTCCCATGATGTGTCGTGCGAGCTAGTGCGCGATATCACGCACCAGTGGGAAGGAACCAGATATATGAGAAAGGCTTTATGTCCATCATCATAAAAGTTATTCGGGGTTTTTTTGTAAACTTTGTAGATTTAACATTTAGACTTGTCTAGACTTTGACACTGAAGCCTTGCGCACATCTAATAGCCCCTTCCCACTGGTGCGTGATATCGTGCACCAGCCCGCACCAGCTCGCACGAAACACCATGGGAACGGTCTCGTGCGCCGAGGTGCGCGGTAGCACAGGAGCATTTTCTGTGTGCGTTGCCGTGCGTCGTCGTGCGCGGTGCGTGATGATCTGCAGAACCAGGCACCGTAAGAAGACAGCTTAAGAGTTCTGCGGTAGCAGTCAGTGAAACGTTGTCAAATATGACAGCAATATTTGGGAGCGTTTCACTGGTCGCCACCGCAGAACGTTAATATGTGTGCTAGGCTTAAAACGCACAGAGATATCGTATCGGATACTATAACCAAGATTCTTATCCAAATTGCTTTGCAATCTTAGCACCGATTCGTAAACTGGAGATACCCGGCTCTACTGCATCCTGTAGGCCTACCACAAGCTCTGTCTGGCTCTATCTCTGGCTCTGGTTTTGAGTCATTTTTATTTGTTCTTTTTTCCCTACGCCATCCAGTGATTTTAGGCACGACAAATAAAATAATATTAGGTGACCGCGAGTGCATTTGTTAATATTTAGTAATAATGTTCGTATAATCATCGTACCGTGAGCAAAGGCCTGCGATGCAAGTAGGTATTGTATTCAAATAGAATTGTACCTGTGGTGTGAAAATATTCGCTAGTACCGCCTATGACCCTACCATCGATTATACGTAAACTTGGTTGTGAGAAAAACTCGAATACAACTAGAAAGCAAGTTACTTCGAATGACGTTTATTCGACATGAAATTGACAATTTTTGTTTACAGGAGCCTAATCTCGGCTCATCTCGAATCATTTTGCAATTTTATTTATTGCTTCTTTTCGAAGAGAGAATGGATGACTTCCTGGAGTAATTCATCGACGACCTCATTGTAGAAGCCTCGACAGCTACGATATACGGAAAACGTAGAAAATCTTGAATGTCCCATACACATTGGCATTGCACAATGCACAACCCCGCACTTTTTCTACGTTTTCCGTATATCGGCTCAAGGAAGCATCCATTCTCTCTTCGAAAAGAAGCAATAAAATAAAATTGCAAAATGATCCGAGATGAGTCGAGAATTAGGCTCCTGTTACGTCTCATCTCTACTAGTAAACTTTGTCCAAAGAGTGTATATTTCCTAGAAAAAATAAGAGTTAAAATGATGATAATAAGCTTTTTGTTTGACTGGTGGGAATAGTTTTATGGCACTTTGTTCAAAAACCAAGTACAGTCAGGGTGCATTTACAAACCCCAACTACTACGCCGCCGTAGGATCCTAAGTAGTCAAGGATTTCTAAAAAATATAATTTTCCCTATCGGTGGGTATTATTTAGATAGCTTGGTTAAATCTAAAATATGACGAAAACTCAATACATACATAATAAAATAAATAATTATCCAGTGCTACGCCGTAGCACTGGATAATGCTACGAAAAATAAAACGTTCTTATTGTATTTTTTCATTATTATTTGCCTTGCGCATATTATGTAAACGTCCTGCGGTGGTGGTCAATGAAAAGCTGTCAAATATGATATTTGACAGCATTTCACTGATCGCCACCGCTGAACGCTTAGTTGTGCGCAAAGCTTTGGTTCGAATATAGTGTTGAAGTGTTCAAAGACCGTTGCATATTGAGATAATGTAAATTAGCACAACAATAGTAAGGGTCGGGGCACACTGCGACGCAATCTTGCGTTTTCCATATGAATAGAGGCGGCTCCAGACGCCATTGTGCGAAGAGCTTTATACTTCCGGGAGTACCTATAGCTATGCCTAGAGTTCAAGACAATCAAAATACAGTGATTTCATTAAAATTACAATCATTTTTATTCAGTATTAAATTTACTGATTAATTTTACATTTTCGAACTACATTAAATAAGAAAGAGAACATTTTGTTGTTGATCATCGATTTAGAAACCCCTATTTGTTTATACAAAAATATAACCTAACAATTTAACAATGGCTACAACTAATTTAGCTTGTCTGGAAAATATTTGCATCACTTGTCATTGCGTAGACGAAGTTTCGAAAAAACGTGGGAAAAACAATAAAATCAACACCAAGCGATCGTGATTTTATCTACTGTTCTTTGTGATCACATGTGACCTTATAACAAGTACATCTGAAAATAAAACATGTGCTAACTTAAAAATCGCTAACATCCACCTCCCAACACTCAAGCTAAAAATTTCTAATCAAAGTCCTATTAGCAATATCAATGAAGTAGGCAATCAAATAGAATCCAATCTTCTAAAACGGTTAATGAGTGGAGTGCAGGGCTCCCTCGAAGGTATCCTCTCAATCAGCTGTAATCGATGCCAGTAATCCGCGAACGACATCGCCGTGCAAATCGCGTGAAAGACGCCTTATTTATCGAGAGGGAACTCAATATACGGGGTACTATTTCGGACAGTGCCGTTATTTAAAACATTAAAAATTTTTCGAGGAATTTGGGTTAGGAGTTTTTAATACCCTGCCTTAGCACTAAAATCATTTGGAAAGCAAGCTCCTTTATCAAAAATCGGTAGGAGCAAATCAGATTCGGAGTACCTACATACACAGTTTGTTGGAGCTATGCCTCCAAAACTGTAGAGTAGACTACGAGTTATATTACCACCTATGACAAAGACACTTGCTCATGGGTGTTACAATCTTCTTCTTATCGTGTCACCGATTCTTTCGAACCAAGTGCGGTGAAAGGATTTTAAGTGAACCTCAAAGAGGCTCCTTTCGTGCACTTGGCACATATTTTCAAAGCTTTTAGGCTCTACGATATGCCGGTTTTCTTAAGATGTTTTCCTTCACCGTTTGAGAGCACTGGCATTGTGTACATAAATGTTTGGGCAGAAAAGCTCATTGGTACACGACTGGATTTGAACCCACGACCTTAGGATCGGAAGGCGGGGCCAATACAACTAGACCACCAGTGCTCTAGAATGGTGTTACAATAAAAGTGTGTGTACCGACTTAAGTATTCTATAACTTTCCTTGATGCAAGCTTTGCTTAATTTGGGGTTGAATAGCGCTGCGTAAAATGTCCATCAATGTGAATGCATGTCCCCGTATGTTTTCAATAAGTATTGTATTGCACGGGGCAAGACTCCCGCCATAATCCCGTCTGAGATCCAGCGGCTTTGTGCCGCGGTGTGCACATAGCCTAGTCACAGCTTATAATTATATCATATCGTTTACGTTCTTTGTCTTTTCACAGATTATACCTCTATTGTTTCACTGGACTACACGTCTGTCTGTTGAGATCGTTCCATCGGGGTATTTTATTACCATCCAGCGATTAGAATAAAATTTTGAGGATTCAACATTCAATTAGTACTAACAAACAATTTGAACACTGTCTCTGGCTCTGAATCCTACGTCGAAACGTCACATGCACCGTATAATACACTGGTAAGGTTCTCACGAAGACTCAAAACCAAAGCCAGAGACAGAGTCAGACAGAGCCTGTGGTAGGCCTACAGCTCGTTAGCTGTGTGAACATTATAAGATGAACATACATTCTTTGAATGTATCTCTTTCTCTAGTTAAGGAATTCGTAATAAAAATAATAACCAAAAAACGTGAGCTTTCATTACCTAGAATTTCGTTCACTTCGTAATTTCAATAAGATTGGATATTCGCTAGGTAGACTTCGCGAAATCTGAGCACGAACTTCTATCTCGTCGGATTGCGCCGCCCTGCATCACGGCGGCAGTAGGCACCGCGCCGCCGAGCCGTCTGCCCGCCCTAGCGAGCCGCCCGCCCTACCGCACTACTCGGTACTTACGCGAAATGTACGACAACTTTATGTGATTATCAAAAATAATTACAACAACACAACTGAAATTATAATTAAGTTAATTTAAAAACAGGTTTCGTGAAGTGAAAATAACTTTTAATTAATTTCAATAAAAGTAAAAATCTTAAATTCAATGTTTTTTCACAAATACTTTTTACTATGAGTTGGACTAAGTTAATCTTACTAGTACTTTTCAGGGCTCATTTAAACTGAAATTGTGCCTAGTGGTAATTTGGAATAAGTGTTAAATATTTAACAGCCTGATTTTATAGTGAACAGTGAAGTGGGAATTGCTTTCATTCTAGTGATGTGTGATGATGTTTAAGGTACGTATTTCTACTGTTTTACACCTCTTAGTTAATTTACATAATTAGCTTTTACGAATATGCTCGTGTAGGTATTAGTACTAGGTACCTTGTTTAATATTTATATTAAAACCAATTTTAATATTTCACGCATAGATTCAAGTAGAATAAATTAGACATATTTATAAATTTAACATATTTTTCAACATGTATTTCGGTCGTGGTTCGGTCAACAGAACTAAAAAATATCGCGGATAATTTTCTAAAAAAAAAAAAAAATATTCCACCTCGCTTTATTTTAATGTCAAACTAAGTAAAACTTTTTCATTTGGAAATCCAAATAAAACTTAATTTATTAATAGCAGTATTTTAACTTCTAATAATAAATTAACTTTTATTTGAAAAACAAACATCGTAAAACTTAGCTGTACCATACATACTGGACCCGTAGCTGATCGGTATATTATTTTAGAGTTTTACGACTGCACAGTATTTACTGAAAGCTGCGGGTTACTGTTTGTCCTAAAATAGTAACCGCCAGTAAATGCACCGGTTAAATCTGTCGCGTACAGAGACACGCGTCATGCTTCCTTCACACTCGACCACTAACTAGTTCACCGCTAGTTTGGATCACTAACTAGCTGGTGGCCAAGTCTGATGAGTTCCTAGGTTACCTCAAAGCCTCGATCATGGTTCACTGCTCGAGTTGAAATCAATAGCTTATCGTGCCCTCCGAAGCATGGAAGCGCTTAGATACAAATGCTGCAAGCGTTTACTTGTAATTGATTGATTTAGTTGAATATTGAATACATAGTGCCAATTCTTCGTAATTCTATATCTTTCTGGTGAATATTACTAGAGCTTTTATTACGCATTAGTTTTTTGTAGTTAAATTTACCCCAGTGACAAGAATTTCACACCTACGTGTATCTGAAGTAGGTTACAAAAAGCCAACTCTTTTTTTCTTAAAAAAACTTTTCATTTCAAAAATTTGTCGCATCATAATTAAGCATTTGTAACCATATAAAATACAGGAGGTTCTCAATTTAACTGTTTTTATTTTATGTTTGTCATCGCATAACTTCGTCATTTATTAACAGATTTGTTTTTTTACCTAGAAATTTTATCAAAATCAAGTCAGCAGTTTGGCCATGAAGTCGGTTTCTCAAGTTTTTTAAACTTCACTTGTTTTGGATCTTTATTAATAAACTTGCTTACTAGCACACATGACGAGACTGATTGTACTAAGATGCTCACTAGCAAGTCAACTAGCGCAGTGTGAACACACCCTCACACGTGGCGCGCCGGATACCGGTAACATTGTCGAGACGCAGTTCAAGTAACTACGACTTGCTATTGAGCGGTCAACTTAGTTCAAATGTTATTTTAATCTACCATCGATGTACGCAACAATAAACTTTACATTTACATGTTACATTGAATTCTTGCAACATACCATATTAACAAGGAAAAAAAGAGAAAAAATGCCAAAGTGCGAGTCGGACTCGCCCGTGAAGGACTCCGTAGCAGCAAGTAACATAATAATATTAAAAAAGTTATTGTAGTTCGTCGAAAAGTAAATTACGGTTTACGATTTATGACGTATTAAAAAAAAACTACTTACTAGATCTCGTTCAAACCCATTTTCGGTGGAAGTTTTTATGATAATTTACATCTCATATATTTTTTTTGTTAAATCATAAATCATAAATCATAAATCATTTATTTGCTTCAATGGTGATACAAAAGATCTTATATATAAAATTAAAAATAAGTCGCACTCATTCCCCACATTTCTGGGATGCAAATTTGTAGTTGCCGGTTATATAAGTTTTGGGCAGCAATTTTGAATACCTAATACAGCGAAATTCTCTAATTATATGTATACAATAATATTGAAATAGTCCTAAGTGCAATATGTCACAAAATACATGATTATTAAGGTAATGTCAAAAAAAAAAAAGTTCCTAAATAGTACAATTATGTTATGTCAATAAATGTCAATACTCTAAACAATTTTAACCGAATAAATCTTTCACATTATAATAGCTCTTACTAAGTAGCCAAAGTCTTAGCTCTTTGCTGAACTTGTTCAGCGGAAGGCTTCTTAAGTCTCGGGGCAGGGCGTTGTATATTTTACCGCACATTGCGTAACAGTTATTTATATACAATTTTGTACGAGGGACCCTAGGAAGTACAATCCTATCAGAATCTCTGGTGTTTCGCAGATACAATTCACTTGCTCTAGCAAATAAGTGCCCGTGTTTTTTAACAAACAAAGCTGCCTCAAGGATGTACATACAGGGCAAAGTTAACAAGTTCAGCTCCCTAAATAGTGGTTTGCAGGATTCCCAAGGAGGTATACCCTTAATTGCTCTGACGCATTTTTTTTGTGCAATGAAAGCTCGTTGTGTGTCTGTACTATTGCCCCAAAGTATTATGCCATACCGTAGCACTGATGCAACATAACCGTGATAAGCTTGTAGTACTGTACATTGGTCAGATGTTTTCCTTAATCTATGAAGAGCATACACAAATTTGTTTAGCTTATTACACACTTTGTCCGTTTGCGCTTTCCAATTGCAATTACGATCTAACAAGATTCCCAAGAAAGTTGTATTTTCAACCTCTAGAATATCGGTGCCTCTGTTAGATATACCCAGTTTTTGTACTTTATTAGCAAATGTGCCAAACTGTATATAATTCGTTTTATTTAAATTGACTTTCAAATTATTAGCATCTAACCATTTAATTACCGATTCAATAGTATTATTAATGTCAAGTATATAATCTTTAATGTCAATATTACGTTCAGATGTCACTAGTAAAGAAATGTCATCAGCAAATAAAAAACATGGCTTATTCGTAATGTCCGGAAGATCATTGATGTATAAAAGAAATAGCAGTGGCCCAAGGACACTTCCTTGAGGCACCCCATACCGGTTTTCCACAAATGAAGATCTAAATGCAGTTAGTTCCTTTCGTTCGTTGATGTTTGTGATTTCCACGCTTTGCTGACGATTGTTAAGATAACTCTTAATCCAATTTAGTGCAGGTCCTCGAATCCCGCATTTATCTAATTTATCCTCCAAAATTTGGTGTGAAACAAAATCAAAGGCCTTTGACATGTCAAAGAATATGACAGTTGACCACCTATTGTCATCAATATTGTCCATTAAGGACTTAACAAGGTTAAAGCAGGCTAGTGTTGTAGATTTCCCCTTCTGAAATCCATATTGTTCTTGTCTGAAAATATTATTTTCAGACAAGAACAATATGTTGTATCAATCTCTTATTTTCTAGAGTTACAGGGGGGGGGGGGGGCACTTTTTACCACTTTCGTTTTTGCGATTTGGCTACGGAACCCTAAAAAGCCTCACGTCTTCTCTCCCCATAGGTTTCAAAGTACCCACTCAAGATTCTTTGTGGATGTTTAAGAGAGTAGTCAGAAGTACGCTCAAATACATTTTTAGTAAATGGTTTCTATACGTTTCGACGTGGGATTTATTTAGTTATTACTCACACAGACTCAAAACCAGAGCCAGACAGAGCTTATGGTAGGCCTAATGGGTTACTCAAGAATTTTTCATCGTCAAAAATAGATAAAAATAAGAATTAAATTAAACGAATACAATATTCTAAAATGTTTAACAATAAATAAGTTAATGTATCTACAGATACTAAAGAAGCGATAAAGAAAATTAAATCTAAATCGATTAATATAGTAGAACAGTGTTTTATAGGTTTGAATCAATAAACGCTGGTTAGATGGACGATAGCAGCGGTTACCATGTTCTACGAATGAGTTTTAATTTATTTCGATGCAATAAATCTACAGATTCTTATCTTTGGTGTTGGGTATCATTGCATGCTTTATATAGCCCTTATGTCATTGTTTTAGAACTTATTATTATGTCCCCTCCGGGTCCCACTGCTGGGCAAAAGCCTTTTCCCATTTCTTCAAGACATCGCGATCCTGGGCTATGCTTGTCCGTCAGGAAACTATCAAGCTCGTCTTGTTATCTCCCCGTTTTGGCCTACCGCGTCTCTTTCTCTCTCGGTCAGGATATCTATCGGTGGTTATCTTTGTCCCTATATTTTTATTTAAACAATGCACTGAATTTTATTGTTCACCATTAAACTTTACACTCACCACAGAAAAAAAATTCTACCCCAATAACCAGGCACGCTAGACGTATGATAGGCAAGGCATAGGCCTCTTCTCATATCATTGTACCAAGCACTTACTCAAAATACTTTTGAGGCTGTCCAAGTGGGGTAGTCACAGGTACGCCCAAGACACAGATCATAGAGATGACTCATAGTTTGAGCTCCAAGTCCCCCCGACTGCATAGGAGCATGGGACTTCATTACTCACTGGGTACGTGTACAACCGCCACTTCCCCGTAAATTGGCTGAACATGAAACAGCGCATTCCTTCAGGTCGTTCTTCAGGAGTATGCAAATGCCTCAACCCCGGCCTCGGGGCGCAAACCCTCGATATTCTATTAAGATAGGGGTGTTGTGAAGGATGCCATATTTTCACCATTCAAAAAATCTGTCATCGTAAGATATGGGGTATAGACCTTCTAACTCTGAGAGGCGGCAGGTGGAAAAGAGTACCTCATTTTATTTTTTCCCCATTTTGTTGCTGACAAAAACCACTTTCGCATTCAAGCGATTGAACTTTGTAAAGTATTAAATTCTTATTATAATATGACTCAGCTGTCTGGAATTGCTGGGCAAGCCTACTCCATCTAAAAATCCTGTCCCAGGCACTATAGCGCCCCGTAATGAGCAAAAACAGTTACCCTTGACGCTTTATAAATCTTCTAGAATAGATGCAAAGAACTGTACTGAATAAAGACATAATTAGAACACATAATAAGTACACATAATTAAAGCAAATTTCGTAAAAAAAAACAAAAAACATTCATGTTCTTTAAACATGTCATTTCTGATAATCTCTAACTCTACGCGTTGTTCCTTCAAGGCGCCTTCCTAAATATGAATATTATTCAAAGTGATTCGTCAAAATTGGAACGAAAATGGTTACCAGCACTTCCACCGATATATTCATGTGATGTCACATATATTATGTTTGCATATTCCATCATGTTGGCAACATTTCAGACGAGATTGGGAAGTTTACGAGTTTAGAAAATGTAACTGAAGATTGAATGGGAAATGGAAATGTTAACGATCTTCTTCTTATCGTTTCACTGATTCTTTCGAACCAAGCGTGGTGAAAGGTTTTTTTTTATATTAAATAGACCATCCTTTGGCTACAATATCACCTGATGGTAAGTGACGATGTAGCCAACGATGAAGCAGGATATTATAAATGCGCTCCAAAGAGGTTCTTTTCGTGCACTTGACACATATTTTAGAACTTTTTAGGTTCTACGATATGCCGGTTTCCGCAGGATTTTTCCTTCATCGTTTGGGAGCACTGGTATAGTGTACATACATTTTTGAGCAGAAAAACTTATTGGTACACGACTGTATTTGAACCCACGACCTTAGGAACGGAAGGCAGGACCACTACCACTAGGCCACTAGCGCTCTCAAAGATAGCGATGCTATACCCCATGCACGGTAGTATGAAATTTGGCAATTTTTATTAAATGTGAATACAAAATTATCTATTAGAGAAATCAGTTTTGCAAAAATCAAGATATAATTGACCCCGAACTAGAACTAGGACTAGAGATCTACAAAAAACGACGTGATTTGAAAGGCTAAGGAACAGTAAATAAACCTTATTAAATCACAAGGATCAGCTTAAACGTCGTTTAAGTTAAGTAAATCTATGTTTAAGTTTTACGCTACCAAGTCTAGAAAACAGACTAGAAACTCACCTGTAGGCCTACCATGAGCTCTGTCTGGCTCTGTCTCTGGGTTTGAGTCTGTGTGAGTGTTGAATAAATAATTCTACGTCAAAACGTCACACACACAGTATAAATCACTGGTGAGCACTCACACAGACACACAGACAGAGCCAGACAGAGCTCATGGTAGGCCTCCTGATCTGCAAATATTCGTTAGGGGTTGGGTCCTAGCTAGGTGGTATCATGGTGGTGTCATGGATAGGAGAATAGGATAGGTACATGGTACATGGTGGTTTGAGGTTGGATAATACGAGTAGGTATGCTTAAAGAAACACTCTTGGTGTAGTTTACTACGTAGCCCGAATCGTGGAATATTGTGCTCGCACATAATTTGGTTGGGTGACCGCCGCTGGTATTCATATTCTGACCGCTTTCGTGCCTCTAAGTGCACGGACGGCTTAAAAACTTCCACACCACATCAGAAATCATCAAAGGAATTTGATTAAAAAAAATGAATGACATATGATTTTTTTTTTGTTTCAGGTAAGAATCTTTAATAAGGGTTGTCACGTTGCGTTGGTAGTGCTTAACCAACCTAATGAATTCTGCACAGTTCGGGGACACTCGTGCGGATCCCTAATTAATGCGCGGACATGGGTTCCGTCAGCGAGGGACGACAGATGAAAAAGGTAAGTGTGACTGAACATTTTAAAATTAGAAAATTTTTCATTTTTAATGTACTTACCTAACTGTGGCGTGATCTGAACCCCACCCGATGAACCGATGACATTGTGAGTTGGGCATCCAAATTTTGGTATAGGTACTTATTACTTATGGGTCATCAGTTAGAATAGTATTTGAGATAAGTCTTAATGTAAAATTAGGTAACCATTCTACGTTGCTGGTAACAAAACTCGGTTACGTACAAGCGCTAAAGGGTATAAATAAATAAATATTGTAGACAATCTACTCAATACTATCTAGCCCCAAACAAAGCATAGCTTGTACTACTTGGTATGTTCTGTTCAGTGGAGGAGAGAGGATGCGACAGGTTTGCGTGAAGTCGATTAGTTTTTTTTTATTTGGATCAGTTGATCTATTTCTAAATCGTTGGTATCGGTCTTCAGATAGCTCAACTGTTACTTGTATATTTTGTTCATTTGTAAATATTTGTATTCATTGTAATTTTCTTTGAGTAAATACATTCTGTAAATAAGTTAATTAGGTACAAAATAATGTCCTAGGCTTGAACAGTCACCTTTGAAGGTCTGCGTACATTATGCCAGCGTTTCAGCTGATCGCCATCGACGTCGCCGTCGCCTAGATGTGCGCAGGCCTTTACGCTGTAAAGATGAACTGCTAAATTGAGTACTTTCCTATTTTGAAGTCGGTTAACAATGTACGTACATTCTAAAGGCTGTTTTTTGTCATAAAACGCAGCGACTGAAAGTATTCACGTTTATTTGTGGTAGCCCTTCAAACCGTCAATTTCTGTTTAAATTATTCAATACTTATTTGATATATTGAATAACTCAATATAATAAATAACACGATACAATACAATAAATGCATGCGGCGTGCGATAAGGGTGCGCGCACACTGCTATGTCCCCTCACGTTTTAATGTTTATGCTCGTGGGGGAGGGGTTAGAAAATTCGCGTGAGTGATAATTTTTGTAATTTAAATTGTGGAAAAAGAGGTATAAAAACTCCAACATCACAGTCTCCAAAACATTAGGCTTGGATTAAATATGAAAAAAAATGTTTTAAAATTACTGTGATATATTGCTATCGCTATAAAATTGATGTCAAAGCACAAAAAAGTTATATAACAATTTTTTTTAAATAAAAGCGACTTGTAAACTAATTGACAGCAAATCAGCGTCATCTAAAGAAAAATACGTAAATTTTCCCTTTCTAGTCAAGGTCAGCCGCTCCATGGAGCTCGTGTCCGTAGTACGAGGCACGACCAAATGAATGAACCGGAGGGGTGGACGGACTACGGGGTGGATATACATAGTGTTACTCTAGTTTTGATACTTTATTTTTCTTATAAAACATACAGTTAACCACATATTTATATTTTAATTCATGTTCTCAAAATCGATCCCGCCGTTATGACGTGATTGAGTAACGTCACATCTAAAAAGAAAAACATGATCAAGATATGTTTTTTAAATGCCTTTTCTATGAACGATCGCATTAACGATTGTTTTTATACAGGTTCGTTAATAAAATACACTGTTTTCGAAACTGTCTTCGTTTTATGCGACGTATTTAATGTGCATAATGATTCAAGCATTGAGCAGATTAATTGAAATGTTAACAGCTCAATTAAGTCCAGTATTTAATGAGCTTGTCATGCCCGTAGAAGCTTTATGGTTTATACAATTTAAATTTAATTGCAATAAATACAAGCTTTACAAATGGAATTCCACCATTATAAACTTAATTCTGTAATACAAACTTTGATACACCACGTTTACTTGTTGAAACAATTGACTTGGTAGGTAAGGTAAGTTTATTAAATACGATAAGAATTTTTAGAATTTTTCTTGTTACGCTCCTCCAAGCTAGCTTACTCCAAGAGTGAGCTTACAACCTGCTCGAAATTATCATAGTAGTAATCTTCAGCATTTGCAGAAGCTATGGCTCCCTGTAGTAAAGATAAGTAAAGTATCAAGAGTGCTCTGACTCATCAGCGAGCACCCCGGGCGCACGACGCAAGGTTAGGTTAGTTCGCAACGTGGCCGCGAGCCGGCGCCAGCTCCCGCCTATTTTGAATTTAGAACTGTCAAAAACAAAGGTATTCAACCTTTTTTGACATCTTCCGGTGCGTTAATAGTGTCTATAAAGTTTCAATGTGCGTTCCGCGTGTAACTGAAAAGTGATTTGTGTTTTTTGGTTTGTTTACAAATAATGCAAGTGTTTCGTGTTTTTTTTTGTGATGATAATCCTACCGGATCATAATCGTATAAGATCATTCAAAAAATAATACTCATAACCAATCTATTTGTAGCCAAATAGGACACGTTTACAATAAAACTAGTAGGTAATTAGGATAAAATGCAACTTGTTGATAGTCCAATTAGCTTTATAAGCTTTCATTCGCTTGTCATATTATTGTGTATCCGATGCGTGGTAGAGAGTGCAAGTGTGTTTACAAAACAGGGCTGCATCGATTTCGCATAAAGTGGCGCCGCCGACCGAGGGGTGACGAGCGGAGCGGGGGCGGCCAGCTGCCAGCTGTAGCGGGTTCAGTGCCCACTGGGATATCATATTGATTTTGTCAAGTATTAAATTAATGTGTCTAAAGAGGCCAGACCAACTGCGACTGCGGTTGCATTAACGTTGGCAAACTGTGCTTTGAACGCTTTCGATCGCCGCTATGCACGCCCCTGCAAACGCAGCTGCGTGCATCAAACTGCCAAAAATATTTTTTTTTTCTGCACGACATTCAACGAATTTTTAAATATAATTACATTAACACATACTGTACGGAATAAAACCGTCTGTAAAAAACTCAGTCCGTTACTACTGTTGCCGCAAGGCTCTATTTTGGAGACTATTCGAATAATGAATTCATCAGAATGGTAATAGCTAATGAAGAATTACAGATAAGACAATTAAGTTGATTGAAGTTTATTTCTGCGCAGGCGCTAATCAATTAGCGCACACAATTACAGGCACATTGCTGTTTGTACGTTGCTAATTTAGAACCACGAAGCAAAAAATCGTGTTTCATACATTGTTAAGGTAGGGATCATTATTATAAGGGCCTAAAAATTTTCACGTTCCGCTAAAACAGTTCTACTTACATAGAACACTTACAGATTATACTAAATCGGATCATACATACTCGGTAGTTCAATCTCTTATTACGTATTACTCGGTCACTACACACGCACCTTTACAGCAGCCGTGCAGACCAGTCGGCGCCTGGCGCGGCGGGGTTTTACCATGACTCACACTGCGGGCTGCTATTTCATAACCAACAGGCGTTTCTTTTGAGAAACTGTTAGTTTTGTAGGATTTTCTAACCTTATTGTTAGCCTGAACAAGTTCAAGGACAAAAAGCATTTATTCAATTAAATCACAAGGATATCTTTGGGATATCTTAATCTTCGCACTGGATGTTTTATTTTCGGTTGTATTTGCGATTGCTAGGTTATATTTACCTACCTACTGTATAGTATTGTCTATTCTGTTGTCAATGAGTACCTATCCCTGTTGGAACCGATACATTATTTACCCAATATTTTTAATTTGCGTTAGTACGTGGGGCAGACTGTCTAAACCAGCAAACTAGGGGATGCAACCCTTCGGACCACGGTCAAGGGATTAAAGACTTTATTGCTCACTAATAAGTGTTATTGTCGAATGGACGGTCGTTTGTTTTGATCCTTTTGGTTGAATGGTTGAGACACGTAGAACCACAGTAATGGAGTTCGGTTTGTTTTCATCAACTCGTTATGAAGACTTATTTATAACCTTGAAATCTTGAAAAAAACCTGTACACTTTTACTGATAAATTATACTATTGCTAGAAGCCTCTCCGCCCTCCTATTAAGGGTTAAACACTGACAAAATGAAAACAAAGACATAAAAAAAATGGGAAACAAAAATTATAAATGATTTTAGCGTAAATAATAAGAAAAATATCTGAGAGGCTACCGAGCTTGGGTATTACAGGTTACGATAATCTATTCAATTACATACCTACGTGAATTTATTCAAATTCAGTTCAGCCCTTTTTCGAGCGGAACTGATTTTATTTTAGTTTATCATTATCACAAGCGACGTAATAATAAAACTTATGAGCCGAGCGGGATTTGAACCCGTGACCTTCCCCTTGGTACTCCTCCTCCTTTCCTGAAGTGTAGTAAAACTACTACTAACACTATTAAATCATGAAACAAAGACGTAAAAAGACACTCAAAATAACATTTAAAAAAAATAGCCTCGAAGAAATCGCTTTCAGCGATAAGGCCGCCCATTGTACTTTATTTTATTGCGCTGTTACTGTAATGTATCCTTGTGTACAATAAAGTGTTATCTATCTATTTTTGATGAATAAGGAGAGATGCTTTTAATTTATTTTACTGAAGCTATTTAATAATCTAAATTGAAATAAAACGGTTCTAGTTTGATATCCGCCATCCAATCAGTGCCCGTATCCAACCACATTGATTGAGTGATCCTGTAGAGCCGATACGGTAATCGCTTATCAAACCCGCCATGAACTAACCGCCTGTTCACATGCACCGGGCAGCATGCTAACGGTATAGCTTCACCATTGGTAGAAGAAACGCACGCAAATTTCCTATGTTTTTATGCTAGTGATGAAGCTTTGACCTACTAAGGGGCCCGTGGAGGACGAATTTTCATACAAACGTAATACCAAAATGATTACTAATTTAAGCAGATTTTCACTATATTATTGTAATTATTGTATTTGTTTAGTATTTATCTAGGTTACTGAACAGTTTTTATTTTAAATTACTTACCTCATATGAAATTAACGCCTATCACATTTTGCAATGAAAAAAATGTGTAAAATGCGCTTGGTGTTTATTTCATTTGAGGTAAGTAATTTAAAATAAAAACTGTTCAGGAACCTTTAAATAATTAAATACTATACGAATACAGTTATTACAATAATATGGTGAAAATCTGCCTAAGCTAGTAATCAATTTGGAATTACGTTTGTATGAAAATTTGCCTTCCGCCAGCCTCTTACTGCTCATGCTACAAAGGTAACCGTCCCCGCTCAACATGAGGTGTAGTGTAGCACTTGCTGCATTAATTTGTCTCAAATAATAGCAGTTTGTGTTCATTCTAATTTGTAAGGTCCCTATATAAAGGCCTCATAGGCAATACTCTTGATCTCGCTATAAATCACTGGCCTGTAGTAACTATGCAGTGCGCTGTGGCGTTGGGGATGTGGTAGTAACTGTTGTGTGTCTGTGGCTCGCATTAGGGGAGGCGTGCGGGTTCCGATGCGCTTTTGAAGCTTCGCGACTTGATCACTGAATACGTTATTATGATGTGTTTGTCTAGGTATACCTAGGATAGTATTATCTTATCTGTGACCTAGGTAACTAGGTGCTCTAATTACGTCTAATAAACTGAATACTGAAAAGGGATACTAAATAGTAGGTAAATAGGGATAATGTATTTGTTAGAGATGATTTTATTAGGTACCTATACAAAGACAAGTTAAGCTTTCAATACAGCAGAGTATTTT
Source organism: Thera obeliscata (assembly GCA_947578465.1). Classification (NCBI taxonomy): domain Eukaryota; kingdom Metazoa; phylum Arthropoda; class Insecta; order Lepidoptera; family Geometridae; genus Thera; species Thera obeliscata. The sequence continues at coordinate 247,022 of OX387913.1, forward strand.
AGTGTGGGATCAATATTATTGTTTGTAACTTTATGGAGTATCAATGTTTAAAGGGCTCTCGGTCGGATACGGTGATGAAAAACACCATAAAAATCAAAACTCAAATTTATCTAGTTTCTAAGACGTTTCAAAGTGATTCTTGTGATCTTACTGTGCTGATGTAGAGTTATATAAAAAACCTTGAAAAATCTTGAGTTTTTAGTTTTTAAGAAACGTCTCCATTCATCCCCTGTGCCCTCCATAATGTGCGACAGAGAGGTTATATTATTGCACTTGGGGGTGGGTGGGGGGATGCAACAAACAACCAACCACTTGGACGAAATTGGACAAATAAATTATCATTATTTCGGTAATATTATACCAATGTAGCGTTGTGAATGTGGAATATAATTGAGAAATTGTTGGTTAATGAGATGCTTCGACATATTAGGAGTGTAATAGGTCTAAAGCCTTGCGCACATCTAAGCGTTCTAAGGTGGCGATCAGCTGTCATATTTGACAGCGGTATTTGAATATTTGAGAGTTTCACTGATCGCCACCGCAGGACACTTAGGTGTGCGCAAGGCTTTCGAGTATATTTTAAGTTCACATCACACGCACGTAGCTTCACTTATCCGACCTTCCAAAAAAAGAAGACTGCCTTTATCATGAAAGCAGGTAGAGCTTCCACATATTTTCCATCCAATCAAAAACACAAAAGAATAACATTTTACCAAATAACATTACAATACTCTATACAGTAGGTACCTTTCGCGTTGCACTTTTCTTTTATCCTTTTCCCTCTTCAAGGTTGTTCTCTTTCCAACCTTGAATGCTTTCTACCCTAGGTTGTTAAGATTGTAGGATTTAATCAAATTGAATACATTGATTGTGAACGGAAATCAAATTTGGTAGAGTTGAATGGAGGCAAACTGAAAATAATTTGATTGAAACTGGATGTTTTCACATGTCTACCTAAATAAAAGTAATAAAAAACAATATTTAAATATAAACGCTACGTTCTGCCAAAGAAAAGTTGCTTATCTCGCGGTTAAAAAACTTGAGAACCGACTTCATTGCCAAACGGCTAAACCGATTTTAATGAAATTTGTTTGGGACAATCTGGACATAAGAATAACCTTCCAAATAAAAAAATAATTTTCTAAATCGGTTCATAAATGACGGAGGCATGCAGTTACAAACATTAAAAAAATTATTTAAAAAAAAATGGCAACACCGATTTTAATAAAATTAAAATGGGACCAATCTGGAAGCAGTACCTTTCAGATAAAAAAATAATTTTTCAAATCGGCTCATAAATGACGAAGTTATGCGGTAACAAACATTAAAAAAAAAATTCGGTTGTATGTTTTTTTTTATGTTGTATGTTGTATGTCCAGATTGTCCCAAACAAATTTCATTAAAATCGGTTTAGCCGTTTGGCAATGAAGTCGGTTCTCAAGTTTTTTAAACTTATAATTATATAACTAATTGAACTAAAAAGTTAAAAATAAAACTGTAATAATCAATTGAAAAATTTATATTATTGTACAAAAAAGCGTGGGGTGCTTTTTATAATAACTTCAGATATAATAAACTATTGATAAAATATTTACAACAATCAAAATCAAGCACCCCACGCTTTTTTTGTGCAATAATATAAATTTTTCAATTGATTATTACAGTTTTATTTTTAACTTTTTAGTTCAATTAGTTATAAAAGCGTTTTTTTTTTAGTTTTTTAAACTATAATTTTTTTTTTACTTTTTAGTTTTTTTTTTTCATTTTTTTTTATTTTTTTTTTCATATTGTTGCATTGTCATCGACTTTTGACAGGTGTGCAAAATTTGAATCAAATCTGATCGTTCAAAGTAGGACAAAATCGTTTGTATAAATAATAATATATAAATATACATACAGGTGAAGCTAATAAAAGCGTTATAAAAATAAAACAAAAATATTGTGGACAAACAATCCACACAACACTATCTAGGTCCAAATGAAGCAGAGCTTGTACTATGGGAACCAGATAGCTGATAAATACTTGTATACTTAGAATACAATATAACGCCCAGTCAGAGAACAAACATCTGCATACGCCACACAAATTATTTGTTCTCGGTGGAGATTAAACCCCGAGAAATTAAACGAGATAAAACCTGCGACCTATGGCGCAGAAGGCAGAGGTATGTACTACTAACTGAGCTGAGAGGCAAGTCATAATAATAACCAATTAATCAATCATCAATTTGAAATTTGAATATAATATTTTAATAAGTAGTGTGTATTATGTGTGCTGAAGCAGCAAATAAATGCATGTCTATTTAAAAGACTAATAATTGCATATTTTTTTTTTATTATATCGCCTCACTGCATGGCTAAAGCTCCCTCTATTATTATGTTCCTATTATTTACTGTTTCTGTAACGAGTTTGGAGGTTTGCCTATAAGTGTAATTTTCATAAGGTTTCGACGCCTGTACATCCTGTTTCAACCAGTAGGCATGGTATTATTGAGTTTGTGAACTCATCAGTTACACGCTAAGCCCTCCATAGCCGGAGGGTTTAAGCACCCCATACCAACACATTATATTACATTAGAGTACTTTCCATTCGTGTATCTATCTTCATAAAGTTTGACAGACATTTTAAAGAGAATATTCATAGTTTATGTAGGTAAGGTACTTTGACTGGCCTCTCAGCTCAGTTATCTAGCTATGCCTTCTGCACCGTAGGCCGTGGGTTCGATCCCCACCGAGAACAAATATTTGTATGGTGAACACTGATGTTTGTTCTCTGTCTAGGTGTTATATTGTATTTTAGGTTAGTATATTATGATACAAAAAAATGAAAAGGTATTATATCAACTGTCCATGGTACAAGCTCTGCTTAATTTTGGGCTAGAAAGTGTTGTGTGGATTTTCTACAATCAATTTTAATTTTATTTACAATATTTATTATTTATACTTACAAAACAAACAAACTGTGTTAGATAAAATCGTTTTAAAAAAACATTAAAAAAATGCCGTAAAAATGACTCTCCAATCGTAAAATGAAAACATTGCTTTATCATTACTTTTTTATATACTGGTCCTTACTTTATTTTATTTTATTTTTGAGAAAACGAACCAATTTTTTTTTTAATTCTACCTCTATACCTAAGTTTTCCACCAAATAAAATAAGGTTTGATGATCCAAATAGCTGCAATAATGGTTCGAAAATTTCATTTGGAGCACAGCGTGACGTCACCCACCTACCCATTTAAAATGCTCCTTCATAAGGGGATTAAGATTTATTACTTCACTTGATAGTGTGCACCTAGCCCTATTACCTGTCCCTTTCACACTCGATAGCGGTGAAAGAGAGGGTGCGAGTCGACGATTCGGAAAATTCGTCTTGTAATCCGCCGAAGATTTGAAAGGGGAAACTATAAAAGGGTGTCGGAATTCTACTGGAACTTTTGTATATCTTATCGTTTTGGAATAAGGTTAATTTTGCTCTGACAGTGACGAACAATCTAAAGAAAAGTGTGGTATAAGATATGAAAATGTAAGTTTGTTTGCGCTTGATTTGATCTTTATTACGTGAGTGATAAGGGTTGAAACCCTTTGTTATAAAATCTTTAGGTTGGCATGAAGTTTGAAGACTGTTTCAGCCATTATCAATCATTGTTCGTGAATTTAATAAGATTTGAGATTTGAAGGATGCGTCCGTTGAGAGGCTGTGAAAGTTTGAAAGTTTCACTCTTTAGTAACGGCTGCAAATTTATTACAATTCTAATTTTCATGGATATTTTTGAAAATATTTTATAATAGAGACGGAAATATATTTATTTTTATAAATATCCAAAATTATAAAAAAAACTTGGGTAGGTCTATAAAATAACAAGTAGCATTTTATGAATATTAAGTATGTGTAAATGACCTAATTAATTACTTTTTATTTTTTATTTCAAGAACCATGGGTTTTGTAATAAAACAGTCAATGTTAACAATTTCAACCCCAACAATTTTTTTGGGGTAAAAATGCCTAATATATTGAAAGTGACGTTATCAAAGTGTAAGTGTAAGTGAAGTAACAATGACGGAGCACTGGTCCTGGCTGACGGGGGCGGAGGCGGCGGAGTATACGTACAGCCCCCCCAGCAGGCCCAGCCGGCCCCCCCACAGACCCCTCGTCAAGCTGGCCACCAGCGCGCAGCTCCACACCATAGCCAGGTCAGTCTAGCTCTACGTGAAAGCGCTCGATAAGGCAAAACTTCCTGCCCTTATCTTTTCCTTTCTTTGTGTGGAGTCGACATGTATTCCTCCTTCATTCCCCTCTGTCAGCCCTCATCACTGCATTCACTCCTCTTGTATCCATGTCATATTTCGAACAGTTCATCCATGCTTTTCCTGGTCTACAGCGGCTCACATATCCACATCCATACTCATCACTCTTCTAGTCACATGACTTACATCCCTCCTCATGATATGCCCGTACCACGCCAGTCTATTGCTCCTCAGTTTTTCTGTCACTGGCGCTAATTTCAATCTTCCCCTGATATACTCATTCCGTATCCTATCCATTCTTGTCACTCCACACATCCATCTCAAAATTTGCATCTCTGCCACATGTATACTTTTTTTTCATCCGTCCCTTTTGGTGCCCAACACTCAGATCCATACATTACGACAGGTCGTATGACCGTCTTGTACACTTTACCCTTAAGTTTAAGGGGAGTAAGGCATAAAGTAAGCAAAGCTTAGCTGGGCCTTTGAGTTCTAGAATTTCAATTTGGACACGTAAGTATGTAAGTAAACACAAGAAATAAAATAATTAAAATGAAGTCATGAATACAGTGTTTTATTAACGACTTTAGTAAAGTATTTCCTATTAGTATTCACGACGTTGTTTTCGTGAAAAATGGTTGAATTCCCGATGGAGTCCATTTCTTTTCTAAAACCAAGTTTTTCATCCACCCTTAGAACTCCTGCTGTGGAAACTTGAACCTTATCTCATAGGATCAAAGCTTTATTTCTTGATAGAGTTTCAGGTAAGCGTCGTGAGGCTTGAAATTCTTGTTTTGAGTCGTAGGTTCTTTACGTAAGTTGTGCACGTAACATTTATGTTTATTACACTAAAGTCCATTTTTCTCTGTCACATCTGTAAATGGAAACTCCTAATGATATTCGGAAACCAGGCTAACTTTTCGTTTGGATTTGCTACTTTGGCAAGAAAGTTGGAGTTTCTGAGTGCAAAGGTAAGTTGGCAGCTCCCAGACTGCACACAAAGTGGACAGGTTGATGGATTATTGCAGTTCCCTCTATATTTCATTATAATTTGACGCTAAACTTCAGAAAGTTAAGTTCAAAGGTCGGTAGTTCTAGACTACTATTAGTTATGTAATGAACCTTTACCTACCTAAAGGTAGTTGAACTTTGATTTTGGTTCCCGTAGCTGCATCTATACAGTTATAATAATCTATTTTCATGTTAATATGATTCGTTTTATACCTGCTGTATTTTTATTAATAAATCTGACTTACTTTTATCGAACTATGAAGCAAGCAAAGCTTATAACTATGCTATTTATCTGTCGATAGAGATAAGTATTCACTTTAAATGAATGACATAATACTTATTTTTCTTAAAAAAAAATCAATCACAGCAGAAGAACTATAAAACAAAGGCATACGAGTTATAAACACATGGGTTGCCAGTTCCCCATTCGCGGCACGTAGTGTTGCCAGGGGAGGAATAAATATTTTTCAGAAAAATCGCGACTTGCCGCTTTGTATGCAAATTTTTATGTTTTTTCCATCAAAATAAAATAGCACGCGGTTTTATTGTTTAGGAATAATACATTTTTGCTCAGGTGTCCTGGTTGGGGAAAGATTATATTGAAAATCCATTTCAAAGTTAATACTGAAATTTTGTATCTTGATGATCAACATCATCATCATAACCTGGATAAAGAATTTTCCAATAAGTTTTATTTTCTTATTTAAGCCTGGTTTCCACTGCGAGCGGAACGGACCCATTAATGACTCAGTTGAACTCGCAAACGCAAACTGCATACTTGTATTTCCACCAACAAATAGTCGGACGGAAAGAGCCGAGCGTGTAGAAAGAGTAGAAATGAGAAATGAGTCATTAATGGGTCCGTTCCGCTCGCAGTGGAAACCGGGCTTTATTGAAAATTCTTGAAAATAGACGTAAAAATTAGGTCTAAGAAGAAAACGATATTATTGTTCCCCCCGAGGGGAGGTGACCTGTCAGCCCTCTCATTACTCTGACAGATTGTTTCCCTGCCTACCCCGTGACGTGACGTGACGCGTCTGATTGATGATAACTGTCTCTTGCAATGAACAACTTTATTTCTCCTTTCATCATCATCGTCTTCATCTTAATATTATTATTGAATCAGACTGAAAAAAAAAATTACGTTTTCTTATTCCTTATTTTCTGTATCTGTATGTGTTGTTTTTTGTGTTTTGTTTTCTGTTACAATAAATAAGAAATTAATAAGTTTTTCAAAGGTAAAACTTATTTATTGTATCGCTTTGTAAAACCGCTTATATACCTACTTTATCAAGTCGACTATGTGATGGCTGATGTGTTTGTATTGTACACAGCAATCAAACGAAAGATTAGAACATGTATGTATCCGTCTCACGAATTCCATACCACAGCCCATTGCATTGGTCTCAACTCCCAATAGCACTGTCCGTCAGATCGTGACACATGGCACATTTGTATGAAATAACTACAAATAAAGAGTTTAATAAGAAGAATAAACGAATAGCATAATCACATATTTATTTGCTTGTGTTGCTCCAACCTTTGCCCATTCGATTTGACCAAAAAAAACTACGACGTCTTCTAAAAACCTTCAACTATCACAATTGCATTCTATAAACTATGTATCGGTAGCCGTTTGCATCAGCGTTGTCATCGTGGTGGCATTTTTATGAGCGGAAGCCCTTCTCAATTGGTGTTTTCCTTCGACATCCGCCCACGATCGCATCTGATCATCACATGTACTTCTCCATGACCGCCTCGATCATGGTGACCTCCGGCGCGATGCCCTCGGTCTTGGCGTCTCGTTTGAAGCACGCAGCCACCTTCACCACTCGGTCGCAGTCATCATCCAGGTCGTCGTACTGCTTCTCGCAGTTGTGGATGAGGCGTACCATCATTTCCGAAAGCTTTTGACCTGAGATGAAAAAAACAAAAATATGATTGCTAAAAGTTATGACAAACCTTCGTTGATTGGACATAAGAGCTTTGATTTGTTCAAGATTTTGAATTAAGGTTTTTAGTTTTTGGGGGTTTCTTCGACTGGTCAATAATACGCCGATTTAGTTCTTTTCTACAGTGTTCGTAGTATAATTCTACAGTTCGTCCCGCCATCTCATTCAATAAGTATAATTAAAAAAAAAACTATAATTATAGTTTTTTGAATTTCAAAGACACAAATCAAACAAACAATGACTCATTAGCACTATCACTTGCCTTAACTATTAATTTATAACATACTAGCTGTTGTTGTTTATTGAATGAGATGGCGGGACGAACTTGACTCCCACCTGAGATCGTGGCCTGTTACTGCGTTAAGTCGCGAAGAGTGGAAAGAGGGAAGGGAGGCCTTTGCCCTGCAGTGGGACAAAAACGGCTGAATAATAATAATAATAATACTAGCTGTTCCCTGCCACGCTTCACTGTGGCAAATTGTGATTGAAAAAAAAACAATTCTTGATGCGGATTATATAGCATGCTACAATTTCAGCTCGATCGATGCAGAATATTTGAGTTTTTGAAGCGTACACAAACCAACATAACAATTTTATATAATTATGTGTTTATAGAAGAAAGATGAAACAATGAATAAATGAATATGAATAAGTTATAGGTACTGTCTATGCCTATAAAATTACCATCGGGGAAGCTCTTGACATAGTCGTGCATGTTGACATGGTGCATCCTGGAGTCGTCTTGCATCAGGTTGAACTTGTTAGACATGCAGATGATGGCACAGCCCAGCTCGCGGTGGACCACCTCGAAGTCCTCGCGCCAGAAGTGCTGGAACTCTTCCAAGACTTCGGCGGAGAGGCCTGACTGAGGATAAGCAAAAGCAATATTAACAACACAACTTAATTTTACACATGACTATATTTTACACAGTACTACATTTCACACATTACTGCATTTAAAACCCTTAAATGAAGGATACACAGTGTTGCAATTATTTATAGTTAATTAAACAACTAATGAACTAATGAACTAATGAAAAAAACACTGTATATTAAATAAAAGAAAAAAATCAAGAAAAGAAGAAATCAAAACCTACTGACCTCTTCTCGACACTCTTCCAAAGCCCGTCCGAAGTGTGCAGTCACATGGCTCATCACCTCAGCGGTTCCCCTCACGGCACCCACGGCTGCCAGCACCAGAACAGCTACCTGACAGAACCACATCTTGGACAGTTTCCCTCACAATAGTTTCCCAACAACCAACGCCTAGTAATATATCTTCAAAATATTTTTTTCTTGACTTTAATTGCATACAATTAAGCTGCTGATTCTATTATTTGCTTACCTGCTTAGATTCACTATGCAAATAAAGATACGGTTGAAAGTTCTATGAATGGAGTAAATATGACAGTTGCGGACAATTTTTTTACATAATAAATCTTAGATGACACTAATAAAGTCGAAATTGCAATAAAACCAAATTATAATGAGGTTATTAACGACAAATTAGCAACTAAATACGAGAAACAGTCTTTAGACTGACAGAATAAGGTTGAATATGGGGTGGTGGAAGATGTAATGATAGGGCGTCGACAAGCAATGATTTGACGACAGGGTCATGCAAATGTAATTGAACAATGTTCCGTCAAGTCATAGCAAAGGTGGTGATTAGGTGGCTGTCATGAATAGAAATAATCTGTCAATAATGATAAAGTAAGTTGATCAACGGTTGGACAGTCATCTAGGTACTAACCTAAGACTGAAATAACAAAGCGATACTATTGATGATATCTTTATAGGTATTTTCAATTAATGTCATATACCTTATCACCGTATTTCTCTCTTAGCTCTAAACAAAAATTGAAAAGAAACTAAGAACATAATAATACACATAGAATTAAACAACCATAATGAATGCCAAAACGACTGTTCCCTGTCAGGTAAACATCCCTCATCAAATTTATCTAAGTAGGTATAGGTAATTAACATAAACTACATGACAAAGAGCGGAAGCATCTGCTTAGGCTATGACAACAGAAAAACAAATATCAGCTTTTAAAATTATAAACACACCAAAACAAGCGTTAATTAAAACGTAATTAAACCTAGGAAGTCTATAAAACCTGAGTGTTAAACAAACAATGATATATGTGAAGAAAAAATCGACACGAGAGTTTGGTTTGTCCAAAGTTTTTCTTGAAGCTATGACGACAAGCATGGTTCTTCTTTTATATATAATGTGCTTGTATGTCGGAGTATATTCATCCAAAGATGTCATGGAGCTGTTGACTGTGAACTACGCTAAAGCTATTCATGTATGCGCGAAAGAGGTAATGTGAATAATATTTATTTGAACAAAATACAGCTATAACATTTTTACATCTAATGTAGCTGACTAATGAGATCTAATAAACAAACATTATGGTGGTCATTGCGTGTTACCAAACTAGAATATAAGTACATAATAATGTAGTTAATTTTCAATGAAATGACTAACTCTATCATAAATTTCCCATGTTGCTTCATTGACGCAGGATCTATAGACATCTTCTAAAACGACGCAGTTATCAGTTGGCTACCCGTCGTCTTTTTGACCACATATTTTCCCAATATCCAGTTGAACCTACCTGACTCGATACATGAAGACCTGTACAACCTGTGGAAAGAAGATTATGAGATCACGAGCCACGACACTGGCTGCGCGCTTCACTGCCTATCCACGAAGCTGGACCTGGTGGACCCTGAGGGGAACCTGCATCATGGGAACGCACATGCGTTTGCTATGAAACATGGGGCTGGTTAGTTCTTCAGCTATTTCTTAGTGTTTTTGTATTGTCTACTCTATTGGTGAGTTGTTTTTTGTGCATTATAATTATGTCTTCTAAAAGCAATAAGTCAATATCTACTATCTAAAAGAGACGTTAGGTGTAAGTTTATAAATATGTGGTTGTACCGAGCTAAAGCTTTTATAATCATTTAAAATCATCGAATTTCTGTACTACCATTGTGTTCCCGTAAACGAACATTGTTGTATTTCCTAAGCATTATATTAAATACTACTTTGTAGAAGTACTCCACTTCCTTGAGCACGACCACCGCTCCATAATTATCTGGCCACTCATGCAATTGTCTAAATTAGCACCTTCCACACATAATGCATGCATTACTGCGATTGTTCCAGTTTGAAGACTTGTAAGGCACGTTCGACGGCCAAATTACTATCACCATTAGCTTGCTCGACCTCACGATGCTCCAAAAATAGTCTCACACGCTTTAGTTTCAAAGGAAAAACAACAAACATCCTACAATCACTAAGCTCCTCTGAACCCATTGTTGTATCGTAGAAAACTACAGATGTAATAATGATTATAATATTGGTAAAACACCGATCTAGAAGAATTATTTTCAAATCATCCAAAAATATTATGTGTGTTTCTGCAGCAGCCATGACAGAGGCCTTAGAATTGGGCAGGGGTACGATTTCCATACAAACTTAATTTACACAACTATGGGCGAATAAAGTAGTAATGTACACTGAAATAGCTGTAATAGGCTTTTACAGTGGTCCTTATTACCGGCCAGTTATATAAAGTTGGAGTGGTAGCCGTTGGTCGTGGCAGTCGGGGCTTCAGAAAAAGAACTAACAGACTTTTACGACTATTTTGAGACATACAACGTGTATCAAAATATGTGTACTATCCTGAAGGGAGGTGAATTTCCACCCCCCGGGGAACAACTTTTGTTCAACGACTTTTCGAACTTCGATTGGTATCTCTGAAAAAAACGGCAACGAAGTTTCAACATGAACAGCTGACTTTATACAAAGTGACAACCCTAAACTCAGCTACAGAGGTAGTAGGTAGTAGTAGTAGACCTACAGAGGTAGTAGGTCAAGGGGTAGGTGAGTTACAAGGATAGGGTTGTCAATTTATTTAGGCATTATGAAATTAAATATTTTTGTATGGGAAACTGAAAATAGGAATTTTTAATTTTCTCCCACCCACAACTGATCACCATTGTGGTCTGAAACCCCCCACCTTCGCATAGTACACATATTTAGATACACCTTGTATATTTTAAGCTCATTCACGTATTCAATGCCGAGTACCCGTTAGAAAAAATGACGAAAAAATTACTTTTTTGGTTTTTTATTAATATTTCTGTTATCGTACAGTTTTCTCCAATTTTATATAACTGGCCGGCAATAAAGACCACTGTAAAATTCTATTACAGCTATTTCAGTGTGCATTTATACTTTGTTTGCCCATAGTTGTGTAAATTCAGTTTGTATCGGAATCGAACAACCTGTGCCGCAAACCTGGCTACCTCACTTTTATCAATATTTCAGGTGATACCATGGCACAGCAGTTGGTTGTCCTGATTCACACCTGTCAGACCACAGCACCTCCCAACTCTGACATCTGCGTGAAGGTCCTCAGCGTAGTGAAATGTTTCAAGCATGAAATCCAAGAGCTGGGCTGGACCCCGGATATGGAGCTTATACTTGAAGGAGTCTTGGAGGAGCTGTAGCTAAATAGCGATTATTGGCTGAAATAACAAAAATGAAACTGGCTTGTGTAATGGCAATAAATAAATTTGATGGTAATGGGTTGCAAATGAAAAAAAAAAAAAAAAAAAGTTTGTAGGGAGAAATAATTTATGAGTAACTAGCGGCCGCCCGCAGCTTCGCTCGTCCCTTCGCTTGTATCTTGTTTCCGTTACTTTTTCGGTATAAAAAGTCATGTGTCCGTCTCCTGGTACTAAGCCCACCAATTTTCATGATTCTAGAACTAAAAGCTAAAGGCGTAGCTAAAGGCTGTGTGTTGATTTTTCTTTTAAACGTTTTTCCTCTTTTTCTCCTCTTAGGAAAATAATTTTCCAATTTCCTTTCTTAGTGCACCCCTACGCTATAAAAAGAACATATCCTCCAAATTTCATGGTTCTAAGACTTACAGTTTAGGCTGTGCGTTGATTGTCAGTCAGTCAGTCAGTAACGTAAGAGTTTTATATATTTAGATATTTATTAATTAATGCCCTTACTTAAAAAAATTTCAGAAGATAAACAGTGCTTAAACTATTGCCATCTCTTACCACTGGGTAATGTCAAACAGTGACAGGGCTAACTTTAAGCAATGATTAAATTTAAATTGCGTTTATAAGTAGGGCTGTAAGTGATCAAGAACTTTATCCGTCAGATAAAAATATAGGCATATCTTGTTGTTAAGCTTGTACAAGGTTGTTTTTGAAGAAAAAGAGAGAAAAGATATTCCGTAGATAGAAATTCCGTAGATTCCGTAGATGAAAAAATCTGCCCTTAGATAGGCAGTTTACCAGTTTAGTTTTATCAGTTTTATCACAGATAAGATAAGATAATACTATAGTTTTATTCAGCAATGCTATGTTGGTGCGTATTTTTTTTTTAATTTTAATATATTTATAAGCCTAGGTGCTATTGCATGATAGAGATAAAATCAATTTTGTTCAAATGTGTTTCTTGTTTAGTTAAAAGTAACAAACAATTACTTTTTTAAACATTTTTGTCAAAATGCTGATTTGGGGAGGCTCTCTAGGTTTCCTGGGCTTATTTTAAGTATACCTATTACCATGCCACCATACTACCATGATTTCATCGCCACCGCAGAATTCTTAGATGTCTAAGCGTTCTGCGGTGGCGATCAGTGAAATACTGTCAAATATGACAGTGCTTCACTGATCACCATCACCATCGCCTAGATGTGCGCAAGCCACCATCCACAAGTATGGTTATTCAAGCATGAAGGTAGGACCCAGTCTTCATACATTGATACCGTGGAAAAACAGAAATCCCCCCACATTTTTCTAGGCATTACTCGCATAGCTAAAAGTAGGAAATTGAGGATTTTGTTAATGTTGCTGCACGGTAGCTGTTTGACTGGTTGCAAGTCCATTGCCATTTTTAACCGACTTCCAATCAAAAAGGAGGAGGTTCTCAATTCGGTTGTTTTTTTTTTTTTTATGTTTGTTCCCGCATAACTTCGTCATTTGTGAGCCGATTTGAAAAATTATTTTTTTATCTGATAGGTACTGCTTCCAGATTGGTCCATTTCAATTTTATTAAAATAAGTGTTGCCGTTTTTTTTTAAACAATTTTTTTAATGTTTTTAACTGCATGCCTCCGTCATTTATGAACCGATTTAGAGAAATATATTTTTATTTGGAAGGTTGTTCTTACGTCCAGATTGACCCAAACAAATTTGATTAAAATCGGTTTTGCCGTTTGGCAATGAAGTCGGTTTCTCTAGTTTTTTAAACTTATAATTATTACTGTTGAGATTTTCGAGAAGGTGCTATTTCCTCTTAGCTCTGGTAAATCCTTCCTGTTAGGAAACTGTTCTGAGAAGCAATTATCTAGCTCGAACCATGACCGAATAGGCTTTAACATGAATGACAATAAAGCACCTAATAACCCTATCACAACCAGTAATTAATCCATCAAGGTAGGCAGGTGCAAATTATATAAAAACTCATTGGTCTGGTTAGTTGGCTGTAGGTGATGAACAAAGTCGTCACGATGATGAAGTTGGAGGTAGCGTTAGTGCTGGTCGGGCTGGTGATGCTGACGGAAGCATCGAAGGACGTGGTGATGGAGATGTCGAAGACTTTTGCTAAGCCTTTTGCGGCTTGCAAGAAAGAGGTGAGCTATGTCAAAATAATTCTTGCTTCATGAATTGTTTCAGTGTTTTCGAAGAGGACGAGCTATTGAACCTAAAGTAAAATCATGTTTTTTTTATAGAACACTGCCACACTGTCCTCCTTCCACTTTGTTGCTGAGTATTTGGCTCTTTAAAAAAAAAACAAGTTTAAACATTGTTTAATGAATTGTTATATTATTAGTTTTATTACTTTTCATTTCATTCATTGCCACATTGAAACGTCTACCAAAATCAAATTTGGGTAAGTATGTCTTCGTGCACTCATTTTAAATTGTATTATATTAAGTAAGTTTCCCTGTTTTGGATCTTCTACTTATTATCGTGTCACTGGTTTTTCAAACCAGGACCAAGATTTACAGTGCACCTCAAAGAGGATATTAATGTCCTGTTTTAGATGGAGCTTCCAGAATCAGTGGTAAACGACTTCATGAACTTCTGGAAGAGTGACTATCAGCTGACCGACCGGTCCACCGGCTGCGCTTTAATCTGCCTGTCTTCCAAACTGGAGCTGCTCGACGGGGAGTACAAACTACATCACGACAACGCTCATGCATTTGCTAGGAATCATGGTGCTGGTAAGTTTCTAGAAAAACCTACGAGTTTATTTAAAAACTGTTTGTTATAAGTCTGGGAATGGGTCTGAAGATACTTTTCTCAAGAATAGTAGAATAAATGCCTCCTGATCAGAAGGTCTAAGTAGCTTAATGTCCAACAGAGCAAAAGGTCTAATGAGCAGTTAGTCTAATGTCCATGTAGCAAAACGTCCAACTATCAGATGGTCTATTTAGCAAAAAGTCAGGTTCGCAAAATGTCTGGATACTCAGGCATAAAATTCAACACACACATTGCATCGGAGGGAAAGGGACACGGCATTACAATACAGACCTACGATAGCAAAGATAATATATCTTTGCTATCGTAGGTAGATTTTTATAATGTCCCAAAAGCTAAGAGCCGAGCGGGATTTGAACCTGCGACCTTCCCCTCCGTACGGGGCTGCGCTGACCACTGCGCCATCGGATCCTAATCACACTCGACGAATAACTCTTAGGGAATGTTCGGCACTGACGCGACCGCGGTTCCATCTACAGATTTTGACGTTACAGTCAACTAACCACGTCGCGTTGGATCTATCTTCTCAAGGCTTTCTGGTAACCTTGTACTCTTAATTTTAGTTAACTCACTGCCTCGAGTTCAAATAAGCACATCAGTATCTTGAAGCTGCTTTATTGTTTCTAGATGACGCCATGGCCAAGCAGCTGATAGAGATGGTCCACGGCTGCAGCCTGACTTACCCTGAAATACCTGATTCCTGCGAGCGAATGATTGACATCGCCAATTGCTTCAGGGCTGGGATCCACAAGCTTGAATGGGCTCCGAGCATGGAGCTTATTATTGCTGAAATCCTGGCTGAAACTTAAGATCCTTAAGAACCTATGAAATATCGCCATAGCGGAGAGGAAAACCTAACTTAAAAACATAAAAAACATGATACCATACTCCGCTTTGGTAGATTCAGACCCTGACTGACCAACGCGATCTAATGGAAAAATACCCTTCTTCGTTTAGCTATATTATTTAATGTTTGTGAGCAAAGAAGCAATGAATAAATATTTTGCTTCATCTACTTTTTTATTCCCAAAGCTTCAGCCTTCACTTCCAACACCGTGGACAAAAGACGAAAGCAACCACGTACTGTAGGCCTCCCACAAGCTTTGTCTGGCTCTGGTTTTGAGTCTGTGTGAGTGTTGACTAAATAAATGCTACATCGAAACGTCACACACACAGTATAATACACTGGTGAGCACTCACACAGACTCAAAACCAGAGCCAGAGACATAGCTTGTGGAAGGCCTACTGGTTGGAGTCTGTGTGAGTGTTGAATAAATAAATCCTACGTCGAAACGTCACACACAGAATAATACACTGGTGAGCACTTATACAGACTCAAAACCAGAACCAGAGACAGAGCCAGACAGAGCTTGTTGTAGGCCTACTGCTAGGCCGCACGGCGGTTCACGTGCGCAACTGTTCTTTGCTGTGGAATAATACTTACATACTTGCCAAGCAATTAACCAATTAACGAAACATTGTCTAGATTAATTAAGAAACGCCTTGGTTTGAAAGGTACAGGTAAACATAGTTTCATTTTGTATCACGAAAAACCAAATGAATATTCTGAAGTCAGTGTTTTGTGCCATACTTTTGCACGTGGTCCAGTGCAAAGATGCACATAGAGTTGTTGACCTGATATCTTCAGCTATCGGTAGGACTGTGCTGGAGTGTCGAGCTGAGGTAAGTCTTTAAAGAGCCATGCGAATCATAAGAGGGTATAAGTCAGAGGTACACCTACTAGATATTTTCTGCGGTATCTACTAGTTTGTAGTAGTTATGTGAAGTAGTATTCTGAAGAATAACCTGGCACCGCCTGAAGCGCTAAAATAAAAATAAATTAAATTGGTCTTCATTTAATGGCATCTGTCCATTTTGGATCAGTTTTGCCAGTGTCAAGTGAGGATATATTACTTAGATAAAAATGAAATACTTTTTAGTCAAGTCAAGTCAGTCGTAGACAAGTCGTCCCTAATTGGCTTTGAAAAAAGCAGCCAAGTGCGAGTTGGACTCGCCCATGAAGGGTTCCGTAGCACGACGAACTACAAGAACCTTTATATGTATATGTTACTTGATGTAACATAATAAGGTTCTTATAGTTCGTCGAAAGGTAAATTGTGGTTTACGGTTTATGACGTATAAAAAAAAACTACTGACTAGATCTCGTTCAAACTAAATATCGTTGGAAGTTTACATAGTAATGTACAACATATATTTTTTTTAGTATTATCATTCCCTTTAGAAGTTAGAGGGGGGGGGACCAACTTTTTTCCACTTTGGAAGTGTCTCTCGCGCAAACTATTCAGTTTAGAAAAAAACGATATTAGAAACCTCAACATCAATTTTTGAAGACCTATTCATAGATACATAGATACCCCACACGTATAAGTTCGATGAAAAAAAAATTTTTGAGTTTCAGTTTCAAGTATGGGGACCCCCGAAATTTATATATATTTTTTATTTTTATGTAAAAATCTTAATGCGGTTCACAGAATACATCTACTCGCCAAGTTTCATCAGTCTAGCTCTTACGGTTTCGGAGAAAAATGGCTGTGACATACGGACGGACAGACAGACAGACAGACATGACGAATCTTTATGGGTTCCGTTTTTGCCATTTGGCTACGGAACCCTAAAAATGGTGGCCGGTGTTTTCAAAACCATCAGAAACGTTTTCGATCAAATCAGGATATCACATAATACAATTTCATTCCAACTGCTCATACCTTAAGCTAAAATAACACCAGAAAAACAATTAAAATGAAAAAGCTATGTGACTTCACAAAATGGCAGAAAACTAATCCAAAATAAAATTGGTGGATTTATTACAAAGAAAAGGAAGCTTATACTAGGAGAACAGCTGACATCTGATACTGTCAGTTCAAAATGCCACATATCTGTTTAGGTTCAGTTCAGTTCGAATGTCATCGATGAGTTCCTCCAGTTCTGGGTGCCAGGGCACGCCCTGGAGCTTGAAGAGATGGGGTGTGTTGTCTTCTGCGTGCTCATCAAACTACAGCTCCTTGAAGATGATGGAGCTCTGAAGAAAAACAATGCTGTGGGCTTCGGAAAAGCTAATGGCGCTGGTAAACTTTTCTTCAAAGTAATAATAAAACTGAAGGTTGAAAACTAGCTAAGTACATAGCATTAACGTACCGAAATCGACGAACTAGAAGTATTTAAGGGGACTTAGTAATGTTGAGAGTTGAGATAAACAAGAAATTCCTGAAATTCTAGGGACCGAGCAAGGTCGCCAGTATTCAGGGGTTTTCCATTACTCAGAGTGAAATCTCCAAACCTACAACGCCAACGTATAAAATTCGAAATTGGCACTCTTTGAGTAGTGGAGACGCGTCAGAGATAAATAAAAATAGTATATTATGTAATTAGGGGATAATAGACGGATTTAAAGCGAGGGCTATAGATAAATCACCAGCAAGTGAAAGATCCTAACAACTGAATCATGACCATAGGATGATTCATGAAGTTGAATCCTGAGCAACGCGAATGATTCATGGCTTTGTGTTGTACAACGTACAGTGTTTAAAATAGCGCCAATATACTTATGACAACAAAATACTCCAAACCGTCTTTATTCTAACGCTCCTTTAAGCAAATGCCGAAATTTGGATTGTTTTAGACATCGCTTTCATATTTTTAGCGATGAAAATAAGCTTTTCGAAATCGCTATTAGTGCTAAGACCGCCCATTGTACCTCTAGTTTTTAAGTATGAAAAGATACTTCTACCTTTTGATTTTTGGTGTACAATAAAGTGATATTCTATTCTTTTGGAGGAAGAATGGTGTAAACGTTTATATCTCCACCAGATGATGAAATCATCAACGGCCTGATAGCTGTCTTCGAGGAGTGCCGTATCTCTACCAAGTTTGACATGGAGGAGCCGTGTGTCTCCGGTCTGAGGCAGGCGGCGTGCTTCCGAGAGAAGGTGTTCCTGAAACACTGGGCTCCCAAACCTGACGCCATCTATGTTGATGATGATGATGACTGATCTTCAGAAAATTACTAGCATGGAATCTTTTAATACTTTAGTGATGATCGTATTATGAACCCCTATGTTCTTTTATTTCCAGTTAACAATTCGCATGTATCTCGATCAGATCGCAGACGTTTTAGAGAAAGGCCAGATTAGGAGTACCCTAAACCGACGAGCATGTATGAAGAATGTTATGAGAGTGAATGAAGCGAAAGAGGTGTGTCAGGATCGTAGCAAGTGGAAATCCGTGATCTCTGCCTACCCCCATGGGAATGAAGCGTGATTTTATGCATGTATGTGTGTATGTAAACAATTCAGATTGTTTTGATCATATAAGTTAGGTGATATAACAGCTTGGCGACTGAAACCTTAATTTGGGGCTAGATAATGTTGCAG
This sequence comes from Thera obeliscata, assembly GCA_947578465.1. Classification (NCBI taxonomy): domain Eukaryota; kingdom Metazoa; phylum Arthropoda; class Insecta; order Lepidoptera; family Geometridae; genus Thera; species Thera obeliscata. The sequence continues at coordinate 265,929 of OX387913.1, forward strand.
GGATGGTAAAAAAAAACCTCAGTCACCACAAAATTGTTAACATGGGCCACTTGGGCTGATAAATAGTTTGAAGTATGTTAGTACTCCGTCCTATGAAACTCCAGACCAATTACTGCTGTATCTGACTGAGCAACGATGACTATGGCTGGAAGGTGACTGTCTAATCTTTAATTACTAGCACATACATTACCAGCATTACAATTAAAAACCAACGGATAATAATTAACTTGGGCTTCTTCGTACAAGCTCTTGATTGGCACCTTCAGTCTCCATTATAAGGCAGATATGAAAAAAATACTCCATTTGAAGATATTACGATGGAGAAGAAGCATGTTCTAGTGGTTGTAGTTGTAGTGTTGGCAGTGATGGTGCAGGTGGATGCAAAGGATGCCATGAAATTCATAGCCAAAGGATTTATACAGGTTTTAGATGAATGTAAGACAGAGGTAAGCTAAAACAGATTACTTTGTGCTTAGCTTTTTATAACCTTGGTCAGGCTGGAGCGTAAACTTATGCAACTGGATAAATATAACTAACAAAGTTAGCATTACCATCATCGTCTTCCTGCCATCACCCCAGGGAGATGATAATGGTTTAAGTGGCGTTACACACTAGGGAATGTATTCCAGTGTTATTCTTTCAGTTAAACTTACAAGACCAACTCCTCAGCGATCTGTATTACTTCTGGAAGCAAGACTACTCCCGCTTGTCGCGAAACACGGGGTGTGCCATCATCTGCATGAGTAAGAAACTTGATCTGATAGATGACAGTGGAAAGATGCATCATGGTAATGCCAAGGAGTTCGCGATGACACATGGAGCAGGTAAGTTCGTGCTGAAATCTGGGGTTTACCATAAACATGACTTTTTAAAGCCATGAGAAGGAAAGGCTGTTACAGAATCATGACTGATAGGTAAAAAAGTGGTCAGAAAAACCTTCTCAAATCACCATGGATTCCTTTTTTCCACGTGCATGAAATACGGAACTCACAACATACCAAACATACATACATAGAGATCGCTCAAAGCGATAAGGTCGCCCATTGTTTTGCCAAAAATCTTCATGAATCCTGTATTATGTTTCTGTGTGGTGAACAATAAAGAGTTATCTATCTATCTATCTATCATACCAAATTGCATTTTCAGATGCCGATATGGCAATGAAACTGGTCTCCATCATCCACGGCTGCGAGCAGGAGCAAGATCCTCACGAGGACCAGTGCCTCTGGGTCCTGGAGGTGGCCAAGTGTTTCCGCACCCGTATCCATGACCTGGAGTGGTCTCCTGCCATGGAGACTGTTATCGAAGAGGTGCTCACTGAGATCTGATGATGTTGATGCTTGAAGAACCCTTGATTTAGATTTTATTTTGTGCATGATGATTTTAAATTGAGTAGTTGTTTGATTTAACACTTCCATCGCTCATCCATATTGTACTTAGTAGACAGGATAATCCTTTAATGATCCAATGGTTAAATAATAGTATTTTATCTATTATAATATTCTATTATCTCTTCAGAAACTAAGACCTGGAAGATCTAAAAACCTGCGCACCTCTAGTCGCCATCACAGATAGCTTAGATGTGCTTAAGGCAAGCCTGGATGTAGACTCCCATTAACTGATTTATCAACCGCCTCAGCAAACCAAATCCCTTTTAGTCCACATAAATCAATCCACTCCCATCTCATGTCCTACTTACCCTACACAACTCCTGTGTCCGCAATGACTGGTCCAATACAGTTACTTGGCGGTAATTGTGCCGTAACTCAGTGCTCTCCCCATTAGGTCCAGACAGGACAATCGCAAGACCTACGCCACAGGATCTTGGGAACAGCTGATTAGCTTTACCAACTTGCGTTAATCAGGATTCCTTTCACTGGAACAGACAGCTAGCCTATTAGGAGCCCCATATGGTCAAGGCTGTCAAAACTTACCCATTCATTCAAAGAAGAAATGAATTTTTGGGTCAGCCATTAGTCAACACGCTTTTTGTGCAACTTCTAACTCTTGATTGGAGACTGCAATGTATACTCTACCTACTCTGGAAATGCTGCTGTTCTTTCATTCTTCGGCTGCATTCCCTTAGTCACCTCTTACCTCATCCACGGAAGCTGATGGAGGGGTCCAATCATTTAACGAAACTACCTCAGGACAAGAGCAAATAAATAGTTGCATAACTGAAGTGATCCTGCGGTTTGCGATCAGCTGTGTTTAGGTGTTCAGCTTAATCGAAATCCGATGTACCGATAACGAACGGTCGAAATTAACTTGAGCCATTGTGTTTGTATTTATGAGGTGTTTGAAGATTGTAAGCATGATACCTTCAGCTATTACCTTTCTACATAGAACCTGAATAGTATTATTTTATTGAATTAAATTCAACGCGAACTTGACAATGATCAAATATAAGCTCTATAGAAGCACTGGAATTTGAGTTTACTGTCATCAGTGCTCTGCCTGGCTCTGTCTCTGGCTCTGGTTTTGAGTCTGTGTGAGTGCTCACCAGTGCATTATACTGTGTGTGTGACGTTTTGACGTAAGATTTATTTAGACACACTCACACAGACTCAAAACCAGAACCAGAGACAGAGCCAGACAGAGCTTATGGTAGGCCTACAGGTACAATCAAACGTGAGTTACTTTAGAGGGCACTCCAAAACTAGGCTGACAAACAATGCGACCTCATGTTTTTATAGGTATTGCATGTATTAGATCATGGTAACTTTATATTAAAAAGAAAATATAGAATAGTAAGTAAATGATTTAATTACATCAATGTCTTTACAATTTACACTTTATTTAGCTAAATTATAGCTTTAGTCACGTTATTCAACACAAAACTACCTTACAGTAAAAATATATCAACTACAAAGAGATATAGCGAACTAGGTACTTATTGAAAGCAAAACGTAAATAAGGGATATTATAATTAGGATATTTCGATTATATAAGGTGTAATAGTTGATTTTCTAATCTTTGCTACTTGCAATAAATGCGGCCTGTGTAGACGTGGTAGAATATGAATGTAGAACTTTAGCTTGAGAGAGGTTGTAAGAAAATAAAAAAACGAGGCAGCGTTGCCAGATCATACCGCTTTTCCACTTTTTACACCGCCTTTTTGACAATGGATCCGCCATCCGCTTTTAGCCAGCGGGGTACCACTTTTTTCGGACATGGGGATTAAAATATTATCTTCCCACTAAAGACATTTTTATGGGCACCGATCCGTTAACTCTTTCAAATAGAAGAACCTAAAAAATGACTATAGCGGGCTCTACATTCCTGCCAAAACTACGCCAAATAGGATAGATAGATAGATAGATAGATAGAAAATTCTTTATTGCACAAAATTAAAAATTACTGTACATAGGCGAACTTAATGCTAGATAGCATTATCTACCAGCTAACCTTTGGATAATGGGGAGATAGGTTGGGTAGGAGACAGCGCTATACGAGAAAGCAAGACAGAAATACTTGTATCTCTTTTCTTAGTACAGCGCTGTCCCATATAGTCCGTGAAATTTATGTTGTCAAATCACTATTGTCATGTTGGTATACAGTGTTATGAAGTTGCACACGCGCAAGTTCAGATCGAGCTACAAGTTTTTCACTGACTGTGAAGAATGTGGATTGAACTTGAGTGATATCTTTTGTGCCTCCCTGAGCCACCTTCTGTTTCTGTTCTGTGAAGTAATAGTACATTGTTACCTTTGGATTGAAAGTCACGTTTTTGAGTCCCAAGACGGGTTTGGCACTAGAGCGTAGCGAGGGCGCCAATGGAGCTTGAGGGACTTAAATAAGTCTTTCACCCGAGGTAAACACTGTGCTTTTCATTACGAATACAAGGAAAGTAAAAATAAAAACATGATAGAAAAATTAGTGAAAATCATCACGTAGTACTTAGATCTCGATTGTGAAAATGATGATTGAATTGCCGCCTTCCAGCTTTTTTTTTCTCTGGCAGGCCTTCGGCTGGCCAGCATTATTCAGCCTTTATTTTCATTTTCATAATTTAAAAAATGGTAATTTTTTTGCTCAAATCTATGTTATTTTAAAGAAATAGTTGAAGCTAAATAATAATAAAGTCATTTAGAAAATATATTCTTTATTTAATACTCTTTATGCTATTAAAATTTAAATTTCACATCGCGCTCTTATTAGACTTTTTAAACTTCTTACCGTTGTAATGGGCTTCCAACCTGCTTGCTGAATAAAAAGTTGGAATTTGGTTTAATAACCTCCTTGCTAGACTTGGTCATTGACTGAGTTACAGAAGTCTAGACTGCAGATTTGCCAGAGGGCAATGGAACACATCATTCTCGGCCTTAAACGCATCGACCGGGTGCGAAATACAATGCTGCGTTTAATGACTGGCATTGCCGATGTAGAGAGCAAAACAGCCAAGCTCAAGTGGGAGTGGGCGGGCCACGTCAGCAGGATGGACCCTAAAAAGTGGGCAAACATAACGACTCATTGGGTGCCGGAGGACGGAAGGTGACGGCGCGCGGCGTGGCCACCCAAAAAAACGATGGCGAGACGATCTGGAAGCTCTGGAGAAGGATTGGTGGAAAGTCACCGAAGATCGTGATAGTTGGAAGATTTTGGTGGAGGCCTTTGCCCAGCAGTGGGCCAGTGCAGGTTAAAAAAAAAAACCTCCTGGCAGTTAGAAAGACTTTAGAAAGTTGGAACATGGTTGAATAAAATAGAACTTGTATTTTTTTATAATTTGACAGCTGTCAGTAGAAAGCGATTCTCCCTAGGGCTGAAAGTATTACTTTCAATTAGGCCCCTCAGGCAACTTCAGACCTACTTTCCGAGTATGAGCAATGAAAAAGAAGTTTACTTCACATAACTCTTTGATTTGTAATACGATTATGAACTGAGTGAGAAAAATCGATCTAACGTTATAACAGGAAATTCCGCTTTTTTTGTTGAAAATCCGCGTTTTTGGAGTACCGTTACCGCATTTTCAACTTTCGCATCTGGCAACACTGAAACGAGGGCCCCTCACTTTGGGGAAAATTGTAAAAAAACAGGTAGCGTCTATTTTGTTCTAACTTGATTGTGTTTGAAATAAATAAGTATAAAGTGTAACAAGTTTATAACTGAGTGCTCCTACACCTTCTTTAGTTTTCAATCAGAAGTGTGAGACGTCAACTCATGCGCTGGACTTGCTGCAAAACTGTGAGTGATGTTGAGACATTGTTTACGCCGGTCTTGTATACGCTATTTTTAGAACATTGTGAAGACACACAAAACAAACACAAAGTAATTAATGCAAGCATCAGTTGGTTTCGAATATTACGAAACATATACCTACCTAGTTTAGCTACGATCTACGACGAGCCGGTGCCGGCGTGATATCAGTTGTAGTCTAGATCGATGAAAAGCGACGAATGGCTGTGAACTATCATTTTCATGGGACTGTACGACACGAGATATAATCCTACTTAGTTAATATGAGAAGATTTTGCCAGCAAAATTCAATGAACACAGTGTAAATAGACATACCAATAATAGTGTAATGTGTACATAGTGTAAATAGTGCAAATAATTCGGTGGACATTTAAAGATCTACTATGATAGAATAGTTTTACTTTTTAATTTCATTATTTTTGTGTTTGCTGTTTTGTGGACCTGTATTTATGCAGGTATTATTATTGAAGTAGAAATAAGAACGGGTCTATTGTAAAGATTTTTTTTTTAAGTTGGGAGATTAGTTATATCTATTTATTTAACGAGAAGGACTGTTTATTTAGTGTTGTTTTTTGTTGTCAGCATAAAGAGTAGTAAATTTAAAAAAAAAAAAAAAAAAAAGTTTGAAATTGCTAGCTATGGGTTCCCAGCAGGTCCGCAGCAGGGCTCGTAAACGCCATACATCGAAGCAACGTCGTCGACGTAACTTCTCCAGTAGTGTCAGTGTGTCCTCTTCTTCGGGGACTAGCCATGAACATTCGCATAAACGCGCTAAGTCATCGAAATCACGGCCTAGGAAGGATAAAAAACGTCATCATAGAAGTCAAAATAGAGCTAATTCGTCACAAACCGATGTCAATCTTAGATCTGGGACGCACACTCCTGCATTAAATGTGCCATCACAGGAGGTTAACGTCGAAGAGGACATGAACTCGTTGCCAGTATTTAGTAATAATCTAGTTCAACTTCCAGCACACCACGCGTTTTCGACTCAAATTAATGTGATACCAGAGTTCGACCCAAGCGACGGTTCGCAAAATATAGAATCGTGGATACATAAAGTGAATGAGTGCGCTCAGATATATTCTTGGAACGATACACAAGTTCGCCATTACGCTTTGGCTAAACTTACGGGTCTGGCCAAACGGTGGTACCAAGGGCTACCTTCATTGTTATATACATGGGACCAGTGGACAGAAAAATTAAAGTCGGCTTTTCCTTCGACAGAAAATTATGGTGACATGCTTCAAAAAATGTTGCGGTATCGTTGTAAGATAGGTCAGCCGTTAGATGTTTATTACTATGAAAAGATGATATTGATAAATAAATGTGAAATATATGGTCGTAAAGCCATAGGGTGCATAGTGCATGGTATCGATGACAAGTTTGTTAGAATGAGTGCGAATGCGGGCCGTTTCGAGGAACCAGAGCAACTGTTTTCATATATGAAAATGTTGGCACTAAGTGATAATTATGCACCAAATAAACGGAGAGTTTATTTAAAAGATTCAGGGTCGTTGCAAGACTCATCAAACAGTTGCACTGATATCTCGAAACCAGGCATCGTTTGCTTTAACTGTGGTGAAACAGGGCATATCAGGACAAGATGCACTAAACCTATGAAAAGGTGCAATAACTGTCGCAGAGTTGGTCATTTGGTTAAGGACTGTCGTTTCAAAAATACGAATTATTTAACAGAAACCGGTAGTGACATGAACAGTCTCTTACAAACGGCAGCTAGTGACAAAAATGTTATGCGCATTCAGTCGAGCAATATAGATGGTGACAAATTTTATAAAGACGTCAAAATTGAAGGGTGCGAAAAACGGGCCTTCATTGATCTAGGTAGTAGCTGTACCTTGTTAAAAGAAAGTCTAGCCAGGGAAATTTTTGATAAATTTGATAAACCTGATATCCCAAACCTTCGAGGGTTTGGCAACTCAAGTGTGAAACCTATAGGTACAATAAAAGGTACGGTTACCGTTGATGATATCTCTGCTCAGCTTGACTTTGTAGTTGTGTCAGATTGCTATATGCCGTGTGACGTCATAATCGGACAAACTTTTACCGAGTTGCCTAACATAGTCATGTATAAAACTTCGAATAATTTGATGTTTTACGAAGCACCGAATTTGTGTTCAACAGACGACGATGGTTTAAAAATCAAACTTGTCGCTTATAAAAACATAGTGGTTGAGCCTTTTTCCACATCTCCGGTAGATGTAGAGACATTCACGGATTTTTCTGGATCCTTATATGTTCCATCTGGGTTACGCGACTGTACCAATAAAATGTATTTGGTATTGCCTGGAATACATGACTTCAAAAATAATTCTGGGTATATTATGATAACAAATGTAGGTGATACCAACCTTGTCATCGAAAAGGGCCAAACTATGGCGAGAGGATTTGAATATGACGAAATAAATGAAGCTTATGTTGGTTATACTGCAATTACTACTGATAATGAAAATCCTGAACCCTTGTCGGACATAAACGTAGGCATACACTTATCCGAACTGGAAATGCAAAGCTTAATGGAACTTCTAAGCAAGTACAGAGACTGCTTTGCAGTGAATTTGTCCGAACTCGGTCGAACTAACCTGACTGAAATGGTTATCAAACTAAAAGATGATACCCCAGTGGTATATAACCCATATCGTATGTCACTTAAAGAGAAAGAACAGCTTTCGGAAATAATAGACGACCTCCTTAAAAATGGTGTAATTCGTGAGAGCTCGTCTTCATATGCTAGTCCCGTTTTACTCGTTAATAAGAAGAATGGTCAGAAACGACTATGTATAGATTATCGAGCTCTCAATAGAAAAACTCTAAAGGACAAATATCCTCTCCCGCGCATAGAAGACAAATTGGATTGTTTAGGAGGAAAAAATTGATTATCTGGGGTATGAAATCTGTGGTGACGGTATCAGACCTGGAACTTATAAGATTGAAGCAGTTAAACTCTTTCCAGTACCGAAAAACGTCCATGAAGTCCGTCAGTTCGTCGGACTGGCTAGCTATTTTCGTAAATTCGTTAGAGATTTTTCGGTTATAGCGAGACCCCTTACGCAGCTAACTAAGAAAAATGAGCCTTGGCATTTTGGACCCGAGCAAATGGCGGCATACGACACTCTTAAAGAAAAGTTAGTGAGCCGGCCAGTTCTTGCCCTGTATAATTCCAAAGCTAAGTTTGAGGTGCATACGGATGCAAGCAAATTGGGGGTAGGAGCTATTCTTCTACAAGACGATGGAAGGGGACTCCAACCCATATCATACTTTAGTAGGCAAACTTCGCCAGAAGAGCAAAAGTTTCACTCGTACGAGTTGGAGACTCTTGCAGTCATTACTGCTTTGAACAGATTTCGTGTATACTTACTTGGTGTCGAATTTAAAGTCGTAACGGATTGCAATGCTGTAAAAAGTACAATGACAAAGAAAGACTTAATCCCTCGTGTTGCGAGATGGTGGATTGCAATGCAGGAGTTCGATTTTACTATTGAGTATCGAAAAGGCCTAAAAATGACTCATGTAGATGCTCTCAGTAGGAATCCAATTGATGCAAAGGATCCACCATTTCGCGATGACGATAATCACGTTTTCAATATTACAATTGATGTTGAGGACGAAAGATGGCTTCAGACGGTACAGCAAGCGGACAGTGAACTACACAGAATCGTCGAAATTCTAAAAGATCCAGAGAGTGATAACGTAGTTGAAATCAAAACTAATTTTACGTTAAAAAATGGAAAATTATATCGAGTAGTAAAAAAAAGAAGACAATGTTCAGCTGTTGTGGGTAGTGCCGAAGTCTGTCAGATGGCAAATCGTAAAAAGCAATCACGACGATGTTGGGCATTTCAGTTTCGGTAAAACAGGGTACGCAAAGTGTATTGGTTTAAGAAAATGCGTCGCTTTATTAAAAAATATTGTAAATCGTGTTTGCAGTGTGCCCACAATAAAATACCAGGCGGTCCAAAGGAAGGGATGTTACACCCGATACCAAAGCCTGATAAGCCATTCCAGGTATTACACGCCGATCATTGCGGGCCATTTCCCCAAAGCAAGAGAGGAAACTCTTATATTCTTGCCATTATAGACTCGTTTACAAAGTTTATTTACATAAAGCCTGTTAAAAACTGTAAAAGTAAGACGACAATAAAAATATTTGAGGAATACTTTTCACTCTTTGGTGTACCGCGTCGATTAATTACAGACAGAGGAACCAGTTTCACCAGCCGAGAGTTTACCAATTTCATTAAAGAATAAGGAATTAGTCACACGCTTAATGCTGTTGCAACTCCCCGTGCCAACGGGCAAATTGAGCGCTATAATCGCTCTATAGTAGATGCTCTTACGGCAATCAATAACGATCAGCCAGATAATGAATGGGACATTATGATTCCTCGGGTACAATGGGGTCTTAATAATACTTTAAATAAATCTACTGGTAAAACGCCTTCTGAAGTATTGTTCGGCTTAGCACCCACTGGTGTATCAGATGGAGCAATGAATTCGGTAGTATCAGAGACACACGAAAGTCAGGATCGTGAAGATATAAGGCTGAAGGTCAGTGAGCGTATGGTAGAGAATCAAAGGAAAAACAAAGAAGCCTTTGATAAGAGACGTAAAATTGCACACGTATATAATATTAGGGATCTTGTACGCGTTGAGAGGGAGATAGGTAATGTCCAGCCGGGACAATCGAAAAAATTACTTCCGAAATGTAGTGGACCGTATAAGATCGTCGGAGTGCTTGGAAACGATAGGTACGAAATTGAAGATACCCCGATTACTAAAAAAATCGGCAAACCAGCGTATAAAGCCGTTTTCGCGGTTGATAAGATACACCCATGGTTAGTGTTTTCAAACGACCCTGTAGCTAGTGACTCCGATAGTTGCAGCTCTAAGGATGACTAGAAATAATTATATAAAAAAAAAATGGATATAACTAACCCACCGAAGCAATACTCATTTCTAAATTGTAACATATAAAAATGATGTAAACATTTAATGCTGCTATTTGAATTGTCCTAATAGTGTGAGAAATGTACATAAATTTAATTAGTTGGTGTTCTAATAAGAATTACATGGTATAAGTAACTTGAGGATGATTGCCATGATTGATGAGAATAATTGTAAACAAAGATGTTTCCAATTTAATTTTATTTAAATAAATGATAAAAATATATATATTGAAGAGGAAGTTGATTGTATATGCCACGATTGTTAATATAATGAGTAAGATATTTAGTATTACTAGCCCTGTGTGGCGCTATTAGCCACCTGTGGCGTTGCTAGCCCCAGTGGCGTTACTAGCCCAGTGGCGTTAAATTTGATTAGTTGGTGTTCTAATAAGAATGACATAGTACCTGTAATAAGTAACTTGAAGATGATTACCATGATTGATGAGAATATAAACAAAAATAGATGTTAAAAATATACATATTGAAAAGGAAATTGATTGTATATGCCACGATAGTTGATATAATCAGTGAGATATTTAGTATTACTAGCCCTGTGTGGCGATATTAGCCACCTATGGCGTTGCTAGCCCTGGTGGCGTTACTAGCCCTTGTGGCGTTACTAGCCATTTGTGGCGTTATTAGCCCTTGTGGCGTTACCAGCTCTTTGTGGCGTTATTAGCCCCTTGTGGCGTTATCAGCCCTTTGTGGCGTTACTAGCCCTTCGTGGCGTTACTAGCCCTTTGTGGCGTTACTAGCCCTTTGTGGCGTTACGAGCCCTTTGTGGCGTTACTAGCCCTTTGTGGCGTTACTAGCCCATTGCGGCGTTACCGGCAGGCAGCCATGCAGCGAATATGACTTCAGTTGGTGTTTTAAGAAGTAAGAAGAAGAAGGCGTTGATATTACTGTAGCGATAAAAATGTTTATGTTGTGTTGATTACATATTGAGTTAAAGACAATCATTTTAGATTGGAGTCATTATAAAGATTTGTTAAGTAAAGTAAAAACAAAGGCTGTTTATGTTTTATGTTCAATTATTATATGGGGGAATTGTTTTATGTTGATTACATATTGAGTTAAAATATTATTTTTATGTTAATGACAATCAGTTTAGATATTCATTGTAAAGATTTGTTTCGTAAGTTAAGGAAATAGTTTCTTACCATCATTGTGTACGTATTAAGTAAAAATTGAAATTGTTAAAATTTATAAATGTATGGAAACCTATATTGTTAAGCACTCACGCGGGGACGCGTGCATAGTCAGAATGGTCGAATGAAAGCAAAACGTAAATAAGGGATATTATAATTAGGATATTTCGATTATATAAGGTGTAATAGTTGATTTTCTAATCTTTGCTACTTGCAATAAATGCGGCCTGTGTAGACGTGGTAGAATATGAATGTAGAACTTTAGCTTGAGAGAGGTTGTAAGAAAATAAAAAAACGAGGGCCCCTCACTTTGGGGAAAATTGTAAAAAAACAGGTAGCGTCTATTTTGTTCTAACTTGATTGTGTTTGAAATAAATAAGTATAAAGTGTAACAAGTTTATAACTGAGTGCTCCTACACCTTCTTTAGTTTTCATTATCTTAACAATCAAGGGGTGTACTCAGAGCCGAATCACATCGACAGTACACAGAACGAAACGATAACCTTCTCCTTCGAGTCCCAAGCCCAGAATAATCCACCGCCTCGCCTAGCCTCAGTCAGGCGACCCACATGACAGTTGATAGACAGCGCCCCCTATCGGCAATATCGTCCTCCGTTCTGCGTAGCTTCTGACTACCATTAACAATTTATTGATATAATAAATTGTTAATAATTTCGAACAAATAATAATAAAATATAACATTATTTATCAAATCGTTTTAAAGCAACTACATTGTTCTTAAATTAAATAAACTAAACTATCTTTTTATTTTAAACATTATAGACTATCCTTCTTTCTTACTTCAATAATCATTATTATTTTAATACAGATTTCTAAAAGCATTTAAATATCAAATTGAATAAATTTTAGCCCCTATTATCTACTAGATACGACACATGCATAGAACGATATTAGCACAACTCTGAACAGTTACAGTTATTTTGGAAACTATCAGCTGGGTTAGGTTCCCTTTTCTATCCTGCAGGGCCACCACGAACTCTATATGGTTATGGCTATGGCTGTCAAATTGTGCATAGATTGGCTGACCCACACATTCATTTTCTTCTTTGGTTTGAATGTGTTGACACTGGTGACACAATTTTGACAGCCATAACCATAACCATATGTAGCTCATGGTAAGCCAGCTGAATCTGAAGACAATCTGCAGAACATGGATGCCCTGAAGCATACTAACACAAACAAATAATCCTTGCTACCATTAAACCTTTTCCACGCGCACCTGAGGCCTGCTGAACGTATTTACTTATCGACATCACTGCTGTACTCAGGACAGGGGCTGGGAGCTGTGTAGTTCATCTACATCTACACTAATATTATAACGAGGAAAGATTTGTACCTATTTTTGAACGTTTGTATGTTTGTAATGAATAGGCTCAAAAAGTACTGGGCTGATTTAAAAAACTCTTTCACCAATAGAATGCTACATTCTTCCAATTTGACATAGGCTACATTTCATTTTGAAAAAAATTAGGTATTCTTGGTAAAATTTGAACAATGTAACCGAAGGTGTAGAAAAATGAGTCTTAAAATGTCTTTCGTCGAATGCGCTGCCGAAACTATTAGCGATAGAACAAAATAATGTACAACAATATTGTCTACCCCGTGCGAAGCCGGGACGGGCTGCTAGTACTTTCATATTCTTACACAACAACAAGCTACCAGAGGGAGTCACGTCTGCTGACCGCCTCGCTGGTTTCAAAGCCAGATTAAAACGCTGGCTGATCGAGCAGGCTTTCTACAGTTTTAATGAATTTATTGATTTATCGATTATCATTGTTGTTACTTTTGCAATTACTACTACTTATTATTAATTTTTATAATTAAATTTCATGTATTTTTTATTTTCTTTTTATTATCTTGAATTGAATCGAATTTTATTTTATTAATGTACCTAGGTGTATACAATTAATTTAACGTGATTTATGTTATATTATGCTATGTTTTGACCTGTTAATTGATTTAATTACCAATGATGACTGATGACTTATTTCTAGTAAAGGTAAAATCATTCACTTCAATTAAGAGAACTACTTTCATGAATCGATCTATAATTATGTGTAAGAATGGGGAAAAACGCCTTTGCTTCTAATCATTTCTCTCCAAGGGACGTAATAGTACATTGTTACCTGAGTGTTGAACCAATGGAGCTTGAGGGACTTAAAAGACTTTCATCCGAGGTAAACACTGTGCTTTTCATTACGAATACAAGGAAAGTAAAAATAAAAACATGAAAGAAAAATTTGTGAAAATGAAGATTGAATTGCCGCCTTCCCGGTTTTTTTTTTCTTTTTCTCTGGCGGGCCTTCGGCTACGGCTCGCCAGCATTATTCAGCCATTATTTTCATTTTCATAATTAAAAAAATGGTAAATTGTTTGCTCAAATTTATTTTATTTTAAATAAATAGTTAAAGCTAATTAATCAAGTAATTTAGAAGATATATTATTTATTTAATACTATCTTTATGTTATTAAAATTTAAATTTTACTTTGCGCTCTAATTAGACTTTTTAAACTTCTTACCGTTGTAATGGGTTTCCAACCTACTTGCTGAATAAAAAGTTGGAATTTGGTTCATCGACCTCTTTGCAGTTAGAAAGACTTTAGAAAGTTGGAACATGGTTGAATAAAATAGAACTTGTTTTTTTTTTATAATTTGACAGCTGTCAGTAGAAAGCGATTCTCCCTAGGGCTGAAAGTTTTACTTTCTATTAGGCCCCTCAGGCAACTTCAGACCTACTTTCAGAGTATGAGTAATGAAAAACAATGTTTGTTTTACTCGAATGAATAAATGAATATTGCTACTACACGGTACTGAGACAGCAATTTCACTTAAAAAACAGTCGCTAGAGGTTTCTGGAATATTCCCAAAAATCAAACATTTTTTAGAATCATAAAAAAATAAATACGTAAGTTGGTATATTTGTGAGGAATACCTTACCTCTTTACACTCAAGATAATTTATTATGCCCTGCAAAACTGTACCTAACTACGTCCCTGCCTACCACCCTAGTATGTGACTCGCATTCTGTACTTTTCTATTTATTATCTTACAAAAATCTGTTGTCGGTGAGCAGGTGTGCTTTATTTTATTACTTTTTTTCGGGTGATTCCGCGAATACGGTATTGTTTTTACCATTGCATATTTTCAACTCTGCCTAATGTAGATAGATACCTTACCTACCCTTAGAGGTTATAATGTAATCTATATCTTCAGTAGGCCTACCATGAGCTCTGTCTGTCTCTGGTTCTGGTTTTGAGTCTGTGTGAGTATTGACTAAATAAATCCTACGTCAAAACGTCACACACGCAGTATAACTCACTGGTGAGCACTCACACAGACTCAAAACCAGAGCCAGAGACAAAGCCAGACAGGCCTACAGATATAATCCAGGTCCAAATGAATCAACTCTTTAATAACAGAAGTTTTATTTTATGTATCATTTTGTTAGTGTTTTGTTACTGGTTTTTATTTTCGAAAGTTGAGTTAGTTACCCATAACCAATGATGAAATGATGTTATTTCATCATGCGTTCATCATTTCCTCGAGCAGCTCGTCCATGGAGGGCGCCCACTTGAGCGCGTGGATCTTAGTGCGGAAGCACTTGGCCATCTCCAGCACTCGAGAGCAGTGGTCGTCTACTCCTTCGTTGGACTTCTCGCATTCGTGGCATATCGTCACCAGTTGCTTCGCTGTGTCGTCATCTGAAGTACAACCATCATTTTAAAAACACTGTGTTGACTGTTGATGTAGTATTGCTAAGATGCGCCTAGTTTTTAACATGTTTAATCCTTGTGGTTCTACTGAATATAGAACTAGAAAAAGACAATAAAAACGATTATTCATTCAAAAAAATAAAATCAAAAGTGTATTTATTCATTAGAATCGCAAGTTTAAGACGTTTTAAAGTGATTAAAACGTCTTAAAGCTAGGTGAGTCTAGGTGCCAGTTCCACGCGACCAAGCATATAAGAACAAGCAACAAACTACGGCATGGTTCGAATATACCGTTTTTATAAATGATCCTTTTACAAATCAAAAATAATACTAATAGTGAAGTTCCAGTGTGGTGCCACTTCACGTAATGAGACGTATGCAATAATACAAAAGCAAGGTTTCAAAGACAGCACACGCTACGGTTCAAAGTAATAATAAAGTACCTAACTTTACAATCTACGAATTACTTAAAGTAAAAGTAAAAACAATAATAATTGTGGATCGATCGATTGACCCCGTTTGCCATTTGACCTTTACTGCACCTGTTCAACTGATCCTATATAAAATGAAAGCTACCTGCTCCATGTTTCTGCGCGAATTCGTGCGCGTTTCCATGGTGGAACTTCATGTCTGCGTCCATCAGGCCAGTCTTCTGCGCCATACAGATGATCATACAGCCCAGCTGTCGGTTCACGAGCGCGTACTCCTCGCGCCAGAAGTTCATGAAGTCGTTCATGATCTCCTCGCCTACGTTTTGCTGAAACATACTTTGTTTGAAGAAAACCATTGCTCCTCTTCATATCGTGTTACTTGTTCTTTCAAACCAGTGTGGTGGAAGGATATTAAGTGCGCCTCAGGGAGGCATATGTCGTGCACTCGACACATGTTTTAGATTCTACGACATGCCGGTTTCCTCACGTTGATTTCCTTCACCGTTTTGTTATACACTTTTCTGTGTTATTAAACATTGTTTATGAACTAATTTACTACTAACTAGTCATGTAATATTGTGACCCCCTCATTTATAATGCCTGACACTTTTTATCGGTTTGCCAAAAGTCTCGTCTTCGTAACTTTCATAGCAACTGACATAGCGGCCTGCTAAGCTAAATTACTCCATCCAGACGTGCATCAATGAGTATTTCTGCCCGAAAATTAATAATATGCACTATGCCAGGGGGCTAATTCTCGGGCCGATCTCGATCATTTTGCAATTTTATTTTATTGCTTCTTTTCACAACCCCGCACTTTTTGTACGTTTTCCGTGTATCGTATATTAAACAATTTCTACCACTACGACAAAACTAAAACTCGACATAAAAAATATAGCAGCAAAAACGCATCAATGGTGCCAGCTCTCCAGTTTCGAATCAGAGTCTGGTGAAAGTATTTTAAGTGCGCCTCAAAAAGACTACTGATGACAGTTTTTTTTTATACAACTAGCTGGTGGAACAAGCACATGGCCCACCCGATGTTTAGTGGTAACCATAGCCTATAACAAAGCATTTCCTCGTAGTTTTAGCTGGTACGAGTTTCAGTTTGAGAAGTCTCACCTCCCCCTTACATGCCTCCAGAGCCGCCCCGAAGCCTTTCGCCATGTTCATGAGAACCTCCTGCGAGCACCACCCCCCCTGCACCCCCAGCAGGCAGACCACCACTACGCACCATGTATATTTCGCCATCTTTACAGAAAAAAATAAATTATTGATCGCATACAACAAACGATCTACTGTGCGCAATGTATTTTACTTTGTCAGCTTATAAACAGTAATTTTTAATTATATACCATACTTATAAGCGTAGTTTAAATTTAATCATTGCTTATTAGTTCTTTAGTAATTAGCCCTGTTTTTCATTACGCAGTGGTAAGATAGCAATTATTGTTAAAGCACTTTATCTTTAGTCATGGTTTTAATTGACGTATAAATAAATTGAGAAACCGACTTCATAGCCAAACTGCTGTACCTACCGATTTTTATGATTTTGATATGAGATTAACCTTACAGATTCAAATCAGCGCATTAACGACGAATGTTATGCAAAAATCAATATAAAAAAAAATACAAACGATTTGAGAACCTCCTCTATCTTTATAAAAAGTCGGTTAAAAATTAAAAATTAAGAACGAGGATTTAGTGATCACCTGAACGAGCTTTGCAGCAATAGCAGCACTAATGAGAGGCCGTCGTTGTGCTTCTCATTTTGTTTATTAGATCTAATTGACTAATTAAATCGAGTTGTATTTGAAAGTCATAGTCAAATGATTATACAGGGTGTAGAAAAACCACTGCCAAAAACGAAGGCAAACAAGAGGTAGTCTCCAATATTGCAATTTATTTGTCGAAAACTTATTTATTTATTAATGTTAGGTATCGAGGTTATTGTTATGTAGTCAAATCCAATAGCATAATCTAAAAGCACTATTTCTGATGTTAAGTGGTAACCATAGCTTATAATAAAACATGGTCTCGTAGGTAACAGACGTCAGGAACGCACCCTACGCTCTGCATTGATCGGCGTCCCATAATCAGGGACCAAATTGAGCGTGTGGAATTTTGTTACCATTCCTATTTGTATTTTACATATTTCTTGTCAATAAATAGATAGATAGATAACTTTTTATTGTTCACCACACCGAAATATTAATACAGGATTTATGAAAATTTTGATATCACAAAGAAACTTACAATTAAACAAATATTTACAAAATGTACAAAATACACAAGAAACAGTTGAGCTATCTGCAGACCGTTACAAACGATCTAGAGATAGCTCAACTAATCCAAATCAGTACCTACCAGACGGAAGCGTCCCCAAGACGCTAGTAGAACAATGAACTGAAGATTTTTGGCGAAACAATGGGCGACCTATAATATATTTTCTTTCTTTCCATTAACTTTAATAAAATTGTCAAAAGTATTATTTTCCACCCTGTATACGATGCTCTTGAGGTTTCAATTCTAAATAGTAATCAGGCTAATTGTTCCGGCGGGCGGTGATGAAGCTCCTAAAGCATGGTTCAGCTTGTCAAGCGATAATAGCCCGTATTACGATTAATTAGGCTCATCGAGGCGACACGACTATGTGTTTAGCGGCATTACGCGCATAATGTGTGTAACTCTTTGGCGGCGCGTTTCCATTGTTACATCTAAAGTCAATCGTTTTTTTACTTATTAAAAAGACCTTTGCATTAATCGTAGATGATTTATATAGCGTCAAAGGCAACTGATTACTCAAGCCCTACTTGCGAGACGCTATGGTGCCTGGGAAAGGATTTTAGATGGAATAAGCTTAACCAGCACTTATACCATCCTGAGAGCTTAGTCATCCTAATCCACAGGAAAGAAATGGGTAATATTATGTACGTGCAGAGTTGACTAAGCCACGGGTTTCCATTCTCCATTATGTTTTTCGTCACTGAAGTTTAAGTGACATTCTTTTATAAAAATTATATGTATTACAGCAAAACAGCTAATTCACTTATTATGGAACCGCTTAGCAATCATCATCATTAGACCCAAAAAGTTCACGCCTATATTGCGACGTTTTAACATCACATTGTTTGCTTAAAACGATATAAGAAATTTCAACATCATTTTTGAAGACCTATTCATAGACGGGTAGTATGGGTACACACGTATGGGTTTGATGAAAAAAAGTTTTTTGAATTTCAGTTCTAAGTATGGGGACCCCCAAAACTTTTGTTTTTTTTTCTATGTTTTATAAAAAATCTTAATGCAGTTCACAGAATACATCTACTTACCAAGTTTCATCAGTGTAGCTCTTATAGTTTCGGAGAAAAGTGGCTGTGACATACGGACGGACAGACAGACAGACAGACATGACGAATCTATAAGGGTTCCGTTTTTGCCATTTGGCTACGGAACCCTAAAAAACATTATTTTGCGTACGATTGTCGTCCGTCAATGGAAACCAACCGCTCCTGCACCGAGTCGCGCAAATCCCGTGTCACAACGGATTACTCTCCATTAGCCGGCGCTGTCTGAGATACATTTATCACGGCGATAAGACCGCCTTCAACTTGTCAACTTCAAGCAAAATAAACACTTACAGGCAAAAAGTATATTTAGTGATTTCTGATAACAAACACGCACGATTACAAATCAATTATTAAGTACATGTGGAAAGTAAATGTAAATTCTTCTGATATACAATATTCATATCTAGGCGATGGCAATCAGTGAAATGCTAGCAAATATCGCTGTCATACTAAACAGTGTTACCTACATTGATCGCCATCGCAGATCGCTTACATGTGCGCAAGGCTTCTTCTTCTTCGGGGTGGGGTGCGGGTGAAATTACTGACACATAAGGCTGAACATTTGCATGCCTCAAGTTGATAGACGCAGGGCATCGTAGGGCACGTTCCTGACATGCGTGATCTAGGAGGCAATTCTTTGTTATAAATAATAAACTAGCAGTTGGTGCCCGCAGTTGGTATTTTTTTTTTGGTAAACTGTTGTGTTATAATAATAATAAATTATAAAAATAAGCTCATAAAAGTTAAAGTTGTTAGTTTATAATAATAAACTCCACTACTCGTCAATAGATGGCGTTCTCTGTCCCACTAACTCATGACTTAATCAACAGATGGCGCTAGGAGTTATGATTTTATGATAAAGTTGATTATTTACTTTACGACATTTCTAAACATTTTCTAAAAATGAATCCTAGCTAGATCGTTTTATAGTCCCCGAAAACCCCTGTATACTTAATTTAATGAAAATCGTTGGCTCAGTTTCCGAGATCCTAAATATACATATATATATATATATACAAGATTTTCTCGTTTAAAGGTATAAGATAAATAATGCGGACAATCCACACAACACTATCTAACCCCAAACTAAGCAGAGCTTGTACTATGGGAACCAGGTAGCTGATATAATACTTAAATGCTTTTTTTTTTGTAAATACAATATAACACCCCAGAGAACAAGTATCTGTGTTAACCACACAAATATTTGTTCTCGGTGGGGATCGAACCCACGCCCTCCAGCGCAGAAGGCAGAGCTACTACCAACTGGGCTGTGAAGGTGTATTACTTTCAATTAGGCCCCTCAGGCAATTAAAAAGAAATTTAATAAAATAGGTAGGCAAAAAATCTAGCTAAAACCTAGTATATTATCCAGCTAGTCTAGTTTGAGGTATCCATAACTCAGTCCAAGTCCGTACCGCACTGACATCGTCCATTCGTTTGGGCCGGTATTGGGCCGCGTCCAACATTTTGTGGATTTAGAATTCCGAATCCAGAGCGTTTTAGAATTGCAATTGCAATTAGTGGTGTCGTAAAAACGACGTGATCGACGTATCGCATTGATTTACTTATTTGTTTCTATTTCGTACAGCTACGCATAAATTCTAAGGCTAATAGTTGTATTGTCTGTGTGAACTGGTGCTTAGTAGATATGTAAAGAAAGAAAAATCATTTATTCAACCACCACAATTATACATAATATACCTTAAAAAATAAACATTAAAACTATGTTGTTGTTCTATGTTGTAATGTATATGTGGATAATCCACGCTCAAAAACTGGCTTATTATAATATGTATTACCCCAAATTAAGGAGAGCTTAATAATAATAATTTACATTCACACGATCGTCTTATTGTGTTATTGGTTTCCTCGCGATGTTTTCCATCACCATTTGAGAGCACTGAAATAGTGTTCATACATTTTTGGGCTGAAAAACTCATCAGCATACGACTAGATTTGAACCCACGACCTTAGGATATGAAGGTGAGCCCGCTACCTCTAGGCCACCAGCGCTCAACACGATGGATGTCTGAGGCACTATTATTCAATGTCTGTTATTACTAAGGAAGCTTATAAAGAGTAGATAGATAATGTCTGTCTAACCTAACTAATTAATTTATCTTTTTGTTTCAGGTATGTTCTTATGGCTTGATTTGAAAGAACTCTTGACTGCAACCATGTAGGTAAGTGTTTATATTATTAGCAGGATTCATTCTAAATCTCTTCATTCCAATTTGCTCAAGAAGCCTACAAGCGCATCCCCTAATAACCCTAATCCGTAGATCTGGGGCCGTTCGGACCCAGCCGGTCAGAATGACCCGAACGTCTGCAATGGTCCATTGGACCCGCCAGAGGGTCACTATGTCCGGCAGATAAGCGTCTTGAGACGCTGTTTACGACAATTGTTTTGGATTCTGTAGACTTAGAAATGCGTAGAAGTGTTAAAATTAACCCATTTATGTTAACGTGTCTTTATAGCTTTAAGTATTTTTATGTACCTGTACTTTTATAATTTGTTGTGTGCAATAAAGCATTTTCTATCTATCTATCTATCTATAAATTTAGCAAAAATTTAATCACGTACTGCCTTATCTCCATACATACTATGAAATATGCTGCGTACATAATAGAATTTAGGCTTTTCAGTGGAAGTGGAAGAAGAGAGACCCATTTGCAAAAATAAGTAGGAAATCTCGTAGCAGTTTGCCTCCTACATCGTAGCACTCGTAGCGGTGCTACGAAGAACTTATTTAACTACGCATTTCACCTCACTTAGCAAAACTCAAGCTCAAAGTAATTCAATTAACAACTTCGCGAAAATTCATCAAGAAACTGGTATTTCCTCAAATTTTGGATTCGTGGCGACCATAGTTACGCGCCGCAGTAAGCAAGCACTTTCGCTTTGAATTTTATTTCAATAGGATTAGTGTTTACTTTTCAGGAGTCAAGATGATTATTAAGAGGTATTTTGTCTAGTCGAACAATTCTAGTAAATTCTTAAGTCTACGTCACCAATCCTCGACAAATCACGACAGCGCGATAACGGCCAACTGTCCGAAGGGGATCAGGGATTTTGTCAAACGCTGGGATTACGGCACTGCTAGCACAGGTGGCACTGCTGTAGCTCTGAGGGCTGAGATGTATACATTACCTAAACCTCTTCCTATGTACAGTCACGGTATGAAAATGTTCGTCACCTTAGAGTCGGTTTTCGCTTGCACCAGAGTGCCTTGATCATGAACACATTTTGACATAACTTGTGACGTTAACTTATCGGTGTATTCTGTCTATTCAGTTTCAAAAGGTAGTATGTGATCGTGATACGTTGAATAAATCAAGTTGAAAATCGACAAACATTTTCATACCGCCACTAGGTATACTTGACCGACCAACCTAAAAGATAAAATATAACGAATCATGTGTTGTCACGTGATAAAAAAAATGAGAGGGTATAATCTGTGTGTGCCTGGAGATCAAAATTATGAGGATTATGTTTTTTATTTTGAATGAAAAACATAATAAGGCACGGTAGACTTCTTATAAGAGTAAAATGGCCTTTTTTGGCAATGGAATTATCTTAATTATAAATAACACTACTGTTTACAGAATCGTATTGATTGATTACAAGCTCAAGCTTTCATATAACCTCCATCGTAGACAGATAACCTCCAATATCCATCCCTTCTTCCTGCTGAATCGCCTGACAGCGTGCCAAATACTTTGACATTCCATGACATGACAGATGACAGTGACATACCTCGAGCACAGATAATAGAGTCATAGCTTATTCAAATAGTTATGTTACCTAAGGTATCAATACTTAATTGACCTAAAAAAAATACCTAAAATATACCATTACAAAATATAGTGGTCAGAGGCACATCAAAAAGAAACCATACATAAACAGAAAGCTTTTGAATTTACAATTACTTTCAAATACTACTTCTAAAAACTAACCTATTTTTTTTTTATCTAAAACCATTTCATGCAACGTGAATTTTGCAGGGCAGGGTACCACAAAATGTATAATATCGATAAGTACATGCTGCATCCGACATTTTGGCAAATAAATCAGTCTGACAGCTGACGTGGAGTGCCCCCCCCCCCCCCCCCCTGCCGGCTGGTGGTGACAGATTTATAGCTTTCAGGTCCACGCTTTTTCATGAACACTTCTTGTGGATTTTCATTAATGTTGTCGAAGTTTTAGGACGAAAGCTAAACGGTTCTTCTTGCGTGGTATATAACATGAGACAGTACATAAGGCTGTAATAAGTATCAATGGCGTATTATGTAAGCCGTATTATGGCGAATTAAACAACTTCAACTTAAGGAATTTAATTTTTCTCCCCAAATAGTCAGTATGCCTCACCGTCTCTCAATTAGGTAGGTCAAATAATTGAAAAGAAATGAAGTTATTTGTCGAATAACATCCCGTAGATAGATTTCATTTACAGGTAGATTTATTGAAAGAAATATAGAATACAACTCAAGATAAAAGACCATGCGCACATGATGTTGCTTGATGTAGCCTAGTGCACATCTATAATGTACCTCTATAACTGAGACCAACAAATTCCTACAGACAATGTAATCTTAGACTATTGGGCAAATAACAATAACAAAAGCAAGACTGCTGTTTATGACCTCAGGTATCTTTTCTTAGAAATTTCGCCACCTCAAAAGATTCGTTTTATAAGGTAAACCAACCAAATTGAACAAATTTCTTTTATAGAAAGTTAATATATTTATCTATACGAGTATATCTACGAAAGGAGATGAAAATCGTGAAATAAAAAAATTAGAATGTGAATTTAGTCTATTTGTTTATTTATTAGAGTCACCAACATCGTATACACCAATTCATTCATAAATGATATAAAGAAAACAAAAAAAACATGTCAAGTGCTACAATAATTATAGGGACATACACATGCAATTAGAATTAAAGCTAGAGCGAGTTAAAATAAAATAGGTAATTAATACAAAAATACAAATTAAAATAACATTAAATCCTTATAAAAAACATTAACATTAAATCCATAAAATAATTAATTAATACAAAAATACAAATGAAAATAACATTAAATCCATAAAATACATTAAAAATTGAGAAAAAGTATTTACAATTGAGTTGGAATTATGTACATTATTTAAAACACAAATTAGAAATAAAATATAATTTTGAAAGTCAAAGTAGTCGTTAAGTAAAATAAATGCTTAAAATAAATTACCTGCATTTCATCACAATATCCACAGTATTCTGCTCGGTAATGATCGTAAAAAGTATCTCCGCACATACACCACACTATCTCCATGTTAAATAAATTATATTTTAAAAAACTAAAAAAAACGCTTTTATAATAACTAATTGAACTAAAAAGTTAAAAATAAAACTGTAATTCTCAATTGAAAAAATTATAATATTGTACAAAAAAGCGTGGTGTGCTTTTTATAATAACTTCAGATAAAATAAACTATTGATAAAATATTTACAACAATCAAAATCAAGCCCCCCACGCTTTTTGTACAATAATATAAAATTTTCAATTGTTTTATTTTTAACGTTTTAGTTCAATTAGATATAAAAGCGTGTTTTTTTAGTTTTTTTAACTATATTTTTTTTTTCATATTTTTGCATTGTCATCGACTTTTGATAGGTGTGCAAAGTTTGAATCAAATCTGATCGTTCAAAGTAGGGCAAAATCGAGCTCAAAGGGGTCGGTTATATACAAGCAAACAAACTTACATACAGGTGAAGCTAATAAAAGCGTTAAAATGTTCCAACGTCGGAGTTTACTGTAAACTTTAGTACAATATGGTCTGGGCCCACTTGTTTTGGCCTGGGTCTGGGCCCACTTATTCACGCCTGACTACACCACATCCAAACTGCGTTCTTTTCACAAAATGAGTCAGCCCGACAGGCGCCTCTTCTTGGACTAATATTAATACATTGTTTTTCGTTAACACGGTCTTCGAAAAGGACTGTCATTTTTATTTTATAAATTCTCCATTAGCGTCCAGCATCGTACCTACTGCACATGGAATTTAAAAGGTTTTCACAGAAATCCGAGCCTCTCCACGAGTCCCAAATCTGGTCAACATGTGCTACCAAAACTGCTTTTGTTCTCTCGGACCTTGCATCCCATCGTTGAACCATTATACTCCGTACATGTTCGATGGGATTCAAGTCCGGAGAACGAGATAGCCACTGCACCGTTTTAATCTCGGGCTGTTGTTGGCTCCAAAACTGACAGCGGAATATCGAACAATAATTGTCGTGAATAAACATAATGTACATTCTGGTATTTCCATTTGTGGATACACCACTCTCACTGTGGGCAACAATATCCTTCAACAGCTCCAAGTATAAGGCACAGTTGGCCCTCTCCGATAAATAAATTAATTCCCCGGGACCACTCGCGCTTATCCGGGCCCACATGTTGACCACAACTCGCCCTGACTCGTTGTTGGCAACTACATTTTGAGGCTCGTATATAGTTTTATTCACGCGCTCTAAATGCCGACGACCCTGCTGGCTACAAAACTTTTTTCGTCGGAGAATATGGCGTGTGAAAAGTTAAAGTTCCTAAAATCCCTTGCAAAGTGGACACGAGCTGCTTTGTGAGCATCACTTAAAACAATGTTTATTGCTAGTCTTCGTTGATAAACACCAACCCTTCGCAGTGAATTTCGCACTGTTTGCGTCGTACAGTCAAATTCGTCTGCAAAACTCCGCGTCGAAGTAAATGAATGCTCCCGGTATGGTAGCTACGATACGGCGTATGTGTGCATCGCCTATTATACAAGGCCGCGGAGTGAACAACTTGTCTCTTGTATGCCCTTCTTCATAATATATCGCCGGACCCAAAGGCGAAATGTTTGTCTCTGTAAACAACAATAATAGAAGGTTTAAGAATAAAAGCGGCCAAGTGCAAGTCGGACTCACCCATGAAGGGTGCCGTAGCAACAAGTAACATAATATAAAAGTTCTTGTAGTTCGTCGAAAGGTAAATTGCGGTTTACTAGTAATTATTTTTGAAGACCTATCCATAGATACCTACCCCACACGTGGGTTTGATGAAAAAAAAAGTTTTGAGTTTCAGTTTGAAGTATGGGGACCCCGCAATTTTTTTGTTTTTTTTTTCTATTTACCCCCTTTACTTACTTTCTTATTTTTTGTTTTTTTTTTGGCTATGAAACCCTAAAAGTGGAAGACAAGATTTAAAAACTACACCTTACCTCCTACCTCTAACTATTACCAAGCCGTCCAAGTTTAGACAAGTGTTATAGTCATACATGGATATTATAAGATTTATTTTTAAGTTAGATTTTATAAATTAAGAAGTTTGTTACCTAGGTTTACCTAATTTAATTAGTTGTAAGGCCATTGTAATGCCCCAGCGGGGCTCATGTTCTGGACGTTATTACACCCTAAGACCTATAAAAAATTAAAAAATAATTTTTTTTTTTCAATTTGGACCAATAGTGTTCAACCAAACAAACTCTTCAGATTTATAATATTAGTGTATAGATATCACGCACTTGGCCGGGTTTTATAAATTGCACCCGTGCTAAGGGACGGGTGTAATGTGAGAATAAAAACACATATTTACTTACCGATATGAACAGTTCTTTTAATATTTGGGAGATGTTTCTTCTCAAGCTCCTCAGTACAACAATTTTACTACGTTGCAATTGTGTCAAATCACTGAACGCACTCATTGTTACTTATCGATATTACGAATACGATCAAGGAAAGAGGATATGCAATGACACGGACGGTTCGTCTGCAACTGACGCTGTTAACCACAGAAAAGCAAAAACCAGTCTTTGGAAGTGTAAATGTCATAAAACAGAGGGCTTTTTTTACTGAGTGAAACAGATGTTTATGTCTCCCATTGGTCAAAATTAGTGAACAAAGAAGTAGGCGGAGTCAGCTAGCTAAAACGCTCGCAAGTAAATCTGTTTCAAAAGTGGTAAGCCAGAAATTTTGGTGATAGTACCTATCTATGTAACGAAAATTGTTTTTGGAAATAACATGGCTTAGGTTTATTGTGGTATTAATCGGAAAATCTATTTTTTTATTTTTATTGATCCGTTTCTTTTTATAAGTACAACTAGCTGATGTAACAAGCATCTGGCCCACCTGATGTTAAGTGATAACCATCACCTATAACCAAGCATTGCCTCATAGGCCATGCACGTCAGAAACGTGCCCTACGATGGACTGCCCTGCGTCCATCAACTTGAGGCATACCATACAGGATGTTTTTGTACCTACTTACCTGCCTAAAGTATTAGCATTAAGTACCAGCAATAGCGACATCTATGATTGGCAGTCGGTACTAAATATAAAGTTCTTTCACTTCAGGTTCTAGGATTTTCTCAAGTTGACATTATTTTTTTCATGCTCACGAAAATTGCAATGCGGATGAAAATGAAAATTTTGTGTTGTACGGCCAAATTTGTATGTGTTGGTACATTATTGTAAGAAAAATAAAAAGATTTCTGATTTTGTTTTTTTTTTTTGATAAGGCGTGTCCGGAGTTAGTTTCGCGAATCTTCCGACTATAGTAGACCAAACGGCTCGCCAGGATATCTGCCAGTCGTAATGTTAGTGGGTTCGAATCCTATCTGGCTGATAATATGACAAGGCTTCCGGGTCGAAAGCTATTCCTTATGACTGGTTAGTTTGTTTAATTTCCGGAGGGTCTTGTTTGCGGAAGAGTATTCTGTGACCTTGTTGATCATCCCTTAAACTATGTTAGGCCCTTTGTACCCACCTAGGTACTATGGTACCTCTCCTAGTTCACTTTTGTTACTTTTTAGAACATAATTATTTCTATACAATAGGTAAATACTATAGATAACTGGTATTTTTATATTTAGGCACCAACCTATGTAGTCAGCTGTGGCAGAGTGGTTGAGCCAGTCCAAGCCGAACTAGGAATCGCCTCGAGTGGTTTGTCTGCAGCGTGCGTGCAAAAAAACAATCGCGCATTGTCGACCTTAAATCTACGTGCATAGACGATGGCGTCACTCAATCCAGCTTCAAAAACTGGACCTGTCGCCCGGCTGGCACCGCTAACGTCAAACTCAAAGACCACCCTCAAACCAAATAAGATTTTAAGAAATGGGAATGAAGACGATTATCGAGTGCATAGGGAGGATATGCGTATGAAAGAGGGGCATCTATCGACCGTTGTCTGTCCCGTTCGCGCGTCACACGCGGCTCGGCGGGCGCAGGCGACAGACGCGCGCGGTGCCCGGCGCGCTAACATGCCATGTGCGCGCTCTCCGTGCGCGCGATGTGTCGCCGACTCGCCTTCAAGCTGCAGAAGACAGTGTGCGTCGTGTTCTTCTACCTTATCTTCTATCTCCTTCTGTCGTACGCCATCAGCCCGGAGCCGCTGCACGTGTCGTTCGTCAGCGAGGAGTTCCGCGTCGGCGGGCGGTACGCGCTGATGTATCTCGTGTCACCTGGCTCGCCTGTCCTCACTGATGTGGAAGGCGCGGATGTGTTCTTGAGCCGACGCTGCGGCCGCTGCTTCATCACCAACAACAAGGGGTTCATGCCGATGGCGGAGTACGACGCGATCCTGGTCCACGGCGACAGAACGCTTCTCTCTGAGACGACGGCCTTCATGGACCCCGGCAAGCGATACCTGATCGAGACGAGCAAGAGATGCGTCCACAACAAACTGAGGTGTCCGTGGGAACCGACCATCACGTCCTTTACTACCAAAACCAGTCACACGCTGTGTAGTCTCTGCGATGAGTTGATACTTGAAAAGCAAAAAGTTATCTCAAATTAGTTTCTAAGAACCCTGTACCTGGTAAGGGCCCTGCCAAAATGTATTTTTGGTTGGATGTTGTGAGTTTAGTATCACATGGTGAATGTTGTGTCTTTAGTGATGTTTTGCATAAAATGCACTATTATACCTACCTACTGCCAGAGAGTAGACACATAAATTAATAGTTTTAAATATGTATTGCAATTTGAAAGTACTTCGACTGTTTTATAACATCTTGGATAAAAAAAAAGACGTTATGATTAGATAAGTACTCTATTCTCAAAACTTTTCTAGATTTTTTTCATCTTTCACTTAAAAAAAATCCTAGTTCCATGTTTTTTTACCACCTAAGCATGTAAGGTTCAAACAAACATTCTGTCTGTCAAGAGTAGGTATGCTATGTTATAATGTTTTGTTATGTTGTATTATTTTGTATGTATGTTATTATTTAGGTATAACTTTAGGTAATACAGGAAGTTTGTTCGGTTTTTGTTTACATAATTTTAATATTGAAACTTATCATCATAATGGAAATTTATAGGGAAAGTATTGAAACCTAAAATACTCCATACCTATCAAACTAATAGTTATCGTTCGATATCTTAACTGATAACCAAATGTTCATTGGTATTGGAAGAAGTATTCGGACTGTCATAAATAATTATAATATTATTATGTAGGTAGGTTTTCGTATTTACTTACTTTTAATGCATGGGAAATTACTTATTTAAACTAAGCAGGTTTGTGGAAAATGAAGGGGCTACTCGCTCGCACATTTCAAATATTTTGAAAGACTTAAAATCACTAGACTGTGATGGTTATCTTACTTCAGCGTGTTTAAGCCTCAATCAAAGTATTTCGTGAAATAGGTCCCATGTACCTACCTACTCACTCACTATACTTATATTATGATGTATAATACTTGCGCATATTATGATTATTTTGTATGATGATATTCACGCACATTGTTTTATTAATTAGTAAAGCTATCCGTATATTGAAAACGTTGAGTTTGCGCTGATTATAGTTACCTCTTTGTGGTACTTTGTAGATAGATTCTATAATAGTTTTTAAAACAACTGAGCCACTCAAACAATAATACCTGTTTTTTAAAACAGTGAAAAGCCCAAAAAGACCTGAAGTTATAAGCTAAAAATAGTATTTAATAGTCATAAAGGTATTTCTAATAATATTTTACATTGGATATCTATGTAAAGTATTTAAAATCGAATTAAGACAATAATAAGATTAAAAATTATCAAAGCTCTTGAATTCCCAACAAATATCAAAATACTTTATGGAAGTGGCTATTTTCTGAAAAGTCTGAGAAATAAAGAAGAAAACACGAATTTTGAATATGAATATAAATGTGTATGTAAGCTAAAGTATCAAGAGTTGTTAAACACCTTTGTTGAATCCTAACTAGATTAGGTGTTCAATGGTAATACCAAAATATTCTTAGGTAGGTAGGTTTTATTTGATACAATTTTAAATAAGCAAAAATATAGAAAATCTAGATATATAAAAAATTGCGTGTTAGATGGTGCAAATAAATGTTGCTATTTTGTAAGAAAGACGCTATATTTTTTATTACCCAATATCCTATTCATCATCATCATCAGTCCGTTTGCACCCACTGCTGAGTATAGGCCTCGTCTTTATTGCGCCATTCTCTCCGGTCCCTCGCGAGTCTCATCCACTCATTCCCAGCACTTGCAGCAATGTCGTTCGACCAACGGGCGGGTGCTCTGCCTCTAGGTCTTTGAGCACCCCTTGGCCACCATTCTGTAGCCGCCTTCGTCCATCTCCCGTCGTCCCTTCTTGCCAAGTGCCCTGCCCATCTCCATTTCAGTTTTGCGATCCTATTGGGTAAGAGTATACTTTCTGGCCGGTATTACCTACCACCTGACTACTGCAGCAAAATTAAAAGGTGTTGCTGTTTGTAACTAATAGTAGCAGGAAGACTATTTTATTATTTACCTATTTATCGGAAAACCAACAGGTTTTAACCACTTAGTAACATTTATTATTATTTCATCATACAATGTGGCTATTATTATAAAAAAAGTACATTTTGTAACGTACTTTTTAGGGTTCCGTAGCCAAATGGCAAAAACGGAACCCTTATAGATTCGTCATGTCTGTCTGTCTGTCTGTCCGTCCGTATGTCACAGCCATTTTTCTCCGAAACCGTAAGAGCTAGACTGATGAAACTTGGCGAGTAGATGTATTCTAATGAACCACATTAAGATTTTTACATAAAAATAAAACAAAAACTATAAATTTCGGGGGTCCCCATACTTGAAAATGAAACTCAAAATTTTTTTTTCATCAAACCCATATGTGTGGGGGTATCTATGAATAGGTCTTCAAAATTATGTTGAGGTTTCTAATATGGTTTTTTTCAAAACTGAATAGTTTGCGCGAGAGACACTTCCAAAGTTGAAAAAGTTGGTCCTCCCCCCTCTAACTTCTAAAGTAAGAGAATGATAATACTAAAAAAAAAAGCAGCCAAGTGCGAGTCGGACTCGCCCATGAAGGGTTCCGTAGCACGACGAACTACAAGAACCTTTATATATGTTACTTGATGTAACATAATAAGGTTCCTGTAGTTCGTTGAAAGGTAAATTGCGGTTTACGGTTTATGACGTATAAAAAAAAAACTACTGACTAGATCTCGTTCAAACCAAATATCGTTGAAAGTTTACGTAGTAATGTACAACATATATTTTTTTTTGTATTATCATTCTCTTACTATAGAAGTTAGAGGGGGGGGGACCAACTTTTTTCCACTTTGGAAGTGTCTCTCGCGCAAACTATTCAGTTTAGAAAAAAACTATATTGGAAACCTCAACATCATTTTTGAAGACCTATTCATAGATACCCCACACGTATAGGTTCGATGAAAAAAAAATTTTTGAGTTTCCGTTTATGACGTATAAAAATAAAACTACTGACTAGATCTCGTTCAAACCAAATATCGTTGAAAGTTTACATAGTAATGTACAACATATATTTTTTTTAGTATTATAATTCTCTTACTTTAGAAGTTAGAGGGGGGGGGACCAACTTTTTTCCACTTTGGAAGTGCCTCTTGCGCAAACTATTCAGTTTAGAAAAAAACTATATTAGAAACCTCAACATCATTTTTGAAGACCTATTCATAAATACCCCACACGTATGGGTTCGATGAAAAAAAAATTTTTGAGTTTCAGTTTCAAGTATGGGGACCCCCAAAATTTATAGTTTTTTTTCTATTTTTGTGTAAAAACCTTAATGCGGTTCACAGAATACATCTACTCACCAACTTTCATCAGTCTAGCTTTTATGGTTTCGGAGAAAAATGGCTGTGACACGGCCGGACAGACAGACAGACAGACAGACAGACATGACGAATCTATAAGGGTTCCGTTTTTGCCATTTGGCTACGGAACCCTAAAAATATATGTTGTACAT
Source organism: Thera obeliscata (assembly GCA_947578465.1). Taxonomy (NCBI): domain Eukaryota; kingdom Metazoa; phylum Arthropoda; class Insecta; order Lepidoptera; family Geometridae; genus Thera; species Thera obeliscata. The sequence goes on from OX387913.1 coordinate 298,006, forward strand.
TACTATGTAAACTTCCAACGATATTTGGTTTGAACGAGATCTAGTCAGTAGTTTTTTTTATATGTCATAAACCGTAAACCGCAATTTACCTTTCGACGAACTACAAAAACCTTATTATGTTACATCAAGTAACATAATATAAAGGTTCTTGTAGTTCGTCGTGCTACGGAACCCTTCATGGGCGAGTCTGACTCGCACTTGGCTGCTTTTTAGGGTTCCGTAGCCAAATGGCAAAAACGGAACCCTTATAGATTCGTCATGTCTGTCTGTCTGTCTGTCTGTCCGACCGTGTCACAGCCATTTTTCTCCGAAACCATAAAAGCTAGACTGATGAAACTTGGTGAGTAGATGTATTCTGTGAACCGCATTAAGGTTTGTACATAAAAATAGAAAAAAAACTATAAATTTTGGGGGTCCCCGTACTTGAAACTGAAACTCAAAAATTTTTTTTTCATCGAAACCATACGTGTGGGGTATCTATGGATAGGTCTTTAAAAATGATGTTGATGTTTCTAATATCGTTTTTTTCTAAACTGAATAGTTTGCGCGAGAGACACTTCCAAAGTGAAAAAAAAGTTGGTCCCCCCCCCTCTAACTTCTAAAATAAGAGAATGATAAATCCAAAAAAAATATATGTTGTACATTACTATGCAAACTTTCAACGATATTTGGTTTGAACGAGATCTAGTCAGTAGTTTTTTTTTATACGTCATAAATCGTAAACCGCAATTTTTTTTTTCATCGAACCCATACGTGTGGGGTATCTATGGATAGGTCTTTAAAAATGATGTTGAGGTTTCTAATATCGTTTTTTTCTAAACTGAATAGTTTGCGCGAGAGACACTTCCAAAGTGGAAAAAAGTTGGTCCCCCCCCTCTAACTTCTAAAGTAAGAGAATGATAATACAAAAAAAAATATATGTTGTACATTACTATATAAACTTCCAACGATATTTGGTTTGAATGAGATCTAGCCAGTAGTTTTTTTTATACGTCATAAACCGTAAACCGCAATTTACCTTTCGACGAACTACAAGAACCTTAGTATGTTACATCAAGTAACATAATATAAAGGTTCTTGTAGTTCGTCGTGCTACGGAACCCTTCATGGGCGAGTCCGACTCGCACTTGGCTGCTTTTTTTTATAATAATACCCCCCAAACCTACGCGGCTTGTTATAGGCGATGTTTACCACTTAACATCAGGTGGGGATATGCTCGTTCCATCAGCTAATTGTATCAAAAAACCTAAGGTTAGTAAGTACAAGTACAAGTGTATGTACCACTAGAAACGGTATAGATATCCTATGTTTCCCAACACTTCCTGCTGCGCCGCCGTGTGCGCTGATGCGTCCACATCCATTGCCGGCCAGACCTCGCGCCAGCTCGCTGCTCCAAGATGCTCCTCATTCTAAGGTTAGTGGGGACCACTTTATCATCTTCACCTCCTTATCTTCTACCATTAGTACTGCCTCTATTCCGCAATGAGAAGTGCACCTTAGAATTGTAATTTATCGTGACATCAATTAGTTTTCGCATCGCACGCCAAATAATATCATGAATTTTATATGTCACATTATTGTGATTCATGGAGGATCTCTTTCAGTTGACGTGCCTTATATTTTACGCTTACAGTGAGCTGTAGGCCTTCTACAAGCTCTGTCTGGCTATGTCTCTGGCTCTGGTTTTGAGTCTGTGTGAGTGGTCACCAGTGTATGAAACTGTGTGTGTGACGTTTCGACGTAGGGCTTATTTAGTCAACACTCACACACCACAGTCACACAGACTCAAAACCAGAGCCAGAGGCAGAGCCAGACAGAGCTTGTGGTAGGCATACAGTCTTTGCTTTGGAGTGTTGAGACGTTTGATTTTCATACCATAATTTCTTCTTCTTGGCTGTTATTTTAAACTCACTTAGCTATAAGACGTTTCAAAGTGATCCTTAATGAATAACAAGCTTCGATTTTATACAAGTGGAACAGTTAGCGAGAAAAGAATATAATATATGTAACGAAACAGTTTCAGTTATTCAATGCGCATTTTCTCTGGACTTTGCAGATAAACTTAGCAAACTCTGGTTTGCAGACAGATAAATGGGTCACGGACGCAGGCACGGCAGATTTTCAAATATATTAAAAACTTTGAACAATATATTTGAACTGGTGTATGAAATACTTGAACTGTTAGAGAACAGACAGATCAAATCGTATAGCATCAAAACTAACTCTTGCGTTTGTGGGAGACCGGGATGAGTGGAATATTTTGGGAAAGATCTAAGCCCAGTAGTGGGTCATGCACGTTTGAAAAAAGATTCGCACAGCTAGCCACTGATCTAAGATTTATAATTTTAAGTGAATTTATGTCGTAGCGCTTATGTGTGAAAAAATACGTGAAATTCAACCCCCTATGGCTACAGGGTTAAATTATATTAAAACAGCAACAGCACACAGGATTCCATATTTGTAAAAAAGGAACCATAGTTATACAAAATCAGGCGCCAATAAATTGTGCGTGTTAGTAATATCGATAAGGAATAGGGTTTATCTGTAAAACTACATTCAAGTAAGAATTGATTAGATAATGGTTCGTTTGTAAAAGCGTGACCGACTAAGCGATCGTTCAGAGTCACACTTCAAAGCTAACTGCAATATAAAATAGCCAATCAGCATTTTGATATGTACATTTATGATTTACTTTATGGAACTGAGAAAATGGAGCTAGCAATTTCACTAGAAATGAGAAAATTCGTAAAAGAACCTAAGTCATCGACCTATTTATAGCTCGCAGTGTTAGCGAGTAGAGGTGGTAATGGGTTGGTAATTGGTCGCACAGACAATCTCTGGGGAATCATCATCATCATCAATGGTTCTCGAATGGCAACCACGAACAGAAAGACCAGCTTCCAGCCAGCCCCAAATCGATGGACCGACGATAAGATCGGGGGAAGTCTGTGGTTGAAAAAAGTTCAAAATGGTTCTTTTTGGAAATTTAGTGAGGATAAATAGACAGTTGACTTGTAAATCTATCAAATTCAAAAACCAATTTTTCAGGAACCACTTCGAATTAATGCATTCTGGAGACAGTACGGACCTTATAAGACACTCGTACCAACCAGTGACTTATCGGAAACATAAAAGTATGTTCATTAGGTACTTGTTTCTTACAAGCCGGTACAAACTGTAACTCGGGATTTATCCAGTGAAATTACGAACCTAATTGAATAAAGTGCGCAATGTGACGTCCCAAGGGCACCTACTGCATACGTAACAAACGCACGAGGAAGGAAACACTTTACAAATGGCATTACTAAACATTCAGCAAAAAATACTGATTCAGTGAAGTTGCGAATGTCTAGGGGGTATTCAGAGGCACGTCCAGACATCATAATTGACATATGCTTATTGAATCTTGCACTAGTTATTCCATGTGTTTTAGGTGGCAAGCACATAGAATACTAACTTATTTCTACAACATATTTTGGGACACTGGTAGCTAATATTACAGAATAGGTTTGTTATAATATGAGTAACTATGCTTAGGATGATCTAATAAGTGAAAAAAAGAAGACTGTACGCTTTACTACAACCACACACACAATTCGTTTAATTGACTCCTAAATTCCTCTCCATTCCCCACTTCCAGGATCTACCTGTCTCTGTTAGCGTTACTCGTGTCAGCATCAGCCATCCCGGACCTATTTTCCAAGGCCACAAAGACGAAGGCAGATGAACGGGACCTCAGGAACAGCGTCTTTGACTTCATCATCGTCGGTGGAGGTACCGCTGGATGTGTGCTGGCGAACAGACTGTCTGCTGTGTCGGACTGGAAGGTAGGACCTTTCACAAAAGATTGCACTAAGTTCAGTGTTGGATATAAGCTCCATAATTGAAGAATGTTTTCTTACAACTAATGATGTAACATTTTAAATCTTGAAACAAACAACCATTTAATCCAGGTCCTGCTGCTAGAATCTGGAGAAAATGAGAACATAGACTACAACATCCCAGGAGTGCCCTCACGAGAGTATCGGCCCATCCTCTGGAACTACAGAACAGAACGGAACGGATACTCCTGTCTCTCACGGCCCAGTGGAAGCTGTGAGGTCCGTACTGGGAAGGTCCTTGGAGGATCTAGTGTCACGAATGATATGAAGTATACCCGAGGGTCTAAAGTCGATTATGATGGATGGCATTCCCTGGATTGGAAGTATGAGAACCTTTTGGAGTATTTTAAGCAATCTGAAGACAATGGTGAGTGTAGTTATATCCACACTCACGGGGGTTCTGCTAAATGCACAAAAAGCATTTAAGCATCAATGGGTCCAGAATATTATTAAAAGATTTCTACTAATTCAAGGAATTTCTGTAGAAATGTTGGCTACGATTATAAATAGATAAACACACTGTATAGACAAGCGACAAGACGGTCTAAATCTGCCACGATTCAAATTCGCATGCATAAACCAATAGTTGAAATAAATCGGAAAAGGAGTCCATCAAGGTGACACTATGTCGCCCGAATTATTTAGTTGTGTCAATATTAAGACGGCCTTGAACTGGCTCTCCCCAGTTTTCTGTCTATTATTGTTGGCGTTACTATTTATAATAAAAAAGTCACAGCTGGTTCGCTAATGATTTGAATAACAATGCTAAACTTAATATTGACCTTCAAAGCATGATGTGCTCAATGAAACATTGTGTTGGAATCAAAACGAATTGTGTTTAAAAATAAAATGAATTTAATAAATCAACATTTTGGACTAAAACTATGTAATCCATTCTTCAAGAGCACCAAAAATCACTATCCATAGTCGATAGTAGGTACAGTTATCTTAAATATCGTTTATCTGGTCAATGCTCTATGAGCAAAATTACAACAGGTAAATGATTGTGTCCGTAAAATCAAATAAAAATGTTCAAAAGAACGCAGATCACAACTTATCGAAAATGAAGTTGTTTTACCAGTTCAGTTCGTATTAGCTAACATAATTTATGTACCTATAGGTTGCCAACCATTGTCGACCAAGTCAGCGAATCCTACTCATACACAAACTTGCTAAAACCTTCATTTGAAGGGCCTATTCTTTGATTCTACTATACTAATTTATGAATAGCCTTTTGGAGAATATCAGAGAAATCAGTGAATAGGAAGCCAAGTAACAAGGCGTACCTGTTCCTTTAAATAATTGATTCCTAATAGTAGCAAAGGTTAAAATGTTTTGGTCAAATAAAGGTACCGAAAGGTTAAATCCCTTTGATTGAAGTTTTTTGACAATGTCTACAGATATTGAACTGGCCTCTCAGCTCATGTGGTAGTAGCTCTGCCTTCTGCGCTGTTGGTCGTGGGTCGGATCCCCACTGAGTACAAATATTAGTGTAGTGAACACAGATGTTTTTTCTCTGTCTGGATGTTATATTGTATTTTTGTATTCTAAGTATGTATTTACAAAAAAATATTCATAATAATATAAGTATTATATTATTATCTTATATTATTATTATATTATGATAAGTATTATATTATTATCAGCTAAATAGTTCCTGTTTTCAAGGTGACTACGATGTGCTCCTGAATTCCCACTACCACGCGCGCAGCGGCGAGATGCACGTCCAGAGGTTCAAATACGTCGACCGCTTCATCGAGGTCTTCCAGAACGCTTTCTCCGAGATGGGCCTCCGCACCATGGACATCAACACCAACGTGCCCGAAGCAGTCGTCAATCACCAGTTCACTGTCTTCAACAACACTAGAATGAGCACCAACACCGCCTTTTTGAAACCAGTCAGACACAGAAAGAACTTGATTGTAGTAACTGGAGCGACAGTTACTAAAATTGTTATTAATAAACAAGAAAAAACTGTTGAGAGTGTACTTTACGAACTTGAAAAGGGGAAAGAAAGACCAGCGTATGCTAAACGAGAAATCATCCTTACCGCAGGAGCTATCAATAACGTTAGATTACTTCATCTATCTGGTATCGGTCCAAAAGCTGATTTGAAAAAATATAACATTACACCGATTTTAGATCTTCCTATTGGGCATAACTATCAAGATCAAGTAACTATAGGAGGACTAGCATTTACACTGAATGATGTAGCTCCTGTAACGGAAAATCAAATTATAGATGACTTTAAGACGTGGTTCGAACACCGTAGTGGGCCTCTAGCTTCTCGTGGTATTAACCAAGTGTCAGCATTCTTACAATTGTATGAACATGTTAATGCGCCTGATGTAGAACTAGCCTTAGAAGGAAATTATATAAGAAGTGACAAATTCATGCTCACAAACGTCAGTGTGCATGCGGCTGAAGAAACAAATATGCCTTTATCTTATTACAATTTGGTTAACATCTATCCAACTTTACTTAGGCCTAAGAGCAAAGGAAAAGTTATGTTGAATAAAAGAAACCCTAAATATGGTAGACCAATAGTCCAAGCAAATTTCCTAAAAGAGTCTGAAGATTTAGACACTCTAGTTGATAGCATTGATATAGCATTGCAGTTGCTTGATACTAAAGAGATGAAGAAAGCTGAAGTAAAGTTTGCTCCTCTAGATTTATTTCCTTGTGATAGATTAAGTAATCGAGATCAATGGAATTGTATAGCAAGACATTACACGAAAGCTTTGAGCAATCCAATAGGAACATGTCGGATGGGAGAGAATAGCACTGAATCTGTAGTTGATTTTCAGCTACGATTACACGGTATAGAAGGTCTTAGGATAATAGACGCTTCAGTGATGCCCACTCATGTTCGAGGAGGGTTACTGGCAGCCACTATGATGATTGCTGAGAAAGGTGCTAAGATGATAATCAAAGATTGGAAAGAGAACAAAGGTCATTACTATTCTAAGCGGTAGTGATAGCCATACTAGCAGAATTTTGTAAATAAAACATGTTTAATACCAATTTGTTTTAATCATGTCACTCCCTTTTTCCGCTATCATTATCACAGGAGCTGCCGTTGAGCCTCTTGTTATCTTAGGCATAATAGATGCGTCTATCACTCTTAGGTTTGATACACCATACACTCTTAAGTTATTGTCTACAACTGATTCAGCGTCATTTGAAGGTCCCATTTTACACGTTCCCGCATAGTTGTGTAAAGGTGCAGAAAAATGTTCTATAATACACGACCAGAACTCATCCGTAACTCTTTGGTGATCTTTGCATTCATTGTTCAGAATTGGGCGTGGATCGAATTCAAAATCAGCACTTTTAAATATTTCAGTATCGAACAACTTTACTGTTCTGTGGATTCCTTCCAGCAACTTAATTTGATCGTTAGGATCTTTCAAAAAGTTTGGATATATCAAAGGCTTCCCAAACACATAATCCGTGGCGTTTAAAACTATCTGCCCTCGACTTTTAGGTGTCAATAACGTTATGCACATGTCCATTCTATCGTAATACATGTTCGAGTCGTGCCCTTTGAATCTTACCTCAATGTCGGGAGTGCCGAGTATATCCGATATACTAGATTCAATAAATGCAATCACCTGAAAGTTGGCTGACAATGGTCCAAAGCCTTTTGCGTAATAACTTGTAATATCTTTTAACTTTTCAGAGAACTTGACTGTCGTGACTGTCTTTGTTAGCTTTATAACTGGCAAACACACCGAAAGATGGTCCTGGAAATTACCTCCAACCGGTAAATCATAGAATGTTTTGATATCTAAATACTCCAAGTACTCTTTAGGACCCAGTCCAGACTGCATCAGTAGTTTTGGAGAGCCGATAGCTCCTGCACTTAAAATTACTTCTTTGTTCGCTTTAACTCTAATTTTTGTACCGTTCTTAATATAGCTTATGCCTATAGCTTTATTTATATCTCTTGTTTCCTCTAAAAGTATCTTTGTAACTAATGCTTCTGTAACTATAACTAAGTTCTCTCTTAGTTTTCTAACAGGTTCAATGAATGCTGTGTACGTACTGACTCTTTCTCCATAGTAAGACATAGTTTGTATTCTCATGAATCCCAACTGGTTTCTACCATTGATATCTGTGTAATTATATCCTAGTTCATTGAAGGCACTGAGGAGTACATCTACATTGTCATCGACGTACGGATATCTTCCAACATCTAGCGGTCCCTGCGTGGAGTGAAAGAACTTGTTTTTATTGATATCCTTATCATAGTTTCCTTCTGAGTACTTGAAAAATGGCAGGATATTGTTGAAGCTCCATCCTTCGTTGCCATTGATGGCCCATTCGTCGTAATCTGCAGGGCTGCCTCTCATGTACGCCATGTCGTTGATAGAAGAGGTGCCCCCGAGGACTCTGCCTTGAACTACTTCACAGCCCATTTCCATTCGATTTTGACAAAATCTAAAAAAAGTTAAATTTTAACACCTTTTATTTTGTCAAAATGATTAAATTGTGAAAATACTGTGTTACCCCTTTTTTGGTCTCATTGAGTACTGCCAATCAATGCTTGAGCCTTTGAATTCACTCGTGAGCCCTGGGATTAGAGCCATCTTTGGTTCTTCAGGGCCTGCCTCTATCAGCAACACCTGCCCAATCAAATATTTATATTGTTTTTTTTTTAACTTGTTTTATTTAACTTGAGATTAGACTAGAAGCGCTGAACCATGCAGTATCGCTACGATGACATATTAAAATTATTATTGGAAAATAATGCTTATATCTATGTCACAAACATTATTTAGATAATATTCCTTGAATGGCTTCTAATCTAATCATTATTTAAAATAAGTATCCCCGTAATAATTTATAATTATAAATGAATTAACAATATAAATAAATATTTATAACTTTTTCCTGTTTATTTAGTCTAATTTTATGATGAAATCTACTTTATTTTAATTTAGTAAAATTACCTTCCACCTCCTGTTCTCTGAAAGTCGACTAGCAACCACGCAACCAGCCGTGCCGCCTCCAATCACAATAAAGTCATATTCATCTACCTTTTCGTGTTTTGTATCTTCTTTACTGAACTTGTCATGATATGAGAACTTTCTGTAAGACAAACTGTCTTCGTCTTCATCAGGTTTACTGATATCTTTACTGTTTTTGCCGAAGTGGTCCGGTTCGGCGCCGATATGGCCGTACAGGGTGTGGACGAGGGATATCAGGAGTATGGCTGTAGGAGCGCACTCTATTCTACCATCACATACCTTGCAGAGCTCATCCGTGATGTTAGCTGACATTGCATCTTCTAATTTGGTGTTTTAAGAACATTGGCAACACATATATTCACACTTTTATCATAGCTTTTATCATGCGTTTATTCTCTACTATGTTTTAAACTCAAACTTTAACACCATGTATCGTTTCTACCATTGATTATTTCTATTAAGAACCACATTGAGAAGCTTTAGATTTCTTATGAAGTTCCACGGCGTTCCCTATCCTGTTTCCTTAAAGTTTATATTGATTAACTGGCCTTAGAATAACTTTTTGGTAAATTGATGCAAAATGATTTATCTGTCTGTGGACACGACTGCACAAGCCACTGCACAGTCGATGTTGTGATTGTACAGGAACCCTAGGAATGTGTTGTTTGCGATTGTCTCCAGTGATATTCATTGTTTGTCGCGTTATGTTTATAGAACTTGATAGGCTAAATTCTTTTGAACTGATGTTTCTACGAATATGTTGTGTTTCCTGCATCTATAATAGGTAATGCCTTATTTACAATGCCAATTATTAATAAACGCATACAGTCTAAGTCAAATATTTATGTATTTATTCAATATGATCACAAGGATTACTTTGAAACGTCCTAAAGCTAGGCGTATCTAGGTGCCAGTTCCACGCGACCAAGCCTAGAAAAACAGGCAACAAACTACGGCTTGGCAACCGTTTAAACACATTTTAACTAAAGTATATCGTCACGCCAAGGTAACGCAACGAGCACCTGTTGAAATTCTCACAGCAATTATAAGAGGTTGCTATCTGAATAATGTAAGGCGCTCTCAGGTCGCACGAAACCCATTTCTCCTGTTTATGTTACAAAACGATGCTATGAAATAATAATGTATATAATAGCGTTATTTTAGGCAAGAAAAAGGTTCTAGTCAAAATATGCGATGATTCTTCAACTAAGCACCCTTCAAGTAGGTTCGCGACAAGAATAACGGCAACTTTTCTAGGGTGAATCTCACCTTTGTTCTTGGGTGGGTGAATCTCAACTTTTTGATTTGTTTGCATATAGAATGATAATAAAGAATCGGTACGATTTTAGTGAGTAGGTACATCCCCGGGGAATGACCCTTTTATAAAAAGTTCTACTAATTAATTATTAAGACGCTCGATGTTCGAAGAAACAGTTAATATCAGCCGGTTAGTAGGTTATGCTAGACCACTGGCTATAATATAAAACGTGTTAGATCGATATTCAACTGGTAGAACCAGTACTACCCACCTACACGTATTAGCATTATTATAAAGCGTTCGTGTCCTAGTGGAAACTTTTAATTAGCCTTATGTATCTATCCTCTTTTTTGTATCCAATTTTTAGCTGTAAGTTTTCCTAAGAAAATAAAAATAAAAATAAATAAAATAAATAGTGGTAGTGGTCCCGCCTTCCGATTCTAAGGTCGTGGGTTCAAATCCAGTCGTGTACCAATGATTTTTTCTGTCATAAAATTTATGTACTATGCCAATGCTCTCAAACGGTGAAGGAAAACATCTTGAGCAAACCGGCATTCCATAGAACCTAAAAAGTTCGAAAATATGTGTCAAGTGCACGAAAAATCCTTTCACCACACTTGGTTCGAAAGAATCAGTGACACGATAAGAAGAGAAGATAGTAGCATTGTACCTAGGTACCTACACCTGGATACAAAGCTGCTTCAACCGGAGACAATAATCATTTGGTAGGACAAAATTTTGTGTGAAAATAACCGCATGTAGCCTAGTGAAATTCTGCAATCTTTGACGGCAGAAGAAAATTCCAGAAGTTTATGTTCATGTCATGTAATGTTTATGTTATGTTCATTTTATTTTTGTAACCTGCATATTTTTGACAAGCCCCTTTACAGATAAAATTAATTTTATTCAATTTTAAACTATTTTTTGTAAACTATGACGAGATACTAACGCCAGTCAGCAATATTTGTGTTTGCTTTAGTTATCAATAATTACATTTCATTTCATTTTCATTTCATGTTCAGGATGATATTATATAGGTCACAAGAACACTCGAAAAACTTAGATTAGACAATACAAGCATTCAAAGTCTGAGCAAATCAAAAGAAAACGTATCCAATGAGTAGCCTTCTTGACAGCGTGGGATCGTCCCATAAACATCACTATTACCATCATCACCTTCTTCATTTTATGCCTTATCTTTGTGACCGTTTTTAATATTTTTTATCAGGGAGATGTATGAATAAAATATACCAACCTACAAGAAAAGAATAAGGTTCGAAGGTTTATATCTGCAAGTAGAAATAATAGTAGGTAGTCCCGTGTCACGTCGGGCAGGATGCGGTGTACATTATGAAAATGACAAAAGATTATACATAATTTAAGTTTAAAAAACCGACTTCATTGTCAAACTGCTAAACCGATTTTAATCAAATTTGTTTGGGACAATCTGGACGTAAGAATAACCTTCCAAATAAAAAAATAATTTTCTAAATCGGTTCATAAATGACGGAGGCATGCACTTACAAACATTAAAAAAATTATCAAAAAAAAATGGCAACACCGATTTTAATAAAATTAAAATGGGACCAATCTGGAAGCAGTACCTTTCAGATAAAAAAATAATTTTTCAAATCGGCTCACAAATGACGAAGTTATGCGGTAACAAACATTAAAAAAAAAATAAAAAAAAAAATAAAATAAAAAAAAAAACATACAACCAAATTGAGAACCTCCTCCTTTTTGATTGGAAGTCGGTTAAAAATTACTACAAAAGAAGATTAAACTTGAGACCGCACGATAAAACGAAATTGTTGCATTAACAAAATAGTTTCTATATATTTCTATAGAGTTTAATTAGAATGAATACAAAAATTGAGCTTCTTATAGTATAGGATCCCGCTATAGAAGGACCTTCACCGAGCTGGTTATTTAATGAAACGTATTTTATATTTAATTAAACATGCCAATAAATATATTCTATATGGGTTGCCTATCAAATTTCAGTCCAGGATATGATTAATTAATAATTAAAAAACTAAATTGTTTTTATAACTTTCCACCGGTTTGTTTATTAGACAAATTCTATACCAATCGATAGTATAGACCCCAGAGAATATGCAAACGTTAGGTTGCCTATTTTTTTCCGGTCACAACTCTCGGGTAGCCGGGTATAAACAGGTAAATCGATACTAGCATTTTGCACCGGTATGTTTATTGAATAAAAATACTGGGGTCTATATTTTCGATTGGTATAGAATTTGTTTAATAAACAAACCAGTGGAAAGTTTTTTTTTTTTTTAATTATTAATTAATCATAATTATCCTGGGCTGAAATTTGATAGGCAACCCATATAGAATATATTTATTGGCATGTTTAATTATATATAAAATACGTTTCATGAAATAACCAGCTCGGTGAAGGTCCTTCTATAGCGGGATCTTAGATTATTGATAGAGTGAAACTTCTGAACTGCTGGTTTTGTTGTTATTCCTTATGTGTGTTAGGGACCTCACATCCATCGTCGGTCCATCGTCCATCCAGTCAGTTTGTGCTCGTGGCCTAAATTTGAAGACTTGTCGCTGCTAATTATTAGTGTAAAAAACCATGATAGTTTCAAAAGATAAATAATTATATTATTATGTTTTAAAAAAATCTGCTTTATTTTGTTTTCATCATACGGATGTGAGTATAGGATTGATTAACAGTTTTTGTACTTCCCGCTTTATTAAAAAAACCTTTCTCTCCCTTTGGTTTTAAACCCGCACCCTATCCTAATCGGAACGCTTCGTTATAAAATCTACACAGCTACCAATGGCTGCAGTTGTCTGCTTGCAAAAGCATAATTTCATTACGCAATTGTTTGAATGGAGCCATTAGCAATACAGTTACAACTTCAAATAATACCGACTAATTAAATGGGCGATAACAATAGCCTATAACCGCTTCACCAGCCGCCCACCATCGTCAAAAGTGGTCAAAATAGCCCCGTTTTGGAACCGACAAAATCGCTCGAGGCAGTAAAAACGGTAATAAATGAAAATATGGCCTAAAACGTACCAATAACTTTTAATTTGCCGAAGGGTTGGTGGTTTAAAATAGCGCCATCTGTGTTAGCGCGGAGTTTATGTGTTTTAGCACTGTTTAGTTCTGCTATTGGCCGCCGCGGCGCTGTTAAATCTAATAGCCGGTAATTCCGGTAAAGGTAGCGAACGAGTGTAAAATGTTAATTTCTGAATACTCATTGGAATTGCTTCAAAATTTATAGCCTCGATCTGCATAAAACCGTTTAAAATAAATAGAGAACTCCTTTTACGAGCGGCGGTGTCAATAACTTGATAATATTCTTACAAGTTTGCTATTATGGACATGATTAACTTACAATAAACCTTAAATAGTAAAACCTGAGGAGCATGATATCACGACTACTTACTCCTAGCAAAAAACTGACAGAAAGAAATGGATTTGAATGGACATTGCTATCTGCAGATATTATAATAAACGATCTTGCGATAGGTGCTGTTCTATGATAATGGGTACTTAACCTTCCTTAGAGTGCAATTGTGGTTATAATAAACATACATAAAATGACGCCTCATTCTCATGGGGGTAGGCAGAGATCACGGATTTCAACTTGCTACGATCCTGAAATAATATGTAGGTACCTATTTCGCTTCATTCACATACATTCATTTAATAAACAAATAAATATTGTATGCAACACTATCTAGCCCCAAACTAAGCAAAGCTTGTACTATGGGAACCAGATAGCTGATATAATACTTTTATACATTTTACTGTTGTAAATATATACATAGAATACAATATAACACCCAGACACAGAACAAACATTTGCGTTCACCACACAAATATTTGTTCTCGGTTGGGATCGAACCCACGACCTACGTTGCAGGAGCCTAATTCTCGGGCCGACCGAGATAATTTTGAAATTTTATTCTATTGCTTGTTTTCGAAGAGAGAATGGATGATCTCCTTGAGTAATTCATCGACGACCTCATCGTAGAAGCCTCGACAGCTACAATATACGGAAAACGTAGAAAAAGTGCGGGGTTGTGCAATGCCACCGAGATTTAGGCTCCAGAAGGCAGAGCTAAGAGCTGAGAACTGAGCTGAAATGCCATTCATATGGTGATAAAAATTGCTAAAATGTACCAGCACGTGAAACGGCAAGTCCGTTTCACGTGCTGGCACTTCTTGCGTTTCCGCCGGTTTTGTCTCCAACCCTAAAGATATCTCAGCTTTTAACCTAACCTATAGTCATGTCATAAGCATACAAAGTAAGGATACATTAACGTCGCAATAAGCTAATACGGAAAATGGTAATTTTCCAGTTTCCCTCCTCGTCCCGTGTGTGGACACTTTCTACAAAGTATTCGCAGGTTATCGTTACATGTAATTAATTGTAATTGCAGAAATACATTCGGTACAGTCGTCTGCACTCAATGTTTACACTTCATAGGTTTTAAAACTATTTATCAAGATATAGAGGACCTCCTTTGATAGATTCAAATAATGAAATTTAAAAATTAAGAATTGCCGCGTTTTTGCATGTGTACAGTCGGCTACACTAAAGTCGGATTTTTAATTAGACGATACCGACTGACAGAAGCTAATGTCACTTTGTAAAATAATGTTACCATATTTAAAGTAATAGTGCTGCGTTCAGTTCTCGTTCAATCAGATGAATGAACAATGAGTGAATAGTTAATCATTTGAAACTATAAAATAATATTGAAATTTGTATAAAAAAATGTATAGAAGTGCTCAAATATAAGTTACTTGTAGTATGTAACTACAATCAGTTGTTTGACGGTTTATTACAAAGCGCGGCGTGGTGACAAGTGCCAACACCGATGAACGCCACGCGCGTCGGTCATCATATTGTTTGTAATTCGGCTTCTAACCTCTGGTCTGATAGCACGAATGTTTTTCTGCGCTCACGCTGTTTAGTTATTGTTTTTGTAAAGTTTTTCGTTACGTTGTGTTTGTGGTAATTGTTGTGTATTTTGTTGCTTTCATGCAAACGATATGGATCCTCAATCGGGCACGTCAAGTCAAAATAGGCACACTAACTATTCACTTGAAAAACGAGGCAATTTCATTCATTCAGGAGTTTTGTCAATCATTCACTTTGTCACAACACTATTTTTATTTCATCAAAAACTGACAACACAATAAACGTCAGCTAGCTTCGTCTAATTAAAAATCCGAGTATAGAATGTTAGTTCGTTACTTTCATGGT
Organism: Thera obeliscata; assembly: GCA_947578465.1. Lineage (NCBI taxonomy): Eukaryota > Metazoa > Arthropoda > Insecta > Lepidoptera > Geometridae > Thera > Thera obeliscata. Next base: position 313,379 of record OX387913.1, read on the forward strand.
AGTGTTGTGACATTGCAATGTATAGGTAAATTTACACGGCAAAAAATCAAAGATCATGAACTATTAACAGTTCGCTTATTTTTTTTATATTTGCCTAGTAAATGTCCATAACGCGCGTAAGTGATGCTGCTAGTGTTGCAACCGTCAATAGACTACGGTAACCGCTTTCCATCAGGTGGGCCGTCACAATCATAAATCGTTTACATTCTGGTAAAGGTGACTGTACCTACTTCAGGTATTTTCTTACTTGTCTAGGTGTTACGTCACGTTGAAACGAGTACCTAATGGGTGTTTTCTTTGCCAGTCTAAGTTTAGTCAACTGATGGGTTGGGAGACCATAGAGAGCCTACTTGTATGTGAGTTAGACGAGAAAATCTTAATATTAAATCTTAATATTAATATTAAATCTAAGCATGTTTAATTTTGAGACTAGACCTCCCATGTAGATAGATAGATTGAAAATGCTTTATTGCACACAACAAATTATAAAATTACAGGTACATAAAAATACTTGAAACTATTTGCCTCATACAATGGGCGGTCTTATCGCTAAACGAGCGATCTCTACCAGACAACCTTTGTATGGAATGGACTCAAGATATTTACAAGCGGACTGTGTGCAAAGAAAGAATAAATAAAAAAGTTCCTAAAATTTACCACACACACACATTTTTTTTTTCTTTTACATAATACATATACCTAATTACTAAGTACATCAAATAAATAGCAAGCAGCGCTTGCGCATAAAAATGGTCTGGAAATTCTAGTTAGATCACTGTGCTTTACTTAGCAGAGTGTGATGTGTAAGTTATCCCTACTCAAGTATTTACTGATATTTCCTGAGAAGTACTTCGATAAGGTTCTAACTAGGAAAGTAGTTTCATGTAGGTAGTCTGCCTACTAAGTACTTAGTCCTACTTTATTTAGGTATTTAAATATTGGTAATGTAACCTACTATCCCACTAATATTTTATATGCGAAAGTTTGTATGGATGGATGGATGTTTGTTACTCAATAACGCCAGAATAGCTTAACGGATCTGGATGAAATTTGGCACAAAGATAGATTACAGTCTGTAATAGCACATAGGATACTTTTAGCCCGAGAATGTAACAGGGACGGGGCGTAACGGGAACGGGGCGAGCCAAGCCGTGAGTGGCCGCTAGTATAATTATACATGCGTAATGAAGTAAAATTTGCTTATTACCAGGAAACACTAAGTGGTATAAATAATTTTACCAAAAATGCAACCGTTCGCCGGATTCCTCGTGCTCCAAAATGGCTGAGGACCAGTTCTGTTACCTGTCAGACCTCAATTTGGAAGGCGCCCGCGGACGTGGGACCCTAGAATTATGTACCATTACCACAGATAATATACACCTCCATTATCTATGGAGATTTATGTATTATTGTTTTTGTTACTGAATCTAAATAGAAAGTTTATGAAATAAGAAATGTAGTTTAGTTTTTGAGTTGTTTTATTTTTTAAATAACAATACCTAATATTTTTTTTTATATTATAATTTTCTATTATAATTCGTCGCTTCATTCTTCAGTTATAAAACGAGGTAGTATTATTTTATGCTACTGGCACCTTTGCACATTTTTTAAAGTATAAAAAAAACAAAGTTTGGTTTGACATTTCCCTCAGCAGATCGTCATTCTTTTTTTGTGCACGGCATCAAGCACACATTCTGCAGTGAAAAATTGGAAAAAATGCTGAAATGTATTGCCGGCAATACAAATTTGGATATTATTCCGAAAAACTTCGTAAGCAAAATACGGCTAAAAAGCGTTGCGTGATTGTGATTTCGTCATGATCTAATTCTGATGAAAATCCAGGTAAGTAAGTCTTGCATTTTTGCATTCCTGATACCTGAGTGAAGTGAAAAATGTCACAAGCCGATTTAAATATCAGCATCTATTAAGCGCCCTGGAGGATTAACTGCGGGTTATCACGAAGGGTTAGCATGATGCTTAAAAATTGCCTGGAGGTTCGACTGCGGGTCAACACGAAGGTTTAAATCTTTACAAAGCACCACCTGTGCCGGCTCTCCTCACCACACCAGACGAGGCCTCAACGCCCCGCATGAGGCTACTGAACCTGTGTCTGAACTCGATACAGAGTCATTACAGGCTTTGGGTAATGCTTCTGATGCCCTTAATACCAGTTTATGGTCTTGATATTCATGACAAGCTGGGCCAACTTTGGCTACCAATCCTCAAGAAGGAGATGCAGAAGGAGGTAAAAGAAAAGCTTTTTATTTATTAGAAAGACTATTTTATTTCCAGTAACTGCAAACTGTTGAAAGCAAACACATTAAGCGCGGAAATATCCGCTGCCGTGTCTGATATAGTGAGAACTAGAAAATTATTATTATTATAAAATTATGCCACGTTGGATCGTCTCTGATGATGATGATGATTATTTACTCTGTAGTATCGGGTCGTTTCTTGTATTTCTACAAATTAAATAAATAAATAAATAAAATTAAAAGTTGCTGGGCCTATATAGGCATATCAGTACTCAACAAAGCGTGAGTTTGCTTTTGACCAGCGATGATAAGGTACAAGCTGTATGAATATTATCTCATGGTTGCCGTATACTAACGGACTTCCACTATGCCGAATCTCAAGTGAGAACCAAGCTTTAGCTCGCTCTAGGATTATAGAAAGCGTTCCTTACATTCAAAAAGAACCAAGAAAGAGATATGAAACTCTCTTTGAGAGTGAGTTGCCTGAAAACATTAAGGTTTCAAAGGCAATTTAAAACAAGGGTTACAAATAAGTGTATTTATTCAGTTTGATTGCAAGAATCACTTTTAAACGTCGTCGAAGCCTTCTTCGGATATTCAGTCGTCAGGGAAACTGATCGGGCCCTCTCGTTACCCCTCGTTACCATCGAGAAAGGGGGGGGGGGCAGTCAGCATACAGGACGACAGCGCAACAACCGTATCGATGAGCGCAACCAACTACACGTCTACGTCTCGGCGCAGTTCACGCGTCCTTCGACGAACTTGTCAAGCTATAACAAATATGCTCCTACGAAACAATAACGTAGGTGGACATGCTGGAAGATTACAATTTTATTATAATTGCTGGATTGGTGTAACTAATAATCAAGTTATTTTGGAACTGATTCGTAACGGTAACCTTTTAATCGTAGAGTAGAACAAGGTTCTCCTAATAACTTATAACAATAATTTTCATTCAATCAAAGAAAATAATGAAATGAGGTCAGCCATCCAGAACCTAACTAACTTAGGTGCCATTTCTATAATGTTATCCTCAAAAATTTCAATTTGTATCAAATATTATTATTATTTTTTAGCACCAACGCCTAATGGTGGTCACCGATTCTAAGCCTTAATCTGCTAAATAAATTCATTTCTATTATCAATTTCAACATGGGAGACCATGGGGCTGCGTCGAAAATGATACTTACCTGTGGATTCATGGCGATCATTGATCTTACAGAATCATACTTGTTCCTGTAGCTAAGTCCGATCGTAAGAATTTAAGATTTCAATTTTACAAAACTACATTTAATCAGTTTAGTGCCATGCTATAGCCTTTGTTCGATTTCTCGAACTTTTACAAAGATAATGAAAGAAGTTGCAGGCTTTATTAAGAGACATCGCAGATTTAGATCTGTAATATGTTTATCTTGACGATTGGCTCTGTCTAGGTGACAGTTTCGAGGAGTGACGGATACATGTTACTGAAACTCTAAAGTTACTTTACTGCTTATATAGGTTTCGTGGTCAATTTCGATAAAAGATGTTCATCCTCGTAAATGTTGCAATTTTATTTGGACCTATACATCATTAAGGGTATATTATATTGTCAATATCACTGCCGTTAACTAAGCGGCACAAAATGTTTTTTGCGAATGCCAGTTAGTAGGTACTATTCAGGAATTTGCCCACTTGTTCGGGATTCTTACATCAATCAGCGTATCCAGCTGTGAAGTATGGTTGGCTCTATACTAAAGAGTTTGAGAGACAAAAATATTTAGCTTTCAAAATATTAGACAAAACTCTCTCTGGAAACCCCTTGTTTATTAGTTTTAGCGCCTTGAACAGGATGGGGCGTATATTGCAATTACAGCGCGTAAACGGTGGATGGAAAAATACTGAACTAGATTTCCATAACAACCATATAGAGATATCAGAAGCATGGAGAGATTGTTGTTTTATAATAACAATAATAAATTAATGTTTATTGATTTTTGGTTTCAAATGTTTTGCTCACAAATGTTTTTATGTTATCGTAGTACATCAAAAGGATGGGAGTGATCTAATTCCCTCACCTACCCTACCTAAAAAAAAAAACTATTTAGCAATGGTGCAAAATATGAAATATCTGTCTGTTAGCTTCTTAAATTTATACAAAAGATAGTCCAGGATCACATCAGGAGTTTAGAAAAATTAATACGGATATTGAATGGTATCTTTCGGTCACGGAATATACCATAGAGTAGTAACAGCTTTTTGGAGAACCAGAAATCGAACCAGAACTAATAGTTTGTAGAGGCCAGATCTAGGTGTCATAACAGTTGACGCATTCACTATAAGCTGGAAAAATAATGTAATTATGTGCTTTCCCGGCTTTTCACTTGTCTTGAAATGCTTATAGAAAATAAACATGGATGAGGCCTGAAAATATCCTAATATTTCCTTACTGGCCGTCTCAGCCCTGGTTTCTCTCCTCTGCTTAAAAAACTGATTCACTCGGCTATTATATATTTCACTCTTAATTTTTTGTTCTGTTTCACCGCCAAGACAGTTTATCCTGGCTGCAGCAATGCTCTCCAGGATACCTTTGGAGCAAAAGGATCACCAAGCCTATCACTCGATCTAATTATGGTTTATTTTTTCAAAATCACTCTGCTTCAGTACAATGAAATGAAACCTACAAACAGTAGTGACAGTTCTGTTGAACTCTTAATTAAAACCCTTATGGATGTTCACTTTCAAACATAAAGTTATTCCTTACTCAACAGTAATAATATATTATTATAATGGGACCCTTACGAATCTTTGAACAGTCTTCGCTCAGCTCTTTTTGCTAGGCCGTAACATAGCTTCCGATGACCATGTAAAACGCCTCCTCACAGGGGCTCACAAGCTTAGACCAGTTTTGCTGAAATATAGTTACGTTCACCGGGGACCCGATCCAACCGGGAAGGTAGTTTGAAACTACATCGCGGATTGGGTATATACCCAGTAGAAACCTACTTCTAGGAAAAATCACCATAAAGTTGGTTGTTCTTTTGGCATTAGGCACAGGATATAATTATAGTGTAAACACTCTCCCTGATAAAATAAGAAAACATTTTAGTTAATTCTACCGGCGTTAAGATAGGTATTTCTGATGTAATCAAAACATCTGGTGCCGGTCATGAACAACCGGTACTGATTTAACCTATTTTCATGAAAATAGAGCAATATGTCCTGCTACTACTATACTACTATAGTTGAAGATTACATACACATCTCACAAAAACAACGTCACAGTTGACGTTCAACGCGCACAGCACGTGGCACGTCGCTTCGTCCGCAGCGCGCGCTTCTGTTATCTTGGTGATACGATTATGAAAGCGGCTGGTTGGACTAGTCTTCTAGTCGTTCGCAAAATTGTACCCTCGACCAATATTATATGAGGGTAATTTTGCAAGATCGGTATTATGTATTATGACCTAATCATTCAGTGATTGATTGTAATAAGTAACATAATAAGTAAATTATGTAAAATAGTTCATCATAGTATTTATTGATGATCGGTTTATATAATATAAATACTTAAGATTACGTTAAAAAATCTGGAAGTAAATCATTCCAATTCTAATTTCCCTGCATTTATTTTCACAAAAATTTCGTCTCTAAACGTCTACCTCGTTTTATAACTGAAGAATGAAGCGACGAATTATAATATATGATCAAACGAACTTGCAAAGTGAAGTTCGATCGATATTATATGAGTACGCTTCATTCGAAGTTATAATCACCCTCCCACCCAATACCCAAAGTTAAATTTTTGTGGTTCTTCTCTAAAATGAATGACGATCTGCTGAGGGAAATGTCAAACCAAACTTTGTTTTTTTTATACTTTAAAAAATGTGCAAAGGTGCCAGTAGCATAAAATAATACTACCTCGTTTTATAACTTCGAATGAAGCGTACTCATATAATATCGATCGAACTTCACTTTGCAAGTTCGTTTGATCATATATTGTTTTATAGTGTTTACTACACTTAAGAAAATCACAAAAAAAATTATAACGTCCTAAAAGTTAAGAGCCGAGCGGGATTTGAACCCGCAACCTTCCATTTGGTACGGGGCTGCACTGACCGCTACGCCATTGGATCCTAATCACACTCAACGAAGAACATTTAGGGACTGTTCGGCACTAACGCGATCGAGGTCACAGATTCAAATCTCGCTCGGCTATAAAATTTTTCGTGTATTCCCAATGTCCCCGTCGATCATATCCCCAGTAACGGGGACAATGGGATTTTAATTGGACCTTATAAAAATATTACTTACCAATGTTTTGATTCTGATTGCCATTTTGTCATTGGTTACCTAACCCGCAGGTTACTTCAATGTCTTGATCCTTGGCACCGACTCGAGCATTACTTTAGTGCGATTGGATTTGTAACAGTAATACCGTTAGGCCAGGATTATACATCACCACATTATAAACTAATCTGGAAACTATTAAAAGTAAATTAATTCGATGGAACAGCTAACGGTAGGGCACGAGTGGTGACCAGCGTGCTTAATCTGATAAATGATCAACATCTCCTAGGGCACATTTCAAACCAATTTCAACTCTATTTCTAAGATGGTATCGATCATGTTTGTTTGAAGTTTACTTTAAAAAATAAAAAAATGTTTTAAAAACCTATTAATATTTTGACAGTTCTAAAGTTTGAATCTTTTGAGGTCTATCCACAGTGATTTGTTTTTTTTTAGGCTTGAGACGATAGGTACTTAATATGAAAGGTAATAGAAGAACCCGTGGAGGCAAAAGATTTATTAATATTTATCTTTCATTGATAGCCTTGTAGAGACTGCTGTGCTGTCTGGCTTCATTATCCATGTTCTTTAATATATAAAAAAAAAAAGACGGTTTGCACTCCGGGAGTGCCGGCAGAAGTGAAAACTTGATTATTAACGTTGAGCATGTTTGATATTTTGGAATGGTTAGGGAATAATTTTGCACCAATACCACCTACCTTGCCTACCTTATTCATAATACCTAAATAAATACAGTAGATCTATAAAATCATGTACCAATGACCACTACTACCTGCCGCGGGCGGCCGCTAGTTCATAAAATCTGTAATAGGTATGTACCTATACCTACTACAGTCACGAAAAACGCCTTGGTATGCTTGCTACTAACTATTATCTATTCTGTGACGTTACCGTGTCATAGTAACTACTAGCGTATCTGTAGCGTCTTACGCGTTTTCGATCAAGTCACGTGATCCTGACGCCCTGACGCCCTGACGCGAGTTTAAGATTTTATACCCATTACAGAAAGTGCTCAACGCCGCTAAAGAAGTTTTCACTTCAAAAAATCAAGATTTATAAATATTTTTCTTTTGTATCAAAAGAATCACTTTGGAACTTCTTAAGGCCTGCGCACATCTAGGCAATGGTGGTGGCGATCAGTGAAACGCTGTTAAATATCGCTGTCATATTTTTCAGCATCTCACTGATTGCCATCGCAGATCGCTAAGATGTGCGCAAGGCTTTATTTAAAGCTAGGTGAGTATAGGTGCCAGTTCCACGGAATTACCAACTTTTAAAATGAAAAAGTTTTAAGCTCAGTCACACTGAATTCAACCGGACGCTAAAGCCTGTTCTTCACATGCGAAAAAGCGCGCAGTGCACACGCGAGGCAGATAACATCAGGAATCGAACCCGCGTCCCGCTAATTATCAGCCCGGGGGCTTGCTACCTGCAGGTACCAGCTATAAATTGCCTCAACCCACAGGCTACCTACATAATGGTGGTTTTGTGGTAATTATCGATTTATTGACGTGGACTGTTTCAGTAGATAGGGTGAAGGTGGATGAGACTAGTCGATCGTAGTGGATGGTAGATAAAGTACAGTCCACATCAAAAGTTCACCATCACCAGAAATGTTATGGTAATGAAAATAAAACCAGCCAAGTGCGAGTCGGATCCGTACCATTAACTTTAGAAACGGCTCAAACAAGTTAGTTACACGGAAGCCCCCCTTAAATATTTGTTTTATCATAATTATGGTAAAAATATATACTAATTACTAATGCTTATCTAAATAAACTGTGAATAGTTCAAGTGCCTACCTGAATCACGTTTGTTGTATGGGAATGGGGAGCCCCCTTTAAGTATTTATTTTATTCTCTTTTTTAGTATTTTTTATTTTTTGTTATAACGGCAACAGAAATACATCTTCTGTAAAAACTAACTGTCCATCACGGTTCATGAGAAACAGCCTGGTGACAGACAGACAGACAAACAGACGGACAGCGGAGCTTAGTAATAGGGCCCGATTTTTTAACTTCATCCAGCAGGGCTACCATGAGCTCCATATGGTTATGGCTATGGCTGTCAAATTGTGTATAGAGAGGCTGACCCACACATTCATTTTCTTCTTGGGTTTGAATGTGTTGACACTGTTGACACAATTTTGACAGCCATAACCATAACCATATGAAGCTCATGGTAGGCCAGCAGGGCTGCAGATGTTCATTTAATTAAATTGGCGAAACTTCATTGATTCACACTTATAAAATCACATCTAGCGAATTTAACTGAAATTGTATGAAATCTGACAAGTTCCACTGAAGAATTAAGTTACTGGAATGGCGACCACGTACCGGACGACAAGCGTGAGACGGACGGCGACATTGTAAGGAGCGTGTGAATTCGGCGGATGGACGAGACCCAAATCAAAATGTATATGAGGAAGGTATTTGTCCAGTATAATCATAATCATAATCATTTATTTGCCTCAATGAAGTGTATACATGAAAGATCTTAAAAATAATAAATAAGTGTCACTCATTCCCCATAGCTGGGATGCAAATTTTTGGTTCATGCCATTTAAGTTACGAAACAACATGCAATTATATTAAATAAGTAATAAAATTAAAATTCCAGTAGTAAACTATACTTTCTTTCAACTAATAATGATGATGATTGTATGAAAAGGAAGCGTCCGAAGAAAATTCGTGTAATTTCAATATCACAAGTCAAACTATCGTGAGAAGGGATGAAAGTCATTTGATTAGGAGAGTGATGATGAGTATGGATGTCAGACGTAGACCAAAGAAAACATAGATGAACTGTGTGAAAGATGAAATGTATAAGAGAGGAGTGAATGCAGATATGACGGCTGACAGAATGGAGGAGGAAGACAAAATGTTGTGCCGACCTCACATAAATTGGGATAAGGACAGAAAAAGGAATCCAAGCTATAAAAGCACAGATTTTACAATATCGCACAAAGACATGCAAAATACTTCAACACGCTCCAAATCCTACTTGTGGGAAAATAAAAAAAAACGATAATTCTAGTAAAATGCTGCAGGCACTTCGTTCAAATCAGCTATTTGTCAAAACGTCCGGCGCTATCACTCAAAGTGATATTTACATGCGTAATTGAAAGAGACACATCCGGGCAGAAGCTTTACGTGTGGTCTAGTACATACATGCCTGTATATGGCCATATCACTCTTAACTGCCTTCATTAAACTGAGAATGTTCGAGATATTAATAGTGCAAAAACAGCACTGTTTTATTTATTACCAATATTTAGACGTAGCATCTAGTATGTCCTCATCAGTTTGAAAAAGTCCACTGTTGAACTTAAGCATCCCCTATTATATACATTTTCAGCAAGAACAATTCTGAGCTCTTTCCATCAACCAACTTCCCGCGATTTTAATAATGTCGTCGGTCCATCGGGTGTATTTTATATGGGCGATGAATTATGACATAACCTGATTTTATGTGAATAGGAACGTGTCCTTTCCAGTCCACAGATCTCTTCTTCTTCTTGTCGTATCACTAGTTCTTATTAGCATTATTGTGCTGGTGTTCACAAAATTCTAAAAATGGGTATGTTCTGTTTAAATCGCCCAATATGTTCTATGCCTCTTCTTAAAATAATAGTATGCCATTGTACCTTGTACCTTTGACCTCTATCCATAGACTATGCCAAAGCTATCATAGTTTTTGTTGGCTATGGTCGATACGAATCCAGATTATAATCTTCTTTGACTAAATATGGCTAAACATTGTGTTCTTGCTGAACGTTACTTGTTGAGTCACTATTCTTATTAGGTGGTTATAAAACCGGTATAAGCATTTTAAGATCTTTTAATACAGCATCAGGGGCAACCACATCTGCCCCTAGGACTACCTATCCACTTTCTTCCGCCTTGTTTCTATTTTTCAGATGACATGCTGTAAGCCCATTGTCTTATATTATTGACCGAGCGAGCGAAGCGTTTAAGTTTCGAGATTGGCCAAAAATGCTTTTGTCCAGCTGTTCGGCTGGTTGTCTGCTCTCGTCAACAGCTCGCATTTGTCAAACGATTTTTTTACTTTGCATAGTTTTTTATTGTCATCTGAATTTTTTGATTGGACTTCCTCCAGAGCTACTACTAATAGACATCTTGACGGAATAAGATCCGATTTCGATAATTCTTCATTCATTTGAAAGAAATTTTAAGTTGGTCTTATAATAATTTGGTAAAGATCCTCAAAATGCAGTAAATTGCTCTCTTTTAGTGTGGTCGCGAGGTCTACAGCACGCAGAGCCACTGTTCAATCCTAACAAACTTAAAATACAATTAAATAAGATAGAATGTTCCATAACTTCCCACCATGTTACTATTTCATGATGTGTCAACAAGATGGACGATAGAATAACATTATGAAATGTCAAATTATACAGGAACGAGACAACATTTATGGCTACTATGGAAATAAAAAATGTATGTGGCCATATAGGGCTCGGCTTGTACTGTAATGAAAAAGAGAACGCGTTTTTTACATCCTTCTTATTGACTGAATAAAAGAAAGAGATAGATAATAATCTCATGTCTTAAGTAGGTGCTTTGAATGCTTCTAAGCATGTGGTCTAACGCTTTGAACTTGTTCAGTCAAGAAAGCTTAGATCAACGCAGCAACTAATGTAGGTACTTACTTACTACCTACACTGAAAAAATACTTTGGTTGAATTTATCAGATTCCTGATAAAAACTACCAAATTTTACGTTTAAATGGGGTCCTACCGCCGACTTAAGTTGATTTTACCAAACGGCGACGGTTGGCTTAATTACCCAAGTACTTTGATAGATTTTACCTAGATTCGATGGCTTCGGTAAGCAGAATATTTAAACATTTAAATGGTACTATTTAATAAATTGATCTTGTAGATTCTACCATGAGCTTTGGTATTTTTTTATTCAGATAGTTACTAAACTACTTTGGTGAAACTGTATATTTTACTATTAACTATGGTAATTTTTACAAAACAACTCTATATGCTATGTACCTTAAGCTCTCGTAGATTTTACTTTGAACTTTTGTAATACTTACTAAATCACTTTTGTAATATCTTCTTAAGTAATTTAATGATTTCTACTATGAACTTTAGTATTTTTTATTAGACAACTTGTGTTTTATCTACCTTAGTACTTCAGTGGATTTTACTATGAGCTGTGTTAATTTTTATCAGATTTCTTTTGTATTATCTATTAAAGTGTTATCAAAACTTTTGTACATTAAACCATAATATTTGGTATATTTTACTAGGAAGCTTTTGTGTTATCTACCTAAGATTTTGTTTTATGTACCAAATTTTTATAGTAGATTCTACTATGAACTGTGGTATTTTTTACTAGACAACTAGTGTTTTATCTACCTAAGAACTTCAGTGGATTTTACTATGAACTGTGTTAATTATTATCAGATTACTTTTGTATTATATATTATAGTGTTATCAAAACTTTTGTAGATTCAACCATAGTATTTGGTATCTTTTACTAGGAAGCTTTTGTATTATCTACCTAAGATTTTGTTTTATATACCAAACTTTTATAGTAGATTCTACTATGAACTGTGGTATTTTTTACTAGACAACTTGTGTTTTATCTACCCAAGAACTTCAGTGGATTTTACTATGAACTGTGTTAATTATTATCAGATGACTTTTGTATTATCTATTATAGTGTTATCAAAACTTTTGTAGATTCTACCATAGTATTTGGTATCTTTTACTAGGAAGCTTTTGTGTTATCTACCTAAGATTTTGTTTAATATACCTAATTACTCTACCAGATTCTACTATCAACTGTGGTATTTTTTACTAGAAACTTTGGTATTATCTACTACAGTACTTTTGTAAATTGAATCATAATATTTGGTATCTTTTACGAGGAAGCTTTTGTTTTATATACCAAATTACTTTAGCAGATTCTATAATAAACTGTGGTATTTTTTACTAGACTACTTGTGTTATATCTACTGTAAGGTTTTGTATTATCTACGTAAGTACTGTGTTTAGTTCCGTAGATTCTACTATGAAATGTGGTAAGTTTAACTAGTAACTTTAGTATTGTTCATCAAACTAAATACACTGGATAACAAAAGTTATTTAGTTAAACTTACAGTTCATAATAAACAAAACGAAATTATGTACCTACTTACGAAGATAATAAGAAACCTTACAGTATACAATATAACCATACACAGTTCATAGTAATATCTGCTAGAATAATTAGGTATATAAAACAAAACCTTAGTTAAAATAAAGACACAATACAAAATATAATAATAATGTACAAATCAATAGTAAAACAATCCACAATTGAACTAATACAAAAATGAATAAATAGAATAGGTACAAGCAAATAAAACATTATGAAAGGTTCATACATTTATTTAAAAAATGCCGACACAAAACCTCAATTCCTCTTCTCTCGTTAATTAAATCGAAAATAAACACCTTAAGAGAAGGCTATAAAATAAACACCATAAGGCTCCCTAGGAGACTGACAACTGTTTAACAAATTTTCGCCTGCATATTTCAATATTTTTTACTATTTTATTTTATATTGAAAAGAGGCATTACTATTATAATAATATAATAGTATTTTTTTGAAAAATGAAAAAAAATAAACGAAAAATTTCTTTAAAAAATTTTTTGATTCTAAATGTGCGAACGAGAAATTTGCCAGTGGTCTATTCCTTAGTAATTGAATTGACAATAAGATTCTCCAGTGGCAATAACATTGTTGCAGTAGGATGAACAATTAAATCGTCAGGTTTTAAAAATAATTCAGTATTGTTTTCTCCATCAATACAATATGCTTGAAAATGTTCAATAAACCAAGAGTAATTACATGTTTCATACAGAAAATATACATTTGAAGATTTAGAACGTAAAATGTAACGAAATGTTGTATGAAAATTCAATTAAGATGAAAATTATATTAGTAATCATAAATTTAATAAAAATGTAAATTCGTCGACGAATTTTTATACGAATGTTGTATGAAAATTCAATTAAGATGAAAATTAATAATAAATTATATTATTAATTATAAATTTAATAAAAATAAAAATTCGTCGACGAATTTTTATACAAACGCAATACCAAAATTATTACTTAGCATATTTTCACTATAATTATTATTGTAATAATTGTATTTGTACAAAATTTATCTAGGTTCTCGGATAGTTTCTATTCCAAATTACTTACCTGAAATGAAATAAACACCAACTGCATTTTGCACATTTTTTTGCAATGGTGTGATTTTATATTGGAGAGATTTTATTTAACATAATAGTAATTTTTGACTTAAAAAAAAAACTATGAGTAAAAGATTTTGATTCTTAATGTATAATCTATCTTTTAATTAAAAGTAATTGAATCGACAATAAGATTCTCCGGTGGCAATAACATGTGTTGCAGTAGGATGAACAATTAAATCGTCAGGTTTTAAAAATAATTCAGTATCGTTTTCACCATCAATACAATATGCTTGAAAATGTTCATTAAACCCAGAGCAAATCAATTTTTTACACAGAAAATATACACCTGAAGATTTAGAACGCAAAATATAACGCAACTTGTAAAACATAAACTCATTTTCATTAGTAGTAATGATTACCATTCCTGGGGTATATCGTGTACCCTTATAGCGTATCCACTGATAACTGCAACTTAAATCAACGTCGTTGCAGCCATTAATACTACTAGCAATATCTAAAGGAGAATCGTGTAAATTTACTTTTCCTAATTCTAATCTTGACTCCAAGCCATCTCTAACAAAAATCCTGTATGCAAATGCGAGTTGTTCTTTAATAAGCAATGTTAAGGCTATATTTCGCCTAGACGTAGTGTTGGAAGCAGTATTTTTCAAAACCTTGTGTTTTGCTTCAAATCGCATACACCATAATTGCCGTAATGGACCTACTCGTTTGATAATATGAGGGTAATGGACCATAAAGTGATGCTTTGGTTTTAAAGTGTCTCTAAAGAGAGATAAATAAATTTGATGGTGTTCGGATATTAAGGACTCTAACAAAATCACCGTTGGAGTATCAATATAGTTACGTAAAATAATATCAATTATTTTTAATAATGTTTTTAAAAGCTCCCACACTGAATCATCTATTGAAACTAAATCCCCTACTAATAAAGGAAACAAGTGAACAAATGCCATCATTTCTGATGCTGACATTTTGAACTTGCGTTGAGTCAAATGTTCTCGTTTTATACAAACAGATATATTATTTAGCTCGGTAACAGAATAGTCAAATAATTTTAAGCGATTATTTAAGGTGCGGAGATCAAAAATTTGTAGTGTGTCTGTATAATACAAAATTATTTGAGCTAAATCGTAATGGCACACACCCTCAAAAATATCGTGCATTATATCAACACTGCAGTTGTCTAAAACGTCAAAGCTGGGTATGTTGTTAAAACAACAGTATTCATGAATCCCTGTCTCTGTTACGTTATTTGTTTCAATATCTTCAGAGTAATTCACAGCATTCCTTAGCAGAGCATCATCTTGTTTTGACTGTCTTTGCATAACAGATTTATGAGCTTTACATATTCTACAATAATAATTACTACTGAAAGATCTGGAATATCCAAGAATTGTGTTTAAACCAAGATTGTCCCCTAAAATCATACCAAGTAAAAAATGCACTTTGACAGAACCATTTTCTGGTGTATTGATAATAACACCGTCTTTTTCCAAATAAATTAATTCATTTATGAGATCGTAAAACTCGGAATGGTTGCCATATATTTTAGAAGAGGATTTCAATAACATAGCAACAAAAATGTTATCTAATAATGACAGATATTCTGGCGGGATTGTAGGAAATTGATAATATACAGCGGATATAGAATGTACACCACTGTGACTACCCAATGGGTTATTAGACTCAAAATCGTCAAAATACAAGAATAAGGGGCAGCACAGTTTTCCATTTAGGTCTGCAGTTTTCTTTTTCCAAACATGACTATGGCAAAAGTTTGGAATATCAGTAGTATTATCCGGCGCAGTAATGTATTTATAAAAATTAGGTAGTTCAAATATCTTTTTGATCACAGATCTGAGCGGGACTTTAGCACCAGTGCAAGCTATTGGTTGAAGTATTGGTGCAGAGTTGATGTTGGTAGTAAGACCTTCATTAATTATAAACTTTACAGGAGGAATGTAACAGTTATTATCTGAAAAATATTTGATAAGTTTATGGTATTCATTAAAATCAGTCAAAGGATTTGAAATTAAATCACAAATGCTGTCTATTTCAGTCTGAACTAGAACATTAGTTTTAGGTAAAACTTCTTTGAGGACATGACCAATAGCTTGAGTAACATACACTTCAATGTTTTCAATAACTCTTTGAGCAGTTTTGCGATTAAGTTCAGCATCACTATATAGTTTAAGTGCTAATGTTGCAGTTGATTTACGTAACATATCGAAAGCAATTTCGAATGTTTCTCCGTGCGATATATTATGAGGTTGTTCGAAATAGTCAATTTGGTTACTAGAGTCATTGCTTGGAGTGTTACAAGCATTATTCTCGTTTAAAGCATTATTATCGTTCAAAGCATTATTATCGTTTAAAGCATTATTTATAGTGTCCGGAAATTCATTATTTGATATTAAATCTGTGTTAGTATGAAGGGATATGAGATGGCGCCTAAAGGACCTCAGGTTTTGAAATTCACGACCGCAGTTATTCTGTGCGCAGCAATAGGTAGCATTTGGTCCTAGATTATGATTGAAATCGAAGTGTACTAATAAGATTTTGTAACTTTCTACAGACACGTGACATTTAAAGCATCGATACATTTTACATAAACTGTATAGTTTTCCAGTAACTATATACTTATTTCAAATCCGAGATGAAAGATAGAACACCTGATAGTTTTCTATCTGACTTTAAATCTATGTTATAGAAATATTTTTGGATGAATGTCCATACATGTATTGCCTCCGGTGGATATTCTGCATTAAGACAGTGAAACATCTTAAAACATATATCTAGTGCTTTTAAAAAGCTGTCAACCTTTGTCACGTAGTTATTTGGGTTTTATCTATTTTTTTTAATCTGCGTTCGTTCTCTGCACACGGAACGTAACTTTTGGTATTTGGATGCGTTAACCGAAACGTTATTTGAAAAGTTGTTGCCAGCTTCAACTTTTCAATTCCGCTAATCGGGTAGCTTTTTGGTAGGAAAGGTTTTGATATTTTTCAGTATTATCGAGCCATATTTTTTTTGTTAACGCCGTGCCCTAACTTTCTTTAAAATTTAGATATAGGTTCAGCCTCACAGTTCCCCATTTTTCAATAGTTGTTTTCATTTTCGTTCCATTAGTTGACGCTTCTTTACGCTAGATTAGGCCACTTTTGGAATATTTCTGCTGAAGCGGGCAACCGTATACAAAACACGAGATGGATATTCTTTCTTTCGTCCACCATCTTTTCTGGACCAGACTTTTACACGGAAGGCTGCCTTTGCGCAGCAAGTTTTTTCTATCAATTTTATGGTGAGTCTGATGTGAAAAGACTGTCTTTTCCCGCTATGGTTTTCGTTCCGTTGTTGTAATCCAGTATTAAAACCACATGTTCTACCCTGTTCCGTCGGAACAGTTTACATTACTAGTCTGTAATTGGAGTTTTCTCTTTAATTACAGGGGGTTTTCTCCGTTTCTCCGTTATTCTCCGGTTTCCTCGGTTTTTACCCAGTGTTTATTTAGTTCTTTTGTACACCACTGGACGGACACCGGTGTGATATATTATTCATACACCACAACTACCCCACTCCGTGTACTGTGCTGAGCTAATACCAGTACCCTATCTTCATACCACCTTGCTCCGGCCTAGGCAGACCCGGAGGCTGCCTGTCGGTAACATTATTATTATCATATTACTACTTTCTTCAGTACCGTAGCTGAACTACCTTCTACGGTTGGCGCCCACTTTCTATTTAAATTCTAAACTACTTTAATACCACACACAATTTTAATTCCATATATTTTTTTTAACTTACCATCAATGCAACTCATCTCTAGGAGACCCTAGGCCTGTGTACCTTTCTCTCTGACTAAGCTAGCCCTAAATTAATTTATTGGTGTATTTTTGTACGCTTGTGTACGTTGCAGGATATAAATAAAAAACTACCAGTCCGAACCTTTGTGTATTCTCATTTGTGATCCCCAAGGTAGGGGTAGGATTTTAGGAGGTAACAGTAGCGACCCAACGTGGGGCTTTTCCTGAGATAGTTGTCATGTCGTTTTAGCTGTGACAAAAAATTGCATTTAATTTCACCGGAATAAAATTGTGTGTGTGTTTTATAATTTATTGTTAAACTGTAAACTTGTTCCTATCAGTTGACTGTGTAATATTGTTTGCATTTATGAGCAATTGCTCACTGTTTTACTTTTATAACTAGATGGTTCTATAGGTTAGGAATTTATTTACAAAATATTTTTGTTGTAAACTTGAGGTGATTTGCAAAATTGGTGGTATAATTTGCCCAAACTTACATGAACTACTTTTAAACTTTTATGCCAACGCTATTTTCAACTTTTTAAACAAAAACTAACTATAAAAATTTTTGGTACAGTCAGTCACAAAAATTACTTTCAAACTTTTTTTGTTTTAATTTCTTGTTCATTATCAAGTACCGTTACGTACTTACTGGTTATTATTAGGTAAACTTTGCACTTTTGAACTTCGAAATATTTTTCGGACTTTTTCGGACTAATTTTTTTTTTTTGGGTTATTTCATCATGGGTGAACGCGGTATTGCTTTCCAAGCGTTGCACAAGGATGAACTCATTCACGAGGTCCGTATTAGGGATGTTTTGCCAGCCGATGATGTTTCTTCTTTAAGAGTACAAATAAGATCTTTAGCAAGGGAAGTACCTTCGGATTTAATTGTTTCTTTTGAGGGAAAGGTGTCCGACGAGTTGCAGTTGCTTCAAACTAAGTTCAAGGAGCTTACGGAACTTCTGAAGGGATCGACTAGTCCAAGTTTAAAGAACCTAACGCGCATACAGGCGTTAGCGCATCACTTGTATCACCGCCTTACGCGCTTGAATCCTTTAGATGATGCTGATAGATCAATTCATTCAGAACTAACGAGCGATTTGAACAAAGTCTTAGCTAAATTGGACAACATGATGTCGATCTTTCAATCAAGCGCCTCAGACGCTTACGCAGATCCAGCCCCGAATGTTTCTCCCGCATCTCCCGCGTCTTCCGCGGCTGTTATCCCAAACAAGAGATATCAAATGGTTTCATCCTTAAACTTAAAGTATAACGGTTCCTCTTGTGTGCGTGTATTTCTTCAGCGTTTAGATGAGTTGTGTGCCTCGCGTGGTATAACCGAGCAGCTGTTACTAACTTCTGCCGCCGAACTTTTCGAGGGCGACGTCTTGTGTTGGTACCGCAGCATTCGGTCCGAGGTAGATAGTTGGTTGGAGCTCAAGCAAAGCTTGCTTGACGAATACTTACCTTATGACTTCGATCGCCGTCTCATGCAAGAAATTCGTTCGCGTACGCAGGGTCCTAACGAGAACATCGTGGCATATGTTGCTGTAATGCTGAACTATTTTAGCCGCCTATCGTATAGAGTTTCGGAGAGGGAAAAATTTGACATCGTTTACCAAAACATTAGACCGGAGTACTCAGTTCCCCTGTGTACCACTGAAATTACATCGTTGAAACAACTAAAGGAAATGTGTAAGATGCTGGAGGTGGGTAAACACCGTACACAGACTTTTGTCGAGCCCCCTAGACCATCCAGTGGATGCTTAGCACCTGACTTAGCATGCAAAACTGTGAAGCCCAAAGTACTTGCTGTGGCTTCTGTAGACAAGTTTTGTGCCCGTTGTCGTGTCGACTCTCACAGTCTCTCTGAATGCAAGTCCACCGCCGTTGTTTGTTTCCGTTGCGGTAAGCAAGGTTTTACTGCTGCTAGATGTCCGGTCTGCAAACCTACGCCACCGATTTCGCCTCAAGCAGAGCCAAATCATACAAAAAACTAATTGGTCAGAACCATCGAGATAGTTCTTCTAATTTTGATAACGCCGACTGGCAAAACTACTTAAAACAATTAAAATTTTTCTTTTCTTCGTATAGAAGTGTCTCGACGGTTCGTGATTGTCATGATAATCGTCCCTTTATTCGTGTTGAGGTTTTTAACCACACTTTACGTGGTCTCTTGGACTCTGGCGCTACCATATCCATTTTGGGAGCTAATGCATGTAATTTGTTCTTGAAGGCGGGAGCTACCCTTCATCGCAGTGATGATATTTCCCACATCACTTCTGCGACGAATTCCCGTGCTTCTGTGGTAGGATTTTTTATGCTGCCAATCAAATTTGATAATTTGACTCGTGTTATTAAACTGTATGTGGTGCCCGACGTATCTCCTTCGCTTGTTTTAGGTGTAGATTTTTGGAAGGCATTTAATCTTGCTCCAAGGATCTTCAATAATAAGGATTTTTTTGTTAATTTCTCGGATGCTAACGTCGTATCCGAAATTCGATTTTTACAACCGTTCGCTCAGTTGCCTGCTGATCAACGTCTTGTTGCTGAAAATATTGTAGAACGATTCAAGTCTATCTCTTTTAAGGAAAAAGGTTTGGGTCGCACGCCTCTTCTTACTCACACCATTGATACTGGAGATTCTCCTCCAATCAAACAGCGTTACTACCCAATATCTCCCGAGAGGTTGAAGGAGCTGAACAGGCAGTTGGATGAGATGCTGGAACAAGACGTAGTCGAGCCTAGCATTAGTGCTTGGAACAACCCTACCCTGTTCACTCCAAAGTCAAACGGTGAGCTTCGCTTTTGCATCGACAGCCGCAAGCTGAACTCTGTGAGTAAACATGATGCGTACCCACTACCCTATATTTCTCGAATCCTTGATCAACTTAGGGACGCTAAGTTTCTGAGTTCTATTGATCTCAAGAGCTCCTTTTGGCAGATTCCGTTGGATCTCTCGTCGCGTGAGAAGACCGCCTTCACTGTGCCTGGGCGCGGCCTCTACCATTTCAAGGTCATGTGCTTTGGTTTGACCTCCGCACCAGCTACACAGCAGAGACTCATGGATAAGCTGTTCGGTCCCGAATTCGGTGATAGGGTTTTCGTATATTTAGACGATATTATTGTTGTTAGTAGTGATTTTGAGGAGCATATCTCGTTGCTGTCTCGAGTTTTGGAACGTTTGAATTTTGCTAACTTAACTATTAACCTGTCAAAGTGTCAATTTTTTCGTAGAGAGTTGAAGTACCTTGGATATGTCGTTGACGAACGAGGGCTTCGAACTGATCCTAGTAAGGTTCAGGCTATTGTCGACTTCCCAATACCTACCACCCGAAAAGAAGTCAAGTCTTTTCTGGGTACTGCGTCGTACTATCGTCGGTTCATTCGGGACTTCAGTTCTATCGCGGCGCCACTAAATAAACTTACTTCCACTCGCAAGAATGCTCCTCCGTTCCTTTGGACTCAAGAGGCTGAGCAGTCGTTCGCCGAGTTGAAGACGGCTTTAGTGTCTGCTCCGATTTTGGCGTGCCCCGATTTTTCCAGGCCCTTCTCTGTTCATTGTGATGCTTCTGGCTACGGTATTGGGGGAACCTTGACTCAGGTTCTCGTAGACGGTTTAGAACACCCTATCGCGTATGCTAGTCGCTCATTGAATAGGGCTGAACGAAACTATTCCGCCACCGAAAGAGAAGCGCTCGCAGTAGTTTTTTCCGTCGAACATTTTCGCCCGTACTTGGAAGGAGGTCCTCAATTCAAAATTATTACCGACCATTCCAGTCTTAAGTGGTTTTTTAATTTGTCTAATCCAACCGGACGTCTCGCTAGGTGGGGATGTCGCTTGTCGCCGTATGACTTCGTCATTGAACACCGCAAAGGCAAGGATAATGTGGTTCCTGACGCGCTTTCGCGTGCAGTTCCCATTCTTGCAATTGATCCTCCTCCTGACCCCTTACCCCGCGACTTTTGGTTTGACAGATTATTAGCCAAGTGTACTAAATCTACTAAAGCTTGTCCGAATTATTCTGTTATTGACGGTAAATTGTGTAGGTATTCTAAAAATAAATTTGGTTTATCAAGCGAGTTTGACTGGAAGGAAGTTGTTCCTTCATATAAGCGTTCCGAAGTTCTTGAGTTTTGTCATTGTAGGGATACGGCACCACATTTCGGTATTTTTAAAACTTTTAAGCAGGTCTCCTTGCGTTATTATTGGCCGAAGATGTATCAGGACGTGGTTAACTTTGTTAATGCGTGCGAGACTTGCTCTGCTTATAAACATTCTCAAGAGCCACCCAAAGGTCTCATGGGAGATCCAAAGGTTTGTTCTCGTCCTTTCGAAACCATAAGTATTGATCTGGTTGGGCCGTTGCCGCGTTCTAGATCAGGTTTCACTTTTTTATTAGTAGTTGTCTGTTGTTTTTCCAAATATTGCTTGTTGTTTCCCCTTCGGAGAGCAGTTGGCAAGTCTATTGCTCAATGTTTGGAGAATGGTGTGTTTCTGACCCATGGTGTACCACGTACAGTGGTTGCGGATAATGGTACGCAATTCACTGGTAGTGAGCTCCAGTCCATGTTTCAGAGGTACAACATTCCTCAAATACATTTTACCCCTCGTTATTGTCCACAGGTCAACACAGTCGAGCGATATAACAAAACGATTGTTGTGGCTATATCTATTCTTGTGAAGAATGATCATCGCTCGTGGGACACCACTTTATCCAAGGTTCAGTTCGCCTTGAATACAGCTGTCAATGAAACAACACGATTTACTCCTTTTTCCCTTGTTCACGGCCGAGAAGCCATTCCGAGTGGTCAATTCTATGGTTCAGCTCGCGCGTCTTGGGAAGATCTTGTTTGTGGTTCACGCGATGACTATGTTTCTAAGTTAGGTGTTCTACGTGACATTTTCGGGAAGGTAGAAGAGGCCATTGCTAGGGCTCACCTGAAAAGCGCCGTTTATTATGATAAGGGACGCCGCGCATGTGAGTACAATGTCGGGGATATTGTTTGGAAGAAGACCTTTCCTCAGAGCGACGCCAGTAAGTTCTTCATGGCGAAGCTTGCGCCTAAATACGAGAAGTGTCGAATCGTTACTAAGCGTTCACCCTTGGTGTACGAGTTGGAAAGTTGTAGCACTGGCAAGCACTTGGGTGCTTGGCACATCCAGTATTTGAAGGGTGATGGGTCAGATGGTGTTCTACCTACTAACTGAACTAAACATTACTTTTGTGGGTTCGACTTTAGACGAGGCGTTTTTTCTATAGCATGTCATGAGAAGCCCGGACGGGTAGGGAATATATTGGTTGTAAGATCGAGTCCTGGCGGTTGGATAATTTTTTGGAATGGTTGTCTGTATGGAAAGATTGTTTGTCAGTACAAACTTATTTATAGTTTGTATTATATTGTATATTTGTACATATGGTATTTTTTTTTCTTATATATTTTGTTTGTTTACCAATTTATGTTGTCGACTGTACTTTGGTATGTTTGACCTACATAAATTTTTCGTGTTTTTGTTTCGGATTTCTGTTTTAAGCAAAGGGGAGCGGTTGTGGTAACTCCCTCTAAAAAAAAAGCCAATGCCAGGGCGGTTTTTTGGAAACCCTTACAAAAAGCCTTATTCCAAATGCTTGTCAAAATTTTGTTAGTCCTGTACAGTTTGCGTTTTAGGTAAGTATTGGAGTGCGACGCGTTGATAGCGGAGTTATCTCATGGATTTGTTTAGTAATACCTAAGTGTAGTGTTTTCAGTTCGCTTCGGGTACTGCGCGCTGATAGCGAAGTAACCTCTTAGAGCTGTTTATATTTAGTTTCTGTAATAGTTATTGTCCTACTTACCTCGCGATTCGCGACTTATGCCTTTGGTTGGCATTTAAATGCATGTTTGTTTTTTTGACTGGGTTTTTTATTCGTGTTCTTGAGTAGCTTTACCTTGATTGTTCTTTTTTCAAGCACTCCGCTCTATGCTGGAGGACCAGCTTGAATTTCGCGATTTTTGTCGCAAAATTCTTCTAAGTGGGGGGGTCATTGTCACGTAGTTATTTGGGTTTTATCTATTTTTTTTAATCTGCGTTCGTTCTCTGCACACGGAACGTAACTTTTGGTATTTGGATGCGTTAACCGAAACGTTATTCGAAAAGTTGTTGCCAGCTTCAACTTTTCAATTCCGCTAATCGGGTAGCTTTTTGGTAGGAAAGGTTTTGATATTTTTCAGTATTATCGAGCCATATTTTTTTTGTTAACGCCGTGCCCTAACTTTCTTTAAAATTTAGATATAGGTTCAGCCTCACAGTTCCCCATTTTTCAATAGTTGTTTTCATTTTCGTTCCATTAGTTGACGCTTCTTTACGCTAGATTAGGCCACTTTTGGAATATTTCTGCTGAAGCGGGCAACCGTATACAAAACACGAGATGGATATTCTTTCTTTCGTCCACCATCTTTTCTGGACCAGACTTTTACACGGAAGGCTGCCTTTGCGCAGCAAGTTTTTTCTATCAATTTTATGGTGAGTCTGATGTGAAAAGACTGTCTTTTCCCGCTATGGTTTTCGTTCCGTTGTTGTAATCCAGTATTAAAACCACATGTTCTACCCTGTTCCGTCGGAACAGTTTACATTACTAGTCTGTAATTGGAGTTTTCTCTTTAATTACAGGGGGTTTTCTCCGTTTCTCCGTTATTCTCCGGTTTCCTCGGTTTTTACCCAGTGTTTATTTAGTTCTTTTGTACACCACTGGACGGACACCGGTGTGATATATTATTCATACACCACAACTACCCCACTCCGTGTACTGTGCTGAGCTAATACCAGTACCCTATCTTCATACCACCTTGCTCCGGCCTAGGCAGACCCGGAGGCTGCCTGTCGGTAACATTATTATTATCATATTACTACTTTCTTCAGTACCGTAGCTGAACTACCTTCTACGGTTGGCGCCCACTTTCTATTTAAATTCTAAACTACTTTAATACCACACACAATTTTAATTCCATATATTTTTTTTAACTTACCATCAATGCAACTCATCTCTAGGAGACCCTAGGCCTGTGTACCTTTCTCTCTGACTAAGCTAGCCCTAAATTAATTTATTGGTGTATTTTTGTACGCTTGTGTACGTTGCAGGATATAAATAAAAAACTACCAGTCCGAACCTTTGTGTATTCTCATTTGTGATCCCCAAGGTAGGGGTAGGATTTTAGGAGGTAACACCTTGTACAGGATATGGTCGCACGAGACATAAAAGTCTCTAAGTTGGGCGTCTGTTGCACCAACCACAATGACGAGGGGCTGGCACCTCATCCCCTTTTCATGTTGACATTTTCTCCACAAGTCCAGTCGCGTAACAATTTCACTGTCATTCTAAAAAAAAAAAATATATTGATTCAGCGAATAAATTACTCTTAAGTTAAGGTAGCAATATTATAGAAAAAGTTTTCTATTGTAGAATTGTAGTTTGGCAAAACATACCTGTACATGCAGAATGAAATTGTTTTTGGATTCAGCTATCGACGGTTTGTATTTTTTATTTTTCCCCTCTTGTTTGGGTGTTGTCACAACTATGGTGGGAGTGATCCTGTGACCTATAGATGAAGCGAGACAGTAATCCCTTACATCTGAAAAAAAAAACTGCATTAGCCAACATCCATTCTTAAACAATAATATTAGTAGGATTTCCATTATACCTCATGCATAATGTTTACATACATACATGCCACAAATAGTCACCCATTCAAATATCGATCGACAAAAACCGACCAAACAACCTACGCCACCAGCGCCTAATAAAGTAATTATATTAAACAAACCTTCACTGGGATTAATTTCTATTGTAGTGGTGTAATGCTTTGCGCCATTGATTTTTTGGAATATTGGCAACGCTTTTTGTATAAACTCGGGCCACTTTTTATACAGCGCAATTTCGTGACCTTTATGTTTTCTGTTAAAATCCGCTTCAATCTAAAAAAATATAAGTACACAACTTTAAGTACACATTTACAGACCTCACAGTTCAGTTGGTTCTTAGCAGCTCTGCATTTTGCGCTGCAAGTTGTAAGTTCGATCCGTCCACACCATAAATAAACATTTTGTGTGTTGGTTGGTTATTCATAAATTAGGAAATGTCCAGCAATAATTAATATTTTTAACATCTACCGCTGTTACAACGATCAGCAAGCGGATTGGTGACTGCAGTGTCAGTGTTGTTTTCAGCAATTCTCTGATGTAAAAACGCCTAGGAGCCTGCTAAGTTCTATATAACCATGAACAAGTACCTATAGGCAATCTTAATGAAATAATAAATATATATAACATTAAATTCACCAATTTATAGCCAAAGCTTAGCTTGTATGATGGCCAATCTTGAAGGACTTCAAGAATGCTGTTGTACTTGTTCGAATCTAGATCTTTTATTCTTTTATTCGACGTTTTATCCCATTTTTCTAGAATTTCGTTCAATGGTTCCTTATTAAATTTCAGCCATATTTTCTGTTCTTCGAATTCTTCATCAGATACTGTAAATTAAGTACAAAACTTGGACTTGCAATTTAACACCCAGACAGAATAAACATCTGTGTTCACCACACAAATGTTTGTTTTGTGAGGGGATCGAACCCACGCTCTCTAGCTGTGAGGGCTGACAGATTTAGCTGTAGGCTGTATTTTTGTATGTAACGAATAAACTCAAAAACTACTAGACTGATTTCAAAAAATCTTTTACCATTAGAATCCTACTAAAACTTACTAAATTGCCTTCTACGCTGGAGGACGTTAGGTCACGTAGTACATGGTACAAGTTAAGGGTTCGATCCCCGCCGACAACGAATATTTGTGTGTTAAGCATAGATGTTTGTTTAAATATTTATAATAGGATTAATCATTAAAAATGTAAGTATTTTAGCACAAAAAAAGTAACAAAAAATTTATCAGCTATCTGGTTCCCATAGTCCACAATATTTATACATATTTATTATAGGGGCAGACAACTTAATATTTTAAAACTAGCAACCTAAAGGTATGATTCCGATATCTCGGCATCACGTTGCAGTGTTGTCACTGCAGTAGCACTGATGCGTGTGGCACTGGCAGCTGCGGCATTGCTGCGGAGCTCGGAATGTGATGTCATTATAATCCTATTGAGAATATAAATCTGGGGACCAGTAGTTCTGCGGCAGCATTGCTGCTTGCTGCCGAGATCCGAATCATACCTTAATAGTCTTCATGCTAATTAAGTACTTACTGTCATGATTATCATGTTCCGAAGGTATGGATTCAGGTATGGGTATGTTCCGCTTTACATGTTCTAAAACCCCAAGACTGCGCAATTTTCTTTTGTGGTTATTGTATTTGTCCACTAATTTTCCTCTTGCCGGCAAGTATTTATTTTGGCCATACTTTTGGCTAGGTATATAGTATGTTTCCTGTAAAAAACAAAATAAAATAATTGCCATACATAATGCATTAGCCAATTAGCCACTAGGATTGGTACATCTGTATAACTAACTACTATACCTACATAGTATAACTACAACTACTATAAAGGAAAGCCCAGCTATCTATATTAAGAGCGGGTCGTGTGAAAATTTGAGATTTAAAAAAAAAAGTTCATAACTAAATAACTAAGTGACATTTTAAAAATCGCAAAAGGACTAATTGTAGACATATACATACATTTGAGATTAATTCGAATTTAAGTGTGTTAAAAAAATATACTATTAAACATGACATTCTATTTAACACTGACATACGATTTTCATTAGCGTTAAATAGAATGTCATGTTAAATAGTATATTTTTTTAACACACTTAAATTCGAATTAATCTCAAATGTATAGTCTACAATTAGTCCTTTTGCGATTTTTAAAATGTCACTTAGTTATTTAGTTATGATTTTTTTTTTTTAAATCTCAAATTTTCGCACGACCCGCTCTTAATAAGAGGGTATTTCTATATACCTATAACTACATATTAAGGTTGGTCAATTTCCATACAAACTGATTTTACACAATTGTGGGTATTAAAATGTGATTGTACACTGAAGTAGCTGCAATTGGCTTTTGTATTGTTCCTTATTGACGGCAAATTATATAAAATTGAAGGAAACTGTAGAATAACAGAAATAATGATTTAAAATAAAACTTTTTTTTTGTTTTTATTATTATTGTTATTAATCTGCATTTAATGAAAATTGCCGTAATTGGGGACTAAATTGGAAGCCAGTTACAGCTGTTTCGGTGTACAATTATGCTTTAATCGCCAATAGTTGTGTAAAATCAGTTCGTATGCCAATCGTACTCCCTTAAGAGTGTACCTTATGTTCGTTAGTGATTACTGTCTCTATTTTTAAGGAAATCTCCTCGAAGTCACTTCTATTCATGAGGCCATATTCTTTTAAGTAGTGTTCAACTACACTCTTAACCAGGCAGTTTCTACTGCTGGTGTCCAGTCTACCGTTTTTTTGTAGAGTTGCTAGACACAATTGCCCAGCGTTGTTACTTTTTAGAATTTGTGTAAGGTCAACCTCCTAAAGGAATAAATAGAATGAGAATAATCAATGATCAAATTAGTGCACATAGGCAGACAGTAGGTACCTAGCATGGGCTCGGAAAGTCCTGCCTGTCTGACTCTGATGTTGCCTAAATAAGCCTTTTAAGGAGAGCTTTAGTAGCAAGCAAAAAATACCTTTTTTATCCGTTTTTTAATGGGCTCTTCGTCTGTGAAATCTGTGTCGGGAGCAGAAGCCTAGAAATAAATACTAAGGTTACAACAAGAAGTAAGTGAACGTACCTGCAGTGAAGTAGGAAATTAGGGACAGGGTATCTTCTAAATATATAAAACTCTTACGTTACTGACTGACTGACAATCAACGCACAGCCTAAGCCGTAAGTCCTAGAAGCATGAAACTTGGAGGGTATGTTCGTTTTAAAGCATAGGGGTGCACTAAGAAAGAAAATTGGAAAATTATTTCCCTAAGCGGAGAAAATGAGGAATTTTTTTAAAAGAAAAATCAGCGGGCGTAACGGCTACGGGGCGAGCGAAGCCATGGGCGGCCGCTAGTATTGTATAAAATGAATAATTAAACTTTTGCGTTCTCCCTTATATAACTCAAAGTTGAAATTTTACTCAAAGTTGAATTGAGTAAATAATTATACAAAAGTTCTAGTTTTGAAGAAATTACCATCTTCTTGTAAGCTACATACCTATTTAATAGTTTAAAATCGGTCTAGAGTTTAACCCCTAAAAATACGGCACAAGCTCATGTAAGCCTCTATACAAAATTAGTTTATAAAAAAAAAGAGTAAGTAAACAGGCCTTTTGCATCTATTGTAGATGATTTATAAAGCGTCAGAGGCAACTGGTTTTTACTCATGCCCCTTCTTACGGGAGGCTATAGTGCCTGGGACAGTATTTTAGATGGAGCAGGCTTGCCCAGCACCTATACCATCCTGACAGCTTAGTCGGCCTAATCCACAGGAAAGACATGGTCAATACGTGCGGAGCTGACTAAGCCGCGAGTTTCCAAACGATGTCTTCCTTCACCGTTTGAGAGCACTGGCATTGTGTACTTACGTACCTTTTTCGAACAGAAAAATCCACAAGTACACGACTGGATTCGAACCCGCGACCTTAGGGTCGGAAGGCGTCTCCCAGTCTTACCAGTCTTAGTTTAGACTAATATGTATTTTAGATAGGAAAGATTTGATTGATTGTTTGTTTGTATTACTACGAAACTACTGGACCGATGAAAATATTTTTCACCAAAGGGAAGCTACACTAAACCCGCAGTAGTCTTTAGTTTTGCTTAGTTTGGGGCTAAATGGGTTGTGTGAAATGTTTACCAATATTTATTAACACCCGGTTACTGAGATAACGGTTAAAGTTAAGTTAGTTAGCAAAAACCTTTGTCAACTGAAAAATGGGTTGTAAGAACGCCTGTCAACTGAATCAACATTTAAAGAAAAAGTTCCATGTCAAATCACTACTAGTTGCCATGGTTGCCATAATAATATTCTGGTCCTTGATTGGCTTCGAGCATTGAATGCTCCAAGTTGATTGGTTGACACGAAGCATAAGATTAGATAACAGTACGCTAACTGCAAATTCTGCAGCCCAATTTTTTTTAATCAATCCAGTAGTTGCGTAGCCTATTCATTTGAAACAAACAATCAAACCTTTCCTCTTATTAGTACCTATACATGATCAACAAAATTTGAACTTACATAAAACTGTTTCACATCAGCAATGCTACTAGTGCTGCTAGTCGAGAATGGGCTTGGAGGAGCAGAATCGGTCTCCTCTGATGCAGTGTCCTGTAAAATAATGATCAGCATTTTAATGTTCCTAATGGGACATGGACACAGAACTTTGTGTTAAGTACCTACTTAAGTACTAAGAGATTGGATCCTGTTATGCAGGTAGGCAGGCATGGTGCACAAAGTGAGCGACCTGCCCATCTCGTTACTTAATAACATTAAAAAGGGAAAAAAATGCACATACCTACCTACCCACATTTTTGGGCAGAAAAACTCTGCACAAAGCTCTGCACAAAGCTTTGTTTGTATCCTTTTTTATTGCAATTGAAGCTCAAAATCATGTAAAATCTGACGATTGCAACAAGGATTTGATTGAAACTAAAGTTACGTGATCGCCCGACTGACCATTGTGTTAAAATCAACCAATGTCCTGATGTATTTTTGACCCAGGTGTAATGTTGAATCAAGATGAGATAAAAACAGTTAGAATTTCTTACTTACGTTCTTCATATTTACTAATGTAGACGGTTGTAGGTACTTACATGTGTTATTGTTGATAGCTTTCGCAAGCCAACTTTAAATAATATTCGTTCCTTAATCTTCGGGATTAGTTCTTTAAGTTCTGTGTCTTCAATTTTGTTTATGTACTCCAACGTTAGCAAGGGCGGATCCAGCTTTGGCGCCAGGGGGGGGTCACATAGCCGTGGTCAAGTCAAAAACTTATAATTTAATTTTGATAACAATAGATGCAAGTAAAAAGTAGGTATTTTATTAATGTACTGTAATATTTATTATTTATAACACTTAAAAACTTATACACGTACTTATACATATTGCCATCTTCTCTTGAATACATCCAGAGAAGCACTATCACGCACGGAATGAAGCAGCCTATTTATATTCCATAACCGTGGTGAATGATTTTTCATAACAGCTAGAGGTATGTCGAGGGGAATGACTATGACGCAAACCTCCGCAAAAGAGAAGAGGTGGTACGACAAGAGTTTCAAACAAACAAAATAGAAAAATCAAATCAAAATCAAAATAGTCTTTATTCAGTTGAATTACAAGAATCACTTTGAAACATCTTAAAGCTAGGTGAGTCTAGGTGCCAGTTCCACGTGACCAAGCCTAGAAGAACAGGCAACAAACTACGGCTCGGTTCCTACCGTTTTTATAAATGATCCTTTTACAAATCAAAAATAGTCTAAAATAATATCAGTGAAGTTCCAATGTGGTGCCACTTCACTTATTCAGACGCAAGCAATGCAAGAGTACAAAAGCTACGTACAAAAGTTATGCAAAAGTACGCTACGTTTCAAAGACAGCACACGCTACGTTTCAAAGTTATAATAAAGTATCTACACAGCATATAAAAATAAGATACGAAAATAGTAGGTAGTACAGACATTGCAAATTGACATGTTAGCTTCCTATGGTTAGAGTGACCGGGACATCGGGCCACGCAGTTTTATCATTCATATATATAGCTATTTAGAGTAATAGTACGCTATCTTTATTAAATTATTCTTAAAATAGGCTCTAAACTTCCGAACAGGAAGCTTAGTTGCATTTTCCGGAATTTTATTATAGAAGCGTACAGTGTTCCCCAGTTAACGTTAAACCAGTTAAGTATTTGTGACAGAGATGCGTTAGCGTCATAGTAATTAGCTTTCAATTTATCGACTTTAAAAATTATTGAGGTATCAGCCAATAGTACTATTTCACATAGTTTTTTAACCAAAAAAGGGAGGTCATTTACGTACACTAGAAACAAAAAAGAACCTAATATCGAACCATATGGCACCCCCATGTCAATAAACGGACCCAGAAAATCTCTCACCGCCCACATCAACTTTAAGGACTCTGTCAGTCAAGTACGATTGTATTAGGTCAATGGAGCAAATTAAAATGCCGTAATGTTTAAGTTTAGATATTAATGTAGCATGATTTACACAGTCAAAAGCTTTGGAAAGATCGCAGAATACCCCAATCGCGTCTTGTGAGTTTTCTCAGGCATCATATATTATGTGCTTTAAGAGTAGAATACCAGCATCATTAGTTAATCGACCTTTCGTAAATCCAAACTGATGGCTATGAAGTATCCCATTTAGGTTAAAATGCGATAACAACTGAGTAAGAATATCTTTCTCAAAGATTTTACTTAGCGTGGGCAATACTGAGACAGGTCTATAGTTAGCAGGGTCACTTGCATTTCCAGATTTGAACAGAGGAATGAGTTTACTAGGTTTCATTAAATCAGGAAAAACACCCTCATCAACACATCTATTAAAAATATACCCTAGACACGGTGCAATATCAGTTATAATAGCACTGAGTAGTTTTGTAGACATTCCCCATAAATCTTCAGTATGTTTAATGTTTAATGATTTAAATGTCTTCACGATTTTGTCAGCATTAATGTATTTAAAACTAAAGATATTATTACATTTTTTAACACTAGACTCTAACAATGCCATCGCACCAGAGGCCGAGGAATTTAAAGACGGTGTCACTACTTTAGGGATACTGGAAAAGAAACTATTCAATATTTTTTGTCAAAAGATTATTGTTTAGTTTCAAATGAATTTTTTTATTACGGAGTTTTGATTTGCCAGTCTCATTATTGACTATCTTCCAGGTAGCTTTAATTGTATTTGTGGATTTTTCAATTTTTCTTAAGAAACAGACAATGACATTATATTTAAATTACAAAATCAATTTTTCTTTGACGTCTTCTCCCGAAACGCGTTATAACTTCATTTACCTCAATGGGTACGTTTTTATGAACATGGAGAAGTGCCAGTCCGGTTAGGCGATCTTCGACCATTGAAGATCGCAGCCATGATTTTATTCTGCGCAACGTTGAAAAAGATCTTTCTGCTGTCGCTACACTTACAGGTAGCGTAGCCATAATACATAAAAAAATTCTTATATTTGGATACATATCTATATCACAACTTAAAATAATATCAGAAATCGACTGCGGTATGTCCTGACTCCGATGTCCCGCCTGCCACTTCACCATCCACAGCCGATATTCATTTACAATGACAGAAACTGGAGTGTTATCTAGTAATAATGTATAGTCGGTAGCTAGTTGTTTCACAGTTTCAATGTCTTCATTACTATATTCGCTTTTTGGTATGAAAACGCTTAGCTTAAACAAATTAAGCACATCAGGAGACAGGCGGTCCTGGAGATCACTTATTATTGAATCTAGAAGAGGGATGTATATAGCTCTGCGAAAATACTCTTCAGCAGATTGAGCAGGTTGGTTATTGGCCCTATGAATTTGTTTTGATACTATTCTGGGGCATTTAATTTCTACATCTAGCTGTTCAGCTACTTCTTTAGCCTCTTCAAAAAGCTGTCGGTAGATTACGTCCACATTTTCTCTTTTATTTTGTAAAACACTTAAAGTACCATTAATAGCTTCCGTAGCTTTTTTTAAATCAATTGAGTTCGATTGCAGTGTTCGGCTTAAAGATACAGTAGTACCTGAAAAAGAAAAAGAAAGTGACTGTGACTATTATAGTGCATAAACTAAGAATTAATAACTTAATATAAACGGTATGTACTCGTAGCATAAAAGTTATACGAGTATGCTAAACGCTCTTTAAAATTATGTTGTTGTTTTGTTTTGCCAAACAATAAGAAATAAAATAATTTAGGGTAGTACCCACCTAATACATCACATAAACAGATGGAGGATATAATAAAGTCAGAACTGCGCAATGTTTGCAGCAAGCAATGCGCATCATTAGCAGTTTTATTGTCTTGCCAAGCAGAAATCTTCTCCAGAGCGCTACAAATTTTAACTATGTTATCTCCTTGAAATTGAAGATGCCCATCATGCCTCTCTACCCAACGTGTCTCACAAATACCTTGCATGGCAGCTCCGAGTTCTATTTTAAAAATGTCATGCCTCTTAGCGGATGCATTGGCAAATGCCACAACTTTTCTCATTGTGCCAGATGTATTGCGACAGGAAACTACTTTGGATGATCTTGCCAATGAGTTATTGAGCACATGGTTGTTGCACGGGCAGCGTTTAGCATGAATGGCTATTTTCATCAATTCTTGCACTGCACCTTTTGTATCTGATGCCATAACCGAGCAGCTGTCAGTTCCAATACCCACACACCAAGATAAATCTAAGTTAAATTTGTTACACAGATTTTCAACGATTTTCGCCAATGCTACACCTGTCAATCGAGGCTCTATGTCACCTGAATTGTTGTCTTCACGTTTAAGAGCATCATAGGTATCACAAAAAGTCACAAAATGTTCCTTAATTATACCATCATGCAAATATCGAAATGATAGGCTCAGTTGTGAGATATGTGATATATCTGTTGTTTCATCAAACAAAATTGAAAAATATTTAGCTTCCCGCACATTCTGTAAAATGTTTTCCTGGATGATTTCTGCGCAAACATCTATCAACTCATTTTGTACAGTCTTGCTGATGTACGTGGCGTTGGATTTTGAAGATTCTAAATGTTGCTGCAATGCAATATCGCCAGAATCAATACGGAATTTTAAAAGGGCTCTAAAATTCCCTTCATCGGCTACTACGCTGTCATAGTTCAGCAATTTACCATCGTCGCGATGGCCACGTAACGATATATTTTGATGGCCACAAAATATTATAGTTTTTACGATTGGTTGCAAACGTTCTCTGTTTTCATTTATTTGTTTCAGTCTTTGAATATTAACCTGGTTCATTATGTTAATTTCCGGTTTATGAAAACTCAATAAAAAGTTCTTCCCTGCTTCGACAGCCAATTCGTGGTATTTATTTCGCTGGTGTGTTAGCAGAACACCATTTTCACCTAGCAAATTATCGAAAGCTTTTAATGGTTCTTTAACGAGTCGACACAAAGGTGTTTTTGTCTGTACACCACCTCCAGGAGCTACGGCAAACAAAGCACAGTACTTGCAGTAAAGACCCTGGTCTTTATGCGACAAAACAAGCCAGTGAAACTTGTCAAGGTGAGACTTCTGAGCATATTTTTTGGTTTGTTTTCCTTTTTTATTAACAACACAATGCGGAAAAATATAATTAGGGGGAGGCTGCCAATGCTTTTCAAGCAACATAGCTTTAGTTGAATCATCTATATTTTCCTCTATATAACAAGCAATATCTGAAGCAAACTTTTGTTGAGAAAGTGAAGTCTTTATCTGATCAGAATCAGAAGTCGATGTACATAATATTGTAGGAATATCGTTAGTAACAGGACAGCATGTTTTTTCTTCATCTATGGTTAATGTAGGCAATGTAGCTGTAGAAGCATAAGCATCGGCAATGCAATAATTTTCATCTGTAGTTGATGTAGTTGAATTTTTCGAGTGATCAATCTCAGGCCTTGGTTTCTTTGTGAAAAATGAATCTATTTTTTTTAGTGAACGTTTTAATCCACCACTACCATCTCCTTTTCCCTTAGAATCACCCTGCAAGCAAAATCATGCAAATTTCACCATGCAAATTTCACACCCCACAAAAGACAACAGACTGTTGCAAATACATATTAAATATATATATATATATAAACGCCCACATTTGCTATAGTACAGGCTGTTGGTGCAGGCGCATTACCTCACAAACAAAGCAAAACCATGCAAATTTCACACCCCACATAAGACAACAAACTTTTGTAAACATATGAGTTACAAGTACTTACTTAAAAACATAATAATATAAGTAGGTTTAGTAAGTTTAGGCCCCTACACGAATTTTCATTAGGTAGGTACTTACATCAAATAGGTAATACCTACCTACTTACTTAAGGTAAGTATAGTGTTAAACAAGCAAAACAATTTCAGGTTCTCTAATATTTTATAGTTTTTAAAAATATGTAATATACAAATAAAGTAAAAAGTAGTAGGTAGGTAGGTTACTATTTACTTGTTGTAAATGCATGCCTGTTATGAAGCGTAATGTTTTTAAGTTTATGCATGCTATATTCATTCTGTTGGTTGCTCTCTTATTTTATTTTAAAAGAGCATTAAAAGCACGTGACCACACACGAGGCTATACTTGATTTCATTGTGTGAATTTCTCTAAGATTTTAGGTTAGGTCAGTAAACTTAATGCTCTTCAATCTCTCTCGTCCAAAAAAAAATATAATTAGGTAGGTACATAAGTCACGCAGCACTCTTTCAGTAAGTAGGTGCCTACATATCCTTAGTACCTATGAGGTACTCTAAGAGCAATAACAACAATAACATTTAAGTTCAAACACACTCACTGAAATAATAGGAAACTGATTTCTTACCATTATAATAAATCTTGTAATAAATGAATTTGCAGCAATTTTTTTTAAGAATACACATTAATACACCTTTAACTTTTATACACAATTACACACTAACGGTATAAATCAATTTTAGTTTTTTAACTTCTTCTTCTTATTTAATGGCATCTGTCCATTTTGGATAAATTTTGCCAGTGTCGTGTGAGGATAATATTATTTCTTAAATAAAATACTTTTTCGTCGAGTTCAGTCAGTCATAGACAAGTCAGCCCTACTTGGCTTTGAAAACAAATGGCGGTCGTTTGTTTCAAAACCATCAGAAACATTTTCGATCAATTTCAGAATATCACATAATACACTTTCATTCCAACTGCTAACACTTTGAGCTAAGACCTCAAGTAATGTTAGTTAAAACACCACCGAAATTACACAACAAAACTCAAAATAACACCAGAAAAACAATTAAAATGAAAATGCTATGTGACTTCCCAAAATGACAGAAAACGAATCGTTTTTTAACTTACAACCTATTGTTATGATAATATGTTGAAGTTTAGTCGATTCCGATTGAGGTTAGGTCTAGCTGACGTTACGAAGTTGACAAGCGCGCGCAAGTGTGGCGCGGTAAAATTCAAATTGTCGATGCGTTCGTTCCCAAACGTTTGCCATCTTAATTATACAAAGTTATTATTTAAAATTAATTAAATATTGAAGGTGGTGGTGACGAAATAAATAGGTATATAAATATAAGCATAATGTTCAAATAGTGGTCCACTTAAGTCTTGGAGCCAGCTCAGGGGGGGGTCATGACCCCCATGACCCCCCCCCTGGATCCGCCCTTGAACGTTAGTTCATTATCTGAAACACAAATTCAAAATAGCTGTCAGTAGAAATAAATAGGTAGGTACACTCGTAATACGGTGACTGACACGGCGATAGTACACAGATCAACCAAATTGAAACCATTCCATTGAAAAACAAACATTGCACTTTGTACATTGAACGAGTTCACCAACAAACATCATAACCTTATAAAATTACATTCAACGTATGCGATTTCACGTAATGATACGAGTAAATTTGTTACCTATAAGTACCTACATAATTAGTCTGTAAAACCAACAAAACACACTAGTAGATTTAACTTATTTTAGTTGTTGAATTGAAACACGCGCGCCGCACTGGCTGGTATGCCAGCCGTCATGGTGGCGCCGAAATCATTAATGTAGGTACATAGGTAGGCAATCAAATCACTAATATGAGCATGTACCATAATGTACTTCTACAAAAAACAGAGTAGGTAGAGAGGATACGTACTTACCAACAAAATTGTTGATCGTTTGTTCACACAACCCCCATTCCCTAAGATACGCTGGCACAAGCGACTTGTCAATAGATTCATCCACATCCAGGGTAATGTCGTCGTCGTCCATTGCACGCGCTCACTATCACTTTATTAGAAACTAATTTATGCTCTATTAAGTACAAATAAGTAGATTACAAGGCAGGCGAGACAGGCAGGCAGTGAACAAGACCTAAATGCGCGGTAAGGTACCGACCGACCGCCGAGCGTCGCCGTTTCAAACGAAATAGCGGCAAGTTCATGCCTGTCCTGAATTTTGCCGGGTGCGCGGGCGCCGCCCTCTCCCCTTCCCCTCCCCGCCTGCCTCAGTACGGACGGGACGGGGGGTGCGCGCGCGGTGCAGGGGTGGAGCGCAATATTACAATCAAATAGGTAGGTATGACAAACCTAAGTAGGTACCTACCTACCTATCTAATCAGCTAGGTAGGTAGGTACATGCCTCTGGTTTTGGATAAAGAGATAGTTTGATTGAAAACTATTTTGGTGAGCTGCAAATAAATTTATTGTAAAACTGTGTAAAAAGATCTTATAATAGGTAATTTAGTTCAGAGAAAATGAGAACTAGTCTTTTTCATCACACCCTAATTGTACCTAGTAGATTATTTTGGCAGGTTTTTGTTAGTTGGTGAGGGGTGTTATTTACTTGTATGCTGCTATCATCAATAGTGTACCTACTAATGGTCGTAGCTTGCATGCCTACTTTTACTTTACTTGGGTAAGTAGGTACCTAACCTACCTGTTTACCTGTCGTTCACACTGTAAATACTGTTCTTATTTTACCTTGAATATTTCTATGTCACTTGTATATTTCTATGTCACTTATATACTTCTATGTGACTTGTCACACACCATGTCCAATGTCTCAATGTAGGTACCTACCTACTATTGTGCGTGTGCTCTATTGATCAATAAAAATTTAAGTACCTACTACCTACCTATCTACCTATCCTATTTCCTCGCAAACATGATCATGTTTCTGAATTACCCGATTGAAGTATAGGTAGGTACCTTACCTACCTCTTCAAGTATTTGCCAATCGTTTTCAATGTAGAAGGTAGAAACTGACCCCCGAGACACAGTTCTAAACTACCTAGCTCGGAAGCCAGAATATACCCAACCAGTACAGCTACGAAGGGTTGTAGTGTAGGTATAATTATAGTTTATAATACCTACATAATTACATGGTGTACTTATGGTCTAATAGTGATAGCATAGCCACTTCATAACATCAATTACTCTGTACTCCTCTTTCATATTATTTCTTTACTTATAAATTAGATTTAAGCAAAGGTTGTCTGGCAGATATTGCCCCGAGCGATAAGACTGCCTATTGCTGGACACTGCCTTCTTTTCTGTTATGTACTAGTTGTTAAGTTTCGGGAGTTGTCCGCAATAAGGTTTTTTGTAAATTATTTTTTATTTAATGTTCCTACAATAAAATGACGCCACGTAGGTAGATGTAGGTTGTAGTGTTCAATTATATCTACTCTATTCGCATAATTATTAGCAAAATACTGTTTCTATGGGAATCGAACAAGCATAATCTTTCGAAGTATAATAATAATTTATCTGCGTTATTACCTAGGTAGGTTATAGGTAGTGAGTTCAACGTTCTTCGAGTTTTTTGAGCAGGCGCTGACGCAGTATCATTTTTTTGGTATGGCTGTGATTGCTGCAGCATTATTACTAAATGCATTTTCTGTTTTGGATTCGTTCATTCTAACACGCGTTCCTGTTATTTTTTTTAAATAAAAAGTAAGCTAACCATGTGTCTACTGTGTACCTATACCTGTATACCTATATGTAAAGAAAGTTACAATATGTCATTAAACGTAAACTTACCTACTTACGTCTAATTAACGCTTTGGCAATTTGGCAATAAAGTAGGTACCTACCTATTTACTAACGTAAGTATTAAGTACCTATTTCAATAAGTAAGTAGGATGGAATCTACAACTTTGCAAGGTTATGTTAAGTAGGTAACAGCGACTTAGTCTGATGATGGAGACAAGGTCTATCCAACGGAACTCTTTAATAAATTACCTATTGAGTTAAAACTTGTTTACAAAGTTGTAAAAATTTGTAGTCAGCGATTACATACAGTCAGTGGTAGACAGACGCAAGTCCAAACATTGTGTTTAGTATCAAAAATGGTGAAGGAAAACATCGTGAGAAAACCCGCGGCTTAGTCAGCTTAGTATCACGGACATGTACCAAAATACAGGTATTGAACAATGAGAAGAAACAGATACCTACTGCACTCAAGGGCGGATCCAGCTTTGGCGCCAGGAGGGGGTCACATAGTCGTGGTCAAGTCAAGAACTTATAATTTAATTTTGATAACAATAGATACAAGTAAAAAAGCGGCCAAGTGCGAGTCGGACTCGCCCATGAAGGGTTCCGTAGCAACAAGTATCATAATATGTACATACATATAAGTTCTTGTAGTTCGTCGAAAGGTAAATTGCGGTTTACGATTTATGACATATAAAAAAAAAACTACTGACTAGATCTCGTTCAAACTAAATATCGTTGAAAGTTTGCATAGTAATGTACAACATATATTTTTTTTAGTTTTATCATTCTCTTATTTTAGAAGTTAGAGGGGGGGGGGACCAACTTTTTTCCACTTTGGAAGTATCTCTCGCGCAAACTATTCAGTTTAGAAAAAAACTATATTAGAAACCTCAACATCATTTTTGAAGACCTATTCATAGATACCCCACACGTATGGGTTAGATGAAATTTTTTTTTTTGAGTTTCTTTTTCAAGTATGGGGACCCCCAAAATTGGAAGTATCTCTCGCGCAAACTATTCAGTTTAGAAAAAAACGATATTAGAAACCTCAACTTCATTTTTGAAGATCTATTCATAGATACCTCACACGTATGGGTTCGATGAAAAAAATCAGGTAT
Organism: Thera obeliscata; assembly: GCA_947578465.1. Taxonomy (NCBI): domain Eukaryota; kingdom Metazoa; phylum Arthropoda; class Insecta; order Lepidoptera; family Geometridae; genus Thera; species Thera obeliscata. The sequence continues at coordinate 353,758 of OX387913.1, forward strand.
GGGGACCCCCAAAATTTATAGTTTTTTTTCTATTTTTGTGTAAAAATCTTAATGCTGTTCACAGAATACATCTACTCGCCAAGTTTCATCAGTCTAGCTCAGGGATTCCCAAACTATTTTGGACAAGTGCCCCCTTTTCTAAAATGAACAGTTTCCTCCGACCCCCACGGCCAAATTACCTACTTTGAGGATCAACCCCCTTATTCGCAATGGTCCGCTAACTTAAAACAGCTGCTACAGAGTGTTATTTTTCATGGGTCTCTCTCGATTTAGGTCAATAGAAGAAGACAGAGTGAGAATTAGCAATACTTTAAGTCAGCCAACTATTATGAATAAGGGGGCGTATCTTTAGTTTTTTCCTATTGATACAAAATACCTAGGTATACTAAGGTACCACATGAAATGAAAGGTGATTAAAATTGACTCCATTTTCTCATCAAAATTTAACAAAATAAACGTACGTTGTACGAACTTGAGACTTTACATTACTAGGTACAACAATGCTATTTCCTACAAAAATATTAATTATTCTTAGTACACATAACACAACATAAACAATACAGTACCTACATACCTAACTTGAAAGTTTGAAATAAGAACTTGTGTTAATTTAATAGGGGTCGATTGTTAGACCTCGTCGACCCCCAAAATCAGTTTTCGTTTATGACCGTAAGAGCTAGTAGCTCTTACGGTTTCGGAGAAAAATGGCTGTGACATACGGACGGACAGACAGACAGACAGACAGACATGACGAATCTATAAGGGTTCCGTTTTTGCCATTTGGCTACGGAACCCTAAAAAGTCAATTTTCCAATAAAACACAAAATAAATGATAACTTTACAGGGGTTGACCTTAAGGACCTCCCGTAGAACAACTTTTTGCAGCTGATGACCCCATCTAACCCCTAGTTGCGTTTGATCCACGACTTTTGGGCCACCCTGTATGTATTATTGTCCAAGTTTCATGCTTCTAACTTTGCTTTGATTTTTACAATCATCATTTTCCTTAAAACCATTTTTCCCCTTTTTCTCCTGTTAGGGAAAGAATTTTCCGATTTCCTTTCTTAGTGAACCTCTACTTTATAAAAGGAACATACCCTCCAAGTTTCATGCTTCTAGGACTAACGGCCTAGGCTGTGCGTTGATTTTCAGTCAGTCAGTCAGTAGCGTAAGAGTTTCATATATTTAGATTACATTAATTAAATTAATTAAATATTGAAGGTATGTAGTTACATAAAATCTGTATGGTGACAAAATATATACCTAATACAAAATCATTATGTACAATTAGTGGTCCACCTAAGTCCTGGAACCAGCTCAGGGGGGGGTCATGACCCCCATGACCCCCCCCCTGGATCCGCCCTTGACTGCACTCTTTCGATGTCACCATAGGATTTTCATCTAAATGTTCATGTATAATATATACTTATAGGTATGTTCGGAGCATTCGGATCACATCACGAGATCAGTTCGGGGTGAACTATAAGTTTAGTATTTTTAATGTTATGTCACACATACACTACACCATCTAGTATAGTAGGTACGAGTATATCCGAAAGGCTGTCTGTCTGACTGAACTGATATCTCGTGATTTTGGCTCCGGACTTAGGTACATGTTTGGACTTGCCTTTTATTGCCTCTATTAACTAGGTATGATAATCTAGTTTGAAATCAATTGGCATAAAAATTAAACAGTTCTCAAGTTTAGACTAGGTATTCAATTTCCTAAAAGCTTTACGACTAAAGTATATAACAATAATATTTGGTCGATTCAAAGTAAATAAACTGTCAATTATGCAGTAAGAATATGGTAATTTCTATTAAACTAGCACTTTTGTTTAATGTACTAAATTATTTTGTAATTTCAATTGTTTAATTTTGTAATTACTTTTTTACTAAAGTAAACTTGTAATTTATAACAATAACCTTGGGTCAATTCAACGTAAATTAACTGTTAATTATGCACCACGAATATGGTAATTTCTATAAAACTAGCACTTTTGTATTATGTACTAAATTCTTATGTAATTTTAATTTTAATTTATGTTACGGACACAGCGCCTCGCTGCGGTGGAAATGGGGACTTATCTACCAAAGTAAACTTTGTAAAATATAACAATAACCTTTGGTTGATTCAACGTTAAAATACTGTAAAATATGTAACAGAAATATGGTCATTTCTACAAAACTAGCACTTTCGTACAATCTACTCAATTATTTTGTCATTTCAACTTTAATTTATGTTATGGATGCAGCGCGTCATTGCGTTGGAAAAGGGAACTTTTCTACTAAACTAAACTTGTAATATATAACAATAAGATTTGGTCGATTCGACGTAAATAAACTGTCAATTATGCAGTCGGAATATAGTAATTTCTATTAAACTAGCACTTTTGTATAAAGTACTTAATTATTTTGTAATTTCAATTGTTTAATTTTGTACTTACTTTTCTACTAAAGTAAACTTGTAATTTATAACGATAATCTTTGGTCAATTCAACGTAAATAAACTGTTAATTATGTACCACGAATGTGATAATTTCTACAAAACTAGCACTTGTGTATAATCTACTTAATTGTTTAGTATTTTTAATTTTAATTTATGTTACGGACGCAGCGCCTTGCTGCGGTGGGAATGGAGACTTATCTACCAAAGTAAACTTTGTAAAATATAAAAATAACCTTGGGTTGATTCAACGTAAAAACCTGTAAAATATGTAACAGAAATATGGTCATTTCTACAAAACTAGCATTTTTGTATAATCTACTCAATTATTTTGTAATTTCAACTTTTATTTATGTTACGGACTCAGCGCCTCGCTGCGGTTTAAATGAGAACTTCTCTACCAAAGTATACTCATAAATATAATCAACAATATTAAGTCAATTAAACTTCAAAAATTTATAAATATGTAACAGTAATATGGTAGTTTCTACAAAACTAGCACTTTTGTAAAATCTACTCAATTATTTTGTAATTTCAACTTTAATTTATGTTACGTATGCAGCGCCTTATTGCGTTTGAAATGGGAACTTTTCTACTAAAATAAACTTGTAACATATAACAATAATATTACATTAATCTTAGGTCAATTCAACGTAAATAAACTGTTAATTATGTACCACGAATATGATAATTTCTACAAAACTAGCACTTTTGTATAATCTACTAAATTGTTTTGTTATTTTAATTTTAATTAATGTTACGGACACAGCGCCTTGCTGCGGTGGGAATGGAGACTTATCTACCGAAGTAAACTTTGTAAAATATAACAATACCCTTGGGTTGATTCAACGTAAAAAACTGTAAAATATGTAACAGAAATATGGTAATATCTACAAAACTAGCACTTTTGTATAACCTACTCAATTATTTTGTAATTTCAACTTTGATTTATATTACGGATGCAGCGCCTCATTGCGTTGGAAATGGGAACTTTTCTACTAAAGTAAACTTGTAATATATAACAATAAGATTTGGTCGAATCATCGTAAATTAACTGTCAAATTTGCAGTCGGAATATGGTAATTTCTATTAAACTAGCACTATTGTATTATGTACTAAATTCTTTAGTAATTTTAATTGTAATTTATGTTACGGACACAACGCCTCGCTGCGGTGGAAATGGAAACTTTTTTACCAAAGCCAACTTTGTAAAATATAACAATAACCTTGGGTTGATTCAACATAAAAAATTGTAAAATATGTAACAGAAATTTGGTCATTTCTACAAAACTAGCACTTTTGTATAATTAACTCAATTATTTTGTAATTTCAAGTGTAATTTATGTTACGAACTCCTCTACCAAAGTATGCTCGTAAATATAATCAACAATATTAGGTCAATTCAACTTCAAAAACTGTTAAATGTGTAACTAGAATATAGTTATTTCGATAAAACCAGCACTTTTAAACAATTTACTAAATTATTTTGTAATTTCAACTTTAATTTATGTTACGGACACAGCGCCTCGCTGCGGTGGATATTGGAACTTTTCAACAAAATTAATATCTTTGTAAATTCTACTAAACAATTTTGTTATTTCAATTCAAATTTATGTTAATCTTCGAGACTTATGAAAATTCAACCATATCAATTGTTAAATTCATGTAGAAAACTTAGTAAACCTGTGTTTCATCATCAACCTCTATGGTATTGTAAAATCAACAGTTAAAATTATGTAACTTTTACAATAACTTTTGTAAAATTTGTCAACCGTCGGGACTTTTGTAAATTCAACCAAAGTATTTTTTCAGTGTATGTCATCATAGGCACCAACAACGAAATGGTTTGCTAATCCTGAATCTCTCATTGAGTTATCAGTTGAGTTTCCTAATTTTCTTAATGCAGGTAAGGGCCACAAGCTTACGGACGTTACCCTGATTTCAAGGTTTGGAATCAGTTTTTGACTACATAACCGTGGCACTCTGAGATTGCTGACAGAAGTGATAACTCGAATTACCTTCCCTCCCCCTTTGACTTTTGGCATAGTTTTTCAATCTTTGCCGAAGGGGTGTCGATGACGGTGGCGCGGTGACGGTGACCCGAGATCAATTGTTTATTCCCAACTCAAAAAATGCTCATTATCAGGCCTGCGTAATGAAGTTTCCACTTCAAAAACATGAAAAAGAAGAAACAATAAGATAAGTAGCGAAAAATTACGGTAGGTAATCATAAAAATAACCATGTCTTCTTCTCTTCTAAGACAGATCCCTGTAATCGACGCCTGACGTGACAGCACTGTGCTTGAGATGTACCAGTTGGCAGCCATTTTAAATCAACATTTGTAATTTACCTGATGATGCCACTTAAAATGTCACAATGTATTTGCCGAGGTAATAATTTTCTTTAGTTTCATTTTATTATTTCCTGGGAAAGAATTTATGCGTTTGTAAATAGTTTGTGAAAAGTTCTGTCAAACTGACAGACATTGACAGGTATAGCTTGGCTTTAAATGGTGCTAGTGGCCTTACTTATAAAAATATGTCAAAAGATAAACAGTGCTTAAACTATTGCCATCTCTTACCACTGGGTAATGACAAATAGTGACAGGGCTAACTTTAAGCAATGTTTAAATTTAAATTGCGTTTATAAGTAGGGCTGTTAATGTTTACAATGGTTGGTTAGTACGAAAGTTAGTTCAGTAACTGAAAAGTTAGTATCCAAACTAATAGGTTGTAGTTAAACCAAAACAAGTTGACAAACTCCTATCATACATTTAAATTATGAATCTAGTTTGTTTAGGTGGGTATAAATACTTAGGTACTTGAAACAATTTTTACTTCCATCCACTCACTTGGCCCACTTGGCTACGGCACATAAACACACACAAACCCTAGAAGGTTTATAAAATTGTGCTTTTTTTGCTATGGTTAAATAAATAATAATACACACTTATTTTCACTGAAAATCATAAAACAAGTTAACTTAGTTAATAGGGTGGCAGTTAGCACTTCTCTCGCTATCACAAGACTTTTTAATAACTCTTGTACATTATGTACTTACAAAGCTCAGAGTAAGTTATCCGATTTTGGATTGGGAGCCAAGCAATCAACACCATGCAGTCCCATTAATTATTTGTTTTTCACCTCTTGATGTTTATCTTGTAAAATCACTTGCAATACCAACAAGTTTTTGTTCTCAAGCTTTTACAACTTTTATTAGCTCTATCAAGAGACCCTTCAACATACATTGCGTATTTTATAGCAGCTAGAATGACATTGCTAGTTCTCTCGAGACATTGTATGAGCTACATTGGCATACCAGTTTTTACAAGGGCCTTTATTTAAATTGCAGGAGCCGGTTTTAAATGTACTTTTTTGGTCTGATTGGATATGAAAATGTATGGTTCTGAATTGTAGGTAACTGTTTATACTAAGAGACTTTTTTGTTCCAGGTACGGTTTTTGCGATGCAATGAAGTAATCATGGTAAATATGTAATTTAATGATAACTAGAGCTGTTTTTGGGATTGTGCTCTTTTATGTGTTTATTTTAATATTTTCACAAGTGAGGTACCTAGGTAACGTGGTCCATTATGTATCATTTTGAAGATCGAGGAATTTTCTTTCAAAACTCAAAATTATTGTTACTGAAAATTTAAGGGCTTGTTTTAGATCCAGACTCAGACACTGGTACTTACCAGTACACCACTGAATTTCAAAACGTACACTAAATTTGAATAAAACTTAGTTCATATTCATAAAAGGAATACATGTGGATAATCATTATCATCAGCCTGAAGAAGTCTACTGCTAGGCATTGCTGTATATTTCCAGGAAAAACTATTTTGAGCCTCTGACTTCCCGCGTTCTTAACAATGTCATCGGTCCAATGGGTGGGTGGGCGCACTACGTTTCGTCTTCAGGTTCGCAATCGTCATTTGAGAACCCTATTGCCCAGCAGTTGCCAGTTCTTCGAGTTATATGACATTGCCACTTTAACTTACCTGCTAGCCATGTAGATTTTGTAGATAGGTACGGTCGTAATCACGAAAGCACTGAACTTACCTTAGATTATGTACGGGAGTAAAAAAAACAACTCGTGATCTACAGGCCCACGGACTACAGAACAATGACCAACAGCAAAGCCAGTAATCAAAACTAATCACGACCTGCAATTTGGATGATGATGGCCACCGTCACCAGGTACCACCTACCATCACGAACACTACCGACGATTTCAACACTTTCAACAATCATAATGGTGGTCATTATGATGGAGTACACAAAAAAGTTTAGGATGTGATGTGCATTAGTAGTGTCACTCAAAAACTCGCTTTGTGTGTCATACGGTTCATCAAAAAGCTACAAAATAGCTACAAAACTCTTGAAATACTCTATAAGATATGGGAAAAGATGTTTGTGATCTTCTTAAAGGATCTTTGTGTCAGTAGTACCATTGATGGTACAAGTGACACAACTTTGTATACATAGTACCATTATTAGTACTTTTGTCAATTATTTAGGGTCAGTAGTACCATCATAATTATTGATGTATTACTAGTACCATGAATGGTAGGTACAAATAAAAAGTATTTGCAAAGTCAAATTGCCGTTAGAAATTGTTTTTTGAATTATATCACAAGGATCACTTTGAGACGACTTAAAGCTAGGTTAGTCTAAGTGCCAGTTCCACGCGACCACGCCTAGAAGAACAGGCAACAAACTACTACTGCTCAAAGTCTCAACACGTCCCATGTATCGTCTCCAAAGAAGTCCCTATCTCATGTCGATGATGATAAACAAGGATCGTGCCCCCACGGGGAGGCATAAAACCACGATGACTCAAGTAAACTACCGTGCCTTCACATTGCCCTCTAATGAATTACTTTTACAGCATCGTAACGTAATTTGCTTTCAATCGAATCGAACAAAACAAAGGAATAAAGAATCTATTAGACTGACCGCAAGTCTACAAAACAATAACATTCACTCTACATTTTTTTAACAACAGTGTGCGAGGGAGAAGTAATGATTGGTGTCGCCATCTTGGATTCGCTTACCTTCGCCATCCTGGATTCTCGATTTTGTACATTTTTGAATTATTTCCATCCGTCCCCTGCTTTGTCACTCTAGGGGGGACACTTGGGAATAAACGTTTAATCTGTCCCCAAAAAATTCGTGCAAAAAAAAACTTATAATAATTATTGTAAGTCGTTTTAAATAACGACTGCTAAATTGTGTAATTTAATTTGTTATTTGTATGTGAATGCCAATAAGCACAGAGAAAAAAAAAAAAAACTCTAAATAACTATTTACTAATCCAAATGATAAGACAAAAAGTACCATTTCGTTTCATCAGACTATCTGCCAACCCCTTAATACCTTGTACATAAAGGTTACTATCGCGTGTCACTAATTTATGTCATATTTGGCCGTTTATTCGATAAGATCTTATTACCTGTTCTACAAAGACTATAATCGCTTGTGAAGTTATTTAATTGTTTCCTGAGGGCATAAGACAGGCTGTTATTACAAACAGGTGATGTAAGTATGAGAGGTCACCGTTCTAGACAAGTTCTATCAACTCAACAGTCACTCCAGCTTTTTTTTAAACAACTAGCTGATGGAATAAGCACATGGCCCACCTGATGTTAAGTGGTAACCATCGCTTATAACAAAGCATTGCCTTGTAGAACACGCACGTCAGGAACGTGCCCTACGATGCACTTCCCTGCGTCAATCAACTTGAGGCATACGGTGTAAGTAGTTTCACCGGCACCCACACCCTTCAAATCGAAATACAGCAATGCTGCCAGCTAATCTTTTGCTCTAATTTTTCAAATCGAGCCATAAATTACGAAGTTACGTATGCGATAACAAAAAATCGAGCTCAAAGGGGTCGGTTACATACAAACATACATACAGGTGAAGCTAATAAAAGCGTTATAAAAAAATTCAACCGAATTGTGACCCTCCTTTTTTAAGTGAAGTCGGTTAAAAAATCTTTGGACGGTTCAGACTTTGTTTTTCTGCATACGGTCCATCCATCTTGTGAGAAAGCTACAGTACATCAGGCTATGGGCCCAGAGACAAGGAAGCACGCTTCATTTGCGAGCGACAAAGCGCCGCGCCCCGCTTCCCTCAACCTTGAAGGAATTTCCGGGAGAGCTCAGTCCTGTGGTAGCAGACCAATCTTTAAAAAACCTTATAAAAGCTATGTGATTTTGTTTCCCCATGGTAATCACAATTTCTGAAAAATACAATAATATTAAAAAATCTAGGCGATTTTGAGACCTTTAAAAATTTCAAATAAATATTCTCCAGAAACTTTCTTAGGGCCTTCGGTTAAGTTAGTTATCTGTATGATTGCAACAGTTTTGTCTATTATGCTGTTAAAGAAGTGAAGAATTTAAATTATTTTAGTAAGATACATTTTACTTACTAAAGCGTGATCTAGGTTGCGAAAGCTCCACAGAATAAATTGTGTTATAAATATTGAAATATTGAACAGTAAAGTACTTATTGTTGCCGGAAATTTCCTAGTGGCAACTAATAAGTGCACAACAAAGTACAAGAACAGACATCAACTAAGTCAAACCAAAGCTAAGAAAATTCACCTGTATTTTCAGGTCTCTAGAGTTGTCTTTGCGGTGTCGAATTTTCACAGAAATAATTTTGAGTTAAAGTTATAAATTCAGCTATAGATAAGGTAAATTAAGTCGTAAATCAAGAGGTTAAAGTAGGAATTCGTGCGGCGATCCTATCAGCGGGCAAACCGGCGCGTGCGCTTGATCTCACTACTAAGGAAACTCGAACTAACTTCACAAGGGAAAATGAAAAAAACATTTTCAGAGCAGCTTGATTTACAGTTTATCATTGTCACGCAGACAAAAAAGCTATGAATATATTGAACAAAAAATATTTATTCTTAGAGCTGCAGAACTATGCTTTGTCTGTGTCGAGCCACACAACATAAAATAATACTAATTAGCGTCGACTTTTTTGACAGTTCTCTATTGAAAAGTGTAAATACTATGCCTGAGGCTCGACTCAGACACAAAAACTCTGAATTTCTTGTTGATGGACGCAAAGCAATCCATCGGCATTCCCTCGGAGGTCTACGAGGAAATGTTTTGTTATAGGTGATGGTTACAGATGAGCCTGAGCTTGTTCCATCAGCTTGTTGTAAAAAAATGCGAGTTTGATTGTCTTCGAGTTTAGTGCGAGTTCCCATAGTCCGGAGTGGAGCCTGTGTAGTTATTACGTTGATTACTAGTAGCGAATGATACCGGTCGGCTGCGGTCGGGATCGATTCTACCAACAACATTCTGTGCCGACACCAGGGAACAGATGCCGGAGCCCTTCTTTAATGAGTTTTGGAGAGATCTGGAAAACAGTAACAGTTAATGGCTAAGTTTGAGTCGGACGCATAAACCAAAAAGCAACGACTACTGTTGCTGCATTGCTAAGCTGTTAGGCCTTCATTCTTCTTCTTGTCATGTCACTGGTTCTTTCGAACCAATGTGGTGAAAGGATTTTAAGGGTGTCTCAAAAAGGCTCCTTCCGTGCACTCAAAGCCACGAAAGTTTTAAGCCTTCTGAGTAGAAAAAGTAAGTTGTCCAGGTTTGACCTTCTTGGATTAAAGTCTTCAGTCTTGTTGATTTTTTGGAGAAGTAATCGCGAATTTCTGATCACAGTAGCGTTAGAAAGCTCTGCGGTGCTTCATGACATTATTTTTACTATTACAACCCGTTTCTTTTCTGTAATTACATAACAATATTTATTATCTGACCAAAGGGTTGGTTTGTCATCTCTTTCAAACGTGTGAAAATGTTATATTTTCGTCTCAAGAACTTCATCGCGTGAAGGCTGTATGCCAGTAACGCATGCGCGGTCGGTAGAGGCGTCCGCGTTTGTAATTCGAACGTTTTTCGCGCGTATTCTTTCTGGCCAGTTACATTCGTTCGGTAATCAAAAGTTGATGTTTTTTTAAATAGTGACGTGCTTATAGGATATACGGCCAGTGCGTGGCACGGTCGAGTGCGGATTTGGTTTTTGTTTGAAAGTTTGCAGTGAAGGATTGCAGTGTTGATGGAAATGCATTGGTGATTGAGGTTAATTTGTGGAAGATGACATCTGAAATGGCCATAAATGGCAAACTGCTTTAGGTTATCGTCAAATTGACGATTCAAAGAAAAACGGTCATCGTCAAAATATCAATCTTCACTAAGCTTTTTGCTAGTAGCTAAGATTGTGATATTTTCTGAGCTCATAATGAGTAATTTAACCTACCTATCATTGACTTACGTAACTTGTTGTTACATTATACTAGCAAACCAAATAATGACAGATTTACGTAACAGCCGGAATAGTGTTTACGATGGCTTTCTTAGTTAGAATATTGTTTACTTATTTAAACTATATAAAAAATCATGAATAAGATAACTTATGTGAAAAATATCAAAACCCTTTTGTCTGAGTACTTTAAATAGTTCACTAAATTATAGGTTAGACATTTTCTAATCAGAAAATAATGACTTTAATTATGTGAAAAGTATTTTTTTAGGAAAGAACCAAAGAGAAAGAACGTAGTTTCATAGTAAAATTATAAACATAGGCAAAGGTAGTGACAAAGATTTTATCAAAAGGGAGTTAGATTAGAATTCAATAAGCCTCATGCCTAGGCAATAAGTCGATGCCTTAGAGGGGACGATTCAGATGCTATCTCACAAATAGATGGACTCTAATCATGATGCTAGTGAAACAGGAGGATTTCTGCAATTTATACAAATATGGACATATTTACAATAAATTTAAATTTAGGAAAGTTTTTTTAAAATTAATATCAATAATAGATATATGAATGGTGGGTATCTGGCGCAGCGTATAAAGCATTGCTATTCAGCGTGGCAATGCCGCCAGCGTCTTGGGGACGCTTCCGTCTTGCACTGATTTGGATCACTTGAGCTATCTCTAGATCGTTTGTAACGATCTGCACATAGCTCAACTGTTTCTTGTGTATTTTGTACATTTTGTAAATATTTGTTTAATTGTAAGTTTCTTTGTGTAAATAAATTTTAATAGATAATAAATATTGCCAAATCCTTATTAATAATTAATAAAGAATAGGTTAAATTTACCTATTCTTTATTTAAAAGAAGTCTAGCAAACCATAACATTTATCTTTAAAACAATAATAAAAGTCTTTAAATAATTTTAACTGGTAGAGGAAAAATGACCGGATGTATACCACCCCATCCCTAGTTGCAAGGTGGTTATTAAAATAGGCACGCATTGTAGCATAGACAGTAAAATTGTAAGCATAGAATTATATATTATAATAAAAAAATATGAAGATCCAAAGTTTAATTAAATAGGTTTAACAAATAGCTGACTTCAATCACAGAATAAATATGCGATTAAAAGAGAGCAAAAACAAAATACATAGAAAAATGAAATTGGTAGCGGTAACACGCTGAGAACTAGTTTAAATTGACTATTATCAAATAGTTCACATGACAAGACCACAGATCTAGTTATAATTAAAGTTAGAATATTCACTATAATCAAAGACAAGACATGCTAGATATTGTTTTATTAAAATTCAGATACCAGTTTCACGCAAACAAACTTAGAAATGGAAATAGGAAACAAAGAAAGCTGAAATAAATGCAAAAATTTGTTAAAGGTCACATAAGAAAGAACTTTAATAGTCAGTTAGAAAATGCAGCATCTAATGTATGGAAATATCAGGCAATAAATTCAAAAGAGACAAGTAAATAGAAATATAGAAGAAGAAGAAAAAATAATAATTAATAAATAAATATAAATAGTACCGAATATGGCAAACAGTATTAGCCAAAAGAATCCATTCGATTTCAATTCTAAACCCACCGCAGTAGCTCTAGTTTTTGTCAAAACGCTCGTTCTCAGTGGAGTAGAAGAGAGAAAACCGCACATTGTAGTAGCGCAGGCGCATGTCGGTTTCATTGTTGTAGAACAGTTAAAGCAGAGTGGTGAGATTACTTGTGTTATCTTGGATTATGAACTGTGTTGACAGCGAGTTATTATGCAGCGGAAATTCACCTCTAAATCATAGCTCAATGAATGAGCCATAAAAATATCTATTTTTGAACAATCGCTGTATTTTTTGTCTTTTGTTTTGTGAAGTAAAGTTTCACTAACACGGCAACAATTTGGTTAATTAACTAAACTATTTAAATGTAAGCAATACGATTGTGTTCATCTAGCCCTACATTTTTTCTTCAACCATATTCTTGAACATAGACACTAGACTATATTATTATTAGCAAGCTTCTCAAAGCTATACTTTTCACAAATTATGATCCTAACCTATCTACTTACGTAGAATCTCATTAAAAATCAATTACAGAAAAAACGGAAACCTTACAAGCGGTAGTCAGGTGCTTCGGGCGGAACCTACAACCGGATAGTGCCAAAAGCTTAGTGATCATCCCTAGCCCTTTGATATAGGGTTGCAAATCCCTTGACAAAATAATGAATACTAATATTGTATCAACCGTCAAAATTAATACAATATATTATGAACTTTATGTTGTAACGATAGAGCAGAGAGTAGCTTGATACGAACGAATGTAGTAGCCGGGGGGTTAGGTCTTAAATTACAGGTGATGGGTCTAAATGAAGGATATATAACTACTTTTGTAATGTTATATCATGGAGGCATTGAATTCACGCAAGTGTAATAAATGTCAGATTGGCGGCTAAAAGTTTCATGCACCTGTAATAAAAATTTATTGTGAAGAAACGCAACGTCGGTGTTTTCAGTGTTATTGCACTAATGTGGGTTTATGCTGTGAGGGGGTAATCTTAATTTAAGATCAAAACGTTGGTTAATTAACATAAACCTGCTGTTCTTCATTCTGATTCTGAAGTCGTCATTCAGAGCTTGAGTTGTTATCTGACTGTTTTAAAAACGGCTTTTGTGAAATGGAGTGCAATTTCATATTACATACTCAGGTTAAGGTTACCAGCAACTACAGGTTCATACAGTGTTGATTAACTCTTTTTGTTGTTAGTCCTTTTCGAAATCTTTGACCGGATTCAAACCTACGATCGTAGGACCAGCATGTTCCCTCCCACGAGTGCTAACGGTGGTAAGAACGTTTATTTTATCGTATACGTTTTCTAAAGTACCTTATACATCACAGCTTCAATAGGCGATTGCTTCGTACTGCGACATAGTCCGCATAGCTTTGAGCAACAGACAAGTCTCGCTATAACTTTGAGAATGTATACAGTTTGCAATCTTTTTCAAATGCTATTTGTGCTATTTAGAATACCAATGCATTCACTACGTTTTATCATGGGTTTGAGTCTAAAGCATTGTGTGAATAGAAGATTAGACCTAGGTTTTTATATACGACTGAAATATACGAGAGCATTCGTTGAGATTTCTCAGGATTAATGCTTGCAAGCTAAGCAAAAATGTTTTCCAATATTAATGTCATTAAACATTTAGCCTTAAATGATAATTATATTATATACAAAAATGCTGTAGTTGATATTTTGTCAGTGTGGTCTAAGGTTGGTAAAGAACTCATAATTTGTGATGGTTAGAAGGTAAATACAAGAATTACAAGTATGGTAGAACATGAATTCTTGAATAGGATGATTTATGTAAAAGCACCATAGGCATCTGAACAACAGTGGTTCATGGAAGTTTGTAGGCGGACTTCAAAAGTTATAATAATTTATGAGTTTGCGAAACATCTAAACTAGACAATGTACGAACTCAAAGACCAAAACACGCAGCCATGTGAACCAAAGCAAGACCTTACCTTTGAAATATAATTATAGCAAAAACTGTTGCTGTCCATAGTTTAGTTACTAAAATGGATGTACTCATACGTTGATTTAAGAGTATTTGGGAGTTACTAGTGCAGAATATTTTACTATGTTTACAAAAATAGAATACATTACATTAGAATACTTAAACAAGTTGAACTGGTTACTTAGGTACATATACATACCTACACGTAAAAAGGGAAGAATAAAATAAAGAAGCTAAAATAAACAAACAAAGCCAAATGAAAATAGTTGGCAAAGAATAATAGAGCTGCGAAACGTCGAAACAAATTATAGTGGTACTTCCAAGATTATCTTTGTTCATGGGGCAGATTTAAAATGACTTCGAAAGTCTTCATTCACGCGAAGATTTAATGTGAGCAATGTCTTTAGGCTCAGTAACTCCGGGTTTACGACGTGACGTATGATGTGACGCATGGTAGTGTTGAATGGCGCCTTGGAAGCAGCTTTCGTTTATCTGCTGTGTTCATGTTTAGTGTAATTTTCTAGAGTAACATTATTATTAAAACTCTGTTACTAAAGTAGCTCATAAAGTTTTTTTTTTATATCTTTTTCTTCTTGAATACCCGTCATGATTGATTATTTTCTCAGCAAACACACTCTCACTTTTAAAAAAAGCATAACTTTAACAACATCCTCAATCTCTATTTCTAATGAATGCAAGTTTCAATTTTAAGTTTCAGTATAACTTTAGATTGAGCTTTTCATATGAAATGTTATGGTCTATAACGCTTAATAGTTTTCCTTTAGCATTAACATAGTGTTTAGATTAGTTTAATGAGCTGGCTTAAGTGCTCTTAGCATTCATTGAGAAATGACTCGCGGTTTTATATAAATGTTTCTAAGCGTTATTAACTAGGTTTACTTTAAGGTTGTCTAAACCTATTTCCTTTATAGTATCATCAATAAATAAATTATATTCCAGATTAAAGTTTATTAAATCGAATCCTTCTGTACCTTTTCTATGATTGCATTTCTCTTAATATACTGATCTTGGATTCAAATTGATACTATCAGCTATATTTAAGCAATGTGCGGCGGAAAGCGGATTCTTATCTACCATTCCTTAAGATCTGCGGTAGCAGATGGATCCCATAACCCCATTAATGGAATGCGCGGCTCCCGAGTGAGACGTTTTTCGCATTTCACCGCTGACACCGGTGCATGCAGCTCGTAATTTGTTGTTAACGGCATTACTGGTTTCTCATAGATCAGCATTTGAACTAGATGAGACTAATATGCATATTTATAGGGGGTTTACACCTATTCACTTGTAAGCCATCCTCTCTCTTTTCGTATTTTAATGTGACATTCGCTGTTCAGGATGGGAAGAGGTTATACTGGCTATAACCAGAGTTATACTTTTAAGGCTAAGATAAATAAGCCAAGTATTTTCACGAATAAAGTTTTCACCACACAGCTACATCTTAAATTTAGAAAGTTCTGATAAGAACTTACATACGTTACTACTTACATACGTATACGTTTACTTACGTTCTAGATATAGAAATCGTTAAACAGTTCATCTCATTCCTTTAAAGGGGACCTACAATTTTCTAGAAACTGTGATTCCTTCGAGCCGTGCCCAGTCAACTGTCTACACATTTTCCCTTCTACGGGTCTCCTTGTAGACAACTGACAAGTTGCCTTTTTGCCATTCATTGTTAGCTTTATGGTAGTCTTTTCCGTGTTATTCATTGCTGTAAAAACGAACGCTTCCGAGCGTACTGCTAATATGTTTATGATATTATGTGTCGCTTAGTTTTTATTGTGTAGGATTTATTTATTACTACCGTAAAAGGAGTTAGAAATATGTAAAAACGTGATAAATGTTTATGAAATATAGATGAGAAAGCCATAAAAGAGTCTGTAAATCCTTTCCAATTTATAAATTCGAAAGAGTATCTACTTAGTTATTCGATAGTTAGTTTTCATGAATAACCACTGAATCGTTTGAAAGATGAGTCTCGTTGTTTTCCCATAAATCTTCAGAAAACATATTTTAGACAAGATGTATCTTGTGTACATCGCCCCTTGCCATCACAGTCATTGTTTTTTTCGGGTGTTTTTATTTGTATTTCGATAGTGACTGAGTTGAGAGCGTAGCCGGAGGCGGTACGCTATTTGTTTATGTTAATCCGGCTTAGATTAAGTACAAAATTAATGTTAAAATAGAGTCTGCTACGGTAGATTGCGTTAAGTTATTTTAATTGAAATAAGGCTCAAGGAAAGTCGATGACAGTATTATCAGCTTTTGATCTTCCTTCTATACGGGCTACTAAAACAGAATTAACATCTTGTAAAATAGAATTCCAACGAGTTGTCCTACCGTTATCGAGATTATGAATCACCTTATTAACTCTGTACACGGAGGCTTGCGTGCGCGCATGCAAAACTTACAAAAATACTGTTCCCATCCCTTTCATACGAAACGAGTTCGCGTATGGAAGAAAAAGAAGGTCGGTTTCTGTATGGTTGATTTTGTTTATGGTAGTAAAATATCAACTTATTGTTTTAAGGTTTCGGTAGCGTGATGATCAAGTTTGTTTGAGATTATTTCAAGAGTTGACCGTGAGATTTTTTATACAACGTAAGCAAAGTTTTACTTATTTGATTTCACGTTCACGTTTTGAAGTGTAATTTCGTTTTGATAGTGTTTAGTTCGATCGTTTTATTTGATCTACAGAAATTGAGTTATTATTTTATCAGCTTATACTAAAAAATGTTAATCTGTTATCGGTTTTATGTTAAATCCCTACGGTACATTATGAACACCTAATTTAGATGTGGAATGTGTTTATGAATAACATTAAATTAAATGAACAGTAGAGTACAGTGCAACCAAGTTATATTCAGTAAAGAAAATACCGAGGAATCAGTATAGTAATTTGATTAATTTTGATGTCATTTGACTATTTTTTGTTTCACAATTTTGTGATGATAGTAATTTTAAGATAACATGATGTCTGAATAGATATGTTGGTGGCACTGTACGTAACGGAAAGTCTTGTCAAACCAATGATTGATAGAAATCGTTCTAAGTTCTCTCTATCAATAGTCTATGCCACTCCATCAGAAAGGTTTTATGAGATTTGCATACAAAAGTTACGATCTCGTGTCATTCCGTAATGAAAGTTCTATTGTCATTGAAATTGAAAGCTATGATTGAATTATGAGAGGATTGAATCACGTATCTGTAGATCATTCCAATACCCAATGATTTATTAAGGGGAGAATGGGAAATTGCGAGGAGATTGAAGATTTATGATTTACTTGTTTGATTGGTGCTTTTATGATTTAAGCCTGAAGTCAGTATTGAGGATAAATAATAGCTTTTTTTTACGAGAAGGCATAAACTACCAGTCATTTACCATACTTATTGTTGGGGACTCGTAAAAGCTTTATATGTATACTACTTAACGCATTTGAACATTTTAATTCAAAGAGAAGAGGAATCAAAAGATTTCGAAACGGGCTATTGACGATCAAAATGAGCTTCTATAATTATTTTACTTATAACTATTTTAGCTACAATTTTAGGTTTTTTTTTTAATGTTTATATGTTAGCTCACAATTATTTATTGTGTTATAAATCTATACAATTGTTTTGCCAATTTGTTAAAGGTTATTACGATTATGAGATTATTTTGAGCATTATTTATTTCTGGACTTATTTTTGAGTACCTAAAATCTACCTATCTAAATAAATAAATATTTAGGTAGGTACCTACTAGATTTTTAAGGTTATAATAATTATTATGTAACGGAAGAATTTGATTAGCCAATGGCTGAATGGTAAATTACAAAGAAGGTTGCCGAATCCATAATTTGAATTCCGTAATTCCGTGCAGATGACCGAATTCCGTGAACCGAACCGGTGAGATTTCGTTCATTCTGATTTACAAATTATTTCCCAGAAAATCAAAATTAGTCATAATACTAATGCGGAATGATAACGAACTTTGAGCCGAATTTAGACTGAGATTGAGGTTATGACTTCAATGTAAATTTAGTTACTTATATCAATGCAAGTTAGTATCTACAGCAAAAGAACAAGCATACTATATTATGAATAAGTTGAGCTATCCACAGAGCAATGCAAGCGATCTAGAGATAGCTAAAACTGATGCGAAAAGGTATAGCTTCTTCAAGATGCTGGATGCATTGACAAGAAATGATTATTAAGAGGGCATCACACAGGCGACTCTCCATACAAACGTAGTCCCCTATTTCCTCCCTGGATTTTGATTAAGAAACTTATTGATAAAGAAAATATGACCCTCATATGATTTATATGAAATATGAATTGGAGGTGATATTTTCGTTATCAATAAGTTTCTGGAAAAAAGGAAAACATACGAGCACGTATATAGCAGATCTGGATTTTATGAGAAAAAATGGTTACTCTAGAGGCATTATCCAGGGAGGAAATAGGGGACTACGTTTGTATGGAGAGTCGCAGGTGTGATTCCCTCTTAACATACTTTACTATTATGGTAGTGAATTTGGATTTTGAAGAGTGGTTATTGACCTTAGCTAAAGTTTAGCAAATCCCAGGTTGAATGCCTATCTGCTGCTAAAATAGCAGCGAAATGAGATCACAGCGTTTTATAACAATTTCATCTATAACCGTCGTTTCAGTGGGTGAGCGCTGGATGCCCACAAATTGGCCAAATTACAATGTTCTGCTCCGGCAACTCTGCCTTAACAGGAGCACCGTTAAAATGGGCTGCTCGTTTTATTCGTATTACAAAGTCAAAAACCATTTATTTGCTTGCATCACAAGGATCACTTTGAAACGATATAAAGCTAGGTGAGTCTAGGTTTCAGTTTCACACGAATAAGCATAGAAGAACAGGCAAGAAACTTACGATTTGGTTGCTACCGTTTAATGGATTATCCTTTACAAACTAAAAATAAAGGTGAAGTTCCAGTATAGATTACGAAAATCCCAAAAGTTATGAACAAGACAACTCCCTCCAATTCGTACTAGCTTTACTTCCGGCATAGAGCAACAAAACGTAATGCAGCGCCTGGATAGAGGCGAAAGTATAAATCCAATCGGAAACCTTGCGAAAACGAAAGAAATAAGTTTAAAAAAAAACATTATTTTATTTTATTATTCTGTGCTGCTGTTAAACTTTTCTTTGCTTATATTTTTTTTGTTAATTTGATTTTTAAAGTTTTTATGATATTGTTGAGCGTTCAGATTTTGCGAACAGTTTACTTTTTATAAAACAAGTCATAATAATTAAATTGTTAGGAATTTTACTTTAATTAATCAGCACATATTTATTATTCATGCAATGTGTTTTTATTGATTAATTAAAAACATACTAAAAGAGGTAAACCATTTGACAGCGACGTCGTAAAAAGATATTTTATTCAGAGCCGTTAAGTTTTCGACGCGGGCGCACCTGTAAACCGGTCGCGTCGTTAGCTTTACCAATTTTATAGTCAATTGCACTTTGATATTCCTACATTACTTACAATGTACCTAAATAATGAAAACAGAAAGTGTGTCAATGTACGCACATGTATACGCTATACATAGAAACACCGCAGAAAGGAAAATATCGAGATGCAAATAAATAAAATGAAAAGAAGAATATAACTCGAAACGGTAAATAATGATGTAGAGTAAGATCAGACTGGAGTAGACAGCAATAACCATAATGACAGACGCGCGTTCCTCGACAGTTGGAAGGTAATTAGGGCGAGGATGAACTCAACAGGTTTGCATGCTAGCCTGGACGATATTATTGTCTGCCTTGAGGTTTTGCAAACTCTTGACAATAACCTACTAAATTTACATTTTATGAATAGAAGCTAAAACGCCACTAAAGTATCTCGTACCCGTAACGTGTCTATAAAGTACCTACTACTGTTAACTAAATAGCATAAAAATGTAGGTAAGTATGGTTACAAGTTTTCTTAAGTGCAGTCAAAATGGTGAATAGAATTTCATAACATCTTCCACAAAATAACCTCAATAAAGTGTATGTAACAGATTAAAGTGAAAAACTAAACCAGCAAAATGTCGGCCACGGCGACCCGCCAAGTGAAGTCTTCAAACTCAGCCAACATACTGATGTGCAAGCAATGGTGGAAGGTATGCTGGATGTACGGTGACCAAGAGAAGTACTACCGACAACTCTACGGCAGAAGAAAACTCAACCACAACTCAAGCTTCTTCAACCTTGACACCGATATAAAAAGACCAGGCGCCCAAATCACTGAACTCACAGACGATTTCTTTGAAAACAACACAGAAGATAACATAGAACCGGCACCTGACGAAACTCAATCCTTCGGCGTCGAAACAGAACCTATCTATAACTTTGATTACCAAAACACATGGCAAAGAGACCAAAGACGACAACCCATACAACAGAACTTTGACGAATACGTCAACACTACAGATTTAGATAAAATATTACTTAGTACAGATAGCATTAGGAGTATGATTGAGAACGGTCTACCTCTGAACGAAGAAGTGATAGATTCTAAAGAAGAAGTTATCAAAAAAGGAGACGTTATTGGCAAAAACACCAAACTAATTAGCAAAACAAAGAAAGGGGCATTGATAACCGAAGAGACGGAGATATCCACTGATTTCAAGACTCAGGCAAATCTCAAGTTCCAAAGGTCAACGGTCAAGTGTGGTCCAAACAGGACGAAGGAGGTGCTTCAGCCAGTGAAGGAGGACAAGGTGTTGAGTGAGTGCTTGAGGACTCGATGCCTCGGAGACCAGCTGACAACGACTACCACCACACTGGTAACCGTGGCGCAGACTACTGTCACATCCTGCAATGAGTGAGTATTTTGAATACACTAGGTATGCCTAATTCAACCTTATGAACATTAAAGTTTCTACTTTTTCGTTCTTGACTTGAATTTTAACAAAGTTTTTTTGTTGATCGAGGACACGAAGCGTGGACAAAAAAAATACATTTTTAAGATTATAGTTTCAATGACTTTACAGTTCAAGTAAAATTAGTTAGTTATACTTGAGCTATATCACGGACCACGCGAAATCTCTCTGGGGAAACTACTAGATAGTAGATAGTGGGAAATTGATTGAAAACGATTGACTCCGCGCTACGTGTTTATTGATCAAGCAAACTGCTCCAGGTGTCTACTTGAGTTACGGTTACGGCAATAAATTGATTAAGAAATATTGAAAAACTATCCCCCGGGCATGCATTCCAATGCTAGCCTTTATTGTGACAGTTAATTACCATTATGAGTCTTATTTATATGCTTCTGCAGATATAAAATAAACGTAGTTAGGTGCTAAAAATACTTTTAAAACTATAACTGTTTACATTTTACATATTTTTGCCCTGTTTATCAGTGGATTAAGTCGAAATATTACTCATATTATTTTCTATCGCATATTTATGGGGTCAAAAAGGGACCAGTAACTAGAAACAAAAGTTTGAAGTGGTACACACGGTACATAAATTGGCGCATTCAGAAATCTCCTTACTCTTTGTTTATTCCATGATATTCAAACGAAGAACTCAAAGGAAATTTAAAAGAGCGTTGAATTCAGAGAACAACACGTCAATTGACTTCCGAGCTATTCTGTCGAATACAACATGACGTGGGAATCGTGGGATTGTATTGGCCATTGTTGTGGACGATGCGTCGGGGGCAATAATGACGTTGTTGCGAGGAATTTCGCTTGCGGTTAAATTGGTCTGGTGCAAGTCAGAAGCACATCAAATAAATAGTTAAAACTCAAAGTAATGTAGGATCCAAGTTTTGTTGTCTATTAGGCTTTTGCTCAAATAAGAGAAAAAACTAATGATGAATGAATTTTGTAGCTATTGGCTATAGTTTTCTTAACTTGACCCTTATAGAGAAAAGTTCACTGGCTAAGATATTTATTTCTTAGGAATTTGTATGAAATATTGTTTATGTATCTAACACAATTTCATAGTATATATTTCATAAGTATCTGGAGGGGTCAAGAGAATTAGTAAGATTCAGAATTGATTAAACTTATTTATTAAAGGTAACATTTTATCGTGGAAAAAGCTACTTAAAATAGGTTGGTTCTCTGTTCACATGGTTTAGTACTTTGTCAAAATGATTCTGTAAGTTACTGGAGTAACCGGAAATATAAAACCATTGTACCTACCGAATTCAATGATCCATCCCGTCATAAAATCCTAAATGGCTATCAATCTATCAACCTAGCGTTTGAAAAGCTAGATCTTATCAGTCTTTATTCAATAGAATCACAAGGTTCACAGTAAAAGGTAAGCTTGGTGCATCTAGGCGCCAGTTCCTCGCGACCAAACTAAACCTAGGACTTAGAAACTTATAACTATTGCTTCTTCATAATGATCCATGATGATCTAGGTACCAGTATAACCCAAAGTTTTGGTTTGAACAAGTTAAAGCATACACTTCACGGTTTCATTATTCCAAGTTATTATAAAATTAAATAAAGTCTGGAGGCCTTTGTGGAGCAGAACGCGCAAAAAATAAAAACAAAAAAAAGATGGCGTCGAGCGAAGACAAGATGGTATCTTTTTAACTTCAGCTACTACCGTTTACAGGCAAACGCGATGTGTACATTCTACCAAGATTGATCGATTTTTATTTAATTTTGAAGATAGCTTTTTCTGAGATATCTTTTGTGCTATTTACCGCGTAACTTATTGAATTACGTAGTAAAATGCTTTTACTTTGATGAACATTCTTGTTTCCTGTTTATTATAATAATGGCAACACTGGTAATTCTATGACAACTTTTCCAAGCGATATTTTGATATTGTAACCTCAGCCAGGAGCCTAATTCTCGGGCCAACCGAGATTTTCAATGTCCCTTAAATACACATTGGCATTGCACATCCCCGCACTTTTTAACCGACTTCCAAAAAGGAGGAGATTCTATGTTCGGCTGTATGTATGTTTTTTTTTTTATGTATGTTCATCGATTTCTCCGTCAATTGTCAACCGATTTTGAAAATTATTTTTTTTCTACGTTATCTTTATATCGTAGCTGTCGAGGCTTCTACGATGAGTTCGTCGATGAATTACTCAAGGAAATCATCCATTCTCTCTTCGAAAACAAGCAATAAAATAAAATTGCAATTTTAATTTATTGCTTATTGAG
Source organism: Thera obeliscata (assembly GCA_947578465.1). Lineage (NCBI taxonomy): Eukaryota > Metazoa > Arthropoda > Insecta > Lepidoptera > Geometridae > Thera > Thera obeliscata. Next base: position 377,186 of record OX387913.1, read on the forward strand.
AATTAGGCTCCAGATAGTTTGTTGGTTATTTCAAAATTGACAAAAATTCAAAGCATTTGGCATAACTCAGTTGAACTCTCACCCACCGCGGGAGGCCTGTGGGGAGATATAATAAACTGTTCATTTCGAATAATAATGAGGCACACGGTTTACCAGAGAAACGAGCATTAATTAGGCGAGTACCCAAAGAAGAACTGTATGTATTTTATCACTTCCATAAACACAAGTTCATTTTACAAAAACTTTGAAACCTTGACAGTAATAATGACGGAGCTACGGGGCTACAGACCTAAGCTACAGACAGACAAACATGCGCACATTGAGGCCTCAAACTTATTTCTTCTTCTTCTTATCGTGTCACTGATTCTTTCAAACCAAGTGTGGTGAAAGGATTTTAAGTGCGCCTCAAAGAGGCTCCTTTCGTGCACTTGACACATATTTTCGAACTTTTTAGGTTCTACGATATGCCGGTTTCCTCACGATGTTTTCCTTCATCGTTTGAGAGCACTGGAATAGTGTACATACATTTTTGGGCAGAAAAACTCATTGGTACACGACTGGATGTGATCCCATGACCCTAGGATCGCAAGACGGGGCCACCAGCACTCTCAACTTTATATCACACAACTTTATATTTATATTAAAAGAACCAGCCAGCGTCGGAAATGAACATCATAAATGTTTGTTCTCTGTCTGGGTGTTATATTGTATTCTAAGTATGAATTTACAAAAAAAAAAGTATTCAAGTATTATATCAGCTATCCGGTTCCCATATTACAAGCTCTGCTTAGTTTGGGGCTGGGTAGTTTTGTGTGAATTTTCCACAATATTTATTTATTTATTTATTTATCTTCAACCGACAAAGTATCAGGGCGCCATAACCGTACAGGAGCTATTCGGTCAGCTTCACACGCATTATCAATCAGGTGAATCTAAATGAACTGGCCGCTGCTCTACATTATGGAGAAATTGAAGAAAGTTTATTGACGCGATGGATTAAGTGCTGTGATTAATAGTGGATTGCTCACTCGGGATTAGATACACACACATACATGGTAGCACACAAATAACATCATTACAATAAGTACATTACATCCTGAGACTTTTTCAATCACTCTATTTAGATATGGAAGATTACGCAACCCATGTTGGGCTCAATTGCTCTGCTTTGCTTTTTTAGGGTTCCGTAGCCAAATGGCAAAAACGGAACCCTTATAGATTCGTCATGTCTGTCTGTCTGTCTGTCTGTCCGTCCGTATGTCACAGCCATTTTTCTCCGAAACCGTAAGAGCTAGACTGATGAAACTTGGTGAGTAGATGTATTCTGTGAACCGCATTAAGATTTTTACACAAAAATAGAAAAAAAAACATAAATTTTGGGAGTCCCCATACTTGAAACTGAAACTCAATTTTTTTTTTCCATCGAACCCATACGTGTGGGGTATTAATGAATAGGTCTTTAAAAATGATGTTGAGGTTTGTAATATAGTTTTTTTCTAAACTTAATAGTTTGCGCGAGAGACACTTCCAAAGTGGAAAAAAGTTGGTCCCCCCCCTCTAACTTCTAAAATAAGAGAAAGATAAAACTAATAAAAATATATGTTGTAGGTACATTACTATGCAAACTTTCAACGATATTTGGTTTGAACGAGATCTAGTCAGTAGTTTTTTTTTATACGTCATAAATCGTAAACCGCAATTTACCTTTCGACGAACTATACAAGAACTTTTACATTATTTACTTGATGCTACGAAACCCTTCATGGGCGAGTCCGACTCGCACTTGGCTGCTTTTTTTCATATAAAACCTTTACACAGGAGAATAGAAATAGAAGAAAAACAGAAATTAGATAGGCATTTCAAACATTAGTTTTTAGAGTAATTTTAGATGAAATTAAATGTTACGCGAATTAATATATTCCCCTCTATCTATGCAGAATTTATGAATCCCGTGCGCCCGCGCAATAACTCAGTTCCATGATTTAGCGCGCGCACGCAATGAGAAAATTGGAAATACTCCGATTAATCTCTACCATGATGACTAGAGCTTAAAACGTCTTTACTTAGAACCTTAAAGTGTACCATAAACCTTGGGAATAAGGGTGAAAATGTAATGCAGAGTGTGAAAGCATGGTTTTAATTGATTTCTGAAAGTAACACAGATTATGATGAGATGGCTGGTTTAATTAACTAGAATTAGATCATGATTTAGTTTGTAACGAGCGAGCGAAGCGGTTCAATTTAGATATTAGCGAAAAATGCTTATGAGCTGCTGTGTGTATTCATTCTGGCCAACATCGGCCTCGCATTTTTCAACCGATCTAGATTAAACTCGGTACACAAGGATACGCATCAGACTATACACTGCTAACTCTTATGTCCTTGCAGTAAGCGTCATTTTTCTTTGTTTTTAGGTAACTTGAGCTGTATCTTACTGTACACCTCAGGTTATATTGTACACTAGGTAGATAATTTAGAAATTTCACGCACTTCACCATTTAATTTTTGAGTACAATCAATGCCTTACTAGATTGATGAGGAGAGGGTTTGATGACTGGTACCTAGGACCAACCTAATTATTTATGAGCTTTTAGTACCCTATAAATGAAACCGTTGAGTTAAAAATCCAACTCCATATGATACCTAAGTGGTTTTGATTCAGCTAATTCAGATTTGACCCAAACAACATCAAAAACTGATTAAGCTAAATCATCATCATCATCAATCCAATTCCAAATCACATTCTATGTCTTCCAAGTTTCATTCAAATCGACCCAGCGTCAACTAAAAGACGTTTCCAATAGTACACAAGGATACGTATCTACACACTGCTAGCTCTTATGTCCTTGCAGTAAGCGTCATTTTTCTTTGTTTTTAGGTAACATGAGCTGTATCTTATTGTACCAAACTGCTATACTTACTTCAATGTGTATAAAATTAATGTATGCTGGATAGATCCATTAATTAAATATTTATCCAATGTAAATCCCATTTCATTATTTTCTAAAGACTTTGCATATTATTAGTAGTGCTTCCTTTATAAGTTGTGGAACTAATTAAGTTTGAAGATTGCATTGGCATTCAAAAAGTAATTCAATTTCACAGCAGATAATTAAATTATGTTGCAACATCGTAATGTGGAATACATTACTATTATAATTATGCTTCTTTTCTTTTTAAAGTTAGGAGCTTAGATCTTGTCGGGGTTTTGATGCAGTTTTCTCCAAATAGGTCTTTCGAATGCAGCCTCCTTGACTTCCATAGACGACGGAGTTTTCTTAGAAACAGTGAATTAAACAAAAACTGTTTTTTGACAAAGCAAAATAGAACCTAGAGCGATTTTACGAGGACCTAATAGAAACATTGCTTTCGCGAAGGATTCAAGCTGCAGAATATAAATTAGGCACTTATTTTAATCCAATTGAAAGGTTTTTGTTTTTAACCGACTTTAAATAAAAAAGGAGGAGGTTTTCAATTTGGTTGTATTTTCATACTACGAGGCCAGTAATGTTCTAGCAATTTCAGTGAGCGTGTCAAAATATTGATTGTACCGAACAAAATCAAAACACTTATAACCAATCTTAGATAGAACAATATTTTCGAAAGAGGATCGTAGTGCACACTTCTACCAGTTGTATACCTACTCTCTGATCATAGTAGGTTCATAATGTTTGTATTTATGTAGGACACCATAAATAAAACAAACTAAAGTCAACAATCCAACCGTTACTACTGTCCACTGTCCAGTGCTATGCATTTCAAGTGTTTATTCACACATTTTTTATTATCTTCCATCTTGCTCTACCTCCCTACAAGTGAAAGAGATAGTGGTACGTCAAATTTCTCGGTAGCCTGCGATGTCATAGAATAATGTAAGCGTAGAAGAACAGACAAACCACCGTGAAAAGTTTCACTTCAAGGGCACGATAGATACCATGGCTCAATCTGTGATACTGCTTCAGACTCTTTATTTTTACTCTTTTGCCATGTCAATCCTGGTTATAACAGTCGTAAAGCCTTGACAAAGGTTCATTACCTACTGACTTATGGCTTATTTATGACACTGACTGGGAATAAGTCAATTGTTCGATGAAAATCTGAATTTAGTGTTGATTATATTCATCGCATTTTGATCTCAAATTCAAGGCTACAAAATTCATTTTACTTTGCAAGTAGTATAAAGTGACAGGCTATAGTATGTATGTTCATAAGAAAGTTCTTGTTTGCACTACTCTTGTCGCTTGTAACTGCGTCGGCAGGTGGACCAGGGTACTTGAGCTATGTTTATTTAATGAACTAACTGGTACATGGCCACTAACCGGTGGTGACTGGTGCCAGGTAATCCAAAATCTATTGTACTTTAGCTACTAATAGGCACAAGTAATTGAATATTATTTCTTATTAGGTACCCTAAAATAAATAGACCCGGAAATATTAGAAATGTTTAAAAAACTGTAATGGTTCTGGTAACATTTAAACATTCTATCCTCTTTGTCCAACTTAACAGTGGACTTCTTCATTCTGATGATGAGAATTGTAATTTGAGTCGTGAATCTATTTATTTATATTTATAGTCGTAGATAATAATAATTAGTGGCATGTTAGGGCGTGCGCACACGGACGAGGCTAGAGCTCATTATGCGCTAATGAGTATCCAGCCTTTTACAACTACCTATAAAAAATACAAAATAAAAAGAAATATATAGAGATGAAAAATAAAAATAGAGATGAGAAATATAAGAGATGGTATAGAAAGTATACAAATTTCTTCACCTGAGTTCAATGGACTATCCCTAGTCTTCGCTTTTTAGGCTCTAATTTATAGTCTGGGATCTAGATCCTAGCTATAAATTATACTCCTATATTTGTTTTTTTTTGTAAAAACATATGTACATACAATACGATATAACACACAGACAGAGAACAAACATCTATGTTCACCACACAAATATTTGTTCTCGGTGGGGATCGAACCCACGTCCTAAAGCGCAAAAGGCAGAGCTACTACCAACTGAGCTGTGAAAGCAGAAAATGTAGTAGTATTTGAATGCCGACTGCAGTGCATATTCTCGTAAAGTTTTTTCCAATATAAGAGCTAGTTTGTTTAGTCGGCCCTGAGTGGAGCGTGCTTCTCCATTTAAAGCGTAAGCGATAATTAGTTGGGTAGCCGTTAGGAGCAGCTGGGGGGAAATAAGGGATGGAATTACGTACGAAAACGCAGCGATCGTAAAAAATCCTTAGGACCGTATGCAGAAACTATAGATAGATAGATAGAAAATACTTTATTGCACACCACATTCAATTAACAAAGGAATACAGAAAAACATCGGCAAAAATGGGCGGTCTTATCACTAAAAGCGATCTTCCAGACAACCTTGGGATGGACTGGACTTGAAAAGAACGATAGAGGACACTATGCTTGAGCCAGAGTCGAGCCTCAAGCATATATTATTATATTTTGATAGGTTAGTTCCACTTTGAAGTATCAATCTATGATTGAGGCTTGACTCAGATTCAAGCATGGCTTCCGCATACCATCCGGATGATATCCTGAAGATGCTTTTCAAAGTCAAAGTATAAAATCCTTTGTTCAGTTGGATCACAAGGATTACTTTCATACGACTTAAAGCTAAGTGACAGTTCCACGTGAGAATCAAGACAACAAACTTCTTACTACCATCTTCACGACGAGACGGCATCTCAGCAGCTTTGCTGAGTGGCTGGAGGAGCAGCGCCGCTTGTGCAAATCTCCGCCTAAGGTTGAACATCAAATCTAATGTAGATTTGATGACCTTGTGCATAATATCGAGGATGTAACTATTAGTGGACATAGCTAGCCAATTACGGACATGGGCCCTATTTATTCAAGAAATTCCTTTGTGGGACGAGTTAGTACAACATCTAATGATGGAACACTTAATTTGTGGCAAGTAACAACTAGACACCTGCTGGAGAAATTGGCCATTAAAATATTATACAAATTTTACAATCACCAATCATTTTGAGAAATCACAAACTAGTAAACATTTATGGATACCACTTATCCACCGGTTTACGATTCGCAATCAGCTTGAAAAAGTGTTTAGCGTCAATAAAAGTAACATTCGAACGCGACGCTAAAAATCACAATTACCGCGCGTATGTTTACAACACAATTGGTCGGGACCTGGGGCCATAGCCAGTTATTCCATACCTGTTCAAAAGTAAAATATGCTTTTATTTTATAGCCTAGAGCACTTTTATCTCTTTATCTCATTTACGACACGGGGGAAACTAAAACTGGTATTGTCAGAGGCATGTGAACGTTTGCTCAAATTTAATTTACAGTTTTCAAATTTAAAAATTTACTAATACTGGAATGGTGACAACAAAAAATGCTCGGTCATGGACATTATTTATAACAAGTTTTATACAAATTGGTTCAGCCAAAACTAACATTACTTAAACCGTTATTGATTCACAAATAAATAAAACTTCCACCTCTCGCATTTATAATTATAAACTACATACTAAATTTAGTAGGACAGATCTAATCAGCTTATTGCATTACTGCTAAGTGCTTTGGTATCAAAACAGTAGGCCTACCACAAGCTCTGTCTGGCTCTGTCTCGGGCTCTGGTTTTGATTGTATGAGTGCTCACCAGTGTATACTGTGCGTGTGTCGTTTCGACGTAGGATTTATTTAGTCGACACTCATACAGGCTCAAAACCAGAGCCAGGTAGAGCTTGTGATAGGCTTACAGCTATTCCGATGTTTACGCAAAAAGATTCCATTCCACTACGTGATTTGATGGGCTAGGTTCTCGGTAATAAGCATAGGCATTACAAGAACTTTACAAGAACTTGGATTCTAAGAAAATCCATTTCTAAAATCCAGTTTTGCATCTAACTATATTCAAGTGTTGTGTACCTATTACTGACAGTCAACGTGCAGCCAAAGCCCTAAACATAATGGTCCTGACAGAGAATAGACATAGATATTTATTTATTTAGTACACCACACACCTAAGCTAGTAGAAATTAAGGGAACTACGAGTGAAGGGAAACGATGTCGCAGGCATTCTCCTAGTCCTTGTAAATATCAATTTAGAAATGTATTCCAAAGAACTGTCTCAAAGCAAGTGAAAGCTAATTATAGCAATGAATAGAGCACTAAATCAAATGGTATCTAACTTCATGGCAATTGGTACTAATTGACGTTGCTTCGACTCATGGATTTGCAAATTAATGGGACTATTCAATGGGTAACTGTGCCTAGTCAACGTTACATTCTACGTCAGTAGACCAGTCCGAATATTTATAATAACAGGTTCATCCGCGTAAAGTCGCGTGATCTCTAAAAGAACGATAATGCATAATTATATCGATTTCTTGATATACCTACATCAAAATATGCGGCAGCGTAGCAAAGTTTTCAAAGACTTAGGCCCGTATTCTGAAACAGTGCTTGAGGCTCGACTCAGACTCAAGCATAGATTTTATGAAAGTTCTCCATTGAAAAGTGTCAAAAATCTGTGCTTGAGGCTCGACTCAAACCTAAGCACTGTTTCAGAATACGGGCCTTAGAAACTTCTTGCAGGGGTTTCTTGACTTCTGATTATTTCTTGCTGACACCCTCTTTTTCTACCTTATGCGGGTAGGTCGCATACCGTCCTTGGACGTGCCTTTGATCATGCTCAAAAGTCATCCGCCTTTTAGACCCAAATATCTTATGTCTAAGATATCTAAGGGGAGTGTATAACATGTCAAACTCAAATCTTCTTTGTTCAGTTGTATCACAAGGATCACTTTAAAACGTCCTAAAGCTAGGTGAGCCTAGGTGCCAGTTCTGCGCGACCAAGCCTAGAAGAACAGGCAACAAACTAGGGCTTGGTTCATGAGCTTTATACACAATTTTTATACAGGTAACGTGCTTTTTTTTAATTTTAAAAGCTTCACTCACAACATTTTTACGTCTAATTATAATGTTATGTTTGAATATCCGTTATCCTTAAATTATAAATATAATAAACTAGACTTTATTAAAAACTAGTTTCGCTAATAGACATGTCGACAGCTGTTAGATCCGTTAGGGTTATTGGCTATAAGCTATTTCTTCACGCTATTTAGCAAAATAACGTTGGAAAATACATGAGACGAGAGCTTGGTGGGCTAGCAAGTCAGAATCAATGAAATTTTACTGAATATAATCACAAGGATCACTGAAAAATGTGTGAACGTCACTAGATTGAGTTAATCTACAGTAGCAGGTAGGTACGGCTGTGGGGAAGGGCCTCTAGCTAGTACAATTTATGTTTTTTTTTCAGCCAGTTTGAAAATGCGTTTGGAAAGAAAATCGATGAATGCACGATTGACCCACGCTCATCTATATTTACAAAAGAAAGTCGTGTTAGTTACACTATTTATAACTCAAGAACGGCGAAACCGATTTGGCAGAAAATTAGTGGGGAGGTAGCTTAGAACCGGGAGAAAGACATAGGATACTTTTTATCCCCAAAAAGCAACGGGAACGGGGTGTTACGGGAACGGGCGAGCGAAGCCGCGGGCGGCCACTAGTATTTGAATAAAAATATTTGATTGCTTGTTCTAGAGCCGGAGACCTTGAAATGACCTAAAAACTCCGACACCAAATTTGGCTACTCGTACCACAGAATATAAATACATAAATCTAGCGTATACAAACCTAATAATCCACCATTCAACAGGTAGCCCTGACCTTGAGTGAGGCAGTTCCGTTACGGCAACCTCCCGTGTCATTCTAGATTTGTTAGTTTTCGACGAAAATATCTATTTAGCCGACTTCAAATAAAAAAAGGTTTTCAATTCGGTTGTACTGTACTTCTTTTATGGTTCTTATTGCATAAGTGCAATATGCATTAGCCAGATAAAAAATATTTTTTGACGTGACAACGTCTTATAATTCGATGGAGCCGGCTGCACGCACGAAAAAACATGACTCATGCGGCGTTACCTCGCTCTGAGGCGTTCCATTTAAGGCTTGAAGTGCAAGCGAGAGCGCGGAACGAGCGACAAAGAGGCACGCACGGCCTCCGCGTTCAACAGTGTTCGACATCTGTCTCTCTCCTACTTGAGTGAGCGATGCGTCCGCGTGGACAGCTGAATGACGTTGTCACGTTCAACTATCGTCAGTAAACCGACTCTACAGACAACCAATTTTTTTATCTGAAAGGCTAAACGTTTAGACTACGTTTCCGTTTGACAAAGTATTTGATCTTTAATTGTTGCGCAACTATGTAATTTATCAAACACTAGGTGAATGCCCGCGACTTCGGCTGCGTGGTGATCTAACTAACATTAACTTATTCTACAACTCTATTGCAATTGCAAACATTTAATTTCTTTTTTTGGGCAATATACAAATTCAAAATTCAAGATTTTGGTTGTATTCTAAATGTCATTATTTTGTTTGTTTCAGGTAAGTTTCAGAGCCATCGTTAGAGGTTTCTCAGGAAAGGTTTTTTTCACATCACGACTGGTGCACACTCAGTTGGTAATATTCATTCTGTGCTATGGTGGTGGGTTTGATTCCCATTATGACAAACATTTGTGTAATGAACATAGATGGTTGCCTATGTAAATATAGCCTGTCAGTAGGCCTACCATGAGCTCTGTCTGGCTCCGTCTTTGGTTCTGGTTTTGAGTCTGTGTGAGTGTTGACTACATAAATCCTACGTCAAAACGTAACACACACAGTATAATGCACTGGTGAGCACTCACACAGACTCAAAACCAGAACCAGAGACAGAGCCAGACAGAGCTCATGGTACTACAGGTATCTGACTTTTTCATAGGTTGATGGTGCTGTATTTTTCTATCTAAGTATATTTTTTTATTTTTCAATTAAAACTAATACGTAATACTGTAATCATTAAAATGAAATAGTTCATCCGTCTTCTAAGTTCTGATGATTAATGAATTTGGCTTCCGATGAAACCAATTTCGTACGTACATGTAATTATTAAATGTAAATTGATTTTTAGTGCGTAATAAATAATTTTACTTACATAGGCGAGCCGCAAGTTAATTTTAAATTGTATGAAATTAGACTTCAAAAGGGTATGTGAAGATACTTGTTTATGAGTCTTAATTGGTGAATAAAATTGTTTGTAATTTTGATTGAGGTTATAAAAAGGCTTAAATTTCAGATTAATTAAATAAATGGTTCGTGTGCGTTCTCTAGGAGCCTTAGTTCTCCAGATCCCTTGGTACTTAGTTTATAATACGAGGTTTGTGAGTATGGGTAGATATTGTTTGAATGTGTCTGCAGAGGTAAAAAAATAATTGCTTACTCAATACGTTCACCTCCACAAGACATAGACAGGCATTTATTTACTATTCATACACACAATATAGTACTACCTATTCATTCACGGCCTTTAAAATTTTTCTCGCAATTCTTCATAACATAGAAAAGTCTTTAGAAGAAATTCGAAACATGCCAATGGCCATTTTTAAAGCTAACAAATATTTTTGTCAAAACTATCCTTCAGGGACGTTCTGTCAGAACTAGTCGGGGGGGGTCACGGTTACAATCCCCCTTTCATCGCAATCCGCGGTACAGTCACACGCACAGCGCAATAACCGCAATCGTATCAGCATTCTGTAATACTGTGCTAAGTGGTTATTACCGCAGCGAATGCGCGGCTGTGTGCACGCGACGGTACCTACTCGTCGCATACGGGCTCTCAATTCTAATAGGGTTGACAGTTGCACTTTGACATTCCAGGCTGCGGAACCGTTGGCGTTGGTTCTGTGTCAGTTATTTCAGGCTAAATCACGTGAAACTGGCTTAAGATTATTCACAGTGATTCGTGTAGTTTTACTATAATAACTTGTGAATTTTTGGACTTTTTGCCTTGTCAATGATTATAATCTTCTGTTCCATTTAAATGTTACAGATGGCTTTGTTTGAGGTATCAAAAAAACTCATTCAGTAGGCCTAGCATGAGCTCTGTCTGGCTCTGTCTCTAGTTCTGGTTTTGAGTCTGTGTGAGTGTTGACTAAATAAATCCTACGTCGAAACGTCACACACACAGTATAATGCACTAGTCAGAGCCAGACAGAGCTCATGGTAGGCCTACAGTGCTGCAAACACAAATAATATAGTTGACTGCCCTTCTATCTTCCAAAGCTTTTCTTCATTTTATCGTACTGAACTACGTAGAAAGCTTTAAGCAATCCAAATTATGTCTTTTTGTATGCTCTCTTGTTCAGTCGAATGTACCAAAACGAATGTAAAAACCCATGTTTTTCAAATTCTTTTAGCATACTCATAATGTGGAATATATTCTACAATTGAATTTATTTAGTAATCAAAGTATATTCACGTGCCAGCCCTAGATGCACGCGGGTGCAGTGGCCACGACATCGAAGCATTATAGTTTTTTCTTCGTTTTTTATCGCAAACGTTTTGTTCAGCCGACCACCGGCTTATCTCAACATATTTTATTTTATTCTGCACGCAGGCTCTATTCCTATACGAGTAGATGCAATCTGTACGTGGTGGGAATTCACAAAAACAGTCGACCAATTACATATACACACGTGAAGTACCTAATACTTTACGTGTGTATCTGATGGCGGGAAAATGCTTAGCAAAGTTTTGATATTTTTTGCGAGTTTTTTTTGAGTACTTTTGATTGTGACTGTATTTTGGTCAACATGTTTGGTCGTTTTGTCTATGACCTGTTTTTTAGTGTTCCGGATTCCCAACACAAATCCGGTATTCCTAGTTTTTTATAGCCGAATACTTTTATTTAAACAGGTAACAAAGCTTTTATATTGCATTTTCAGTAATAATATTATTTGGGAAACCGTGTGATTACCGATTAGATTAGATACCAACATTATTTTCAAAATTCTGTAGCGGTATGATTAATGTTTGAATGTTCAAATAGTGCTACCAATTGATTTGTTCATACAGTCATCACTTTTTTTATATAGATAGATAGATTTGGCTGCCATCATACCTGGTGGAAAGCGAGGATGCAGCCTAAGCATTGTTAGCCAGAATCCACCTGTTCACTCTTGCCGTAAAAAGTCCTAAATTAAAACGTTCCGGAAATACTGACGGGCCAGTACGGATTCAAGATTTTCAAGATTCAATAAGCGTTTATTCAATACGATACAACGGTTCTCTCACGGTAGGCAAATTATTTTTTTTCAGTCTTGCTATCAGTGAATACGCACCCTAATAAAAGGAATGAGTGACGTATGACCTCTGGCTCACGAACTAAGCACCTATCCTGATTATGATGTTAATCTAGCATCTTCACGGCTGTCGCGTCTCATGGCTCCGTTACATCCGACATGACATACGGTAGCTAAGCTGACTGATTCATTATGATAACTGACAGATAGCTTATTGAACGACAGGGTTCTATCTAGATTACTACAATGTTGGTTAAGCTACACGACTCTGTAAACTTAAAAAAGTAGGAACCAAGTTGTTTCTTGACTGCGCTTCTAGGCTTGGTCGCGTGGAACTGGCACCTAGACTCACCTAGCTTTAAGACGTTTCAAAGTGATTCTTGTATCGTATTGAATAAAATTTTATTGAGTTTGAGTTTGAGTTGTGAAAATGCTAGGAAGAGATATCAAAAGCTTCAACATGAGGTCCTTAAAAAGGTGGTTCTATCAATTTCTAAAAGGCTGGCACCGAATCAGCACCACCTCTGGTGTTACAGGTGTCTATCTGCGACGGTGACTACTTTCCATCAGGTGGCCCGTCTGCTCGTCTACCAGCTATGACATAAAAATAAGATCTTTCGCATATACAAATTAGTAAAAAGAATTATTCTCTGACTCATAAAATACAGGAGAAGCCTCACCTTTACCAGTACAATGACATTAGTCACTTTTAAACCCTCAAGAAATCCTCAGAATCTTTTTGCAAAATAAGGCCGTCTGCATACCAGCGGTAATCGGATTGGATCTGTCGTCAACACTGCCGCTCGTGTGTAATGAGCTGGATTAAGTCTTTGAGATATCATGGGAACCGGTTTAGGATGCGGGTTTTATATGAGCGGAGCGTTTAGTTATACATAGGCAGGAACCAAACCGTTATTTGTTGCTTCTAGAGGCTTGGTCGCGTAGAATTCGCACCTAGACTCACCTAGCTTTAAGACGTTTCAAAGTGATTCTTGTGATACTTTTGAATAAATACATAAATTTGTCTTTGAATTTGTCATCTTTGAAAGAAGTGGCTCTTTTTAGGGTTTCAAAGTCTGTCGAAAAATTCTGTCTCTCCGGTGACCGACTAAGATAGGATGGTATAGGTACTATATGTATACATTATCTAAAATTTTGTCCCACGCACTACAAGCGTTTCGTGAATAGAGATAAGGAAAAATTTGCGATCCCAGCGCTGACTCGCATGCCACGTATCTTAACTAAAAAGCTCAACACAATTTAAACCGAAACCAACGTTTCACAGTACTTTAGGTAGGTAGCTGAACGACTTTGTGGTCGGTCCTTGGTAGAAGTTGAAAAACGTACCAGTTACTTAGTTGGTCATTAACCGGCATGTCATAGAACCTAAAAAGTCAAAAAAACATGTGTTACAAGTGCACGAAGGAAGTCTCTTTGAGGCGCACTTACTCCTGTCACTTATGCATCTTATAATCCTTTCACCGCACTGGTTCAAAATAACCAATGACACGTTATGAAGACGAGTTAGCCACTACCTTATTTTGAATTGTCCCGCTCCGCTTATGCCGGGATGAGGCCTTACCTGCAGGACGGTATCATGTAACCGAGACCTTTTATCTGTGCTTTTATGTCAGAACAGTAAACGTTTAGTGCATTCAAGGAAATTGATTGCGAAAGATTCAGATAAAGGACATTACAGATCGAGTTTCAGTGGGGAGTTGAGGTTTTTGTTTTGTTTCCTTCCGCCAGTACTTGGCCGACTGCAGAAAGACGGTTATGTTTTATAGCCTACTTTTTTATTACCACGACATTTATTTAGTCCAGGCCACGATGGAGCGCCTTCGGCTTTTTGGTAACTAGCTGATTCGTAACCAGCTACGTAAAAAGAATTTTCTGTTTGGAGCGTAGGTACGTTATTTTGAATCAATTCAACCAAACTGTGTAACTTGAAGTTGCACGTTCCAAGGTATATTGATATTGATACAAAAACGGCGCGTCTAAGTGGCAATGACGTTTTTGAATCAGCTAAGATAGGAATTTGGTTTAACTTAGTAGTTAAACGGCTTCTGAAAATATCGGACAAAAATAATAACGATCCAAAGCCACTTCCAAACCGTCGCGCCGCAGACACTTTCTAACTGACTCCAGCATCCGCACTCCTGACCACAAGCCCCATTCAACACGAGTTACTAGCAGAGAGACAACGGCAGCTTTCACACATCATAATCTTTGAACATCGAGCTGGCATACACCACCTGATGCTTCCTCGCTCCAACGCTTGTTTCATCAGCTTGTATGAAACGAATAACTTTTTTTATCAGAAACATCAACCTTAACGAGCCAAAGTGAATATGTATTTATTCGATACACAAGGATCACTTTGAAACGTCTTCAAGCTAGGTAAAACTAGGTGCCACTTGCACTGTTATCCAGTGTTGTCCACTATGTTTTTTCTTAGTGCGAGAACGATTATGACATTTTCCCATACATCGATTTCCCACGATCTTCACAATGCCATCGGTCAATAAGGAATGGTCGAGTAGGAATGATTTGTCCTTGTCTTACAACTCTTAGACGACATTTTATAATCTTTATTAACTCCTCTTCCTGTATTCCGTAGTGGTTTTGAGACCCATTACGGCCCAACTTGCTGGTTCTGAGAGCTTTGTCTACGGCATTTTGATTTGACGTATAGAGATCGCCACTGACTCTTAGAACTTGAAACTGATAGCACTGTCACCTCGAGCATACATCACGTCTGTCGTCGTGTCGCGATTGCACGCGACAGATAGTCGCGGGTCGCATGTGCAGGCGTGGTGTGGGCGTGGGCGTGGGCGTGGGCGTGGGATAACCCGTGTTTTCAGATTCGCTAATAGAATTTATTGTGGAACTAAATGCTTGGTAAAAAGCTGGGTTTATAGGGCTAGTTTAACTCTTGAGTCAGATCAAGTGTTAAAAAGGCCATTTACACGTTTGTAGGTAACCTTTTATAACTCCACAGAACTGCTTCAATTAATTACTTCCATTGAACTGAAAGCTGAAAAACTGCTCTCTTTGTAAAATATTGTTCCGCGTTTGCCTTTTTGACTGTAATCGCGCAGCCGACTCCACTCGCCTAATAATTCCGTCGCATTGAATATCTGTGGTTTCATACACTGTGAGAAAAACTATCTGTGGTTTCATACACTGTGAGAAAAACATTTTTAACAATTTTGATTGTGGTTTACTTTCGGACTGATGCAATCATGCAGCAAACCCAGCATTTAAAAAAATAGGGAAAATCTTCTAAACTTGTATTTTTTTTTTTAAATAAAGACCCGTTAAAATAAATACGCGATAAATACCCGTTTGTTCCATAATTATGCATAGCGAATTTAAAAAACTAACGTTAATTTAAAAAATGCTATGATCTTCATAGTTCTAAGTAGGTCCTATAAGACAAGAACGTGTGCCGTGACTTTGCATATATTATTAAAACAACTTTATATTTATTTTAAAAATATCGTCTTTGTAAAAAATATGCACACTCTACCATCATGACAGTATGTAATTCACTTTTTAGGGTTCCGTAGCCAAATGGCAAAAACGGAACCCTTATAGATTCGTCATGTCTGTCTGTCTGTCTGTCTGTCTGTCCGGCCGTGTCAAAGCCATTTTTCTCCGGCACCATAAAAGCTAGACTGATGAAACTTAGTGAGTAGATGTACTCTGTAAACCGCATTAAGGTTTTTACACAAAAATAGAAAAAAAACTATACATTTTGAAACTGAAACTCAAAAATTTTTTTTTCATCGAACCCATACGTGTGGGGTATCTATGGATAGGTCTTCAAAAATGATGTTGAGGTTTCTAATATCGTTTTTTTCTTAACTGAATAGTTTGCGCGAGAAACACTTCCGAAGTGGAAAAAAGTTGGTCCCCCCCCCTCTAACTTCTAAAATAAGAGAATGATAAATCCAAAAAAAATATATGTTGTACATTACTATGCAAACTTTAAACGATATTTGGTTTGAACGAGATCTAGTCAGCAGTTTTTTTTTTATACGTCATAAATCGTAAACCGTAATTTACCTTTCGACGAACTACAAAAACCTTTATATTATGGTAATTGATGCTACGGAACCCTTCATGGGCGAGTCCAACTCGCACTTGGCTGCTTTTTTTCTCATTTATTTCTCTCACAATGTTTTAAGAGGTCGGTTTGTAGATCAAGTTTCTTCCTGCATGTACCGGATTTGAGAACGACATGTAACAAAGCATTGATTAGTAGAGCGTGCAGCCGCAGCCACTCGGGACAGACAGACGGACAGGCGTGAACCGTGAAAGTAGATAGGGTTTCGTGTACTTACCTAATTAAACTATGAAAGAGAAATTGTACTTAGATCGTGTTACGAATATGGTTAGAAAAGTAAATAATAGAATAGAAAAATCCTTATTGCACGCCTTTAATCTGACAATGGAATAACAAGTAACAATAATTAAACACATACTAATGTACAATGGGTGGTCTTATCGCTGAAGAGCAATCTCTAAAAAGGTAACTAAGGTAAAGGTAACTAATTTAAAAAAATACCAGTAAATTATAATAAAATCCTTATAGCTTTAACGCAGATTCATGAGATTTATAATATCTTTATTTCTATTTATAATCTATCTGTAATAATTTATGTGTCAATTTTTTTGTCATTTTTACGTAAGAGGCTGTAAATTGTGTTTCCTGGCTAATTAGTGGAGGCATTAAAACTTACTCAAGAAATGTAAACTTTACTCTTCTTCTTATCTTGTCACTGACTATTTCAGAACCAGTGTGGTAAAAAGATGTATACTTTATTCAATTTCTAAATTTACATCATTATATGTTAGTTGAAAGTAGAGTAATCATAAAAACCCTAGGCCTTATTAATAAACGTAGACTAAGCTAAGATTAAGTTTACTCCAAGTTTAAGAGCAGATGTAAATATGACTATTTCATTACTATTTTAGGAAAAACCTGTATAAAGGAAATTATAAAGCAAACTCACATAAATAAAAGTATATGAACATCACGTTTGTTTTAACGGAACGCACCCATACACAAGCAAAGCCAGGAAATAGCTATTTAACTTAGGGTATAATTGGATTACCAGCTAACCGTCAGTTACGGTCATTATCGTTCCATAGTCATACCACTGGTTACTTTAATGTTGAGGCACGGTAGATATGTCCTGAGACTTCTTAGAATTTCTAAGTAGTTCTTAGATTATTTTAATATGTATACCTAAAGGAGGTTCGTCAGATGTAATCCGTCTGATATAAATTTCACATACTAATTTCTTATACTTTTATGCCAGCCGTCCATTTGTCCGCATCGTACTCATCTTACCAAATTATATGCATTATACATTCGAGCGATTCGTGCGGACGCCCTTGTGTGACTTTTTAGGCAAAGAAAACTACAATCTGTTTGATGCGATGCGGACATGTGGACATTGACCTTTAACCGACTTTACGTTGAATGATTTTAGGTACTATATGTAGAGACTACATCAAATCAAACATTTATGTATTCATTTATATCACTAGGATCACCTTGAAAAGTCTTAAAACTAGCCTACCAACCTACCAAGCCTGACCAAGCCTAGAAGAACAGGCAACAAACTAACGGCTTTGTTCCTAACGTTTTTTTGTATGATCTTTTTCAAAACAAAAATCGGTTGTCTGTAAAGTCGGTTTACTGACGATAGTTGAACGTGACAACGCCATGCAGCTGTCCACGCGGACGTATCGCTCACTCAAGTAGGAGAGAGACAGATGTCGAACGCTGCCGAACGCGGAGGCCGTGCGTGCTTCTTTGTCGCTCATTCCGCGCTCTCGCTTGCACTTCAAGCCTTCAATGGAACGCCTCAGAGCGAGGTAACGCTGCATGAGTCCTGTTTTCCGTGCGTGTAGCTGGCTCCATCGAATTATAAGACGTTTTCACGTCAAAAAAAATAGCAGTGAAGTTCCAGTGTGGTGCCACTCCGACTTAATGATGTCTAATGTTTCTAAAAGCCTTAAATCATTCGAATTATTAGTTTTTGCACAGAGTTTGAACCTAACGACTTCATAATCATAATCGGAAGAGAAACTAACCACTGAACCACCGTACTCTTGCAACCATTATAATAATTATAACTAATTTTCTCTAAATAGTGCTTCCTGTACAATTTCATAGGAATTTGTCTTGCCCGGAGAAATTACAAGCACGTGAGGTTTGCTAACTAGCACGTCTGAGCCTATCCTGGTATTCTGGTCCTTATTATTAAGGTCTGACTAGGAACCCTAGGTTTACTATGTCTGTCTGTCTGTCTTTGCTTGACAGAGACGTTTCACTTGTAGCTAGAGAAGGCAATTTTTCAATAAAAAATATATGTTATGGACAATCCATACAACTATCTATCGCCAAACTAAGCAGAGCTTGTACTATGGTAATAAATAAATAAATATTGCAGACAATATTTATTTAATATGTAATATCTGATATGACTTTGTTATAGGCGATGGTTACCACTTAACACCAGGTGGGCCATATGCTTGTTCCATCAGCAAGTTACATAAAAAAAAAACTTAGAATGCAATATAACACCTATAGGCAGAAAACAAACATCATGGGATCGAACCCACGACCTACCGTGCAGAAAGCAGAGCTACTACCAACAGAGCTGAGAGGCCAGTCGAGAAAAAAATTACAACGAGCAAACAACGGCAGGGACTAAGTCGTTTGTTGCCTGTTCTTGCGTCGGCTTGGTCGCGTGGAACTGGCACCTTGACTCATCTAGCTTTAAGATGTTTTAAAGAGATCCTTGTGATACAACTGAATAAACTAAACTAAACTAGACTTCTGTATCAAGGTGCTAATTATATTTGAGCAAGTAATTTTTGTTAGTTTTTCTGCAATCGTGCCTTAATTCCTGATTCACCCTGTAGCTAGTACCCGTTAGGATATAGTGCCAAAACACTTGCTTTGCAAGCTAAGCTCCGAATAATTGAGTATGTGTGGACATGTGCGTACTGTACCTACGTACTGCCACGAAGACGGACGTTCCCACGTAGGTACACGGCAACTGTACACTCAGCACTTATAAGTGATTACTTAATAATAATTATATATAAAATTATAAGTTTAAAAAACTAGAGAAACTGACTTTATTGCCAAACGGCTAAATCGGTTTTAATGAAATTTGTTTGGGACAATCTGGACGTAAGAATAACCTTCCAAATAAAAAAATAATTTTCTAAATCGGTTCATAAATGACGGAGGCATGCAGTTACAAACATTAAAAAAACAGGCAACACCGATTTTAATAAAATTAAAATGGGACCAATCTGGAAGCAGTACCTTTCAGATAAAAAAATAGTTTTTCAAATCGGCTCACAAATTTTTGCGGTAACAAACATTAAAAAAAACAACTGAATTGAGAACCTCCTCTTTTTTGATTGGAAGTCGGTTAAAAATGGCGACTGGCCTCTCAGTTCTCCTATCTGCGCGGTAGGTCGTGGGTTCGATCCCCACCGAGAACAAATATTTGTGTGATGGAGGTAGAGGTTTGTTCTCTGTCTGGGTGTAATATTATATTCTAAGTTTATGTTCTTACAAAAAATGTATACATATAGAAAGAAAGAAAGAAAGAAAATATGTTTGACCATAAAAAAAGATACAAATAGGCATGGTAAGTTTCACATGGTCAATTAGGTCCCTGGCTCAGTATTTGTCGCACCGTGTAGGTCACATAATATAAGTATTATAGCAGCTATCTGGTATCCATAGTACACGCTCTGCTTAATTTGGGGCTAGATAGTGCGAGTTTTTTGTGGATTGTCTGCAATAATATATTATGCATCATAGGGCACATTCTTGAGGTACGTGACCTGCGAGGTAGTATTTTGTTATTATTTTGGTAACAAATGCTTGTTCTATCAGCTAGGTCTATGCAATGAATTGGATGTTTTTTAGGGTTCCGTAGCCAAATGGCAAAAACGGAACCCTCATAGATTCGTCATGTCTGTCTGTCTGTCCGGCCACAGCCATTTTTCTCCGAAACCATAAGAGCTATACTGATGAAACTTGGTGAGTAGATGTATTCTGTGAACCGCATTAAGGTTTTTACACAAAAATAGAAAAAAAAACTATAAATTTTAGGGGTCCCCATACTTGAAACTGAAAATCAAAAATTTTTTTTTCATCGAACCCATACGTGTGGGGTATTTATGGATAGGTCTTCAAAAATGATGTTGAGGTTTCTAACATCGTTTTTTACTAAACTGAATAGTTTGCGCGAGAGACACTTCCAAAGTGGAAAAAAGTTGGTCCCCCCCCTCTAACTTCTAAAATGAGAGCATGATAAAACTAAAAAAAAAATATGTTGTACATTACTATGCAAACTTCCAACGGTATTTGGTTTGAACGAGATCTAGTCAGTAGTTTTTTTTTTATGTGTCATAAATCGTAAACCGCAATTTACCTTTCGACGAACTACAAAAACCTTTATATTATTATGTTATTTGATGCTACGGAACCCTTCATGGGCGAGTCCGACTCGCACTTGGCTGCTTTTTAATTTAACTATTGTTACTCGACCTTCAACTTAAAATTTTAAGTAGGTTGATGTGGCCGACTGTACTTAGAGGGTCGTATGCAGCCCGCATGCTGATGTCAAGGCAAAATATTACTTTGTAATTTTGTTTTACATTTAGTAGACAGTTGGTATTTTTTTAAAGCTTGGTCTACCGTAGAATCGTTTGCGGCATAACTTTCATGTTATGTGGTTAAAAAAACACCAGAATCACATTAAAAAGTCCTGTATACTAGATTTAGTTTAAAATCTAGGCGCAGTTCCTCGCGACCTTCCTCTTCAGGGTTTGAAGCTCAGGAATATTCTAAATATATAAAACTCTTACGTTACTGACTGACTGACTGACAATCAACGCTCAGCTTAAACCGTAAGTCCTATGAAGCATGAAACTTGGAGGGTATGTTTCTTTTATAGCATAGAGGTGCACAAAGAAAAGAAATTGGAAAATGATTTCCCTAAGCGGAGAAAAAGAGGAAAAAAAATAAAAGAAAAATCAACGAGGCGTAACGGCAAAGAAGCGAGCGAAGCCGCGGGCGTCCGCTAGTTATTTAATGAATATTGTGAACCGCTCACACAAACTCTATCTAGCCCCAAACTAAGCAGAGCTTGTATGATGGGAACCAGATAGCTTATACACTCGTGAATACTTACTTAGAATATAACACCCAGACAGAGAACAAACATCTGCGTTCACCACACAAATATTTGTTCTCGCTGGGGATCGAACCCACGGCCTACGGCGCAGAATGCTGGGTTACTACCAACTAAGCCGAGTTGCCTGTTATTAAATGTCGTAATATTTTAAAAAGGTAGGCTGTGATGTATTTTATAAGCTTACGACACAAACATTCAATAAAAATCGTAGGTTTTATAACCCGCTAACATTTGACGGATCGTAAAAAACCATTGTGTTCCAATAAACCAGTGGGCCTACCACAAGCTCTGTCTGGCTCTGTCTATGGCTCTGGTTTTGAGTCCGTGTGAGTGCTCACCGGTGTATTATACTGTGTTTGTTTCGACGTAAGATTTATTTAGTCAATACTCACACAGACTCAAAACCAGAGCCAGAGACAGAGCCAGACAGAGCTTGTGGTAGACCTACAGGTATTAATGTAATAAATTTCCAATTACTTTTTGGACGAATTCTTAGTAAAAGAGATTCTTCCCGGTTAAAGAGATTCTTCTCACCAAGAGAGATTCTTCTGATGCTTTGTACATTTTAGAAGAACCTATGTACCTCCTACTTTAGCAGCTAGGGTAGTTACATAAACAGAAGAATCTCTCTTAGCGAGAAGAATCTCTTTTACTAAGAATCCATCTTCCTTTGCAATGGGGCAGCAAATACTTATAAATTCTTTCCTCCTTTCCTCAACAGCAGGCCTACCACGAGCTCCATATGGTTATGGCTATGGCCGTCAAAATTATATCAACCGTGTCAACACATTCAAACCCAAGAAGAAAATGAATGTGTGGCCGATCTATACACAATTTGACAGCCATAGTCATAACCATATGGAGCTCGTGGTAGCACTGCAGGCTTGTTCGTTATACGTTCTTGTTCTTTTCCGGACTGTATTACTGAGCTTAATAAATTACCTTTTCATTACTCATACTCTGAAAGTAGGTCTGAAGTTGCCTGAGGGGCCTAATTGAAAGTAAAACTTTCAGCCCTAGGGAGAATCGCTTTCTACTGACAGCTGTCAAATTATAAAAAAAAACAAGTTCTATTTTATTCAACCATGTTCCAACTTTCTAAAGTCTTTCTAACTGCAAGGAGGTGGTTCAACCAAATTCCAACTTTTTATTCAGCAAGTAGGTTGGAAACCCATTACAACGGTAAGAAGTTTAAAAAGTCTAATTAGAGCGCAATGTAATATTTAAATTTAAATAACATAAAGATAGTATTAAATAAATAATATATCTTCTAAATTACTTGATTAGTGTATAGCTTCAACTATTTATTTAAAATAACATAGATATAAATTATGAGAATGAAAATAATGGCTGAATAATGCTGGCGAGCCGAAGCCGAAGGCCCGCCAGAGAAAAAGAAAAAAAAAACCGGGAAGGCGGCAATTCAATCTTCATTTTCACTAATTTTTCTTTCATGTTTTTATTTTTACTTTCCTTGTATTCGTAATGAAAAGCACAGTGTTCACCTCGGGTGAAAGTCTTTTGAGTCCCTCAAGCTCCATTGGCGCCCTCGCTAACGCTCTGGCGCCAAACCCGTCTCGGGACTCAAAAAACGTGACTTTCAACACTCAGGTAACAATGTACTATTAAAATCTCGGCAATTTTTTTTTTCATCCGTACTTGATGTGCGGCTGGTTTTTCCGCAAGTAGGCCGCTAGCGGGCTCTTTTTCGTGACCCTTGATACGTGTTGCTCGAACTTTTTTAGGTTCTACGACATGCCGGTTTCCTCGCGATGTTTACCTTCACCGTTTTGAGAGTACTGGCATAGTGCACATACATTTTTCGACAGAAAAACTCATGCTGCGGCTGGATTTGAACCCACGACCTTCGGATCGGAAGGCGGGGCCGCTACCACTAGACCACCAGTGCTCTCTTAAAATCTCGGCAAAACAACAGGCTTCAAATCCTTAAGCCTTTTAGGCCAGTGAGTCAGCAGATACGAACACTCCGGGCGCCGCGGTCGCGTCTCAAAGACGAATTCAATCGGTACAATCGATCCCCCGATCGGTCTATCTGTCCACCTGCCCACTGACAACCTGTCAGTAATTGCCCGGTGCCTCGAGGGGTTCAAATACTCGTGACCGTATGGATCCGCACTTCGGGATGTTTTTTATATTTTTCAAAGTATGTCGGTCAAGGGTTTTTAATCAAAGATCCTTGATGTCGGTTTGTAAATCGTTTGTAAATGACTAAACAAATCAATTTAAAAATTCTCTAAATATAGTCTAAATATTTTTTCCTCTTTTTTTTTTTTATTGACCGAGACAATATCCAATACAAAAATCAAGTTTTAATGGAATTTTGACAGAAAATCTTATTATTCAGCCTGTATGCACCCATTGCTGGGTATAGGCCTCCTCCCTAATACGCCACTCTCTTCGATCCTGTGTAAATCTTATAAAACCTTATAAATCGGTACACAATGGAAGGAAGAAGGAAGGAAGGAAGGAAACTTATTTATTTATGACGACACATGACATTTAACAAAGAGACACATATTTATATTAAAGATAAACTATGAATAGAGACTAAAGTAATAAAAAACAAAATAAGTACACAAAAAAAATAAAAATAACGTAACTAGAACTAAACATAGACTACAGCGTAACTTAAAAACTAAATATAACGTGGAAGAGTGTCTCTCAAGCCAGTTGAAGGCGAATGGGTACACAATGGGATGACAGCGATATTTGACAGCGTTTCGCCATCGCCTAGATGTGCGCAGGCCTTAAGATGCGATCAACTCTTGCTAAGCCCTCTTTGCGATGAAAGATCTGAGGCGATGTTTACCTACTCTCCTGCGGATTACAATCTTGTTCCTATTTATTGTATAACCACAAAAGACGATCGCATGCGGGCATCTAAGTGTCATGCCTGGAAAGAGCCGTTTGTCCGATTGTAGGAGTACCTACTGGTTTATTGGTAGCGGTTGTAAATTGTGCTTTTGTTGTTTTTATTGCATTGACGGTGCGGCGCTGTGATGCAATCAAACTAAATGTTTGTCAATACGTGTTGGTAAGAACTGTGTTAAGGGGAATAATGATGTGGGCCTTATTTAACTTAACATTTTTTTAAAAAAAAGCTTGATATCGTCACTAAAACCTTGCAGAAGCGTCTTGCGGTGGTAATTAGTGAAAAGCAAATCTAACAGCAATATTTGACATCATTTCACTGATCGTTATCGCATAACGCTTAGATGTGAGCAATGCTCTTAAGCCTTGCTCAACCCTACTTGATACTTGAACAACTTGATGGCTTTAACCCTAAGGCGCTGTCTCCACGAGCAACTAATACAAAGCCTCAACTGGCATACTCATAACATGGCAACTAGATAATCGACCCCTCTCGCCACTCGCATACCTCACCAGGTGACTAGCGGTAGCGCGTATACTATACCTTCGATTATCTAGTCACTATTAGTAAATTTTGACTGGCCTCTCAGCTCAGTTGATAGTAGCTCTGCCTTCTGGGCCGTAGGTCGTGGGTTCGAGGCCCATCGAGAACAAATATTTGTGGGTGAACGCAAAGATTTGTTCTCTGCCTGGGTGTTAAATAACATGTTAAGTATCAATTTACAAAAGAAATGTATTCTTATAAGTATTGTATCAGCTATCTGATTCCCATAGTACAAGCTTTGCTTAAGTAGGGGCTAGATAGTGTTGTGTGGATTGTCCACAATATTTATTATTCATATGTATTTATAACATCAGCAACTAATTGATTCAATACGATGAATCGGACAAACGCGCGTATGCACCGCGACTAAAAAACGTAGTTTTTTATCTTGGCATTATCACAATCAGCTTGATAAATTCCTGTGTAATTTCAATAAATCATTGTTAGTTAATGTATCAATCAGAACAGCCGACAGTCACGACTCCGGCAACGCGTTATCTCGCATCTGTGGAACATAGCTTTACGAATATTAGTAGCTGTAGCCTTCGGTTTTACTCATGTCAGCCATTGCAATAAAAGGCACGGAGTTTCAGTGCCTCTGGATTATGGGAACCATTCATAAAAAATATAGCCTAAACTTAAAAACATGAAAGTGAGAGAACAAGCAAACAGTCCACAATTTACATATCGGCCTAAAAATCCAAAATTTAAATCTCAATAAAAGTTTAATATTACGAGTGCCCGTACCAAATAATTACCTTGGTCCGATCTTTAAAGTTTTAGATGGTGGATTGTACACATTATTTTTGAATCGATCCCTTGCTAATAAAATCCTGTCCATGCAATGGTTGTTTGGAAGAGATTGCTCATAGCGATAAGACCACCCATTGTGCTTTGTTATAGTTTTAGTATTCGTTAAATGTGTAATGCTCTATTCTGTCTTGCTGCCATGCAAAACTTAACTTCAACTTCTTTGTTGTTCCAGGCCCG
The DNA here is from genome assembly GCA_947578465.1 of Thera obeliscata. Taxonomy (NCBI): domain Eukaryota; kingdom Metazoa; phylum Arthropoda; class Insecta; order Lepidoptera; family Geometridae; genus Thera; species Thera obeliscata. Next base: position 403,028 of record OX387913.1, read on the forward strand.
TCTGCAGAAACTGCGTGGTATCACCCACCACGTCGTCCCCGCCGCCGCTGCACGAGAACGCCGTCTCCCCTCCCCCACCGGCTCCTTCCTCCCCCCTCTCTCGCCACTCCATCTCCTCCCCACCCCCGCATTCTCCTCAACCCAGCAGTTCCTCCGTACCCAGCCAGAGCGGTTCCCCACATCCATACTCCTACCAAAACTTTCGGCGAAGCCAACCCGTGCCTCAGAACTATCCTGACTACAACCTTCTGCACTCGCATAGTGTCTCTCAGCTCAACCAGGGTCAAAGCACTAGTTACCCGCAGTCCCCGCAGTCGGCCATGTCTCTGTCCCCCCATCCTGTGCCCCAGGGGAAGTTCAGGGGGTTCCTGGAGCATGCTGAGCGGCTGATGAAGCCAGCGGACCCTCACCGGCATTCGCAGAGTGACGACGACTCGGGCTGTGCGCTGGAGGAGTACACCTGGGTGCCGCCCTGCTTGAGGCCTGAACAGGTAACGTAATTTTTTTTTTATTGATTTTTTAGTGTTTACTACGCTTACTATAATATGGAAATCACAAAGATTTTTATGAAAAAAGCAAGGTGACATCTCTCGTCGATTCAACTGAATGCAACTTCGGTTATCGAGCAGGTAAGTAGTTGACTGTAACGTGAAACCTGTAGATGGAGCCACGGTCGCGTTAGTGCCGAACAATCCCTAAGAGTTATTCGTCGAGTGATCGAGTATGATTAGGATCCGATGGCGCAGTGGTCAGCGAAGCCTCGTACCAAGGGGAAGGTCGCGGGTTCAAATCCCGCCTGGCTCTTAACTTTTGGGACATGATAAAAATCTTTGAGGCAACGTAAAGTTATAATTTTAGTATCTAAAATCTAGTAGGTTTTTCAAAGATCTCCTTTTCAAAGCCAAGTACCTACCTCTAGTCTTTCTCGATGCCTAAGTCTAGACTTTAGACCAGTCGTCTCTGACAAAGGTACAAAAGGTATTGTTTACTGTGAATGTTCGTTTTGCTCGTTTTTGAACGCCCTTTGTTGCAGACCGTTTTAGGAAATGGAAAATATTTTTAATTGTGACGGCCTATCTGGCCGGACAGACAATGGACATGGTTTTGCCTAAATAATGCTTTGCTTTTAGCCTAGGGAGGTATCAAAGTAATCTTTTATTCCTGACTATACCTACCCCAGCGAATAATCATTTTTCACCGTTTACGCTTGGAAGTAGCTTTTTGTTGATATTGGAAGCAAGAAATGAAATAGATTGAATTCGCTCCTATACAACTCATTCGTGCAATATTCACCAACATTTATTTATTATTACTTCATGAAAATTTTTTTTCCGCTCTTGATTCAATATTTCATTCTCGCAGTTGCACATATTTAGACATAGACATAGACATAGACATTTATTTATTTACTACATAAGCACACAAAAACCAGTAAAATACAAGGACACTAACAGAAGAAAGATACAAACAATACATTGATACTGGAGAAGTGCGTCGTGTTTCTGTGTGCTACAGCAGCAAAAGGGCCTTGACTCAGCATAATGCCTAGCTTCTGGAAGGAAGCTATGCGCTGGTATTCTGTCAAAACCGTAAGCCAATAGACCTTGTGAGACATATTAAATAAATAAATATTTTTGTAAGTAGATACTATATGTTTATGTGAGTGTTTGTGTAGGTATTCATGAAGACACCGGCCTCTTGAGAGTCCGGGCAACAGGAACTACCTATGAGTATGTATTTGTATGTAGTGCTGTGACAGTAAAATAAAAAAAAATTGTAATTAAAAAGTGTATTATCTACAATAATAAGTGTGTGTGTGTGTGTAAAGTGTTATTATGAAAGCGAAGTAAGTTTGTAAAGGAGTGTATTGTGCTAAGTGTTCATGAGGACACCGGCCTCATAAGAGTCGGGCAACATAAACTACTTAGGCGTATGGGTGTGGGTGCGTGTATGTGATGGCGTGTAGGTGTTCCTGAGGACACCGGTCTCATAAGAGTCCGGGCAACAGGAACTACCCAGATGCATGTGTGTGTGCATAATAATATATAAACATAAGTACTAGGAATAAGGTAACATAGTGACTAACAAGTGAACGGTGCAGTATAGCTGTTTGCACCAGACAACCCAGTGCTTTGTTTCTGTAGTAAAAATGATTTAAAATGTTTTTTGAACGTAAATTATGATTTTAATAAGCGGAGAGGTGGGGGAATATTGTTCCAGCACTTGGTTGCCTGGTAGCGAAAACTTCCCCGAAATGCCACCGTTTTGTGCTTGCTATAGTGCAGTAAGTTCCTTGTCGGTCTGCGGCTGTATTTGTTTTGAGGGGGATCTAGTTTCTCAAAAAGGTACTCCGGTGATTCGAATGTCATAATAGAATGAATGAGCGCTGCGAGATGCAAATGACGCCGCGAGGCCATGTTGAGAGTACGCGAGTTGTTCAGGTATGGCGTGATGTGCGATCGCGGCGGAATAACATAGCAAAATCGGCAGCACGCATTTTGAATTCTTTGCACCAGACGGACCGTTTTTGACGTCAATCGTGGTCCATACACTAGGTCTCCATAGTTTAATTTTGACAAAATTAGAGACTCGCAGACTTTGATGCGTACGTCTTCTTTTAAAAACATTCTGATTTTGTACAACAATTTTAGCCTAAAAAAACAATTCTTCACTATATTTAAAATATGATTCTCGAAACGTAGTGCGCTATCAAATAATATGCCCAGATTCCTGGCTTCATTCACCTGCTCAATGCTTTTACCTAGAATGCTGATGTTAAGAGTTTTCGCTGTCATTTCATCAATTAAACGTTTTGAACCGATTACCATAAATTTTGATTTGGAAGGATTTAAAAAAAGAGAATTATTCTGTGCCCAGAGAGATATTCGATCAAGGTCATCGTTGATTTTATTTATTTCGGAAGAAACATTTTCAGGGCGCATTGGCAAGTATAGTTGCACATCGTCGGCATACAGGTGAAATTTGCAGTGTCTCATATGCCAGCATATGTCAGCGCTATAAATAATAAAAAGCAGTGGGCCAAGAATTGACCCCTGCGGCACGCCACAATTTACAGACCGTATTGATGACGATAGTTGTGTCCCGTCTTCACGAGTTATACGCACAAACTGAGAACGGTCACTTAGGTAACTGTTGAACCACTTAATCGAAGGAGTGTCAACACCGTAATAAGAAAGCTTAGAGAGTAGCAATGGAACACTTATCGAGTCAAAAGCACGTGAAAAGTCGAGAAGCACCAAGACCGAACACAATCCCTGGTCCTGACTAACGAGCATGTTATCAACAACGTCTAACAATGCAGTGGTTGTCCCCCTGCCTTTCCTGAAACCTGACTGAAAACAAGGTAAAATACTATTTCGTTCAACAAACCCACTCAATTGATTGTATACTACCCTTTCAATAACTTTAGAGAGGACCGGAAGTATACTTATTGGTCTCAAATCTTTGATTTCCAATGGTTGCGTGATTTTAGGTATCGGGTTTACTGAGGCTACTTTCCATTGATTGGGAAAGGTAGAAGAAGTGATTGACCTGTTAACAATACTAGTTATTGTGGACAGGGTGTGAGGTAAAGTTAGTAGCACCATGTCCATGGATAACCCATCCACTCCTTTTGCGTTAGTTTTAATTGACATAAGAATCTTGGCTACTTCGTGATCATGAACTGGCTGTAAAGAAAATATTTCGCTAGAATGCTTATTAAATTCAAAATATGTTAAATTAGATATAGGGACTGTAACTACTGGAACATTCAAAAAGTGGTCATTAATGTCATCAGGCCGATCAAAGTTGTCAGGCAAGCAGTTATCATTTTTAGCAGGTAAAACATCATCTTTTAAATTTTTCCACAATCTTTTTTCATTTTTAATTTCAGAGTTAATGCGAAAATCATAATACGCACGAGTTTCATTATGAATACTTTGAATGACTAAAGTTTTTAGCTCTTTGTATTGTATCCGATGTCTATCAAGTTTGGTTTTACGGTATCTATCGTGTGCCTCGTTGCGACAGTTTATCATGGCTTTTATTGCGTAAGTGATCCATGGTATGTGCTTATCCTTTAACAAAATTGTTTTCGAGGGTGCATGCTCATCAAATAAGGCGGTGACAATAGTCGTAAACACATTAACCATCCCATCCACGGTAGGCTCATTGATGACCGCATGCCAATCTATTCGCGCCACCTCATCATCAAACTGATTACGATCTATTTCTTTGAGTGGTCTATATACAATTTTTTTGCGTGGTATTTTATCACGCTTTATATTTAGTGTCACTGAAACAAACGAATGTCCAAAAGAACCAGTGATGTTATTGACACTAACATCACGTGTGCGACAATCTGTGCAAATGACATCAATAAGTGTTTCACTGTGATCCGTAAAATGTGTCGGTACCGTCACGACTTGAGTCAGGTCGGTGTAGTTAAGGAACTGCTTTAGCTTGCGTGATTCACTACTGTCTGGATTCAGTAGATCAATATTAAAATCTCCCAAGATAACAATCCCGTCATAGCCAGAGAAGTGAGTCACCGATTCGGTCAATGCATCTATGAATATATCAACGCATACCCATTGCGGCCGGTAAGCAGTGCCAATGGCTAGACGAGCGCCATTTACAGATATCGACAACCACATTTGCTCTATTTGTGTACCAGGGTAACTTATATTACGGGCATTGATACCGCGCTTGACGTAGAATCCTACGCCCCCTCCTCTTCCTCGACAAACATGAAGAGGGCGCGGTGTGTTGCGAAATCTGTAACCAGGAATTTTCGGCGCACGCGCCTCCTCACGTGCCCTAATCCAGGTCTCGTTAACAGCTACAATATCACATTTATATTTTTGCATTGCAATAAGAAAATCATTGTGTCCCGTGCATAAAGACCCTGCATTATAAAGTCCTAACGAACAATGTCTTGGACTAGACATCAAAGTGTTTTTCTATATTCTGTAAAGTTATAAGTTCTATAGCGCCGCGGATATCCGCGCGTGTAATAACAAAAAGTGACATCCAACGAACGTATTTAAAGTAGCACACTAAGTCAATAACATACCTGGTATAGCCATAAAATGTTAAGGGTTGCAATAAAATAAAATATGTAAATAGTAATACTGAAAGTGGATAAAATACATACATAAGTTTAAATATTGTGTTCTGTGGTGATCGTTTGTTATGTCGGTGAATAGAGAAAATTATAGCAATATTCGATGCTGTAGCAGCACAAACACATGACACACTAAATGACAATTTTACATAGAAATTTTTACATAAGCCAAACAAAAGTAACAAAAACAACATGAATAACACAACATACTCGTATAGGTAAAAGTTATGAAAGCTAATCAAATAACTTCGAAGAACTAACATCCTATATCGCAATCGTGTCAGCAGGACCAACGACGTCTGGACCAAAAACCCGTACTAGGTCGGTCTCCGAGCGCAGCCGGTGGCGAGGAGAGTCCGCGCTTTGGTGCTGGCGGGCATACACCCTACCATCCTTGGACCATACGAATCTCCATTTCAATCGTGCACCGATCTCCCGCGCCCTCTGCAATAGCTGCCTGTTTTCCCATGTGAGCCTTTCGTTCACATAGAAACGCCGCGATTCACCGACGAGACCGGCGTCCGCAGTGGTGACGTCGCGGCGCACACGCGCAGCACGTAACAAGTCATCGCGCAGCACGCGCCGCGTCAGTCGCACGGCGATCGGCCGCGCGCGCGAGAGTCAAAACTACATGCACGACGGCTTCTCCTTTAGACTCCGGGACTCCCACGATGTCTACGTCATTCGACAAAGACTGCTGCTCCGCATGACGAAGGTGGTCCTGCAGACGCTGCACGCTCTCACGAAGCTTTCCATTTTCTTTTCTTAAGGCATCTATGGTTTTGGTCTTCTCTTCTATCGTTAACTTAAGACTCTCAAATTGTCCATCAATGGACGACAGAGAGACTTGAAAACTCTCAAAAATGTCGTTCATGGACTGCAACTTCTGCTCAACTATTCGTCCCACAGATTCCGTTACAGCTTTGCTAATTTCAGCTTTAATGATCGACGTAAGATTTGCCTTTGTAATGGTCATTTCTTCTCCAGAGTCGTCCTCAAGGATCTGTGCTGACGAGGACGACGTTGGCTTTCATAGCATCCTCCTGCATAGCACCTTCACCGGTACTCATTGAGGCGGAAGCACGCACGGGTGTGTTGCTGTTGTCACCCCGCTTCTCCTTGTTTCGGCAGCCTAAACATTTCCAGCTATCCTTAAGCGTCTGTTTCATTCCACTGAATGAACGCTGAGTGACATTAGCGCAATCCAAATCATAGTGACTGTGACAAAAAGTACACTGCATAAATTCTTTCCCAGTGATTGTTTTCAAGCATCCAGTGCACGAAGGTTTCTTGAATTCCATTGTTGTATATATTCCAAGATAAAATGCAATAAAAAATAAAAAATCCAGATGCAAAAAGTTTTCAAGGATCAGATTTGAACCACCTTACACCGAACCAGTCTCTTGAGAAATCGACCCGTGTGCGAACACGGCCAGGTAGTTTGTTGCGTGGCAGTGTGAAATAAGATATCTGTATGCACTAATGGGACGAACCGTAACAAGCGGCTAATGAGTTGCAACGTTCAATGCCAAGGTTAAACGGGTCAAACGCACAATGACATTCACTTTTTTGCACTATGATTTGATAAGTTTTTACAAATTACGACTCAAGTTCGTGATGTTATTGAAAAAAAATTGCACAAATGTATAAGCAATGCTATTACGAGTTCACTGAAGTATACTTTGTTATGTAAAACAAACTTTTTACTTAGTTTTTGGTTTAAAAACAGAGAGCAAAATCAGACGTGTGTTTATCTCACAAGGTCTCGCGACCAATCCATTACAATTAATATAACCGGCGAATTTAGTTTTTTTTCCTTAGAATACTATGCCTGTAACCATAACTGTGCCTGTGGGGTGATTGCGTATCTGTTGTTGCAATCAAAAACTTATTGCATTTGTCAGCTTTGACATTATTTTGATCATCGATTGCAATAAAAAACTAATTGAAACAAAACTTATCTTTGACAAGGAACGATTGCAACAAGACAAACATGAGATAGCGAATTGAAGCTTCGCTTTGTAAAACTAGATGACAACAGATATATGTAATGGTCGATAAATAATGGCAACAAGATAGGTAATCGCTGTTCCATGTTAGTATAATTTACTTGTTAATATCAAACTTTTGATTGCAACAAAATTACACAATTTTCTAGCTGCTCTCATATCAGCGACGACGGTAAAGGCCTGCGCACACCTAGGCCGCTGGCGAACGCGATGTGAAACGCTATCAAATTTGACAGCGATATTTGATAGCGTTTCACTGATCGCTACCGCCAGCGAGCTAGGTGTGCGCAGGCCTTTAAAGTTACGATGTAAATAATTTAAGTTTAAAAAACTTGAGAAACCGACTTCATTGTCAAACGGCTAAACCGATTTTAATCAAATTTGTTTGGGACAATCTGGACGTAAGAATAACCTTCCAAATAAAAAAATAATTTTCTAAATCGGTTCATAAATGACGGAGGCATGCAGTTACAAACATTAAAAAAATTCTTAAAAAAAAATGGCAACACCGATATTAATAAAATTAAAATGGGACCAATCTGGAAGCAGTACCTTTCAGATAAAAAAATAATTTTTCAAATCGGCTCACAAATGACGAAGTTATGCGGTAACAAACATTAAAAAAAAAAATAAAAAAAAAAAAAACATACAACCGAATTGAGAACCTCCTCCTTTTTGATTGGAAGTCGGTTAAAAAGCACACATAAAACCCTAATGACATAATAATAAGGGCTGATCATTACCTGATATAATGACAAACCACTGACATACCACTGATGATCACTGGTGTCATGATGTCTTTCTCTGGCCACAGTGTGAAGTCTCTTTTGTGGCGGCCACAGTCGTGACGTAAGAAATTCAGGTTAATTCAAATCAACCCTTCAAACCTATAGTAAAGACTACCATCAAACACTTCCCCATCAACTGCCCCAACCCGAGGCTTCACCTTTAGCAATAAAACAAACTCTGAATACGAAATATCAACGGTATTTATAATTGCAGTAAAAATAAAGCTTCACATCGGGAGGGCAGTGAGGCAAAAAATTAAAATCGCCTCCCTCAGGCCCTTTCCCTCGACATTTCGGGATTTGGCAGCTTTTAATGGACGGAGGAATTAAGACGAAGCTAATGTTTGTTTTTCTTCGATGGGAAATAAAGTGGACGTCTTCCCGATTTAGGAAAGTGGACGGAAAAGGAACTGAATTATATTTAATCGAGGAAGAACTGTGCCTCATGAACTTAATGTTCTCTTATATACCTTATTTTTTATATCTTTATAATAGGATATCGTTTTTCCTCTATCGAATTTGATTTAAAAAAGCGTACAAACTCATTTACATTAATAGTACCTACGCGTGTATATAATATACCTACTCGCGTACATTTCCGACGAACCCACCACAGGCAAACTATAGGCATTCCTACCACGTCCTCAAGCCCAGAAGCCTTCAATCTTCACCATCAATTTCCTTGCGATTTAATTTGCTGTAATAGAATCTACCCTATTTTTATGACGAGACATTTAATAAGAGGATTATATCCCGGGGCTAATGAAAACCGTGCGTGTCTTGCATCTACGAGATATTTCGTAATTTATAGTGCCACCTTCCAGGCCATAGATACTCGTAAATGCATATTAAGAACTAGGTACTGCCCGTGACTTTGCTTGAATGACACTTACTTGCGTGGAGTCTCCTGAACTAAGATTAAAATTTATACATTTTGGAGGACAATAACCGTAGGTTCGACGACTTCCAGCCTCCCGAACAAGCCGGGTTCCGGAAAGGCTTCAGTACCATAGACCACATCCACACGCTACGGCAGATTATACAGAAGACCGAGGAGTATAATCGGCCACTTTGCTTAGCGTTTGTGGACTATGAGAAAGCCTTCGATTCAGTCGAAACCTGGGCAGTGCTACAGTCGCTCCAGCGGTGTCAAATTGACTATCGGTATATCGAAGTGTTGAAATGTCTCTACAGGAATGCCACAATGTCTATTCGACTTCAGGACCAGAGTACAAATCCAATCCACATGCAAAAAGGGGTGAGACAGGGAGATGTAATATCTCCGAAACTGTTCACCTCGGCACTGGAGGATATTTTCAAGCTCGTGTCCTGGACAAGGTATGGCATCAACATCAACGGCGAATTCATCACTCACCTTCGATTTGCCGACGACATAGTCATAATGGCGGAGTCGCTGGAAGACTTAGGCACAATGCTCAGAGACCTCAATATTGTCTCCCAGCAGGTGGGTCTCAACATGAACATGAGCAAGACAAAAATCATGTCTAATGCTCATGTCACACCCGTGCCGGTACATGTTGGGAGCGATATCATCGAAGTTGTGGACCACTATGTTATAATAATATGTAATATTTGGGTCAAACGATCCAATTAGGTAGAGCCAACTTTGACAAAGAGGTCAGCCGACGAATCCAACTCGGATGGGCAGCGTTCGGGAAACTGCGTCACATCTTCTCGTCGCAGATACCACAGAGCCTCAAGACAAAAGTCTTTAATCAGTGCGTGTTGCCAGTGATGACATACGGAACTGAGACGTGGTCGCTAACTATAGGCCTCGTGCACAAGCTCAAAGTCGCGCAACGAGCTATGGAGAGAGCTATGCTGGGAGTTTCACTACGTGATAGAATCAGAAATGAGGATATCCGTAGAAGAACCAAGGTCACCGACATAGCTCGTAGAGTTAGTAAGTTGAAGTGGCAATGGGCAGGCCATATAGCTCGAAGAACCGACAACCGTTGGGGAATAAAGGTTCTCGAATGGCGACCACGAACCGGAAGACGAAGCGTTGGGCGCCCACCCACCAGATGGACCGACGACATTGTTAAGATCGCGGGAAGTCGATGGATGAAAAGGGCTCAGAATCGTTCTTCCTGGAAACGAGTAGGGGAGGCCTATGTCCAGCAGTGGACTTCTTCAGGCTGATAATGATGATGATGATGATGATGGAGGACAATAAAAAAAATTGAATATATTTAAAGTAAATAGGCTCATGACTTCCATACCCCCCCCCCCTGTGTGTTTGTTATCAAGTCACAAAAGAAGTACTACGGCCAAGTAGCGCCTTCTGGCTTACCACAAGCTCTGTCTGGCTCTGTTTTGAGTTTAATTTTGACAGCACTCACACATACTCAAAACCAGAGCCAGACAGAGCTTGTGGTAAGCCTACTGAAGTACTTCAAGATCTTTCTTAGTAGTCAGATAATTTATGCAATTGCATTTTTATTTTGACAAGTTTTAAGCTCTTCGCGGCTGGTCAGAAAACAAAACCCATGTCCAACTTATTCGGACAGTTTTATCCAAATTTATTTTACACATACACACTTTACTCCGTTATCACATCTGACCAGTCCACGCCATTACTCAGGCTTATCGTTATTGAAGGAAACCGGGGGAAACAGCTAGTTAATAACGCTTTTACAAATGATATTAATTACGTGGACTATGATGTATGGGTCACGGTTCAGGGAGCAAAGACCAGAGATTTGTAGAGGAAATTTATTAGTGGTCGTAAAGAAATGACCGATTATACTTGTAGAAGAAACATTTATTTTGTGGTTCCGGACTAACAAGACATACTTATTTCTACACAATAAGTCTCCAATACTAAATCTTATACCTTTAAACGAGAAAATCTTGTATATGTATATACTTATATTTAGGATCTCGGAAAGTGCGCCAACGATTTTCACGAAATTTAGTACACAGGGGTTTTCGGGGGCGATAAATTGATCTAGCTAGGATTCATTTTAAGAAAATGATTATTTCACCCCGATTTCAATAATTTAACATAAACTGAATATGTAACTGCTCCTGCCATTTATTGACGATTGTGAGCAACTAACTGCAAGCATATCCAGCAGATGGCGTTGTTCAGTTAGAATAAGCCATTAAAGATAATATGAATGATAATACCGAGCGAAGCTCGGTCACCAACTGCTTGTAATATATAAAAATAAATAAAAGTGAAGTTTAAAACCTTGAGAAACATTTGATAAAATTTCTATGGGACCAATCTGGAAGTATTAATTTTTTGATAAAAACATTTCAGTATCCAGTAATGCAATAACAAACATAAAAAAAAACAATCAAATTGAGAAACTCATTTTATTTGAAGTCGGTTTAACATAAATAATAAATATTTGAGTTAGTCAGTTCATTAGTAAAAATTAAAACCTTTGCCTACTTGCCTAACAAAGACTAGTCGGCGAACAAAAGACGAATCTCTTTATATATATTTTTATTTTATTTTTTATTGATGGTCATGTCTCAGGGCTCCCTAGCCCCAAACTAAACAAAGCTTTTACTAAGTAAACCAGCTATCTTAAATTGGTAATTGTATAATTCCAGGTGCACCTGTACTTCTCCGCCCTGCCTGAAGAGAAGGTGCCCTACGTGAACAGCGTCGGTGAGAAGTACCGCCTCAAGCAACTCCTGCAACAGCTACCACCACAGGACAATGAGGTAAGCTAAAACAGAATCTGCTTCACTACTCTGATTCCAAAGCAAAGCAGCTCCTGATACCTCGTATCGCGATCCTAAGGCCTCTGCCTCGAATTGAGCGGGCAGCGGGGCGGCAGCGGGGCAAGGCGGGGGGGAGGTCCATTTGATTTAACGCAAGAATCCTGCCGCTCCCGCGCCGCCGCCGCTGCCGCCCCGCTGCCCGCTAAATTTTAGGCTGAGGCTTTGTCGCGAACTGGCACCTTGTCATCTAGCTCTAAAGGCCTGTGCATATTTAGCGTGATGACGATGGCGATCAGTAAAACGCAGTCAAATATGACAGCGATATTTGACAGCGTTTCAAGGTTGCGCAAGGCTTTAGACTTTTAAAAGTAATCCTTGTGATACAACTGAATAAACGATTTTTGACTTTGGTCTTCTGGTAATAAGTTCTTTTATATGTTGTGTTATTCGTTCAAACCGGTGCTGGTGATTTAATTGTGCCTCAAGGGGCATTTCGTGCACTTGACACAATATGTATTCAAACTTAGCTACGACATGCCTCATGATGTTTGAGGGTCCTGGCACTAGGCACATACATGTCTCTTCTCTTCTTAAATGAGAGCTTAGGCTCTTGTCGAGGTTATGATGCGACCCTTATACGACACGACAGCGACCTTTTACTTTTGGCTCACGTAACTTATTCTTGGCCTTCCTCTTTCCCGTTTTACTTCAACCTTTCCTTTAAATATGTTTTTTATGTAGCTGTTATGTCGTAAGATATCCAAACATTTTAGGACATAAAACTAATTACATTGTAGAAGAGAAAAAAACATTCATTGAAATGAAACGTTCATTTACTGGATTTGAAATGATTGCATTGCTTATTGCAGCTGACTTTAGTACAATATACCTTCAAATGCGTGATCTAAGATCAACAACGAACTGGTTCCAGGCCCGCTACTGCCACGCGCTGTCAGACGAGGAGAGGAAGGAGCTAAGAGAGTTCAGCATACAGAGGAAGAGAGAGGCGCTCGGCAGGGGGCAAGTGAGACAGCTGCACGCGCCTGCGCCGTGCGAGAGGGTACGTACTGCATGCTTATATCACATCCTCTGTCTTACTCCTCGTAACGTTCTAAGACTCTTAGTAGAGCTCTTTTTTCCTGCTGTCAAACAGCACTGCTGTATTTTGGTTTGAAGGGTGTGGGTGCCGGTGAATGTATGCTACTGTATGCCTCAAGTTGATGGACGCATGGCGATGCATCGTAGGGCACGTTTCTGAGGTTCGTGACCTGCGAGGCAACGCTATAGGCGATGGTTACCACTTAGCATTAAATGGGCCATTTGCTTATTCCATCAATATAAATTAACAATCACCACAAACTAGCATACAAAATTACTTACTCCGCACTGTTGAGGTTTTTTTTGCAATCTGGACCTGTCTTTGGCATCCTTTGGCTTCATGGGCCTTCACGTCATCAACTGGCCTGCTTCGAGCTGCGTGGTCTCATGCATTTTATAAACCTATGCGAAATATAAATGTGGAATAAGCTTAGAAGACAAGTCACAAGACACTTGTTTAAAGAAAAGCCACTACAAAACAAGCTATCTATTACTCGTACAATTTGTTCGTCAGCCAATTCCAACATTTTCAATAGCGACTGGTTTTCATACAAATTAATTCACACAAGCCAAACCGTGCCCTTTAGGGATAACATTTTAATCGGGCAGTTCATAAATCATACGGAACCCTCTGGTACAGACACAATTGCACGCCGTTTTTGCAGACCCCTATTTGTTTTGGTCAGTTTTTTTTTGCAATATGTTTCGGAATCATTTTGCAAATAAAATGTCTTCTATCTTTTTTTTTAACGTTACACTTTGTATTTATCCTAAAATAAAATAGAATATCAAGTTCAAGCTAAAAGAACTTACAAAATACTCATCAAGTTAAAAAAGCTATAAAACTTTCTATTTAAAACTCAAACAAACCGGACCAATTAAAACTTGTGCCGTTAGAATTTGTTAAACCGGCAGATATTTTAATTATTCTCCACCCCAGCTCTTGAATTAAAACTCTTAATTAAGCCCCCCGACAGTAATTGTCCCAGGTTTGATTCCCGGGTCATTTCAAGACGTCTTTATTTTAAGAATTCTTTGGAAGTTTTAGATGCGCATTTTTATAGCTTCTTGTACAGTTGTTGCCTCGTAGTATTTCGGTTTCTACATTTTGCTACATTTGCGTTCCAATTAAATAAGTGTTCATTTTTATGGCACGGGCACGTCCTAGATGGACGTGCTTTGCGAGATAATGCAATTATTTTGTTGATGGCTATCTTGTTGTCTAGTGGTACCTAGTAACCCCGCCTTTCGATCCTACGGTCGCGGGTTTGAATCCAGTCGTGTACTTATGGTTTTTGCTGTTAGAAAAATGTATGTTACAACAATGCTTGTGCCGTACATCGTGAGGAAACCCGCGGCTTAGTCAGCTCCGCACGTATTGACCATGTCTTTCTTGTGGATTAGGCCGACTAAGCAATGAGGATGGTAGGTGCTGAGCAAACCTTTTCCATCTAAAATCCAGTCCTAGGCACTATGGCGTCCCGTAAGTAGGGGCATGAGTAAATACCAGTTGCCCCTAATATTGTACAAATCATTTTAGTAAATGCAAAGGCCAGTTTACTTTTATATTTTTTTACTTCTTCCATCTCCTTTTCTCACACAAAAAAAGTGGCTACGTTATTTTTCCTCAATGCACATCGATCTTGTAAGGAAAATTTGAATATATTTGCTCCTATGGAAAACTCACTCGCTTCCTGAAGAATATTTTCTAAATCATTTTCCCAGCATCTCGTATTTTCTCCATGTAACAGGAAACACAGTAATATTCCTGGCATGTCGACTTGTCGAAAACTCCGAGACGTGCAGACAACTCTAACTCACTTACTGTCTTCCTTCGGGACTAGGGATGTGCTTTCCAAATACAATTCGAATCTCGAAATATTATAAAACTATTTTAATGAATATTTAGGTACTATGATTTTATTTGAGTTTTGATAAGAATAGTGTTAAAACCTATGATAGTTTCAGAAGCTAAATCATGAAACAACACTAAACTTTCATCTTAGGCTACTTTCTGCTAAAAAAAACAGGCCTTTGCATCTTTTGTAGACGATTTAATTTTATAAGCGTCAAGGGCAACTGGTGTTTACATAAGCCCCTACGTCTATAAACACTACCAGATAGCCAAAATTATATAGACCAAAACCACTTTATTTCGTCCTGAGTACATCACTACGAGTTAGTTTGCCGTCTTCCTTGGGAATTCAATCAGGAGTCACCGACCACGTCCAACTCGTAGACGTATACTATAACGCCCCCTGGCGGCGAGACTTATACTTACAGTTAGGTACCATTACCACTTCAAAATTACGGTTTCACTCAACAAAAACCATGTATAATTTTTACGGTAATTTTTTTTTTGCTATAAAGAAACAAAATATAATTATACTAGCTGTGCCCGCGACTTCGTCCGCGTGGTATAGTGTTTATGGGTTGCATTTTTAATTTGCAGCGGAAGAAAACAGTAATTAAATAACAACGTCATATTCGCGTGCACGTGACACAGTCGTCTGCCCTCTTACTAAACTTAGACATATGGCGTCGTACTACGCCACACTATCATCCCCCCCGCATTCCTCTCCGAACTCCCCCCACTCTCCTCAACACCCCCCTGCACTCCCCCCAGACTCCCCTGTACTCCCCCCCCCCCCTTCCCTCCACACTCCCCCCTGTACTCCCCTCCACACTCCCCCCACACCTCCCCTCCACACTCCTCCTGCACTCCCCTCCTCACTCCCCCCGCACCTTCCCTCCACACTCCCCCCGCACCACCCCTCCACACTCCCCCCTGTACTCCCCTCCACACTCCCCCCCACCTCCCCTCCACACTCCCCCTGTACTCCCCTCCACACTCCCCCCGCACCTCCCCCCTGTACTCCCCTCTGTACTCCCCTCCACACTCCCCCCGCACCTCCCCTCCACACTCCCCCTGTACTCCTCTACACACTCCCCCCTGTACTCTCCTACACACTCCCCCCGCACCTCCCCTCCACACTCCCCCCTGTACTCCCCTCCACGCTCCCCCCGCACCTCCCCTCCACACTCCCCCCTGTACTCCCCTCCCTCTACCCCCCCAGCACAAACTTTGAATGTCATATTTTTTTATATCAAATGAACATCAACAGACTAAAAAATAAGTTTTAAGTTTCTAGCTCTAAAAATGACGATACTTCCATACAACTTTCAACCCCTATTTTCAACCCCTTACAACCCTTTTTCGCAATAAAAAGTAGCCTATGTCCTTCCCCAGGCCCTCAACTATCTGTGTACCAAATTTCATTTCAATAGGTTCAGTAGTTTTGGCGTGAAAGCCACACAGACAGAGTTACAAACGCATTTATAATATTAGTATGGATTGTGGGCTATTCACACAATACTATCTACTACCAAACCAAGGCCAAACTAAGCAAACTAAGCAGAGCTTACACCGTGAGAACTAGATAGCTGATATAATACTTATGCACATTTTTTTTTAAATACGTACTAAGAATACAATATAAGACCCAGACAGAGAACAAACATCTGCGTTCACCACATAAATATTTTGTTCTCAGTGGGGATCGAACCCATAGCCTATACGGCACAGAAGGCAGAGCTTACTAAGAAAGACTAACTGAGCTGAAGCCAGTCAAATAGACTATGGGTTTGTGTACATTTATCGTTAACCATAACACTTCTTTACAAATCCTAGGTAACACGCGTTTCTGCGTATTGTCTTACTGCCAGTTATGTAAAAGCTTCATGTTTATTGAACTCTGGAACACATAAACTGTGAATGTTGCTAATCTTCTCTTCTTGATAAAGTACAGATGCCTTTTCTTGTTTAAAGTAGAACAGTATGGAATATGGGCGCAGCGCAAGAATATAGACTGTAGTTTTGTCTAGTTCTGTGTTATAGGACTCTCAGGCTATACAAGGTGTATCTAAATATGTGTACTATGCGAAGGTGGGGGGTTTCAGACCACAATGGTGATCAGTTGTGGAGGGGAGATAATTAAAAATTCCTATTTTCAGTTTCCCATACAAAAATATTTAATTTCATAATGCCTAAATAAATTGACAACCCTATCCTTGCAACCCCTTGACCCCTTGACCTACTACCTCTGTAGGTCTACTACTACTACCTACTACCTCTGTAGCTGAGTTTAGGGTTGTCACTTTGTATAAAGTCAGCTGTTAATGTTGAAACTTCGTTGCAGTTTTTTTTCAGAGATACCAATTGAAGTTTGAAAAGTCGTTGAACAAAAGATGTTCCCCGGGGGGTGGAAATTCACCCCCCTTCAGGATAGTACACATATTTTGATACACGTTGTATATGAACCACTTTCCATCAGGTAGGCCAAGCTGTTTGCCAAGTGCGGAACCGCTCAAACAACAATTACTGTTAGAAACTTTCAACTTCACACAAGCCACAACCAGTGGATTATTTTCATCTGTCAGAAAGATGTTTTAATCTGTCCCCCTGTTTGGTTCATGTGTCCCCTTACTTACGGGGACAAATCAGTGGGGCGGATGGGAAAAATCCCAACCAGCCATCAAGGCAGAGTTCTTTTGGCTACAGAACTGTCATGGCTTAACAAATAGGACCTATTAACGAACAAGACTATCGTAGAAAGTTATTTAACTTTCTAATAATCATAAAATCTGAGCGCAGCGTTGCATAAAATTACCACAGTTATGAAAATTCCTAGAGACGCGGCCGCGACTCCGTGAAATTACCCCCCATCACCCCCTTCACCCCCCATCACCCCTGACGACCCCTTTCAACCCCTATTTGAACAATTAGCGATTAATGTAGTGGAAATACTCTCGAACCGCCAATTGTCGTCTGCGACCACTCTTTTTTTGGAGGGTGCGTTTCCATTGACTAATCTGATAGGGACAGTTTAGCCAGCGTAGCTATTGGCGGGTCAAAAGTGAGTTCTTTTTAATTTAACAGCCAATTGCTGATGGAAAATACGCCAAACGGCTAGTTTCAGGCCAGCCAAGCTACATATCGGCCGTATTTACGTTGCAAGTCACAATCGTACAGGCCTGCTATTTGTTGCTCTTTGTAGCAAACTTTACTGCACTATCCTTTACCTATCTAACAATGAACTCTATTCTATCTATTTTTCGTATTATTTGTATAAGTATTGATAATTACCCACCTGCTAAGTAGAAGTTGTACCTTAGAAGCTACCTGATATTATTATGTGCATTGACTATGTGCACAATTATTTCTTCAATAAAAACCACAGAATTTACAAACATCGTAGAACGTTTGTTGTTCCCGTGAGTATCGAAATCATGCCCTCGAGATAACAATACTAGTTCTAGGACACCACACATCTGGGAGCCAGGTCCTAGCGACTAGGTCACTAATGAGTTTAATGATGTTGGGGTCACCGAACGCAAGACGTCAGTATACAACATAGAATATAAAATAATAATACAACTTAAAATCCTTTCACCACACTTGGTTCGAAAGAACCAAAGAATCAGTGACACGATAAGAAGAAGAACATAGAATAAACAAGGTGGCAGTGGAAACAGCAGCCCATCAAGTAATCGTTCGTTTCAGTGCCGCGAGTGGTCTAACGACGCCTCCGCTAAGTGCGGCTCCATCTGTCGCTTGCCTATTGTCTATGTTCGACGTAACCCATTTCAATAGTAAGGTAAATTACTTCTTCTTAAATAGACCACTACAATCTGGGCCTCTTCAAGGCAAGAGTTAATAGGTGTCTTCTAGACCATCCTGCTCCATCGTCGGCTACATCGTCGCTTACCATCAGGTGAGATTGTAGCCAAAAGATGGTCTATCTATATCATGAAAATAAAAGTAACTTGTTCTCAATATTTTACCAACGTGACCGATGTTTCCCAAAAAAGTTAATTGGGGCCCGACCGTATTTAATTTCAAACCCATGACCTTACAATGAAAGCTCTGCCACTTGACTAATGTCTTCAAAACACCTGTTTTCAAATAAATCGCTTGGCTTATTTTCCCTCGCAAATAATCCCCCTCGCGCATAAGTTTTTCTGACAAAAACAATATGGCCACGTGTGGTTTGGCAACGCCATTACAACTTATATCTTGTACCTACTGATGTAAGTACTTAAGTGTATTGTATTGGTTATAAAAGTAAACAGGCCTTTAAATCCTAATCTAGATGATTTGTATTACGTCAGGGGCAACTGTTTTTGCTCAGCCCTTACTTACGGGACGCTATAGTGCCCGGAACAGGATTTTTAGATGGAGTAGGCTTGCCCAGCACTTATGCCATCCTGACAGCTTAGTCAGCCTAATCCACAGGAAAGACATGGTCAATACGTGCGGAGCTGACTAAGCCGCGGGTTTGCTCACGATGTTTTCCTTCACTGTTTGACAGTTTGAGACCACTGGAATTGTGCACATAATTATTTCGAAGAGAAAAATCCATAGCTGCACCAGCGGATTTGAACCCGCGACCTGCAAGAGAAATCTGCATCAAAACCCCGATAAGAGCTAAGCTCTTAAATTTAAGAAGAAGAAGTATACTAAAATCATACTCAGGTTAGGCCACTACACTTGAGAAAATTTTTATATTTTTAGATTTATGTTCCATAATGTAGGCTCTGTCGCTTAGACCAGTCGTTTAGATCCCAAACACCAAGCTTAAACATTCACCGAACGAACTTTTCAGCTCAGCTCACCTAACAAAGTTTTCCAATAAACACTTTCCACCACACCTGTCGCCGCACATAAATACAATCTTTCGGAAACTTCCACAAAAGACAAACTGTGTAACGTACAGCGCCATCTATTATGACAGTTGTGATTTATTCCCGCGAGTAATGAGCACGCGTCGCCAACAGATGCCGCTACTGAGTTGTTTATTGGAGTTCCCTAGATTTATTGCCGGGGGTGCTGATTTTAGGGGTTGTTTTATTGTTCTGTGCAAGTGAAAATGTACGTTGAACAGCTGGATAATGGTATTATTGTCAGAAGCACTGTGGTTATGAAAATAATTGTCTAATACCAAAAAGAATTACTTCCTACTAGGTACTTGAATAATGATTTAAGCATTGAAATTATTATTTTAGCATCGATCGCAACCAAATGCATACAGAGGTCTACTGCTAGAAATACTACTACTTCTCTATAAGTCGCAAGTCCGGCCTCACATGGAGTATTGTTGTCACCTCTGGGCAGGAGCACCTGGATACCAGCTTGGACCCCTTGATTCGATCCAAAGACGGGTTGTGAGAATTGTTGACGATCCCAAGCTCACAAGCGGTATTGAGTCTGACACGCACAATGAGGAGAGACTTCTCCTCATTGTGCGTGTTCTACCGCTTGTATAATGGGGTATGCTCTGAAGAACTGTTTGAAATCATGCCAACAGCTACATTCTACCATCGCACTGCTCGCCATAGGCAGAGAGTTCATCCCCCCACCTTAGAGCCTGGGTGGTCCCAAAAAATCCCAGCTGAACATGCTGCCATGATTATGCACCTTGCTTTCTATTATTATCGTTATTCTTGTATTCGATTTCCAAAACTTTTATTTTAAAACTAGCGAAGTAGCGACCTCTTGTTGTAATTTAGTGAACTGAAAACTTTTCGTCTAAATAGTCTCAAAACGCCGAATATAGATGGCACCTTTGGGCATCTGATATGATTCACAGGTTATCCGCTAGATGTCTTTGCTTGATGCTTCTTTACTTTTTCACTAGATGTCGCTTCAATAACCTTCAGCATCTTTACATAGATGGCGCTGGTAGAACGAACTGTAAGCTCAGTCTACAACAAAAGCTAGATGTCGCTACGCAACATGTTAATGAAAATAAAAGAAAGTTTTGTAGGTTTATGGTTCCATTATTATTTTATATTTGTTATAAAAAGCTTTGCACGGTGGTGTTACATTTTGTTAAGGCGTGGGAACACTATGCTCATCAGGGTACTGCTGAGATTTATAAAATTCTTGACCTTTTTTTATAAACTACACGAATAATGTTATAATTGCTTGTTACAAATACCAGTAGGTAGGTATTATTTACATTTTCCCTTCAGCTTTTTACAGGAAATAAGATGATATACTTAGTCGAGAGTGTCGTTAATTTATTTTATTTTATTCAGACAAAATGCTATTTGGGCTTACAGCTCGTGCCAAAGCGCCCAAATGCTAGGAACATATTACACCTAATATAGCTTAAATAAAAATTATAGATATGAATATTCCACAGTCATAAGTGATGGTCCCAGCATGGAATAGGACCTCTCCATCACCACCGTATGGATGCCATAACAGGTGGAAGGAAAGCGATAGTGGATAACCAGCAGCATTTCCAGAGTAGTCTTGAACACTAATGTTGGGGACCCAATCCACCTGCCATGCGTGATGGATGACTAATATTATCATCAAAATATGAAGAGGCCTAGTCCAGGATGGGAGAACCAGGCCACCCACCTGATGTTGAGTGATCACTTCTGCTTATAACAATAGCATTAGGTAAACCTAAACCTAAGGACGTTCTATGTGGCAGGCATTGTGTTGCGTCTAAAACGTAAAGGACTCTTCGTAGGACGTCTTCCTTCCACCACACAAATCTGTAAATCCTTATAAAAATGAATGAACAACTAAATTCATTCATGACGAACTCCAAACAAAAGCCATTGACCATCTACTCCAGACAACAGTCAAATAATCACGTTTTTCAATCCATTGTGTTCTTTTGTTTATCGAACGGACAAACAGACAGCCTTTAGTACCGAGTTGTAAGGATTTTTACAACTTTACGGATGTTTGGATGGTGACGTGAGAAGTTCGAGCATGAAGGTAACTTTGATTGATGTTTTTTTATCAATGAACGTAGTCCCTTTCAAATCTAAAGTGTATTTATTCAGTAGGATTGCAAGAATCACTTTGAAACGTCATATAAAGCTAGGTGAGACTAGGTGCCAGTTCCACGCGACCAAGCCTAAAATAACAGGCAACAAACTACGGCTCGGTTCCTACCGTTTTTTTTATATTATGATCCTTTTATAAATCAATAATAATCTAAAATAATAGCAGTGAAGTTCCAGTGTGGTGCCATTTCACTTAGTGAAGGCCTGCGCACACCTAGTTCGCTGGCGGTAGCGATCAGTGAAACGCTGTCAAATATCGCTGCCAGATTTAAAATTTGACAGCGATATTTGACAGCGTTTCACTGATCGCTACCGCCAGCGAACTAGGTGTGTTCGAGCCTTGAGACGTATGCAATAATACAAAAGCAAAAGTTTCAAAGACAGCACACGCTATCGCACATCACACACGGCAAATAAGTACTGGTAGAGAATAATAGGCTAGCTATGGCTTGGCAGAGGACCCAATTCTTGGTGTAGTGTCAGTGTTGTTTTGAACCAGTGTGGTAAAAGGATTTAAAGTGCGCCTCAGAGGCTCTTGGTGGTTAGTGGTAGGTTCGTCTTCCGATCCTAATGACGCAGGTTGGAATCCAGTAATGTGAGTCTTTCTTATGCTCTGACGTTTAAGGTTCCGCCCGCACATATTACACAGCCTTGTGTATTGGGCCATATTATATCCGTGATCTCTGCCTACCCCCATGGGAATAAGGCGTGATTTTATGCATGTATGTATGTATTAGTTAGGCCATATGAAAAATGAAATGAAATGAAAAAAAAGTTTATTGAATGAACACAAGAGAAAAAACAAACAAGAACCTTAAATACAAACAAGGTATAGGTACAAGGCGAGATGTTTGAGACAAAAGGGAATATGAAAATTGTCTAACTACTAGGAAAGAGTCCCGCGCACCCACCCATCCACCTATAAGAGCTTTTTTTTTTGTGTTGTGTTCACTCAACAGGTTTCAGCTCAGTATAATGCTGAATAGGTCGGCAGGTACCTATCCAACGCTGATTTTCAGCTGAACCGTGTGAGGCATATTGTAGGTATAAGTGCTGAGAAGCCTACTAAAAACAAAATCACCCTGCAAATAGACACATAAGTGAAAAAATGCTCCTGGCACTTTATAAATCAACTAAAATCAGATAAAGAACACTATTTAAACTTAAAAAAAATTTTGTAAATAGGTATTGCAAAAAAATTGTTAGAGTACCAAGTCGTAAACTGTCAGTTTTTATGATGATCTATTATAAAGGCAATGTATCTATTTGGCCACATTCCCAATGACTACAAGCCAGGCTGAACAATGACTTCCACTCAACTCATGAATGAACGAGCTATATTTAGAGTCTCAGTCTCGCCATTCATGATTCTTGAACAGAATGTAGGAGTTACGTTGGTAGATCATTTACGTCATCATAATTACAAGTCACAAGGTGTTTATTCAATCTTCTTCTTCTTCCAATCGTGTCACTGACTTTTTTGAACCAGTGTGGTGCAAGGATTTTGTGTAGTGTTAAGTGCCCTTTGATACACTTGACACAATGACAATAAGTTTGTTTGATTTTTGTAATGATCTTTCTTATTTAGTCTTTTTTTAGGGTTCCGTAGCCAAATTGCAAAAACGGAACCCTTATAGATTCGTCATGTCTGTCTGTCTGTCTGTCTGTCTGTCTGTCCGGCCGTGTCACAGCCTTTTTCTCCGAAACCATAAGAGCTAGACTGATGAAACTTGGTGAGTAGATGTATTCTGTGAACCGCATTAAGGTTTTTACACAAAAATAGAAAAAAAAACTATAAATTTTGGGGGTCCCCATACTTGAAACTGAAACTCAAAAATGATTTTTTCATCGAACCCATACGTGTCTCTATGGATAGGTCTTCAAAAATGATGTTGAGGTTTCTAATATCGTTTTTTTCTAAACTGAATAGTTTGCGCGAGAGACACTTCCAAAGTGGAAAAAAGTTGGTCCCCCCCCCCCTCTAACTTCTAAAATAAGAGAAAGATAAAACTAAAAAAAATATATGTTGTACATTACTATGCAAACTTCCAACGATATTTGGTTTGAACGAGATCTAGTCAGTAGTTTTTTTTTTATACGTCATAAATTGTAAACCGCAATTTACCTTTCGACGAACTACAAAAACCTTTATATTATTATGTTAATTGATGCTACGGAACCCTTCATGGGCGAGTCCGACTCGCACTTGGCTGTTTTTTTTTTGTTACTAATGCGTATGATCATAAATTTACTAACTGTTAGGCATTATCATCTTCAGCCTGAAGAAATCCACCACTGGATATAGGCCTTCCCTACACATTTCCAGGAAGATTCAATAAAACCACGTGACCTAAGCCTGGACTAAAGGATAGCAAATGGTTACTGACGTCTAGTGTTTTTTATGCTCTTTCAATAAAAATGATGATACCTAATGATGTATGAAAAAGCTCCAGTGCGCTCCGTTTCACTAAAATGTGGTAAGACCATATGGCTCTGGGCTTTATAATGCGTAATAAAAAACAATGACTCTGAATTGTGCCTCATACGTCCACAAAAACGGCTCGTGTCCTCAGACGGGACAAAAAAATCTTATTCAAATTGAGAGGGAGGGTTTTTGCCCTCTTAACGCACCTGCCCTGACTGACGGCACAACTGACTTTATAACCACTGCTTTTAGGGAAGATTAAACTTAATTTAAAAGTAAGTACCTACGTACTTTACATAACCGTACTGTACTGACCAAATTGAAATCACAAGACTTCAACTAAAGTGCCAAATAATTGTGGCAAATCCCACTGCACATCTACTCGTATGTTTACTAAAAAATCGAATTTTAGATTATCGTTTCGCATTTAAAAAATAACCACAGTCTTTATTTTACAAATTAAAAACACGCAAGCAAGCAAATTAGAGAAGCTAAGAAATGAATATTATTATAATCTATCGAAAAATAATAGGTATAAGCTAGGGTTCTTAAAAAGGGCGTTTTAAAAGTTTTAAAGGGTCGGCATCGCGCTTGTGATGCTTCTGGCATTGCAGGCGTCCATAGGCTACGGTAACCGCTTCCCATCAGGTGGGCCGTAGGCATGCTTGTTTGTCTACTTTGTTGCATAAAAAAGGAAATGTTACAATTTGGAGGCGAACTAACAATCTACTAATGCAAAACAAACTTATTAGAAACATATGACTTATCATATACTTACCTAGTTTTTTCACAGCCTAGCCCACTTTCAGAGCATTACGTTAAGCCCTGCTCTACTTCAGTAATGGCTTCGAGGCCCTAATTTAGGTCGTCGGCCGCCTTTGAACGTTTTTATAAAATCTTATTACCTACTTACCAACAAACATAAAATAAAACTCGCAAAAAAGATACTTTCTTTTCGGTAGTTTTGTTGCAAACAATTTTAAAATACGTGCATTCATTCAATTTCAAAGTTGGCGTGGTACCAACACTGCCATTTAGCGGTTTGCTTGGAAGCCTTTTACGAATAAATGCTTTAGTTATTTAGTCTTTTATGAGTTTTTGAATTATAAAATCTATTAATAACCACAGGATTACGTGATATAGACACAACATAGGGTATAAATGCCAATGCGCTATTCATATGCTATTTGTGCCTATTACATAAGTTTGCTCTACATTTTTCTTCAATTTCATCTATATTTATAAAAGAAAGTCGTGTCAGTTACACTATTTATAACTCAAGAACGGCGGAACCGATTTGGCAGAAAATTAGTGGGGAGGTAGCTTAGAACCGGGAGAAGGACATAGGATACTTTTTATCCCGAAAAAGCAACGGGAACGGGGTGTTACGGGAACGGGCGAGCGAAGCCGCGGGCGGCCACTAGTTTATTATAAAATTAAGTCGTGTTAGTTATATTACTCAAGAACGGCTGAACCGATTTTGCTGAAAATTAGTGGAGAGGTAGCTTAAAATCAAGAGACGGACATAGAATATTTTTTATCCTGAAAAAGTAACGGAAACTGCTAGTTTTTTATAGTTTTAGGAAGGTAATAACTTCCTCAGTGACGCTGCTGAGTTATTCAGTGGCGTTTAGTGAAATATTTTTTAATAGTGGTAAATTGCACAGTAGTAGTAAATACGGTGTTGAAGCTTTGCAGCCATTAATTAATACATAATTAAAATAGACGTTTTTATTGCACAAATCTGCGCCTAATGTCGAAAAAAGTCATCAAGCGACAGATGTCTTCGTACACGCTCTAATAAATACTCAGGGCTGTCCAAATATAACGATACATCTCATTTTGATTGTCTCAGCTCAGTTGGTAGTAGCTCTGCCTTCCGCGCCGTAGGTTGTGGGTTCGATCCCCAGCCCCACCGAGAAGAAATATTTGTGTGGAGAACACAGATGTTTGTTCTCTGTCTGGGTGTTATATTTTATTCTATGTATTTAAAAAAAAAACTTATAAGTATTATTTCAGCTATCTGTTTCCCATAGTACAAGCTCTGCTTAATTTAAGGCTAGATGTGTGAATTGTCCACAATATTTTATTTTTATTGTGACATGAAAATAATTTATGTATAGTCATAAAGCCAGGACTTACTGCAAAACAGCATAGAGTACCTACTGTGAGCACATCGAACAAACCTGTCGATAAAATAAATCAAAAATTCCATACAACCCTAAGAAGGTTTATGATCAAAATATTGAAATGACACGGTATTTATATTTTCTATCTTTCACCCAATAAAATCAAGCCATTTGATTAAGCTGGTAGCCCTAGCTCTAGCGCCTCTATTTAACCTCAAAACCGTAGCTTAGTTTTTACCCCAGTTTTTATGAATACTCTGTGTCGTCTACTAATATTATGCTTATGTTACTATTTTTTCTCAACGTTGATCTCCCTTGGGGTGTTTGATGAGTAAAAAAACTTTTTTCTATCTTAGCATATGGTGCGGCTCGTGCGGCGCACATTGCGTTATTTTTTTTGCATCCGATTGAAATTCAAACATGGCGCATGTGCGCGGGCGCAGATATTGTAGTTTTTGTTTATTTTTTTATTTTATTTCGGTCGATAAAAGCCAGTCTGCTGCCCCTTAATGAAAAGGCAATATTCAAATAAAACTATTTTTTGTTTTGTTTGGTTGCGGAAGGAAAAGATGCCGCCTGCTGTGTTTGAAGTTGCGGGTTTGATTCTTTTGCTTTTGTGTGTGTGCAATTATTTTGAAAGTTTCGTGTATTTTTGTATAACCTACTTACTTATGTTTCCTCGTCGGTTTTACTTTTGACCTTAGCAAGAAAAGAAAAATGGACACAGATTTAATAATTTGAGAAATCACGCTTGGCACTCGTCGTGTTTACTTTTATAAATACAATTTGAATAAATAGAAAATTATCTGCAACTTAATTTTAATCAAAATGAACAAGCTTACTTACTTCATTTAAAAAACAGATTGTAGGGTAGCCATCCCACCCCTAGTAACAGCACATTATTTTAAATCCATACATTTTTTCTATATCTTTTTATGTCGTCCGTCTGCTCTGCCTTGGCATATTTTATGGTTTTTTTTTGTCTTCTAACCGCAACAGGGGTGTCGATTATATTAAGCTTTCTTTAAAGGGGTTTTAATTAATGTCTTAGCGGTATTAGCACTTTCTAATTTGTTTTTGGTCGTAATTCTTGTTGGCTGTTGAAGGGTTAATTTTAGATTTAAATGTTTAAATATTTGAAAAAAAAAAACTGTAAAGAACGACCTGATTTGAGGTCTTATGACTAAGACTTTCAACTCATAGTGTACAATTTTGATGAGGTACAGAAATATTGCTATCTTCTTTTTCCTGCCCTTATCCCACTCTATGAGGGGTCGGCTCAACATGTCTTTCTCCTCCATTCCCTTCTGTCAGATTTCATCTCTGCATTCACTTCTCTCTTATCCATGTCATCTTTCACACAGTTATATTTTTTTAATTCAGGATCAAAAAGGTATAGCTGATTCTTTGTTCCTGTCAAATCAGTTTATGATATTGCAATATCAGAATCGACACTACTGATTCAGACACCCTGTAGATATAATTTTTCGTCATTGTCAATTATTTTTTTGACGTGCACCGTGGTAATGCATTCTGTTTTTTCTGGACATAATCTATTTTTTTCTAAACATTGATACCCTACAGAGTATTTGCTTTTGTAAAAGCCGCGTTGTAACCTATCACTTACTTATTAGTTTATAATCAATTTAACGTATGAATAATATTATTTATTTAGTGTGGCACCTGTCGTTTAAACTTCACGCATGTTTAAGTTTTTGTTGAGAGAAAAAAGGTCGGACATCAAAAATTATTAGTTTAATGAAAAAATATTGGATTGTTTGAATAAACTTTAGAAAACATGGAAAACTAAATTGTAATGTTAAAAAGATCATAATTCCAATTAGGTATAAGAATAGGATATTTATTTTCTAATCTTTGACAAAAAGAAAATTTGATTTCAATGTATTATTTTTGCATTTCAATACAAATATAAATCTTAGTCAATAAAATCAAAATGAAGACGTCAAACGATGATGGAATTGTGTCCTAAAATGGACTCGCCCACCGCTGGGAGCACCGAACTGTATGACATAATACTTATTTACTTACACATTTATTCATAGCAATTAAATCTAACTGTAGAAAAAACTTTAGCTATACATATATTTTATTGGAAAAAATAATCAATGTCATAGAAAATAATTATTTAGTGTTTTTATTCATTCTCCTTTGTGAAGCTATTTTTATTAAGATTTTCTGAGTTAAAAAGCAGCCAAGTGCGAGGCGGACTCGCCCGTGAAGGGTTCCGTAGCACGACGAACTACAAGAACCTTTATATATGTTACTTGATGTACATAATAAGGTTCCTGTAGTTCGTTGAAAGGTAAATTGCGGTTTACGGTTTATGACGTATAAAAAAAAAACTACTGACTAGATCTCGTTCAAACCAAATATCGTTGAAAGTTTACATATTAATGTTCAACATATATTTGTTTTAGTATTATCATTCTCTTACTTTAGAAGTTAGAGGGGGGGGGGGGACCAACTTTTTTCCACTTTGGAAGTGTCTCTCGCGCAAACTATTCAGTTTAGAAAAAAACTATATTAGAAACCTCAACATCATTTTTGAAGACCTATTCATAGATACGCCACACGTATGGGTTCGATGAAAAAAAAATTTTTGAGTTTCCGTTTATGACGTATAAAAAAAAAACTACTGACTAGATCTCTTTCAAACCAAATATCGTTGAAAGTTTACATAGTAATGTACAACATATTTTTTTTTTAGTGTTATCATTCTCTTACTTTAGAAGTTAGAGGGGGGGGGACCAACTTCTTTCTACTTTGGAAGTGTCTCTCGCGCAAACTATTCAGTTTAGAAAAAAACTATATTAGAAACCTCAACATAATTTTTAAAGACCTATTCATAGATACCCCACACGTATGGGTTCGATGAAAAAAAATTTTTTGAGTTTCAGTTTCAAGTATGGGGACCCCCAAAATTTATAGTTTTTTTTCTATTTTTGTGTAAAAACCTTAATGCGGTTCACAGAATACATCTACTCACCAACTTTCATCAGTCTAGCTTTTATGGTTTCGGAGAAAAATGGCTGTGACACGGCCGGACAGACAGACAGACAGACAGACAGACATGACGAATCTATAAGGGTTCCGTTTTTGCCATTTGGCTACGGAACCCTAAAAAATGGGATATTATAGAGAAAAATCTTTCTAAGACATAATATTTGCATATTTTCTAATCAGAGGCATCGTAATACAAAGGTCAATGCACTGAAGACAGCCCATTGTAGTCGAGGTATGTACGAGGGCGTAATCTATGTATTTTGGCAGAGATTCCGCATGACTACAACACTGTTTTTGGCCCTTGTCAATTACTCTGAATGTCGTCCGCGATTTGTTAGAGATGGGATGGCTATCGATGAAATTTAAAATTAATTAACTAAAATAATTACAGCTTTTTTTATTGGTAGACTGTAGTAAATTTTCGCACTGGAGGCCTAGTGGTAGTAGCCCCGCCTTTCGATCCTAAGGTCGTGGGTTCAAATCCAGTCGTGTACCAATGAGTTTTTCTGCCCAAAGATCTAAGTACACTATGCCAGCGCTCTCAAACGGTGAAGGAAAACACCGTGAGGAAACCGGCATGTCGTAGAACCTAAAAAGTTCGTAAATATGTGTCAAGTGCACGAAAGGAGCCTCGTTGAGGCGCACTTAAAATCCTTTCATGACGCTTGGTTCGAAAGAAACAGTGACACGATAAGAAGAGAAGTAAATTTTCGATCCAGTACTCAAAATGCACAAAAAACTACCTAACCTGTCATTATTTTTATTGCACTTGTTTCATTTAAAAGCATTTTCATTAAGAGCTACCACTGTAGTAGTAGAAATTCAAAACTAGAAAACTAATTAAGTTTAATAGAACCCTAGACTATACAGTCGTCAGACTCATATGCCCAAAGCTAAAGAGTACCACGTTTTTAATTTCAAGGCTGAAGGGCAAAAAGCATAACAGATGAAAACAAAGGGTTCATTTAAGCGAGGGTACTGTGTAATAATCTTTTGATTTCATCGACAGTGCTCCCTCCCTAGCAACAGAGAAGTAATAACCCAGACTGCATTGTCGTTGGAGTAGGCCCAAATGCTCAAGGCCAGGGACCGCTTCATCCATGGCCACCATAGACCCACTATAGACGTAGTACTGCCATAAGATATGGCTGTTGTTTATGGGAAAATTGTGGAAGCAGTACATTTTTATGATAGGGTTAATAATGAATCATGTAATGTTCTTTATGGATGACATGAAACATTAGAGCCCTATTGTCTTACCACAGACGCTAAGGGAAAAAATGGTATTACGAAAATAGGAGATTTTTAACAAAATATCAAAAAGTTCAGTGTTCCATGTAAAATAAAAGTCTTAGAACAGTTTTTAAAGAAATGATGTCCACTGGGTTACTGCAAAAATCGTGGACAATAGTTATTTGTTATACAAGAGTGCTAAGCTGATTTTTAGCCGCGTGCTCAATTTTGATGACCGAGTTAAACCGAGTTTTTAACAAATTTAAAAAGGTTGTATGACAAATTCGGCATCATGGAGGTAGAAGTAAATAGGTTGTGTATTCATAAACTTAAAAAACGTAAATACGATATTCTAAATTCAAATTTACTTTATCCTCGGATAAAAACGGCTTTTGCATGACTGCAAAATCTGACGATATTGAACAGCAAAAACACACTTTCAGAGATGGTGGGATGAAAAAATCTTTGTCACAAAGCTCTTAAAATCTTTATACATTTTTATCTCGAGCGTTCATCACTTTTGGAGAATGAATAAATAATTGTCCAATAATAAGACATCCGTTATTGTCAGTCGTCTAATCTCGTCTTTCCCGTATATTTCAGTACACGTCTAGACATCTCCTGTCGCGGTGATGAATGCATCGACACTTGCAATTTATAGCGTCACTTACACCCAATAATGCGATCGCAAAAATATTTGCATTGTTCCCGTTAAAGAAGAAAATAGGATCGGGACTGCAATCCCTAGGCATGGTAGACATCCCCTCTGATATAATTACTACTTTATCTTAGTTCTTACTCACTCTGATTCTTATTCTTATTACAACACCATCGTAGTTCAAATTGATTCTTGCGGTTTAATTGATGGCTTATTATGATATTTTAACTGAATTTACTACAGTGATATTTTTACATCATATTTCATATTTTTTTGATGAATCAAATAATAGGTAATTTAGTAAACTACATTATGACAACTTTTTCAATTTTGATAGCTAGGTCTGTCTCTACGGTATCGTAATCTATCTGAATCTAAAAAACACTTCTAATGAGAACGACACCCTTTTGTATTGACATAATGCATGTAGCAATTTATATTTCATTACAATCAATTTTATTACGACAACGATCTATAAGTAACCCTTTTCAATTATAATTCATTCAAACACGACACTTATCACCGCAAAAAATAGCGAATTCCCCCAACAAATTAACCCTTTTAAAATTGCAAACTAAATGATTCTAAATGACTTTTTTATAAACCCGGTGTTCGTCGTGATAACGTCTTTCTCACGATTAAAGAGAAATTAATTTGTCGCGTACATTTTTATTGTACCTTTGATAGACACGTCAAGAAAATGTGTATTTTCGTATCTCTTTTATTAATCTTTTTATGAGTTTGCTCGTTTATATTAATTACTCAATGCCAATGTTTTTTATAGGCACCAGTTTTTTGCAACCAAGCAACCAAGAACGGGCAAGAAAGTTACGGTTTGGCTCCTAGAATTAGACGTCTTATACAACGCTAGAGTATTTTATGCAAAGAAAATTGAATATTGAATATTCTGGGTCTTTCCCAAAGAATGTTTCTCGTAAAGAATCTACTCTATTTTCGATCGTCTGTGACTATATCGGTAGCGTTTAACTAAATGTCGTTTTTAGCTGCGCGTGCGCAAATAAACTGCGCGCCGGCCCCCAACAGACCAACGCACACAGAGTGATTAATCTACTGTAACTGGACATCAATTTTGAATGAAATATAGTTGAAAAAAAACAGTGAAATAGTGATGTTATAGGGTTTTTTAGCTGATTGCTTTGATTTATTGATGAGTACGCATAAGTAAATTGTTATTGTGCTTACGGCAATAGTAAAGAAAGGGATTTTTATAAGGCCTTTTAGAAAAAACCTATTTTCTAAAATGACATAAAATGTTGGTTAAGTATATTGTCAATATGATCGAATTAATAGGTCAACCTGCAGTCAATGACGTTCTTTCACAATTTTATAGAGTAAAGAGTTCAACTGATGCTCATTAATCTCTTGTATTTACGTTTTTACTTCAAGAATATCTCATCTGATTCACTTGCCAAACATTTCCATCAAGAATCCGTATCAGTCTAAACTGTTGTAGCTCGGTGCGAGATCAAAGCGACGGGATGCGCAGACGACGTCTCGACGCCCCCTCCTCTGCTGTTCCCCCACTACCCCCCTCCCCTTGGCGCCTGCTGTGTTGCATGAATTCGTCTGGAATTATCCGGCTATTTAGATTTTCGTCCGGACTTTTCATTTCTACGTCATTTTTACGTTGAGGATAGGTTTCATTAACATCAATGGCAAATAACTTCTAAGAGAACTACATAATAGTTATTAGCTAAAGTTATGTAGTAGAATTTTCATTTTAATCTTGACTAAATAAAAAATAAATAGTAAAACATACTTTAATTTAAAAATGGCACTACTGAATAGATGAGATTGTATTATGGTTGTACTTTTGATACTAAATGTCCGACTTTTGCTTGTCCATCCGGTTTTTATCAGGACTTTTCTAATCTGGCAATGGTAAGCGCATTGTATCAGGTTTATACAATTGGCAAGATTATGAGTAATTCATCTCGTTTGAGCTTTCATTCATAAAGTTTGTTGTTTTACTGTTTATGCTCGTTTCCTTGAACTGTGAAATAATTCAAATTCTTCTTTGTATTTACCGCTATTCAATTCATACACATTTTGTGGGCTTTACTTGTAAGGTAAATCTATCTGTATTGCTACTTCTTCAACTCGTACTGTCTGCAATAGGCACCATTGACAAATCCAATCAAGTGTGTAGGAGTGATAACAGTAACTTTAATTATTAATAATTGGTATACCTTATAAGCCACGTACATATTGAATACGACTAAGCGTGTATCGCTGTGATTTCCGCCGATCCGACCAAGTCTATAAAATATTATAATTTACATAAACTTATGAAACAGTACTTGTGATGTTAGATTTAAAGTTGAAAATGAGAGGCTTTGTAGAGAGGAAATCACGTTATGTTTTCGATATTTAATGCATAATAAAATTTTCAGTGCTATCGAACTGTAAATTAATTGTATTTGTGATAAATTCCTCTGCAGCTTTCCTCTCATTTGACTCGATAACATTGTCAACAGCATTATATCTTCAGATAGGTTATCCTAAGATCGTGTAGACTATAAGCAACAAAAGGCCTATTATCCAGCAGTGTATTACCTTGGATGACGATGATATTCCTTCCTCTTAGAGACTCTCAAGAATCTTGATTACAAAGGTGTCTGATAGAATTGTTAGCATGCTTAGGAATTACAGTCGTCAGTTTGTTTCACTGTCTTAATTTGCAGTAGACGTAAGTTAAGCA
The DNA here is from genome assembly GCA_947578465.1 of Thera obeliscata. Classification (NCBI taxonomy): domain Eukaryota; kingdom Metazoa; phylum Arthropoda; class Insecta; order Lepidoptera; family Geometridae; genus Thera; species Thera obeliscata. The sequence continues at coordinate 436,815 of OX387913.1, forward strand.
TGTTGACCGTTGGCGGCTAGGCATTTACCAGGTACCTAGTATTAGCTTCCAAAAATAACACTCTCTTTAATAGGTGCCTACAAACTATAACTTACATAACTTTTTCTACAGTCACAATTTTGTTACCAAACGAAAAAATATAAGGTTCATAATTCAATTTCTAAATAACAATAGCATCACAAAGCATTTGTATTTATTTTCAAATAACTGGATCAGATAAACCGCTATTACAAAAAATTCTCAGTGACATCTAGTCGCCATCTGGCGTACCTTAGCGAAATATGCATATTATGTCTTTTTGTCCAGATGACTTGAGTTCTGCTACCACTGTGCAGCCTCCATCAATGCAATAATTACTTTACCTCCATGAATCTAGAGTTGAGATTTCGTTGGCAATCCTCTGCCGAAATGTCCTCAACTTTTCTTCGATTGTAGAAGCTTCTAGGTTTAAGTATAAGGTTGATTTTCCTTTGGAAAGGTGTGAGATATTTTTTTTCGGAAGCAGCTCGGAAGACGTATCAGGTTTCGTGGCAGATGCGAGGTTTAATTCTGCGCACGCGTCGATGACGTATTTTAGGCTCTAGTTGGTGCACAATGGGTATGATTGAACAAGGCTTTTATTTCAACGCCTCTGAGGCTTGTAACCTCTTCTCTTTTTAACCTATATCGCGTATTTTTCTTCCTCTTGATATTCGAATCCATCAAAGGATAATCAGGTCAAATTGATAAGAGGATCACATTGGAAATTAGTAAAATAGGATAGATGTTCCAGGAGGCCTTCCACAAGCTCTATCTGGCTCGGTCTCTGGCTCGGGTTTTGAGCGTGTGTGAGAGCTCACTAGTGTATTATACTATGTGTGTGACGTTATAACGTAGGATTTACTTAGTAAAACAGACTCAAATCCAGAGCCAGAGACAGCCAGACAGACCTTGTGGTAGATATTAGGCATCCCCTATACGTCTCGAGGAAGCGCGATTCTGAGCCGTCTCTATCCACAGACTTCCAGCGATCTTTAAAATGTGTTGTAGATCGACAATTGCGATGTGTAGCAAATGCAACATTTCAGTGTATTGAAACTCTTAAATAAAGTAAATCTTCAACATACCGAAGATACAGTATAATTAGACTGAATACATTCACCATTATTACAACCATCTTCTGTCAAAAACTTCAGGCTAGCGTAGCGTAGTAAAGTCAATATCAAAGTGTCACAAAATGGGTGGATTTTCATCACGCAAACTTTGAATACTCTTTGCTAGGATTTCTTATCCCCTAAATTTTCAGACTTTTACTTTTTTGAGAGGCTGAACAGTTCCTGACTGAATTCGGTTGATATCCAAACAATTCAACCACACAGGTGTTGAACTGGATTGAGCAGTTGCTTCCAAACACGTGTTCAATTGTTTTTTATATCACAGTGACATGTCACAGTGATACCAACTGTCAACGACACGCGAAGTTTAATGTAAACAATGTTCACATGCTGAAAACTGACAAGTTGGTAGCACGTGCATTGACCCAGTCTTGTGGAAAAGTTTTTATGATAAAAAGCTGTAGACAGAGCTATATGCTGGATATAACCAGGACTAAGGAAGTCCGTAGAAGAACATAACGTCTACAAAATATGTCACCGCCATATAGATTAAATCCTTAGACAAAATTATCCAGTAAATGGTCTAAGATTGCAAAATTAGAGAGTTGAAATATTGAAGAGACCAAGAGAGTTGAAAAGGTCATATAGCTCGAAGAATCTACAACATTTGGGGATTATAGGTTCTCGAATGGCACTCCAAAGCAAAGGAAGAAGCGATCTTAAGGTTTGGGACAAACAAATTTTCTGTTGAGCAAAGAGCCACGTGAACTGCAAAAAACAAACGAATATACCGTTATTTATTTATTTTAGGATGACTTTAACAACTTATAATTATTTTCTGGAATAGATCGCTCTCAACGATAAAGCCGCCCATTGTACCTATATTCGTAATGTTTCTGTTATATAAAGTCTTCTTTTGTGTATAATAAAGTATTAATCTATCTATCTAATCTTATTAAAACTTTATAGCCAAGAAATCTTGGTTAACACAAAATCAATTAACTGCTTTCTCACTTGTCTTTCTTGCTCGTTTAGGAACTACTTGTTTGTCTCCCAACTATATAAATGAAGCTGTCAGTCTAGCCACGATTATTTCTAACACATTTTTAAGATCGCGGTATATCTGTAGATAGAGACGGCTCAGAATCGTTCTTCCTCGAGACGTATAGGGGCGGCGTCTAACAGTGGACTTCATCAGGCTGACGATGATGTCTAAGAAGCTGTAAGTCTAGTTGACGTCACAATGTGGTTGCTGTACCTACTTGTCGGCACGTGTACCTGCCAGCTGCAGGACAGATGCGAGGCTGTGCCGCCTCCTCTGACGGTGCCAGGTGTTCTGCCTCCCGTTTGCCAAATACTTTGACTATTTGCTAAGCTTCCTTACTGTTTGTCAAGCTTGACTGACTTGACTGTTTGTTTGCTTTTGTAAGCTTGTCAATTTGTTGCAAATGTTTTGGTGTTTGTCAAGCTTTTCTTTACATCAAGACTACCTTGCCTGCGATGGCAATCAATGTACCGCTATCAAATATCGCAATGTCAAAGTGGCAGGCATTCTGACACTGATCGTCATCGCCATCGTGATCGCAGATCGCAGCTGATTGCCTAGTAGATGTACGCAAGGCTTTAATTGATGTTTGTAAAATCATCGAGTTTTATAAAAATAGTTAGTTCTTATGAGCTATGTGGCAATTTAATCAGTCCCTTTTTTTCTCACAAAACCTCTTTTATAACACATTTTATCTGAAATATTTGATAATTCTTCGCCTTGTGTTTTCAACCTTTTCGACCCCGCTATCGTGCTCCACGCATACTTCCAAATCCTCCTAATTATTATAATGCATGGAGATTATTCGGATGTTTTTGTCCTTCCCTGTTTCCTGATAGCGTGCCTCATTCCTCCATTTATCTTCTAGCGTGGTTTGTTAGATGTTACGCAATAAACTGCTATTTTTGCTAGTGGCGTTAGGATCCTCGGGCCATCTATCAGCTTTGAATTTCAGATTTGATACCAATTGGATAAACCTTGAGTCTTTGATTCGTCTCTCAGCTAAGTAGATAGAAACTCTGGTAACCAAGCACAAGATTGGTCGTGTGGAACTGGAACCTAGACTCACCTAGCTTTAAGACGTTTCAATGTCATTCTTACGGTTTTATTGAATAGAGCATTTTTAACTTTGACTTCTGCCTTCTGTGCTACAGGTTCTAAGTCCAACTAGGACAAATATTTGAATGATGAATGTAGATGTTAGTTATATGTTCAAGTGTTATTATGTATAATAACAAATAACAAGAAGGCTAGTTTGCGAAATATCGTGATAGACTTTTCATAATAACATGATTAGGATATGCAATCAAACTTGTTTTGATCTCTTCGGAAACGCCGATTCTAGGAAAAAATGGTGATCTATCTAACCTTGTGTTGTTTACATTCAATATCCGTCTATCATTACTAGATCCACGGGGGTGGAACTTTCTCCGAAACTCCTCCAGAAATCCTCAATCCAGCATTGATGATCCAGTTTGCTTAGACCTCTGACAAATCCTTGATAGTGTGTTTTATGTGATAATTAAATATTGAAATAATATACATAGAGAAAATGGCTCAACATCAAGTGGGTTCTATAATTATACTACCTATAGAACCCACTTGATGTTGAGCCTAGGAACTTAATTGAGTTCCTTCACTTTTCCTAAAGAAAAAGTTGCAACAGTGTGATTTGACAGATTAGATTCCCCTTGCTTTAGGACATAGCGAGTTGATACTAGTCATTTATTTAGTTGAATTGCCCTTTGACCTTGGATTGCAGTGCACAATGCTATGATCGTAAGGTAGATGGAATGAAATAGGTGTTTTGCATACAAGATCACCTTGTTTTTCTGAAGATTATCTTACGAGTCTTCAAAAAAGAAGGCATTTCGCGTGGCGCTAATAATCGCAGGTGAGCGACGTACCGTACAATTACAATGCACGAGCCGCATTCTATTTTTGAATTTTGAACTTTTACGTTCGATAACCGTTGATTATCTCTTTTTAGATCTTTTTTTTCTTTCCAGCCAGTTTCTTACTGAACTGAATGTTTTTTTGTTCACTAGACCTCAGTTTTAACTTGTTTGGTTCTAAAACAGCTATGTAATAACTAGGTTACGCGACAGATGTTAAATTCTAGTGTCTCTGGTGATACCGGTGTTAATGTGTTTTAAGGAAGTTTTTTTTACAAAGGCATCTATTTAAAAAAAACAAGCAAAGAAGTATCTACATAATTAGTTTTTTATTTTTTTAATCTACAGATAATTTTATCCTTCGTATAAAAATGTATCTCTTCCATCTCTTGTTTAGGCTTGTCAAAAACATGGACCGACATTTTATTCGACAAATAGCTTTATTCCGTAGAGGGAAAAATCAGCCCTAACTCAAACAGAAGATCGATAAGTAAACCCTCTCCCTTATAATGGACTTTGCCAAAAACCAAACCGCAATACGATAAGCTGCTCACCCTTTGCCAATATACCGAGCCCTAATCATAATAAATTAATAGCCTAAAAAACAAAATAATCAAAAACACGTGCGCGGTTTACAAGAAATCCACCACAATAGCGCTACTTATCCTACATTATAGCTCGGACCGCGTTTAAGGGTCGCGATTTAAAAAAAAAGCACATTTAAGGAGTCGTTGCCCTCAACGCCATCTGGCGTGCGCTAGCGCCGTTTTTGAGTTGAGAAAAATTCGTTGTACACCCCATAGCAACGAACATAGCCTTCGTTTTGTGATCCGTTTAGCAATGCTAAGCCTTAGGCCTTAATCTCTAAGTTTGAAAACTTTCTGTGGTAAGTATTATGTAATGTTAACTTAATATACTTGACGATATTTATTGTACATTATATTTACTTAGATGTCATTATAAAAACTTGCGTAAAATAATGGTCTAATTCGTACATTAAAACGAGTGATAGCTATTTAAAGTTAAAGGAGTAGGTAGCAAATGTTTTTAATAGACCTGAAAATGTTCAAGTCCGTTATATTGTACTGTTTGTTCTATCGGCTGTTCTAAATTCAAATTTAACTTTTGAAATACCAGAATTTCTAGGCTCATTAGTTTTTTTAAGTCGACATTGGTGCAACGAAACGGTTAAAATAATTCCAATAACGAATTCCACAATTCTGGCATGCACAAGTAAAATTTAATAGTTTGTCCCAATTTTTCTACATCCCTTATTATTTGGGGGTTGGGGGTGGTAGGTCCGGGCACGGTATGTGGCGTGCTTACTGAATTCGTCAAATAAAAATGATTGCGCGGCCGACATGTAGTCACTGTTCTTAATATTGCACATGGAATTACTTGTGTTTAGAAAAATGTTTTACAAAACTGCAAATCCACTTTCATGGGGTAAATGTATTTGGGTAATTTATTCCGCACTAAAGGCCTGCGCACACCTAGGTTGCTGGCGACGGCGATCAGTGAAACGCTGTCAAATTTGACAGTGATATTTGACAGCTTTTCACTGATCGCTACCGCCAGCGACCTAGGTGTGCGCAGGCCTTAAGTGAGTGGTTGATCTACTTTCAAAAAAAGAATAGATAAAAATAACTTTAAAGAGTAGAACTCATCATCTCGTTAGCTCGTCTGCCTGCAATCTGAATCTCTAAGTTTCTATTGGACTACTCTTTTCTATTGTCAGGTTCATCATCTCTTGACTGATATGAAATAACTATCATAAGAACTTAGGTTAACTTTGGCTACAAAGGATTTTAATAGTGAAAAAATTCATCTCCTACGCCATTTTGCCAAACCCTTACTATATCTACCGGTTTTCAGAAAGCTGACTCATCAAATCGTAAATAAAAAAGCGGCAGTAAAGACTCGTGTAAGTATATCGCCGATCGAATCTAAGCACTCTTTGAGTTACGAGAGCTTATTTAATAATATTCGGTTTATATTCTCTCTTAAAACTAGGCAAACTTAATTTCTTATTCTCCTCACAATTGTATACTACAAGTAACTTAACGAATTCAATTTTGTAAAAACTAGTCACTATTCTAATGCGATATCTCGTAGAACCGTGATTCTCGTAGGCTCATTATAAACGCTGAGGTACAAAGGTTCACGAATCATCGAAAAGAAAGTCCTCACACCTGATGGACTGTAGGTACACATTGCAAAAATCAATTGAAAGAAGATTGAAAAGACTAAAATATTCCTCTTTTCGTAAAGTAAATTTCTCCAGTGAGTTTTCCAGGCTGATAATAAGTGATGATTCCCGGTTTTGCCGCTGGCATCCAGGTCTTATTAGTTTTGTTGTATTCCTCTTCATCCATAATTCTATCGATTCTCGAAAATACTCGCACGCAAACTGCCATTAAAAAGCAGTGTAGTTATCTTCGGAATCAACAATAATGTTACACTTTGGTTGCGTGTGCTTCAACCACTCCGATGCTTGTTGGTTTGGGAAATATCACGATTGACCCTATTCCTGATGATTGAGGACCTGACCGTTTCAGTAAGCCTTTATTGATAAAACTAGCTGATACCCGCGACTTCGTCCGCGTGGGTATTTGAGTTCGTTTTTTTTAGTTTGATATGACCAACTGCTGGTTACTATAGTTTTGATCTTGTACTTTAGAGTGTATTTGAATTTGAAGGCGAGTGCTGTTGGAGCCGATTTTTTTCAGCAGTGTCTAGTTTAAGTATGATAGATGTTTCCCGCGATTTTGTCGTAGTGGTTATCATCGGTTTTTTTGTAAACATTTGTGTGTATTAAAACCTGGTGACAAATGCTGCGGTAGCTGAAATTTTTTTATGTTTTTTTTTCGTATTTTGTAAAGCTATTTTTTGTGATTTTATGTTATATTAGTGGCTAATTTGGGGTTTCGTATGCGTGTTGGTGTATAATCGTATCAGATTTTTTTAATTTGACATGACCAACTGCTGGTTACTATAGTTTTGAGCTTGTACTTTAGAGTGTATTTAAATTTGAAGGCGAGTGCTGTTGGAGCCGATTTTTTTCAGCAGTGTTTAGTTTAAGTATGATAGATGTTTCCCGCGATTTTGTCGTAGTGGTTATCATCGGTTTGTTTGTGAACTTTTGTGTGTAATCGAACCTGGTGCCAGATGCTGCGGTAGCTGAAATTTTTTTTTGCGTATTTTGTAAAGCAATTTTTTGTGATTTTTCTTAAAATCAGTTTCCGTTTTTTCTTCTTTTAGGGGAAGAATATTCCTATTTTCTTTCATGCTTCTAGGGCTAACGGTTTAGGCTGTGCGTTGATTTTTCTTTAAACCATTTTTCCCCTTTTTCTCCTCTTTGGAAAATAATTTTCCATTTTCCTTTCTTAGCGGATGTCTACGTCATAACATCTACCTGCATGCTAAATTTTAGCCCGATCCGTCCAGTGGTTTGGGCTGTGCGTTGATAGATCACTATGTCAGTCAGTCAGTCACCTTTGAGTTATATACAGGGTGGCCCAAAAGTCGTGGATCAAACGCAACTAGGGGTTAGATGGGATCATCAGCGGCAAAAAGTTTTTCTACGGGAGGTCCTTAGGGTCAACCCCTGCAGAGTTATAATTTATTTTGTGTTTTATGAGAAAATTGACTTTTTTTAACTAATTCTTATTAAAATTCGAAAAAATCCACATCCTGTATTTTTTTATTATTTTCACTAGATTGGCACTGATGAGTCCTTGCGTTAGACATGCTATTTATGGTTGTTTATTGGGTGTGATGGAAATAATATTAAGTTTTACGATTTTCTTTTTTCTCAATTCATAACTTCTTATTTACTTCGGACCCCACTGTGAAAAAAAAATACTCTACCGAAAAGTGACCCTCTATTACATGTTTTGGCGCATTTCATAGGGATTCTGAAAAGGTATTACACATGGCCATGAGTGGCTCTAATATCTTTCTAGGACAAAAAAACAAAACAACGATTGTGAAATAATTGTTTTATTAAGCAAAACATTTTACAACATATGCTCAAAATTCCTGCCTCTGACCATAATACATAATCTGCACCGTCTAATAAAATTCCTACGTTACCTACGGAATGCACCTCTGTTGTTAGTAACTTGTACCCTAGTTAATTTTATTTTACCCTTTCAAATTATGATATGGGGGTTCACTCTGAAGCAAAATGGAATAATCGTCCTTGAAAGATATCAAAGTCACGCATAGCCATGTGTAATACCTTTTCAGAATCCCTATTAAATGCGCCAAAACTTGTAATACAGGGTCACTTTTCGGTAAAGTATTTTTTTCACAGTACCCCACTGTTTTCATTAGTTAAAAAAATTGACTTCTTTTAACTAATTCTTATTAAAATTTGAAAAAATCCACATCCTGTATTTTTTTATTATTTTCACCAGATTGGTACTGATGAGTCCTTGCGTTAGACATGCTATTTATGGTTGTTTATTGGGTGTGTTGGAGATAACATTCAGTTTAACATTCAGTATAACTTTTTTTTTACTTCGGACCCCACTGTGAAAAAAAATACTCTACCAAAAAGTGACCCTGTATTACAAGTTTTAGCGCATTTAATAGGGATTCTGAAAAGGTATTACCCATGGCTATGCATGGCTTTGATATCTTTCAAGGACGATTATTCCATTTTACTTCAGAGTGAACCTCCATATCATAATTTGCTAGGGTAAAATTAAATTTACTAGGGTACAAGTTACTAACAACAGAGGTGCATTCCGTAAGTTACGTAGGAATTTTATTAGACGGTGCAGATTATGTATTTTGGTCAGAGACAGGCGTTTTGAGCATTTATTGTAAAATGTTTTGCTTAATAAAACAATTATTTCACAATCGTTGTTTTGTTTTTTTGTCCTCGAAAGATATTAGAGCCACTCATGGCCATGTGTAATACCTTTTCAGAATCCCTATGAAATGCGCCAAAACATGTAATACAGGGTCACTTTTCTGTAGAGTATTTTTTTTTTCACAGTGGGGTCCGAAGTAAATAAGAAGTTATGATTTGAGAAAAAAAGAAAATTGTAAAACTTAATATTATCTCCAACACACCCAACAAACAACCATAAATAGCATGTCTAACGCAAGGACTCATCAGTGCCAATCTAGTGAAAATAATAAAAAAGATACAGGATGTGGATTTTTTCGAATTTTAATAAGAATTAGTTAAAAAAAGTCAATTTTCTCATAAAACGCAAAATAAGTTATAACTCTGCAGGGGTTGACCTTAAGGACCTCCCGTAGAACAACTTTTTGCAACTGATGACCCCATCTAACCCCTAGTTGCGTTTGATCCACGACTTTTGGGCCACCCTGTATATATAGATAGATTACTCTTAGCCTACTTTATGAAACGTTTTCATTTTATGAAAATTGCTTATGGTAAGCGTTTTTGGTTGTTCTATATCATTTTTATAAAGTTATATCCCTCGTTTTTAAAGCTATAGTAATGCTCGGCGCGTCACTAAAAGTAAAAAGTACTGTCTGTTCCAATTTTATTGTTATTTTATTTATTAATTAGTAAAAATGTTTCTTTCAAAGTCAAAGTCAAAGTAAATTTATTGCTTGAAATACATGTCGAGAAGATGTTAATTATAATATTTATAATTCTTTGTGTGAATTTGGAATGTAATGATCAATTTGTAACTCACAGTAGACTAGAGATAGGTAAATGTAGGTGAAAATTGTCCGCTAAGTATGTATTGTATTTTAAAACAGCACTATTAGCTTTGAGGGGACTTTTATAGAGCCTCTAAAAGTATTCAAATAGTTTACAATAATAAATGGTTGTTGTTACCACACCCCATCTAATTCAAGCATTACACTCAATCTAAAATAACATTCGTGATTCGGACCCTCGTTTTGGCAAACCCACTCAAGTGGCCCATTAAATCAGCAAGCTAAAACCGGAAAAACATCATAGAGTTCTAATTCTGTTTATGTTTGTGCCTTACGGAAGCAAAGCTGCTATGGTTTTTCTGCGAGCACACCCCACGCCACGTGTCCTAAGATTGTGAATCTATTCTAAGAGCGCGGTCCCAAACACGACCCTTGTGGCACACCTGCCTGCCAGACGACGAACCTACCTTTTCTGATCAAACAAAAACTACCCTTATTCCTTCCTAATAAGATGGCTTAGAACAGCATAGTGGAAAATAATGTAGAGCCCAATATTTGGCAGGAAAGAGGGAGTACATTGAAGTATATTTAGTCGAAAGCTCCCTTATGGTATATGATTGAACAAACGATATGGGCAAGGTGTGCGAGACGGCACACGTTCCGCTTCTGGATGTTTTGATAATATTTTCATAATGAATTTTATCTTGGCTGTGTTTTTAGAGAATTGTATTATCTTACACACATTAAAAAGTTGAGGGGCTCTTTTCTGTTTTGTTTCTATAAGATTCCAATTGGTTTAAACCAATTTATATTAAATAGTAATAATTAAACTGTTTATAGGATTTTCCCAACTCCAAAATAGGTTAGTTAAAACTGAAAAATAAATCTTATTGTATGCTCTGTGGTGTTTTCCAAGCCAGTTTTGTGCTCTGATTAAACGATACAGTTCGGTTTTATAAAATGTTTCTACAGATTTTAATAATTCTAATAAATAAATCGAAAACCCGCACATTTTGATTTTTTTTTCAAAAAAAAATCATCTCAGTATCTAACGGAGGTATTTCATAAATATGACAATGCATTTAAAGTAATACAGGTATCAAATCAGTAACATTATTCTGTCTGATGCGTACACGCACCGGTACAATTTGAACTTAGCACAAAAAATGACACCTGAATTTTATTATAACTACACCGACACGTTCTTCCCCTTAAAATTTGACATCTTGCAATACCATTGCTCCCGTTAGCCATCTGTTCAAACTAGCATCTTCAAAAGCTTCTTCAACATCTATTTCTATAACCGTAAGGTCTATTTTTATATGCTCGGGGTCAAGATTGGCGAATTCATGTGTGTAATCGAATGATACAGTTGGCGTTTCCCTTTCAATCGATTTTGCACCTTTTATATCAAAAACCAATTTGGTAGATCCACCATCTGGTGGTAGGTGGTCGACCTTTTCTATAAATTGTATTCGATTTGTGTCTAATAGTATTTTTTTCTTTTCAGGTAAGTGTTTGGCAAGGTTTTAACAAAAAATTGGTGCAGAACCGTGAGGTTATACGTGAGTACACAGTTATATCCTGGATTTTGTTGTATATATTCATAGAAATTATCTGCCATTGAATTGGGATTATTCTTAGAGCAGATTTACTTACCCAGAGATTTATTTTATGACTATTTTGATATTCGCTTATTCTATGACGATATTAAAACTAGATTAACTACCATACCTCGACTCGTATCTGTGGTTCTTTCTTAGCCATCTTTTTGCTTGAAAGAGGCCATATGGATTTTACATTTTACCGCTCGCAACTATTATTGTCTTAGTTTAATCAAAACAAAAACAAAGGCTCCGGTATAATCAAAATCAATCGATTGAATCACGATGCGGTAACACTTCCAGACCATGACGCGAGACAGGTGCAAGAGCTAGCAATCACGAGCTGAAATCTAATCAGCTGTGAAATCGGTGGCGAGCTGTCGAAGGGTTAAGGGTTTTTGAACTCGTTACTGCAAACATTTTGTATTATCCCGAATGTTATTGATCGAGTGAGATTTGAACCTACGACTGCCTTTTGTTATTTGCGGAACTGGCCGACTCATCGTGGTCCTTTTAATTCAAGTGGTTATATCACTTTGATTCTTTTCTTTTTCAAGTAGAAGGACGACTAGACGCACGGAAATGCGACATCCATACATGGTTGATGTTCCAACTGTCCGCACCAAGCGCTTTGCTTCTACTTTTATGTTGCGGACAGCCAAGGAGTGGAACTCCTTGCCGGCGTCTGTTTTTCTGGACACTTATAACTTGGATGTTTTTAAGAGTAGAGTGAACAGGTATCTTCTAGGTAAGCGTGCTACACCGTCGACCGCATCATCACTTAACAGCAGGTGAGATTGCGGTCAAACGCAAGCCTATACAATGTAAAAAAAAAAAAAAAAGTAACTGGCGATGTTTAAATTTACCTAGTCTGGAATACGTTTCTAAAAAAGATTCTTGTGATTTTTCCTGCTGACTACTGCCTTTTTACTTTGATAATGGCTCTACGATTTGCTTGTTGTCAAACTGAATGTTTAGCGCTTATTCATTCCTCCATAAGCTTTGGCTTTTCTTTCTTCTAAGTTTTTTCTCATAATAATTTATCTGCAATTGTAAGAACAAATGTCACCAGTTTTGGAGTCGCGTGACGGCATATCACTAATGAGCGTGTCCTAACCTTAATTACATGTTTTTGTTCCCTGATACAATTTTATTTATCAACCTACCGGCTACGACAAACATGATCTTTTCTGGTTGAGCAAGCGAATAATAGAACAAGGTATGTTTCATGCTTGTTCTTCTAAGCTTGGTTGCGTTGAACTGGGTGCCTAAATTCAAGTTTTTGATATACTCCTAAACGGTTTTAGTAGAACAGGCAGACCTCAGAAACGATGGAGTGACGACATTTTCAAAAAAAATAAATATTGTAGACAATTGTTTCTTTACATTATACATAAAGCTGGTATTACGGGTTGCTATTCAACAGTAAAAATATTTGACAATTGTCCTAAAGTTTTTGAGCAAAAATATTAATAAAACAACTGTCAAATATTTTTCATCCCACCAGCTCTGAAAGTGTGTTTTTGCTGTTTAATTTCTGACTGGAAAAGCCGTTTTTATCCGCTAGAGGATAAAGTAAATTTGAATTTAGAATATCGTCAATAAGTTTGTGAATACACAACCTATTTACTTCTACCTCCATGGTGCCGAACTTATCATACAACCTTTTTTATTTTGTTAAAAACTCGCACTCGTAACCTTCTTGGTGTATTTGTGAATTCAAAACACCATTAAAACTATTTACTTCTACCTGCAAGGTGCCGAATTTATCATACAACCTTTTTAAATTTGTTAATAACTCATACTCGGAACCTTCTTGGTGTGTTACTTTTAGTCGCGCCATGTTCTTTTTTGCATTGCCTAGTCATTTTCTCGCTGAGGTGGGATGAAAAGTTACGTGTTGCACTCGAGTGCAAAGATTTTCCACCTTGTGCTCTTTTGATTCCTTCGCCAACGCTTAGGATTTTAACTTTTAAACCACTCGCTACGCTCGTGGTTAAACTTTAGAATCCTGCGCTTGCTCAGTCATCAAAATTGAGCACGCGGTTAAAAAGCAGCTTTGCACTCTTGTATAACAAATAACTACTAGTTATTATGTTTAGCAATCCGTGAAACCAGCCCTTACTTTATTACACTTACGCTATAGTTCTTTTGCTATGAAGACTCTTTAGGTGGTAGTTTTTTATTTAGTGATCTTTTACACCCTGAATTTTCTTTTTCTTATCTTTAAACCTTGTGTACCCGCAACAAAATACCGTGTCCACTGCGATTATCATTTTGATCAGTAAAAAGCGTATTATATTATAACTGCCATAAATTCTGGCAAAAACATTAAGGTTAATCCAAACGCGAAGGTCAGGCTTTGACCCCAGATCCTCAGGGCCTCTCGGGCTCCTAGGTAATTACTTAGCGCTTCAGTATTCCTACAAACGGAGACTGCTGTCTGACAGACGTTTAATCTAGTCCTAAAAAGCGAGCCGGAATTCTCAAACAACTTGGATGATCTGACGTTTTGTTTGTATGTTTGTGAAAACATAACATTGGAACTGTTCTTTTGATTTAATTAGAATTTGGTAGGTTGTTATGGTGTATTTTTATGCCCAAGAACATTAAGGCATGTACTTATGTAACGGCTATTAAAAAACGGTGACCGCTTTTTAGGAAGCTAAGGTTTTAACATGGTCTAGGCACGCTATAAGCCGTGCCCAAAATGGTATTATACCTTAAGTAGTGATAACATCACTGATAATGTGTGGACTGAGGGAAATTACCCTATTTATTATAATCCATACCTACCATACCCGCCTGTTCTTCTAGGCTTGGTCGCGTGGAACCGGCACCTACACTCACCTAGCTTTAAGACCTTTCAAAGTAATCTTTGTGATTTTGGACTTTACCTTTACCAATTTTTAAAAGAAAAGTATTCGGATCGAGATGAAATTCGGTACAGAGATAGCCTGTTATCTGAAAACTGACTTCATTACTAGAAGCTTCTTTCTATTCATGATGCATGGTTCTCTTCGTATTCTGCCATCATAGTCGGATTTATTTATTTGTCACGTGGTCTTCAAATAAAAACTGCTCAGTACAATCAAAAACTATGTTGAAAATTTTTAATAAATGAATTGCACATAGGTATACAAAACCAGACGATTTACATTAATGAAATTATATCCCGTAGAACCGTAAAAATAGATTCGTTTTGAAGCGAGTTCGAGCTAGGTCCTCACTGAGGGTAGTCTAGTGCTCGGTCCCGAATTCCAACCCCTAAGGTTGTATAATCGGGTACTTAAAATGACATAAAAAATAATAGCATTGGGTAAAAGCTAGTAATATAAGCGTTGTAGTAAATTCACGCAAAATTTTATCGTTTTCCAGTCGCGACGTTTTATGAAGCCCAGACGATCACGCACCTTTTACCAAATTAAACATTATTTACAACCATTTCTTACATATTTCCATGTTTTTGTTAACCGAAGCTGGCCGTAATTTAGGCCCTAAATTACAAATTCGTACCCTAAATGTTGGGGTAAGAATGAAGAACGAAATTGATGTTTTTATAATGGCTAAATGCAAAAGCTAATACTAATTTATGTGAGGGATCGCGTGAGACTTAAAAAGGCTGAAGAATTTTCCGTTATTAAGGAACAATTTTATTTTAAAGGAAACTTATTTGCACAGACATGGATTAGAGATTCAGTAAAGAGACCCCTTTGCGTGCCTGTATCTATCGATTGAGTGAAATGCGCTTACTCGTACGCTTCTAAATGCTCTCCTGAAGTATTGATAGGTATGATCTTGGTTTGTTTGTTTTACCTAGTTTTGTACGCTGTTATATTCTGTGACCAATCTCATTTCTTTGATCATTACAATTTGTAAAGCTTTAATTTCATACAATAACGCTCTTGTAAGTTCTATGTTTTTTTATTATAATGAATTTAAGTAGTGCTTTTTGTGTAGTGTTTTAAGTTTTATTATTGTATGTATTTTATGTGTACCTACCTAAAGTGTTTTATGTTTTGTGTGGGATAGTGTGTGCTTTTGTTATCAACTTTCCTAAAAACCTTGCGAATTCGTTAGGGTATTGTGAATTCTTCAGAAATGTAATTTTGGGATTTCTTCTTTTATTTCGCTTCCACTTAACTAATGAAGATCCTTTCAGTATGAAACCTAATAAGATACCTATGGGTGGAACTGTGTGAAAGATGACATGGATAAGAGAGGAGTGAATGCAGAGATGACGGCTAACAGAGGGGAATGGAGGAGGAAGATATGTTGTGCCGACCCCTCATAAAGTGGGATAAGAGAAGAAAGAAGAAGAGTACCTATGGTATCTAGAAGAGCTTTTTGTAGGGTGAAGTCAACAGTGGCACATACAGAGAGAGGTCTATACTCAGCAGTGAGTGAAGCTGTGGATGATGATGATGTTGAGACTTTACGTCTCAGAGTGATGGATGCAGTATGCCACATAGGGCATGGCCTCGCTAAAACGTAAGTTAATGCAAATTGTTAAAGGCAAAGATAACCTTAACTGTCAAAACTTAGTGGGTCAAAACTTCAAGCACTTTTCTCATTAAAATTATCTTTCTAAGGTAAAACTTATAAGAACTTCTCAAACGATACCGTGGATATTCATAAACGTAAATAATGCATATAATTTGACAATATTATTATACGCTTCTCTCCATCCAAAGGCTGTCTGGAAGAGATCGCTCTTTAGCGATAAGACCGCCCATTGTACATTAGTGTGTGTTTATTATTGTTACTTGTTTTATACCATTGTTAGTTTTAAGGTGTGCAATAAAACATTTTCTATTCTATTCTATTCTATATTTTGCTACCCCAAAGATTGACCCCATACCTCAACATAGAATGACATTGTTCATAAGACACCAATTTCACTGTCAATTCAAAATTCTCTTGCTTTGTGTGTATTTCTAAGTGAGTCTGTAATGATTCACGCCCTAAATGTATCAATACGTTATCTCGGCTCCAATCTGATAGAGGATCGGTATATCTGTGTCGTTTTGGACATTTTTCAACAGAGCGCATTCCGTGGTGTTTTGACTAGATGTAAGAACAAACTGTGCTCAGTTGGATGCGGCGAATACAATCGCTGAGAAGCTAGGCTGTAAAGCAAATCAGCAATCTTTGAGTGATATTGGGCAGCATAAAACATCAGACGTAAGAATGCTAAAATACCAATCCGTGCCTAATAATAGGAGATTTATATTTCATGCGTCACTAATCTATTCTGCCGAACAGTTATTGTCTTTTCCATCTTCGAGAGACTAAGGCTTTTACCGTCAGAATAAATTGAACCGAAAACATAATCACGTACGTAATTAGAGACAACTTTTAAAAATGCGCTCAGACGCACAACGTCATCGTGAGGTCTAAAATGATAAAAGTTTCATTTGCAAGAAACGACTGACTCAGCTCAGTTGGTAGTATCTCTGCTTTCTGCGCCGTATGTCGTGGGTTTGATCCCCACAGAGAACAAATATTTGTGTGGTGAACGCAGATGTTTGTTCTCTGAGGGTGTTTCATTGTATTCTAGGTATGTATTTCCTAAAAACATGCATACTACGTTTTATATCAGCTACCTGGTGATCGTACAAGCTCTATAAATAAATAAATAAACAAATATTGTAGACAGTCCACCCGACACTATTTAGCCCCAAAATAGCCAGTTATTTAATATAATACTTACCCATATAAATATTTTTTTGTAAAAACTACTTAGAATACAATAGACTAAGCTAGTGTTGAGTGGACTGTGCACAATATTTTTTAAGAAAACCTTATCCGATCCTGTTTAGAATTCTTCGTACATCCGAGTGCAACCTGTTCGTGGAACATCGTACATTTATTATCGCTTAGCGGCGCCCGCGCAGGCCGCGGTGGTCCCTCACAAAACGTCTAAAAAGTATCGACCACTCACAGATTTGGATGCTGTTACTGGATAGGGCTCGCATAATAAAAATATAGGATTCACAAAAACATAATAGCACTGTTGTCCTAGTGGTTTAACTGTGGGGTTGTCAGAGGCTCGACCAAACATTAATTCAAAATGTTGAAATGTGTGAGCGAGAAGTTGTTTTACGGTGGTCTGCTCCTTATGAGTTCTCTTCATTAACTTCAAATAAAATGGAAAACGTTGTATTTTTTTATGTTAGTTCACGGCTCATAGGCCGATTTGAAAAAAAAAATCTTGTCTGAAAGGTAGACTTCCTGATATTGATCCTATAGAAATTTCATAAAAATCGGTCCTGCAGTTTGGCCATGAAGTTTTTTAAACTTATATTTTTACAGTGCCACATCTAGCTGAATCGGTAACATCTACGATATGATCCCAGGGCGCCATCCCTTATCAACCTTCGATGGTCACCATCACCACCTCGCATTATACATTTAATTTGCTGATAAAGTGGCGATAAGACCGACCAGAATTAAGGTTTCAATAAATGTCGCTGTTTTGTATACGTAGTGTTTTAGATTACATTTTATCAGAAACTTCGTTTTTAACGCTAAGGAATTATAGATTACGATTATTTAAGATAGGTACCACTAAAACACAATATAAACTTAGTTCTCGATGATATTGGTTTAAAAAGTTCAGTCAGAGCACAAACGAACTTTTTTTTATACAACTAGCTGATGGAACAAGCATATGGCCCACCTGATGTTAAGTGGGCCGTATTTTAAGGCCGGCAGCGTATCAGCACTACCTCTGCTGTTGCAGGTGTCTATGGGCAACGGTGACTACTTTCCATCAGGTGGCCCGTCTGCTCGTCTGCCAGCTATGGCATAAAAAAAAAAAAAGTGGTAATCGTCGCCTATAACAAAGCATTGCCTCGTAGGTCATGCACGTCAGGAACGTGCCCTACGATGTACTTCCCAGCGTCCATCAACTAGAGGCATACAGATGTTCAGCCTCACATGCCAGTAATTTCACCGGCACCCACACCCTTCAAACTGAAACACAGCAATGCTGCTTCACGGCAGGAATAGGCATGGTGATAGTACGCGTGTTTTGTCCTAAAGAAACCTGTAGGCCTACCACAAGCTCAGTCTGGCTTTGTCTCTGGCTCTGATTTTGAGTCTATGTTAGTGCCCACCAACCAGTGTATTGTGTGTGTGTGACGTATCGACGTAGGATTTATTTAGTAATCATCATCACTCACACGGATTCAAAACCAGAGCCAGACAGAGCTTGTGGAAGCAAAGAAGAAGAGATAAAACTGATTCCAAAATATTTGTCTAAGTAGTACTTTCAAATCTGAAATGTCCATCTACCTTTGTCGCTGACTGTTCTTAGTTTTAAGCAAAATTATCCTTTCAACACACTGGTTCTTTCGAACAGTGACACGATAAAAGTGAGTAAAAGCTTGAGGATATCCTCAAATAACCTGACATCCTCATTGGCACCTGTACCACAGCCTTCGGCATAGTTACTACAGCTCCAATTGTCGTATCCTGTGGCCAAGTGAATGAATCAGCTGATGATATCTTTGAGTACTTACCTGTCTAGACAACAGCGCTCTCAAAATACACGTGTGTATTGTGAGAGCGCTGGTGGCTTAGTGGTAGCGGCCCCGCCTTCCGATCCTAGGGTCGTGGGTTCAAATCCAGTCGTGTGTCAGAGTTTTATGCCCAAAAATGTATGTACACTATGTCAGTGCTCTCAAACGGTGAAGGAAAAGATCGTGAGGAACATCGTAGACCCTAAAAAGTTCGGAAATATGGTGTCAAGTGCACGAAAGGAGCCTCTTTGAGCCGTATTTAAAATCCTTTCACCGCACTTGGTTCAAAAGAATCAGTGCGTGTCACTTAAGAAGAAGAAGAACGTGTATTGTACAAGATTGGAGTAAAGGTGATTGTCCAATGTGTGAACTGGTATCGACGCACGCATGGCATGCAACGCATTTTGGTTTGCATTGCATGGCGTGACGTCAGGCGATGCAAAGTCGTGGAAATATTTCTGTTTTTCCTTAACCTGGAAGTAGCTTTAATTTATACCTATACGACTCAAATTGACTCAATAGAAAAAGTAAATTTTACTGTAAAAACTTCATCCTCGCAGTAAAAATTAAATTCATACATTTCTTTATTCAGTTGTATTATGAGGACTTTGAAAGCTAGGTGAGTCTAGGTGCCAGTACCACGTGACCAAGCCTAGCTAAAATCGTATTTTTATTAGTCTGACCAACAATGTCTCGTAAAAATCAATAATTTCAAATTCATATAATACTGTGTTAGCTAAGTATCTGGTCCCGTAGTTCAAGCTTACTTCGTTTCGGGCTAGTTAGTATTTTGTGGAATGACCACCAATATATATATTTTTTAGAGTGATTATAATCACTCTATTGCTATGCTTGTGCTCTCAAACGGTGAAGGAAAACATCGTGAGGAAACCCGTGGCTTAGTCAGCTCCGCACGTATTGACCATGTCTTTCCTGTGGATTAGGCCGACTAAGCTGTCAGGATGGTATAGGTGCTGGGCAAGCCTATCCCATCTAAAATCCTGTCCCAGGCACTATAGCGTCCCGTAAGTAGGGGCATGAGTGATCACCAGTTGCCCCTGACGCTATATAAATCATCTACAATAGATGCAAAGGCCTGTTTACTTTTTTATTGCTATATTAAGTTTGTATATGTTAGTACCTCTATTCTCGTACAGATCTACATCGTATCCATCTGTCTGTCCGTTTCCTCTGTTTAACGGAAACCCATGCAAATGGCCATACGCGCGTGCCCGCACGTGACCTACATACAGACTATGTACTAGTGACGTATGTAGGACCTGACTTGTCTTCTTTAGTAGCAGGTAACAGATTGGTAGAGCTTAAAATGGTATAACTATCCCCAAGGCTTGCGAGAAAGTTATAGAAAAAGTTGCTGATTTTCCACTTGATGTTGAGCACCTCTATAGCAATTGCTTACCTCACGGTGGGGAGGACGTGCCCTATGTGGCATATTACACTACTTAATCGGCATCATACAAACATACAAAATGTACAAAGTAGCTCCCGATTATAATCACACAAACAAAATTATAACAAAAGTTTTAATCCCCATCGCACAGTGGGTATTTCATCCGATTGTGTTAGACCAAAAATAAAATCATCTAATTTCAAGGCACTTATAACGCACAGTCACACCAAACCTGTTAACAGGCGCCAAAAAAATAAAATTAAGTTATTCAAGACCAACCCTTTGGGACGACGCGTCATAATCTTCTTTATCAGTTCATCTTAAATTGGACAGTCTATATTCTACCTTATCTTCCTCAGAATAAGGATGAAACACGTGTGGGTAATAGGACACGGTCGTTGCATACGTGCAGATTTATTTGAAAATGTTCGCACCTGATGAATTTTTAATTTTACGTTGCATTATGAATATGTTTTTGTTTTATCTCGCCACGGCTTTTACGGTTTCATCAAAACTCACAAAAACATTTTTTGGATTACGTAAAGTTCCGTCCTCACGCATTTTAACAGTTTACCTTTATTATTTAGCGTTTCATAACTGTAGGTTTTTTGATGAATTACAATAATTTATTTGCTTGAAGCAACCTTGAAGTACATACACCATGGTATTTGCTTGATTTTTTTAATGATATCGTCGAATCTAATAAGATATACAAGATATTTTAGAATTTCTGAAGTTAATATCACTGAGGATGTCAAAATCAAATGGCATGTATTCAAATGAATCCCAAGAATCACTATGTAACGTCTTAAATCTAGGTGAATCTAAGATGATATTTCCACGTGACCCAAGCTTAGAAAAACCCTACCTCCTGTCCTTATGTGGTCCTTTGTACTTTGTATGTCTACCGGGCCTGAAGATGACAGCGATGAGTTTTTTTAACCATTGTTAAAATTCAAAACCATGCTTGGAGGTGTCCCAAAGCAATTCACTCAGATAAATGAGATCAAAGGTGTCAATTTATATTTTGTTGTTCAGTTTTCAGATTATGTAAAACAAGGTTAGCTTTATATTGTCCCTTAGCCTTTTGGTTTGACTTTTTATGCGTTTTGGTTAACTTTAACTCATTGGGTATTTGAATAATTGAAATTGTATTTATTTTTTATGAACTGACAGACTAAAATTATAATAGCATTTGGGCTTACAGCTGGTTTTATCATGTCTGCCGAGACTTGAGCGTATTTGATTGTACCCGTTCTACATCAGGTGGACCATTGCTTGCCACTTTCTTAATTTGCATATGCCCAAATCTGGGAAAGATTTAAGAAAAGCCATAGACGAATAATAAGAAAAAGCAATTATTGAAAATCTTGACGGTACTTACTGTACTGACTCAAGAAGCATGACATTACATTTCTTAACATGACACCATTTTCGCAAGCACACAGAGATAAGTGCCACAATCTTTGTGGACAAAAATGTCCTATCAATGTACCAACATGAAAATAACTCGGAATAGAAAAGAGACTGTAAAAGTGGCATCATCATCATCATCATCATCAGCCTGAATAATTCCACTACTGGACATAGGACTCCCCTATACATTTTCAGGAAGAACGATGCTGAGTTCTTTCCATCCACCGACTTCTTGCGATCTTAACAATTTCATCGGTCCCTCAGGTGGGCGTCCTACGTTTCGTCTTCCGGTTCATGGACGCCTTGCGAAAACTTTTATTCGTTTTACCCAACGGTAGCCAGTTCTACAAGCAATATGATCTACCCATTGCCACTTCAAATTATTAGCTGTAAGAGCTATATCACTCAAAAGTGTAAACAGCCCTAATGTGTTTAATAAACCTTGATTCTCATATAATTTACTGTAGTTTTTAAAAGACTAACGACGCCCTAAAATGTATCTTATCCTTGATTATCATATAATTTGCTGCAGTTTTTAAAACACTTATGAGAGGTTAATATACCTACCATACATATTTATAACCACCATCTGCAAATGATACCAATAAAAAATGTTTCATCAAACACGCTAGTGCACACAAACACTTCGATAGCCGAACACGTGCGCGCGCGCCTTAATGTCGCGATTAGAATGATAAATATTGGTTCCCCGTATAAAATGAAGGTTAAAATACATATTTTTTGTAACAGAACATATTTCTGAGCTTCTGATAAGGTTGGGTGGCAGGTGCGGTGACACACTTGGGGACAAAGCCTCTCTTTTCAAATCAAAGACTTATTCAAAAACTGTCTGCTTTATTTACTTTTTAATTTAAAAACCATGATTATAATGGTATTTTGCGCTACCCTTCACAGCTCTACTTAAGTGATCATTGTGTTATGATATAATCTTTCAAAGTGATTCTTTTGGTTCAACTGAATAAATGACTTTTGAATTGGCTTTAGTGATACAGAATACCAAGCCTGTCAGTTGCTAAACATAAAATACAGCTACAACAATTTAAGTGGAGCAATAATGTTTTGAAAAGTATTTTCAATAAACATACAGCCTCGTAGTTTAATAGTTATTAGCACAGATTAGACCACACATTAAGTGCTTATCTGTTGATAATTGTACATTTCTTGCACCAACACAATAATTGCTGTACAAATCCAAGGAGAAACCACGATTTGTAGAAATCAATTCAAATCTCAAACGTTTACAATTGCTCCCACGTCCATTTGCAAAATACAATTTCACCTAAACAAATACAGACATGATCTGAGAAGCCGTCTCGGTACTTTACGGTGCATAAAATAGGGCCCATTGGCCCCCAATGGTTCAGACGCCCCGGTGGGCCAAATCCCTTTTGTGTTTTAGGCTTATGATGGAATTTACACCTTCAGTGTGGCAACAGCGAGACCAGAATGCGAAAAAAAGCCTTGAGCTGTTAGTAGGAATTTTATTGTCACACTTCGGTTTAGAGTTCTAATGCGTCAACATTATTGTGAGCGCAGTTAACGGCTAAACGTAAAAAAAAGTGATTCAATTTTATTTGACCTACGTTTATAAGTATAGAGTTGTATTAGGTACTTAAACACTAAATAATAGATTAGGTATACTGATGGTAGGTTAATATGGATAATCCCTATGTAGGTACTGATTCTATAAGAATGATTTATGTAGGTATAGGAGTACATTAACACATAAATACGCATGACCAGTATAACTTGGTCCTGGCAGTCAGGTATTAACAAAGCCTTGCTCTAAATAATCTGTATTACAAGATTTTAGGGTCTTGGGTATAACGGTTTTCCATACAAAATGTATAAGAAATCGTAGCCAAAATGTATATTAATTTCATTACACGCTTCACCTCAAACCTGACATAATCGCTAATGCCTCTACCCATTTAAATGTATCGACAGAATTTTCTGCCCATTTCACAATAATGACCGTCCCTAAGCCCTGACAAACACTGCTGATGGATGGCAGCGGCATCACAAAGGACAAGGAAAGGACCCATTGACAGCTCCCACAGATTATAAAATAGTTCAGCCCAATTACGTCCTTGAAATATAGGATTTTGTCCACTCGGCGACCGAAACGAACCACCGTGTAGCAAAAAAGTAGGATGTGTGTCGATATAGAAATAAGGATTTATATTATTTGTGTACAATTCTATACCAAATTTTGTTTAAAAAACAAATTCATGATTAACAAAAATTCCACGTAGATCTTAAAATAACATTACATTAAAAACACCCTTTCAGAAGTACCTAAACCGAAAAATTTACTTTGTAAGCATCAATAGTTACAGCAAGTTAACAGAAACCGGGTTAAAGTCCCAAATTGAACAGCGCCACTGGCTATAATTAACATGCTATCTGAGCAGCATGAGGCTAGGCGTATCTTCAAGGCTCCTGCCCATACTCCTGGCGCAAGTCTGCTCGTGGAGCTCCCGGCAGTAGGCCCGCGTGAACCTCTGCCCGCAGTGCTGGCAGGCGAACAGGCCAGCTCGGTGCCTCTGCATGTCCAGCACGTGACGGCAGACGCAGCAATCCCTGGAAAGACTTACTATCAGTCACAGAAGATCAAATGAGACAACTGAACCAATTTTTATTTCTTTAGGCTCTGCGGTGCTTTTTCTTTACCGATTGACAGTCGTGAAAACGATGAAAAAGTATTTCTGAGATAGAAAGAATCTATGTGACTCCTAGGATTGGTAAGGACTTAGAAGGGTAAGGTTGAACTTATTGCTGATATAATTTTGGTATCTTTTGCTAGTGACACTCGTTCCATCTTGGCCACGCTGCAGTATATCAGTCACCAGGTTGACCTCAAAAACTTTGTGACCGATGATAGAGAACTTGCGGTTAAAGCAGCAAACTCTCGCAATAGTAAGTGATTCATCAATTTCGTTTAAAAATCTTAGTAAGAACAACATTCCCATAAAAAAGACAATAAAGCTTATCAAGTGTACGAAAGGTAATCCGCTCCACGCCATAAACTACAACCATAACCATAATGAAGTTATCAGATGGAATAACGAGCCAGATCCGCCGAAATCGAGCCATTAGACACGCGACTGAAAAAATTGAGCACAATTACCTTACATTACCCAAATTATGCTGTTGAATGTGATCACTGAGCTGAGAAGGCCGGCCGAAAGCCGCCCCACAAATATTACACACATAATGCGACATCTCGTTCGATGCCGGCATCTGCGGCCGTGACAGCCTCGACAAATACGAATAATAGTCTATCTGAGGCATGTAAGATAAGATCTGCTTCACAGTTTCAGCAGACACACGAAACAAGGCCAGAAGGCCGAGTGGGTCCGTGTTCACAGCTATAGTTATTCGATCGATGTCTGGGCTACTGATTTCTTCCACAACCACACCGCTACGTCTTGTTTTTAATAATGAATCTGTGATTTCTGTCGCCGTTTCTTTTGTTGGTATGTCAAACGTGATGTGAACGCTAGGACGGGCACGGCTTGGCTTGCTTAGAATCTCTTCAATGTCTCTTTTAACTTTATTACTTTTACGCATCTCCTCGTATAGTATTTCATCTATAGTGTCACGTTGTTTTTCATCATTAAACAGTAGGGTATTTCTTGGATTTTCTTGGACCACTCCACAGACAATTTGTTCTGGTTTTAGTATTCCAAAAGTGTCGTTTTTAGCCGCATTAATTAGACTACTAACATTGCTTAGTTGACATGACACTGCTTCACATTTTGTATCGGTAGAAAGTTTTTGAGATTTGATTTCTAATATGAAAGTATTGATGGAGTGTATCAGACCGTCAAGTTTGTTGTCTATGCTCGACAATGAACAGTATTTTACTTTGTTTTGAGATTGTATGATCTTCTGTTTCAGTCTTTCGACATTGCTGGTTGCGTCGTTGAATTTGTCTTTGAATTTATTTTGGATACTGTAATTATTGTTATTGCTAGCATTAAATGCGTCTAAATCTGTTTGCACTGACAAGCTTTTGATAGCATTATGTTTCTTGAAATCTAAAAGCTTGTTAGGTTGAGTTGTTTTGAAACTCGGCATACTTGCAGACGGATAATTATTTTCTTTATCAGCAAATGTTGTGATTCCGTGATATCTACTCACTGGTTTATTTTGTGACTCATTTGCAAATTGATATTTTGGTCTTTCCCTATTTAGCATCATCAAACGTCCTTGTGAAGACGTTGGAAAGCATAACCTACTGTTCTCATAGGTGTATGGCCTGAAATTCAATGGCCTGTTCACATGAGAACGATGGTTATCTGGGTTAAATTCATTCGAAACATTATAAAAGTCTTGTAAAAGATTCTGACATTGGTTCGACTGTTTGCATGAAAATCTAGTATTGTAATAGTCGTCAATGGCATCAGGGTATGTATCTTCTGGCATGTAGTTTGGTATAGTTCTAGGGTCAGAGTTGTAGCATCGGTGTTTGTTTTTGAGTTCGTTTATGTAGTTATTCCAAGCTACTGTCTGATTCTCTTTTTCTCTAGCTAGAACCAATCTTCTTACCAACCCTTTCAATCTCGCATTTCTCTCCATAGTTTTATAGATAAACTCTTGGTTGTACAAGTCTATGGCCGGCCGACAATACGTTGTCTTCTCTGCATACGCCGGTTTTGCTATATTTTGATTTCTGTTACAAGACTCATCCATGTTCTTAGATTTTACAAAAGTTAATTTTGGCTCAACATCTATTTTTTGATAGTTTTTAGAACAAGAAACATGATTATAATCTAAATTATGAATAGAATTAGGTAGTTTTTTTGTCGTTAGCTTCTTGTCTGCTTTGGTTTCAATATGCTGATGATCACCGTTAATTTTTAAACTTCTTTTATTGTTATTTATGGCAGGTGGTGGGTCACTTGGGTATGTTTTGTTGCTATTTCCATCCAACCATGTCTGGTATCTATTTGTTGATTTTCCTATAGGCGTTTTAATATTACGGATGATATGATTGTAGTAAGCAGCTAATTCTTTTAACGTATCCTTATCATCTTCGTGTAGTTCGTCGTCAGCACTGGTGTTATTAGAATAACTTCTGGTGCTAAGTAAATCCATGATTTTTAACAATTCAAAGAAATACAAATAATTTATCATCTCCAGTAAACATTGAATTTGACATTTTGAATTTTGACAAAACTGTTATGTTGATATTTTCTAGTAAGAAGGTAAACTATGACGTGACACTCTGAAAAGGATTTAAAGCTTTGGAACAATAATAACACTTGTCGACTGTTTTCCATGCACAGTTTATAATCTCGCTCACTCGCTCGGATCTAAACTTTGTAAAATAAAATGTCTACACGCGGTCAGAGCATCGAAACATAGGCTTG
Source organism: Thera obeliscata (assembly GCA_947578465.1). Classification (NCBI taxonomy): domain Eukaryota; kingdom Metazoa; phylum Arthropoda; class Insecta; order Lepidoptera; family Geometridae; genus Thera; species Thera obeliscata. Next base: position 463,857 of record OX387913.1, read on the forward strand.
GCCCCTAGGTTTAGTCATGGCGCCTAGATTTACCTAGTTTTATAGCGATTCAAAGTTATATTTGTTTTATTGATAACCATGGGTTTTCATTGTACGCAATAAGCAGTAACATACCGCTCAGCCAGTTTTTTTTACCCTTCGTAGTTATAGACCATAACATAAATTATGTTTATGAATAGTTACAAGTAGAGAAATACTTTTTTTAAAAAGAGTGGTAATCTTATACCAACAATAGAAATAGATAGAGATGTGCCAACGCTAATCACTGCCACAAAAAGGCAAGTTTTCGCAAATGACATGCACCAAAATTCAGAGAGCCTCAATTCAGATGGTCCATCCGAAACATTCGAACAAAACGCGACGTGTGGGTGAGCTTTTAATTAAAATACTCTGCAACGTATTTAAATAATCTTAAACTCACAAGATCACACATAAAACCATAAAGGCGATCCTAATACCAGCACATTGCGCGAAACTGGTAATAAATTCACATATTTAAATCGCATTAATGTAAATAAAGACGTTCTTAATGTAAATAACGAGGCTTAATAAAAAATATAGGGACGTAACGGGGATCTTTGCAATTTTTTTTTGTGTGTGTTTAAAAAATTTAATCAGACGTCTTACCGCGAAGCCTTTTTGAAAAACAAAACTTTGATCATCGTTTTTACAGTCCCCTTATTCTTGAAAGCTTACAGAATCCTTAACTTTTCAAGTTAATAATTATAACGTTGTATATGTTGCAAATATTAAAAAAAAATGGGCATCAATGGCTTGATATTACCGAAATAAGAATGGGTTTCTTATCTAAGTTTCACGGTAAGACCGCAAGACCACCCAAACTTGGAGGAAAACCTTTAGCAAGTTAATCTAAATGTGAGAATATTAATTGTATGAGTGTTATGCTTTGAGATTATCAATCTACAGTAGATGGAGCAAAGTAACTGAATTATACATTTAAAACAGATTTTGAAACTTTTTAAAGTAGTGCGGATAACGTTACCTAAAACACCATTAGACAATGTAAAATTAAAAACATCTATCATATTTTACGACCGCAGAATAGCAATGTCGCCGCGGTCAAAATCACGAGGAACTGCTTGTAATATAATATTAAATTAATTATACTAACCTACTTACAAGCCTTTTTTATTAGAGGAGGAATTTGTTATGCCCCTCACATCACAATAACAAGATCATAACAAGCTATTTAGATACTGCATGGTCGCACAGTTTTTGTGTTTATCTTTGCATTTTTATTAGTTTCTTTCACTAGCGCCACGCCTCGGACTCGTTCGCAGGTTGTCGTTTATGCTAATGTTTCAATAGAATATTCATTGAAAGAACTACCCTTGTTCGTTATCTTGTTGATGTTTTGACGTGTCTTGTGCTCTTTATGTTATGGCTTTTATTTATTCCTTGGAGTGTTGGTGTCTGGATCTGTTATGATTGGTTCTTATGTAGCCTTCTTACGTTTTTCTTGATCGACATCAGCAAAATCATACATTTTTAAAGCTATTTTAGAACTACGGTTTTGGTTTATAATTCCCAACTCGCGGTATTCATCCTCTCTATTAGTACGTACCTCTATCCTTTACGTCCCACTCAATTTTCTTCGAAGATGACTAAAAGATTGTTTTTTTTATAATGTGGGCTTGTAATTTTGCTTATGTGAGTCTGAAAAAAACAACACATGAAGAGACTTCAATTTGTAACCAGGCAATTTATTCTGTAATTTATTTTATTATTTTTCTAATTTTCGTATTCAATACGAGCGCCTTAATTCAATTTCCGAAAAACAGAGCCTATACAACAATTATTCAATTGCCCAATCCTACGAATAAACAAGATAAATCACAAAAAAAGTGTCCTTCAAGAGGTCATGTAGAGTAGTGGCCCTAGAAACGTACCGAGGGGAACCCCTGCAGTTATTTCTCTCTACAAAAACACCGAATTATTGTGGCTTTGACATTTTATTTACTATGCATTGCGTACTCAATTAGATAGTTGAGAGGGGTTATAGAGTGGAAACAGTGATGTATGTGTCTGGATATAGAATTATCATTTGAGTCGAAAGCATTAGTTAGGTTGAAATCTAGACGGTATCATTACGCTAAGGTGAAGGTTGAAAGCTTGGAGGTTTCTATGGGGATGAATACTATAGGATAAGATTATAATCAAGACGTATTGAAGAATAATTGAGGCAATAAGTGGATCGATGTTGTGACCTACTACTTGTATTCAGATGTCAAATGTTAGGTAAGTAAGTATAGGTACTCATAATCATAATCCTTAATCATGTATCGAAAATATTCATCAACACGTTTTAATTAAGTACCTACTTTTTAAATATTTTTTTGCGTTGTTTATGAATATCAACATCAAACTCATCTCGCCAAAGCATAATGCTAAAAAGCATTGATAAACAAGAGACCACTCGAGCATCCGCAAATTAATATAGCTTAAAATTGCTTAACATTTACAGCAATGTTATGGTCATAAAAACTATAGCGCCAAAAGAATTATGTCTAATGATGTCTTTGTGCTTGAAAAAACAAGGATAATGACTCCTCAAACCAATATCATTATCAAAAATATCATTTCAAGATCTTGAATCAAAACCTCCAGCCTAACAACATCATAAACCAGACCAATGCGAGAGCGAGACAGGCTACCCTCCCTTTGTGAACGCACTGGAAAGACAGAGAAGGGATATACATTGTGTTCGTATAATGGTTTGTCTACATGCTTGTACGATTGTGCCTCAGTCGCACGAAAGGTTTTTTATTTTATTTGATCTTATTATTCATAGGTAAGTATTATTGTAGCTCGGCCAGTTTTTGGGTACCATGCATTTGTGATTTAGGGTTCCTTGCGTAAGAATGCCTCAGAAATATCCCCCAAACACTCTGTTGAATGTTCATACCTATTTCCTTTATAACTCTGTAAACGCCATTACTATTTATTATAAAGCTGAGTGAGTCATTATTATTATTAATAGTTCTATAAAAAGTTTAGCAGCCGTGATGGGCTTGAAACCTGTCTTCTATATCTGTTGGTCTGTTAATATCTTGAAATAATCTTGTTTTGTGTATGCACAAAGTACCTAATAAATCTAAACAGATATTTCCGTGCCTTGGGGCTTTAAATCGACTATTTATTTGATCGATATACAGTAGGTTAACATTTTCATATGATTTGGTAAACGTAATTCCCTGATTTTTTTATTATTCGTAAATTATAATTAATTGGTCATCGAAGTTTCCATACCTACAAGAATACAAAGTAGTATTTAATATTTTATCAAAATACAAATCAGCAACTTAAAAACCAATAGACGGAACCCATGCGCTAGGAAGTCTGCAGACGACTATTTTTTTCACACCACGGTCTGTGAGGAATGCAAGGTTCGGGAGATTACGCCCTGTCAGACACACGAGGCAGCATTGTTGCCATCATCAATGGCACCATTGAAGCCGTGCCCATAGAATGCTATGATTTGTCAATATTTAGGATTATGATTGAGGACATTTTTGAAGTTATTGAAAACAGAATGGTGAATGAGACGTGTTTCTTTTTGAAGTTAATAATGATGATTTTAATATACAAAACGTTGAAGTAGCCTTGTCTTCCAATTTCTTGTAAATTCAAAGCTTTTACTAAAATTGGGTTGAAATCGAAAAAAGCAAAAGTTTTATTTGTTTAACCTATATTGGAGCAAAAGCCTTCAAGGCTTAGGTACCATGTATAACTATTTAATCAATCCTTAGGTATTCTGGTTTTTATAATTGCAGTAGGTAAATATAGTACCTAAGCTAAAGTGTTTGCAAATAAATAATGTTTCCTTAGTTCCTTGGTTTTTGCCTGTTTTTCGTGCAACAAGTACATTGACTTGTACGTTTTATCTTCTATTCAAATACTTATGATATTGTTTTGCGTGTCGTCAGCGGCGTGGGAATCAGCACCGTTACATCTTATCTCATTGATAACACCGTTTGTAGACTAGCCTTTTGTTTTAACTCTATTATGAAACACGGGATAGGATAATATTTGAAATTGACTCATGTTTTCAGCGTACTTACCTTATTGGTTAGGTATGTCAGGTTTTGTCGTCTAAAAATCGTTTCATAACTTCAAACCATTTTTAGACGCCTAAACTTTAGAGGAATATTTGATTTTTTAGTAATTTTTATCATCATCATTATCTTTCTTTTATTATTCTTGTTTATTTTCTTCATTGTTTTTCATTCATGTATGCATTGATTTACCTGCCTTCTTTAACTCTTACAATGTAATCAAAAACCTTATTATTTTAAAATCCTTCACCTCGGAGGGTTTCTAAAGATGTTTGCCTTCCAGAGAACTTGTTTTGAGTCACTATAACCAAGCTTTGTAGAACATGAATTTTACATTAACGCCCTAATTCAGTTCGGTCCGATCTTTATCTCTGAGCTCCTATATCTTATCTTCCAAAAGGAGTTCAAAAACTTATCGAAACAATTAAAATTCCTTCAAGTCCAAGGCCGAGATCCAAATATTCAAGATGCTTCAGATATTGGAGCTTTTAATAAAACGCGCTGAGTTGAGGATGGAAAAGGGTTTTTGATTTACGGAATAGTATTTAGTTTTGACACGCCTACTGATATTGGAACAACAATTTTTAAATACTCATTATTGCATATTATTTTTTAAGAAAGTTTAAAACTACCATACTCGTTATTACAACTACTGTGGTATTACCATAGTCTATCTAGTGAGGTTGTTTCTTCCTTGTTTCATGTTTACAGATACTAAGGAAGATATCATCAGATGCGTAGTCCTCAAATCAAAACAAAGAACAAGCAAACATCAATAATTATCTTAAATATTTTAAAAGTTGCATCAAATTTCACACAGCATTATCTTAAGATAAAATACACAAAAGCAATCAATTAGTGCCCGCCGTAAACCCAATTGGATTAGATTTTGAACAAAAAATAGAACAAATAAAAAAGGTGATGGAGTCTCGGCTTTTAATTATCATTTACCGCGCTGTTTGAAAAACTTTTTGAGATATAAAGTTGTCGAATGCGGATAGGAAGGCAATCCATTCTCGCGGGGAATGAGCTGGGGTGTTTTACAGCTTCCGATTGAAATCTGGACAAAATACTGTCATCTTGATATTTGTAAGTAGACGTTGAAATCAATAATCTAATCGACAATCAAAAAATTCATTTCTGTGAAATATCCACACTGTTATGTGAATGCAAAAGTTTCTGTCATATTGTTTTCAATCACTAAACTTGTATCCTCGACGTTTGCGACCTCCTTCTTTTTTACTTTGTCCCATATATTTTTTTTCCGCTGTCACTTACCCTCATCTCTTTCCACCTTTCCTTCGATGATGTTTTTAGCTTTCTCGTCGTTTATGATCACTGATCGTTAGCCTCTTCGTATCATTTTCATTTCGTGTCGTCTAAACGACAATTTGACTCTCCAACCGTCTTTATCCATCCTTACTGCTGTTCTTTTAGAAATCGTATCGTACTCTCTAAAGCGGTTTCCTTGGACATCGTATTTTTTCCTTGGGCCCGTGGCGCGGCGTGATTTTACGCCGTTCGGTTCTCACGCCACAGTGTAGCGAGCAGTCACTATAGCCGGACCGCCCGGTCGCGAACACAGTACAGTAAGCCTACTCATGCAGAAGTCTCACTTCAAGCATTGTTGTTCTCAGAAATAGTCTTCGTGACGTCTGTCTACTTTTATCTATGAATTAGTTTTAATCTGAATTTACACTGACTTTACCTGTTTCATTGCCTTAAATTGTATGTGATTCTTATTCTATAAGAATAAGTTCTTTTCATCATTAGATGGTATGTTCTATGTATAAATAAAATAAATTTAATAGACAATCCGCACAGCTCTATCTAGCCCCAAATTAAGCAAAGCTTGTGCTATGGGACTAGATAGCTGATTATAATACTTTTTGGTTTTGTAAAACGTACATAAAATATAATAGGTATAACATCCAGACAGAGAACAAACATCTGCGTTCACCACACAAATATTTGTTCTACTACGGCGCAGACTGTTGAGCCAACTGAACTGAGAGGCCAGTCAGAAAATATTTAGTCTTTAATATAAAAACACGGGTTATGTTTGTCCATCAGCAATTTATTCATAAAATATGACTTCTGAAAATGTTATAAGTATTGTCTATTAAACTAATAATGACTGCTGGAAATTCGAAGACGTTTCATGAAGAAGTAATAAAAAGCTTGCACCAAGCGATCTTACAGCACTTTGTATGTAAAATATGATTTAAACACAGCACTGTAAAGTTCATTTTTCATTACACACTGTTTTCTAGTGATGATCTGCGTCTTTATTCCTTTATCTCCGGTCTTCGTCCACTGACGTCTGTTTGAGTGGCGCGCCGATAACAGTGGTGTTGTGCTGTTGTGGAACTGATACGATAATGAAGATATAATGGTCAGGGTAGTTTTTAAGATGGAGCTTTTAGATAGTGGTGAAAAAATAGAAAGTTGTTTTATGCTACTGCCACACAAAGCGCGTCCTATAATTATTACTTTGCTTAGAAAATCAAAATCAAAAATGTATTTATTCAGTAGGATTGCCAGGCTCACTTTGAAACGTCATAAAGAGGTGCCAGTTGCACGCGACCGAACCTAGAAGAACAGGCAACAAACTACGGTTTGGTTCCTAGCGTTTTTTTTATGAGATCCAATCAAAGCTAAAATAATAATATCAGCGAATAATAATAGCAGCGAAGTTTCAGTGCGGTGCCATTTCACTTAGTGCATGAGAGCTTAGGGTTCTAAGTGTCACAGAAATGGTCTTAATAATTAATTATTTGCTTAGGGTTTTAAGGGACACAGAAATGGTCTTAAAGTCTATCTAAGTATTATATTATGAGCAGAACAGTCCATGGCACCTGTTTTAAAGACGAAAAAACACAGTGACATCGATTCCAATGCGTTCAGTTTGGTAAAAGTAAACAACATCGACACAGAGCGAGGCAAAACGAGGAAAAAACTAAAGAAAGATTTTGACATTTTATGTTCTGAGATAATGGTTTAAGTGTCTGCTAAGTGACAACTTGACAACGGTGGCATCTAGACTCACCTAGCTCAAAGTCAGTCAACATTAGTTATTCAAATCCTTTTGAATAACTAATGTTGACTGACTTTGAACGAGAGGCCAATCAGGAAACTAAAAGTAAGGTTTGACGAGATAATTCCAAAGATTTTAAATCTGAGAACCAGTGTTATAAAACGCATCACCAAATAACAGAATATAGTAAAATAAGTTTACTTATACAAAACAGAAAGAAGGTAGCGGTGTTGGAGCGGTGGAGTTTGGACTACAAGATGAACAGAAACCTTCAGAATACATCCAAAAACAATGACCGTCTAAGCAGTTGGGTAAAAATAACACAGTCAAAGCAGACGTGGTACTACCAATAGTACAGCCGTAACCAGTGTGATTGAAAACTGGTAGTGGATGAGTAAACAAAGCAAGACGCCTCACTCCCACACTCCTAGGACGTACAAACACTGGGACGGTGGGCTGCACGAGAGAACCATTACAAAAACATAAGGAAAATTATGACTTTAAAAAACTTTTTTAAAGTCATAATTTTCTTTTCGTACTGTTATTTTTAGATAGAATATGTTTTAGATTTTTACTTAGTATACTTACATAAAAACATCTCGAGAAAGATAACATATTTTCTATGATAATATTTTTTTTAAAAGCATAACGTCATAGATGCGGCGACCAGGGGATTTTAGGGTTCCATTCCATTTTTCCCAAATAAAATAAATAAATTGTATTTATGAAATATGAGGTTTGGTTTCCTTGGTTTTTACTGCATAGCACCATCCAAGTATAGAAGTTTGGTAAACACTATCAATAACAAAGTGTTTTGGAACAACACAAAATGTTTTTATTGTGAGTGAATGTTTTCTTACTGCCTTTCCAAGCTCTGTGGTATTTAAGGTACCTAAAGAATGTTGGGTTCGTAAGACATTGGAAGCTAGCTTTTGTATACGACTTTGCTCGTGTGATATATTATTTTTGAGCAAGGTTTAAGATATAGATAGCGTCATCATCACCATCATCATCATAATCAGCCTAAAGAAGCCCACTGCTGGACATAGGCCTCCCCTTTTCCACATTTCCAGGAAGAACGATTCTGAGCCCTTTCCATCCATCGATTTCCCACGATTTTAACAATGTCGTCGGTTCATATGGTGGGTGGGCGCCCTACGCTTCGTCTTCCGGTTCGTGGTCGCCATTCGAGAACCTTTATTCCCCAACGCATAGCGTACGACGGCAGATTTCAAGCAACCGAAAAAAAACAAAAAATCAGAAAGCTAAAAATTAAAAAAAAGCCAAAAAAAAAGAAAGAAAGAAAAGGAAATTAAAGGAAGAATGGCAGAAAGTCGATGTATGAAAAAAGCTCAAAACGGTGTAAATTTCAGGAACATTAATCACTACACAGCAGTGAACTTCGACAGGCTGATGATGAAGATTAAAGTAGCCAACACATTTGAAGAATCAATGATCCAAATCAAACACCACTTGTCGTCCGCATTCCGGAGAGCATCGCGAACCGAGGGTCACGAGCTCCGTGTTTTGTAGTGCTGGACCCCCTGGCGGGCGTCATATCACACCACCGCTTTACTGTCTCGGAGAATAACTTGATTTCGACATCTTGCTAGTAGCAAACGCAAACATTTGTGGACTTTAATGTTAAAAACACCATACTGAAGATTGCGGATCAGTGGATGGAGAAGGCCTAAATGAAACATTCTTCTTGGAAATATATAAAAGAACCTTAGGTAAATTCTGTATTTACGTTTATAGTGCATGTTTAGTACATTTACCAGATGTGATACTAAAGTTGTACAATACATGACAAACCTTTCAGACACAAAATGAGTCTGAAGTTCATGAAGGGCCCTGCCCTGACTGTGGACTTTTATGGTGATGCTGTCTTCACTTGTAATTGTAATAAGACTTGACTCTGTATAAAGTTTAAGCACTATCTTTTCGAAATGTATTGTTGGATATTGCGTTGGTGTTCAATAAATAAAATAAAAACAAAATGATGATGATAGCTAACTCTTAGTCCCATCGCTAGATCGGCTTGATCAAAGTCAATGTTTCCTAAATGCTCCCTAATTACCTAAACAAACGCGCCGTCAAACGGTAGAGACCACACAACCGAAATCGCAATTTAACAGCTCAATCATCACCAAATCCTATTTCGGAAAATAGGATCTGTCCGTTGCAAATCATTGTTAATTTGTCCTTGTGTGGTTGGGTAAAAACAGCGGCAACACTGATCAAACAACACTGCCCCGCCCTGTGGTTTCCATCTTGAAAGACGCCGTGATCACGCCTTATAATCACCTAATTACCCAACTATCCTTTAACCTGATACACGAAAACCACCCTTAAAATCTTATGGCTCACGACCCACATTTTGTCTACACCTTGGACATTTTCTGGAGTATAATAACACGAAGATCAACCTTAAAGTTTAAGCTCATAAGGTCTTCGTAGGTAGAGTTTGAGTGTCATAGCAAAAACGTGCAGATTTCGGCAAATTAATGAAAAGGTGACGGTGTGTTGAATAAATGCGCAAATATTTGTGGCTGGTGGACCACCAACGACTCCAATTAGCAATGTTCTTTTGGCAGTGGTTTGTTACGCTTATTTGCGATTATCTGGGTTTCTTTCAACGTCTTGTAAGATGAATACTGAACGGCTTTGGATGCGTCTGTGCTTGAGTATTTGCTCCAATGCTGTTAGTTCTTCTAAGCTTATTGATCTTTGAAGCTTGGTCGCGTAGAACTGGCACCTAGGCTTATATCTAATTTTAAGACGTTTTAAAGTGATCCTTGTGCAACTGAATAAACGATTTTTGAATTTGATCATGACTGCAAGTGCTACCAATCAGTCGCGCCTTATGCTTAAAATCTCCATAATGTTACTAGAACCTAGATAGAATCTTCAAGCAGTACAACCTACGTCAACATCCCGTGACGTCAGATCCGCTTCCGCTCAGCTGATGTCTGTCTGTCACGTGCGGAACCTAGTGAAAGTCATGTGACTCATGGAGGAGCTTACAGAAGACATAATGCATAGATGCTATTGAACAATATTAATTACTCTAATAAAATTACGTAAAAAGTCAGAAATCACAAAAAGATTTAAAACTAAACTAAAAAAAAACGAGTCATATATTTAATAATAAAAATGTATAAAAATAAAACAAACACGCAAATTTAAAAGCAGTCCAAGCAGTATAATTTCAGAAACTTGTTCCTGATTGATTATGGGAAACCCTGCAATGCCTACTACTATTAAAATAATTATCTGATTGGCATTGGAACAAAATCAATGCACAATTGCTTGTACAGCCTTGAAACAAACCTCCTTGATAAAGTAAGCTTTCATATCATAAATGCCATGGCTATCGCCATAAAAATATAAACATCATCAGCGTCAATAAGTCTTCTAACGGTCTTCCGATGTTGGACGGTATTTGCTGAACTCACCACGTTTGGTGGATTGGTGACCGCAGTGTCGGCGTTCTGTACCACCTGATCACCTGCGATGGGGATCAGTGTATCGCTGTCAAATATCACACCGTCAAAGTTTAAGAGCGTTGGTGGCCTAGTGGTAGTGGCCTTCCGATCCTAAGGTCGTGGGTTCAAATCCAGTCGTGTACCGATGAGTTTTTCTGCCCAAAAATGTATGTACACTATGCCAGTGCTCTCAAACGGTGAAGGAAAACATCGTGAGGAAACCGGCATGTCTTAGAACCTAAAAAGTTCAAAAACATATTTCAAGTGCAAGAAAGGTGTGAGACACACTTAAAATCCTTTCACCACACTAGGTTCAGAATGGAATCAGCGGCACGATAGGAAGATTTAATAACACGTTTTATCTGAAATTCTTGACAACTCTTCGCCTTATGTTTTTCAACCTTTTCGACTGATTGATCGCCTAAATGTGCGAGGCTTATGACCAAAAGTGTGATTTGTTTGTGAGCTAGGGGACAGGGGACAGGGTCTCAATTCTAGACCAGTGACTTTTTTGTCAAGGTATACATAGATAATATATCACAAGAACTGTCAGTTTCTTTAGTGAATTTGACAGTTCTTGTGATATATTTGACAGTTCTTGTGATATATATCTCCCGTGACAAAAAAGTCACTGGTCTAGAATAGAGCCCCAGGAGACAGGCATACCTCGTGTGGTGTGCGCCCGCGCCGCTCGTGACTCAGACGCCAGTTCCGTTGGAGGAAGCTATGAACGTTATTACCGGCGGTGAATGTAAATAGTGAATTAAGCTATTTAGAACCACTTGCACACTCGTTTAAATTATAATTAGTTTCAACGTAATCGCACTGTTTGTTCTGTACTTTGATATCATAGAACATTGATGTATTTTGCAACATGTGAAATTTATAAAAACTTGTGACCCCCAACTAGATAAAAAAAAGAATTTTCTAATCGGCTCATAAACGAAGAACAAACAGAGAGAGATAGCAAACATTAAAAAACAACCGAATTATTGAGAACCTTCTTCTTTTTTATTTGAAGTCGGTTAAAAATAAGTATCTTCTAGTCAAAGACCGCGGACTTCGTTCGCGTATGAATAAATAAAAAAAATAGTTTCTTAGTAAGCGCTAAGTCCATCCTTCAAATAATAATACCTATGCTAAGTTTTAGGCCTCTCAATAATTAGTTGTTTGGGAGATTTCTTGATTTGTTGGTTTGTGTGGCTTTTTCCTAATAGTTTTTAAACGGCACAAGTTCACACACTAGACCACGTAATACAGGTGGAGCATTACATAATTTCCCAAACTATAAAAGATCATAAACAGCGAACAATAAAACCTTCTAGGAAGGTGTCTGAGCGACGTCCGTACGTGCCTACCCTGAATCGTGCGCACGTTTACCGTATGTACGACAATTGGCAAAAAATCGATAGCTTTGTTGGAATAGGATTGGAATTTGGAAAATGTGTTTTTGCTACAAGAATCCTGACAGTCTACAGTTGGCATACCACAAGCTCTGTCTCTGGCTCTGGAGTGAGTGCTCACCAGTGTATTATACTGTGTGCGTGACGTTTCGACGTAGGATTTATTTAGTCAACACTCATACAGACTCAAAACCATAGCCAGAGACATAACCAGACAGAGCATGTGGTAGGTCTACAGGTCTTGATAAATAAGCATCAAAAATTTTAGTCAAATTCAAAAAGCACTCTAGCATCCTTCATTTCTCTTAATATAATGTTTGCAATTACACCAGCACCTTCAAACCAAAACACAGTACACCAGATAGCGATATTTGCCAGCGTTTCAAAATCAAAATCAAAACTGTCTTTATCCAGTTCGATTACAAAAATCACTTTGAAATGTCTTAAAGCTAGGTGAGTCTAGGTGCCAGTTCCACGCGACCAAGCCTAGAAGAACAGGCAACAAACTACGGCTCGGTTCCTACCGTTTTTTTATATGATCCTTTTACAAATAGTCTAAAATAATAGCAGTGAAGTTCCAGTGTGGTGCCACTTCACTTAGTCATACGTATGCAATGCAATAATACAAAAGCAAAAGTTTCAAAGACAGCACACGCTACGCTTATAAAGTTCACTGATTGCCACCGCAGAATGCTTAGATGTTACAAGGTTTTATAGGTAAAAGAGCAGACAGGCAATGCAAGCAATGCCTTGCCCTATTCAACAGTCGCCACAAATAGCATGGAGTTAGGTGCGAACTCCTTACACGGCGGGAATGTATGAATCAGATCAAAACATAGGCACAGATTGAAAAGGATTCCTTAGTTATGACTATTAGCAGTTTAGACGTATCTGTATCAACCTTTAGCTAAACACCTACTTGATATACTAGCGGTTAGGTAGCTACAAATGCTACTGAAAAGCATTTATGCTATAACCAAATAGCCGATGAATCTCCAGTATAAATATGACTGTTTCAAGGGCTTTGCATCTAAACAATAACATCTAAACAATAAACTTTATTCCCCTTCAGAGACCGGTTATTTTTGAGTAAAAGGAAGAAGGGCCATATTATTGGCCACTACTTTTACTTTTACTAACTACCATTGAATATGACAAAATAATAAAGGACACAAGTTTAGCAACAAAAAAAAACTTCTTTGTCTCACTAAATTTAAGAACTTACGACCTTACTTATAAAAATATGTCAAAAGATAAACCGTGGTTAAACTATTACCATCTCTTACCACTGGGTAATGACAAACAGTGACAGGGCTAACTTTAAGCAATGATTAAATTTAAATTGCATTTATAAGTAGGGCTGTTAGCTCTTATCGGGTTTTGATGCAGTTCTCTCCAATTTAGTCTTTCGAAAGGGGGCCTCCATAACTTCTTTAGCTACGAGGCATGGCTTTGTTATAGGCGATGGTTACCACTTAACACCAGGTGGGCCATATGCTTGTTCCATCGGCAAATTACATAAAAAAAAACAAAAAAAAACTGGCTCACGTAACTTATTCTTGGCCTTCCTCTTCCTCGTTTTCTTTCAATCTTTCTTTCAATGATGTTCTTTATGTAGCTGTCATGTCGTAGAAGATGTCTAAACATTTTTCCTCTTCGGTTTTATATTGTCTCACGCATAACTCTCTTCTCCTTTACATACATAAACTGCTAAAATTTTGGGTATGATAAAATCAGCCAAGTAGCACACAAAATTCATACTAATATGACTAGAATTTCGGACGTGTTAAAATCAGTCAAGTAGCACACAAAATTCCTATTAATATGACTAAACTAAATTTTCGTCAAGACGATCCGGGATGAGTAAGAACCGCCCACAATCAGAATTAGAACGGCGGAAAAACAGCCGACGTGATTCAAAGTACAATTGAAGAATACGAACCTAGGTAACAGATACACAGTGATTACGGTATGATACACTTATGACGAACGAGTGCTAACTTGTAGATGCCAATACGTTTCTGTAACATCTGTATTTAGAACAAGATTACAACTTGTAACTGCATATTTCATTATAATTGATGTCAGAGCACTGGTGGTCTAGTGGTAGCGAGCCGCCCTCGGATTCGGTAAAATTCAGTTCACTGTCCAAAAATTAAAAATTAATGAATAATAATTTAAAAATGTTTTATTTCAGACCATGATCCATATGGTTGTCAGTAACGTAAAAAAATGTTTCGAATTACTATTTTAGTAAGTAGCTAAGGAACATCAAACTCAATCAAAATTTATTCAGTTCAATTCCAAGAATCACTTTGAAACGTCTCAAAGCCAGGTATCCACACTTTTGGACTCTAGGTGAGAGATCGGCCCAATAACAGCCAACTATGCCAGCACTCTCAAACGGTGAAGGAAAACATAGTGAGGAAACCAGCATGACGTAGAACCTAAAAAGTTTAAAAACAATGCGCACGAAAAAAGCCTCTTTGAAGCGCACCTTAATTCCTTTCATCACACTATTTCAAAAAAACTTGTGTTCCTCCGAAGACTTTAAAACCCTTTTTAAAAGTCTTAAAGACGCTTTTGAAGAGTGTTGGGGCTCAATAGGAGAGCAATATCGTGGTCGTTGGTCCATACCTTAAGAAGCACAATCGTCGACCTTCAGCCAGCAAGGTCACTGAGTGCTGAATACTGATGGAGTGAACGCGCCAGGATACTTACCCATGAATGAACAGCCGTGATCGGAATCCTAATGATCTAATGCCTTTGAGATTTTGATAAGACTAGAATAAAACGTGCTCTTTTAAGTCCTAGAATGTGCTAATCTAGGAAAACAATGCTCAAGAGGTTCAAGGTATAAACCTACAACTGACGGCAAAACGTAGAGCGCTCCATTCAAATCAAATCAAATATCAGTGGTTATTCAGTAGTACCACAATGATCACTTTGAAACGTCTTAAAGCTAGGTGAGTCTAAGTGCCAGTTCCACGCGACCAAGCCTAGAGGAACAGGAAACATTAGCCAATGGACCGACATTGTAAAAAACACGCGAAGAATTTTCCTGAAAACGTATGTTATGGTTTCTGTGGGATTTTCTTGCTGATAATCATGATGCCATAGCTTTTAGCCATAATTTTTACGAAAACTTCAGCTTATACATTTTCGTGCATCGTGGAAAAAGACGCTGATTTGACTTTATTCGGTACACTAAGCTTCACTGAAAGAAAGCGTCGTAGATATTCTTCGAGTAACCAATTTCTCTTCTTCCCCAGTGTGAGGAGTCTATGTCAGCGGGAGACATGTGCGTCGCAGCCGGCCGCGCGGGGCCCGCTGCCAGGTGGCACCCTGCCTGCTTCATATGCTCCTCCTGCCAGGAGCTGCTGGTGGACCTGGTGTACTTCTGGAAGGATGGACGGCTGTACTGCGGACGGCATCATGCTGAGAGTATGAAGCCTAGATGCTCAGCCTGTGATGAGGTTCGTATCTTCTTCTAATAGTATTATTAAACTGTGAAGGAAAACATCGTGAGGAAACCGGCATGTCGAGAACCAAAGAAGTTCGAAAATATATCTCAAGTGCACGAAAGGAGCCTCTTTGAGGCGCACTTAAAGTGCTTTCACCACACTTGGTTCGAAAGAACCAGTGGCACGATAAGAAAAAGAAGTATTCTTCTAGGTGTCTGTATTGGCGCATGCTACTGAAAAGTCAAGTGGTCTGACAACAAGTCGTAAGGGAACACGACTTATTATAGCCCCTTCCCACCGGTGTGTGATATCGCGCACGGAGGCGGATCAGCTCGCACGACACACCATGGGAACGGTCTCGTGCGCCGAGGTGCGCGGTAGCACAGGAGCCCTTTCTGTGTGCGTTGCCGTGCGTCGTCGTCGGCTGTGCGTTATGATCTGCAGAACCACGCACCGTAGGAAGGCAGCATTAGAATGCGCAGCCTATGGGAAACTGTTACTAAGAGAACTTTCCACAGTTTAAAGCTCAAGGTTCAAAGTTCAGACCTAAAAAAGTTTTGAAACTCTCATGTCAAACAAATAACCATATAGAATTTACGCAATTTTGCATATTATATTCGGTTCAGTCATATTTTATACCCTCAACCCCCCAAATACAATCGACAATAACTCCTTACAAATAAACAAAAACTGCAGTCAATATGCAAACCGCAAATTGGCGTATGAATAGTTGAACGACCGGCAGTTGGCACATAAATCTTGAGGCGGAAGCAGGCCCTCAGGCCCTCAGGCCAGGGCGTCCAGGGCGTCCAACCCCTCATCCTAGACCACTTGAGTCGACTGACTTGCTTGTGTGAACTGCAAATCAGCATCGGAAGTTCTGCAATCCAGTTTCCTGTCAAGCCTTGCTCACATTATAAGCGTTCTGCGATGACGATTAGTGAAATGTTCTCAAATATGACGTCAGTCCTATTGAAAACGTAACTATGTCTCGTCGTTATTTAGTGGATTTGATAGTATACCTAGCTAAGTCAGTACCTTGGTAGGCCTCCAGCATAGTTAAATTTAAGTCACCTCCAACTACGTTTTCAGTCGTTTTGCCTTGGCTTAGAAGGCATGAAAACTTCTGTCTTGGCTAAGCTCTGTCGCCAAGTTAGTCACAGCTGATACGATAAGCTCGTAGAACTTGCTAATATCTTTTGCAAAGTTTCTCTACCGTGGTACCATTTGACAATACCATCGATAGTACTCAAGCAAATGAAGTTTTCCCAAATTCGATAAGATGATCGAATCAAGCGGTCCAGGATCGGGGGTTAGAGTCGATAAGTGGGTCGGGGGTGCCACGTGCTGCGGCACTTCCGAAAACTGCCGACTAACACGATTAAGGCCCTTGTGGGTAATGAACCCACTCCGTTGACATTACAAAAGAACCGCAATTTACTACTAAATACTTAGTAGAGTACCAAACTACTTCAGAAGGCTTTAAATGGGTATTCTTTACAAAATAGGAGTAAATACGTAGATTTTTTTTATTTTTTTTTAAAGTACTTGCAAACTAAATTACTTATTTTATATCAATTTGTTGCTATAACGAAATTCCTCTCACTTCTGAGCCTTTTCTATAAGCAGAAAACTATGCAATGGAAGGTAAAAACAGCCAAGAAAGTAGCAAGCGACTAAGTTTCGCTATAAAAAGTTGTCCGAATAGTGTTCCCCGAAGTCGTATCACCCACCATCGCTTGTAAATACTTCATGTGGCAATTACATGCTGTCGAGTCCGGAAGAGTTCGGGAGAATTCTGGATGGAAACCGGAACCAAGCCGATGCCTAACCAGCTGGTCCAATAGAGACAGAGCGAGTTGAGGTGACGTTTGAGAAAGAGAGACAGCACTGTTTTTTTTAAACGGATTCTTTCTTGGATGAGTAGTAGTAAATCTAAAGCCTTGCGCACAATTTAGCAGCGATCTTCGATAGCGGTTGTGTCACTGTCAAATATTGCAGCTATATTTGACAACTTAGATGTGCCGAATGAGATAATCGAAAATTATCGTATTAAATTTGTGCAAAAACACATAATCAGATCACATTATAGTTATTTTAACTTAAGTGCACGAAAGGAGCATTTTTGAGGTGCACTTAAAATCCTTTCACCACACTTGGTTCGAAAAAACCAGTAACAGGATAAGAAGAAGAAGAAGAAAGGCCTGCGCACATCTAGCGCGCAACAATATCGCTGTCATATTTGACAGCGTTTTACTGATCGCCATCGCCATCGCGCTAGATGTGCGCAAGGCTGTATTTGGTCAAATTATCAAAGAGAAAATAATAATGTACCTACCTTATTTCGGTAAAGGAAAAGCTCATGAAGAAACACCCGGCTTGGCCAACTCCGTACGTATTGAAATCATCTACGATTGATGCAAAGCCTGTTTACTTTTAGCTTTACCTAATTTATTTTTGCTTATACAGACATTTGGACATTTTGGTTGACGGCATTGTCGCGATAGTCAATTCATTTATTTTTCATTACTCATACTCTGAAGGTAGGTCTGAAGTTGCCTGAGGGGCCTAATAGAAAGTAAAACTTTCAGCCCTAGGGAGAATCGCTTTCTACTGACAGCTGTCAAATTATAAAAAAAAACAAGTTCTATTTTATTCAACCATGTTCCAACTTTCTAAACTGCAAGGAGGTTGAACCAAATTCCAACTTTTTATTCAGCAAGTAGGTTGGAATCCCAT
The DNA here is from genome assembly GCA_947578465.1 of Thera obeliscata. Classification (NCBI taxonomy): domain Eukaryota; kingdom Metazoa; phylum Arthropoda; class Insecta; order Lepidoptera; family Geometridae; genus Thera; species Thera obeliscata. The sequence goes on from OX387913.1 coordinate 482,064, forward strand.
TACAACGATAAGAAGTTTAAAAAGTCTAATTAGAGCGCAATGTAAAATTTAAATTTAAATAACATAATGATAGTATTAAATAAATAATATATCTTCTAAATTACTTGATTTATATATAGCTTCAACTATTTCTTTAAAATAATATAGATTTGAGCAAACAATTTACCATTTTTTAAATTATGAAAATGAAAATAATGGCTGAATAATGCTGGTGAACCGAAGCCGAATCCCGCCAGAGAAAAAGAAAAAAAAAACCGGGAAGGCGGCAATTCAATCTTCATTTTCACTAATTTGTCTTTCATGTTTTTATTTTTACTTTCCTTGTATTCGTAATGAAAAGCACAGTGTTTACCTCGGATGAAAGTCTTTTAAGTCCCTCAAGCTCCATTGGCGCCCTCGCTAACGCTCTGGCGCCAAACCCGTCTCGGGACTCAAAAAACGTGACTTTCAACACTCGGGTAACAATGTACTATTTAAATGTCTCTTTTCTTTCTACGCCACGCCATAACTTTGCGTAGGCCTTCAGTCAAAGTGACCCAGCTGTCCTCTTTTGTACATAGCACTAAATCGATGGTATCGTGCGCAGGGGTTGAGAACAATTACTTCGATGTCGACGATATCCTAAACACTCGGTACTTGCAAATAACGGTTCAATTATATGCTCCAAAAAACGGTTTTATTACTATGTTACAAGTCGTTTGTTTTAGTTATTTCGTAATTAGTGTGTAATTAACCCGTAAAAATGACCCTTGTTAATTTTTTTAGGTTATGTTGTATTTTGGGAAATTAACTTTTTTTTTAAACATACCAACTGAGTTATTTTGCTCGTTCGTCATTGGTTTTGTCTTAGTCAATAGATCAATGGAAAGGTAGAGTTTTCTATCAATATTTTTATACAGCTGTACATTCTAGGACATGTTTTGTATTTTCAAGGAAATTATTAGATACTTATACATGACCTATGTTATTACTAAAAGGAAAGAATTTTCCTCAGCCCTGTCTAAACCATAATAAAATACGAATCACATGTTCTAACAGGTTATCTAACATTATACCTATAATGTAGGTCTAGGTACCAATAAATAATTCTCATAACTCGGTTTAGTGCCTTTGTTGTTGCACATATTTCATCTATTGAAGTATTTATAGTAGTTGATTTTTAAAACGTCAGTATTTTACTTTATGTTATAATAAGTAATTTTCCTACTTCTTAAGTATATAATAGTACCAAATCTTGTTTAAGTATTTAGCAACAGATACAATAAATCTTTATTAAGTACAAGCGGATGCCCTCGACTTTGCTTGCCCCTTCCCCGTTACGCCCCGTTTTTGTTACTTTTTCAGGAGGAAAAGTATCTTAAATGCTATTCCAGACTATAGTCTATTTTCGTGCCTAATTTCATCCAGATCCGTTCAGCCGTTCTCGCGTTATTGAGTATTATGATATTGAGTAACAAACATCCATTAATCCATACAAATTTTGCATTTATATTATTAGTGTGATTTGTTGATAAATACAAATCTTTATGTGCTAATAATAAATAAAAAAATAAAGCCCTGAAATTTGAGTTTCAATGAAGAAATATCGTTATTACCGAAGAAAATCAAGCCTTAAAGTGAACCTCATAAAATCAAGAGTATCTAATTAAGTCGAACACTTTGAAATGATTAGGGGCCGTGCAAAATTACCACAGATTATTATCAGCCTTCTTAGGTAGCATGTCGATGTAAGGATAAAAATAAGTTTTTTTTTATGTTGGCTCTGCACGCGATTGTCGATTTCTAAAGAATTATATATCTTCATATTTTTGGTGGTTGTAAAATACTGTTTTGTTTTCTGGCTATTAAAGGGAGTTTCGTAACGCGGGTCAGAGCTATCAATAAAATATTTAAACTCTTTTAGTGCTATTAAGTAACCCGGTTTCTAAACCAGCTACCCAGCTTGGTAGCTGGGTAGCTGGTGGCTTAGTGGTAGTGGCCCCGCCTTTCGATCCTAAGGTCGTGGGTTCAAATCCAATCGTGTACCAATGAGTTTTTCTCCCCAAAAATTTAAGTACACTATGCCAGCGCTCTCAAACGGTGAAGGAAAACATCGTGAGGAAACCGGCATGTCGTAGAACCTAAAAAGTTCGAAAACATGTGCCAAGTGCACGAAAGGAGCCTCTTTGAGGCGCACTTAAAATCCTTTCACCACACTTGGTTCAAAAGAATCAGTGACACGATAAGAAGAAGAAGAAGAACCAGCTACGTAGAAGGATTTATTTTCTTAGTTTATAGCCGGGCTACAATGATAAAACTAATATTATATTAGATATCTAGCCACCAATTGACAAACAATTTCGTAAAATAAAGTTAAGTAAACAGGCCTTTTCTATTGTAGATGATTCATATAGCGTCAGAGGCAACTGGTGATTACTCAAGCCCTACTTACGGGACGCTATAGTGCCTGGGACAGGAGATGGAATAGGCTTGCCCAGCACCTTTACCATCCTGACAGCTTAGTCGGCCTAATCCACAGGAAAGACCCAACCTACCCAACGAGGAGGTTTCATGCACTAAGTTTTTTTAAATTAAATTTTTGTAAAACTTTGTAAGTGTATCGGGCTTTGTAGTTTGTTTCAAACACACAACTAAAGATCTTTATTCAATGAGAAGAATAACCAAAATTTTTTATTAAATTTTTCAGCTGAATTTTCAAAAGTTACCGATTTCTAAAATATTTAATTTTTCAGCTGAATTTTCAAAAGTTACCAATTTCTAGAAACACCTTATATCTCAGCAGACAAATAGTTTGGTTGCCGCAAGGAAAAGTGATTCAAACTCCCATAAACGTTTTGGTTCACGATAACAACTCATAATATCTTGTTTGTCACTTTTGTTGCCTCAGATCAATACCTGTAGGCCTACCATGAGCTCTGTCTGGCTCTGTCTCTGGTTCTGGTTTTGAGTCTGTGTGAGTTCTCACCAGTGCATTATAATGTGTGTGTGACGTTTTGACGTAGGATTTATTTAGACAACACTCACACAAATTCAAAACCAGAGCCATTAAGACCACTTTAAGACAACTCATCAACATAATAATGTTTTTCATGCAACATAACAATTCAAATAAGCAGTTTATAAAAATCTGCATCTCTATTAAAATACCTAAGGGAGTAGTAAGAGGCACGTCCAATCTTTTATAGCTATTGGCAGCAAATCAAATCAAATTAAAAGTGTATTTATTCAGTAGAATCGCAAGGATCACTTTGAAACGTCTTAAAGCTAGGTGAGTCTAGGTGCCAGCTATTTCCATACGTATCTATCAAATTGCAAGGGCATAGTGATATCAGGAATTTTTGGCACTGAATTTTGCAAAGCTCGAAGCCAAAGGTGAAATAGGTAATGGAATAGGTTTATCAAGCAAATGTCAAGGTATCAGCAATGCAGAATATCGTGGAACTAGCCTAAAGAGCCTTCGGGAAGCTATGTGCTTGTCTTTCGGCTTTGTCTGCTTCTTCATATGAAGGGACTGACAAACATCAAACAGCTTCTCGCACTTTTCTAGATTTTTAAAGATATAAAATCACTGAACATTGTTAAAAAGTTTAAATGACTTGAGAAACCGACTCTTGGCCAAACTGATTTTGATGAAATTCTATGGAACCAATCTGGAGGACTCTGGACTCTCCTCCTCCTCTCAAAGCCATGCGATGATAGATATACATAAAAAAATAATGCAACATCATTACCAATTATTTATTACCAAGTTGTAAGCAATTGCGCACAATTAAAAAATAATAAAAAAATTTGGAGCAAAATTTTTGGAGAACCAACTTACTTTTTGGTGTACTTACAGACAGACCGTTTTATTTCGTTTACCATGCAATATGCATACAAGTTTTCCGCATAGAAGCAAGGCTGAGGTATACATCGCTTCGGGAAAACACGCGAGGTGAGCCGCGCTGCAGACAGCATAATATCATACTCCTATCTCGTTACCCAATACATTATACTTACTGACATTTCACTTTATAAATCAATAAATATTTTGGACAATTTTACAACACTATCTAGCCCCAAAATAAGCAGAGCTTGTACTATGGAAACCAGATAGCTGATATATTAATACTTATATACATTTTTTTTTGTAAATACATAACATAGAATACAATATAACACCCAGACGGAGAACTAACATCTGTGTTTACCACACAAATATTTGTTCACGGTGGAGATCGAACCCACGACCTACTGTGCTGAAGGCAGAGCTACTACCAACTAAGCTGAGAGGCCAGTCCAATATTAATAATTAAAAAAAAAAACGCGAATTTTTATGCTAGTCAAAAATAACCTGCAACTTTCTGTCTCGATATTTTTATCATGGTCTTTAACTTTCTGTAATTAAATTAGATTATACTTCATACCTGTATTTTAACACAACAATAAATGTACATAAATAAAAATCGACTCCCTTAAAATCCTTTCACCACACTAGTTTGAAAGAGTTAGTGACCCAATAAGAAAAAGAAGAAGAAGATAATAATAACCGGTTCCTTACGTAAGTAGTATCTAATCCAGCATGGGCCGAGCTTACAAGCAAAATGAATGTTTTCAATTAAATTCGTAATGCATGAATCATGTGCATTCCTAAGTCACGTGCTATGCATTGTGCAGTGTGTGGGAAGGACACGCCATTATCTAACTAAGTGCACGAAAAGTAATGATTGAGTGAATGAATGAACATTGAGAGCCACTGGAATTTTTCAATCCCATGGTCTAAGAGAAATTCAGAAACATTTCCAAAATAGTTTACCTTAACGAGCATCCATTATTCTATTATCCACAAAAATATTTTAAAACCTGAGAAGCTGAGTGAAAAGAAACAAATATTTTCCGATTAACTTGGTATTTTAATTTGTTATTGTTACATAGTCAAGACAATTTCACTCAAACTGAAGGCAAAATCGTCGGTCTACAACAAAAACGTGGAAACCCAAAAATGCTAACAAAAATCGGTACCAGTAGGTATAGGTCAACAGGAATCGCATGGCAAATGGAGAAATAAAAATTTGCTGCGTGCATTATAGGGAAATTGGATTAAACGATATTGATACTGTTTAATTTTTATTAATGTCTTTAGTATTCGATTAATTTTATTAAACAGGTGACAATTGACGTTGCCATGAAAATCACAATTGTTTTATTTATTATAGATTCTGGTAGACATATAAGTACTTTTATCTGAAATAATATATTTACATATTTATATTTTAAACATATGAAATAATATTATTACATCTTTATATCGAAAAGCAGATACCGTAACACAATATTTGAATTTAAAACTATCATGACTCGCGTCTGCAACATGGCGTGCCGTAAGCTCTAGGAAATAAAAGCAGACATCACGGAAGCGATCAGCAGAGCTAAAACCTCACATGGAACAATATATCGCGATAAAGAGCGCGATAGCCGCACTCCCAGACCGCAAGCCTGGGACGACGTTTTATAAGCTTCTGAAACTACGAGCTATGAAACAGAACACACAAGCGAACTGAGTAGCCCATAAAAAAGCTGCGTAGCTGATTCAAACTTTGAGAAAAGTATAAGCAAACACATTTAAATGGATTATGGAGAAACTATGAATTGGGTTGGAATAACCTTTTGTAATCATGTTTTTTTTTCACCTACATAATTATGTAAGCTCAGATAGCTTTTCACAAAATGGCCCAAAATCCTTCTCCTATGTAAGTTACTATAAAATATTCAATAAACATAAAGATGCACAAACTCTAATCAAATCCACGCGAGACACACCAACTTGACACAAACTACCGTTTTTGAAATATTATTAATGAGACCACTAATGAAGGAACAAAACGTGGTCCGTGAGACCCTTTCCCACGCCCAACAATGGGCAAGCTTTCTGGCGCTCCGGGGTCGACAGCATTGCCTCGCCAATCGCACTACATGCCTAATTAAAGCATGTTTATAAAAGTAATTAATTTATACGAGTTGCCATGTCATAATCGGGTTAAGAATTGTTGATGTCAAAAACCTCATTGCGTTCTCCCGTTTTGGTAGTTAAACTTTGGCCTTTGTAGTTTGGTTACCCGGTTTCATCCCGAGGATTTGAACCGTCTAATCTAAAACACAATAATAAATAGGCACAGGCTTGACGCTGTTACTCTGGCGAAATGAAACTACTCATTCTTAAACCGTTTCGCCAAACTATGATAGTTGCATAGTTTATGAAAAAAAATACCAATCGTCTAAGTTTCTAATGAAAGCATAAGTGAACTAAAAAATTTATTAAGTAAAATTATTTACCAGTTTTTCCTTGTCCACAGATAATCCTAGCAGACGAGTGCACAGAAGCCGAAGGTAGGGCATGGCATATGAAACACTTTGCGTGCCAGGAGTGCTCGAAGCAGCTCGGCGGCCAGCGATACATCATGAGGGAAGCGCGGCCTTACTGCCTGCCGTGCTTCGACAACTGCTTCGCGGAGTACTGCGACGCGTGCGGGGAACCAGTAGGAGTAGACCAGGCGCAAATGACGCATGAAGGACAACACTGGCATGCGACAGAGTGCTGTTTCGCTTGTCATACATGCCGCGTCAGCTTGCTAGGCAGACCATTCCTACCCCGCCGCGGTGCGATATTCTGCTCCATAGCTTGCTCGAAAGGTGAACCCCCGACGCCATCTGACTCATCAGGCCCTGGACCTTCTGGACTGGGAAGACCACCTCGCGTTCCTCGGCCCCGACGAATTCCATCCCCAAAATCTCCAGTCCGAACGCCGCAGAGAACCTCCCCAAGCTTAGAAGGTCCAATAGGGATAGATGCGGATTCGGAGCCCAGCGGGTCGATAGCTCCAGAAACCCCCCCACCACACCCGCCACCCCCTCCACATGCATGCCTCAGTCTCGACAGAGCACTGACAGACCTTAGGCTAGAGCAGTCTATGACTGAGCACCAAATACCTCCATCGCCGACCTCTGAAGACAAAGAAGAATCACCCGAAGATTGGAAACCACCGCATCCTGTAGAAGCTCAAACAGTGGTGACTCCTGGACATTCGACGTCAATGCCAGAGCTGACTTTAGTAGATGGAAAGGCCAAAAAACCTAGAGGAGGTCGGACTGTCAGGTTCTGCGGAGACGATAACGAAGCGTTCGAGCCTGACGAGCCACCAAGAAGAGAGAAACATCGAGACGAGGACGCGAGTAGCTACTGCAGCACTTGTTCTTCCTCCTCCTCATCCGCCGAGTCCTACACGCTGCCGACGAGAAGAGCATACGGGGGAGTGAGAATCTCGTACGTTCCGAACGACGCTGTCGCTTGCGCGAAACGAGAGAGGCAGAAAAAGAACCAGCAGCAAGACAAAAACTGTATAATAACGTGATAGGACAGTGCCTGAAACCAGTGACTTCAACCTCCGATTACAAGACTGACTTTTTGATAGTTTTTATAGCCCCGAAACGCCATAGTATTAATTGTAAGAAAAGTCTTCCTTGTAGAAGTTGTAGAATCTTGCCAATCGTAGGTATGCAGCGAAAGCGTGTAAATACTGAATATGTAAACCCCAGGTGCGCGACACGTGTGTCATCTATCACTTACCATGTTGTGACGCACGCACGCGCTATTTAAGCTATCTATATAAAAGGCTTACTAAAATTGAATACGATTTAGGATAAAATGTCTGATCGTATAATTTGGGATTAATCGCTTACAAAATGTGACACTTTTATTGGAACACCTTTGCTGTGATTGAAAGGGTTGTAATGCCTTACCATTTACAATGATGGATGGTTTTTGTATGTACTATTTTTGTATGAAAGGGGTCTAAAGTTATATTCATTGTAACACCAGCTTTAACTTATTTGAAAGTGTATGAAAAAAAGATGATCTAAAGCATAAAAAAAATCACTTTTGTAATGTATTTTCATAAAATGATTGTTTTGAGACATATCCCACATTGCCACCTAAGCTAAGATTTGCTGTATTATTATTTTAATTCTAAAATATTTTAATTTGTAAATTTAATAAAAAAAGTAAACAGGCCTTTGCATCTATTGTAGATGATTTATATAGCGTCAGGGGCAACTGGTGATTACTCATGCCCCTACTTACGGGACGCTATAGTGCCTGGGACAGGATTTTAGATGGGATAGGCTTGCCCAGCACCTATACCATCCTGACAGCTTAGTCGGCCTAATCCACAGGAAAGACATGGTCAATACGTGCGGAGCTGACTAAGCCACGGGTTTCCTCACGATGTTTTCCTTCACCGTTTGAGAGCACTAGCATTGTGTACTTAAATTTTTCGACAGAAAAACTCATTGGTACACGACTGGGTTTGAACCCACGACCTTAGGATCGGAAGGCGGGGCCGCTACCACTAGACCACCAGTGCTCAAAAAAGCTAAATTTAAATTTAAATGTAAATTTAATACAAGTACAAAAAAGCTTTGTATTCTTTATTGATAAAATGTATTTTAAGGAATCTACTAAAGTAATGTAAATACTTGTTTATTTTAATTTAATGTGAATCCTTATGAAATTGATACAAGAAAAGAGTATCTCCGAGTTAAGAATACTCACTATTATTAAACTTTTTTTATTAAACACCTTTGAAATGAAAGGTGTTGAACAAAGTGCCGATTTGTATTCAATATTTTTCAACTAAATATTTTAGTATCGGGATAACGGTTAAAACGGTGAACGTCGATTTCAATTTTGGCAAATATATTGACATCTGTTGTTTAAAAGCGAGAAATTATAATATAAAAATATCTATAGTCCTTAAAAAGTTCGTAACAGGTTAATATAAAAACAGATGTCCCATCATAAACCGTAACACAGTTATTCTAATTTAAGCGATTGCCACGAACGTTGTACAAACAAACTGAATTTCGATGTAAGTTTAAGTTATTTGTAACAGAGATGGAGAATAAAATGTTTTGCAGAAATAATCGTTTTTATTTTTTCACCTTGAGTATGTAGGTACAGAATCGCTGAATATTATTGTACTTAGTAGTAGCTCTTTCTGAATGCCTCGCCCGGGGAAGTACGTCTACCGTGCTGCTTCACGGCAGAAATGGGCAAGGCATTACTGTGTTTCAGTTTGAAGGGTGTGGGTGCCGATGAAATTACTGGCACGTGAGGCTGAACACCTATATGCCTCAAGGTGATGAACGCAGGGTGGTGCTTCGTAGGGCACGTTTCCGACGTTTGTGACTTGCTTTGTTATAGACGATGGTTACCACATAACATCAGATTGGCCATTATGCTTGTTCGATCAACTAGTTGTATTAATAATTATAAATTTAAAAAACTTGAGAAACCGACTTCATTGTCAAACGGCTAAACCGATTTTAATAAAATATGTTTGGGACAATCTGGACGTAAGAATAACCTTCCACATTAAAAAAATAATTTTCTAAATCGGTTCATAAATGACGGAGGCATGCAGTAAAAAACATTTAAAAAAATATTTTAAAAAAAATGGCAGCACCGATTTTAATAAAATTAAAATGGGACCAATCTGGAAGCGTACCTTTCAAATAAAAAAAAATATTTTTTCAAATCGGCTCACAAATGACGAAGTTATGCGGTAACAAACATACCACAAACCTCCTCCTTTTTGATTGGAAGTCGGTTAAAAAGAGATATTTTTATATTAAATATTTTAGTATAAAGTATTAAAAACTTAGTCCTCACTCAACTTTTGCCCTAAATAACCTATTTATACTAGATGTCTTAAGTGTTATCAGTGAAAGTGTAGGTTTGTATCGACGACGCACTAGTGCGTGGGAACTAAGGTTCTCACCTCATTAGCCATGATGGCTGACAAAACGATTGTTTATTGAAAAATGTGAGTTACACCGCTTTTTCTACACTGCGACGAGTGCTGATATTGATGGCTTGGTGATTACCTGGCCCCTGTTTAATAAAGCTGACAATTTGACATATATGTCAAAAAGCGACAAAATTGTGGAATTGTCGCGTTTTTGTGACATATTTGTCACTTTTGTTAATAGCCTTACCCCCGAATACTGAGAAAACTGTCAAATATTCGTCGCTTGAGACGTGCTTAAATCTGAGTTGCGTTTCAGTATTCGGGAGTAAGCGCGACAATTCCACTATTTTGTCGCCTTGTGACATATATGTCGAATTGTCAGCTTTATTGAACAGGGCCCTGATGTTGATGGATTAGTAACGTAAGTACTTACCAATGTAACGATCCTAAGGTAACAGTTTCAAATCCGAAGCACGAGTGGATTTTTCACTTCAAAAAATGTATGGGAAATGTAGGTGCTGGGCAAGCCTACTCCATCTAAAAATCCTGACCACTGCCGCGTCCCGTAAATTGGGGCATCAGAAAATAGATGCAAAGAACTGTTTTTTACTTGCTAATCTTAAAAGATACCTATTTAATTATCCAGTACTCTCTTAATAAGTATTTGGCTCGAAAAGTCTACCTAAGTAATTATAAAAATTATAATAAGGTTTTTAAGGTTTTTTAGGTAAGGGTTTTAAGGGATGTAAGGTACTACGAAGATACTTAGATCACCGTAAAATAAGTAGGTAAAAGCACAATCGCAAGTGTAAGTTTTGCAAACCAAATCTGGATAAAGCAAAGAACTTGCCAATTCTCGTTAAAGAGAAAAAGAAAAACAACCAGAACTGAACGATGCAGACGATTTTCTTTTGATGGCAAAACTACACACAACGAGCCAACTTCACCATTCCTTCGAAACTTATTCCATAAAACATTCGAGTTCACTCGTGTACGCGGAATTGTTTTCTATTTAGATACCAAGCATGTCTTCCAAAGAGACGACCATGCAAATGCACACTTCCGTTGACTTTTTGACAAGACTAAAAAAGAGGGAGATATATTTTTATATGGTGTATTTTATTTACACACATTATTTCCCTATATACGATGTTTCTGTGCACTCAGTAGATACTTCTGTAGGCCTACCATGAGCTCTGTCTGGCTCTGTCTCTGGTTCTGGTTTTGAGTCTATGTGAGTGCTCACCAGTGCATTATACTGTGTGTGTGACGTTTTGACGTAGGATTTATTTAGTCAACACACAGACTCAAAACCAGAACCAGAGACAGAGACAGACAGAGCTCATGATAGGCCTATTTGTAGACGCATTGGAGGTTTTTTGCGGTATTTTTTTTTCCTTTAGCCAAAATAGTAAGGCTGTTTGCCAAGTCCAACTGTCGCCGAAACGACGACTAGACGTCATGATGGCGGGAAGCGCCTCTTGACTCATAGCCAGGGTCAATGACCTAGGCATTTAGGGAAAATAGCAAACATTGCCAAATCCAAATCCAATATTTATTTATTCAGTAGTACCACAAGGATCACTTTGAAACGTCTTAAAGCTAGGCAAGTCTAGGTGCCAGTTTCACGCGACTAAGCCTAGGACAGGCAACAAACTACGGCTTGGTTCTTACCGTTTTTATGTATGATCTTTTTATAAAGCAAAAATAAAAAAAGCAGTGAAGTTCCAGTGTGGTGCCACTCCAACTTATTGTGCAAAAGTTTCAAAGGCAGCACAGCACACACTTTTATGTTGTATAAATAATTAGTAGAACTTTATCAGCCATTGGATATTATTTTTTCGCAAAACTAGTGAACTAGTTATTAGAAAATCATCTAAACTTAAACAAACTTACCCCAAAAAAGACATCTGTCTGTTAATAAGCCTTACATTTTATTTTAGCCACCATTATACCCCGTTAGTGTACCCTGAGCGAAATTCAATTAAAAACCAACCCCTTGCCTGCCCCAGGGGTAGTTACCCCGTGACACGAGTGTTATTAAGTCATTAGAGGTTCATTAATGCTGTGATTAATGATGGAATGCGGCTGTGAAAGGGTGATGAAGCATAGACAAATGTACAGATGGTACTTTGGAAGTAGTCAATCTTACTGGGAATTTGGATGTTCTGTATTCAGTATGTTTATTACTGTCATATGCATGTAAGCATTCAGTGAAACGCTGCCAAATGTGACAACGATATTTGAAAGCGTTTCCGCCTAGATGTGCACAGGCCTTAGCTCAGACAAAGCTTTTTGTATCTAAGAACCCGTATTTTAAATCAATACATAATTTTTTGTTGCAATACAATAGAAGCCAAAATGATTTGAAGTAGGTAAGTATATATTCAAGAAATATAGATTTACCTACTTCAAATCATGACCTACGATAAGTGATACCAACTATACTATAGTAGTTATTGATAACATACAAATAAACAAATAATTTACCTAAAAATACGTACAGCTACCTCAAAATGTGTCATATTATTTTTTTACATGGAGCCCTTTTTTCTAATACTTAAAACTTTTTGGTTCTCTATTTTTATCATGGTCATAGTCAGCCGTGAATAAAAGAGACAGAGTACTCCTGATAAAGCTATCTCACTCTGATTCCCTTTCTGCATCTAAAGGAATATGAAACTTCTAATTCTAATTCTAATTGATTTGGGGGAATATGATCTGCACTGACGTCCCGCGATGGGGTGTATTGTGCATTATCCCCCTGCCAAACCTCACCCCAGCCAGCCCAACTCCTTAAAATAACGGAGAAGGACTTTGGGTTGGTGGCAGCAGTGCTCCAGTAAACCTGATGGTGACACGGATGTGGATGTGGAGGGACACGACTCAATGAGTTCCCTGAGCCCTGTCTTGGACCTCGCCTCTTCTGTTGCGGAGCAGTGCAGTACCACATGCTCCACAGTTTCCTTGTCCTGTAGGCAGCCCCGACACAGGTCGCTGTCTGTAGCTCCAGTTTTCATGAGGTGGTAGTTTAGGTCGCAATGGCCCGTGATGATTCCTACCATTAGTTTTAAGTCCTCTCTTTTCATTTTGAGTAGGTTTGTTGTGATGTGCTTATCCATCGCTGGCAGCATCGTTTTTGTGTGTTTGCAGTCTGATCTGCGCTCCCATTGCTTTTGATGTTCCTTGTGGGAGTACATCTTCAGTCTGTTCCTTATTTCTGCCGATGGGGGCTTGCAGAGGCCTAGGTCATCTGTGGTAGGTGTCTGCTTCGCACCCTCTTTTGCTAGGGAGTCGGCTTCATTGTTCCCTGAACACGAGCCATGACTTTTTGTCCATTTTATTTTGACAGTATGCATTTTAGCTAGTTCTTGTAGCGCAGTGTGGCATTGTGCGACTGATTCTGATCTTGTATCGGATCTGCCCAGTGCGTTGATGAGTGCTGCGCTGTCTGTTGTAAAGATTCATATTGTCCGTTCGATTGCTATATCCGCGCTCGTCTTAGACTCTAAAATTGTAAGCATCTCTGCTGCTGCCAGGAGAAGCCCGAGAGTTTCTGCCTGGAAAGCAGTTGTTGTGTTGTTGAGGGGTTGCGCGCGTGATAGCCCCATTTCGGGGCAGTAGAAACCGCAGCCCGCTCCTGCTTTCTGTTTGGAGCCATCGGTATAAACGTGATAGATGTTGGAGGTCGAGATAGGATCTACCGTTCCTCTTTGGCTTTCTATTTGGTACTTTTTGTCCGTTAGGTATGTCGTGGCTATTCTGTCGGTTCCCTTTACGGCCTCCGGGATGGCTTGTATGGCCTTGTCCAGAATTCTTGAGTGGTTTGTTGGTTTACCACTGCTTTTCCACTGGTTCGTGGATCTTATCCTTAACGCTGCTGCCATCGCCTCCTGTTGTATGTGGAGATGGAGGGGCGTTAGCCCTAGTATCATATCCAGTCCCGCAGACGGTGTGGATTTTGCGCAACCGCTAATCAGGGCGCAGGCGAGCCTTTGTACCTGCTGCAACTTGCTGATTGTGGTGACTAGGTTTGTTCTGGGCCACCATACCACTGCACCGTAGGTTAGCACTGGCCGTACCATGACCGTGTACATCCAGAGACAAAGCTTGGGTTTTAGCCCCCAATCCTTGCCAACGGCGCGTCTGCACTGCCATAGTACGTTTGTGGCTTTTGTCGTTACATGTTCTAGTTGTTTGCCCCATAGGAGCTTGCTGTCTAGCCATATTCCGAGATATTTTACCTCTTTGCTGAGAGCCAGTTTGGTTCCAAAAAGAGAAGGTAAATTTAGATTTGGTAGCTTCAGCTTGCGAGTGAATAGCACCAGTTCTGTCTTGCTGGGGTTTACTGTTAGGCTGTGCGTGTGGCACCAAGCCTCCACGATACGGAGTGCTTTCTGCATTTTCTCGCATAGGGTCGATTCAAACAATCCCGAAATCATGATTGCCAGATCATCGGCATAGCCTATGGTTTGCAGCCCGTCCTTATTGAGGGAGTCAAGTAACTCATTGGCTACAAGTACCCACAGCAGAGGAGACAGTACTCCTCCTTGCGGGCAGCCTTTAGTTACAAGGCATCTTGTGACTTCCGAGTGTTCTATGAGGGCTGCTCTGTTTGATAGCATTTTGTTAATCCACTCATTTAGGTTTTCTTCCACACCTTGATTCCTCAAGCCCTTCTCGATGCTCGGGAAAGTTGTTTTGTCAAAGGCACCTTCGATGTCAATGAATGCTATCAGACACGATTGCTTGCAGTCTAGCGCGCTCTCGATTTTGTGCACTACATTGTGAAGGGCTGTTTCCGTCGATTTGCCCGACTGATAGGCATGTTGATTATTATTTATGGGATTCTTGAGCAGTGGTCCGCTACGTATGTGTCTGTCGCAGAGCCTTTCCAAGGTCTTCAGTAGAAAAGAGCTTAGACTTATAGGCCGGAACGATTTGGGCTGGGTGTAGTCCGACTTGCCTGGCTTCGGCAGAAAGACTACTCTGACTTCCCTCCAAGTGTGAGGGATATATTTCCAGGCAATGCATCCTCTAAAAATAGCGGCGAGTGTCGCCTCGATTCTAGTGAGATTCCATTGTAGAAGCGCCGGGAAGATTCCATCCGTGCCGGCTGCTTTAAACGGTTCAAAGGTTCTAATGGCCCACGACAGTGCCTCTTCTGTGACAATGGCGTCGGCTAGTTCCCAGTCTTCCTTATTCGGGTTGTGGCCCTCATGATCTGCTTCCCAGCTTGCATTCCCGTCTAGATTGCAGTCTGGGAAGTGCGTTTGTAGCAGAAGCTCAAACTGTTCTTTTTCTGTTGTCGTGTACGAACCGTCTGGCTTCTTGAGAGTGCCCAGTTTTATCTTGGTGTCACTCGAAAGTATTTTACTCAGACGGGCCGTTTCACTCTGGGATGCAATTGAGCTGCTGTATTTCCTCCAAGAGTTATTGCGGCTTAGTTTTATCTCATGCTTAAGTTCCTGTCTTACTACTCTGTAGTCTGCCCAGTCTTCTTCACTATTTGTATTCATGGCCCTGTTAAAGTGGTGACGAACCTTCTTTCTCAGTTTGCCGAGGGTTTTGTTCCACCATCTGTCTTTGCGGTGAATTATCTTGTTGCTTTCCGTGATTAGAGGGCAAGCCTTTTCATAGCTGGTTGTCATGCTGTTAACCAGTGATCCGAGCCTTGTCTCTATTTCTGCTGGGGTTAGTGTCTCCGCGGGTTCAGTTTTCCGCAACCCCCCCAGGGCTGCGTCCATTGACTCCACATAGAGACCTGGGTCCGTTTTCTTCGGGTTTCGGTATCTGCGCGGAACCATCTCGCCTATCTTCAGGCTGAACCTGATTCTCCTATGATCCGCACACGATGCCTCATGCGTGGCGACATGCCAGTCATTTATTAGTTCTGCAATAGTATCTGTGGCAAGTGTGACGTCTACTATCGTCCTGGCCCATGACGTCACAAAAGTTGGTTCCGACCCTCTGTTCAGAATGTTTAGGTTATGCCTTAGAATGAAGTCCAGGAGGTCCCTCCCCCTTTCGTTCGTGTCCTGGCATCCCCATACTGTGCTGTGTGCGTTGGCGTCACAGCCTATAATACATTCTGATTTTAGTCGTCTGCAGTAGATCAGTAGGTTTTCGAGTTCTGGTGGTGGTGCTTGCGCCCCGCCATCCATGTATACAGATGCTAGAATCAAAGAGTCTAGATTACCTCCTAAACCAGTTTCTATTTTCACAACAGTAAGGTCGTCCGTGCACAGGTGTGATAGCAAAGATGCTTTGACCGTACTCGGAACGTAGACAAGTGTACGTGTTTTATTCTGCAGTGGTGGAGTAAAAACATTGCCGCGGAGGGCATTAAAGCTTACCTTGCCTCGGACCATGTAGGGTTCCTGGACCAGTGCTATTGTGTTTGGTTGCTCTTCCAGGGTTCTTCTTAGTGCAGCGAACCCAGTGACGCTATGTTGGATGTTGGCCTGAACTATCTTAAGCTGGTTGACTGCTTTTATGTTTGACCTAACGATTTGTTCCCCGCAATTCCCTAATGGGGTTGGGGGTTTAGAGGTTTGTTGTCCTGCCCTGGTTACCGTATCAGAGAGCTCTGTTACTGCTAGAAATGGGGGGGGGGGATTTGGGGGATGTAGGGTAGTCATTTCTGACTATCCTATTGTAGATGGCCGGAGAGGGAGTTCTCACCAGACGAGGCAGACTCCACTGCGTCCATGGGCGTCGCAGGAGAGAGGATGCTGAGGCCTAAAATGCCCCCCGCAATCTCCCCTCCTCCGTCGCCCAGCAGCAAGTCTATCTCCTCCTGCGAGAGCTCCCCCTCTCCTAACTCTACCTCTTGATCGGGATCGACCGTCGTGGTGCCCCCCCCCGACTCACCACTGCTTGAGCAGGGTGCGTCTGGGGCCGGCGCCACGATCGGGGTTTTGACGTCCCCTGCCTTTGGCTTTCTCAGCAGCACGTATACTGAGGCCATTTTGTAATTGAGGCGACACCTGGCTTTTTCCAGTATCTCGACCTCGTCCACCGGAACGCCAAACACCATTACGTTGTTCGTAATGGCTTCGTCTTTCCGGATCCGGTGGGCGAAGATCGGCCAGGTGCGGATGTTGAGATCCCTGTTGAAGAAGGCCAAGAAGTCCCGTATAAGTTCTCCTTCGCCCTCAAAATCAGGGACCATCACCACCCCTTTATAATATCGGGGCAGATCCCTCTCCGAAACGACTTTGTATCCCCCCGAGCCCGGCCAGAGACCGGGTAGTTCCTGCGCGGTCGAAACTAGCCAGGAGAACGAAAAGTCGTCCTTGGGCTCGACCCGCAGTCCTCCGTGTGCTGGCCTGGGCATCGTGAAGAAGCTTGGCCATGCACACGTCCATCTCTGGCGGTGCTCGGTGTAATACGCCATCGTTTGCTGCTCTAGCCTTCCTCGGAGCATGGCGGTCTGGAGGTCGTTCATGTGCACTCCAGATTTGTCCAGTATCACCGCCCTTAGGTGGGATACTGTGGCCTCTGCGTACGACATGTCGCCCTCTCGACCACTGCTCCTTTCTGGCTGGGCCCCAGCCGTTGCAGCCTCCGCTGCGGAGGTGCCGCGTTCCAGGCGCACCCTCTTGTCAGCTACTGCCGACGAAGGTGACACCAGGTCCGAGCTCCTCTGCCGCTTGGTGCTCCGGCTGCTGCCACTCGCCTCTGCGCAAGGGGCGGTCGGGTTGGAGGGAGGTTCGATGCCAGGTCCTCCACCACTACGGCCCTTTCCTACGCCCTTGCCTTTCACAGGTTTGGGTTCAGAAAAGGTCTGTGGGTTTGGGACAATATGCATCTTCCCTTCCCCTTCTGCGTGCGCCCCTTGTCTTGGGGGGTTTGGCTGCTTGGCAGCCTTTTTGGG
Organism: Thera obeliscata; assembly: GCA_947578465.1. NCBI lineage: Eukaryota > Metazoa > Arthropoda > Insecta > Lepidoptera > Geometridae > Thera > Thera obeliscata. The sequence continues at coordinate 499,728 of OX387913.1, forward strand.
GGTCGACGCGGGAGTGCCCTCAGACCGCGGCGGCACTCCGACCGGTCCCATGTTGCGTCCCATAACATGGGTCGGGTTCACGGAACCAGGCCTTTGTACCGTCATAGGAGGTCGGACCCCCGTGTCGGGATGTGGTGGACGCCCCATAACCACCCCAACGGAAGGCGCGATGGCCGACACGTTGGGTGGGTATAAGGCGCCCTCCAATTGGTTCCGCCGAAGCTCGTTTACCAGAGCGGCATCGAGTCTCCGACGCTCCAGCCGCTGGGCGTTCCTGCGCCCTGCGTCACTTAGGGGGACCTTACCCGTCGCTGTACCTCTCGGCACAGAAGGTGCCGGGGCACCGCGCTCCCTATCTATTTCCGACATAGCGCCGCTGGTGCTCGCCGCTGCTGCCGCCTTCCTCGCCGCGCTCCTCCTCCTCTTCTTCCTGTTTGGCCTCCTCTTCTGCACTGGTCCAGAGGGGGCGTGTTCCGCTGAGGAAGCCGTGGAGGGGTTCGCGTCACCCTCACTTTTGATCCCAGTAGCAGTTGCGGGAGGCGGGGCCTGGGGACCCACCCCGCCACCGCCTTCGGTGACCAATTTCTCACTCTCCGGCCCGGGTACCGGAGAGCGCCGGGTGCTAGCCGGGTCGCATGGCATCTCACTATCGTATTTCGTGTCAGTCATATTGGTGTTGGTTGTTTTCTGTGAACAGAAGAGGTTAGCGGGGCGGAAGCTAAAGCCTAGTGAAAGCCGTTGCCCGAGCGGCCTCCCCCCATCTTTAAGGTTTGGGAAAAGGAATGGTGAGTTACTCAGGAGTCCCTCACCTCCTCCCCCCGCCCCCAAGGTGCTGGGTCACCTTCCCCCCCGCCCGAGGGATGTGGGTCTTAGCAAGCCCATGCGAGTAGACATTTGCTCACTAAACTCCACATCCCCCTTGTGCCCTCGCTCTTTATCCAGGCTTGGGACTGGCTCCATGGACAGCTATTGCGAACCAGCAATAACTGTCCATCGAGGCGAGGTTATATGAAACTTAATTCCAAACAGAGATAGCTCGTATTTAAATATCCTCAATTCCAGTTTGAGTTTCTAGTTTCTGCCACGCTTCTACCAACCTCTGCCATTTGTCTGAGCACATTTGGCCTGCGCACATCTAGGCGATGGCAATGGCGATTAGTGAAACGCTGTCAATTATCGTTGTCATATATGACAGCGTATCATTGATCGCCATCGCAGATCGCTTAGATGTGCGCAAAGGCTTTAAAATCGTGTGTTCGAGTGGCGTATCTGTACATTTCCCTCTTTTTCTTTAAACGACGCAAGGGGTTGAAAGGGTGAAATTAACCCTGTAGCAATTATTCCGTCAGGCCGCAAGAGGTCCATTAATTATGTGCTTAAGCTTGATTGGACTCAATGCTGTGGCCAAGTGGTAGGAGTGACCACTCTTAATGGTGGTTCATTATTGAGCTACCTTACTCTGTTAGCTCTTGACATGAGAATGTGGAATTTAACCTACTACCTAACTACCTACTTATAACGAAGTTCTCAAATAAAAAAAGGCAGCCGAATTTCTTTCTAACGTGATAACGTCTTATAATTCGATGGAGCTGGCTGCACGCTTGAAAAAACATGACCCATGCGGCGTTACCTCGCTCTGAGGCGTTCCATTTAAGGAACGTTCCATTATTATTCTTGTACCACCAGGCCCCTGTTTAATAGAGCTGACAATTCGACATACATGTCAAAAAGTGACAAAATTGTGGAATTGTCGCGCTTTTGTGACATTATAAGTCACTTTTATTAATAGCCTAAGCGCGACAATTCCACAATTTTGTCACTTTTTGACATATATGTCAAATTGTCAGCTTTATTAAACAGGGCCCGCCTGCTGTATAAAAACCCTAAAATAACGTGATTAGATGCAGCCGGTGCGGTGTGGTGACGGGCTACCCTTCGGCGCGTGAACACAGGTGCCGTCACGGTCAGCAAGCTGGCCGATCCACCGGTATCGATCTCTCATACCTGTAGTCTGGTACTGGAGCCTAATTCTCGGGCCGACCAAGATCATTTTGCAATTGTATTTGATTGCTTCTTTTCGAAAGAGAATGGATGATTTCCTTGAGTAATTCATCGACGACCTCATCGTAGAAGCCTCGACAGCTACAATATACGGAAAACGTAGAAAAAATGCGGGGGACATTGAAAATCTCAGTCGGTCCGAGAATTAGGCTCCTGGTGGCCTAGTAGTAGTAGCCCTCCTTCCAATCCTAAGGTCGCGGGTTCGAATACAGTTGAGTACCTAAGGATTTTTCTGTTCGGAAATATGGTCAATGCGTCGGAAATATGGCCTACCACAAGCTGTGACTGGCTCTATCTCTGGCTCTGGTTTTGAGTCTGTGAGTGTTGACTAAATAAATACACGTCGAAACGTCACACACACAGTATAATATAATGGTGAGCACTCACATGGACTCAAAACCAGAGCCAGACAGAACGTGTGGTAGGCCTACAACACCACACGTATATTTCCGAACAGAAAAATCCTTAGGTATGCGACTGGATTCGAACCCGCGACCTTCGGGTTGAAATTAGGTTTACTACCACTAGGCCACCAGTGCACTACATGAGTGTTACTACGAGTGTTTTATTCGCCAACAATTTTTCTATACTTGTAGTATAGAAATTTTTTGACATGACTAAGTCTTACAATTCAATGAAGCCGGCTGCACGCACGATAAAACATGACTCATACGGCGTTACCTCGCTCTGAGGCGTTCCATTTAAGGCTTGAAGTACAAGCGAGAGAGCGGAACGAGCGACAGAAAGGCACAATCGGTCTCCGCGTTCGGCAGCGTCCGACATCTGTCTCTCTCCTACTTGAGTGAGCGATGCGTCCGCGGGGACAGCTGTATGACGTTGTCACGTTCAACTATCGTCAGTAAACCGACTTTACAGACAACCGATTTTTTTGTCGTATTTTTGTCGCATGTGTACCTACGGCTAGATCGCATGTCTAGGTATTCTTTAAAATAAGTAAAGAAACATGTCCGAACAAGGTCGCAAACGGCGTAATTGTTATTTATGTTGTTCTAACCCCATATTAAGTATCGGCGATGTGGACAACTTTCCTCAACTGCCAATTAATGCCGGACGAAAGGCTAGCTCTGATTTGAGACGGATTTAGGGGAAAGTGGGGATAACTGTTCCTTCTTCTTATCGTGTCACTGATTCTTTCGAACCAAGTGTGGTGAAAGGATTTTAAGTGCGCCTCAAACAGGCTCCTTTCGTGCACTCGTTACATATTTTCGAGCTTATTAGGTTCTACGATATGCCGGTTACCTCACGATGTTTTCCTTCACCAGGCCGCTACCACTAGGTTGCCAGCACTCCTCTTCTACACTCTTAAACATACAAGATACAAGATTTATTAGTACAAACTGTTTACTTACACGTAATATAGTAAACATATTTGAAGCTCTACAACTAAAAAACATCTTTTGACTAAGTATAGTTTTTTTTTGAGCTGAGATCAAGGCATAATTAACTTTTTTTAAGTATGTACTTATTTATACTATTACACTTGTGTAATAGTACAAGTATGTCTTATGATCGCGAAAGTTTAAAAAGTATGTAGGTAAAATCATGGCAAAAAGGTTTACGTTAAATTTAGTTTATTGTTTTGCATGCGTCAATAAATATTATCAGTAGAATAATAAATTTATTAGCTACCCTTAATTCGGCTCTGGCGGGCTATAATAGTAAAAAGCACGATTTCAGGACGACTACGGCGACGAAGCGGACGAAAAATGTTTTATGACGATTTCTTTTGATAAGGAACGGATTTATGATGACTGCGGTAGGCATTGCTCCTGGTCACGTGATCGTTTGCAAATCGAACTACCCTAGACATACCTTCGTAGCACACAAATGGTTTTATTAAAGAAATCCTCTATACCACAGTAGATTTCTCTACTTTTTGAAGCACATTTAAAATACTTTGACACGTTTTTTTTATATTCTACCAAGCTTATTAATTTAAAATAAGGTAACAAACTATCTAGGTATATTATAATGCCTGGAAATTCTCAATCTATAATATAATACGTACCTACTACTGTCTATAAACCTCGGCCTACCTCCATGTTGCTTAACCCTATACTATACATAACAGGGTCCATGTGTTACTGACTTACACCTAACAATTATTTATGTAGGTACCTAAACACACTGGTCCCAAAAAACTGTGTGACACGACAAGAGAGAGAGATAGTGAGTGAGAGAGTGAGAGAGAGAATGGTTTCACAAAAGTCAGACGTGTATCTATACCACAATTGATTTCTATTCGAAGCACATATATATAAAATCCTTTCACCACACTGACTGGATTGTGTCACCGTGATTGTCTACAATGTTTATTTATTTATTTTATACCTAATTACGGTGGAAAAAATTGTTAGCATTTCACTATCACAACAATACAAAAGAAAGCCTTGCTCATAATAAAGGGGTTGGGGCCAGTTTTATTATTTTTGAGTTTTTCGGTAAAAAATTACTATCATAAACAAAGTAAACATGCGTAAGTATTAAAAGTCTTTATAATATTTTTGAAGGAAACTCTTGCTTAAGCTGATATCTTCAATCGATAGCAGAGCGTTACCCTCAGTAACCCGACTCCTGCGGTGGTGTGCCTTGCCCCCAAACTTTACGCACTGTTTACCTTTACAATCAATATCTTACATTGTCCCACTGCTGGGCAGGCTTACGTACTCTTGTATATGTATACTGCTCATTAATATAATATACAATGTATACGGCTACTCTGACTCAATCTAGGAGTCCGTGAAGCTGATACCAACCACACCAACAAACTCACCAACTGAGCTGTTATGCCAGTGAGAGTGTGCTTATTTACTAAGTATTTCTTTTGCTGTGGTAGCATCTAATCTCTAAATTAATTCGTAATCTTTTATGATTATGCAGCCTTGTATTTACGATGATCTACAACTAAACCATACAACATGTAACACAAGGTCGTCTGGAAATGAATCAACAAATATCTCGTCTTTCTATCGCGAGAAAACGCGGTCAGTTTCTAAGAAAATCTGTGGTTGTGACTCATTTCATTCAAGTCAGTCTGTACAGAAATACCTTGCTGACTTCTGATAATCAACTTTGATTTATCAGTTTTTTCGATGGACCGACGACATTTTAAAGATCGATGGATTGACGAGTATAATTCGGATTAGCCAAATTGTTTAAGAAAATTTGCACCTTATGGGGTTGAAAAGTCTTTGGAAACTATCTTCCCGGGTAATAAGTCAAGCGGGGTTTTATTGTGATTGTTTAATTACATACAGTTTGACGTGTTTGAACATGTGAGTCAGCGACAACTCAAGATCTGCATTGGAAATGTTTGTGGACGGACGTGAACTCTTGCGCAGGTGAAATGGCATTGCCGTGGCGACCTTGATGACTCACTATTACGTTTTGGAATTCCGAAATACCTTGATTTCCGCATTCTACGATGATTTATTTGCGTAACTCTAAATCTCATTAGGCAAAAAATACATATATTTGATAGTTATGTAATAATCAAAGAACTGATTTTTTGTAATAAAATCACCTGCAGGCCTATTGGTATGTGTGAGTGTTGACTAAATAAATCCTACGCCAAAACGTCACACACACAGTATAATGCGCTGGTGAGCACTCACACAGACTCAAAACCAGAACCAGAGACAGAGCCAGACAGAGCTCATGGTAGGCTTACTGGAACACTTTAAATCCTCTCGAATCTAGGCGATGGGAAGTTATACTTTATCACACGCATTACACAGTTTTACTTCACAGCACCAAACTTTATTTTAAAATGTGTAAATATTATAAAAACTGACCATATACAAAAATAGTCTAACCTACAGTCATCAGCATAAGTGTTAGGTATGCATAATGCCTTATTATCAAAAGGGCGAATATAATCACACGTCCAGCCTGCATCTGTCCACATCTGCCTATACACTGCCTATTGACAGTGCTATGTAATTATTGGCTATACTTTAAATTGCAGTTGTTGACCTATTTTCGATTCTCTACAGTTTTATCTGCTTAAGATGTCAAAATTAGTGCTAAAACCACCCGAAAAACAACACGTAAAAGCTGCGCACGCGTGCCAGTGCAAGCCATATTGCTTCGATCGTATGATTTTTCTTACAAAATAATAAATAGTAGGTATGTAATTTTCCTTGTGTTCTTGCTGATCCAACATTGTAGACATTGACAAGTCCTGTCATCGTCCTGTCATCTGTATGCATGGTTGGTTTAACTAACAGGGGATTTACCCTCGTTTTGATCGTAAAATCTCGCGATAGAGATGACAATTTGTCGATTAGCCAATAAGTATTCCGACAGGAAACTTCGGTACATATAGGTACACTTTTTACGTATAAGGAAAATGGAAAATTCCCCGCACAACTGACTAAGCTTGATAAGGATGTAGGTATGTATCAGTGACAGGTCACGAGCGCCAAGCAATCATGCAATCAAGCAATAGCAATCATACAATCATGCGCGTGGCGGGATGTGTGGCGCCGAAATATCGTCCATCATCATTTGTGTCCCGATGAAGTCATTTTGGGTCTGACTGTACCAAATGAGAAGTACATGGAATTAACGGGCTTTACTTTGAGAGAACGAGCGAGGTACAAAGAATAAAAATAAAAATTACCCCAAAATAGGGTAAGATTCACTTTAGACTTGTCAATAATATAAGTTAAAAAAAAACTAGGGAAACCGCCTTCATGGCCAAACTGTTGAACGTATTATGATGAAATTTCTACGAGACCAATCTAGAAGTAACCTTTCAGATAAAAATATTTTTTCTCATAAATGGCGAAGATAATATATAAGTAACAAACATTAAAAAAATACAACCGAATTGAAAACCTCGTTTTTTATTTGAACTCGTTTAAAAATCGCGTCTCACAGAAGAACTAGTTGAATCTAGGCACCATTTCTTCGCGGCTAAACCTAAAACAATAGTTATTTCTTTGACCAATTGTTGAAGAATTTTAAGGAAAAGATGGACTCATTGACGTCATGCAGGTATGTCATGACACTGAAGTGTTACGTGCCTTATCTAAGGATTATTCACACGTATGAGAAATTTCCCTCGCAAGATACCTAAGTTGACCGTGTTTACTTGCCACAATAGTACCTTATTTGAGTATGTGTTTATTTTTCCTGTATGTTGGTTCGTCATCATCAGAAAAGTTTAATGTCGGACGTAGTACCCCTTAAATTTGCACGAGGGGATCCTAAGTCACTATACTTGACAAGTTATTAAGGAGATATACGCTACGCTACGTGATAGAATCAGAAACGAGGATATCCGTAGAAGAACCAAGGTCACCGCCATAGCTCTTAGAATTAGTAAGTTGAAGTGGCAATGGGCAGGTCATATAGCTCGAAGAACTGACAACCGTTGGGGAATAAAGGTTCTCGAATGGCGACCACGAACCGGAAGACGAAAAGTAGGGCGCCCACCCACCAGATGGACCGACGACATTGTTAAGATCGCAGGAAGTCAGTGGATGGAAAGGGCTCAGAATCGTTCTTCCTGGACATGTGTAGGGGAGGCCTGCATGTCCAGCAGTGGACTTCTTCAAGCTGATGATGATGAGGAACTATAGGTAAAAATTAGGTTTTTGAACTGCGTTTTATAAATGGATAGATTATTGTACACCAAAGAAGACTAAGTTTATAATAAACATTACAAATATAGGTACTTGCGTAATAAATAGACGCTTTATAAATCATCTACAATAGATGCAAAGGACTATTTACTTTTCAAATATAGGTACAATGGGCGGCCTTATCGATAAGAGCGATCTCTTCCAGACAACCTTTGATGGAGAGAATTTACGAAAATCAGAAAAACGGAGCTAGAGCGTTGCAAAAAATGTGTTTAAAATCCTATTCATTTAATGAAAACCAAAACTTGGAATTTCACAAACAAATAAACACAAAACTTTTTCCCAAAAAACCAAACATCTGGCGAACAATAGCTAATCCCACAGGTATAATACCTGTTCATCCAAAACACATGACTTAAATATAAAAAACAATGAAGAACAGATAAAACAGGGCCGAAACACGTGCTGGGACATTTTTGATAAGATTACGACCAGACAAAAGAATTAGAAGACAATGAACAAGAATATCCAGATGTGGTATACATTTGCAGGTAAGTAGATACTTAACCATGATGGAATATAGCATTTCTCAGATATGGAGAAACCAGAGACAAAAGGTAGGGCGCCCACCCATCCGATGGACCGATGACATTGTAAAGATCGCGGGAAGATGGATTTGATGATAATAATGATGGTAAGCCTCACCTAGTTTTAAAACGTTCAAAGTGATCTTTGTGATACACTTTTTTTTTTAATTTGAATTAAGAGAGTTCAATTGTCTATGTGTTGTTCAACTTTGGACAGATTTTTATAAAATAAGGCAAACAAATAACGTTTTATCACTTATGCAATTCGATTGATAACACTAAACAACAATTAATAAACTTATGGTTGGTGACGTCACGTGAGTCATACAATGAAAGGGAAAAAAATAAATACTCTGAACTAGTGCTTGGTAAAACCATGTATTTTAGTCAGTGCCTAAATGTACATACGAGAGGAGGCTTTTTTAGGGTTCCGTAGCCAAATGGCAAAAACGGAACCCTTATAGATTCGTCTTGTCTGTCTGTCCGTCCGTATGTCACAGCCATTTTTCTCCGAAACTGTAAAAGCTAGACTGATGAAACTTGGCGAGTAGATGTAACCTGTTCTTACTTCTCTGTAAACCGCATTAAGATTTTTACACAAAAATAGAAAAAAAAACAATAAATTTTATACTTGAAACTAAAACTCAAAAATACGGGGGGGGGGTATCTATGAATACTTAGGTCTTCAAAAATTATGTTGAGGTTTCTAATATCGTTTTTTTTATGTTGAGGTTTCTAATATAGAACTAGAGGCACGAAAAGAACCCCAATAACTTAACGTTCATCATCAGCCCGAACAGTCCTCTGCTGAACGTATGCCCCCTTTATTATGTATGGGGGTTTACCACCAATCTGCACCTCTCTGCAATCTGCCAAACCTTGGCAGGCAGATTGGTGACCGTAGTATTGGCGTTAGACCCAAGGGATGCTGTCGCCTATTCCTAAATTAATCCCCACTGAAGAACAACGGTATTTTACCATTAAAAACTGCCATCTTAATTTAATATGGGTACTTAGTGTACTTACCTAAGTATTTGTACCAAAACAGCGATCAAAACAAAGTTTTCCTCGAAAGTAAGTAAACTTTGAACTGAGTAAAGCGTCATCAACTCTACAACCTACGTTAATTCATCTTCTCTATAAATTAGTCACCTGTAGTACCACAAGCTCTGTTTGGCTCTTTCTCTAACTCTGGTTTTGAGTCTGTGTGAGTGCTCAGCAGTGTATTATGCTGTGTGTTTGACGTTTCGACGTGGATTTTTTTAAGCCACCACTCACAAAGACTGAAAACCAGAACCAGAGACAGAGCCAGACCGAACTTGTGGTAGGCCTACTGGTAAGGAGCTTTGATTCAATATTTTACGTTGAAAATAATAATTATCTTCACCTTAAAAAAGTAACTTTAAAAAAACTGGGCTGTAAAAATAAATAAAAATAAAATAAAATTCATTTTAAAAATTATAGTGAATTCGAGATTAAGATTGAAATTGAGAGACGGTAATAGCCACTCGGCCCTCAAATCAGAACAATCAGCAAGCATAACTTTTTGGCGATGGATATTCGGGGTTGATAGTATCCCTCCAGCGAACTCTTTCACAAAGAGCTCTACTACTTCATACCTTTTTCACCGAGTTGGGACAGTAAAGTTTTACTACCAAAAATACTATTTCATTTATACAATACAACCTGTAAAATAGTATTTGTCAATAGTGGCCACCCGCTATCCTTATAAATGCCCATTTTTTGCCCAACTTTATGAATGAACGTGCGAAAGTCTAACCTCTTTATTTATGGTCGGTTAAAAGGCTTTCGTCAATGCATTTTGACACCTGTAGATATTCTATTGGGTAACTAATTCATGAGGTAAGAACAATAAGATGGTCCCGTGGGAATTGTTTTTTGGTTACTCGTGGTATTTTGGTTTTATAAATGCGGTTACCGTCTAAGTCGGCCGAAATGCATAGCGCCATTTTTTTTAATCTCACCTTTTTTGTTACAGTATCTAGAATTACCCCCGAATACTGAAACGCAACTCAGATTTAAGCACGTCTCAAGCGACGAATATTTGACAGATTTTCATTGAAAACTGTCAGATATTCGTCGCTTGAGACGTGCTTAAATCTGATTTTTCTTCTGATCGTGCGCAACTCAGATTTAAGCACGTCTCAAGCGACGAATATTTGACAGTTTTCAATGAAAATCTGTCAAATATTCGTCGCTTGAGACGTGCTTAAATCTGAGTTGCGTTTCAGTATTCGGGGGTTAGATAGATAGATTAAGTCTGTATTTGTTTAAAAGATGAACACATGTCGTTATACTTTAAGTAAAAAAAGGATAATTAAAAAACAAAGCACCACTCCGATTATTTTTCTGAACTGGAAGCTAAGAAATTTTCTAGCTTGTAAGTTTTGGGCATAATTATGATATTTTGTGTATAGCAACAAAATTTATTCATGATTATTGTTGTAATATTAATAAATTGCCATAATTATAATTACAGTAGGTACTTAGGCTACCAACGATGTCGTTTGTGACTGACCAGTGTAACCACTGTTCCCTGACGGTCGTTATATGACGTCCACAGTATCTTACTAAATTCAGGCTTTATTGCAGTCTGTGAAACCTCTTCTAAATAGACGTTTTGTGCATTTTCTCACAACACTTTTGCAACGTATTTGTGCATTGATTGTTTTAAATGCTTCTTTTTCTATACAAAAACCTTCACACAAAAAATTCGGGCCCCCAAAAACAGGGCAGCAAATCTCAGGGGACCCGATAAACGACGTCACCTTTGAGCTTCGGGGTCAATTGACCTAGTTGTGGGCCCGTCTAGACAGTTACGATGACGCTATAGCTATGGGGCACGCTGGGAAATATTCATAACTTAAATTATATACCTGACTAGCGGCCTGTCCCGGCTTCGCACGGGTGGACATTTATTTTAAGCACATAAATATAGCCTATGTCACTCAGGGTGAATGCAGCTTGCCAATGGTGAAATAATTTTTGAAATCGGCACAGTAGTTTTTGAGTTTATTCATTACAAACATACACACAAAAATACAATTTTTTCCTCTTTAGTGCGTGTACAAATTTTTGTATCAGTAGTCAGCTCTGTCTCTGGTTCTGGAGTGCTCACCGGTGTATTATACTGTGTGTGTGACAACATTCACACAGACTCAATATTAGAGCCAGAGCCTGAGCCAGAAAGAGCTTGTAGTAGGCCTACAGGCTAAACTTAAAGAAAACATCGAAATGACGAAGAGAATTAGTGCTCAGATGTTAGTTATTAATAAATCTTTGATAGATAAACACAGGGGATCTAGTAGTATAGCAACCGCAGCGTGCGATCTAGGACTTGGCGCGCGCTGCCCACTCCTTCCTGTCGGGAAGTGACGTCATCTTGCTCCATTTGCGAAATCGTAGGACCTGGTAAGAGGAAGGAATTTAGGGTCATTATTATAGTATTTCGTACAATGGGTCATTTTTCTTTGTATTTCGGTTTGAAGGGCATGGGTGCCGGTGTAATTACTGGCACGTAAGGCGAAACATCTGTAAGCCTCAAGTTGATGGACGCAGGGCAGTGCATCGTAGGGCACGTTCCAGACGCGCGTGACCTACGAGGCAATGCTTTGTTATAGGCGATGGTTATCGCTTAACATCAGGTGGGCCATATGTTTGTTGCATCAGCTAGTTAAAAATTTCAATCACACACAATCGGCCACAATCGGCCTCCGCGTTCGACATCTGTCTCTCTCCTACTTGAGTGAGCGATGCGTCCGCGTGGACAGCTGTATGACGTTGTCACGTTCAACTATCGTCAGTGAACCGACTTTACAGACAACCGATTTTTTCGATACAAAAACTCATTAGTACATGATTTGAACCCACGGCCTTAGGATCTACCACTAGACCACCAGTGCTTTATTGCCTATTTAGGTGTTCTAGGAATTAAAAGAGGTATCTAGGTACATTCGCACGGGATACGACATGAACGCGCTGTAAGCAGGAAGCGGCTGGTTACGGCTGAATCACACAAGACAAGACGCAACACCTCATTTATCCATTCCAGTCGGCATCTTTGTTCTATGAGAAATGCTGATGAAACTAGATGATGACCCACTGGAAGGGTTATCGCAACCTGTACCAGAGGCTCACAAATAAGTTTTGGCAACGCCTTTTTTGTAAAACCTCATGCACACTGGGCACTGGGCTCCAGGGTAGGCAACGCAACGACAGCACCCTTGGTGTTGTTGGTGTCTATGGGCGACGGTGACCGCTTACCATCAGTTGGGCCGTAAGCTCGTTTGTCTAACTTTTACATAAAAAAAACTGTTTTTGAAGAAAACCTCAGAACGAAGACTGTTTTTAAGTATAGCAGTAGAGCTATTTGTATGTAGCTCGTCTGGGATGCGTACTACCACCATGCCTATTTCTGCCGTGAAGCAGCATCGCTGTGTTTCGGTTTGAAGGGTGTGGGTGAATTTACTGACACGTGAGGCTGAACCTCTGTTGAATGCCTCAAGTGGATGGACGCAAGGTAGTGTATCGTAGGGCACGTTCCAGCTGGCCTACCATGAGCTTCATGTGGTTATGGTTAGGCTGTCAAAATTGTGTTAACAGTGTCAACACATTCAAACCCAAGAAGAAAATGAATGTGTCAGTCTATCTATACACAATTTGACAGCTATAGCCATAACCATATGGAGCTCGTGGTAGCCCTGCTGACGTGCGTACCTTCGAGGCAGTGCTTTGTTATAGGCTATGGTTACTACTTCACATCGGGTAGGCCACATGCTTGTTCCATCAGCTACTTAGATAAAACATTAACAACCTGAGTGCTCTTACATCACAGTCTTAATTACAGAAAATCGTACCTCCCACCACCAGCCACATTACTCCCAAAATCATGTACTACCATATCTGTAGAGTGACATGGAGTCTAACAATACGGCCCTACGTCATAACGTGACGTCATCGCACCATACCAGGTTATGGGCCCACGCCACACCAAAAAATAAAGATGCCTTAAGAACTTGCGAAAATGCCCCAATATTACCGAAAATATGCCTTCATATAGAAGAGCGAAAAAGATGGAGTACCTACGCGCACTTTAACTTTTCCCTTTGAAGTTCTTGTTTTTTGGGTCGGACAACGTTTGTCATTTTTCTAATGCGCGCGCTGTACTTCACATAGAAAAATCTGTCATAAATAAATTTTTACTTTGAATTTGTAAAAAAATCTCGTTTTTAAAATTATTGTTTATGTAAAGGCTTGCGCAGACCACGCTGTCAAATTTGACAGCGTTTCATTGATTGCCATCGCCAGCAACCTAGGTGTGCGCAGGCCTTAAATCGGGTAAAGGCCTGCGCACACCTAGTTCGCTGGCGGTAGCGATCAGTGAAACGCTGTCAAATATCGCTGTCAAATCTCAAATCTGACAGCGATATTTGACAGCGTTTCACTGATCGCGTTTGCCAGCGAACTAGGTGTGTTCGAGCCTTAAAGGCCTGCACACACCTAAACCGCTGGCGAACGCGATCAGAGAAACGCTGTCAAATTTGACAGCGATATTTGACAGCGTTTCATTGATCGCGGTCGCCAGCGGCCTAGGTGTGCGCAGGCCTTTAGACTGTCTCCCGTGATTGTCTGCGTGACTTCGTTCGCGTTACATTTTTTCCATACACATTTCAACCCTAATTGCACCCCTTTTAATCCTTTGGAAACAGCGATGGCATTGTAAAAACCCCTGGAAATCGTCGAAAAGTAAGTAAGTAAGATGAAGAAGGCTTGAAACCGTTTTTCCTGGAACTAAAAATCAATTTGATTTCAATAGAATTTCTCGCTGTTAGTATCCCGTTATGTATTTCCCCAAAGAACCTTCGGCACAGTTCACTCAGCAGTTTGTAGTGGAGCTGTCGCCAAGACACGCTCTACTCGATTTGTCAAGTCTAATTCGGACTAAGTTCAGATTATGCGACAAGTTACATCGCTACGTAAAATTCAGCACATGAGAAAAAATAAATTATAGTTTAAAAAACTAAAAAAACGCTTTACATAACTAATTGAACTAAAAAATTAAAAATATAACTGTAATAATCAATTGAAAAATTTATATTATTGTACAAAAAGCGTGTTTTTTTAGTTTTTAACCTAAAATTTATTTTTTACTTTTTAGTTTTTTTTGAAGTGAAAACTTCTTTAGCGGCGTTGAGCACTTTCTGAATGGGGATAAAATCTTAAACTCGCGTCAGGATCACGTGACCCTGATCGAAAAAGCGTAGGAAGGATTTTTTGCAGAAATGTACCCTAAGACTACAACGTAGAGTTCATAATAAAAATCGAAAAAGCGACGCTACAGATACGCTAGTAGTTACTATGACACGGTAACGTCACAGAATAGATAATAGTTAGTAGCAAGCATACCAAGGCGTTTTTCGTGACTGTAGTAGGTATAGGTACATACCTATTATAGATTTTATGAACTAGCGGCCGCCCGCGGCAGGTAGTAGTGGTCATTGGTACATGATTTTATAGATCTACTGTATTTATTTTTCGAGTGGAGCATTGCGGCGAGCGAAGCGAGCCGCCACGTGACCACGGGGAACAGCGCGGCGAGCGAAGCGAGCCGTGCTGTGACCCCCCCTAAGCCCCCCAGAACCCCCTCCTCCGAAACCCGGGGGGAGCGTCGCGGCGAGCGAAGCGAGCCGCCACGCGATCACGGGGAACAGCGTGGCGAGTGAAGCGAGCCGTGCTGTTACCCCCCTAAGCCCCCCAGAACCCCCTCTTCCTGAACCCGGGGGGAGCGTCGCGGCGAGCGAAGCGAGCCGCCACGCGACCACGGGGAACAGCGCGGCGAGCGAAGCGAGCCGTGCTGTGACCCCCCTTAGCCCCCCAGAACCCCCTCCTCCTATGTCTGCCGTTTTACTTCATTTAGGACCTACTTGTAGGTCGCGCGACAAGGTCCCTTCTAGCGGTTCCGACCCGTTGAGGATTTGGCTTTACGTAAAATTTAGGGTTCCGTATAGGGTTTTGATTGGGGTTATACATATTATATATTGAGGAATTTGATTAAATGGTCGACTTTTAGGGTTCCTTAGGACTTTGATTGGAGTTTCAACTACACTTAGAAGCTTGATAATGTTAAAATTTTTAGGGTTCCTTAGGACTTTGATTGGGGTTTTACTACATTGAGGAATTTGATTAAGTGGTCAACTTTTAGGGTTCCTTAGGACTTTGATTGGAGTTTCAACTACACTTAGGAGCTTGATAATGTTAACATTTTTAGGGTTCCTTAGGACTTTGATTGGAATTTCAACTACACTTAGGAGCTTGATAATGCTAAAATTTTTAGGGTTCCTTAGGACTTTGATTGGGGTTTTACTACATTGAGGAACTTGATAAAATAAACAACTTTTAGGGTTCCTTAGGCCTTTAATTGGACTTTCAACTACACTTAGGACCTTGATTATGTAAACAATTTTAGGGTTCCTTAGCACTTTGATTGGAATTTCAACTACACTTAGGAGCTTGATAATGCTAAAATTTTTAGGGTTCCTTAGGACTTTGATTGGGGTTTTACTACATTGAGGAACTTGATAAAATAAACAACTTTTAGGGTTCCTACGTTAATAATCAAGTTTTCACTTCTGCCGGCACTCCCGGAGTGCAACCCGTATTTTTTTTATCATAATTATTACATTGTCATCGACGACCTTTGACAGGTGTGCAAAGTTTGAATCAAATCTGATCGTTCAAAGAAGGACAAAATCGAGCTCAAAGGGGTCGGTTACATACATACAGGTGAAGCTAATAAAAGCGTTATAAGTAATTACACTCTATATAGGAAATTCGTAGACTATGCTCTCAGTAGTTTGAGAAACTGTAGACCTACCATGAGCTCTGTCTGGCTCTGTCTCTGGGTCTGGTTTTGAGTCTGTGTGAGTGCTGATTAAACAAATCCTACGTCAAAACGTTACACACAGTATATGCACTGGTGAGCACTCACACAGACTCAAAACCAGAGCCAGAGACAGAGCCAGATAGAGCTTGTGGTAAACCTAAAGTCCAGTACACTTGTTGCTGAAGCTTGCATGTGTATGTAGCTCGACCAGCTCACCACGGCATGCGGAGCCGCCAACGTATTCTTAAAAAGGCGTTCAGTCTGGGGCCTGGGGTCACGCAGTCTGGCTGATTAGCATTAGGTCAGCGTCAGTAATGGAACGGCCTAATTAAAGGAATTTAGGGCTTCCTTTGGCAGATCACTTTCCACATTCGAAAGATTTTATACATTTCATATACATATTATACTTAGATAGATTAGATAGATTAATACTTTATTGTACTCAAATGAATACATTTAAAAGAACCATTACAAAAAAAAGAAACAAAAAATAAAAATAAGGTAATATACGTGATAAATACCCGTGTAATAGTATAAATAAACCATTACAAATAAAGGTACAACGGGCGGCCTTATCGCTAAGAGCGATCTCTTCCAGACATTATAGTGGATACAGTATTTCATATTATTATATTTTATCTAAACAACTTGCTAATGGAAAAAGCCAGCCTGATGTTAAGTGGTAGCCATCGCCTATAAAAAAGCATTGCCTCGTATAAGTCACGCACGTCAGGAACGTGCCCTACGATGCACTGCCCTGCGTCCATCAACTTGAAGCATACAGATGTTCAGCCTCACGTGCCAGTAATTTCACTGGCACCCACACCCTTCAAACCGAAACACAACAATGCTCCTTCGCGGCTGAAATACTTCCCCGGACGAGGCCTTCACAAAGAGCTCTACTACTACTTAAATAAAAAAAACTTGCTCATACTTCATTGAAATTCAAAATTGAGCTAGGTGAGCCTAGGTGCCAGTTCAACGCGACCAAGCTAAGGTAAACTAGAGAGACTATTTTTTATTTGTAAAAGGATCATATAAAAAAACGGTAGGAACCGAGCCGTAGTTTGTTGCCTGTTCTTCTAGGCTTGGTCGCGTGGAACTGGCACCTAGACTCACCTAGCTTTAAGACGTTTCAAAGTGATTCTTGTATCGTATTGAATAAAAGTATATTGAGTTTGAGTTTGAGTTTAAAATCATTTCGATTTGAGAATGAACCACTGATTCAGTTGTACGGTAGCCTAGGTCCATCGTGTTTACTCACCTAAACAATAGTGAATGTGTGAACACAAACAGTGGAGTCGGGAAAACAAACAACAGACTACTACACCTATTTGTTGACTGCTGGCCAGCATTCTTGGTCGGGTTGACGCATAGGTCAAACCACCTTTTGTAATCATGACCACTGGGAATACACCTCAGAATAACAACTACAGATGACTTGCCACGTCTGAAGTAAGCTATTTGTGCTTATTGGTGATTAGAAGTTACGCCAAACGCTGTCTTCAGACTGGCCAAAACCTAATACTTAAAACACGCAAGTCCAGTCGAGTATAATGTACTGTTCATTTCTATGGGATGGCTGTCACTTCAAACTATTGAAAGACAAGCCAAGAGGCAAATGGAAAAGAGTGTCTCAATTTTTAGGCAGGTATCAATTTTAGGTTAGCCACTTGAAAACTCTTGTTTAAACATCAGTAATGCTCTTATTATTATGAGATCTAACGGAAAAAAGTCGTGATATAAAAGCGAAAGCTATAGGTTATAATAGACACTAGATAATCCAAGCCTAGGCTAAATCTTCTTATAGCTAAGAGAACAAGTTTTATCGACATGGTCACGCAATGTAATCGCAAGATAACTATGACGAATGGTAGAAAATCTGAATTTAAAAAGACATTATTTAAACGTAATATATACGAAAATCCGTTTTCCCAAAGAAAGTTTTTTATAAAATTTCGGTTTACTTATCACACTTAATCCATTTTGTGGTCTGGATCGAACCTACAATCCATAATTTACCATCAGACTAAAAAAGTACACTGCTGGACATAGACCTCTATACGTTTCCAGGAAGAAAGATTCTGAACTATCTCTTACAACTTCCCGTGGGATTTCCAAAATCGTCGGTCCATCAAATCCTAGAAATGTAAAAAAAAACTGTACCTACCTAGCCATAGCCATTAAGATCTTCTCTGTACAACAGTTATGCAATAAATATTTCTGGAATTCTGATTTCTAGTCCTAAACTTTGTCATCCAGTGTCAGTCACTATCAGCCAGAACAGCTGTAGGTTCTTCGAGCTATATAAATTGGGGTTCACTTTAACTTCTTAGTTCTATGAGCTTTATCATCACACAATGCCAAGTGTAACACAGCACTGCTCTTGCGAAGTTCGTTACCATCTAATTACCGACTAGACAGGTACTTATTTCCTATTTTGAATACTAGGCAGTGTCGCCTAAGCAGCGTGACCACAGGACTGGCTGTACGTCATATCACTGCATTAAAATTATACGCTAATAGGTAGACGTTGCTCTTCCGACTGCAATACAATGGCTCCCACGCGTGGGAACGAATCGTGGTTTCTAGTGAAATTGTATTAACCTTTATTCAGTTTGCTATTGCTGGCATATTATTTCTCTGGAGATTGATGGATAGATGTTCGGCTAGATGTTCTACATTCCAGGGAGAACCATTAGATTCAAAGATTTTTGTATTCAGTTTGTGAGGGGTTTGTTCGAGACACGTCCATAAATTACTAATTCTAATATTAGGACGTCTCTTGGACGTGTTTCTAGATTTTATTTCTAGACAATAGGTATAAAAATATGCCAAACAATGCATAAACTATTGCCATATCTACGGGTAATGACTACAGGGTGACGAACGAGTTGACTGAAATAATTTTAAGCTATGTTTAACAAGTAACATCTATAAGAATGACGATTTATTTTTAAGAGTAATCATAAAATTATAAATAAGGGCCGAAAAAAACATTTTTGCCATCGATCGAGTGGACCACCCTGCTTGATAACCCGTGCCCTTAATACATGTCTCTTCTAGGGCATAAGGAGGTAAGTGTCTAAGTAGGTGCCGAGCATAAGGTTTACAAAAGATTTTCAAGAGACCTCCTACTATTAAAGTGTTTATTGAGAAGTGCGTTGAAGTCTTTTAACAAGCAATTTTTTCGTAATCATTTTTTTTAATTCATAATGAATGTTACTGAGGTAAGTATGACAGGTAAGTAACTACCTAACGTGCATGTTACAAAATTAATGAAGAATGATAAAAGACTTCTGTTTCAGAGCCTAACTTCAGAAGACCGAAAATAGCCGAACTATAGCTATGTATATATGTAAGTCTGAGCACAAATAAAAGAAACAGTTTTAAGTTGTTTAGTTGCAACATGTGTGGCTGTTTTTAATTTGTCCCTAATCTCTCACAACTTTTTTAATCTCAAGTTGGCAACGCACATCAGCTCCATTCAACCAGCAGAGATAGGTCGATGGGTAGAACAATGTCGAGAGGCAGGTGCCACGTGCTTGTTTTTACAGGCCACCCCGACTGGCTCGACTTGATTCGCGACCAGCTAAAGACTAATTAGAGGAGATGCGACTATTGGTACATTGTGGTACTGTAATTGCCTACAACACTAATAATAAGCTGCTAAAGACATGCAGAATTAAGTTCTATGCCGAAAATACTTACTTTAAACGAGTGGAAAAATGTTGTATATTAGTGGCCTTACTTAAAAGCATTACTTAGGTGTGACGCATTGCTTAAAGTTCGCCCTGTCACTCTTTGACATAACCGGATGGTAAGAGATGACAGTTGCTTAAACACTGATTATCTTTTGAAAAACGCTTGTAATTAATATAAGTAATGGGGTGAATGAATAATTTCTTTTGACGAGGTTAGACTTCCAGAGGCTTTTGTCAAGGTATAGCAATATAATGGTTCTGATAAGTTTTCCAGCTTTCCTAGTTAAAAAAAGATCAATTTGAGATGTGCAACGTTCAAATATTTAATCGGTTGATTAGCCATCCGTGAAATCGACCCTATTTCTAAATAATTATTACAAGAAGAGCCTTTGTCTGATTCGCAAGTTGTCATTCCCCAAACATATGAATAATTTAGGCTCAATTTCACATTAGCATCAAAAGTATCGCCGATACTAATAAATTACTTTTAATCTATGACGAGGACGCGTGCGTTTTTGCTGCTTGCTTGCCGCACGTGCTCAGTGCTGCCATCTGTCACAGGAAGCGGCGCTCGACTGGAAGATGGGCTTCGGACAATATGCTGACGAGCCGCAATACTTGACAGCTTGCCTGCCATGTCAGGTGCTTAGCCTTTGCTACTTTTGAATTTAAAAAATAAAAAGATGACAGATGGACCGTTATTTGGGATGTCGAACAATGAATGCCTTTTGTGGAACTACCTACACAAGTATCCGTGCGTTTACCTCAGAATTAGCAGAATGTAAGCAAGTATATATATACCTAGGTTCATACACTTTTGTTGTATACGTGCATACTAAGTACCTACAACCAAATTACGTTTGTTGTCCGTCGAAGCCCCAGGAACGGCTCCATCTAAAGATTTCCTATTTAGCGCAACACTCCAAACCAACCATAATGATTTATTATTTCTGTAAGTGTTTTGGGCTGTCACTCCTAAAGACTGCCTTAGGTACCAAACCTACCTAAATAGTAAAATTAGTCTTCGAGCATTCTTGGCAAACCAACGAAGAGACTAATCTAAATTAACGATCATACTATTGACTGAATATTATCTAACGTCGATTATCGATGTTTACCTCCTACAGAGAAGTCCATATTCTTCAACTTTAACATTTCTTAACATTATTACAGGATGATTAAAAACTGTTACTAAAAACTTTATGGTTTATCCGACTTTATTACACACGTATTAATAATGCCTAACATTTTACATTTTAATATTTTAGAGCTTTCAGGGACTGTTTTAGTACACCCTGTATACCCTGTACGTAGTCACTATTTGCCGATCCCTGTGAAATTTTTTCGTAGAAAACTGGAGTACTTTCAAAAAGTATCTCACTAAGCCTTTGGAAGGCTCTAAAAAATGTCAAAAAACATTAACAAATGGCACATAGAGCACCATACATGTCGCAGGAAGATTTTCGCGTGTAATGACAAGTGGGATGGAGCACGTAGGCATCTTAATTGGCAGCGGTCACCACCGACAGCCATAACCGAGCTGGCGTGGGCCGAGAGACGCAGCGTCTGTCCCGCAACCACGCACAAGACCTCTGCAGGCTGTGGCTTCACCTCTCGACTGTCGCGCGCTTCAAGACCTTAGGGGGGAGGAACAGGTCTACCTCCGCCGGTCAGCCGCGGGGGCCTGTAGATCTAAGCAACGCATTGTGTTGTGTTTCATTCACAGTGTTTTGCTGACGCTATGACTCTATACTTTCGTTTCTCCGATTATTCGTCTATATTTTATCATTAGCATCGGGCACTGGCGGACTGCCGAACTGGAAACTGTGAATAGGGTACAAGGTTGTAGGTGTCTTTAGGTTTAGTTTGTGGAATGCAAAATGTGAACTTGAATAATCAGACTCATTTCCGATTATTATGAGTTCCGACGATCTCAGCTCAGTCCAATTGTTTATCAGCTGATTGTGGCCTTCCTATTGTTTAGGAATGTATGTGTGTATGTAGATTACGCTGAAATATATTGAGTAATCTTTTTCTTGAAATGGAACAGCTATGTAAAAAGGTCTAACAAATTACCAATAAGATAATCGCAAGTGAAATCACAACGGTTTCCGACTAAAGCGATAAGTGACACACCGTCTCCAATACTACCGATACGTAATGCGACTTCCTGCCCAAAAAATGGGTGAGAGCCAGAATCGAAAGTCAAAAACGGTATTAATCTAGTGAGAGCGGCGTCTATTTCTGTCGGCTGTCCATCCATGGCACGGCATCGCCATACATCCATAGGGAGCTATTCCGGGCGGGCAGGTTTTCGGGGAATGTCAACAAACGAACGCAACGGGCACTCATTCAATGAACCCTGCTCGGCGGTGCGCTGCCGAGACCGGTATTCATAAAAATGAAGCTCCCAGACGCTGAATGGACGGCCTCGGCTGTGTTCCATGCCGCCATGCCGCCATGCCGCCATGCCGCGCAACGCTCAAGCTTTTATGGCGAAGCGGCACCGATCCGATCACGTATAATTTTTTGTCCGATTTCCCAAACGTGATGAAACAAAACCTACTTATTTTGCTCTTTCGAGAAAGAGCTTATTGTCCGATAGTTGTCGGCACGATATGCACATGTTTCTAATCGATTTCACAGCGTCTGTATCGATTATTTGGACTAATCTAAATTGCGAACAGGTACATTGCACAAACTTGTGAAAAGCGAGTGGGCGCGGGCCGAAGTGGCGTCGCTCGCTGTGACGTGCTGCCCTGCCTTGCCTCCACACTTCTTTGCTAACATTGCACAACTTCATGACTAGGCCAGTGGCAAGTATCTCAGTACTTGCAGCCGTGCAAATTATATGAGTATATCCTGAACCTAACACAGTTGTACGAGGAAAGGCTTACCACCTGCTTAGTCATATTGAAACGCAATATAGGAAAAGTGGTAGGTAGGCCAAGTGATGATCAATAATTTTTCATCCCACCAGCTCTGAAAGTGTGTTTTTGCTGTTTAATTTCTGACTGGAAAAGCCGTTTTTATCCGCTAGAGGATAAAGTAAATTTGAATTTAGAATATCGTGTTCAATAAGTTTGTGAATACACAACCTATTTACTTCTGCCTCCATGGTGCCGAACTTATCATACAACCTTTTTTATTTTATTAAAAACTCGCACTCGTAACCTTCTTGGTGTATTTGTGAATTCAAAACACCATTAAACCTATTTACTTCTACCTGCATGGTGCCGAATTTACCATACAACCTTTTTAAATTTGTTAATAACTCATACTCGGAACCTTCTTGGTGTGTTACTTTTAGTCGCGCCATGTTCTTTTTTGCATTATTCATTTCCTCGCTGAGGTGGGATAAAAAGTTACGTGTTGCACTCGAGTGCAAAGATTTTGGTTAAACTTTAGAATCCTGCGCTTGCTCAGTCATCAAAATTGAGCACGCGGTTAAAAAGCAGCTTTGCACTCTTGTATAACAAATAACTATTATTATACCTACTTTGTAACTAGTTAAAATCCTTGGTGAAGATTGTGCTTATTAGACAACTGATTTGAAACCAATTTAGGTTCTAACGTAGCTGTTACCTCCTAACAGTTAAGAGAGCGGTTACACACTGCGACTTTTAGTAGCGATTTATAGTCCGCTAAAAGTATAATAACCGCTTAATAACAGTTCATCAGCATACATACATATCCATACATATTTTTTTTGTTGTATTTGCTTTGGTCGCCTTTGTTGAGTCGCAGTGTGTAAGCGCTCTTATCTTTATAATTACGCTACACTTACTTAACAGAATGATGTGAGCTGTTTTTCGATATCCCAAAAGTAGTTCAAGATTATAATAATTATCAAGTAGGTAGCTAGACCTAGGTGCGGCGCGCTCTCAGGCCAGCCGTAAGACAAATGGAGCCTGGGATGCAATAAGGTGTGATCAATGAAAGATATCGTAAGGATTTAGTTTCTTATAATTTTCTTTTAACAAATTATATTATCAATAGAAAACTGTATAATTAACAAGTAGCGTCTTAACAGATACTCAAAATTATTAGGGATGTAGGTACCTAATATTTTACAAATACTTTGGAATGTTTATTTAAACAATCTCATAAATGAATCGATGGAGATGAGGTTTAGGGCCTGCGAGCCAGCAGACAGGGAAGGCGGCGGCGTCACATACGTCAGAAGGTGAAATGCCAAGCTCTATAGGAGTCCAAGATAAAACCCGTCGCCGGCCGTCTGTCCTCAACCCTCTGCTCACAGCCCACATTTTAACAAATTTACTATTTTTTTGCGCACCTCCCAGCTACAACTGAATACAACTACAGACATCCTAGCGACCACAGGGCCGACATCGAACTCGGTACAGACTAATTACCATTCATCAAATTGCGTATTTTATCGATTTCATAATTACAATTTTATTTTTAACATTAACATTTTGATCAACAGTAACTGCTATACATTGAAGACATCCGAAGCTGATGGCGCGAGAACTGGTGCTGAGGAGCATTTACACCATCCAATGTTTACATTTTTACATTACTAGAGGAATATGGAGATTCATAATGAGATTACAATTGAATATACATATGCGAGGCCATGCTTAGCAGGGTGAAGTGAAATACAATCGTTAACCGCTTAGTACGCGCTCGGATGCGACTCTCGACATCAATATTAACTAAGTAAAGCAGTCAATAAATAAACGATTATAAATATGTAATAAATACCTACTATATTTACAAAAATAAGCCTTCATCATGACGGCACTTACTCAGCCTTTAAACAAATATAATACAGCACTATCCCTGCGGGATAACAGGTATAAATTAAAAATAAAGCTGACGCTTAACACTCGTATTACAAAATAATACTGACACCAGTAAATACTCTATCCACAGATGGAATGGAACGGCAATAGGAACCACGGAGCTACTCGCCGTCGCGCTACCAATATCAATTCATCACAATTCTATGTGTTTGTATAGAACGGAGTATACCATAAATACAATTTACAATGATTAAGCATAGTGCAGTGGAGGCGGAGAGGCCGGCCCTCTGCCTTCACTGCACCGCTCATAACTCTATCTACACTAACAAATAATAACATGCAGCGCGCGCAGAGGCACCCTGTGAACCTCCGCGCACACCACCACTCGAGACCAGACAAGCTGATTCACGGTCGGACGGAAACCACAATCTCTGACCTCGGGCGGTAGCTCTGCCCACATATCCAAGGATACGGCACAAACAACAATATGTATAACATATAACGGCTCTACTTGAAGCGAGTAGCATTAGGTACATGGTCGGTCACCGATCTCACAACGCACAACCGATCATCACAACAATCACAATCCACCGAAACACAAGGAGACGGAAATTTGAAGAACCTCCTGCCCGCACTTACAAAATAAATTCCTTCCGAATAAATTACGATTCATAAAATAATTATCACATAAAATTTCACGTTCCTCAAGAGCGTCACTCGCGGGATATAGTTCGTGGAGAGCGCAGGCTAGCGGTGCGTGGGCGCCAGGTCGGGCGCCGGCGCGGGCAGCAGCGCGGGCGCGCGCGCCACCAGCTGCACCAGCCCGCGCTCGGCCCGGCCCGCGCCCTTGCCGCCGCCGCCGCGGTGCAGCCGCACCCACGCGCCGAAGCAGACTAGAATGGCGAGGAACACCGCCACGGTGGCGCCGCCCGCGATGGACGCCGTCTCCATCATCAGCTGGCGGCTCGTCAGCACGTACGAGTCGTCGAGGTCCTTGAACTCGCATCGCTGGCCCACGAAGCCGCTGCGGCACTCGCAGTTGTAGATGGGGCTGTCGGAGATGACGACGGTGAAGCAGGCGCCGCCGTTCAGGCAGTAGTACTCCGAGTAGTCGGGCTCGCACTTGAACGTGGGGAAGGTGACGTTGAGCCGCGGCTGCGGCGCGGGCGGCGGCCGCAGCGGGCGCGCCGGGCGCGCGGGCCGCTTGGACACGCTGCTGGAGCAGGCGGCCGCCAGCGCCCAGCCGGCCGACACCACACACCACCACACTACCAGGGAGTGCATGGTCGGCGCGAGCGGGACGACCACGCTTTTGACATTGGACGGTGACTTATGATAGATCCGAGAGGCGATCACATGACCGCATTCGAATTTCGAACTGGAACCCTTCGCTCGCATCCGCGTCGACGGCGGTCCGCCCGGACATGTTTCCTGCGTTCGCTTTTTTACGTCGACGATCACTCGCTCATGACGGAGGCGCGGTTTCTACGGACGTTCGAGATTATAGCATCGATCCCTCCGCGGGGCATGACGAGATTGCACGGCGAAATGTCTTTTGGAACTCGCGAGTTCACGATTTATCACGGAGCACAACACACAATGTCCCGTTCGAAAAGATAGATACAAACAAAATGGAGCTGAGCGAAACGAAAGCGCGGTGGCTCGGCGAGTTGTCTATGCGCGACTGACTGACGGGACGGACGGACGGAGGCGGGAGGGCGTCTACTGCATCCGCCATCTGCCGACGAGAATGAAATGCGGGGAACTCGGCTCAGCGCTCGTGTGTGCATCCCGTACGCGTATGCGTGCGTGAGAACGTGTACGTGAACGGGGAAATTACACAAGTATGCGTCATGTTTCACATAGTGTGCGTAAGTAGGTATAGTCTATCTTTTTTTTCTTTGTATAGTTTGTAGGTAAGTTAGGTAAAGTATGAGATTGTGAACAAGGTAGGTATTTCTTTTTCTCAGCGATGATCCTTGGTGAGCCTGAATTTGGTAGGTAGACTCCTAAAAACATTTTACCAGCATGCGAAAAGTAGGTACTACGTGCCGTATCCTGGTTACGTACTTATCTACCTATACTTCGATAAAAAAAATATAATAGTCATAGGTACTCCCAATCTCTATTAGGTAAGTACTCCCAACCTATGTTTATAGAGGTGTAGAGAAGAGACATCCATTTACCTATTTTTTATATTATTATCTTGGTCGATTATAATTATCATCTTCTTCTTCCTGCCCTTATCCCACTTTATGTGGGGTCGGCACAACATGTCTTCTTCCTCCATTTCCCTCTGTCAGCCGTCATCTCTGCATTCACTCCTCTCTTTTCCATGTCATTTTTCACACAGTTCATCCATGTTTATCTACTTACATAGGTGCGTACGTATTATGCATAAGTACAATACGTGTGGATTTATTTGAGGGTGTGTGTGTGTATGTAGGTATTTACAAAAAAAAGTATTAGTTTATCAGCTAAGTATCTGGTTCTTAGAGTTACAAATGAGTTTTGTGGATTGTCCACCATATTTATTTATTTAATACTTACATACAAAAGTGGACTTCGTCAAGTTCATGATAATTATTACTAGGTACTCCTATTCACATGACTACTACTATGTATAGCTGTTAAGATAACATCTATAGTAAGTAAATAAATAAATATGTACTTTTAGGCTTGGTCGCGTGGAACTGGCACCTTTATCTCACCTAGCTCTAATGGCCCGAACACACCTAGTTCGCTGGCGGTAGCGATCAGTGAAACGCTGTCAAATATCGCTGTCAGATTTGAGATTTGACAGCGAATATTTGACAGCGTTTCACTGATCGCTACCGCCAGCGAACTAGGTGTGCGCAGGCCTTAAGACGTTTACTTTTTAATTAATACTTTTGATTTGATTTGACCCTTCTCATGACATGCCCGTACAACTCTGGCGCTACTAGCTAACTTCCCCTTCCGTATCCTAGCCATTCTTGTCACTACACACAATTTGCATCTCTGCTGAGACATGTACCATTTTTGAATCCGTCCTTTTTGTTGCCCCTTTTGTTTT
The DNA here is from genome assembly GCA_947578465.1 of Thera obeliscata. NCBI lineage: Eukaryota > Metazoa > Arthropoda > Insecta > Lepidoptera > Geometridae > Thera > Thera obeliscata. The sequence goes on from OX387913.1 coordinate 527,419, forward strand.
GTTGGTATCTAAGTTAAATGATTTGGAACTCTTTTTTGAATCAAAAATTCAAAGGCAGTTCATTTTAATAATTAAATTACAATACTAAACTAAGCCCGTAACCTTGTAGGTATTGATTCGAGGTAGGGTCTTACAGCGTTGGACTGGCCCTATAGTCCAAAATGGCATTTGCCACCCGGGCCCGAGCCTGCGCGGGATCCCCACGCACGGTCCTGCGGGGCTTGCGGCAACCGTAGGAACGGAGGCCCGCGCAGGCTAGGTCCCACATCTTGCGACCTAAATGTAAAACTAGATCAGATAGTTCGTTCATACAATTATAGCGTGTGTAGTAAAGTGGTCGCGTGGAACTGGCACCTAGCAAAGTGATCGTTGCGATTCTACTAAATGACACTTTTGATTTTTAGTGAGAAATGAAATAGAAAAATTCGAAAATGGTTGCCACGGGCCCTGAGCGAGTGGTCAGCCACCCAGGCTTTTCCGGGCCGGGTGCCCGGTGATTTTTACTTTTGTGTACAAATCAAATTAATAACAGATAAAAGATAAAAAATATGAAAGTACGTACCTATGGTACCTAGTACGGCAAAATAAAGTATTAAAATGGTCGCTGGCTCTTCGCCTCTTCCGTGGGAGTTGCAGGTAAGGGCCAGGGGTCAGGGGTGTGATCCATTCCCATCTTCCTCATCTTTCATTCTTTCCAAAAGTAAAAAAAAATATCTATGGTATTTATTTGACGTTTATGTCATACATAATTATGTCTGTCAATGTCATAGCGAACAATATGTCAAAGCCCGTCAATGCTGTCAATGCCGTCAAAATGTATAATACGTCAATGTCAGCGTCACCGTCAAGCCAATTTCAACTTTGTCAAAACAAAAGTTCAATGCCTCTTGAATATAGGTGTTCTGTGGTTCAATGACCTTCCCAAAGAAGTTTGAATCTTCCCTTCGTATTTAAATCCTCTTTTCGCATTTTTTAGTTTAAAAATCAATAGGACGCCAATGACCGGTAGCTGTACGTACGGGAAACAGTATTTTGAAATTGATAGCCAGGTTCAAAAATGACCGAAGCCTCATCTTCCAAATCAAAGGCGCTGAACCTGAATCCATCTCCAACTTTACAATGCAAAGATCTTCATGAGTACTTGAAGAGTAGATCTGCTCAATTCTTGGAGACCCTGTACAACTACCCCACGATATGTTTAGCTGTTTATAGGTAAGATCTAAAACCACTGAAAAACCACACATAATTTTTTAAGGTTATGTTTATGTTTTGAATTTTTGAAGCAACATTGGTTCACTATATTTTTTTGCAGAGAACTGCCAGAATTGGCTCGACACTTTGTGATAAGGCTCTTATTTGTAGAGCAACCGGTCCCTCAGGCGGTGGTTTCTTCTTGGGTGTCACAGCATTTTGCCAAGTAAGTTTATGAAATTACAGTCGAAACCGATTATAACGACATCGTTTACAACGACCGATCGGTTATTACGCTAGTTGCGCTTGCGCCTGCCCCTTCTGACAGGATGAAGTTGGGCGTTTGTCTACTCACACTACATGTATATTATAGCACAACATTATTAAAATTATTATCAACAATGCACACCACGACACACACACTACACTACACATTCACCTCAATTTCACTTTTTACACACATTCTCACACTTGCTTAGCGATTCATCTGTGTTTTTAATTCTTATTTTTCACCTTTTGATTTTAAATGTAAGTTTCTAAACTAAATACTTCATAATATACTACCTACCAAATTTAGCATGCTAGTTAGACAACCTGATATGCTACCTATTTCAATTAGTTCGCCGAACATAACTTTAGAAAGATAATATTATTACTGTTTTTGTACCTACCTACTTACTTTACTGCTTACATAATGTAGATTCGAATTGGTTAATGTATAAAATACATCGAATAGCTTAAGATAAACAATATTGTAACTGTGAGTCTAAGATTAAATAAATAAATAAATAAATAAATAAATAAATAAATTACAGCCAGATTGTAAGGTCCCGCCCAAATCTCTAGTAAACTATTCAGCAAACATACCGCCTATAACAACACCGGATACAACGACATATCGCTTACAACGACGAAACTTTATCTATATTCATTGACTATAACGACCAACCGCTTCTTGTCAAAGCAAAACAAAACAATACGGACGATTTTAAATCTTATTATTAAGCATTGAAGGAATATTTTGGCGTATTATTACCTACGCACTTTCTCCCACCTCATCTAAACCTCTTCCCGGCCATTTGACCTTGCATATTTTACACCAATTGTTTAGTGCGCTAAATCACTGCGTGAGTGACAGCTTGATTCATAGTGTTGGTTTTGATTAGACCGTGCATGCATGCGTTATCATGTCGCAAAAATAAGAGAAAAGTATTTCTATTGAAGAAAAATGCAAAAAATATTTGAGGCTGGGCTAAAAAAACAGACTAAAATGACTGATTACTTTAAAAACTAGTGTAGTTAAAACCCGTACTGTAAGCAGAAAAGTACATTTTGTATTCTAATTATTTCTTAATAAATATTTTCATTTCTTTTCTAAAATTTCATTTGACAACAAGGTCACATACATAACCTATACCTATACCTGATGGATACCTATGATAATATAATTACACAACTAATATAACTACTGTACTTGCACTGTTTTAATTTTATAACAACAAAACAAAAATTCATAATAATTATTCTGTACTTGTATATACATATGTATGTGTATTGCTTATAACAACTATCGGATATAACGTCGGCAACTATACGGTCCCTTCAATGTCGCTATATCAGGTTTTGACTGTATTTCTATTCAGCTGCTTAGTAAACAGTCTTGTTGATGTTGTGTACGTACCTATCTAATCTATCTCTCTAGTCATAGATTCAAACTTAGTATTGATTTACTTAGGTTCACAAACAATATACATTATTTTACTACTCAGATCTAAAAAGCCTTTTCAATGTTGGGCAAAGGCTCCATCTAGTAAATAAATAATGAATATTTTGGACATACAACAACACTAGCCCCAAACTAAGTTAAAGCCCTCCACCTCGGTGATTCAGCCATGTATTATAATATTATTTTATTTGGTTTGGCTTACAGAGAGCAACACAAGGCATGCGAGGCTCTCTCCGAGCTGTCAGTATGGCAGGAGGCTCCTATTCCTGGAGGTATGCCCGGGTGGAGTTTGGCACTTTCTTACAAGAAGAACTTGAAAGTAGCTCTGCTTGGGGGGTTAGTACTATACCTCGAATTGAACTGTTATATATTTTTTAATAATACATTTCTCCACAGACAGTCCAAGCTAAAGGAGCAGTCCTTGAAGTTTCCTTTAAACATTAGGTTTTTATGAACTGCCCATGTGATTGTAGAATGTAAGAATGTAGCAACTCAACAGAAGTAATTTTTTTTTTTTTTTTTTTTACACTAACCAGCCCCAAACTAAGCAGAGCTTGTAATATGGGAACCAGATAGCTGATATAATACTTAAATACATTTTTTTTTGTAAATACATACTTAGAATACAATATAACACCCAGACAGAGTAAATCCTAGGAAACCCCATGCTACTTCTCTAATCTGGGCACCTGTGAAACTTAGAAGCTACAAATCTACATCACCCTTCACACCCAATGAACTGCTTAAGAATCCAAATGCAAATAGAACATTCTTATTCAAATAGCAAGTATGATTCGGGTGTAACTTGATGGGTCTGAATTGAACTGTTAAAAAACGGTAGGAACCAAGCCGTAGTTTGTTGCCTGTTCTTCTAGGCTTGATTGCATGGAACCGGCACCTAGACTCACCTAGCTTTAAGACATTTCAAACTGATTCTTGGAATTGAACTGAATAAATTTTTATTGAGTTTGTGTGTAACTGGTCACTGGGTGAATGGCTAATTCAGACCCGCTAATTTACCCCAGTCATTTTAAAAGCAATGTTTTAAAAAAAACTCAAAATAATCAATTCAGTGGGCGGCCGTGGAGCATGTCATCATCCCTGGAGCCGGACGGCAAGGCGCGTGACGTGGCGTTCCTGGACGCGTACGCGCTGGAGCGCTGGGAGTGCGTGCTGCACTACATGGTGGGCAGCGCGCAGACCGAGGGCATCAGCGCCGACGCCGTGAGGATCCTGCTGCATGCCGGACTCATGACCAGGTCACTCAATAAATAAATAATGTGGACAATCCACACTACACTATCAAGCCCCAAACTAAACAGAGCTTGTATTATGGGAACCAGATAGCTGATGACTTAAATACTTTTTTTTGTAAATACATACTTATTTTACAATATAACACCCAGACAAAGAACAAACATCTGCGTTCACCACACAAATATTTGTTCTCGGTGGGGATCGAACCCACGCCCTCCAGCGCAGAAGGCAGAGCTACTACCAACTGAGCTGTGAAGGCAGTCAATAACAACTTGCTGCATACAATCATAGTTTATACTTTGTGTAATCATATCATAACTATTGGTTGAAAATCACTTGTGTGTTGTTATTATTTTTGACGTGACAACGTCTTTAATTCGATGGAGCCGGCTGCACGCACGAAAAAACATGACTTATGCGGCGTTTCCTTCGCTCTGAAGCTTGAAGTAAGTGCAAGCGAGAGCGTGGAACGAGTGACAAAGAGGCACGCACGGCCTCCGCGTTCGGCAGCGTTCGACATCTGTCTCTCTCCTACTTGAGTGAGCGATGCGTCCGCGTGGACAGCTGTATGACGTTGTCACGTTCAACTATCGTCAGTAAACCGACTTTACAGACAACCAATTATTTTTTAAATTTAAATTTTAGTTTTAGTTAAAATTCCGCAAACAAATGTATTTTGTTATTTTGGAATAAATGAATAAGAATATGAATCCAAAAATGGAAACCTGATAGCTGCCATATTGACTGGCCTCTCAGCTCTGTTGGTAGCAGCTCTGCTTTCTGCGCCGTAGGTCGTGGGTTCGATCCCAACCGAGAACAAATATTTGTTTGAACACAAATGGTTCTCTGTCTGGGTGTTACATTGTATTCCTTTCCATATTTACATAAAAATAGTATATTTCATTACAAGTGCGGGAAGGCTGTCATTGCAAAGAGTTCCGACAAATGTCTACCCGAGCCGAAGGCGAGGGTTGACAGTCGGAACAAGTTGCAATGACGGTTCCGCACGTGTACTGAACGACTATTTTTAATACAGTTGCGAAAAAATTAAGCAATTTAATAAAATAATAAAAATACCATTTGCTTTTTTCTCTTCTCTCCACGCAATAAGTTCGTCGTATGTATGCATGTAGCGACTTTTTGACTTTTCCGGTAAAATGTTCTCCGAAGCATTCCGGTGGTGTTAATTCAAAAAAACTAGGGTCGAAATTGCTCATTTTGTGCAACAAACAAATAAACTCCCAAAGAAAATTTCTGAAAAATGGCGCCAGCCAACCGTAAAATATAAGCAGAGATTTTTTTTTTTCTTCACCCATTCTGGAAGGCAAAGGGAACTATACCCATACAGCCAAGTCTTCAGTAGATTTTTTTTATTGATATGAATTGAAAATGAAATTTAATGAGATGAAATGAAATGAAACCTAACATAACTCATTCAATCAAATCATTAAATCTGTTAATGAAACAAATTAGTAGCTTCTTTTTAGAAATAATACGTATTTGCATGAGTCATAAAAACTTCTATGAATTTTTTTAGTAAAAACTTCATGGTTGGTTTTTCTTTTTAGACATTATTTTGACAGTTGGGAAAGAAAAAGCACTAGTGCGGGAATGGTAAAAAAAAAGCACGCGTGTGTAATAGCCCACATCCCGAACGCTATACGTCCCTGCAATACGCCACTTTTTGAGCAACTGTATTAAAAAATGTATTACACAGCACTATTTAAAAGCTAACAATTTTCTTATCTGTTCAAAAAGAAGCCTTATCCAGCTCATGACCACTTTTATTTTATTCCAGAGATGCAGAAGATGGTTCCGCTGTCATAACTCGCGCTGGTTTCCAATTCCTACTGCTCAGCACGGCGAAGCAGGTAAGGAGTGTTCCACGAACCGGAAAACGAAGCGTATGACGCCTTCTCATCTGATGGACCGACGACATTGTAAAGATCGCTGGAAGTCAGGGGTTGGAAAATGCTTGAAATCGTTAATCCCGGGTAACCAATTACTTTTCCAATGTCTAGCAGTCTATTTCTTCAATCTGAGGATATTTATCGCGATTACCTTTATTATTTCCCGATGTTTCGACCGTGTTACAACAGCCGTTGTCGCGGGCAGACTGGAGTTCATTGGAGTTACCGTCGAGAAGCGGAGGCAGTCGCAGTTGCAAATACTCTAACTTGGTCTTCAGAATTAGAAATGTCCACGTTCAAATTACGACAAACCACCCTAACTGTATCTATACATTATAATTATGCATAACTCTCATCTTTTTGACATATTTTTATTAAGTAGGACTTACACAATGTTATAAAAACAACTTTTTCATCCCACCAGCTCTGAAAGTGTGTTTTTGCTGTTTAATTTCTGACTGGAAAAGCCGTTTTTATCCGCTAGAGGATAAAGTAAATTTGAATTTAGAATATCGTGTTCAATAAGTTTGTGAATACACAACCTATTTACTTCGACCTCCATGGTGCCGAACTTATCATACAACCTTTTTTATTTTGTTAAAAACTCGCACTCGTAACCTTCTTGGTGTACCTATTTGTGAATTCAAAACACCATTAAACCTATTTACTTCTACCTGCATGGTGCCGAATTTATCGTACAACCTTTTTAAATTTGTTAATAACTCATACTCGGAACCTTCTTGGTGTGTTACTTTTAGTCGCGCCATGTTCTTTTTTGCATTAGTCATTTCCTCGCTGAGGTGGGATGAAAAGTTACGTGTTGCACTCGAGTGCAAAGATGGTTAAACTTTAGAATCCTGCGCTTGCTCAGTCATCAAAATTGAGCACGCGGTTAAAAAGCAGCTTTGCACTCTTGTATAACAAATAACTATTTAATTGTTTTAAGGCATATTATATGACTAAGTGAGCTCTAGAAACTTGTAATGAATAGGTATTAATTAATTAATTTGCAATAATTGTGATTATTTTTTAATTTAAATTTTAGTTTTAAAATTCCGCACACAAATGTATTTTGTTATTTTGGAATATATGAATATGAATATATGAACGATTGCGTTAAGAAGTGCTAATCTAAGGGTGATATCTAAGGAGTTTGTTGCGTTGCGTCAGGTGTGGCTGTTCCTGCAGCATTACCTGCACACGGCGGAGAAGCGGTCTCTGAGCGCTGCGGAATGCCTCGCCTTCCTCTACCAGCTCAGCTTCAGTACACTCGGCAAGGTATTATAACACTTATCTACCATTGGCTCGGAAATTATATTCTATACAACAACAGTTATTGGAATTTATGGTAATTTTTCATTATCATCAACATTTTATTTTAGTGTTGAATATATATTTACTACTTTATCGTACAAAAGTTTACGACGTCTGAGACAGGGCGGTAAATCTCAAGTGGAGTCACACAGGACACCTTTCTAGACGTGGTGATAGTCGGTCGAGTAAGGCCTTGACCGAATGGTGGCTGAAAAAATCTGGGGCGTCCGAAAGCGCGATGGGTCGACGACATCGTGAAGGTCGCAGGAAACCCCTGGACAAGAGACGCGCAGGACTGAGGAGGCTGGCAAAATATGAATGTGGTCTATACCCAGCAGTGGGTGATACCGGGCTGAGATAATAATGATGATATTTATTACTCGAATTGATTAATGAAGAAAAATGATGGAACATTCAGATGGCTCACTGTTTGTCGAGTTATGAAAATAGATAGATAAAACTTTATTGTATCACTACAAGAATAGAACATAACACATTTAACGTAATTACTAAAACTAAAGCGAAGTACAATGGGCGGTCTTATCGCTAGGAGCGATCTCTTCCAGACAACGTTTGGATGGACAGAATCGTATAGTGTTTTCCATTTTAAAATGAAATGTGTTAATTTTCCAGGATTACAGTACAGAGGGCATGAGCAATAACATGTTGGTGTTCCTGCAGCACTTGAGAGAATTCGGACTGGTGTACCAGAGGAAGGTAATTTTAAATTTAAATAGAATAAAAATAATGTTGTAGGTATAATAGTACACCAATAACAACTAAATGGTGTTTGAATGAAAAATCGTGATTTAGAAAATGAATGTTGAAATCCTTTCACCACACTGGAAGAAAAATATAAACTAATTATAACTAAAATATTTTAAGTAGGTAACTAATACAAATTAGTGAAAATTCTGACAATTATTTATACAACCATCCTCTGAACAGTTACATTAACTTTTTTGTTGCGCAATTTTTGCATAAAAAAATAGTCAGACGCGTGTCTCAGGCGGATGGCAGTCGCGCTCGTACTTGTACAAACTGGTGCAAGATATCGAGTCCGTGAGTCGGGTCTATGTGTGCGTTGCTCGAGCGCACTTTGTATAAAGATTGAGTTCTGTACCTATCTGTTTTGTGCCCTACAGCCATACTTATAAACGCAATTTAAACTTATAAACGCAATTTAAATTTAGTCATTGTTTAAAGTTAGCCCTGTCACTTTTTGTCATTACCCAGTGGTAAGAGATGGCAATAGTTTAAGCACAGCTTATCTTTTGACATAATTTTATAAGTAAGGTCACTCACTAGTGATGGTGACATTCTGTTTCCAGCGCAAAGCGGGTCGTTTCTTCCCGACCCGCCTGGCGCTGAACATAGCGTGCGTGCGGGAGGGGGCGGACGCGCCGGGGGGAGGGGAGACACACACACAGGGATACATCGTCGCCGAGACCAACTACAGGGTGTATGCGTACACGCAGACCAATCTACAGGTGACACACGCCATAATAATAAAAATGCTTTATTGGAACAAAAAAAACAAAACATTTTATAATGTCCCAAAAGTTAAGACCCGAGCGGAATTTAAACCCGTGACCTTCCCCTTGGTACGGGACTGCGCTGACCGCTGCGCCATCAGATCCTAATCACACTCGACGAATAACTCTTAGGGAGTGTTCGGCACTAACGCGACCGTGGCTCCATCTACAGGTTTGACGTTACAGTCAACTACTTACCTGCTCGATAACCGAAGTTGCATTCAGCTCCGTACCAAGGGAAAGGTCGGTTCAAATCCCGCTGGGCTCATCTTTATGATTTCCTAAACATTATAAAATCAACAAAAGCGACACGGCGACTGTGCATAATATTTGATTATGTTTATTGTTTGATAGCTTCGTTGTTCTGCCTTTTGATGTGCCCTAGTGTGGCTGGTGTACCCAATTTTATTAATAAAGGTACGAGCATATTCGGGCAACGTAATACAAAAAGATACATTTAATTTAAATAATTGGTGTTTTTGTTGTAGGTGGCGTTATTGGGGCTGTTTACTGAACTAATGTACAGGTGTGTATTAGAAAAAAAAAATGTACCTATGCTCTGTACAAAGTATAGAAATTGTAACTTAAATTCTAGAATCATTAAACCCCCCCTTAACTCCCCCCCCCCCCCTGACACCCTGAGAATCCCCCCCCCCCTTGGCGAAGTTTGTCAACCTTTGCCGGTTCGTTGTCGGCTACGTGTCAAGTGGCGTGACAGTGTAGCGAGTTCATTGTTTTATTCCCACTCCAAAAAATACTCAAACCTAAGAAGTTTTGACTTCAAAAACTGTGTGTGATTGTATACCTCTTGGCACATAATGAGTGTTGGTATGTTGTTAGGTTCCCCAACATGGTGGTGGGGGTCTTAACCCGCGACTCGGTGCGTCAGGCGTTACGCGGCGGCATCACTGCGCATCAGATCATACATTACCTGGAACAGCACTCGCATCCACAGGTAACACTACATGTTTTTACGATGTTTTTCTGCCCAAAAATTTATGTACACTATGCCAGTGCTCTCAAACAGTGACGGAAAACATCGCGAGGAAACCGGCATATCGTAGAGCCTAAAAGGTTCGAAAATATGTGCCAAGTGCATGAAAGGAGCCTCTTTGAGGTGCACTTAAAATCCTTTCACCACACTTGGTTCGAAAGAATCGGTGACACGATAAGAAGAAGAACTACATTAACATTCGAATTCTAATCTTTAATCAGTTGTCACAAGGATTATAACTAGCGGCACATAACTTTAGCGCTGAGCGATACGCGGAGGGGATAGCTGCGCATGCGTCGTGGTGTGCACTTGTCGCGCACACTGGATGTGTGCAGAGTGTCCTATTGGTACGGAGAGCGGAGTGCGACTGCAGAGCCAATCAGCGCCACGCCCGCCCTTCATACCGCTAGCTCCCCTCAGGTACCTTATTTACGACTTCTGCGCAATAACGGTCAGCGCTAAAGTTATGTGCCGCTACCTATACTTTGAAACGTCTTAAAGCTAGATAAGTGTAGAAACCAGTACCACGCGATCATGCCTACCTAAGCGAACTAGCCTTCTTCTTATAGTGTCGCTGTCACTGTGGCTGTATTAAGGTTTTCTCTTGCGTAGATATTTGGACACAAAAATCTTAATGTCTGTAATCTGTTCTACGACAACCTGACCGGCCCACTGCCACTTCAGTTTACTAATCCTTTGAGCTATGTCGTGGTTCTCTATCGAATAACCTTTTTTCTGTATTTATATCCAAATATTATTAAAAATCGGTCAGTAAATAGCACCACATCAAAAATCCACCGGGTTGAGAGGGAAATACCAGAAAGACATAGACTTTAATCTGTGATCTGAATTTTAGTCTATCAGTTTAAATTATCTGGTTCCCATAGTACAAGCTTTATACTTTGTTTATTATAATTTCCAGATGTTGAAATCAGAAACGGGCGGTATCAGATCGTCGTCAGTGCTGCCCCCTACCGTCGTGGATCAGATCAAGCTGTGGGAGACAGAACGAAACCGATTTGTGTACACAGAGGGCGTCGTTTACAACCAGTTCTTATCACAGGTATCTTCAAATAAGAAAATTCCATTTGAAACAGTCGACTGATGAAATACTGATGGTTAGATTTTTTGAAACAACAAACTCACCAGAAACGTAATGCTGAAGTACTCCACGGGTGTGGACATAGTCCTGTCCACCAGTGGAATACTTCAGAATTCCAAAAGGGGAGTCCCCGTATGCATTTTAGGAAGAACTATTTTGAACCCCCTTCCATCCACATACTTTCCGGTATATATTCACTGTCGTACTTTTTTCCCAGCTACAAATACTCAGGAATTAGGTTCAACAAATAAAATAAAAAATATTTATAAAATCATCATTTATTCAACAGCAAGAATTAATCAGTTTCGACAGGATATTAAAATAGTAAAACTTTTTATTTACACAAAGAAACTTACAATTAAACAAATATTTACAAAATGTACAAAATACACAAAATTATTTTTTAAAGTTCGTTAAGTTACGAAAATCCCGAGAAAATCGATGAAGATGATCGTTTCGAATAATTGGCGCGTTGTTACATCTAAAAGTCCATTTCTAATCAAAGGCGAGCCGAAAATTACCGACCCAAAAATTAGGCCCTGTCAGTTCGTGTAGCTACTAATGAACCTTGTAGAGACAATTGACAAACAGGAAGAAATAAAAATAAAGCCCATTATGTATTATTTTATTAATCTGTAGATATTGACTTTTAATGTGTATTTATTTTTATTTTGTTAACATTCCATTTTATTTAATTGTACCTATCTAATGTTATTGCATGCTATTATTAGTTGAATATGGAAGACCTTACACTAAACCCTGACATCTGTATCCACACCTATGTTCGCAATAAAGTTATTATTATGAATTATGTATATTATGTTAAAATTCAATAAAATGATGAAATTAAATGTTGACCAAATGCAATGTCGTATGTGCAGGCCGACTTCGTGGTGCTCCGTGACTTCGCCCGCGCGCAGGGCGTGCTCACGTGGCAGAACGAACGCACCCGGACCATGGTGGTGACGCGCGCCTCGCATGATGACGTCAAACGCTTCTGGAAGCGCTACTCCAAGTCTTCATAGTCGTGCATCCTACCACTACTCCTTGGGATGCCTACAATTATCGGCAGGGGAGGCGATAATGCACATCATGTTATTGTACACACTGTTATTACGATGCCAGTTATGCTACATGCACACTGGAGCCATTAACACTGGAAACATGATATTTTGCTTTTTTGTTCTGGCATTATATTTAATGCCAGAACAAAAAAGGTATTCCTAAACCTTGTCCTTGATACTTTATAGGGCGGATCCGACTTGGATAGGTTAGGTTATGTTAGAACATAAAAATTACGCACAAGGCGAGTGAGCAGAGCGAGCGTGCCACGGTAGCGGCCGCCGCAGGGCCAGAAAATGTTTTTTTCCCAATACCCTCAAAGGGGCTGTCCCGTTTAGTACAATAATCCATCGTAAAAAAAAACGAAATTTAATCTGCGACAGTTTACATGGGCCTTTACAATTTTCCCGTGGAATAAAGTGGCATCGTTTTAACAGTGTGTACATTAACTGGCCGTACATTAACCGGACCCAACGACAGCCTGGAGAAGTCCACTGTTATAGGTAAATCACGTCAGTCAGTTCACTTCCTGGACTAACAGGGCGAGTTTACTTTTTGAAAATCACCTGCGCCCCTGTTCACTTCTATAGGACGGAGTGGTTTGATTGTATGGTTTACCTATAAGGATTAATATTATGTTCACTGAAACGAATGTTATTTGGGACTGTTGTGATAAAACATAATTTTATGGTCAGTAATAATTTGAGCGATAAGTTGATTATTTGTAAAAGAAAACTTTTTGCTTTGTGTTTAATAATAAGAATGTAAATATTGTAAATAAATTTGTAATACGAAACTAAACTTATATTATTGTGGCGTTTTTCCCATTTCTGCACTACTTTTAACCATTTCGTATCAAAGTAGGAGCTAAATCAGCACAACCGATTTGATAACCTCTTACTTTTCTTGGAAGTGGGTTAATTAGGTAATAAACATACTGAATGGTAGTAAAGTACAAAAAGACACGACAGTTTACAGAAATTATTTATTCTAAAAAATATCTTACACAATTTTCTAAAACTTAACCTAGCATCACAATTTCCATACACACACATTCGTCATTTTTTCTCGCAATAAAATAACACTTTACCTAATTTACATCTAGTGCGGCCCCTGAGGGCTTAGCCAAGTTTCTTTCTACAGACGCTAACGCTAGAAGAAACAAAACAAAATGCATCAACAAAAAAAAAACGATTTCTTAGCGTTAGTGACTGTTAGGACAACTTTTGTAAGACCAAGGTTACACGCTAAGTTTGGCGTCAGTATGGTCAGAATTATCGGAGAATGGTCGTGTAACCCACGGGAATGACAGACGGATGGTCCAGACTGATGAAAATTAAATATTTTAAATAATTTTGTAAATATTTTAAATAATTTTGGAGAATGATCGTGTAAACCGCTCGTATCATTCTCGCGTCAGTCACCGTCAGCGACGCAATGCAGAAGGACGAGTCAAGCGATTTAACTACGAGCGCAAACTACTACTTTTCATTAGTCTGCTGTCAGTCTAGATTGACCGTGTAATCGTGAAAATCATCCATCATTCTGGCTTCAGACAAGTCAATCCAGATTGATGGACCAGACTGACGCCAAACTTAGCGTGTAACCTTGCTCTAAGGGTGTTCCCTCATTCCTCAATGCTTTGTTATAGGCGATGGTTATTACTTAACATCAGGTGGGCCATAAGCTTGTTTCATCAGCAAGTCGTATAAAACAAATCTTAAATGAGATGTTTCATGGAACTATGGAGCCCACGTCAGGTTTATGTACACCAATCTCAAATACAGCTTAGCAATGTAGAATTTGGTTTATAATCTTATTTTTCTTGAATTCTACTTCGTTTGGTTGTACATAGAGGACATTCTTAGTCAAAGAGAGCAACTTAACGCATCCAAAACATGGCGGACTGACATGACATGGACATGCAGTGTCATGCATTCATCACAACAGCAGAGAGCTACATGTACGCTGACGATGTAGCTGCTATAGTTACTGCCCCCACTGTTGATCAGTTAGAGGTCAAACTTAATGACACGGCGGCTCTACTGGCGGAATGGTTCGGGATGAATGGACTCGCTCTCAATTTGAGTAAAACCCATTTCATCCATTTCCGTCTGTCAGGCCTCCCGCCGCGATCACTAACGGTAATGGTCAATGGCAATGCCATCGATCAGGTGCAGAACACCACTTTCCTAGGCTTCCAAATCGATAAGGGACTGCAGTGGACGAGCCACATCGACAAGCTTTGTGGAAGGCTGGGTAGTGCATGCTACGCGCTGAGCCGTGTTGCTCTGGTGGTGTCCGCAGATGTTGTCCGTGCTTGCTATTTCGCCACGATCCAGTCCCTCTTGCAGTATGGCACCGAGCTGTGGGCGCGCGCTGCCGACTGGGAGCGCGCGTTCCGAATGCAAAAAAGGGCCATACGAGCCATGGTGCGGATCCCAAGTGACGTCTCAGCGAGACCGCATTTTAAAACACTAGGAATTCTCACGTTGCCATGCCTACTAATTTATCAGGTGGCAATATACGTGAGAATCAATCAAGACATATACACAAAGCGCAGCGATGTCCACACCTACAGCACCCGGAGCCGCCACAAGTTAGCACTGGTATCACGCTCACTTACGAAGTCCTCCAAACTGACACATGTCATGGGACCGACAGTCTACAACAAACTTCCTGACACTGTTACAGAAGCTTCGAGTATGTTCTCATTTAAAACAAAATTAAAACGCTGGCTTATCGAGCACACTTTTTATAGCTATGATGAATTCATAGCTAATAAATCATGACTATCGCCAGGCTGATTACTGTATTATTTATTTTTATATTATGATGACATGTTATTTTTGAATTTTCACAATGTGAATCTGATTTTTTTATTTTTTTATTTTTTACATTTTTATTTTCTTCTTATTGTTATGTCGTACAATAATCTTATGTACCTACCAAATTGACTTATAATGAACATTATCAATAAATGACTATTATGACTATTACTATTATGACTATCATGACGAGAAGTAGCAGAAATGTTATTTTGACAACTAGCGCTGTCAATGAGTATGACACTGACACTTATTTGTGTCAGTCACTGCGGTAAAACTGTCATGGCGTCGCCTTTTGGTATTCACCACTACAAAAAATCAACATACTATTGCACATTTTTGTACAACGTACTTGTTTGTGTGTACACATTATTCTTTTTTTTTATACTAGTGTGCATTGACCTTGCGCATTATGAAACATCTCTTTTTAAGTTCATTTTACAAAGTTAGCAGTGAAATATAAGCCTCTCGCTGTGAGGTGTATGGGGGGCGCAAAACATTACATCGATGGTGTGATCGGATCATGTCGAGGGTGGGAGACGGGCGCGTCAGCCGAGCTGCATGTGCGTGGGGGGCGCCGGGGGCGCGGGGGGCGCCGGGGGGGCTAGGGCCGCGGGGGGGGCGCGCACGGGGGCGAGCGCGGCGTATAGCTTGGTGACGGCGGCGTGCACCGTGCGCTCCAGCCCTTCGTCCTCGGGACATATCACCTCCTGCAATATATTAAGTACGGTTGCAGGGAATCAATATTGCACATTGGCTTTTTTGCTTTCGTAGAGCGCTATCTCTTTCAACCGCACACTACGCTCTATGAAGCCGAAATTAGCCGATGTGCAATATTTGTAGCCTTCTACTGTGACATCATTACATCTTCAGTGGGGTATCTTTTTTTTCCCATAGTACAAGCTCTGCTTAGTTTGGGGCTAGATAGTGTTGTGTGGATTGTCCGCATTATTTATTTATTGCGTATCTTTTGTTGCAATCAAAACCTAGTCACATCTGTCAGTTTTGTCATTTTTATGCCATATCTGGCAGATGAGCCACCTGCCGGTCTCTCTCCGATCCAAATTTTAAGTTTTGACCAAATTCTGACAAAAATCTCATAGGATTTCTGTCAAAATTCCGTCAAAACTTAAGATTGGGATCGGAATCGCGTTCAAGAATAGACCGGCTGATGAAAAGTAGTCACGGTCATCCAAAGACACCCGCAAGGCTAGAGGTGGTGCTGATGGCCTGCCAGCCTTCTGATGAACCCCATGTCGAAGCTCCAAGGGAAAACTGCAAAAGGCAGTTCATCCCACAACTTACTCATGCGCGCCAAAAATTACCGCGAAAAACGAGCAGTTGCAACATTATTTTGGACTGCGATTGCAATCAAAAACGAATTGAAACGATTGGTTTTAGTTTATCACTAGAGTGGAATAAGTATTAAGTAATTTAGTTTAGTACAAGATGTTGAAAAGGATGGCAGGTACACAAAGAGTACTTATTAGAGGTAAAGACAGGACATACCATAGCGAGCAAATCTATATCCGCGCGTTTGTTGTCCACAGTGACGTACAGTTTGTCTCCCTTGAACATCTTGGGCACGGAGTCATCTCCGAACATCTCTTGCAGCATTTCTATGACGCACTCCTGAAATAGAAAAAAAGTAAATACTAGAGGTAGACGGAAAAGCCGCCTTAAGTGCGACACATCTGTTAAAAGTTCGGCGCCGTACCTTGGGCAGGTGTGTAATATCCTCGTGATGACAAATACAGATTGTTCGTGAGTAGGACTTTCCACTTAAGATTTTGGGTTTGGCCCAAATTCTTTCCAAATTGGCCCTAAAAATCCCTATTTTTATTTCGAAATTCCCATAATTAGGGCGCATATTAAAAAAATAAGCTAGTTTACTTCACGTCACGTATGATGAACGTTTAGTTAAGATACGTGGATAAGAAAGTAAAGGTTGACTCTGCCATAGATCAAGGTCCGTTTCTGAATACTGCACTCACTCGCATACAAAGCTGGTGCTGTTTGACGGGAAGTATGGCAGTAAACATTTTTTCCAGCAACTGCGGTGTCGAGCAAGAGTTTCGCAACAAATTTTACAATGAATACTGAAAGCTCAATTAAATATGATTTAATCAGACACGTTCTACAAATGCTAACCACGAGTACAGACTGAGACTGCCAGGAACATCTCTGTGAGGTACCTAACACACAGATAGAATAACAATAGAACCACAAGTTCAAAATTTTTGCTCTATCAATAGGTAATTGTTCGTGTAAAGATGGCAATTTCGGAATGAAATCACTTATACACGTATTTTATTTTTTACTACCCTCAACCACCTTCCATCATCCTTCTCCCTCGTACCTGAGGGTAGACAGAAAAACGGCCATTGACGCCACCACCAGCCGCGAGAGTCGAGTGCCGAGCGCTCCTCCACAGAGTTTCAGGAAAAGTCAACTTTCCAACGCGATATACGGCCGCGTGTCTCACTCACATTACACCAACCAACCCTTACGGAAAATCAGCGCCATCCGCCAACATCAGTAAATCAATGGAGTGTGAAGAAAGGCAGTCGAAAACCCCAGATATTTCCTTCCTTTGTCTCTTTACATTCCAGTACATTATGTAAGTGTACTATCAGAAAATAATCTGCCATATCTCTTGTGAAACAGATTTGATTTAGCCAGCTGGCTTCGCCTATTTCTTTGTTTAATAATTTTGACTAATGGGAGACGTCAATATCTGTTTTACTTCGTATTTACTTCGTAAAAGCCATCTGTTTTAAGACATTTACACTTTCAAAGACTAGTTTAAATCTGGTTACAATCAAATCAGACAGGGATATCGGTAACTAGCGTCAAAGAATGCACTCATAAATAAACGGCGCGTGTTTACGCGACGGTTCACAACGTGATGTGTGCCGCATCTCCACGGACGACTCGGCTCGTGCTACTCCGCAGCGTTTAACGAGCAGGCTTGCGTCCGTATTAAGCCGAGCCGCGCCTACACCGATGGTGCGGTTCGTGTTACAGCGGGCCGTTTAACCGCAACTTTAGGGTAAGGCAGAACGTTAGTGGTTGGTACCTTGAAGTGCATGCGGTCGAGCTTGGGCGCGGGCGGCGGCAGGCGCGGCGCGGGCAGCGCGCACGCGGCCAGCACGCCGCACAGCACCGCGTCCGCGAACATGTCGGCCACGGGGGCCGCCTCCCACTGCAACACAACACCCAACTCAATACACCCCCTCCGAACAGGAAACACGGGCTTGTGAAAAGTTGAAAGATTCGTGTCTCAGGCGGATGGCAGTCGCGCTCGCATTAGTCCCAACTGGGCCGAGATATCGTGTCCGTGAGCCGGGGCTATGTGTGCGTTGCTCGAGCGCACTTTGCTTGTAGATTGCGTTCCGTAGCTATCTGTTTAGTGGTGTTAGTGTTACCTGCAGCGTGAGCACGTCGTCATGCATGCTGAGCTCGAGACAGCCGTGCAGCCGCCAGCGCGTGTCTGCCTCCACGCGCACGGGGCCCGCCACCTGCGTCACCACGCGTGTTACCTGCAGCGTGAGCACGTCGTCATGCATGCTGAGCTCGAGACAGCCGTGCAGCCGCCAGCGCGCGTCTGCCTCCACGCGCACGGGGCCCGCCACCTGCGTCACCACGCGTGTTACCTGCAGCGTGAGCACGTCGTCATGCATGCTGAGCTCGAGACAGCCGTGCAGCCGCCAGCGCGCGTCTGCCTCCACGCGCACGGGGCCCGCCACCTGCGTCACCACGCGTGTTACCTGCAGCGTGAGCACGTCGTCATGGATGCTGAGCTCGAGACAGCCGTGCAGCCGCCAGCGCGTGTCTGCCTCCACGCGCACGGGGCCCGCCACCTGCGTCACCACGCGTGTTACCTGCAGCGTGAGCACGTCGTCATGCATGCTGAGCTCGAGACAGCCGTGCAGCCGCCAGCGCGCGTCTGCCTCCACGCGCACGGGGCCCGCCACCTGCGTCACCACGCGTGTTACCTGCAGCGTGAGCACGTCGTCATGCATGCTGAGCTCGAGACAGCCGTGCAGCCGCCAGCGCGCGTCTGCCTCCACGCGCACGGGGCCCGCCACCTGCGTCACCACGTGCCGCAGCAGCGCCGCGGACCCGCTGTACTGCACCGACACGCGCTGCGTCACCGAGCTCTGACTCAGCTCCGTGTACTCTGACAACAAGCATTACCAACTTACAGAGGGAAGTTTACACGCAATCTTCATGAGGGCAGAACAACACAAATCACTCAAGCGATCGCTGAATTCGATGTGAGTTTTCAATCTATATATATATAACTCAAAGGTGACTGACTGACTGACTGACTGACATAGTGATCTATCAACGCACAGCCCAAACCACTGGACGGATCGGGCTAAAATTTAGCATGCAGGTAGATGTTATGACGTAGACATCCGCTAAGAAAGGAAAATAGAAAATTATTTTCCAAAGAGGAGAAAAAGGGGAAAAATGGTTTAAAGAAAAATCAACGCACAGCCTAAACCGTTAGCCCTAGAAGCATGAAACTTAGAAGGTGTGTTCCTCTAATAGAGCAGAGGTGCACTAAGAAAGAAAATAGGAAAATTCTTCCCCTAAAAGAAGAAAAAAAGATTTTAAGAAAAATCACAAAAAATTGCTTTACAAAATACGCAAAAAAACATTTAAAAAATTTCAGCTACCGCAGCATCTGGCACCAGGGAGGTTATTCGCTATGACATTGGAGATTCCGTGCCCAAAACGTGTGACGTCACAACGTGATTTAAACACCAACGCGATTCTTAGCGTGCCTTGGTGTGGAATCGAAAAATGGTATTCTATATGCCACAAGACTAGTTGTCTATGCCCCACGTTTTATTTCACATGATGCGTTCTAACTCTTGCGTCTGATCCACTCGGAAAATTATCGGTTTTTAAATAAATTTGCAGGATTAGTTTTTGTTTCCAATTTTTCAACTCAAACAATAAATATTTTGAATTATAAGCATGCTAATCCATCTATTGTTGAGCTTACAATATTTTAAAGCGATTTGAAAATTTAGAACCAAACATATTTATAACACTAAATGACATTCCAGTCACCTTTGACTAGTTTCGGAACGTATGTTTTGATTGCGTGAATGAAATTATTTAACAATGTCCCTCATCCAAATAAACCACGATCTACACTTTGAAAAGGCAAAAAATAAAGTGGATGTTATTCTGCGAAGATAAAATGGATATTATACTGCGGTCCTACAAGGCTACCAAAGAATTATGTATATTTTTTCCTCCTTGAGATCTTTGCAAGCAGGATAATTACTCCTCAAAGGTTTACCAGCATAACACCAAGTAAGTGCATCGATAAAATAAGAATACTACGGTACTAGTAGCAGTGGTAGTAGGTACCTAGATGCCTGCCTTCAGCAGTGGAGTGGACCATTTCAGGCTGCTGAGGTGAAGTGGATGAATGTACCTACCTACTTGACTGGCTCAGTTGGTAGTAGCTTTGCCTTCTGCGCCGTAGGTCGTGGGTTTGATACCTACCGAGAACAAATATAATTTGTGTGGTGAACACATAATATGTTTGTTCTCTGTCTGGGTGTTATATTATATTCTAAGTATGTATTTACAAAAAAATATACTAAGTATTAATATCAGCTATCTAGTTCCCATAGTACAAGCTCTGCTTAGTATGGGGCTAGATAGTGTTGAGTAGATTGTCTACAATATTTAAAGGTTGATAATGATTTCGGACCTCATACGTCCAATAATGAGGTCCCGAAGGAGTAAATGGACGAAGGAGTAAGTTGAAGCGTTGGGAGGATGAGCTCCCTAAGGAGTGGCGCAGAGCATGTCTGGACCGAGCCAAGTGGCAAACCCTGGAGGAGGCCTTTGTCGAAGGACAACCCGACCGACCTATGTAGTACCGCCACATCGGTGTCATACATAATAGAAACTTTTGCTTAGTTAGTATATTTAGTAAGTAGGATTAGTATAAGTTAGGTTAAGCAAAACTGTTTTGGTCAGAGAAATAAAGGCTTATTTTTATTTTATTTTATTTATTGATTTCAGGTAAAGTCGCTGTGAAGAGGAAGTTGTTAATGCCCTCAATGAGCTGCTTCCAATCTATGTGAAATTTCCTACCACCGAACAAGAAAGGATGTAATCAAACAAGTGTATAATTTAATTCTACTAAGTATTTGTTTGAAATCTCCATACAATCCTGTAAAAAAAAATGGTTTCAATATTATAAAAGCTAAGCCACACTACTTTCATTGTTTTTCTTTATTTTATACCATGTAGATAATTGTATGATACTTTGTTGATACAATGCTATACAACTTTCAAACATAACCTCAAAACATGATCAAGAGAAACGAGCCATACTAACTTTATCAGGAACACGCTAATCTGTGGCGTATCGCGCAAGAATCGAGCGCGTTCATTTGACAGATCTAACCGTGCCCAAATCGTACCGTGCCGCGCTATGGAATGACAACTTTGGCATAGGGAATACGATTTTAAGCGATTCCACGCCGATGTCTTATCGTGTTCACGTAACACGCGTGGTTTGGCAATAGTGAATAACAGCCCAGGTTCGATTACACACAAAGGTTCACAAACAAACCGATGATAACCACTACGACAAAATCGCGGGAAACATCTATCATACTTAAACTAAACACTGCTGAAAAAAATCGGCTACAACAGCACTCGCCTTCAAATACACTCTAAAGTACAAGCTCAAAACTATAGTAACCAGCAGTTGTTCATGTCAAATTAAAAAAATCTGATTCGATTATACACCAACACGCATACGAAACCCCAAATTAGCTACTAATATAACATAAAATCACAAAAAATAGTTTTACAAAATACGAAACAAAAAACATTAAAAAATTTTTTGCTACCTCAGCATTTGTCACCAGGTTTTAATACACACAAATGTTTACAAAAAACCGATGATAACCACTAAGACAAAATCACGGGAAACATGAATCATACTTAAACTAGACACTGCTGAAAAAAATCGGCTCCAACAGCACTCACCTTCAAATTCAAATACACTCTAAAGTACAAGCTCAAAACTATAGTAACCAGCAGTTGGTCATATCAAACTAAAAAAAACGAACTCAAATACCCACGCGGACGAAGTCGCGGGTATCAGCTAGTTACAAAAAAATTTGAAAATGGAACACGGATTTAGTGATTACTCAATCGAGCCGTGTTACTAGAATCGACGCCCTGCTATTCCGGAAACACGACTCGATTGAGTGGTGTTGCTAGAATTGCACACCAGATGGGCACGACGAATAAAAAAAAATGAAAATTGAAAGACGCAGGTGAAATTATTGTATTCCGTGTCTTACACCTACAGATTTAAAGACTTGGGCAAAGTAAAACTATACTATACTGTAAGCGAAAATGTGAAATAGTGTCTCTGAGTCGCTCAAAGCAAACCGGCAAAAAAATAAAATTAATTTTTAACACACATAATACAGCACGAACAGATCATAGTGAGTAAAATATGTAAGACGGAAAAATAAAATCATAAAAATAGATAAATAGACCATGCCGTAAGGCCGCACGCAGTCCGCTTTATGAGGCGGAGTGACTTACCCCAGCTAATACTTACCCCTGTTAATACTTACCCCGACTAACGCTTACCCCTGCTAATATTTACCCCACTAATACTTACCCCCACTAATACTTACCCCCGCTTATACTTACCCCTACTAATACTTACTGTTGAGATCTTGCGGCGCGAGGATGTGGTAGTTGAAGTTCCTCTTTACGAGGATGCCCTGCAGGTTCATGCCGGGCGTCGGAGCCTCCATGGCTAGGGATCCCATCACCTACATACAATACATACATCATTACATTACCATTAAGGCCAGGATATTCGAGCGCAGTAGGCATTTAGCGCTACCTCAATCGCCGCGAGCCAGTCGCGCGAAAACGCAGTTCAAATGAACTCGGTGACCCCGCTGTGCAAAAATTTTGCGTCACAGTATAAAATTGTAACAGTAAGTACAATTAACTTTGTTTTACGGAATTCATGTTAATGTTTCGGGTGTTTATTTTTAGGGAAATATAAGTAAGCAACACAATTTATTTTATTGTAATTATGTTGTTATGTTCTATGAGTTATTATTTTTTTTTAATTAATTAATATTTTTGACTATTATTATTATTATTCTGACGTAGGTACCGATTTATTTTAATTTAACATATTATATAATCTACATTGTGAATTTTGTATGTCGGTCTCCGACGAAGTATGCGAGCCACTTTTTCTTACATGACGATCGAATTGTACCATGCTTCTTGCAAATAAAATATTTCATTTCATTTCATTTCATTTCATTTCATTTACCTACCTACAATTGTTTTTTTTAATGTCACTAACACTGTCTCCTTTTCTTTCATGACTGTTACAGCGCTTCCGCACTACGCTTACCGATGCGGTTTTTGTAATTTTTGTTTGATTAGAAAACTACTGGAGGGATTTGGATGAGAATTTCGGTATTCTGTAGCTTTACTTTTCACCTATCACATAGGCTATGTTTTATAACTAGGTAATAGTCCACGCGTACGAAGTCGCGGGGCTAGTTATTTATTATTACTTTTATAGGGTGCCTGGTAATTAGTGTTACCTTGTTTAGTTAAAAAAAAAATCAGCTGTTCCATACATTTTGACGAGTTTTGCGAACATGTAGGGAATAGCTTATTTTTTTTCGCGATTTCACATTTGGTCTCATAGTAAAAGTTGTTCATAATGATGAGTAAAGTTACATGTTTAAGTTTCGGTCACTAATTACCAGTCACCTTATATAAGTAATAATAAATAACTAGCCCCGCGACTTCGTACGCGTGGACTATTACCTAGTTATAAAACATAGCCTATGTGATAGGTGAAAACTAAAGCTATAAAATACCGAAATTCTCATCCAAATCCCTCCAGTAGTTTTCTAATCAAACAAAAATTACAAAAACCGCATCGGTAAGCGTAGTGCGGAAGCGCTGTAACAGCCATGAAAGAAAAGGAGACAGTGTTAGTAACATTAAAAAAAATGCAGCCAAGTGCGAGTCGGACTCGCCCATGAAGGGTTCCGTAGCATCAAGTAACATAATATAAAGGTTCTTGTAGTTCGTCGAAAGGTAAATTGCGGTTTACGATTTATAACGTTTAAAAAAAAAACTACTGGCTAGATCTCGTTCAAACCAAATATCGTTGAAAGTTTGCATAGTAATGTACAACATATATTTTTTTTAGTTTTATCATTCTCTTATTTTAGAAGTTAGAGGGGGAGGGGACCAACTTTTTTCCACTTTGGAAGTGTCTCTCGCGCAAACTATTCAGTTTAGATAAAAACAATATTAGAAACCTCAACATCATTTTTGAAGACCTATTCATAGATACCTCACACGTATGGGTTCGATGAAAACATTTTTTTTTAGTTTCAGTTTCAAGTATGGGGACCCCCAAAATTTATAGTTTTTTTTCTACTTTTGTGTAAAAATCTTAATGCGGTTCACAGAATACATCTACTCGCCAAGTTTCATCAGTCTAGCTCTTATGGTTTCGGAGAAAAATGGCTGTGACACGGTCGGACACACAGACGGACAGACAGACAGACAGACTGACAGACAAACAGACATGACGAATCTATAAGGGTTCCGTTTTTGCCATTTGGCTACGGAACCCTAAAAACAATTGTGGGTAGGTAATAAAATAAATTGTGTTGCTTACTTATATTTCCCTAAAAATAAACACCCGAAACATTAACATGAATTCCGTAAAACAAAGTTAATTGTACTTACTGTTACAATTTTATACTGTGACGGCAAACAACAATAATAATGTATCGTATATTTTGCGGGGAACGTAGCGAGCTAGCAACAGCGACACAGGTCCTACCTCAAAGACGCCTGGCCGGCTACTGAAACGAAGCGCGCGGGCCGCATTATTATATAATATCTTGTTAAAACAATAAAAAACTGTTTTGAGAAAAATGAACCGTAGAATATTCTTCGTAATTTCATTGCCTATTTTTTGACATGTTTTTCGGGAGTAAACGTTGGGTCTACTTCAAGTACGACTTAAAAAAACGATCAAAAATTCGCGAAATAGGGAGTTTTCGCGATTTTTTTTTGATCGAGTAAAGTTGACAATATCGTGTTTTGAACCATAGAATAATCAAGAATATTTATTAAACTACAACATATATTTTTATCAGATCAAAACAAATAATATTTGATTGTTTAATGTTGAATCTAAAATAGGTCGATTCTGAGAGTCCTGGTCTTAAGCCATAGATAAATATGTAATAAATACAAGATCATTCTGTAAAGAATTTTATCTACTCTGATACTATAATACAAAGATTATAAAACTAAAAACATAATTCTTATGACAAACATTACGTACAGGCCAAAAATAATAATTAAAAGTTTAATTACGATTCAGGTCTTGTATAGACACCTGTAACATAATATAACTTTTTTATCATAACGATGCACCTATACAAATAAATACTCCATGATTAAAAATACACTCAATATTTACAACGATGTTGACATAACTAAATATAGCATAATATTTAGTTATATAGATAATTCACAGGTAATTGCATGCACAAATCTATGCCACAAGGTCGAGTTTTTCTGTCGAAAAATGTATGTGCACTATGTCAGTACTCTCAAAACGGTGAAGGAAAACATCGTGAGGAAACCGGCGTGTTAGAACATAAAATGTTCGAGCAACACGTGTCAAGGGTCACGCAAAAAGGGCCCACCAGCGGCCTACTTGCGGAAAAACCTGCCCGCACATCAAGTGCGGATGATAAACTTGCCAACTTGCATGCTAGTCCCATACGGCTGACATTACCTTGGCGGTCTTATCGCCGCGGAAGGTGAGAGACAGTTGCTGCGTGTTCCTGGGCGTGTGGATGGTGATCTTGCCGCGATGCTCGCGCTGCAGGGCCGCCTTCAGACGAGACATCTCGTTCTGTTCGCCGTGAACTAACACCTAGAATTTTCAAAAAATCGTATGAGTCACTGACCAACTCTAGTGAAGTAGTGTTTAGGCCGCCCTCAGACCTCCGCAATGACTTCGAAAGCACGAAAGTAATGAGTTTTCTTGTTTTTAATTATTCTTCACTCAAACTCAATAAAATTTTATTCCATACAGATACAGACAGAGGCATACAGATGTTCAGTCTCACGTGCCAGTCTCTCGACTGGCCTCTAGCTCAGTTGGTAGTAGCTCTGCCTTCTGCGCCGTAGGTCGTGGGTTCGATCCCCACCGGGAACAAATATTTGTGTGGTGAACGTAAATGTTTGTTCTCTGTCTGGGTGTTATATTGTATTCTAAGTATGTATTTACAAAAAAAAAATGTATTCAAGTATTATATCAGCTACCCGGTTCCCATATTACAAGCTCTGCTTAGTTTGGGGCTGCTGGGTAGTGTTCTGTGAATTGTCCACAATATTTATTTATTATTATTATTAGTAGTTTCACCCTTCAAACCGAAATACAGCAATGCTACTTCACGGCAGAAATGGGCTTGGTGGAAGTACGCACACGGACGAGCCACACACAAAGAGATCTACTGTTACTACTCTTCTTCTAAAAAATTTAACACGCGTCTAAAAAAGCTCTTGTTGGATGGGTATTTTTATTCAATTGATGAATTCATTGACGCCCAGACGTGACATTCTGATTCATTATTGATATTGTAATTTATTCTGACATTTGATTTGTTTGTATGTGTATTTATTTTATTTGATGACTGTGTATTAAATGTTTTATTGTTTTTTTTGTAGCATGTTAGTTTATAGTAAAAATTCAAACACGATTTGTAAAAGGTTTGTTAGTGAATAAATGAAATCTTATACCTTTAAACGAGAAAATCTTGTACATATATATATTCAGGATCTCGGAAATGGCACTAACAATTTTCATGAAATTTTGTATACAGGGGTTTTCGGGGACGATAAATCGATCTAGCTAGGATTAATTTTTAGAAAATAAAGGCTTTTCTCAGCTGAGAACAAATAACTTTATCGTAATATCATTACTCCTAGCGCCATCTGTTGCTCAGAAGCAAAAACTAAGCTCTGTGAGAACCTGAGAACTCAAGGATTATGTTTCACAGAGAACGCCATCTATTGACGCGTTTTGGAACTAAATGACTACGTAAACACTAGCAAGTTCCGGAAGTTTCTATCTCATTGCACTCGTGATTTTTTTTTAATAACCAGTTCTTATTTTTTTATTATTATGTAGTATGTTAGTAAGATCGAAAAATATAATTTCATCATTCATACGTTATTAAAAAATACCGATCAAAGCTCGGTCACAAACTGCTAGTGAAATATAAATGATCTGACCACATGCGGCGGCTTGAGTATGTTGATGAATTCGCTGGTCTGCTGGTAGTCGGTGTGTGCTGAGAACGATATGTAGTCCACAGACATCTTGAGAGGGAGCTTCTGCCCCGACATGGTGGTGATCTCATCAGGCTCCGACAGGATCGTCTTAGCGAGGGTGCCTTCCACGCAGTAGCCTGGGGAAATATAATAACCCAACTTTATAATATAAGTAGGCAACGAAGGGGCCACCCAAAAGTATAGATAGATAACACTTTATTGACAAGGATAGGACATTACACATACTAAAAAATATTAAAAGTTGTAGTGTTTATATCTTATGACGCTGACTGTCTCACTGTAAATACTCACATATTGCTTAATATTTCATTGTAAATGCCTTTAGGAAGGAGGATTCTGTTCCTCTTGTTCTGGTAGGGAAAGGGAACTCTATAATGCATCTTTCAGCCTCTGAGGCCAGCCTTTTCTCTCTTTTGGTTAAAAACATCTAAATTTCCACTTGAACACTTTATTACACTATTCGAAAGAGCAGAATTTTCTGATCCTGGAGGTATACTTGATCCTATATCTAAATTAGTAGCTTTTATAAGATTCCTTTATAAATGTTAGTATTTTCACAACTTTGTTGACACGGATTGTCAAAACAAACCAAAATATGTCTTTTATATTTCATTTTTAAATGTCATCAAAATGAGGTTGGTCATTAAAACATAGAAGAACTTCTGTGAAAGATGCTGGACGTTGACTACGAAACTAAATAAAATTAAATTTGGAACTAGATTCGAAGCTTGAAGTGCTTTGGGATTCGGGAGAGTCAGTTGAACCACGGGAGCGGAACAAGACGGATCTCGAATAGAGGCTGGGCGGCGAGCGCGGCCGCTGGCGCTGCCGCCAGCCGCGCGCAGCACGCCCGCGCCTACTTAAAAACGTCAGATTGAAAATCCACTCCTTGGTTCTTCACTGCTTTGCCTGCCAGATAAGTCTGCCTGTCTGCTTGCTTGCCTTCCTGCCTGTCTGCCTGCCTGCCTGCCTGCCTACCTGTCAGCCTTCACGCCTTCACTTCGCCAGCCGCATGCTGCACGCCAGTGCACCTTGGAAATCCAGACGCATCCTTGAAACCATCGTAGGAGTGATTCATCTTCATCATCATCATTTTTTATCCCTTTTTCTTTATTAAATTTGTAAGCTTTTTAAAAATCTTTCCCTCAAACCGATAGGTCTTTTTTTTTATTCTTAAATAACTTGTGCGTGCAGTCCCTCTCTGGGACTGTTACGTTACAAAGTATAGCATATTTAGTTATTATTTAGTATATTTTTTAACCGACTTCCAATCAAAAAGGAGGAGGTTCTCAATTCGGTTGAATTTTTTTTTTTTTTTTTTTAATGTTTGTTACCGCATAACTTCGTCATTTGGGAGCCGATTTGAAAAATTATTTTTGAAGTGAAAACTTCTTTAGCGGCGTTGAGCACTTTCTGAATGGGGATAAAATCTTAAACTCGCGTCAGGATCACGTGACCCTGATCGAAAAAGCGTAGGACGGATTTTTTGCAGAAATGTACCCTAAGACTACAACATAGAGTTCATAATAAAAATCGAAAAAGCGACGCTACAGATACGCTAGTAGTTACTATGACACGGTAACGTCACAGAATTGATAATAGTTAGTAGCAAGCATACCAAGGCGTTTTTCGTGACTGTAGTAGGTATAGGTACATACCTATTATAGATTTTATGAACTAGCGGCCGCCCGCGGCAGGTAGTAGTGGTCATTGGTACATGATTTTATAGATCTACTGTATTTATTTTTCGAGTGGAGCATTGCGGCGAGCGAAGCGAGCCGCCACGTGACCACGGGGAACAGCGCGGCGAGCGAAGCGAGCCGTGCTGTGACCCCCCCTAAGCCCACCAGAACCCCCTCCTCCGAAACCCGGGGGGAGCGTCGCGGCGAGCGAAGCGAGCCACCACGCGATCACGGGGAACAGCGTGGCGAGTGAAGCGAGCCGTGCTGTTACCCCCCTAAGCCCCCCAGAACCCCCTCTTCCTGAACCCGGGGGGAGCGTCGCGGCGAGCGAAGCGAGCCGCCACGCGACCACGGGGAACAGCGCGGCGAGCGAAGCGAGCCGTGCTGTGACCCCCCTTAGCCCCCCAGAACCCCCTCCTCCTATGTCTGCCGTTTTACTTCATTTAGGACCTACTTGTAGGTCGCGCGACAAGGTCCCTTCTAGCGGTTCCGACCCGTTGAGGATTTGGCTTTACGTAAAATTTAGGGTTCCGTATAGGGTTTTGATTGGGGTTATACTATATTGAGGAATTTGATTAAATGGTCGACTTTTAGGGTTCCTTAGGACTTTGATTGGAGTTTCAACTACACTTAGAAGCTTGATAATGTTAAAATTTTTAGGGTTCCTTAGGACTTTGATTGGGGTTTTACTACATTGAGGAATTTGATTAAGTGGTCAACTTTTAGGGTTCCTTAGGACTTTGATTGGAGTTTCAACTACACTTAGGAGCTTGATAATGTTAACATTTTTAGGGTTCCTTAGGACTTTGATTGGAATTTCAACTACACTTAGGAGCTTGATAATGCTAAAATTTTTAGGGTTCCTTAGGACTTTGATTGGGGTTTTACTACATTGAGGAACTTGATAAAATAAACAACTTTTAGGGTTCCTACGTTAATAATCAAGTTTTCACTTCTGCCGGCACTCCCGGAGTGCAACCCGTATTTTTTTTATCTGAAAGGTACTGCTTCCAGATTGGTCCCATTTTAATTTTATTAAAATCGGTGTTGCCTTTTTTTTAAAATATTTTTTTTAATTTTTGTAACTGCATGCCTCCGTCATTTATGAACCGATTTAGAAAATTATTTTTTTATTTGAAAGGTTATTCTTACGTCCAGATTATCCCAAACAAATTTCATTAAAATCGGTTTAACCGTTTGACAATGAAGTCGGTTTCTCAAGTTTTTTAAACTTATAATTATAATCTCTTATTTACTAACAAAATGATCCATGTTGTCCGAGATAAATGAATTAATAATAATAATAGCGAAGTACAATGGGCGATATTATCGCTATGAGCGATCTCTTCCAGACAACCCTTGGATGGACAGGATTTTATTGAATATCGAGAAGGCGGTGCCATAAGGGCTTCTACATTATATGCTATTATGAGAAATTAGACTACTTATTTGAATTAAATGCAATAATTTAAAGTACTATTTTAATTTATATTAATATCCTTTCAAACAAAGATTGAATTTTCAAAAGCGGAATCAGTCCACAGTACTTTAGAAAGCTTAAGGCAAACATAGAACCTCCTTACTAAAGTTAGCTAAAGTACCTGCGATGATGACTCCGTTCTTAGGGTCTGTGCACCACGACTCGAAGAGCTCTCTGGAGAGACCGGACTGCATCATGCCGGGAGAGGCCATTATCACGCACGGACCTATGTCCTCGAAGTGATCTATGCCCTGGAATAAAATACTTAAATGAATTTCGGGCAGAGGTATAAATCACTGTTGATGACCTTCTCGCTCGCACAGTTTGACCTTTTTAACTATACAGGGCGTCCCACGGGTATGCCACATGGAGGGAAAGTACCTTTAATATTGTAGATTGAACATTTTACTGAAAGAAGACATTATTTGAATTTAAAAAACAATTTAAACTGCATTCATAGTTTTTTTATTTTTTTTATTTTGAGTATTTGATAAATTTTGTATTGAAAATGTTAAGATTCATGGTCTAACTTTTATTTCTGACACTAGGTTATAAAGCAAAACCTTATGATAAAACCTTTCGATCTGTATGATAAATAACGCTACAGGGTGATTATATTTATCTTGTATCGGGTTCGATTCCCGGTCCAAACATGTATTTATTTAAATATCTATAAATGCAGTTTAAATTGTATTATAAATTCAAATAATGTCTTGTTTCAGTAAAATGTTCCATCTACAATATTCAAGGTACTTTCTCGCCATGTGGCATATCCATGGCACACCCTGTATCATTGAAATTATTTATAAAAAATCGAGTTTTTGTACCTATGCAAACTTTTAGACATGAAAACTTGGTAGGATCAAAATTATTTTCTTGCTACACTGTGTTATATGCGCAGATAATAATGTCGCGATTTCTTAAAATAAATTCAGCGATTTTATATCTTCCAAAGTGTGCAAACGATAAATTGTTTCTCGTAGTACGGCGCCCTTAAGCCTAAATACAAGGTTTCAAGTAACAAACGTAAACGTAAGTGTGTAGCGTGTTTTTTTTTTTGACAATGCCCCCATACAGCTGCAACACAAATTATGTTCAGATATTTTATTGTTTTTATGTTATACCTATGACGTAACTAAGTGTTCTATATGTCCATAGGGTTTTAATAAATGTATTGATTGATTGATTGGTACCTTCAAGTTGGATATGTGCCTGAACACGAAGGGGTTGTTGATGGCGATCTGGCGCCGGATCCTGTCGTTCATGGCGTTCACGTAGGTCTGGTACACCGCCATGCACTTCTTGGCGAGAGACGACGCGTAGTAAATCGGGATGTCTTGCAGCTCCGGGTGAAGGGACCAGAACTCATCTGTACACGGAATAATTTACAAAATATTCCACAAATAAATAAATATTATAGACAATCCCCAAACTTAGCAGAACTTGTACTATGGAAACCAGATATATATAATACTTATATGCATTTTTTTGTAAATGCATACTTTGAATACAATATAACACCCAGACAGAGAACAAACATCTATCACAAATATTTGTTACCGGCGGGGATCGAACCGACGGAAGGACGAACACGACAGAAGGCAGAGCTACTACCAACTAAGGTGGGGCCAGTCAATTTATGTGCACTATGCCAGTACTCTCAATACGGTGAAGGACAACATCGTGAGGAAACCGGCGTGTCGTAGAACCTAAAAAAATCGAGCAACACGAGTCATGGGTCACGCAAAGAGGGGCCGCCAGCGGCCTACTTGCGGAAAAACTAGCCCACACATCAAGTGCGGATGAGAGCTTCAAGCCTAAATTATTGTGATTTTTCAATGGAGAACTGTCAAGTCTATGCTTGAGAGTGGTTGAGGCTCGACTCGGCCTCAAACGCTGTTAGTAAATATTTTATTTATATTTATATTTATTGGAACCAGCCCCGTGAACCTACTCTCTCGCTCCTCACACAAGCACTGTTAGTGAATAGGTGCCTTAGTATTACCGAGGATGAGCAGTAACTCCTGCGCGCGGCCGAGTGCGAACACGGGGATGAGGCAGCGGCCGCCGCGCTGCACTATCTCGGAGACCAGCCCCGTGAACCTACTCTCTCGCTCTTCGCGCTTCTCGTGGATGTGCGTGCCGTATGTCGACTCCTACAAATTTACGAGAATTAAATATAAAAACATTTATAAGTCATTCAGGGCAAAAAAATTATAATAGTACAACAAAAGTCTTAACGAAAAAAAGGAGAAGGTGGCGGTATAAAAAGGATTTTCAACTTAATTTGTTCAACATAATATCAACCTCTACTTATTGCCAAGCGAGATTGCACCTAAATGCAGTACGTCTTAGAGTAGGTTTATCATTGGTTTTACGACGAAAGTGTGAGTACATAATACTCAGTAAGAATGACACAGCTACTCTTCAAAACCTTCAACGAAAAACTCACGGTAATCAGTACATCTGGATTGACTGTGGGTATTTCAGCCGCCATCAAATGTCTGTCTTCTTGTCTTGAGAAGTCGCCAGTGTACAACACCTGGAATAAAGTTCATAAAGATCTATCAAGGCTCCAAAGTTTTAACAAAGGATAAACTGAAAAAAAATACTATTTTAAGTTTACCTGGAAGAGATTACTCTCAGCGAAAAGTCGCCTATTGTTTTGCCATATAATGTACCATTAAATCCTTAGTTTTCTGTCTACAATAAAAAAACTATTTTGTTATTATAAAGTAACCCTTGATCAATATCAAAATGATCCAACTAAAATAATTCTTCGTGGAAATAAATACTGAACACAAACAGTGTCTTCTTTCAACTGATGATCAGTAGGCCTACCACAAGCTCTGTCTGCTCTGATTTTGAGTCTGTGTGAGTGTTGACTAAATAAATCCTATGTCGAAACGTTACATACACAGTATAATACACTGGTGAGCACTCACACTGACTCAAAACCAGAGCCAGAGACAGAGCTTGTGGTAGGTCTATAGACTTCAATGATAGATATGTAAGCGAATAACAATGGTGCATGTATCTTGTTATTTTAATATTCAAGTGAACCTGCAGCTTTTACCTTGACTCCAGCGATCTCAATCATGAACATAGCCGCTCCAAGCACATGGCCCGCGTTGTATGCCCAGAACCTGACTCCTCGGACATCCTTCTCCTCGTGGAAGTTGATGGTCTCGATGCGGTCCATGGACCCTTCTAGATCTGACTCCGTGTACAGCATCTGTTCTGTTGATATGTTGCTGGAAACATAAATTTGCTTATGTATTATTGCATTGCATACGTCTGACTAAGTGAAGTGGCACCACACTGGAACTTCACTGCTATTATTTTAGACTATTTTTGATTTGTAAAAGGATCATATAAAAAAAAGGTAGGAACCAAGCCATAGTTTGTTGCCTGTTCTTCTAGGCCTGGTCGCGTGTAACTGGCGCCTAGACTCACCTAGCTTCAAAGTGAATTCTTGCATCGTATTTAATAAAATTTTATTGAGTTTGAGTTTGATAATATTTAGGTACTCTACAATTTGATAGGAGAAAGATGATGACTCTACAAAAGTGCTAAAAAAATTAAAGACATATTTTAATGTACATTCCATGTCCCATCTAGGTAAATAAATCCACCTATCTATTATCTACACAGCACTACATAGTTTAAGACGCCCTCCAGCAAGGTGTGGTGATGATCTGTGAAATGCAGCTGGCAATAATTGGAGAAGAGCCGAAGACCAGGCTCAGTGGTGCTTCTTGGTAGAGATCTACCTCCAGCAGTGGACAGATATGTTGATGATGGTGATGAACTATTGTCAACAATGGCGGACTCACCTAACTTTGATATAATCGGACACCAGCCACCTGTAGATAGCTTTAGTGGCATGCGTCATAAACACACGCCCCTTGAACGAGGTCTTGGTCAGGAACCAGGGCAGGGCTCCACTGTGGTCTAAATGGAAACTGGAATCATTAAAAAGATGAATTAAAATAAAGTAGGTATGGCCAGTAGACACTGGATGATAACAGCCAAAGATCAGGGACAGTGGTGGCTCAGAGAGACCCCGTTAGTAGTATTAGGTTGATGATGATAAAGAGTGGATTTGAGTAGATATTCGGCAAGTTTCAAGTTTATCATGCGCACTTGATGTGCGGGCAGGTTTTTCCGCAAGTAGGCCGCTGGTGAACCCTTTTTGCGTGACCCGGGACACGTGATGCTCGAACTTTTTTAGGTTCTACAACACGCCGGTTTCCTCACGATGTTTTCCTTCACCATTTTTGAGAGTACTGGCATAGCGCACATAATTTTTTCCGCAAAAAAACTCATTGGTACATGATTGGATTTGAACCGACGACATTCAGATTGGAAGGCGGGGCCACTACAACTAGATCACCAGTGCTCTCCAGAGAGACCTGTCTAGTAGTATTAGGTTGATAATGATGAAGAGTGCATTTGAGTAGATGTTTTCATCAGGTATTTATAAACACATAGAGCCAAATCTATTACCTACAGTTTCACATATTATTTAAACTGTTTATTTTGTAAATAAATGTAATATTCTTACTGTGAAATAAGCAACAGATCCACTTCGTCAGCCTCTATTAGATCCACAAACGGAAGAGCATCCATGCCCGACAGTCCAGGGTGGATCCCACAGTCCAACTGGAACAGATGTATAATCAGCAGTCTCATAGCAAAGAGTACAGAAATATTCTAGAAGGGATGCTTTAATCACATTCAAAGAGGTCTCTGTGATTGTAATGAAAAGAACCAGTTCTGATTTTGTTGGATTTCTTGACTGGTACAGTAAGGGTTGAGAGATACTTACCATAATTTGCTTTCCCTTAAATTCCAACATGATACATGATCTGCCCACTTCTTGTCCTGCGCCTCTGAAATCACAAGGAATTGGTAAAATCTTGAGTAGCCTAATGGATTTTGATTTAGAAAACAGACATTCTAGCAGAGCATGTAAGGCATTTACCACCAGTTACAACGAACCATCTACCACCAGTTACAACGAATGGGATTTTTACAGAATAAACGCGTCCTTTTGAGCTAGATTTAAAAGTTTGGTTTATGATAGCAGAAACTTACAAAGGTCTGATCGTAAGCTGGTCACTATCATCCAACAGGGCTGGTTCAGTCCCTTTTCTAGGGTTTGTCGTCATGATGAATTTGGTCTTCAAATTAAACAGTTCTCAACATTCCTCTTGGCGGGTTACGACTTGAATTGAAGCTTTGTTTTGTTTGTAAACTGAGTCGAAAGCAACCAAGACAGCCAACCGGTCGGGTAATTTTGAGGTTAAAAAATGACATTCAATTAAACCAAATGGCTGTCAATGTCACCTTTTTTGTAATACGTCAAATGTCTATGTCACACGGCTAGATCTGGCAAAAAAATATTTATCCAAAAGTGAAAAAATGGGCCTACCTATTTCGCATTCGACCGTGATGTAAGGAGCCATTCGTGAGCCGTGGATGCTGACCGGATTTTTAGGCAGCCCAGCCCAGCTCGGCCGATAGGCAGAGAAGGACCGCCAGTTATCGTGCCGTGCCGTCCAAAGCACGAGAACACCATGCGCCACTTTGCTCGTTAGACCTTACTAGAAGCTACAGTGTTCTGTATTGAAAGCTGATAAAATCTTTGAATGATATTTTATCAGTAAAATTCAAAATCAACGTGACTAGTTTTTTTATACCGCTAGGATATCTCACTAGTTTCCTACTCCTCCAACTTAAGTAATGCTCGGTCTCTTGGTAACCATACCCATCCCATACCCAACCCATTTTCAAATAGCATTTTTATGTTGGTTTTGGGCAGTTGGAGTAAGTAAATCCCACACAGGTATGTATGCTTTATATAATTTAGTAGCTCCTAAAATAGCGCACTTAAAATCCTTTCAAACCAGTGACACGATAATAAGAAGAATAGTAGCTCCTATAGAAACAAACTAAAATACTTAATAAATAACTAAACCGTAAATCAAGCATTGATTAGAAGTATCTTACAAAAAAAATCGGCCAAGTGCGAGTCGGACTCGCCCATGAAGGGTTCCGTAGCAACAAGTAACATAATATAAAGGTTCTTGTAGTTCAACGAAAGGTAAATTGCGGTTTACTATATAAGACGTATAAAAAAAACTACTGACTAGATCTCGTTCAAACCAAATATCGTTGAAAGTTTGCATAGTAATGTACCTGTACCTACAACATATATTTTTTTTAGATTTATCATTCTCTTATTTTAGAAGTTAGAGGAGGGGGGGACCAAACTTTTTACCACTTGGAAGTGTATTTCGCGCAAACTATTCAGTTTAGAAAAAAAACGATATGAGAAACCTCAATATCATTTTTGAAGACCTATTCATAGATACGTAAGGGTGCAATGAAAAAAAAATTATGAGTTTCAGTTTCAAGTATGGGGACCCCCAAAATGTATAGTTTTTTTTTCTATTTTTGTGTAAAAATCTTAATGCGGTTCACAGAATACATCTACTCGCCAAGTTTCATCAGTCTAGCTTTTACGGTTTCGGAGAAAAATGGGTGTGACATACGGACGGACAGACACACAGACAGACAGACATGACGAATCTATAAGGGTTCCGTTTTTACCATTTGGCTACGGAACCCTAAAAACAAGAAAAATAACCTAAATCATAAATCAAAAATGTAGGTATAACTGTCTAGATGCGCTCAATAAATCGTTGACCTATCTGATTTCATATTTTTTTGTACCTACTTCCGGATCGCACGTGCTAAACATACAGGGCTGCCAACCGTATTATAATACAAATAAAATTGTGGAAAATCCACACAGCACTATCTAGCCCCAATTAAGCAGAGCTTGTACTATGACGTTGTTATTATACTTACTTAAACTAGCATACATTTTTGTAAATGCATACTTGGAATACAATATAACACCCAGACAGAGAACTCTGCTCTTAGTGGGGATCGAAGCCACGACCGGCGCTATGTTCTTTCGTTTGCTCGGGTTGGTTGCTCATTATAACAAGTGTGCCATATTGTCCTATTGGCCTTTGGCCGGAAAAGTGTGACAACCGTTATTGTTCTAGGTGCAGTATTTAATCAATAAACAGATAGCTTTTGATGTACCTACATTTAATTTAATTTACGTTTTACATGGTTTTAATTAACCTTTATCCTGTCTTTTTTCCATAAAATACTGTAATTTTTTCTAAAGTGTTTTCCCGAAAAATGTTGGCAGCCCTATCGCAAGCCAGTTGCCGCGATGTAGGTTACCTTAGTATATTAATAATAGTAATAATAATTATTATTATTAATACTAAAATAACCTACATCGCGGCAACAACCTATCTCATCAAACTCATCATTTTTTATACAAATTGCTCATGGAACAAGCATATAGCGCACCTGATGTTAAGTAGTAACCATCGTCTATAACAAATCATTGCCTTTCATTGCATTGGTCACGTATGTACGTCGGGAACGTGTCATACGATGCACTGCCCTGCGTCCATCAACTTGAGGCATACAGATGTTCAGCCTCACGTGTCAGTAATTTCACCGGCACCAACACCCTCAAACCGAATCACAGCTATTTCTGCCACACATAAAAGAGTTCTACTAAGTACCTACTCATGAAATGTTTATATTGGAAGTTTGCAGAAAGTTATAAACTTTATGATTAATATTGTATGAGAAAATCATCCACCAATACTTTTTAATTTATTTAACTTCGAATATTGATTTATTTGCCTAGATGTCATTATGCTAGCAAAATCATCGTAAGAATACAGATTTAAATAATTAAATGTACCAAAAATAACTAACTACATACATTGACATCCCCACTTTTTCATACAAAAGACTTCAACGCGCTTTCGGAGGCATACAGATGTTCAGCCTCACGTGCCAGTAATTTCACCGGCACCCACACCCTTCAAACCGAAACTTAAACTTGACGGCAAAAAAAGGCATGGTGGTAGTACTTCTTGGGCGAGCCAAACACAAAGAGCTCTACTACTGATAGCCTTGTAGTATTTATCTCAAAATAAAAATAGCAAAGCGAGCGTCACTGTTTATACTCGTATTACACTATTTACAGACAGACAGAAATAGGTACAGTGAATTAACCGCTAGCACTACTGAATCAATTATCATTAAAATGAACTTGTTGTGTTTTTTTAAAAACAACGCACCAGTAGTTTGACCTTTAATTCAATTATTACGCGTGCCATTTGAAAGTGCACGTCGACATGCAAAAGATGCAATTCTCCGATACCTGATCTGGAAGATACCTAAATCTTGTTTAACTGGAAGTACCGTTTTACCTTACATTGAACTTACATAAGCGCGTTGGTACTACCTAAGTAGCGATAGCAACAAAAGCTGCGCTTAAAGTTGAGTAAATGTTAAAACTTATTAAAAGCTTATAAACGTTTTCCTCTCTTCTATAGCTTAACGGATATCATTTGTTTTTGACTGAAACTTCACTGCTATTTTTAGGGTTCCGTAGCCAAATGGCAAAAACGGAACCCTTATAGATTCGTCATGTCTGTCTGTCTGTCCGTCCGTATGTCAGTCATTTTTCTCCGAAACCGTAAGAGCTAGACTGATGAAACTTGGCGAGTAGATGTATTCTGTGAACCGCATTAAGATTTTTACACAAAAATAGAAAAAAAACTATAAATTTTGGGGGTCCCCATTCTTGAAACTGAAACTCAAAATTTTTTTTTTCATCGAACCCATACACGGGGTATCTTTGAATAGGTCTTCAAAAATGATGTTGAGG
Source organism: Thera obeliscata (assembly GCA_947578465.1). Classification (NCBI taxonomy): domain Eukaryota; kingdom Metazoa; phylum Arthropoda; class Insecta; order Lepidoptera; family Geometridae; genus Thera; species Thera obeliscata. The sequence goes on from OX387913.1 coordinate 566,726, forward strand.
TTTCTAAAATCGTTTTTTTCTAAACTGAACAGTTTGCGCGAGAGACACTTCCAAAATGGAAAAAAGTTGCCCCCCCCCTATAACTTCTAAAATAAGAGAATGATAAAACAAAAAAAAATATATGTTGTACATTACATTACTATGCAAACTTTCAACGATATTTGGTTTGAACGAGATCTAGTCAGTATTTTTTTTTAATACGTCATAAATCGTAAACCGCAATTTACCTTTCGACCTTTATATTTTGTTACTTGATGCTACGGAACCCTTCATGGGCGAGTCCGACTCGCACTTAGCTGCTTTTGTTCATTTTGTTTTGTAAAAGGATCATATGAAAAATGGTAGGAACCAAGTCGTAGTTTGTTACCTGTTCTTCCAGGCTTGGTCGCGTAGAGATGGAACCTAGACTCACCTAGCTTTATAACGTTTCAAAGTGATTCTTGTGATACAACTGAATATGAAATTTTGAATTAGAATTTGACAGTAGTACACCTATTTTTTCTTTTGAAGAGGTTCCAATTTCACCTATTATATGTATAGTGGGCAGGAAAAACAGACGACGAGGTGGCCGGATTGATAACACACACACACTAGCGACGAACGATTGAAAACAGAGCTTGTACACAATACAATACACCACACAATAACTTCTATAAAGCTGCAATAACTTCTATCAAGCACTTTCGTAAAAAGTGATTCATTTCAGCAAACCTTATGTCAGGAATGTTCATTAGGAAAAGATCGTGAAGAAACCGGCATATCGTAGAACCTAAAAAGTTCGAAAATGTGTGTCAAGTGCACGAAAGGATCTTCTTTGAGGCGCACTTAAAATCCTTTCACCACACTTGGTTCGAAAGAATCAGTAACACAAGAAGAAGATTAGGATTCCGTTGCTGACTCTACCTGGCACTTGTTTTTATAAAATAAGCAGGCACGGAGCATACACTGGACTTACAGGACTACTCTTCCAAGCCTGTTCTCTCCCATGACATTCCCATGGGTAGGCTATAGCTATATAGATATTTGTCAAACTAGTTTCCACATCCCCGTGCTGTTAATGGCTGGCTCTAAGTTCCTAGGCCTCGATTATTCTGAGTGGCACAGATTAGGCAGCAGTCAGTATTAATAATGGTGTGTATTTGAATTTGCGTGAACAGTTATTTCTGCAAGGACTCAAAGAAATGTCGTTCGTTATGGTTGGGAGAGTGTTTGTGATATTTTTATTATTTTGTTCGTGTTCCGCTGTTATTTATCATTTGAATGGTGAGTTTGTTTTATTTCTTGCTTGAAGGGATGGATGAAGACAGGAAGGGTAGTTTAGTGGAATAAGTAAATATAAAAACACTTGAATAAAAAAATATTTTTACAATTTTTGAAAAGGTGTTCTTAGAAATGTGTATTAAATAAATATTCTGGACAATCCACACAACACTATCTAGCCCCAAACTAAGCAGAGCTTGTAATTATGTGTTACTTGCTGGAAGCCTGAATGAATAAAATAAAATAAAATAAAATATGTCACTCAATTTTACAAATCAGTACCTACATCAGTCTAAAAGGATCCATCATATTATCTTCATAATATTATTTGAAAATGCTGTTATAATATAATCCTGTATTGGGTATCGTATGGTACGCGGGCTAATTCAGAAAAAAATATTATAATATTACGAAGGTATATTACAGCTTAAATTTTAACCGAGGGATGAAAACTTATTACAAGTTTAGTAGCAAGTATTTATAGAATAAATAAAAAACCTCTTCTAAAAAAATCTTATCTAATCTTTTAAATTTAATAAAAATTGTAAGTTGATATAATAATATATATCAGCTTATAATTTTTATTATATTTGTTCACTGTGTTTTTGTTCAGATATTATCTGAACAAAAAAAACAGAGAGTCTTCTGAACTGAACGAACGTGTCTTATGTACCTTAAAATTACTTTTTTATATTTTACATTCGTAAATAAATGTAAAGTTTTTGTTTCATTCAGAGACAGAATATGCCCGCATGCCCCCTCTGTATGGGCTGGACGACTATGTTAGCTGCCAGGTCCCGGCCAATGGGACATACTGCGTCGTTCGCGTTGACCTCTTCTCACAGTCCAGTAACGAGCTTATAGAGCTTATACACGTGAGTATTACAGAATATCCAGTATAACAGCATAATAGGGCTGGATGTCTATGTTAGCTGCCAAGTCCCGGCCAATGGGACATACTGCCTCGTTCGCGTCAACCTCTTCTCACAGTCCAGTAACAAACTCATAGAGCTTATTCACGTGAGTATTACAGAATATACAGTATGACAGGGCTGCCCGTCTGACAGGGCTGGATGTCTATGTCAGCTGCCAGGTCCCGGCCAATGGGACATACTGCCTCGTTCGCGTCGACCTCTTCTCACAGTCTAGTTTTGAACTAGACTTCATAGAGCGTTTTACACACGTAAGTATTGCAGAATATCCAGTATACAGCCTAACAGGGCTGCATGACTATGTTAGCTGCCAATTCCCGGCCATACTGCCTCGTTCGCGTTAATGCTTTGTTATAATTAGGTGATGGTTACCACTTAACATCAGGTGGCCAAATGCTTGTTCCATCAGCTAGTTGTATGTTGTTTGTGCTAGTTGGTTGTATGTAAAAATAAAAATAAAATAAGCCAGTACTGCGAAGATATTTTCTCTTTTATTGGTTTTCGAAAATTCCAACACTAGATTACCATCTGGACCATAATCAATATTCTACTAAACTTTCACTTTTTGAACTTAGGTGAAAAAACTACAAAAACACGTTATTTTATATATTTATTAAATACACCAACAGTTATTAAAATTAAATGGAACAACGTCTCAATACTGTTATAAGAATGAAAATTGGCGAGTAATTTACTATCAAATTGTTGAAAATTTGTTTTAATCGAACATAAGAATCTTGGAGTATTTGTTTTAATCGAACATAAGACTCTTGCGTGTTGGATTAGGATTAGGCTGACTAAGCTGTGAAACAAAGAGTCACCTTAAAATTATTTCAAGCTTTTAGCGTCCCGTAAATAGGGGCACGAGTGGAAATAGTCACATCTGATGTATTTAAATCATTTACTTGAGTCTTGAAAAGGTATATACTTTTTATAACAATCTTCCAAAAGGTAAACAACGCTAAACGACTGGGGACCTCATAGATGACATGACTCAAGGAATGTTTGAATTATAATAAGCACACGGATGCGCATCTACTAAAAACTAATATTATCTACTAAAGTAAACCAAGGAGCAATGGTTGCCCGCGGTTGCTCTTTGGACTAAACAGTTTCTTTGGCAAATAGTATGCGATTTTTTGTCATTTAATTTTATCCCAGGTTTTTTACCAATAACATGTTATGTCAAACCGATAGGCTATACTATACTATTTTTATGAAACAACGGGATAGATATTTACCTTAATTTTTGAAAATTAGTGGGGAGGTAGCTTAGAACCGGGAGAAGGACATAGGATACTTTTTATCCCGAAAAAGCAACGGGAACGTGGTGTTACGGGAACGGGCGAGCGAAGCCGCGGGCGGCCACTAGTAAGTTATAAACTATACTACACTACTACTATACTATTCTATAGATCTATGACCAATTTACAACTTAATGATAAGTATGATTTTAGATATTTCGTTCGCCTTATAAAAGGAGTCTAGAAGGCGGGCGGCGCATTATTATCTAATGCGCCGCCCGCCTTCTAGACTCCCCTTTCCCCCAATTCCCTATTCCTAATTATCTGTATTGTATGTAGTGTAGAATAGGTATAATACAGAGTTTTCCAGTTTCACAGACCAGTAGACCTACCACAAGCTCTGTCTGGCTCTGTCTCTGGCTCTGGTTTTGAGTCTGTGTGACTGTTGACTAAATAAATCCTACGTCGAAACGTCACACACACAGTATAATAAACTGGTGAGTGAGCACTCACATAGACTCAAAACCAGAGCCAGACAGAGCTTGTGGTAGGCCTGCAGTAATCTATTTATGTGGCGTTTATCCTGATGTGTAGCCGACCGAAAAGGTAGAAGCATGTAGAAGTTATGAAGGGATAAGCACTAATGGGCCCCTGATTTCTGACTCGGTAGAAAACCGGTCACGCCCGGCTTTAGCTATTGTAATTAACGTAGAATTCTTAAAAATAATGTTGACCTTTTTAAGTATACTAATAATAATAACTGGATCAAGAAATAATCATTTCTTCTGCATAAATACAGTTTGATAAGTAATAATATCTAGTTGTATGGGGTAAATGAACTTAATAAAACTTAGCTTTATGGGGTAAACGATCCGAAAGGTTTATACTATTTATATTTATACTATTTATGAATAGGTCTTCAAAAATGATGTTGAGGTTTCTTATATCGTTTTTTTCTGAACTTAATAGTTTTTGCGAGAGACACTTCCAAAGTGTTAAAATGTTGGTCCCCCCCCCCCTCTAACTTATAAAATAAGAGAATGATAAAACTAAAAAAAATATATGATGTAGGTACATTACTATGCAAACTTCCAACGATATTTGGTTTGAACGAGATCTAATTAGTAGTTTTTTTTTTATACGTCTTATATCGTAAACCGCAATTTACCTTTCGACGAACTACAAGAACTTTTATAATACGTTACTTGTTGCTACGGAACCCTTCATGGGCGAATCCGACTCGCACTTGGCCGCTTTTTTTTCAATTTACCAGAACCAGGAGGTTGGGATAGGAGCGTTCGCCATCCTTTAGCCTCCCGGCTTAAAGTCGCCATTCGAGAACCTATTAAATCCAGAAGTTTTCGGCATATCCACAGAGATAGTCGTGTTAGTTACACTATTTATAACTCAAGAACGGCTGAACTGATTTGGCTGAAAATTGGTAAGAAGGTAGCTTAGAACCAGGAGAGTTTTTATCACGAAAAGGTAACGGGAACGGGCGCGGGAGGCCGCGGGCGGTCGCTAATTTATGATAAAAAATGCTAAGCAAAGTCCAAATTCTGATAAAAATATCGAATTCCGATGCTTTCAGTGTGCATTTTACTGATACTTATGGATACGAATTGTTCACTTTGTAATTAGGAATACCTAATGCTAATCAAATATATTTAAAATATTTCGCCCATTCTTTGTCCGTGTATACACCACTACTTTTTAATTACCAGAAAAAAAATAGGGTAATGTAGTAGGGATAGAACATTATGAATGTGCAATCAGAATTTTTACGATAAAATGACAAAGTTATTAAATGTTAAAAATTTCAGAAATCCTGCATAAAATTATGGACATATTAGTTACGTAGTACTAGAGAGAAAAAAAATTACGCTGTTCGGTTCCGTTTTTTCGTGGATGTGTTCAGTATCGGCAGCCAATATCGGCATTTTTTTTTTTTTGATAATTAAAAAGTAGGGGTGTATAATGAAATTAAATGAAAATTATTTATTGATGGCTAAAGCGATCACATTAACATTAATAATAAATAGAATTGCAATGTGGCGTTATTTTCTCGTAAAGTCTTACAAAATTACAACAAAATATTATAATGTGTGTTCAAGTCTAGCTACATTATCTACCTACATTCTATTTATGCCTGAGACAGATTCCTTTGAAACAACTCTATACGAAAATAATTTTGCGACATTCCTTTACCTACCTAGATAACATTCAAACCGGATATTATCTAAATCAATATGAACACGGGGCCAGCTATCTTTATTAATTATTTTAAAATAGCTTGCGTTAAATAAATATTTTTATTTGTATTTAACAACTAGTGAACGTCTATGCAAAGGTGATTCCAAAGGCAAATTTGGCATTTAGAGAACGCACACAGCGACAGAACCGCCATTAACACCAATGCTTCGATGTTTTCCTTCAACGTTTGAGAGTACTGGAATAGCGCACATACATTATTTTATTTTATTTTATTGATCACCAACATAATAAACACTAGTACAATACAACAAGATAGTGCTTAAGAGTACAGAGTCAAGTGTTATTATAATTACAGGTGAAGACAGCATGCGTATTATTATGAATACTAGCCGTAGTGTTCCACTGTTGGGCATAGGCCTCCCCCCATTTCGCCAGTCACTACTATCTGTTGCCAGCCCCACTCATAAGCATCCAGCTTGTCCCTCTACCTCATGCGTGGCCTGAGAAGCACATACAATGGACGATTTGAATGAAATGGTGCACGGATTTGATTCATGACGCAAGGCTTTTACAATTGGTGTTCTCAAGTAGAACTAAAACTCATTGTCCATGTTCCAGGAATATTCAGAGAGCACATTAAAGCACTACAACCACACATACCTCGAGCGAGGCGTCTGCGTCACTAGCACGTGCAAGAGCCACATAAAGAACAACAGCATACATACAACAGAGGGCCTTGAGACGATCCTTGCGGGATGCCTCAACGAAACTATCCATGCTACTTACGGCTTGGAATCAGAATTAACGAAATTGTATTACTGTGAGAGAAAAGGACAGCACATTGAAAAAGATTTAGGAGATTGGATAGTTTTGGGAGTATTTGTGGCTATTATGATAGTCAACTTTATCGGGACTTTGTACGATATCATATTCAGTGCTGCGGTTAGGGATACCAAAGGTTAGCTTAGCACGCTATCGCTTAATTCATCATCATTTTCTTGTCCTTGTCCCACTTCATGTGGGGTCGGCACAACAGGTTTTTGTTCCCTACTCTCCTCTATTAGCTGTCATTTCAGCAGTCACTCCTTTCTTACCCATGTCATCCTTCACACATCCATCCATCTTTTCTGTGGACACCTCTACTTCTATACCCATCCACATTCATATCTAGTACTCTTCTCGTTACATGACATTCTCATCATGACGCTATCGCTTACTATGATCTTAAAATATAATGTGTTATGCTATAACATATCAAAATCTTGTTTATCTTTTAGGTAACAAATTCTTGTTAAGCTTCTCTATCATACAAAACTGGAAAAGGTTAAGATCAAAAGAGTCAGAAGAAATGAGAGCAAAGAGACTAACAGGACTACATGGAGCAAGGTGAATACTCAAACCATTATTTAGATGCCTGCTGATCAGAAGGTCTAAGTAGCTAAATGTGCAACAGAGCCAAAGTTTTAATAAGCAGTAAGTCTAATTAGCAAAAATTCCATAAAGCAAAACGTCCAACTATCAGATGGTCTGTATCAGAAAATCTATTTAGCAAAACGTCCTTTTTAAAATGTTAACACTCATGATAGAAAGTAATATCAGTATCAGTTTGATGAGCAGAAAAACAAACGAATAATAGAAGTTTGGGACAAACCGACACCATAAAACAACACAGCAGCAGCTAATAATACCTACTACCTCTTTTTAATGATAAAAAATAAAAAGCTAATTGATTCTAAATAGCTAATACGAGACTAGTTATTTAAATGTGTTAGATGTTTCAATATTTTCGGTGACACTCATCGAATTATGCACTCCTTGTTTTATTATTGATTATATCAATACCTATATGCTAAAACTTAGGTAAATTGATCTTCATAACTAACAATACATTATTTTCTAGAGTTCTCACAATATTCCTGATGTTCACATCTCATGTTATGTGGGTGAACAGCATGGGCTTCAACGACAACATCCACGAGTTTGAAGAGGTGAGATCCTGCAGTACACTTCTGTGTTTATAAAGAAAGAAGAAATGCTAACAGAAAAATAAACTTAAGACCCTGGCTAATCAGCTTTAGTTCACAGTCCACATAAATACTGACTTCGTAAAACCTTGCGGACATCTAAGCTAGAAGCCAAACGAAAGGCTTCTTTCATTGCCAAAGCCTAGCCTAGGATACATCCAAACAAAACAACTCATACAGCCACTTACCGCCATAGACCATCAAATAATTGTATATTTTGTTTTTCTCCTCAGCTATACGAAAATGCATACTACCAACTGATATTCAATGGGTTGGTGATCGTGCAAGTGTTCTTCGTTATATCCGGGTTCTTGCTCGTATATAACTTGGAGATCTACGCAGAGAAGAACCCCGTTGGCTGGAAGCTGGTTCCCAAGATATGGATCATGAGGTGGTGGAGGTGCGAAGCCTTTTTAGTTTAACACACGAGGGATGGATCATGTTCTAGACCAGACGGTTGGATCCGGCGGTTATAGGTGGTTTCCACCGCTCCTAATATGATATCAAACTCCAGTCTTAATTCAGTCCAAGTCCAGTATATTGCACCTGCCCGGACCCGTCCAGACCGTAGTGGACTTGACCCGCTCTACTGAGGTCTAACGCAAGTTCAAAAGTTCACGCTAAATTTTTAAACCTAACATTGGATACTCCGAGCAAACTTATTAAGGCCTGCGCACACCTTAGCTGTCGGTAGCGATCAGTGAAACGCTGTCAAATTTGACAGCGTTTCACTGATCGCCGACACCAGTGGCCTAGGTGTGCGCAGGCCTTTACGTGCTGATGTATAGGTGCCACCGTGATGGGTGGTATTTAAGTACCTACTCACCTAACGATGTAAATAGATGTAATATTTCCTTTTTAACTCACTCCAGACTGACCCCAGCATATGCTGTAGTACTTACCTTCATGACGACCTGGCTGCGTCACCTGGGCTCTGGCCCGCTGTGGCGCATGTTCGTAGCTGACACCGTCGTCAGTGACTGCCGCCGCTACTGGTGGGCGCATCTCCTATACATCAACAACTATATCGCAGATGGAAACTTCTGCGCGCTGCATACATGGTGAGAAAAATAACTATGATAAACGATTGACTGAAGGCGTAGAAACAGAAAGGTTTTTGAATGCAGACGAACGCAAGATAGAACGGACCCCCTCTAACGGTACCTCAATCATGTAGAGGTAACTAGGAGCCGTTGGTAGCAGTCTGGTGAAATGTGAGAACTAGCCTTGGTAGAACGCAAAACAACTCTCTATAAAATTTCCAGGCACATAGCAACCGACACCCAGCTGTTCTGCCTGGGCCTGCTGATCTACTTCACCACGCGTCGCGGAGGCAGGAACGTCGTGCTGGGGCTGGTGGTAGCTCTGGGGATAGCACTGCCAGCTGTCCACGTGTGGGTGTGGGATCTGGATGGACTAGTGCTTATGACGCCCGAGTGAGTTGGCCTACATGATCATCCTTATTAGAGATTAAATGAAATAGCTATTTTTTTTCGCCCTTCTTTCCAACTGGTTAGAAAGAAGGGCGAAAAAAAATAGTATTAGCATAGTGAGGAGAAAGATTTAAAACGTTAGAAAAAAGCTATTTTCGTACATTTAAATTAAATAACAGTGGCTATCTGTTTTATTTGACTCATTAATCTTATTGATTGATCCTTGACCTTGATCTTCACTGCTTTTATTTTAATTTGTCTTCCTTCAAACATATCATTAATCTACTGCCAATACAGGTTCTATCGGACAATGATCAACGACACCTTCCACTACATGCACGTATACGGTCACAACAACCTCGCGAGCTACGTTATTGGCATGTCCACCGGGTACCTCGTGTATCACTTCCAGAAGAAAAAACTAGATCTGTCTAATAGCAAGGTACGAACAGGTTTTCGACGAGGACCTCAACTTCAAATTCAGGATAAAAGTTTCTAAATGAGGATCTATCTATACGATCTGTGATGGCAATGACGATCAGTTTCAGCATAGGGTTTTGCCTACATCCGCATACACTGCCGCGAACTTTGTCAGTGCTATATTTGACAGCGATACACTGATCTCTATCGCAGGCGATCTAGATGTGCCCAAGGTGGCCGTTCCACGCAATCTAGATTAGAAGAACTTACAGCTTGTTTCCTACGGTTGGTGCTTTTGTTTATTACAATGTGAGTTGTTAGCCTAGCTTACACACGCTAGTTTTTTCACTTTGAACACTACTTACGCAAGATTTTCTTGCATATTTTCATTGCTTGCTATTTAATGTGGCTCCACAGGTATGCATCGCTCTGGCCTGGTTCATCCTGCCCTCTATAGTGGCGCTGTTCTACTCGGGTTCTGTGTTCTACACCGATGGAGCGCGGTTGCCGCTGGCGATGCGGATGGCATTCGCGGGGCTGCAGCGACTGCTCATGGGCATTGTGGTCGGCTTTGGAATCCTAGGGCTCGCTATGAGGTTCAACAGTGAGTACTAATTGGATGTTTTTAGCTGCGATCACGGTCTACCTGCCACGCGTGGTGACTAAGGCAAACCCCTAAAATGTGGGTCAATGTCAATGGTTGATACAGATGATGAATAGTGGTACTTGCATTGCTGTGCACTTACCAGTCAGCGCCTCAACCTCTTGGAGGCCACTGCAGTGCATTGTCACATTGGGCTTGCCCTCCATGAACATTGGATTTTCTGTGAGGTCACGAAATGGCTCCATCACTTTTTTTTCCTAAAAAGGGTGAAATAGCAGGTAAGCTATGTTTACAGACTTTCAAAGGTTTCCCTTATCTTTTTCTACTCTCTACTGGTATTATTCTGCTTCCAGCGGTTCTCCGCAACTTCTTCGAGTGGCGTGTGTGGGTGGTCCCCAGCCGCCTGTCGTACTCCGTGTACCTGCTGCACCTCTTCATCATCCACACTCACATCGGGCTCAAGACGCAAATGACGCACGCTTCCACCTTCAACATGGTGAGCATACTTTCGATCCATTCTTAAAGAGGGTGTCTAATTCTAATTCTAATTGTGTAGGGGGAAATCTGCACTGACGTCCCGCGATGGGGTGTATTGTGCATTGTCCCCCTGCTAAACCTTACCTTAGGGAGGGTGTGTTTATTATACCAATTTTGATAAAAAAAGTCCGTGTCTAAATTTTTTTTTTTTTTTTTTTTTCATACTTCTAGCTATAGCCTACCAAACTAGGAAGGAATTTACTTGTTTTCTATTAAAACTGCTAAACATCATGCCAAGTTGGGTGAATTCCATTGAGCTTCAAATAGGCTATCTAGCAGCCGATTGATTAGAATCAAGAATTGTCTTTGCCCAATGAAATTCACTAAACTTGGCGGTAAGGCCTCTGGACCCTCGTTGCTTTTCGAGCGGTATACAGGCATCACTTCACATTTAATTTATGTTTCAGACGTTGTTCCACTTCGGCGTGATGGTGCTAACGTTCATGATCGCCCTGCCGTTCTGCCTGATGGTGGAGGCCCCTCTCATGAGGCTGGTGAAGACCAGTCCTGAACAGCCGAAGGAAGCGCTGGAACAGACCAAATTCTAACACCAAATACAATGTTTGCTCGCGTGGTCCCTGGATAAAGAGCGAATTTTCGTCCAAATCGTTCCAGTGGTTGAACAGATGGAGTTACAAAAATTCATACCTCAAAACTTTTGCATTTATATAGTTTTTATATTGGATAATTAGGATAAGTTTGGCCTGGTGCCAAGATTCAAGAGAATCCACAGTAGTTATGTAAAATGTTCACTTTAGTTGGCCGACGAGACGAGACAATCTACAAACAGTTAGAGCAAGTAAGTAGGTACGCACTCGCAGTAGATAAAGTAAAGTATATAATCAGGGCATTCATTGAAAAGACAATAGAAAACTAAGTGTCAATGTGGACTAGAAATAAAATAAGTTAAAAAAGCATCGTCGCATAAATTGGCAATGACATGACACGTACCCAAAGATAGACAGCCCAGGGGCTCAATTCTAGACCAGTGACTTTTTTGTCACGGTAGATATGTATATCACAAGAACTGTTAGTTTCTTTCATGAATTTGACAGTTCTTGTATCTACTGTGACAAAAAAGTCACTGGTCTAGAATTGAGCCCCAGTTGGCTAACTGTTGGCAGCGATCGACAAAAAAGACCCCACAAAAAGAAGAGATGACATTAGCAAGATAGTAGGCACATGGAGCAGAACTAGATACAGAGAGAGGTGAAAAAACTGGCTTTCACCGCTATATAACGGACCTCACAAAGAACCTACGTAAAAACAAACAGTTTATATAGAAATAAATCGATTAAGAAATAAGGTGTAATTAAGCGTTTAAAGTGTTCATTAGGTGTAACCGTTTTAGAGTTATAAATGGTGTAACTAACACGATTTTAAATTTCTATTATATTTATAGATTTTAATCATTTTGTTAGGTAGCGGCAGTAAGAACTTTATATTTAGCACTTTTCTGGTGTTTTATTCTACTTCAGGTAGATATATTATGTGTATATGGAAAATTGGAATAAAAAAATATACCTACCTACGTTTTACCGTCAGAGCTCATCTAAAAATAACAATTAGGTAAGTAGGTAACCTGCTTATAAGTAGGTAGGTACTTTACATCATAATTACTTACATACGAATTTTATGTAAATCAAATAGTCTTAAATAATAAATGTTCAGTACAACATGAATAAATTATTTTTATTTAGTTATCTATTTAATTATATTAGACTTTGCTAATGGTAAATTATATTTGCATTAAATTAGCACCTAGTCCACGTATTTACTTTACTTACGTATTCACGTTATTATGACCTACTAGGGCCTATTCGGAGATTTAGCTGTTCAAATATTCGATTTTATTTTATTTTTTCGGGTACTATTCGAATATTAGATGAATAAGCCAAAATGCAATTAAACTTGAGTAAAGTGTGTAAAAAATAAGTATAGCAACAGCTTCCTCGGTAAACAGAAACCTTATTTAACAAAAGTTCTCATTTATTGGTCCACAATAAATTGTAGTTTTATAAATTATTTTCTTAAAAAATATCAGGAAGGGTCGTAACAGGAACGGGGCGAACGAAGCCACGGGCGACAGATAGTCAAAACTAAATCTCAAGTAAATCTCTCAGAAAGTATTGAGAGCTGCGACTTGCCATGGCGTGAATAATTTATATTTAATATGAATAACTAATATACATTAAAAATAAATAACGTGAAATGGGCAAGTACTCTACACCTATCAAAGCATGTTAGTGTTAAACGCCATCTAGTTGTTAACAGTTGAACTATTTAGTGATACACGCCATCTAGATGATAACAGCTGAACTGCTTCTCAAAGTACCGATAGGTACCTGCAATAGCAAATCCAATCCTCCAATATTTTGTATGATTCCATGTAGTTCAGGATTTTCCCACGCGACATTAGCGCCCGACACATCAAAGCCAAAAGCACAGAAGATTTTTTTATACGTAAATAGCTGTTGGAACAAGCATATTAAGGCCTACATCGCCTATAACAAAGTGTAGACAGTCTATGCTTTAAAGGCGATGGATTACTACAGGGACGTCAATAACGTGCCCTACGATGCACTGTCCTACGTCCATCAACTGGAGGCATACAGATGGTCAGCCTCGCGTGTCAGTAATTTCACCGGCACCCACACCCTTCATACTGAAACACAGCAATGCTGCTTCACGGCATAAAAAGGCATGGTGGTAATATTTTCCCGGACGAGCCCTTCATTCAAAGGAAGTTTGACCCGGGCTTTCTTTTGGCATACATAATTATTATTATCTAACTTATGTTATTACTATCTCTATGAGACCGATGACCATACCAAATTTGTATATACATAAGTATAGGTGCCTATAGCAATAAAATATCAATATTGTTAAATTTAACAGTTAGAAAAATAAATAATTATAGGTAAGCATTTACTTACCCTATGATAGACGGTTTCTAGGTAGAGAGCTTTTATAGGCATAGGTAGGTACCTTCTTCTTCTTATTGTGTCACTGATCGAACCAAGCGTGGTGTAAGAATTTCAAGTTTCCTCACGATGTTTTCCTTCACCGTTTGAGAGCACTGGCATAGTGTAAATAAATTTTTGGCCAGCAAAACTCATTGGTACACGATTGGATTTGAGCCCACGACCTTAGGATCGGAAGGCAGGGCCGCTACCACTAGGCCACCAGGGCTCTCCTATCCAACCAACCTACCTATAGGTAGGTACCTTATATAATAGAATAATAAAAATTATTCAAAAAATTCAAAACATCATTAGCCTGAATAAGGCTTTCTGGAAATCTCGTGAGGAAGATGTCGATCAAGGGGGTTCAGTAATTGTTAAAGTTTCTTCTTTCTTTCTTTCTTTTTGGACAATCCACACGGCACTATCTGGCTCAAACTAAGCACAGCTATGGGAACTAGATAGCTGATAAAATACTTAAATCTATATTTTTTTTGTACATACTTAGTATAGACAGACAGCAAATAAGACAGAGAACAATATCAATGTTCACCACACAAATATTTGTTCTCGGTGGGGATCGAACCTACGGCCTACGGCGCAGAAGACAGATCTACTACCATTTACCAACTGAGCTGAGAGGAGTTTTTTCTTCTGTCGGGGTCAGAGGATTCCCGTTATGCCTCGGTTTTTTTATTTGGTCATGTTGGCTACGAAAAACACTTAAATTTTTAATGGTTGCGTTTTGGCATCAATTCTAATTGGCATAAAAAAATCTTATGCACGGCAAAATTTTTTGTTGTCTGAATAATTAGATATTATAATAACTTGTTTAACTGTTTTTTTTTAGGTTTAATCACACCTTGTAGATTTGCGTTTGTTTTTAAAACTTGCTGATAGTGATTGAGTTTTTAACCTTGGAGTTTGGAGCTATAGTAGCAACCTATTTTATTTATTGTTGACATAAGTGGTTTATTATATTATACGTACTTCTAGTTACCATTGCTAACTCTTTCATCATCATCATCATCATCAGCCTGAAGAAGTCCACTGCTGGACATAGGCCTCCCCTACACATTTCCAGGAAGAACGATTCTGAGCCCTTTCCATCCATCGACTTCCCGCGATCTTAACAATGTCGTCGGTCCATCTGGTGGGTGGGCGCCCTACGCTTCGTCTTCCGGTTCGTGGTCGCCATTCGAGAACCTTTATTCCCCAACGGTTGTCGGTCCTTCGAGCTATATGGCCTGCCCATTGCCACTTCAACTTACTTACTCTAAGAGCTATGTCGGTGACCTTGGTTCTTCTACGGATATCCTCATTCCTGATTCTATCGCGTAGTGAAACTCCCAGCATAGCTCTCTCCATAGCTCGTTGCTAACTCTTTAATAATACGAATTCTAATTCACACTAATAAAGAGGTAGGCAAGTAGGTATGTAAACTTAACCTACTCTATCAAATAGTGAACATCATTTGCCAAGCCCTTCGACAGACTGGCCTCTAGCTCAGTTGGTAGTAGCTCTGCCTTCTGCGCCGTAGGTCGTGGGTTCGATCCCCACCGAGAACAAATATTTGTGTGGTGAACATAAATGTTTGTTCTCTGTCTGGGTGTTATATTGTATTCTAAGTATGTATTTACAAAAAAAAAAATGTATTCAAGTATTATATCAGCTATCCGGTTCCCATATTACAAGCTCTGCTTAGTTTGGGGCTGGGTAGTGTTGTGTGAATTGTCCACAATATTTATTTTATTTTTTATTTAGACTTAAAAATGCAAAATGAATATTTACATGTAGTGGCAATAAATAAATATAATAAGCAAATAAATATCGTACAATTTACACAACACAATCTAGCCTCAAATTAGGCAGAGCTTTTATTATGCGAGCCAAATAGCTAGATAAATGTTTTTTTTTGTAAATACAAGAGAACAAACGTCTGTGTCCACAAAAATATTTGTGCTCGGTGGGGATCGAACCCACGACCTACGGCGCGGAAGGCAGAGCTACTACCAACTGAGATGAGATGCCAGTCAATATCAATCTTTAATCCCTTTTCCCTGATTTTAGAGAAAGGATATCTCGTGTTCCTAATCTTGGAGGAATTAGAAAAATAGACTTTTATGGTGTTCCTCTACACCATAAAAGGAAGGCATCCTCCAAGTTTCCTGCTTCTGGGGCTTATACGGTTGGCTAAGGTTGTACGGTTTTTAGTCAGTCACGGAAGAGTTTTATATACATACTAGCTGCCTGTCCCGGCTTCGCACGGGTGGACATTTATTTTTTAAACACACAAATATAGCCTTTGTTACTCAAGGTGAACCTACGTCCAGCAGTGGACTGATATCAATTGATGATGATGATGAAAGAACATTCTATAACGTTTAAGGGCACTATTTTCTAGAACATTTTGTCCAAATCTAGAATTCAAAACCGTTTGCATGGGTATATTTGAGTATTCTAGATAATTCTGGATTACTAACGTTTGGATGCATTCCGGATGCTAGCCGAATAATTTCAGTCTTCGAATTAAATTTGATCATTCCAGAACCTCAAAGACATTCTAGAGCGTTCTTTCCTCGTCAAAGTCGAGAATTTTCTGAAAAATCCCTAAGCGATAGAAAGGGATAGACATATATAAGTCCCTACGTGATAGAAAGGGATAGACATAGATTTCGAAACTTTTGCCCCTTATAAATTAATAACACCTAAATATTGAATATAAACTATCCTATCTTTTAAGTCCGACCATATTTTAGGCAGTTGCAAAATTTTATCGAAATCCGTTCAGTAGTTTCGGAGTTTATCGCGTTCCAAATTGTGACACGAAAGATTTATATATATAGATTTACATTATTAATGCTTTAAGAACTTAAAGGTAGAAAAACTAGTTGGTTTTAAGTTATTCATTGTATACAGCGCATAATCAACAAAAAAACTAAGACTGTGAGGGCTTCACAGCTCAATTAATAGTAACTCTATCATCTGCGCTGTAGGCCGTGGGTTCAATCCCCACTACGAATCAACCGTTCAAATTGACGGATTTTTGCAAGCAAAATTTGATAAATAAACATGTTTATTTGTTTATTTATAAGAGTCACCAACATCGTATACACCAATTCATTCATAAATGATATAAAGAAAACCAAAAAAAACATGTCAAGTGCTACAATAATTATAGGGACAGAAAACATGCAATTACAATTAGAGCTAGAGCGAGTTAAAATAAAATAGGTAATTAATACAAAAATACAAATTAAAATAACACTAAATCCATAAAAATACATTAAAAAATTAAAAATTGAGAAAAAGTATTTACAATTGAGATGGAAAATAAGTCAAAGAGATCAACATCAAAACATGTCAAATATTAAGTTGGTATTTAGTCCACATTGTCGAGGAGCCTTGGTTTGTTCAACGGAACTCTAATGAACCTTAAGGCGGGTCCAGACATGTATCATTTGCCCGATCCGATCACCGTATCCGTATCGTCGACGCGTATCATGATCGCATACTGGACGGGTAATGATATACGTATCATGATACGGGATCTCGATACGCCGTTATGATACGGCCCATCCCATGTCGTGTCGATTTTTGTCCGATCATCAAAGGTGATACAGATACGGACGTGGGTCAGTCTGAACGTGTCATAAAACAGGCACATGAAATTGCTAAATTCTCGTACATTTCAACCAACTGCGACGACATGTTTGATCGAGAGCGGAAACTGATCTGGGCAATTTGATACGCGATCATGACTATTGTGAAGATACGGATATGGAGCAAATCGGAGACGTCCACCACTTGATACGGGGCTTGATACAATACGCAGATACGGATACGGTGATAGGATCGGTCAAATGATCATATCTGGACCCGGCTTTAGTGACTATACAAAAATAGTAAAGGGTAGTCAGAGGCCAGTCCAAGCATGTAAGTGTAGCAAACATCACGAGATCTTAGTTCAGGGCTAACAATTAATTTATTTTACTTATTATACATATTTATAGGAGAGCACTGGTGGTCTAGTAGTAGCGGCCCTGCCTTCCGATCCGAAGGTCGTGGGTTCAAATCCAGTCTTATACCAATGATTTTATCTGTCGAAAAATGTATGTGCACTATGCCAGTACTCTCAAAACGGTGAAGGAAAACATCGTTAGGATCCCGGCGTGTCGTAGAACCTAAAAAAAGGTTCGAGCAACACGTGTCAAGAGTCACCAAAAAGGGCCCGCCAGCGGCCTACTTGCGGAAAAACCACACAAAAACCGCACATCAAATGCAGATGATAAAAATTTGCCGAATTTTTTATTATGTATATTTGTCATCCCAACTAATATTATAAATGCGAAAGTAACTCTGTCTGTCTGTCTGTTACGCTTTCACGCCAAAACTACTGAACCTATTGAAATGAAATTTGGTACACAGATAGTGTAAAGCCTGAGGAAGGACATAGGCTATATACATACTTTTTATTGCGAAAAAGAGTTGTGAGGAGTTAAAAATGGGGGTTGAAAGTTGTATGAAAGTAACGTAATTTTTAGAGCTAGAATCATGAAACTTATTTTTTAGTCTGTTGAGTTTTGTTTGTTGGTGGGGAGTGCAAGGGAGGAGTCCAGGGGGATTGTGGCGGAGAGTCTGGGGGGAGTGCGTAGGAGTTTGGAGAGGAATGCGGGGGGGAAGTAAGTATAGTAAGAGGGCAGACGACTGTGTCACGTGCACGCGAATATGTATCTACTGTTTTTTTTCCGCTGCAAATTAAAAATGCTACCCTGACACTATTCCACGCGGACGAAGTCGCGGGCACAGCCAGTGCGATATAAATACACCTTCACACAATAACAGACTCATGTTTTTTCCCAAGTTTATGCAATGACCTTTTTTTAATTTAAAATTAGCGTCACAAGTAATTTTTAAAACTTGCTGTGTGTACCTACAACTAGCCATTTTTTTTGAGAAAGACTAATAACTATTCAAATAGAAGATTATAATCGTATCGCATCAATCAACTAAGTACATTTTATTTACGTTACGCCCGTTACGCCTCGTTCCCGTTAATTTTTCGGGATAAAAAGTCCAATCACCTAGCCTAGACTCACCTAGCTTTAAGACGTTTCAAAGTGATTCTTGTATCGTATTGAATAAACGCTTATTGAATCTTGAATCTTAAATCTTGAATCTCCAATATCCAATGTCTATCTCCTGGTTTTAAGCTACCTCTCCACCAATTTTCAGCCAAATTTGTTCAGCCGTTCTTGAGTTATAATATAAAGACGACTTTGCTCTCATACATATGATTATAAACAAATCCATCCAACGGGAACCATACATTCACCGGGATAAAATGTAACCTATGTGCTATTCCAAACTATAATCTATCTCTGTCTCAAATCCGTTCAGTCGTTTTAGCGTAATTTAGTAGGATGGTACGGAACCCTTCATGTGCGAGTCCGACTCGCGCTTAGCCGGTTTTTATATACATATTGGCATTGATTAGAATGCGCTATTTATGCTGATGGTGATTTAAATGAATTCGTGACAATCGGTGGCTCAACGTAAACCTCAGTCCTTCCGTATCGCATAGTATTTTGGGAAGAAAATCTGAATATTTTTATCATAACTTTTTTCCTCAATGAATAATTAAACAAAACATAACCTTTTTTTTTAGTTTATTACTTGCCAAAAACGTTGGAGGGACGATCTTGATGCTTTCGAGCGAGGATGGTGGGATGAAGCGATGGATAGAGACGGTTGGAAGGATTTGGGGGAGACTTTTGCCCAGCTGTGGGACGATATACAGTTAAGGTTAAGTTATTTTTTGTTTCTAAGTAGGTTAGAAAAAAAAAGCTTGCAAAACATTTTAATTAGAACATAATATAATGTGCTGTGGCATCAATAGTATGATCTTCCTGTTTCATTGTAAATAAATAAATACTATATATATAATATTTATTGTTATACCTGGATACTTGTAACTGTGCCTACGACTAAGATAAATTTCTCACGCATTTTATATCGTAAAAAGGTCGCATTACAAAATAGGCTCCATTCTAATAGACTACACATTAGCGAAAAATGTTAAGGCTTCTTTTATTCTAAAATACCTATATGTATATAATTATGTAGGTACATAGGTAATTTCCAGTTTAAAACCTGGTCATTAAAAAAATTATAATAAAAACATAGTTTTTAGGGTTCCGTAGCCAAATGGCAAAAAACGGAAACCCTGTGTCTGTCTGTGTGTCTGTGTGTCTGTGTGTCTGTCCGTCAGTATGTCACAGCCACTTTTTTCCGAAACTATAGGAACTATACTGTTGAAACTTGGTACGCCGCATTATGATTTTCTTACAGAAATATAATAATTTTGGGGCTCCCCATACTTAAAACAGAAACTCAACAATTTTTTTTTCAACAATTCTATACGTACGATCCTATGGATTGAATAGGTTTTCAAAAATCATAACTACTAAGGTTTCTGATATTATCATTCTTTTCTAAACTGAATTATTGTTTGTGCCAGTTTCGAACTTACCGCCTATTACGGCAACTTTTAATTTTTGAAAACTAATCCAGTGTGATTGTGACCGTCAAAGCTTGGTCGTAAAGAAGATATTGAACGAGTATAGGGCGACTGAATTCCAAATTAAAGTATATTTTATGCTTTGAAAACTACCCCTATAAATGTTCCCGCCTTCGAATTTGGGTAATAAACATTGACGGTATGAAAGCTGAAGCGTAGTAATACGATAAATTCGAGGGCTCGCGTAACATTTTAGGCCAAAATAATAACAGGAACCTAATTAGGTTTTCAAATATTGGCAACATAATTGTTTGAATATTAATTAGGTTCCTGCTCACCATGCTAGCGAGTTATGGTAAAATGTTTTTTAAAACAAGTTTCTACATCCCCGTGTACTGGCTGGTTTTACCTACGAGGAGGTTTGGTCATCTATTCCGAGTAGCTTATATCACGCAGTGGTACACACGTTGGTCATTTTTGGAATCGGTGTGATCAGACAACTCTGCTAGGGTGCAAGGATATGTCGTTCGCTATGGTTGGGAGAGTGTTTGTGTTATTTTTATTATTTTGTTCGTGTTCCGCTGTTATTAATCATTTGAATGGTGAGTTTGTTTTATTTGTTGCTTGATGGGAAAAGAGGTGTAATTTCACTATAAATATTTATTAATGTTTCAAAGATTTTTATGTAGTAGTTAGGTACGTACCAGAATATCTGAAGGGATGTTTACCATGCCTGGGTGAGCCTCATTTATTTTAAAATGATTTCTAACGTTTATTTTGCAAAAAAAACTCTAAGGCCCTATATAAATAAATAAATATTGCTGATTCATAATAGGCCCACTTATAGGTATATATAATACAGCGGTTAAAAAATATATAGAGTTGGTAAATAACACCCCTTATTGTAGCCGAGAGTTGAAAACAGTTGATTGGTAGGTATCTAATCTAGTATTGAATTTACTAAAATCCATTTAAGTATTTACGCAAAGAAATTTACGATTAATATAAGTTTTTGCAAAATGTACAAAATACACAAGAAACAGTTATGATATCTCTAGTATATTTCATGATTTTTAATCACCATCATAATAAATAACCTCAAAACTGTACTCGTGCAAAACATGTTAGACTTCCCTCATTGGGTAGGTTATCATCCTGAAGAAGTCCACTGCTGGACATAGGCCTCTCCTACACATTTCCAGAAATAACGATTCTGAGCTCTTTCCATCCACCGACTTCCCGCGATTAACAATGTCGTCGGTCCTCTGGTGGGTGGGCGGGGCGCCCTACGTTTCGTCATTCCTCATTGGGTAGGTGAATTTAATTTTCCTAGTGATACGGTACACTAATGAACACAGTGATGACGACTAAAAGAGGGAAATGGAAGACGAAAACTTATTATACCGACCCCACGTAACGTTGGTTAGGGGCATTAGGGCAGGAAGATTTAATTTTCTTTACTTTTTGGTTTTTCATTCAGATACGGAATATGCCCGCATGCCCCCTCTGTATGGGCTGGACGACTATGTTACCTGCCTGGCTCCGGCCGACGGGACATACTGCGTGGTTCGTGTCGACCTCTTCTCACAGTCCACTAACGAACTCATACAACTTATAAACGTGAGTATCACAGAATATCTAGTGTAATGAACTGTACGACTATGCCTATATAAAAAATTATGTAATCAAATAATTATAAATAAACTAGCGGCTGCCCGTGGCTTCACTCGCCCCGGTCCCGTTACTTTTTCGAGATAAAAAAAAGTAGCCTAACTCCGGCTCCTAGTTCTGAGCCAAATAGGTCTCGCCGTTCTTGAGTTGTAACTAGTGTAACTAACATGACTTTCTTTTATAGATATTAGATTTCTTCCATTCCGCCATTCCTATCTCGGTGTTACAAATAAAGTAAGTATTTACTTACATCCGTAAATGATCAAATTATTCAAAAGAGCACGAGGTGAAAAATTATTTGCACATGAGATGATACTCTCCGTTTAATAAGTATTAGCTAGCTAAGTATAACAAGCTTGATGGCAAAATCTTTACATCCGTTTCGTTTCAACATCTGGCCATTCGAGAACCTTTATTCTCCAACGTTTGTTGGTTTTCCGAACCTACGAGACTTGAACAACATTATAAATAACTCTCAATTCCTCCCTTGCGCGCGATCGCACCGACCGGTCATACGATCTGAGGATGTAACTCTTCAACGCAGCATTTCTTGCTGCTGATCTGTTCCTATCATGCCTATTCGACCCCAGAATTAGTATCCCTCATCAATATCGCGAGGAATCATTTGTGGTGGAGAGGCTTGATTGCGGGTTGATTGCCCCGTGCTTGCCAATTCGACTGTATATTGTAGCTATATCCTGATAAGTAACTTCAATTTACATATTTTCTGATGACCTTGCATCCGTAAAAATAATGTGCTCGTATTATGATGCACGTATGTAAATAGTGGGTTTTACAACCGATAAATAGATGCAACGTCTACGGCGGTCTGCATAATGATAAATGCATTTTACAAGTAACCGGTTCTCTCAAAATAGATAGGTACTCACCGAAACATCAATTCATTTTTATACGACTTCAAATAAAAAGGAAGAGGTTCCACGGCCGTAGCTAGAGGGGGGGGGGGCATTGTGGGGCAACGCCCTACCTTGAATTCACAATGCCCTATCTCAAAAATACTAACAACAAAGATTTGGTTTTTTTTATAAACTAAGTAACATAAATTATTTCTCTACGTGTTTAAATGATTTAAAAAAATAGACCTAGAATTATTATTTGTTGCAACAAATAATTATTATGAATAATTATGAGCAAAGATACACTTTCCGAGATGGGGGAATGATAAAATATAATTGACCTTAAAAATGCAAATGAAAAAATATGAATCCAAATAACCAGTCGGTAATTATGGTAATACCTACAATACAAGGAATAAATAATTGTGATCTCATTGAATTAGCATAATATACGACGAGAGATGAATAACTTGAGAAACCGACTTCATGGCCAAACTGCTAAACTAATTTTGATGAAATTTCTTTGGGACCAATCCGGAAGTATAACCTTCCAGATTATATAAATATAACCTTCCATCAAATTGGCTCATAAATGTCGAAGTTATGCGATAGCAAGCGTATCTTTTTTTATACAACCGCATTGAGAACCTCTCAGGGCTGTAGCTAGAGCCAAATTTGAGGTAGGACATCATTGATTACTGGTTGGGCGGAAGTAAAAAAATATCATAATATTGGTCTGCCCTGGAAACACAGGCTCCTAAATCAATCACCATGTACAATATGTTCATCACTGACCTCTAGGTCTATTCTTTATATCATTTTAACACGTAGAGAAATAACTTATGTTACTTAGTTTATAGAAAAAAAAATCTTTGTTGTTAGTATTTTATAGGGCATTGTGAATTCAAGGTAGGGCATTGCCCCACAATGCCCCCCCCCCCCCCCCCCCCTCCCTCTAGCTACGGCCGTGGAACCTCTTCCTTTTTTATTTGAAGTCGTATTAAAATGAATTAATATTTCGGTGAGTATCTATTTTGAGAGAACCGGTTACATGCATATAAAATGCATTTATATGCAAGTAACCAGTTTTCTCAAAATAGTTACCTACTTTCTTGGTTATGATAATCATTATGCAGACCGCCGTAAACGTTGCATCTATTTATCGGTTGTTGAACCCACGATTTACATAATGTGCATCATATTACGAGCACATTGTTTTTACGGATGCAAGGTTGATTATCATCAGAAAATATGTAAATTGAAATTACTTATCAGGATATAGCTACAATAAACAGTGGAATTAGCAAGCACGAGCCAATCAACCCTCAATCAAGCCTCTCCACCACAAAGGATTCCTCGCGATATTGATGAGGGATACTAATTCTGGGGTCGAATAGGCATGTTAGGAACAGATCAGCAGCAAGAAATGCTGCGTTGAAGAGTTATATACATCCTCAGAACGTATGACGCGAGACGGTGCGATCGCGCGCAAAGGAGGAATTGAGAGTTATTTATAATGTAGTACAAGTCTCGTAGGTCATAATATAGTTCGAAGAACCAACAAACGTTGTAGAATAAAGGTTCTCGAATGGCCAGATATGAAACGGATGTAAAGATTTTGCCATCAAGCCTGTTATACTTAGCTTATACTTATTAACGGAGAGTTGCCAGCTAGGAGACCCAGACCTCTTTTTTGCAATGCACTTCACACGACTTCGTGTCAAATTGTACAAGTACCTACTTAATTATTCAAACAAAAACCCAACTTGGGTTTAGGTTTTTTGCGCAATAAAATTAAGCGTTTATATTACATTAGAACCATTTTTGTGGCGTATTAAGCCGCCTTCCTACGGTGCGTGATATCACGCACCAGCCCGCACCGCGCACGACGACGCACGGCAACGCACACAGAAAATGCTCCTGTGCTACCGCGCACCTCGGCGCACGAGACCGTTCCCATGGTGTGTCGTGCGTGCTGGTGCGGGCTGGTGCGCGATATCACGCACCAGTGGGAAGGGGCTATTAGGGAGGAGGCCTTTACCCAGCAGTGGGTGCATACAGGCTGAATAGATAGAAGTGAACAAAAATCTTTCTGTTTATTTATTTATTCGCATTTATAACCCGTTACTGTTTTTTTTTTAATAAAAAGAAGGCAATTGAGGACTCGAGCTATTATAAGTATATTAATTGCTAACTAGCGGCCAACCGCGGCTTCGCTCGCCCCGTTCCCGTTTCCGTTAATTCCAACCTTTTTCATATTTTTCACCTTTTAAACCTTCTCTGGACTTCCACAAATAATTCAAAACCAAAATTAGCAAAATCGGTCGACCCGTTCTCGAGTATCAGCGAGACTAACGAACTGCAATTAATTTTTATTTTTACAATTAATATTTTTGAAATCTTATAAGATTTCAACCAAACCGGTCTAGTGATTAGGATGTAATTGGAGCCACAAACATTCAAACATCGGTACCTACTTACGCACTTATAATATTAGGTACTTAGTAGGACCAAATTAGGTTTACCAATTATTGGTAATTAAAAGGACAACAATAAAAAATTGGAATAAAAAATATTAGAGATCTTTGATCTTTGTTTTTGTGTGTTAGAGATCTTTGTCATCGAGAGCCCGTTTAATTTTTGTCTTTTGTTTAATTGTTGTGTTTAATATCTCTCAGCTCAGTTGTTAGTAAATCTGCATTCTGCACCGTAGGTCGGGGGTTCGATCCCCATAGAGAACAAATATTTGTGTGGTGAACAAAAAATAATATATCAGCCATCTGGTTCCCATCGTACAAGCTCTGCTTAGCTTGGGGATAGATCACGATAGTTATTTCATTAGTCATGAAACTGATTCTGTGAAGTGTCTCATCTGTCGGTGTGAACGACATCAACTAGGTTTATTTTGAATTAATTTAAAAGTTTATATCTAAGGGCCGGTTACACGGGTCGATAATTTGACAATTAAATAATTGACAGCTGCTTAACTCCAACGTTTGCAAAATTTGAGATGAACAATTGTTACATATTTAATTGATCAATTAGCAAATAAATTATCAATCTTTGAAACCGGCCCTAACTCTAAACCTGTTTCCTTCCGCGTTCTCAAATCACGATAGTGACAAATAGTGACATGGATTATTTAAGCAATAATATAGGTACAGCTTATGTATGACAGTCGGCTGTAATAAGGTGCCTAAACAAATTGTTTTTAAGTTAGTATTGCAAGTTTATAAGTTTGTATAACAATTTGTTTTTAAATTAGAAGCACAATGGTCATTTTCAGGACAAATATACTCAAAACATAGGTGAACTTAACAACAGCTTTCATGATCTTGAGTTTTCAGGAAAGCTCTTTCATTTATAATGCAAAGGGGTATATACCACCAAAGAAGAGAGTAAAAAGTTCAAGTACACAGCTGTCAAATATTTAATTGGTCAGATTAACAATCCGTGGAACCGGCAGTTAGATAAACTTTTACTTTTACATTGTAAATGACACTACCAGGACGCTTAAGATTCTATAAATGCAACACATTTTAGTGCAGCTGACTGTACCTGCATATGACGCATGACTGTAGAAGGTAGAAGGTCTGGTTCTGGCTTCCGACGCTGTAGAAAAAATTGATAAAGAAAAACCGGTCAGCCCGGCAAACCATTTTTATTCTTAAATTTACTGAGTCATAAAACAGTGTGTAGTTTTTAAGCTATAATTTAGTAATAAGCTTGAATTCATTAAAGCTAAAACAAATACTGACCTTCAAATTATAATCGATCGATCGTGTGAGCGAAGTGAACGAAGATCTCATCTTAATTTGGCATTTTATGTATGTCGCCGTTTTTGTCATCGCATACGGTCTTTAAAAAAAAATGAGAATTATTAATGGTAGTTATTATATTGAGGGGTTATTAAGTACTTATGTATTTTCCATGTTCCAGGAATATTCAGAGAACACAATCAAGCACTACAACCACACAATCCTCGAGCGAGGCGTCTGCGTCACTAGCACGTGCAAGAGCCACATAAAGAACAACAGCATACATACAACAGAGGGCCTAGAGACGATCCTAGCGGGATGCCTCAACGAAACTATCCATGCTACTTACGGCTTGGAATCCAAGTTTGAGAAGTTGTATTACTGTGACAGAAATGACGAGCACATCGAGATAGATTTAGGCGATTGGATAGTTCTCGGACTCTTCGTGGCTATAGTGTTGTTCAACTTCATTGGAACTTTGTACGATTTTATACTTAGCATTTTGGATAAGGATGCTATAGGTAAGTTTAGTTTAGCACTTTCTACTGCTATGATCTTTAAATATGTATGATATTGCGTTAACTTATTAAAATCTTGCTTTCTTTTAGGTAACAAATACTTGCTAAGCTTCTCTATCATACAAAACTGGAGAAGATTGTCATCAAAGGAGTCAGAAGAAATGAGAGCAAAGAGACTAACAGGACTACATGGAACGAGGTAAATAACGTTCAAAATATGTTCTTAAAATGGAAACATAGTCTTTACAACAAAAATATAGATTTTAAGGCATTAAAATAGATCAGAAGCAAACTAAAGCTTCCAACTATAATTATAAACAAAACTAATAATACATTTTCTATCAAACTATTATAATGAAAACCACATAGAAATATATTATGTAAAATAGCTAATGAGAGATTGTAGATAGACTAGTTAGCTAGACATTTAAATGGGTTTAGTCCCACGATTTTCACGTCGATACAAATAAGAAATTAAGATTTTCATACATTGAATTCCGAACTTCCGACCAATGCAATGACGTATTTGAATTTTCCTTTTTCAACTGTTTATTTGGCTCCAACGTCACGAGCGTGCCTAGCTTGGGCAAAAACGCGTTTGTATGTCTGTCCGACTGTTCCTCTCTTTTAAAACCGATCCTCGTGAGAAAATCTACATAACAATGAGCTGTTGTTTTCCAGAGTTTTCACAATATTCCTGATGTTCATCGCTCATGTTATGTGGGCTGGCAGTATGAGCTTCAGCGACAACAGCCACGATCTCGAAGAGGTGAGGTTCAGCTGCAGACTTCTGTGTTTATATAATGTAGATAAAGGAAATATATAACACAACTAGTATAAATATTGGCCGAATACACAAGAAGGAAGAACCCAAAGCTTTCCATTTATAAGTATTACAAAACCACTGATTTCATTAATCTTCTTTTTTAGTGGATTTTAGTGTTTTTTAGTATACAATTATCATCTAGAAGCCTTTCGTATTCTTGTAAATAAATGTGTCAAAGTCTAGGATAGGTACTAAATACTCTATCAGGACTTAATACAAAAAAATACTTTGTTTTTCCTCAGCTTTACGAAAATGCATACTACCAACTGATATTCAACGGCTTGGTGGTCGTGCAAGTGTTCTTCGTCATGTCAGGCTTCCTGCTCGTGTATAACTTGGAGGTGTACGCTGATAAGAACCCCGTGGGCTGGAAGCTGATTCCCAAGATATGGATCATGAGGTGGTGGAGGTGCGAAATCGTTTCAGTCTAATACACAAGGGCCAGACCACCAGCCAGGTCACATGAGACCGTAAGGGCGGTGCTAGCTCACAGAATTCAGGTGGCGTGCTAGGAGATTTGCACCCAAAAGTCGATGCATACAGGCCTTAGTGGTCTCTCTCTTTATCTTTATGTGTTTATCTATTTAGCTGTGCATATATTTGTCTTGCCCAGAATGCATCCTGTTTACTAAAATTCAGAAATCTATAATTCAGAAACTGAATTACCCAAAAGAACGCCAAGTAACCCTACAGTAACTATACACTAGATATTCCTGCAGTGATGGACAGTACTACAGCTTTCTTAGTTTAGTTTTTTTTGTCTCATTTGTCCTGATGTGTGGATGCAGTAGTCAGTCAGACGTATGATAATGATAGATGTAATCTATTCTTCTTTGACACTGATTTCCAGACTGACCCCGGCCTATGCCATAGTACTGGCCTTCGTGACGACCTGGCTGCGTCACCTGGGCTCTGGTCCGCTCTGGCGCTTGTTCATATCTGACTCCGTAGTCACGGACTGCCGCCAGTACTGGTGGGCGCATCTCCTATACATCAACAACTATATCGCAGATGGACATTTATGCGCACTACATACATGGTGAGAAACATGACTATGATTGACCGAAGGCATAAAACCTAAGCTTTTCAAATGGAAACCATGCAGCAGAAAGCGCAAGTTAGAACGGGCCCCCTCTTCTTATGGAAAATCAACCATGTAGAGGAAACTGGGAGCCATTGGTTGCAGGCTGGTGAAATGAAACCAAGCCTTGGTAGAACGCAAAACAACTCTCTATAAATTTTCCAGGCACATAGCAACCGACACCCAGCTGTTCTGCCTGGGCCTGCTGATCTACTTCGCCACACGTCGCGGAGGCAGGAACGTCGTGCTGGGGCTGGTCATAGCTCTGGGGATAGCACTGCCAGCTGTCCACGTGTGGATGTGGGATCTGGATGGACTAGTGCTTATGACGCCCGAGTGAGTAGCTCAATCATCGCCAATGTACTTGCGGGCATTCCCCACAGCACTACCTATCCCGAAACAAAGCAAAGCTATGAGTACCAGATAGCTGATAGACAGAGAACAAACCTCTATGATCACCACACAGCTATTTATTCACGGTGGGGATTGAATCCTCGGTTCAATATCCTTATTCTTGACCTTGCTCTACGCTAATGCTATTTTATTATGCTTTCCTTCAAATCATAATCATAAATCAACTGCCAAAACAGGTTCTACCGGACCATGATAAATGACACCTTCCACTACTTGCACGTATACGGTCACAACAACCTCGTGAGCTACGCCATCGGCATGTCCACCGGGTACCTCGTGTACCGCTACCAGAAGAAAGACATCGATCTGTCTAATAACAAGGTATTTTTCTCTAGTGGTAGCAACTAACAACCCAGTTCGATCCCAAGGAAGTGGGTTCAAATCACAGAACAAAAAAAACGTGAAATAATCATTTGAAATACACATTTCACACACCCACACCATAAATTAAATTAAAACAAACAATAATTCAGTAACGAGCTCATAAAATTCTTAAAATAATATATTATCACAATAATCAATTTTAAAATCAATGAAGGCCAGTTCCGCGCGATCTAGCTTCAAACTACACTTGATCGAAGCGGAATTCATGCAGTGGTGTCGCTTCAACGGTTCCGCAGCATAGGTGATGTGCTACGGGCGTCACAGCTTGTTTCATAAACCGGCTCTTGCTCGGCAATGCGAGTTTTAGCCTAACCCAGTGTGGGCTTTTCAGTTGGAACACCATTCATCCAAGTTTTTCTTCCACCTTGACCAATCTAATAGTAAATAAATGTCCTCCACAGATATGCATCGCCTTGTCATGGCTGATCATCCCCTCCATAGCGCTGCTGTTCTACGCAGGCTCCATGTTCTACAACGACGGCGCGCGGCTGCCGCTGGCGACGAGGATGGCGTACGCAGCGCTGCAGAGACTCTTCGTTGGCACTGTGGTCGCTTTCGCCATCTTTGGCTTCACTATGAAGTTTAACAGTGAGTAACCGGTTATTGTTGTTTTTATAATCCTCCCATATTGTGTGCAAAGTGGAATTCCTAGTATTGTGATCACCAATTCGCCTGGTGTCTAAGGTAAACCCCTAAATCTTTAATCATAAATCTCTTTTTATAACGATTTTATTAGCTTCACCTGTATGTATGTGTGTATGTATGTATGTATGTATGTATGTATGTATGTAACCGTCCTCTTTGAGCTCGATTTTGTCCTACTTTGAACGATCAGATTTGATTCAAACTTTGCACATCTGTCAAAGGTCAATGACAATGCAATAATATGAAAAAAAAAAAAAATGAAAAAAAAAGCGTTTTTTTTTAGTTTTTTAAACTATAATTTATTTCATTTCATTTCAAATTTAGGCCAAATTCCAGGCGTAGATTTATTCAGTCGCTTCAATCTCGTAGAGTCTGACGCATTGCGTTGCCCATACCCTCGAATTGAAGGCATGCCCAACTTGGCAATACATCGAGGGCCTAAGAACACCTCTACGAGGTAATGTCATTGTTATTGGAAAGTACCTCAGTTAAGCGCATCTTGCTCCGTCACTTTTTCTCCTAAAAACTGGCTGAGTTAGCTGGTAAACAATGTAACCTACAAACTGTCTGTTCTGAATTCTTCGACTCCCTAGGGAAATAAATACTTACATTGTTTATTATGTTTCCAGCGGTTATCCGCAAGTTCTTCGAGTGGCGCGTGTGGTTGGTTCCCAGCCGACTGTCGTACTCCGTGTACCTGCTGCATATATACGCCATCTACATTCACATCGGCCTCAAGACGCAGTTGAGGCATGCCTCTACCTTTAACATGGTAAACTTCCTTTCAATCCAGTTCTTAGCACCCGACTTAAAAGAAGTGTGTTTTAATCAACTTGGATGGAAAAAGTCATGGGTTTCATTATTAAAACTGACTTGTTTCGGTTAAAACATTATACATTTCGATTTCCTGGTTGTGGACGATCGTATTCAAGTCTCAAAAGACTTGAGTATGGTATCTGCCTACTAGGTAAAAATTATGTACCAAAACATCTACATAATAAGAACATCGCAGCTATACGGAGATCACAACTTTTTAATTTATTTATGGCATCTAGATCTTTGTATCATAATGGTGTCAATAATGTAATCTCGGAAACTCGAATCGCTTGTCACTTCACTGTATCTTTATTAATGTTCCAGACGTTATTCCACTTTGGCGTGATGATGATCACGTACATGGTCGCGCTCCCGTTCTGCCTGATGGTGGAGGCTCCGCTCATGAGGCTGGTGAAGGCCGACCCTGAACCACCGAAGGAAGTGCAGGAACAGACTAAATTCTAAAACAACCTGCCGCGTTCGGTTGTTAAAAGGCTGTGTATTCCATGAAACTTTGTTTATACCAAGTTTCGACAAAATCGTTGCCAGCTGTTGAACCGATGGAGTCACAAAGGTTCAAACCGCATTGTTTACAAATTGCGTTATCGTAATATTAATCATGAAATTATTTATTAAGGATATAAACCTTTGTTTTGTATGTGTATAGCTCTAGTAGGATAATGAGAGAGATAGTAGGAGGATGAGAGGTTTGGCTGGGTAATCTTTGTAGGTTACACACTTAGGTTTGGTACCTGGACTGTTATTTACTTTTTTCTATAGCTATAATGTGATGTGTGGGTCTAATGAGCAAGTTTTCTTTTTCTCAGACAAGTTTTAAAGTGTGGATTAGGTGAAAGGTTAGGTTAAAAAAAAGTAAGTAAAAGTAAGTACAAATTAAGTAAGAAGGTAATAATGAGTAATATTATTACAATAGAAAGTATAGAATAGGTAATTTCTAACTAAAATACATTGTTCGAGCACTACCATCAAAGAGAATTACGAAACTAGAATTTGTGTCACATTTTTGATGTTTCTTTTTTTTATCTGTTTAGTAACATTTGTATGCAAATGTGACGAATAAAAATGTACTTATGCATTTTATGTAAATAAAATAAGTAGCCCCCAACAAATTATTTTTATTTCAGAATCCTTCTGTTTTTCTTTGTTAATGTAAAATTAGTGGACGAAAGGAGCCAATCTCAGGCGCACTTAGAATTCCGCCACACTGCGCAGTGTGTCAATGTGTCACTTAGTTGTGTGTGAACCAGTGCACTGGTTCGAAAGAACTAAGGAAAATTTATATTACATCGGGTTTTATAAAAAAACAAGATAATTATGTCAAGATTAGGTTAGGATGGGGGGTGGATAGGACACTTAGTTTCCGAAAGCATTATCAAATCATAATGAACTTAATCGCAGGATAAATAATAATTGCATGTCAACTTGATAACGGGTTGCACAAGCGACAGTCAACTACATTTGTATTCTCTGATCCAGTTCCCCTAAAGCCTGCGCACATCTAGGTGTTCTGTGGTGGCAATCAGTAAAGCACGTCCAATTTGAGTAAGTACCTAAATGGTATTAAATGTTGGGTACATTCGCAAGACCTTGCCATCTGAGAGCTTATTCTCAGTTTTCAACATCATATTTTGGCGTTAGCTCAACGCGAGTTATCGTTATCGTAGTAGCTAGCCCCGATTTTGTATGGAGAAACGATAAGCGTGTATCCCCTGGCGAGATTGCTAGAATAAGCAAGTCGCGCGTAAGTTTAGTAGTAGTAGAGCTCTTTGTGAAGGGCTCGTCCGGGTACCACCATGAATATTTCTGCCGTGAAGCAGCATTGCTGTGTTTCGGTTTTGAGGGTATGGGTGTAATTACTGGCACGTGAGGCTGAATATCTGTATGCCTCCAGTTGATGGACGCAGGGCAGTGCATCGTAGGGCATTCCTGACGTGCGTGACCTACGAGGCATTGTTTTGTTATAGGCGATGGTCACCACTTAACATCAGGTGGGCCATATGCTTGTTCCATCAGCTAGTGACATAAAAAAAAATTAAAAAAAGTCAAAGTGATGTTAATAGTCAGAATAAGGCTACTGATATCAATCTGCACGAGGTACTTTACAAACACTACGTAGGTAGGATACGAGTATTCTAATTATATTCAAGAAAAATCAAAATAATTATGTAGATTATAATAAGATACCTCTACCTACGCACTAATTTTACAAGCAAAATAGATTATACAAGCCAATAAGTACTTCCTATTACATATTAGCCAATAAGTATACTTCCTATACTTATTGTTACGACCAATAAGTGTGGGAAAGAATATCTGATAGCTAATTTATCAAAAATATTGTGTACAATACACACAACACTAAAATAAGCTATTATATTATTAAATTAGCTATTATGCTGAGTCAAGGCCCTTTTGCTGCTGTAGCACACAGAAACAGGACGCACTTCTCCAGTCTCGATGTATTGTTTGATCTTTCTTCTTTTAGTGTCCTTGTATTTTACTGGTTTATGTGTAGGTATTTATAATAGTAAATAAATAAATGTTAATTTATTTATTTACTATTATAGGCAATTAATATATACCTTTATGCAAAAATAAGAACCAAATTATGTTGCAGTGTGTTTTTTGTAAAAACATCTTTGGAATACAATCTAACATCCAGACCGAGGACTAATGATCTGCGTTAACAACACAAGTATTTGTTATCGGTGGTGATTGAACCGATATACTGTACTAGCTGATACCCGCGACTTCGTCCGAGTTCGTTTTTTTTAGTTTGATATGACCAACTGCTAATTACCATTGTTTTGAGCTTGTAATTTAGAGTGTATTTGAATTTGAAGGTGAGTGCTGTTGTAGCCGATTTTTTTCAGCAGTGTTTAGTTTAAGTATTATAGATGTTTCCCGCGATTTTGTCTTAGTGGGTATCATCGGTTTTTTTTAATTATTTGTGTGTAATCAAACCTGGTGCCAGATGCTGCGGTAGTTGAAATTTTTTTAATGTTTTTTTTTGCGTATTTAGTAAAGCTCTTTTTCGTGATTTTGTTGAAGTGGCTAATTTGGGCAATCGTATTCGTCGTTGGTGTATAATCGAATCTGTTTTTTTTATTTGACATGACTTCAGCAGTGTTTAGTTTAAGTATGATAGATGTTTCCCGCAATTTTGTCGTAGTGGTAATCATCGGTATGTTTGTGAACCTTTATGTGTAATCGAACCTGGTTCCAGATGCTGCGGTAGCTGAAATGTTTTTAATGTTTTATTTTGCGTATTTTGTAAAGCAATTTTTTGTGATTTTATGTTGGGGAGCGGCGGGACATTCCGTACAGCGGACGATACCGTACATTGTATTTGACAGGGACCGAATCATGAGAAATTAGGTCTATCCTTGTCTAACGGTCGCCACGCGGCACTGCTGCATTCTCCCCTCCCGCCCGCTCCAGTGACTCGTCAGGTTCCGCGTGTGAAGCATGTGTCACGTTTTCGCGCCAATTTTTATAAAAACTGCCGTAAAAGATTTACGCTGTAAGTACTATATTTTTTATTGAATTGTGTTATTTGTTTATGTAAGTTGTACGATATTGATTTCGGATTCGATTGATTGTAATTTTTCATTGAAATCACTAATAATTTTCGTTTGTCAAAACATTTCTCCCAAAATGGCGACTTCGGGTGGGTTCGTACATTTTGTACGGTATCACCCGCAAGTAGCAGATGGAAAGCAGTCGCACAAGAGAAAAAATTTAAACAGCTCGAGCTCTGATGATGAGTCTTTGATGCTGGGTGAAAGTGATGACAACGACAACGTCTTTTATGCAGAAGGAGAAACAGCTGTTACAAACGAGCTTTGTCTAATTTGTGGTGAATTTGGAAAAAATCGAGAGCTCTGGTATCGATGTATAGTGTGTGGGCAATGGGTTCATGCATTGTGCAGCGATAAAGATGTGCCAGATGGTTATATTTGTGGATTTTGTCATGCTAAATAGGTAAACCAACACTGTACGCAATCATCCGAAGGTGTCGGATGATTCCGTACTTTTGTATTTTATTTAAACTTAATAAATCTAATATTTGAATTTATCTGGTTTTATTTTTCGTTCGAGCATTTAGTAGTCAAATATTTTCCCTACAGATAATGCTTAAGATCAACCAAATAAGGCTTTTAATTATTGAGTAATAAGAGATCTACCTTAAGTGTACGGTAACCCCCGCTCCTCCCCTTATATTAGTGGCTAATTTGGGGTTTCGTATGCGTGTTGGTGTATAATCGTATCAGATTTTTTTAATTTGACATGACCAATTGCTGGTTACTATAGTTTGAGCTTGTACTTTAGAGTGTGTTTGAATTTGAAGGCGAGTTCTGTTGGAGCCGATTTTTTTCAGCAGTGTTTAGTTTAAGTATGATAGATGTTTCCCGCGATTTTGTCTTAGTGGTTATCATTGGTTTTTTTGTAAACATTTGTGTGTTTTACAACCTGGTGACAAATGCTGCGGTAGCTGAAAATTTTTTAAATGTTTTTTTTCCGTATTTTGTAAAGCTATTTTTTGTGATTTATGTTATATTAGTGGCTAATTTGGGGTTTCGTGTGCGTGTTGGTGTATAATCGTATCAGATTTTTTTTATTTGACATGAACAACTGCTAGTTACCATAGATTTGAGCTTGTGCTTAAGAGTGTATTTGAATTTTAAGGTGAGTTTTGTTGGAGCCGATTTTTTTCAACAGTGTTTAGTTTAAGTATGATAGATGTTTCCCGTGATTTTGTCGTAGTGGTTATCATCTGTTTGTTTGTGAACCTTTGTGTGTAATCAAACCTGGTGCCAGATGCTGCGGTAGCTGAAAATTTTTAATGTGTTTTTTGCGTATTTTGTAAAGTTATTTTTTGTGATTTTTCCTAAAATCATTTTCCGTTTTTTCTTCTTTTAGGGAAAGAATTTTCCTTTTTTCTTTCTTAGTGCACCTCTGCTCTATTAGAGGAACATACCTTCTAAGTTTCATGCTCTTAGGGCTAACGGTTTAGGCTGTGCGTTGATTTTTCTTTAAACCATTTTTACCCTTTTTCTCCTCTTCAGAAAATAATTTTCCATTTTCCTTTCTTAGCGGATGCCTACGTCATAACATCTACCTGCATGCCAAATTTTAGCCCGATCCGTTCAGTGGTTTGGGCTGTGCGTTGATAGATCACTATGTCAGTCAGTCAGTCAGTCAGTCAGTCAGTCAGTCAGTCAGTCACCTTTGAGTTATATATATTTATATAGATATAGATATAGATAGACTAGCAACTGAGCTGGCAGGCCAGTCCCTAAGACCATAGGGTCTTCCATTGGGATTCCCCATTACTTTTCAATCCCTACGAGTATCATGATTCATGAACTTTCCTGATGCTACGTCGTAGGCCGGAGTCTACACAGCCCACGACGCTGAAAATGTTGTAGAGCGGTATGCGAACGTCCGTCACTTTCTCTTTGACTAGCATGCCGTCACCACGTCTCGCCGAAGAGAAACATGGTGGGTTACACCATGTTTTAACACTATACCGCACCGAAAAAAACGTACCCAACCCACGCACGATCAAGCTCGATTGCTCGATAGCACGACCTCTTGCTATGGTCCTATGTAGCGTCCCGTTCACCTAGCACTTGTGCTCCATTGTTCGTAATCCAATGTCCTGCAGCCTTACCGCCAAGTCGGGTAAGTTCCCTAGCATGTTAACTCCAGTAGGCCTACCATGTAAAATTAGGTAAAATTAGGTCATGGCTGTTGGAGAAGGTGTTCTACTACAGTTGCGGTGAATTCCTAGAATTGCCTGAACTGTAGAACATCAACCCCCGAGGCTGTCGAATGATTAGAACATCGACTGGAATATGAAATTCTATTATATTTTTATATTTCAAATAATAATGTACAAATTAAATATAACATGCTTACTTATGTATGTACCTAAGTAGTGTACCTATGTATACATAATGACGCGTAAAATAAGCTTTTTACAAATAAATCTTGTATCTTGTATCATGAGCTCTATCTGGCTCTGTCTCTGGCTCAGGTTTTGAGTCTGTGTGAGTGCTCACCAGTGCATTATACCTACTGTGTGTGTGACGTTTTGACGCAGGAATTATTTAGTCAACACTCACACCAAAACCAGAGCCAGAGACAGAGCCAGACAGAGTTCATGGTAGACCTACTGATTTCGAAAATGAGACCAATCCAAAGAGCAACTGCGCATGCGAGCAGCCATTTTTGTGGTATAAATTTTAGTATGCAAGTCAGTGGTACTTACCCATCGATATAGTCAGTCATAAGGATCCTTAATATCGTTAAGAGACCGATAGGACAATCACAAACACACGCGCACGTCTGGCTTAATGGCATTTAACGCCACTTCCATAAGCAATCATTCAATCTAACTAGTTAGGTACTAGATAGCGTGCTAGGTTGTCCTATTTGAAAACATAACGAGGCACTTTAGATTAGCCTTCAACGACAGTCAAGTCAGTAATACACGAGGCGTGAATCATGGAGCACGCACAACAGACACTTGAAAAACTACTGAAGGAAATAGCAGACGATCTCAATTATACCGATCCCGATATAAAAGTTCAGCCGATTGCATCTGACGGTGCGAACTTCAGCTCATTTCTGTACACGGGCACCATAAGCGGCGACAATGAAGAAATCGCCGTATTCGGTAAGGTCGTCGCCATCGGAGACAAGTTCCGATCCAATCCGATCATGATGAAGATATTTGAGACGGAGAGCTTCGTTTATGAAGAACTTATGAATACTTACGCGGAGCTGGAAAAGGATCACGGTGTGGAACCGAAAGATCGCTTGCAAGTTCCAAAGTTCTACGGTCGAAATCCTGAAGTACACGAAGAGACTATAGTTCTAGAGGACCTGACATTGAGGGGGTTCGAACAGCACGATCGAGTACTGCCTATGACCTGGGAGTACGCTTCCGCAGCTGCCACCGAGCTCGCCAAATTCCATGCCCTTTCCTTCGCTTATAAACAAGACTTCCCTGACGATTTCCAAGAAGTGGCTACAAATTTAAGGTTCTATTGGGAGGACATGAGTGAGGAAATCATGAAGCCGATGTATGAAAATTTGATGAGGAATGCGATGTATGCAAAAGATGACAAAAGAGACACACTAGTAGCGCATTTAACGAAGGCTATAGACGAGGAGGACGCAATGCAGTTCTACACTCTCGATGACTTTTCTGTCTTGAGGCATGGTGACTACAGGCCGAGCAATTTGATGCACAAAGTTCATGAAGTAAGTGGAATGCATACCGTACATTTTTTAAATGACAACTGAAGCTAGTTTTTCGCCAGTCTTAGTCGTAGCATAGATTATGGATGTGGTGTATTCCTTAGTCTATGGTCGTAGGCATAGTGTAGGTATAGAACAATCTAACCATTATAAAATTTATATATACAAAGAAACTTACAATTAAACAAATATTTACAAAATGTACAAAATACACAAGAAACAGTTGAGCTATCTGCAGATCGTTACAAACGATCTAAAGATAGCTCAACTGATCCAAATCAGAGCCAGACGGAAGCATCCCCAAGACGCTGGCGGCATTGCCACGCTGAATAGCAATGCTTATACATAAACGCTGCGCCATATACCCACCAGCCCTTGGGGTCACGCGTCGCTTAGATCAGTCGCCTAGACAACATTTTGAAGACCCGCGAGGCCTCGGTTCCCCACGGACCCAGAGTCTCAACAATCTAACCTAGATTCACGATTTTGATTTTGATTCGGGTCTTCCAGGATGGCAGCATCACGGTGATTCCAGTGGACTATCAAATGGTTCAGCCTGGCTGTCCTACAATGGACCTGCTCTACCTAATCTTCACGGGCACCGACGAGGAGTTTCGGAGGAACCACTACGAAAGACTGATAGACCACTACTATGCCCAGCTTAGTAAGGCCATGGAGAGGCTGGGAGTAGATCCTGGGAAGTATCCGAGGGAAACATTTGACGAGCATTATAAACAGGTCAGCAGTCACAGTATAGTTTTCTGAAAATAATTATTTTAAAAAATAAACTACGTATACACATTATACATTGCCATTCACAAGTTCACGCCACCTCGGCGAATAAAGGCACAAGCGCGCAGTGACCGGCGGAAATTGCTCAAAAATGGGACAGTATGAGCTAGTAGTCATAGTAATAACATAATAAAAAACGTATTTTCAACAGAAACTCCCATTCGGCATCCTGGTAGCAGTCTCAACGCTTCCCCTCGTCCTAGTGGCTACGACCAACGCCCCGAAGCTAGGCTCAGAACTAGATATAGACGATCTACTGACGGCTACTCCTGGAGACGTATACTTGGAGCGACTTGATGGCATTCTCAATGACTTCATTAAGTGGGGTGTTTTGTAGGCGGTCCCTTACTGATAGTCTGTTCAGAAAAAGAGCCATCGTGGCCAAATTGAGAACTAACGTTTCGATTTTTATATGGCAGCTCATCCCTTTATTTCTAGCAGCATTTTGCATCATAAAAATTAAATAAAGGAATAGTTCACTAGTAATGATAGGATCAAAACGCAACAGACGCGTTAGTATTGCCCACTAAACAAAAAAGGTGATTAAGCACAGCAGCGCCCTCCAATCCCACGACGGCTCTCTTTCTGAACAGACTCTAAGCGTTTCTCAAAAAGATAATCAGTGTTTAAAACATTGTTTAAAACATCTCTTGCCAACAATGGGTAATGATGATAAAGTGACAGAGGTAACATTGAGCAATATCTATAGCCTAAGTAGCGCTTGTACGTAAAAAGGTCGATGCCTATAACCCGTGCCAGTTTTTGTACCTAAAGGATTTGATTGTGTTTGAGGGTGAAAATATAAAATAGTATTATAATATATTGAAAATTTTATTTACAAATATATTCCATAATTCTATGTATAGTACAATCGTAAAAACATCTAGATACTTCTAGAACTTCTTATACTTCAAAAAGCTTCTATATTTCTTGGGATTAAGCCCGTAAGCTTTCAATCTTTCATCAGAGAGGTTACTCATAGGATTCTCGGCATCGCTGCATTTGTTTTTATCAATAACCTGCTTTATTTTATTCTTGAAACGATCGTTATTCTGTTTATCTTTGTTCTTGAACTTATTGTTCTTGGTATTCTTGTTCTTATCTTCTTTATTAAAAGGTTTGTTTTTATCTCCGTCTTTCTTGAATGATTTCTTCTTTTCTTCTTTACTCAAATTATCAATCTTTTGTTTTTTAATGGGGCCTTGTTCATTCTCAGATATTTTTCGTTTCTTCGCGACTGCATTTTTACTGTTCTTACTAGGCGTTGTATTCGTTATATTTTCAACAATCATTGCTTTTTTCTTAAGCTTCTTTTTTAGGTTCTTCTTCTGTCGTTTACTGAGTTCACTCGGAGCAACTACTACATTTTGAATAGCTGTGACGTCACTATCTCTATTCAAAATCTTTTCCTTTCTTTTCTCCTTATTAACTTCGATATCTTTAATTTCTTTGTTTGTTTGTCCAAAAACGCCATTTTCATTTACTTTTTTCTTAGAGACTTTGTTATTGTCAGCATCTACATTCCTATTTACTGTTACATTTGTTTTCTTTTTGTTTTTCTTATTATTTTTGGTATTCGTAGTATCATTTACCCCTACAATTTCTTTGACTACATCTTCTGCACAATCGTCATTCTTTATCGGACTATTATTTACGGTATCTTTGCTCACTTCATTGTTTTTTCTCTTTCCTTTCTTACCTACCTTTTCTTCATTTACTTCTTCAGTTGATCCATTCTGTTCACTATGTTTATCAGCATTGGGAACAATATTTTCTTCACTTTCAGCTACAGCTATGGTTTCAGGTTCTGCTTCGCTGGTGATTTTCTGTTTGTTCTTCTTCTTCTTTTTCTTCTTCTTGTTGTTCTCTTCTTTGGAGACTACCAGTTCAGGTTCCCTGGAGATTAAAATACGATTTATGGTCTCAATTACAAAATATGACAACCTATGTGGTGCAACTAACTTTCTTGCCAGTACTTTTAAGATTCATCAGTACTATATTAGTTATCTGGGTCTTCATAGTACAAGCTCTGCTTAGTTTGGGGCTAAAAATAAGCAAATAAGCAATTTGCTTATTTTCAGGCAAATTTTTATCATCCGCACTTTTTGTGCGGGCTGGTTTTTCCGCAAGTAGGCCGCTGGCGGGCTCATTTTGCGTGACCCTTGACACGTGTTGCTCGAACTTTTTTAGGTTCTATGACGACACGCAGGTTTCCTCACGATGTTTTCCTTCACCGTTTTGAGAGTACTGGAACATACATTTTTCGACAGAAAAACTCATTGGTACACGTCTGGATTTGAACCCACGACCTTCGGATCGGAAGGCGGGGCCGCTACCACTAGACCACCAGTGCTCTCTGTGTGGATTGCTTACAATATTTATTCCGGTTTCCTCACGATGTTATCCTTCACCGTTTTGAGAGTACTTGCACATACATTTTTCGACAGAAAAACTCATTGGTACACGTCTGGATTTGAACCCACGACCTTCGGATCGGAAGGCGGGGCCGCTACCACTAGACCACCAGTGCTCTCTGTGTGGATTGCTTACAATATTTATTCCGGTTTCCTCACGATGTTATCCTTCACCGTTTTGAGAGTACTTGCACATACATTTTTCGACAGAAAAACTCATTGGTACACGTCTGGATTTGAACCCACGACCTTCGGATCGGAAGGCGGGGCCGCTACCACTAGACCACCAGTGCTCTCTGTGTGGATTGCTTACAATATTTATTAAATAAAGACGTGTGGCACTCGGAGACTGCCGCGGTAAAGCTATTGCATAGCATTTTTTATCAACTTATGCAATTATAATTATTTATTTATTTTATTAATGCAGTATTTTTTATTTTTTAATAAATCGGTTTGCCCCTACCTTCATGTGCAAATCTCCCTAAAGAACGGAACAAAGTCTTTTGAGCACTGACTTGAACTTTGTTACGTATGGCAACTCCTACTTACACGTCACTGGGGTTAACAAAACTGTTACTTACACGTCATTGAAAAAACGTCATCGGGGGTGTTAGGTTTTTTTCGTTACGGAATTTCTGGATTCGGTCCCCACGCTCAAGGCCCGCGATAGAAGCTATACAATAGCTTAAAAATGCGTGACTTACTCGGGTAGGTTCTTGAAGAGGCTGGGCAGTACCTTCCTCTTGAGGCGTGGATCTGCCGCCTTCTGTGCGTACGCGTTGATCTCACTCTTCTGCGCGCTCTCCGGCTTGTGACGCACTATCTTCTTCAGCGGCACCCACTGGGTGAGCTCTTTGTCATCTGCTAGCAGGATCTAGAAGGACAAACTCAATATACACCACTTTTTTGTAATTACCAAAAAAAAATGCCGATATTGGCTGCTGTTACTGAACATTTCCACGAAAAAAAAAATCTCCTCCTAAAAAAAAAATATCCCTAAATAACCACAATTATTAGTCAATTATTCAGAAATGATTCAACAAACAAAAATCATTTCATTCATAAACGCTAAATACCAAGCGGAACCGAACAGCGTAAATTTGTTTCTCTCTAGTACTACGTAACTAATATGTCCATAATTTTATGCAGGATTTCTGAAAATTGTAACATTTAATAACTTTGTCATTTTATCGAAACTAAAAATTCTGATTGCACATTCATAATGTTCTACCCCTACTACATTACCCTATTTTTTCTGGTAGTTACAAAATAGTGGTGTATAAATAAGAGGATATTTACCATGATTTATAAGTTTGACTGAATGAAGCGAAAGAGGTGTGTCAGGGTCGTAGCAAGTGGAAATCCGTGATCTCTGCCTACCCCCATGGGAATAAGGCGTGATTTTATGTATGTAATGTATTTATAAGTTTTGATACAATTTTTATTAACAACTATTTGCAATCCTACTGAATTAATTTTGAATTGATTTGATTAATAAGCCTTACTTCTTCAATAGTGAGTCCGTAATCATTCGGCACGACCTCACGGTACTTGAACCTCGTCGGCAAATCCCCACCTGAAACAAAACCAAATCTACATCCTATCATCGGACCACTAGACGCACGGAAATGCGACAACCATACATCAATATTGTGGACGACAACACTATCTAGCCCCAAATTAAGCAGAGCTTGTTCTATGGGAAACAGAAAGCTGATATAATACTTACGTACATTTTTTTTGTATACAAACTTAGAATACAATATTACGCCCAGGCAGAGAACCAACATAAACACACCACACAAATGTTTGTTCTCGGTGTGCATCGAACCCACGACCTAGCGCAGAAGGCCGACTAGTACTAACTAAGCCGAGAGATCAGTCGATATACATGGTTGATGTTTCGACTGTCCGCACCAAGCGCTTTGCTTCTACTTTCATGTTGCGGACCGCCAGGGAGTGGAATTCCTTGCCGGCGTCTATCTTTCCGATCACCTACAACTTGGACGTTTACAAGTCAAGAGTGAGTAGGTATCTTCTAGGTAACCGTCCGACCAAATGATCACTTAACAGAAGGTGAGATTACGGTCAAGCGTTAGCCTATAAATTTCTCTTCAGGTTCTCTCCATATAAATGTATGTGTATAGGTATAGGGTAATTAAGTACTACTAACAATAGAT
Source organism: Thera obeliscata (assembly GCA_947578465.1). NCBI lineage: Eukaryota > Metazoa > Arthropoda > Insecta > Lepidoptera > Geometridae > Thera > Thera obeliscata. The sequence goes on from OX387913.1 coordinate 610,526, forward strand.
TTATAAGTTTTACTAACAAAATGATCCATGTTGACCGAAAATAAATAAATTAATAATAAACCGTAAGCCCTAGAGGCTTGAAACTTGGAGGGTATGTTCCTTTTATAGCATAAGGGTGTACTAAGAGAAGAATTGGAAAATTATTTCCCTAAGCCAAGAAAAAGAGGAAAAACTTTTAAAAGACTGGCCTCTCAGCTCAGTTGGTAGTAGCTCTGACTTCTGAGCCGCAGGTCGTGGGTTCGATCCCCACCGAGAACAAATATTTGTGTGGTGAACACAGATGTTTGTTCTCTGTCTGGGTGTCATATTATTCTCTAAGTATGTATTTACAAAAAAAAGTATTATATCACCTATCTGGTTCCCATAATACAAGCTCTGCTTAATTTGGGGTAAGATAGTGTTGTTTGGATTGTCCGCATTATTTATTTATAAAAAAAAACAACAGCAGTAACAGCAACGGGGCGAGCGAAGCCGCGGGTTACCTATAACCTATAAGTTACCTATAACCTATAAGTTACCTATAATATATTAGTTACCTATAACCTATAAGTTACCTATAACCTATAAGTTACCTATAACCTATAAGTTACCTATAACCTATAAGTTACCTATAATATATTAGTTACCTATAACCTATAAGTTGCCTATAATCTACAAGTTACCTATAACATCTTCGCAGTCCATCTTGTAATACTCGTCCATGTACCGCGCATAGGTGTCGTCTGCCGTCGGAATGAACTTCGGCTTCTCCGAGGAGAGCAGCTTGGCTAGCTTCGACTTGTTCTTGCGGTTGCGGCGCTTGGAGCCGAGGGACTTCCGCATCTCGTCTATGAGATTACTTCGGGCTTTCGGGTCGAAATCTGCATCCATCTGGAAATGAAGTCATATAATATCACTGTTCTCATATCCTAGATAGTGTTAACCAGTTTTGGGAATAGGACATCTCTAGTGGAGAAAAAGAAGAGGACGAAGGATAATATGGCGTCGTTCCGTGTACTTGTATTTGTCTGCAGTTTATTAAAGTAAAACAGAGTTGTAGCTATAATCAATGAAGAGTTTTCGTGCTAATAATAGATAGATAGATAACACTTTATTGTACACAAGGATACATTATAAAAACTAAGCGTAACAAAATAAAGTACAATAGGCCTTATCGCTGAAAGCGATTTCTCCCAGGCAACCTTTATCCTAGTTTGTTGGTATACACGTTGGTATACAAGGAGTGGGGAAATCCCAAAAAAACTCACTACCTCGATAAAAATGAGTTCTGCGTATTAAAGATTGAACATTTAAATATTGTTTGGCTTATTCTTAATGTAGTATCAACTTAAAGCAAATAGTGACTGGCGAAAATAGGGGGAGACCTTTGTCCAACAGTGGGACACTACGGGCTAGTAGAAAAAGTAATAGGTAGCAATAGTTTAGCCTCTCAGCTCAGATGGTAGTAGCTCTACCTTCTGAGCCGTAGGTCGTGGGTTCGATCTCTACCGAGAGCAAATATTTGTGTGGTGAACACAGATGTTTGTTCTCTTTCTGGGTGTTATATTGTATTCTGCGTATGTATTTACAAAAAAATGTACATAAAAGTAAGAAGTATTATCATTTATCTGGTAGTTTGGGGCTATATAGTGTTGTGTGGAATGTCTATAATATTTATTTATTTCTTACATTGAAGTCTTCGTCTTCGCAGTGCGGGCCGTCCATGCTGTAGTCTGGTGCCTCACTCTCCTGGCCGGGCTCGTAGTTATCCCAGTTTTCTGGAAAAATAATACATATTGACATTTCACACAGCGTTAAACTAAGCAAAGCTTATCCTATGATAAAGCAATAAGATGAATAAAAGTATACTAAAATTGATATTTTTTTTTTCTTCAGCCTAAAAGATTCCAGTGCTGGGCATAGGTCTCCTCCTATACAGTTCCAGAAAGAACAAATCTCCGACGGTATAGGTAGAAAAAAGCTTACAATACAAAAAAATACCATTATATTCTTGCTTCTTGTTTGTTATGTAAATAAAAAGCGGCCAAGTGCGAGTCGGACTCGCCCATGAAGGGTTCCGTAGCAGTAAGTAATATAATATAGAAGTTCTAGTAGTTCGTCGAAAGGTATATTGCGGTTTACGATTAATGACGTATTTAGAGCGCGTCGTGCGAAAATTTGAGATGCGTTTTTAAAAAATTCATAACTAAATAACTAAGTGACATTTTAAAAATCGCAAAAGGACTAATAGACTAGACATTTGAGATTAATTCGAATTTAAGTGTGTTAAAAAAATATACTATTTAACATGACATTCTATTAAACGCTGACATTCAGCGTTAAATAGAATGTCATGTTAAATAGTATATTTTTTAAAAAACGCATCTCAAATTTTCGCACGATCCGCTCTTAAATAAAAACTACTAACTAGATCTCGTTTAAACCAAATATCGTTGGAAGTTTAAATAGTAATGTACAACATATTGTTACGGAAGTGGGTACAGGGATTGGAAGGAAACGAACGTTTTACCGAAAGTAGCGATTTATTCGCACTACGAACACGTAACACTGCACTGAACGCGTAGCACTGCACGAAACGCGTAGCACTGTCCGACACTGTCCCCGCGCACTATGCGTTACACGGTCCAACGCTGTGCTCCGAACACTGACAGTCCACTGGGAGCACTTCACCACTTTTCACTACACTTCACTATTCACTGTTCACTGTTCACTATTCACTTTCACTGTTCACTTTTTCCACTTTTTCACTTTTCCTTCTTGTTCCTTTCTTCAGATCACTTTCCACTGAACTGCCCGTAGACGCGCTTGCAGCTCCTTATATACCCGGAATTTCGATTGTCATTTATTGGATTTCGATCGTCATTTATTGAATTTCGTTAGTCTTTTCGTTTTCTTCTGTTGGATTCCGATCGTCTTTTCCTTCTTACATCATTTCTTGTTTTAGTCCAGAACTTTCGGTTCTTTATTCGAATTCCTTAAAGAAGGCACTCGCCGCTACTAGAATTTACTGGTAACATTAAAATGTCGAACAAAAATCTTCATAGCTGGACCGGGCTCGAACTCGCGTACGTCTGCTTTGCAGTCGTAGCTCTGACAGCCCGGCCGTTGTGACAATGACGATGTTTGCCAAAAACTTCACTGCCTTGCACGCTTACGTAGTTACGTCAGCACGGCGTCACACTATAAATAAAATAAGGTAATTCACGCGATAAATACCCGTGTAATATTTTCAGTATGTGTTATGATCGGAGAAGTTTAAAAAGTACTGATGTTATTGTTGGTTAACTGGCACCTAGACTCACCTAGCTGATTTCAAAGTTTCAGTAGACGTTTCAAAGTGATTCTTGTATCGTATTGAATAAACGCTTATTGAATCTTGAATCTATGTACTCACCGATCTCCAGCTCTTTGTCCAAGTCCGGGAACACGGGTTTCTCGTCATCCTTGTGTCCGTAGTAGTGGTCGTCGAATATAGCGCGCATGCGCCGGTCGTGCTCCTCCGGATCGAACTCACCCTCTACGTCCTCATCCTGGATTATTTATTTATTTCAATTAATATTTCGGTGTGTTTTTGGGTAACAAATATTGTTTCAATTCGTGTAAGATATGGCCTGTAGTCGGTGGATGGAAAGGGCTCAGAATCGTTCTTCCTGGAAATGTGTAGGGGAGGCCTATGTCCAGAAGTGGACTTCTTCAGGCTGATGATGATGACGATGAAGGTAGGTATATAATTATTATTATTTAGCATTAGTTTTATCAATATTGTATTTTGGTGCCGCTGAAAACCAGCGCTGCAAGAGCTACCGTGCCCTTGTTGCAAATGCTGAGTGGTTTACCATTTTTGCCGTCATTTCATTTAAGTTGAACTGTACCTTTTGATTTTAATTTGACGCAAAATAAATGATTTCTATTATTATACTAGTTATAGACATTATTAAGAGGATAATATATGTAAAAACATGTAGGGGACGGTAGCGGGGGTTGGAGCGGGTGCGCATGACAGAGATAGCGCTCTTTGACACTCAAAATTTAATCAGGGTAAAATATCCCGTTGTTTCATAAAAGTACTTTAGATGTCAAATTCTTTTCATTGTCTATGATACCTTGAAAGCCAGCTGGTCGTTCCCGGTGACCTCCTTGATCTTGGCGATCTTGTCCCGGATCTCGTCCAGTTTGAGCGCCTTGAGGCGTGCGATCTCGTCCATCTTGCGGTTCCGTTCCTCCTCCTTCCGCGAGAGCACCTCCGCGCGCTTCTTGGAGCGACGCTCGTCGCGCGGCCGGATGTAGTTCATAGTGCGGGGGAAACGCTTCAACTGAAAGTACAAACTTACATTAACTTCCTTTGGGGGAAACCATGTTTCAACTGCAAGTACAAACTAATTTGTCTTAAGGCTTGAACACACCGCCAGCGAACTAGTTCGCTAGCGATGGCGAACTAGCCCCCAAATAATTTGAAGTCTCCGAAATGTACATTGCCATCACAATGGCGCTTTTGGCGATAGGTCTAGCGCAATTTCAAAGCATTTAACTGCTATTATTTTGTAGGCTAATCTTGGATTAACCTTGGATTTTAAATACGTGTCGCAGTTTGTAGTTCATATAAATTGCCAAGTAAAAAAAAAATTACATTTCTATTGAGTTTTCAAAAAAAAAAGATATTTATTGAGCACTGTGACATGCGCACCTATTTTATCGGACAACTTGTGTCTATTCAAAGTATCTAGAAGCATTTAAAGTGTCTAGGTTTATGACTACAATGCTTAATTTAAAAAAAATAAAAATACATTAGTAAAAATAGCCAAACCCTGGAATGGACCTGGCAGCACTGGCCGCAATTTAGACTGTCAAGATATGAAAGATATTTAGCCCAATCAAAACACTTAACTACTGCTAGGCATGGGAAATAATTACCTGCAGTTAATCGGCTCATTTACAACCTTGAGCTTGTTCAGCTCAAACAACTCAGCGGCTCAAACATCATGTAGTTGTTGTAGAAGTGTGGAAGTGCGAGTGCAGAAGTTAAGCCGCTTACAGACCTTCTGGCTTCACTTCGGAATCATTCAGTTAATATAGTTACCTACTTTAATTTTTTTCACTGAAATACCTAACCTACCTACCAAAGTAGCAAGCAGCAAATAAACTGAATAAATAAAGTATGTTTAAACTATTATCGCCACTGTTTGTTTTGAGCCGTTATTTATTAAAATTAAACTGCTAGCTATGCTAAAGTATAAAATGCTATGATGTGCGGTTTTGGCCCTTACGTATTTATTGCAGAAGCAAATTTTCAACATAGTTTCTATTATTGGCTATGCATACCGTAAACCTTATATCTCTTTGTGCTTCTTCCAGAACGACTTCCAATTTGATCAGGGCGAGCAACGCCAGGCTCCATAGCTCGTCTTAATCTAGGTCTTTACCTATGAAATTGTACATTTGAATATTTTTTATGCCATTAAAATTAGATAGGCGTAAGGCTCCAAACCCACTAAACTAAATAACACACTAAATACAAAATACCTAAACCATGACAACAACTACAACTATTTAGAAAATTTCATAGTGGAACAAATAGATAAAAATAAAATAGACAAAATAAAATATTTAAATCCCCCACAAACTGACTGGATAAATAAAAATATTATCAATTCCTTAAACTTGCGAAACAATTTATGGGAACAAACAAAATCTGACCCAGCAAACCAAACTATACAAACAAGCTTCAACGAAGAACAGCGTAAGGTTAGATCCATGATTAAAATACACAAAAAAAACTACTTCTACAAATTGTTCCACGACAATCAAAATAACTCTAAAAAAATGTGGGAGGTAATAAACCAGCTAGCACAAAATAAAATAAAGTTAAGCAGTGGTCCTCCCAAATTATTATCAAATTCAGAACAAATCACAGACGGTAATGCAATATGCGATTTATTTAACTCATTTTTTGCGTCGGTAGGAGAAGACTTAGCAAATAAAATACCTAAACATTATCACGACAACACAGGCAACATCTTAATGTACGAACCTAGCTATATACACCTTTCAACTCTAAGCGATTTATCACCGTGCACCACGGACGAGATAGGAAAAATTATTGACGGACTGGACTGTAACACAAGTACTGGATTAGACGGAATTAGTACGAAGGCTATTAAATGCCTAAAAAGTATAATTTCTGAAAGTTTATCTAAATGCATAAATACATGTTTAGCACAAGGTGTTTTCCCTGATACTCTTAAAGTTGCTAAAGTTAGCCCTATTTACAAGTCAGGAACTAAAAATGACCCTAGTAATTACAGACCGATATCGGTTTTGCCGGTTTTGTCAAAGATTTTTGAGCGAATTTTTTATAATCGACTGAATAATTATTTAACGGAAAAAAAATTTTTTATTGACCAACAATATGGCTTTCGTCCAAAATCAAGTACTTTAACCGCAACTATAGATTTAGTGACTAAAATTAAAACGCATATAGATCAAAAGAGTATTGCCCTAGGAATCTTCATTGACCTAAAAAAAGCATTCGACACCGTAAGTCATAGTAAGTTAATTAAAAAATTACACAACGTGGGTGTCACGGGAACTGCACTTAGTATGTTCACATCATACCTACAGAATAGACGGCAAGTTGTAAAAATAGATAACTATGAAAGTGCGCCAAAAAAGGTCACCTACGGCATTCCTCAAGGTTCCATAATCGGTCTACTAATTTTTTTAATTTACCTAAACAATATAAATACAATAGGACTAACTGGACACCTAACACTGTACGCGGACGATACGTGCCTCTTTTACTTCGATAAATCGATCCATGACATAATAGCCGACGCACAAAATGACCTAAATATTCTAAACGAATGGTTCAAGTATAATCTTCTCACAGTTAACACGGAAAAAACCTCATTTATGATCCTTGCAGCAAAAAATAAACCAATACCAGACTTTACTCCTCTTACCATAAATAATGACATCATAAAGCAAACACGTAAAGAAAAATATCTTGGACTATGGATAGATGACAAACTAACATGGAGTTTTCATATTGACCACGTAAAGACCAAACTTACGGCATTGCTAGGAGCATTGCGTAGAATAGCATATTGCATTCCAGCTAAAGTGCGTTCAATGATCTACAACTCGCTGGTGAAGTCACACCTTGACTACCTAATGGAAGTTTGGGGATCCGCCGCTGTGGCATACCTTGGTCCGTTGCAAAGAACCCAAAATAAAATAATTAAAGTTTTACACTGCTATCATTACTTAATGCCAACAAAACAACTATATAAACAAACTAAATTATTTAACTTGAATCAAATTTATATTTACTCCACTTGCGTTCTTATTAAAAACATTATTAATAATTCCATTCAAACAAATATCCAGTTACACAAAAAAGAAAACACACACAACCTAAGAAATAAGCATAAACTACATTTAAATAAGGTACGAACAAACTACGGAAAGAAAACAATATTATTTGAGGGAGTACAGCTATACAATCAATTATCTAATGACATTAAAGAATGCGATAACATACAACTATTCAAATCAAGGCTAGGCAAATATGTGGCCACACTGTAGCCAACAGTTTATGTGTGTATCAAGTAAGCGTGTGCTACGGCAGCCGTCAAGAGGCAAAACAATGTATTATTAATATTAAGCTGTGTAATCTCATTTTAAGTGAACATTTTATGTTTTATGAGAAATAAATGTCTTTAAACCTAACCCCACAGCAAGCTCAGCCGTATAATTAGTTGGTCTAACTCCATCACGGCTAAGCTTGCCGCGGGGTTCCAATTCTTCGGTCCAACTTTTTCACCACTTCTACTATCGTCTTCAATTCAAGGCCTGCGCACACCTATGTGCTCTTTACCGTCGTCAGTATTTTCGAAGCATTACAACCTTGGAATTTTCAAGTCAAGAGTGAACAAGTGAATAATAGCTAAGCGTGCTCCACCTTAGGCTGCATTTTCACTTTCCATCAGGTTTGATGGCAGTCAAACGTTTAGCTATCAACAATAAAAAAAAAATACCTATATATGTCGCTGGCCATGGCGATCAGTGAAACGCTGTCAAATTTGAAAGCGATATTTGACATCGTTTCATTGATAGCCATTGCCAGTGACCTAGGTGTACACAGGCCTTCATATCGTTGTTGACAACGGTTGCCAGCCGACCACAAGGCTCGTTTTTCAACTCATAATTTGCAGATTTAAATTTAAGGCTTTGCATGGGTGCAAAATACAAAAGCACATTTTGCCCTCCTTTTTTCTACACTAAGCCTGTGCAAAGCTAAGGCGATTGGCTAGTTATGTACATGGAATACATAGTGAGATAACTGGCATGTCGTAGAACCTACATAAACCGTAAAACATTGTCAAGTGCACGAAAAGAGCCTCATTGAGGTGCGTTTATAATTCTTTCACCACATTACTTTTGAATGAACTTTTGTCACCATAGTATTAAGTATGTTAAGGCTGCAATGCTTTCTAAGTGAGAGCTGAAATAAAAAGTTTTGGTTTGATTCAATTTTGGTGTGAGCTACACTGAGCTGCACAAAACGTAGATAATAATGACTCCTTCTGTCTTCGACCATATCACTTTACCAAACTTTGACACAAGAGGTGGGCGTGGCTACGCCGCCGCCACGACCAAAGAAGTAGGAAATATAAAACTTGTTAAACCCATAGAGCAGCAGCATTGTTTTTGACAAAGTCAAACGGCTTCGTAGGTATTGCTTTTACCCAACATGCTGATGCAAACAGGAATGTTATGATATTGACCACTATGTGTGTGTATAAGTATTTTATGATTGCTCAGATGAGCATTCCCCTATATCAAATAAATATAAAAATAGAACTAGTTTATTTTAATTATATGACAGCTGTCAGTTGAAAGCGATTCTATCTAGGACTGAAAAGTATTATTTTCAACCCACTCCTCAGGCAACTTCAGACCTTCTTTCTGAATATGAGTAATGAAAAATATAAAATAAAATGTCAGGAAATTAAAAACAAAAATAAAGTAGAAAATCACACGCAGTTATACATCACGCTCGCAGAATCCCAAGCATTCAGAAATAGTTTTCATCCAGCGATCCTCAAACATCTCACACCCAAGATTAAATGAAATGCGTGGAACAGACATGTTAACATACATAGCATAGGTACATAGCGGTGAAAATCATAACCTTTCCTTTTTTTATTTTCTTCGCCGCAGTCTATGTCTATCTATATCTAGCACTACGGTACACGCGCCCATTTTTTTTACACGAGTTCACGCGTGGCCTACTATAGTAGACCTTTTTGAAATGTCAATAAATTTTATATTTTTAATCATTTGGTTAAAATAATAAATGGAATAGAAAAGTTATTTATTATACTTATAATTACAACATTACAAATTAGATTATATTATTTAAAATAGTGAACAATTAGCAATTTAGTAAATATCTAAGAAAATGTATCAATATTGGCACTTCTGAGATCGACGTATTTTTTTTTTATAAACTTTAAACTTAATTACGATTCTTCTTGATTTTCGTAGCATTCAGGACACAATACTGCTTGGTGATCGGGACATTTCCATTTGTAGCATGTCTTGCACCACTTTTTTGTCGACTGATTTCGAGTCCTCGAGCAGAGTGCACATCGACCAACTCGTCCTGTCTTTGGTCCTATCATTTACTATATCAGTGAGGCTAGCATCCCTGTTTCGTTGAAAATTGTTTTTTTATTTTATCTACATAATATATGAGTGCATCTTACTAAGATTTCCAAGATATCTTGCATAATAAATAGTTCGAAACAGGATAATGGATCCTTAGCATTCCTAGCTTTATCTCCTTTTTGTCTGGTGGTCTAATCCTAATATTTTGGGTTTGAGTTCGCGTTGCCGATGGTATATCTTTGTGCCAAATAGTTCCGTTCGTCGATTTTTATACTGGACCGTGCCTTCTAGATGCTAGTTGCAAGAGTGAAGCGTTTTCTGATTATGATGTTTCGTCACATTCACTCAACATTTTCCTGGAGTTCTGACTCACAAACTAGGGCCTGTAAGTCTGGTTCTGGATTAACTTCGTCATCTTCACTCTCAATCACATCATCATCATCAGTATCTAACTCATGTAGCCACCTTTCCTCTTGTGAGTTGCCCATGACGTAAACGGCTATAAATATGTAAAAATACAAAAATAATATACATTTTTCAATTTAAGAATAACAATAATTATATGAACTACAAATATACATACATAATTATAACTAGAGAACAAAATTTTAGCTTTATAAATCGATAATACACGAAAAGCTACTTACCTGATTTTGATTCACCAATACACGCGCGGACTACTATAGTAGGCCCGCGCTTTTGGCGTCAAATATCTCACAAATGTATTCGCTCAAGGATCGCAAACGGTACTGAGGTTGCGACAAATATATTAGACGAGGCTTATCTGGAATCGCTAGTTTCTAGCGCGCAAAAATAAAAAGTTACCGCAAAAAGATTAACCCTGGTCTACTATAGTAGTCCACGCGTATACTCTAGTGCTAGTCGAGTATAAATAGTATAAGGTCGGGCGCGATATAGATTAGATAGATCAGAAAACGTCGAATACAACAATTCAAATTCAATCAGTTTTAAATTTCTAATCCGCACAAGATTTTCGCCGAACACATTTTGTGCTAGACCTAAATGGTAAGAAAGTTGACAGACTGAACAGTATCCTTGGTTCATTAGAATTTTTCTATCAAACGTTTTCTGATGTACTTACTTAAGTACCTACCTATCAAACACCCGGCCTTATACTATTGAATTAGAGCACGGGTAGTCTAGTTTAGAGGGTAGCGAGCAATCCAATCCAAAGATTGACTGGACTCTCAGCTCAGTTGGCAGTAGCTCTGCCTTCTGCGCCGTAGGTCGTGGGTTCAATTCCCACCGAGAATAAATATTTCTTTGGTGAATGCAGATGTTTGTTCTCTGTCTGAGTGTTATATTGTATTCTAACTATGTGTTAACAAAATGATGTGCAGTAAAATGTATGTACTATAGGAATGAGATAGTTGATTGTAATACATCAACTATCTGACTCCTATAGTACAAGACAAGCTCGGGGATAGATAGTGTTTTGTGGATTGTCTACATTATTAATTTATTTTATAAAGATCGTGGGTTAAAGTTTGGTCGTGCACCACCAATGTATACTATTCTGTCAGTTCATCACCTATCTTATTATATAAATAGATATACTGTAGCTGTAGGTTTATCGACAAGATAAACCTAGCTCTAAGACTTCTCAAAGTGATCATTGATATTATGTAATTTTAAAGGTACAATGAATAAAATTAAACATTTTTACTTTACTTTGACTTTCACTTTGAATACTGCTACTCCATTGTAATCTCCATTTGATAACTCTTTGAATTGCTCGAAATCAATTGTCAATTTGATAAAACGTCAAAACTATAGCGCTTGCAAAACAGGAAAGTATTAAAAACCGGATTATCTCCGGCTTCCGGCCAAAAACCGTTTCCAGGTTTGGTCAACGTAATATTTTTTCGTATAGTAGAATTTTAACAAGAAAACAATATTCTAAGATACCTACAAAATCAACTATTACAAAATTTTACGAAATAGGAATTAGTATCTAGTGCAGTTTAATATTACTTACTTTATTATTGAGTAGTTTATTGTTGAGTAGATTAGTAGTAGTAGTGGAGCTTTTTGTGAAGTGCTCATCCAGGGAAGTACTACCACCATACCTGTTTCTGCCGTGAAGCAGCATTGCTGTGTTTCTGTTTGAAGGGTGTGGGTGCCGGTGAAATTACTGGCACTTGAGGCTGAACATCTGTACGCGTGAAGCTGATGGACGCAGGGCAGTGCATCGTTGGGCAAATTCCTGGCGTGTGTGACTTACGAGGCAATGCTTTGTTACAGGCTATAGGTACCACTATTACCACTTACAGGCCTTACCCGAGTGGGATCCTAGCTAAAGAAAAATAAGAACACAAATGAACAAAAAGTAAAACTGAAAAAAAAACTAATAAAAATAAATCTAACATCAAAATATATATTGTATTAAAAATAAAGTTTAAAATTAAATTTAAACAAAATAATGACTATAATGTATGAATGTAAATAATAATGATGATATAATAATAATCGAAATAATAAGTTACAATATGCATGAAATGTAACTTAATGTAGTTATGGAATGAATGGGCTTTTTTAATTTTATTTGTTTATAGTTACCACTTAACATCAGGTGGACCATATGCTTGTTCCATCAGCTAGATGTATTAAAAAAAAAGACGCAGTGCAATAATAGAAAAACAAAGTATTGGTTTTATTATGTTTTATCGGTTTTTAGCTATGTATGCTTTTAGACAAAAAAAAACCATTTATAAAAATAATGCATCTTTTTAGTAATGTTTCAATTACCTGGACATATTAGGGCTAAGAATAAAGTGATGGTGAACTGAACGCGCGAACCTTGTGCAAACAACACCCACACCATTGCCTCCATATTGCCACTGTTATGACTTTTGAGGAACAAGATTTAGCGCAGTTTCAAGACAGTATCTAACACTAAAACTAGCTCGCTGCGTACAATGACAGTTCACGGCGCTGTGTGGGGATGAATGCAAAACCCTACGCTTGAAACTGATCGCCATCGCCATCGCAGTTCGAAACTGTTCGCCGCAATCTTTTCTAAGCTTAATTCATTCACCCGCTAGTCCGGGGTACCTAGGTAGTTTTTGTTCACGGGGATTAAAAACAAAACAATATTTTTGAGGCTCAATCAGTAAGATTTATGTTTCTGATACTAAGGAAAATCGGAATAAGTAAAACTTCCCTCACTGTATAGGCATACGCCTATCTATCATTGCGTCCTGAAGTGAGGGTAGTTATTATACCTCCACCTCTCAACGACGATAGCACTCATGTCAATGCTCCAGTCTGCCCACGACCACAGTTATTACAACATAGCCGAAGCGTCGGGGAAAATTATACGCGGTAAACACCCATCATCATCATTATCATCATCATCAACCTATATTAGTCCACTGCTGGACGAAGGTCTCTCGCAAGACGCGCCACTGAGCCCGGTCTTCGGCTCTTCTTCTCCAGTGCTTGCCAGCTACATTTCGCAGATCGTCGCCCCACCTTGCCGGAGGGCGTCCTACACTACGCTTACCTAAACGCGGTAAAAATACCCGTGTAACAGTTTAATGTGTGTTATGATCGCAAAAGTTTAAAAAAGTACTATTGATAAATTTTGCTTAGCTGTCCGGCTTTTCGCAAAACCGGAAAACCAGGTTTGCACGCCCTAGTCAGGACGTAATGTCAGATGGGAAACTGATGGGTGGCTGAACTAATTGATGCCCGCGACTTCATCGACTGTCTCCACGGGTGGTCATTATACACTTCCTTGTTTCGATATTATATTTATGCATTCCATCTCTTATAAAAAAGTCCCCAAATATTATAAATACATTCACTTGTTCTGTTTTTTCTCCATCAATCAAAATATTACACGCTGTTAAACATTCATATCGAATACCATAAACTTAGCCTTATGATTGTATTTGTTTTTGTATTTATTGATTTACTTTGATTATGACGGTTCATTCTAGGTATGTAAATGCCCTTATTTTATTTTTTATTGATATTTGATCTTATTCTAAGCTTCTCTCCATCCAAAATTTGATTGGAAAATACTGATTTGCAGCGATATAACCGCCCATTATGCATTACTATATTTTTAAATAGTTTCAAATAAGATTCTATCCTATTATTATCTTACACAACATCTTTTTTTGCTTTTAACGTAGTTAAACAAATATTTTTAGAAGTAATATATTTTTTTTCTATTAAAACTAATAGGAAAAACAATTTCCAGAGTTCAATAATATTAGAACGAATCCTCAATAGTTCTCTTTTTCCAAATTTTAGACTCTACGGGTCGTTTTCACCGATGACTAATCAGTAGATCAAATATTTGACGATTGTTTAATACACAAAATTAAGAAAAATTAAGTAGGGGGTAGTAAAACATTAAATAGGGGATGCTTTGTCTGTCACGATCTGGGAACTTTCGTTTTTATTAGTAGTGATCGCAGCGTGCAACTGTCAAAAGACGCGGCAGTGTGTGCGGATGTATACAATTCCCTATGTTGAAACTGAACGGTTCGCCACCGCGCCCGCCAGCGAACTAGGTGTGTTCGAGCCTTTAGGGGGAGACCTTTGCTCAGCAGTGGTACAAAATAAAAGTAAAAGCAAATATGGCATGAGTAAACACAAGTTGGCCCTGACGTTATATAGGACGCTGTATAAATCATCTATAATAGATGCAAAGGCCTGAATAAAATAGGAAAAGTAAAAACACCTTTTTTATAGAAACAAAGTGTAAAATAAGTGTTGATTCAAAATATAGACCTAAGATCTGACAATGTTAAATTTATATGCATAATGAGACAATAAATATCCTGAATACTGAAGTACTTTTTTTCGATGTTTTCATGTATTTATTAATTTTCAATATTGAAAGCCTGTGGTTCAAACGATAAGCGTCTCTATCGGGCGTAGTGAGAACTTTTCTTCGTCTTTTTATCGCGTCACTATTTCTTTCAGACCAGTGAAATCCTCCAGTTGAAATCCTTTCACGACACTGATTGGCGCCTCAAAGAGGTTCTTAATCCTTATCCATACTAATATTATAAATGCGTTTGTAACTCTGTCTGTCTGTGTGGCTTTCACGCCAAAACTACTGAACCGATTGAAATGAAATTTGGTACACAGATAGTTGGGGGCCTGAGGAAGGACATAGGCTACTTTTTATTGCGAAACTTTTTTCCACAACAACCCTTTGGTTGTAAGGGGTTGAAAATAGGGGTTGAAAGTTGTATGGAAGTATCGTCATTTTTAGAGCTAGAAACTTAAAACTTATTTTTTAGTCTGTTGATTTGATATAAAAAAATATGACATTCAAAGTTTGTGCTGGGGGGTAGAGGGAGGGGAGTACAGGGGGGAGTGTGGAGGGGAGGTGCGGGGGGAGTGTGGAGGGGAGTACAGGGGGGAGTGTGGAGGGGAGTACAGGGGGGAGTTGGAGGGGAGGTGCGGGGGGAGTGTGGAGGGGAGTACAGGGGGAGTGTGGAGGGGAGTACAGGGGGAGTGTGGAGGGGAGTACAGGGGGAGTGTGGAGGGGAGGTGTGGGGGGAGTGTGGAGGGGAGGTGCGGGGGGAGTGTGGAGGAGAGTACAGGGGGAGTGTGGAGGGGAGTACAGGGGGGAGTGTGGAGGGGAGGTGCGGGGGGAGTACAGGGGGATTGTGGAGGGGAGTCTGGGGGGAGTGCGGGGGGAATGTGGGGGGTGTTGAGGAGAGTGGGGGGAGTGTGGGAGGAGTTCGGAGAGGAATGCGGGGGGGATGAAAGTGTGGCGTAGTACGACGCCATATGTCTAAGTTTAGTAAGAGGGCGACGACTGTGTCACGTGCACGCGAATATGACGTTGTTATTTAATTACTGTTTTCTTCCGCTGCAAATTAAAAATGCTACCCATAGACACTATACCACGCGGACGAAGTCGCGGGCACAGCTAGTATAATTATATATTAGGCTAATATATGAATAATATATATTAGACAACAAATCAATGTAAACACTTCAATCACATACATATTCCTGATCGGGTTCCTCGAAGCGGAAGTTGTAGGCTCGCTCGAACTTGTCCTGTTCCTCCACCAGCCTCTCATCAGCACCCAGCTCTTCGTCATCACGCAGCCGCGCCGAGTCCGTACCGTCGCCTTCCTCTAGGTACCTCACCGACAAATTCACATTTTTATACTAACGAGCTGGTATGCCTGAGCTTTGCTCGGTTTTTTAATAATATTTTTCGATCTTAATAACAGCGCCAGATGGCGCTGTTATTAAGATCATATACAGCAGATGCTGGAACAGCTAAAATAAGCTTATGTATAAGTTGATTAATTAGATAAAGTTGATTATTAAAAACAATAAAAAAAGATTATAGCCGGCTATATTAATCGATTTATCGCCCCCGAAACCCTCTGTATACTTAATTCATGAAAATCGTTGGCGCAGTTTCCGAGATCCTAAATATATTTTATATATACAAGATTTTCTCATTTAAAGGTATAGGATAAGATACAAAATATTTAGAGTAACAAACGTTGAAGTATTGAATAGAGTCGACGAGGAAAGAGCCTTCATAGAAGCTGTTGAGGACAGAAGAGGAAAGATGTTGGTCATCTTGTACGACATGACAGCTTTATCAGAAACATCATCGAAGGAAAAGTAGAAGGAAAGAGAGGAAGAGGAAGACCAAGTATAAGCTACATGAGCCAAATAAAAGCAAAGATCGCAGTCATGTCGCATAAGGAGGTCTAAAAAAAATACCTGGAGAAAAATGCATACATTACGCCGACAAAAGCATTGCTTTAAATAAGAAGAAGAAGAGAAAATATTTATTTTACGTCACAAAACATGAGACACAAGAAATATATGAACAAGCAATAAGTGACGAAGAAGGCTTCCACTCAGCATTTGCCATAAAAGCACAAGGGCTTATTATGGCGCTGGGTTTCTTACGTATTTTAGTAAGTCAAAGTAAAAAATGAATTTATTCAGTAGTATCAGAAGAATCGCTTTGAAACGTCTTAAAGCTAGGTGAGTCTAGAGTGCCAGTTCCACGCGACCAAGCCTAGAAGTCAAAGCCAAATCATAATTATCAGTCTGAACCGCCGTTCTATTGCCATCGCTCGAGTAATATGCGCTTGACTGACAAAAAATGTTCGTGCGACCGTTCTATCCCAATCTACTCAATATTCTATTGATGGTCGCGCGATCATGCGGTGTTTGTGCGACCGTTCTATCCCAACCTACTCATGTTCTATTGAAGGTCGCGCGATCATGGGATGTTCGTGCGACCGTTCTATTTCAATCTACTGAATGTCCTATTGAAGGTGATATAGGCGCGATCATGCAATTTTAACACAGATTTCTTAATTGCACGATGAAATCGCATGGCATTATCGAGCGAGCGATGACAATAGGACAGCGCCTGAATAAGACCGCTCCTGAATATGCTATTCTATACATTTTCAGTAAAACCTATTCTAAGCCCTCTCCATCCACCGACTTCCTGTGATCTTGACGGTCTAACGGAAATAGGGGCGTCCTACGTTTCGTCGTCCGATTCGTGGTCGCTATTCAAGCCTGTTTTCCCAAGGCTTTGCAAAGTTTCGCAAAACTTACTTCTTGTTCAATATGTAGTCTCTCAAGAATGCCTCTCCTTCATTCAGCTTAGGATCGGACCAGAGAGCCTTCAGCGGCTCCAGATCCTTCACAGTCGTGTCATCAATGTGATCCACCTTGCCTACCAAGTAGTCTTTTAGTTTCCCATCCTGAAAATAATACATACTATTATAACTAGCGGTACATAACTTGAGCGGTGAGCGATACGCGCTGCGCATGCGTCGTAGTGTGCCATGTGGCGTACACTGGATGTGTGGATGTGTGCAGAGTGTCCTATTGGTACAGAGAGCGGAGTGCGACTGGAGAGCCAATCAGCGCTACGCACGCGCGCCCTTCATCCCGCCCTTCCGCCCCCCTCAGGTACCTTATTTTTGACTTCTGCGCAATAACGGTCACCGCTCAAGTTATATAAATAAATAAATAAATTTATTTATTTATTTATTTATATTATTATTATTATATATAATATATATAAATATAATATTATATATTATTTTTATTATTAATAAATAAATTTATTTATTTCAGGCAACATAGTAAGTACGAAAATACAGGGCCCATAGTATAAATACCTTAAAACTAAAATATATATTATATTATATGTATTATTTCACACATTTAAGTAACACGTAGTGACTGCGACGTGGGCGCGACAGGGCTCGGCAGCCGACCCCGGAAACGCTACTTACTTACTTATATGTCGCTACTTATACTATTTGTGCCACCAGTCGCCAATCCCTCTCTAAGGCGTCCGGCTCGCCAGCTAATTAGAGTAAATAAATAAATATTGTAGACAATCCACACAACAATGTCTAGCCCCAAACTAAGCAGAGCCTGTACTATGGGAACCAGATATTGTTATGTTGATTCCAATAATAAAAAGCCTTTTATGCTATACAATTAATTGAACATTGATGATTTTGGTCATGAAAGAAACTAAGTAAAGTTCCTCTTGTCATATCACAAGTTTACCCAGATCAGTGTGGTGGAAGGATTTGTAGTGCGCCTCTAAAAAGCTAGTTTTTGCTTTCGATTTGTTAGGTTCCACGATATGCCGGTTTCCTCACGATGTATTCGATGTATAGTTTTAAGTATTTTTATGTACCTGTACTTTTATAATTTGTTGTGTGCAATAAAGCATTTTCTATCTATCTATCTATCTATTCATAATTGACAAAAGTTGAAGGAGCTTAATTTGTTGAATAAAGAACAGGGATTTGATTTCAAATGAATTATTTTATAAAATGTGCAGAAGGTACCAAACTACTACTTTTTTTATGGAACAAGTAGATGGCCCACCATATGTTGGGCAGTTACCTCTCCCTATAACTATCACATTCCCCACACAGCACACTGAGAAATAGTATGCCTCAATATTTTGAACACATGTGGCGCTTAGAGAATTAAAATTAATGCGAGTATGCATTATTATTTTTTTCTTTTCGTACCTGGCCAGTTTTAACACTGCCTTTGTCTTTTCCCTCTATAACCTGTCCATCATCCACCTCGGCTTTCTTCTCGATGCTGAAGATGTTGCCATCATCATCATCATCATCCTCTTCATCACTGTCAGCAAATGTGAGGGTTGGCTCCTTGGTTTTTTTTACTGTAAATTTTTTTGAAACTGTATATAGGAGAAAAGTCCCTTCTATGCATGTTTCTATTTAAGACAGCATTTAATTGGTGTTTATATTTTGTACAGATCTATTTTTATTTTCAACCTATCTTGTCACAAAGCGGGACAAAGGCTTTTCTACCCTTTTTTCAGCTTTCTCGGTTCATAGAGACTTACACTGAAAAAAATCTTTGTAATATTATAGGTACCTGATTCTTTTTCCTTTTCATCATAGAATTTAAACCCGGGGTCATAGATCCTCGGGTCCTTCTTCTTTAACAGGGCCAGAGTCTTCAAGAACTGGGTCTCCATTTCCTCAGACACCTCGGGGGGCTCATCACTCTCATCCTCACTGTCCGAGGATATTGAAGCATCCGAGTTCAGGACTTTGGTGCCATACTTTTGTTCCACTGGAATTAAGGATTGATTAACAGCCTAATCAAACTCTTTAATGGCTATTTCTATCTAGCTATTTCTGCATTTTCTGTTTTATTTATGATTGTGTGATCTATTTTTTTAAAGGATTTTAAGTGCACCTCGGCGAGTCGTTTTCGTGCACTCGACACCATAATATTTCAATTTTTTTAGGTTCTACAACATGCCGGTTTCCTCATGATATTTTCCATAAGATTGTAAGGCTGTAGAAATGTTAAGACTAACTAAGTGATAATACGATGCTGCTGTGTATTGGTGCAGGTGATACGAAGGTAGGTAAATAAACAGGAGTCACGTTTGTGTATTTCTTCTTTCCCGCGCCATTTATCGTATTTCTTTGCGTACTCGTTCTCAGTTTTTAATTCCACTTCATCTTCAGACTCGTCTTCAAATAGTTTCTGTTTCGGCATCGTAATTTACGGTATCAGAACATTTTTAAGAAAATAACCAAAATAAACTAGCCAGCAGCACGCAGTGTTGCCGTTTTCTATTTTGAGAAAATGCTAGAACTTGCTCCAAATAATGCTAAAAAATGCTATTTTTGTATTTAAAAATGCTAAAAAACATGCTAAAATCCTAATGTTGTTATTAACCTTTCTGTGTACAATTTTTTGGTAGAACAGTAGCCTAGCATGTTATTCTAGGCTCTAAAGTATCGTTACGCACCAAATGTTTTGCAAAATCCATCCAAAAGCCAATCCTTAGACTAGCTTATCATCTCCCATTCTTCGCGATAATGTTGCTCATCTCATATCTAAGAGGCATACTTGTCTTTCACTTCACATTCACAAATCACATTGAATGAATTTATTCAAGAGTCAAGTGGGGTTCGGACGCGAAACGTTCGTTACGTAAAAACAATCAGAAACTAATTCAGGGAAGTCCCTGATCCAAAGAGTTGCCATACCTCAATGAAAACCATAGATAAATAATAATGTCTCTGGTTGGTCTCTATTAAATAATCTTTTGACATTGACTTTTGATTTGAAATGCCAAAATATGCAATATGCTAAATGCAAAATTTACATGCTAAAGAGTCATGAAATATGCTAAATTTAGCACTAAAAATGCTAAAACGGCAACAGTGGCAGCACGCACCACATTGTTTGTTGATTTGGTTTGACATTTTTGTTTACTTGACAGCTAGCAAGTCCCAATATTTTGACAGTGACACGAGTTCAATCTAAACCTTTTTTTGGCATTTTAGCAGGCTATGATCGTAAGTTTTTACTACCTAGTCATGACGATGTTTCTTGGAATCCTCCAAGCGATGTTTATTTGCACCGTGCACCTGCATGCAGGGCCGCCGTCGCAACGCATCGTACTTAAACGAAGTGTGCTATAATTACCGCTAAGCCTACGATAGGGGCGTAGGTGTAGGTTCAATTCCTGCAACATTTCGCATGAAATGAAGGCGAGAATCTGAGTGCAAATTATTTTATTATTCTTAAAATCCTTTCACCACACTGGTTCGAAATAACCAGTGACACGATATGAAGATATTTGTTATATAATATTTTAAAGGAAGTTGAAAGAAAAACAATGCGTTCAAATTGACTATTTTTCATCACATTAAACAAAAAATAAATATAAAAATATTACAGACTGGTCATAGCAGGATGGTTCCCAAATACAACCACGCAGGGGTGGGACTTCCACAAAGGGATAGTTATGTTAATTTAGTGAACAATTTAATCACATACTCAAACAAATTCGCTAATCTCTGTACAATACAAAGGAAAATTCTAATTTGAAATAATAGTTTTGGTCAATGGTAGCTTTAGAATATGTTAGAAAGCCTAGATTGAGTGTATGTTATTTAGCCAGGTTGGCTGCTTGCTTTTTAGCTTTAACTAATTCAACGAGCTCTTTGTACCGTTTCATACAGTCTTTTTTAGTACGGTTAGGTATACAGTCAGCTATTTTGTCCCACCGCTCCGGTGTACTAACAGGGAAGGTCTTTATTGCTTGTTCTAACAACTCCTGCTCGGTTTTAGTCCAAGTGCGGTCATCTACCTTCATCTCTTCTACCTTGGGTGCTGACGTTCCGTTAGTAAGCTTGGGAGGCTTATCACTCTTAGAGATACCGGTATCATCAACATGATTTATCATTTTCTTCTTTTCCTTCTCAAACTGATCAAATGCTTCCTCATTAGCTGCTTTCTTCAAACTGCTTTTAGAAAAGTCAGAGCTTTGCAAGTCCTTAGCTTTGTTCAGTACCTCCTTAGCTATGAAACGTTTCTCATCTATGAAAGTGCTGTGTTGGTTGAGAAAATTGGCGACCACTTCCCACCTCTGGTTAGTACCGGCCGGAAATAAATTCACTGCTTTTATCAGCAGCTGCGTCTGTTCCACGGTCCACTCAATTGGTGTTCTAACTGAAGTATCCTTCTTCTTAACTTCTTCAACCTTTTTAATATCAAAGAGAGCTTTTCTTTCCTCCTCCAACTTTTCCTCAGTTTCCTTGACAGTGTTTATGAAGGCACTTCGTCCATTTGATTCAAGGCTTTTTATGAAGTCCTGTATTTCAACCACCTTCATCAGTTCACAGAGTTTTTCAACAGCAGCCATGTGGGATACAGTTTCATCTTCATTTTGAGAGTAGTAGTTGTTAGCTTTGCAGACGTCTCGAAGGGCTTTCCGCTCCTTGCGTAAGTTCTTCTTGAGTTGATCACGTTCAGCGCGGGCAGCATCCATGCGAGCTCTCTCCGCCTCCTCCACCTTCTGCTTGGCGAGCTGGGCCTCTTTGATGATGCGATCCTCTTCTGCTTTTTTTGCTTGCACTGCATTCTGAAAATAGACACAAATATTATTATCACTGAGGTAAAACATATTCAGAACATTCTGCTTTTGAAGTAAACATATTCAGAAAAGTACTCTTGAAGAGCAAAGTTCATGATCATGCAATTAATTACCATGAATTGTCATTCTCTCTCAAATTATACTATAGTGTTGTATTAGTATAGTGTACTAATAAATAATAGTGTGTAAGGTGAGACTTGAGAGTGCTGTGGGAAAGTGGAACATAATTTTTTTTACTCTCTTTTGTAGTACCAGTTTATTTAAATCAATTACCAATTTCGCCATTTTAGCAGCCAGCTTCTTGTCTATAGCCTCTTGTTTGAAGCGTTGGATCCGAGGATCGTTAGCATATGCTAGATCTATGAGGCTGCGGATTCTGGCCATCTCCTCCTTCTTTAGCTTGGCACGAGCCGCCTTGTTCTGCTTCTCTATCCACCTCCTCTCCTCTCTGTCCTGACCTCTCTCCTTCTCCTCTTCATCTAGATAAGAAAACTCTCTCCATGAGTCAAACTCATACCAAAACGCATAGAATTTCTCCACCTGCTCTCTTGTACTATTATCATCTCCCAACAAAGGCACATTTCTCTTCTCAGACCACCTGGCATTAACTTCAAACAACTTAGTGAATGACTTGAAGAACCCTTCCTTCTTGATGTCGGATTGCGTGGGCACCGTGTCGTCGACGGTGTGATCGACCGAGTCGTAGGACCTGCGCTTGGCGGGCGTGCCGAGGATCTCGTACGCCTTCGTGATGCAGGTGAAGTAGTCGTCGTCACTGCGCACCTCCTCGCCCTGCGCCTTGCGCTTGTCGGGGTGGTGCTTCAGTACCTTCTGGCGGTAAGCACGTTTGATGTCGTCGTCCGTGGCCTTGTAACGCAGATTTTTCATACCCAACACCGCATAGTGATCCTGGTTCTTCCAGTCCTTAGGGTCCAAACTCCGTAAGTACTCGACATCGTCATCAAACGTTACTTCTTTGGCCTTTTCGTTGGACTCTGACGTTTCAAACAAGGTATCACCCCCGTGGCACTTTATATTGTAATATCTGAGAAACGCGGCCCCCGCACATTCAACTTTTCTCTTCACCAGTGGCCAGGGTATGGCCACCGATCGGTCATTATTGGTAATATCCTCCACGGTCATTCTAAATTAATTAAAACTAAGAAATATGGACACAATTAAAACATAACCTAACTCTTCATCGAGAAACCACTTGTGTCAAGATGTGAAAGTAAATTCATGGGCACAATAATATCTTATCAATGCATTTAATTGATAGCGCATTGGAATGAGTGCTAAATAATTAATAATTTACACAAAAAATGAGTTTTCTGAAATTATAACGCGCCATGAGCGGAGAGAGAAAACCTAGAAGAGCGAATGATATAAATAAAAATGACATTGACATTTTGATATATTTATTGGGTTCGTTTTGTTCATTCATTTTATTTTTAGCTAGCGGTGGTACTAAAGTCTTTTTGCTGTAGAATAGTGACAGTCTGACAGATCTAGAGAGTATTATATTCCTTGGACAGATCCAAGGAATACTCTCTACGAGAGGACAGATCACACCATGGAACCTACATGAACCATGAGCGGAGCACAATCAATGTTGTGGAGCGTCCTTCAAAATCTTCTTGCAATTTGCAGTACTACCAACCTTGCAACAAAAGGATAAAATCAGCTGACCTGCCTGAGTGCGCGCGAATGTGAAAGCCAAACAAAGTTAAAAATTTCGTAAAATATTGTTTTTCTGAGTAATAACACAGTTCAAACGTGAAGAAAATGAGCGACGACTTTGATTACTTGTTCAAACCCATCGTCCTAATGACGGGGTTCGGTCCCTTCGCCAAACACCCGGTGAACGCGAGCTGGGAGGGAGTCAAGCTGATGAATAAAGAAGAAATCGAGAAGAAGCACAACATTGAACTGGTGCAGATTGAAATTCCTGTCACTTACGAGAGCGTAGATGAGTTTGTGCCAGCGCTGTGGGAAACTCACGAGCCTAAGGTATGAGTTCATTATGAATTGTATTACTGCGCTGACAATAATAATGATAATACAATAATGAACTTTGAAAAATTCCCTTCACTCCATGTATTTTCTGTCGTGTTCAAGGTTTCGACTGTATTACTAGTATGATAATGGGAATAAGATTGCCTTATTATTGTACAAACCTACTAAACATTAGATATTTTTATAAATTTTTCTATGATCAAATTCCAGCTAATGATACATGTGGGAGTTTCCAAACTTGCAAAGCACATGACCCTAGAGCTACAGGCTCACAAGAAAGGCTACAAGCGCACGGATTACTTAGACAATTGTCCTGATAACCATACTTGTATTGCGGAAGGCGCTATCCGGTTGCACACTAAGCTGAATGTGGAGGAGATATGCAAGCAATTCAACGACTGCTTTGAAGTGGAGAAGATGAAGGCTGTGTCCTCTAAAGATGCTGGCAGGTAATAAAGTATAGTTAACAAATAAATAATAGGCTAGTTAGAATAGGTTAGTTCCTCTAATGATTAACATGTATGCATATACATGTTACTTTATTTGCCAAAATATTTATTTTGAGTACCTTTGCAAAGTATCTTCTTAGTGGTATGATACATGCCTACCTACTAACTATATTTACTATCTCTACTGCAGTTTATAGAAACTCACTAATGTTAACATACAAATCAATATTTTAAATATTAAATATCAATGTGTGCAAACCAGTTTGCTCTGTCAGAACCCAGCTAGCTCTAATTAGCAAACATTAGAAAAGATAAGATTACATTAAAACTGAGCATTTTCCTAGGAAAATGCCCAGTTAGTCACAATAAAACAATTAAACTCAGACAATGGTTTTCAGATAAATTATTATTAAGGTATAATAAATTAAAAATTTGTGGACTATCCACACAACTCTAGCGTCCACAGATAGCTGCTAAAATGCTTATGTTTTTTTTAATAAAACAATATAACACCCAGGCAAAGAACACATACTCTGCATTAACCACGCAAATACCTACTTGTTTATCGAATCAAACCCACAACCACGGAACGAAGCGCACAAGGCAGTGCTACTACCAACTTACGAGTTTGTATTGATATATAATATTGAGTCTAATTTAGAAATAAAATAATTTTGTTGGGGTATAGTTTAAAATAAAATGTACGTACTTCTTTCAGATACCTCTGTGAATACATCTACTACACATCGCTAAGCGTGGACAAAACTCGAACACTATTTGTTCACGTACCAGACTTCTCCATCTACTCCTCGGAAGAGACCGCGCGAGGCTTGCAGAAGATCCTGGACCTCTGCCTGGAACAGATCTTCAAGGCAGAAGATACGAAGCTCGAGGATAAGCTGAGGGATACCAGTTTGCAGGATGGGGATAATGATTTGTGATCGGAACTCTTCTGTTTTATTGTTGGACTAGATCTCACGATGAGCACTGGTGACCCCGTTTTTAGAACTTTGTCGTGAAATCGCGACTGGCGGGATATGCATGGATTGGAATAATGTGGAATTGTAGATACCATAAATTTGTATTGCCAGTGCTCTCAAACGGTGATAAATAGAAAAAAATATAAGCTGGGTTTATTAGTCAGCTTTCCTGCCGCAATAAAAGTCATATTTTATTGATATGAAAGTACTAAATCAGCTGAAAGAAGGTGAGGAAACCCAGCTTAAGCAAATTCGCTATCGTATTTCTTGAAAAGAACAGCGTGTCACTTACAATCCCTGTCTACGGACACGTAGAAGAGTACTCTGTGACGGACGGACGAGAAGTTATACTTATTATATATTTAAATAATATATTAGAATGTCTGTAATAAAAATCTGTGCAGTTCATATAGCAGCTGTTTGATATTTGAATAGAACCTAATGCCCCGCGGTATATATCAGCAATTTACTCTCAGGGTGTGCTAGGGGTGGCATACAAGCCAGGCCTTAAGTCGGCCACATAGTTAGAGGGCAATTCAGCAAGACCTACACTACCATGTGCCTACAGAGCAGCAAAAAAAAACTTGTGATGCATCTAGTATTTTGCGGGCGCCCACATAAGATACGGTAGCCGCTTCTCATCAGGTGGGCCATATGCTTGTTTGTCTACTTCGTTGTATTAAAAAAATCGGCCATATACGCTACCCAAAGGATTTTTAAGAATGAAAAACAAAAATAGTTTTAGTCAGTTTATTGCTCAATCTTCCTCCTCATCATTAGCAGCGCCACCGCCCTGCCCCTTGCGAAGGTTCTTCCTCTTGACGCGGCCTGGCCGGCCGCCGCCGAACGGTGACTTCAGGGAGAAGTCAATGTGCTTGCCAGAGTCCAGGCGAACTATGAACGATGGGATGTTCACCACTTGCTTGCGGACTCTGAAATGGAAAGATTGAATGAGTTTTAGGTGTATAAAGCAAGTTCCAACTAACTAGTAAATAGGCTAGTGTGAGGGGGGGTTGTAGCCATAACCTGTGGCAGATGCTAACACCAGAAACTAGTTCTTGGCTTTGGAGCATCTGGGAATCAAGATCATAGCGTTGATATGGGCCTTGCTGTCCATACAGGCAGCTGCATCGAAAACAATTGCCTGTTCTACTAAAGGCCACTTCACACAGATTTATAACAAAAAGTTCTAAAAAGTATCATGTTTACAGAACCACTTTACATAAGTATGTGATCTTACCTTATTAGAGCTCAAAAGAGCATACATATTTCAAGACATTGGACTCAACAAGTTGAGCAAGTGGTCTTTAGGAATAAAATCAAAGCATCTGCCAGCATTCAGCCGATGGTGCTGTGGCTACCTGCATTTGATTCAAATGTCAAATAAAGATACAAATTCAAGTTTGGAAAAAGGTGGATTGTTTAGGTTGTGCTTTCAAAGTATTATTGATGAGAGTAAAATAGTCTGAATGCCTGCTCTTACCGGATATGCCTCTGCCTGATGAGGATGCGGGCATGATGGATGGACTTGGCTAGGCCAGCCTTAAAGACCTGGGTCTGCAGCCGACGCTCCAAAAAGTCCTCGATCTTGAGACCAAGCACGTAATCGAGCTTCATCTGTTTCTCGTCCAATACTCCGATACGGACCAGACGGCGGAGAAGAGCATTGCCTGATGAGAGAGTCTAACTTGAGAACATGTACATGAACATGTATCTGATATTATCATAGATGAGGGGCTCAGATTGAGTGATGTCAACATAGTGGTAGTCTGACAAGAGGTTGCCAGATATTATCATCATTTTAGTTTGCTAAGCTTTTTAAATCTTTTAGGTTAAAAAGCTTAACTTGTGGCCATGTGTTACCAAAGCATTATCAAACCCACAAAAAGTTTTCAGACATATTTTCTTTGTTTCTGTCGTATATGAGAAAAACTAACCTTCGAACAGCCTCTTAGGGTCTTTCTCTTCCAGGGTGAGGAGCTCACGAGCCGCCTTACGGATCCTGGCTAGCGTGTACTTGACGCGCCACACTTCACGCTTGTTGCGGAGACCATACTCTCCAATGATCTTCAACTCCTGGTCAAGACGCGCCTTCTCAAACGGACGACGGGGCGTCACGTATGTCTTCGAAAACACTGACGGAACACGGTTGTTCACCATCTTGGCGACTGGAAATGGTAAAATAAATGTTTTAAGTTAAAAAGAACGCATTTGGACATGGCCAATGTTTCGGTGGTACAGTCAGTTTGCAGGTTAAGTTATACGAATCCCAGATTATCACCAAAAAACGTATCATTTCTTAACTTTTACCTCTGAAATATGTTTTTAGAAGATTATTCCTACTTTATTTACACAATATTTCATTTGAACAAATAAGTAACACAGAAAAACAAGAAGAAATAATTACCTTCCCGCGTAGACGGCTCGCCGAAAAAGAAATGAAAGATGGATTGATTTGATTGATTGAAGACAGTGTTGCCGTTTTCTATTTTGAGAAAATGCTAGAACTTGCTCCAAATAATGCTAAAAAATGCTATTTTTATATTTAAAAATGCTAAAAAACATGCTAAAATCCTAATTTTGTTATTAACCTTTCTGTGTACCTAACATGTTATTCTAGGCTCTAAAGAATCGTTACGCACCAAATGTTAGCAAAATCCATCCAAAAGCCAATCCTTAAACTCGCATATATCTTCTCCCATTCATCGCGATAATGTTGCTCATTTATAAGAGGCATACTTTCACTTCACATTCACAAATCACATTGAATGAATTTAATCAAGAGTCAAGTGGGGTTCGGACGCGAAACGTTCGCTACGTAGAAACAAAAGCTAATTTCAGGAAAGTCCCTGATCCAGAGAGTTGCCATACCTCAATGAAAACCATAGATAAAAAATAATGTCTCTGGTCGGTCTCTATTAAATAATCTTTTGACATTGACTTTTGATTTGAAATGCCAAAATATGCAATATGCTAAATGCAAAATTTACATGCTAAAGAGTCATGAAATATGCTAAATTTAGCACTAAAAATGCTAAAACGGCAACACTGATTGAAGAAATCTTGCCTGTCAATGTCAGTAGGAGAGAAAGACTTAATTTGTCACCGTCATTTCTTGCTGTCAATGTCAAATAATTTTAGTTTCTAACGGGGTGCTAGTCTTTTAGCCAGAATCGAATTGAATATTTATTAGCATAGAACTTGGAGGAATTAGAAATGGAGATGTCAAGACAGAGCTTTCCCCTCTGCCGGTCATATAACGATCTCGATCATATCCTTTAAATAAAAGTGTTTTACTCGCAACTGCAGTCATTGTGTGTCGTTTCATGTCGCGAAGTGGAGCTCCGCGAAAATGGTGAATTGCATGGTAGTTTCTTGTAAAAGACGATCAGAGACATCAAACTTCCGGCAACATGGTATTTCCTACCACAAGCTTGGAGGAATTAGAAATGGAGATGTCAAAACAGGGCTTTCCCCTCTGCCGGTCATCTACCGATCTCGATCATATCCTTTTAATAAAACTGTTTCACTCGCAACCCCAGCCATTGTGTGTCGTTTCATGTCGCGAAGTGGAGCTCCGTGAAAATGGTGAATTGCATGGTAGTTTCTTGTAAAAGACGATCAGAGACATCAAACTTCCGGGAACATGGTATTTCCTACCACAAGTGAGTATTATTTTGTCAATTGTGTTTGTAATTTTGTAGAATTTTAGTTCAAAAGAAATACCGGTTGCGACAGATTAGCGACAGTATTACGACAAAGATTACACCTTGGTAGAAGGCATAGTGTTGGGAAAAGTTGAATGAAATTGATGAATGAATGAATGATAAAATAAACGTTAAATTATTATCACATAATGTGTTGTCCAATTACATATTTAGTGCTTTTTAACCCCCGACGTAAAAACGACGGGATGTTATGAGTTTGCGGTGTCTGTCTCTCTCATCGTAGTTCCCGAACGAATCAACCGATTTTAATTTAGTTTTTTGTTTGTTTGAAAGTTGAATAGTCGGGAGTGTTCTTAGCTATTTTTGATGAAAATCGGTCCAAGATGGCTGCCGCCACGAAATATCGGATTAAATTTATTCACAAATCCCACAATATGGGTATCCTAGGTACCAGTCATCAAACCCTCTACTCATCAATGTATAAAATAGGACATGACATCATACTCAAAAATAAAGTCGTGGGCGTAGTGAAAACATTTTTTTGCCTATTTTCTATTTCTTTTACGTCCTGTGCAGGTTTCCAAAAAACCCTGTTGCTTGAAGAGTGGACAACATTTTTTGGCCAAAAAACAACTTGGCATGCAACAAGAACGAGTGTGATTTGCTCGGAACATTTTGCAGAAAGTTCTCAAACTCGGGCAAACAAACATCTGCGTTCACCACACAAATATTTGTTCTCGGTGGGAATCGAACCAACGCCTCCAGCGCAGAAGGCAGAACTACAAACTTCGCTGTGATGTGAAGGCTGACGATGTAATGTGATTTCACTTTATACATTTTTTTCAATTATTCAGTAAAAGACTTAACTTATATGTACTATGCTATAACATGTTAAGAACTATTGATTCAAACTTATAACCATTAATAAAACATAACAACTAAATTCAGCTCTTTTATTTTCTGACTGTTACAAAATGTGAAACCTGTTGTGCATAACTTATTTAAATTACCTGTACCTAAAAACCCATTTCATTCATTATTTTATTCATCGTTCAATTTACCGTTCTTACTGAATGCCCATCACTAGAGATTATCCTAATGTGAGTCTTGACATTGCGTAACTACGTTATATTTTTTATCTGTGTGCAAATTTTAAGATCGTGTGCGGGATTGTCAATGTGTGTGTTTACATGAATAGGATTTTGCTATGCGCGTGTGCCATGCGTGTTTACCTCGTCCCCCGTCAATTTTGGCAGAAAATATTGTTCGTGGATTTAAACGTTGACGCCTCCATTTCTAATTCCTCCAAGACCACAAGGGAGTATTATTTTGTCAATTGTGTTTGTAATTTTGTAGAATTTTAGTTCAAAAGAAATACCGGTTGCGACAGATTAGCGACAGTATTACGACAGTATTGTCAAAGATTATACCTTGGTAGAAGGCATAGTGTTGGGAAAAGTTGAATGAAATTGATGAATGAATGAATGATAAAATAAACGTTAAATTATTATCACATAATGTGTTGTCTAATTACGTATTTGGTGCTTTTTAACCCTCGACGTAAAAACGACGGGATGTTATGAGTTTGCGGTGTCTGTGTGTGTGTGTCTGTCTGTGTTGTTCCCGAACGAATCAACCGATTTTAATTTAGTTTTTTGTTTGTTTGAAAGGTGATTAGTCGGGAGTGTTCTTAGCTATTTTTGATGAAAATCGGTCCAAGATGGCTGCCGCCACGAAATATCGGATTACATTTATTCACAAATACCACAATATGGGTATCCTGGGTACCAGTCATCAAACCCTCTACTCATCAATGTATAAAATAGGACATGACATCATACTCGAAAATAAAGTCGTGGGCGTAGTGAAAACATTTTTTTTGCCTATTTTATATTTTTTTTACGTCCTGTGCAGGTTTCCAAAAAACCCTGTTGCTTGAAGAGTGGGCAAATTTTTTTGGCCAAAAAACAACTTGGCATGCAACAAGAACGAGTGTGATTTGCTCGGAACATTTTACAGAAAGTTCTCAAACTCGGGCAAACAAACATCTGCGTTCACCACACAAATATTTGTTCTCGGTGGGAATCGAACCAACGCCTCCGGCGCAGAAGGCAGAACTACAAACTTCGCTGTGGTGTGAAGGCTGACGATGTAATGTGATTTCACTTTATATATATTTTTCAATTATTCAGTAAAAGACTAAACTTATGTGTACTATGCTATAACATGTTAAGAACTATTGATTCAAACTTATAACCATTAATAAAACATAACAACTAAATTCAGTTCTTTTATTTTCTGATTGTTACAAAATGTAAAACCTGTTGTGCATAACTTATTCACAACACTCACTATTACCTGTACCTAAAAACCCATTTCATTCATTATTTTATTCATCGTTCAATTTATTGGTCTTACTGAATGCCCATCACTAGAGATTATCCTAGTGCGAGTCTTGACACTGCGTAACTACGTTATATTTTTTATCTGTGTGCAAATTTTAAGATCGTGTGCGGGATTGTCAATGTGTGTGTTTACATGAATAGGATTTTGCTATGCGCGTGTGCCATGCGTGTTTACCTCGTCCCCCGTCAATTTTGGCAGAAAATATTGTTCGTGGATTTGAACGTTGACGCCTCCATTTCTAATTCCTCCAAGGCATAGAAACATGAGTCTAGGTGTCAGTTCCACGCGACCCTTATATCGATCAATAGTGAAGCTTCACTGGCTTGATCGTGTAAATAGGCCCTTTACGAATGCTTGATAGAAACCTAGCGCCCACAAAGTTTCAACATGCAAAAGTATTAGTCCAGTTGTGTTTAGGTGGTAAGGTACCTAACTAAGTCCTTGTGTACCAATCTTTTAATAGGCAAATGAAACAAATTGTGCTATGTATAATACTTTTCCTTTTATTTTCAGTAATTGTTTGTTTTCATACGAATATAGGTAATATTATTTCTACTACAGTGTATTAGCGGATAATGACGATTGCACGAAATGGAAGAGTCCTAGCAGTCCTTTACACAAATAATATTTATTTCACCACATAGGTACTGGAGTCCTGGAGGCAGCACATAATTTGCTTAGCCGATCAACAGCTAGTTCAGAGTAGCAATCTACAAATCCTTGCCGAAATCTATGTTATTGACGAACATAATACCTAAATACCCAAGTACTGCAATATTTAGTGTTCGCGTTCGTGTTAGTTTCGCAGGTACCCAACATTCTCATTACGATAGCTTGCAGGTTTTGCAAAAGAAAAACCGGCCATATTCAAGAGCTGCGAGTAAGTACCTCCCTGCTTGCTAGGTACTTTCTCTCTAGGTTATGTTCCTACTGTTGTCCAATTTCTTCCTTTTTCGCGAAGTACCTTCTTATTATCTTGATTATGACCTCAATTAGTGTTGCCAGTGGTTTTACGAGTTTAAAAAGCTATTTAGTACCCCAGGGCCATTCAAACAGCGCCGAGCATTGCAAAAGTAGCCAAAACAAACATTACCATTATGTACCTGCTAACTTACTTTTTTATCGTCAGTGCGTCTATACCGCCTACTTCGCAACCTCAAAGTTCATTACAGAAATAGCATAATTGGTCGTACACGCTACAATATAAACGTACACAACTGTTAATGTATTATATTTATCTAATAAACATTAAATATACTCATAACTTCACTATCTTATTAGAACGATGTGCATTGTAAATAATTTATATTATGATTATAAAATTGTTATCTATTTTATAAGGAAACATACAAATATTTAACATCAATAAATCAGTTTTCAGATAAAAATTAAACATTTAAAGTAGAAAATACAGTCATCGACTTATAGTTTAAGCAAATAAAGCGCCAAAATCGCTTATGTACCAAATTGAAAGTTAGGTAAGTATAAGGTTTACATGGGATTGTCAGAATCATTATACATTTCCAGTAGGCATCCGTTTGTCTCAGAGCATCGACTTCTATGTTCTAAGGTTCATACACTTCCAAGTTGCTAAACATGATAGGTACTACGAAAATGATGTTTTTATTCTAAGTTGTCTTCTTCTGAAAATATACTTGGTTCCCAACTTAGATGTCTATATCCTCTCATGTTGTATCTAGAATACCTAAATTCGGAAGTTCTTAATTCCAAAGCTTAAACTTTCCAAATCACATTCATTGATAAAATAGCATTTATTGTACCGTTATACATGACCATTTGATGACTAAATGATATGAAATATTGTACCTTAAAATTCTAAAACATTTATTTTGCATTTCAGTTACTATTACAACTAAAATTCAGAATAATAACAAACACTGTTTCATAGAAACAGATTAAATTATCATTATGTAGAAAATTGACAAATTTTCGTTGCATTTTACAAAAAGCTGCCAAATAGAAAAGTACCTACACATAATGCAAAGCAAAACATACACAATTATTCATAGATAGGTAGGTAATTCACAATAATGATAGGATAAGGTCGATTCGGGGTATACGCCTACATTTCCTAACCGTACCTAAACAGGGATCTTCATAACAATATTCATCTTATTGCCTGACCTTACTCACTGACTAGTTAGTCAAGCAAGCATACGATTCATGGCATATTTTGTTATCATCAGTTTCTAAGTCGCCAATTTCGATACTTTACTAATCTAAGCTAATTCGTACTATGCGAATAACAATTTTGAGATCCCTTAGCATACTTACAAATTTTATCAATAGAAAGTCATAAGAGAACTCACAAATTCACAATACTTTTCCCAAAATGTTGGCGATTTCTTATAAACGTTAAAAAGCTGAGGCGCGCGGTGCCATACAATAAATAGGTCTACCTAAACTATATTTTGTTATTGCTTGCCGATATAATAAGTTATGGGCCTACTAAAAGCTATACCTTATCTTCAGCTGCAACTATGATGAAATAGGCAAAGAAACAATAGAACGCCACTGTTATGAAATGTGTTTGATAATGTCGCCTACATTTATAAAAATATAATTCGTTATATATTCCTGATAGATATTCAGTCACCTAGATATACTTTTGCTACCACTAGATAGGTATATGTTTATGGAAATATTATTTGTTGTAACTTAACATTACAACATGTGAAGTTAAACACTAGTTATTACCAACAGGGGAATGTGGAGAGAATAATCATAAGTCTCGATAACACAGATTATGATTGCTGACCAACTGATTGACTGATTACAGAAAACTGATGCTAGGTTGAACGTGTACTGGCTCCTTGAACAGTCCGCGCACCGTCACTACCAACATACTTACACTAACCTGTAGGGTACAATATCTAGATAATACACATTGAGTTACATTGATCTATCAGTGAAGTTACATACAATATAAACTGTATTCTATAACAGATCGGGTCGAACGGATCGCGCGGATATTAACTGAAGAGACTTAACTGAATAAAAAAATACCTTTTGTTAAGACACACACATAACATCCTACACATAATAACCTTTTGTTAACATTGGAACTTTTATAGTTTTTTTAACTTGATATTTTACGAACTTATTTCAAATGTAGCAACACGTTTTTTTTTAATAATAATAAACAAAACTACTTGATACATAGATTCCACGCGCGCCGTCGAGCCTCAAACAACAGCGCCTAAGAAAGAGTTAACAATTTTAGGATAATATCCGACATGGATATTATATAGTAAGGTTCACAATAGTTTACAATTTACCAAACTTCTAACAATTTGCTTGCGGAGACATTTGCTTACCAAAGTTGTCATTGCAAAATCTTTATTTAACTGTCTCGACAAGCACTACTAGAAATAGTTATTATTTCGGAGGCGGCCGAAAGATCCGTGCGCACTATGCGGGTAGTCGCTACGCCACACTAAGTTACCGATGCAAGCTAAGTAGAAAATCTACTATTACAGTAGTATTAACGCTTACAACGATTATTGATATACATTCATATACTTTAGATTATATTAACTGGAAATTGTACTATAAATAACAGCTCTAAAAGAACATGTATTGCGGAAAGGCACTACAGAAGAATTGCGCTGAATTCCTATAAAAGAACATAAACAAAACGAAAAATAAAATGTTTCAAACACCATTTATTGTTGAGCATTCGGTGGTTACATGAATGTAAATACATTTTCAAAATGAATTTATTCTTTGGGTGTTTCTTGAGTATGTTGCGACATTAAAACAATATATTTATAGAACGATAGCACACCAACATTGTTGATTATTCATACACCAAAAAGTGTTAGATTTTGATCACTAACGCAATTTTATCAGGTGTAGGATGTAGCGAGGCATATAATACTTGGGGTAATTAAACAACCCTTCACAGTTTAAAATAGCTAAGATACAGACTAAAACTAGTTATTAACATGATAATAAATACTAAAAAGAGACTGTCAGGAATATTTTAACCTACCCCAAATTTTATAATATAAAACATAGCACATTTTCTGAAAGAATTGCTATTACACTTACATTCGCTATTGTACTTTAACATTCACTCAATGAAATTTGTTAATTACTTATATTATTTAAATAATAAATATTGTACATAATGCGATGTATATAGAATATTAAGATACTAACATATTATACAAAACATAACGATAACATAATAAAACAATACACCGGCATACCACCTACTGACATAGGTAATGGTTGAGTTACATAAATTCACAATAATGACATGCAGTTATAAATTAAAATGATATTAAAGCTTTATTTTATTTACAATCAGAACATAATAAATTCGTGTATCCTCAATTACACATTATATCTGGCATCAGCTTATACTATCAGATACATTGGCGAACTATCTAACTGACACGAAAAAGAATTGTCATAACTGATGGTGACTGATGCCAAATCCATAAACTGATGTAAAACTGAGCGTTTAAAGGAGGCCTTTATAATACATATTCCATTTTCAAATGAAGCGAACACTCTTACAACCAACAAAACGTACATATTCTTATAGTAGTAACATACTCAGACGCAACATTGAACAGTAAGTATTAACTATAGGTTATAGTAGTATAGCCAGTGCATTTTAACCTCTAAGGACTATACAGGTAGTGAAGAAGCTATTAGGCCCCAACTTGCACATAACAATATATTACACTTTTACAATAAACACTATAATTTAATAAGTTTGTCTGCGAATCGGTCGTTTCGGTACATAACTAATAGATAAAGAGTAACATCGCGTAGTAACAAGATATACATAACATTAAAACGCAAATTACATAAATAAATAACAAACAGACTATTTCGATAAACACTACGTAAATCGTGTATACGACCTATACGGTTTGATCTAATTGAAAACAAATTATCGGACACGACTAACGGTCGCGACTATCAGTTGTCAGTAATATTTTATATTGTTCAAAAAGTTATCCGACCGATTAGCTTCCATAAACTGAGGGTAGTAGTCACGTTTGCATTCAGGAGCCTAATTCTTGGCTCATCTCGGATAATTTTGCAATTTTATTTTATTGCTTCTTTTCGAAGAGAGAATGGCAGATTTCTTTGAGTAATTCATCAACGACCTCATCGTAGTAGCCTCGACAGCTACGATATACGGAAAACGTAGAAAAAGTGCGGGGTTGTGCAATGCCAATGTGTATGGGACATTGAAAATCTCGGTCGGCCCGAGAATTGGGCTCCAGTTTACGACAAGTCTGCCTGACCGATTTTAGTCGCGTCCAACACAACGCAGATACTTAAGGTCGTGTCCGAAAAGTTGCAACTATCGCGTACCAATAACCAAAACCGTAGAATTTATACCCATTTCTGTTTGCTATTTAGTGATGTAGCTGATTTGTCGAAACCACCGATTGGTCAGAGTAACACGTACGTAACGTCCAGACAACACGATCCGACCCTAGCTCACCGATTCCGACATTTCCGACACAACGATTGATCAAAACGCTACACAAAGCTTGTAATAGGTGTAGAGAATCAAACCACCCACCGATGTCCAATTTGACTAGTTGTAAAGGATGCTGTGGTTAGCGTGGCTTGTATTTTAGTGCAGCTTATTATAATATCAAATTATCACAGCGTAAAATATACTTAACAGATTATTTTAGGACAGTTTGCGTGCTGTCTCGATTGCACTGAGTTATTATGGAATGCAAGAAGATGATTTTAAAATACACATAATTTCATTTCTCAATGTAAAAGCGAAAAATCTATTTTTTTCTCAATATACTAACGGACGAAACTCAAATGCAAGTAGCGTCTACCGACGACATGGCAAAACCGACTCTTGGACCCGGGGATAAGTTTCACTTCTCCTGGCGGGATATGGCTAGGGCTAGTTGCAATTCAGCGTCTTCCTGCATTCTTCGCATCTCTGCTTCGTTCTCTAAACGCTTCGACTCCGCCGCGGCCCAGGCCCACTGCTGCTCCTCCGTGGGAATGGCTTCGGAGCTTCGGCCTTCCAGCTGGGCTGCCTTCTCCTTCTTATTCTTTTGTTTCGTTCTGCCGATCCCGCCTATCGTGTGCACCAGAGATTTAGCATACTTCACAGGCTTGGGAGATTTCTCCTTCTTGTTGGGAAGCGTGTTACTGGGCCAGGTTTCGTTGAGGTTTCTGTTGTTCTTGTTAGAGTCGGAGGTCCAATCCGTGGCCCAGTTTTCGGTTTTGTTGGCCCAGTTGTCGGTTTTCCAGTCGTCGGTGTTCGTGGTTGTATTCTTGGTGGAGTTGGACCACGTGTTGTTGGTCTGCGTGGGCTTGGACCAGGCGTCGTCCGCGGCCCAGTTGTCGTTGGGCCACGCTGACCACGAGTCGTCGTTGTTGTTGCTGGTGGATACGTTCTGCGTGGAGTGGCTGCTCACACTGGGCTTAGGTTTGTCGGCTCGGCTCGCGAAGGGATCGTACGGCGTCGGAGGAGCGGACACTCGCCCGCTCCGCTTCTCCGGCAACTTCAAGCTACCATTGGTAGAAGATGCTGAGAAAAAGTCATCGCTTTCGAATCCTGGCACTGAAGGGACCGAGGTCGGCCTGCCGAAGGGATCAGGTTTGTTGGAGTCGGTGACGTCAGCGAAGGGATCCTCGATGTTGAAAGGGTCCTCGTACCGGTAGTCCTTGAAGGGATCGTCGGTAAACTCCATGGTGGCGCGTTGGCTCTGAACGTAACAGAAGGGTGAGTGAGACGCGGTACGCTAGGGCGGTGAGAGGGAGAGAGATAGATACGCACGTGTCGGCCCCTCCGCCGCGTCCGCTTAGCGCTGCAATGTCGGGAGAAGCACACGAGCCGTCATTAGCATGTTAGTGGACCACTTACTGACAAATATGATACATAATAGAAACATACAATGAATACATTTTGTGAAACAGATAATTCAGTTAGTTTATTAGATCTTTATAAACAAATGGTTACAAACATGTTCATTATATGTATCCAGAAGAGTAATAAATCATGAACCGGTGTAATTATTAAAGTTATTGGATAGAAATGATAATAAATAAATGAAATAAAATAAATATCAAAGGGGAGGAGGCATAAAGCAGTGCTATACTTACTAGTATTTACAACTTTAAAAAGCGACAGCTACAAATATTGCATGCACTAATATACGAAATGTACAAAAACTTTAGATAAATAGTCCATGCACTATTACTACTAAAATATGCCATTTGTTGAAACTATCCCGTTTTATAATGAATCAAAATAATTTTCATTTATTTTATACTAGTTTAAAATTCTCTCTTTACTGGCCAACTTTGCCTCGTCAATGGTAAAAGAGAGAACAATTTAATAAAGTCTATGGTGAGAAAAGAATAATCCATTAGACGTATAATATCATGCTACAACCAACACCAAATAAATGCATATAAAAATCCAATAAAGTAAATATGAAAAAACCAATCCTGAATAATTAAACAAAAATAGGCCGACGACTATTATTTGAAGTCTCGATAGACTCAGATCTCTAGTTCTTTACTTAAGATCCCTTATGGATAAATTAAGAGAAGCATGTTCAAAACACCAGGGCAAAAAAGAATCCCTATTCAAAGTAAAGATTATTTTATGAAATTATACTTCGGATGTGTATTGTTTTCTAATATATTCAGGATGGTTTAGCATTATGAACTACTAACATGAACGAAATAAAAGAGTAAGCGTAAACAAGCGGGCGCGCGGCGAGCCAACAACGCTGTAACAAAACTAACGTGACACGAGAATGGCATTCTACAACTCAGAGAAAGTAAAATATTTCAACATTCATAACAACATCATTATTACTTGTGACATGTACTGATACTTAGTATGATATTTTCAATAACTTTTGTTTTAACTGATATAAAATGCCACCCTTAGGTCTTGAAGTGCGTTCAGTGATTGCATTTTACGTACATTTTACTTTCTCTGCAGCATTCAAAAACATAAAAAAAACTATAGTTTAGCTGTTCAGTCCGGCTACCATCGCATCGCATGCCGCTAAGGGATCGGGGAATCAAATAAACAAAACATAATTCTGAAATAAAACTATTAGCTTACGACTAGAACACTTTAAAAAAATCGGTTGTCTGTAAAGTCGGTTTACTGACGATAGTTGAACGTGACAACGTTGAAATGGAACGCCTCAGAGCGAGGTAACGCCGCATGACGTCATGTTTTTTCGTGCGTGCAGCCGGTTCCATCGAATTATAAGACGTTGTCACGTCAAAACGATTAATAATCGTTATCTTATTTATAACGTCATCACTTTTGACTTGTCTCATAGCTCAGGCGGTGGTAGCTCTGCCATTTGCGCTGTAGATTGTGGTTTCGATCTGGTTCGTTCCCTAACGAGATCAAACTTTTGTGTGTTGTGAGGTGTTTGGATGTTTTAATTACGAGTTATTTCGTATTTAGTGACGTAGGAACGTCTAAATAATGTTAATGCATCCTCAGTTGTTTTATTTATTTATCGATAACAGACGAGCTGTTGTTGTTGTTGCTGATCTGTCACAATGTTGAAATTGTGTTTTTGTTATGAAAAAAGTTAAAGAAGTCCTTTCCTTTATTGGGTAGGGCAGAGGGGAGGCGATCTAGTTATTGTACACCCCGTTATTACGACACCATTTAAGCCTCATGCACGCAGCAGCAATTCAATCATTGATTTTTATTTTTTTGTTCTGGCACTGGATTTTTATACCTGTGTTTGATACTACTTATACTTGCCCTTGATAGGGCGTATCCGACTTCGATAAGTTTGGTTATGTTTGAACATATGAATGACCCATAAGGCGAGCGTGCCGCACCAGCGGTCGCCGTAGTGCTAGAAAATATTTTAATACAAAACCTCAAAGGGGCTATCCCCTTAAATACCATTTAAAAAAAGAATACTTAATTGAAGGTTTTGAACTGCTACAGTATACATGGACCTTTACAATTTCAGAGTAGAAAAAAGTGGATTCGCTTTATCTAGGTGTCCATTAACTGGGTGTAAATTATCTAGGTGTTCATTAACTGGATGTACATTAACTGGATGTCCATTAACTGGGTATTCATTAACCGGGTGTCCATTAACTGGATGTACATTAACTGGGTGTCCATTAACTGGGTATCCATTAACTGGGTGTACATTAACTAGATGTACATGAATTGTGTGTACATTCTGCGGATTAGGGTAGAGTATAGGATGTGTTACCTTGTGCGGGGGGTTGGGGCGGGGCGGCGCGGGGCGCGGCGGGGGCGTCTTGTGGCTCTTCAGCGCGGCTGCGGCGCCCTCCGCACCCGCGCTAGCTGCAGCCGCAGCCGCCGCCGCCGCACTGGCGCGCGTGGGCGCGTGCAGCACCGCGAACGGATCGCTCTCCCAACCACCCTGCTATACAACGTTATGAAATGATTGTGATTAAACTCTAATTCTAATTTTTTCTTTCTCTAGTTATAGTATCACAGTGCCTGAATAATTAGCACTAATAACGTGGTCATGGAGTTGCATGCCGATCGTGAAGACTACAACAATCCCCCTAAATTATAGGGCTTATATCCACGAGCGGATATAATTAGACTGATGACTGACTATAACGGGTTTGAGTAGTACTCACATCGTCCTTGGCATGGTTGGCGTGGTTAGCGAAAGCGTCGCCCGCGAACGGATCCGCGCTCGAAGCGAAAGGATCCGCGCTGAAGCCCTGCAAGAGACAA
Organism: Thera obeliscata; assembly: GCA_947578465.1. Classification (NCBI taxonomy): domain Eukaryota; kingdom Metazoa; phylum Arthropoda; class Insecta; order Lepidoptera; family Geometridae; genus Thera; species Thera obeliscata. The sequence goes on from OX387913.1 coordinate 651,916, forward strand.
GCTACATAGCCAACTACTACACACGAAACACGCGTCTAGGGGGGAGATCTACGATATCACAACGTTACTTACCAGTTTTTTGTTTTTCTGTAGGTACCCGAAGTCCGAGTTTTACTACCACATTTCGTTATTTTCGTTTCGCCTACGTGTCTCTGTCTTTTGTAGGGAGAAAAGATGAGACAGCAAAAATACGTTACGTAGTTAGAGTTGCTGTCTCATCATTTTTCCATGCAAAAGAGAGAGACACGTAGGCGAAAAGAAATAAACATTTGGTAACGAAATGTTGTAAATGCACTGGGACTTTGGGTACTGTTACGATTTCTGTGCCAGTTTCAAAACAAAAATACGCTCTGGTATTGCGAACATGAGTATGAGTCTAGTATGAACAACTCCACTGTAGTTTGTATTATGGTATGACACTATGGGATAGAACTATAACACCAATCGATAAAAAAGCTGTTGCTTACTCAACAGTTACTTATAGCTTTTTACCACACAACATATACAAAGCTATGAAATCTACTGGATGGACTGGGTTTGTAAACGTACGTTTAAAGAGGCTTCATTTATACCTCACGACTTCTCATACAAACTTATTAATTCAATATCTTCGAAATTCATGAGCAGATTCTAATGAAACTTATACGGCTATGCAAGTAAATTAAAGCATTATTATATAGCCTCCTTATCATAAGCCTTGCCAGTAATACTGTCAACACGCTCTGATTTCATCTCTAAATATAAGCTGAATTGATATAGGTAGCGGCACATAACTTTAGCGCTGACCGTTAGATGTAAAAAATAAGGTACCTGAGGGGGGCTAGTGGAATGAAGGCGAGGCGTGCGTAGCGCTGATTAGCTCTCCAGTCGCACTCCACTCTCCGTACCAATAGGATACTCTGCACACATCCACATACGACGCATGCGCAGCTATCCCCTCCGCTTATCGCTCAGAGCTAAAGTTATGTGCCGCTAGTGATAACCAAAGGGATGAATAGGTGTAATACCTGTGATGCGGGTGGGTGGGTCGCGGCAGGCGCGAAGGGATCGTGCGCGGGTGCCTTGGAGCCCGCGGGGTACTCCTTGAAGGGATCGCTGTCAAACCCGCCGGCGCCGTTCGAGAAACCGTTGCTATGGCCAAACTCGTCTTCCTGCAATTTTTATCACGAAATGTTGTGAGTGCAAATAATGTTTGATTGGCATTGCCAAGTAGAACAGCGTAGGTACAGCTAATTGACTTGACTGTCAATTTATATTTGGGTATTTATATTTAAAAATGATAGGTTCTTAGTGACGCTGAAGTCCCGAAATATGCGTTACGCTGCCTCGGTTTTCATTAATTTATTGGAAAACCAACAGATTACAATAACTGAATAATATGAACGCTAGGAACTAGTGAGTCAATTACAGGTTTTCACGGATACAAAACAATCTAGAAAAAAATACTGTGTTTAAAACGCCGTGAGTCGACATAATATTGAAGATGCAACAGTGCATGCATGTTTTATGTTGCTTAGTGCCTGTTCAGCCGCTGCTTGACTGAACTCGTGCAAGCCTTTGAACTCGTGCAAAATAGGTAAAAAAAATATACGCATAATGTGCCATCAAAATTTTTTTAGGACATGCCTTATTATGCGCATCGTGGTCGCATGCGACTGATCGAAGTACGAGAAGCAAGGTGATACATTTTGCTGTCGGAGCTCCGGCGGATTTTTTGACGTGACAACGTCTTATAATTCGATGGAGCCGGTTGCACGCACGAAAAACATGACTCATGCGGCGTTACCTCGCTCTTAGGCGTTCCATTTAAGGCTTGAAGTGCAAGCGAGAGCGCGGAACGAGCGACAAAGAGGCACGCACGGCCTCCGCGTTCGGTAGCGTTCGACATCTGCCTCTCTCCAACTTGAGTGAGCGATGCGTCCGCGTGGACAGCTGAATGACGTTGTGACGTTCAACTATCGTCAGTAAACCGACTTTACGGACAACCGATTTTTGAAGTGAAAACTTCTTTAGCGGCGTTGAGCACTTTTTCTGTAATGGGTATAAAATCTTAAACTCGCGTCAGCGCGTCAGGACACGTGACCTGATCGAAAAAGCGTAAGACGGATGGAGAGTAGACAGCTATCCCCTCTCTACGGCGCGGCGAAAATGTATGCCTGGGCCTACTGTTTCGTTTAGGCAGCGCAGGGCGCTTGCGCGAATGTTCGTGTATGTTACAGCGTGCCAAATAACAAACAAGCCCCCCCTAACCATTCCAAAATATCAAACATGCTCAACGTTAATAATCAAGTTTTCACTTCTGCTGGCACTCCCGGAGTGCAACCCGTATTATTATTTTTTTTATATTGTCGCTGGAGTCAAGGTCGGTTAGCCCGCGAGGTATAGGCATGCATGTAGTGGCGGGTGTATACAAGGATACGCATCACTGCTAACTCTTATTTCCTTGTAGTAAGCGTCATTTTTGTTTGATTTAATGTAACGTTGAGTTGTACCCTACTGTACGTACGAGTGCGTCGTTGGGCGTGGCGCCGCGCACCAGCTTGTCGAGATGTTCCTCGGAGTAGTGCGGCTGCGGCGGCGCATGCGCACGCCCCGCGCCCGCCGCCTCCGCGCATGCGCTCAGCACGCGCACCTGCTCCTCCAGGTGGGATATCTTGATGTTCGCCTGCGGGATAACATATACATTCATGGAACGGGTTCATCATCCAGCCAACCAACCAGCGAGCGTTTTGGCGTGAATTTGAAAATGTAAATTTAAATGTACTTTTATTGCACAAAAATCTTAATTTTCTACAGAAATATGATATATTTTAGACATAATAGATCCTTCTGAGTATAAATAAATAAAATAAAAAATTAGTCGTCATGCCTATTCCAACAAACCTGACTGATGAGCAGCACTTGCTTGCTGTGCTTGGCGGTGAGTTGTTCCGCCTCCTGCTCTGCTTGTGTGACGTCACGCTGCAGAGCCAGTTCCTTCTCCCGCAGCGAGAGATGCGCGGCGCGACGCACCGCCACCTCGGCTTCCGTGTCGGCGGCCGCCGCCTCCTGGGCTGCCACCTGGGAGCGGAGCTTCTCCACCTTGCAAACATTAAAACGAACATTTTATAGTTAAGGGGCCGGCGGATGGCAAAATTCAAGGGATCCTCAGATTATGTACAATTTTTTTTAAAGAATATCTTGCCTATTAACACGTTATGAATATTATTACCTGAGTTTTTAGATCATTGAGCCTCTTTTGCGCTTCGCCTTTTTGGTTTTCTAACTGTTTTAACGTCGCCGTCAGCGTGTCCAATTCGCTCTGTAAACAAAAATACAAATATAAATCAATCGAAACATCTTATCCTCAACAGCGGCAAATATTCTATTCTATAACTAGTGTCTATTTTTTAATTTTATGAATGGTTTGTTACGCGTTATGTCGGTCGCTCAACAACCGATTAAAAATCACTTTTATTATTTGGAAGAATATAAGTCCTCTCTCTCTTTGGCCGCGATCTCTGTCAGAGCATGACGAATTCCCGCGCGAGTGCGTCGATCTCTCGGCATTGCCTGCAGTTCATCCGCCTCGTTAGCTCCCGCGCTGTTCTCTCTCTCTCTCTTTTGTCGCGATCTCTGCCTCCAGCGTGACACGTTCCCACGCGAGTGCGTTGATCTCTCGCCATTACCTGCAGTCCATCCGCCTCGTTAGCTCCCGCGCTGTTCTCTCTCTCCTTGGTCGCGATCTCTGCCTCCAGCGTGACGCGTTCCCGCGCGAGTGCGTTGATCTCTCGCCATTACCTGCAGTCCATCCGCCTCGTTAGCTCCCGCGCTGTTCTCTCTCTCCTTTGTCGCGATCTCTGCCTCCAGCGTGACGCGTTCCCGCGCGAGTGCGTCGATCTCTCGCGCGATCGCTTCCATCTCGGGCGTCGGCTGCGGACCCAAGGTCGGCGCAGGCTCTGGTTGCTGATAAATAAACAAAACCATGATTAATAAAGGAGGTTCACAATTACGTTGTTTTTTATAATATTTGTTATTGCATAATTTCGTTGTTTATGAACCCTAAAGCAAAAATGGTTTCCGTTATCCGGAAAGTAGTATTAATTCCAGATCCATCTCATAGAAATTTCATACAGGGTGTCCCGTAAATAATGGATCAAACGTAACGGGTAGGTAGCTTACCTCATTTCCAACAACTAATTTTAACAGTAAAAAAAAAACCGATAAGGGAACCAAGATATTTTTTTTTTTCAAATTTTACTATTTTCTGTACCAGCATTCAGTGTTTTTGATGCTGTTGCTGCAAATGGTATCATATTTAGGTGTGATTTTTGACAAAAATTTCTGAATAGTTTACAAATGTTATAAGATACCGTTTTTTTAAATAACTATTTATTTGCCTTAGAAAAAAAATCTTGAATTGAAAAGTTTTGTTTTTACGATGAAAAGACCAGAATTGGAAAAATTCTCCTGTAAAAAAAATGTATGACAACAAAGTGTACCATTATTTTAAAAACTTGTAAGATCACTAAGGTTTGCAAATTGGTATAAAACTTACGTCTAGTCCTTGCGGTTACAAAGATATTGCTATGAATCTGACAGAGGGGGCAAATTACGAAATAAAATAAAATTTGAAAAAGTGTGCACAATTCAACTATTTTCTTAAAAATGTTTAGGTAGCACAGCGTATCAAAAAAATTAGGAGGTTAAATTAAAAAAAAATACAAATAAATCGTTTATTTTGTTTTTACAGTAAATGTTCAAACTGACGTCCCTCTACGAGAATGCAAAGTCTGCACCTCCTAATAAAGGAAGCTCTTATCCGACGGACAAAATGGATGTTGTTTATTTCTGATACAGCAGATTGGATGCGCTGACGTAATTCTTCTTACCCGTTACGTTTGATCCATTATTTACGGGACACCCTGTATAAATCGGTTTAACAGTTTGGCCATGAAGTCGGTTTCTCAAGTTTTTTAAACTTGCATTATCTTGAGCAACTGGTTGCGGGACAACTTGTGCTGTGGGGGTTAGAGTACCTGCGGCTCCGGCGGCGGGATCATGTTGATGGCGAGCGCGGCGGGCGGGGCGTCGCCGCGCAGAGCTCGCTGCACGAGCCACATCGCCAGCGCGAACTGGTTGCGGGACAACTTGTGCTGTGGGGGTTAGAGTACCTGCGGCTCCGGCGGCGGGATCATGTTGATGGCGAGCGCGGCGGGCGGGGCGTCGCCGCGCAGAGCTCGCTGCACGAGCCACATCGCCAGCGCGAACTGGTTGCGGGACAACTTGTGCTGTGGGGGTTAGAGTACCTGCGGCTCCGGCGGCGGGATCATGTTGATGGCGAGCGCGGCGGGCGGGGCGTCGCCGCGCAGAGCTCGCTGCACGAGCCACATCGCCAGCGCGAACTGGTTGCGGGACAACTTGTGCTGTGGGGGTTAGAGTACCTGCGGCTCCGGCGGCGGGATCATGTTGATGGCGAGCGCGGCGGGCGGGGCGTCACCGCGCAGAGCTCGCTGCACGAGCCACATCGCCAGCGCGAACTGGTTGCGGGACAACTTGCCCACGCTGTTCGTGTCGCATAAAGCCCTGACGATATCAACATAAACCTATTTAGGTATACACATTACCAACACTGCAACACTGTTGTTGCCCGGACTCTTAAGAGGCCGGTGTCCTCATGAACACCTACAATAATATTTATTTATTTATTCAATGTCTCAAAGGTCTATTAGTGTACGGTCTTGAAAGAATACCAGCGCTTATAGCTTCCTCCCAGTTTGCCAGTGGGCATTTTGACTCTTTTGCTGCTATAGCAAAAAGAAACACGAAATTTTGTCCAGAGTAAGTACATGTTTTAAACTGGTTTGTGTGTGGTGATGTAGTAAATTAATCATTGTCTTTGTCTATGTCAATAAGCTATAAACCAAACTAAGCTTAAACGAAATAAAGCAAAATAAGTTCATAAGTTCACCATATAGACAGGTTAATCCTGGTCGCGGCACCCACTTGTCATACCCTCACCCTCCAACACTCACCATATATGAGCCAAGGTATGCTGCGGCAATCCCGTCTCCAGGAAAGTATGTTTGATCTCCGCCCCAGAGACATATCCGTCCATATCCTGGTCAGCGGCGGCGAACTGCGCGGCGTACTGCGCTGCTTCCGAAGCGCTCACCACCCAGCCGGAGGAGGGAGTCATCGGGATCGGTGAGGGGGCCGCTGCACCGGGTAGGGGGGACGTTGACATCACTGGAGTGCTGTTTGGAGGCTGTGGGCATATTTACACTTTTGTAACTAATATGATTAAAAGTCTCGATCGTCCACCTCAACATAACGTAATTGATTTTAGGATTTGATTGATAACCGAGGATACCAGAGGTGAGTTGATGGAGTTGTTAGGCCGCCTTCAGGCCTCCGTCATGGGTTTCAGTCAATGTCATCTTGTCCTAATTCCACTTTAACTCCTTTCTTATCTATGGAATCTTTCACACTGTTCGTCCATGTTTTCATTGGCCTACCTTACATATCCATCAACATTCATACTCATGATGAGTATGGATCTCCTGGTAATATTTCCCCGTCAAAGCTTCAAGTGTAACAGCTGAATACCTTAAATCTATTTGGTTAGAACTTTGGCTTCATCAAAGCCTTAAGTTTACCACGTAATGAATACTCACACTAGAAAAGTCGAGCAGCCCCTCCAACAGCGACGCATTAGAGTGCGGCGGCGGCGGCGTGGGGCGCGGGGGGCGCGCGTGCGGCGAGGGGGGCCGCGAGGGGGGCCGCGAGGGGGGCCGCGAGGGGGGCCGCGCGGGCCGCGCCCGGCTCAGCTCGGGAGGGAGGGTCGTGGGGACCGCGTGCTTCTCCAGCGCTTTGTACACGAGGTGCATCGCCTGTGCCGGGAATAAGCAATCAATTCTTATTCATTTGAAGTAATTCTTCTTGCATTCTTATTTTAACTTTTTTGACTGGCTACTTAGCTCAGTTGGTAGTAGATCTGCCTTCTGAGCTGTAGGTCGTGGGTTCTTCTGGCGGGACCTTTTTGCGTGACGCCTGACACGTGTTGTTCGAACTTTTTTAGGTTCTACGACACGCCGGTTTCCTCACGATGTTTTCTTTAACGGTTTAGAGTAAAGGCATAGTGCACATACATTTTTCGACACAAAATCTCATTGGTACACAACTAGATTTGAACCCACGAGCTTAGGCGGGACTGCTACCAATAGACCAGCAGTTCTCTGAGTCCAAGACTAATACTCTACGAACAGGTTAGGTATACATACCACCATAAACTCATGCCTGTCCAGCATTCCATCCTTGTCCTGGTCGGCGAGGTCCCAGATCTTGCCGAGCGTGTCCAGCGGCAGCTTGGATTCCATCAGGACGCCTTTCACCTGCAATGTTATAAACCAAACTCATTTAGAACATTGTCATTGCATGTATTTCAACTAAAGAGGAAGCATTTTCATCTACTGAGTACCTACATTGCGGTTTTGAATTACATTACATAAATCTTCTTTCGATGTAATTCTTTACATATCAAATGTAAATATGTATGTGTGTAAATATAAGCAGTCCCAATCCCATGGCATGGCTCCAGATGCCTAATTGCTAAAAACAGTGTGTAACCTAGTCTATAGGTACTGTAATATTAGAAGTCTTCAAAAGGACCGAAACAGATTGCGCCTTGATCAGTAAAAAATCATCGAATGAATAATAAATAAAATTATATTTTATTTATTTTAACACTGCCGACGGCAGCGTTGGAATGTCGCTGTGCCATTGAATAATTATTAAGACATAGAGACTGTTAATGTGTTCATCTTTTAACTTTTGTGACATTATAAAATCTTCCTTCTCCTCCTCCATCGGTCCGTCACTGCTGAGGATCGTGACGTCTTTGTGCAAGAACCTTTCTTACGGTTTCCCTCCACTTAAAAAAAATATAATCTATGAAATGTTTAACTTATTCCTGGTTTGGTTTTTCCATAGACAATGGTTACGTCTTACACCACGTGGATCATTATGAATAACCAGATTGTATAGAAAAATTTCTTATCATAAGTTACAATGAAGCAGAGAGGTCTAAAAGATACAGATTGTGTGTATTTGTTGTTTGAGATTGGTAGTGAATACATTACCTTATTCCCAGCAATAAGTCCATTATTGGGTTGCAGAGTATCAAACAGCTGGCTGTACTTGTCTCTCTCCGCCGGCTTCATGCTCCAGTCCCCGAGCGGGGCTAGCGCCCCCGCGGGGGCGGGGCAGGGGGAGGGGGCCGCGGGACGCGCGGGGGGAGCCACCTTGGGAACGTCACCCTGCAACAATACCACCATTGTTACCGAACAAGCTCTTCTTCGTTTGGGGCTCAATACGTTTATCCAAGCAGCTGTGTACAAGATGAGGGTTACACAGAGAGCCATGGAGCGTGCCATGCTCGGCATCAAGATTTTAGACAGAGTTCCTAATATTACTTTTGAAACTATCATGGTTTTTAACACTATTTTTATGAAACAACGGGATATTTACCATGATTAAATTTTTCTGAGTTGACTTCCGATAACAGTTCATCCGTGATCATGGTGCATGCAACTGTGCCGAAATATCGGAAGTCAACTCAGAATAGTATATTTCATTACAAGTGCGGAAAAGCTGTCATTGCAAAGAGTTCCGACAAATGTCTACCCGAGCCGAGGCGCAGCCGAAGGCGAGGGTTGACAGTCGGAACAAGTTGCAATGACGGTTCCGCACGTGTACTGAACGACTATTTTTAATACAGTCGCGAAAAAATGAAGCAATTTATTAAAATAATAAAATACCATTTGCTTTTTTCTCTTCTCTCCACGCAATAAGTTCTTCGTAGTATGCATGTAGCGACTTTTTGACTTTTCCGGTAAAATGTTCTCCGAAGCATTTTGTGCAATTATACTGAGTTCCGGTGGTGTTCATTCAAAAAAACTAGGCCCTAGGGTCGAAATTACTCATTTTGTGCAACAAACAAATAAACTCGCAAGGAAAATTTCAGAAAAATGGCGCCAACCGAAGAATTTTTTTTTTTTCTTTTCGCTCCTTCCGAAGCAGGCTATAGTACCAAGATCATATCGCCTAGTCTTACGTTTTGTTTTTTCCCTTGAGTTGGGTTTTTAAAATTTACGTCTTTCGTAATTTTTCTATAGGTGAAATTTATATCAATAATTGAGCCAACCGTAGAATATAAGCAGAGATTTTTTTTTTCTTCAGCCATTCTGGAAGGCAAAGGGAACTATACCCATACAGCCAAGTCTTCAGTAGATTTATTTTATTGATATGAATTGAAAATGAAATTTAATGAGATGAAATGAAATGAAACCTAACATAATTGAAAGAAATTAGTAGCTTCTTTTTAGAAATAATACGTATTTGCATGAATCATAAAATCTTCGATGAATTTTTTTAGTAAAAACTTCATGGTTGGTTTTTCTTTTTAGACATTATTTTGACAGTTGGGAAAGAAAAAGCACTAGTGCGGGAAAGGTAAAAAAAAAGCACGCGTGTGTAATAGCCCACATCCCGAACGCTATACGTCCCTGCAATACGCCACTTTTTGAGCAACTGTATTAAAAAAATTTAATCATGGTAAATATCCCGTTGTTTAATAAAAATAGAGTTCCTAATATCGAGATCCGAGGACGTACCAAGGTCCAAGACGTCGGCATACGAATTATGGAACTCAAATGGAGTTGGGCAGGACACCTGGCAAGGCGTGGTGACGACAGGTGGTGCAAAAGATTGATGGAGTGGTGGCCGAGGACTGGGAAGAGACGCGTTGGACGTCCATTAGCACACTGGGTTGACGACATTACCAGCGTCGTGGGCCGCAGTTGGATGAGGGCAGCCCAGGATCGTGGTAAGTGGCAGGAGCAAAGAGAGGCCTATGCCCAACAGTGGGTTAAGTCGGGCTGCGGATGATGATGATGATGTTTATCCAGTTGTATCACAACGATTGCTTTGAAATGTCTTAAAGCTTGGTGAGTCTATGTGCCAGTACCACGCCTAACACAGACGACAAACTACGGCTTGGTTTCTACAGTTTTTATGTATGATCTTTTCACAGAACAAAAATGCTATGTCGTGTTTCGACTCACTAAGTTGGACTAGCACACTGAAACTTCACAGTTATTATTATTTTGTAAAAGGATCATACAAAAGCAGTAGGAACCAAGACGTAGTTTGTTGCCTGTTCTTCTAGGCTTGGTCGCGTCGACCTGGCACCTAGACTTACCTAGTTTTGACGTTTCAAAGTGATCCTTGTGATGCCACTGAATAAACGAGTTTTGAGTTCTAGGTCTGCTCACCATGCTTGCGGAGGGTATTATAACTAGGTACGGGATAAAAAGTTGATCAACACTTTTGGGTTTTTCGATACTTTTGGGTTTTCCAACCCTTTTTCCTCCTGATAAGCAATGTAGATAAAATATGGCAACTGTGCATTGATAATCTTCTAATATCTAAAATTGAATCGTCAATTTTTTCATGAACTTCCTGTTAGTAACTGTTACTGCAGGTCACATTTAATCCAACTTTGACTTTAAATCTACTGTAAACTATGACGGTAGATACATAAAAAAGTCTTCATTGCACACCACAGTTACATTCAAATTAAAAAAAAACCATTAGGCATTAGCTAGTACGATGAGCAGTCTTATCGCTGAGTGTGGTCACTTCCAGACCATTACAAACCACAATACTCAGATACAACCAATGTGACGGTAGCACAAGTTTTTTTTTAAATTACTTAACTTCTTAATTTCTTATCTTATCTAGCCCCAAAATAAGTAGAGCTTTTACTATAGGAATTGGTTCCCATAGTAAAAGCTGGTATAATACTTGTTGTATACATATTTTTATAGTAAATACATACTTACCCCCGAATACTGAAACGCAACTGAGACGTGATTAAATCTGAGTTGCGTTCAGTATTCGGGGGTTAGGCCCGTATTCCGAAACAGCGCTTGAGTCTGAGTCGAGCCTCAAGCATAGATTTTATGACAGTTCTTCATTGAAAAGTGTCAACTGTTTCGGAATAGGGCCTTAGACTACAATATAACACCCAGACAAAAAAACAAACAAAAATCTGTGTTCACCATACAAATATTTTTGTTCTCGGTGAGGGTACCCCGACGGCGCAGAAGGCAGAGTTATTGCCAACTGAGCTAAGAAGCCAGTCAAAGATGAAAGAACACTTACGACTTTAGGCGGCGGTGCCTCGGAGTGAATGTTGCTCATGTTGATATCTTTCCCGGCCTGCGCCAGCGCAACCAACTTCAGGGCGACGAATAAGCCCGCCTGTAACAAGCGAAACAAAACGTCAATCATCATGCTACAAGTTTTAAAATAAGACACGTTCCTAATGTGCGTAACCTGCGATGCAATGCTTTATTATGGGCGAGGGTTACCACTTAACATCAAGTGGAGCATATTGTTAGTTAGCCACCCACCATCAGCGAATGTATTCTATGTAGTTGCCCTACTCGAACCGACCACATTTTTAAGATCACGAGAAGTCGGCGAAGGACTTAGTTCTGCCTATTAGGTACTCTGTTCCGGCAAAATTTTCTGGAAAATGTATGATATGTAGGTATTTCAGTTCTACACTAAGTACAGCATGGCGCTACAATGGCGATATTCAATTAATTAGTGATGCGTTAGATCAATCCATTTCAATCATCAACATATTTGCTCATAAATGTAGAATAAAATCTGGCCAAGTGCGAGTCGGTCTCGCGCACGAAGAGTTTCATACCATTGTCCTTAGAATGGGCAAAAAAACATGTTTGTTGTCACCTTAAACAATTTTTTCTTCTGTTTTTAGGTATTTGTTGATATAGCGGCAAAATAAATCAATCAATCTGGTGACAGACGGACACGGACAGTGGAGTTTTAGCAATAGGGTTCCGTTTTACCTTTTGGGTACAGAACACTAAAAATTAACTCTACATCTCAATCAGCAAGGAAAGCGTGCAAAATCGATCGCAACAGTTAATATTCGATACAACATGACGGATGGCAATCATAAAAGCGACGGAGTTATAGGTAATCCGTCGGATTCTTAAAGGAAATTAATGTTGGTGGAAATTTCAAAGAGCGTTTCCTAGCCCCAAAATAAGCAAAGCGGAGCTATGGGAACCAGATATTTTTTAAATAAGTAATACAAAAAACCATAAATAAGTACGTAAGTGCCTTTAAGTTGAGCAGAGGTAGACCAAAGAAAAACTGAACTGTGTGAAAGATTACATGGCTAAAACAGGAGTGAATGCAGAGATGGCAGCTGACAGGGGAAAGGAGGAGGTTGTGCCGACTCCACATAAAGTGGGATAAGGGCAGGAAGAAGATTGTAAGTGCCATCTCATCATTCACTTTTCGACTCGTAATATCAAACGGGGTTTTGGATGGGTAAAATGTTTTTAAAATTGACGAGACAGAAAACCTCTCTTCTGTATTCTGTGGCTGACGTTATAAATATCAAGAGGTGAAGAATAATGAGCTTGAGAAACCGATATTTTTCTAGTGCTAAGAATAGCCCCCTCAAAAGATACAAAAATAGACCTCCATTGTACGACATTTACGAAACAATAGCTTTTTACAGATACCAAATTCCAAAAGCACTTACGTATTTCTTTCCAAAGGGTATTATTTTTCAACTTTTAATGGTCTTCGGAGATAGGTCAAGTAAGTTTGAAAAGTACTTCTCTAACCATGTCTTTTCTATGTTCTATGGTAGCCATCAATTTGGAATAGGTATCTACCCTAGCATACCGTATGAGGTTGCTAAAATTTTTATTTTGATCATATGGATTGTTAAGATTCAGGGGTTTTAAATTTAAAAGCCGTTGTTCTGATTACTTCTACTTCTCACGACAGAATAACCAGATAGCCTACCTGAAGTTGAGCAGTGTGTATTACGGCTTGTTCTAGAACTGTCGTGAGATACGTAATCAGTGCAAAGGGTGGGTAAAAGTAACACCTAGATGATTTGTTGGTTACAGCAGCTGCTACATCAATAAAATTATGAACATCGAGCGTAAAAGGTGTGATGTGTGTAAACAGTGTGATGGAAATAGCAGATGGCCCACCTGCTGTTACCTCGACCTTTGACACGTGCGCTACCTTCTACAGCACGCCCTCTGAAGACGTGCTCTATCACATTGGCACTGCGTCCACTCTAATACGTGTAAAGTGATAAGTCTCATACAATTGGAATTGACAACCATGACTTGAAAGGATATTGCAAGCATTACTGCTAAGCTAGAGATATAACGGCGGCATTACTACCCCAGACCAACTTCTCTCAACGAAGACTGGGCGCTGATAAGCCACGCCACACGTTCAGACAACAACAATGTAAGTTTACATACCAAAATACACAAACTTTCCACCAAACACCAAACTTTCCACAATCTTTCACAAATTAACTAAAAAACACTGAAATTGCTTTATTCAGTTCCATAGTGTACATCAATAGCCTCCCACATTTGAACACTAGTGTCAGTGAAGAGATAACGCGTTTATCATTGAATTCGTAATTATACACATCCTTCGCGCTGTGTCAATAGTTTAATAAAAACTGTCTTATTTGCTGTTGGTCATGGCGATAACGAGTGAGTAAATTAAGTCTAGTTGGTTAAATAAATTCTTAAGACTATTCTTTATTCAATTCTAAAATTAGTATCTACTTAAAAACAAGCAAGCAAGCAAACAAACTTACATACAGGTGAAGCTAATAAAAGCGTTATAATAAGGATAAGCTTGCAAGGCAAAGCTTGCTTGGTTGTTAAAGCACAGTAATTAAGCTCCCTATCAAAGTTCTATAACGTATTAAAGAATACAATCTCTTTGATACCGCCGATAAACTTCTTGTAAATGAACACTGCCAGTTCTACGTACCCAATCTCAGAAGAACAATCATTTCACAAGTTAATCGTAGTCAAGTTAATCCTATAAACAGCTCGTTCAATCAATAACCCTTCTTTATTGCTCGTAAAGATCGAATAAGGTTGACCACGAAAGAAAACGAGGTGTAGGACGCCCTCCACGCGATAGACAAGTAGATTTTGTGAAGATCGCGGGAAGTCGATGTATGGAGAAGGCTCAGAATCGTTATTTCCGAAAATTATTCGAGTCCTATGTACAGCAGTAGATGTCTTCAGGCTGATGATGATGTAGAGTTAGGTCTTGCCAAGTAAAATAATAAAGCAATAGCTGCAGCAAAGCTCATCGAACCTAGGCTGGGGTTACGTAACATCTCATCCTTGCCAAATATCAAGTAATAAAGTTACAAATTACAATGTCTGGGAGACATGGATATTTTGAATCAATAACTTTGTTACTGGAGCGTCTGACTAAGGCTCGGTTTAAAAACAATGGTGCTTTACTTTTCGTAGTGCTAAACCCATGGACTCAAGAGGCACACCGGTGTGATGGACGCCACGACATAGAAGAAATAATATGTTTCATAACATGACCAGTTAAAATGAGAAAAATGGATGTTTAGATATTTGCGGCTCAATCACGATCATGACCTAACCACAGGAGCGAATTGGAAGAAACTTTGAACTAATTTAGATTGGAGGATTAACATAAACTAGGCTACTTTTTATCCCGAAAAAATGACGGGAACGGGGAAAAAAATCGCACCCGAGCAAAGCCGCGGGTCGCCGCTAGGTACAAATAAAGTTAAATCCAAATAATTTCATTGTAATATCACGTCTAGCTAAATTCCATAGTAAATTGCTTTGCCACTCTTTTGGTACGAGCCACTTGTAGGTAGGTAACCAATATAAAAAAAAAAGCGAGTTCCCTAATACTGCCAAGGTTTAGACCTTCTGAATTCTAAGATTATGTGATGACTGACTAAACCGAGTACCGAAACCAGTGGACATCTGGTTTCGGTATTCATCGACATTCATCGCTCATCACACAAAATTAATCCCATGATGTAACAGTTATTGAGATGAGTGGGAACAAACAAAACACAAATAGATTAAAGATACCTTCGGCAAGTTTATCATGGGCAGGTTTTTCCGCAAGTAGGCCGCTGGTGGGCCCTTTTTGCGTGATCCTTGACACGTGTTGCTCGAACTTTTTTAGGTTCTACAACACGCCGGTTTCCTCACGATGTTTTCCTTCACCGTTTTGAGAGTACTGGCATAGTGCACATAAATTTATCGACAGAAAAACTCATTGGTACACGAGTGGATTTGAACCCACGACCTTCGGAACGGAAAGCGGGGCCACTACCACTAGACCACCAGTGCTCTCTAAAGATACCTTACCAGCATCTGAAAAAATATACCTGTGTTCGATAGCAATGGCATTGGATTTGCTAAGTGAACACTATCCAAGAAAATAACTTTGTAGATAAGGACCATATCAGGTTGATTGACAGACATATTATGCATCAGAATGTACCTGATAAGTGAGAAACAATGAAACGACTGTGGAATCTTATTTGTAACTAGCAATCCGCCCTGGATTCACATGGGTGCAAAAATTCAAAGCTTTCTTCAAACTTTTTTCTAAACCCATTTTATGCCCATGCAAAGCCAGGGCTTGTTGTAGTAAAAAATATAGCTTTAAGTACTCAGGAATAATGTAGCTTTCTAACAGTGAATGAATTTTTTAAATCAGTTTTTCAAATAACTTCATATAAGTATGATGATACTCAAATTCTTAGATTATGGCTACTTGTCTCAATTTTATTATTTTTCCCGAATACACAGGAATATAAATCAAACTCACTTTATCCAGGTAGCCCTTTCCTGAGGGGTCGGAGAGGTCCCATATCTTGCTGAGCACCACATCGCTGAGTCGAGACTTCTTGAGGAACCTCGCAGCGTCGAGAGCCTGCACAGCTCCTGAGCCATTTGGATCAACCTGTAATCATTTATTTTCAGTAATAGTGTGGTTTGAGATATTCATTTCTCAATGAATCTGTCTTTTAAGAAATTAATACAGACAATAACTCAATGTTATTGTGCACGAAAGGAGCCTCGTTGAGGCGCACTTAAAATCCTTTCACCACACTTGGTTCGAAAGAATCAGTGACACAATAAGAAGAAGAAGACTCAATGTTGCATTGTTCTTACTGGTTTCTATAAACTGAATAGCAGGCCAACAAATTCCAAAATGCACAGCGCTTACTTACTATATAAAAAACGGACTCTGGTTTATCCTAGACCATGGCCTTATTTGTTACAATGAAAAAGGTGCAAAATAGCAAGAATAGGAGAATTACAACTTATAAAACATTATAAGCCTCTGATAAACATTATCAAAGTAGTATACAAATAGTTAGGTGACTTACAGCCACACTCAGATTCTTTATTCACACTTCAATACTGATTTCTGATAAGAAATGAAAGGCTGGCAAAGGCCACTCAAAACAGAATGAATAAGAAATAAAGTAACCATTTACGTCTCAAAGTAAGACTGTCTAGTTCCTTACATAGAATACTTCAAGGTGTCCTTCATGAAGAAATATTCTTCTAATCCCTGATTAGCAGGTACACAGGGTTGAATAACTGCTGCTCTTGTGACCTCTACGGGGTAAGACTTAATAAGGCAATTTGCCTCAGCAAATTAACTGACATTCTGTTAGCTCAATTTAACATCGTTGTATTTTTATTACCCCATTATCAGCTATGGCAGGTCGGTATAAGCACCCAAAGACACAGGAGTATGGTTCATCTAAAAATGTTTTCTCACCTGGTGATAATATGCTTCGTATATAGCACAGTGGGTCCCTGCCACCTGCAATGGTTCAAGCCACATTTTCAAAACTTAGTAGTCGATACACACTAATTACAAACGTATTTGTATCTTGATGGGTGTGACATTAGACACAACGTAAATCGCTCGCGTAGAAATACATGTAATTGCAAGGTCAGCTTAGCGTGTTTAGGTGAAATACTACCACCAATACCACTATTAGTAATTACACTATTATTTGAATCACACACTAGTAGTATTGTACGCGATAACACCGAGAAAATCGGATTCAGATCCGACGAGGAATTCATTCACAGAACACCGAACTTTGACACTGGCCAATTTCTTCAAACATTGTCAGCATTAATTTATCACTGCTTTGACCGGTCGACTGATGAATTATCTCCAGTTTGAGATAGACAAAAGCACGAGTTACACCGCAATTTCTTTTTTAGTTCGTAATTATTTCTACATGAGTGGGTGAAGGCAAGGCAGCCATTTTTTACATCTCCTCGGTCGACCAATCAATAAGCTGCCATAGACTATACTCGTTTGACATTACGACCGTGCCTGTCATCCACTTACGTCTATGGTTATTTTTCAAATCAATATAATTTTAGGGTTCAGTGAAAAACCAATGCAAGCCAAAATAAAAAAAAAAAAATAAAAAAAAAAAGCAAGCCAAAATCATTATTATTACTACTTTGGGGATTGGGAGTTACTTCACTTAAACAACCTTTTACATAATTACTCCATTTATTTATGTTCCCACTTTTAGATCACAGCCGCACCGGCCGTCAGCGCGCAGTAACTCACGGTCGCCCATTCGTCCGTCTCACATGCACACTGCAACTGCTGACATCCGCACATTCCACATACATACTTACATGTCCCTACACTACACCCCCCAAAATTTTACAAATAAAAATTTTTAAAATAAAAGAATTGTCCGAAAGAACCTAAAACACAAAGACTTATCCTTCCACTAGGCCAATTACAGTTAGATACAGTGCATTCATAGCGCGGTCCACCACAAAGCAAATTCGCTGTCGCTGCAGTCGCTTGCTACATTGCAATGTGGTGTATCGAGTTACCAAGTTATCGCCGCTGTACCTACCGGCGATTACCTACTACAATGTCTCTAAAAATGTACTTAATGAACTTAATTTAATATTCATCTAAAAAAAAAATATTGGAGGCTTGACACTTTTATGATGCTACACACACATTGATGATTTACTTTGATACACAGATTCACTTTGCACTACATGGATTTACTTTGTACTTAAACACGACATCACTGATGGTGCTGCTGCACAGTGAAAGGTGCAGCTGGTGCTGCCATGGGTGTGGCCGCCACCTGCAGGCCACGACCATGCACTTGCCTTTGGAACCATAATTGCGTTCTGCGTTTTAAATGGTTCCAAACGAAAAACACGGCGAAAATGATTAGTAGTATTATGATACCCATTATCATGCAGTTCATAGTTGATAATTGCTCCTTGGAGGCCTCTCCTCCACTCTGGGCAATAATGACTTCTTCTCTACTCTGTTGCTTGCCCATATTTGATAGTAAAAGAGTATACAATTTTGTTAAACTCCAAAAGACTAATTCCATCGAATTTCAATAATGCAATGAATTGAAACTAATTATTACCTTACCACGTTGTGTGCATATTGCAACGTTTACATTTTTTGTATTTATTTAATGCTAGTCCTGCAAACTAGTCTACATTGATAATCACAATTCGAATTTATCACACATGAATAATTACACAATAGAAGTGAAACTAGTAAAATTTTACAAAATAAGGATGTGTTACAATGAAATAATATATTAATATAAAATAAAATAGTATTAAGTATAAATGTTTTTTGTATTTTTATTTTTATTTTATTTTAAAATACCTAGTTATTTATTTAGTTTTAGAAATTAAACCTTACAGGTCGCTTTATACAGCGCCCACTTCTAGTTACCTTACTGTTTCTAGTTTCAGTTGCGACTTTCACTTCTATATTATCATTAGTTATGGGTTTCCTTACGCTGTCATTTTCTCTAGGGTTGGCATCATTGTCATTTGTGTGGTCATTTAATAAAAAGGCTGGTTTCAGTCTATCTATTGAGACGTTGACTATCCTATTTGGTAACTGTATTGTGTAAACCTTACCTCTCCTTTTGATTACATGGTAAGGACCATCGTATGGTGTAGTCAGCGGCCTACGCACTGCATCGTTTCGTATGAAAACATGGTCACATTTACCTAGTTCGTTGTGTACAAATAATGTACGCGAATCTCGAGCACTTCTGGGAACAGGCTTTAACTTATCTATATTATGTCTTAGCTGATTCAGAAAATCATACTCACTGTTACTACGATTAACTGAGATGTTATAAAAATCTCCAGGTAACCGAAGTGTTTGACCATACAAATACTCGGCGGGACTAATTCCATTATCACTTCTTCCTACTGTGCGCAACCCTAATAAAACTGTAGGTAGTTCATTTAGCCATGACGTATGAAGTGTAAGACGAGCTGTTATTGCTTGTTTCATGCTCCTATGCCAACGTTCAATTATTCCGTTGGCCTGAGGTCTATAAGGACTACTACGAATTTTTTTTATGCCCAAAAGCTTTAACAACTCACTGAATAAGGTACTCTCGAATTGGCGTCCCTGATCACTTGTTAACCGATCAGGAGTACCAAAACGTGATATCCAATTTTCGTAAAACACTTTAGCTACAACTTCTGCTGTCATTTCTTTAATAGGTATTGCCTCTGGCCAACGCGTGAATCTATCTATCATAGTAATGAGATACTTATAGCCATGTTCAGTGGGTGGCAAGGGACCAACAATATCAATATGCACGTGCGATAAGTGGTTAGCTTCTGGGAATTGTTGCAATTCTGATACAGTATGCCTACCTACTTTTGACTTCTGACATTGTATGCAAGTTTTTGCCCACTGCCCTACATCTCGATTTAAACCTGGGGCATCATTCTCGCGCCGACCGGGATTATTTTTCGGTGGAGATGTCGTCATAGGTCGGTCAAAAAGTCGTGACAACCATCTTGGCGTATTCTCACGATTTCTTCCTTCAATTTTCTCGGTCGAAGTTCATGCGAGACGCAACGTCTAGTCCGGACTAGCCGAGACAGAACGCAGTATTCGAGATCTCTTGAATTTGATAGTGGTTTGACAAAACACAATATTATTTTCAGCAAAATTTTATTTTATTGCTTCTTTTCGAAGAGAGAATGGATTAAATCCTTGAGCAATTTATAGACGACCTCATTGTAGAAGCCTCGACAGCTATACGATATTTGGAAAACGCAGAAAAAGTGCGGGGTTGTGCAATGCCTTTGAGCTCTCCGTTTATGCTTATAAAAATCACTATAAGCTAAGTAAAGCATTGGCCTGGGAACTCATCGAAGATATTGTGCGGTCCCTACTTGCAGCAGAGAAAGATTTCCACTAAATCAAAGGTATAATGTGGTAACCTAACCTCTTACCAACCAAATATAATTCAATGGTGAGGAACCTTTGGTGGATATGATATGCCTCATAACAGCATAATAAGACAAGTCCCTACCTATAAGGCCTTACCGAAAATAATAAGTTAAATTAGTACACTGTTCTGCCATTGTGGATTGCAAACTAAGTATTATTTTATGTCAATTACATTATTTTTCTAGGTCTTCATCACATTATACTTCTTGGCACAGGGAGCTAGTCGGTACCGGCTATGGCTGAGCATCCTAATGGATCTGTCATATCTTCAGTATCAAGAGAATTCAAAAAATGGGTACACTTCCCAACGACCCCCGTTGAGGCAGTATCTAAAGATTGGGGAAGGTTTTTCAAGAGTTACCGGCACAACAGTCAACTCATAATATGATGAATAAAAGTGCAGTAATATATTAAATCAATGCTCTGATAAAAGCTTGTCTTTTTAATCATTATCATTTAAATACAAGAGATTTCATTACAATTCTTACCATACTGTTACCATAATTGGACTAGAGAACTTACATACAATCAAAATCAAAAATTACCTACATTATTAGAAAAACATCATAAGACTGATGGTTTCCAAACAGTCTCTACCTAAAAGAGAAATAAATAATATTTGTATACCTACTAAACTTTATATACCTACTATAGGAAAAAAATTAATAGACTGAATAAAAACCACATCTTTATTTACAAACATATAATTACAAAATTCACATGAAACCGTTGGGCTATTCGCAGACTGATTGCAAATAATGCTTCAAGCTCGATGGTTTGTACAGATAGACGAAGCAAAGTAAGTAAATAAGTCCTGCGTGCAGTGGTAGACGGTCAATATTGTTGCCTGATAGTACTTATATAATTTCCAGCACTATTTTTAGTCAACCATAACAGTGCTTTGCAGTAAATTCTCTTTTGGCTTCGCCAACCTTTCCATAATCAGATGTTCCTGCAACAAAATAAATAAATACAAATATGAATAAAAGCATTTATATATAGGCCTTTGCATCTATTGTAGATGATATAAATAGGCGTCAGGGGCAACTGATGATTACTCAAGCCCTACTCGAGGAACACTATAGTGCCTGGAACAGGATTTCAAAGTGATTCTTGCAATTTAACTGAATAAAGACAATTTTGATTTGATTTTAGATGGAATAGGCTTGCCCAGCACCTATACCAAGTAAATAGGTCTGTAATGCATCAAAACATCAAAACTAAAGATTTGGACAATTAAATAATAGTATTCAATGAGACAATGAATAATTATTATGATTGACAGGGATTTACACGAGTCTTTTAGTAAAATTTAACAGTGTACGTCTACTGCTGTTTGTTTATACTAGTCTCATCTGCTGTTTGAGTAGAAAAACCTCTATTCAGTTTTATTCGGTCATTTTCCAGCTTGGTAGGTAGGTACAGTTCCAAACATCTCATTAACACTTTGTAAATAACCCATTGAGCCCTACTGCTTATAGTTTTGTCCTTAATGCTAATATTTAGGGGATAAAATCATTTATTTACTTTACAAAAAACACAAACAAATTTTTCTTCTTCTTCTGAGATTCTGGTTTGAGTGTTGCCCGCTAGTGAAATGTATTTCAGTTAGTTCAATCAAAAAAATAGAAAATTATTAACCGCGTTTGTTTTTTCTGTTCTGTAAAAGCTGTTGTAAGTTTATCAGTAGACAAATAGATATAAAATAGTTGCTACACATATTATTTTTCATTGGGTGGATGAAAATTTATCATCATGATTTTCTTGTCCTTGTCCCATTATTATGGCCAAGGTTTTAAAAAAAAACAAAAAGACTAGCTTTTTGACCCTTAAGTCTTTGCAGCTCATTTTTGTGTTTGGCATTGAATATTATATCGATCTTTCTTCTCTTATTTCCTTCAAATAACATATTATTGAATAAAGCTTTTTTTTACACAAAGAAACTTACAAATAAACAAATATTTACAAAATGTACAAAATACACAAGAAACAGTTGAGCTATCTGCAGATCGTTACAAACGATCTAGAGAACATATTATTGTATTTGTGATATGATGATTTATTACGCTTTATGTACATAGACCGAAGAGTATAGTATGTGCACGTCTGTATAATAATGCCGTGTCCGTTTCCCTTCCGATGCAAAGTGTGTTGAATTTTGCGCCTGAGTATACAGACATTTTGAGAACCTGACGTTTTGCTACCTAGACGTTCTGCTATACAGACCATCTGATAGTTGGACGTTTTGCTACTTGGTCATTTTGCTAATTAGTCTTACTGCTCATTAGACCTTTTGCTCTGTTGGACATTTTGCTACTTGGACCTTTTGATCAGGAGGCAAAAAATACACCACTACTTACCACTTTGGAAGTGTCTCTCGCACAAACTATTCTGTTTAGAAAAAATGATATTACAAACCTCAACATAATTTTTGAAGACCTATTCACCCTTAAATGCCACACGTATGGGGACGATAACGAACACTATTTTCTATTCTACACTTCGACTGAAAAAAATTGTCGGTGAGAGTAAGTAATCCAACCGCTAGATCTAACGCCAAGACATAAGAATCAAATGCAAACACTACTACGTTGAAATGCCCGCTTACGTTCCGTTATTGGTCAGTTTGATACAATAAACTTGAATTTTGACATAAAAACTCAATTTTTCCCAACATTTTAGCTTTACTTATACGTAATTCACTTGAAGTAACAAATTGAAATATCATTTGATAGATAATTGAACAAAACACTAGAATAGTAGTAAATAATCGATCGATTAATCGTTCGATTATTGGATAAGCGTGTAACGTAACGCATCTCGGTTGAAAAATATGCCATCAACCGGGATAAAATGTCCTATTTCAGTGAGAATTGGCTTTTTGAGTATAGACAGACATTTTTCACTCGGGATAGCTTATGTTTGTCAGAGATCAATAGGCCGAGATCTTTTAGGGACATTGAAAATCCCGGTCGGCCCGAGAATCATGCCCCTGGCCAAAAAAATCTTTGCGATACTAACTTTCGAGTAGCTCTAATTCCGGGATGACTTGATTCATGTACTGTTTTAAAAGCAATTTTTCTAAAACTTTCTGGTAAATACGGTCTACATAAGCTGGTTGAATTTTCACAATAAATCATTTTATCACTATTTGGAATGAAAATTTTCTTTAAAGAAATATTGTCATTCTGTTCGTCTAATAGATTTTTCAATTCACAATCATATTCTTGAGCTGATGCTAATTCCACGTAATCAATTGACGTAGGACAGTGTATGGTTTCAATTCGCGATAAAGCGTCCGCGACAATGTTACTGTCAGCTTTTATGTACCTGATATCCGTTGTAAACTCGCTTATAAATAATAATTGTCTTGTTCGTCTGGGAGTTTCGCATTTACTTTCAATTTTGTTTATAGCATATGTGGGTTTATGATCAGTATAGATGATTAATTCTCGCCCTTCAAACATGAATCTGAATTGTTTTATAGCCATAAAAATTGCTGTCAACTCCCTATCGTAAGTAGAATATTTCTGTTGAGCATTAGTAAACTTCTTAGAGAAATATCCTAGCGGTAACCATGCGTTATTTTTCCACTGCTGTAGTACGCCTCCCGCGCATGTGTCTGATGCGTCAGTCATTAATGACAATGGAACATTCGGAACTGGATGAGATAACATAACTGCGTTTTTTAAACCAATTTTACATTGCTCGAAAGCTTCCGTTGATTTATCTGTCCATATTATCTTAGTTTTATCCTTCTTTTTGCTACCTTTTAAAAATTCATTCAATAATGATTGATGTTCCGTGGCCTTGGGTATATTTGCTCTATAAAAATTGATCATACCTAAGAATCGTCTCAACTGCTCTACTGTTTCAGGCTGAGGGAAATCTACTATGGCCTTGACTTTGTTATCAAGGGGTCGAATTCCGTCGGCTGAAACTTCATAACCTAAAAATTCAATGTTAGGCTTTCCAAAAGTGCATTTGTTTAAATTTATCGTGATTCCAAAATTATTAAATCTCTCAAATACTTTCTGTAAATGCGTTTTGTGTTCTTCCATATCCTCACTTGCAATAATCACATCATCGATAAAACTGAATAAAAAATCCAATCCATTTAATACATCATTATTCATAAATCTTTGGAATGTCTGACTTGCATTTTTAAGCCCAAAATTCATCCTTGTGAATTCCCATAGACCGAATGGTGTAATTACGGCAGTTTTTTCAATATCTTCCGGTGCAATTTTTACGTAATGGTATGCCCTATTAATATCAATTTTAGAAAATACTTTCTTACCTGATAGTATGTAAGTAAAATCGTGTAGTCTCGGGACAGGATAACGGTCCGGCTTCGTTATAGCATTAAGACGTCTGTAGTCGCCGACGGGTCGAATATCTCCGTTCTTCTTTGCAACTACATGCAGTGGGCTGGCCCACTCGCTTTTCGACGGCCTACAGATCCCCATTTCCTGCATTAATCTAAATTCTTCTCTTACCTTATGATAACGATCCGGCGGCAACGGACGAGCTCTCGCATGGACGGGCTTTCCCGTGGTCTCAATATAGTGATACACATCGTCCGCTGATACCTGATCCATATTCTTAAAAGATACTGGCTTAGTAATATCAGGAAATTTAGATAGTATATCAAGGAATGGATGATTACTTTCCACTGAGCTTACCGATGACTCATCACAATCAACAATTTTGCCAACCGTTAACAAATTCGTCTTCTTATCAATTAGTTTCTTAGCATTTAAATCCACAATTAAACCATGAAATTCCAAAAAATCCGCGCCTAATATCGCTTGATTAACGTCCGCTATAATAAATGTCCAGCGATACTGACGACGTAGCCTTAAGTTTATGTTAAGAGTCCTAGTTCCATAAGTTTTTATTTCACTGTTATTAGCTGCGAATAGTTTATAGTCTAAACACTCACCAGAACGTTTCTGCTTGTAAGTCACTGGTATTACTGACACATTGGCACCTGTATCCACTAAGAAATTCAGACCAGAGTCCTTGTCGTAAACACTGAGGCGGTGATTCTTCTTAGGTACCACATCTTCCGCCTTTAAAGACTGTACCTGGTTTAGTTTTCCGGAGCTTTCCATGCACACGGCTTCTCGCATGACCTCGCCCATTTGCCATATTTGTAATGCCATTTACACAGCCACTCAGGGTCATCCGGTGTCTTGGATCTGGATCTCGATCTGGAGTTATTTCCATAACCTCCGCGTCCACGACCGCGTCCACGGCCACGTCCATGGAACGTAGAACGTCGTTGTCCATTCACCTCTTCACGAAGCGATGCAACTTCTAAATTTAGTTTATGCATTTGGGCGATCATGTTGAGTAGAGTGTTGCTGCTGCCGCTAGTGGAACTCACTGCTGCCACCTCACATCCTGTAATATTCTCCATTATCTTATCAGCAATCTTAGCCAAATTCTCCAGGTCTTGATCATGGCTGACGGTCAGAACCGTGCGAATAGAAGTTGGTAGTCTGGCAATCCATAAGTTACGAAGATTCTGTTCGGAGGTCTGCGCATTTCTTCCCAGCTCTTGCATGCGCCGCAGCAGTTGTGACGGCTTTTGGGTCCCAAGATCCATTTCTCCTACTAATTTTTGAAATTGACGTTCAGCACTCTCTTCGTAGACCAAAAGCAATCTGTCTTTAAGCGCCTGATACTTGTTCGTTGATGGTGGGTTTAGCAGAATATCACTGATTTGTTGCAGGCCTTCGCGTCCTATTTTTGCGACCACAAGGTTGTATTTTGCTTCATCACCTTGCTTCTGTGGAGCTAGGATGCTCTCTAATTGCGCGAACCATAGTCTCGGCATATCAGTCCAGAATTCAGGTATTCGGGTGGACACTGTTATAGCTGCCAAATCTGTCGCATTCTCATTACTTATATTCACACATTTTGAAGTGCCTGGTTGTGGGAGCGGGGTCGCTTCCTTTACTGGGTCCGGTGCAGCCAAAGAATACATTTTTAATGTTTTATTTTTCCAATCCACCAATTTTTATTGTCACTGATTGTCCAAAAAACTATTACACGATCACGTCGGGGTCACCACTTTGGGGATTGGGAGTTACTTCACTTAAACAACCTTTTACATAATTACTCCATTTATTTATGTTCCCACTTTTAGATCACAGCCGCACCGGCCGTCAGCGCGCAGTAACTCACGGTCGCCCATTCGTCCGTCTCACATGCACACTGCAACTGCTGACATCCGCACATTCCACATACATACTTACATGTCCCTACACTACTCTCACTGTTGCCGTTTTAGCATTTTTAGTGCTAAATTTAGCATATTTCATGACTCTTTAGCATATAAATTTTGCATTTAGCATATTGCATATTTTGGCATTTCAAATCAAAAGTTAATGTCAAAAGATTATTCAGATTATTCAGACCGACCAGATACATTATTTTTTATCTATGGTTTTCATTGAGGTATGGCAACTCTCTGGATCAGGGACTTCCCTGAAATTAGTTTCTGATTGTTTTTACGTAACGAACGTTTCGCGTCCGAACCCCACTTGACTCTTGAATGAATTCATTCAATGTGATTTGTGAATGTGAAGTGAAAGTATGCCTCCTAAATATGAGCAACATTATCGCGAGAAGATGGGAGAAGATAGGTGAGTTTAAGGATTGGCTTTTGGATGGATTTTGCTAACATTTGGTGCGTAACGATACTTAAGAGCCTAGAATAAATAAATAATAAATAAATAAATATTGTGGACAATTCACACAACACTACCCAAACCATTGGTATCAAACCATTGGATCGAGCTACACAACCCGCAGGTGATTTCAACCGAGCGCCACTACATACCGAGATTGGTTCAAGAGGCAATTGAAATCACCAAACACAAGAACTTCAACCGTGAAGATGGTTTCCAGTTATCTGGAGTCTGGAACCCGGTGGTACGAATGTGCAAACCACCAAAAAGTGTGTCATCCACTACGCGTCCTGATACCGTCAGTGTTGTGTGTCGAAATCGACAAAATAGTGAGAATGGAACCAATAGTAGTCTCGAAACCAATAAAAGAGTGCGAAAGAGGGTAGATCGATTTATCTGCCAATAACATTTCTTTTACTCGTGGACTTCAGTTCAACCGTGATCATGGTGCATGCAACTGTGCCGAAATATCGGATCAACTCATCAAAATTTAATCATGGTAAATATCCCGTTGTTTCATAAAAAAAGCCTCATAATGGTGAATATTAGGTTTGTACGTACCTACCTGTATTAATGATTGCAATCTTTTTATTTAAACTGCCCTGCATAAAGCATGCCTAAGTACAAAATATGTATTATAAAGTTGTTTAATTTGATTTTTTGATTTAATTTGATGAAAATTTACAAACTTAAGTACTTTTAAAAATCAAATATTTTATCTTTTTATTTCATTTTAGTTCATATCAATTGAAAACATCAACATATTTTTAACCATGCATTTTCGGTCCAATAGTCTCAACATACGCGCGTAGCCGGTCTAACCCTTCCTTATTTATTTTGTAAGAAGGTAATTTCTGCAATGTTTGCATCCAGTCTTGAACCTTTTCATATTTCTCTGGAATAGGCATTATGATGGATAGGGAGCTCACTGTCATCGAACAGCAGATATCCCCAAGAAGCATCTGAAATTAATTTAGATCACGTTGCTTTATTTGCTAATTTTAAAGTCAATATATTTTATTTATAAAACATAGGTATATAGATCATGTGCTTGTAGCACCACGTTTTGCATAAACCTACGTAATGCTTTTTATATAGGGTAAGTACCTGGTCACCTGATAACCATTTCAAGTTACCAAGTCGATGTTCTAAGTAGTCTAGACCAGCGTACCATTTGGATATGTTTGTATCATTTGCAGGCCACTTACCAGCAAAAAAATCGGTCTGAAACAGAAAAATACGTTATAGAACAGGGATTCCCAAAGTGGTCGATATCGACCCCTTGGGGTCGATTTTGGTTTCCTAGGGGTCGATATAAACGAAAACTGATTTTGGGGGTCGACGAGGTCTAACGATCGACCCCTATTAAATTAACACAAGTTCTTATTTCAAACTTTCAAGTCAGGTATGTATGTATTATTTATTTTGTGTTATGTGTACTAAGAATAATTAATATTTTTGTAGGAAATAGCATTGTTGTAGTAATGTAAAGTCTCAAGTTCGTACAACGTACGTTTATTATGTTAAATATTGATGAGGAATGGAGTCAACTTTAATCACCTAACCAAGTGCAAAGTTTTCCAATTGGTACCCTTAGTACCTAGGTATTTGTATCAATAGGAAAAAACTAAAGATACGCCCCCTTATTCATAATAGTCTGCTGACTTAAAGACATTAGACATTAATTTATTTACTGCTTCAGCACATATACACACTATTAAAATAAGAAATGAAAACAAAAAGATACACGATATTACAAACTAAAGTACTAAAGAGAAATTACATTTTTGACATTGAAAATTACAAATAAAGAAAAATTACATTGAAAAAAAAAATACATACTAAAACATAATAGAAACAACAAAAAGAGGTTAGTGTATGTGTGCCACTGCAGCAAATCGGCTCTAGCTCAGCGTAATGCTTCACCACCAGCGGCAGCTAAGCGCTGTTATTCTGCCAGAACCGGTGGTCAGAGCCATTTGACCCTGTGAGGACAAATAATATATTATAGGCTAGCAAGTTAAGGTTCTCCTGAGGCACCAGTCTCTTAAGAGTCTGGGCAACAGGAGATACCGTGTGTGGAGTGGTAGAAGAAAGTTGTGTATTTGTGTGTGACAGTGCGTGATTAGTTGTGAAAACAGGTGTGGTGTGTGTTTATGTTGTTAATTAAATAATATTAAATAAATATAAGTGCAAGGTGTGTATTTGTGTGTGCGAGTGGTTGAGTGTGTAGTGTTGTGTATGTGTGTGTGTGTGTGCGTGTGAGCGTGTCGTGGGTAGGCCTCCATGATTCCCCCAGTCTCTTAAGCAGCAGCAGGGTCTGGTTAGCACAGAGGGAAGCCTACCCCGTGTTGTGTGTGGGTGAGTGGGTGGGAGTGAGTGAGTGGGTGTGTGTCAGTGTGTGATTGGGCGTGAGTACAGATGCGGTGTGTGTTTATGAGCGAGTGATATCTACGAGTGATTCGAAGTTAGGGCTCTCCTGAGGCACCAGTCTCTTAAGAGTCTGGGCAACAGGAGAAGCCGTGCGTGTGGCGGTGGTGTGTTGTGGTGTGTAAGCAAAAGAGCATTAAAAAGTAAAGCATTGCTAATTCTCACTCTGTCTTCTTCTATTGACCTAAATCGAGAGAGACCTATGAAAAATAACACTCTGTAGCAACTGTTTTAAGTTAGCGGACCATTGCGAATAAGGGGGTTGATCATATCTAAACTTAAACATTACGGCATTCTAAATCGCTCCATTGACCTAATACAATCGTACTTGACTGATAGAGTCCTTAAAGTTGATGTGGGCGGTGAGAGATCTTCTGGGTCAGTTATTGATATGGGGGTGCCACAAGGTTCGATATTAGGTCCTTTTTTGTTTCTAGTGTACGTAAATGACCTCCCTTTTTTGTTAAAAAAACTATGTTAAATAGTACTATTTGCTGACGATGACGCATCTCTGTCGCAAATAAACTGGTTTAACGTTAATAATCTTTTGATCTTAAAAGTAGGTAATTTGGCCAGGGGGTCGAAGGAAACTGTTCATTTTGGAAAAGGGGTCACTTGTCAAAAATAGTTTGGGAATCCCTGTTATAGAAGATGGGGCCTCCATGATTTAGGTCCTAGATTTTAACGCACTAGTGGGCATACAATAAAATTACTTACGTAAATAGCAGAATTAACAGGAAAAAGAACAGTGGCATTGAAGAAAAGCATTTCATCTACCCTTGCCTTCAATAAAATATCATCTTTTGGATATAAATATTGGTGTTCATTTCTCTGGCACAGATATAGAGCAATAGCATGGCTGTCGTGAATAGCTTCGTCGCCAATAACTAATGCTGGTACTTTCTCAAGAGGGTTTATCTGAAATGAAACATACTCGCCGCATTACAATCGTCAACAGAGCATTTTTTTACAAACTTATCAATAATTAAGGTGCAGGCTACCTCTTATAAATATACCTACAAAATGGTTTAAGTGTAGTTTATTAAACATACTTTTTTGTATTATGTAAGTAGCAATATAGTCTAACTGAATTATTAATACAACTAACCATTTGACACTTATCATATTCAAATGAGGTGGGGGAACACATGGGTAAGACAAGATTTTAAACTAATGTCAACTGTGCCGTGTTTGTTATACTGAAATTTAAATAACATTAAGGTACCTTTCTGTAGAATTCTGTTTTATTTTCTGACTTAAACAGATCGATGTTTTGAAATTTTAATTTCGATCCAAGAATAAAAGCCGTTATCAATACAAATCGCACCGGGGGTGATGCCAAATCTCCATACAAAGTGTGGTTTTTCAGCATAATTTGTTTCTGGAAGTTTCTGTCACAAAAAATAAGTCAGAGTAGGTATCTTTAAGTAAAGGTTTGCGCACATTTAGGCGATGGCGATGGCGAACAGCTGAAACGCTGTCAAATATCGCTATTAGATTTGACAGCGCGCAGCGTTTGACCATCGCAGATAAATATGGCTTAAGTGATTCTATATGAAATTAAATACTTATGTGATCACTAACTAATTCAATATCTGGCGAATGCGATAAAAAGTTTTTTTTAATTAAAATTAAAGCATCAATGTCCCTGTTTCCTGAAAAGTTCATTTATAAGCGCTAATACATAAAAAAAAACTCACCGTGTTTGATAAATAAGCAATTTTAAAGTTTTCTTTACATTGAACCGATACCCTATCATTATTATTGTTCAATATTTTCGTTGCGAAGCCGTCACGTCAACTACAATGCGCAGGTTTGATGAAACTGAGTGAACCTGTGTGTCTGTACTCTGTAGTGTAGTACCTAACAGTAGTTCCTACAGTTCAGCCGTAGCCGGCGTAACTTGCCGGATCTTAGAAATAAGTCACTGCGTCGTATAATCGGACGGCAGATTTACTAATCGGCTAACATAAGTAAGTATCCTAATTATATGATACGATGGTTTAAGCGATTGCAAATTGAATATAAATAAATTTAAATAAAACTGGCTTTATTTATGAGATTTCAAAGTAGGTTAACCCTTAAGACTCAAGTGAATTAATGATTTTTGACTGTTATTTTTACGAAGGCAATGTCAACAATAATAGGTACCTCATCATCATCATTAGTATCCACAGTCCGACTTCACCCACTGCTGGGTTTAGACCTCCCTTAGTTCGTGCTATCTACCTCGATCCTGTGCCAGTCACACTCTTTCCCGTGAGTTTGACAATGTCTTCCATCAATCTTACTGCCTAGGTATATATTTCACATAATTTTTATTTTGTTGTGTTTTTTTCACGCAGCGGAACCCAAGGAAATTCAAGGTGGAACGCCTATAACTTCCTTGGGTTCCGCTGCGTTATATTTCAAGTTTTTTGAAAAAGTCTATATTGTCAATGGTTATTCGTCATATTTTTAGGCCGCTAGCTACGAGTACCTACATGCCGGGAATCTCAGAATATATAAAATAATCACTGCGTATACAGCGTGCAGTCCAAAAGCTGGACCACCTTACCCCCATGGGTTCCCGCAGGGCGGCCCGCCCGCATGCGTAGTAGCTCTTCGAGGGTCGATAGGTTAAATTGTCTAAGGTCGAACACACATTAGAACGGAAAAACTAGGGAAGAACCAAAAAGAAGAAGAATATCGGTATCTGTTGACAGATTTTAATCTATGCTGTCAGGTTTTGACAGCCTTTTTATTAACTCGTAAATAAGTGATGATATAGTATAAAAATATGAATAAAAATGCTTTTCAATGATTTAAATCTCAAAAATTGAGAGGGATACAGCATGGGAGGTAGTGGTAGCAAAGGGACATCGATCGCTCTAAAGTTAGTTCTCCACAAGTCAGTCAATGCACGCCAAACAGAGCTGAGCAGAACTCTTCACGTACCGTACCACCCATCATAACGAATAATTATAAGTTTAAATTGTTCTAGACATGTAACATTATGGAAATCTGACCGCAGCCCTGCCTGTCGAGCAGTCATGATGGCTTTGGATGCTATGAGCCTTAGCATAACCGAGGTAGACGTAAACATGGATCGAGGAGAACATAGAACACCGAGTATGATAATGGTACTTTTTGCAATATAAATGTACTAGGGTCTGCATGCTTAATCTTCTTGTAGTGAGTGACAACTCACAGTTCTTTTAAACGTTTAGGTACCTAATCTACATACCTGCTCCAGCCAAATTGGATGTAGAATGTTTGTAAACAAAATTAGGTGTAGTCAGTCCTACTATATCCAATAGTTGGGATATCGGAAATTGAATCAAATCAGCCGCTGTCTCATTCAAGTTTAGTCTCTATGTAGGTACCTATAAAGTGATCCTTGCGATTGTCAAATGATTTCTACTTTGGCGCCAATAATGGGCGTTTGAAAGCCCTTATTGAGATTCGAGGAAATTTTCATTAGGCTAACACAAAAAACAGTGACCGTAACTCAGACTCAGACTCAGAATCATACAAAAAAAAAAAACCGGGTTGCACTCCGGGAGTGCCGGCAGAAGTGAAAACTTGCCGCTCGTATTAAAACTTATTAAATTTTCGTCTAGTATATTTATAAAGTACTCACTCATTTTCTTTCGCTATTTCTTCATCACTTTTATCATTAATAGATGCACGAACCGCACGCGCCGCCCCGCCCCCATCGTAGCAACAGTGCCGGCCGGCAAGCGAAGCGGCAACGTCGCACACCGGGTACGGCGCGGTCAGTCGAGCGGAACGGCAACGTCCTCTCCATCCGTCTTACGCTTTTTCGATCAGGTCACGTGTTTCCTGACGCGAGTTTAAGATTTTATACCCATTACAGAAAGTGCTCAACGCCGCTAAAGAAGTTTTCACTTCAAAAAATTTAATATGCCTCGTTTTCTAGAAAAATCCTCTTCAAACTCTACCAGTTCTTCAGGATAATGAGCTCATACTACGTGACAGGTACTTATGTTTACCAGATGTTGTCGTTCCACAAAATGATTGAGAGAAACAGTCCCAATTTTAGTTTCTTACAGCCATGCAATCTGCACGTACCTCGCCTCCCGGTATTCCAGCGACGGTCGCCTCCTGCCGCGGGATCCTGGAGGAAGAGCGATCGTGGAACAGCTGATGCATTACAACGGAGGTGTTCTATACCCTCGATTTAGAGCTGCTATTGTTAGTGCTCTGCCGTTTATGTACTTTTTTCAAATGAAAAAGGAGTTCGTCTAAAATGACCAGGACCAGAGTGAGGCTATGCGCTCATAGAAATATTTTTTTTGATGAGAACATAGCCTCACCCGTAGCTTCAAACTTACTAAGAGTTTATAATAAGATCTGACCCTTTAAAAATTTAACAACCAACATGGTTAGTATATCTTAATTGATGGCTTTGGTTTCAGAATCCAATCCTATATGAGAACTGCATGTTTGTGCCACCTCAGCAGACGCATGACATCGAATGCGCATACGCCGACCTTGAATGCATGCTAGCCGGCAAGCCATGGTTCGGCGGCAGCTGGCCTACCTTGGCTGACCTCTGTATCGGGGCCACTACCAGCACGCTGCAATGTCTTGTACCTGTCGATAGAATGAGGTGCTTCTATAAATTGCCATCGAGTAATAATTTACATCTCACAAGAACATGCGCCATGCATCGACAGTACCTTCATAGTAACTCGATGACGCCATGTTGCTTTTAGTATAGGTAGGTACTTACTCGTACTTAGGAAAATATCTTTGCTTTTCCAGGTATCCCTGTCTTTCACACTGGCTGTTTCGTATGTCTGAAGAAGTGTTTTACATAACAGCTAACAGAAAGGGACTCAGCGAGTTCGTGCAAAGAATAGGCGAGTTAAAACATATGCAAAAATCGTAGTTCATTTTACAAGGTGGGTGATGATTACTCTTAAAGGACAACTCCAGTGCAAGTCACTAATTACTACCTTCGTTTTCATTTTATCTGGCAATGTCGTTACTTTTTTCGTTAGTTTCAGGGGAAAAAAGGGCCGTTTATTGTACTGTAGGTAGGTACCTAAGTCTGCGCCAAGTCAGTATAATTTGAGTTATTACAGGTATACCTAAGTACCTACCTCCTTACTTACTGTACCTTATTTTGCCTAATGAAGGTTGTCGTTTATGTATTAGAGGGGAATAGGTGGTGGCGGTTAGTAACTATCCCTTGAGTTGTAACTTGAATACGTAACACCCCCAGTGAATATGTTTCTACAAAGGTGAATTTTTGGACTAGATTGCGGCTGTTGCGATAGTCGGCTGTTCAAATGTCCACGCACTTCACAGAGAAGAAGGTTTCTTGCAGGCACAGCGACGCCAGATTCATAAATTTTTCTTTCTCGAAAACCGCGTGTGTGCTTTAATTATATATTTCGGGATTTCGGCAGAATTAAATCATTGTTAACAGCATAAAATTGTTTGTCTTTTAGGCGAGATTTTCACTAACAACATAGCTGAATGTCGTGCAATGACGTGCATTTTTTCTTGAGTTTTCAATAGTTTCACATTTAATTTGGCTGGTATATAGGTGTCGACTTGGTGTCAGTAACCACTAGCTAGGAGGTATACCTACTTTGCACCTGTCGCCGGTCGCGAGTCGCGCTACATTCTAATGATGTATCACAATGATTTCTTGCCAAGGCGCAGTTTCCACGCAACCAAGCATAGAAGAACAGGCAACAAACTACGGCTTGGTCTCTACCGTTTTTATAACGCTTTTATTAGCTTCACCTGTATGTATGTATGTATGTATGTATGTATGTATGTATGTATGTATGTATGTATGTATGTATGTAACCGACCCCTTTGAGCTCGATTTTGTCCTACTTTGAACGATCAGATTTGATTCAAACTTTGCACACCTGTCAAAGGTCGATGACAATGCAATAATATGAAAAAAAAAATAAAAAAAATAGAAAAGAAATAAAAAAAATAAAAAAAAAACAAACTTTGAACGATCAGATTTGATTCAAACTTTGCACACCTGTCAAAAGTCGATGACAATGCAATAATATGAAAAAAAAAAAAAAAAAAATGAAAAGAAATAAAAAAAATTAAAAAAAACCACACTTTGAACGATCAGATTTGATTCAAACTTTGCACACCTGTCAAAGGTCGATGACAATGCAATAATATGAAAAAAAAAATGAAAAAAAAAAAAAAGAACTAAAAAGTAAAAAATAAATTATAGTTTAAAAAACTAAAAAAAAAACGCTTTTATAACAAATTGAACTAAAAAGTTAAAAATAAAACTGTAATAATCAATTGAAAATTTATATTATTGTACAAAAAGCGTGGGGGGCTTGATTTTGATTGTTGTAAATATTTTATCAATAGTTTATTATATCTGAAGTTATTATAAAAAGCACCCCACGCTTTTTGTACAATAATATAAATTTTCAATTGATTATTACAGTTTTATTTTTAACTTTTTAGTTCAATTTGTTATAAAAGCGTTTTTTTTTTAGTTTTTTAAACTATAATTTATTTTGTATGATCCTTTTACAAAACAAATAATAATAGAGCAAAGTTTTATAAAATGTCACTAAAGTTGACCCGAGCGGGATTTGAAATCTTTGTGATTTGTGTGTAGTAAACACTATAAAATCAATAAAACATAATAGAGGAGTTTTTTACATAAAACTGGCGATTGAGGATTTTTACATTACAGCGTGACCGTGAGCTTAAGGTGAGCTTGGGTAAATAGAGCCAGCTATAAGCCCTTACCCGTAGCTGGACAAGCTGCTGAGACTGAAGACCATGAGCTGAAGACCGATTGACTGATTGTCTCGTGTCTCACTGTCATTTCTTTAATCAAACTCAAAGTCATCTTATGTCACATGTCATGTGTCATGTGTGTTTTTTCGAGTTTAATCATGTCATGACATGACGTCGCGTCTCGTCGTCGTCGCATATTTCAGATTATTATTTTAATTTCTACAAAAGAGTAGATATTTTGTTTAGGAGGAGCAGCGTTGCCAGATCATACCGCTTTTCCACTTTTTACACCGCCTTTTTGACAATGGATCCGCCATCCGCTTTTAGCCAGCGGGTGTCCACTTTTTTCGACTTTGATAGGACATGAGGATTAAAATATTATCTTCCCACTAAAGACATTTTTATGGGCACCGATCCGTTTACTCTTTCAAATAGAAGAACCTAAAAAATGTCTATAGCGGGCTCTACATTCCTGCCAAAACTACGCCAAATAGGATAGATAGATAGATAGAAAATTCTTTATTGCACAAAATTAAAAATTACTGTACACAGGCGAACTTAATGCTAGATAGCATTATCTACCAGCTAACCTTTGGGTAATAGGGAGATAGGTTGGGTAGGAGACAGCGCTATACGAGAAAGCAAGACAGAAATACTTGTATCTCCTTTCTTAGTATAGCGCTGTCCCATATAGTCCGTGAAATTTATGATGTCAAATCACTATTGTCATGTTGGTACACAGTGTTATGAAGTTGCACACGCGCAAGTTCAGATCGAGCTACAAGTTTTTCACTGACTGTGAAGAATGTGGATTGAACTTGAGTGATATCTTTCGTGCCTCCCTGAGCCACCTTCTGTTTCTGTTCTGTGAAGTAATAGTACATTGTTACCTGAGGATTGAAAGTCACGTTTTTGAGTCCCAAGACGGGTTTGTCACTAGAGCGTAGCGAGGGTGCCAATGGAGCTTGAGGGACTTAAATAAGTCTTTCACCCGAGGTAAACACTGTGCTTTTCATTACGAATACAAGGAAAGTAAAAATGAAAACATGATAGAAAAATTAGTGAAAATCATCACGTAGTACTTAGATCTCGATGGTGAAAATGATGATTGAATTGCCGCCTTCCAGCTTTTTTTTTTCTCTGGCAGGCCTTCGGCTGGCCAGCATTATTCAGCCTTTATTTTCATTTTCATAATTTAAAAAATGGTAATTTTTTTGCTCAAATCTATGTTATTTTAAAGAAATAGTTAAAGCTAAATAATAATAAAGTCATTTAGAAAATATATTCTTTATTTAATACTCTTTATGTTATTAAAATTTAAATTTCACATCGCGCTCTTATTAGACTTTTTAAACTTCTTACCGTTGTAATGGGCCTGCTTGCTGAATAAAAAGTTGGAATTTGGTTTAATAACCTCCTTGCCAGACTTGGTCATTGACTGAGTTACAGAAGTCTAGACTGCAGATTTGCCAGAGGGCAATGGAACACAGCATTCTCGGCCTTAAACGCATCGACCGGGTGCGAAATACAATGCTGCGTTTAATGACTGGCATTGCCGATGTAGAGAGCAAAACAGCCAAGCTCAAGTGGGAGTGGGCGGGCCACGTCAGCAGGATGGACCCTAAAAAGTGGGCAAACATAACGACTCATTGGGTGCCGGAGGACGGAAGGTGACGGCGCGCGGCGTGGCCACCCAAAAAAACGATGGCGAGACGATCTGGAAGCTCTGGAGAAGGATTGGTGGAAAGTCGCCGAAGATCGTGATAGTTGGAAGATATTGGGGGAGGCCTTTGCCCAGCAGTGGGCCAGTGCAGGTCAAAAAAAAAAACCTGGCAGTTAGAAAGACTTTAGAAAGTTGGAACATGGTTGAATAAAATAGAACTTGTTTTTTTTATAATTTGACAGCTGTCAGTAGAAAGCGATTCTCCCTAGGGCTGAAAGTATTACTTTCAATTAGGCCCCTCAGGCAACTTCAGACCTACTTTCCGAGTATGAGCAATGAAAAGGAAGTTTACTTCACATAACTCTTTGATTTGTAATACGATTATGAACTGAGTGAGAAAAATCGATCTAACGTTAAAACAGGAAATTCCGCTTTTTTTGTTGAAAATCCGCGTTTTTGGAGTACCGTTACCGCATTTTCAACTTTCGCATCTGGCAACACTGAGGAGGAGGGATATGTACATAAAATGAATGAATGAGCAATTGAGCATCGCAATTAATTTATACGTAGATTATCAAACGTTGCCCACTATTGTTCACGCAGCGTAGAGTTCCCACGGGGAATCGTAAAAAGTCATTTGATATTCTCACGGAATGCGAGGAAAGTCTTTTGTTTGTGTCGTGACTCTGATTCGTAAATCGTAAACCAAACGAAATCTCAGTGTACATAGGTATTCGCGTTCGCCTGTTAATCTTTTAGGCAAGCTCGTCTTGTGCTGAAAACGTGAAAAGTTTCATGTCGCGCTTCTGTAATTGTGATTATACTTCACAAAGCAAACGGGTGTGAAGGCTGGTTTCGTCGTGAGTGATGCCGAGGTTCCAGGCGAGCGACACGATGCCGAAGTTCGGTCACGTGACGGGCCTGCGCGAGCAGTGGCTAGTGCGCACGGACGGCGCGCTGGCGCACCGCCTGCAGGACCGCGAGATCTCCACCCACCTCACCGACAACCGGTGCCGCAACCAGCAGATCCGCGAGGACTTCCCCGTCGCGCTCAGCGAGCAGCAGGGCCTCGAGCATGAGGCGCATCTGCGGGAGCTCGCGCGACGCCGCCAGGCTGACATCGACGCTGAGATCGCAAGGGAAATGGCGGAAATCAACCTCCGCAGGCAGAGACGCCAGCACTCGGACGTGCTGCAACAGCCGAGCTCATCCCGAGCGCCGCCCGCGCCGCTGCCGACCCCCGCGCCCGGTGAACACCTCGACCCTGAAGAACTAGGCCTGTCTCCCACGGAACTGGAGGAGATGCGGCGGCGCTTGGAGCAAGAAGAGAGAGATGCCAGACTAGCGCGGGAATTGAGCACTGAAGTGCAGGACCGAGACATTCTATTGGCTGACATGAGATGCGCTGTGGAAGCCCAAGATGGAGAGTTGGCACGGTTGTTGCAAGAGCGAGAATATAAAAAGCTTCAGAGAGCCAAGGAGAAGGCCAAACAGAAAGCCTTACTGAAAAAGCAACAACGAATGGCCGCTCAGCAGGGGGAACGAGATGATGAGCTCGGCCACCCGCAGGCCACTCTGTGTGATGCATACAGCAATCCCAAAGATTTAATAAACGAGAACCGCTTAAGATTGTGCAAGTCTGTAGACTCTGACTTGAATTATGTGGAGCCTTTTGAAAAAGAAACCATCCAGTCCAAATCCAGTGCCTTGCAGTCCTTGGAAGTGTCTAGAGGATTTTATTCTCAGCATTCTGAAGCTGGAACATCCAGTTCCATTTCTCATGTTCACTCAAGATCCTTTGAGATGGATAAGCGGGCTAACAACCCTGTACAACACAGGCAGCCTCCACCGCCCCCAGCAGTTGTCAAAAAGCCTCGGTTTCCCGACCCAGTGAGCATCAGGCCAGCATCACATTATCCAACCGATGAGCCCAATGAGGCACCAGGTTTACCTCACAGCTACAGTGAGAACAATAACCTCTATAGCTCTACTTTTCCTCAGGACACCAGCTCAGATATGAGGGATAACCGAGCTGATCCATCAAAGAGACTGTCTGTCATATCTGACATAACTGCGGAAGGGTTGGCTAAGAAGAAGAGCAAAGCTGAGATGAAGAAGCGTAGAGGTTGCAAAATCCAATGACAACGGTGAGGTTGCATAACTATAAACTAATCAGTTGAATGATTCAGGTATTTCACCTTGGATTCCAAAGAGTTGGGACCAGTTATTTTGATTGTAGATCTGAATTTACATGTGTAATGTTATTACTTACTGATTAAGTATGATAGGACTTTTTGAAGTTTTTACAGTTCTTATGGTTCACTATCAGTAGTTGAATAACTCATTGAAAATAATCTAATTTTCTTGTTTCATAAAGTTTTTTGTCATTCCTGATATTTTGGATGAATAATGAATATTAAAATAAAGTAGTTAGCTATCAGTACTTAAGCAGCTGTATTGTATAATATAAACATAGTTGGTTGCAAACCTACAGGAACTTTTAAGCCATTATTTTCTTATTTTAGTATACGGATGTGCCTTTAACTAGATTTAAGACAATAATGTACCTAACTAACATTCCATATTGATATTGTGTTTTATTCACAATTAGCTACGTAATGAGTCTCTCTAAAATGATATTTAAATCATTGAATTTAATATTAGGATAGTGTTATGAAAATCTACAAATACCTCTTAAGTGGTAGGTAGGTAAAGTACCCAGCTAATTTATTTTATTATGTAACACTAAAAATTCTACCTACATTTTGTAGAAGTATGTAAGTATTTCATTTTATAAGTTTGATATAATGTATCTATTTTAAGACTGATTTTATGGTAACTTTCGAATATTTTATTATGATGCCTGCTTTGGTGCTCATTTGGATAACTT
The DNA here is from genome assembly GCA_947578465.1 of Thera obeliscata. Taxonomy (NCBI): domain Eukaryota; kingdom Metazoa; phylum Arthropoda; class Insecta; order Lepidoptera; family Geometridae; genus Thera; species Thera obeliscata. The sequence continues at coordinate 692,585 of OX387913.1, forward strand.
TTAAATAATTGTACTTATAATATTCTACATATAATATTCATTAATTCTTTAAGTACATAATAATTTGTTTTTACTTTGCATTTATGTACACGGAAATCGAAAGCAATTCTTTGAGAATCTCATAAAAATATAGTTGTGTTGACAGACTTAGCAAAATACAATCAAGAAGGTACTTTCTATTCATAATTAACTTTCACACTTGCCGGTAAGCTCACAAGAGCTCTTATATCATGGCATAGATCAACTGGCAAATTGTTCAAGTCATGAGCGCAGGCGCATTTACGCAGAAACCAGGCTGTCGGCCCTTGTCTGCCTGTCGCTCACAAACATCCCAACTAAACTAGACAATACACAACTAAATAATACATGTGCATGGAATAATACCGATCTTGCTCGACATTCGAGATTAAAATCATTGACTACACAATACACATCCTTGCAGTGGTAGTCAACAAGACTATTAACAAAAGCCACAGAAGAAAGACGAGCTAATTCAATTATGTACCGTGCTATAGCTGTAATAACGCCATCTAGTTAGCAAAGCGAAAACACGTTGGTTTTTGTTTTGCCACTATCAAAACCAGCTCTTGCTTAGGCATTTTATTGTCAGCCTAGAAACAGTAGTGTGTGATGGAGTGCATCAGTCAGCTCTTATAGGTGAATGCGGCCGTGACGCAATAAATAATCTCGCTTTTATTCTGCCGGAAACACAGATACATTGTTATTCTGATAATCTATCCAAAACTACAAAAACTTTATTTGAAAACCGAATGATGTTTATAAATGATCTCTGTGCGGAAACACAGGCGACCTATCCTTGAATATTGAAAAGATAGATTAAAGAAACATAAAGTTATTGTATTCTACATAAGTTGGTAGATAATTGAGTCATTTCCTATAACATTATTAGGTTTTTTTAAGATGCGTATTTTATTTCCGGTAAAGTATAAAACACACAAAGTTAAGAAGTAGAACTTTTTTGAAAACCTCGAGAAACTTGAATCTTTCGTCTTTTTTCTAAAATTTAAACGTTTACTTTTGTTGCTGTACTCTGAGATACTCTGTATGTGTCTATTGGTCTACCTGTACAGTGCCACCAACTTCCTGTTGAAGTGACCTAGAGGAACTAATAATGTCATTAGGCAGTTCTAACTTTTGCTTCACAATAATTGTGTTATGGTGCTGCCTAAACAGATAATTTGATGGCGCTATAATCTATTTGAAATTGTGAAATTCGCATGCCTAATCAGATGGACACCCTCTCTAAATTAATTAATTATCCGTTTGCTCAACTCTCTAGTTAGGTTATTGATGCTGTCTATTTCTTAATTATTATTCTTTTTCTCTAATCAGTATAATTATGTACGGCAAAGAGGTTTATTGTCTAGATGTAATTAGTAATTAGTTATAATGGTAAGCTTTAATCGCAATCTACGGCCTATAACGTGCCTTATGGAAACCGAACCAAACTCGAATTATTTATACTTACTTTAGATTGTATTTAATTATTTTTTAATTTGTATAAGTCAACTCAACTATAGGTAGCGTAGCGGCACATAACTCTAGCGCTGACCGTTATTGCGCAGAAGTCAAAAATAAGGTACCTGAGGGGGGCTCGCGGTATGAAGGGCGGGCGTCCGTAGCGCTGATTGGCTCTCCGGTAGCACTCCGCTCTCCGTACCAATAGGACACTCTGCACACATGTAGTGTGCGCACAGAGCACCAAACACGCTTTTGCTTATGAGTGTGCGCGACATGGCACACTACGACGCATGCGCAGCGCGTATCGCTCACCGCTAGAGTTATGTGCCGCTAGTTATACCCACTGATTTTTTTTCATTTGAATACTTATTGAAATTAAATCTGCATCCATACAACGTCAATGATTTGATTCTACACACTTATCTCCAGACCAGTGTGGTATCTTTAAGATAATTTGCACCTATCTAAACTCTTTTTAAATAAAGATTTGCTGTTTCTGGAATTGTGTTGATGTTTTTGAAAATTTAAATTTGAAATACCCCTTAGTATCATCTGCAGCGCCTCTAGCGGGCCGTCTTGGAACAAACAACATATATACCACGGAATTAAGCAAAAGCGTGTTTGGTGCTCTGTGATTATACCACTGCCATGCTCCCACAGAGCACCAAACACGCTTTAGCTTCTTGTTCCATTAGGTACTTCTTAATTCCGTGCATGCTCCGTTACACCGGAAGTGTATTTATAGGCCTGTACCCAGATCAGTGGGTTCACCCACTGCTGGGTATAGGCCTCGTTTATTTTCTGCCAGCCTGTGTTCTGTGCAAGTCTTGTTCAGGTGTTTCCCTAACCCTTCAGTGAACATCAACCACCACCAGGGCAACCTTTACTGACACCATGTCACTCTTAACCTGCGAGTCTCTGATGAGTCCTTTTTACACTGGATCTACTTTCTTCTGACTTCAATCTCACCTATCAGACATTGAAACAGCATTGGTCTAGAAGACCACACTTCTAGGCCTCTTGGAGGAGCTAGGTAAGTAAACTGGCTGTAAATTGGACCGGTTTCTGCGAGTTTTGTGTTACGCTAACTAACAGTAGATAGCGTTGTGTGACTTGTGTGAGAAATATCCACCAACGTAATGCGGTAAGTATATAATAGGTATGTACCTACTTACCGCTATTTATTTCTGGCTTTCATGGAAGATTGAGCCTTACAGAATATATAATAGGTATGAGTACGAACGAACTTTGTGACCTAGTTAAGTATCTACCTACGAGAGCAGTATTTAGACCAAAAAAGTTTTATCAAGTGAAGATATTTGGTCTTGATTTAAATTCCACCTGCTGTTTCCTATTTTTGTGCGTTATAAATAACTCACGTCTAACTAACTAACCTGTATCTAGTAGGTACCTACAACAAAATAGGATTACTTATGTACTTATTACGACCCATAGGTTCCTACGGGGTACACCTACCTATTAGCTCACAAAACCTGCTAGGTAGTTATTTTTCTTCCTCCCCTTAGCCCAGTTTTATGTAGGATCGACACACGCAACATGTCTTCCTCCTCATTTCCGTCTGTCCAGCCGTCATCTCTGCATTCACTCTTCTAGTCTTTTTTTCGAGTGGTGAAAGGATTTAAAGTGCGCCTCAGAGAGGCTCCTTTCGTGCACTTGACACTTAAACTGTAGGCTCGTTGGACTGTCGACTCGCTGGTCGACTGGTGATCCATTTGGATCACCACCGGCATAGGCAACGGCATGTTTTAGAATCTAACTTAATGAGTTAGATTCTACATGCCGATGCTGGTTTCCTGACACGACTGAATTTGAACCCACGATCTTACCGCTACTACTAGTCACCTCTAAGCTATAGTTTACAGGTTTGTAGGTGGCTAGGTACAATACAATGACAACAGTGATCAGAGAAAGACACTGCATGAGTAAAGATACCTACCGTTATCATACGAGTACTTAGGTACTAGGTACATAGGTAGGATAGCCTAGCACCTATTGAAACGAAGGCAGTAATCGGCCATACTTCACATGACACGGCCGGCGGACTTATCAGTGCTATGCTAATTGTATGGGTACGCTTCTTTTATCGTGCCCATTTCTTGTGCTGATAAGATTAGAGTGTCATATGTCCCGCTTCGACGCCATCTAGCTCCACTTTGTGCGCGTATTGTAAATAATATTTAGATTTAGCAAGTTTGGATGCTCCTGAAAGTGATGGTGAAATGTGCTGTGAGCCAGTGCTGAGAAATGCTAGATCTTCGTACTTATTCTTCCACGATGCAGCATCACATCATCGGTGCGAGTACTCCGCCTACGTCTGGCAGGAATCGCTCGTCATCATGGACCTCTCGTCGTCGGCAAAACGGTGTGATGCGACATGAACCTCGATTTTCTCTTCAGTACGAGGTAAAATTATAAAGAAAAAGCCTTTGATTATTTGATGTGGGCACACTATGATAAAATGTAGGTAATAGTAGGTATACCTTGCCTTGATGTATTTTTTACCATACCTTGAAAAAACAACAAAACATGTATTATTTGTGTATGTTTACATACATATGCTCGATAAAAAACTACAGTAATTCTAAAAAGTTGAATTAATCAAATGCGTATATCGAACCGTAATGCGTCAAATTAATTCATGTGACGTTTTATTTTGACTCTTGCCTTGCATGAAATAGTTGGGGCTGTTTTTGGAACATTTATAAATTTTGTCTTTTTTTGTCATTACACTAGCAAGGGCAGTAAAAAGAGATAGCAGCATAGTTTATGCTCAATACTCTGAGTATTGGATTCACAAGCTGTCATACAACTGAACTGTCACTCGACGAGTCATCCATTCTGCTGTCATTTACTGTGTCACAGTAGTTCGGTTCTTGCATTTTAGTTTTTTATTTGTTTCAAGTTATTTCTAGGCATTTCCTCAAGTTTAATGTTTAGATTTTTAAGGGATATTATAAAGTTGTCGCTAATGCCAACAAATTGTAAAACGAGTTGTGAAGTTGCGGTGTACAATAATTGGAAAACGTGTCATAACTTTTTACAAACAGTTGTTTTCGTGTAGTACGTCGCTAGGAGGAATGTGGATCGTTTCATATTGTTTTAACAATTAGTATATTTACACATGGGTGATGGCTTGGCAGTCGGATACGCGTGTACGTATGGTAAACTTACTATTTACGAATATGCCCAAGCATTTCATATTGGTCCTACCTACCCCATAACAACACTCGTCCTTGTAGACGATTAACATTTTAAATGCGTTTTATATTGCGGAACGAGTGTCTTAATTTATGCGCCTAAGTTTTTGAATAGCGAATTGACTCTAGTACTAGTTAATACCAGAATTGTGTGGGTGTCTGTACTTTGGAGGTCAATCTCTAATAAGATTTACTTTCCCAGTTCAGTGTTTAGTTATGACGAGGATTTCTGGTTGTGCTCATTTTTATTGTCTTAAAAGGCATATTTTTTATTCCATATAATCATATGCATGTCTTATGAACTAGACAAATCTAGGCCTTATAGCCACTTCATTGATATATCCAAGAATCTTGAGAATCTAAGATCTTGTACTACAATTATTAATTAGTAACCCACTGTTTATAAGTATGGGTTTCCACATCATCCTGGATTAGTCACAATAAACTAAACCAATCCCTATCGATATAGCAAAATAAATCATTTCATTTCAATCATTTGATTTAATTTGATAGTTTTCATCATTATCTCACTGCCCTCATTTTACTAAGCTCAGCGGGTCGGCTTGGCGGACTTGTTTTAATTTACTGACGCTACAAGAAAAGCACCTGAATGCTTGAAAATTACTTAAGAACAATAATTTGCCTAGAGACTGATCTGTTCCATAAATATTCTCAGTGCTCAAGTGCTCACCCCTTTTCTTTCTTACTTATGTGATCATTCATACCATCTTTTCAAGCTACTTGCAGTTTATTTCCTTAAATACTCATCCATTTAAAAACAGATCTGGTCAAGACAATAGAAAACCATGTAATTGCCACTATTCGGCAAGTTTTATCATGCACACTTGATGTGCGGGCAGGTTTTTCCGCAAGTAGGTCGCTGGCGGGCCCTTTTTGCGTGACCCTTGACATGTGTTGCTCGAACTTTTTTAGGTTCTACAACACGCCGGTTTCCTCACGATGTTTTCCTTCTCCGTTTTGAGAGTACTGGCATAGTGCACATACATTTTTCGACAGAAAAACTCATTGGTACACGAGTGGATTTGAACCCACGACCTTCGGATCGGAAGGTGGGGCCACTACCACTAGACCACCAGTGCTCCAAGTCAAGACAATAGAAAACCAAGTAATTGCCACTAATAAAAACTTGTCAGTTTATGATTTACTTTCCGTGAAACTCCTCCAGTGTTTTTCTACCTGCATACCTACAGTAAACACAAAATAAATAGGTATCTATTATAGTATGAAAGTATGTATACCTACTTTGTTAATCAATAACATTCACTTAGTTCAAATACCTATTTATCTAGTTTTAATCTGTGCAATAAAAATAATCAAATAATTTATTTGTATTGATGATCAACACTAACTTATAGAAAGTTCTAAGAGAGCTGAATAAAAGCTGATGTCTCTGTCTAATGTGCCATTAACTTGGTCGCGTGGAATTAGTACCTAGACTTGCCTAGCTTTATGGTGTTACAAAGTGATCCTTGTATACTACTAAGTAAATACACTTTTGATTTGTAGACTGGATATTTTTCCACTGAGTGTTTTGTTTATGTTTCACTATATTTATTAGAGTATGGTAGATTTGATTTGCTGCATGGAGAAACAAATTTGTGCGATGAACATTTGCCTATGTTTTTATAATGTTCCATAAGTTAAGAGCCAAGCAGAATTTGAACACGCAACCTTCCTCTTGGTACAGGCTTGTGCTGCCCGATGCGCCATCAGATCCTAATCACATGTTGTTAAAATCTTTGTGATTTCCTTAAGTGTAGTAAATCCTATAAAATCAATAACAAATATTTGTCTAAGTGTTATATTTTAAAATGTCCTTTTACTGTTATTTTTTTTACTAAATTTCCTTTTTTTTTCAGACTGACGAGAACAGCTTCCTACTTCGACTGAAGATCGTAGGGGCATACTCATTGGCTAAGAAAGATATATTTGGTGCTAGGTATGTACCAATTAATACTCACATAATATTATATTTGAGCATTAAGTTCGTATTATATTTAGTGAATGAAATGTGCTGTATGCGCAAAAATTTCTATACGAAAAACCTTATATACTAGAAATCTAATTATTTCGTTGACTGTACCAGTTTTTTAGGCTTGTCTCTGGCTGGCCCGGTGCACGTTTACAGAACCAAGTGCCAAGTGATCTTAATGATCACCATAGATCACTCTCGACTCATTATACTATTGGGACAGTTAAAATACTTATTTCATTACTAGCTGCCTGTCCCGGCTTCGCACGGGTGGACATTTATTTTTTAAACACATAAATATAGCCTATGTTACTCAAGGTGAACCTACGTCCAGCAGTGGACTGATATCAATTGATGATGATGATGAAAGAACATTCTATAACGTTTAGGAGCACTATTTTCAAGAACATTTTGTCCAAATCTAAAATTCAGAACCGTTTGCATGGGTATATATATTTGAGTATTCTAAATAATTCTGGATTACTAACGTTTGGGTGGGAGCATTCTGGATGCTAACCGACTTTAAATTTGATTATTCCAGATCATTCTAGAGCGTCTATGTGCATTCTGTTCTCGTCAAAGCCAAGAATTTCCAGAAAAATCCCTAAGCGATAGAAAGGGATAGACATATATAAGTCCCTACGTGATAGAAAGGGATAGACATAGATTTCGAAACTTTTGCCCCTTATAAATTAATAACACCTAAATATTGAATATAAACTATCCTATATTTTAAGTCCGACCATATTTTAGGCAGTTGCAAAATTTTATCGAAATCCGTTCAGTAGTTTCGGAGTTTATCGCGTTCCAAATTGTGACACGAAAGATTTATATATATAGATGTATTTGGGTAAAGTAAATGACGTCAAATGTAAATTATATACCTAAGTCCATGTGAATCATTGTTGGTTTTTCGTTCGTTACTCTCTCAGTATCTGGGTCAACAACCAGTTTGAGGCATTATGGTGACCCTTATGTCGAAGTCAATAACCCGTTTGACAGTTTGGTGAGCCTTGTGACCTGAGTTTTAAAGAACTAGGGCCTATGAATAAAGATATTTGTAAACGGAACACATCGATAACCATGAAACATTAAAGTGAGTTTGTTGAAACTAGCGTCAACATTGGTGACGCAGTTCCTAGGCCTCCGACGTGGCTTAACGACCGCTAAAGCCAGGGTAACATCGTGCCCTTCGAAGCACGGAAGCGCTCAGATATAAATGTCACTGACATGGCTATCTGAACGGCACCCGCGTAGAATCAGTTAGGAATGAATGACTAAGCAAATAAAGCTTCAGAAAAACAAAGAATTATCAGTTCTCTTGCAAGATAATACAAAATAAAATACTGCTTTTCGCCTATCAGGGAGACAGCGTTTTGGTCCACTTTTATTTTTAGTCGATATAAGTAGGTAGTATTTGTGAGTTAGTATGAGCTTGTAGGAAAGAAACTATGGCGCAGCAAGGAGTTCCAAAATCTATAGCTTTAGTAAATTCCTTGAAGGAGGTTTTTTGCCGTCCTAAAGCCTCCGTTGTCTATATTCGGGGAGTTCCCAGTCCTTCATGTTTGTCTGAGCCGAGGGACGCAGACAACCTTGATAGCTCTACGTGCGAGTGTAGGTAGCGGTCATGGCACGCATTCTCACGGCTACGATAATGATGGGTGACTAGCTGAGGCTCGCGGCTTCGCTCGTGCGTGTATCCAAAGGCTGAGATCACAGTTAAGGTTAAAGAAGGTTTATTACTCACGACTACCAACTTTTAAATTCAATCTTCGCAATTTGGGACAATGGAACAATATACATCTTTGTAAGATAGAACAGCACATTTTTAATTGAATAATAAATTTTACCTTTTGAAACTATCATGGTTTTCAACACAATTTTCAACTCATGGTCACAAATTTAATCATGGTAAATATCCCGTCGTTTCATAAAAATAGTGGAATAAATTTTACGTTTGCGATTAAAAAAACTTTTTTTTTATGCATGTATAGTTTTCAATGTTATAGTATCGCTTAATATACATTATTTTGTCGATATTTCTTTCAATGACACTTCGAGTAAGGTTGTCCCTATTGCTGATAGGATTGGCAGCTAGTTATGGCATGATTATACCATACGCGTATAAAATGATGAGCTCTAAAGAACCTTGATAGAGGGATAATACCAATGAGTTTTATAAATAACTAGCAGCCCGTCCCGGCTTCGCACGGGGTAGACAATATTGTTGTACATTATTTTGTTCTATCGCTAATAGTTTCGGCAGCGCATTCGACGAAAGACATTTTAAGACTCATTTTTCTACACCTTCGGTTACATTGTTCAAATTTTAAGAGAATCCCTAATTTTTTTCAAAATGAAATGTAGCCTATGTCAAATTGGAAGAATGTAGCATTCTATTGGTGAAATAATTTTTTAAATCGGCCCAGTACTTTTTGAGCCTTTTCATTACAAACATACAAAAATAGGTACAAATCTTTCCTCTTTATAATATTAGTATAGACAAAGCCAAATGAGTAGGTGTTCTAGTTAGTTAAATTGAATTAAAAAGTATGGAGTACTACTGTAAAAAAGCGTTATAAAAAGGGCAGGCATGGTGCTAAATTAGTGTTTGGATTTCACTCCGACTAGCCCTTTTAGACATTATGTAGAATATTGTACCATGAATAGGAGAATAGTCGCTATCTTTCAATGAATTTCTATAAATTTTACACTAGAATAGAAAAAACAATTTAGATTGTTGATATTATGTCTTGATTATTATATTATTTTGATCTAGATTGTATAAAACAGCGTATCGTGTGTACGATACGCTGTTGGTGTGTACCAAGGTGGTAGAAAAAGGACATGCTAATTATTAGACAATGACAAGTCTTATCGCTGTCAGAGACCTATTGATTTGTAGAAGGATCATATAAAAAAAGCAGCCAAGTGCGAGTCGGACTCGCCCATGAAGGGTTCCGTAGCATCAAGTAACATAATATACAGAAAATAAACAGGAAACAGGTTCTTGTAGTTCGTCGAAAGGTAAATTGCGGTTTACGATTTATGACGTATAAAAAAAAAACTACTGGCTAGATCTCGTTCAAACCAAATATCGTTGAAAGTTTGCATAGTAATGTACAACATATATTTTTTTTAGTTTTATCATTCCCTTATTTTAGAAGTCAGAGGGGGGGGGACCAACTTTTTTCAACTTTGGAAGGGTCTCTCGCGCAAACTATTCAGTTTAGAAAAAAACTATATTAGAAACCTCAATATCATTTTTGAAGACCTATTCATAGATACCCCACACGTACGGGTTTGACGAAAAATTTTTTTTTGAGTTGCAGTTTGAAGTATGGGGACCCCCAAAATTTATAGTTTTTTTTCTATTTTTGTGTAAAAATCTTAATGCGGTTTACAGAATACATCTACTCGCCAAGTTTCATCAGTGTAGCTTTTATGGTTTTGGAGAAAAATGGCTGTGACACGGTCGGACAGACAGACAGACAGACAGACAGACAGACAGACAGACAGACAGACAGACAGACAGACAGACAGGCAGACAGACAGACAGACAGACAGACAGACATGACGAATCTATAAGGGTTCCGTTTTTGCCATTTGGCTACGGAACCCTAAAAACGGTAGGAACCGAGCCGTAGTTTGTTGCCTGTTCTTCTAGGCTTGGTCGCGTGGAACTGGCACCTAGACTCACCTATCTTTAAGACGTTTCAAAGTGATTATTGAAATTCAACTGAATAAAGACTATTTTGATTTGATTTGATTCCGGACAACAAAAGGGGAATACATTTAGTTATTGATCGAAGCAATCATTGAAGGCTATGATAGTTAAAGTGCCCAAAGGTCTTATTGCTAATTCTTGTATGACACACTGGATACCGGCGTGAGATACGCGTAGTGATTCATTTAAAATGTGCCTCATTTCATGGTATATTGTATTTTTCCTTTCCAGCGATCCCTATGTCCGCGTGGAACTGCAGAAAGTCGAAGGTGATGTCACCATCGAGACGTTTCTCACCAAAACCAAGAAAAAGGTGAGACAATACATATGCTCAAAAGTATTTTTATTTAATACGCCTCTGTTTTATAACCTTTTTTAAAAAACTATTTATCATCTATCTAGCCTATTTAAGGCGCACTTAAAATCCTTTCATCGCGCTGACTTTAATTCGATAAAGTGAAGTGTGGTGAATTAAAGTGAAGTAGTGAATAAATGGTGAAGAAGATGGTCTAAAACACTGAGGGAAAATCGCGGGGAGTCGGTGGATGGATAGGACTCAGAATCGATTCTCGATTCTTGCGATAAATTTATAGGGAAGGCCTTACGGAGTAAACTGCTTCAGGCTGATGATTATGAAATATCTTGCGATTTGTAGAATAATGTATAATGACACTCGAGAGTCTTGCGGTGGACGGGTTAATTATGTACACACGTCTACGTCCATAGAAACGTAATTGTTTGCTAATGAGCCGTTATCAAAATAAGGAAACACATGAGGAAACTATCAAAATAGTTCTAATAGGTTTGTAGAGCGATGCTCAGACACATTTGACGCGGGTACCTTTTAACCGCAAGTATCAATGTCATATGGTGTATTGATTCAAAATGACTTTACTATAGGTCCAGAGGTTAACCATGGTGCATTTATTCGCACAGTTACACGATATTTAAATCCTTATAACCATCATCTCTGTCTGGTGCCATTACCATACTTTTCCGAAAACGTCGATCATCCCTCTAACGTTTTTTTGATGGATCAAGATCTCGCTTTCCTTCAAATATAATAAATTCCGAAATATACTTATATTCGACCACGGCTATTGCAACATAGCCGAAACGTCGGGAAAATAAATAAAATAAGGTAATTAACGCGATAAATACCCGTGTAATAGTATAAATATTGTGCTGTGATCGCGAAAGTTTAAAAAGTACTAAGAAATACACATAGTATTGGAAAAAACATCCGACAATATTATGGATTCTAGAGAGCATATAGGAACCGGCACATTATATTCTTAACCACTTCAAAATCATTAAATTGTGTTCTTCTTTTCCAGACCTTGAACCCAGTATGGAATCAGGAGTTTGTATTCAGAGTAAGTGGAACAAATCACAGAAATTCAGGAGGAGCGCTTCAACAAATAAGTGGCTCCTGATCAGTAGGTCTAAGTAGTTAAATGTCCAACAGAGCAAAAGGTCTAATGAGCAGTAAGTCTAATTAGCAAAATGTCCATGAAGCAAAACGTCCAACTATCAGATAGTCTTTAAAGCAGAACGTCTCCGAAGACGAAACTCTTCCAGTTTCCTGAGGAACCAAAATTACTTCATAAAGATTATGAAAAGCCGTTGGATGGAGAAGGATAAACATTGATCTTCCTGGAAATGTGTAAGGGAGGTCTATGTCCAGCACACCAGCACGCGTAGCATGAGCGCCCAACTATTCTTTCTATAGAGAAGAAAATTCATGCTTCCTTGCATTTGTTTGACGGAAAAAAATTACATGCTAAGCCTGCAGTAGTGGGTTTTTCATTGCTGTTTTTTTTATACAACAAAGTAGACAAACGAGCATACGACCCACCTAATGGGAAGCGGTTACCGTTGCCATGGACGCCATTTTAAAAAACTCTATGCCCTTTTTATAGTCCTTACGGAAAACCTGTATTTTGATGTGTTCACTGTCACATTCCAGGTGAAACCTCAAGAGCACAAACTCCTGATCCAAGTGTTCGACGAGAACCGGCTCACCCGCGACGACTTCCTCGGCATGGTGGAGGTCCCGCTGAGCGGCGTGGGTTCCGAGTCGGCGGCGGCGGCCAGGCCCCACGTCGTAAAGTACCCTCTGCGGCCGCGCAGGTCTGTGTAAGTGTTGCCCGCCGCTTGCTTGCTTCTATTATGTTGCTGTCTGAAGGATTTGATTGGTCTGGTAGTAGCTGTCAGGATGGTATAGGTGCTGGTCAAGCCTATTCCATCTAAAGTCCTGTCCCAGGCACTATAGCGTCTCGTAAGTAGGGACATGAGTAATCACCAGTTGCCCCTGACGCTATATAAATCATCTACAATAGTTGCAAAGGCCTGTTTACTTAACTTTTTTAGTAGGCAGCATAGTAATAGGTATCGTTACGTAAAAAGAACGCTGGAAAAAAATGGACGAAGTGTGATTACAACTGCAAAACCCGCACCTCGTACATTATAATTACGGGCAGTTTAGCAATTTAGATTTATCTCAAAGAAAGTTGTTAAATAAATTATAGTTTAAAAAACTAAAAAAAAACGCTTTTATAACTAATTGAACTAAAAAGTTAAAAATAAAACTGTAATAATCAATTGAAAAATTTATATTATTGTACAAAAAAGCGTGGGGTGCTTTTTATAATAACTTCAGATATAATAAACTATTGATAAAATATTTACAACAATCAAAATCAAGCCCCCCCCACGCTTTTTATACAATAATATAAAATTTTCAATTGATTATTACAGTTTTATTTTTAACTTTTTAGTTCAATTAGTTATAACAGCGTTTTTTTTTTAGTTTTATATACTATAATTTTTTTTTTACTTTTTAGTTTTTTTTAATTTTTTTTTTTCATATTATTGCATTGTCATCGACCTTTGTCAGATGTGCAAAGTTTGAATCAAATCTGATCGTTCAAAGTAGGACAAAATCGAGCTCAAAGAGGACGGTTACATACATACATACAGGTGAAGCTAATAAAAGCGTTATAAAAAGCTCAAATTTCAGAGCATGTTTGAGAAAAGGATTTAGTTGATGGACGCAAGGCAGTGCATCGTAGGGCACGTTGTTGACGTACGTGACCTACGAAGCAACGCTTCGTTATGGGCGAAGGTTAATCAACTCTCTCGATCCTCCAAGGTTTGCTGGTAGAAAACTCTTTTTAGGGTTAAGCTCGCCTCTGTACATGACCGCTTTTGTAATTTTTATTTATCATCTGTATGTGTGTACAAAAAATTATAAAGAAGGTTACATATAATACAGCTAGCAGTTTCAAAGTGTTTTATGGCAAGCAAATCGGACCTATTTGATCCTTTGGACTTTTTTGGATTTTGATTTGATTTTCGTGCCCCCTCCCTATGCTATAGTATGGATAGAACCGTAGCTCAGTCTGGATATCGTATGAGTGTGCTAAACGTAACGTATTTAAATGTATTAGCTAGTAAAATTGGTGTCTTTAATAAAACGAATCAAAAATGGCGTCGCTAAAAAATGAAAATGAAAAAATGTTTATTTGCAGCAATATCAAATTTACAGAGGTGTACTATTTTACAACTTTTAAAACTAACCGACATACTTATACATTAACCTACCTACTCACAGTTTAAATTAAATAACCTACCTACTTACATTTTTAATTTTGAATCACTGTTTACATTACATTAAACACTAGTTAAGAGACGACAGTAGTCCAAGGCATGGCTTATAAGTTTTTCAAAAAACCTCTTAACTCACCACACACCCCATGGACCGTCATTTTTAAGATCGCGGGAAGTCGGTGCATGGGGAGGGCGTAGAATCTCTCTTCCAGGAAATGTATAAGGGAGGCTTTTGTCCAGCCGTGGACTTCTTCAGGCTGATGATGATGACTCACACGCTATTGTTAGCAACGAACTAGATTACTTAGTAGTAGTAGAGCTCTTTGTGTGTGGCTCGTCCGGGGAAGTACTACCACCATGCCTAATTCTGCCGCTAAGCAGCAACCTGTGTTTCGGTTTGAAGGGTGTGGGTGCCGGTGAAGTTACTGGCACGTGAGGCTGAACATCTGTAGGCCTCAAGTTGATGGACGCAGGGCAGTGCATAGTAGGGCACGTTCCTGACGTGCGTGACCTACGAGGCAATGCTTTGTTATAGGCGATGGTTACCATTTAACATCAGGTGGGCCATATGCTTGTTCCATCAGCTAGTCGTATAAAAAAAAGTGACAGTTTGTATACCAAGTGAGATTCGCGGTATTTATTTATAGATTAGTTTGTATATGGCGTGGGTCTTTATTATGTCGTGTGTTTGCTAAAATGCATGCAAAATATCAATGTTATCGAAGATTTAGATACGATTTGAACTGATAACTGGTTTCACAGGTTTCTTTGAACTTTGTTAATGTTTGTTATGATATTTTTATACTTTGGTGTCTATGTAAATAAAATAAATAAATAAATTTTGTGGACAATTCACACAACACTACCCAGCCCCAAACTAAGCAGAGCTTGTAATATGGGAACCAGATAGCTGATATAATACTTGAATACATTTTTTTTTTGTAAATACATACTTAGAATACAATATAACACCCAGACAGAGAACAAACATTTATGTTCACCACTATTTGTTCTCGGTGGGGATCGAACCCACGACCTACGGCGCAGAAGGCAGAGCTACTACCAACTGAGCTAGAGGCCAGTCAACCTAATGTATTTACCTACATATTTCAAGAATATAGTATTTTGTGACGTATAACTAGTGTAGCAAGGGGCAATTCTGTTGTTTTACTTATTCTCTTAGCGTGTCACTGGTTCCTTCGAACCAAGTGTGGTGAAAGGGTTAAAGTGCGCCTCAAAGAGGCTTCTTTCGTGTGCATGACATAGGTTTTCAAACTTTTTAGATACTACGACATGACGGCCTCTCTGACGATGTTTTCCTTCACCCTTTGAAGGTCCTGGCATAGTGCACATACATTTTTGGACAGAAAAGTTCATTGGTACACGACTGGATTGGAACACACGACCGAAGTCAAACTTTTTAGATTCTACGACATGCCGGCCTCTCTGACGATGTTTTCCTTCACCCTTTGAAGGTCCTGGCATAGTGCACATACATCTTATACAAAAAAACTCATTGGTACATGACTGGATTTGAACACACGACCTTAGGATCGGAAGGCGGGGCCGCTACCACCAGGCCATCAGTGCTCTCTCTTTTACTTATTAATTTGACTGCACAAAAAAACGTTTCCGTCCTTTTCTTATGAACTAAAACCACAAAGACAGCCAAAAGTAAATACCAAGTAGCAAAAAGTAAATGAGTAAGAACCAAGAAAAGATGCCTGTGTTACTTGCAACACAGGCATTCTTCGTTTTGAACACTATTTTCAAAAATCATGGTAAAGGTTTGTTAAAGCAGGTGTTACTCGCAACACAGGCATTCTTGGTTTTCAACACTATTATAATAATGTAAATGTAATGCTATAATGTCTATAGACGTGCACGAGATCTTTCGAAGCCTTCATCTAAGAAGGGTGGAGGTGGAGTGATGATAGCTGTTAGTAAAGAGTTTTGCTCGTATAGGGTTATTGAAAATGAGAGTGACACTTTTGAGGATTTATGGGTGATAATCGAGTCCAAAACTAGTCCAGATAAAGTAAAATTTTGCATCTGCGCTATCTATGCTCCGCCACCAATCACGTTGGCTGGTCTTCAGCAGGTCCTGGACGGCATAGGTGAGCATTTGAGTGGATGCTCAGAGTGTTTGATCGTGGGAGATTTTAATCTGCCTAAACTTCAGTGGTCAGAGTCCAGTAGTGGTACGGCAGAACGCTTTGCCTCCCTTGTTCAGAGTGACAGGTCTGATGGCAATCTGGTATCAGTATTTCAGTCACAGCATGGACTAAGACAGTTTAATTTAGTTGCAAATAATAATTCTAGGCTTTTGGACTTGGTTTTTTCTACTACGCCAAAACTAGACGTTCAGCGATCCACATGCCCCTTAAGTATTGTGGATGCAAATCATCCCCCCTTGGAATTTGAATTGAATATTGATTTAGTCAAAGCTCCCAAACCAAATTTTCAACCCAGACGTAACTATTTCAAGGCAAACTATGACGTTATTAGATGCGAACTTAACGCAATCAATTGGGATTGCTTATTGGGCGGTATCGCTGATGTCGATGAAGTTGCGGATGTATTCTACTCAAAGCTAAATGACATAATTGCTGTTAATATACCCCTTAGTAGGCCGAAAAGTGTAAAATGGCCCACTTGGTTCTCGCAAAGTCTAATAAGATTACTGAGAGAAAAACGTAAGCTGTGGATTCGATTTAAAAAATACAAGAACCCATTGGATAAAGTCGAACATGATTCCGTGGAGTCTTTTTGTAAAAAGTTATTTAAGGATGATTTTAAAAACTACCACGCCGTTATCGAGGACAGTATTACTTTGAATCCAAAGAATTTCTGGACATATATCAAACAGAAACGTGGTGACGATAACTCCATCCCACCATCAATGTATTTGGACTCCGAGGTTGCTAACAGTCACATTCAAATGTGCCGCTTGCATGCCAAAAACTTTGCTTCTATTTATTGTAACGACAGCATGGGTAACGTTCCAAATATCGCGGCACCACGGTGTGGCATTGAGCCAAATACACTCAACGGTATCAGCTTTACAAATCGGATGGTGTATGATAGGCTTAAAAACATTGATTTGAGTAAGGGTCCGGGTCCCGATGGTTTTCCTCCGATATTTATTCGCCGATGCGCGGAGCAGTTATCTCCGGCTTTAACTTTTATCTACAATAAGTCACTGAAAGACGGTAAATTTCCTTTGACCTGGAAAATCGCTAAGATTACGCCGGTTTTTAAAGACGGCTCGAAGCAAGATATCAGGAATTACCGGCCAATATCAATCTTATCGCATTTCGCAAAGCTTTTTGAATCATTAGTTTATCCAAATATCAGCCGACACGTCAATCGCTCTATAACCACCAAACAGCATGGGTTTATGCCGAATCGGTCAACCAACTCTAATTTGATATCCTTTGTAGAGACCTTGGTGGATAAAGTGGACAAAAGGACTCAGGTCGAAGTAATTTATGCAGATTTTAGCAAGGCATTTGATAGGGTAAACCATAGGATACTGATACAAAGACTTTCTGAGTTGGGTGTTGGGGGTTCACTGCTTGCCTGGCTTGGTTCTTACCTGAGTAACCGTCAATTACACGTTGCAATGCTTGGAGCATCTTCGGAGTCTTTTACCGCTCCATCTGGAGTTCCCCAGGGCTCGCATCTGGGGCCCCTTTTATTTTTGATTTTTGTCAATAGCTTGGTTGACTGCTTTGAAAACTCGGAAGCATTTCTTTTCGCCGATGATCTTAAAATCTTAAAGCCTGTATACAACGCATCGGACTGTAAGTTGCTTCAGGAAGACATCGAGAGAATGGTGGACTGGTGTGAGCAAAATGGAATGTCTTTGAATGTAAAAAAGTGCTATCAATTGACATTTACTCGAAACAAAAATCTTCTATCAAGTGATTTTACTATAGATAACATTCCATTAAATAAAGTTGACCACTTGCGTGACCTCGGTGTCCAGATGGACGGTAAACTTAACTTCAATTCTCACATAGACAATATTGTTACTAGGTCAATGAGAATGCTAGGTTTTGTCAACCGTAACACAAAGTTCTTCAAACGTCCTTCCACTAAAATCTTACTCTTTAATACGCTAGTGAGAAGCATTCTTGAATACTGTCCTCAAGTGTGGTCTCCATTCTATGAAGTGCATAAGAAAAGAGTGGAGAGAGTGCAGAAAAAGTTTGTTATAAGTCTGTCTTATAGTTCCGGAAATTCACGCTCACTAAGGTCGTATGAGGAACGACTAAAACACTTCAATATCATGACACTTGAAAGCAGGCGGAATTATCATGACTTAGTGTTCCTTTATAAACTCATGAATGGTATGGTGGACTGTCCCGACCTTCTTGCAAAAGCCAATATTTGGGCTCCTAGTCGCATTCCTCGTTTGTGTACTTACAAACTGTTTAGGGAACCTGCTCATAAAACTAACCTTAGTTGTAACTCGCCTCTCACTAGGATGTTCAGGAGCTACAATTATCTTCCCAAATCCATTGATGTGGACATATTCAATGATAAATTGCACAATTATAAAGCGAAAATTAAACAACATCTCACAAATTAGATTTAATCGGGTTATAAATTTACAGCTGAACTTTGAATACAATCAGCGCGCGTTAAGGTCCATATTGTCAATATTATTATTTATTTTTTTTGTATTTGGAGCCAAGTGGATTTCTTTTATTTTCATGACAGTGATTTATTGAAACTATTTTTGAAGTGAAAACTTCTTTAGCGGCGTTGGAGCACTTTCTGTAATGGGTATAAAAACTTAAACTCGCGTCAGGGCGTCAGGATCACGTGACCTTATCGAAAAAGCGTAGGACGGATTTTTTGCAGAAATGTACCCTAAGACTACAACGTAGAGTTCATAATAAAAATCGAAAAAAAGCGTAAGACGCTACAGATACGCTAGTAGTTACTATGACACGGTAACGTCACAGAATAGATAATAGTTAGTAGCAAGCATACCAAGGCGTTTTTCGTGACTGTAGTAGGTATAGGTACATACCTATTATAGATTTTATGAACTAGCGGCCGCCCGCGGCAGGTAGTAGTGGTCATTGGTACAAGATTTTATAGATCTACTGTATTTATTTTTCGAGTGGAGCATTGCGGCGAGCGAAGCGAGCCGCCATGCGACCATGGGAACAGCGCGGCGAGCGAAGCGAGCCGTGCTGTGACTCCCCCCAAGCCCCCCAGAACCCCCTCCTCCTGAACCCGGGGGGAGCGTCGCGGCGAGCGAAGCGAGCCGCCACGTGACCACGGGGAACAGCGCGGCGAGCGAAGCGAGCCGTGCTGTGACCCCCTCTAAGCCCCCCAGAACCCCCTCCTCCGAAACCCGGGGGGAGCGTCGCGGCGAGCGAAGCGAGCCGCCACGCGATCACGGGGAACAGCGTGGCGAGTGAAGCGAGCCGTGCTGTTACCCCCCTAAGCCCCCCAGAACCCCCTCTTCCTGAACCCGGGGGGAGCGTCGCGGCGAGCGAAGCGAGCCGTGCTGTGACCCCCCTTAGCCCCCCAGAACCCCCTCCTCCTATGTCTGCCATTTTACTTCATTTAGGACCTACTTGTAGGTCGCGCGACAAGGTCCCTTCTAGCGGTTCCGACCCGTTGAGGATTTGGCTTTACGTAAAATTTAGGGTTCCGTATAGGGTTTTGATTGGGGTTATACTATATTGAGGAATTTGATTAAATGGTCGACTTTTAGGGTTCCTTAGGACTTTGATTGGAGTTTCAACTACACTTAGAAGCTTGATAATGTTAAAATTTTTAGGGTTCCTTAGGACTTTGATTGGGGTTTTACTACATTGAGGAATTTGATTAAGTGGTCAACTTTTAGGGTTCCTTAGGACTTTGATTGGAGTTTCAACTACACTTAGGAGCTTGATAATGTTAACATTTTTAGGGTTCCTTAGGACTTTGATTGGAATTTCAACTACACTTAGGAGCTTGATAATGCTAAAATTTTTAGGGTTCCTTAGGACTTTGATTGGGGTTTTACTACATTGAGGAACTTGATAAAATAAACAACTTTTAGGGTTCCTTAGGCCTTTAATTGGACTTTCAACTACACTTAGGACCTTGATTATGTAAACAATTTTAGGGTTCCTTAGCACTTTGATTGGAATTTCAACTACACTTAGGAGCTTGATAATACTAAAATTTTTAGGGTTCCTTAGGACTTTGATTGGGGTTTTACTACATTGAGGAACTTGATAAAATAAACAACTTTTAGGGTTCCTACGTTAATAATCAAGTTTTCACTTCTGCCGGCACTCCCGGAGTGCAACCCGTATTTTTTTTTTTTTTGACCAAATGTTGCCATAATGTGATTGACATAATTATAATTACCATGTGCATGTGTGCTATTTCTATTTAACTTTGATGACGATTCCTGTGTTGATATTTTGTTTGTTAGTTCTTTACATAAGTGTCCTGTTTTGATTATGGTTTCTGTGCTTTTATTTTATTTTGCTAATTTCTATACCTATGTGTCCTATTTTGTTGCTGTCATTATTTCAATCATTTACAATGTTGTTCCTACCTTATTATCTTAGATACATTTATAATATTATCATTCATTCAATTTGATCATTATTATTAACTATTTATAATACCTGTGTTAGCTGTGGTTGCCTTCAGTGGATAAGCACGGGGAAGGATATTTTTTTGCTCGATCTAATTTTAATTTTTGTGTATTATTTCTTGGTGATCCTAATAAATAAACAAATAAACTATTTAAAAAAAAAAACTAAATATCCCGTGGTTTATAAAAGCAGTCTTAAATTTTCTTCTTCCTGCCCTCACTTTAAAAGCAGTCTTAAGCACTAGTGAATAAGGTTGGTATTCCAGCGCGCGGTCCCGCGTGCGCGGCTACATAGAGGTGTACCACGCGCTGGTGGGACGCGTGGGGGACGCCGGCGCCGACGAGACGCCGCCGGCCGCTGACGACTGGGAGATGGTGGACCCGGCGCCGCAACTGGAGAACGTGCAGCCGGTAACGTACCTTATTACTATACAGGGTTATTCATAATTAGCTGCAAATACTCAGGAATTAGGTTCAACAAATAAAATAAAAAATATTTATAAAATGATTTTTTTTAAGTTTTGTTATGAAAATCCCGAGAAAATCGACAAAGAATATCCTTTGGCGCCTGACCTATTTTGACCTTTGATCCGCGCCCGCGCGCCGTGAGCGACACTCTGCGTTCAGTCACCGCCTGGGTGGGTCATCGTCCTGTTCTCCATGGCAATCATTATGCGATAGCCGTAAAAAAATTAATAAAAATAAAATTTTGATACAAAAACTTAAATCAAAATTAAAAAAAAATAATTACATATTATATTTTTTTTTTTATTTGTTGAACCTAATTCCTGAGTATTTGCAGCTAATTATGAATAACCCTGTAGAGTTACAGTGCTTTTTAGGGATTATCAGCTTGCTTATAGATAGTGCAATTCACGAAGACGCGCCCCTCGCGGGGTGCGGGGAGTTTGCTCCGAGCGGCAGTCGCGAACCGTAGTCTATTCATTGTAGTGTGCGTGTGCACTCATAGGTAATTAGTGTGTACCGATAACACTCAAACATTGACGGAAGCTTGCACACATATACTATAAACGGTTAGGAGGAATAGTGGGGCGCGCCTTCGTGGATTGCACTATGTATATATGAATATGTATGTATGAAACAACAGAAAGAGAAGAACATAGAATAAAGGTACAGCTACACAAGAAGCTGACTGGAGACTGTTGAACTATGAACTTCAGCGATACTAGATTCAATCTATGGTTATTTATTTACACAAATATACAATTAAGACAAGTATTTACAAAATACATAAGAAACAGTTAAGATAGCTGCAGACAAATCTACAAACAAATTACAACAGTTTGTAGACAAATCTAGAGATAGCTCAACTGGTCCAAATCAGAGCTAAGCGGAAGCTTCCCCAAGACGCTGGCGGCATTGCCACGCTGAATATCAGTGCTATTCTTCTTCATTCTATGGTTGATTGAATCTACTACCGAGTCACAAATTCATATGTGGTTCAAGTCTCATAAATTAATACTTATATTGTGTGTTATTTATCTACAACGCTTACGAAATATTGAAACACGAGGGAATAATGATGCTTATTAAAATCCCGAGCGCGGAGTTTTTTTAAGATATCAATACCATGCAGTAGTTAATTTATTATTTGCTTCTTGTTAACTTTTTTTGGCATTAGTAAATAAAAATAGTCATTGCTTCATTTTGTGTATGGAAAGAGTCTTTGCGAGAGGGAAAATAATAGAGAAAGATCTAACTAAGTTATTTTGGTGGCTAATCAAAAAAGTCAAAAGCAAAAACACCGGCTGTAAACTTAGTTCACCCGGGGTAATTCACCCTGAAAAAAAAAAAGGCAAAATACCAGAACCTTCTGAAAAAAAATTGGCCAGATTTAATGCTTTCGAAGGATGTCGGTGGATAGAGAGAGCTTAGAATCGTTCTTCCTGGAAATGTCTAGTTCCAGGCCTATAATTATGTCTAGCAATGGACTTATCCAAGCTGATGATGATGAGATGCTTTTTGACCTTGATGTCTCAGCTTTTGCTTGATTCATAAAAACATAAAAAAAAATACAAGTTCGCCTCGCAAAGTTTCATTCCACATTGTAGAACGTAGAGTGGTGAGTGAGTAGTTTTGCGACAGGTGTCAACGGTGGCGTCTTTCAACGGCGACGACTGGGAGCTAGTCGATGCATCGTCTCTCGTACGTTCATTTACATTATTATAGCTTTTATATATAGGTAGCGGCACATAACTGAAGCGATGACCGTTATTGCGCAGAAGTCAAAAATATGGTACCTGAGGGGGGCTCGCGGTATGAAGGGCGGGCGTGCGTAGCGCTGATTGGCTCTCCGGTAGCACTCCGCTCTCCGTACCAATAGGACACTCTGCACACATCCAGTGTGCGCGACATGGCACACTACGACGCATGCGCAGCGCGTATCGCTCACCGCTCAAGTTATGTGCCGCTAGTTATAATAATGCTGATTTTGCTGAGCATGGTACATTACAACGGGATTTTATTACATATTTGCTTTCAAGTTATAGTAGTAGGCAACAAATTGCAAATCAGCTAATTTCGGCTTTATAGAGCGTAGTGTGCGTGAGAAAGAGATAGCACTCTACGAAAGCAGAAAAGCCGAAATGCAAAATTTATTGCCTACAACCGTAGTTTATAATAAAACCGTAATGTCGTGATCACTGAATACAGAATTTTCTTTTCTGTGTTCTTCGCAAGTTACGTTATAAGAGGTTGGTATTGGGTGTTTAGTTATAGTGAGTGATAATGGCCATCCTATTGCAGACGACTGTACCACGGTACTCTCAACTGATACCCACGACATGGGAGTTTAGTGTAGGTCCAAAATAAGGGCTTTTCACTATCTGAGTACCGCTATTTGGCAATTGAAAATCATACTTTGACACTTTGTGCACATAGAAAGAAGGATATTTTATCTGTCAAGTAACGCTACTTCGAGAGTTTGAAATAAGCGCTAAAACTATATACAAAACGATGTTTCGCCGGTCCAGTTAGCCGTTCAAGTACCTACAGCAACACTTAAGTGTATTTGTATAAATAAATGGATATAACTAGACATGTATGTTTGTTTGTTGCAGACTATAGGCGGCGACCCCCTCCCCCCCGGCTGGGAGGAGCGGCAGGACGCTAACGGACGCACATACTACGTCAATCACATCGAAAGGTCCACGCAGTGGGAACGACCGACATTCACGTTAGTATCCATACTTTTTATTACAGCTTCTTGTTGACTCCTAAAAAAACTCGTAAAAAAGTGTAGTGCCTGAATTCTTAGTCAGGGCTTAAACGGCGATCTGAAAAGACTTGATCACATACAGCAGAAATCAAGTCTGTGTTATTTGAACTCAAGACTAGTGTTTAGTGAATTAAGCGATACAGGAGTTTTGGACTTCTCAAAAGCCTTTGACAATGTTGGTCACAAATTACTTCGTCGTAACCTTTTGTAATAATATGAAATCCACTATAAGGTTCTTATATGTATAGCTGGCTCTGCTCGTATCCTGACAATAGAAGTCAAGTTAGTAACACTCAAGAAGTTTACGTCTCTTCCCTTGGTCGTTGCTTTCGGAGTTCCACTGGGGTCTCTATCGGGGTTTTTTCTCTTCGTTATGTTTATCAATTATATCATTCAGTATATGCCCTGTAAGTGTCTTGCACGTGAATGTGATGGACTGATAAATAAATAAAAATGGTGTTTTACCACAGTCGAGCCACAAGCACAGAGTCGCAAGCCGAGCGAATGGAAACGGCTGCAACAGAGTTCCAGCGACGTTTCCACATCTCTGCAGACACGGAACACGCAAACCAACACACGGTAAGCCACCTTATTGTACCAGAAATAGAGGTTATGTTCCCGTAACCGCTGCAGATTTTCGGGTTCTTTAGTTCGTTGAGATAGATTGTGACAAGGGTTATGATCGAGTAAGCGATAGAATATCTCGCACGCTCTTACCCGTGTTGCGTTCAGTCTGTATAGCTTCTTACAGTAAAATTTAGGTAAACTATTAATTTTTATACATATTTTCTTTTGTGTTTCAAAGCATCTTTTTGTGAAACTGCATAATGCTTAATCAAAAAACTTTTTAAATAAAAAACGAAGTACATTCATCTAACCTCTGAAAAAATCAAATGAACGTCGTTTTCATCGTCCACATAGGACATGGGGTAAAAATGATGAAATTGTTGTGTTTATGGTTTTTCCATCATAATTATCATAAGTAAAGTATGTTTATCAACCAACATAATTTATGTATTCTATGAGGTTTTTCATTATTTGCAATTCATGGCATGTTATATTGTAGTGGGGGTTATGAGGTTTGGTTGGCACCATAAAATAAGTGTGGTGAAAGGATTTCAAGTGCGCCTAAGAGAGTCTTTGTCATATGAATTGAATTATGTACTAGAGTAAATTACATCAAAGTGTTCTACTGAGCACATACGGTGGTATTTTTATAAAAAAAAATATTTATTGTTATTTTCGATCGAATAGTATCGTACTAACCAGACCTAAATTATTTGTATTTGAAGATTATTCATTTATCTTGTGGAAATTGAACCTGTACCTTTTGTTTCCCAGTTCGTTAGTCATCAAGAATACTTCTTTGACTATTCCTGGCAGTTTTTTAAGCACTGCTCATGTTTTGATAGTTTTTTTGTAAGTTAAGGTTATTTGCTCGTTTTATGGTGTCAACAAATTAAATGAATGCGATTTACTTTTGCATGGCGTATTTGAAAAATACAAAAGGGCTATATTTCCCGTTAAGTATACCCATAGTTTTTTTTTCATATAATGTAGATGTTAATCTGAAATGTATTTTATCGGAGTATGTTATTTAGTAGGTGTACTGTTTAGAAGTAATTTTAGTTAACTATTTCTCTTGCAGCATGGGCTTTAGCATTATCGTAAACTAACAGGCATACATGTCATCACATTCATTTTATATACATTTACGTTCCTGATACGCGCTTAGCGGCTTTATACAGCGTTGTAGCTAGTCTGTTACCTCTTATAACGGACTAGCTTCATATACACGTCTGTTGGTATATCTCGTCGCGAAAATTTCAGGAATAATGATCACTTCCATAATGTAATATTGACATTCGTCGGGTGTATCGTAGACGTCCATTGTGTTGTCCTCACTATCAGACAAAACCACATACCATGGGGGTAAAGACTACAAACTCATTCGTGCAAAAATAACACTTATTTCTTATAAAAATAGAGCTTAAAATGCATGGATAAGTTTGTGTCTGTAATAGAGTGTCACTTGACAGGAGGATAGCAATAGAAGCGGTGAATCTTTCTCCAATGAGCCAACGCCATTCTCCACTCCGGTGCGATCTCCCGAACTAGAAAGAACAAACACTTTAACAGAGGAAAACGCTGACGAAAGCATCCAAGTCAATGCTGAAAGTGCCTTAGAAAACGAAGTCAGTCAAAATGAAAGACAAGTAGCGGACGATAGGATTAGTGAAACAGACTGTGATAATAATTTAAGGAATGGAGATGACGATGTGGTTTGCGCTAACGAGAACCGTAATGCTCAAGATTGTGATGCGAGTACTAGTCAAGATGTAGCCAATGACAATAACGAGACGGAGACAACTGAAACAGAAAGAGAAATTACAGACGCGGTTGACGCTAATGGAGAAAGTCCAAACGTCAACGGAGAAGCTCAAGACACAACTGAAGAAAATAACGCTGAGCGTGAAAGTCGAGACGAAAATGAAGAAAGTCAAATCGCTGAAAACAGCGCGGAAACAAACGTAGACAACCCGGAAACGACTGAGGAAAGTCACACTACAAATGGAGAAACCCAAGACGCGTCAGATAACGCCACAAACGGCATCGACGGAGAAAGGAGTGGAGATAGCGAAGAAGAAAGGCTCGAAGTGACGGAATTAGTCGACGCATTGACATTTGACGAGAATCACTTCAGTACGCCGCTGGGAGGCGCCTCGCCCGTGACGTCACAGCGGTCTCGCAGACGGACCACCAGTTCAATGGACGACTCGGAGGTAAGAGGTGACGCGAAATGTAAATACAGTGTACATACATCCCGCTTGGTTGCCGTAGAAAGGGCTCTCGCGATATCCTAACTTCAACGTTGTATCGTTGGAAATAAAGCGTAGACTCGTTTGTTTTCCGGTGATTTATATTCCGCGTCGCGCTTCGGGTTACTTGTCTGAGGACACGCTGTGTGATGTCTATTGCCCGTGCTTTTGTCACTAACCTGTCATTCGCCCTTATCCCGCAAGTAATAGAGACGCGTTTCCTGTGTTTGTGATGTCCACAGTCCACTGCTCATGCTTTTGTCTAAACTCAACTGTATTGTTGAGGGATTAAAGCTGAGATTTGCGTTGATACACCTGCCCTTATGACGGGTTAGGGTACACTCACACCTAACACTTTGAAATGTGGATGAAAGTAAAATAATGCATTGGATTTTGAACCCTAACTTTGTAGAATACGGTTGGAAATAAGTCTCTCTGCAATAAACTAGGAATATCTTGCATTTACCGTTCACCCTGCGTAGCCAAACACTAATTAATAATTACACACTAATTTGACAGATGCATCGCATTTGACACTGACATTTCTGACAGTTACACAATAAGCGCCACATTTGTATTAATATTGTATCAACGCTTGTGCTGTTTGCGCTTTTTCTTATGATTTTGCTTTTATATACAAAACTAATAATAAGTAGTGTAAGGTTTGGAGTTTGCGCTTTTTTATTTGAATTTTATTTAGATTTTGGAGATTGGCATACTAAGTAGTTTTAGTATAAGCTAGCTGATAGTTATATGCAACGTAAAGTAATTCTTATTGTCCTATAGTAAAACTCAGAATTGCTTGGAGGTCTAAACCAAAATTTAAATTTGGAATAATACGAGTAGGAACTGTTGTTGCCAAATAAATGAATATTCTGCTCAAATGTGTGGTACCAGTATATTGCTGGTGGATATTGTACCGTATTGTGTTGTGAATAATGTTGATAGTGCAGTGTTCGGTTGTAGGACGACACGGACGGCGGAGGCTCCACTGAGAGCACCCGGAGTAGCAGCGCCAGCAGTACGCAGAGTCAGAACCTGCCGAATAGTGACGGTGAGCTTGAAATTGAACTAAGAATTGAACGGTAGAGCTTTTTTCTTAGTTCGTAACCCGGTTAAAAATCCCTCTACGTCACTGGCTACGAAACTCAGTTACGTACAAGTATAGGTAGCGGCACATAACTAGAGCGATGACCCATATTGCGCAGAAGTCAAAAATAAGGTACCTGAGGGGGGCTAGCGGTATGAAGGGCGGGCGTGCGTAGCGCTGATTGTCTCTCCAGTCGCACTCCGCTCTCTGTACCAATAGGACGCTTGCACACATCCACACATCCAGTGTGCGCGACATGGCACACTACGACGCATGCGCAGCGCGTATCGCTCACCGCTAGAGTTATGTGCCGCTAGTTATACTAATGGTATTTTTAATGTACAGGAGCCGACAGTCAGATTGCCTACCCACAAAGGTTTTTTTTACAATTTATAGTCTTGCGCTTGACCGCAATCTCACCTGCTGTTAAATGATGTAATGTGATTGTGTTTTGTAAAAGGATCATACTAAAAAACGGAAGGAACCAAGCCGTAGTTGGTTGCCTGTTCTTCTAGGCTTGGTCGCGTGGAACTGGTACCTAGACTCACCTAACTTTAAGACGTTTCAAAGTGATCCTTGTGATATTTCAAAGATGAGACCCATGCCAGCCTCTGCTGGCATGAGCCAGTGGCCCTCTTTGTGGCCTTATGCTTGGTTTGATCGAAAAAATCTCACGAAGGAGACGATGTCAATCTGACATCTCTGACGCCAAAATCTCGTGACAAACACCTAATTTTTGGACGAAATTGAGGTTTTATTTTAACAACTAGCTTAGCTCGCTTGGTAACCATAGAATATAGCAAAGCATTGCCTCGTAGGTCACGCACGTCAGGAACGTGCCCTACGATGCACTGCCCTGCGTCCATGAACTTGAGCCATAGCGATGTTCAGCCTCACCTGCCAGTATTATTAACCGACTTCCAAATCAAAAAGGAGGAGGTTCTCAATTCGGTTGTATTTTTTTTAAAATGTATTATTTAACCAGGTCTACCGACTGGCTGGAGCATGCAGAAAGCTCCCAACGGAAGGATATTCTTCATAGACCACAACGCTAAGACCACCACGTGGATCGACCCCAGGACAGGTAAAGAATGTACCGCATCACAAACAATTTCTTATTTTATTCATCACACTAATACTATTTTAATTAT
Organism: Thera obeliscata; assembly: GCA_947578465.1. NCBI lineage: Eukaryota > Metazoa > Arthropoda > Insecta > Lepidoptera > Geometridae > Thera > Thera obeliscata. Next base: position 721,534 of record OX387913.1, read on the forward strand.
CACATCAATCATACTAATAAATAAATGCAAAAGCTCATATCTTCTAGGTTTGGTAACTTGGAACTGGCACTTAGATTCACCTAAGTATAAATTATTTGTATTTATTATTTTAGCCTGGGTCGTCACACTACAGGCCAAAGGTTTCCCTTCCCTGTTTTCATTTTTTTTTAATAAATGCTTACGAATAAATTGCTTACTTGTTATTCGGTAGGTACTAAGAGATTTGAGGTATCTACCGTGTCGGACAGAATACAAGACGTGAAGTATATTTCATTGTTGGTATTCCAATTTACTAACTAAAAAAAAAAAGAAGTATTATATTTCTTTTTTTTATATAACCCGCTATCTACTTATTTTTTCCGCTTGTGCATCATCTATATGTTTGTTGCACAGAATTAGTGCTGAGCCTACTCCTACCGTCAAGCTGCCAAATTTCAAATTTATACAATGTGTCTTTTTGATGTGTCGTCTCTTTATATGACAATAAAGTACTTTTTAATACAGTTGCTCAAAAAGTGGCGTATTGCAGGGACGTATAGCGTTCGGGATGTGGGCTATTACACACGCGTGCTTTTTTTTTACCATTCCCGCACTAGTGCTTTTTCTTTCCCAACTGTCAAAATAATGTCTAAAAAGAAAAACCAACCATGAAGTTTTTACTAAAAAAATTCATCGAAGTTTTTATGATTCATGCAAATACGTATTTTTTCGCAACTGTATTAAAAATAGTCGTTCAGTACACGTGCGGAACCGTCATTGCAACTTGTTCCGACTGTCAACCCTCGCCTTCGGCTCGGGTAGACATTTGTCGGAACTCTTTGCAATGACAGCCTTCCCGCACTTGTAATGAAATATACTATTGTATTGTATTGTATAAGGTGTTGTACAATTAAAAAAAAAAAAATGGTTTATTGCAGGTACAGTAGGTATAATATATCACAAAAAAATAAAAATAACAATAACATTGCAGGTTGTGCGTCGAGCTTGCCGAGCGCGGGCGCGGGCGCGGGCGTGGAGGGCGATGACCTCGGCGCGCTGCCGGAGGGCTGGGAGGAGAGGGTGCATACGGACGGACGGATATTCTTCATCGATCACAGTCAGTACCTAAACTCTATAGAGCGCCGATCTTAATGGCCTAACTTCCAATCCAGTCGTGTATAACCAGCGGCACATAACTTTAGCGCTGAGCGATACGCGAAAGGGGAAAGCTGCGCATGCGTCGTAGTGTGTGCATGTCGCGCACACTGGATGTGTGCAGAGTGTCTTATTGGTACAGAGAGCGGAGTGCGACTAGAGATGCCAATCTGCTCTACTAAGTTCGAAAATATGACATGTGTCAAGTGCACGAAAGGAGGCGCACTTAAAATTCTTTCACCAAACTGGTTCGAAAGAATTGGTGACACGATAAAAAGTGTTTCGTTGCAAAAATGTGACTTTATTCAGTTATTTCCGTTGTAAAAGAAGTGTAGTGCAAATGGTTGATGTTATTAAAGCTAGTGCGTCCTTCCAGACACCCGTACAACGCAATGGGAAGACCCGCGGCTGTCGAACCCTAAGATCGCAGGGCCCGCCGTGCCCTACTCCAGGGATTACAAGCGCAAGTACGAATATCTCAAGAGCCAACTGCGCAAACCTGTAAGTTAATTAAAATAATAATAATAATAATGTCACGACAACAATACCAGCCGGATTGTGTAAATTTGTTGCTATCAACAATTTTATACTGACATAAACAGCGATATATAGATAGAAGATGTGAAACAAACATGTTGTTTTGCAGAGCAACGTGCCGAACAAGTTCGAGATCAAGGTCCGTCGCAGCAGCATCCTGGAGGACTCCTACCGCATCATCAGCTCCGTCAGCCGACTCGACCTGCTCAAGACCAAGCTCTGGGTCGAGTTCGAGTCCGAAGTCGGATTGGGTGAGTCTCACACACTCATCTTAGTCCCTTAATGACTTCTTGTCGTGACGGTATTTCCATTCAACCATTAGGAAACTTCTGCTGCACAGTACAGACATGACTACCCGTTACTGCAATAACGGGCTCAACTTTCAGTCAAAATTCTATAGGATTTGACAGCTTTGACTTTTTCTTCTTTGACTATGATGTCAAAAGTTACAATAGACACTCTGTCGAATGGATTTTAAGCTTTTCAAAGAGCTTTATCTTTGTCTTTATGTAACTATTTAAAATAATGGTAAACCATACTTAAACTTCCCAATTTTAAGTTCTTCCTATCGAGTCAGTGGTTCGTTCGTACCAGTGTGGTGAAAGGATTTTAAGTGCACCTTAAAAGAACTCCTTTCGTTCACTTAGCGTATGTTTAACTTTAAACTGATGTTCAATTCCCTTTCATACATAACATATTCATAAATTTAATGTGCACTACCCGTTAAGAATGTTCGAATTACACAAAAGTTAACTGGAAGAGAATGCTCTAGCATTAAGTTCGCCTATGTGCAGTGGCGGTATGAAAATGTTCGTCAGTATTCAACTTGATTCGTTCAACGTATCGCGAGCACATATTTTTTTTGTATTAGTGCAATAAATAATTTTCTATCTATCTATCTATGTTCACAGATTACGGAGGCCTAGCCCGAGAATGGTTCTTCCTGCTTTCCAAAGAGATGTTCAACCCGTACTACGGCCTATTCGAGTACTCAGCCATGGACAACTACACGCTGCAGATCAACCCCAACAGCGGCGTCTGCAACGAGGAGCATCTCAACTACTTCAAGTTCATAGGCAGGGTGGCGGGCATGGCCGTCTATCATGGGAAACTGTTGGATGGTGAGTGCCTATTGTCAACTACACGCTGCAGATCAACCCCAACAGCGGCGTCTGCAACGAGGAGCATCTCAACTACTTCAAGTTCATAGGCAGGGTGGCGGGCATGGCCGTCTATCATGGGAAACTGTTGGATGGTGAGTGCCTATTGTCAACTACACGCTGCAGATCAACCCCAACAGCGGCGTCTGCAACGAGGAGCATCTCAACTACTTCAAGTTCATAGGCAGGGTGGCGGGCATGGCCGTCTATCATGGGAAACTGTTGGATGGTGAGTGCCTATTGTCAACTACACGCTGCAGATCAACCCCAACAGCGGCGTCTGCAACGAGGAGCATCTCAACTACTTCAAGTTCATAGGCAGGGTGGCGGGCATGGCCGTCTATCATGGGAAACTGTTGGATGGTGAGTGCCTATTGTCAACTACACGCTGCAGATCAACCCCAACAGCGGCGTCTGCAACGAGGAGCATCTCAACTACTTCAAGTTCATAGGCAGGGTGGCGGGCATGGCCGTCTATCATGGGAAACTGTTGGATGGTGAGTGCCTATTGTCAACTACACGCTGCAGATCAACCCCAACAGCGGCGTCTGCAACGAGGAGCATCTCAACTACTTCAAGTTCATAGGCAGGGTGGCGGGCATGGCCGTCTATCATGGGAAACTGTTGGGTGGTGAGTGCCTATTGTCAACTACACGCTGCAGATCAACCCCAACAGCGGCGTCTGCAACGAGGAGCATCTCAACTACTTCAAGTTCATAGGCAGGGTGGCGGGCATGGCCGTCTATCATGGGAAACTGTTGGATGGTGAGTGCCTATTGTCAACTACACGCTGCAGATCAACCCCAACAGCGGCGTCTGCAACGAGGAGCATCTCAACTACTTCAAGTTCATAGGCAGGGTGGCGGGCATGGCCGTCTATCATGGGAAACTGTTGGATGGTGAGTGCCTATTGTCAACTACACGCTGCAGATCAACCCCAACAGCGGCGTCTACAACGAGGAGCATCTCAACTACTTCAAGTTCATAGGCAGGGTGGCGGGCATGGCCGTCTATCATGGGAAACTGTTGGATGGTGAGTGCCTATTGTCAACTACACGCTGCAGATCAACCCCAACAGCGGCGTCTGCAACGAGGAGCATCTCAACTACTTCAAGTTCATAGGCAGGGTGGCGGGCATGGCCGTCTATCATGGGAAACTGTTGGATGGTGAGTGCCTATTGTCAACTACACGCTGCAGATCAACCCCAACAGCGGCGTCTGCAACGAGGAGCATCTCAACTACTTCAAGTTCATAGGCAGGGTGGCGGGCATGGCCGTCTATCATGGGAAACTGTTGGATGGTGAGGGGCTCATGTCAATAGATAGTGTTAGCAGCAGTGTTGAATAGCAAGTGTGAATAATAGCAAGTTTGAATAGCAAGTTTGAAAAGCAAGTTTGAATAGCAAGTGTGAATAGCAAGTATGATAGCTAGTTTGTATAGTATATATGAATAGTTGGTATGAATAGCATGCAAGTATGAACAGCAAGTTTAAATATCAAGTGTGAATAGCAAGTATGGATGTCTAGTATGGATAGCTAGTATGAATAGCAAATGTGAAAATCAAGTATGAATAGCTAGTTTGAATAGCATATATGAATAGTTGGTATGAATAGCAATCAAGTATGAATAGCATGTTTAAATATCAAGTGTGAATAGCAAGTATGGATGGCTAGTATGGATAGCTAGTATGAATATCAAGTGTGAAAATCAAGTATGAATAGCTAGTTTGAATAGCATATATGAATAGTTGGTATGAATAGCAAGCAAGTATGAACAGCAAGTTCAAATATCAAGTGTGAATAGCAAATGTAAATAGCAAGTATGAATAGTTGGTATGAATAGCAAGCAAGTATGAACAGCAAGTTCAATTATCAAGTGTGAATAGCACGTTTGAATAGTATTATGACGTAGATGCAGCAAGTTGAAGTATGTATGAAAACAGCTTCGCACCACTAATATAAGTGTATGTATTGTTCCAGCATTCTTCATCCGTCCGTTCTACAAGATGATGCTGGGCAAGCAGATAGAACTGCTGGACATGGAGTCCGTGGACCTCGAGTATTACAACTCGCTCATGTGGATCAAGGTACATGCCATCCATATTACTATAAATGGGCATATCAAACGGTGAAGGGAAACATCGTCGTAGAACCTAAAAAGTTCAAAAATAATTGTGTCAAGTGCACGAAAGGAGCCTCTTTGAGGCGCACTTAAAATCCTTTCACCGCACTTGGTTCGAAAGAGTCAGTGACACAATAAGAAAAAGAATAAATGTGCATTGATATGACAGACTATTGGTAAGCCTACTAAAGAGTGACCAGGCTTTGTTTTTTTTCAAAGTCATTTTTCATCAGCGGTCTATTGGTAGCGGCCCCGCCTTCTGATCCTTTGGTCGTGGAATCAAATCCAATCCTGCACCACAGTTTTTCTGTCATCAATTTTATGTGCACTGTGCCAGTACTCTGAAACAGTGAAGGAAAACATCGTGAGGAAACCGGCATGTCGTAGAACCTACTAAAAGTTCGAAAACATGGTGTCAAGCCTCACGCAAAAAGGGGAAGGCAGACTACTTGCGGAAACCAGTCCGTACACCAAGTCATCAACATCATCTTCCAGCCCTTATCCCAGGCTGCATGTGGTCGGCACAACTGGTTTTGTTCTTCCACTCCCCTCTATCATTCGTCATTTCAGTGCTCACTTTTTTCCTGCTCATGTCATCCTTGATGCATTCCATCCATATAGTATAGGATCCCGCTATAGAAAGACCTTCACCGAGCTGGTTATTTAATGAAACGTATTTTATATGTAATTAAACATGCCAATAAATATATTCGGACTGAAATTTGATAGGCAACCCATATAGAATATATTTATTGGCATGTTTAATTAAATATAAAATACGTTTCATTAAATGACCAGCTCGGTGAAGGTCTTTCTATAGCGGGATCTTAGACTAATATACGTACCAGTCCGTACACCAAGTGCGGATCAAAAAAATTGCTAAAGAATGTCTCCGGTATTAAATTTGTTTCTCAACACACAATTTAATATTGTTTGTATATTTTAGGAAAACGATCCGTCAGAGTTATATCTGACGTTCTCAGTGGACGAGGAACAGTTCGGTAAGACGATACAGCGCGACCTCAAGCCGGGCGGTGCTAACATCTCCGTAGATGAAGACAATAAAGACGAGTACATCAAGTGAGTGCCATTTCTTTATAATTCGATGGAGCCGGCTGCACGCATGAAAAAACATGACGTCATGCGGCGTTATCTCGCTATGAGGCGTTCCATTTAAGGGTTGAAATGCAAGCGAGAGCGCGGAACGAGCTACAAAGAGGCACGCACAGCCTCCGCGTTCGGCAGCGTTCGACATCTGTCTCTCTCCTACTTGAGTGAGCGATGCGTCCGCGTGGACAGCTGGATGACGTTGTCACGTTCAACTATCGACAGTAAACCGACTTTACAGACAACCGATTTTTTTGTGTATTTATTAGGATCACCAATAAATAATACACAAAAATTCTAATTAGGTCAAACAATAACTATGCAAAAAATCATAATCATCAATCAGCAATATGAAAAATTCAAACGAAAACATCCCACGGGAACCCCAATATATAAAATAAAAAAATATTGTGAACAATTCACTCAACACTATCAAGCCCCATGTACGGAAACTAAGATAGTGTTGGGTGGATTGTTCACAATATTTTTTTATTTTCTTAATATATAAAAATGAATTGCTGTTCGTTAGTCTCGCTAAAACTTGAGAACGGCTGGACCGATTTGGCTGATTTTGGTCTTATTTATTTATTTTATTTTATTTTATTTATTTTACAAAATCCACAGCCCTTAAAGTAGTACAGTTATGATCTTATGCTAGTCTTACGGTCAATTACGTCTTTATTGATTTGTGATTTTGAGGTCCAGAGAAGGTTTAAAAGGTGAATAAATCTGTTTTTTTTCAACGGGAACGGTAACGGGGCGAGCGAAGCACCTACTACTTTACTATGCCTCTTATCTTATATGTATGTAATTGTTCCAGGCTAGTGATAGAATGGCGGTTCGTGAGCCGCGTGCAGGAGCAGATGGTGTCGTTCCTGGAGGGGCTGGGCGCGCTGGTGCCGCTGCCGCTGCTGAAGATCTTCGACGAGAACGAGCTGGAGCTGCTGCTGTGCGGCATCCAGCACATCGACGTGCGCGACTGGCGCGCCAACACGCTCTACAAGGGCGACTACCACTCCAACCATCTCGTGGTGCAGTGGTTCTGGAGGGTAAATCAACACTCACACATGCATATACCTACCTACAACAATATACAAACATACATACATAAAATCACGCCTCATTCCCATGGGGGTAGGCAGAGATTACGGATTTCCACTTGCTACGATCCTGACACACCTCTTTCGCTTCATTCACTCTCATAACATTCTTCATACATGCTCGTCGGTTTAGGGTACTCCTAACCTGGCCTTTCTCTAAAACGTCTGCGATCTGATCGAGATACATGCGCCTAGGTCTTCCCGTTCCAGCAGTTCCATTCACGCTCGCCTGATGCAATTGTTTTGTTTATCTCCATTCATCCATTCTCTCTACATGTCTAAACCATCTTAGCAAACCTTTCTCTACTCTCATCACTACGTCTTCTTTCACTCCGCATTTCTCTCTTATCACACTGTTTTTCACTCTGTCACTCAACTTTACGCCACACATACTATTTATTTATAATTATTATTATTGCAACAATATTTATTTATTTAATGGGTCTCACAAGGTCTATTGGCTTACGGTCTTGACAGAATACCAGCGCATAGCTTCCTCACAGTAGCTAGGCATTATGCTGAGTCAAGGCCCTTTTGCTGCTGTAGCACACAGAAACACGATAGATGGTATCTATTAATAGATACATCGATACGGGAGAAATGCGGAGTGAAAGAAGACGTAGTGATGAGAGTTATAGTTCTTCTTCTTCTTCTTCTTCTTCTTCTTCTTCTTCTTCTTATCGTGTCACTGATTCTTTCGAACCAAGTGTGGTGAAAGGATTTTAAGTGCGTGTTCTGTCACACTGCTGAACCTCATTTAATATTATTTACCGTTGTTGCCAGGTGGTGCTATCATTTTCGAACGAGATGCGTTCCCGCCTGCTGCAGTTCGTGACGGGCACGTCGCGCGTGCCGATGAACGGCTTCAAGGAGCTGTACGGCTCCAACGGGCCGCAACTCTTCACCGTCGAGAAGTGGGGCGCGCCCGACAACTACCCGCGGGCGCATACCTGGTGAGTACAGCCGTACAGCTCGTGACGGCCACATGACTCCACCCGTACAGTTCGTGACGGGCACATGAGTCCACCCTAACAGTTCGTGACGGGCACATGATTCCACCCTAACACTTCAAATCAAATCAAACCGTTTATTTGCAACCTAACACACAACTTATAACTAAACATAAAACATAAACAATACTAGTTGCAAATTGGTCCCAACTCAGCGTCCAACTTACTTCGTGACGGGCACATGACTCCACCCTTATAGTTCGTGACAGGCACATGACTCCACCCGTACAGTTCGTGACGGGCTCATGACTCCACCCTTATAGTTCGTGACAGGCACATGACTCCACCCGTACAGTTCGTGACGGGCTCATGACTCCACCCTTATAGTTCGTGACAGGCACATGACTCCACCCGTACAGTTCGTGACGGGCTCATGACTCCACCCTTATAGTTCGTGACAGGCACATGACTCCACCCGTACAGTTCGTGACGGGCTCATGACTCCACCCTTATAGTTCGTGACAGGCACATGACTCCACCCGTACAGTTCGTGACGGGCTCATGACTCCACCCTTATAGTTCGTGACGGGCTCATAACTACACCCGTACAGTTCGTGAAAGACATATAATTCCACCCGTACAGTTCGTGACGGCCACATGACTCCACCCGTACAGTTCGTGACAGACGTAATATGATTCCACCCTTATAGTTCGTGACGGGCACATGACTCCAAACTTTCTAGATTAGTTACATAGCAGATTCTGATTTGATACCATTCTAACCCTTATAGCAATAATTCTAAAGGTGGTTTTCTTCCGCAGCTTCAACCGCATAGACCTACCTCCGTACGAGAGCTACCAGCAGCTACGAGAGAAGCTCATCAAAGCCATCGAAGGCTCGCAAGGATTCGCCGGCGTCGACTGAACACGTCACCGCTCTGAACGTTCGCATTTATCTTGATCCTGAAGTTAGCTCATTTCATGTCTACATGACGTTAGCTCACCTCATATCCATCTGAAGTTAGCTCATGACTTATCACAATTGGTCGCTCGGCTAATATCGAATCAGATTTTCATTTTGAAATTCTAGTATGTCGTGACGCGTTAGAAGTCTGTCTCAGATATGTATCATAGGACAGACAGAGACGGAGATGCTTTTCTGTCTCAGTCATTTTATATAGGACAGACAGAGATAGATATATAAGGCGCAGTACCGTCTGCTCCAGTCTGATTATCTCTATACAAAATGTATCTTCTTCTTATCGTGTCACTGATTCTTTCGAACCAAGTGTGGTGAAAGGATTATAAGTGCGCCTCAAAGAAGCTCCACAAAATGTATGGGACTAGGCTTCTAATGTGTAGCGACAAACGGTCGGATCTGTCTGCTTTAATGTAAAACTGGTTTTACATAATTCTATCTCAAACATTTAAACATTTGTCACAGTAAAAACGGAGCCAATACAAATAATCCAAGTTTTCGTTCAGTTTTTTGTGTGAGGTGAACTTGCTTTTGCTTTTGTATGGAGTCACGATAAGCGCCTCTAGCGGACGTATTGAGAACTAAGATTTTATATTGTCCCAAAAGTTATGAACCGAGTGGGGTTTGAAGCCACGACCTTCCCCTTCATGCGGGGATGCGCTAACCAACTGAGAATTGAGGGTTTAAGAAGGATTTGATTATACAATAAACTGAGGGCAACTCTGGAAATACAAATCTAATGCACCCTGGTATAATAGAATGGTATAAGTCCCAGTGCATTTACAACATTTCGTTACCAAATGTTGTTTTCGTTTCGCGTACGTGTCTCTCTCTTTTGCATGGAAAAATGATGAGACAACAACTCTGACTACGTAACGTATTTTTGCTGTCTCATCTTTTCTCCATACAAAAGACAGAGACACGTAGGCGAAACGAAAACAACATTTGGTAACGAAATGTGGTAGCAAAACTCGGACTTCGGGTACTGAAATCTATAATTATTGAAAGAAAACAGAAATTGCAATAACAATAATTGTAAGTACCTATAAGGTATACTTCATCAAGCGAATGGATCTTAATTACTTCTTAAAGTGTGAATGAGATGTATGAATAGCTACGCTAGTACGAATATAGAGAAAACAAGCAGGTGGCCCACCTGATGTTGAACGGTTACTTCTAACTATATTGCATTACATCACAGAGCTCAATTATTCATTTATGGACGCGTGAGGTACGGAATCGATTCTCGGGACCGGACATGCAAGCCATACTTATAAAACTCAAATTTAAACATTACTTAAAATGCATCCTGTCCATTTTAGTAATTCATTACCCATTGTTAAATAATGGCAATAATTTAAACACTTATATAACTATTTTTATGAAACAACAAGATTAAAATTTAATCATGGTAAATATCCCGTTGTTTCACAAAAATAGTGTTAAAAACCATGATAGTTTCAAAACTTAAATAACTACTTATAATAGTTTAATCTTTCGACAGATATGTTTTTTTTTCCGGGTATTATGGCTGATAGAGACGCCAAACAAGTTGTCCGATGACTGACAGACCACGTGATCTGTGCAGAACAAAATTTCATATGTATTTCTTTATTTCGTGACGTTCTTAACGTGCTAGGTATGACGACGCAGGTAGTTTGGTTTGGTCTTCGCTTTACGTTTTTTCTACCTCCAGTGCATTGGAAGTTCTTAGAAATCGTTAAATAAGGGTTTGCAGGTTGAAACAACGATTTGTGTGATGTAATTGTCAGAAAAAGTATTTTAATCTTGCTATTCTAGATGCTGCAAAACTATTTAAATGTACGAAGGTTATTTTTGTACTGAAATACTTTTAAAAGGAAAAAAATATAGTTCAAAAAACACATTGTGTGTAATTTGCTTTACAAAATGCAATAAGTGTCCCAAACTATCGGAAATCTAGAATTTGAGTAAGATTGATGCGTCATTTGTATAGTCATCTCTCTCTTTCGTCAAATGATAGAAAGAGATGGCTATAGAAAATGGCGTCTTATCCTGTTGAATGTGTTCTATTTACAAATAGTAGTGGTGTGAGTGCGTGTAGTTAGTAATACAGAATCTACTTAATACTTACTGCCTTGTCTGGTTACTATTTTATACGAATACCTTAGTAGCTTCGAATATCTTTATTCTCATTTGATAGTCTGCTAGATTTTTAAATTTATGTCACAAAATCTTAACCTAGAAAAGAAAAAGGCTTTTTATTTGACAAACTTAGTTACTAACGGATGTTCGTATTTTATAGATACCAGGCGTTACTCCTAATAGCTTGATAGCGTAGTTATCAGACGTGTATAAATATAGGCGGCCATTTTGAACAGCGCCATCTAAGCTTCAACTAGCTCAAACTAAAAGCAACGTACCTTTCCTCATTCTACCAAAATAATTTGAGGGTAGTTTTTTTTATTAAATCGTCTGATAACTCTATGGAGCTCTTACGAAAGGTACTTGCTATATTAAACGCGTGTCATAGTATTCTAAACTTGAGTGCCTATGTATATTGTAAATATAAAATTATAGTTACTAAACTAATTCCTCATTCGCTAGATATTTTAATAAATTGTAATTGAATTTCAAAGTTTAGCTCTGTTGATTGTGCTTCTAAAAGCAACTTTACTTTTACTTAAGGCCATTTTCACCAACCCTCAAGCTTTCTGTTAGATAAATAATTTTGTATGACAGACAGACTGTGAGGATGGTGAAAACGACCCGTTGAGTTTTTATTATTAGATATTATTCAATTTCCCTAGCTACAGGTAGATTAGCCCCTAAATTAAATTAAATTATCTATACTTAGTATAAAAGAATAACGAATATTTGTTATAAAAACGCATACAGACATATTTTTCACCAGCATTATTACATAACTTGAGACTGGTCCGCGACAAGTACTAACTGCCAAACATTGCTGTCAAATATGAATTCACATATACAGCCATACTTATAAACGCAATTTAAAATTTAATCATTGTTTAAAGTTTGTAACAGTTTCTCATTCTCATTACCCAGTGGTAAAAAATCACAATAGTTTAAGCATCTTTTGGCATATTTTTATGAATAAGGCAACAATGACGTGTGACAGCAGTTATTACAGTGATCGCCTGTCGCAGACCGGTCGCATGTTACGTAATACTCCAGATAGTGGGCTAATCTTCTCTTTAGGACTTCACAATTTTAGGTTAAGGGGTGAGTTGCATTTGTATTAACCCTCGTGTGCGTTTGCGCATGAATTGCTGAGTTTATATGTTAGATAATTTAATTTAAGTTTAGGAGGCAAACGGTGGTACTGTTTACTTTTACCACAAGTGCAAAACTAATGTCAAAGTCAATTCTGACATGTGTCAATAAGCAATGAATTTGAGCCTTTTGATTGTCAATCGTTATAAAAGTGTATGTTATTTCATGTTTAATTATTATTGCGCCCTCGAAACTATGAGGGATAGAAGTCTAAAACGGCATTCAACGAATGTTCCGATTTTGGTGAGATTTTTCTTTCGATAACTTTGTATCGCGGGAAATTTTTGTTTATATAATTATTTGAAATGCCGTTTTTTCGAGGAGCTTTTGGAAAAGCTCGGCGTCAATTCTGACATGTGTCATAAATTACAAAAGCTGATTCTAAAAAATATATTCCATTTATTTGTATCTTGATGTCAGCGGGAAGAGTCAGATTGTTAAAAAGTGGTTTAGCCGGTGCTAGGTTCGCAGAGTCATTTTGTCTGTAGTAGTTTGACAGCTGTCAAAAATTTACAGTAAAAAGTATACGGATCATCGTCACGTTAGAGAAGCGTATTAAAGGTAGATTTTAACATCTCAGAGTAACGCTATTATAAAAATATTTCCATTTTTTTTGACAAGTCTAGTAGATGAAGTATATTTTTTTTACGGATAGCTTTACACTGAGATTGTGAAACCCGCCTTAAGTAATCGTCAGTTAACTTAATTATTTTGCGTCCTATATACCTATATATAAATTATATATTGCTTTTGCTTAGATAGTTTATAAAAAATATATTTTCATATCCAGCACACATTGTAAATATTTTTTTATGAGGTGTAAAACGTTGCTAAACATCTGTTTTAAATTATTCCATCAAATGGGTATTCGGACGTTTTCGTTGAGATTTCAAGCAATTGTTTACACCCTGTATTTATTTATTTTATAGTTAGTTTGTTAAATGATTACTTAATAATTTTAGTTATGTTTAGGGTTACATATTTTAATAGTCTTTTTGTATTATTGTTCGTTGTGTTTACAAAAATAAATAATGAAAACAGTCAACATTATTTGTAAAATGCTTTGCCATTTCACCTCTGCAGTTCAGTTAATTTATTAAAAAAATATTAAAACTCCGATGAGCAATATTACAAAAAGATAACATTATTATTCAAATAAAATTCCATCATTTAAGTAGCTTTTGATATTATTCAACTCCCTTTTTATTATGACACCTATTTAGCATGATTTAAGGTTTATATTGCAGGTACTTAAAATAGAAATCATTTAGTTTAAATCAGGATATCACCGAATACACTTTTATTCCAACTGCTAATACCTCAAGTAACGGTTTTAAAATACCAACAAAATTGTATAACGTAACTTAAATTAAAACAATAAAAAGCTATGTTGCTTTTAAAAAAGAGTCTTAATTTTTCATAACAATTTACAAATTCAATCACTGAGAATAAATATAATCAGAATATCTTTTCGATATAAAGTTTATGGGCTACTTACAAAAAAAAATATAACAAATAATTTTGAAGGTGAGGGTAGGTAAACCCATTAGTTAGAATTAGAACAGTAAACTAACTTGAAGGGTGTGGATGCCGTTGAAATTACTGGCATGTGAGGCTCCAACTTGAGGCATAACCTCTGTATGCCTCAAGTTGATGAGCGCAGTGCAGTGCATCGTAGGGCACGTTCCTGACGTGCGTGACCTACGAAGCAATGCTTTGTTTATAGGCGATGGTTGTCACGTAACATCAGGTGGATCTATACTTGTTCCATCGGCTAGCTGTATAAAAAATAAATAACGTATTAATTACTTATCCATGTGTGAGTAGTGAATACCCACCTTAGGTTGGTAGCGACGCAAAGAAATTAAAAAAAAAACACCTTGGGAGGAAAAGTCCATCCTTTATATTGCGAAAACATTACTCATGGGGCAATCAAAATCCAATTCTTTAAAAGTTGTAGCCGGTTCTCATTATAAGTAATGTCAACTCAATTATAAAATCATCTTGTCATAAAACGGTAATTACATTACCGTGTTGGGACGTTGTGTCGGGACAGTAGTAAGGAAAGGACTTCAGGCTGATGATGATGACAGACGCAGAATCTTTATCTATGTCTATGTTTACCTTTTCGATATCACTCTAATAATAATAATAAAGTATCACTCCTAATAATAATAGGTGGAAATAAAACAGTTCTCCCCTATCAGTAGGGGTAGATTACTAGGGAAATTATATAAGAAAACTAAGAAACCTACAATTAAACAAAATACAAATATTAAAAGTAAAAAAAATAATTAAAAGTAAACAAATGTATTTACAAAATACACAAGAAACAGTTGAGCTATTTGCAGATCGTTACAAACGATCTAGAGATAGACTGATCCAAATCAGTGCCAGACGGAAGCGTCCCCAAGACGCTGGCGGCATTGCCACGCTGAATAGCAATGCTTATACGCTGCGCCAGATACCCACCAGCCCAACCCACCAGCCCACCAGGTCAAGTTTTTAGTGTGAGTATTTGCTCTTGTTGGAGCACTCTGGAATCAAAAAATCGAAATTAAAATGTATTTATTCAAATTATTCTCTTTGCTGGTCTAGCTTGTAGGTCATGCAACGGTAAGTACCTACCGTTCCGTTTAAAGGGGTGACAGCGGTGGTTCTGTGTGAGTGCCCTCGTCGGAGCCCTGGCAGTCTAATCTCGGAGGCCTAAAGCTTGTCAGAGTTGAGACACTAACCCTAGCAAGTCCAAGTCAGACTTGTAGTATTGCAATACAGTTCAAAACAAGTTCTACGTACCCAGATACTGATGTCGTAACCTGTTCAAGGGCATTCGGCTTAATACGTTGCACAATTTGTAACAGTTTTGGTGTACTATAAGTTTGTTATTGTAGATGTTTTCCGATTTGATATTTAATTAAGTTTGCCTGGAAGAGACCGCTCCCAGCGATATGGTGGCCAATTAATTTGCAAGTCGGTTTAAGGATGTTTGACTGGCAGCTCAGTTGGTACTAGCTCTGCCTTCTGCGCTGTAGGTCGTGGGTTCGAGCCCCACCGAGAATAAATATTTGTATGGTGAACACTTGACATGTTTGTCCTCTGTCTGGGTGTTATATTGTATTCTTAGTACATATTTACAAAAAAAACGTGCACATAAGTTAAGTATTATATCAGCAATCTGGTTCCTATGGTATAGAACAAACTCTGCTTATAATATAGGGCTAGAGAGTGCATTGTCCACAATATTTGTGTATGTCACAGGGCCCCAAGAAGTGTCTACCCGGAATTCAGAAAAAAAATCTTCGAATCGAAATAAAAAGCTATAAATTCCATTTTAAATGTCAGCAGTGATGATTGTAATCCGACTAGGCGGCTAGACCTTGAAGTTCTTGAAAGAAATGCCTACGAAGAGAATCTCTACATCCTGCTTTCACCCGGCAATCATAACAGAAATACCTACATTTATGATAATGACGTATGCTGCTGAAAAATAAGCCTCCCTCGTATAGCTCCAAGCAACGACACAGAAGGTAGTTTGTATTTTTGGGATATTTTAGACTACGGCCAACATGGATTGTGTACACTAGCCTAAAATATCCGACACTATATAATCCTTTGAACTTTGGTACCCTTTCAACAAGCAAATAAGCACGCCTTTTATCATGTAATTTAAAAGCAGATTTTCAGGTGCAGAGCATTTATAAACTTGAATTCCTGAAAGACCTACCATATTCTAGCCGGCCGCACAGATTAGTTGGTATGGTAGGGTAGGCCTACCTTTATGCGCTGAATGTTGGGGGTTTGATTTCTGCCAAAGACACACGTTTGTTGAAGAACACGGATGTCAACTAGGTTGGGTGTTCTATTTATATTCTAAGTGCATTTATAAAAATGATTCAAACCTAATCAATCAGTTATTCTGGGGATGAGTGAAATATCCAACAATACTTTATTGTTTTTTTATTAAAATCAAGTAAATAAAGGCCTGCGCACATCTAGGCGATCACGATTGCGATGGCGATCAGCTGAAACGCTGCCAAATGTGACAGCGATATTTGACTCTTGACTCTTGATATTTTTCGTTTCACCTGATCGCCAATGCCATCGCCATCGCTCTTCCTAGTCTAAGATAAGTGACAGGTCAGGGTCGGCCACGAAGATGGTGATTTCAAACAAACATGACATTGGTAACAGCTGGTTGCAGAACGGCTGATCCTAACGAAACACTGTCGCAAGAGAAGGGTGTCTCAGAGCCTCGCGTGTTGCAACGGTCCTCCGTCCTCAACACTCCTATAGTTGGTCACACGTGCTTCTACTGAGAACGTTAAACAAAAAAAAACAATTTCGAAAAAAAATATATCGTGACTGATTATAATCGAAACGCATACTTACCTAATTATTGATTTAGGACCGAATTGAATTAATTTTTTCTTCTCGGAAGTTTTTTTATACAGACTTCGTTTTTTAATGGATAGATGAGTATCAAAGAAGAACTATATAAGATAAACAATTATTGAAATTAAAACAAGGTACTAGGTAAGTGTGTTCAACATGTGGTGGAGAAAAGTGACAGTGTTTCTAGTGTTATTGGGATTCAACTCAGCAAGTATTGTGGTAATAAATGGTAAGTTTACATAATTTTATTTTATTAGGTAAATAGGTAGCAACTTTTGGCTTAGTGACCAATTACTTGCACACACAATATGCATGGATCAAATACTAATCTGGCTATACTCCAGCAGGGCAGTAGGTATCGGCATTGCTCTATAGGCGTATCCTAGCCGACCCTAGCTCAAAGGCGCGGCTTCGATTCCCGTGCTGGTACTATGCTTGTTGTTGTGTTGAAAGCACTGGTGGTCTAGCGGTAGAGGATCGGAAGGTGGGCCTTCCGATCCTTTAGTCGTGGGTTCAAAATCAGTCGTATACAATGAGTTTCTCTGTTGAAAAAAATATTTGCAGTACTCTCAAACGGTGAAGGAAAACAACGTGAGGAAACCGGCATGACCTAAAAAGTTCGAAAACATGTGTCGAGAGCACGAAAGGGGGCTCTCTGAGGCGCTCTTAAAATCCTTTCACCACACTGCACTGCTTTGAAAGAACCAGCAACACTATAAGAACACTCGACATAATTCCAGCTCAAGGAAGAACGATTCATCTCAAGATCCTTATTCCATAGCGATTGGTGCAGCTCGGCATCCGGTGTTTATCACTTTTATTATGAGTAAAAATAATGGTCGCTGTCATATCGTCTAAAGAAGTCAAAGAGGCCGCATTCAAAAGACGAAACCCCACAAAAGCTAAGCGCCTAAATCCAAAAAGAAAAGAGGACTGCACTGCAGACTACAATTTACATTACAGCAGAGAATCTTGCCTTGGTGTAAGTTGGTAGTAGGTAGGTATATTAGAAGCAGCACTAATAAGGTGGTATGTCCCAGAAGACTTTTTCACAAAGAGCTACTTCCAAAAAGCTGTATGCTAAGCGGCACTAACGCAGAGTGGGTGGTCTTTTGTTTTGTTGTTTTTTTTTCTATTCGATGACAGCATGAAGAAAGAAGTACCTACCTTTTCAGAAACCACCTTCGCCTCGCTACCACCCCTGTACGCGTTGGACGAGTGGTCAGAATGCCAGGCTCCTGGCGACGTCTACTGCATGGTAGATGCTGTCCTGGTCTCCACGCAGCCTTCAGCACTCCTTACTTTGCTGCAGGTACGGGGTCTTCACTTTTCGCAAAGCTAAATCTAACAGCCATGAGTGAGGAAATATATTACTGCATCGGCCAGCAAAAGAGGCATTCCATCAATGCTTAGATGTGACTTAGGCTTGTATACTTAGTACCAATCCAAATTCCAATTATTTTCGGTAATTAAAACTAAGTTACTACTTAGCAGAACCTTACTTAGCCTTAGTACCTTAGACCATCTAAGTATTTATTTGAAAATAAAACCTTTGTTATGTTACCTCCTTGGTTCCCATGTTTCGGAATAAAAGATCGTTCCATTTTTAGGGTTCCGTAGCCAAATGGCAAAAACGGAACCCTTATAGATTCGTCATGTCTGTCTGTATGTCTGTCTGTGTCTGTCTGTCTGTCCGTCCGTATGTCACAGCCATTTTTCTCCGAAACCGTAAGAGCTAGACTGATGAAACTTGGCGAGTAGATGTATTCTGTGAACCGCATTAAGATTTTGACACAAAAATAGAAAAAAAACTATAAACTTTGGGGGTCCCCATACTTGAAACTGAAACTCAAATTTTTTTTTTCATTGGACCCATACGTGTGGGGTATCTATGAATAGGTCTTCAAAAATGATGTTGAGGTTTCTAATATCGTTTTTTTCTAAACTGAATAGTTTGCGCGAGAGACACTTCCAAAGTGGAAAAAAGTTGGTCCCCCCCCCCTCTAACTTCTAAAATAAGAGAATGATAAAACTAAAAAAAATATATGTTGTACATTACTATGCAAACTTTCAACGATATTTGGTTTGAACGAGATCTAGTCAGTAGTTTTTTTTTATACGTCATAAATCGTAAACCGCAATTTACCTTTCGACGAACTACAAAAACCTAAATTATGTTACTTGATGCTATGGAACCCTTCATGGGCGAGTCCAACTCGCACTTTGCTGCTTTTTTTAAATTAAACGACATATATGAGTTTACTATGTAATTTATCTGGCAGCTAAGAACGACAGAGATATGGATTCAAGAAGAAGAAGATGGTCAAATTGATGATGGTTATTATTTCTAGCATGTTTGAGAAAAAACTATTTTGTTTAAAAACAAAAGGAATTACTTGTTAAACAAAAGTGCTAAAGTATTCATGCTATTTGCTCATTTTAGCACCTAGTTACCCTAGTAGGTACTCATACAGTCTAGGTTAGATACACTGGGCCTTTTGTTGTCTTACCTTGACTTGGATTCAAATGTCAGCAGCTAAACGCACTTGCGAGTGCTAAGTAAATAATGTAAGCTTCTGTTATTATTCCATGAGTTTTAAATGTTATTTGAAACCTTTTGGTACCTTAATTGACAGGAAGTGTGGACTTTGTTACTAAATTGTTAATAGAAGGTATTATTAATTAATATTAAGATGATTAGGTTCATAAAAATATTATTTGTTTTGTTACCGTTACAAAAATACACAATTATTCAGAGATCAATAAATCAATACTGTAGTTGGATTTCCATCAGTTGCTTGAACTCCAACCTTCAAGCATCAAGCTTCAAGCTGTAAAAACAAGGGTGGGGAAGGTTGGGGTTTGCAAGCCAGCGAGTGGTTATTCAAGCAGGCATTCGGTTTTGAACCGTCGATAAGACAAGTCCACTTAGTTCGTCTCGGCGATAGCCATGTACAAGTTTAGCTTAATGTATCTAGATCCATAAAGTACTCAAGTTGTTAATAAAACTGAAGAAAAGGCTATAAAGTGGTTTGAATTCTACATCCTCGGTCTTCTCTGTTAGTGGATCTTTCAAGTCAGAAGTGGGATAGAATCAAGGTACGTAATATTTTTTATATTGTTTCAAAGTAATAGCTGTAATTCTTACAATTATCTGGTAAAAACGCATGTATAGTTTATCGTGTGACACACATGGCCAAGGCTACTCTTTGGTAGTGTTATCACACGATTGCTATAATTTATTTGGTTGAGTAAATGCATTCAGAGGTTATCGTGTGGCACACATGGCCAGGGCTACTCTTTGGTAGTGCTACCACACGATAGCTGTAGTGTATTTTAGTTTTTTTTTTAGTAAATACATACACAAGTTGTCGTGTGGCACACATGGCCAAGGCTACTCTTTGGTAGTGCTACCACACGATCGCTGTAGTGTATTTTAGTTTTTTTTTTAGTAAATACATACACAAGTTGTCGTGTGGCACACATGGCCAAGGCTACTCTTTGGTAGTGCTACCACACGATCGCTGTAGTGTATTTTAGTTTATTAATTACATACCTACGTTGTTGTGTGGCACACATGGCCAAGGCTACTCTTTGGTAGTGCTACCACACGATAGCGGTTGTTATTGTAGGAAAGTTAAATGCATGCATAGGTTATCACGTGGCGCACATGCCAAGGATACCCTCGGTGATGCTACCACATTAAATGTGACTAAGCGCTGCTTGTATTTCTTTTATCTACCATAGATTGTCATAAAAAAGAAATACTGTAGTTGGTTATCGAATAAATCATCCCTTTTATATATTTCTTTTCATGCGACGGCGAGGAGAAAGCAACGGTGCGGAGAATGACGTGTGTCATCCGACCATGGCCGCAATAGAACATGGACCACCCGGACATGGAGCATCAAGAAGATTGGACTCGACACTGGAACGTGACTCAATGCCACTACACCGAAACTGGACTAGCTGGGCGATTGCAAGTTGTGGCCGTTCGTTGCCGTTTCACATCGTGAAGATTGGTTAAGCGCTACCAGCAGGATAAAGTAAACGAAACTGCAAGACATTTCAGTAGAAAATTAACACGTGAGTTCACGTCTCAATTCCCAAAGATTTTTAATATTGGCTCATCAAGTACTAAAATATGAATTCTATCGTTGCGTCACAAGGTTCATTTTGAAACGTCTTAAAATTAGGTGAGTCTAGAATGCAAACATTCCTCAAGTATGCCAGTTAGAGTAGATTCAGCACTGATGCTAAACTGAAACGATATACCTAAATTAAATAATATATGATTTAGGTTAATGGTGTGAACCATGAATGTGTAATGATGGTCATGTGAGGGTGTGTGTGTGAATGTTGTATCAGAAACTTAACATTCCGATGATGACGATAGAGGGTAAGAAGTGAAATATAAAAAAGGGGGAGTTTTTGTGATTTTGGGTTGCTTACGAGCTTAGCGGTAGATAGGCATTTTTTTCTTACTTTTGCAAAGAGTATATTTACGGAGTATAGTGGAAGAATTCTATCGGATTTAATTGGTATTCTATGTATGTACGTATCCCTGGGACATCTTCTGGTCTTCTCCTGTTGGTAGGTGCGTACCTACCCTCAGTTTCTTATCGAGGTTGTTTCTAAAAGTGCGGTTGTGATTAGTATAGGTAGATTTATTTGTCCTAACGGTGGTTTTTTAAATTTTCGATACAGTTTGTCCAAATGGCGAATACTATTCAAGAAAATAGGAGTGATCCAAGGTTCAAATACGTTCTGGTGAAGATAGGTACCTACGTTGTCAGTTTTTTGTTTTACTTTTATTTATTTATTTGGATATGCAATGGATTACAGCGACCTTGTCTGGGTCATTAGACAGATGATGTGACGTCTGAGGTGGGGGCAAGTTTTATCATTAATATCATTCCAGTAGGTGCCACCGTGAGAACAGTAGCAGGAATATAAGAATAATAGTAAATAGAGGCGCTAAGAAAAATAGTAGATGGTTACTTGTTTGTTTATTTAGATCACCACAAAATTAAAAAAAAAAAAATATAGGTTCAAACGAACAAAATATTCTCCCTCGTGCTTACTCACTGAAGGTTGCCTTCAGTACTAAACTGGTAAACTGGTATTATAAATAGGAAGGGTAATGAAAATAATCGACGAATATGATATTATAAATAGGAGGGGTAATGAATAAACACAGGTACAATGATATAGGTAGGAATCCACATCACACACTTAATATTTATTTACTAGCTAACAGGGTTTTCAAAATTGACTTCAAAGTCTACTAAACGTTTAATAGTCTATGACGTTGACTCCTCGATCTAACTAAGTATAAGAGCTTTATGTAGACGCGAAGGATCTCTGCTTCGGCTGATCACAATACTGGTTTGGCGACAATGACATTCAGTTGAGGTTTGGAATGACTTAAGATTACCATGCTCTTGGTTACGATTGGACAAATTCATAATTATCCAATCCTTCGTAGGAATGAAGGATCGTTTTCAACCTAAAATCGGTTAGTATTAATTATCAGAAAACAAAACAACAGTTTATACTACAAATATTTTGTTAATGTAGTATATTTTTTTTATACCGTGATCTATCCGATTGCAGTATAACTTACTCAACATCGTTCATTATGAAAGGTAAACTGCAGTGGTAGAATCTGCGAAGGGATTAAAAATTAGCCTCAGCAGTTAAAAGGAAATAAGTTAAAATCATGTTCATTTATTATTGATTATCTAAGGGGTGTTATAATGCCAAAGTGCAGTGGGTCTAGTTCAGATAGATAGATGGATAGATAGATAACACTTTATTGCAAACAAGGATACCTCATTGGAACTAAGCGTACCTAACTAAATAAAGCGTTATTAGCTTGTTACTAAGTATAAATCGTTAGTTCAATGCCTATTAAATCTGTACATAAAGTACTACTTTACAGAATTAAACTTACCTACTACATAAGTTTATGAATCATCGTTTCAATTTTATCCATACCCTTTTCAGGGTGAATTTTGTTATGGGTAGATTTTTTTTTTGTGCGTAGAAGTTGCTATCCAGTGACGTTCAACAAAGGATGAAACCGTCGTTTGGTACGAGCTAGTGGTCAGAAAATATTATAATTGCTATTAAAAGTAGATAGGTCTGTTAGGCCTTTCAATATTCCATCTTGCAGTGCCTAGCCTATCTGGCTGGTGCTTTTGTTAGCAATGCCTAGTCGTATAAAAATAATAATTGAAAAAAAATACCTTTTAAACGAGACAAAACGCTGTTTCTTGCATATGCCTTGCTGGCGTTAGCTATGTCTGTTAAGACGGTAGATGTCTTTTATGTTGTGAGTCATCGAGGTACACGTACTACGTCAGCTGTTGTTAAAACAACGTGTTTTAGATCCTCCTATGTTTCAGTTGTCAAATGTGATGAGTTTCTTATTTCAACACTGTTGCCTCTGGCATTAGGTTCCAGGTTTCAATTTGGTTCTTGAAACTGGATTTTTGTGTCTTTATTGGTCAAAATGTTTTAAATCAACGGTGACGAGACACATCACTAGTCGAGAATTCAAGATCAAAAAAAAAAAGATGACATCGAAATGAGTAGATGGTTGTTCCGCGTGTTTTATAGGAATACGGAGTTCTTAGCTATGAACCAATGGGTAGTTTTCGCTGAAATAGTGAGGAGGTATCATATTGGTTGACATGAGCTCTATCGCATCAATTTTACATCGTTGATGGAGAAGAAAATAGCTGCAAATTTGTCCTGGTCTCCCTTGTTTTAAGCGAATAGATCTAGAATTTCCGATCTGCATAAGTCATTAATCTTGATAGTAATGTTGCGATTTTACTTAATTACGGTTAGACACTAAGAGTATAAATGTAATTAATGACAGCAAAATTAAAAACCTTTATATTATTATTATTGCGGATAGCCAAAAAAAAAAGTACTAAGTAGAAACTGGTTGATAATCATTCGCTAAAACACAAATGGAACTGGGAAGATAGATTAATGATGACCTTATTAAACTTTAAGTCTGTCTGTCCGTCGCGCTTTCACGCCAGAAATAATGAACTGATTTAAATGACATTAGGTACACCGTGTAGAAATTGAGAAAGGGCATAGACTACTTAAAAATAAAAGGATGGTAAGGGGTTTAAAAGAGGGTTGAAAAGATTTTAAATGAGTGAGCGATGCAAGTATGTGTTATGTTGTGACAATTATTAGTAAGATTCCATTATATAAGTATTAAATCCATTATATATGTAAGTAATAAAATCATATTAAAAGCCTTTATTAATAAAAAAAAAAATAAATGAGACGTGAACCACCAATAGAAAAATGGATGAAATGGATATAGCACTGATGAAATGATTTCTTTTGATCACACTACAAATAAGTGTGCATTAAACAGAAAAATGGATGAAATGGATATAGCACTGATGAAATGATTTCTTTTGATCACACTACAAATAAGTGTGCATTAAATAGAAAAACGGATGAAATGGATATAGCACTGATGAAATGATTTCTTTTGATCACACTACAAAATAATAAGTGTGCATTAAATTGAAAAATGGATGAAATGGATATAACAATTATGAAATTATAACTTTTGATCACACTACAAATGAGTGTGCATTTGTTGATACATTCAATTACACTTTCTGTCGACTAGCTTAGCTTAGCTTAGCTTAGATTAGCTTAGATTAGCTAGATGAACAATTAAATAAATAATTATTAAACGCAAGTTATTACATGATGTCTTAGTTTCAAGTCAAATATTAGTATTGTTTAAACGCTGTGTTAACGATTATTTTATTTAAAGAAAAAAGTTTTTAATCATCTATCTAGCTACCATAGCACAAATTCTACTTAATTTGGGGCTAGATAGTGTTGTGTCCACAATAATTATTTATTCAGTATGGTCAGTATGGTCAGTATGGTCAGTATGGTCAGTATGGTCAGTATGGTCAGTATGGTCAGTATGGTTAGTATGGTCAGTATGGTTAGTATGGTCAGTATGGTTAGTATTGTAGTATTGTAGTATTTTGATTTTGATTTTGATTTTGATTTTGATTTTGATTTTGATTTTGATTTTGATTTTGATTTTGATTTTGATTTTGATTTTGATTTTGATTTTGATTTTGATTTTGATTTTGATTTTGATTTTGATTTTGATTTTGATTTTGATTTTGATTTTGATTTTGATTTTGATTTTGATTTTGATTTTGATTTTGATTTTGATTTTGATTTTGATTTTGATTTTGATTTTGATTTTGATTTTGATTTTGATTTTGATTTTGATTTTGATTTTGATTTTGATTTTGATTTTGATTTTGATTTTGATTTTTTACTTTTGTTACTCATGTTTCTCGTGTTACTCATGTTGCTCATGTTACTCATGTGGCTGATGTTACTTATGATACTGGTGTTACTCATAAGGCTGATGTTACTGACGTTGTAGATGTTACTGAAGTAACTAATTTTAATGATGTTACTGATGTGACTGATTTAAATGAAGTTACTGATGTTACTGATGCTACTGATGTTACTGATGCTACTGATGTGACCGATGTGTCTGATGTGACTGATGCTACTGATGTGACTGATGTGACTGATGTGACTGATGTGACTGATGTGACTGATGTGACTAACGTTGATAATGTTGATAATGTTGATAATGTTGATAATGTTGATAATGTTGATAATGTTGATAATGTTGATAGTATTGTAGTATTTTGATTTTGATTTTGATTTTTTTTACTTTTGTTACTCATGTTTCTCGTGTTACTCATGTTGCTCATGTTACTCATGTTGCTCATGTTACTCATGTGGCTGATGTTACTTATGATACTGATGTTACTCATGAGGCTGATGTTATTGAAGTTGTAGATGTAACTGAAGTGACTGATTTTAATGATGTTACTGATGTGACTGATTTAAATGAAGTTACTGATGTTACTGATGCTACTGATGTGACCGATGTGTCTGATGTGACTGATGTGACTGATGCTACTGATGTGACTGATGTGACTGATGTGACTGATGTGACTGATGTGACTGATGTGACTGATATTGATAATGTTGATAATGTTGATAATGTTGATAATGTTGATAATGTTTATAATATTGATAATGTTGATAATGATGATAATGTTGATAATGTTGATAATGTTGATAATGTTGATAATGTTGATAATGTTGATAATGTTGATAATGTTGATAATGTTGATAATGTTGATAATGTTGATAATGTTGATAATGTTGATAATGTTGATAATGTTGATAATGTTGATAATGTTGATAATGATGATAATGTTGATAATGTTGATAATGTTGATAATGTTGATAATGTTGATAATGTTGATAATGTTGATAGCGTAGATAGCGTTGATAGCGTTGATAGCGTTGATAATGTTGATAGCGTTGATAGCATTGATAGCGTTGATAACGTTGATAACGTTGATAACGTCATTAACGTTGTTGATAATGTTTAGAATACTGATAATGATTGTTAATAATTAAAGCTATTGATAATAAGAGGTTGATAAAGTTCATGATAATGTTCGTTGATAATGTTCATTGATAATATTCGAAATTGACAAGGTTTGTTGATAATTTTCTTTGCATGTTGTTAAGTATTGTTGAATTGATAAAGTTGAATAGTTAATAATATAAAGGTATATAATATATTGATATTGTTAGTATATTGTTCGTATTGGTACCTAGTTGATACAAATGTTTGAAAAAAATGTGGATGTGAACTTTGTCAAAATGGTCACTTTGTTTATTGTTTTGATAAATCATTACAAACGTGTTATTTCATAAACTATGTACCTATCACGAGGTCGTGACTGTTTATCAGGATGGACGAACTTGTAAGCTTCTGTTATTATTCCATGAGTTTTAAATGTTATTTGAAACCTTTTGGTACCTTAATTGACAGGAAGTGTGGACTTTGTTACAGGCTTGAACACACCGCCAGCGAACTAGTTCGCTAGCGATGGCGAACTAGCCCCCAAATAATTTGAAGTCTCCGAAATGTACATTGCCATCACAATGGCGCTTTTGGCGCTAGGTCTAGCGCAATTTCAAAGCATTTAACTGCTATTATTTTGTAGGCTAATCTTGGATTAACCTTGGATTTTAAATACGTGTCGCAGTTTGTAGTTCATATAAATTGCCAAGTTAAAAAAAAATTACATTTCTATTGAGTTTTCAAAAAAAAAAGATATTTATTGAGCACTGTGACATGCGCACCTATTTTATCGGACAACTTGTGTCTATTCAAAGTATCTAGAAGCATTTAAAGCGTCTAGGTTTATGACTACAATGCTTAATTTAAAAAAAATAAAAATACATTAGTAAAAATAGCCAAACCCTGGAATGGACCTGGCAGCACTGGCCGCAATTTAGACTGTCAAGATATGAAAGATATTTAGCCCAATCAAAACACTTAACTACTGCTAGGCATGGGAAATAATTACCTGCAGTTAATCGGCTCATTTACAACCTTGAGCTTGTTCAGCTCAAACAACTCAGCGGCTCAAACATCATGTAGTTGTTGTAGAAGTGTGGAAGTGCGAGTGCAGAAGTTAAGCCGCTTACAGACTTTCTGGCTTCACTTCGGAATCATTCAGTTAATATAGTTACCTACTTTATTTTTTTTCACTGAAATACCTAACCTACCTACCAAAGTAGCAAGCAGCAAAAAAACTGAATAAATAAAGTCTGTTTAAACTATTATCGCCACTGTTTGTTTTGAGCCGTTATTTATTAAAATTAAACTGCTAGCTATGCTAAAGTATAAAATGCTATGATGTGCGGTTTTGGCCCTTACGTATTTATTGCAGAAGCAAATTTTCAACATAGTTTTTATTATTGGCTATGCATACTGTAAACCTTATATCTCTTTGTGCTTCTTCCAGAACGACTTCCAATTTGATCAGGGCGAGCAACGCCAGGCTCCATAACTCGTCTTAATCTAGGTCTTTACCTATGAAATTGTACATTTGAATATTTTTTATGCCATTAAAATTAGATAGGCGTAAGGCTCCAAACCCCACAGCAAGCTCAGCCGTATAATTAGTTGGTCTAACTCCATCACGGCTAAGCTTGCCGCGGGGTTCCAATTCTTCGGTCCAACTTTTTCACCACTTCTACTATCGTCTTCAATTCAAGGCCTGCGCACACCTATGTGCTCTTTACCGTCGTCAGTATTTTCGAAGCATTACAACCTTGGAATTTTCAAGTCAAGAGTGAACAAGTGAATAATAGCTAAGCGTGCTCCACCTTAGGCTGCATTTTCACTTTCCATCAGGTTTGATGGCAGTCAAACGTTTTGCTATCAACAATAAAAAAAAAACCTATATATGTCGCTGGCCATGGCGATCAGTGAAACGCTGTCAAATTTGAAAGCGATATTTGACATCGTTTCATTGATAGCCATTGCCAGTGACCTAGGTGTACACAGGCCTTCATATCGTTGTTGACAACGGTTGCCAGCCGACCACAAGGCTCGTTTTTCAACTCATAATTTGCAGATTTAAATTTAAGGCTTTGCACGGGTGCAAAATACAAAAGCACATTTTGCCCTCCTTTTTTCTACACTAAGCCTGTGCAAAGCTAAGGCGATTGGCTAGTTATGTACATGGAATACATAGTGAGATAACTGGCATGTCGTAGAACCTACATAAACCGTAAAACATTGTCAAGTGCACGAAAAGAGCCTCATTGAGGTGCGTTTATAATTCTTTCACCACATTACTTTTGAATGAACTTTTGTCACCATAGTATTAAGTATGTTAAGGCTGCAATGCTTTCTAAGTGAGAGCTGAAATAAAAAGTTTTGGTTTGATTCAATTTTGGTGTGAGCTACACTGAGCTGCACAAAACGTAGATAATAATGACTCCTTCTGTCTTCGACCATATCACTTTACCAAACTTTGACACAAGAGGTGGGCGTGGCTACGCCGCCGCCACGACCAAAGAAGTAGGAAATATAAAACTTGTTAAACCCATAGAGCAGCAGCATTGTTTTTGACAAAGTCAAACGGCTTCGTAGGTATTGCTTTTACCCAACATGCTGATGCAAACAGGAATGTTATGATATTGACCACTATGTGTGTGTATAAGTATTTTATGATTGCTCATCTGTTCCCCTATATCAAATAAATATAAAAATAGAACTAGTTTATTTTAATTATATGACAGCTGTCAGTTGAAAGCGATTCTATCTAGGACTGTAAAGTATTATTTTCAACCCACTCCTCAGGCAACTTCAGACCTTCTTTCTGAATATGAGAAATGAAAAATATAAAATAAAATGACAGGAAATTAAAAACAAAAATAAAGTAGAAAATCACACGCAGTTATACATCACGCTCGCAGAATCCCAAGCATTCAGAAATAGTTTTCATCCAGCGATCCTCAAACATCTCACACCCAAGATTAAATGAAATGCGTGGAACAGACATGTTAACATACATAGCGGTGAAAATCATAACCTTTCCTTTTTTTATTTTCTTCGCCTATACATAGACTATGTCTATACATAGACTGCGGCGAAGAAAATAAAAAAAGGAAAGGTAGGTAAGGGAAGGATCTAGTCGAGTATAAATAGTATAAGGTCGGGCGCGATATAGATTAGATAGATCAGAAAACGTCGAATACAACAATTCAAATTCACGCAGTTTTAAATTTCTAATCCGCACAAGATTTTCGCCGAACACATTTTGTGCTAGACCTAAATGGTAAGAAAGTTGACAGACTGAACAGTATCCTTGGTTCATTAGAATTTTTCTATCAAACGTTTTCTGATGTACTTACTTAAGTACCTACCTATTAAACACCCGGTCTTATACTATTGAATTAGAGCACGGGTAGTCTAGTTTAGAGAGTAGCGAGCAATCCAATCCAAAGATTGACTGGACTCTCAGCTCAGTTGGCAGTAGCTCTGCCTTCTGCGCCGTAGGTCGTGGGTTCAATTCCCACCGAGAACAAATATTTCTTTGGTGAATGCAGATGTTTGTTCTCTGTCTGAGTGTTATATTGTATTCTAACTATGTGTTAACAAAATGATGTGCAGTAAAATGTATGTAGGTACTATAGGAATGAGATAGTTGATTGTAATACATCAACTATCTGATTCCTATAGTACAAGACAAGCTCGGGGATAGATAATGTTTTGTGGATTGTCTACATTATTAATTTATTTTATAAAGATCGTGGGTTAAAATTTGGTCGTGCACCACCAATGTATACTATTCTGTCAGTTCATCACCTATCTTATTATATAAATAGATATACTGTAGCTGTAGGTTTATCGACAAGATAAACCTAGCTCTAAGACTTCTCAAAGTGATCATTGATATTATGTAATTTTAAAGGTACAATGAATAAAATTAAACATTTTTACTTTACTTTGACTTTCACCTTGAATACTGCTACTCCATTGTAATCTCCATTTGATAACTCTTTGAATTGCTCGAAATCAATTGTCAATTTGAAAAAACGTCAAAACTATAGCGCTTGCAAAACAGGAAAGTATTAAAAACCGGATTATCTCCGGCTTCCGGCCAAAAACCGTTTCCAGGTTTGGTCAACGTAATATTTTTTCATATAGTAGAATTTTAACAAGAAAACAATATTCTAAGATACCTACAAAATCAACTATTAAAAAATTGTACGAAATAGGAATTAGTATCTAGTGAAGTTTAATATTACTTACTTTATTATTGAGTAGTTTATTGTTGAGTAGATTAGTAGTAGTAGTGGAGCTTTTTGTGAAGTGCTCATCCAGGGAAGTACTACCACCATACCTGTTTCTGCCGTGAAGCAGCATTGCTGTGTTTCTGTTTGAAGGGTGTGGGTGCCGATGATTACTGGCACTTGAGGCTGAACATCTGTACGCGTGAAGCTGATGGACGCAGGGCAGTGCATCGTAGGGCAAATTCCTGGCGTGTGTGACTTACGAGGCAATGCTTTGTTACAGGCTATAGGTACCACTGCTACCACTTACAGGCCTATACCCGAGTGGGATCCTAGCTAAAGAAAAATAAGAACACAAATGAACAAAAAGTAAAACTGAAAAAAAAACTAATAAAAATAAATCTAACATCAAAATATATGTATTAAAAATAAAGTTTAAAATTAAATTTAAACAAAATAATGACTATAATGTATGAATGTAAATAATAATGATGATATAATAATAATCGAAATAATAAGTAATAATATGCATGAAATGTAACTTAATGTAGTTATGGAATGAATGGGCTTTTTTAATTTTTTTTTTTATAGTTACCACTTAACATCAGGTGGACCATATATGCTTGTTCCATCAGCTAGATGTATTAAAAAAAAAGACGCAGTGCAATAATAGAAAAACAAAGTATTGGTTTTATTATGTTTATCGGTTTTTAGCTATGTATGCTTTTAGACAAAAAAAATCCATTTATAAAAATAATGCATCTTTTTAGTAATGTTTCAATTACCTGGACATATTAGGGCTAAGAATAAAGTGATGGTGAACTGAACGCGCAAACCTTGTGCAAACAACACCCACACCATTGCCTCCATATTGCCACTGTTATGACTTTTGAGGAACAAGATTTAGCGCAGTTTCAAGACAGTATCTAACACTAATACTAGCTCGCTGCGTACAATGACAGTTCGCGGCGCTGTGTGGGGATGAATGCAAAACCCTACGCTTGAAACTGATCGCCATCGCCATCGCAGTTCGAAACTGTTCGCCGCAATCTTTTCTAAGCTTAATTCATTCACCCGCTAGTCCGGGGTACCTAGGTAGTTTTTGTTCACGGGGATTAAAAACAAAACAATATTTTTGAGGCTCAATCAGTAAGATTTATGTTTCTGATACTAAGGAAAATCGGAATACGTAAAACTTCCCTCACTGTATAGGCATACGCCTATCTATCATTGCGTCCTAAAGTGAGGGTAGTTATTATACCTCCACCTCTCAACGACGATAGCACTCATGTCAATGCTCCAGTCTGCCCACGACCACAGTTATTACAACATAGCCGAAGCGTCGGGGAAAATTATACGCGGTAAACACCCATCATCATCATTATCATCATCATCAACCTATATTAGTCCACTGCTGGACGTAGGTCTCTCGCAAGACGCGCCACTGAGCCCGGTCTTCGGCTCTTCTTCTCCAGTGCTTGCCAGCTACATTTCGCAGATCGTCGCCCCACCTTGCCGGAGGGCGTCCTACACTACGCTTACCTAATCGCGGTAAAAATACCCGTGTAACAGTTTAATGTGTGTTATGATCGCAAAAGTTTAAAAAAGTACTATTGATAAATTTTGCTTAGCTGTCCGGCTTTTCGCAAAACCGGAAAACCGGGTTTGCACGCCCTAGTCAGGACGTAATGTCAGATGGGAAACTGATGGGTGGCTGAACTAATTGATGCCCGCGACTTCATCGACTGTCTCCACGGGTGGTGATTATACACTTCCTTGTTTCGATATTATATTTATGCATTCCATCTCATAAAAAAGTCCCCAAATATTATAAATACATTCACTTGTTCTGTTTTTTCTCCATCAATCAAAATATTACACGCTGTTAAACATTCATATCGAATACCATAAACTTAGCCTTATGATTGTATTTGTTTTTGTATTTATTGATTTACTTTGATTATGACGGTTCATTCTAGGTATGTAAATGCCCTTATTTTATTTTTTATTGATATTTGATCTTATTCTAAGCTTCTCTCCATCCAAAATTTGATTGGAAAATACTGATTTGCAGCGATATAACCGCCCATTATGCATTACTATATTTTTAAATAGTTTCAAATAAGATTCTATCCTATTATTATCTTACACAACATCTTTTTTTGCTTTTAACGTAGTTAAACAAATATTTTTAGAAGTAATATATTTTTTTTCTATTAAAACTAATAGGAAAAACAATTTCCAGAGTTCAATAATATTAGAACGAATCCTCAATAGTTCTCTTTTTCCAATTTTAAACTCTACGGGTCGTTTTCACCGATGACTAATCAGTAGATCAAATATTTGACGATTGTTTAATACACAAAATTAAGAAAAATTAAGTAGGGGGTAGTAAAACATTAAATAGGGGATGCTTTGTCTGTCACGATCTGGGAACTTTCGTTTTTATTAGTAGTGATCGCAGCGTGCAACTGTCAAAAGACGCGGCAGTGTGTGCGGATGTATACAATTCCCTATGTTGAAACTGAACGGTTCGCCACCGCGCCCGCCAGCGAACTAGGTGTGTTCGAGCCTTAAATTGTTAATAGAAGGTATTATTAATTAATATTAAGATGATTAGGTTCATAAAAATATTATTTGTTTTGTTACCGTTACAAAAATACACAATTATTCAGAGATCAATAAATCAATACTGTAGTTGGATTTCCATCAGTTGCTTGAACTCCAACCTTCAAGCATCAAGCTTCAAGCTGTAAAAACAAGGGTGGGGAAGGTTGGGGTTTGCAAGCCAGCGAGTGGTTATTCAAGCAGGCATTCGGTTTTGAACCGTCGATAAGACAAGTCCACTTAGTTCGTCTCGGCGATAGCCATGTACAAGTTTAGCTTAATGTATCTAGATCCATAAAGTACTCAAGTTGTTAATAAAACTGAAGAAAAGGCTATAAAGTGGTTTGAATTCTACATCCTCGGTCTTCTCTGTTAGTGGATCTTTCAATAAGTAGGTAGGTAGGTACTGTTAAATAAAACGAAAGGTATTTCACTGCAATTGATGTAAGGTTGGGTTTTGATTTTTATATTTCTTTGATTGGCCTCATACCTTGGTAGAGCTGCCTTCTGCGCTGTAGGTTGCAGTTTCGATGCCTAACAAATAATCTCTTAAATGTTCATTTGAACGTAGGTACGATTTAATGTTGTTTTTGTCTGTGTCTATGCATCTAAATAATAATCAATATTGCAATATATAGTTAGTCTTTGTTTCAATATTGTTTATTTTTGATTAAATGGATTTTAAATGCGGCTTAGGTCAATATTTGTAGATGTATGAGAACGTTCCCAAAACTTGAAGTCTGTTTTTTATTTAAACTAGTGGAATCCCGCGAAGTGTCATCAAGTTTGCTATTTAAAGTGGGTGATCCATTGGCGAGCTAAAACCGACAAGCCTATGCGAGCCAAAGGTATAAACCGCCAATGGAGCACCTACAAAACGGCTTTGTAGGTGCTCCATTGGCGGTTTAAACCCACTATAGCAAACTTAATGACACTTCGCGGGATTCCACTAGTACAAAAAACAGACTTCAAGTTTTGGGAACGTTCTCCTACCTACACCTACTGACTCTCTTACAGTTTACTTACCTACTTCAAAAATAAAAAGTTTCAAAAATTGTTTACTCAGGTGCACCACAACGATCACCTTAAAGCGTTTAAGCTAAGTGAGTGTAGGCCCCATGAAGAGTTAGCTTACTCGCTGACACAATGTGCGTAATAACACGATTACGATACAATCTCGTATAAATAAGTAGGTGGCACGCTGCGCCCGCGTCGGTATGTGTCGCAGCCAAGTAAAATCCGCTGTTCAATAAACCACCTATTATTAACCACGTTTCATTAAACGGCGGCCATTTTAGCAAGAATGAAATCGCCAGTCCCATCCATAACAAAAAAATTGACGATCGATAGCACCTTTTAGAGTTAGTTTTGGTTAGATTATTATGTTCTTTTTTAACGACTTGACTAGGCAAGTGGTTAAATGGTCTGGCATTTGATGAAACGGCTAGGCAGTACATTAAACGGCCGGTTTAACTATTTGTCTGCGACATGATGTGTAACGTAAGTCGGCTGGTAACTACGCTTAGGTAATGAGCCCAGTGTACTAACACAGGTCTCTGTCTAGGTTTTATAGAAATTAACGAAAGGAGCCTCTTTGAGGCGCACTAAAAATCCTTTCACCACACTTGGTTCGAAAGAATCAGTGGCACGATAAGAAGAAGAAGAATATAAATTAACCGCTTATTCCTTGCACATAACTGGCTTCAGTACCCCAAGTCCCACTGCAATTACAACATTTCGTTACCAAAATGTTGTTTTCGTTTCTCCTATTTGTCTTTGCCTATTGTATGGAGAAAAGATGAGACAACAACTCTAACTACGTAATGTATTTTTGCCGTCTCATATTTTCTCCATACAATAGATAGAGACAAATAGGCGAAACGAAAACAACATTTGGTAACGAAATGTGGTAGCAAAACTCCGACTTCGGGTTCTGATAACCAGTGATCTACGAAGGATATTTTCCTCGTATATAAAAGACTGTTTCAATAGTTATCTGCTAAGAAAAAATATTCCTCGGAGTAAACTAGCGGCTTGAAGGGAATTGAGTTTCTCGGAAGACTAATGTAGAGCCATGTCCTGCATAATAATATCTTTCAACTATCAAGGTATCGCTACTATTTCGTCTGCGCTATTGGTACGATTAAATAAAAATAAATAAATAATGCGGACAATCCACACAACACTATCTAGCCCCAAACTAAGCAGAGCTTGTACTATGGGAACCAGCTAGCTGATATAATACTTAAATACTTATTTTTTGTAAATACATACATAGAATACAAAATAACACACAGACAGAGAACAAGCATCTGTGTTCACCACACAAATATTTGTTCTCGGTGGGGATCGAACCCACGACCTATGGCGCAGAAGGCAGAGCTACTACCAGCTGTGCTGAGAAGCCAATCAGAGAGGTTAGCAACAACAGGTCGATTTTTTGTTTAATAATATTCCTTTTATTGTTGGTAACAACTTGACGTCATTACACTTACGGAAAATATAAATACAGTTTCCAGTGTAAAGGTCTCCGTCTGCATCATACCTACTAACATGCATCGTATTACGTAAAAGTAATTGTTTATACCTGTTTTCATTGATGCGTTTACCTCATTACATTTCCCATAATATTATTAATTTCTGTCTGCTATACGCATTATCCTGTTGTATTTATATTTGTTGTTTTTCATATAAATAAATTCATTTATTTAAATCAACATAGGATAATTTTGTTAGTACAACTTATACCTAAAGATTTAGGTTATTAGATTAAGGCCTGCGCACACCTAGTTCACTGGCGGTAGCGGTCAGTGAAACGCTGTCAAATTTGACAGCGTTTCACTGATCGCCGACCGACGCCAGCGGCCTAGGTGTGCGCACGGCGCAGGCCTTTAACCTATACAATATTGGAAGAGAAACCCGATATAGGCTACATCATTCATTAGTCTTAATGTGTATAAAATATCTCATCTCTTCATAATTGCACACGCCTAAGCTGCATTTTACAATATACCTATAAATTAATGGTATTATTGCTAATCATGACATAAGTCGATGTAAATAAATTATGTAAGTAAATAGCGATGTTCTTTAAATACGTGAGTGTAGAAAGAGCGAGCGGCGTAATAAAAAATCTAAAGTATATAATTCTTTTAAAAAATATTGTAGTTGCCTAATAATATATTAACAAAACTTACCTATCTAATAATGAAGTTCCTATGTGGTGCCAATCGAACTAGTAGTAGCAAGCAAGTAATATATAAGCAAAACAAAATTATGTAAAGGCACCTTATCTTATAACATTGGGTAGGTTCCTTGGTACTTCTGTACCCTTTGATCATAGCTGAAGCCGGAAGTAAACAAAGGTTTGATAAGGTACCTAATTTAATTTAAAATCTGTAATTGACCTAAGACCTTCATATGCAACTGCTTCCTGATAATTATTACTATGATGGGTGGTAATAACCTTTATTTTTTTATTAAGCACAAATCAAAACATACTTCCATCATCAGACCATCACACGTACGGGGCATCCATTCATGGTTGGCTCTGAAGACCAGCGTTGGTTGTAAGCCAACCATCACCTCTGGTGTTTCTGGTGTCTTTCTATGGGTGACGGTGACTACTTTCCATCAGGTGGTTCGTCTGCTCGTGTGCCAGCTTTATGGCGTAAAAATACCAGCTGAGTCAGAGTCAGTTTTGCGATATACAAGCTTCACACAGAAATTTAGTATTGGGAATTTAGTTATAACCCCTTAGTAACAAAGGCTATATTGTACTAGCGATCTGCCCTGGCTTCGCACAGATGTAATCCTACTTCCTACTAATATTATAAACGCGAAAGTTTGTAAGTATGGATGGATGGAATGGATGTTTATTACTCTTTCACGTAAAAACTACTGAATGGATTTTAATGAAACTTTACAATACTACAATAGAAGCCGCGGGCGGCGGGTAGTTTAGAAATAAAAGGTGAAAATGTGAATTAACTGCTTTTGAGTTTTTACACCTGTGCAAAGCCGGGGCAGGTCGCTAGTTATGTATATCTTTAGTTGCATTAATCCGACACAAGGTCATCGCACACTATGTGTCGTAAGCCCAGGTTATTGCCTTTCGGACTGAGCTACCGATTCCACAAACCGGCCAAGTGCGTGTGATGTAATGATTGATAGTAGGGGTCAACAGAATGCTGTCAACAAGATTTTGGCAATACTAGTTTGTAGTACCTGTTAATTGCCACTAGGTAAAGTGCATTACGCCACGTAGCGCTCTTGGCGTTGACGTCCATTACAAATGTACATTGTTCTTCAAAACAACTGGAATACTCAAGGTCATGTTCAATGGGGTCACCAATACATCAGCTATCGTTTATGGCAATCAAAAATTAATGTATACAAATAGCCAGGGCAGGTATAACACACGATGCCGGTTAGTGTGGCAAGAAAATTGCGCACATCTAAGCGTTCTGCGGTGGCGATCAGTGAAACGTTGTCAATTAGGTATGACAGCGTTTAACCGATCACCACTGGACAACGCTCAGATGTGCGCAAGGCTTTACAACAGTTACAGCAAAGTGCTTAGTTTTAGTAGTTATTTAAGATCCAAAGTTTTTAGCTAAAAATTAGCCGAGTTCAGAAATAAAAAATCAGAAATTAGGAATATTTATTGTAGCTCAAAAAGATTGCCTCTTCTCCTGACTCATATTACTGGCAATGTGTGGTTGTACTCTATTGTCTCCGTTTTGTCGTGTGTTGAATAGCTACCGCAGTATCGCTGATTTTCAGTTCAGCTGAACAAAAACATATTCACCATGCTAGTACTCTCAAATTGCGAAGGAAAACATCGTGAGTAAACCGGGATTTCATCGAACCTAAAAAGTTCGAAAACGAACTCTCTCTAAGGTGCACTCATAATCCTTTCACCACACTGATTTTAAAGAACCATGCAGTGACAAGATAAGAAGAAGTTCAGCTACGAGAAATTTATGTGTAGGTACTTACTGGCGCAACGACCCAAAGTGGATCTTGGACTCCGCCAGCGTCCGCCCAGGCTTCCGCGTGCTTTTGCTGGCTCAGAATTCTCGCAGGTCTTTTACGACTTTGTCGGTCTAGAATAATGCTATTTGTGCCTTCCAGGAGTACTCCAAGCAGAGCCTGAAGCATTACAACCGCAGCTTGATCCACCGCGGCGTGTGTGTGTCGAGATGCGGGGCTATGGACAACGGCAGCTGGGTGGCGGCGGCACAAAGCTGTGTTAACAGCACACTGCAGAAGTTTGGCCTACAGGTATGTTTTACTTCTTAAAATACTACACACACAACGCACAGAAAATGACCACAATCGGTGTCGTGCCTAAAATTTGCACCAATAGTAAAGTTGTTCCTACGTATATTATTGCGTAAATTTTACGGTATACCGATGAGAAACGGTTATTTTAAATTATAATTTTAGCCAATAAGATTTGGTGGCTGACATAGTCAAAAGCTTTTGAGAGGTCACAAAACAAGCCTTAGGCATTTTGGAGCTGTCTACGTCCCAAAGAACTTTCTCAAGCAAAGTTGTTATTGCAAGCGCAGTGCTTTTTTTCTTTTGAAACCCAGAAGGCCTGCGCACATCTAGTGCGATGGTGGTCAGTGAAAGGCTATCAAATATTGCTGTCATATTAGACAGCATTTCAGCTGATCGCCATCACCATCGCCTAGATGTGCGCAGGCCTTTATCGGTCTGAGAAACTAAATGACTTTTTTTTTATGTAATTGGCTGATGGAATAAGTTTATGGCCTACCTGATGTTAAGTGGTAACCATCGTCTATAACAAAGCAATGCCTCGTAGGTCACGCACGTCAGGAACGCGCCCTACGATGCACTGCCCTGCGTCCATCAACTGGAGTCATACAGATATTCAGCCTCACGTGCCAGTAATGACTGCTTTAGAGGTCTAATCTGGTTAAAGGACCATTTAGAAAATCGTAAACTCCAATGTAATAACAATGGTAAAGAGTTAATGATGTGCAGGCCGAGGTCCAGTCAGTGGGTTGGTGCAACCAGGACGCCTCCCGGCCTGGCGCGTGGGGCGCGCGCGCGCTGGCCGTGCTGTGCACGCTGCTGGTCGCGCTGGCGTGCCTCGCCACCGCGCTGCACGCGCTCGGAGCCACGCTCGGCAAGACTGACGCAAGAGGTAACTATACCCTATTGTCCCTGTATCATTTTTCGGCAATTTTTCATCATCCGCACTTGATGTGCGGGCTGGTTTTTCCGCAAGTAGGCCGCTGTCGGGCCCTTTTTGCGTGACCCTTGACACGTGTTGCTCGAACTTTTTTAGGTTCTACGACACGTCGGTTTCCTCACGATGTTTTCCTTCACCGTTTGAGAGTACTGGCATAGTGCACATAAAACACGACAGAAAAACTCATTGGTACACGACTGGATTTGAACCCACGACCTTCGGATCAGAAGGCGGGGACGTTACCACTAGACCACCAGTGCTTCGTCCCTGTATCATTTTTTTATTTATTTATTAGGACATCCAACAAAGGAAACACAAGAATAACAAATAATATTAACAAAACGTCTTAAAACTATGTGTCCCTCCAGTTATAGGATGCCACAGCATGCACAAAACTATCAACTCAACTAAAATAAACACGCAATCAGTACTAGGCAAGTAAGTTACATAGAAACTTAAATATAGAAACATAAAAAAAACTAAAAAAAATATAAATCACAAACTTTGTAAAGAAAAAAAAACTTAAAATATAAAATTTCAAAGAACACAACCAAATAGTAATCATTCCTTCACTATAAGATAGATTAAACAAGCTTTTCTGCTTTCGTAGAGCGCACACTAAGCCGAAATTAGACGATGTGCAATATTTGTTGTCTGCTACATACAGTGCTTGCAGTTCATGGAACCGTGACAATAAGATGGCATTGCCTCGCAGGTCACGAGTTAGAACGTGCCTACTAAGTCTATCAACTTGAGGCATACATAAAACCTGGCTTTATGTACAACAACCTGAGGTGTACCTAATGCCAGGTTACCTTTACATCGGTCTTGTATACCAGTAGAATGATGTTTTCCTATACCTCCTTCAGGCATCTTTCATGACAAATGCAGTGTATTCCAAGGTTGAAAGAAGGCTTGAGCATTATTTTGACAACCTTCTTCGAGATAAATCGAAGTTGCTGTACTGGCCAAATACATGCGAGCAGCGGCCGGCAAAAGTTGTATGAAAATTCAATACTTTCGTGTTTATCGGCCAGATACATTACATTACTAAACTTATTTTGTCGTATAATTTAAAAATGGAACGATAATTTACTCCGAAACATGGCAACCAAGGAGGTAACTTATCAAAAGTTGTATTTAAATTTCGAACTGGCACGCAATGGTAAAATGCTGTCTAATGAAAAGTAAACAAATAAGCACTTCAACACGAGAAAAAATAGCGTTCTTCCTTGTTTGTCGTAATTGTATTCGACAAAATAATTTCCTCGCATTATTTTGAGAAACGTACTAGCAAGCCTTGGTCACAAAACTAGGCAATTGATGGGCTATACCTTAGCCTCGGCGTGCTGTACAATTTGTTTCCTGTGTAAGGTCACTAGTTTAGAAGGCAATGTTCAATTGAGTAACTATTTAAGGCCCAATCACGACAAGCAAAACTAATGATTGTGTTATCAAGGATTTTAATCAAAAGAGACGTCAGCCTCGCGCACCACCGTCACACGTTTATTCAAAATATCAGGAGCGTAATTCTCGGGCCGAACAAGCTTTTCAATGTCCCCTAAATACACATTGGCATTGCACAACCCCGCACTTTTTCTACGTTTTCCGTATATCGTAGCTGTCGAGGCTTCTACGATGAGGTCGTCGATGAATTACTCAAGGAAAACATCCATTCTCTCCTCGAAAAAAAGCAATAAAATAAAATTGCAAAATGATCCGAGATGAGTCGAGAATTAGGCTCCTGTACCTACATCATTTAAAATGAATATTATCATCATATCCCACTAATCTCACGAATATTATAAATGCGAAAATTTGTATGGATGGATGTCTGTTATTCTATAACGCCAGAACGGCTGAACGGATCTGGATGAAAGGCATAAAGATTCATTATAGTCTAGAATAGCACATAGGATACTTTTCCTATGTGCTATTTCCGAATCCCGAATCCCGAATTCTATGTGGATCCCGAATAACAGAAACGGGGCGTAACGGGAACGAGGCGAACGAAGTTAATAATATAAACACGAAAGTTTGTAAGTATGGATGGATGGATGTTTGTTACTCTTTCACGTAAAAACTACTGAATGGATTTTAATGAAACTTTACAATAATATAGCTTATACATCAGAATAACACAAAGGCTACAGTTAATTAAAGGTATTGTAACGGAGAACGGATGTAAGTAACGGGAACGGGGAAGCGAAGCCGCGGGCGGCCGCTAGTAAAGTTAACGTGTAGCGAACCCGAATTTACATACATACATACATAAAATCACGCCTCATTCCCATGGGGGTAGGCAGAGATCACGGACTTCCACTTGCTAAGATCCTGGACACACCTCTTTCGCTTCATTCACTCTCATAACATTCTTCATACATGCTCGTATTTAACCCGAATTTGTTTTATATTATTGAGATTGTATAAAAATTGGTATTTATTTCAGGAAACAAGTATTTACTATCTTTCTCTATGAAGCGGAATTGGGAAATCCTGACGTATGACCGTTCGAAGCCGCGCTCAGACGAGCGGATGAAGGACTTGGCATGTGTCGAAGGCATCAGGTAACGCACTGTTCATTTCTACAACTTAATGTGGCACAAGTATATGGCCCACCTGATGTTTAGTGGTAACCAGCATTGCCTTCCAGTACACGTGCGTTGAGAACGTGACCTACGATATACTACCCTGCGTCTAACATAAATCTTTGCTACTAATATAACGAATTTTGAAGTTATGTGTAGGCTTGCCCAAACCCTCTGCTAACATCTCTCGTAAGCTTATGCAGCTCAGTCGGCGGAGTTATATCTTCTGTGCTGTAGGCCGTGGGTTTGATCCCCATTGAGAACAAACATTTTTTCATTTTCATTTATTTACCACACTAACACAGTTGACTGTAACCCTAAGAAGAGTTTTCATTGTGATTTTATTTTTCTATTTCAGGGTGATAGGCATGCAGGGCGTGATCTTCTCTCACGTGATGTTGATATACATCTACTCTTACATCGATAACCCTCAATTTGTAGAAAAGGTAAGTACAATACAAACATAAAATCACGCCTGATGGGGGTAGGCAGAGATCACGGATTTCCACTTGCTACGATCCTGACACACCTCTTTCTTTCGACTTACCTATTCTTTCTAAAAGGTAAGTCGTGTCCTACTATTCAGGACACGACTTACTTTTTAGAAAGAATAGGTAATACCTACCTAATAGTAGTAGATAGAGCTCTTTGTGAAGAACTCGTCCGGGGAAGTTCTTCGACCATGCCTATTTCTGCCGTGAAGCAGCATTGCTGTGTTTCGGTTTGAAGGGTGTGGGTGCCGGTGAAATTACTGGCACGTGAGGCTGAACATCTGTATGCCTCAAATTTATGAACGCAGGGCAGTGCATCTTAGGGCACGTTCCTGACGTGCGTGACCTACGAGGCAATGCTTTGTTATAGGCGATGGTCACTACTTCATCAGATGGGCCATACGCTTCCATCAGCTACTTGCATTAAAAAACCTACTGAAAATCCGTGGTCAGCCTTATCAATGGCGATTGAACGAGCGTTTCCTTCCCATTAAGTTACATAATGACGTTATCTATATCTATACTAATATTATAAAGTGGAAAGATTTGTACCTATTTTTGTATGTTTGTAATGAATAGGCTCAAAAAGTACTGGGCAGATTAAAAAAATTATATCACCAATAGAATGCTACATTCTTCCATTTTGACATAGGTTACATTTCATTTTGAAAAAAACTAGGGATCCTTGGTAAAATTTGAACAATGTAACCGAAGGTGTAGAAAAATGAGTCTTAAAATGTCTTTCGTCGAATGCGCTGCCGAAACTATTAGCGATAGAACAAAATAATGTACAACAATATTGTCTACCCCGTGCGAAGCCGGGACGGGCTGCTAGTTTAATATAAAATACAATTGGTTAAGCGTCATTGTTCCATAACTGTTTACAAACAACCAATCAACTTAACAACATGGGAATTCAGTGGGAAGTTCCATGAGAATTTTCCTTCCGGTTTTTGTTCTGATGTAAATACGGTACTAAAGGCGAAAACATACGTCGGACGCGTCCGCCTAGTATGTTTTCGCCTTTACTCTAGGTATTTTACTTTTCACAGATCATATTAATCGCCATATTTTTAAAAACGTCTAAACAAAAAAGTTTATAGATGTTAAATTAGTAATAAGTAGGTACCTACTCTACCTTAGGAACTAAATGGCTTATTTATTTATTTATTAACTACTAATTAATTTTTACAAAGATTTTTATAATGTCCCAAAAGTTAAGAGCCGGGATTTGAACCCGCGACCTTCTTCTTGGTACGGGCCACGGTCGCGTTAGTGCCGAACAGTCCCTAAGAGTTATTCGTCGAGTGTGATAAGGATCCGATGGCGCAGCGGTCAGCGCAACCCCGTACCGAGGGGAAGGTCGTGGGTTCAAATCCCGCTCGCTTAACTTTTGGGACATTATACATCATCATCATCATCATAATTTTCTTGTCCATCCCACTTCATGTGGGGTTGGCACATGAAGTAACTAATGACTGGCCTCTCAGCTCAGTTGGTAGTAGCTCTGCCTTCTGCGCCGTGGGTCGTGGGTTCGATCACCGAGAACAAATATTTGTGTGGTGAACGCAGAT
The DNA here is from genome assembly GCA_947578465.1 of Thera obeliscata. Lineage (NCBI taxonomy): Eukaryota > Metazoa > Arthropoda > Insecta > Lepidoptera > Geometridae > Thera > Thera obeliscata. Next base: position 765,484 of record OX387913.1, read on the forward strand.
GTTTGTTCTCTGTCTAGGTGTTATATTGTATTCTAAGTATGTATTTACAAAAAATAAATATAATTATTATTATTAGCTATTTGGTTCCCATAATACAAGTTCAGCTTAATTTGGGGCTAGATAGTGTTATGTGGATTGTCGAAAATATTTATAAAAAAAAATGAAGGTTTTCGTATAAGTAACTAATGGATTGTTTTCAGATGTATGATTCGTTCGGTTGGAAGGGGGTCCTCAACTCCCCGCTGTGGATCCAAGCCTTCTTCTCCATGTCAGGCTTCCTGACGGCCTACACGGTGCTCATCTCCTCCAGCACGCGGCCCGTCACGCTGGCCAAGTGCCTCGCCTCCATCCTGAGCAGGTGGATCAGGTGAGCTGTCTTCACAGTCATCTCATCATCATCTTCCAGCCCTTATCCCACGCTGCATGGAGAGAGAGAGAGTGGAGAGCACTGGTGGTCTAGTGGTAGTGGCCCCGCTTTTCGATCCGAAGGTCGTGGGTTCAAATCCACTCGTGTACCAATGATAAATAAATAGATAGATAGGTGAACGGTGAAACAAAGGGAAAAAAAAAACGGAGAAGGAAAACATCGTGAGGAAACCGGCGTGTTGTAGAACCTAAAAAAGTTCGAGCAGTACGTGTCAAGGGTCACGCAAAAAGGGCCCGCCAGCGGCCTACTTGCGGAAAAAACCTGCCCGCACATCAAGTGCAGATGATAAACTTGCCAACTTGCCCACGCTGCATGTGGCACAACAGGTTTTCTTCTTCCACTCACCTCTATCATTGGTAATCTCAGTGCTCTTTCCTTTCCTACTCATGTCATCCTTGACGGATACACGCTTATTTAAAAATAAAACATTGTTTTTTTCTCATTTACACTATCATTTATTTATATTTATTAGATTTTTTTACACTAGGTATTCTAAATAAGAATTTATTTTCTATATTTTTGTTTGGTTTACTATATAAAGCGTGTTTTTTAATTGTTTTAACTAATATTTATTTTTTAAGTCTTAATGATTTTTATATTCCTGATGCTTTTAAGTAGGCATTTTTGTACATACCTAATTACAAGTATTAGTTCAATATGTTACCACACAGTGACTGCATAAAAACCTGTAATTTCCAGGAATTTGGTTACCTCATTATGGTCGTAACATTGCAGTAGCGTACATAATGTGCATATCACTAAGTCATAAATTCATTTCCCTACTAGGAATTGTGAGGTTCCATATTGACGAACTCGTGACGTGGTGACCCAAATACCTAAATATCAAATACCTAATTAAGAAGCTTATTTATTTTTAAAGGTGCACAAATAAATGACCTGCGAAGGCGATCAGTGAAACGCTGTCATATTTGAGCGATATTTGATATCGCCATCGCCATCGCGTTGATGTGCACATCACTGACATTCATCAGAAATCACCAACTTTAACAAACACAGGCAACACACGCACAAAAAAAAGAAATTAACTTCCTTTTTTTGTCGCAACCTCACAGCGTTCTCGTCAGCACTGCTGCCACCGTTTTATTATGAGACCCAGTTAGAACTTGAAAGGATCAATAGTTATTTGTTATACAAGAGTGCAAAGCTGCTTTTTAACCGCGTGCTCAATTTTGATGACTGAGCAAGCGCAGGATTCTAAAGTTTAACCAAAATCTTTGCACTCGAGTGCAACACGTAACTTTTCATCCCACCTCAGCGAGGAAATGACTGCATGATGCAAAAAAGAACATGGCGCGACTAAAAGTAACACACCAAGAAGGTTCCGAGTGTGAGTTATTAACAAATTTAAAAAGGTTGTATGATAAATTCGGCACCATGCAGGTAGAAGTAAAAAGGTTTAATGGTGTTTTGAATTCACAAATACACCAAGAAGGTTACGAGTGCGAGATTTTAATAAAATAAAAAAGGTTGTATGATAAGTTCGGCACCATGGAGGTAGAAGTAAATAGGTTGTGTATTCACAAACTTATTGAACACGATATTCTAAATTCAAATTTACTTTATCCTCTAGCGGATAAAAACGGCTTTTCCAGTCAGAAATTAAACAGCAAAAACACACTTTCAGAGCTGGTGGGATGAAAAAATACTTTTTGCTTAACTGTGTGCTATCGAATTGCACACACATGATAGCTGTTAGCCATTTTCGAAAAATAAGTTCAGTGTTTTACCTATATCTAACTAGAGCGGCCTGTCCCGGCATAAACACATAAATACAGCTTATGTTACTCAGGGTGAATGTAGCTTTCCAATGGTGAAATAATTTTTAAAATCGAAAGAGTAGTTTTAAGTTTATTCATTACAAACATGCACACTAGGGTGGGTCATATTTTTTTTTCTCGTTTTTTATAAACGCTCAGCAATAAAAAGGTGCCAAATGGTGTCGTTAATTGACATGTAAAAGTTTCATAACATTATTTTAAGTTTTATTGCCTCCGGATTGTGATTGAATTATTTAAAAAAAGTAGATTTTTAACTTCCCTTCACTAACTCTTTTCCCAAGCTATTGATATCAGATTTCATGCGTAATAGTTTTCAGTAATGATAAATACGAAATCGTTTGCTTGAGTTCAAGGACAAAGGATTAGGTAGAGGTGGGGTGCGGGGGAAATTGAGACAAGTGAAGCGCAATTTATTGGTAAAACAATCAGTTTCGCGCGTTGCGTGCAGAATTTGTTTTAATCTACAGAAAAATGAAATGCACTCGAAATAGTTAGAAGTGTCCTCTAATTGGTTATTTATATGATTTAATAGAAATTTTTTTGTCATCTTACGAAAATGTGATGAAGTTTTACGAGTGGAACCAACACAAGTTAAAATTTGAGAAGGAAACGAAAAAAGAGCCAACATATAAAGAAATAGAGGCCGTTATAGTTGCAAAACTGATACAAATATGAGTGAAATCATCTATTCCTACAGTAGAACCAAAACGAATGAAGGTAATATTACAAGCTTATCATTTAAAATTCAAAAACCTCTTATGTCTCACCCAAAAATACCTAAAAAGAAGTTTGAAAAGTTTCGGCTTGGAAGTAAAGTTTTATTTGATATTTCGGCTTGCAAGTGTCGAGATTTTCCTAAATATACTTAATTGCCAATGATGGAAGGTTTCATCAAAGCCCAGATAGACTCTAGAAAAAAAAATGACGAAATTCGACAGCAAAAAGGATTTTGCTGTAAACTGAAACCCTTCACTTTAATATGTTACACTAGTATTATTGCTATATTTTGTTCTTTAATAAACCTTTAATTACTATTGATTTAAGACTTTTGTTTATAAATAGTGTATAAATATGGTCTACTGACTAGGTAGATAGCTGCGAGAGGGGTACCGGGTATTACGAAAAACAACGTCTGTACAGTGAGCCTTCTTTATTCCAACTGTCAATTTCACCTATGCTAACCTCAAAAATGCATCGATAGCGCGATCTAGAAAACCCTACACAAAGTCGCGCTATCTAGTGGTGAAATTATACATTATTCAACCAACGAGCGTTAACATATCGCCCGCCAAGGACCTAGTGATGGGTCCTTAACTATAACTTTGATAACCTTTTACATAACTGAACTATATTAAATTTTAACAAACATAATGGATGTTAAATCTTTTGAACTAGCAGGACTGTATCTTTTACATAGCTTTTACCTTCGACATAATTTTACATTTTACCTAACTTTAAACCTTTACCAATTTTACTGAGTCTTACACATCTATTTATACTTATATTTAACCATTTGAACTAGTAAGAAACACTTGTATCTATTTAAACTTTGTATATTGGCAACACACACAATTTTGGTGTTGGCCTTTTAATTTCAAAATTGGTGGTACGCAATGTAACCACGCGGGAAGTTAGTTCTGAGACTATCGACGACGCCAGAAACCTTGCAACAATTGCTGAACTAATTGCCATCTTGACAATGAACTAATATATGAACTCTCAAATTCTACTTCTGGCAAAGCACCAGAGTTTATTCTACTAAAAATAACCTGACGACATCAGTGGAAGCGGTTCACCCGGATCGGTACTATTGATGACGGTGTCGTCCGTTCTCATGGCTAGCCATTGAGAGATTTTCAATGTGGTGGGTTGTTGCAGTTCTGCGAGGTAAGTACTACATTCACTTAACAATCCGAACACTGCTTTATTCCGCTCAATAACTGACAACCATAGCTTTGAATCATCATTTTTACTAATATTTCCATTGAGACTATCCATCCTATCGGATAAAATAGCTTCGTATGTCTATAATTTTCATTTTGGTTACAGGTCCTGATGATGGAGGAAGCTGCATCTTGCACTGGAATATATCTTTGCTTCGATTAAACGTAAGATCTAATATTTTCTTTGTTTTACCTGATTTCATTTCTTTGTTGTCCTCATTTGATCTATCATTTTCATTCTTTTGTACTACTTCTTTCTGTTTGTTCTCCTTTTCGTACCTTTCTGTGTTTTCATGTGTGTTTTTCTGTTTCAGGAGTTTCCGGTTGCTGCTGTCTGAATTTTTTATTTCGTATTCACCTTTGTCTAGTAATCCTACTATTTGTTTGTACAGGTGTGTTCTTTCTTCGGTGAACTTCTCTACGGGTACCAAATATTCATCTCTTTCATCATGTGTGGCTTGATCTATTTCTTGCTCGCCTAAGTACGGCGTAGAGACTGTTACCGTCCCTAACTCATCATCTCGCATTTTTATTCCAGGATTGTCTCTCCAATCTATACGCTGGTAGATGGCATCCTTTTCAGCTACTCGCATTGTTGTGGATTCTTTCTCGTTCCTGACTACTTCACAATTTGGTAAGTACGCAGCTTTATTGATTCCTCTTTCTTTTACCATTTGCATATGGTTTGAACTCAAATATTTATTATTATTTTCATTCACTTCCGTGTATTGTCCTTTTAGCTCTGTGCCCTTTGAAATACTATATTTGATCTGTGGTTCTTCATTCTTAATCGATTGCTTTACTTTACATTTAAATGCTTCTCTCTTGGTTGTTGCTTTAAAGAAAGCTTTACATTCTTGCTCTTCTTCAAGTGTTACCTCTTTTGACCTGATTGCTTCTTGAACTTCTTTTTTTGTACTAATATTTTCTTCAACTATCCAAATTTGCTTTATGAAGTAATTTTTACTTTTATTACAGGTTACGTGCAGGACTGATATTTTATTTTGTGCCGTAGTTATTGGTACAACACCTCCAGAAAGGATCCAACCTAGACTTGTGCTTTGTGCGACAAGGTTTCCACTAGCACTTTTCTTCATACCTTGTTTAAGGACCTGACTGTAGACGTCTGCACCAAGCAGCATATCGATTTTACGAGGACTCGCAAACTGCGGATCTGCTAACTGTATGGATCCTATATCTACCCAATCTATATTCTCAATGCGTTTCTCTGGTAGATACGATGTTATATTACTTAACACGTAAGCTTGAACTTCTATTTTGAACTGTGGATCAGTACGTGACTGAATAGTGGTTTGTACTAAATACCTTGCTTTGATATTGTTATCATTACCTAATCCAGAAACCGTTCCGTTCACAGGTATCTTCTCCAAACGCAGCATTTGAACAGCCACCTCGGTGATGAAGCAAGCTTGAGATCCCTGGTCCATCAGGGCTCGAACTGTTCGATATTCTCCTGTCATCGCTTCGGCATTTATCAAGGCTGTCGCTAATAAAACCTGTTTGGTCTTCGGTATATCGCTTGTAGTGTGGCATGACACGACTTGATTACTGGAAGTAGTTTCTTCCTCTTCTGTAGTTGTAGATATTGGTTGCTCTTGAGTGGCTGGCTGTTTTGCACTGGACTCTTCTACTGCAAGATGGAGTAACGAGTGATGTCTCCTCTTGCATATTCGACAGACGGTTGGTTTTTTGCAACTATAGACATTATGGTTTCCGCCTAAGCAGTTGAAACACATCCTGTTATTGCTGACGAACGCTCTTCTCTCACTGACGTCTTGTTTAGCAAACGCCTTGCAGAAACTTAACTTGTGACTGTCTGAACAAAACTCGCAAGCCATCGACTCTGATGTAGCTACCATAGACCTACAAGATGAACCACTTCCATGCTGAACTACAGATCGCTTGTTAGGTCCTATAAACTCTAAAGCACGAAAACGATTCTCTAGAAAGGATTTGAACTGTGAAAAGGTTGGTAAATCATTTTTACTATCGATATTTGACGCATTGGAGACGCTTAGTTCCCATTGTTTACGAGTTTCTAGGTCAAGTTTCGAACTTACAATGTGGATGATGATGATGTCCCACGTGCTTACATCAACATCTAATGCCTTCAATGCACTTAAACAATCAGATGTTATATCTATCAATTCTTTCATTGCTGTAGCTGACTCGAATTTCATGGACCGAAGTGTAAATAACTTGTTGAGTATTGTATTTGACAAAAACCTTTTATTATTGTATCTACTTTCTAACAGCTCCCAACAACGTTCATAATTCGAATCGGCTATTGGCGTATGTCTTATCAAAAGTTCGGCTTCACCGGTGAGATGCCCTTTTAGATAGTGAAGTTTCTGAACATTATCTAATGATTTACTTTTATGGATCAATGAAACAAATAAGTCCTTAAATGTAGTCCATTCATCGTATTTTCCACTAAATGTTGGAATGGTGATCTTGGGCAATTTCGCCAGTGAACTCGAATGGCCCTCATTTGTACTTTTACTACTATTTACTGTTTGACCTGACTGTATTGTTTGACCTAACTTTAACAGTGACTTAATGTGTGATACCGCTTCTATATAACTTTCTTCCGTGTTTGCATATATATCGTTTTTTACATAAACAGAATCCTCCAAATCGCTGGCTTTGTAAGATTCGTACAATCTGGCATTATTTGTACGAAACAAAGTCCAGTCTTTCTCTAAAATATCTAGTTTAGCCTCTTTGTATGCAACAGTACATCTTTCCTTAGAACATTTTTTGAAATTAATTAGTGCTCTTTCTATAGACTTTTGAATGTCTTTTTGTAAATTAATAGTAGACTCCATAGCGAATTAATAAATCAAAATAACACTTAAATGTTAACAAAGTAATTTTACAAATAAAAATATTTGACTCGAATTCTGTGCTCGGTAGTGTACCAAATACTAAATTTTATTTGACTCGAATTCTGTGCTCGTAAGTGTATCAAATACAATTTAACCTCAAAGTTTCTTCACTAATATAATAAACAACAACTACAAATACTAACGCAAAGTTCTCACTATAAAATAAACACCAATGCACTATAAAATGTTAACGAAAAGAGTACTCACGATTTCTTCACCACAATACAAACACGTCACTCACTGCGTAGATGCGCGGTCAACTTTTCTAGCGGCGGGTAGGCCGGACGGCGAAGTGCGTCCTGGCTGCCTTTGTACTTCTGCTGTAGGCTCCGTGTGCCCACCTCTGGGATGTTCTTCGGGGGGATGTGAGGGTCGGGGGCCCACACTCCTTTGTTCTGATCTTCTGAGGGGCGCGAGGTTTCCTTGGTCCGCGCGCCTTGTACTATTTATTCTTCGGGGGCGTGAGGTCAGAAGGCCTCACACTCCTTGGACTGCTATGCGAGGGGGGCGTGCGGTTCTGGTAACCCACGCCTTGGACTGATCTTCGGGGGGACGTGGGGTCAACAGACCCACACGCCTTGTACTGCTTGTATTGTTCTGGGCTTCGCAAAAGGCAATCCTATGCCTTTGCGCAGCTTGACCGCTTGGTGTGAAGTCATTATTTACACCACTCACAATGTACTGCGAACTCACTGCACTATGTACTGTACTAGTACCACTCTCGAGAGACCACGGAGATATTCACCACCGTGTCTCGACTGTAACTTGCCGCTACGATCCACAACAAGTACAGTTACACTACCTATGCACTACTGGTTAGGAACCTAGCAATCTAGTACCAATCTGGCTTACGAAGGACCATGTATAAATATGGTCTACTGACTAGGTAGATAGCTGCGAGAGGGGTACCGGGTATTACGAAAAACAACGTCTGTACAGTGAGCCTTCTTTATTCCAACTGTCAATTTCACCTATGCTAACCTCAAAAATGCATCGATAGCGCGATCTAGAAAACCCTACACAAAGTCGCGCTATCTAGTGGTGAAATTATACATTATTCAACCAACGAGCGTTAACAAATAGTGTACATGTAATAATGTAACTTTGTATGTCATGCTGCTAAGCTTTTTCTTAACCATATTTTGTTGACAATCCAACATGAATCCGGAGGCAGAAGATTGATTCCGATTGCAATAAAACTTTATAATCTATTTACACTTATAACCTAGCACCGTTTTGTCACTGTGCCCGTATAAAAACTAAACTTTTTTTTTTCACCATACATAAGTGACCCACCCTAATGCACACCTAGACTCACCTAGCTTTAAGACGTTTAAAGTGATTCTTGCATCGTACTGAATAAAAAATTATTGACTTTGACTTTGACACGAAAACACAATTATACAAATCTTTCCACTTCATAATGTGTATTAGTATAGACAAAGGGTCAAAATGTGCGAGCCAGAAGTTGTTTTTGTTGGTGCAGGTTGACTCCACTAGCGGTGTTCGCGCTCTGGTTCACGATCGCGTGGTTCCCAGCGCTGGGCGCCGGCCCACAGTGGGCGTGGGCGGTGACGCGCGAGGCTGCTGACTGCTCCGAGCGGTGGTGGTACCACGTGCTCTATGTGCACAACCACCTGCCGACGGGCAAGTTCTGCATGGGACATACTTGGTAAGCTGTTGGCACCTCGTTTCTATCATCTGTTTTTAGTAATTGTAGAATTTTTGTAGCCTCATACACAAGCTAAAAGTCGCACAACGACCTATGGATAACTTGAGTTTCACCACGTGATACAATCAGAAATGAGGAAATCCGTAGAAGAACCAAGATCACCGAAATAGCTCGTAGAATTAGTTGAAGTTAGAGTGGTAATGAGCAGGTCATATAGCTTGAAGAACTGACAACCGTTGGTAAAAAAGGTTCTCGAAGAGCGGCCACGAACCGGAAGACGAAACGTAGAATGAAATGCCCACACACTTGATGAACCGATGATATTGTTATGATCGCGGGAAGTCGTTGGATGGCAGCAGCACTGGATTTCTTCAGGCTAATGATGATGACGATGAAGCAACTTGCTAGGTGGGCCGTTTGGTCTTCTCAGTTGGTAGTCAGAGCCAACTGAGCTTAGAGGCCAGTCAAACTTCACAATTTAGTCTTTAGTCTCGCTTTCCCCAGGTATCTAGCTGCTGATATGCAGCTCCACATATTCGGCATCTTCCTTCTGTACCTGCTGATGAAATGCCGTCGCGCCGTTCCTCTGGTGCTGACCGGCTTGGTCACTGCCTCCATGCTGGCAGCTGGCCTGGTGGTCCACTACTACGAGCTCCTCCCCATCGTCACTGCACAATCTCCCGAGTAAGTTCTAATTCCTCCTGAGTAAGTTCTAATCATCACAATATTAATGCTAGAAACTAGTGAGCCAATTACAGGTTTCCACGGATACAAAACAATGTATAGATAGTGCAATTCACGAAGACGGGTGCGGGGAGTTTGCTCCGAGCGGCAGTCGCGAACCGTAGTCTATTCATTGTAGTGTGCGTGTGCACTCATAGGTAATTAGTGTGTACCGATAACACTCAAACATTGACGGAAGCTTGCACACATATACCTACTATAAACGGTTGGAGGAATAGTGGGGCGCGCCTTCGTGGATTGCACTATCTATAGGAAAAGTTACTGTGAACGCCGTAAGTCGACATAATATTGAAGAAGACTGAAGAAGACTGACAGTGGATGCATGTGCGTTTTACTCGCTAGCAAATTATTCTCTGTTCTACTGAACCTTTTCAGAGTAAGTTATAATCGTCATGGCACAATCCCCTGAGTAAGTTCTGTAAGGTCCACATCTTGATACTCCTCTCTCGTCTACTTTGTCAGGGATCCGCTAGATTAAATCTACTTTCTGCATATCCCTGATGATTTTCCCATAGGAAATGGCACCGCTTACATAATTTTTACCCGACTGCCCAGGAAGGTAATGTTTTTAAATCGATTAGTGCTTTTTTTTTCCTGTTCCGTGCAAAACCGTTAAACCAGACAAGACGGTCAAATATTCGCCGTGAAAGATCACATGCTATCTGAAGCCTAAAAGATGACTGCTAGTCCGCTGATAGATATTCTTTCCTCCATTTATTCCCAGGAAGAAGGATTTTGAACCACCTCCAATTCTCCATCTATTGATATCAGGTGACCGGCACACCATCGTTCAATCAAGTTAATTTGGGTCGAAACAACCGGCAAATATAACATTTACCGCCATTTTACAACAGGTTTTTTGATAGCTATATTTGGCGGTTTTAATCTTAACTAACAATCACTATCAGCGTGGAAACCATGATTTTCCTCGTTTAAATTGTTAATAGTGCATTATGACGTGCTATGATGAAACGCTCACGTCACAGGATGACAAATCACGCCGGTTGTATGTATTGGGAAATCTACATAAATACGATACCGAGCTCACCAGGCAATCACTAGACGTCGACCACTCAGAACAGTAACATCCTTCTAGATCTGCATTCAGAGAGAAATAAGAAATGGAGAGCACCACCATAGCATTGTGTCTGTTGTCGTTAGTATCAACGGGTGCGATGCCTCACGGCAAGTTCGGCATGCCTGCCCCCTGCGCTGGCAAGGACTACTGCACGGTCAAGCACGAGCTGTACCCGCAGGGGATAGTGGACCGTCTGGTCAGAACAAGCAACATCACGTTCGCCAGCGCACAGCCCAAAATACCCACGGGTCACCGCCAGGGAGAACCTTTTGACAATGAGTGTCAAGTGATTACATCGGACGATCTAATTTACGAGATAGTGGACGCTGAGGGCAACGTGCGTGTGGTCGTACAGGACAGCTTCGTCGACGGCCGACAGAGGATCTCCATGGAGCTCTGTGCTAAACCAGGACGTGTCGTAGAACCGACCACGCATTTAGACGAAGCCACGGTACACTTATTCAATTTCCAATGCGAACAAAAGAAGCTGGAATACAGTTTTATTGTGCTGTCGAAGGATTGGAAAAAACTGGAACTGCACGTCAAGCCGAAAACTGGGATCCCCACCTCGTGTGACTGCAGGTTGTACGGCAAACTAAAACAGTAGTCTGGCTTTTAAGAAATGATACCTACCTTGTTGTTTTATACATATATGTATGTCTAGTCTGTAGTTACTCATATGATCTAGTCGCACTGTACCTTACCTTACCTTTTCAAATTGTTTTTCCGAAAATACCTATGTATAATTTATTATTAGAGAAATAATTGATTTACGTCATTCATTACCTTTTAATTATTTTAGCGATAATCTTGAAAACCGTACTTATAAATAAACTGAGTTTACTATGAAATAGTATTTTTTTACACCACCGATTACGTCAGCGATGATAGAGATTGTAAGTAGGTATAATAAATAGCAACGAAAGTTTTTTTTTAAATATAGATAGCTAAGCTTTTGGCTGCCACATCATCACACCTGATGGAAAGTGAGGATACAGCCTAAGATGGAGCATGCTTAGGCATAATCCACCATGAAAACTTTTCAAAATTCGAATACATATTCATCTTCTTATCTATTTATTTATCTATCTTTTTTTTTAAGCCGAAGTATTCCCAACAGGAGAGATGACATTCCTTAAAGTTCAAATATCGAACAAAATGGTTCGTTGCATTGCATGGGACTATCAAAGCCTGCGCTGGCGTCGGCGATCAGGGAAACGCTGTCTAATTTGATAGTGATATTTGACAGCGTTTCACTGATCGCTGTCGCCAGCGGCCTAGGTGTGCGCAGGCCTTCAGGGGCCTACTTCTCGGGCCGACCGAGATTTCCAATGTCCCTTAAATAACACAACCCCGCACTTTTTCTACGTTCTCCGTATTTCGTAGCTTCGAGGCTTTTACGATGAGGTCGTCGATTAATTACTCAAGGATTCATTCTCTTTTCAAAAAGAAGCAATAAAATAAAATTGCAAAATGATCGAGATGAGCAGAGACATTGAAAATCTCGGTCGGCCCAAGAATTAGGCTCCAGGGGCCTTATTCTCGGGCCGATCTCGATCATTTGCAATTTTATCTTATTGCTTCTTTTCGAAGAGAGAATTGATGATTTCCTTGAGTAATTCATCGACGACCTCATCGTAAAAGCCTCGACAGCTACGATATACGGAAAACGTAAAAAAAGTGCGGGGTTGGGCAATGCCAAAAATAAAATAATCGCTTAGAAAATCTCGGTTGGCCCGAGAATTAGGCCCCAGGTATAGGATTTGTTTCAATTTAATTGCTGCTTTAAATTTTTTTTTTTAAATCTGAGTGTTCCTTTGTCTACTTGTATTTTCTCTACAGTTTGTTGTCTGATGACTACAGTAAAATTGCGTATTTTATTAAGGACCTACTCAGTATTGAACTTGAATATCCGTTTCAGTTATCAATATATAAATCAATAAAATTAATATATACCTAATAATAAATGAAGAACGGAAGAGGACGGAAGTCCGTTGACGGACGTTGATAACAAGAAAAATTATTTAGGTACTTTGATTTAGGTAAAGAAAAGAAAGAAGAAAGAAAATTTATTTATTTAGGTGTTGTAGGTACACTTGTACACCAGCGCTTTACAAAATATATTCAGACTTATAAATGCAGCCTCACAATAACATAAGATTATATAATGTATATTCGTGGGAATACTAAAAAGAGAACTAATATGACCCAGCATGATCGAAAGCTATGGAATACAACAGGGTTACCGCCTGATTTTAACCAATCAGCTTCAAATACTTTTTTCAAAGCTTGCAGCCGTTGGGTTAAAATCAGTTCTCTATGCTCGGTGGACATCATCAAACTTGGCGGTAAAGTTGCTAGTACCACCTGTATCACGTGACCAAGCCGTGGCCTGAGAGCAGACTTGAGACACGACAGTCATAAGACAGACCACCGCTTTACAATATGTATGAAGACGCGCAGACTTCAAACAAAACGTCTCATAGACAAAATTGTCTATACCTATACAAGAACTGCACAGCGACGAATCTGACTACTCTCTTTTGTTTGTATACGATCGCGCACATCAAAGACAAAACAATCTCCCACCAAACGTACTCCAGTAGACCAAACAGTTTTGTTTTAGGTGTGCGACGAGCGACGTGTCGTAGACAAAACAGTTTCGCAGCAGACTTGAAAGTCTGTCTAAAGACCTTCGTGACTCAAGTGTGCGCTCAGCCATGACACCGCATGTACGTTATATTGTAAAATATGATTTCTCCAGGATCCTCCGCACCATGTTCGCTGGCTCGGAGACCCTGACCCTAGTATACCTGCCGATGTGGATGAACCTGCCTGGGTATGTGGGGGGACTTGCCACGGCCTTCCTTTATCACTACACGCAAGTGGAAGGCGTCAAACTCAACCAGAAGAAGGTATGAAATGTGCATTAGGTACGCTAGTCGAACGGTGGAGGAACAAAAAAGTTCAACTTGGGGCGTTAACATGCACAAAAACAGCCCTGCTGTTTAATTTACAGTAACTTTTGCTTTAGAAAACGTGTTATGTTCAATATTATATTTTTGGTAAACTTTGTGCAATCAGATAGCATTCAAAATTACTTTATTGCGATTTTTCATAAATAGTTTATTGATTTAATATTTTTCAAAAGCTCGCAAGTGTGCGTTTAGTAAAGTAAATTTAAAAAGATAAATATTACTAACCTACTCAAAAAATATTATAAAAACAGTTTTACCTCGTCATCATTTGTTATCATACCTATTATTTTGACGCACTTCGATAAAAATAATATACCTACCTATATGTAATTGGCATATACCTACTGACCCAACATTTACCTCTTTAGTTGATTATTGTCGTCATAGGTACCTACGGGAATTCCATTCACTGATTTTAGATTACCTAGTATCTTGACGCGTGCAATTCTAAACTACACCTACCTACTACGTTCACGTCAGAGCGTTTTGATTCCACTTTTATACCTAATACGAACTGCCAAAGAGTGGAACAGTATTTCCGGAACGCCTATAATTTAGGAATTTTCAAGACAAGAGTGGATTATGGCTAAGAATGCTCAATCTTAGGCTGCAACCTCACTTTCCATCAGGTGTGATGGCAGCCAAATGCTTAGCTATCTATTATAAAAAAAAACCTACATGAAGTCCAAAAAAATTTGCAAATCACGATCTAAGCCGATCACGATTTTAGTAGTAGTAGAAAGCTCTGTCATGGACTCTGAGGAAGTACTACCACCATGCATATTTCTGCCGTGAAGCAGCATTGCCGTGTTTCGGTTTGAAGGGTGTGGGTGCCGGTGAAATTACTGGCACGTGAGGCTGAACATCTGTACTCCTCAAGTTGATGGACGCAGGGCAGAGCATCTTAGGGCAATTTCCAGATGTGCATGACCTATGAGGCAATGCTTTATTATAGGCGATGGTTACCACTTAACACCAGGCGTGTTAAGCTTGTTCCATCAGCGAGGTGTTTAAAAAAAAAGAATAAAATAGTATAATTACTTATTTATTTGCGAAACAAGCACTTACTCTAATTTACAATATAACTTGATGATAAAAAGAATAACGTAAATTAACACCTTTTTTAACCGACTTCCAATCAAAAAGGAGGAGGTTCTCAATTAGGTTGTATGTTTTTTTTTTTTTTTTTTTTTTTTTAATGTTTGTTACCGCATAACTTCGTCATTTGTGAGCCGATTTGAAAAATTATTTTTTTATCTGAAAGGTACTGCTTCCAGATTGGTCCCATTTTAATTTTATTAAAATCGGGGTTGCCATTTTTTTTTAAATAATTTTTTTAATGTTTGTAACTGCATGCCTCCGTCATTTATGAACCGATTTAGAAAATTATTTTTTTATTTGGAAGGTTATTCTTACGTCCAGATTGTCCCAAACAAATTTGATTAAAATCGGGTTAGCCGTTTGACAATGAAGTCGGTTTCTCAAGTTTTTTAAACTTAAATTATCTATCATTGAATTTATCAACCTGTTTACAATCTGCATGATTATATCATATTGGTCCGCTTCTACTATATTGCAACACCCTTACAGGGTAAATGATGTATTGATTCAAAACTAGTTATAAAAGTCTCTGTTAAATTTACATGCTTAGTAAGGCAATAAACATACTGAATACTGAAAATACAACATTTTAGGGTGAAGCTTGTGTGTCGCAAAACGGACTGACTCAGCATAATGTTAGTTGGTTTACAAACAACGCTGGTCTTCCGTCAGAGTCGGTGTTAGCTTGTCTTCGTTTCGTAGTGGTTCAACATTCTGTTCCACCTGGCGCTGACGCTGGGCGGCTGCGTGGTATTCTCCGGAGCTATCTTCCTGTCGGATCGGGAACCGCCCCGGTGGGCGGCGGCCGTCTACTCCGCCCTGGACAGGACGCTGGTAGCTGTCTGCTTTAACATCTTCCTGTTGGGCTGTATTAGCCAGTGTAAATGTAAGTACTACTGGAAATAATAAGATTAAATTAAAACACGACTTTAACGTTGATAAATGGATTGTTTGGTGTTGTGTTTTATTTTATTTTTATTTATTGAAAAGATCTACAGCAATTTATTGTACGTAACATGCGCACTATTGAAGCAAATAAATAATTAATAAATCATAAATAAATTTATTTGTTGCGGCATTAATGAATATAAAACTCAATTGTAAAAAAATCTGTTAGATTCAATTCAAATTATATGATCAACCTTAGCCATGTTTCAGCCATGCTTTTTCATGACCCTGTTTTTCATCGTGCACCGATGTATGTGTATATATTTACATTATGTACCTTGTTTTTGGAAATACATACATACATTATAATGCAATATAACACCCAAATAGAAAACAAACATCTGCGGTTGACCACACATATTTAATCTCGGTGGGGATCTTCACTGCTATTATTTTAGATTATCGTTTATTTGTAAAAGGATCATTATAAAAAAACGCTAGGAACCAAGCCGTAGTTTGTTGTCTGTTCTTCTACGCTTGGTCACGTGGAACTGGCACCTAGACTCACCTAGCTTTAAGACGTTTCAAAGTGATCCTTGCGATTCTACTGAATAAATACACTTTTGATTTGATTTGATTTGATCGAACCCACGACCTTACGACACAGAAAGCAGAGCTACCAAGTGACTCTCGTTCGATTCCCTGACCGTATGGTGCCTGTTCCAGCTGCATTCCGCAGCCTGCTGTGCTGGCGCGGGTTCCACTCGCTGGGCCGGCTGTCGTACTGCGTGTTCATAGTGCACTTCATAGTCCTGCGGCTCACTGTCGCCGACCACACGCAACTCCAGCATGCTACTCTTCTGTCGCTGGTACGTATTGTGTAACAACCAACTACCAAATCCGCAAAAACACGCAAATACGCAGCAAGACATCTCTAGTGGAATGGATATACGGATTTGCATCAAACGGTGGGCTTGAAGCAAATCCGTATAGCAAGCAAGAAAGCCCTTCATTTTCAAAATGCATTTGTTTAAATATAATAATTAATAAATTTTTAGATATTTAAAAAGGTGGAGGATCTTTATTAGGTTGTATTTTTTTGCATAATCAATTTATTTATGAGCCGATTTGAAAAAAATATTATTTTGAAATGGAATACATTCATATTGGTCCCATAGAAATTTCATTAAAATCAGTTTAGTCGTTTTGTTTTTTCGAATGTTTGTTATTACATAATTTCGTAATTTATGAGCAGATTTGTTTTTTTATCTGAAAATATTTCCAGATTGGTCCCATAGAAACAATAAAATCGGTTTAATAGCTTAGCCATGAAATCGGGTTCTCAAGTTTCTTAAACTTATATTATTACAGATCTCATTGCTGATAACATCATCAGTGCTCTCCTACATGGCGTCCATTCCCCTCTGCCTGCTGGTAGAGCTGCCTGCCTTGCAGCTGTGGAAGGCGGTCTCCGGCGAGGAGGCCCCCCGCCCGCACCCCCGCCCGGCTGACGTCCCCCCCGCAACTGTCAAACCCCTTGATCTACTCGCTAATGTCATCAGGCGAGCTGATGTTTAGGGCCTTAACTCATTATGACATGGTGGTGCCGCCACTGCTGTCATAGTGAGATAGAGCCCTTGGCTCTGGTTCATAGTCGTGACTTTGCTTTGCAGCAAAGGAGTCATCGCAAAATAAGAAAAAAACGTTTTTCAAAATTCGTTGAAAATCAAGGAAACAATAAAAAATGTCACGTGAATTAAATGACGTTTCGAGCTATAACACAATAATAAAATGAGTTTATGTTCTAAGAAAATCAGTAGGTATATATCATGAAGGACTATATTATTTATAGGCATAGTAATGCAAAGTTTATTTTGGGGCCAAAGTCCTGGTTATCGACTACTTTGTCTTTACTAAGCAAAGTTCGGTTTTTCGAAAGTAAAGAAGAGCTTGAAAGGACTATGAAATATATTTTTGGTTAAAAGTAGAATTTTCCATCAGAGTAAAGTCAAAGTGCGGTCTGTGAATCTGGGCCTTATTCTTAGTTTTACTCGATTAGTTTGCATTTGCACAAATCCATTCACCTATGTTTCTCTCTCTCTTTTGTATGGAGAAGTGATGAGACAAAAACAAAACGTAACGTAGATTCGATCGACACGAGTTGTTGTCTCGCCCTTTCTCCATACAAAAGAGAGAGACACAGGTGAGAGATCGAGTAAAAATAAAATAAACCCACAGGACACTTGATTTGTGTATTTGTAAATAAATAGTTACTTGTAGTTATAGTTTGCAGGATTAAATGTTTTTTTTACTTTTTATGAGTTGTTTTATTAACTTTTTTATTAGTAGGTATTTCAACTTGATTTATTCAACGTATCACGAATCACGATCACATACCTACTACCTTTTGAAACTCAATAGACAGAATACACCGATAAGTTAACGTCACAAATTATGTCAAAATGTGTTCATGATCAAGGCACTGGTGCAAGCGAAAACCGACTCTACGGTGACGAACATTTTCATACTGCGACTGTACATAAATGAAGTAAGTAGGTAAATATCATTTTTCTACATTTTTTTATGCAACTAGCTGGAACAAGCAAATGGCCTACCTGATGTTAAGTGCCAACCATCGCCTATAACAAAGCATTGCCACATAGGTCACGTACGTCAGGAACGTGCCTTACGATGCTCTACCTCTATCAACTTGAGGCATACAGATGTTCAGCCTCACGTGCCAGTAATTTAACCGGCACCCACACCCTTTAAACCGAAACACAGCGATACTGCTTTACGGCAGAAATAGGCATGGTGGTAGTACTTCCCCGGACGAGCCATCACACATAGAGCTCTACTACATATTGGGGGCTCAGGCCTGAAAAGTTAATTAAAATAATTTTGTAGGCCAAACGTTTTATGAGTTACAATTAACTAACTTCTAAGATTATCTTTACATTCCGACATCCAGACTGGCCTCTCAGCTCAGTTGGTAGTAGCTCTGCCTTCTGAGCCGTAGGTCGTGGGTTCGATCCCCATCACCGAGAACAAATATTTGTGTGGTGAACATAAATGTTTGTTCTCTGTCTGGGTGTAATATTGTATTCTAAGGATGTGTTTAAAAAAAAAAAGTATTTAAGTATTATAATATCAGCTATCTGGTTCCCATAGTACAAGCTCTGTTTAGTTTGGGGCTAGATGGTGTTGTGTGGATTGTCTATAATATATATTTTTTTCTTTTTTTTTAACACTATCTTGTGTCATGAAGTGCCGACCACAAAGAACGTGGTAACAATGCCTTACGTTTATTATTGGAAGAATTTACAACGGTCAAGGTTGAAATCAGTTTTATGTTACAATTTGAAAGTAGTTTTTATAATTATGCCGATAATAAACAAAAAAATAATATTTGCAATACAAAGGTACAAGGTAGTCTAGGCAGTTACACATTAGTAAGCTTTTGTGAAAATATTAAAACAAAACAAGAGATATTTCTTTATTCAATCAGCAAGGAACTTGGAAACATCGGTGCCAGTTCCACAAGTTTGATAAGTTCTAGATCCAGGAGCCTATAATTCTCGGCTCATCTCGGATCATTTTGCAATTTTATTTTATTGCTTCTTTTCGAAAAGAGAATGGATCCTTGACTAATTCATCGACGACCTCATCGTAGAAGCCTCGACAGCTACGATATACGAAAAACGTAGAAAAAGTGCGGAGTTGTGCAATGCCAATGTGTTTTTAGGGGACATTGAAAATCTCGGTCGGCGCGAGAATTAGGGCGCTTGTACACGCTAAGAAAAAACGCCGGGTCTACCCAAGAATTCGTGTCGTAACTAGAAAATAACTGTGTACACTGCTCGCAGCGGTGCACGAAAAAAATCTTATCTGCGCAAGACACGACGCGGCGAACGTTGTTGCGTTTTCGTGTGTGGAAAAGACAAACTTCTTGTCGTCTACACGAAGAATTGGTCTTGTCTGCCGCAGGACGGCAAATTTGCTTAGCGTGTACAAGCGCCCTTAGAGCCTGTCCAGATGGGGCGTTTTACGCGTGAGTGTCCTCGCGCGTAAACATTCGCGCGTTCTCGCGTTCATACTAGAGCGCTATACATCCCGTCCAGACGCTGCCGTGCGATTCCTCAATCGCGCGTAAAACGCGAGCAACTATTTGGTAGGAGCGCGCGTAAAACGCGGCATATGGACGCAATATAAATTGAAACGCGCGAGGGCACTCGCGCGTAAAACGCTCCATCTGGACAGGCTCTTAGGCTCCAGAAAACAATGCAGCTTTCTGAAAAAAACTTCTAGCAGCTTTAAACAAGTTAGGTGAAATCGCTCACTCCTCACTCCCTTTATCAGAAACTGGAGAACCATGAACCTCGTCGGAATGTAAAAGTGGAGGGCTTTGGTAAGAACGGGGAAGCCTGAAAGTGCCCAGACACAGTCCTTGCTTAGCATTCGCCTCGAATACTACTAAAAGTGAGAAGTCTATATTAAGCATGTCTATTCTTAAATTCTCAGTTTTTTTTAATATTAAAGCGTAATTACTTAGTGATAAAACAGAATGATTTACGCGAAATAGTGGGTTTCCATTACAAGTACAATACAGAATTAAATTCTAGTTCATAAGTCATATTGAACAGTTGTAGCAGTGAAGCTTAGTCCAGTTGTTCATGGTACGAATAACCATAATAAATTAAAATTAACATAAATATAATAAAAAAATACATTGTTTTTTATTGCATATTTAATTGCAACAATTTGAAAATTATTGTAAAGAAAAATGGAAAAGGCTCTTGTTTTGCTATGTTTTATTAATTTGGGCCACTGTGTGATAAACAAATTAAATGGTAAGTGTATGTGTACTGTAAAAATATGTACTGTACTGTATAAACCTGTTTTTAGCATGAATTTATTATTTTTTTAACAAACCCATCTGCATATTAAAGATCGTACAAGTAGAAGTAATCATACAAATACTGATTCCAGAAATCGAACCCGCACCTCTTGACTCACACCTCTTCTACACAATCATGAACCCAGACATCATGTCTGGGGTTAATGATTGTGTAGAAATCAATAAATTGTATTCCGTGTAATTCGGCCTAATCTATTATACTAATAAGCAACATTTTGTCTAGTACTAACCTACTAGGCAAAAGGTTGGCCACGCTACGAATGAGCTACGGAATGCTACGTCGTAGCATGGTATGTTTCGTAGCCGGTGAAGAAAATTAAGCTAAAGCAATTTCCAAATTTCTGAAAAAGTATTAAGCTACTCGGCGCATACGAACCAATCACGCTTATTTTTGTTCAAGAAAGTAACGGATAAGCTTACGGACAGCGGTTACCGTAGCCTATGGACGCCTGAAATACCAGAGGCACCAGAGGCGCATTACCAGCCCTGTAATTTTAAAACTAAATGAAAAATTAGAGAAAGTCATGTTACCTAAATTTGTGTTTTTTTTGGTATTGCGTGATGGTTTTAGATGAGGAATACAGTCGGATGCCGCCCGTCATACACTTGGATCCTTACGAGGCATGTCTGCGGAACCCTGAGGGGCTGTACTGCACGGCAGACATAGCCTTCGTGACAGACGAACCTAGCGCCCTCTACACGCAAATGCAGGTACATGATTAGAAATGCAGAGAATTAAAAAAAAAACTTAGTAGGTATAATTATACAGTAAAATTAAAAAACGCCCCCTTCACCTCTCCCTTCTCCTTCGCACTTTTATTTAGAGGTGATAACTGTGAAAAGCGTTTGTATGAAAAATCTTATTCCTTGAACACACACACTTGAAAATTCAGATGAAATGATACGTGACCAGTACCTACGTGACACACAAAATGTTAATAATCATCATTGTCTTTTTTTTCAATTCTTTAAATTATCTTCTATAAATAGCTAAACTGACTGAGATCAGCGCGCAGCCAGAACCACTAATGTCTAGTAAACCTACGTGTCTGCGTCACAAATATTTCAAGTACACAAGGGCGTCTACTTTCTTGAGTACCTATACGAGCTTTAAATAGAAACCGAGTTTTAAAGGGTTTTTAGCGCCGTCTGTTCACTCTACTAATCACTACGATTGCGAGAAAGTAAAATAATACATTATGAAATAGGTGAGAAAAAAGGGTACACAAAATAAAATATGTGACTAAACCAGTGTAAATTGAACATATTTGTAAATATTTTTTGAATAAACGGCTGTATTATTAATATTATGCAATATAATAGGTGTGAAGGTAACCATATTAAGTACTAATTAAGGGCCGGTTTCACGGATTGTGTTCTTCGTGAATGTGCTCTTGTTATGTTGGTCAGAAATAAACGGCCTCCAACATGGTGCACGGAATGTACCTAAGTAACAGTTCTCCTCCGTAATGTAATTGAGGACAAAATATAAACTGGATATGCTAGAGGAGAAACAGCCTTGCTGTGCTGTATGCTCTTCCATCAGTAAGTTGTTCAAAACCAGAGTCGTGAATAGATTTCTAGCTGTTTTCCTTCATCAAGTTGCAGGTCAAATCATTGTCATATTTGCCACAACAATAATTAGTCCGCAGTTTACTCTATTAAGGGTCAAGGGTAGGTAATAACTGCGCTAATAACTGTATAACCTTACCTACCTTTAAGGGCCATAACCCCATAATAGTGCCAGTGATAGCTCTGCTGTCTGGTCCTAAGTTCCTGGGTTCAAATCCATTGTTTCAGGAGTATTCGTTGCGCACAGCCACACATTTGAACCACACACACGCCATTTTCGGCACGTGTATGACAGACACGTGCAAAGCCTTCAACAACACGGACCTCAGGGTTTCCCTTGAAGCATGCCGCAACCAGACCGTTTACGACCAATACAAACTTAAGGTAATTTCACATGGTTTCCTTAGATGGAGTCTACGTTAGCTTGGTGGAAAATTATGAAGATGAAATGCTATAAAGATGAGTGGTAAGTAATATTAAAGAGCCAATGTACCAATGCCACCTAGGCAGACGAGGTGATGGCCGGTGTAGTAAAACCTTGTCCGCGGCCTAAGTCGGGCTGAAGTAATCTAAGGCGAATCTTAGCCGACAACCTCGTAAAAGTCGCAAGAAACACCTGGACAATAGACGCACAGA
This sequence comes from Thera obeliscata, assembly GCA_947578465.1. Lineage (NCBI taxonomy): Eukaryota > Metazoa > Arthropoda > Insecta > Lepidoptera > Geometridae > Thera > Thera obeliscata. The sequence goes on from OX387913.1 coordinate 788,149, forward strand.
ACAGAAGAGGCTGGCAGAAAATTAAGGAGACCTAGCTGGGTATACCCAGCAGTAGGTGATACCAGGAGGATATGATGATGGTGTCAAAGTCAAAGTCAAAAATATGTTTATTCAGTTGTATCACAAGAATTGATTTGAAACGTCCTAAAGCTAGGTGAGTCTAGGTGCCAGTTCCACGCGACCAAGTCTAGAAGAACAGGCAACAAACTCCGGCTGGGTTCCATTCCATTTATTCCATGGTGAATGGACAAATGAGCCTACTTTAAACCCTCCTCCTTTCCTTTTCTTAGAATCCTCAAATTACTAAAACTGGCGACAGCGATTCAACAAAACTTCGTCTTTCTACTCCTTTCTGTATTCTGTGATGATAATGAAACAAAACATCCACCTATCCTGCAGGTGCTGGTGGAAGATATGTCTTGTATACCACTGCGTGATAAGGTCCAGATTGGAACAGCACATATCGTGGTTGCTGCCATCTGTATCGCAATAGTAATGCTCAATGCCATTGGGAGTAAATGTGATATCTTTTATAAGCTGAATATTGGAGTTGGTGAGTTTTTTCTTTAATAACCTTAGTGAGATGTTTGTTTGATGAGAGTTGGAGAAAATAAGGTTCGGTTCTTTACTCCAATATAATTATAAGAACAGGAAAAAAACAAACAAACGTTATAGTGGAAGGCAAGTGCCTGTGATATTAAAGTTAGCAATTTCAAAACATAATTATAACTAGTTATAGCATAGTAATTCTATGAAAATATTTCATTTCATTTTTGTGTGTAAGAGTATGTCATATTACTAAACCAACACACAGAATGAAAGATGACTACACAGAAACTATTTTTTTTTTTGAAGTGAGTAATACTTAGACCCAATTTAAAAAGTTGTATGTACATGTTGCAGTGAGCCAATTATTCCTCTGTTTTTCAATCCGCCGTAACTGGCGGAGATTGGTGGCTGAACCAGGCGCACGCGATCCTCGCCAGGAAAGATTTAGAGCTTTTTATGGAATAAGGTTAGTTTCTGCAAAATATGCTAGTTTTTTAGGGTTCCGTATCCAAACGGGACCCTATTACTATGATTCCGCTGTCCGTCTGTTTGTCCGTCTGAACCGTGATAGTTAGACGACACACAAGCGTAATTATTTGTACCTTTTTAACTATATACATACTAATACATGTTATAGATAGTGCAATTCATGAAGACGCGCCCCACCAATTTTCGGTTGAAGGGATTACGGGGTGCGGGAAGTTTGCTCCGAGCGGCAGTCGCGAACCGTAGTCTATTCATTGCAGTGTGCGTGTGCACTCATAGGTAATTAGTGTGTACCGATAACACTCAAACATTGACGGAAGCTTGCACACATATACTTAAACGGTAAGGAGGAATAGTGGGGCGCGCCTTCGTGGATTGCACTATCAATAGTTATATACAACACATGATTATACTATAACTACATTTTTTTATACAACTAGCTCATGGAACAAGCTATATAGTTTTACAAATTGTGTATAAGCATAGTAGAACTATAAATTTAAACCATTAATTTCATTTAAATTTGTTATACAGAGCAATCCTTATGAATTTAGTCATAATAGCGCACTCCATGCTACCGTTGATGTCGATGAGCGAAAACACTAAGTTTTTTGAAGAAGTAAGTTTTTGAAGCTAGCGAGTAATACCCTATAGCACCCTAGTATCAAGAATACCCGATCTAGAACGTAGAATTTTTATCCTCTAACCGGTTGAGGTTGAGAGCACTGGTGGTCTAGTGGTAGCGGCCCCGCCTTCCGATCCGAAGGTCGTGGGTTCAAATCCAGTCGTGTACCAATGAGTTTTTCTGTCGGAAAAAAATTATGTCCACTATGCAAGTACTCTAAAAAAAAACGGAGAAGGAAAACATCGTGAGGAAACCGGCGTGTTGTAGAACCTAAAAAAGTTCGAGCAACACGTGTCAAGGGTCACGCAAAAAGGGCTTGCCAGTGGCCTACTTGCGGAAAAACCAGCCCGCACATCAAGTGCAGGTGATAAAAATTTGCCGAATTTTTTTTTGAACCTCTTACCGTAACGAGGGATGTTATGAGTTTGAGACCTTATTGTGCCTGTGTACCTGTCTGTCTGAAGCTTCGTAGCTCTCAAACTATTGTTCCATTTTTATGCAGTTTAAAAAACAATAGAAATTCATGCGGCAGTATAATCTTATTCTGAATAATTCAACACCACGGTCGGGAAATTAATATTTTTGTAAAAAAAAGCTTGTAATGTTGAATGTACTTCCAGCAATTTGAGCAAATGTGGCTGCACATCCTCCTGAACGGGACGCTGATAATGCAGACCTTCCTGCAGCTGTCAGCTCTGCTGCTCGTCTACAACGTGCTGGTGGTCAGCGAGACGCGGACGCTGACCTGGACCATACTGCCTCTAGGGGTTGTTAAACGGTGGCTGAGCTGAGGCAAGTGTTCTGAAGGATCTGGAACGAGGCTATCCGACAAAGAGCCAAGGTAGTCGACATAGCTCAAAGGATTAGTACGCTGAAGTGGCAATGGTCATGTTTGTTGTAGATCTATCCATCGTTGGAGCAAACGAATACTAGAGTGGATACCGCGTTCAGTTCTGCGTCTTGGGAGAGACCTACATCCAGCGGTGGCACCAAGGAGCCTTTGAGGCACACTTAAATCCTTTAACCATACATTGATCAGCTACATCAACTAATTATAATCAATTCAGTGTATAATGAGTTACACCGTGGGTTTCATTCAATAATGTGTGTGCCTGTTTTTGAGTAAGTTTTTGTATGAGGTTATAAGACTTTTGGACATGCCTGCTAGAACCCTTACGCGTCTCCTTACAAAACCCATCTAATCTCAGCCCGTAGAGTAGGACTATCGCTAGGTATTCAGTTATTGCTCTCGAATGGTTATTGTATTTCAACAGACTCACCCCAACTTACGCGTTGGTGCTGGGTGTGACTGCAACTTGGTTGCCGTACATGGGCACTGGACCAATGTGGGATGTAAGTTATTTTAATTTATTTTTAATGAGTGTACAAAATGTCATTTATCTAGTAATTATTTATTTATAAAGGTTGTTGAGCCTTGTATTCGTGATACTAGCTCGGCCACATAAAAGCGATAACACAGCGATCTGTGATACCATGACAGTGAAGCTTGTATCGTCGTATGGTGTCAATGTTGAGAAGCCTCAATCGTGTAAAGGAGCCTCTTTAACGTGCACTGAAAATCCTTTCACCACACCAGTTTGAAAGAATTTGGGACACGACAAGTAGTCACAAAGGTCTTTCAAATTAGTGGAGTATTTCTTGTCGTGTACAGTTAGTATATATAAATGATTTTCATTCTTTTTAGAAGAGTTGAAGAAATTATGAAAGATTTTACGGTGTAATTTCAGAGAATAGTTTCACGTGAATCGAGAGACTGCCAGAAGGACTGGTGGAAACATGTGCTGTACATCAACAACTACGTCGACGACTCGCGCTGTATGCCGCAGTCTTGGTTAGTGGTTAGCTCTTCGTTAGAGAGTTCTCCGGGAAGTATTAAACCCTTAACTACATTATATCTGTGTTGCTTATTGTTCGAGGGTCTTTGGTTAGCTAGCTACGCCTCGGATTCAAGGGGCAAACTATTGCTCAGCAGTAGGCTCAAAATGTCCAAGCATGCAGTTAATTGACGATTGTGTGCTCATTAAATAGTCTGGAACCGAGTGGAACCGGTGCAATTAGTGCACGAAAGAGGCCTTTTTGAGCCACACTTATTATCATTTCACGATACTGATGGTTCGAAAGAAATATGTAGTGACACGATTAGATGGAGAAGAGTATATTTGTATCAAACACTGAAATATTTTCAGTTAGCGTGATCGAGCCATAAAGCATAAACTTCTGCATTTGCTTTTAGATGATATAAGTACGCTTTGTTTGTTTTGCCAAGACGCAAAGGTTTATTTATGTGTTATTTCCTAGGTATTTAGCAGCCGATACCCAACTATACATCCTGGGTATAGCAGTGCTCGTGGTGTGCAAGAGCCCTTGGATCAAGAAGTTGGTGCTTTCAACCCTGTTCCTGATCGGACTGGTGGTGCCTGGAATCCACACTTACATCCAAGACCTGGACGGTACTCTGATTGTGTCGCCAACGTAAGTTTACTACATTCACACTTTCTGACTTTAACTTCAACCAAGTTATAACTTTGAAACTATCATGGTTATTAACACAATTTTTATGAAACAACGGGATTTTTACCATGATTAAATTTTTGAGTTGACTTCCGATATTTCGACACAGTTGCAGGCACACATCAACCAAATCAATTAATTTGGTTACCTATACTAATTAACTTGGTTAATTACGGTAATCCTTGGGGCTTAGCTCAGCCAAAGATTATCTATACAAAATTGGCTAAGTTGAACATGTGAAAATTAAAAAACCGACTTCATGGCCAAATTGCTGAACCGTTTTTGATAAAATTCCTATGGGACCAATCTGAAAGTATATTATCTTTCTAGTAAAAAAAAAAGCAATACGATATAAGTGACTACTGTCTATATAGTAATTAAATGACCTTGCAGAGCACGTCCATCACAGGCGTGCCCTATATGTGCCATGTTATTGAATGAACTATTTGTATGCCCTAGAATGGCAGGTGAGCTGTTTTTGAATGACCCCACATTTAACAACGTGTACAAGCGCGGACACACCAACCTAGCGGGCTACGTGATGGGACTTGCCTTCGGATACCTTGTCTACCATCTACAGAGCACCAACTTCGATGCTTCTAAGTATAAGGTTTGTGACTTCTTAGTTTTCAAAACACCCGGAGAAAAATGCATACGTTGCGCCGATAAGAGCGTTGCTCCTAAATTAGAAGAATAAGTTTTAGTAAGACTTTTAACGCAAGCCGAATTTAAGTCCCGTCTCCGGACTTAAATTCGTGACTTTCAATCCTCGGGTAACAATGTAGGTACTATTGATTGCTTCCAGCGCTGGCGTCCAGTCTACTGGGCGCTGTTTCCGACGGGCGTATGCATCATCCTCGCCTGCAAGCTGAACTACGGCGAGGGTCCTCGTGCCAGTCTCCTCGCCCGCGTCGCCACCTCCTGCGCCATCAAACCCGTCTTCGGACTGGTCTCACTGACGCTCGTGTCAGCGATGATCTTTAAATATGAAAGTTAGTTTATTGAGATTGTTACTGAAACCACCAACCAACGTAGGGACAGAGGATTGGGTTTTGATTGTTCAGATCTGACTGAAGGTCACTCTTGGAAATAAAGTTTCATTCAATTTACATTCAATTCGTTAAAAAAACGTCCTGAGTATGTCAAGTGGTTACGATAGGTACTGAAATGCATTGGTTCGGAGTTCGGAACTCGATCTATAAGTTTGATGCCGAGCATGGCGCGCTCTATGGCTCTCTGTGCAACTCTCATTAGGTACACAGCCTCCTGCGTAAGCGTCTATACCACCACCATAAGTCATGGTAGGAACGATACTTTGATTGAATAAGCGGGTCAAACACTGTAGAGTAGCAACCGATTTCAAAGTGTCATCCAGTTTACCGAATACAGTAAAATTTTGTCTAGGCGACTGATCGAAGCGACGCGTGACCCAAGAGCTGGTGGGTATCTGGCGCAGCGTATAAGCATTGCTATTCAGCGTGGCAATGCCGCCAGCGTCTTGGGGACGCTTTCTTCTGGCACTGATTTGGATCAGTTGAGCTATCTCTAGATCGTTGGATATCGTTTGTAACGATCTGCAGATAGCTCAACTGTTTCTTGTGTATTTTGTACATTTTGTAAATATTTGTTTAATTGTAAGTTTCTTTGTGTAAATAAATAATTTATTCAGTAAACGGTATTTACAATAGGCCTGACGACTAATTTTCAAAATCTCTTTTATCATATTCAGAAGTATCTATTATGTCTAAAATATATCATATTTCTGTAGAAAACTAAGGTTTTTGTGCAATAAAAGCACATTTAAATTTTAATTTTCAAATTCACGCCAAAACGCTCGCTGGTGTCATGGCGTCTGTTATTATATTACGTCACGGTTATAGTATATCAACAGTAAACATTGATGCTTTTGTACTAAATCGGAATGACGTTTACGAAAACGTGACGTAATTCGCTCTGACCGGTGTTTGAGCCATCATGGCGGATTGTTGTATTTTGTAGATTTATTTTAACAAATAAATTATTAATCTCGACATTAATAAGAGAATAAATACATATATCAAAATCTTTGAATCCTTTTTCATTAGATCAGATATACAGGGTGTAATCGTTAAGTGTGCACAGGCGATTATTCCGTAACTATTGCAGATATCAAAAAACTTTAAACTGATATCGAAAGTACTTTACCTAATGAGTAAAATGACATTAATAACTTTTTAAAAATAAAACGAGAAATATCCAAAAAAATTACATTAATCACTCCCATACATTTTATTTCTTAGTAAGTACAAAATTTTGTGTTCAAAGCATATGTTCGAAGTGACGTCCTCCTTGTGCAATACAATGACGAGCTCTATTTACAGTTTTTAAATGAACTTTCCTTAACATTTGCGGAGTAATTAAAGCAATTGCACGACGTACACGATTCTGTAACTCTTCTAGGCTGTGTACTCTCTCAGCGTACACGTGGTCTTTGACAAATCCCCATAGTATTAGTATTATTAATCTACACGTGTATCTACTTGAAATTCATTAATACCTTCATATCGTACATAATTATAAAATGACAAGGGTAAAATAAGTAGGTACTATTTCACTTAAAATAAGGAAACTAAAACCTTTCTACTATCTCATACTAAATGTATGGGAGTGATTAATGTAATTTTTTTTGATATTTCTCGTTTTATTTTTAAAAAGTTATTAATGTCATTTTACTCATTAGGTAAAGTACTTTCGATATCAGTTTAAAGTTTTTTGATATCTGCAATAGTTACGGAATAATCACCTGTGCACACTTAACGATTACACCCTGTATATTTTGGCGATACTTGATTACTGTCTTCATGCCTATTGTTTTGGTTAGATCTGTACCGTGGGGTTGTGGAGTGGCGCGGCTGGACGTGCGTCGGCCGCCTGTCGTACAGCGCGTACCTCCTGCACGTGGCCTTCATCCGCGCCGCGGCCGGCTCGCATACCACCGTCGTCACAGAGACCTACATGCGGATGGCAAGTCTACTCTAAGGAAGTTCTGAAGGCCTATGCAGACCGGGATGGCATGGCAAGGGATTTTGTCGTCAGTTGCGCACATTAACTGCATAGATACCGCGGCAGCATGCCAGTGCCTTGCCACAGCATGTCACGCCGCTCGAGTCAGTGTAAGAGCGGGGGCACACGATGCGTTGCGGCGGCGGTGCGGCGCCGGAGCGGTGTCGCTGCGTCGTCTTACATAGAAATATCTGTGGCATGTCACACGATGCGCTCCGGCGCCGCACCGGACTTGCAACCACCAAGACGAGGCGGGGAGGGGTGAATGCGTTGCGACGTCGGAGCGGCACCGCTCAGTTGTTTCCAACAATAGACGTCTTTTACGATCCATTTTCATTAACAGACTCTCCAACAGTGCTACGGCGCCGCTGCGACATAACAACGTTACGGCGCCGCACCGCTCGTGTGCCCACTGACACGGTGAAATCTTTGCGGTGCGGCGCCGCAACGCATCGTGTGCCCCCGCTCTTAGCGCCGGAGTCCTTGGAATGCGGTACGCCACGGCATCCTGCCGCGGGAGCCGGTGGCGCGCCTTTCAATGCCGTGCAATGAAATCTCTCTCGATGCCACGGCATCATTTTAAAGCCTAGTAATTTTATGTCGTATCTCTATATCGATACGTTTGAATGTCCATTAATAAAAATTTAAATTCCTTAGCCTGCCGTTCCGGTCCGTGTAGGCCAAGTTTAGAGATCTTACAGTGATGAGTCCTATAAGTTCTTCTGGACGAAATTCTTCTCCACAAAGCCGTGTAAATTTTAGACTGGCTGAAGCACCCTTCATGGCTTGCTATCGTAAGCCTGATATAAGTTACTGTTGGGTATACTTATAGAATCCATATGATCCGCCATTTAACGCAGCATTTTTTGTTTCAGTCAGAAATAGTCCTGTTCAGCTTAGTGGTTACATACGCAGCCGCCTTCATGTTTTACATAATCGTTGAGATGCCACTAGGGGAGCTGGTGAAGGTGAAGTGTATCCTGGACCCCAAGAAACCAAAGCCGGTAGTCAACAAAGTGGAGAATAATGAAATTCAGACTCAATTGTAACGTCAGACAAATAAACTTTTGAGATGAAAAGTGTTTTTAAATGCCCCTCCTAGCTAATTTTTTTTTTTTTTTTTTGTTACATATTATAGGCTTGCGTTTGACCGCAATCTCACCTACTGTTAAGTGATGATGCGGTCGACGGTGTAGCACGCTTACCTAGAAGATACCTGTTCACTCTACTCTTAAAAACATCCAAGTTATAAGTGTCCGGAAAAACAGACGCCGAATAAATGGGGAATAATTGGGTTTGGAAAAGTAATCACTTTCAATACCCATTGCTTTCACATACTTAGTTTTGGTTTGAGGAGACGATCGTTCTGGAAGAGTGTACGTCTCCTGAGGTGTAAAGGTTTTACAACGTTAGACAGATTCTAGTTGCTAAGCTGGGAGTACAGTACAGACCGACTCCGGAGTGACAACTTCAAACGAAAAAGGAGGAATCTCATTTTTTTTTATGTTGGTTTTGCTATAATTTCATCATTTATATACCGACTAGAATATTTTATTTTTATTTGGATCGTTATACTTCTAGATTGGTCCCATATAACCCCAACAGCAGTTTGGCATGAAGACGGTTTCTCAAGTTTCTTGTTTTAATCTAAACTAGCAGTTAGTGAGTTTTTTTTATTAATAATCTGCATTTTTTATAAAATTAACTTTCAGTCGTATCTTTATTGGCTTATTCTTACTTAACAACGCCATCTGCTGGATATGCTTGCAGTTAATTGCTCGGAATCGCCAATAGATGGCAGAAGCAGTCACATATTTTTATTTTATTTTATTTTATTTTATTTTATTTTATTTTATTTTATTTTATTTTATTTTATTTTATTTTATTTTATTTTATTTTATTTTATTTTATTTTATTTTATTTTATTTTATTTTATTTTATTTTATTTTATTTTATTTTATTTTATTTTATTTTATTTTATTTTATTTTATTTTATTTTATTTTATTTTATTTTATTTTATTTTATTTTATTTTATTTTATTTTATTTTATTTTATTTTATTTTATTTTATTTTATTTTATTTTATTTTATTTTATTTTATTTTATTTCATTTTATTTTATTTTGTTTTATTTTGTTTTATTTTGTTTTATTTTATTTTATTTTGTTTTATTTTATTTTATTTTGTTTTATTTTATTTTATTTTATTTTATTTTATTTTATTTTATTTTATTTTATTTTATTTTATTTTATTTTATTTTATTTTATTTTATTTTATTTTATTTTATTTTATTTTATTTTATTTTATTTTATTTTATTTTATTTTATTTTATTTTATTTTATTTTATTTTATTTTATTTTATTTTATTTTATTTTATTTTATTTTATTTTATTTTATTTTATTTTATTTTATTTTATTTTATTTTATTTTATTTTATTTTATTTTATTTTATTTTATTTTATTTTATTTTATTTTATTTTATTTTATTTTATTTTATTTTATTTTATTTTATTTTATTTTATTTTATTTTATTTTATTTTATTTTATTTTATTTTATTTTATTTTATTTTATTTTATTTTATTTTATTTTATTTTATTTTATTTTATTTTATTTTATTTTATTTTATTTTATTTTATTTTATTTTATTTTATTTTATTTTATTTTATTTTATTTTATTTTATTTTATTTTATTTTATTGGGAAAACAAACAGTACTACAAACTAGGCAATAACAACATAAATATCTAATTACCAATTAAATGTTTTCGCATATATTCAGTTTATGTTTAATTATGGGTTAAAAAATCATTTTCTAAAAATGAATCCTAGCTAGATTGATTTATCGCCCCCCAAAAGTTCTGTATACTAAATTTCGTGAATATTGTTGGCGCCGTTTATATTTATATATGATTTTCTCGTTTTAAAGGTATAAGATTGCACCTGCGATCCTAAGGGATTCGGAATAGCAAACACCCATGTTTCTTTATAACTCTTTGAGTAGCTCTTTATACATTGAGCTGGTAACGTCTGATGAATAGGTACTTCCTGATACCACTTTGAAACATAGTTTAGTTTGTAGCAACATGGTTGCACCATACACCTGGAGCCTAATTCTCGGCTCATCTCGGATCGGTTTTGCAATTTTATTTTATTGCTTCTTTCGAAAAGAGAATGGCAGATTTCCTTGAGTAATTCATCAACGACCTCATCGTAGAAGCCTCGACAGCTACGATATACGGAAAACGTAGAAAAAGTGCGGGGTTGTGCAATGCCAATGTGTATTCATTTCATTTCATTTCATTTCATTTCATTTCATTTCATTTCATTTCATTTCATTTCATTTCATTTCATTTCATCATTTCATTTCATTTCATGCCAATGTGTATTTAGGGGACATTGAAAATCTCGGTCGGCCCGAGAATTAGGCTTGGAAAGAATAGATAGATAAACGGTTCATGCAAGTTGCTACATTATATAAGCAATATTTGCGATTGGTATTTGAGTTATTACTAAACAACTTGGATTAATTTTTATTTGTATTAAATTGTGATTATTTATAACTTGGGATGGTTCTTAGACGTAGCGCGTGTAGAAAAAAAACAGTTATTCTCGTAGTAAAAACTTGCATTAAAAGGCCACGTAATGTTTTTGCTTATCTGAGTTGGACAAAAGATCAGCTTCCGCAAACAAATGATTTAAATAACATGTAGTGTAGGTACAGCCAGCATCAAAAGTAGACTGGCAATTTCAGTTATTAAATTTCCCTTTGCTCTGGATTTGTCATTTTTATGTCATCGTTGCTCGTTAAAAATCCTTGTGTGATCCTTGTGATTTTTATTTTTATTTGATTTTGAAAAGTATGGCATCTACGGCTTATAATAGTTAGGGCTTCATTAGAACATTACAAAAAAACACTATTTAATAAACTCAAATTGCTCTCCAAAGGAGTCTTGTACGCTTAGTTATTGTAAGTATTGATCCTCTGGATGCATAATAACCTTTTACTTTTTAAGAATAATAATATTACCCTGTAATAACCACTAAGGTATGATTTTATACTTTTCTGTACGCACAATTTGTTTACGTTACAATCAAGCTTCAAGTTGAAATATTTAAATCTTATTTTTTTGCGTTTTTAAATAAAATAAATCCAGAATGGCGAATCTACTTTTGTTGCTGATTGTACCTACGTACAATCGCATGTAAGAAGGTGATTAATCTTCAAATGATGTTGTAGTTTTTTATTTAGGGTTAATTATGTCATTATTTGTGTATTCACGTTCAATAGTAATAATGCCAGCTATAATAGTCACCGCGTTACCAACTGAGTCGTCCGTCGGCCCTTTTCAGGGCCACAATAATATGTTTCTATCTGATTTTAATCTTATCGATATGCGCCTATACTCAGTTGGTAACGGTGACTATAATTATACCACGCTCTACCATATGTGAATACTAAAAATGATGAAGTATATCCATGATTATGTCAAAATGACAGCAAAGTGCTCCCAAGGTCGCGCTTGTACGAGCATTGAATGAGTTATTTGTATTGCGTGGGTTGATAATCAAGCCGCGACTGTCTTGATGAGTTACAACGATGTGATAAGGTAGATGTCACTACGACGGAGCTGCATGTTCTACATTACCGATATAGTATTTTCTTGATCTCAATTGGGAAGCTGCCAATAGTTGAATGCTAAGGTACGGCCACGTCTGGCCGATAAGCTGGGATATTTGACAGCGATACAGGTATTTTAATATATTACCTATCGCCTAGATGTGGCCGCGTAAGGTCTGTTCAGAAAGAGAGCCGTCGTGTCGTCCATCAACTTGAGGCATACAGATGTTCAGCCTCACGTGTCAGTAATTTCACCGGCACTCACACCCTTCCAACCGAAACACAGCAATGCAGACGGCATCTATCACGGCAGATATAGCCATGCATGGTGGTAGTACGCACCCGGACGAGCCAACACAGAGCTCTACTACCAATGAAATTATGTAAGTAGGTACCTACTGACACAATATACGGTAAAAATACTACGGACAAACAAGGAAACCGAGTTAAATAAAAGCTAATCAGAAACAGACTTTCTCATTTTTAATATTTGTTTAACTTCAATTTCTTTCAATCACAAGCTCTATTGTTACAACCTGTATCAACTCTTTATTGTACTTATAGATTTATAGTATATATTATATACTCGTAATGTCATGTTCCGTTGTTTAACAGTGATAAGTTCTTGTATATTCATTATTCTAATAATACCTACTCACACATGTATGCAGATAAAAGGAACTAGTAGCTAGATAATTATATGTATGCATGATCATAATATTAGATTAGTATATAAACAAAGACATTACTGTTTCATCGTGTTGATTTTTCCTCGTAAATAAAGTTAGAAAACTGTGCTATGGCGTCCAACGAACCTCGACTGAAAAAAATGCTGAACAAAATCGCAAAAGAACAGAAGTTTGAAGACGAGTACGATCTTCAAATCACGCCGATTTCCACCGACGGAGCCAACTACTCCTCAATTCTATACATCGCGAAGATCACCAGCAGAACCCATGACGTGCTAGACCTCTTCATCAAAATCTCCCAAATCGGGATGAAAATCCGAGAGGATTTCAAGATTACGATATTTGAAACTGAAAAATTTTTCTACAGTGAGCTGAAGAACTCTTATGCAGAAATTGAGGAGAAGCATGAGGTTCCGAGACAGCATCGCTTGTACATCGCGAAGTACTACGGAGCTGACACCACGCCGCCATGCGAAACACTGGTTCTGGAGAACCTGGCTGTGCAAGGGTACTCTCTTCACGATAGGTAAATCAAAATATTTGGAATCACAAGTAGATAAGTAAAGCACGTTATTTTAATTTATCGTTCTACTCGTATGAAATCCCGGTGTTTTGAGTAATTTTCAATTTTAAAATATAGGTTTGCAATGCTCTCAAATGATAGAGAGAGGCAGATACAGAACGTGAGGAAACCCGCGGCTTAGTCCCATCCATTTGTATTGACCATCCCTTTTCAGTGAATAAGGTTAACTTGACTGAACGGATTGTAGATAAATAATAGAATGCAAGGTCTAAAATTAAGCTATGCCTTGTTATGATGGTTGCCATTAACATCAGCTGAATTCATGTTCCATCAGCCCTATTAAGGTATTATGTTAAATGCTCGTCTCATAGTGTGACATCGTGTAATTGAGAAACCACTATACAGATTCAAGTCTATGGACTGGGAGTACGCTTCAGCAGCAGTCACCGAGCTAGCCAAGCTCCACTCCCTTTCACTGGCATACCAAAAGGAACAGCCGGCGCAGTTCAAGCATTTCTCCGAGAACCATCAATACGTGTGGCTGAACGAGCACACCCTAAACTCACTGTGGAAGCCTGGGTTCGAAAAGACAGTTTCCGTAGCCCCTGAGAAACATAAGAATATGCTGAAGAAGTTCTTCGCCCAGTATGACCTGGAGAACCTGACACGGCAGTATGACACGCTGCGTTGCAAGGTTCTGACGCACGGTGACTACAGACCCAGCAATCTGATGCATAAGAGAACAGAAGTTAGTTATTGCAGAATATTATTTAAATCGTAAGAATTTAGTAGTAAGTAGTTTTTGAGCTCGGGAGAGAGCTCGTCCAGGTTAGTAAATTGTACATATTTCTGGCGCCAAACAAACTCACTCTAAAGGCCGTATGCAGTAACAATGCTTGAGTCTGAGTCGAGCCTCAAGCACAAAATTTGGACACTTTCCAATGGGGAACTGTCAAAAAAATTATGCTTGAGGCATTATTTTTGCGTACAGGCCTAAAACGGTGAAGGAAACAGCATCAGAAGTCGGCTCTGCATGTGTTCACCATACACCTATTTCTTGTGTTTCTTTTGGACTGGGCTGGCTATAGGTTAACACGTCGAGTCCTCTTAGAAAAATCTTAGGAGCCTTAATTCTAAGCAGTGTCTGATAAAGTTGCTCTTTATAAACAGCATAGGTACACGTGACCCTCTCACAACCACACCCTCGACATACGGAAGGATAGTCGAGGCTTGAGAACATGAAAACACTTGAAAGACAAGACTCGATTGTTCAAGAAACAATTGAGACAGCTTACTACTCTGTTTATTGTTTCCTTGATGAAGTAAGTATCATTTCAAGGAAATAAATATGCACTCTAACTGATAACGGACTTCAGGGTTCCGGTACCAGTTTAATGGAACCAAAGATTTCCAGTGCCCAAAGAATTAGTGCGACTCTTATAATACTGTCGGCAATTTATTCATCACTAGTTGAAGTAAAGCCTTGCGTACATCTAAGCGTTCTGCGGTGGTGATCAGTGAAACACTCTCAAGTATGACAGCGATATTTGACATCATTTCACTGATCTTGAGGAAGTAGATGAATCAAGGACGGCCCAACATGCAACACACAACTATATCTAACAATAGAGACTGAAAATTTGGTGGTAGCAGTTTAGTTTCTTGTTCAGTTGCACGAAGAAGAACATAATTATATGAGAGCTGTTTGCCATTCATCATTTATCAACTGGGTGAGGTGGTGAATAGATGAAGCATTGTTGATCTTACCTATCTGAAGTTTTTATTCACGGCCGTGAGCGACAAAAACAGAGGTTTTCTAATGAATGGTTTTCTTTTTTCTATTTTCAGGACGGCAGCATAAAGATTGTAGTGGTCGATCACCAGAACTACCAGATAGGATGCCCCATCATTGATCTATTGTACCTGATCTTCACTGGCACTGACAAGGAGTTCCGTAGCCTGTACTTCGACAAACTGGTCCAGTTCTACTACGATCAGCTGAGCGATGCTTTGAAGAGACTGGACATCGATCCTGAGTCTACTTACTCCCAAGCCGATTATGACTTTGAAATGAAGGAGGTAACACACTTTGTCATTTTTTTGATCGCTAAAGCCATGATGAAGACCAGGAAGTATTTGGCCATAGTTTTTACGACCGTACTTTAGTAAAATTATTACCTATTCAAAAAAAACGGCCCAAAAAACCCCGCCAATAACTTATTTTTAAACAACTTCAAATAAAAAAGGAGGAGGTTCTCAATTCGGTAGTTTTTTATTTTTATTTTATACAGGGTTATTCATTATTAGCTGCAAATCAGGAATTAGGTTCAACAAATACAATAAAAAATATTTATGAAATGATTTTTTTTAAGTTTTGTTATGGAAATCCCGAGAAAATCGATAAAGGAATCATTGGCGCCTGACCTGTTTTGACCTTTGATCCGCGCCCGCGCGCCGTGAGTGACACTCTGCGTTCAGTCACCGCCTGGGTGGGTCATCGTCCTGTTCTCCGTGGCAATCATTATGCAATAGCCGTAAAGAAATTAATAAAAATAAAATTTGATCAATTTTAAAAAAATAATTTTATAAATATTTTTTATTATAATTTTTGAACATAAGGGCGCGTTCACATATAATGTCCGTTTTTACAGGATCCTTTTTAACGGATCCGTCGCTACTGGAGATAGTATTCACACAGCATTTACAGGATCTTTTTTAACGGATCCGTCGCTACTGGAGATAGTATTCACACAGCATTTACAGGATCTTTTTTAACGGATCCGTCGCTACTGGAGATAGTATTCACACAGCATTTACAGGATCTTTTTTAACGGATCCGTCGCTACTGGAGTTGTGTTGTATTGGTACTATCGTCGCCTGCGTTTGAGGAAGCCCCGGCGTTATTGGATCATCCATTAAATGGCCGCAAATGGCGGCTGTGTGCAGCACCCCACACCCCGCGCACCCCCGCGTGCCAAGCCTCGCACGGGTTCGATCCGATAAACGGATCAGTATACTGGATCCGTATTATACTGTATTATGGTGTGAACTGGCTCATACAACTACATACGCTAATAACACATACGTTTAAACGGACCTGTAAAACGGATTGTTGATTATTTTAGCGGATCGATATTTTTTACTGGATCCGGAATACTGTATTCTGTGTGAACTCGCTCATACAACTACATACGCCTATAATACATACGTTTAAACGGACCTGTAAAACGGACGTTATATGTGAACGCGCCCTAATTCCTGAGTATTTGCAGTTAATAATGAATAACCCTGTATATTTATTATCGCATAACTTCGTCATTTATGAATAGATTAGAAATAAATTTCATCAGAATCAGGTACAGCAGTTTAGTTAGTTTCTTTTTCTTTTAAAACTAATATTTTTGATTCCAGAAGCTGCCGTTTGGGCTGGCTACTGCAGCCTTCACGTTGCCGATAGTATTGGTGGATCCAGAGCACGCTCCCGAGATGAAAGATGACATGGACCTCTCTTGCTTCGTCATCTCGACCACGAGCACTCTTTATGCCACTCGCATGAATGACATCGTTGAAGACTTCATCAAATGGGGGATCTTGAAAGACGACTAGTTTAATATCTGTCTACCAAAAGTTACAAAAACAAAAAAAATAAAGTTACCAAAAGTTTACTAGAAATTTTGAATATATTTACAATTTTATTGTGTACTTACCTAATAATGATATCTTTGATTAAAGTTATTACAATTACCTAATAATGCATTTATTTTATGCAATAGAAGTGGTATATAAATTAATATTGCGGACAATCCACACAACACTATCCCGCCCCAAAAATCTTGTACGATGGGAACTAGGTAGCTGATATAATACTTATATAATATTATTTTTTTGTCAATATGTCTTTGCCGCATGTATGGTATGTATATGTTCACGGCATTCATACAGCAGCGTAGATCTCAATCAATTTAGCTATTTCCACGTTGTGACCTTCACAATCATACACATTCAAGTAAGCGCGTTGGCCACGTGCACTCGGTTCACAATAATCACAATAGTCACAAACGACACTCACTACGCCTAGACAACAACACTGTCCATTATCAAAGTACTTATCGCGTTAGCGTACGCGATAAGTACTTTGAAAATTTGTATTCGTATAAAGCCACCTTCATTTAAAAGCAGAGTTAGATGGAAACCACTCGACTCCAATCATGTCGGATACTGAAAAGCAAATCCGTAACTTATTGCACAAGATTGCCAAGGAACAGAAATTCCTAGACTACGAGCTGGAGGTAGCTCCGATATCATCTGGTGGCGCTAACTACTCATCTCTACTATACATCGCTACAATCAGCAGCAAAGACAAAGATGACCTTCAACTCTTCATCAAAGCAGCAGCAATGAGCGAAGATATGCGCGAAAAGGTGTCCCTGGTTGTTTTTGATTTGGAAAAAGCCATGTACACGGATGTGAAGCAAGCATACCGGGAGATCGAGATAAAGTACCAAGTGTCAGAAGAGCACCGGCTGTATATCCCAGAATATTACGGAGCGGACTCAACTCACTTGCACGAAATGATGGTGTTGGAAAACATGGAAGCAAAAAGCTTCGTGACACACGATAGATTCAAGTCAATAGACTGGGAATACGCCTGTAAAGCGGTGATTGAGATGGTTAAACTTCACGCTCTTTCATTAGCCTTCCAAAGAGAATATCCTGAAGTGTTCAAAAAGCTTAGAGATGAATGTATGGTTGATTGGTTTACCGAAAGCATTTATGACACATTTTTGTGTGCAGGCGTCAAATATGCGCTGGATGTGCTTACTGATGACAATAAGGAGAAGTATAAGAAGTATGCAGAAAATAAAATGAACTTTGCCAAGGTAAAAAAGCATTATTTACCTCTGAAGGTAGACGTGATCACCCACGGTGACTTCAGGCCCAGCAATTTAATGCACAGGACTCTGAAAGTAAGTAATAATCTTTCAAACTTCTTACGTAGGTTCCTTCTTTTCATTTTGGACCGAGGCTATCGTGGTGAAGCTTGTTTGGTCATTTCTTACCGAGCTATATTCTGCTCGGGCACTATTCCAAGGCCTTGCGCACATCTCAGCGTTCTGCGATACAGATCAGTAAAACGCTGTGAAATATCGCTGTCATATTTAGCAGCGTTTCACTGATCGCTACTGACGACTTACTGACTACTTGACTAACGTGCCGAATCTACTTTAATAAAGCTCATTATCATTATAAAGTTGTCTAACTTTCGAGAATCGTCTCTTCATAGAAGAGTAACCATCGAAATAGCAAAATCTGGACGCGCCATTTCGATAGAAATATATTTTTATTCATTTCGATGTCATTTCGATAGAAATATATTTTAAAACAAAAACCATGAGATTACCATTCAAATGATTTCGTGGTTATTTATACACAGGACGGCAGCGTAGAGATCGTTGTGATAGACCACCAGACAATGCTGATAGGCAGCCCCGTCACTGACCTGCTTTACCTGATCTTCACCGGAACAGACAAGGAGTTCCGCGATCTATACTACGAGAAACTGGTTGAGTTCTACTACACGCAGTTCTATGACGCTATGAAGAGACTCGATATAGACCCTGAGGATACTTACACGAGGGAAGACTTTTATTTTGAGCTTAAAGAGGTAGGTAAAGTAAAAACTCTCCTAAGATAACTAACGATAGAAGATGTTGAAGATTCTTCTTCAACATCTTCTATCGTTTGGTATCTCGCTCGTAGTGTACCTCTTTGTGAAGGATTCTTCAGGCATCTTAGAGTTTGGTTGACAACATATATTTTCTCGGTTGGTCGACAAGTTCCTTTGCTTGTTGCCTCATTACAACGATGTAGGCAAACACGTAGCAACAGCTGGCTTTGCACTGCTTTGCAAGTTGGGTAGATAATCAGCCGATATTATCTACTTATGACCACAGCAACAAAAACGTAATAACACCTGTCGACAGAACCGCCACTTCCTGTAAGCCTACCACAAGCTCTGTCTGGCTCTGTCTCTGGCTCTGATTTTAAGTCTGTGTGAGTGATGTCTCAATCGTTCGACGAAACGTCACACACACAGTATAATACACTGGTGAGCACACACACAGACTCAAAACCAGTGCCAGAGACAGAGCCAGGCAGAGCTTGCAGTATGCCTACTGTATAAGGTCAAACCGCGTTTATCCGGCGAGCTATGCAATTTATACAGCCAATAAAAACTATATAGATTTGATAATTCACTTGATATTAATCCTATTTATTTACACAAAGAAACTTACAATTAAACAAATATTTACAAAATGTACAAAATACACAAGAAACAGTAGAGCTATCTGCAGATCGTTACAAACGATCTAGAGATAGCTCAACTGATCCAAATCATTCTGTATTCTAACAAAAAAATGTATTCTCGAACTCTAACAGAAACTGCCGATCGGGCTCATATCAGCGACATACGCGCTCCCACATGTGACAGCGGAGAAGGCTCCCGAGCTTAGTAGCCAGATGGACTTCAATAACGTCGGTCTCCAGGAGACAGGGTCCCTCTACCCTGTCAGGATGAACGGCATCGTCAGCGACTTCGTTAACTGGGGGGTTCTGACTGACTAGACGTGGTGGTTTGCATCAGCTGAGCTATCTCCAGATCGTTTATAACGGTCTGCAAATAGGTCAACTGTTTCGTGTGTATTTGTAAATTTTATAGATAAATAGTGAAACATAATCATTTGTTAGGCAAAGTTTAAATAAAATAAATAGATAAAATAAAATTTGCTTTTATTTCTAATAATACTTAAAATTTACATTGCCGCTTCTTAAAACTTAGGTATAGGTACTTACTTATTATTATTATATGCCTACTTAAAACTTATATCTTGTAATAGGTGCATACAATTGAAAAGTTTACATACATATTTTAATAATATACACCTACTACAATACTATTAAATTCATCTATTCTTTTATGTTAGGCCTCCCCCCTTTCTTGATAGTTGCTTTTGTTTCTGGGCTTTGATATGACATCTATGAAGTTAGTTGCAGCTTTCTCTATGGAGAATGCAAGTATTTTTTTCAGGATAACCTCTTTTTTGTCTCTTGATTCTACGATGATGATGATGATAATGAGATAAGTCTTTATACGCCATTACATCATTGAAAAAACAAAGTCATTTAGAAGCATTCACTTGACAGAGGATACTTTGGACACGTGTCGCGGCGAGACACTGACGAGATTGAGCGCCTTCTATTTCAGGGACAAATAGAAGGTAGAAGGTACTATACCGTGTGGAAATCACCTATGCCCTGGACTGATCAGATCAATTCGGCAGTGGGCGGAAACCAACACGAATGCTCCGAGGTGAGTACAAGTAGAGAGAAGTGGCGAGATATCGTGAGGCGTGCCACAGCCTCTGATAAAGAGAAATCATAAGATATTCACGACGACCACGACCGCTCTGGCAAGCGTGAAGCAACCGAGAAGAGTCTTAACAGAGCTCAACTGCAGGTTGGCAAGTAATTTGATAACCTTACAAAACTAAAATTTCCTTATTTTTATGTCAGAATACCATCAACGGTTCACAAAATAACTGAGTTTCACAGTACTCCCCACTGAGCGCAGTCCTCCACGAGCCCTTGGAATCGCTCCGCAAACAGCTGGTTGGGGCTTAAGGCGAACTGTGAGACATCTGACTCGCCATCCACGGAGGGTGCTGCCGCTTCGTCCACCGTCACGATGGGGAGGAGAACTGAGCTGATTCGAAGCGCGTTCGGTAGCGTCTGGAATACCAACCATATTTCATAAAATGACACAGTTGCAACCACTGAAAACAGTAGAAAAACGATCATGCTCCATTTGTATTAAAAAGAAAAAGAAGGAGGAGGTTAAGAATTTCTTCGTTTGACTTCGTGTACGGAAAGTAATTATTGCGCAACAAGGCATTCTTATTTTACGACTCCCAAAAAAACATCTGAATTTGTATGGAGAAAGGGACATGCTCATGCATTTTTTCGGTCACCGTTCTACTATAAACTGTGGTCACAAACAAAAACAAAAGTCTGATACGGTAAGGGTGGGATATTGAATGATGAGCTGATGGAACGAGAGTTTGTTAGTGTCCCCAAAAGAGGCCTGGTCACTGCTAAACATAGGCTCCCAACATTTTGCAGGGTTAACGATTTTCAGTCTTCTCCACGTATCAATAACTCCTCAACATTGGCATTTCTTATTGCTCAACTAATTAATTATGTTCATAAATATACCTCTTTGATTTCATTATCAAACACCTCCTTCGGATAGTCCACAGAGACATCAACGTCCAACTTTTCAGCTGCCACTACCAGCTCTTGGTAGTAATGATCGAGCAGCTGGTTGTAGTACTCCTTCCTAAACTCCTGGTTCGTGCCCAGGAAGATGAAGTACAGGAGGTCAGCAGCTGGACTTCCAGTGTAAACCGTCTGGAAGTCCACCACCACTATATCTATCTTCTTGCCCTGGAATTAGAAGGTCAGCGTATGAGTTTCTGGACAGTTGTAGATTATCCAGTTGGATAACGGAGTTTTTGAAATCTAGCTGTGTTTGCTGTAGCAAAGACTGGCGGCGGAAATGGTAACCTCGCAGAGATAGGTGATTTAACTCTAGAAGCTGGTGGCTATGACGGAAGAGTTTGTAGTTCAGTTCTTATGGCCACGGGCGATTGATAAAGTAGTAACGTTATGACTTTGAAGATTGAATGAAAGGAAAAGAGGTAGCTTAAACCGCTCAAGATCATTCTATTCATGAAAAATTGGGTCAAGAACGCCAAATGAACCGTATCACCCACTACGAAAAACTTCAACTCACTAAATAGTAAATACCTACTGCTCGTTTATATCCGTGAACTTATTGAGGCAATCGTTTTTATAAATCCTGGCAAAAAATTACCATCATCTCGTATTATGTGATTTGTGACCTTAAATACAGGTTTTCCTACTGAGTCATCGTGATGTTAGATGACCAGGCTATAAAACTAGCGTTTCATAGTCCTAATAATAGTGGTATCATTTTGTTGATTTTATCACAGATAAGATAATACTATACTAGTAGTTTTACGCTTTAGTATACGCTTTCCATAATCAATGCTAAGATATAAGCTTGACATGGGGTCCCTAGCAGTCACCTATCTGCATTGTTTCGCTGATCGACGCTGATCAATGCTGATAACGACGTGTTTAGATGTTTGTTAGTTTCAGCTAAATAGGATGCTCGGTTGTACCTACAAAGACACAAGAACGAACCATTAGGTGATTCAAATAAACATACTTAAACTGATTATGATAAAGATGAGCTCATTCATACACACATACAAAAGGAGAGCTAATTACCGTGTCATTAAAAAGTAGATTACTCGTTCGGTAATCTCCGTGCACTAACACAGTTTTACTCAAAGGCTTTTTGAACTTCGGAAACTCCTCCTTTATAGCACTCAGGAGCTTGACAATCCTCTCTTTGTACTCGTCTTTTACAACTTGCGTGGCATTGCCGATGATCTTGATCCACGTATCCTTCGCAGACTCATCGTCCTTCTTTGGTTTGTACTGAAGCCGGTCTGCCATTGCTCGAAACTTTTCAGGGTTGTGTTTCTCGAACGCGAAGGACAGTGCGTGGAACGCAGCCAGTTTAGCAACAGCTGCTGCTGCGAACCGCCATTCTGCAGAGTTATGGCGTGATGGAGCCTTGAATCCCTGCTTCGTCAGGTCTTCCAAGAGCAGCGTCTCACTTCCACGCGTCAAATCACATGCAAACATTTTAGGAAATCGAAACATATCGGTCTTAAACTTGGTTTCGAGTTTCTCGTATTCGCTGGCCAGTTCGTTGTAGACGATGGATTCGGTAGCGAACATGGTATCAGCATCCATAACTTTCCGCATCTTTTCGCCGACGATGGCTACTTTAGCGAATATCGCGAGGTCCGCTGCGGCGTCCGCTCGCGCTGTGGCCGCGAACAGAGCGGACGTGTAGTTCGCGCCGCCGCTGCTGAGCGCCTTCACCTCGACATCATCGTCGCGGAAGTTGCGCTCGCGCAGCACTTGGAGGAACAAGTCGCGGACTTTGGTTTCGGCGTGTTCCATGGCTCGCGGTCGCACGCGTACTGATCTACCATCCTTGAATGTTAGATGAATTAATAATTCACATAGTATATAGGCTGGTTTACCTAAGATACTTTGTAAGTTTGAATATTTTAGGACTGATGACATCATTAACACAAAATATGTACACAGTGTCTGTCACACTGGTTTGAAAGAACCAGGAGATAAGAAGAGGAAGAGCTACTATTGATCTACATATCCTGTTCTATTTTCAATTTATTTATTTAAACTCGCCTCCTTGTAATGTTGGTTAAATATTTGGATGCGTAGGTACCGCCGTATTTCTACACTCACTTCACTCACCGTATAGTGTTTTGATTAACGAATTTAATAAACAAATCGAGGATTCTCTCAAAATAAATAAATATTGTGGACAATTCCCACAACACTATCTAGCCCCAAACTAAGTAGAGCTAAAATAAGTAGATAAGGTGCCCGGCAATTTTTTTTTTTTTTAAGCTCATTTATAATTTGAAATACTTTGCATTTTGCGGGAAAGAACTTCACTTTAGCAAAGTCGCGCGGGATTGTACTTATAATCGAAATTATTATATTTATAATATTTTTTTATTTATTTATAAATGTACAATATAATGACTTTATATACAATAAAACCGAAAACCAATATATTAACTACTAGTACATAAAGAAGAATTATTATGAGTATAAAACAATCCACAACAAGCCAAATATTTATTTTATTTTTATGGTAATTTCTTATAAATGTAAATTAAAATAGAACACCCTGTGTATGTGCTGTGGTGATTGGCGTCTGATGCTGTAACTGTTGACAAAATTGAGGTCATGAACGATTACGGATTTGTATAGCGAGTGTAGCGAATTGTTGCTTTAAATACTATAGTTGTTGGTTTTATTCATTCGGTTTAAGAACCTTTATTACTCTTAAAAATTTACAAAATTTACTTTTGAGTATAAGTCTAAGGCCCAGATTCATAGCCAAAAAAGTTTGATGGACATTCAAAGTGTGGTCTATGAATCTGGGCCTAAAACTAACTTATAGTAAGTACTTAAACACCTAAATCACCTCAATGCGTAAAAAACATTATTGCTACATGCGTTCTTAATATTAAAGTACCAAAAAACCTAATCCTATAATCCCAAGGTTGTCTCGAAGAAATCGCTCATAGCGATACGACCGCCCAGTTTACTTCGCTTTAGTTTTAGTGTAGAATGTAATATTCTTGTGGTGTACAATAAGGTGTTATCTATCTATTTAAATAACCTCAATTTGTAAATCACATGATTGATAGGAACAGTCAGCGTCAAAAAGGTTTGTATTTCTGGTTTTTTAAGATCAAATGTTTATTAAACCCACTTTAGATTGAAGTTTAAGACATTATTTAAAAATCCGGTTTTACCCACAACTATTTGCAAACCAAGGTTACCATATCTTTTACAAATCCAGAAAAAAATGAAAGGTCTTGACAGCATGCATGAGTGAATGGACTTCTTATCTCATGTCAAAAAAAAGCAAAAGGATTTTAAGAGCACCTCCGTGGTGATCGAATTGAACATCGGGGTCAACGGAAGTATTTTGATCTACTAAACCCTCTCATTTATCATCCCTGACACTTTTTGACTCGCTAAAATATTCTGACCACAGACACTTCCATGTCAGCAAATAGAGATAGTAACAGAACGGTCTTCTAAGTGTTGGCCCACCCTTCGACCACCACTCGACGCTTCCTCGAACTCTCTCTCGACTTTCGAACCCCGAGAGCTCTTCGTCTCTTACCCTTATTAAATTATACCAACTAATTATTAATTATATTGGTATTAATATTTTTAAGGGTATTGAACTAGGTAATGACAAACAGAGATAGAAACATGTACATACATAGGACTAACTTTATGCAATGTCCATTATGCTGCATAATGCTTCTAAATAAGGCTATTTATGATTTACTAAATGCGATAATCGTGTTGTAGAGCCTGTTAAATCATGATAGCAAATCTTGGCAGTTGCTATTAAATATTCCGCCGACCGCCCGACGATATTCATTATTTATAAATAATAATAAATAAATAAATAATGCGGACAATCCACACAACACTATCTAGCCCCCAAACTAAGCAGAGCTTGTACTATGGGAACCAGATAGCTGATATAATTACTTGAATATTTTTTTTGTCAATACATACTTAGAATACAATATAACACCCAGACAGAGAACAAACATCTACGTTCACCACACAAATATTTGTTCTCGGTGGGGATCGAACCCACGCCCTCAAGCGCAGAAAGCAGAGCTACTACCAACTGAGCTGTGAAGGCAGTTATACTAGAATGATGACGATTGTGGGGAATTCACACAAAACTATCTAGCCCCAAACTAAGCAGAGTTTGTACTATGAGAACCAGATAGCTATTATCATACTTAAATTTATGTAAATACATACTTAGAATACAATATAACACCAAGACAGAGAAAAAACGTCTGCGTTCACCAAATAAATATTAACGTATTCTAGGTGGGGATCAGACCCACGACCTACGGCGCAGAAGGCAGAGCTTACTACTAACTGAGCTAAAGATGCAGAAAGTGGTGAAACAAATTCTCTCAGGCACACTTTGACACTGTTAAAGATATAAAAACACTGAACTTATTCATCGAAAATTGCAAACATATTATAAAATGTGCGCACCGCGCAATAAGCACATAAAACCTATTGCCTTTATTTTTATATTTCAATAATTATAAGTTTAAAAAACTTGAGAAACCGACTTCATTGTCAAACGGCTAAACCGATTTTAATCAAATTTGTTTGGGATAATCTGGACGTAAGAATAACCTTCCAAATAAAAAAATAATTTTCTAAATCGGTTCATAAATGACGGAGGCATGCAGTTAGAAACATTAAAAAAAAATGGCAACACCGATTTTAATAATATTAAAATGGGACCAATCTGGAAGCAGTACCTTTCAGATAAAAAAATAGTTTTTCCAATCGGCTCACAAATGACGAAGTTATGCGGTAACAAACATAAAAAAAAAAAAAACAACCGAATTGAGAACCTCCTCCTTATTGATGTGAAGTTGGTTAAAAAGAGTACGCAATGCAGACGATGCAATGCGTAGGTACTCAAATAGCGGACAAAGGGCACGTCCGGACTTTGATTGACCGGGCGACCGAAGCGAGTTTGAGCGAAAGAGAGAGAGTGTCAAAGATACGAGATTGGCCAAAAATGCTTTTGTTCGGCTGTCCGGCTGTCTGTCTGTCTGTCTGTCTGTACTCGTATTTTTCCGCCGATCTGTCTGTCTGTACTCGCATTTTTCCGCCGATCTGGACGAAACTTGGAACACAGGTTGTTTGACTTTGATGAATTTTGATGTCGCTGGGGTTTTTTGACGTGACAACGTCAAAAAATCGTCTTATAATTCGATGTAGCCAGCTGCACGCACGTAAAAACATGACTCATGCGGCGTTACCTCACTCTGAGGCGTTCCATTTAAGGCTTGAAGTGCAAGCGAGAGCACGGAACGAGCGACAAAGGCATAATCGGCCTTCGCGCTCGGCAGCGTTCGACATCTGTCTCTCTCCTACTTGAGTGAGCGATGCGTCCGCGTGGACAGCTGTATGACGTTGTCACGTTCAACTATCGTCAGTAAATCGACTTTACAGGCAACCGATTTTTTAATTGAATAAGATTTCAATTATTCTCTTTATCATTTATACAAACAACATATTGAATACATAAATAGTCTTTGACTTTGACGGGCCATATTATTATGCTTGTTCCATCAGTAAATTGTTTAAAAAATATATAATGCTAGAGGTAATGGATTTATTTGTGTACGGGACCCTTAGTCCACTGGTGTAACTCACACCAGTTTATAATTACGGGTGTAATAGCGCGGCGCGTCACAAAAGGCCGCTAAGTAGATCATACAAGGATAGGCCGTAGGATAGCCATTGCTAGCCACATACTCGACCATACACTACGTTAGATAGAGGAAATCTAGATAACTAAGTGATTTAATAGACTATTTAAATTGACACATTTAAAACGCAAAAGATAAACGCGATAAAAAGAAAAAGTCCCAAAGGAATCTAAGTTTGAATACTAAATACTCTTGCAGAGAACGTAAATATCTAAACGAAATATGTAGGTGTTTTTTGGTCTAGGTGCTTCAATCATTTATCACCTAAATGTTATTAATTTTCGCGATATTTATTAGTTAACCTGAGATATAAAATTTTATTACAAACCAAATTAAATTTTGAAAAGTGTACAGCAAAAATGTATCGATACGTGCTTGTTTTGTTTTTAATGTCACGATGTTGTTCGGCGATCATCTACAAAATGAATGGTAAGTAGTTTTTAGTAAGTACAGTCAGCGTCAAAAACTGGCAATTCAGGTTTGTAAAGTTTAAAAATTTCTTAAACCCTGCTGCTCTGTTTAAATTGTTTTTTTTTATATCAGTCTATAGGTATTAGTTTAGCTTTCTTTCCGTGTTCGGAATTGAACCTACACCGGAAGACAACCTCTCTTGTATCTAAACAGGATGTTTGAAAACTCAATCACGCCCTAATCTAGACCAATTTTGTCAAAATTCGGAGCAAATATAGATTGTAACCAGGTTTAAGCACAGTCTCATGCGGACAATAAAGCAGAGAAGAGTTGTCTACTTTGGACATGTCTTACGTCATGAGCGTTACCATCTGCTCCAAATTATTATTATGATGGGCAAAGAGGGAGTAGGTAGAAGAAGAACATCATGGCTTCGCAACATCACATAATGGGCTGGGGTCAAAAAAGAAGAAGACTTATTTAGGCTTCATCATCATCATCCACTTCACCCACTGCTGGGGCCTCTCTTAGTTTGTGCCATCTACCTCGATCCTGTACCAGTCTAACCCATTGCCGCCCTGCGACCCTGTCTATGTAGTCCATCCATCTTGCTGCAGGGCGCCCTACGCTTCTGTAGCCGGTTCTTGGCCACCATTCGGTTGTTGTTCTACTCCACCTGTCATCACCACGCCTAGCAATGTGTCCTGCCCAACTCCATTTGAGCTCCGTAATCCGATCTCCGGCGTCTTGAACCTTCGTTTTTCTTCGGATTTTTATTTTATTTAGGCTTGCCCTAGATAAAATAAAGTTTAGAAGAATGTTTGTCAAACTCCAGTAGTGGAGAGGCACCCTAAGAAGAAGAAAAACCGGGTTAAGCATAACAGCTTATTTACATCCCGTAAAAAAAGGTTCGAAAAAAAAATCCCACGCGGGTGATGCCACGTGTGGCTACTAGTTTAGTTACAAGGTTGGTTTACCTACTTCACTCATACTTCAAACAGCCTTAGAAAAAACCTTGTAAAATTTCGAAAAGAACCAAAAATGATAGAATCACCAAAACAATGATCCAGTTTCCAAGTACTGCGGTCAATCCTGTGCCTTCTTCGCATATAAACGACCTATTGCAGACCATAAATTATTTTCAAGCAAAAGACATAAACGCGCACCGACTTCAAGGGAACTTTTTTCAATCTTGTAAACAAAGTATGAGGTCATTGGCACGTAGCCAGGTGCATACAATATTATAAAAAATATTTCCCTAAACAAATAAAACTGCAAAGCTATGTTGCCCACCCTACTGTCTAGCCTAATCTGTTTCGGTGTTGGTAAATAAACACCTACATAAATACTTACTACTTACTTACTGGACCTATGTCCAGCAGTGGACTACTTCAGGCTGATGATGATGATGAAAAGCAAAGTTGGCAAGATAGAAGCTCATTTCAGCTGTAGTATCTTTAGGCTGATAATAATAATTATACAGTATTTTAAGAACCAGGAAAAGAGTCTAGCATCGTCACTGTAGTAATGGCAGCTGACCATTGACAGTGACCTCAGGTTCAAGTTCCATTGGTGTTATGATCGCAGCATGCCAAATTGTCTTGGCTTTGTTTTGCAAATTGTTCATTTGCTTCTCACTACAGAAATAGATCTTTGTAAAGCTTAGTCAACTCCGCACGCATTTACCATGTATTTTCAGTGAATTAGACCGACTAAGCTGCCTAAGTCTAAGCTAAGACTAAGCCGAGCGGCCTTATCGCTTTACGGTTGTAGGCAATAAATATTGCACATCGGCTTTCCTGCTTTCGTAGAGCGCTATCTACACACATCAAAAAAGTCTAAGTAACATGTACTAATTTAAATTTTAGGATGGTTCTTCATATTATAACGTTTGTATTTTATTATTTAAATATTTTTTAGGGTCTTAATGATGTAAAAATAACAGCTCTTTCTTCAATAGTTCTTCTAATAACATAAATTAACAATATTGAATATGTACAAACAGTACAAACTAAGTTACCTACATAAGAAACTTTTTGACGTGACAACGTCTTATAATTCGATGGAGCCGGCTGCACGCACAAAAAAACATGACTCATGCGGCGTTACCTCACTCTGAGGCGTTCCACCATTTAAGGCTTGAAGTGCAAGCGAGAGCGCGGAACGAGCGACAAAGAGGCACGCATCTCCGCGTTCGGCAGCGTTCGACATCTGTCTCTCTCCTACTTGAGTGAGCGATGCGTCCGCGTGGACAGCTGGATGACGTTGTCACGTTCAACTATCGTCAGTAAATCGACTTTTCATTACTCATACTCTGAAAGTAGGTCTGAAGTTGCCTGAGGGGCCTAATTGAAAGTAAAACTTTCAGCCCTAGGGAGAATCGCTTTCTGCTGACAGCTGTCAAATTATTAAAAAAAACAAGTTCTATTTTATTCAACCATGTTCCAACTTTCTAAAGTCTTTCTAACTGCAAGGAGGTCGTTGAACCAAATTCCAACTTTTTTTTCAGCAAGTAGGTTGGAAACCCATTACAACGGTAAGAAGTTTAAAAAGTCTAATTAGAGCGCAATGTAAAATTTAAATTTAAATAACATAAAGATAGTATTAAATAAATAATATGTCTTCTAAATTACTTAATTAATATATAGCTTCAACTATTTATTTAAAATAACATAGATTTGAGCAAACAATTTACCATTTTTTAAATTATGAGAATGAAAATAATGGCTGAATAATGCTGGCGAGCCGAAGCCGAAGGGCCGCCAGAGAAAAAGAAAAAAAAAACCGGGAAGGCGGCAATTCAATCTTCATTTTCACAAAATTTTCTTTCATGTTTTTATTTTTACTTTCCTTGTATTCGTAATGAAAAGCACAGTGTTTACCTCGGGTGAAGGTCTTTTAAGTCCCTCAAGCTCCATTGGCGCCCTCGCTACGCTCTGGCGCCAAACCCGTCTCGGGACTCAAAAAACGTGACTTTCAACACTCAGGTAACAATGTACTATTACAGACAACCGATTTTTTTTAATAAAATAAAATTTCTAAAGAAAATCAATTTATTGTGAAAGAATTGGATAATTTAATATAAGGTATGGCCTCCTCTGCTATTCAGAACTTATTGTCGGCAACGATTATAGACAATTTTTGTCATCTTGCAGCAATCGCTCCCAATGTTTTCTTTCTTTCAATGTAATTGTAGCAAATTCTTCAGCTGTTGGGTTGTTGTTATACCGCTTTATGTAACTAGCAATTCAAAGTCAAAGTCAAAGTCAAAGTGTTTATTGCATAAAATACATGTTGAAAAAGGTGGTAAATTTATAAATGTCCAATGTATTCTACTTAAAACTAAGCGTGCAATATTTAGGTTTACATAAAGATGAAGTTATAATGTCAAAAGTTAAATATACAAGCATGTCAAAAGTTAAATATATGTCAGAAGTTATATAATTAAACCATATTCTCCAATAATAATTCATACTCCTACCAAATACCTAATTAATAATCAATAAAAATACATGTCACTCAAGATTTACTAGCATAGTTCATAAACTCATTGATATTATAAAAACAGTTATCAGATAACCATTTTGTCAGCTTAGATTTAAAAATGTTGAATGGTAAATCTTTGAATGAGTCTGGTAGTTTATTATACACTCTAATAGCATTCACATAAGCATTTCTTTTGTATATATCCAGTTTTAGTTTAGGTAGGTACAGTTTATAGGGATTTCTGGACGAAACATTCCTAATCACTACATCAGATTGTTTCTGGAAGTAATCTGGGTGTTGTTTCACCAGAATGCATAGCTCCATAATGTACATGCAACTCAATGGTAATATCTTCAGTTGTTTAAATAATGGTTTACAGCTATCCATAGACCAAACACCAAAGATCGCCCGAACACACTTTTTCTGTACCATAAAAGCTCTGTTCACATCTACGGAGTTTCCCCATAAAAGAAGACCATATGAGAGAACTGACGACACATACCCATGATAAGCTGTCACCGCCGCTTCTTTTGAAACTGTGTTCCGCAAGCGTTTAATAGCATACACAAATTTGTCTAGCTTGTCGCAAACAGATGTGCGTGAATTGTGCTTAGAGATTGTTTTTCTATGACTATCGTAATCTATATTTTTATGAGCCTTGCGCACATCGTTCTGCGGTGGTGAGTTTAACTTACCGCCCGCGCCACCTTTCGTAATAGTTGAAAGATGTGAGAACATGCTCTTTGTTCGCGTATCAAAAACCCGCTACACTTTTTTCCAGCGTTCCTTTTATACGTGACACGAACTACATTCGAAGTATTGTGTGATTCCAGAGAGCGAGTACAACAGAATGCCTCCCCTGTACCACCTGGATGACTTTGACGCTTGTCTCCTGCAGCCAGGGGGCACATACTGCGTCGTGGATGTCGACCTCCACGGAGACACCGAGCTAATGAAGATAATACGCGTGAGTTTCCTTATTCTCCTTCTACCGGACGTGGATGTTTTACTCGACTTGCAATACAATTTATTATTCTAATGCATATTGGTCATATGGCATATGCTCATGGTAATAATGCAAATAATATAAGTTACAAAAACCTTAAAAAACTGACTTCATTTCTATGGGATGAATGTGAAAGTAATACTTTTCAGTAGACAAGCTCTGTCTGGCTTTGTCTCTGGCTCTGGTTTTGAGTCTGTGTGAGTGTTGGCTAAATAAATCACACAGTATAATACACTGGTGAGCACTCACACAGACTCTAAACCAGAGCCAGAGACAGAGCCAGACAGAGCTGGTGGTAGGCCTACAGCCATCTGATTCTCATAGTACAAGCTCTGCTCGATTTGGGGCTAGATAATGTTATCCACAATATTTTTTTATTTTTTTTACTACGTTTTTTTGTTGTTATATTTGTTTGTTTTTTTTGTTATTTTTTGTGCTATTTGTATATTATTATGTGCTGACCGTCTGTTTATGATTAATGAAGTTGTAAGGTTTCTAGTTTCTGTTCACGGAACTCTAAAACGTGTTACTTCCAACAATTTTCATACCAGAGTGTCTGCCAATGAGGAACTGTTTGTATGCCTCAAATGTTTCTTATAATGTCCCATTGCGCTCCGTTTATGGGCAACAAGGAACAAGCTTCTTTTATATACAAATACATCTAGGTGTGTACTTACGAAAAGGGTTTTCTCTATCACCGCCAACTGGATACACAGATTTTGCCAAAATGTTCTAGAATAAAATGTAGTCCCTAATGTTAAAATCGATAACGCGTATTTTAACATTCTGGAATGATCTACAACAATTCAAAGACTACCCGGACTACGCCCCGGGCTTCGCTGTTTTATCTGTTGTATCTGTACTTATGTAAACCTCTGGATGGTCAGCAGCATCGAGCTAAGGCAGGGCCGGTTTGTCGCACCCGGCACATGGGGGACTATTCTGCACCTTTTTTAGTTCTATTATATTTTGTTTTCTGTTTTTGTTGCTGATACGAGTATTTCTTATCATTAGTACTTACATATAAAATGTTCTCCACATTGGAGGTGTGACAAATAAACGTTTATTCTTTCTTTTTCAAAAATCTTTCTTAGCATGGTATTATGTTATTGTGCCTGGTCAATGGGGCCACCCATTGACCAGGTCCTACGTGATAGAAACAAAAATGAGGAAATCCGTGAGGTTATTGTTAACATACTAGGTATTAACAATTAACAATTAACAATTAACGATTACACTATCCCACTCTTTGTTTATCAACCGCCCACCTATTAATTATAGCTAACTTTATAAACGGTATAAATAAAATTATTGTTTGTTTGCTAGTTGTTCTTAGAGTTACAGTGAGTACCGACATAATCACGTCTCATAATTATGAGGTACCGGTTTAAATGGTCATTTCCATCATAATTACCTTTATCAATCTGGGAAATGATTAATAGTAACAGAGATATACTGGGGTTTCCATTTTTCCTACGTTTAGTAGAGCTACCTTTGTTCTGTCTAATTCAAGCCTAGCGCACATCTAAGCGTTCTGCAGTGATAATCAGTGAAACTTATAGAGTTAGACCCTCTTGCAGTGGAGAAAAAACAGTGCATATTTAGAATAAAAGTTACTGTATTACAAATCGTCACAATACATTTTTAGCAATGGAAAAAAATTAACTACATTTGCATGACGCATTGCTATACTGTTCCAAATATGAATTTATCAAAACTTTCTTCAATGACAATGAAGGTTGCAGTACTTAATCAAACCTCATTTTTAAAACTGTCAAATATGATAGCATGTTTGACAGCATTTCACCGTAGAACGCTTAGGTGTGCGCCAGGCTTTAGTGTAGGTACTAAACTTTTCATAGAGAAAAGTCAAATTTCTAGCCCTTCAAATTTCTAGTGGCGACGTACGACCAAAGTTTTAGGCTGTGCGTTGTATGTTAGTCACTCAACAAGTTATATAGTTTTTATGTGATGATTATGATTATGGAAGACGTAACGTTGGGCACTCACCTGATGGACCGACGACATAGTTAAGATCGCGGGTGTCGATGGATGGAAAGAACTCAGAATGGAAATTTCTGGAAATTTAAAGCTTGTCCAGCAGTGGACATTTTCAAGCTTATGATGATGATGTATGATTTAATTACCTTTAACTAGCCACTCCATATTATAAGTTACTAAGTAGTTTGTCCAATTAGTACCTAATGATATTATATTATGACAATAAGATACTGACCTACGACCTAGGTGACCTAGGTGACTCTGTGCACTCATGCATTACGATTCAGTACAATTATAAGTATGGGGTTCAGTACAATTATACAAATTAACATAATTATAGAGGTAAGTTATCCACGTGAATATTTACATTTTAATAACTACAAGAAAAATCCTACACTATAGAAAATTATATATTATATTAGCTTTTACAAAAACAGTTATTTAATTTTGAGCATGATTTTTCAAGTGAAGTTTTGTACCACAAGCTCTGCCTGGCTCTGTCTCTGGCTCTGGTTTTGAGTCTGTGTGAGTGTTGACTAAATAAATCCTAAGTCGAAACTTCACACACAAAAACACTGTTGAGCACTCACTTAGACTCAAAACCAGAGCCAGACACTTCAACCAGAGCCAGCGACAGAGCCAGACAGAGCTTGTGGTAAGCTTACTGTTGAAGAATCATTTTTGAGACTTGATTGTGATCGTCAAATATTTCAAGTCCCAACTTTGTTAATTTGTTAATCAAAAATAATTTTCTTTTACAGGGCTACTCAGCACACACAGTCAAACATTTCAACCACACGCAGATACACAGAGGTGTGTGCGTTACAAGAACATGCAAACAATACATGCATGAAGGCAATACTACATCGGGCCTAGCAGACACCCTTGAGGCATGCCTGAACGATTCACTATGGAAAGAGTATCAAATAGAAGGGACATTGGCAAAACTAAGATATTGCAAGAGAGAAAGCGATAAAACGATCATAGATGCGAGCGATATTATTGTAATTGTTGTATATTTCCTATTAATGATACTAAATGCTATCGGAAGCTTTTATGATAGCCAATTTTGCAGGAAAGGAGAAAGTACAGGTAACTTGTATCCTTTTTTTCATGGTATTTCATGGTAGAAGGTACGTAGACATTGTTAAAAATTTCGTTGTTGTTTTCAGGGAATCAGTTTCTACTATCGTTTTCTTTAAGAAGAAATTGGGGGAGATTGGTGGCACCAGTGAACACGGAGAGAGAGCCAAGACTAGAGAGACTGAAACTGTTCCATGGAATGAGGTAACATATAAAACAGTATTGTTATTGAGTTATAAGTAAGAACTGTTTAATTTTTTAGTAGTCTGGTTGAGGCCTACTTTAAACCCTTTCACCACACTAGGCTCGAAAAAGCTGGTGACACGGCAAGAAAAAGAAGAAGAACTGTCATAACTCCAAAATCGATCGAGAGATACACTCTGTAGGTTCTTGGTTCTTGGCTTTGTCCTGTGAAACAGGTACCTAGACTCAGACGTTTTAAAGTGATCGTTGTGATAAAACTGAATAAAACGAAACTTGACGTTGACAAGAGTGTTTTGTGTTCCAGAACGATGACAATGGTGTGTGTGATCTTCTCGCACACCGTACTTGTGATGGCGCATGCGTTTGTTGCGAACCCGTACTATATTGAAACGGTATGTATCGTACTTACTGCAGCCCTGCACTGCACATCCGCATTCATGCATAGCATTAACCCTCGTTATTTTTAGAAAAACGTCAAGAATATCAAGTTCAATCAATCAGCATTCTAGAACCTACGATCTAGCTCGCATACCTTATCAATCTTGAACTTGAACTAAGTAGAAATCATACAACGAGTTTGTATGATTTCTACATAGTTCAAGATTTCATTCAAGTTGATCTAATTTCTCAAATTCGCCATCTCAAAAAATAGGGATAAAAATAATATGGATATTTTTTTTATATTTTGTTTAACCCTTATTTTGGACCCTTGTTACATACCAACCACTTGAATGATAATGATACCAACCACTTGGCAAACCATTTTTAGGGAACAAAAAGCAAACGATTGCAAAGTCAACTCGGCAAATTTATGTTCTCTTGCTTCGCTCGCTCGATCAACACAGTGTTCCAGGCGTACGAGGATCCACTGAAGCAGATCCTGTTCAACGGTACCCTGGTGACGCACACGTTCTTCGTGATGTCTGCCTTCCTGATGGCTTATAACTTCCAACTGCACGTGGAGACTCACTCGGTCAGCTGGCTGCAGTGGCCCAAGGGAATTCTCCAGAGGTGGCTGAGGTAAGGTTTTTCTGGTTTTTTGTCATAGTCACAAGATTGATGCGACGTTGTACGCGCACACACTCTTCACTTAGCTACGACTGCTACGATTGACAGCGCCAAATGAAACGACGTAGCAGTCAGCATGCGTAGCAGTGCTACGTTGTTGCTACGACGGCTATGCTTCTGTAAAAGTCGTAGCAGCTAGTATTTGCAGTAACGTTACGTAGTTGCTGCTACGTCTATGTCAAATAACGTAGCAGTGCTACGTTGTTGCTACGTCACCTTGTGCCACCATGACTTAGCAGTTAGAACGCGTAGCAGTGTGCTACGTAATTGCTACGACTGCTACATTTGTGTAATAGCCTAGAAAAGTAAGATCGGCTTTCTGTTTGTGAAACACGCCTGTGGAATGATAAATTGCATAAAAATGTCATTAGTTTAAATTACATTTTTATGAATGAAACGGGATATTTACCATGATTAAATTTTGAGTTTTGACTTCCGATATTTCGGCACAGTTGCATGCACCATGATCACGGTTGAACTCACGAAAATTAGAAAATATCCCGTTTGTTTCATAAAAATAGTGATAAAAACCATCATAGTTTCAAAAGTTATAGTTTAAATGATGTTCACATTGACGACAGGCAAAAGTAACTAGATCTTGGACCCTTTATTGAACAGAAAACAACATTCCTCTAGGTTAACTCCAACCTACGCGTTGGTCCTAGCGACCATCAGCTCGCTGATGCGTCACTTCGGCTCCGGCCCCATGTGGGATCTGGTGGTGACGAGCGAGGCAGACGCCTGTCGCCAGTACTGGTGGGCGCACCTTCTCTACGTCAACAACTATGTGTATGGCGACTCGCTGTGTGCACCTCAGACTTGGTGAGACAGACTTATAAGTACCTACCTTTATGTTATCCCACTGCAGGGCAAAGGCCTCCTTACTTTTTTTTCCAGCTTTCTCGGTCTATTAGATTGGACCAGTCTGGTAGATGTAGGTAGGTACATCTAGCTCGTCGTGCTATATCCGTGGTGGTCTACCGCGTGGACGTCTTGCATTGGGCACCCAATCAGTTGTGGTTTTAGCCCAAAGATTGTCAGAAATACTAAAAAATTATAAATACTGATATTAAAACAAAATACTTACTACTTATTTATCACTTATTTACTTACCATAAAATTGTACTTCTAACCTCTTTTACGGGCTGAGTTTCAGGAATTCCTTGCTGTATACAACACTAGACTACCCTTCAATTTGTATACTCCTAGGGCAAGGTCTAGGCTGTGCATTGATCGTGAGTTAGACAGTCATGATGCAGATCCAACAATCTGCTACCAGTCCCACGAAAGCCATGTCCATATACCTCGGCCTATAATAATAATAATATACCATGCGACACATTTCAATCCACTAAGAACGTGCGCTATACAGCATTCTGCTCTATGCTGTATAGGGCACGTTCTCAGTGGATTTAAATGTGTCGCATGGCATATTATTATTGTTACAGGCCGAGGTACATTATTATTGTTATAGCAATCTGCTCTATGCTGTATAGGGCACGTTCTCAGTGGATTAAAATGTATCGCATGGTATATTTTTATTTAGTTTTGGTCCATATCACTTCGTCGTAAAGTTGCTAGAATCGTCTTTAATAATAAATCTTCAGGTATCTGGCGGCAGACACGCAGCTTTTCTGCCTCGGGCTTCTCGTTTGTGTGTTGGCGCGGAGGCCTAAGACGCAAGTGATATGGCTGGTGGGACTGCTGTTCGTTGCTCTACTGACATCGGCAGCACACACCTACTTCCAGGACTTGAATGCGGTCGTTATACAGACACCAGAGTGAGTTTACCGCAGGTTTTTTTTACATCACCACAATTCCACGCGATTTCACTGTCGTGAAGCGTAACCGTCACTTAAGTGACGGTTTAAACCCTTAGTTTAAACCAGGGGTTTTGTTTAGACCAAGGGTTCTGTAGCATGCGTAGCAATATGTAACGTAGATGCTGCGACTGGTACAATGACCTTAGCAGTTAGCTTGCGTAGCATTGTGCTACGTCCGTGATGAGGAACCAGTAGTGTAATAGTAATACATAGTTGCTGCGACTGCTACGCACGAACATGTCGTAGCACTCAGCAACGTAGCAGTTTCCTACATACTAGCAGCTACAATGACTACGTGTATGCATGGCCGTAACTGTTAACTTACATAGCAGTGTGCTACGTAGTTGCTACTACTAAGTACGCACGGCAAAGCTAGCACCTATATTCGACGTTACATTGTGATCCTTGTGATTCCTTGTGAATATATTTTTTTAGTTTGATTTTACCTTCTGCCTTTTATTAATGTTCTAAATGATGTGTAACCCTCTTATAATATCAGAACATACCGCAACCTGTACGGCTCCGACGACACATTCCGGTTGCTGTACATCCGCGGGCACACCAACCTGTCCACCTACATCCTGGGCCTGGCCGGCGGCTTCCTCACCTACCACTGGCAGAACCAAACGAAGGACTTTCATAACTTCAAGGTACGCTTTGTTTTTGGTCTTGAGGAATCGCGTGATAAGTGCCTTTATCGAGCACGATGAGAACTCTTGTTTATTTATACAATTCGTCAAAAAGTCAAGTCGTTTAGCATGTTTTAAAGTCTGAATTGGCACTCTAGCGCCTAGGTTAATGATGTTTTCATTCTAAAGTGATCCTTATGGTTCTACTGAATAACGTATTATTTATTTTTATTTACAACTAGGTACTTACTATTTGAGCCAATACAAAACACAAATAAACTTCCCGAGATAACTGTCATCTATATCTATATTTATAAAAGAAAGTCGTGTTAGTTACACTATTTATAACTCAAGAACGGCGAAACCGATTTGGCAGAAAATTAGTGGGGAGGTAGCTTAGAACCGGGAGAAGGACATAGGATACTTTTTATCCCGAAATAGCAACGGGAACGGGGTGTTACGGGAACGGGCGAGGGAAGCCGCGGGCGGCCACTAGTGTCTGTATAAAAACCTGCTCCGTAAGCCGGCGCATCATTACACAAACAGTGCGTGCTATTCAGACTCGGAGTACCGGTTATTTTTTTCTCTTACTCTCAAATATCACCATGACATGGTTGTTTCTAGAATTACCGCTGGGCATTTTGGTTGCTGGTCCCAGCCGGCATCGCCGTCATCCTCTCCGGAGGGCTGTTCTACACGGACGGAGGGGAACCGCCGCTGTACTTCAAGATCCTCTACGCTGTGCTGTACAAGCCTATCTTCCAGACGTTGGTGGTGGGGCTGATCATTGGCTTTATATTTAAGTTCGAAAGTAAGTTACTTAGCTCTTTGAATGACCGGTCTTGTTTTACCTTTTTGCTTAAAATATTTTTGTTTCCCTTTGTTTCGTGTTGGTAAATCTGTGGTGAACTCCTTTGTATAAAGTCTGTTTAGAACTTTTTGTTTTATCATAGTTTTTTTTATCGAAGGTCTATTTTCAAAATTGTAATATAATAATTTAGGGAGTTGTTTTTTTTTTGTTCTCCGCCCTCGCATGAGAGGTAGTCTAAGATCCCGCTATAGAAGGACCTTCACCGAGCTGGTTATTTAATGAAACGTATTTTATATATAATTAAACATGCCAATAAATATATTCTTTATGAGTTGCCTATCAAATTTCAGTCCAGGATAATGATGATTAATTAATAATTAAAAAAAAAAAACTTTCCACTGGTTTGTTTATTAAACAAATTCTATGCCAATCGAAAGTATAGACCCCAGTATTTTTATTCAATAAACATACCGGTGCAAAATGCTAATATCGATTTACCTGTTTATACCTGGCTACCCGAGAGTTGTGACCGGAAAAAAATAGGCAACCTAACGTTTGCATATTCTATGGGGTCTATACTTTCGATTGGTATAGAATTTGTTTAAACAAACCAGTGGAAAGTTAAAAAACTTTTTTTTTTTATTATTAAGTAATCATATCCTGGACTGAAATTTGATAGGCAACCCATATAGAATATATTTATTGGCATGTTTAATTAAATATAAAATACGTTTCATTAAATAACCAGCTCGGTGAAGGTCCTTCTATAGCGGGATCCTATACTAAGGAGCGAAACAAAAGTATCTGAAAGACGTGCTGTGGTTTTCAATAATACTTCTCGAGACGATAGGTAGAGTGAAATTAGGAGCAGGCGCTGGTTCCGCCTCTCCTAAATTGGTGACCCACGACGGACAAAGCGTCTCCTATAAGTATATCAAACTATTTTTCTGGTGAAGAGTGCAGAGATGCACATAATAGTTTGATCGCGCGTCTATTTCGACTTTTGTGCTCACAATAAGGTGATGGACCACAGAAAAGCAAAAATGTATTTGCTGGACGCACGTTTTACATACAAAAACCGTGGAGCTGCGGCCGCTTTTAGAAGTCAGAATAGACACTCCGGGTTTTTTCTGACGCGCTCGTTTCGTTCCAGCGGTGTACCGGTCCGTGGTGGAATGGCGCGGCTTCACCTGGTCGGGCCGCGTGTCGTACAG
The DNA here is from genome assembly GCA_947578465.1 of Thera obeliscata. Taxonomy (NCBI): domain Eukaryota; kingdom Metazoa; phylum Arthropoda; class Insecta; order Lepidoptera; family Geometridae; genus Thera; species Thera obeliscata. The sequence goes on from OX387913.1 coordinate 828,993, forward strand.
CGCCTTCCTGCTGCACACGCTGTACCAGCGCGGGCTGGTGGGCAGCATGCGGGCGCCGGTGCACATCAGTGATTACTTCGTGGTACATCATTTTAGATAGATAGATAAAAACTTTATTTGTCTAGATTTAACACACACAAAATAAAAATAAAAAATACAGAGATATATACAAAACAAAAACTTAACAAGAAAATAAAAAAACTAGCTACGAAAATTAAGATGGCGTGTGTGTTGCATTCCAGACAAAAAGGTAATAGCTCAGCGCATTTATTGCACAAGTGCAAACACTGATTTTCAGCTATTACCTTTTTAGGGCCTGCGCACACCTAGTTCGCTGGCGGTAGTGAACAGTGAAACGCTGTCAAATATCGCTGTCAAATCTCAAATCTGACAGCGATATTTGACAGCGTTTCACTGATCGCTACCGCCAGCGAACTAGGTGTGTTCGAGCCTTTAGGCGACAAGTTGAGATGCCAAACGACGGAACCAGTGTTTGTGAATGACGGAGAACCACGGAGAACTTAAAAGATTGTGTATGTGTGTATGGTATGGGTGCATGTGGGTGTGTGCGAATGGTTGAGTGTTATTTTCTTTCTTTCCCGCGGTGAAAACGGCGTTGAGAGAACGCAACCGAGGAATGTGCTGGAGAATTTGACTGGCCTCCCAACTCAGTTGGTAGTAGCTCTGCCTTTTGCGTCGCAGTTTGTGGGTTCGATCCCCACCGAGAACAAATAATTATTTGTGTGGTGAACGCAGATGTTTGTTCTGTCTGGGTGTTATAATGTATTCTAAGTATCTATTTAGAAAAAAAAACGTACGTATGTATTATATCAACTAACTAGTTCCCATATTACAAGCTCTGCTTAGTTTGGGGCTGGGTAGTGTTGTGTGAAAAAAACAAAAAAAATTATATACCACCAACACAGGTCATCAATCCGCCTGCCAAGCGTAGTACCTACGAGTGATAAGCATACAACAACCTTACCCTACTTTCTGTTTTTCACTTCCCAGATGATGACCCTGGCTGGTTCACTATTCCTCACCTACATGAGTGCCACGGGCCTCTGGCTGTGCGTGGAGGCTCCACTAGCCGGCGTCATCCGGGCGGCCATGGGAGCCGGACGACAAGAACGGAAGGGGGAAGAGAACAATGGAGAAGAGAACGGCGGGTATACGCATTCACAAGGAGAACTTAGTAAAGTGTGAATTAAATAAAGAAGCTTTAGTGGGTAGGCAGGATGTTACCAAATTATTTGCTCAATAAAATGTAGGTACTTTTAAGTAAATATTAGGTAAGTAGGTAACAATTAATGCCTACTGCGTACGGGTAGGCAAGTGGATCGAATTCAAATTATAGGTAGAGTTAAGTATTTTTGTATTGTTATTAAAAGCAACAAGCAGGGTTATTACATTTAAGTTAAAAAAAAAAGAGTTATAAATAAAATACCAAACCAAACCAATCCATGCTGTTTTACTGAGTACCTACTTAGATTCAGCAACGAAGTAGTCTATCTTCGGAACGAAACCTGTTTATTATCTAAAGAGCAAAGAGCACCATTACGATCAAAAACTTGCGCGCTGCACAACTGTCTTATTCCTCCAAGGTCTTGGTAGAATAGTGTGTAGTGTTTGGCTTTGCAGAGAGAAAAAAACTTTTTTTTGACATTGACATTTAATTCAAAGTGACTTTGAATGCTTCGTGCAAATTATTGTTTGTTTTCATGAATTTCAGTGAACTCATTTGTGTGTAAACAGTAAAATTGCTTGAATGCTTGAATTACCGAACTATTTCACAAAAATGTCACAGCAACTAATAAGTGAAAACAGCAAGTACATCCTAGAGTAAGTACACAGCGTCTCCGTGAAATAGCTTTGTGAACAAATCCTTCTGAAACTCGTTCATGCTCACTTTTCTAATTTTCAGTTTATTTTCGGAGCAAACCATTGAATCCCAGACTTTAGAGTCTATAAGTATTCAGGTACAAAAGAAGTTTCCGAGGACAGAAAATTTTAACCGTAAGTAAACTTGGCTATATTTTACCAACCTTATGTTCAGTGTTGCAAAAGTATAAAAGTAAAAAACGTTGAATTTGCCAGCTAAAAATCGGGAGAAAACGGGAGATTTTTTTTCGGAATGAAACAAGAGTAGTTTTAATAATAATGCAATCATTTATTCAATATACAATTATTCTGGTTTTATTTCCCACTCCTTTTTATAATTTTGCGAGTATTTTTACGTTTTACACTACTAGTACACTACGTGTACCTACTTGGTATATCATTATTAGAGACATCACCATCAGAATCTGACATCGTAAAACACAACAGATAACAAACAACTCACAACCAAGGATTTTATGTATTCAATGAAATGAACGAACAATCAATACAATAATAAATCACCTACCAACTTGGCAAGTACCGACATCATTCGGGCGGGATATAATACCTATAACCCGAACAAAGTTGGGTTCTGCAATTTTCCCACAGACAATAATAAACTCTATTCTAATGTGTTTCAGTGCAATTTTCTGGGCATAATTGGACGTGGTTCGAAGCATTTAGGGAAGTTCCCGTGCTTAGAGAAGATGTGCTATAGAATTGTATTAGTGTTGCCGTATTTAGAATATTTTTTCATTTTACTTTTGAATTACCATTTTTATTTTGACATTATTTGAAAATGCAAAAAGTCGGGAGATAGGATTGCTAAATCGGGATATCGGGAGACCATTGCCAAAATCAGTAGATCTCCCGATAAATCGGGAACTTTTGCAACACTGCTTATGTTCTTTTTCTGTTCAAACTTGCTCATTCATTATTATTTGGAAGTGACTATTTGTACGGGTGCTGAATGAATAAATTATATTTATTCGTACGGATATTATTCAAACTCGGGGCACCCCGACTTAAGTCACAAAAGTAACAGTAGGTTGTTAGGTTTTTTTTTTTTATACCTACTTAATTTCAAGAATGGTGCATGTCAGTGCAGAGAGGACCCCTCCCCCGTCCCTCCTCCTCCCTAACTAAAGCCAACCCAAATTTTAACTTTACTACGCCTTTTAAGCGACTGTAAAGTGTTTTAAAAATCCAGATTCAAACTCGGGGCACTCCGACTTAAGTCACAAAAGTAACAGTAGGTTGTTAGGTTTTTTGAAGTGAAAACTTCTTTAGCGGCGTTGAGCACTTTTTCTGTAATGGGTATAAAATCTTAAACTCGCGTCAGCGCGTCAGGACACGTGACCTGATCGAAAAAGCGTACGACGGATGGAGAGTAGACAGCTATCCCCTCTCTACGGCGCGGCGAAAATGTATGCCTGGGCCTACTGTTTCGTTTAGGCAGCGCAGGGCGCTTGCGCGAATGTTCGTGTATGTTACAGCGTGCCAAATAACAAACAAGCCCCCCCTAACCATTCCAAAATATCAAACATGCTCAACGTTAATAATCAAGTTTTCACTTCTGCCGGCACTCCCGGAGTGCAACCCGTATTTTTTTTTTTTTATACCTACTTAATTTCAAGAATGGTGCCCTCCCCCCCTCCCCCCGCAGTACCCGTATTAATAATTATATATTGTTCGTACAGTAACCATATTAATAATTATAAATTGTTCGTACAGTACCTGTATTAATAGACTCAGCCTTATTATTTACACATTTATTACTTTTATAAATTTTGAATTTATACAGGTCACATATACCTATGAGATATTCCTAACTTAAACTTCATCCAAGAAGAAGAAGGCTTTTTTTCAATATTTACAAGCTAACCTTCCCTCCATTCTGTTCCAGTATGTCTCCTTTTATCATCAATGATCACAGCTGGAGATCTCTCCCTTCCGGGCCAGAGGGTAGTGGCTATAGCACTCCTCTTCGACCTGTACAAGGTGGAGAACCCCTTCAGCCCACTGTTCCTGCACCTGATCGAAGGCAAGCAGGGTCTGCAGCCCTTGGCACCGCAGGAGAGGCTGTTTTTAGGACAATTGCATGGGTTCCTTAATACTTCACCTAGAGATGTAAGTTTGGTGTTAGTTTAGTTTATTGCAAAAAATCATAAGTAACATTACAGAGATATCCAATACGTCACTTAAAGCTATGGTCACATAAAAATATATAAAATTTACTTAGGTATGTAGTAGACCTACATAAGCAGATTGCATTGGTGGCAGTGTTGTCTTGTAACCAACACAACAACACTCCTACAAGCAACTTCTGCCTTAGCCTTAGAGGTTTTATCTGCAATCAGCTAAGTACCTGCTGAAAATGCTCTCGCTGATGTGTTAACACTGTTTGACATAGACACATCAGGGAAAGCTGCCCGTCTATAAATAAATAGCAATAATTAATATGAATAATTTGGTTTTATGTTGGATAGAGCACATGCCTGCATTATTTTCTTTGTAGGTATTCTTTATTTTCTTTATCTTTATTATAGTAGCCCTTGGGTCATCTAGAACATTGCTGCCACCAACCCAAAGTCCTTCTCCGCTATTTTAAGGAGTTGGGCTGGCTGGGGTAAGGTTTAGCAGGGGGACAATGCACAATACACACCATCGCGGGACGTCAGTGCAGATCTTATTCCCCCAACACAATTAGAATTAGAATTTAGTAGCCCTTGGCAGAAATAGTGACACAGCTGCTGGCTTAGAGAATGCTTAGAGCATTGCTCTCTCAGTAACCTCTGCAATATCTCCAGATGATGAAGAAGACAGCGAAGCAGGTGATGCTGACGGAAGTCCCAGCCAAGGAGCTGGAGTACGACTACTCTCCCCTGCAGACGTTAGTCGGGGACCGGCTCGCTGACATCACGGCCATGGCGCGCGCCACCGCGCCCGCTCTAGTGCCTTTGCCTGACGGGTGAGTCTGTTGTAAGTCTGGGCTTGGTCGCGAGGAACTGGAACCTAGAATCACCTAGGTTTAAGATGCTTGAAATAACCCAAAGTTTGTCGCCATCTCTATTTGTTGACCTGAAATACTTGAAAAAATATAAGCCAAAGTTTGTCGCCATCTCTATTTATTGATCTGAAATGCTTGAACAAATATAAGACAAAGTTTTTCGCCATCTGTATTTGTTGACCTGAAATGCTTGAACAAATTAATATAACCCAAAGTTTGTCGCCATCTCTATCTGTTGACCTGAAAGTGACAGAGACAGAGACTTTTAGCAAACCGCTCAAAAGTGTTAGGTATTATGAATGAGGGGGCTACTATTTACAATAGTAAACAAGCCTGCACAACTACGTAAGTTCACATTGGTCATTAGTCTTTGATCCTGTTCACAGGAGTCCACCGAACCGCATAGCCATGAAAGAGCTGATCGAGGCGCTGATGTGTCACGAGTACATGGCGCTGCACCAGACGCTGTCGGCCGCGGGCCCCGTGTGCCCGCCCACCTTCCTGCTGCACTCCTGCGAGGCACTGGCGCACGAGGTACCATGCATTGCATGTAGGGCACGCCTGGAGGAACTTGTTGAGCCTTGATATCTCACGACTGCAGAAACATGGAAACATGATTCTTTTGTCTTTATGCAAACAAAACAAGCCTAAAGTATTTTCAATTAATAACCTTCCTGCCTCTCTCGTGATATCCACGATTTCATTGTCAACCTAATGCAGTCCAGGGCGCCTGCAAGTCGTCTCTCCATCTAGTCTGACGGCATCCTATACTACGTCCTCCTTGGAGCTATGTGGCTCCAATCTTACCTGAACCACAGAATAGTCATAAATACTACCCTGAAGGTCAAATCCCACACGAAATGTTGTTTTCGTTACGCCTATTTGTCTCTCTCTATTGTATGAAGAAAAGATGAAACAGCAAAAATACGTTACGTAGAAACGATTGAAACTAGTTTTTGTATTATCAATTTTCAATACAAAAGAGAGAGACACGCGTGCTCACTCGAAAACAACATTTGGCAGACGAAATGTGGTAGCAAAACTCCGACTTCGGGTACTGAACTATGAAGTCATTAAATTCTTGCATATGAATTTCCAAATGTGCTTATTTTCATTGCGTGTAAGTATCCTCAATCGTAAGACTAAGCATAGACCATAAAGAAAAAGAATAACAAATCAATACCTATGTATTAAAAATCAATAACAAGTAAGTAGTTTACTACCAAGAACCTGGGCGGATGTCTACCGTGCCTCACAATGTGATCCTATGTAATATTTGTTTGTTCTGTAGACAGTTTGGAAGAACCTGGTAAATCGCGGTTCATACGTGCCCATGTACGACGGCGACCTTGAGGGTCTCATCGGCGTGCGGCCGGAGAAGGCGGCAGGGAAACAACATCATAAGACTAAGGTATAAGTAGCGGCACGTAACTTTAGCGCTGACCGTTATAGCGGGATGAAGGGCGGGCGAGCGTAGTGCACCGATACCACACCCCGCGCACATTATTATTATTATTATTATTTATTTAATTAATTAAAACGGTTACACACCAATTACATTAATTAAAAATATAGAAGAGTATAAGAAAGCACATCCAGGGTACAGTCGCATTCACAATTGTATTGTTATTGACAGAATATCAGATAATGTTTTTCTTTTTCAACTCCCCATAAACTTGTTAAAAATTATGTCTTAGGTACCTACTATAAATCTTTGGACATTTTTGTCATTCTCTATTTGACATTACATGAAAATAATGTCATTATCGTTATTTAGATAATGAATAATTGAAGTTATAATTGTATCGCGTGCGCGACAGTACACATGCGCAGCTATCCCTTCCGCGTATCGCTCAGCGCTAGACTTACGTGCCGCTAGTTATAATGAAAAAAATTCTACCATACTTTCAAATTTCGATTTTGTTTTCAATAGTCTTATAAACTTTTGGTTTGTAACTAAACGGTTGTTGTTTTCCAGGAGGATAAGAAGGAGAAGAGCGAGGAGAAGAAGTGGTCGGAGCAGGAGCTGGCGGCGGCGGCGGGCGAGGCGCGCGCGCTGACGGCGCTGGCGCTGAAGGGCGTGCTGAGCGGCCACAACGTGCTGCGCCTGCGCACGCTGCTCGACCTCGACCCGCAGCTCGTCTACGAGGTCGGGGTCACGCCGCAACAGGTCACTACTATTGACATGACAACATCTTATAATTCGATGGAGCCGGCTGCACGCACGAAAAAACATGACGTCATGCGGCGTTACCTCGCTCTGAGGCGTTTCATTTAAGGCTTGAAGTGCAAGCGAGAGCGCGGAACGAGCGACAAAGGGACACAAACGGCCTCCGCGTTCGGCTTATGACGTTGCTTGTCTCGTTCAACTATCGTCAGTAACCGACTTTACAGGCAACCGATTTTTTTTTTCATCCCACCAGCTCTGAAAATGTGTTTTTGCTGTTCGATATCTGAGTGCAAAAGTCGTTTTTATCCGCTAGAGGATAAAGTAAATTTGAATTTACAATATCGTGTTCAATAAGTTTGTGAATACACAACCTATTTACTTCTACCTCCATGGTGCCGAACTTATCACACTACTTTTAGACCTTTTTAAATTTTTATAATGTCCCAAAAGTTAAGAGCCGAGCGGGATTTGAACCCGCGACCTTCCCCTTTTTAAATTTGTTAAAAACTCATACTCGGAACCTTCTTGGTGTGTTACTTTTAGTCGCGCCATGGTCTTTTTTGCATTTAATCATTTCCTCGCTGAGGTGGGATGAAAAATTACGTGTTGCACTCGAGTGCAAAGATTTTTCACCTTGTGCTCTTTTGATTCCTTCGCTTGCTCGGTCATCAAAATTGAGCACGCGGTTAAAAAGCAGCTTTGCACTCTTGTATAACAAATAACTATTTCATCCCACCAGCTCGAAAAGTGTGTTTTTGCTGTTCAATATCTGACTGCAAAAGCCGTTTTTATCCTTTAAAGGATAAAGTAAATTTGAATTTAGAATATCGTGTTCAATAAGTTTATGAATACACAACCTATTTACTTCTACCTCCATGGTGCCGAACTTATCATACAACCTTTTTTATTTTGTGAAAAAGTCGCACTCGTAACCTTCTTGGTGTATTTGTGAATTCAAAACACCATTAAACCTATTCACTTCTACCTGCATGGTGCTGAATTTATCATACAAACTTTTTAAAAACTCATACTCGGAACCTTCTTGGTGTGTTACTTTTAGTCGCGCCAGGTTCCTTTTTGCATTTTGTCATTTCCTCGCTGAGGTGGGATGAAAAGTTACGTGTTGCACTCGAGTGCAAAGATTTTTCACCTTGTGCTCTTTTGATTCCTTCGCCAACGCTTGGGATTCTAACTTTTAAACCACTCGCTACGCTCGTGGTTAAACTTTAGAATCCCGCGCTTGCTCAGTCATCAAAATTGAGCACGCGGTTAAAAAGCAGCTTTGCACTCTTGTATAACAAATAACTATTCTTTACTTTGTTTTTCGTTCCAGCTGCCCGACCTGGTGGAGAACAACCCTCTGGTGGCCATCAGCGTGCTGCTGAAGCTCATACACTCTCAGAACATCACGGAGTACTTCAGCGTTCTCGTCAATATGGAGATATCACTGCACTCTATGGAGGTCGTCAATAGGTTTGACATTTTTACTTAACGACAAACAACCCTTTACTTAAGGCCTGCGCACACCTAGGTCGCTGGCGTCGGCGATCAGTGAAACGCTGTCAAATTTGATAGCGTTTCACTGCTAGCGCTATCGCTATCGCCAGCGACTTATATAGGTGTGCGCATGCCTTTACTGCCGTTGCGCCACAACAGTACAGTATAACACGACTTTATTTCTTCTTCTTCTTATCGTGTCACTGATTCTTTTTTTAAACCAGTGTGATGAAATGATTTTAACGTGCACTCCTTCACGTGCACGACTTTCTTTTATATCCATGTATAGATTGTTTGATGTATTGGTCAGGCTAACAATATCGGTAGACCTGCCGGTAGAGTTCGTGCACCTGTACATTAGCAACTGCATATCGACGTGCGAGACCATCCGCGACCGCTACATGCAGAACCGGCTCGTCAGGCTCGTCTGCGTCTTCCTGCAGTCGCTCATCAGGAACAAGATCATTAATGTTAAGGTCAGTTACATATCGACGTGCGAGACCATCCGCGACCGCTACATGCAGAACCGGCTCGTCAGGCTCGTCTGCGTCTTCCTGCAGTCGCTCATCAGGAACAAGATCATTAATGTTAAGGTCAGTTACATATCGACGTGCGAGACCATCCGCGACCGCTACATGCAGAACCGGCTCGTCAGGCTCGTCTGCGTCTTCCTGCAGTCGCTCATCAGGAACAAGATCATTAATGTTAAGGTCAGTTACATATCGACGTGCGAGACCATCCGCGACCGCTACATGCAGAACCGGCTCGTCAGGCTCGTCTGCGTCTTCCTGCAGTCGCTCATCAGGAACAAGATCATTAATGTTAAGGTCAGTTACATATCGACGTGCGAGACCATCCGCGACCGCTACATGCAGAACCGGCTCGTCAGGCTCGTCTGCGTCTTCCTGCAGTCGCTCATCAGGAACAAGATCATTAATGTTAAGGTCAGTTACATATCGACGTGCGAGACCATCCGCGACCGCTACATGCAGAACCGGCTCGTCAGGCTCGTCTGCGTCTTCCTGCAGTCGCTCATCAGGAACAAGATCATTAATGTTAAGGTCAGTTACATATCGACGTGCGAGACCATCCGCGACCGCTACATGCAGAACCGGCTCGTCAGGCTCGTCTGCGTCTTCCTGCAGTCGCTCATCAGGAACAAGATCATTAATGTTAAGGTCAGTTACATATCGACGTGCGAGACCATCCGCGACCGCTACATGCAGAACCGGCTCGTCAGGCTCGTCTGCGTCTTCCTGCAGTCGCTCATCAGGAACAAGATCATTAATGTTAAGGTCAGTTACATATCGACGTGCGAGACCATCCGCGACCGCTACATGCAGAACCGGCTCGTCAGGCTCGTCTGCGTCTTCCTGCAGTCGCTCATCAGGAACAAGATCATTAATGTTAAGGTCAGTTACATATCGACGTGCGAGACCATCCGCGACCGCTACATGCAGAACCGGCTCGTCAGGCTCGTCTGCGTCTTCCTGCAGTCGCTCATCAGGAACAAGATCATTAATGTTAAGGTCAGTTACATATCGACGTGCGAGACCATCCGCGACCGCTACATGCAGAACCGGCTCGTCAGGCTCGTCTGCGTCTTCCTGCAGTCGCTCATCAGGAACAAGATCATTAATGTTAAGGTCAGTTACATATCGACGTGCGAGACCATCCGCGACCGCTACATGCAGAACCGGCTCGTCAGGCTCGTCTGCGTCTTCCTGCAGTCGCTCATCAGGAACAAGATCATTAATGTTAAGGTCAGTTACATATCGACGTGCGAGACCATCCGCGACCGCTACATGCAGAACCGGCTCGTCAGGCTCGTCTGCGTCTTCCTGCAGTCGCTCATCAGGAACAAGATCATTAATGTTAAGGTCAGTTACATATCGACGTGCGAGACCATCCGCGACCGCTACATGCAGAACCGGCTCGTCAGGCTCGTCTGCGTCTTCCTGCAGTCGCTCATCAGGAACAAGATCATTAATGTTAAGGTCAGTTACATATCGACGTGCGAGACCATCCGCGACCGCTACATGCAGAACCGGCTCGTCAGGCTCGTCTGCGTCTTCCTGCAGTCGCTCATCAGGAACAAGATCATTAATGTTAAGGTCAGTTACATATCGACGTGCGAGACCATCCGCGACCGCTACATGCAGAACCGGCTCGTCAGGCTCGTCTGCGTCTTCCTGCAGTCGCTCATCAGGAACAAGATCATTAATGTTAAGGTCAGTTACATATCGACGTGCGAGACCATCCGCGACCGCTACATGCAGAACCGGCTCGTCAGGCTCGTCTGCGTCTTCCTGCAGTCGCTCATCAGGAACAAGATCATTAATGTTAAGGTCAGTTACATATCGACGTGCGAGACCATCCGCGACCGCTACATGCAGAACCGGCTCGTCAGGCTCGTCTGCGTCTTCCTGCAGTCGCTCATCAGGAACAAGATCATTAATGTTAAGGTCAGTTACATATCGACGTGCGAGACCATCCGCGACCGCTACATGCAGAACCGGCTCGTCAGGCTCGTCTGCGTCTTCCTGCAGTCGCTCATCAGGAACAAGATCATTAATGTTAAGGTCAGTTACATATCGACGTGCGAGACCATCCGCGACCGCTACATGCAGAACCGGCTCGTCAGGCTCGTCTGCGTCTTCCTGCAGTCGCTCATCAGGAACAAGATCATTAATGTTAAGGTCAGTTACATATCGACGTGCGAGACCATCCGCGACCGCTACATGCAGAACCGGCTCGTCAGGCTCGTCTGCGTCTTCCTGCAGTCGCTCATCAGGAACAAGATCATTAATGTTAAGGTCAGTTACATATCGACGTGCGAGACCATCCGCGACCGCTACATGCAGAACCGGCTCGTCAGGCTCGTCTGCGTCTTCCTGCAGTCGCTCATCAGGAACAAGATCATTAATGTTAAGGTCAGTTACACTTGACTGGCCTCTCATTTTTTCATTTCATACCAGTGGCCGCCCGCGGCTTCGCTCGCCCGTTCCCGTAATACCCCGTTCCCGTTGCTTTTTCGGGATAAAAAGTATCCTATCCTATGTCCTTCTCCCGGTTTTAAGCTACCTCCCCACTAATTTTCTGCCAAATCGGTTCAGCCGTTCTTGAGTTATAAATAGTGTAACTAACACAACTTTCTTTTATAAATTTCATATATTTTATTCCAGTACGATAACATGGTACAGTGGGATACAGCTCAAGTTACCTAAAAACAAAGAAAAATGACGCTTACTGCAAGGACATAAGAGCTAGCAGTGTATAGTCTGATAAGTATCCTTGTGTACACTTGGAAAAGTCAAAATAAATCAACAATTTTGATAATAAAAAATAAACTATTACAAAGAATAACAAAAAAAATAATAATTATAGTACAAAATATTGTGAAACATACATTTAGGGCGTGTTTAAATCATCAGCGAGTGCTTCGTCAAGAGTCTCAGAGAGTCTCTGAGAGCTGAGAGAATCTCAGTTCTGTAGTTAGTAGCTCTACCATCTGCGCCGTAGGTCGGTCGATCCCCACACAGTACAAATATTAGATGAACAGGCAACAAACTATGGCTTGGTTCTTACAGTTTTTTGTAATGATCCTTTTCACAATAAAAATAGCATTGAAGTTCCAGTCAGCCTGTGTAAGTTGCTGGAAATAGGTCTCCCGCTCCCAATTTTTTTTTATGCTGCTATCTAATAGAATATTTATGCTTATGGACCACCTAATGCTTAGCTTAAAACATTTCCAGAAAAAATCTGAGCCCACTCCATTCCCTGGCTTTCCGCGAACTTTACAATGGCGTCTGAAATACTGTAGCGTCTAGGAAAAAACCTCAGCCTGAAGCCTTTTTTTATTGAACATGTTACTTTTACAGGAGCTGTTCATCGAAGTGGAGGCGTTCTGCGTAGAGTTCAGTCGAATTCGAGAAGCAGCCGCCCTCTTCCGCCTGCTCAAGCAATTAGACTCGGGCGACGCGCACAAGGAAACTAAAGAAAACTAGTCGCTTGTTCCACTCGCCACAGAGTGGGTGCATTGAATACATACCGAATGGCGAATAAACAGAAGGACATTGAATAACATTACTGTGACAAAATAGCTATTATACCACAATATTGATACTTATTGAGTCACGATTAAGCGTCCCAAGAGCGGACGTGCAACTTTCGCGACTACATACAAACCAAGGAGATTGAAAATCCATAATGGAGACGAAATGTAATTAGTTAAGCTAGTATTATCGTGTGCCGAGTTTAATCTGTGGTAAAATGTATGGAAATGCTGTCACCTGTCAAATCCCATAAGTGGGCGATCCATTGGCAAGCTAAAACCGACGAGCCTGCGAGCCAAAGGTATAAACCTACAAAGCCGCGGTCTTTTCGGTGCTCCATTGGCGGTTTAGACATTTGGCTCGCAGGCTCGTCGGTTTTAGCTCGCCAATGGATCACCCACTATAGGCTTTTGATAGAAAGTTCCAGCAGCGGCACGCTCAAAAACCCGTTACTGCACGTCTATATTGCGCAGCGAGAGGTTTCGTAAGTTTATGATAGAAACCCACTAGAAAACGGACACGTAAACAGTGAGCGCAACTCACCTATTTTAAGATTTACATTGAGTTGCGTCCCCTGACGTGCGAGCATTTTTCTCTGTTTATGTTTGGACATGTTAAGCACCCTTGGCGGGCAGGTAGGGCTGAGTAGTCTCGTGACTCCATACAAAAACGAACTCGCATGACACCAAGGTTTAACAACTCAATACAAATCTTAAAATAGGTGACAATGCTCTTTGATTTAGTGTGTATGAGGCCCAAAACGGGTGATTTGCTAATTCAAATTTTAGGAGGAACTATCATGTCGGCAGAACAATATTTCATCTGTAATTTTGGATAATATTACCAACACTAAGGATTATGTTTTCATTTGGACAAGGGTTAAATTATAGCCGTCCTGGTTTTTTCAGTTCAAAATAAGAGACAGGAATATTTTTAGCTGTTGAATTAAGTTCAAGATGGTGTAACTAATAATCTAAGACTTAATGATGTATTGCGGTTTTGGGACACTAAAAACCAAATGCATGTTTTGAAGGCTTAATATTTTCTTTAATTTTTGATGTAATCATAAATTGTTCAGGCAATGCGATGCAGAAATTGACGACCAATCATGTCTCAGTTTAAAATTACATAATTTGATTGATCTATAGAATTCGTCAGTAGAAACTAGAAACGCATTTCTGCTTAAGCCTAAAATGTAGTTGCAATGTAAAAGTACAAATAAACGAACAAAAGTTATAAGTTAAAATGGCGGACAACAAATTGTTGCAGAGTGATTTACACCCCAACAATAGTCACCAAGTGAATCCCTAATTTTGTGTCCATGTTGGACTATCACTCACCAGTAAGTCTACAGTTGTAGGTATCCATGTCTTTAGAGACTTGTGTGACTAGGTACTAAACTAAGTATTTATTAAAGCTCCCTATTCTTAGTCCTTATTAGTATAAGTTTTTTCTACTTTAAGACTTTCAAATAAAAAACCAAAATATGACATTATATTTTATTATATCCCATTAAATACATTATGTATCTACTAATAACTAATCAAAGTTTAAGAACTAATCTACCTCTTCTAGCTCTTCCAGTATTTTCCTGATTTCCTCATTCTCAGCCAAGTCTAGAGGAGTCTGATCGTCTTCATCTTTTATAGATGAAGCTCCGGCAAGTATTAGGATCTGAGTGGACTCTACATGGCCGCATGACGCAGCATAGTGCAATGCCGTCTGCCCTGAGTTGTCAACAGCATCTACGGGGCACCCTCCATCTAAAGCAGCGTGCAATGCATCTGTTGCATCTCTATCAGAGGCCCAGTGCAGTGCTGTCAAGCCATCTTCATCTGTCTCGCTCCTAAGCTCAGGGTGCTTTGTCAAAAGTTGTCTGACCCTGTCTCCACAGTTCTCTCTGGCAGCATCCAGCAAAGACAGCTCGTGGTGCACTAGATCAGGCTCAGGAGAATAACGTAATGACGACACAGCCACCCACAAGTCATTTGTACTAAATTTGCTTGTTGGTGGCTCACAGGACCATTCCGGATCATACTTCTGTACCAAGGCAATATATTTTTCCTTAGCTTGGTCACTGGGCATGCTTTCTAGTTTATTCCAAGCCTCCCATTTCTTCCGCCCTTTACCATCATACCAGCTGGGTTTAGGAGCCTCACAATTACCCTCCGTGCTCTGCTTGAACAACCCATAGAGCTCTAACAACATGTTGTTGTCAAGATTACCAGTGATCTTTCTTACGTGACTGCTTGCTTGGTTAAAAAGTACATCTAGAGGTGACATGTCATCCTCCTCGGAGAAATCAGAATCAGGGTACTCTGGAAGTGCTTCCGCCATCATTAATACTTACTATGTGTCACTAGTTATTCTGCACCTGCACAGTCAGGTTCAGACCTTCTAAGGTGTGTTGTAGCTTGTTGTTGACATCAGCAGTGGATGAGGCACTCACAAACTCAATGAAGCCGTAGCCCTTGCTGAGGCCAGTGGAGCGGTCGAACACAACTCGTGCACTCTGGACGGGGCCAAACTGAGCGAAATACTCTCTCAGCTGACGATGGCCAACCGTCCACGGCAGGTTGCCCACATACAGGCGAGCGGCTCTAGCTGTGCTGGCCATAACCTTACAATGCAACAATTTCAAGTAAATGCAACGACCTGTCGCCGATCAACGCCCTGTAGTCCACCCCGGAGCTCTCCGCGAGCGAATCCAAGTCGAGCAATGCGCCCTTCAGTCCCCACTTCTTCAGCAGAGCCTCAATGGACCAGTCCGCGCTGCGCTCCTGGTAAGAACACAAAAATCTCGCGTCAGTACCGTCTAGGAGGTAAGCGACCGTAGCCAGGACTTCCTCAAACTGGGATGGTTCGTAGAAGCAGTCCGACGCCAGTAGCAAGTCTACGGGGCGGAGGTTATGGACGTCGGTTAAAAAGAGGCCCCAGGCGAGGCCTAGGATCTGGACGTCGCGGTCGGGGACTAGCCCGTTGGCCTCGCAGCAGGCCGACAAGTGCCGCAGGGAGCGAGGGAGCGCGACGCTGTCGGAGAGCGTGACGCGCGCGCCGCACTTGGCGGCGAGGATGCCGGGCAGGCCGGTCCCGCAGCCCAGCTCTAGGACCCGCAGTCCGCGCAGATGGCGCCGCTGCGTCCACAGGTACCAGGCCAGCAGGGGCGCGGAAGGCCACGTGTAGAACGAGTAGCCTGCCGTCAGAAGCTCCGGGATAACAACCTCAAGATAGTCACCTCGAGTGTCGCCGTTACTCGTTGCTTTTCCGCGGAACACAAACTTCTTCAGTTGACCACTCACAGGTCTACCATCGCTCATTGCATAAGAATTTTACACGAACTAGAAGATTTCTTGACTTTTGTTGATTTTGGAAATTTTTTTGCTGTCAAACTTCTGTCAAAAATTCCTGTGAGTATTGCCGTAGCATGGGTAAAAATATCTACCATTCTTAGGTATTTAATTTTATTACATTATTTTATTTTGCTAAACAGTCTGATCCTATTTTGTTCAATTTTAGTTTCTATCTTGATAGGTACAGTAAGTTAAATACATCACTCATGTAGGTGCACTTTAGATGGTAAGCCGCGATAATATTGATAACTTTCTACCAAGTGAGGCGCTACTTGAAAAGAGTTGGTATCCCTAATTAACAATGATCACAGATTACCACCAAGTTAGTTACTAGTTGTTAGCAAGTTGTTATCATCATTAATCAGTTCCTCCGTTCGTTCAGTGGTGGTAGTCAGTCAGTCATTTCATTCTGAAATCTATAACTTTGTGTAGGCCTAGTTCCGTAAAAATTTTAGGTTTTTGTTTTTAATCTATAGCCCACACACCATGTCCGCAGCAGTAAAAGGTAAGTGATCTTAGCTATTGCTCGATTCTATGAATTGAATTTAACCAAGCTCGTATATTTTTCTGCCAGGGGTCAAACTCCAATTTTATGAAAATATGTTTGAATCTTAATTAATCAACGAATCCGTAATTGAATAGCTACTAATAGCTTAGGTAATATAGGTAATGTATAATGATAAGCTCTTCGCGTTTTATCTTGAGGCATACTTACTTCTTTAGCTGCTGTTTTGTTGAGTTCAGTGACCTTAAACTTAACACTGACTATGTACCACCTAGCTATGTACCTACTCGGATTCATTATCAGCCAACTGTCTTAGGTAGTATTCTACTTCCATAGGTACCTTGAACTATGGAAGGTGGAGGGATATTTCTTTGGCGGTCTAAGAGTTTTGCATGCGTTAAAACACCCCTCCGCTTTCGTTCCGCGTTCATTTTACAAAGCGATACCTTTACGTCCTTCTCATAGGTCCATCACAAGACATCCTAGCTGTACCTATCGTCAGGTATGTAGGTATAACTTCCGTGTGCTTATAAATATTCTTCCCCAGGAGTTTTCATAGTCGGCGCTAAGCGCACGGCTTTCGGCACTTTTGGTGGAGTCTTCAAGAACACCTCGGCCACTGAACTGCAAACAATTGCAGCTGTGGCCGCGTTGAAGGAGGCTGGCGTGAAGCCAGAGCAAGTGGACTCCGTCATTGTAGGACAGGTCATCGCTGTGAGTATCCAAGAAGTTGGCTTCTTCTCGTGTCAGTTCTTGCAAGCCTGACACGAGAACGCCTGTTGCGAGCCTTGCAACAGGCTGCTTTCGTGTACTATAGTTAGAAGTAAACAAGTTGTCCTCGGATAAGTCAAAAAACGTGAAGAGTCTGAGCTAACAAGTCATTCAGCTGATATTTTTCTTGCCCGGTACTTGTCCCCCAACATAAATATATCCTACAGACCCACTTGAATATAAATGGTTTCGAAGAGGTTACGCATTAGAATCTCTTCCCTAAATTCATACCTTTAAGGAATTTGGGCCCTTAAGGCATTTTGCCTTTTTTGCAGATAATACAAGTATTTGTTTTGCCGCATCCATAGAATGCAAATCGTAAGTTGGTCTCCAGGTCTTCCATTGTTCTAAGTGCACTTTTCCCCCAGGCTTCTCAAGTCGATGGTATCTACACCCCCCGGCACGCCGCCCTGAAGGCCGGCATCCCCAAGGAGACCCCCGTCCTCGGCATCAACAGGCTATGTGGATCCGGCTTCCAATCTGTCGTCAACAGCGCTCAGGTAAGATTCTATTTGGCTGAAAATTGGTGGGGAGCTAGCTTAGAACCAGGAGGAGAACTTTTGCTGCTGTAGCACACAGAAACACGACGCACTTCTCCAGTATCGATCTATTTGTATCTTTTTTCTTTTAGTGTCCTTGTTTTTTACTGGTTCATGTGTGCTTATGTAATAAATGCATATGTCTATGCATACTTTTTATCCCGAAAAAGTAACGGGAACGGGGCGAGTGAAGCCGCAGGCAGCCGCTAGTTCAATATATTAATCGATGGAATGCATATTTAGGCAGGCCTAGTATGATAAGAATACAAATGTTTACTTATTATTTAGTTAGACCTTTGTTCTGGGTGTGATCTTTAGACATCGATATAAAGATTTGGTGTTGCAAAATAGCATTATCTAATCTGCAACGTTGGCTTGTTTGTATTTTTTTGTAAAAACGTCGATAAAACAAATCCGAACTCTTTGGACTTTCAACTGTTTCAAAAATAGGGCTTCAAATTGTGCCAGAGGGTGTGCTTTTTTTTATAGACAACTAGCTGGTGGAACAAGCATATGACCCACCTGATGCTAAGTAGTTACCATCACCTATAACAAAGCCTTGAAGGTCACGTACTTCAGGAACGTGCCTTACGATGCACTGCCCTGCGTCCATCAACTTCAGGCACACAGATGATCCGCCTCAAGTTGATGGACGACCTCAAGCGATATGTTTTTACCCATCATATCGCTATACTAATCTACGCGCCAGTTCCACACGACCAAGCTTAGAAAATATTTGTTCCTACCCTCAATAGAATGATTTCCCTAGGACATCCTAACCGGTGCAGCTAAGATATCCCTAGCCGGTGGCGTGGAGAACATGTCTCAGGCTCCATTCGCAGTCCGCAACGTCAGGTTCGGCACCGCCCTGGGATCCAGCTATAACTTCGAAGACACCCTGTGGGCTGGGCTATCAGACTCCTACTGCGGACTGCCTATGGGCATGACGGCTGAGAAGCTGGGGGCTCAGTTTGGCATCACCAGGGATGAAGTGGACAGCTACGCTCTAAAATCTCAGCAGAAGTGGAAGAAATGTGAGTAGAAATTTCAAGAAGTTTATTACTGCCTTTCATTATTCGTCCACTGCAGGACATAGACCTCTCTTATACATTTCCAGGAAGAACGATTCTAAGCCCTCTCCATCCACGGACTTCTCGTGTTCCTAACAATGTCATCGGCCCATCTGGTGCTTGGAGGATAGATCTGGTGCAGCTAGCATTACATTTTACTTCTCCACGATGCTGACCGGTATCGGTGCATGCAACATAATAAACTAGGTCCCGTTATTTGACTTTCCATTTGTTTTTATTACTACCACATGGGACACGGTATAATCTAGCCTTCACTTGATAGATACTAGGGCATGCTCCCGGGAAGTATCAGTATCGAAAGTACCGGGAATTATCGCTGATTTTGAACTTTTCCAGTACCGGTTCTCCACGAAGGAATTCCCGATACTTTCGATACTTTCGATACTGATGACAATGTTCAATTTTTGGTGTTTTCTAGTACGATATAAATAAATGTCGATAAAAAACACTAGCTATGCGTTCAGTTTCACTTTTCTGAATACATTGCTAGATATTTTGACAAATTACAAACCTATATTTACATCATTCAGATAAAATTTCGGACAAGTCAAAACGAAAATGACATGTTTATTTTACCTGAATTGAAGATTGTTCAATATTGTATTTTAGTTAGATGTTCGTTACTATTTATGGCAAAATCTGTTAGAAAAAGAACGAAAATAACATGAACGGTTTTCTTTACGAAAGATGGAAATGTTTTTACATTCAACTTACGCCTTGCTGATATTTCGCTATATCTTTGCTGAGCTGATTTAGTTAGATAACATATACATAGTTTGTTACTGTTAGTTCTAACTGATGATTTATTTGATGGATATTCGATTTAACTTTGATATAACCTAGCTCTGATTTTTGCATGCACGCACAGAGTAGTTTTAGTATTATAATAATGAAAAAATACGCGAAATAAATGAGAATATTTCGTGTATTTCGTGGTTGTGTGTGGGTTAATTTACGGTTCTGAATAAAAAAATATATCTCAATAATACAAAGTGTTTTTTCAGTAGGTTTTCTTTCATTGTATATCTATACGGTCAGTTTTATTAAAAAAATTTAGTCAGTATCGAAAGTATCGAAATTCCCGGGAATTCCCGGTTCCGAGCCCAGTATCGGGCGAAAATTCCCGGTTCTGAGAATGGTTCCGATACTGCATGCCCTAATAGATACCCAACATTATTGTTACCCACCTATTTACCTACTATATTTTTATTGCCTCGCAAGTTTAGGTAGATTACCCAAGTTGAGCATGTTGAAATATTTTTTATTAATTCTTCATACATTCTAATATTTTGTTATTATTATGACTATGGTACACACAAGTACCCTAAACAAACATTATTGTATTTTTTGAACTAGCTGATGGAACAAGTATACAGGGTGTCCCATAAGTCAACGTCCAGCCAAAAACGGGCGATGGGCCAAGTCATGACAGTTATCAGAAAAATACAAAAAAAAATATGACTTGGTACATCGCCTGGTTTCGGTTGGACGTTGACTTATGTGACACCCTGTATAAATACGTGGAAACCATCGCCTCTAACAAAGCATTGCCTCGTGGGTCACGCACGTCAGGAACGTGCCCTACGTTCATCAACTTGAGGCATACAGATGTTCAGCCTCACGTTCCAGTAATTTCACCGGCACCCACACCCTTCAAACCGATACACAGCAATGCTGCTTCACGGCAGAAATAGGTCTTTTGTGGTGTTATTGGGAGGGTCCGTAAAGTCAAGCTTTCGTTTAGTCTATTGTAAAAAAATCATAAGTAACATTAGAGACATAAACAATACGTCACCTAAAGCTACGTACAAAAACAATTGATATACCTACTCTCATGCATGATTAAGATGTGTTTATAGTACCACGTCGTATTAGTACTGCCTTACAAAGAGGCATAAGGACAAACTGTGAAACTGAAACTACATATGGCTATTGTGCTGAGTTGGCGCTCAGACCACACTATCCCTTGACCATGAAGATGTAGGATTGAAAGAAACTTTGTTGGTAGCCAACGACGCCGGTGTCTTCAAGGCGGAGATCGAGCCAGTAACCCTGACCGTCCGCCGCAAGGAAGTGAAGATTGACACGGACGAGCATCCTCGCCCGCAGACCACGCTCGAGGGGCTGCAGAAACTCAAGCCTGTCTTCAAGAAGGATGGACTCGTCACCGCTGGAAGTGCTTCTGTAAGTAGCCTGTCGTTCTACTGGAAAGTCTACTAGGCATCGGATAGAGTAGGTTTGGGATCAAAGGAGTTAGGAAGCTAAACCTCAGACACGAAAGCTGAATCTTAGAACCACCGTGAAAACAGGTCGCTGTCCCTAGAACAAAAAACTCTAGACTAACAAAGTCTGAAAAAAAATCTGCTGAGCTGCCCTCGTAGTCATGGAATGCGAAGGCAGCAACCATTATAACAAGTCACCAAAAAATAAAACATGGAAACCCCAAGGGCAATAGTCTCGTTAAGGTGAGCGCTCGCTAACCAGTCGCTAAGTCTATAAACATAACTTAGCTAAATTATTCGTCTCTTGGCTAAAAAAAAACATGGTAAAATCTGCAAACCTGCCGCCCCAGGAAGCTATTATGCTTTTGAAAAGAGTAAGACTGGCTAAATCTTACAAACGTCCGAAGGTACCAATTCATAACTGTAATTCATTTCTTCTCCAGGGTATCAGCGACGGCTCTGGCGCCATTGTCCTGGCCAGCGAGGAAGCCGCCAAGAACCTGAAGCCGCTAGCCAGGCTGGTGGGCTGGTCCTACGTTGGAGTAGACCCTAGCATCATGGGCATCGGACCTGTGCCAGCTATTGAAAACCTCCTGAAGGTGACTGGAGTCTCCATGAAGGATGTGGACCTTATTGAGGTTAGTACTGTTTTGCCAGGGTTAAAGATTTTGGTATACATAAGGAGATGTTATAGCCAAAGAGTCTGCATGATGCCCCATCCGATGATGATTGATGCCACTACGATAATGAACTTTCTAATCCTAAAGTATAAATTGAAGTCCTCCCAATTTTTTCCAAATCTGTCTGATACATACTTAAGTAACAAAAATAACTAAGATATTCTATAATGTATGCACCGAGTGGGATTTGAACGCACGACCCTCCCCTTGATACTGGGATGCTCTAGCCAACTGCACGATGGGAGTAGATCAGATTATTAAAACAATATGTTATTTTAAACCCGTTTTGTTCCACCACGTTGCTGGTGCGAAAGAGCTAGTGATACGACAAGAAGAAGATGTAAAGTAGGATGGCCAGTGTGGAAGTGGCAGACGTTGGAACGTTCATCCGTAAATTGATGATTTCAGACGGCCAATAACACAATATGTGTAATTTGCACAGAAGATAATTTGACCTCATATTATTGGGAATGACCAAAACTTAATCATATGGCAAAAACATTTTCAAATGGTTGTATAGTTTTTTCACAAGATTCAACTGTTTTTCCTAAACTTCCGGTTGATGGTCTACGCAGATGCGATTCAATGGTAAAACTATAAACGACAAACTTATAAAATTTTACTTTATAAAAGCTAATAACATGTATTAGTGCTTAATGGCAGAATAAACACGATTACTGTAAGTTTTCATTCATGAAAAAAATAATCAAAGGAGTAATTTTTAGCCACTTTTGGAGATATCAGACGTGTTAGTTTATGATGAAATCTGAGGTATTTTTGTTATTTTTTTAGCCTAGTAAATGAAGAAGTGTACGTTTTAAAACATGTTTGAATTTATTTTTTTATAACATGAATATTTATTTTACTATGAATTATTTCGTATTACTATATAATCGGCGCGGAATCAGGTCAACGCTCAGTGCCGGCCGAGGCCTTTCAGAGGTAGGACGTGCGTCGCTCCCGGTTGCTGCAAGCCGCAAAAAATGTTATTGTAGTTTCACGAGTTTATAGCGCTACTGGGACGTTTTGATACTTTTTATTGTTTAACAAAACTTTGGTGAGTTTTTTTTAGTATTTTAAAGTAATGGTGTTGCATTAACTTATTAACTTTAATTACCCCTGGTTTTTGGTACGCAAAAAATAGTTAATTATTTTTAATTTGTATTTCTGCTTAATGCATGTTTTCATTCTTTACTTTTATTTCAGATATGGCTAACAAAAGGCGCTATACAGGCTGTACATCACGAAAAAAAAGTAACAAGTATGTCACCAATTGCGAAAATTTTGTCAAGGCTAATTAAGCTAAAAGGTATGTTACCCAGGGGTTTCTTTTTACAACGTAACATGTTATAGTCAATTCCCATTTTTAACTGACTTCCAATCAAAAAGGAGGAGGTTCTCAAGTCGGTTGTATTTTTTTTTTTTTTTTTTTAATGTTTGTTACCGCATAACTTCGTCATTTGTGAGCTGATTTGAAAAAATATTTTTTTATCTGAAAGGTACTGCTTCCAGATTGGTCCCATTTTATTTTATTTTTTTTTAATTATTTTTTTAATATTTGTAACTGCATGCCTCCGTCATTTATGAACCGATTTAGAAAATTATTTTTTTATTTGGAAGGTTATTTTTACGTCCAGATTGTCCCAAACAAATTTGATTAAAATTGGTTTAGCCGTTTGACAATGAAGTCGGTTTCTCAAGTTTTTTAAACTTATAATTATTATTACACGGAGATAGAAGTAGTAATAATTTGCATTATGAAAATCATTATTGCTAACTTATCATAAAAAGTAACAAGCCGAAAAAAAAGGTTGAAATTAGCGGGTACTTTCAAAAAGTCATCCAGTCCGCAAGTCCGCACGATACCAAAGCTAGTGTTCGAAGCATGGAGCCACTTGCACCGAGTTGATGAGCTATTAAGATTGTAAAGTAATTAATTAATTTTGTTCGAAATACGTACATCAGTACCTACCTACTGCATATTTTATTGGGACTTATTGCATGCATTACTATATTATTTTTTTAATGATTTTATGTAGTTTCTTCTGAGTTCGCATTATGGTTTCGGTTTCTGACATATGCTTTCTTTATCATTGTTTTCTTTCAATTTATTATGGTTACAGGTGCTTCGCTGGGCGGACTAATTGAAAATGATGGTATCACTGAAATAAAATGTCCTAGTTCGGCATTTGGATTAGAGGCAGATATCGCTATTAGCAAAAAAAAAATTTAATTCTGGAAAATAGATGGATCCGTGAATCGACGCCATGACTGGTTTTATCAAATACAAGGGCAGCTGCACGTAACGAATAGAAATTACTGTCTATTTGCTGTGTGGACAGGCAAAAATTTTAAATTAAAGACAGAAAAAATAATTACTGACGATACATTTTGGAGCGAGGACATGGAGCATCATCGGCTAGTCAGTTTTTATAATAAATGTCTATTACCCGAAATTGTTGATCCCCGAAAAGCTAGGTCCAGGAAACTTAGAGACGATAAATATTAAAATTGTATTTTACACGAATTACATTATTTTGATTTATTTTAACCTAACCTACCTGCCCGTTTTTGCGTAAGTAGGTACTCATTCTACAAACTGTTGTACCTACTTACGAAAAATGAATACATACCCTACTAAGAGCTGGTAAAGTATCAAGGTGATTTATTCAATGCGGCGCATGATACGCGCTCCAACACAGACGGCTGTGTGCGTGCTAGGTGTAACTGTATAGCTAGGTGAGTAAATTTACCCAAACTTGAGTCACACCGCTCGGGATAAACGCTCTTAAAAGCACGTTATTTTTTTCCATTACATATTATTATATCACGCACGACCCTACAGTAGTCTTAAATCAAGAAAAATTCACAGACAAGAGTATAAGAAGAGTGTTTCTAAAGAAAATGATTGTCTTCCATCAGATCAACGAAGCCTTCGTAGCACAGACGCTGTCCTGCGCCAAGGCTCTGAAGCTGGACATGGAGAAGCTGAACGTGAACGGAGGCGCCACCGCCCTGGGACACCCGCTCGGCGCGTCGGGCAGCCGCATCACCGCCCATCTCGTGCACGAGCTCAAGTAAAATAACAGCATTTTCAGTTTAGCAACAAGGCGTTAAACTTTCTGCTCTACCCTCAAACTTTATAAAAAAATAGGTTGTCTGTAAAGTTTGTTTACTGACGATAGTTGAACGTGACAGCGATGTGACAACGTCATAGTAAAATACACAGATGTCGAACGCTGCTGAAAGCGGAGGCCAATTGTGCCTCTTTGTCGCTCGTTCCGCACTCTCGCTTGCATTTGAAACCTCAGAGCATGGTAACGTCGCATGAGTCATGTTTTTTCGTGCGTGCAGCCGGCTCCATCAAATTATAAGACGTTGTCACGTCAAAAACTTAATCGAACCAGTCTCTATTCAGTAGAACCACAAGGATCACTTGAATGGTCTTACAAGCTAGGTGAATCTAGACGCAGTTTGTTCACGTTTTTTTCTATGCAACCCTTCAAGCAATATCAATACATCTTCTCTAGCAATTAATAAAAGCCTTTCATTTACTGCCTTTGGAACCCTTCATTTCTGCTTCTCTTTTGTCTTCCTAAGCAGATCTGTAAAATGCGTCATTTATGCACCTTGTTTTTTTTCTCTAAAGTTATATTTTATCAAAATCTAAAATCTGTTTAGCAATGTGGAGCAAATGAGTTTTAAATTTTTTAACTCTGCTTGTGTGTTTCAGACGCCGCGGCCTGAAGCGCGCCATCGGCTCTGCCTGCATCGGAGGTGGCCAGGGTATCGCCATCATGATCGAATCCGTTTAAACATAACAAAAAAATATGATAAACATAAATGCAGTTGTCCACCATTCTACATCACGTAGAATCTTACCAATCGAAGAATAGGCATCATATATTCAAACGCACAATGTAAGAATGTTTAAATTAGGAATGAGAATTTCGTGCTTTTTGTCTGAAATAAAAAAGATGCTTAATTTAAGACGAACCAGGGTCTCAGTGGGTAGTGACAGCACGTGGTAAATGCTGTTCATTTTCTACGCACGTCAAAAATGTAATCACATGACCTCATAAAGTCAGATTAGGATTATGGGTCCAGTCTTAATCTTGTTTAAATTAATTATGTTGATTCTTTAACCATTTTAGGTGATATTTGCAAATAAATATTATGTCTATAAGAAAAGTAAAAATATTTTAAAGTATTTTTGTGAATTATACAATGTTGCTAGTACCTAAGTATTGAAATAAACAAATTATATACAAAGTGATGTTGTTTTTGTGCTAAGAAAAATAATACGCGTTATAATAAACGCGTCGTTTCTTCAATGGGAATATTTCCAATGAAACACTCGTCCACGTTTGTTAGGTTTCTATTACTCACACAAAACATTTCCCCGCAACCTCCATTAATTATCCCTCAAGATCCTTCTTTCTTTTATAGCGCCTGGCAGCGCGCCAAATACTTTGACAGATTGACAGATAACATACCTTGAACACAGATAATAGAGAAGAAAAATAAATAAAATAAAAAATAAAATAATGATCTTCGATCATTACGAGGCTGAAGAAAAGGAACTTAATTTGTCGGGACGTAATTTGAATTATGCCGCATTAAGATTAAGATGCTCGTGAGAATCCGTCTGGCGCAAATATTTTGGGCTATTCATTATTTATTAGGTATTCTAAGGTAGAATAAGCTACAAGTTTTTGTATAGATTTAAATATCCATTACTACCAAGACTTGTAATTAAAACATACGCATTGGTGGTGCCTAGAGTTACCGCCACGTCTAAAGAGCTTTTAGTCAGCAGAGCAGGTACGCTATCAAAAAGTAATTTAAGTAATATGTTCCCCGCAAACGTAGGCCCGTAATACATTCATGATATAAAAAAGGTGATAAGATTAGGTAGGTAACAAACTATACAATCTACTTCAGATAAGTTGTTCTAAAGTCTAACTGGTATGGTAGGTACCTATCTACTTTACGTGCTAAACAGGTAGAAAGATACGAGTATTTTTTGGACTTGCTTGATATATCTACCTATAGATAGTTACCTACCTACTACACACTCCTTTTGATAATAAACTCGGACAGAGTAGTGTAGGACTGGTTAGAGGCTGACGTGTGCGTCGTCGTTGCTTGTTTGTGACCTTTAAACATGGCTGTGGCGATAAATAAAGGTAGGTAAACATGCTATTTTCAGTAAAAAATCGTGTGATTTTTGGTGTATGTGCAGATATTCTGAGCAAAGATCGATAAATTGATCTAGGAGTGAAAAGACTAAGTGTAGAAGAAGCTGAATTTATGTTAAAAATATACTTACATTAAATTTAAAAAGTTTTAAGTAGTGATGGCTAGCATAAGACGTATGTACCTACTTAATTAATTTACAGCTGAGGGGTTACATGAAAAACCGTTTCACACTTTCTATAAATAAGTGCATAATAATGTAATAGTAGGCCCCTCTCTTCACA
The DNA here is from genome assembly GCA_947578465.1 of Thera obeliscata. Taxonomy (NCBI): domain Eukaryota; kingdom Metazoa; phylum Arthropoda; class Insecta; order Lepidoptera; family Geometridae; genus Thera; species Thera obeliscata. Next base: position 856,247 of record OX387913.1, read on the forward strand.
CACTGTGATAATTAACAGCAGCTGAATGATAAATACTTACATACCTATTAAGGACGCAATATCAAGCAATAACACGAACGTTAACCTCTGCGGATTTCATATTGTTGTGCGGTACGAGACTTAACCTTGACCGATCACAGAACTATTTGAACAAAGAGCCCAAACGCAAAATACACATTAACCTTAAACAGCTTATTAGTTAATTTAAACGTCGAGACCTTGAATATAAGAAACAAAAGTCAAAGATAGAAGTTCAATGTCCAGAAGGGCCATGACTTTTACACAATGCCAATAGGTAATATCTATGTACCTTATCTAGTTTATTCATGTAATTTCTTTAATCTATGCATAACAAAGGCAAATTAATTGAAACTATGTTTACAATTATGCTAGAACTTAATTGATTCTTCTTCAATTTGAATTTCTTACTACTTAAATATTGAAAACATGCCCAAAAACGAGTTCGTAATAAACGCCTTCAAGTTGCCGGAAACCGGAGACTAGACGGTTCATCATCATCATCAACCTATAATTGAGTCCACTTCTGGACGTACCTCCGTCTCTCCCAAGACGCGCCAATGAGCGCGGTCTTCCCCTCTTCTCCTCCAGTGCTTCCAACTAGGTAAATTTCGCAGATCGTCACCGCGTCGCCCCCCCTTTGCCGAAGGGCGTCTTGCACTACTTTTACCTAAACGCGGTCTCCACTCTAGTATTCATGACGTGGACGGTTACGTCAAAATAACCGTCATCAACAATCCCCAGGTATTTTCATAGTGGCGGCAAAGCGCACGCCTTTCGGAAAGATGGGTGGCAGGCTTCGCGACCTCCACCCGTCAGATCTTTTAGCTGCTGCAGCCAAAGACGCTTTCAAGGCTGGTAATGTTTCGCCGGCTATTGTAGACACTGCGAATATTGGACAAGTCTACACAGTAAGTACACTTTTGATGCCTATGGTTTTAGATTCTAGCAATATTCTAATTCCTTTAGCTGATTTACCTAGTTCAGCGTATGCTGGCCATATTGGCTTCAGAAAGCCTCCCGTTCAGATAGAAACAGTTATTTTTTATTTTTTAGATCAGTGTAACATCAGATGGAGGTCTGTCCCCACGTCATGCAGCATTGAAGTCTGGAGTGCCACAGGAATCACCTGTTCTTGGCGTCAATAGGCTTTGTGGCTCTGGTTTCCAGGCTGTTGTTAACAGTGCTCAGGTAATTTGATGACCGAAAACAGAATTGACTACAATCTTTACAAGAGATCAAATACCCCTCGTCTTTCAGGATATCCTAACAGGATCGGCCCAGGTTTCTTTAGCTGGAGGCACAGAAAACATGTCAGCGGTTCCGTTCTTAGTCAGAAACGCACGATTTGGCATTCCCCTGGGAGTTAACATTCCTTTCGAAGACTCGCTCACTGCAGCCTCTTTGGACACCTACTGCAACTTCACCATGCCTCAGACTGCTGAGAACTTGGCTGAGAAGTATGACCTGAAGAGGGGAGAGGTGGATCAGTTTGCGTTGCAATCACAACAGAAGTGGAAGGCTGGTAAGAGTCATTACATACACAGCGAAAACTTCAGCACCTATAGTGCTTTTAGGATCACCACTATGAACGAAGTTAGAACTTTTTAAAAGAAACCTGGAAACAACACAAAAAGAGCGTAAAATTCTAAATGCGTTGGAGATCTGGGATGTGAATTTAGTTAAAACTCTTCCTACAACTAGGTACCTCCGCAAACTAATGCTTACTATGCATACCTACTGATGAAAATGTTCTAGCCCAAGACAGTGGAGTCTTCAAAGCAGAGATGACTCCAATCACCGTGAAGGTTAAGAAGCAGGAAGTAGTTGTGGACACGGACGAACACCCAAGACCCGAAACCAACACTGAAGCTCTGAGTAAGCTGCCCGCTATATTCAGGAAGGGGGGAGTCGTAACTGCTGGAAACTCTTCTGTGAGTAAATAAACTTTTAAGAAAGTCACAGGGCAATTTCCTTGACTTACTTTTTGACCAATTGTCATTGGCATCATCACCATCAGCTTGAAGAAGGCCACTATTGTACACAGGCCTCCCCTATATATTTCCAGGAAGAACGATTTTGTACCCTCTCCATCCACCGTTCATCGAGTAGGTACGTGTCCTACGTTTTGTCTTCCAGTTCGTGGCAGTGGCAGTCATGACCTGCTCACTGCTACTTCAACTTGTTAATTTAACGAGTTATGTCAGTGGCCTAGGTTCTTCTGATTTCCTCATCTCTGATTCTTTAACGTAGTGAAGCACCCCATATAGCTCTCTCATTGTCATTGCTAATGCTAACCAATATTTTCAGGGTGTCAATGACGGAGCTGGAGCTATAATCCTGGCTAGCGAGGAGGCGGTAAAACAACACAAATTGACACCCCTGGTGCGACTTCTTGGTTGGTCCTTCGTTGGAGTGGACCCTAGCATCATGGGCATAGGTCCCGTGCCCGCTATCCAGAATCTTCTTAAAGTAACCGGGTTGAAGCTGGATGATATCGATCTTATTGAGGTAAGGAACACGTTTTACATTTCTTGTCTAATTTGGCTTCCTCAATTTTTACAGGGCGAAGTGGTAAATGTAGAATTCTTCAAAGGCTCTTTTTCTAAAAAGTTTTATAATAGCTATTCTGCTGTCTTGTATCTTCTATCTTCAACTGCAAGCACACAAAAGGCAGAGTTTTCCATAGTACCTAGGTATTCTGTTGGGTTTAAAAAAGAACCGTTCCTTCCAGATCAATGAAGCATTCTCCTCCCAGACCCTAGCATGCGCCAAGGAGCTCGGCTTGGACCAGACCAAGCTGAACGTGAATGGAGGAGCCATCGCGATGGGCCACCCTGTCGGGGCTTCTGGCGCCAGGATCACGGCGCACTTGGCTCATGAGCTGAGGTAGGCAATAATCGGGTTTTTTCATTCTTAGGTCATAAGAAACCCATAGCGTAGTAGGAGAGCTCTTTGTAAAGGGCTCGTCCGCCGGAAGCACACGCACGAGGGCCTCGTGACGAGGCAATACCTACTTTGTTATAGGCGATATCACCGCTTAAAGACAGGTGGGTCTTAAGCTTGTTCCATGAGCTACATGTTTTGAAAATCTGTTAGACCCTCTATATTTTTTGGTAGCTTTGTAGGTATATTTCACTACAATTATCTTTTTTGCAGACGGAGAGGTCTGAAGAGAGGAATTGGATCAGCTTGCATCGGAGGAGGCCAAGGAATAGCGCTACTTCTTGAGACTGTCTAGTTTAACCAAACATATCTAGGAATAAAGTTTTTACATCTTTCCTTTTACTTGTAAATAAAGTTTTATCAAATATTTCAAAGTAAACTTTTTTGTCAAAGTACCCAATTCTCGTTTTCTATTATAAAGTTAGGACCAATTATAAACAAACAATATTCTGAAAAAGTTATTATTTTAAGATGCAGATGGCTGGCAGTTACGAATCATTCATAAAATAATAGGTAGGTGCGTTACTATAACTAAGTATAGGTAGGTACTAAACTTAGTCTATTTAATAACTACCTACGATTCGTACATTCCAACTTCAATCTAAATTTACATGATACCGGTCTTAATATCAACAAATATTTTATTTGCCATGATAAAGAGATGATATAATATCTTTATTTTAGTGAGAGATTACGTCGTTTCGACACCACACGCTTTAAATTTTCAATTTTATTTCGTGCAATGCCGATCTCGAGCAAAGGTCAGTCACTCGTATCGTTTCCCATTCATATCGCCTGTCAATGCAGAGTGCTTCAATCAATGATTTGATAAATAAATACGTACATACCTACATTACATACCTCTATATACTTTAACCGTTTATTTGAAAAAAGAACAGCTGTTATATGAAATAAAAACAACTGTTTTTGTCGGGTGTTGTTCATGTTTTGAATGAGTCACGACTCATATTATCATGATATAGGCCTACGCCTATCGTAGATTAAGTAACTTCCGACGTACCTACTACTGAAAGAAGTGCTCAGAAGTGTGAATAAATTGTGCTATCCAACCCATCTCTATACATACATGTAGGATGTAGGTACATGTTACATTTTCAATTTATAAATACACACTCCTCATAATTTGGAATGTGTTATATTATAAGCCAGACACTCCCACAAAGTTGTGATGATTTCAGGAATTTTCATAATAGGCGCCAAGCGGACGCCATTTTGCCAATATGGCGGACCACTGCGAGAGTTGCCAGCTTCTCACGCATTTGCAGCAGCAGCGAAGAGTGCTATTGAGTCAGCCAGAGTGGATCCAGCTCTTATTGATGAAACTGTTGTAGGGAACGTTAACTGTGTAAGTAATATTATAAAACGTCTTTTCTTGGAAGCCCTGATGGAGATCGACAGATGATTTTTTTTTTGTAGCTTAGCCAATGCGATGGTGGAAAGACCCCAAGATACTGCGGCATATACTCAGGCGTGTCTATTGAGAAACCAGCACTGGGAGTCAGCAAGGCTTGTGGTACAGGACTACAGGCTGTTATCACTGGAGCTGTGGTGAGAACAACTTGTGCATATTTTGTTTTATTAGAAATAAGAAGATAGTTAAACTGCGTCATGAACTCAAACCATTTGACTATAATGATGATAGCTAGGAAAATCAGCAAATAGCAAGCAAGGTCATAGAAACAATATCTATTTCAGTAAATAATAATTTATTAACTTTCCAGGACCTTCTATTTGGGACTTCAAGGATCATCCTTACGGGAGGAACAGATATCATGTCCACTTTACCCATGTTGGTCAGAAATATCCGCTTTGGAACAGCCCTGGGAACACCTTATATTTTTGAAGACCACATACAAAGAGAGATGATAGACAGTTACAGTGGGTTGAGCTTGACCAGGATAGCAGAGGAGCTGGCGAGGAAATACAAGATAGATCGGAAGGAGGTGGATAAGTTTTCTCTGGGAAGCCATTTAAAGTGGAAGGCAGGTGATTAATAGTGTATGAAGTTTAGATTTTTGGATGAGCAAAGGTTGGTAGGTTCTACATTACTTCTTCACAACAACATTGATATAGAGGTACCTAATGATATAGGAAAGAAAATTCATAATTCCTGAAAATTATGAAATTTAACCAAAGTCATGGGTAGATATTTTATTACCATCAGAGGTGAACCATAACTGATAATGATTAATGATTACTGATTTAATTCAATTTCAGCTAAAGACTCCAAATATTTAGCTGATGAAATAACAAGCTTGACAGTGAACATCAAGAAGAAAGATATATTAGTTGATCAGGACCAGACTTTCCTAGAAACATTGAATATTGACCAGCTCAGGGAGCTGCCAGCATTACTGGAAGGTGGAATCGTAACTGGTGGTAATTCTTCTGTGAGTATAGTTCTTGTAAAGTGTAAGTACTTGTCATGGTGTAAACAGAACTAACAATGTAACAAATCAGAGGATGGAATAAAGACAAGGAACGCGGTAGAAAGAACGATCGAACTGAGGAAGCATGCATCTTCATTAATCTACGAGTTTCGTAGAGCCACTAAACGCAAATCTGCGGGTGAAAAATAATGAAGCAATAAGAGGAGGATGGTAATTTCAGAGTCCAGCTGACGGCGCTGCAGCATTACTCCTGGCCAGTGAAGAAGCTATCAAGACCCATAACCTGTCACCACTGGTCAGAATAGCTGCGTGGACATCTGTGGGAGTGGATCCGATCGATACGGGAATAGCCGCTGCGGTAGCGTTGGAGAAACTGCTGCATGAACAGAAGATGAAAGTCGAGGACATAGATTTATTCGAGGTAAATTCACTATAGAAGAAGAATTGACAACGTTTACAGTGCTAAAGATTGAGAAGCAATAGGCTAGCGTGGTTCGGGAAATCAGAAGCAATGCTCTTTTCACGTGTTTAAGGCCGATCATATTTCTTCTTACAGATAAACGAAACATTTGCAACACAAGCCCTAGCCACCGCAAAGGAGCTCAACATAGACCTGGGCAAAGTAAACGTGAACGGAGGAGCTCTGGCTATGGGACACCCTGTCTCGGCCACTGGGGCTAGGATGGCGACAACCCTCGTTTATGAACTAAGGTAGCCATTTTACACCAAGATTGTCACCTACCTACATCCAGAGACCTTTGCATCATGGCTGGTAGATCTGCCAGGCGTGAAGATTAAAAGCCCTATCGTAGTCCGTAAGGAAATTATAGTGTGGATTTGTCCTTGAAATCCCCGGTTGGAGTAAACGCTAGAACCGAATTTTATCTAAGTGCCGTGATGACTCATAGTAGACTAACACATTATAATGATCTTCACTGTTGTAGGCACGTGTACTATCTAAATATCCATTTACACATCTGGCTCATTCATTAAATACAAGACAAACCACACTCCCGCGAGGATGCGCGGGGTATTACCCACGCGGAGAGCGGAGGGCAGGGACGCTTTAAATTCCGAATGGAATTCAGCTCCTGTGCCCCTGTAAACTACTAGGAGTGGTCTCATTTTAAAATTTAAATGGTTAATATTATATGTATCTATAGGTAGCCACAAAATTTCGAATTTTTACACTCGCATTGGTTTGGTCGTACTAATGTGAGAGACAGTTATTAATGTACCGAATTGTAACAGTATAGTTTGTTTTTGGTTTCAGAAGACGTAAAGCGAGACGAGCAATAGCAGCCTCAAGCTGTGGAGGCGGCCAGGGAATAGCCATCATGCTGGAGACATTCTGATCTCCCTCCGAGTGAAAAGAAACTTGTGATTTTGGTCTAAAACATAGCTTAGACATTTTAAAGTGATATTTGTGATCTATTTGAATAAATACCGCCAAATTGAGTATAACAATTTAACATAAATTATTTATTTGAATTTAACTTATAATACATACAATTATAAATAAAATGATCTTATTAAACTATTGTCATTAAACCTTTAGGTGACTTGAAAATTTACTCTAATAATAATTACCTACCAAGGGATGGTAGAGTTCTATATAGTAAGTAACCTAAGAACATACAAAATTAATTCACAATTGTAGAACACATAACCAATTTCAGATATTTTTTACAGGTAAATTTACCTATTTTCAGAGTATTATGTGAAAAAGACCCCATACTTATGTGAATGTTGTGTTTAGTTTATAAACAAAAATTCCTTTCACAACACTTGGTTTGAAAGAACCAGTGATACAATAAGAAGTTTATACATGAACCCATTTATGTAAAGGAGTTATTGGTTTGTAACAGATTTTTCGAAGTCAAGCCAATAATTATAATACACTGTATTTACTGATGTGTATCAATCTACACAATCCTTACAACCTTAAAATCTAGAGTCCTACATGTTTCCATAGCACAAGGTAAAGTTCATATTAGATTTGCATAACTTTTACAGATGTATAGTAGCATGCTGTACTAACAGTTGGTTCTCCGTCACCATACTTCTTTGTTACGTGAGTGTTTCACCTTTAGTGACCTGAAATAAAACAAAATCATTGATTTGCCTCTGATTGAATGGCCTCTCAGCTCAGCTGGTTGAAGCTCTGCCTTCTGCACCATAGGTTGTGGGTTCGATCCCCACCGAGATCAAATCTTTGTGGTGAACACATTATGTTTGTCTGTCTGGGTGTTTTATTGTATTCCAAGTATGTATTTACAAAAAGGATATAAGAAATAAATCAGCCTTCCGGTTCCCATAGTACAAGCTTAATTTAGGGCTAGATAGTGTTGTACAGATTGTCTACAATATTTATTTATTGATCATTAAGGCAAAACAATAACTTCTGTAAAAAAGGATTCATAATCATACTTCATAAGCAATGCTGATTAATGGAATAGGAAATTGCGATGATTACTCACACATGCTTCCAAGTAGTCAATTTTTCTCTCCAATGATGTCAGTTTCTCGTTCAATGTGGCGAGGCGAGAGCGGCATGACATGTCTACAACAAAACATTAATAAAAGTTTGTACAGTAGACTCTTTTACGCCTATGTATCTGAAGTAATGGTGGTCCATTGAAACAAAGTAAAGAAATATTGAAACATGCAGATGGATCTGTCGTATATTAGTTATGTACCTACTTGGCGAACTGATGATCATTATAGTGGGTTCTGGAGGCAGACAAGCCAACTTACCAAATGAATTGAGGAAATCTGTGATCTTTTTTATGCTGCCCGTTATCACCTCAATGTACTCTCTATTCGCCCAGTCCTGCTGAATTTGTTTTTGAATTGTTTCTCTGGGTGGTGCAGACGACATTGCATATGAAGGTTTCAATTACTCAGGAAAGAAAACACTACAAATCTCTCCAAACACGCTCCAAAACCAAACTACAATTTATTCCGAACCGAACCGAAGTCGAAGAAGACCACAAACTAAAGGAAGAAGGCGAAGAAGACTGAGGACTGAGGGATGAATGAACTGGGAGCAGTGAGCAGTGCTGCCAGTGGCAGATAGTAAAATAACTGCTTTTGCGACGCCAAAAAAAAAAAAAAAAAAGATAGTAAAATCTAGTAAAATTTAAAACTCAAAAAAGTAACATTTTCACGAGAAAAGTAACATTACCATAAATTATGTGGAAAACGACACAATACTTTTCTAAGGCACTTTATTACATAAAAACTAAGGCACTTTCTTACACAAAACCTATAACATTCTTGGATGCGCTCCGATTTCACGATATTTTTTGAATGCTGGAAAATTGTTTTAACTTTTATTTTGTTGAGTCGTGTAATATGAGAGAGAGAGGGTAAAAACAAAAGTAACGTAAAATGTTACAAAAGGTCCCCCGTTTTGTGGGAGGGATGATGAAAACAAATAATTGGAAAAAACATTTTTTCAGTTTCAGTCATGTCAACGAAACGCCAATGGCAATGTCAAGCCAGGCAAAAGGCAAAAAAAAAGCAAGATCAGCTGTTTTCTGTTTTGTATTGGATTGCTAATTGAGAGGGAGCCGGAAAAGAAAAAATTCACAGAATTTAGAATATAACCCATAACATGGACGAAATTGAATACAAACTAAATACGAACAACAGCGTGCTTGTTGTGAACGCAATTGACAAACTAATTTCAGCCATAAAAACCAAGTTTAAGCCAGCAGAGCGTCAGCGTTTCGTGCTTGATAATGTGGAGCTGAAACTTTTGCGATTGAAATGCTCGTCGGAGGAAGCTGTGGTCAGCCTCACGGCGTGTCAGGGACTCTTGGCGCTGGTGGAGCTAGGGGTACTGGAGATAGCACACACTATGTCTACAGTTGTTACACTATTACCAAGCGCACAGTAAGCTGTTTATAACTTTTATGGAAATAAATTAACAGGGGGCACGGCTCAGTTAGTAGTAACCCTGCCATCTGCGCCGTAGGCCGTGGGTTCGATTCCCACTGAAAACAAATATTTCTGTGGTAATCATAGATGTTTATTCTGTCTGGGTGTTATATGGTATTCTAGGTAAGTATATGAATAAAAGTAGGTATATTAGTAATACCTATTACTCCCTCTGATCCTACGCTCTGATTACACTCTCTGATCCCTATCGTATAAGCTCAGCTTAGTTTGGGGCAAGATAATGTTAGGTACTTGTAGCTACGGTGTAAATTTAATTTGTAAACTTGTGTTTAAAAAAAAATCCTTTTTGTGAACAAATTAAAGTAAAAAAAAAACTTTACTAAAATTCAGTATTCAGAACTAGTCATAAACCTGTGCTTCTGATGTTAAATTCACAGCAACTATTCAGCCATTATCTCCACAATGGCAGGGCTCCTCATCCTAGACTTGAAGTCTCGACTCATGCCCGGGACTCCATACAAGTGCCAGTTCTCTCTCAAGTCTCCGCAGCACCCGTTCATAACTGTGCTGGAGAGGAACAAGAATGCCGAAGATGATGTTTTTGCACAGATGCAGGCGATGTGCAACCATCCTGATTATACGTAAGTTATTTTAAAACTTATAACACTACCACAAAAAACCTAAATACCTGCAAGGTAATATTGAGAAGTTCACTTTATGATTTTTTCAAAGCTTATGTCTCAACTTGTAAACCAGGAAAATTAAAGTATATCCTATTCAAATTCAAAAATCCTCTTTCTCTTAAAATCCATTGAAATGTTAGGGCTGCACTGATGCACATCGAAACCGATATACATACACTCAAAAATCATTGCCTTCCTTCAGGGTAGTCAGATAAAAATGGGATTTAAAATGTTATCTTGTTATTCTAGGGTGTCATCAAACAGCCTAGAACTCCTTCGTCCAGTGTTCCTGTACATGACTTGCAACCCAGCTCGCGAGGGCTCCGTGCGACCTTGGAGGCTGCTGCTGAGTCTACCAGCCACTCCACACCAGCGCTCCTTACTCATCGCCTGCTTAAGTTGTCAGAGGGTATGCTGATTATTGATAACTTTTTGGTCTGCTTTTCATACAACTAGTTGATGAAACATGTATATTGCCCACCTGATGTTAAATGGTAACAATGGCCCAAGTTGATTGATGCAGGGCATTATGGTACTGTCCTGACATGCTTGACCTGATCGTCAGATAGTCATTTATTTATGCATATTTTGCACTGGTCAGGTTACAAATATCATTACCTGTGAGACAATGCTTTGTTATAAAGATTCTAAAGCCTCATACTTGTCCGTAATTTCACTAGCTCTCTTAAGCTCGCACATATTGACATTTTGAAAGATATAAAAACACTGAACTTCTGTATTGAAAAGTCACTAGCAATGAATTTTGTCTCAAGTCACATTGCAGTAGACTGCCCCATAACAAGAGATATAAAAAACCCAGTGTCAATTTTATTTAATACTAGCAGCGAGGCTCGGTGTTGCCTGGTCATTCCAGAATGCTAATGAACATTCTTGAATGTTTAGGAACATTCTATTCTAAAAAAAATTGACAGAAACAGAAAAGTCCTTAGGTGATAAAAAAGGATGGACAAAGAAAAGCCCCTATTGGAAAAGGATAGACATAGTTTTTACAACATGTTGCCTTGATGCTGTTCCAATTAGTCGTAGCGTGATGTCTGATGTTATATAGCCTTCCTCGATAAATGGACTGTTCAAACAATCAAACTCTTCAGCTTTATAATATTAGTTTAGATTTTTATTTGATTCAGATTTGCAATCCAGCGTCCATTGAGCAAGCCTTCAGTGCATACTCCGCAGTAGCCGACGCCGCCATCTACCGGCGGGACGAGGAGTACGTCATGGCACTGCTGCCGCTGCTGGCTAGGATATCCAACGAGCTGGTGAAGCATGGGTAAGCTTGTATATTATGGGGTTTAAGTAGTCATAAGACCATTTTTTTTTTATGTAAAAGATAGACAAACGAGCGTTCGGCCCACCTGATGGTAAGCGGTCACCGTCGCCCATAGACACCGACAACACCAAGGGTGCTGTTGTTGCGTTGCCTACCCTGGAGAAGTTTTTTAACGTTTTTCTTGAAGCTGTTCATGTCAAGCTGCCGGTCCTAAGGTAGTGGATTCAAATCCAGTTCGGCACCAATTAGATTTTCTGCCCAAAAATACTCTCCAATGCCTTTCAGCTCAGTTGCTAGTAGCTTTGCCTTCTGAGCCGTAGGTCGTGGGTTCGATCCCCACCGAGAACATATATTTGTGTGGTGAGCACAGATGTTTGTTCTCTGTCTGAGTATTTTATCTGGCTTACATAGTACAAGCTCTGCTTAGTTTGTTAGATAATGTTGTGAGGATTGTCTATATTATTTATTTATTTAATGGTAAGGAAAACATCGTGAGGAAACCGTCATGTCATAGAGCCGAATAAGTTCGATAACATTTGTGTGTCGCACGAAAGAGCCTGTTAGAGGCGCACTTAAAATCCTTTCACCACATTAGTTCGTCAGAGCTAGTGACGCTTAAGCCCCCGTCACAAGACCGAGCCCTAAATTTGCTGTTTACTTATAGACGCGACCCTCGTCCATGCTACACGCTAATCGAGCGAGGCTTCTCCATCGGAGCTCCTGGACTAAGAGCGGCCGTCGGCTTGACGGTGCTTCTGCTGGCTGAGAACTTGCCTCGAGCTCCTGCTCTATACCTCCATGACACTTTTAATCTTTGTAAGTAGCAACACGAAGCAAAAAAGAGGGTTATGATTTTTTTGGCATATTTTGTGAAAATAGACATAGACAATCATTTATTTGCTACTTTGCACACAACAAACAAAACATGAGTAGATGAAAAAACAAGTTTATATAATAGTATAGGATCCCGCTATAGAAGGACCTTCACCGAGCTGGTTATTTAATGAAACGTATTTTATATTTATTTGAACATGCCATTAAATATATTCTATATGGGTTGCCTATCAAATTTCAGTCCAGGATATGATTAATTAATAATAAAAAAAACAAATGTTTTTTTAACTTTCCACCGGTTTCTAATTCTAATTCTAATTCTAATTGTGTTGGGGGAATAAGATCTGCACTGACGTCCCGCGATGGGGTGTATTGTGCATTGTCCCCCTGCTAACCCTTACCCCAGCCAGCCCAACTCCTTAAAATAGCGGAGAAGGACTTTGGGTTGGTGGCAGCAATGTTCAAGATGACCCAATGGTGACTCAGATGTGGATGTGGAAGGACAAGACTCAATCAGTTCCCTGAGCCCTGTCTTGCACCTCGCTTCTTCCGTTGCGGGGCAGTGCAGTACTACATGCTCCACAGTTTCTTTTTCCTGCAGGCAGCCGCGACATGAGTCGCTATCTGTTGCTCCAGTCTTCAGTAAGTGGTAGTTTAGGTCACAATGGCCCGTAATGATTCCTACCATCAATTTTAGATCTTCCCTTTTCATCCTAAGTAGGTTAGTTGTGATGTGCTTGTCCATCACTGGAAGCATCGTTTTTGTGTGTTTGCAGTCTGATCTGCGTTCCCATTGCTTTTGGTGCTCCTTCTGGGAGTGCATCTTCAGTCTATTTCTTATTTCTGCCGATGGGGGCTTGCAGAGACCTAGGTCGTTCGTGGTAGGTGTCTGTTTCGCACCCGCTCTTGCTAGGGAGTCGGCTTCATTGTTTCCTGAACACGAGCCGTGACTCTTTGTCCATTTTATTTTGACTGTATGTATTTTTGCTAGTTCTTGAAGCGCAGTGTGGCATTGTGCGACTGATTCTGATCTTGTGTCAGATCTGCCCAGTGCGTTAATGAGTGCTGCGCTGTCTGTTGTGAAGATTAGTAGTGTCCTTGCGATTGCTGTATCCGCGCTCGTTTTAGACTCTAAGTATGACCCCAATAGAATATGCAAACGTTAGGTTGATGTGGGGAATGAGTGCGACTTATTTTTAATATTATTTATAAGATCTTTTGTATCACCATTGAAGCAAATAAATGATTTATGATTATGATTTATGATTATGATTATGTTTGCCTATTTTTTTCCGGTCACAACTCTCGGGTAGCCAGGTATAAACAGGTAAATCGATACTAGCATTTTGCACCGGTATATTTATTGAATAAAAATACTGGGGTCTATACTTTCGATTGGTATAGAATTTGTTTAATAAACAAACCAGTGGAAAGTTTTTTTTTTTTTTTTTAATTATCAATTAATCATAATTATCCTGGACTGAAATTTGATAGGCAACCCATATAGAATATATTTTTTGGCATGTTTAATTAAATATAAAATACGTTTCATTAAATAACCAGCTCGGTGAAGGTCCTTCTATAGCGGGATCTTAGACTATAAGCATACCTACATAAGTAACAACAGGTTACATTATTTTAATTTACATTATTTTCTTTTGAGGTTGCCCTCAAAAGAAATACCTGGAGAAATATGCATACATCACGCCGACAAGAGCGTTGCTCTTAAATAAGAAGAAGAAGAAGTAACAACAATTTTAAACAGGAATTAAAAACCTAACAAAACATATAAGTTTATAAGTTATTATGACATGAGTTACATTTAAAAAGAATACATTGGACATTTATTAACATCTAGATATAAAAAATAATAATAATAATATTTATTAAAACAAAAAACTAGAATAGGACAACAACTGTCAACAACACTTCTTTGTTCCAGGTCTCAATATAATCAACAAATTCAAACTCCCCTCCATCGCTCTCAACTCTTTCGTCGCACAGTCGTTACAATGGCTGCATTTACCTTCCTACCTCACCACAGCCGCATTAAAGTCTGCCGCCACCATCCTAGATCTATACCAAGACAACAAAACCGACACAAGCTTAAACACACCCAATCTTAAAGCTAATAAAGTATTTTATTCCTTGCTGTACACTGATAGCCATCTTTCCAATATGTTTAAACTTATTGGTATATGGGAGAAATTGAGAGACAGTTCTGAAAAGATGTTAGAATGGTTGAATGGAATTGAAAGCATAGACTGTGCAGTCAAAGTTGGACTTTTACCGTTTTTCTACGGTCTATTAATGGATAGAAATAATGAGGCTGTGGTTTTAAAAGTGCTGAAAATGGTAGTGGATTTGGTGGAGTTTAAGAAAGATATTGCTGTGGAATTGTTGCCGATATTGGTTTATAAGATCGCGAATGATAAGTCTCCTTTGGTGAAGCTAGCGTGTCTGAAGGCTTTACCTTTGATGGCTAAAACTAAGGTAAATATTGTCATTTCGGTTTGAAGATTTTTATTTTCCTCATTATGACTAACGTCACTTACATGAGAATTACTTAATCTAGTTATAATAATAATATTCCAGTGCGGGTAGAATTAAAATCGGTTTAACAAAATGTTGACTAAGAAGCGAGTTCGCTACATTCAAAAGGCGGTGGTCCAAGTTAAGAGTGAAGTGTTTTTTCATTGAAGAGACTCATAGACGTAGACATGATTAAAAAGTTTAAAAAATCATTACTAGTGGAATCCCGCGCGACTTCGTTCGCGTTAAGGTTTTACCATACAAACTTCAACCCCCCCTGCAGACCTTTAGGGGTTGAGTTTCGGGAATTCCTTTCTTAGTGCACCCCTACCCTACACCAGGAATCTACCCTCCAAATTTCATACTCCTCAGACCATTAGTTTAGGCTGCGCATTGATTGTCAGTCAGTAAGAGTAAGAGACGAAAAGTAGGGCGCCCACCCACCAGATGGACTGACGACATTGTTAAGAGCGCAGGAAGTCGGTGGATGGAAAGGGCTCAGAATCGGGGAGATGGGAGGCCTATGTAAGCGAGGTACACCGTTGACTGCATCATCACTTAACATCAGGTGAGATTGCGGTCAAACGCAAGCCTATGAATTGTAAAAAAAATATCCTGTCATTCTATTGGTTTGGGACAAATTACTAAGAAAAATGTCTTCTAGTCCTACCATGTCTTATGCAAGGAAATCAGCTTTTAAGAACGCTCCTCATTTTATTGAAATTTATAACTAATAAATATTGTAAACAATTCACACATCTAGGCCCAAACTAAGCAGAACTTGGGTTATGGGAACCAGATACCCGATATAATATTTATTTTGTAAATACAAATGTACTTAGAATACAATGTAACACCCAGACAGAGAACAAACATCTGTGTTCACCACACAAATATTTGTTCTCGGTGGGGATCGAACCTACGACCTACTGCGTAGAAGGCAGAGGCCAGTCCCGTTAGGAATGATATTCACACATTAATTTATTATTTTATCAGGAAAACGTGCCGACTATAGTATCCGTCTTAAACAAGCTGAAGTCCGGCAAGGGAGTTCCTACATCATTCCTCATCACACTGTATTCCACATTGGCTGAAACACAGGTTAGTCCTACACAACTACTCATAAAGAGATGTTTTACAAAAGGCTTACTACACACTAGGCGAGTTATTTAACGACGAAAGAAAAGAATTAGTTAATTATAAATACCTTTTTTATCATTTTAAATGAACCTGCTTACAATCTGCATGATTAGGTATATCATATCGGTCCGCTTCTACTATATTGTAGCATCCTTACAGGGTAAATTATGTATTGATTCAAAACCTAGTCCTAAGATCTGACACTGTTAAATTTACATGCATAATAAGTACTTACTACTTGGTACTTATTGATTAGTAGACTAGTAGTAAGCTTGTTATAAGTGATGTTTTGTTCCCAGCACATTATTGCATAACGTGCTAGAAACAAACTGCGCTATCAGTCCAAGTATTGAAACCAGGCTTCTATTTCTAAATTCCTTGCAGGTACGTTGCTTTCCCTACCTCCAAGAGTTGTTGGTGGAAACGGCCACCGGAAGACCAGACGATCTGAAATGGGAAATAGATATCGCGAAGATCGCAGCTGTGAAAAGAATCTGCGAGATTAGGTAAGTTTACAGTCACGAGTAATAAGATGGGTTAATTAATTTTTTCAAAATTATGCTAACATTCTTTTAAACTTAAATTTGGTAAACACCTTTGAATAAGGTGTGCTAAATCACAGAATTTAGTATTTATCAAAACATTTAGCATACCGGCTGCGCCAACACTTCACGTAACTGGCGCACTCTTACCGGATCAATTTGTAAATATAAAAGTGTGTTTGTCTGTTTTTCAGGGATGTACGACATTGTATTAAAAATAGAAATAAACTTGAATAAATACAAAGTATTAATCCGCTAATCTAATCTATGAAAGACTTAATGTAGACTTGTGTGTGCACCCTGCTCAGACCTCGCCAATCCTGCAAAGTGCTATAAAATTTGTAGTGAATTAGTACTATAAATTCCGCAAAGACACGCTTGAATCAATTAATTATTTAAAACAGCATAATTTGGGAGAAAGCCTTCACAAACTACATCATCTCTTGCCTTTATAGTTATTTTTAAAACTTTTACTTCCACAGAGCTGCGTCCCACGGCCTACAACTAGTCCCGATAGTATCGTCAACATTGAACCGTTGCACGGACCGGCCCGGCAGTACGGCGGCCAGCATAGCGTTGCAATGCATCGCGCTGCTCTGGCGTAGTGGTGCCTTGGCGCCGCACTCGGCTTGGCGCGCCTTGCAGCCTAAGCTGGAGAGAGATGGAAGACTTAATGTGCAGATTGGGTGAGTTAGAATTATTTTTAATCAAAATCAGTTTTTCCTTGGAGTCCTGTTATTTGTTTTTCTTAGCCTATGTAATTCCACCACCTCTCTCTTGTGGCGGGACGATCTGGACGCCTTCGAAAAGGGATGGTGGGGGAGGCTTCATGCTCATGTTTTCATACAAAAATTTGCCATAATTGAGAATTTATTAGAGAAAATATTTTAGCTTTAACATTTTTTTTTTGAACCCTGAACTGAAAACACACCGATAGTTTCTGAACGAAACCGAACAAGTGTGACGTCACAATTTTATGTTAAGATTATAATATAAACTAGCGGCCGCCCGCGGCTTCGCTGGCCCCGTTACCTTTAAAAGCCTACCTAAAAAAAAAACCTTTTAAACCTTCTCTGAACCTCCACAAATCATTCAAGACCAAAATCAGCCAAATCGGTCCAGCCGTTCTCGAGTTTTAGCGAGACTAACGAACAGCAATTCATTTTTATAATATTAAGATAAGCAGATTGAAGACTTTTTTAGATGCAACAGACTATTTTGTACTATTGTTCCAGTGTGTGTGCGTTGCTGGGCGAGCTGCCAGCACTAGTGACCCCTACCGGCGAGGGCAGTGACCTGATGGTGGCGGCGAGTCGCTTGCTGTGGCGGCACTGCAGCGAGGGAGCTCCCTCGCTCGTGCTCGCGGCTTGCTCCGCGCTGGCAGACTATCCTAGCAATAGCTACACGCTGAAGGACATACCTAAGGTAACACATTGACAGGCCAGCTCGCTTTGTAAAGAGAGAAAGAAAGATTATTTATTCATACATACATAAAACCACGCCTTATTCCCATGGGGGTAGGCAGAGATCACGGATTTCCACTTGCTACGATCCTGACACACTTTTTTCGCTTCATTCACTCTTATAACATTCTTCATACTCGTACCATGCTCGTCGGCTTAGGGTACTCCTAACCTGGCCTTTCTCTAAAACGTCTGCGATCTGATCGAGATACATGCGCCTAGGTCTTCCCCTTCCAGCAGTTCCATTCACATTCGCCTGATGCAATTGTTTTGTTAATCTCGTTTCATCCACAACAAAAACATAATAAAAGAAATAAACGTAATAAAACAGAAAATTTAACATAAATTGTAAAGAAAAATCAATAAATATAATAAGATAATAGAGCGCTGGTTGCCTAGTGGTAGCGGCCCCGCCTTCCGATCCTACGATCGTAGGTTTAAATCCAGTTGTGTACCAATGAGTTTTATCTGTCTAAAAATTATGTACACTATGTCAGTGCTCTCAAACGGTGAAGGAAAACATCGTGAGGAAACTGGCATATCCTAGAACCTAAAAAGTTCGAAAATATGTGTCAAGTTCACGAAAGGAGCCTCTTTGAGGCGCACTTAAAATCCTTTCACCACAATTGGTTCGAAAGAATCAGTGACACGATAAAAACGCTAAAAGTGTTGGTGAAAAGGCCTACAGTTCAGCATATGCCAATTTAACATACATGTGTAACTGTATGCTAGACATAACATACAGTAGCGCTTGTAACTTTTATTTTATTGCACTGATTTCAGATCTATAGAAAAACAGTGAAGTTGCCAGCTTCTTACTGCAAAACGCCGTCTGACGCGGCCAGGAATCCCGAGGACGTACTGGATTACATACCCTGTACGTACACAATCATGTTTCGACATGTATACGAGCACGCAGTCTTCCTCTTAAATTTAAGAGAATAGCTCTTATCGGGGTTTTGATGCAGTTTTCTCCAATTAAGTCTTTCGAATGCGGCCTCCTTGACTTCCTTATACGACATGACAGCGACTTTTTCTTTTATCTGGCTCATGTAACTTATTCTTGGCCTTCCTTTTCCCCGTTTCCCTTCAACCTTTCCTTCAATGATGTTCTTTATGTAGCTGTCATGTCGTAGAAGATAGAAAATATTAATTATATGTTCCAGGTGAAGTATGGCCGGAAGTATTCAAGTACACAAACCAAGCCGCACTGTCAGGCGTGGTGACGCTCGCCCGCGCCGTGCTAGAGCGAGAGGTCCGAGACTACCGCAGCGGGGTGTACCTGCTGCAGGGACTCGAACCCACGACCCTCGCGCATCTGCCGCCCACCAGTGCTGTTAGGGGACTCGTGGATTTCTTTAAGAAACAGGTAAGGACTTGTATGCTGCCTTTTTATACGATGTAAAACCGAAGAGAAATGTCAGCTTATTTTTTTCTCTAATGTACCAATAAATCAGAAGGTCCAAGGATATTATGGAAGAAACGGTTATTGCCTTTTAAAAACTAAAATGATCATACAAAAAACCGTTAGGAACCAAGCCGTAGTTTGTTGCCTGTTCTTCTAGGCTTGGTCGCGTGGAACTGGCACCTAGATTCTCCTAGCTTTAAGACGTTTCAAAGTGATCCTAATGTTACACTTTAAAAAAAAAAAAATATCACCCGCACTTGATGTGCGGGCTAGTTTTTCCGCAAGTAGGCCGCTGGCGGGCCCTTTTTGCGTGACCCTTGACACGTGTTGCTCGAACTTTTTTAGGTTCTACGACACGCCGCGCCGGTTTCCTTACGATGTTTTCCTTCACCGTTTTGAGAGTACTGGCATAGTGCACATACATTTTTCGACAGAAAAACCAATGGTACACCACTGGATATGAACCCACGACCTTCGGATAGGAAGGCGGGGCCGCTACCACTACCAGTGCTCTCTAGTGTTACTCTTGAAAAAATACATACCTATTTTACTTGACTGGATGAAAGATGCCTACCGTGCCTGGGGTTTACAGCCTATGTTTTCTTCCATAGGTGACATCTCCAAGCTACGAGTGTCCTGACACCGCAACCCTAGCTGTCCTAGAGACGCTATCGACTGAGCTAAGCAAGCCTCTTCCCCCCCTGGACATGCACTTCCTCCCCGAGGTTATATCCCGCGGGGGGGAATGGCGGAAGGGGGGCATCGCCCTCGCCGCCAGATGTGGGAAGGTACCTCTACTATTAATTTATTGATACAAATATCTAAGTCCTGGCTACATGCATGACAAGTTATCAATTGCTGATGGAAGAGGGTGGAAGGCTGATGCGCGACCTGATGTGGAGTGGTAACCATCATTTATAAACAAAGGCGCTGCCTGTTAGGAACGTGCACTATGAGGCACTGCTGTACGGCCAGTGTTTTTTATTAAATCAAAACAGCTGATATAATACTGATATTCATTTTATAAATACATGTATAAAATACTATATAACACCAAGTCAGTACCCGAAGTCCCAGTGCATTTACAACATTTCGTTACCAAATGTTGTATCCGTTGCGCCTATTTGTCTCTGTCCATTGTATGGAAAAAAGATGAGACAAAAACTCTAACTACGTAACGTATTTTTGCCGTCTCATATTTTCACCATACAATAGAGAGAGACAAATAGGCGAAACGAAAACAACATTTGTTAACGAAATGTGGTAGCAAAACTCCGACTTCGGGTACTGAGAACAAAGATCTGTGTTAGTTACACAAATATTTGTTATCGGTGGGGATCGAACCCACGACCTACGACGCAGAAGGCAGAGCTACTACCAACTGAGCTGAGAGGCCAGTATACTTTGTTAAGCAAAAATAATTGTTTTAGGTATCACCTTCAGCCAGAGCGGTGGCAGAAAATTGGGTGCATAGTCTACAAAATGGTGGTGCAGAGGTAAAGTAACCATACCTAATTAACCTAGCTGTATGGTCTTTACCACAATAATGAGAGCGCTGGTGGCCTAGTGGTCGCAGCCCCGCCTTCCGATCCTAAGGTCGTGGGTTCGAATCCAGTCGTGTACCAGTGAGTTTTTCTGCCCTAAAATTTATGTACACAATGCCAGTGCTCTCAAACAGTGAAGGAAAACATCGCGAGGAAACCGGCATATTGTAGAATAAAAGTTCGAAAACATGTGTCGAGTGCACGAAAGGAGCCTCTTTGAGGCGCACTTAAAATCCTTTTCACCACACTTGGTTCGAAAGAATCAGTGACATGATAAGAAGAAGAACCTCAATAATAACGATAAGCTGAATTATGATCTTTTTTTATACAACTAGCTCATGGAACAAGCATAATGGCTCACCTGATGTTAAGTGGTAACCATCGCCTATAACAAAGCATTGCCTCGTAGGTCACGCACCACCTTGAGGCAAACAGACGTGCCAGTAATGTCACCGTTACCCTAACCCTTCAAACCGAAACACAGCGATGTTGCTTCACGGCAGAAATAGGCATGGTGGTAGTACGCACCCGGACAAGACACACGCAAAGAGCTCTACTACTAATCTAATATCCATGTTCTGTTTCAGGAGTCCGACATTCTCCTCTTTTACTCTCTCCTCCCCACTCTCTCCCGGACTATCCCTCCGAACTCTCTCCGCGGTCCCTTAGAACGTACTTTAACCGATGCATTCACTTTCATTTCCCGCATCAAAGCCAAAATACCTTATGAAAAGACCATTTTAAGCAGAAAACTTCAAAGTAGCAAAGAATGCGTATCGAGTGGCAAAG
Organism: Thera obeliscata; assembly: GCA_947578465.1. NCBI lineage: Eukaryota > Metazoa > Arthropoda > Insecta > Lepidoptera > Geometridae > Thera > Thera obeliscata. Next base: position 877,754 of record OX387913.1, read on the forward strand.
AATGCGTACCAAGTGGCAAAGAATGCGTACCAAGTGGCAAAGAATGCGTACCAAGTGGCGATAACTTTGACCAAAGTGGCAAGGAATCTGGGGATAGTGAAGAATACTTATTTATAAAACAGTTGAAGCTTATAAAGGAATGTTTGGATTGTGACTACATTCACGACGCGAATAGAACGCTTATATCTCAGTTGGTGGAGCAATATTTCAGTGTTATTGGAGATGACAATGTGGTGAGTATTTTTATTCTAGAATCTATATGTAATAAAGTATTTTAGTAGTCAGTTTATAAATTCTGTCTGGTAATGATTTGCATCAGTTGAGCTATCTCTAGATCGTTTGTAACGGTCTGCAGATAGCTCAACTGTTGTTATCTGTTGTCATCGTATCTAAAGTACGGATGTGTTTGTTAAAGTTCCAAGTAAACTCCATATCCCATACAATTCCCAGGCGTGGCCAGCATACGTAGGCACTTGCAGTTCGGATGTGTTTATTCAAGTTCCAAGTAAACTCCATAACCCATACAATTCCCAGGCGTGGCCAGCATACGTAGACACTTGCACCTCTCTCTCGTGCAGCCACCTGGAGCGCATGACGTCCCCCTCGGGCTGGTGGGCGGTGGAGGGGGGCGCGGTGCGGCGCGCGGGGGCGGTGCGGGGCGCGCTCGCGCGGGAGGGGGGGGGGGGGGGGGGCACCAACTGCTAGTATCTTTAAACCGAAAGTTCCAAGTAAACTCCATATCCCATACAATTCCCAGGCGTGGCCAGCATACGTAGGCACTTGCACCTCTCTCTCGTGCAGCCACCTGGAGCGCATGACGTCCCCCTCGGGCTGGTGGGCGGTGGAGGGGGGCGCGGTGCGGCGCGCGGGAGGGGGGGGGGGGGGGCACCAACTGCTAGTATCTTTAAACCGAAAGTTCCAAGTAAACTCCATATCCCATACAATTCCCAGGCGTGGCCAGCATACGTAGGCACTTGCACCTCTCTCTCGTGCAGCCACCTGGAGCGCATGACCTCCCCCTCGGGCTGGTGGGCGGTGGAGGGGGGCGCGGTGCGGCGCGCGGGAGGGGGGGGGGGGACACCAACTGCTAGTATCTTTAAACCGAAAGTTCCAAGTAAACTCCATATCCCATACAATTCCCAGGCGTGGCCAGCATACGTAGACACTTGCACCTCTCTCTCGTGCAGCCACCTGGAGCGCATGACGTCCCCCTCGGGCTGGTGGGCGGTGGAGGGGGGCGCGGTGCGGCGCGCGGGAGGGGGGGGGGGGGGGCACCAACTGCTAGTATCTTTAAACCGAAAGTTCCAAGTAAACTCCATATCCCATACAATTCCCAGGCGTGGCCAGCATACGTAGGCACTTGCACCTCTCTCTCGTGCAGCCACCTGGAGCGCATGACCTCCCCCTCGGGCTGGTGGGCGGTGGAGGGGGGCGCGGTGCGGCGCGCGGGAGGGGGGGGGGGGGACACCAACTGCTAGTATCTTTAAACCGAAAGTTCCAAGTAAACTCCATATCCCATACAATTCCCAGGCGTGGCCAGCATACGTAGACACTTGCACCTCTCTCTCGTGCAGCCACCTGGAGCGCATGACCTCCCCCTCGGGCTGGTGGGCGGTGGAGGGGGGCGCGGTGCGGCGCGCGGGAGGGGGGGGGGGGGACACCAACTGCTAGTATCTTTAAACCGAAAGTTCCAAGTAAACTCCATATCCCATACAATTCCCAGGCGTGGCCAGCATACGTAGACACTTGCACCTCTCTCTCGTGCAGCCACCTGGAGCGCATGACGTCCCCCTCGGGCTGGTGGGCGGTGGAGGGGGGCGCGGTGCGGCGCGCGGGGGCGGTGCGGGGCGCGCTCGCGCGGGAGGGGGGGGGACTCGCGCCGCTCAACTGGCTCAATGAGATCGTGGACGCACACGCGCAGGAGATCACGTGAGTATCCTTTAAACTACGCTACTAAATACGGGAGGCAATAATGTACGACCCGTTTTTGCACAGCAGGTTAATGTACATACCGTTATTACGATGCCAGGGTTTGGATTAACGGCGCGTACAATAAAAGGTCGCGAAATAACATGCTGTACAATGTCGTCACGTGTTGTTATTGTACGCCCCGTTATTACGATGCCAGTTAAGCCCATGCACACTGGAGCAATTCAAACATGATTATTTACTTTTTTTGTTCTGGCACTGGATACTTAAACCTTGTCCTTGATACTTTATAGGGCGGATCCGACTTGGATGGGTTAGGTTATGTTAGAACATAAAAAATACACACAAGGCGAGCGAGCAGAGCGAGCGTGCCGCGGTAGCGGCCGCCGCAGTGCCAGAGAATGTTTTTTTCCCAATAACCTCAAAGGGGCTGCCTGTTTAGTAGATTCATCGCTAGATAAAATTAATAATAATCGAAATATTAATCTGCGACAGTGTACATGGGCCTTTACAATTTTCCAGTGCAAAAAAGTGGCATCGTTTTAACAGTGCGTACATTAACCGGACTCTTTTAAACTGCGCAACTAAATATCTACTGTTAACCGGTTTTGGGAATAGGTCATCCATAATTGGATCAAGCAACGGGACACATCCCTAGAGTAGGAGGAAGGAGAAGGAAAAAGATGGCGTCGTGATGCGTAATTGTATTGTTTTGCCGTGTAATAAGTAAAACAGAGTTCTAGCTATATTCAGTGAAGAGTATAATAGTACTACCTCAAACTTTAAATCCTGCTGTATAACTAGCGGCACGTAACTTTAGCGCTGACCGTTATTGTGCAGAAGTCAAAATTAAAGTACCTGAGGGGGCTAGCGGGATGAAGGGCGTGCGTGGCACCGATTGGCTCTCCGGTCGCATTCCCCTCCCCGCACCGATACTACACCCCGCACACATCTAGTTCGTCGCTAGTTCCCTCAGGTACCTTAATGTTGACTTCTGCGCAATAGCAGTCAGCGCTAAAGTTACGTGCCGCTACCTATACCTCGTTGGAATGAATTTGTTTCGGATCCCTATTTATTATTTTTATTTGCACAGATTCTAATTTAAAATACATTTGAGTCGCTATGATTATAGACCACTTACATATCATATGGTGTTTGTCAATAGGGAACAAGAGTTTTCCCTGCACTACATATTCGCAGCGCTTCGCGAAGCGTCCACAGACTCGGAAGCAACGAAGCAATGGTTCCTGCAGCTACTAGCGCGGACACAAGTTGCTTTTAACGAGTAAGTGCTTACTAAGTACAGCTACTGCCAAAAACAGTTATTGCAGTTATTCAGTGGCATCTTTCTAAACTTATAGATGGTCAGTATTTTTATAAAATTATGGGTCAGGAAAGTCGTAAAAAAGGTACAATTTTAGTCAAGAAATGGTCTTCCATAATATGTGAGACGCGCGCGGGTGAGTATAAAGGTTCATACGTATTTTTGGGCTCAGTCACGCTGTAATAATTAGCTAATTTGGATGAAACTTTCAGTAAAATATAGACCTGATAATATAAGTTTAAACATAAAAAAATAACAATATTACCCAATTTAGAGCCTCTTTTTTTTGAAGTTGGGTAAAAAGGGATAGGTAAGTTTTTTTTTCTTTAGATTCAGTGTATTTAATTGTATTTTTAACCTATGAATAATTATTATGTTTGACGAGCACCTGTAAACCTATGTGTTGCCCTCTTTTTAGTACCAACTAATACTAAACTGACGTAAAACTATACTTATGCAATAAACAATTTCATTTCATTTCAGGCAAAGTTGGGTGAATTACTATTTTGATAATTTAATGCTTCTTTTCAGAATGGAAGATACATCTTCAAAGCTGTACCTATGCACAGTATTCACGCTGGCAGTCGCCGCGCTGAGTGGCCAGTGGGCGCTCGAGGCGGCCTTACCGCCGCTGCTGAGAGTTTCCTCCAGCGCCACATACGAGCTGCTGCCCGCTGCTGCGCCGGCGCTGCTGGCTAAAGGGATATGGGAGGATTGTACATTACAGGTACAACATCTGCATTTACAGCCATACTTATAAACGCAATTTAAATTAAATCATTGCTTAAAGATAGCTCCGTCACTGTTTGTCATTAGCCAGTGGTAAGAGATGGCAATAGTTTAAGCGCTGTTTATCTTTTGACATATTTTTATAAGTAAGGTCATTATTAGTATAAAGAACTTCATGGCAAAACATCTGGAATCTTCTCCCATAGATTTCCAAGAACGATTTCGAGCTTTTTATCAATTAAATTTCTTTCAGTCTGTTTGCTGGCTAACTCTTTCACTACAAAGAAATTAACGATTTTAAGGGACCACCGTCAAATAACTTCTCGCTCGCACATTTCGTCATTTTGATAGAGAAATCGCAAATCCTGCAGAGTCAAATACACTGTCACTCACTTCACTTTGCAGGATTTGCGGGTGTTGCGTAGGGAGTTTGGATCTAATGGCGCAGCGGTCAGCGCAGCCCCGTACCAAGAGAGCACTGGTGGTCTAGTGGTAGCGGCCCCGCCTTCCGATCGGAAGGTCGTGGGTTCAAATTCAGTCGTATACCAATGAGTTTTTCTGTCGAAAAATGTTTGTGCACTATACCAGTACTCTCAAAACGGTGAAGGAAAACATCGCGAGGAAACCGGCGTGTCGTAGAACCTAAAAACGTTCGAGCAACACGTGTCAAGGGTTTTTTTTTTTTTTTTTTTTTTTTTTTTTTACAAGATATAGACCAGCCTTTGGCTACAATCTCACCTGGTGGTAAGCGACGATGTAGCCGACGATGGAGCAGGATGGTCTAGAAGACACCTATTCACTCTTGCCTTGAAGAGGCCCAGATTGTAGTGGTCAGGAAAAACAGCCGCCGGCAATGAGTTCCATTCCCTGGAGGTTCGCATAATGAAGGGTCACGCAAAAAGGGCCCGCCAGCGGCCTACTTGCGGAAAAACCAGCCCGCAATCATTATTTTTTTGCCCCGTACCAAGGGGAAGGTCGCGGGCTCAAATCCCGCTTGGCTTTTAACTTTTGGGACATTATAAAAATCGAATTTTTGTGATAACCCATAGGTGTTGGAATGGCTGTGGCACACTCGCGACTCGCTGGGCGGCGCGGTGGCTCGCTCCTGCCAGCGCACGCTTCTCTCACTGCGGCACACTGAGCCCTTCGCCAAACACAACATCTGGACTACACTGTGAGTATGACATCAACTTACCATCATGCTTATTTCTATCGTCATACAGCGTTGCTGCATTTCAATCAATCAATCAATCTAAAGTAGTATCTCAAGGATCACTTTGACACGCGTATTAAAGCTAGGAAATTAAATTAAATTTATTTATTGAACTAAAGCAAACACAAACATAAACGTAAAACAACTTCTCGCTTGCAAATTCTGACCTTTAAAAGATGTAAATTTGCCTGGAAAATATCGCTCTCAGCGATAAGGTCGTTTTACCAATTGTTTAATTTTTATGTCCTGTACTGTATTTTTGTGTGCTGAACAATAAAGAGTTTATATATTATCTAAATTGGTAAACCAATGATTTCATATCTTTTAAAAGGTTAAAATGTGCGAGCGAGAAAGTCATGGCATCGACGTTAGTCTATCTCTTTATTAAGTTTATTCGCGCGGATATATTTTTACCTACTTACATAATATAAATAATTTTTGTTACAGGGAAAGTCATTTTGGCAAGGACATCATTGCAGAATAATAAGTACAATTTATTCATTTATATTTATTTTATTTTTATAATCTTAAAAGACTAAAGATTATAATCTCAAATGTTTTGTTTTTTTTTTGTTTGACAAAATGTTGAAAAATTGCAACTTGCTATTTTAGTCTATAAGTAGTTTATTAGATTGTTGACAGATTAATAAAATAAGTTTTTGATACATTTATATTACATAACATTTTATTCTCACCTATTGTCTCTTATTCACTAATTTCATATCTTATGCATTAATTCTGAAATTAAAAATGAAAAAAGATTGTGGAAAAATTTAAAAGATGATGTTTTACCTGCTAAAAATGATAACTGCTTGCCTGACAACTTTGATCGGCCTGATGACATTAATGACCACTTTTTGAATGTTCCAGTAGTTACAGTCCCTATATCTAATTTAACATATTTTGAATTTAATAAGCATTCTAGCGAAATATTTTCTTTACAGCCAGTTCATGATCACGAAGTAGCCAAGATCCTTATGTCAATTAAAACTAACGCAAAAGGAGTGGATGGGTTATCCATGGACATGGTGCTACTAACTTTACCTCACACCCTGTCCACAATAACTAGTATTGTTAACAGGTCAATCACTTCTTCTACCTTTCCCAATCAATGGAAAGTAGCCTCAGTAAACCCGATACCTAAAATCACGCAACCATTGGAAATCAAAGATTTGAGGCCAATAAGTATACTTCCGGTCCTCTCTAAAGTTATTGAAAGGGTAGTATACAATCAATTGAGTGGGTTTGTTGAACGAAATAGTATTTTACCTTGTTTTCAGTCAGGTTTCAGGAAAGGCAGGGGGACAACCACTGCATTGTTAGACGTTGTTGATAACATGCTCGTTAGTCAGGACCAGGGATTGTGTTCGGTCTTGGTGCTTCTTGACTTTTCACGTGCTTTTGACTCGATAAGTGTTCCATTGCTACTCTCTAAGCTTTCTTATTACGGTGTTGACACTCCTTCGATTAAGTGGTTCAACAGTTACCTAAGTGACCGTTCTCAGTTTGTGCGTATAACTCGTGAAGACGGGACACAACTATCGTCATCAATACGGTCTGTAAATTGTGGCGTGCCGCAGGGGTCAATTCTTGGCCCACTGCTTTTTATTATTTATAGCGCTGACATATGCTGGCATATGAGACACTGCAAATTTCACCTGTATGCCGACGATGTGCAACTATACTTGCCAATGCGCCCTGAAAATGTTTCTTCCGAAATAAATAAAATCAACGATGACCTTGATCGAATATCTGTCTGGGCACAGAATAATTCTCTTTTTTTAAATCCTTCCAAATCAAAATTTATGGTAATCGGTTCAAATCGTTTAATTGATGAAATGACAGCGAAAACTCTTAACATCAGCATTCTAGGTAAAAGCATTGAGCAGGTGAATGAAGCCAGGAATCTGGGCATATTATTTGATAGCGCACTACGTTTCGAGAATCATATTTTAAATATAGTGAAGAATTGTTTTTTTAGGCTAAAATTGTTGTACAAAATCAGAATGTTTTTAAAAGAAGACGTACGCATCAAAGTCTGCGAGTCTCTAATTTTGTCAAAATTAAACTATGGAGACCTAGTGTATGGACCACGATTAACGTCAAAAACGGTCCGTCTGGTGCAAAGAATTCAAAATGCGTGCTGCCGATTTTGCTATGTTATTCCGCCGCGATCGCACATCACGCCATACCTGAACAACTCGCGTACTCTCAACATGGCCTCGCGGCGTCATTTGCATCTCGCAGCGCTCATTCATTCTATTATGACATTCGAATCACCGGAGTACCTTTTTGAGAAACTAGATCCCCCTCAAAACAAATACAGCCGCAGACCGACAAGGAACTTACTGCACTATAGCAAGCACAAAACGGTGGCATTTCGGGGAAGTTTTCGCTACCAGGCAACCAAGTGCTGGAACAATATTCCCCCACCTCTCCGCTTATTAAAATCAAAATTTACGTTCAAAAAACATTTTAAATCATTTTTACTACAGAAACAAAGCACTGGGTTGTCTGGTGCAAACAGCTATACTGCACCGTTCACTTGTTAGTCACTATGTTACCTTATTCCTAGTACTTATGTTTATATATTATTATGCACACACACATGCATCTGGGTAGTTCCTGTTGCCCGGACTCTTATGAGACCGGTGTCCTCAGGAACACCTACACGCCATCACATACACGCACCCACACCCATACGCCTAAGTAGTTTATGTTGCCCGACTCTTATGAGGCCGGTGTCCTCATGAACACTTAGCACAATACACTCCTTTACAAACTTACTTCGCTTTCATAATAACACTTTACACACACACACACACTTATTATTGTAGATAATACACTTTTTAATTACAATTTTTTTTTTATTTTACTGTCACAGCACTACATACAAATACATACTCATAGGTAGTTCCTGTTGCCCGGACTCTCAAGAGGCCGGTGTCTTCATGAATACCTACACAAACACTCACATAAACATATATAGTATCTACTTACAAAAATATTTATTTATTTAATGTGTCTCACAAGGTCTATTGGCTTACGGTTTTGACAGAATACCAGCGCATAGCTTCCTTACAGAAGCTAGGCATTATGCTGAGTCAAGGCCCTTTTGCTGCTGTAGTACACAGAAACACGACGCACTTCTCCAGTATCAATGTATTGTTTGTATCTTTCTTCTGTTAGTGTCCTTGTATTTTACTGGTTTTTGTGTGCTTATGTAGTAAATAAATAAATGTCTATGTCTCTGTCTATGTCTATTTCACTATTAATTCACGTCATTATTAATTTACTAGAGAGTAGAAAGTTACACATCTGAAGACTTTCAGTAACAGTTCTTACATGAAAAAGATATTTAATTTACACTCTCTACTTTTTCGTATAACCTATATTTATTACCCACTCACTACCAAATCAAATAATAGTTATATTTTTGAGTTTCATTCAACTACTATCTTATTTAATTTCTGTTCAATAGCTTTTCACTATGCACCTGCAATTTTATTTTATTGCTTCTTTTCGAAGAGAGAATGGCAGATTTCCCTGAGTTATTCATCAACGACCTCATCGTAAAAGCCTCGACAGCTACGATATACGGAAAACGGTGAAAAAGTGCGGGGTTGTGAAAAGAAGCAATAAAATAAAATTGCAAAATGATCGAGATCGGCCCGAGAATTAAGCCCCTGTTCACTACTTGCTCAGTTCAGACTGTTCACTTGACAATTTCTTTCACTAGAATGAGTGACACATACACACTAGAGAGTGCAACCTATCTAGTTTCTGTATTTATTCAACAGCTATTCACTACTCTCACCAGCCTGTTCACTACTCTCACCAGCCTGTTCACTACTCTCACCAAACTGTTCACTACTCTCACCAAACTGTTCACTTATCTATCCATTCGCTATCCACTAGAACAGTACTATCATTTCTGCCTGTTCAATAGTTGTTCACTTTCACCAGCCTGTTCACTTAGCCTGATCACTGGTCAATCCGTTCACTATGGAGTGAGTGCACACTACACACTAGAGAGTGTGCGCTAGCCGTCAGACCGCGGTCTCGTCCGGCGGCGGCTGCAGCGCGGTGGGGTTTGCGATAGGTACGCGGATCACCTCGTCCTCTATCTTGTTGTCTCCGGGCATGTTCTGGAAAAGAGATTTTGATTAGGAACTCTTTATTAGCAAATAAATTTTGATGACACAAGGCAAGCTAAGGCGCGTGATTCAGAAATAATGTTTGAATCACAATGGTGGATCACATAAGCTTTTTGTAGAGGGCAGCACAAATGACTGTCTCTTTTTAGAACAATGGAAAATGACAGAGAAGGTACAACTGTCAAATTTGCGTATCAGTCGGTTGCTATCTATGTATTGCATAGATAGATGTATTGTTTGCTTTACTCACTAATCACTATGCTTGGCATGTGGATTGGGGTCACAAAGTTCTACTATGTGATAAAATCTGAAATGGAAAGAGATGGCTCAGACGATAGAGATACTTGGTAAATGGACTGGTTTCCGCAACTTCGGCCCTGGCTTATGGAGGGCTAAAAATAGTTTTTCCTTGAAATGTTTAGGGGGGGCCTAATCTATGTCCAATAGCTGATGAGCACCCTTGCACTGGAATAGTGTTTGGTAAATGCATCATCCGCGCTTGATGTGTGGTTTCCGCAAGTAAACCGCTGGCCTTTTCGCAGTTTCCTCACGATGTATTCCTTCACCGTTTGAGAGTACTGGCATAGTACATCTCGGAAGGCAGGCCCGTTACCACTAGACCACCAGTGCTCTACTCCTAGATGGAGAGGGTTAAAAAATAGTTGTTCCTGGAAATGTCTAGGGGAGGCCTAATCTTTGTCGGACATGAGCAATGACCTTACACTGGAAGAGTGTTACCTCGAGTGCAGTATACCGCTTGTGCAGCGCCGGCTTGGGCAGGGCGGGCGGGCGCAGTCTCGGCTCCGGGGCGGGCGCGCGCGAGCCTCCCGCGCGGGACAGCAACCGGGCACTGGACAGAGTACACTACTCAACAAAGTCTAGGGAACAAGCAATAATACTTCAACTTTTTATCCATTTCTAGTAGTAGTAGAGCTCTTTGTGAATGACTCGTCCGAGTAAGTACTACGTGTTTCGGATTGAAGGGTTCCGGTGAAATTACTGGCACGTGAGGCTGGGCATTTGTATGCCTCAAGTTGACGGACGCAGGGAAGTGCATCGTAGGGCACGTTCGATCGTGATAGGCGATGGTTACCGCCTATACCGCCATAGTTCGTGTACTCAATGTGAATTTAAAAAATCTTACGCATCCAACAGTTTCAGCAACAGTCGACTGTACGCCTGGTACTCATCCTCTCCGAACTCCCCCGGGTGGTGTCTGGCGTACTCGTAGGTGTCGCAGAACTGGTGCACCAGCTTCTGCCCGCGTCCGTCGAGCGGCGCCGCGAGGGAGGACAGGAGGAAGGCGCGGAGAGACTCGCGCGGGTGGCGGCGGAGGACCGAGTCTTGGTGGGATATCTCGTCTTCTGACAAATTAATTTGATAATAAATAAATACTTTCTAACAAGACTGCAAAAAACTTTTGCACAAAGTAGTGGTACTACTGACAGTAGCACAGGCAACATACAAATAATACATACCCAGAGTCTTGACATCATCAACAGCCCTGAACCGGTAATGGTAAGGCTGCTGGGGTTCGAGGATGTACTGCGAAGGCTCCGTGCTCAGCAGGCGAGGCTCGTGCATTATCCGAGGCACGGCTTCAATGCGGCGCTCTATCTCTTTCTTCAAACACTGGAACATTCAAGGTTTTGTATGTTTGTAAATCGCAAACTACAGGACTAATTTTAAAAAAGTCTTTCAGATATAGAATGCTATGTTGTTCCTGAGTAACAAAGACCACCTATATTTATTACTAGCGACCCGCCCCAGCTTCGCAAGTGCATACTTTAGGAAAAAACTGGTGAAAAATATGAAGGTACTGCCTTTGAATAACAAAGTCATGAAAATAACCTAGACTCCTTGTGTTGGTAAATATTGAAGATAAGTCATTATATGCTTAGTAGCTCAGTTTACTTACTTTCTTCGCATCAGCTCCAATAGCGACATGAGGGCCTCTACGAGAGCGGAGAGCGAACCTCGTGATTTGTCTCTTGGCGAATATGAACAGAATCACGAACGTGAGCACGCCTGCGGCGATTATAAATATTATGTTTTGGCTAGTAAAGTCGTGCATGTCTAGGTTTTTTCAAGAAAGAACGTAAAAATTAAATAAATTATCACGATACAGTGATATTTTGTGATTTGTTTGTTTTGTTGTTCTAGCTCACTCATCTGATTGATTGACTTGACATTGACGTGACACTGACAGCAGAGAAGTCAAATAAGTTGCGTTCGAAAACCTTAATTTATATCAGACCTCTGCTTAAATTTTGTATAAGTGTACCTATACGATTTTTCAGTTTGTTTCTGAACGAACATCGAAGGGCATTCGCGCCTTAGTTTATACATAGGACAAGCGGTAGTATTCCATCCGCTACTGGGTTCTGTATGTATTTCAACAAAACAGAAAAATTATAAATAGGTATGGCCGCATCTTTTTGATAATTTGCTGAAAAGTAGGTAAACTCGTTAAGTTTTTATAACTCAAATTACAAGTTGTATTTATTTTACAAAGAATTAAAAGGAAACATTGACACTGCGAAAGTTATATCTAAGTAGCAGTGATTACAATGTGGTTTTCATTCTTCGATAATAATGTTTTATGTAGGTATTTTACTTACCTAGTTCATACTGGTACCAAAATATGAGTAGGCTTATCTTACTTACAGGAGGTAAGTGTACACCTTTAAAGGTTAATAATCTGTTTGCGCTGAAAACTTTGTCTTGGTTATTAAAATCAGCATGTTTGTATGTGCTTGTCATGAAATACATAAATAATCGTAATTTTATACCATGGGTAGGTAGGTACTTTGTCACACAGTCATTATTCAGGCTCAAGTCGAACATTCCTTCATCATGATTATTTCTATCGAAGAGTTGGGCGCGGCACGAATGTCTTTGGCGGGAAAACGTGGTAAGCATACTAATTTAAATATGGCGGCGACGTGCGATGACCAATGATGTTCTGTTATGGAAACGAAATGGTCCGAATGCCTCCTGTGGTATGGTAGGTAACAATGGGTGCTTGAACATATTTGGTGAGTTATTTTTCCACTAGGTTGTTTCTATTCAACAGCACAATATGTGTTGCTATAACTGGTAGGCAGTAAGCACCTAAGTACCCATCGGTACAGCTAATAGGGCAACCAAGTATAGGTATGCACCTACAGTACATGGGTGCTTAGTGCCTGCCTTGGTACTGATGTTTTCCGTGGCTTGAATCTGGTAATTTAAGTTGATGAGTCAAGCTTATAACTAGTGAATCTTAGGTTCTGTCTTACCTACTAGTTACCTATCACACTGTCTAAATACCTACTTTCTCACCAGGGTTGCCCAACATGTAGTTTGAAGTTACCTACTTCTAGCAATTTGAGACGACAACGTCAATTAGGTAAGTAGGTTCACTGCCTATGAATATTTGGTACACTGGTAAACATAATTTTATTTACCTAAGTGACGTGACGATGCTTTGCGTGACCTCCAGTTTAGCAGTAAGCGATCGCTTTGTGACGTTCCAGTGGCAACTTCTCATGTTCCCGCTAAAATCAATAACCTTCAGTTACTCAAGTTATCTAATGTAGAAATAATGTTATTTTCATCAAGTTGTTTTTTCGATATACCAATGCAAGATAATTATAAATCATCTTTAGTCGCCCAATAGTCTTGAAAATATACGATGCAAAAGTGTAAATGAAAAGAAAAAAGCCTTCGCTTTGTTGACAGCTGCTCCTTATTTATCACCTAGCATAACTCAACTGGAATTGTGGCCAAACGATTGCATAGAACTAAAAAAGCGGCCAAGTGCGAGTCGGACTCGCCCATGAAGGGTTCCGTAGCAACAAGTAATATAAAACATATTATAAAAGTTCTTGTAGTTCGTCGAAAGGTAAGTTGTGGTTTACGATTTATGACGTATAAAAAAAAAAACTACTGACTAGATCTCGTTCAAACCAAATATCGTTGGAAGTTTACATAGTAATGTACATCATATATTTTTTTTAGTTTTATCATTCTCTTATTTTACAAGTTAGAGGGGGGGACCAACTTTTTACCACTTTGGAAGTGTCTCTCGCAAAAACTATTAAGTTTATAAAAAAACGATATAAGAAACCTCAACATCATTTTTGAAGACCTATTCATAGATACCCCACACGTATGGGTTTGATGAAAAAAAGTTTTTAGAATTTCAATTCTGAAAACCCCCAAAATTTATTGTTTTTTTTAACTTTTGTGTAAAAATCTTAATGCGGTTCACAGAATACAACTACTCGCCAAGTTTCATCAGTCTAGCTCTTATAGTTTCGGAGAAAAATGGCTGTGACATACGGACGGACAGACAGACAGACAGACAGACATGACGAATCTATAAGGGTTCCGTTTTTGCCATTTGGCTACGGAACCCTAAAAAACCTTACGTACATTGCATTACAGCTTTGCGCACTTCTATTCAAATAAAACCACCACGGATCTCTAAATAAGAAACGTTGCATTGACGATTTTAGGAACGGAGGTTGGAATGAATTTGGATGATGGAAAACGAAGTTTCTTAGGTCTATGGTTTTTAAATACTGGAGCGCAAAGAGGTTGCAATCCTGCGTATTTTTTTTTTACACCAAGACCAAGGTGAAGTGCTTGAGTTGAACTTCCCGGACGTAAATCCGTTTATCCCGGAATAGTATAAACCTAGACAAAAAATCAATTTACAAAGAAATCTCAATACTTTCGCTTGAACCTAAATCTCAAAACATACCTAACCTACCTAATCATGAAACTAAAACTTGTAATGCAAACTAGTTGGTTCAAGCATTGCGTTAGCGTCAATTTTATCCTCCCGTGAATTTACCAGAAAAGCGCGCATTCAAATCGCGTTCGGTACTTCACAATGGCGGCACGCGAAAATATGCGCACGCGTCGTGTCACGATCGTTTTGCAACGGCCGAAAGCTGGACCAAACTTTATGGCCAGTGGGCAGTTTAGTAGAAATCTAAAGAGGCTACTGAACTAAATGCTGAAATAGCTTTCTTTATTTTATTATTTACTTACTTTCTTAAAGACTTACGTAAATTACCTTTCATGAATATTCGGCTATAATTATATGTGGGTACCTACCTTCCTGTAGCCTTGCCTTGCCATGCCTCGAACAAGGGTAAAACAAATAAAGAACAGTCGGCGATAAAAGTTGATGAATGATTTGAGGTCACAAATGTTTCCAAGGTAAAATTTGACGAAATATTTAAGATTTATTTTTTTATTATTTAAATATTTTGCATGCTTTAAGGCAGAACACGGCTGAACTTCTTAATTTGTACCATCCTGTAATTATAACCTGTGTTTCGCAAATAAATGATTGTATTGTATTGTATTTTTTTTGCAAGCACGACATCGAGCTGCAGTTACTCATCTCAACTCAAGTTTTCACATTTATGGTAATAGTAGCATAATATTTTTTGCCGTGTAACTACACTGGTACCTCCAAACGAGTGTGTTGAAAGGATTTTATATGCGCTTGAAACAGGCTCCATTCGTGCACTTGACATGACACTTTCGGTTGTATGTAGGTAAGTAATTCCGTTATGCTGGTCTCCTCACGATGTTTCCCGATGATTATGTTCATTTGAGTTTGAGAGTATATAGAATATACCTAGTTCACATCAATATTTGGTCAGAAAAACATAGGTGCATAACTGGATTTGAACCCGCGACCTAAAGCTCGGAAGGCGGGCCGCTATCACTGGACCTCGTAAAAATAGTAAGTATTCTAAAAACTTAGATATTGGTGCTATACCGTTGACTGTACCTTCAGACAATAGTCAACATCTGCACTCAGTCCGTGGGTGTCAAAATGAATGGGTTATAATGATGTAACTGTAGTATGTACCTACTTACATGACTAATCGTATAATTACGCCCAGTAATACTTACTTACTAATTAGGAGCAAGTACCTAGATTTAGTAGCAGTTAGTCGGTACTTTCTAGCCTGTCATGATCATTAGCTTATCAGTCCACTACTGACGTAGGGCTCTCCCAAGACGCGCTACTGAGCCCGGCCTTCGGCTCTTCTCAGTGCTTGGAGTGCGTGGAACTAGCACCTAGACCTAGATAAAGGACGTTTCAGAGTGATCCTTACAATCCTACTGAATGAATACAATTTTGATCTGATTTTTGAATTTAGCTTGCCAGCTGAATCCACGTTCGATTTTCAATTTTTTTCAAATTTAAATTGGAAACTGTCAGCGGATTCCTAGAAATATGAATGAAACAACTAAAAAAAAAATACGGGTTGCACTCCGGGAGTGCCGGCAGAAGTGAAAACTTGATTATTAACGTAGGAACCCTAAAAGTTGTTTATTTTATCAAGTTCCTCAATGTAGTAAAACCCCAATCAAAGTCCTAAGGAACCCTAAAAATTTTAGCATTATCAAGCTCCTAAGTGTAGTTGAAATTCCAATCAAAGTGCTAAGGAACCCTAAAATTGTTTACATAATCAAGGTCCTAAGTGTAGTTGAAAGTCCAATTAAAGGCCTAAGGAACCCTAAAAGTTGTTTATTTTATCAAGTTCCTCAATGTAGTAAAACCCCAATCAAAGTCCTAAGGAACCCTAAAAATTTTAGCATTATCAAGCTCCTAAGTGTAGTTGAAATTCCAATCAAAGTCCTAAGGAACCCTAAAAATGTTAACATTATCAAGCTCCTAAGTGTAGTTGAAACTCCAATCAGTCCTAAGGAACCCTAAAAGTTGACCACTTAATCAAATTCCTCAATGTAGTAAAACCCCAATCAAAGTCCTAAGGAACCCTAAAAATTTTAACATTATCAAGCTTCTAAGTGTAGTTGAAACTCCAATCAAAGTCCTAAGGAACCCTAAAAGTCGACCATTTAATCAAATTCCTCAATATAGTATAACCCCAATCAAAACCCTATACGGAACCCTAAATTTTACGTAAAGCCAAATCCTCAACGGGTCGGAACCGCTAGAAGGGACCTTGTCGCGCGACCTACAAGTAGGTCCTAAATGAAGTAAAACGGCAGACATAGGAGGAGGGGGTTCTGGGGGGCTAAGGGGGGTCACAGCACGGCTCGCTTCGCTCGCCGCGCTGTTCCCCGTGGTCGCGTGGCGGCTCGCTTCGCTCGCCGCGACGCTCCCCCCGGGTTCAGGAAGAGGGGGTTCTGGGGGGCTTAGGGGGGTAACAGCACGGCTCGCTTCACTCGCCACGCTGTTCCCCGTGATCGCGTGGCGGCTCGCTTCGCTCGCCGCGACGCTCCCCCCGGGTTTCGGAGGAGGGGGTTCTGGGGGGCTTAGGGGGGGTCACAGCACGGCTCGCTTCGCTCGCCGCGCTGTTCCCCGTGGTCACGTGGCGGCTCGCTTCGCTCGCCGCGACGCTCCCCCCGGGTTCAGGAGGAGGGGGTTCTGGGGGGCTTGGGGGGAGTCACAGCACAGCTCGCTTCGCTCGCCGCGCTGTTCCCATGGTCGCATGGCGGCTCGCTTCGCTCGCCGCAATGCTCCACTCGAAAAATAAATACAGTAGATCTATAAAATCATGTACCAATGACCACTACTACCTGCCGCGGGCGGCCGCTAGTTCATAAAATCTATAATAGGTATGTACCTATACCTACTACAGTCACGAAAAACGCCTTGGTATGCTTGCTACTAACTATTATCTATTCTGTGACGTTACCGTGTCATAGTAACTACTAGCGTATCTGTAGCGTCTTACGCTTTTTTTCGATTTTTATTATGAACTCTACGTTGTAGTCTTAGGGTACATTTCTGCAAAAAATCCGTCCTACGCTTTTTCGATCAGGGTCACGTGATCCTGACGCGAGTTTAAGTTTTTATACCCATTCAGAAAGTGCTCAACGCCGCTAAAGAAGTTTTCACTTCAAAAATATTCAATGCAATGCTTCTGCTTTGTCCAATTTTGCTTCTTTTTCTTATCGTGTCACTGATTCTTTCGAGCCAAGTGTGGTGAAAGGATTTAAAGTGCGCCTCAAAGAGGCTTCTTTTGTGCACTTGACACATATTTTTTTCTTGATAACTAGCCATAAAAACGTCACATTGTCATGACCTACGTGCTTGAGTTTTGGTAAAATATAGAAAAGAGGCCTGAGTATCAGGCTTCAAACCCGACCCAAGTAACAAATAATTCACAGAACTGTGATCGGGATACAAAACGATCAATTTTGCTGTCTCGCAGGTAGGCAGGTACCGATAGGGCCCAGCATTTTTTCATTCGACACTTTATTTTGCTTTTCTGTATGCATGTCACACACATCCCCTCCTTTGAAACAATAGTTGGGTAGCTCTTTTCGTAGCAGGAAACGGCGCACGCGCATAAACTACAAAATGGCTGCCACCGCCATTTTGTTTTATGCCTGGAATGGAGTTAAATACCCGTCTGGATGCTAAGGAGACAGCTCACCATAAACAAAAAGGATATCCTGGCTAATTTCCGTTTGTATTTTATTAATGCATGCCCATTACGTGAATTGCATACATAGGGCCTTGGTACACACGGTTTTGGAGGTTTTGCTTCCTTAATCGTGAAAGGCGAAAGGTGCTTCCGCTGTAGATAGCTGCTACCAAGTTTGATAGGTATCGTTATCTACCCACATCCGGTTGAATTTAAACGTAGTAAAAAATACGAGACTTCACACCCTTGCGTGATAAATTTAAAAATAACTACAGGAGCCAGCACCTATCAAAGCCTTACAGCAAAAAGTAGAGCTACTTCGAGTGGGGAGGTCGGTGTATATGTTGTACAGTCGGCTACAAAAGTAGCTTACCATTTTTGGTTACTCACATTCATCCAGTGCTGTGCTTTAAAAATAAACACTCTAAAGCACATCATTGGCATTTGAAGTTGACATAAAAATTGAAATGTTCATTTACCTACACGCATGTCGCTGACCGTACTTAGTACTTTCCTACTTAGGATACCTACCCATACGTACATACGTGGATGGATACCACTTAGTACCTAGCTAGGTACCTAGGTATTGTAGTCTAAGGGGGCTATCTACCTACCCACGAAGCCACCCTGTGTCTTTGACTAGTCTTTGAATAATTTAATCTGATAATTTACCTTCGATACGAATTTAATTTTGAGGATGAAAGGCAAGCAGTTTCGATCTAACCTTTTTTCGAAGAGTAGGTGAGTTTATGGTTCCGTAGAGTTATTCGAACCTTAGCCCATGGAACTTTTTTACGTGTGCTCACCTAAACATGCATGAGTAGGAGCTACACAAAGTTATTCATTAGTATTCATCTGGGCACGTGTAGTCTGCTTCGCGGTGGGGACGGGTTATTAGCCGGTGCCGCCTCCGCGGCCAGGCATATTGTTCCGAGGTCTGCCCACCGAGGCACCGGCACCGACCGAGTCGTTCGCTAACCGCTAATACATTCTGTCAATATTTGAACTACGGTACCGCCGGGCGATTTCACCGCCAGAAGAGACCGAGCCGGTGGCTGGGAAGGCAAGAAGTCGGCATAGCTGTTTGATGTCATATACGGCTGTGTCACTTCGAACCAGCTCAATCCACCGGCTATCATCAGTGAAGAATATTGAAGAACGAAGATTTCCGGGACGCTCCCGTAAAGAAAATCCGCGCAATCTGATCGCTCCCGTTGCGAATCGCACCGGGAGAGGGCGCATGGCACCTGACAGCTGTCATTTCCTTTGCTTTCATTTCATTTTCACGGGCACGGGCGAGTTCCGTGGGAGTACAAGGAAAATCTTTATTTTTATCACACACGACGATGTTCCCGTGAAGTGCGACCGGCTATGAACGTGCGTGACGAAACGATACGAAAACACGACGACAGAATGGCGAACGACGAGGTCTTAGGTCCGCGAAAGACGATGTTTATATTAGTGATTGTTGTGGGGTGTTTTGCTATCTTGTGGCCCAGGATCCTGTCCCCGCTGATCGTGGGTACCACCAAGCAGCAGCTGCAGCCCAACCAGTTCGACCGGGACGCAGGTAATGTCGTTATTTATAACACAAGCTCAATGTCAATACCGCTGGACTAGAGACGCAACTCAACGCGGCTCATCTTCTTACGATCGAATTATCTATTGTATATTACTAAATTAGACAGAAAAATATGTATAATTTGTGTATTTAGGTGACTTTTCTCGGCCTAGATGCTATAATAGCAATCTTATCTGCAGAGTGTTGGGTTAAATGATGTGTAAATTCGGTATTGCTAAAATATTACGTGCGCTGTGTTTGCGATTCTCAAGTACGAGATTACTGTACAAATAGGTGCGTCTTGGTCCAGTTGTTGACTTAAACATGTTTACTGAACATCTGATTGGAATGTTGGCTTGTGTGGAATTTCACAGCGAGGATAATGTAAATTAATATTATTATAAAGCTCGTAGAATATATTACAGCATTTACTTGCGAAACCAACCAGTACACAATAACTTAAAGGGCCTGAAACAAAAACAGTTATTATGTAAATGCCTCCGGCTCATAAAATAGGTACCTACTGTTATTTCTAAGTAACTTAATAATTTATGCTACATTGTAAACACTCATAAAAAATAATAGAACTGAAAACGCTTCAAAACTAGTCTCTGATCTACTTTTTTATTATATACCTACTGTATATGCATAAAAAAAAAAATAAGTAAGCATTGCATTTCTATACAACATCTAAATGTCTGTTAAAAGTTATTTTCCAAATGGGTCATGTACCTATGCATGGTAACCATTTAATTTCGATGATTAAATAGATTAAGTTTGAAATGTATTAGCTAATTAATTAGGTATGTGAATTTTCATAATGATTGTACAGGGAAAACTGTCGCTCCACTCAACAGTAATGTGTCAACACAAAGCAAAATTGATAAAAAAATGCTATTCATATAAAATTATGTACTGCAACTTGTTTATTAGTGCATAATTCAATTCATAATAATTTTATTTCCATACTTTGGTATGATGAATTCAAATAAATATAATAATTGATTAGGTACTTGATGAACTTTCTATTCTATCTAACCCTAAATTGCAAAGCTTATAGTTATATTCACTTTAAAAATAAATAAGTATTAATTAAATAAATTAATACAAATATTTAAGGGGGGTTCCCATACAACAAACATGATTGTTTGCCGTTTTTTACACGCAAAGCCAATTCACACTTGGCTGGTTATTTTATTATAGGTACTTATTTAGCATAGCGTCCCGTAAGTAGCAGCATGAGTAATCACCAGTTGCCCCTGACGCAATATAAATCACCTACAATAGAAGCAAAGGCCTGTTTACTTTTACTTACTCATTAAAATTATGTTACAATCAACTTAGGATGTGTGTGATTAAAACAACTTAAGATGCTGCAAATTTTACATCGCGGACTAATTAGACCTTTTTAAAATTCTTACCGTTGTAATGGGTTTCCAACCTCTTTGCTGAATAAAAAGTTGGAATTTGGTTCAATAACCTCCTTGCAGTTAGAATGACTTTAGAAAGTTGGAACATGGTTGAATAAAATAGAACTTGTTTTTTTTTATAATTTGACAGCTGTCAGTAGAAAGCGATTCTCCCTAGGGCTGAAAGTATTACTTTCAATTAGGCCCCTCAGGCAACTTCAGACCTACTTTCCGAGTATGAGCAATGAAAAATCATATTACACCCCGCTTACCACCAGGA
This sequence comes from Thera obeliscata, assembly GCA_947578465.1. Lineage (NCBI taxonomy): Eukaryota > Metazoa > Arthropoda > Insecta > Lepidoptera > Geometridae > Thera > Thera obeliscata. The sequence goes on from OX387913.1 coordinate 898,770, forward strand.
TGCTGTGAAGTAATGTTCGGCACCGAGCTAGCGGTTCTCGAGCTGATCAACGAGGTCTGCAGCTCAGCACACACCAACGGGAAGTTAAACCCTTACGCAGCCGCCGAATGCCGTCGAACCGTGAACGAAACATGCGGAGTAGACATCGCCGCCTTTCTGAAGAGAACTGAAAACGTTGGCAAAACTTCCAAGATATTACTCCGGACCATGCAGGGGAGTAACAGCTCTTGCTTGAAAGAGCATTTCGGAGTACCAGTGCTGAACCTTGGACCACATCTGGCGTACAACTCCTGGACGTTTCAAGACAGTTAGTTTGAGATAATCAAATGATTTCTGTGAATGATGCTAACATAACTTAACCGCATGTGTAATGCCTAATACGAACTAGAATGAACAAAGGCGTAAGAGTCGAATAATTTCTTTGTTTTAATACTAACATAACACATGTGTGATACCGGGTTCAAGCTATGTTAACTTGGCACCCGACTTTTAGGTTCAGACTTAAACGAACGAAGACGAACAAAGGCGTAATCAAGGCTTCCCATTGCGCAAATCAGGGCGTTACAAGTTTAACGTGTATGATGTGTCTGTCGTGATTTTACAGTTCCCGAACCCAAAAGGATGAACCGATTTTCATTTAGTTTTTTTTTATTGAAAGGCTACTGGATGGAGTGTCATTCCAGAAAATCTGTTCAGCTGCTTGAAGATCATCACCCGTTTTCTATGATAAGAAGTTTTTCGTTTTTTTGGAAAATGAACTGTAATACTCGTCTTCCGTCGTTCTCTTGGTTTGTTTTGTATCCGTCCTAACAACCGTTTTGCTGTAAGCGGTTTATAATAATATTTATTTATTACGGAAAAATGTGTGGCTATATTGTGCATGGAATTGCAATAGTTTTAAGAATTTAAAAGCACTTTTGGTATATTTCAGCCCAGACTCTAATTTTCACTTTAACAAATTATGCAAACCGTATGAACTTCAACTGATATTTGCCGGTACATGTTCATTTGTGGGTATACAAATAGATAGAGTTTTGGGCACGTACGCATTTATTGCTTATTCTGTTTTGTGCAAACATAGGTGACCCTAATTACCTAGTCTACCGATTAACCAAAACATATAGTATGTTTAGGTATATTACCTGATTTAACCTGATCTCGTATTTTGCTTTGCTTTGGGATTTTTTCGATTATTTTTGTGCGCCGTTGTACCCCGCCCTGAAAAGAGCCGGCATTGTAGGTACATTACGGTTACGGCTTTTATCATCTCAAAGCTCTTCTTCCTGCCTTTATCCCACTTTATGTGGGGTCGGCACAACATGTCTTCCTCCTCCATTCCCCTCTGTCAGCCGTCATCTCTGTATTCACTCCTCTCTTATCCATCCACAGAAGGGTTTTTGCTTTTCTGTGTATCCATCGATGTGGATAAGAGTGTAGGCTGGTGTGTAGACAAAATAAAACATGGATCTACTGTGTGAAAGGTACACAAGGGCACAGCTCATCCATGTTTTATTTGGTATTTATCCATGTATTACACGCCCGTACCACGCCAGTATATTGCTCCTCAATTTTTCTGTCACACTTTACCCATCTCAAAGCTATTAACTAACAAGTTGAGCTTATTAAAATTGAGAAACCTACTTTTTGACTTCAATGGCCAAACTGCTGAACCAATTTTGATGAAAACTCTATGGGACCAATCTGGAATATTAAATTTCAGATAAAATAATATTTATTTCAAATTGGTTCATAAATTAAGAAGTTATACGATACCAAACATTAAAAAAAAACTTAGAACTTCCTTATTTATTTTAAGTTGGTTAAAAATATTTCCCTTCTACTTTAGACTAAGCATTCATCCTTCCATTTGTTCTCGTCACAAACCTGTCTCAATGAACCAGTACAGTACATTATACCGTGTAGGAGGAAGATCTGCGTCGCGTGGGATGAAGGTTGTGCAATATGCATCCTGATTTGCAACCTCAGCTTTTACCGTATGACTCCAGCCCACTGTGATTTTGTATCGAGAATTTTTTTTATACAACAAAAGACACAAGCATACGGCCCACCTGATAGAAAGCGTACTGTAACAATAGCCTATAGACGCCTGCAATACCGTTGCCGACCCTTTAAAACTTTTAAAACGCCCTTTTTGAAGAACCCCATGCCATAGTCCTCAGGGAAAACCTCAACAGGGAGATTGGGAAGCGGTTACCGTAGCCTCTAGACGTCTGTAATACCAGAGGCATCACAAGCGCGTTGCCGACCCTTTAAAACTTTTAAGACGCCCTTTTTGAAGAACCCCATGCCATAGTCCTCAGGGAAAACCTCAACAGGGAGATTGGGAAGCGGTTACCGTAGCCTGTCTGTAATACCAGAGGCATCACAAGCGCGTTGCCGACCCTTTAAAACGTTTAAAACTCCTTTTTTGAAGAACCCCATGCTATATTTCTTAGGGAAAACCTCAGCAGGGAGATCATTCCACAGCCTGAGTGTTCGCGGGAGGAAGTTCCTCTGACACCGAACGGTGCGCGACCACCCAAGCTCCAAGGTGTGAGGATGAACTCTCTGCCTATGGCGAGCAGTGCGATGGTAGAACGAGGCTGTTGGCATGATGTCAAACTGCAAACATTAGCTCAGTCAGCTGCACTAAAATTTAGATGGTAACTATTGATTACCATGACGCACTAATGTAAGTTTGATACAGCTTCTAGCTTACAAATAAACAGTCGCATTAATGCAATGGGCGGTCTTATCGCTAACAGCGAACTTTAACAAGCTAATGAACACAATTCATAACTTGTGGTAAGGTAAAACAATCATAAAATCTGTTGATAAGTTTATTTTTTCGAGTTAAAAAATTCAACTGTGTTTAGTACTGTCTCTTTATAGATTAAAATCACTAGAATCACATTGAATCGTTCCTTAAACTAGGCGGATCGTGACAGTTGAACGTGACTAAACCTGCAACGAAAAGTATCAAAATTGGTTGTTACTACTAGAAACTATAGAAAGTAGAAAACACGTGATGAATTTAACCACTTGCCATATGCATGCAAACCTTCCACTCGTACCTACCATACAAGGTGACAAAATACAGCTTACGAAAACCGTTGATGACCACGAAAAAGCTGGATAACTCCGATTTTTTTAAACTTAACTTGTCTGATTTGGTCTTCTGCATGAAGTTATTACAGAAATGCTGGACTTGGGTGCATTGTCAAGAGTTTAAGAAGTAATAATGACCAAACTCAACCGCAATATCATTATTTTGTATCAGAAACAATAAGCAGCCCTACTTATAAACGCAATTTAAATTTAATCATTGCTTAAAGTTAACCCTGTCACTGTTTGTCATCACCCAGTGGTAAGAGATGGCAATAGTTTAAGCACTGTTTATCTTTTGACATATTTTTATAATAAGTAAGGCCAAAGGTTTTTAAAACAAGCAATAACATTTTTCGGAACAATATTATTTTCGGTGGTGTCTGTAGCTTTGCGTCTCGCCCTATCTGAGTTTTAGCTGTAGGTATAGTTTTTTTACACCCTGTATAGTTATACTTACCTACACGTAATGTATTTTCTCAATAGGTAAATACTGACGTAAGTTTTTTCTATTCCATTTTCCACAGCAAACACCATCTTGGAAACTCTCAAAACTTGAAAACTCATTTGTCCGTCAATGGCTTTCACAATAGAACGCGGTGTTTCAAGTTATTCCCGTTTGGAGAGACCTCGAGGCAAGAACAAAAGTGTTAGCACTCATTGTCACCTTACAAGAAGGTCACTGGTGCAAGTCTTGAGCTGATAATCCTACCTCACATCTAATTCAAAAATAATAAATAAATTTTATATCACAAGGATCACTTTGAAACGTCTTAAAGCTAGGTGAGTCTAGGTGCCAGTTCCACGCCACCACTCCAACGTGTCACTGGTTATTTTGAACCAGTGTGGTGAAAGGATTTTAAGTACGCCTTAAAGAGGCTCCTTTCGTACACTTGGCATATGTTTTCGATGTTTTTAGGTTCTACGACATGTCGGTGTCGTCACACGTTATGGTGCACGTAATTTTTATGTCAGAAAAACTTATTTATACATGACTGGTTTTGAATCCACGACGTTATGATCGGAAGGCGGGGCCGTTACCACTAGGTCACCAGTGCTCTCTAAACAAACTAACCACGAGAATTACGCAGAAAGAAAATTTATATTACAGTAGTGCGGTCTGCACAGCTTGAAGACTTGCTTGTAGAGTGTGCTATATAGCGCGGATATGCTAAGCTGGGACTTCAACAGCAGCACCTTACCATTTCTAGTTCCATTGCTAGTGATATGAATGCACTATCATGAGTGACAGACTAGAAGCAGATAGTCCCCAACGGCACGGAAACAGTGGTCACATGGAACCATGACCATGGTTTTGTGAGCTATAAGCGTTAGCACCATTCGGTCAATTTGCAAGTTTTAAATTCGTCAAATATTTGAAACACGTCAATGCCATTATACAGATCTAGACACATCTGCCGAAAATAACCTTGAATAGTTTCTGAACGTAAAAGATCTTAATGGAGATGGTACAAATCAAAATTCCTGGATCTTCAATGTGTTTAAAGGCTAAGAAAGCTCTAAGAAACACTTTTACTTGGACAAGAGAAAGAAAGAAAGGAACGAGTAGAACAGTTAATATTCACGAAGACACACGGCGACACACAAAGACTAGAATGCCTACTAACAAGTAGATAAGTGTGTCGCTTATCGCCAGTGTGTGAGTGTTTCATAAGCCGTGAGCCCTTCAAACGTCACAAGACCTAAACTAGTTCAGCTTGTAACGGCTTCTGACTCATCCCAACACAAGTTTTGACATGTCGTTAGAACAGATGTCCTCAGTAAGTGGTAGACCCTGGCGCCTATCTAAACACCACCATCTGCTGTCATGTCTATGGGAAATATTTGCTCAACACACATAGTTGGATCACAGTTTTAGGCAGTTTGTACTGATGTCGCGCCAGTTAGTGGACCTTGGAATCCCACATGGGTTTTCTAAACAAATTAGGTAATGTGCCAATTGGTGAACTCGGTCAAATTATACTGGTTAACCGTCCATGTCACAAGCTATAGCGGTTATACCAAGAAAAAATGCAGGGATTTTGAGTAGTTATAGTACAATCTGTGTGCCTGTCCAGGGCTGGTTTTCTGCACGAGTCGAATTATCAAAACACTGCATGATATAGACCAGGGGTGCTCACACTTATAGTGCCGGCGATCGACCAGATTGTATTTTGAAAGCAAGGGATCGACTAAACTAATATGTGGGTAGGTCATCAGCAATACTATTCAGCGAGGCAATGCCGCCAGCGTCTTGGGGACGCTTCCGTCTGGCACTGATTTGGATCAGTTGAGCTATCTCTAGTTGATCATCCGCGTATTTCCAGAAATTCTACTGGGTGCCTAATGTCAAGTATATTGCTGGCGATCGACTGGAAAAGCTTCCGCGATCGACCGGCTACCTACTACTACGGCTGTGATTGTAGCCAAAGGATGGTCTAAATCCCCTGATTTAGACCATCCTTTGGCTACAATCACACCTGATGGTAAGCGACGATGTAGCCGATGATAGAGCAGGATGGTCTAGGAGACACCTTTTACTATAAACGAGGATGTCTCTGGTCTCTGTTTACCTCGTCCTTTCCAAGTTCTTTGAAAATAACTCTTGTGGAGATTTTAATATCGAGCTCTATCAAGTTCATGTCTGCATGTACTGTAGATTATAAAGGACACGCAGTTCATACTGCATGTCCTTTATAATCTATGCCTAGTCTTTTAACATAAAAATGTTAGCTTCAATGATATGCTAGCTGCATTCTGTATGATTCACTACTTGAGGAATGTGCTAAATTAGGAAATGACCAGTTTTACAACTGTAATGAATGCTACAATTAAATATGCAGACGGCACGCGTGCTGGTTATTTAGTGGCTGAATGGCTTAGCATTGAAGGGACTAATTCGTTGGTAATGGTCTGCTTACGTCATCGTTGAACAGTCTAGACTTGCAGTTGTGACTACGGTATGAAGGTTCTGAGTTTCATTCGGATTAGGGCCGGTTCATCCATCTGTCTTCTACCGAAGCTGCTCATGTCTCTTCAGGCTCAAAACAATATTCAAGCTTGAGTTGAGTATCTTACTCTGTCATATCCAATGTCACCATCTAGATCTCTAGACTAATTTTCACACATTGTAGAACAATGATGGAACTTGGAAATACTGATGGGGTCGTCAGTATTTCCAAGGGAGTTTTCAAAATAAAGAGAACATGACTCTAGCCTATCGCGCTTCAATAAATAGCGGATCATTATCATCATCAGCCTGGACAGCCTATTGAGGGGTTCCGTATCACACTACATCACCATACTTGACAGATGGTTCGAGATGCTGGTGACTATATTCATCACCTCTGCTCTCCGGAGCTATTTCCACCAGGTGCATTGGCTGAACTTTAAACTGGATCAATAAAATCACAATGGTTGAGTTTGTATTATAATGATTAAACAAATTACGTTTATTTTTTTAACGCTGACTAATACTGTTTTGTTTGACGTGTTTTTCTAATTACTTGTTATCGCTATCGGTTTTAACGAAACAATTAACTTTACTGTGTGTCCTAAAATAGCCCTACCATCTAAATATATAAAACTCTTTCGTTACTGACTGACTGACTGACTGACTGACAATCAACGCACAGCCTAAACCGTTAGTCCTAGAAGCATGAAACTTGGAGGGTGTGTTTCTCTTATAACGTAGAGGTGTACTAAGAAAGGAAATTGGAAAATTATTTCCCGAAGAGGAGAAAAAGGGGAAAAATGGTTTAAAGAAAAATCAACGCACAGCCTAAACCATTAGTCCTAGAAGCATGAAACTTGGAGGGTATGTTCGTCTTATAACGTAGAGGTGTAGTAAGAAAGGAAATTGGAAAATTATTTCCCGAAGTGGAGAAAAAGGGGAAAAATGGTTTAAAGAAAAATCAACGCACAACCTAAACCATTAGTCCTAGAAGCATGAAACTTGGAAGATGTGTTGCTCTTATAGAGCAAAGGTGCATTAAGAAAGAAAATCGGAAAATTATTTCCCTAAAAGAAGAAAAAAAAGGAAAAAAGTTTCATGAAAATTCACAAAAACATTGCTTTACGAAATACGCAAAAAAACAGTAAAAAAAATTCTGCTACCGCAGCATCTGTCACCAAATTTGAATACACACAAAAGTTTACATAAACCCCACCGTAACCACGAAGACAAAATCGCGGAAAACACCTATCATACCGAAACTAAACACCGCACAGCTTCAAAAAACGGCTAAAGTACATGCTCAAAACTATGGTAACCAGCTGGTCATGTCAAATTAAAAAAATCTGATTCGATTATACACCAACACGCAGACGAAACCCTAAATTAGCCACTAATATAACATAAAATCACAAGAAATTGCTTTACAAAATACGCAAAAAAAACCATTAAAAAAATTTCAGCTACCGCAGCATCTGTCACCAGGTTTGAATACACACAAAGGTTTACAAAAAAACCAATGATAACCACTTAGACAAAATTGCGGGAATCATCTATCATACTTAAACTAAACACCGCTGAAAAAAATCGGCTACAACAGCACCTGCCTTCAAATTTAAATACACTCTAAAGTACAAGCTAAAAACAATGGTAACTTGCATTATATCATGTCATACTAAAAAAAACCAGATTCGATTATACACCAACGAATACGATAGCCCAAATTAGCCACTAAAACAAAATCACGAAAAAAAGCTTTAAAAAAACCCAAAAATTAAACATTAAAAAAATTTCAGCTACCGCGGCATGTGTCCGCAGGTTTTAATACACACAAATGTTTACAAAAAAACCGATGATAACCACCAAGACAAAATCGCGGGAATCATCTATCATACTTAAACTAAACACCGCTGAAAAAAATCGGCTACAACAGCACTCGCCTTCAAATTCAAATAACTCTAAAGTACAAGCTCAAAACTATAGTAACCAGAAGTTGGTCATGTCAAAATAAAAAAATCTGATTCGATTATACACCAACACGCATACGAAACTCCAAATTAGCCACTAATATAACATAAAATCACAAAAAATAGCTTTACAAAATATGCAAAAAAAAACATTTAAAAAATTCAGCTACCGCATCATCTGGCACCAGGTTCGATTACACACAAAGGTTCAGAAACAAACCAATGATAACCACTACGACAAAATAGCGGGAAACATCTATCATACTTACTAAACACTGTTGAAAAAAATCTGCTCCAACAGCACTCACCTTAAAATTCAAATACACTCTAAAGTACAAGCTAAAATCTATGGTAACTAGCAGTTGGTCATATCAAACTAAAAAAAACGAACTCAAATATCCACGCGGACGAAGTCGCGGGTATCAGCTAGTAGTTCATAAGTATGATTGCCGTGTGGCTTTGTTTTAAAAATCATTATTGAGTTTATTTTTCACAGGCATCGATTTAATATCATAATTAGTATGATTATGATGGGATGACGTTGAAAATATCTTACAAAAGAAGGCGTCTATGTCCAGCAATGGTAAAGCTTCGTCTTCAGCCTTGACTACAGTCAGCGATAAAATTAAATAACATTTCTGGTTTTGTAAATACTTTTGGAACATAAACTTACACTTGAAAATTCGCCGCAAACTAATTGCAAGTTGAAGCTGCCAACTATTTATTATCGCTGACTGTACCTGAACTACTTTATTTTAATTAGTTGCAGCTTATTTTACAGATAATCCTAGTGTCACCTCAAGTAATACCTGTTTTTTTGTCAATATCGCTGTTTTACTATAACTAGGCCGGGATTGCCTCTCGTGTCTATAAGCACGCAATGACCACTTTCCTTCAGTCTCGTCAACTCCCGTCTGCTGGTCTGTCAGCTATGGTGAACAAAATTAACTTGTACTTTCCTCCCCTTTGCCTAGCAGCAGTGAAGCAGGAGCGGTCACCTATCCTCGGAGCTGGTCCTCACCCGGCACTTCGCGAGAGAGGCCGAGCCATACCGGCCGGGGCACCGCCGAGCCCTCGAGGATCCCAGATCCAGATGCCGCCGCACGTGAGGGTACGGTCTCCTTTAGAAGGGTACTTTGAACAGGAACTCAAGGTCAGTCGGGTGGAGTGGATGCTTTGGTGTGCAGGTAGGTTGGGTTTCCATTGGTGTTTTAGTCTTTATGGGCAGAGTGTTAGATTTAGATGTGGATGGATGAAGTAGTTGAGATGAAGATGATTAGTTTGAAAGATAAAATGAGTAACAAAAAAGATGTTAGAGTAAAGTAGAAGAAAAAAAATGGTTGTTCAGACCTCGTGTAGCGTGGGATGAAGACAGAAAGATTCAGTCATAGATTTTCATGCTCTTATGATGACTATGTAATAAAAGTTTATAACGTGTCAAAGAAATTAAATTCTGTGATTTGCACAATAGACTGAACAGTACCTTAGTCTCAGAGTAATGCCACATTGAAACATCCTCAGTGAATATTCTCGAATAAGGAACGTAGGAAGTTCACCCAATCACCGATATTGTGATGATCGCGGGAAAGGAAGAAGGTCACCCAAAAGTCTTCTTCCAGGAAAAATGTTGGAAGGCCTCTCTCTGAAGGAATGCCCAGCTGTAAACTTATTGAAGCTGATGATATTGATGATGCGTGAGGTAGAACGCCATTGGAAACCCGCTTTAACTAATTATAATCTAACTGCAAGTAGTATAGCTTCGGCAGCAATGGATCTTCTAACCCGTAAGTAGACGTAGAACGTAGATTTAGTCAGCTTCATAACTCTTTGTTTGGCATAAAATGTTGTAAATTCAAAACGTTAATTATATTTTTTGTTGAGTTTATGAGTAAGTAGAAGAGTAACAATACGAATACAACGTAGGTTTTCGTTATGTGGGAAGTGGGGTCTTCTTTTTTCTTTCCACAAATTCTACAATCTTTAAGGCATGAGTGAATAGGTGTGTTCTAGACTGTCCTGCTTAGTGGTGTGGTGACTGCTGTGGTGACGGAGGCCTATAACTAGGCTTCTGTCATGGCTGAACTACTTTTAGATCTGGTTAAACGTTCTCTACAAAGCACGGCAGTGCTCGGATGTAAATGCTACTAGTTATCACTTATCCAATGGTGACCCCACAAGATGTTGCTTAACCTAGTCGATCAATTACAATTTCTGATTTCGGAAAAACCTTTGGCTTTAAATGACTTAGCAATAAGCAAGTTACGCCTACACAACGAGCGTTTTATAACTTTTAAGAAAGTTTAAAGCAGATATAATAAGTGTTTTCCTCAAATATCAGTTCAAAATTAATGTAAAACCCTGTTTTTCCGATTCCAGTTAGACCTGTCTAGACTCTAACTAAACAAGTGAGTCTAAACATCAGTTCGCTGGAATAGCATGCACTCGCGAACGTGAAGCAACTGGAGGCAAACCACTAAACGTGTACTGTCCTACTTTATGTACGTGTGTACTACGAGGAACGTGGGCTTGGCTCAAGGTGTAAGCTGTTGATGTTTGAATTTAAACGTTGCCCGTAACTTTATCACTTGGATTTTTCTTCATGTTAAAATTTCGGAAAGCCGATAAATATAAAAGCAAATCGTTCCAGGTGATCCATGAGAAGTTATGACTGGAGTTATATCATGAGAACAGCCATGATGTTAGCCAGCAGTTACCTTTGCCTAAGTCTATTAAATTACCTAACAGCACATGTCTACGTTTCCATTGAGCAATGCGTCCATCACTCTAGTCAGAGTCTAGTCTCAAGGTTCTTGCAACTTCAAATCGGACCACAGGAATACGAGCATCGCTGTTTGGTTTTGTATAAACTTCTTATTGGATCCCTTCGTTTTCTTTCTTTCCCCGTTGTTTTGGTTGTGGTTGTGACTTTCTGCAAAGTCTACTTATCAATTATACATATTAAAAATATTATCATGTTCAGACAATTTATTCGATGACAAAATCTTTCGTTTATTCCTCTTCTTTATGCCACTGGCTCTTGCTTAGTCGCCCTGCAGGTCAGTGACCGTCACGTCCCACACTACCAGAAAATCGCTCATAGCTTGCGACTTGCCTTCAATGAAGCTCACTGTTTTACAAAATGATGTCACACTCATTATTTTTGGGCGTTTCTTTCTTGAACTAGTTTATGGCATATGTCTCGGTCATCTGTCTCACATCGGTAATCTTTTTAGTAAAGCTATTATTCCATGGTGTTCTCTTCTTACTTACATGTGTTACTTAGATTTGAGACACTGCTCAAAGTTATCCCTGTCATTCTTTATCATTACCTAGTGTTAAGAGATAGAAATTGCTTAACACTGATCTTTTGAGAAATGTTTGTAAGTAGACATAACGTTCCCGACTTATTTGATCGGTGTTCGCCAGTCACCACACTTAGCATCTGCATTCATGGCTGTAGTAATGGCTTCTCATCGTTTGGTGAATTACCTAAGTCACCTTTTAATACATCCACGTCAAAGTCAAAGTCAATAGTTTTTTATTCAGTACGATGCAAGAATCACTTTGAAACGTCTTAAAGCTAGGTGAGTCTAGGTGCCAGTTCCACGCGACCAAGCGTAGAAGAACAGGCAACAAACTACGTCTCGGTTCCTACCGTTTTTTTATATGATCCTTTTACAAATCAAAAATAGTCTAAAATAATAGCAGTGAAGTTCCAGTGTGGTGCCACTTCACTTAGTCAGACGTATGCAATGCAATAATACAAAAGCAAAAGTTTCAACGGGAGGCAATGCAAGGATTCCTATTCTACGCTGGACCACCAAGGCTCTTGCGATTGCTTTTCACAACATGTTAGTTATTCATTGATAGGCAATTATGTCAGCCGGTTTCTCTGTTTTAAAAAACTATCAGCGCAGGAAGGTACAAAGTGAAATATGCATACTAGGTTGACGGTTCCTAAACATCATGTAAAAATGTAAGCCTACTTGTCTTGTCATTGAGCCAACATGCATCACATTATGTGTAACGAATACCACCCATCACGAAAGAATTCATTAATGCCGCTATACCTTATCATTTAGCGACTACTTTTGCAACTTGTTTTTCTTGGTCACTTAAGAAAAGAGGCTTCAGAGTCTAATGGTGACAGAAACAGTGCGTTACTAGTAATTGAGACTGGCTGATATGGTAATCTCAGTTCTACAGACTATAAGTAGCAACAAGGCATTTCTTTGAGGTCAACGCTAGCAACTTTGTTAAAACCAACAGCTACAAAATCCACAATCTGTCACGCCCAACACTTTGCATAATAAAAACTCTTTAACGTCCCCATGTTGCGTTTGTTTAGAATACAATTACAGTAAAGACTATTTAAATCCAAACTGCTTGTATTACGTGAGACCGGACGAGGTAAACGCTGGACATTGTAAAAAGGCCATCATTGAGTAATCTAGACTAAAGTAAAGAGAGATTGATTACAAGATGCTCTGGCGAAGATATGTAAAATCATATTATGGTTCAACATCTACAGAAGTTATAAAACTGTTGTATAAAAAATTGAATTGGAATTACTCATACAACCCGGGATTTGTTAGATAAAAATATCTCCAACTTTATTTAGACGAGTCTCAAGAAAACACGGAAATGTTTTTTATCTGACGGAACGCGTTATTTAGGATGATTAAACCCGCCCTTAGACATTGGGTAATATTTTCCCTCACATTATGTTTACTATATGATAATAACGGTCATTTTGGCCATTAAATGAACACATATGACGAACACACATAAAATTGTGCAACGCTAGTTTCAATAAGGTGCCTATTAGAAGACAGCTACGACTTTTGAAAGTCTAGACAGCTTTCCAAGCGCTGTACGATGTACAACCAGCGTGTTGTACAGTAAACAGCTGTGACATTGGGCAGCCCACACCGCGCGGCCTAGACATACAGCAGAAATAGATAGCAGTGACACTCACGCGCATCGCTCCACAACTACGTCCATGATTTTATACCATGATCTAGGAATCCCTGATTCGTTTGATCTTCTTCTTTCGTCTCGCTGTGACAGCCTTTAGTCATTATATAGACACTTTCAGCAATAAGTAGCCATGTGACCACATTCATACACGGTATTGTCCGAACAGATCATAAGCTCACTTACCGTGCATGAAAGAATCACATAATCTTGATAATTTTCTATGCAGGAAAATACAACAATGGATTTCTTTTTGAGTGGGTAATCATTTAAGAAAAGGCTTTGAAGTTCTAGCTTTTCGAGCAAATGTTTATTCTACTTGAGAGAAGGTGCCATTTCAAATTGCATAAGTGTGTTTTGCATAAGTTTCTCGCGTCATCCGTAGAAATATATCGATCAGAAATCATCTATCACTATTCATGACATTTTGGCTATCAGCCCAGTCGTTGTAGCGCCTGGCTAAAACTAAATTAGAATATGGCCTATTGCTTTGTTCTATTCATCTAGCACTGAATTGTGTTTCCTGAGTCTTGCTGCTTCATATTTTTAGTCTGAAAAGCTTGGATCTTGCGTTTTTGTTAAGGTCTCTCAAACTTTCTTCATTATTCCTTGAATGTAATCTTCCTCATTCGACACATTGGGTACATCATTCGGTTTTACGATTTAAGCTTAAATAGCTTCAGCGTCGTCAAATAGGTTTATTGGTTACGTGACAAACAAACATAAGTGCTTACTAGTTTCACCATATGCAGTCGAGCCGGAAGAGGCGCGTACGACAATAACGCGGAGGTCACGCGCATCCCGAACGTTTGGGCAAAGAGTATGCGGCTTGCGTATCTTGTACAGACACTATAATGTACCCAAGATTACCTCGTTCTCTGCGCGGTAATGCGATTGTTATAGGCAGTTTGCTGGTATGTACACTTACAGTAGTAATAGAGCTCTTTGTGAAGGGCTCGTCCGGGGAAGTATTACCACCTTACTTATTTCTGCCGTGAAGCAGTATTGCTCTGTTTCTGTTTGAAGGGTGTGGGTGTCATTGAAATTGCTGGCATCATGTGAGGCTGAACATCTGTTTGCCTCAAGTTGATGGACGCAGGGCTATGCATCGTAGGGTACGTTCCTGACGTGCATTACCTACAAGGCAATGCTTTGTTATAGGCGATGGTTACCGATTTGGTTGAATAAAAAAAACACTTCTTTCAAACTGCTTCAGCTCGGATTTCGGCATACAGTTCATTATTAGTCTATGAGTTGTTTCAAAGTCGTTTGTGTTCAAGCGTTTCAATAATTTCAATGGAGTTCTTCGTTCATTTATGGTCGATCAGATGACTAATCTTTATGTGGAACAAATGGCTATAGTATTATGTTTCTTTTGGTTTTAATGTTTTATTGTGTGCTTTAAATGCAAATTATTCTATGAGGCACTGTTTCAACAGATTCCTTAGAGATTGGATCTTTTCTTTGTGGCCCTTCTTAATCTTTTTCAATGTCAGCCACAACGCAAATCGTAGAGTTTCTTAGGTATACATCAACTAGCATGGTTTCCCTTTCTACAGTGACTTACTCTACCAACAACAGAGAGTTATTTGAATTGTGTTATAGGTAGAAGTACCTCTGTTTTGTGTTCTATGATATTTTTTTACGCGCTTTCAGCGTGTGCAAGCAATGTTGGTTTCCAAAATTAGTATAGATCATGATCGATTTAGCAAGTCTGCTCTGTAACTATCCGAAACTACAAGGCCCCCTTTTTTATTCGTTTTTTAACGATTTATGAATGCAAATCTGTTTATCGTTGACATTGGCTATTTCATGGACATCTTTAGTGGCTGAAATGTGGTCGTTAATCAAGTTTTATAAGTTTCAGCGTAAATAATTCCCAAAAAAAATACGGGTTGCACTCCGGGAGTGCCGGCAGAAGTGAAAACTTGATTATTAACGTAGGAACCCTAAAAGTTGTTTATTTTATCAAGTTCCTCAATGTAGTAAAACCCCAATCAAAGTCCTAAGGAACCCTAAAAATTTTAGCATTATCAAGCTCCTAAGTGTAGTTGAAATTCCAATCAAAGTGCTAAGGAACCCTAAAATTGTTTACATAATCAAGGTCCTAAGTGTAGTTGAAAGTCCAATTAAAGGCCTAAGGAACCCTAAAAGTTGTTTATTTTATCAAGTTCCTCAATGTAGTAAAACCCCAATCAAAGTCCTAAGGAACCCTAAAAATTTTAGCATTATCAAGCTCCTAAGTGTAGTTGAAATTCCAATCAAAGTCCTAAGGAACCCTAAAAATGTTAACATTATCAAGCTCCTAAGTGTAGTTGAAACTCCAATCAGTCCTAAGGAACCCTAAAAGTTGACCACTTAATCAAATTCCTCAATGTAGTAAAACCCCAATCAAAGTCCTAAGGAACCCTAAAAATTTTAACATTATCAAGCTTCTAAGTGTAGTTGAAACTCCAATCAAAGTCCTAAGGAACCCTAAAAGTCGACCATTTAATCAAATTCCTCAATATAGTATAACCCCAATCAAAACCCTATACGGAACCCTAAATTTTACGTAAAGCCAAATCCTCAACGGGTCGGAACCGCTAGAAGGGACCTTGTCGCGCGACCTACAAGTAGGTCCTAAATGAAGTAAAACGGCAGACATAGGAGGAGGGGGTTCTGGGGGGCTTGTGAATGTGTGACTGTAAAGACCAAAGGCAAGTAAAAGTTTGTTTATCAAAATTATTGAACCCACAGAATCTGCTTACGTATACCACAGCGCACATCACCATCATGCCTTTAGTTACCCTGACCTCGTTACTTCCTATGGAAGTGGTAACCCTTCTTGTTATGAACACAGCAGTCTAGCCGCTTTTGTTTTTAGGGTTCCGTAGCCAAATGGCAAAAACGGAACCCTTATAGATTCGTCATGTCTGTCTGTCAGTCTGTCTGTCTGTCCGTCCTGTATGGCTTAGGGGGGTAACAGCACGGCTCGCTTCACTCGCCACGCTGTTCCCCGTGATCGCGTGGCGGCTCGCTTCGCTCGCCGCGACGCTCCCCCCGGGTTTCGGAGGAGGGGGTTCTGGGGGGCTTAGGGGGGGTCACAGCACGGCTCGCTTCGCTCGCCGCGCTGTTCCCCGTGGTCACGTGGCGGCTCGCTTCGCTCGCCGCGACGCTCCCCCCGGGTTCAGGAGGAGGGGGTTCTGGGGGGCTTGGGGGGAGTCACAGCACAGCTCGCTTCGCTCGCCGCGCTGTTCCCATGGTCGCATGGCGGCTCGCTTCGCTCGCCGCAATGCTCCACTCGAAAAATAAATACAGTAGATCTATAAAATCATGTACCAATGACCACTACTACCTGCCGCGGGCGGCCGCTAGTTCATAAAATCTATAATAGGTATGTACCTATACCTACTACAGTCACGAAAAACGCCTTGGTATGCTTGCTACTAACTATTATCTATTCTGTGACGTTACCGTGTCATAGTAACTACTAGCGTATCTGTAGCGTCTTACGCTTTTTTTCGATTTTTATTATGAACTCTACGTTGTAGTCTTAGGGTACATTTCTGCAAAAAATCCGTCCTACGCTTTTTCGATCAGGGTCACGTGATCCTGACGCGAGTTTAAGTTTTTATACCCATTCAGAAAGTGCTCAACGCCGCTAAAGAAGTTTTCACTTCAATTACGCATTTCCGTGCAAAAACGTAAGACGCATGGACGTTATTAGTGTTTAAGGTTGAACGCATACTTGCGACAGAATACTCTTATTCCAGATTTGGATCAGAGGATCCAAATTTGTGAAGAATCTGGGAAGAGGAGGGGGGGGGGGAGTTTTTCTCATAAAAAAAGTCAAAGTTAGAAGTCTATGACTGTAGTCCGGGTCGTAGTTTATCACACCTTAACATGTACATGCATTTTTCTTTACATTTTATTATGTAAGCAGGTACTTATTCTTTCATGTACCTAATGTACTCACTCACTAAAATAATATTTCAAAAAAAATGTACTGCTTCTGGTAAATTCTAGACTTTTTCAAAGTCGCAGTTCTGCGCGTGCCCTAATCCTCGTCCACCGGAAGCCATACAGGCCGCGTGTCGTAAAACGGTTCCCGCTGTTTATACAGTCTCATCTCCTGCTTTCGATCGCTGATTCGATCAGTTCCATTCAGAAGTTACGCGAGAATCACTGAAAGATTGTCTGGTCTTTGCGCTGATGTTAACCTAAAAATCCGCGCAGATCACTTAACCTAAAAAAGAATACAGGCGTATAAAGTGTCCAAGATTGAATACAGCCGTTTAAAGTGTACGATATAGTGTTTGAAGAAGATACAAGTGAATTATTGTGCATTATTTAAAGCATGAAAGGGACTCAAAAGGTAATTGTGTAGGAGATCTGGGACGTTCGATGTTTACATTGTGCATGTTGGGTTGTTACTGTAACTGCTTATTAATAAATACTTTTATATATATTTTACAACTAGCCTATGGAACAAGCATATGGCCCACCTTATGTTAAGTTGTAACCATCGCCTATAAAAAAATCCCTCGTAGGTCACGCCCATCAGAAACGTGCCTTGTGTCCATCAACTTGAGGCATACAGATGTTCAGCCTCACGTGCCAGTAATTTCACAGACACTTTTCAAACCGAAACAAAGCCATGCTGCTTCACGGCAGAAAAGTGCATGGTGTTAGTACTTCCCTTGACGAGACTTTTAAAAAGAACTGTATTTAAAAATACATAATTAGAATATATTAAAATGTATTCCTAAAAATATGGGGGAGGCCTATGTCCAACAGTAGACTTATTAGGCTGATGCTGATGATACAAAATCTGATGATATTAAATTTATAGATGATGAATATTCCCAAGTACATTATTCCCTTAGGTTTTTTTATGCGAACCCATTTGAATTACCAATTAACGAGACAAACCTATAAACACTAACTAAAAATAACTACCAATGAATGGTTTTGTGAACATCCGCAGGCCAATGTTGAATTGTTGTCTTTGAAGATTCCGATTATTTTCTGTTTTCTGTGTTTCATATACGAACGTTATACCTATCTAATTTGTTTGTATAAATGGGTAACCAACTTTTAAATTAAAATTGTTGTTGAAGAAGAAAATCTCTTTTTAACCGACTTCCAATCAAAAAGGAGGAGGTTCTCAATTCGGTTGTTTTTTTTTTTTAATGTTTGTTACCGCATAACTTCGTCATTTGTGAGCCGATTTGAAAAATTATTTTTTTATCTGAACGGTACTGCTTCCAGATTGGTCCCGTTTTAATTTTATTAAAATCGGTGTTGCCATTTTTTTTTAAATATTTTTTTTAATGTTTGTAACTGCATGCCTCCGTCATTTATGAACCGATTTAGAAAATTATTATTTTATTTGGAAGGTTATTTTTATGTCCAGATTGTCCCAAACAAATTTCATTAAAATTGGTTTAGCCGTTTGGCAATGAAGTCGGTTTCTCAAGTTTTTTAAACTTATAATTATTAAATATTATTTTTTGCTCAAGCCTTATAAGTTTTGGGAATCATACAGATCTTTACAATTAACTAACTTAGCATGTCTCTGAACTCCGCAGCCCCCACCCATCCCTGGCATGAGGCCGCCGCTCGGCTCCCCAGGGGGACCGCAAGCAGCCCCCAAGTCTTCCATGGGATTCATCATGCCGTTCTACACGCTATGCATCATTATCTTCTTCGTTTATACCCTAAGCAAGGTGAGGTCTTCGATACACGCCTGAATGCTGCAGATTTGAGATCATTCTCATAATCCAAACTGGGGCGTATGGATATATGATTTTTAAGAATCAAATCAAATCTCTTTATTGCAGCTTTCAACTCTTTCACAGCATTTACTAATAACGTTGTCTCAAACAGTTGATGCGAAATCAAAATATTTAAGTGGCGTTTACGTATTCGGACGATAGGCATTACCGGACTTCTGCAGTAGTTTTTGCAGTCTTTGATACAAGTTCCACCACAGAATTCTGAATTGTGCGGGAATCACGCACCGGAAGGCGTAGGATGGCCTCCACAAGATGAAGCATTATGGGTGGGAGTCGTTGGCTGCTGCGTAAGATCGGTTGCTTAGGTATTTTATGAGAGGCCTTAGTTTAGCTGTGGATGACTTACGGCTGAAATTTGAATTTCCCATGACCCGGCTCAATAATGCAGACTTTGAATTATAAAATTCATGAATCTCGGAATCATATAGGCTAGGCTAAGAACGAACGAGCTCTAAAGAGAAAGTAACTTGGACGTTGGTGTTAGCAATTCCAGCTATCGCGCAAGTGATGCCGCAGGTGGCAGCTAGTGTCTCAACACAAAAATGTTGCAGATATTCTTCAAAAGTGGCAGTGAAATCTATGAAGAGGTAACGCCAGACCCTCAGTTCAGGAGGAGAGTCTTCAGAGATGACTCCAGAACAACGCCGGATAAGTTTGGTAAGTTACTTACTATACATGACTAATAACAACATAGCATAACTAATAACATTGTGTACATAAGTTTTTCTATCGAAAAACTTATGTACACAATGCTAGTGCTCTCAAACGGTGAAGGAAAACATCGTGAGGAAACCCGCGGCTTAGTCAGCTCCGCACGTATTGACCATGTCTTTCCTGTGGATTAGGCCGACTAAGCTGTCAGGATGGTATAGGTGCTGGGCAAGCCTATTCCATCTAAAGTCTTGTCCCAGGCACTATAGCGTCCCGTAAGTAGGGGCATGAGTAATCACCAATTGCCCCTGACGCTATATAAATCATCTACAATAGATGCAAAGGCCTGTTTACTTTACTTTTTTTTTATACATGACTGGAAAACCTGTTACAAATTTATATAGAACTAATTTTGTACTAGATAAAAATCCAGTCATCATGGTAGCTCGTTTTTATCTGTATTCTCTTTTTACAAACTTGATCATCATTCATTGGCCTGTACCATCTATTAAACCAAACTTGATACGGACTAAAGAGACAAAAGATTAGAAAATATTAATAAACAATATTTGAATCTCACACACGCAGGACATAAGGAAGAGGACACCAGTAAGTATAATGTATTAACTCCTTATGTTATCAATTTATTTGTAGGACAGGAAACGGCATTTGATAAGAGTTCTTGAAATTAATTAGCGATATTCCATTCTCGCACAATATTTTAATAAACTATAGCGATAGGCGGGTTCGAAATTGATAAGAGTTAAATTGATTAACTTAACAATATTTATAAAGAAAACCGCTTTAAGAGTTTCGATTTAAAGATGATTTTTTAATACAAATAATATACTTGCTTATCAAATGCACTTACGAGTACAGATAGCTGACTGTGAAACAGCACACAAGCATAAATATAAATTAATAAGCTCACAGCTCCTTTGAAATGGCAAGTGTTCACAACAGAATTATAATAAAGCAAGAAACCTTATTCCCTATAGTAAAAGCCACAAATGTGTCAGATGACTTGGAACTCGAGGCGCTGCACGCTCGCATGGCGGAGACAGAACGAATGTTGAGCAAGATTCTGGGCCACCTGGAACGTCGGCACGAAGTATATCTATCGGGGATTGATGAACTGGCTGTGGTCCTACTATTTCTACGTATTGTTCAAACATCTGTTTCGTAAAAAGAGATTTCTAAAAACTTATTCCAAGAAAAAATAAATGGTCTTCTGATATTGACGAAGTATTGAGTCTGTCTTGTTTATATTGACGAAATCTTGAATCAACAACATGTCTGTGTTCTAATAATCTATTATTTGATTGAACAAGCGCTCAAAATAACTTTCAAACAGACGACTTTAAGTTACCGATTTTTTGCGCTAATACTCTAAGTTCTTAAAAAATGAACTGTAGTTACGTTAAAATTGGATAAGGTTTTTGATGTTTTTTGACCTCAGAAGCCAGTTCGTCATAGCTTCCTTTTTAAATGCGTGGTTTTCTTAGTTTCCTTAGTAGCTTGAGGCATGGTGACGGTAATGCCCTTTGTTCAGTGGTACCTTCTAATAGGCACGTGATGCATCCAACGATTGTGGTTCTAGATCTAGAGATAGATTAACGAATTATAGAGTGGATTTTTGTAGACCATAAGGACGTGGTACATCAAGGTGTGGGAAATGTATATGTTTAGAATAGAAATCTGTGTCGATTTTCTAGCTTAGTTGTCAATTTGTGTTATATGTTCGTGATAAATCTACAGAAAATAGAGAAGCATTTTAAATAAGACAAGGAAAAACGTGTCTTTTGAAGTTACTAATCTAAAAAAATAATAATTTTGCGTTGTGCTTTTTGGTACCTATCTTAGCATTTATTAAATGTAAAACACGTATATAAATAAAGTAAAATAATTGTTCAATAAGTCGCTAGACAAGAATTCACTTTATAAATGAAAAACCCTATTAGATAACTCCGTATTACCGTAACTAACCATCTCTTGGCCAACGGCCAACAGTGGAGCATGCCCAATCGCCCGATGCATCCAATCTATTTTAGTCTTTGCGTCCTTCGTCATTTTGTTTTGGTTTTGTATGTTCTATTTATATTTGTTTTCGTTTGATTTTGGCTCCAAAAATATAATATCTCATACAATTCCAAAAACAAGAGTTTTATCGCTAGGGATCGTAAAAAATTTAAACCCACTATTATGGGAATGCAAAACATGTGTATGTGTCATACCAAATTACTGATTTACGTACCAAAAATTTATTTTTGAGAACATTTTGTCGACAGACAATTCTTGAAATTGGTGATACTGCCGAAGTGCCGACGTAAATTTCAAAGAGACTCTGAAAAAAACTGTTGATGGTATACCAAGAAAGTCTCTATCGTAAAGCAAGAGCAATCTAACAGTAATGTTATTGGGTACAGTCGTCTCGGCCATATCCGGGCTGGTAGCGGAGGTGCGGCAGCAGATGGAGACGAGCTACGCGCAGAACCAGCAGACACAGGTCCATGCATGGCTTTAGGAGTTCTCCTTTCATCCCTGATATCATCAATCGTTGAACTGTTAAACTCTATCATCTTTTTATCCCTGATATCATCAACCGCTGGACTAATAAGCTCTTTATTTTGAATGTCAACTGTATATCTTTTGAGCTCATTTATACTTTCATCCTTGATATCATCAACCGTTGAACTGATAAGCTCTTTCATCTCTTTATACATGATATCATCACCCGTTTAACTCTTAAATGCTCTCTCTCTCTCTAATTACTGTGATTTAAAACAAAAATACTAGTTTTTCCATGGCTAATGTTTGTTGTATTTGAGTTTACGGTACTAACTCTCATGAGTTGTAATTTCCATTTTCTTTATTGTTTTTATCTCAACTCCTATTTATGTGTTTATCCTACCGTTTTTTTATTCCATGTTTGTTTGTTCTTTGTTTTGTTTCATGTCAGAACTCCTACTAGCCAAATAGAGCTAATTGTTTTTTGTTGGCATTTTTATCATTGTTTATCCTGGTGTTCTCCCTGATCAATGTATTTTTGCTAGTCCATTGTTTTACGTGTTAAAGCTTTATCGTTCGTTATTGTTCATTCATAATAATGTATAAAGTCGGGTTTACTCCGCTTATGTTTTTCTTTGTTTTCCGTTTTGATGTTGCTTATGTTTACACTAAATTTTTGGCAATATATAGCGTCATTTTTTGAGCTCATTGCGTCTGACTTCTGCGTTTCTGAATTATTCACATAGTGTTACACTCACAGTAGAAAGTACCTACGTATTTGGCACACAAAGCATATCTTTTAAACCACACACGAGCCGAAGTAAATTTGGCACTATGCGTATTAAATGCAGTTCTACATTGTTTGGCTTGAATTTTAACTCGGTCTTAAAAATATATCCCAATCTGTGCCAATATTTTTCTTTGTCCGTATTTTTATCATCTTAATTATGAGTAACTGAACGCATATTTAATGAAAAGCGTCGTGTCTATTTTGAAGAAGTCTTAAAATATAATTTTAATTGCATCCCGATTAAATCATACAGCATTGGATCTTCGCCAAATGATGGTCAAGAAATGATATCACTTATTATCTATACTTCATTTATTTACGCTATTAAAAGTCTTTCATCATCGATACTTCTATTATTATCCATTTTGTATTGCTATTTGTTTTCTTTTTAGCTAATTCTCGCCTTTATCTGCTCTGCACCTGGCTAACATATCTACATCTATCGTAAATAAACAAATGTCTAAATTAAATACCAAAACATACTTATCTGAAAACCATCAACATAACTACGAAAATACTAAATAACGTCGTCTCGACTACCTTAACTCAATGTGTTAGATAGTTTAAAATACAATGTTGTTTTTATGTATATTTTGTTTTTATTGTTTACCTTCAAAGATTTGTCTAGGTTCGTCGTAGTTGCTACTCGTGTTATTATGCTAGTTTTCTTTGTATATGTATTTAAATTGTATGAGTTCCACATGCTTAGTTTTTTTAATTTATTCGATGAGCTTTCTACAATGATTCCTGTAGTTCTTAAAAGCAACACAAACGCCGTCTATTTGATATTTTTTGCAGATTTGGATTGTTTTTTAGAAGTCTAGTTGTGCCTGCAAGCTTTTTACACCTACTTACGTGTTATCGGCTTTTTCTAGAAAGGTTATTCCTTTTAGGAGTCTGTATTGTTACTGCTAGCAGGCTCTTTAATAGCATTCTAGTCAAGTGATTCTTTGAATCTAGGCTTTGAGCTGTTAAGATTCGTCGATTATACTCTTAAACTGAAGCAATCGACAAGCTGAACTTTGAGATACCTATACCAATCAGGGTGAGTTTATTTTATTTGTCGTAACAATAAGTAGTGTAGTATTAGTCTTTAAGTATTGTCAGCGTATTATCCACACAAAGAAAGAGTATTTTTTGCGTGAAATGATTTTTCTTGATACTGCTTGTTTTAGAAATTTAACAATACACATTTTTTTAGTAAAGTCAACTATAAAAAGCAGCTCCACGTTGTTTGGTACAGCTCAAAGCCTAGATTCAAAGAATCACTTGACTAGCGTCACAATCACGATTGTTACAACCAACATACATCCACAGGAGAGGCCGGTTAGCACTCGTCCGTATACCAACGGCACCGTTCTGCACAACAGTGGCCCCGTGCACATCATCGCCAGCGAGTACCTGAAAGAAGACCCTGAACCTGAAGAAACCATTACCCAACTTGAAATCAAAACTGCTTTGAATAAAGTGGCTGAAGAGATTGAAAGAATGAAGGAAGAAATAGAAGTGAAAGAGGTTGAAAATGTGAAGAATGACAACGATGTTGAAGTGGATGTTCCTAAAGAAACAGCTGCTGAAGAAACTGACAAAGAAGAATCTCTTAAAGATACAACTTATGATACAGATGTTCAAGTAGAAGTGCCTAAAGTAACAGTTGAAAAAACCGATGAAAAAGAATCACCCAAAGAAATAATTGACGATGAAAATGAAATAGTTGAAACTGAACCTGAAAATGAAATCATTCAAGAAAAAGTAGTATCAGACAACGAAGTCAATCTTCTAGACTTGACAGAACCAGCTGATGTCAAGAGGAATGGTGATATCCTATCGAAAGTTACAGCAGACTTTATCGAAGAAGCGAAGAAAGCTGATGATAAGATGACGAAGGAACTTCTAGAGGAGGCGTTGGATGATGAAGAGGAATATGATGAAGAGGAAGAAGACGATCTTGAACCGGAAAAATCCAGTGTGAAGGTATGTTTGAATGTGTATGAATTTGTGATAGAATCAAACTCTCAATTCAGTAGATAAGTTTCTAATAAATTACTGTTTGGCAGTACTCACGAACGAAGTGTTGCTCGAACTTTTTTAGGTTCTACAACACGCCGGTTTCCTCACGACGTTTTCCTTCACCATTTTTGAGAGTACTGGCATAGTGCACATACATTTTTCGACAGAAAAACTCATTGGTACACGAGTGGATTTGAACCACTACCACTAGACCACCAGTGCTCTCACTGCAGATTAGAATATCACCTCATTTTATAGGTGGTAGGCATGGAAGTCCGCGCGGAGAGTGCTGACGGGGGTGCGTGCACGCAGCAGGGCACGCCGCAGTCGCACCATCACCCACCGGCCGCGGCCGTGCCTACACCTCAGCGCACGCCGGTGAGGGCTTATTGCACTGTTCATATTGTTCAGACATTGTATGACGTAGAATTAACTAAGTGAAGAGACTACTTCCGAAACACCCTCTCATAATAAAAATCAAGATAGCATAATCCCCGACAAAAGTAAAGCCTTGCGCATGCGCTTGCTTGGTGGCGATAAGTCTAATACTGTCAAGTATCGGAGTAATATTTGACAGCGTTTCTGAACAGCTGTATGCGTCAAGTTGATGGACGCAGGGCAGTGCATCGCAGGGCACGTGACTTACGAGGCAATGCTGCTTTGTTATAGGCGATGGTTACCACATTAGGTGGGCCATATTATATTTGTTCTATCAGCTGGTTGTATAAAAATAAAAGGTTTCGGAAATGGTCTTTTAACACCCCGTATTATTGTGAATGTCGTAATTTAGATACGTAGACCCTGACCTATTTAATAATCTGTTCTATTAATAATACTTTTGCTCAACATTCCTATCTCTCTTCACTAGCTCATATTTTCTTCAACAAAAAGTATGAGTACGTACATGTTATTATAAAACTGCTTTATTCTCGCATTTGATCAAAATAAATTTTATTTTTGTCAATAATTAGTTTCACTCAATACTAACTTGTCTAATCAATACTAATTTAATCATTGAAGCTGATTTAAAAGGTAAGATGTTTTTAAATACTTATTTAATAAATTAAATATTCCTTTATCTGCTAAAAAAATAACCTAAGCGAGAGTTATTTTAAGATGAGCTCGCCAACTCTCTTTTTTTTTTGTTTTTAATTATTCATTTTGTCCTCTGTTGACCACCCCTGTTGACTGACATCCTCTGTAACTTTGGTTTTTAACAGACGATGTGTGAATAGTAAGATCACCTAGCTTTAAGACGTTTCAAAGTGATTCTTGCAATTCAACTAGTACTTCAATAAGTACACTTTGATTTGATTTAATTAAAGCTTTTTATTCTCAAAACCTTTTTTTGTCATTCTATCTATTTAGCCCGTATCCACCCACTGCTGGGTATTAGGCTTCCACCCTAACTCTTGTCTCTTCTCTCTTTTTTATTAGAAAAATAATTGGTTAGCGTCACAAAATTATATTTTATTCCTAAACAAAACCAGGGATTTTTGTAATGACAACGCACAGCCCAGCTGCTCACGGACTTGGAATATAAAGGATTTGAAAATTTTAAAGAATTTCGAATATCATCTTGATTCAAACCTACTGTCGAAATAACAAACTAAATGAAAGATGTCTCGGTTCCAGCATGAAGCGGAAGAAGTGCAGTCCATATTCCTGGAGACTGAGATCCCGCAGAAGAGCCGCGTGCTGGTAGACTTCGAAGACGACGCGCAAGACCAGCCGCCTCCCGCCAAACATGCGCCTGTAAGTCACTCTAAAGTTAACAATGTATTTATTCAGTAGCATCACAAGGATCATAAGATACAACAAAAGAAAGAGGAGGCGACAATTTAAAAGATGGGAGGACCAGATAAAGCATACTGCAGGGAAAACATGGACGCGGATAGCGAGAGATAGAGAGAAGTGGAAGAG
This sequence comes from Thera obeliscata, assembly GCA_947578465.1. Taxonomy (NCBI): domain Eukaryota; kingdom Metazoa; phylum Arthropoda; class Insecta; order Lepidoptera; family Geometridae; genus Thera; species Thera obeliscata. The sequence goes on from OX387913.1 coordinate 925,434, forward strand.
CTTGGAGGAGGCCTTTGCCAAAAAAGGGCAAACAGGAGCCTAATTCTCGGGCCGACCGAGATTTTGAATGTCCCTTAAATACACATTGGCATTGCACAACCCCGCACTTTTTCTACGTTTTCCGTATATCGAAGCTGTCGAGGCTTCTACGATGAGGTCGTCGATGAATTACTCAAGGAAATCTGCCATTCTCTCTTCGAAAAGAAGCAATAAAATAAAATTACAAAATGATCTAAGAAGAGCCGAGAATTAGGCTCCAGATAGTGACAGTGTAAAATAAAATTTAGTTATAAGAATACATCTGTAATTAAGGCTTAAAATAAATAAAAATTACAAGGATCACTTTCAAACGTCTTAAGGCTAGGTGAGTCTAGGTGCCAGTTCCACGCGACCAAGCCTAGAAGAACAGGCAACAAACTACGGCATTAAATCAAACTACGAGTATAAGGCATTTTATTAAATTAAAAGGATTGAGCTATATGTGTTGGAGACTTGGTGGCGTGGAATCAGCACAGAAAATCTCATAGCCTTTAGACGTTTTAAAATGATCCTTGCGATTCTTTGCGTAAATATTTTTGACTTTGACTAGCTAATTTGAGTGCCAGTTTCAAGCGACTAAGCCTAGAATTCAAAGTTAAAGTTATAGAGGAAATAATACATGGTTCTCGAATAGCAACCACGAACCGGAAGACTAAACAGACGGGCTTCGAAAATTGGGATACATAGGGGATTGGGTGATGGATACTTTCGGTACGTAATATAAGCCCTTATAATAATATAAGCCAGTATAAGCCCACTTAGAGAGATTTTATGATATTTATGTTTTGCGAAACACTTTTTGAAAAAGACCGGACCGGATTGGAAAGCGTTGTTACTACCACCATGGACTAATTATATAATAGACTTACAATCTGGAACAAAAATTCGTGTTTCGATAATTAATTACCTGTGAAGGCGTGAGATGGCGTTACGTGTTTCGAATCGATGTTATTAAATGCTGCATAAATTTGTTTGAACCATTTCTTTACCACCACATTTAGAAGTACGAATAAAAACGCAAGATGGCGCTATTTCCAAATGTAGCAAAGCGTCAGTCTGTCATGAAGCGCGTGGCGTTGCCAGCTCATAGACGTGCCCCGTTGTAACCTGCCCGCGCGATGTTGCCGCTCTGCCGTGTGTAAAAGCTAGCTAGCCATGATTTTTTGAGTTTAGATTCTATTCAACAAATTGCCAGGGGCCTTATTCTCGGCTCATCTCGGATCATTTTGCAATTTTATTTTATTGCTTCTTTTCGAAGAGAGAATAGATGATTTTCTTGAGAAATTCATCGACGACCTCATCGTAGAAGCCTCGACAGCTATGATATACGGAAAACGTAGAAAAAGTGCGGGGCTGTGCAATGCCAATGTGTATTTAGGGGACATTGAAAATCTCGGTCGGCCCGAGAATTAGGCCCCAGAAATGTTAAAAATTTTTGACAAAATATTTTTGCGGGGTGCAGGGGGAGGAGACGCTTGAAGCAGACGGGACACTTCGGTTGTGTGTGTGATTTTTTGAGTTTACATTCTATTCAACAAATTGCCAGAAATGTTAAAAATTTTTGACAAAATATTTTTGCGGGGTGCAGGGGGAGGAGACGCTTGAAGCAGACGGGACACTTCGGTTGTGTGTGTGAATCGCTCGGGCTTTGGACTAGTTAAATACCTACACTGGCATAAAGAATAATGCTTAGATATTTGATAGGTTAGTTTAGGAAGGGTATTAAGTGAAGATGGGAAGTACTAAGTACCTAGGTAGGTTGTAGGTTGGGTTAACGATATCAAGGTGCAGTACTAGGTCAAAGAGGCTGCCGAAATTTTGAAAAAAACACATAGCCAACATTTCGACTAAAAAATCTTATAAATCATTAATATCAACAATTTTTTTTTTGTTAATTTATGTGGAGCTACCGCTCATCATCAGGTGGAAATATTGATAAAAACACTTTTATTTTTTTATTTTTCTGGAGCTCAAAAAACCAACTACCGCTCAACGTCCGGTGGAAATATTGATAAAAGGATTAAGAAAAATTTCAAAAAAATATTTTTTTTTCTTTATTTATTTGGAGCTCAAAAAACTGCTACCACTCAACGTCAGGTGGAAATATTGATAAAAAGATTAAGAAATATTTTTATTCTTTATTTATATGGAGCTGAAAAAACAGAGTACCTACCGCTAAACGTCAGGTGGAAATAATGATAAAAAGACTAAAAAAGTTCATAAAATATTTTTGTTCTTTATTTATCTGGAGCTCAAAAAACTGCTACCACTCAACGTCCGGTGGGAATATTGGTTAAAGGACTTGAAAAAATGTAAACAAAACATTTTTATTTTTTATTTTTCTGGAGCTCAAGAAACAGAGTACCGCTCAACGTCCAGTGGAAATATTGATAAAAAGAGAAAAATGGCTGTGACATACGGGCGGACAGACAGACAGACAAACAGACAGACATGACGAATCTATAAGGGTTCCGTTTTTGCCATTTGGCTACGGAACCCTAAAAATTGGTTGACTGTAAAGTCGGTTTACTGACGATAGTTGAACGTGACAACGTCATAAGAAAATACTGATGGAACGACGCCGCCCCGGCTCCATCGATTTACAAGACGTTATCACGTCAATAAGTCAATGCGCGCTCACCTTACTTGGATATTTTATGTAGCCTTGGTTACATGCGCGCTGGAGTAGTTTTTTTTTTAATTAATCGTAATAAATCGAAATCTTACCGATAAAGTTATCGCTAACAGACCAGTTCTCTCCATCCCTAGCTGTTTGTTTATGGTTTGCTCAGCAAACAAAGCATACCTACCTAGTCTGTGAAACAAAGCAAGCAAACCTTTCTTTCGCTGTCCAATTATTAGTACATTTATAGTTTAGATACTCACATTTATTAGTAAACTACTGCTAGGGTACTATTTCATGCGATTTTTTTGCTCAGAGTAAATCGCCATTAGTTTGAAAATAATAATAATAGCTCCATCTAGTAGTAAAATGATGCGTTAGTTTATAAGCTTTCATTTTTATCACAGCGCCATCTATTATTATACATGAACAACAGGTAAAATAGTCGATGTGAAATAAAACTAAGAAATTTATTATTATGATCATTATTACACATTCCTAAAATACTAGATTGTTTTTAATGGTTTTCAAAGAAGAAATTAGTTAAGTTTCTCGGTTTCACCGGCTGCTAGCAAGGTTTTCAGGCTATGAGTCAGGGCCATCTAGGCATAATACGGGATTTTGAGCTTTTTGAGAGTTACGATTTTTTGTTCAAGATTGTGAGTCTATTTATATAATTAGTCCATGCTACCACCATGGACTAATTATATAATTAGTCCATGCTACCACTAAGTCACCAGTGCTGTTTGTGATTGTTACAAACAAATAAATAATAAAACTTGTGGATCCTTGATATTTGTAGCTTTATAATGATTTAACAATTAAGTAGTAATATAATGAAATAAAGAGCAGACGTATGATGTCGCTCGGGTGGCGGTGTCAAGACAAGTGAGAGGGGGGCGGGACGCGGCGCGGGCGCAGGGGGCCGCCGCCGGCAGGTTGTTTCCTTGACAAGTGCACTCCGCGTATTGAGCTGTCTGTAAAAGTATGGTTTTCTATTTGCAGATGGTTGTGAGCGGTAAGATGACTCTCTCCCTCATACAAGACGCGCCACGGGATACTCCGGAACGAGATGTTGGTAAGACACGACCTTTTTGAAAATCCACACAACACTAACCCCAGAGCTTGTTCTATGGCAGCTGATATAATACTTGTATTCTTTTTTTGAAAATATATACTTAGAATACAATATAACACACAAACAGAGAATGGGACTATTTAGGTTACACAAAAAAATTGCTATCAGCTACTAATTAAATTGTTGTTTCAGAATCAACTGTAGATGATTTCACGACAGCTAGCGCCGTCACCCAAGATGCGGCTGAGGTAAGAAACTTTAATGACCAGCTTCCCACATTCTAAATAAAAAAGCTTGACTACATTTTATACAACGTGTTAATGAAATAACCCAAAACCTGAAACTAGTTTGTTTAAAATCGGCAGCAAAATCGAATACAATAATTTTTAACGTAGGTTATTTTTTTCCAAAAAATAATTATTTGTCATCTAATATTTTTATACGGCGCTGGACACTAGGTACTGTCCAACGCGATGTAAACAAACAGCGCGGGCGAGGGTGAGGGGAGGGGGTGCTAGAGCTGGCGCCAAGGCCGGTACGTTTAACAGCGGCGATAGAGCTACGAATCTGTAAGAAGTAGCACGACTACTACATTTACAAATATCTTTTACTATAATTTATGAAAATAAATAATTATACGTCATATCAATTTATTAATATAAAAATCGGGTGGGGTGTCCGAGGTTTTGGGTTATTTCATTAACACGTTGTATAGACAATATTAACAAACTATGTCACGTGCACTATGCCAGTAAAATATCTGTCAAGTGTTCAAAAAGAGCCTCTTTTGAGGCGCGCTTAAAATCCTCACAAGACACACTAGCTTTAGCGATAGCAAAAACTAGTTGTTTAAAAGTAAAGGCAAGTTAATTTTGAAACTCAGGCTGACATGACAGTGAAAATTAAATATTTTTTAACTTATAGAAAGATGGCAGCGCGTCCGAAGAGGAAATCGAAGAAGAGATTGAAGTAGAAGAGATCGAAGAGGAAGTAGAAGAGATTGAAGAAGAAGTAGAAGAAGAAGAGGAAAATGAAGAAGTGAAGCCAAAGCAGCCGGTGAAGGGAACAGAATGAACTGATAGTGTAGTCAATTAGATTGGTGACTTTATGGATTTACACAAGGCCTAAACCCGCGTGGAAATGATCAACATATACTTGGAACAAACCCTTTTGTTATCGTGGCAGTATTGATAAAAACAGTATACTATTTCCAAGTAGACTTCGATCGTATTTGCAATTTTTTAGAACCACGATGTTCCAATGACAGCGCCATCTTTTAATAGCATCGAAAGTTTTCTATTCACCAATAGATGGCGTTGTGCAACAAAATAAAATATTTGGTAGGGAATATAAAAAAAAATCTAAAATCTTTTTTTTTTAAGAATGGTTTCTTTAGGAATATACAAATTGTCCATAGTTCATAAAGTCCCCAGATTTAGATGTATTTTATTTGAATTAAGTAATAATTCATACTTACGCAGTTTTCTGTGTGTACTCTCGTCCTGTGTCCTAACCCTTAGTTTAATAATTCGTTATATTTTTAGATTTTTATAAAATTTAGTAGAGGTCAAAGCTTAGATACTAGATTAAAAAGAGCATGAAGATTTGTAATGGGACCTCTATTGAAATATTTTTGTTTATTTATTTTGTACATTCTGTTTATTTTCCAATGCGTCGGATTCTAAACAATTTATTATTTTAAATCGAATTTTGAATGTCATTGTGTTCAGTATTTTGTGCCAAATTTATTCTTCCAGCTTTTAAGGGTTCCTTACCAATTTAAATCCTTTATTATTTTATAAAGTTGAATTTTATTGTGGGCATTAGGTACATATATTAATGTTATGCCCTTATAATGTAAGAATAGCACATGCAAAGTGTGCCCATAAACCAAATGTCATGGTTTATCAGTAGTTAGATATGTATTGGAACTTGCACTGTGTGAGATTATAATATAATATGCATTTAAGGATTTTTTGCAAGAATTTAAAATTGTTTTGGTGAATTGTCTTATTTCAAATAACTATTTATTAGAAACGTCTCTGCTTTCAAATTACAGTATTTATTTTTATTATGGCATTGATTTTTTATGTTAGGTATTTTTTTAATTAATTAAATGCATTAGTTTACTGCTGTAAAAAAAGTTAGAATAGAAGAGATAACATTTAATTTAGCATTTTATGGTTTATGTTATGCTTATGAGAGTTTTGTTTTATAGTTTTAAGAATAATAAATATTAACTCAATCATTTTTGTTGTTTTATTCAGCTAGCTTTCTTAGATATTATTGACCTACAGTTACAAGTGTTATACAAATCCGTTACGGTTGTAAGGTTGTACGGTTGTTGCCTACTACTATAGATAGTGCAATCCACGAAGGCGCGCCCCACTATTCCTCCTAACCGTTTATAGTATATGTGTGCAAGCTTCCATCAATGTTTGAGTGCTATCGGTACACACTAATTACCTATGAGTGCACACGCACACTACAATGACTAGACTACGGTTCGCGACTGCCGCTCGGAGCAAACTCCCCGCACCCCGCGAGGGGCGCGTCTTCGTGAATTGCACTATATACGTATACTAGTTGTTACAGAGATGAGTAGAAGCAAACATCACAACATTCACTTTTTTTATATGGTGTATTGGGAGGGATGGAGATACAGATACCTCACCATTTATAATCAAATTAATCAAAGCAGTCTTCAGCGAAAATCTCTGTCTTTTAAACTTTAGGTTCTGTGAATCTAGGGCTCTCAGACCTTGTGACTGAAACCATGTATCATAACAATATAATCTCTTTGTTTTTGAAACTTAAGGTTCTGTGAATCTAGGGTCCTAGGACCTTGTGACCGAAACCAAGAAATCTAGCAATAATAATAAAGCCACTAAGAGGCCGTTCAAGTATAACGTAAGCAGATTTATTACAGTTATTACTCCCCCCATCCCCCTTGTCAGCAAAAGTAAGCAAAGCTCTTACCGCCCCCCCCTAAGGTTACGTAAGTATTTTTCTATTAATGTAGGTATTGTTTTTTAAATATTATAATTATGATTTAAAAAATAAGAAAAAAGATTTAGTACTGAGATTAGATTTTACTGATACGGTTTTCTACATATTCCCCGAAAATGCGTTTTCAAGCAAAGACAATGTAAGGGTTGGCATTCGTGTAAAAAAGTAATTTTACTACCGATGACGTAATCATCATCTAGACTCCCCTACCCACCATGTCATCCAAAATAAGCAATACATAGACCCCTCGCCCCCACATAGTGTTTACTTAATACATACTTAATAAAATAAATAATAAATATTGTGGACAATTCACACAACACTCCCCAGCCCCAAACTAAGCAGAGCTTGTAATATGGGAACCGGATAGCTGATATAATACTTGAATACATTTTTTTTTTTGTAAATACATACTTAGAATACAATATAACACCCAGACAGAGAACAAACATTTATGTTCACCACACAAATATTTGTTCTCGGTGGGGATCGAACCCACGACCTACGGCGCAGAAGGCAGAGCTACTACCAACTGAGCTAGAGGTCAGTCAACTTGAACGGCCCCTAACAACTAATCATTCAAATATTTCGAGTTCAACTCTAATATTTCCTGAAAAAATTTGAAGTTAGGGTAAAGAAAACATTGTTCAGTTCAATAGCTGTATAATTTTACACTTAAAAGAAATTAAATTAGATCCTGATCTTATTTACAATCACTACTATATCTCCCGATGAGTCCCGATCAGAGATTTCAATCTAGGTTTAGGCTGATCCTGAAATAAAAAATAGCATTTTAGTTATTTGGTTTTAGGATTTAGTATATTATTTTTTATCTATGAATTAGCTTCAACTATTGAAAGAAATGAATAGTTGTTTGGAGACTACAAGACATATTGGGTAAGTGTAGATTATGACACCTAGCAGGGACAATAATCTGCTCAATAGGTGGAACATTGGATGAGAAGAGATTGGACCCAGTGGTGCGCCTTCAGAGATACTAAATATTAGCTTATTCATAGCTAATAATCTGCTTACTTTATAAATATACTATCTAGCCCCAAATTAAGCAGAGCTTGTACTATGGGAACCAAAAAGCTGATATGATACATACATTTTTTTTGTTAATACATAGTATACAATATAACACCCAGACAGAGAACAAACATTTGTGTTCACCACACAAAAATATTTGTTCTCAGTGGGGATCAAACCCACGGCCTTCGGGGCAGATGACAGAGCTACTACCAACTGAGCTGAGAGGCCAGTCTCTCACTTGGATGACAGTATATTGTGTTTGTAATCATATTAATAGTTGTAAATAGATCATAAGGTGTAATAAAGTCCAGCACATGAACCCTGCATTTGGTATGAATGTAAGGGTAAAAACTAGACCTACCTTTAGTCCAGGATTTCCATTTCTCAACATCTTTAGCCATGGTCCAGTCATGCTTGGCGGATACAGCAGTTTTAGTCATTTGGGGTACTTCAGGGAATAATGTGACTCCTGCATCAACGGCAGTCTTCTTAATGACGCCACAGGCCCCCAGGAACATGGCGGCTGGGACCGCAAGCACCCCAGCTCTCTGCCATGCACTGAAGACCGCCCCAGCCATTACACCACCCAGGAAGTAGTTTAACTTATCGTTCTTGCCTCTAACATTGGCCGCCACGTTACTGGTAACCGTAAACGCTGTCGCCATCCCAACGAAAGGCCCAACAATGTAGCCATAACGACCAACTGTGTTCAGAATACCCTGAGTTCGGGAGTACATGAGGACATCATAAGTACCGAACACCAGACCCGCTAGAGCAGCATATTTGGTAGTGAACGCGGTTTTCAATAAAATATCTTTGCCTTCGGGCGAGTCGTAGTATTTGTAAGTTAGTAAACGATCCATTTTTGCGTAATTTTGGTTTTTATAATATTACACAACACACCGCAGCTGTGGCTGGCAGATAGCAAATTGAATAAATAAGCGGCGACTTGACAATGACACACAGACTGACATTGACGTTGACAGATAGTAAGAGGGTTCTATTTACAGATTTTCCAAACGTGTTGGACAAAACTGTAAGAGTAAAATTTAACACCACGCAATGTACTTTATTTTTATCATAATAAATTATTCAGGCTCAATGAATGATTGGCTATGAAAGAAAGAACCATTCATCTATGAAGATTGAATAATCCAACCAATCATTTTTCCATTTTTGAACGCAGCTTTTTGAGACAACCATTTTTGGAAATCCAATCCGTCATTTTCCACAATCCGTCATTATTTATGTGTCAAAGCAAAAATGGCGGCGGACGGTGACGAAGTGATCAGTGATCAAGAAAAAGTTAGAATCGTTTCGGATTTCATATTACATTCACCCCCGGGCGAGTTCAACGAAGTGTTTAACGATGTGAGGGTGCTGCTGAACAATGACAGTCTCCTGAAGGAGGGCGCGAGCGGCGCCTTCGCGCAGTACAACAAGGACCAACTGACGCCCGTCAGCCTCGAGGAGTCGCAGCTGCACACGCTCGTCACCGAGCACAACGAGCTCGGCGGCGGCCGCTTCTTCGACCCGCGCTCCAAGCGCTCCTTCAGGTACGACCACCTGCGCAAGGAGGCGGCCGACTATGAGCCGCACGAGCCCGACCGCGTCGCCGAGCCGTGGCGCGCCGCGCTCGACGACCAGCTCACGGCGTACGTGGCGGCGCACTACAAGCACGGCGCCAGCCTCGTGGTGGGCCGCGCGCTCGACGCCGGCCAGGTGCACCTCGTCGCCTGCATCGAGGACCACCAGTTCCAGCCCAAGAACTACTGGAACGGACGGTGGCGCTCCGTCTGGTCGCTGCAGGTCGGCGGCGGGTCCGCCAACGAGCTGCGCGGCATGCTGCGAGTGCAGGTCCACTACTACGAGGACGGGAACGTCCAACTGGTGAGCTCCAAGGAGGTCCGCGCCCCTCTGGTCGCGATCGGCGAGGTCGCCACTGCCAAGGAATTCGTACGACTGGTGTGCGAGGCGGAGAACTCTTACCAGACGGCGATATCTGATAACTACAAGACGATGTCTGACACGACGTTCAAGGCACTCCGCCGCCAGCTTCCGGTGACGCGCAGCAAGATAGACTGGGCTCGGCTGGTGTCCTACACGATCGGCAAGGAGCTGAAGAGCCAATGATAACTGCCACAGACTCTGTACATAGATCGCGTAAGAGTAATCCTTGTTCAAATAATTACGGGCTCCGGAGCGCCGCGCGCGTCCCGCCGCATATTTATCTAACATAGAGAGCTATCGTAACTGTTACATTTTATCCCATTTTGTTACTGAATGGTTACTGTTAGCGTCTGATGTGGCAGTTGATGGACAGTTCCCTCTCATGCTGGTTTGAAACTATGAGATTTGTCCATTTTGTTGGTAACAATAGAGTTTTACAGACTATTGTTGCTCTTAGGTGCGGACCGCTAAGATCTAGGTCCATGTACTGTGACTGAAGCATTTGACATCTATAAGCTTTCCCTAAACAGAATGTTATGTAAGCAATATGTCAAACTATTGTATTTGCCTTTGAAAAGCATGCATGTCAATTACATGAAGAGATATTTGTCTGGCATTATCTGCTGATCAAGTTGTTAGATTTTGAAAGTATAAATCAGTCAAGGTTGATTATAATTCAGTATTATCTGAATATTGCTTGCATGATGTCTAGTATTAAGAGCGGGACAGGATGGAAGTTGAAAAGCTCTGGTGCATTTAATTGTAGTTAATTTAAATTGTCCACTAAGCTTTAAACGCTATGTTTATGAGCAAGAGCACAATATTATTCAATATTTTTCAATTTACAAAACATAGTGTGTTGCTCAAAATGTATCATACAGTAAATAAATGAAAAATATTAGAAAATTATATTGTCCATTCAGAATATGGCTTTGAAAGTGCGAATGAATAATTTTTAATAATGTGTAATAACTATTATGATGCCGATTAAGGTTTATTTTGTAACTATTATAATTATTTTAATAAAAACATACATTTAAAATCCAAGTGTTCTACGATGTATGATTGGATTCATTTAAATAAAAATATATATTAAAATGTTGCTAAATTCTGTTTCAATGTGAACTTCCCAATGATGTTTGCAAATGGCTCCCTTTGTATGTCAACAACATGCCAAATGACAGGAAGGTGATTGTATCATGTATGTGAGTCATTGTGTTGGTAGCACGACGCGCGTTAAACCTGCTCACGAGAAATGAAGCTTTGGAAAGTAGGTCTGTTCAAAACTGGTTGTTTCTCGTTCGTTCTTGCATTGCGTTTTTGTAATCTGATATCGACGTCGCCACTGAATGCAATTTATAGATAGTGGTTAATCTCGTGAGTCATTGTACGAAAGCTTAGATTACCACGTAGGTAATCATAATCGATGATTAAAATCGGGAATAATCGATAGTACCTGCCTAGTTTCATTTTTAAAAACAAGTTTCACATCGCGATGTATAAATTAATCGGGCCGAACCATTAGGTACATTATTAAATAATATAAAACATAACTCTTGTAGGTAGAGTAGCATAGGTACCTAACCTAAGCGTTGTAATATTTTCAGAAGTTTTCCAGGAAAAGGAAAAACAATCACTCAATCGTACCTTCTTTATCCACATTTTACAAAATGCAAGGTGTATGTTAGAATTGTAAATAAGGAAAACTTTAATAGGTACCAACTTACCCTTACCACTAACGTCTCCGGGATTATCCATATAAGAGAACGTGCTGTTTTTACCATTTTTACTACACCTACTTTGAAGTTAACATGCCTTTTGAATCTATTACACGGGTATTTATCGCGTAAATCTAAATACCTTATTTATTTTCCCGACGTTAAATAAATAAAATAAGGTAATTAACGCGATAAATACCGGTGTATTAGATTCAGTATTATTTATGATAGCGAAAGTTTAAAAAGTAGGTACTAACATTCCTTTTGCATAGCATCTTTCCTACTGGTCTATGTAGGCACTAGACGGCTAATAGAGGAGAGTAGAGAACGAAAACCTGTTGTGCCGCCCCGAAGTGGGATAAGGACAAGGAAAATGATGACATGGTTTTGTGTCAATGGCAACTTTTTTCACTCATGCCCCTATTATCGGAACGCTATCCCTCTATTTAGTGAGCGGATGAGGATAAGAGCGGAACGGGATGTGACTAAACAGCGGGTTCTGAACTTGCAACATTAGGTTTGAGAGAAATAATTATTATTTCTATTCTCGTGTCGCTGTTGCAATATTTTAATGTTTATTAATTTATTCATTAACATAGGCTTAGCCGGTCATGAGATCTCGTAAACTATTCTGCCGTCCTTACGAAAAGTGCAATAACTCAAGTTTTGCCCCAAATTGAGATAAGTACATATTCGGAATTAGCAGAACGAGATCTATATATTGTTTTTAGACACTTTTTACGTATCTATGACGTAGCCGGTTTTAATACTAAGTCTAACTGCAATATCTAGGTCGATGCTTTATGGTTTTCATATCAAGACCGAAATAACTATAGATAGGAATAACTTACTTACGCTAGTTAGTAATTTTACTAACTATATCTGCAATAAGTATAGTTACTATATTTATAATTAGCATAGTTCGTCTTTTGGAATATTCATTGACTAGTTATAAGTGCAATATGTTTGAATTATTGCAGATATGATACGGATCCTTATTTTCAGTATTAAATAATGTGCTTATTATTTGTGCAATAAGTACAGTTATTGCATTTATAACTACCAAATTTCGTTTCTTGTGATTCTCATTTACTAGTTATAAGTACAATAAGATTGAGTTATTGCCGTTATCTTAAGGGACCTTATTAATAATTATGGGATGAATACTAAAATTGATTTAGTAAGTAGATATATTGCATTTATTTGTAGGAAGATTAAAAGAATACAGTATACCTACGCGAAATAAATTGCAATAAATTCACTATTTATTGCGTTTATAACTAGCACCAGGAGGTGAGGGGTGTACGAGGGGAGTAAAATATTTCTATCTATAATAAGTCTCAAGGCCAGTATTGCTTCTCTAGTCCCTTTATTTCTTCTGAACCCATATTGGTCTTCACTTAAATTTTCTTCTATTTTTGTTCTTATTCTATTCTGTATGATTTTAAGTATAATTTTTGAAGCTTGAGAAATTAAACTAAGTGTTCTGTGTTCTTCGCATTTATAAGTGTTTGCTTTTTTAGGTAGAGTGACGGTTTTTGTTGTTTTGAAATCTTCGGGAATTTCCCCACTGCTGTATATGGATTTTGTTAGTTCGTAAATCCGTGGTATCTGCCTACCCCCATGGGAATAAGGCGTGATTTTATGTATGTATGTATGTATGTAAATTTCATCCATAAGGAGATCATTATTGAAATATTTAATTAACTTCATAAATATTCCGTCGTTTCCAGCTGCTTTTCCATTTTTTTATGGTTCTTAAAGCTGCGTTAAATTCGTCTTTTATTATTTCTGGACCTAGGTTATCTTCCTCTACTTCACTTTCATTTTCTATATCAATTTCTGACGAACCTTTATATAAATCTCTTCCATCTATCTACTAAGTTTATATTATCTAGCACTAATTATTATTTTTGTCTAATATTGCACTTGATTTTATTTTTGGTTTCTTACTTAAAGTTCTTATTATATTATACGCTACGTCAATTTTGCCTTTATTCATATAATAATCTATATTAGCGCAGTCTCTTTCAATATCTTTTAGTTTACATTCTCTACATTTAAGTGTTATTTTTTTAGTAATTTTCCTATATTCTTTTATACTCTCATCAGCATTCTTGTTACGCAGCAACCTTCTTTTCAACATCAAATCGGTTATTTCTGAATTAAGCCATTTTTTCCTAGGTTTTATTTGTTCTTTCTTCAAACTATCTTCTGCACTACTTTTAATTATATCTCGAATATTGCACAATTTGTTATTAACGTTATCCATCACATTATTTTCCTTATATATTTTGATTCTACTATCTATTATATTATTGTATTGCACTTTAAAATTATTATCATTTCTTAGCTTACTGAGATCAATAGTTTTAGTTTTTGGTTTTCTTCTCTGTTTTTTAACTTTAATTTCAAATTTGCTGACGAGTAGATTATGGTCAGTATTAAGATCAGCTCCGGGGTACGTTTTACAATTAGACACCATACTTTTAAATTTTTCTTTCATAATTATGTAGTCAAGTTGGTATCTTCCTAAGTTACCTGGCATTTTTCAAGTATATCTTCTCCTTTTAGGGTGTTCAAAGTTTGTGTTTAGTATAGTTAGGCTATACTCTCCACAAAATTGAATTAGCCTATCTCCTCTTGCGTTTCGGTTACATAACCCGTATTTGCCTACTATATTTCCGTGCATTCCTTCTACTACTACTGCATTGAAATCCCCCATCAAAATCAGGTTATCTTTTTCATTGACTAGGTCCATAAGGGAATCCAATTCTTCGTACATTTGTTCTATATCTCCATCTGAATAGCTTCCCGTTGGCATATAAACTTGTATTATAAATATATCTGTTGGTTCTGATTTTACTTTAACTGCTGTGATTCTGTCGCTATGATGTATGGTATTTTCTACTTGGTTTCCCCATTCCTTGTTCAAAATTATTGCTGTACCATTACTTCCTTGTTTATCCCCAGTATAAATAATTCTATAGTCGTCGCTCCAGTAGTCTCCACTTCCTTCCCATCTTATTTCACTTTAACCTAATATGTCGAGCCCCAATCTATACATTTCCCCTTTAACTTCTTCTATCTTCCCCGGCACCAACATGGTCCGGACATTCCACGTCCCTACCTTACAAGGCTTTCGCAGGATGACGACCTGGGTAGCCTTGTTCCTACCCCTGCCGGACTCAGACCGCCACGGTATGTTACGTCGTAGAAGCCCGTTGTCAAGAACGTTACTGTCATTTTTGTGTACTTGCATCATTACTTTTGTTGGGAGGTATTGTACAGTAGTTTCCTCTTGCTTTCTGTACCGCAGTTTAGAGGCCGGTGTACCGCCCTTTAATGTCCAGTCAGAAGCCCTTCCAGAAAACTATTCTTCGGCCTTCTGCCAGTACTGATACAGCTGCTGCCCAGTATCAGGGGAATGCTTATTTAATGACGGCATTTGATCGCCATGTCACAGTGTCGTCATAAGATAATGCAGCATTTTTTGAGCAAGCCTGTCCCAACAGATTTACCACTACTTCCTGTTGACCCTGCCGCTGCTTGTTCGGGGACTGCTTATTGAGTATTCGTGGCCACCATATCTGGTGACCGTTCCACTATCCCTGTGGACCCCGTTGGTAGCCTGTAGCTCAGCCCCAACTCGTAAACTAAGATTGTGTACTTTAACTACTATTAAGATTCATTTTGACAAATGAATAAATTTTTGAAATGTTTGTTAATTAATTGTAGTAACCGTTGAATTTTAAATGGTGGCTAATATAGCAGAGTTAATAAGTAAAATAGCGAAGTGATTCCCATTGGAATTTTACTGTTTTAGTTAGAAATAAAAAAGATTTAATATGATAAATTATTTTTTTGTTCATCAAATTATAACCGATTTTACATTATTTTAAAAACACAACTGAACGCAGATATCATGAGTAGACTTGACTTTACCGAAAACAGTTTCATGCTAAATCGGTAAGAGGTAGAATATCTCTGTTTATTCATAGGTATTTGACATAAAAGTGTAACATCTCTGTTTTTGTAATAGTAACAAGTTAAGACTTTGGCGTTTTAAACTTGTCTCTTACTTATGAAAACCGCAATAAATAAGAAACTTAATGCACATTTATGGTTAAGAAGCAGTAAAAAAAAAAGAATTGCTAGTCAAAAATGCATCATGTTGGGTTTCCTAACCATTAGTGCAATAAATAGGTTACTTGTTGCGGTTATGACTAGTAAACATTATTTCTACATAGTAATAATACTTACCATTATTGTATTTATTGGTTTTTATATAGGGAATACAATGCGGGAACAAACATTAAGTACCACATGATATTCTCTACATTGTTATATATCATGTAGTGAAAGTTTCAATCCGATACCATGTATAGTGATGGAGATACAATCAAAACTAAAATAAAATCTTTTACCGCGTTTTTCTCGAAATCAGGTTTGACCTAGTTATTGCACTTTTCGTAGGGACGGCAGTATTGTGCATGAGGTGGAGCACAATTCCAATGAAACAGGTTGGTAGAAGCGTAGGTTTTACCAAATAGTTCGATGAAAATAGAGGTTGTAAGTTATGAGAATTTACTCATTGCCTAAACAAAGTTGAAATGTTTTTGTCCAGTTGTGTAGGTATCATGCACGGGGAACAGTAAGGGGCCGAGGTAATACCCTGTGGTACCCCAAACTGATAATGGCACAGTCGGCGGCAGCTACGCTGCTCCAGTTTTTAGCTATTGCATTATTTAATAAAAAATATCTACCGTGTAGGGATTCAAATAATATTGATGAGAAGGAACCGTTAATAAAACAGTGTAAACATTTCGTATTTTAATGGTTAAGTAGTAGGTATGCAAACCTAGTTACCTCCAATCGAACGATTTCATAATTCATAATACCAACTTTGAGCAACGCTGTCCGACAGAGTATTTAACAGACTCGTCAGAAACTGATTTTTATCTGATGGATTGGATAGCGTTCCTCAGCGACTATGAAAATCCCTTAATCTAATAAATGCATTTATTAAGTACCTACCTAGCTTATTAGCTCTGCTAACGAATCATGTAGCAAAACTGCTCCTAAAGTTTCTTCTGTAAGGTATTCCAAAATGATATCCATTGTCATAACTTTGCCATCGATAACTTTCCTCCGGGGCAAATCTCTGTGGTGCACCCATATTTTGAGATTCTGCATTTTGAATTTGTTTAATTGGATTAAAGTTTTCGTAATTAGCAGCGTATGTGTTTGTGTTAAAGTTGTCAGGAGCTCTGACGTAATTTGGTGGGGGTACGAAGTTTGAGGGTGGTAATACCACTGCTGGGACTGGCCCTTCGATCCCTGAAGGTACTTCGAGGTCTTTCTCCGAGTCTATTACATGGAAATCTGATAGATTTGGGTTATCTACTTCTCTGTGATTTTCGTGTTGGTCATCTCTGATTTCTATTCTGTGATTTGTAGGCTTTATTAACACAACATTATTAGCTGTACCTTGTTCTTCTTTTTCTTTTCCATCAACATTGGCCTGTTGTTTGTTTATATTTATATCAACTCCGTTGTTGTGGTTACTTTCTTTATTTACTATACGACCTTCATCTTCACTATTTTCATTTTCGTTTCTTCTAAAAACACTATCTGTATTTACACCTGCGTTTTCAACTTTGGCTTCAATTTCAACATTTTCATATTCCTTTGTTCCTTGATTCTTAATACCATTTAGATCTAACTTGTCATCGATTACTACTGTATTCGATCCTGCATTCTGCGGTTTGTTACTATTAACTGTAATTTCATTGTATTTACTGACTGTTTTATGTTCCTTGTTGTCAGTATCGAACTCTTTATTAACAGTTGGTATTGTTTTGTCAATTTTACTTGTGTTTTCCTGTTCAGCTTTTAAAAGATTGGTGTTGTCCTTTCGTTGTGTAAGATTATCGTACAGAGTGTCTTCCAAAGATATGCCTTCAGGGATATCTTCGAAATCGAACTCTTGGTTTATGAGAATCTCGCTGCTATCTGATAGGGACCTTGCTTTGCTGAAGATGTTGTCTTTAATCTCTTGGGAAGTGTCGTGGGAAACTCTAGCCGGGCAATCTTCGGGGATTGTGTAGATCTGTACAAAAACAATCAAAGTAAGATATAATATATAATATTATAAAGAGAATATTATTCACGTAGGCTGACAGGTCTTGCAGCTCAGCTGGTAACTCTGCTTTCTGCGTCGATAGGCCTTACAGCTCAGTTTGGAACTAATAAAGCTAAAAATATCTATTGAATACAGTTAAAACTCTATAATATTTTTGTTTATCACGGAAAACAATAATCTACGCATTACGACGCCATCTTCTTTTCTTTTTGTCCCAACTGTTTTTTTAACCCGGTCTCAGTCCTATTCCTAAAACCGGCTGTCAGTAGGTACCTACATAGTCTATATCGTCGCCGTAGAGCGAAAAGTCATTAAGTCGGAAAATGTCCAAATTTAGTTAAATATGCCATCAAGATCGCCAATTTTTTCTGCAATTTTCAGTCTTATTATCATGGCCATAGGTATGATAGTTTTTATTTTAGAATGTGCAAAAAATCGTTAATTTTATGTTTTGAACCACACAAGTAAGAAGAAAATTACCTAAGTTACTTACGTATTTTTTTCATCATAGAAATATTTACGAATCTATACCTAAATCGGCTTAATTACTTTTCCTCTTTTAAATAACAGCCCATAGCTAATCCTTTATCTATTCTCAAAATAACTAAAGTAACTTGATTAGTTTTAGAATGAATAGTTCGACACAAAATAAGAAAGCGAAAACTAACTAAGTCCACTTAGTAACTACTCGATCGACGTTTCCAATAGTTTAGTCTATAGAAGCTGTGAGCGATAAGTCATTAACACTATTTAATTATTATTTTTCTATTACCAGGAACGCAGAGCTATGTTTCGAATTGTCGGTATCATATTTTGATGATTATTCGCAGAACATCTCCGTACGTTTGTCATCGCTAAGTGATTTTTGCGCGCCAATTAATGAGTTTTATGTCTTTGATTTCGCCACCTGAGCGACTGGTGACTTTTATTCGCGGCGCGCACGCTGACTGCAGCGCTCGCGTCAGTGTTTAATTTTTATCATTTTCAAATAAATGCGAACTTAACAATGAGTCGTGCACAGTTAATTTTGGATCTATTAAATAAAGAAGATGTTGCTGTTCAGGTAAGCATAATGTTTCATAGCGGTAAAAGTTTTACTGTTACTCTACCTACTCTTACTCAACGTTTTGATGCCATTTCTAGGTACTTACTCACTGAGATGACAATGTCACGAAAGCAAGGATTTCAGAAACTCTAGGTACTACCTATGCTGTTTTTTTTTTGGGTGTGGTATTCAGCTTTGGTGTTTTTGTTTGTTGGTTTGTGATGGCATGACTTATTTTGTAAAACTGCCTGGCTAAACGGCCTACCTACTAACTAAGAGCTTTGTTCGCCTGATGATTTGATTGCCTTTCCATACTTACCTGCTGTGTTTGTCATGTAAAATAATGTTTCTTCTCCATTGGTCGGTAAATGAAGGTACAGGCAGTGACATCGGAAAGTGTTAGGTAAATGTTTTTATTAAATACCTCAGTAGATTATCTACTGAGATATTAGGCATGTAGTCACATGCGTAGTACCTACCTATATGGCGAGCGCGATAAAAATACCTATGTTCACTTTAGGATGTCACTGGTCGTATCTCTTAGGTATCATCCAATAGAAGTCCACTACTGCACATGGGCCTGGCTTTACCTACCTACCTACTAATTTTTTAACGCAATCATTGTATCTTATTAATAGGTACCAATAATAAAGAGCCGCACCTACCTAACCAATTACTTTAACAATGAATGCCCATTGCTGCCCTTGCTTTTAAATCGGGTACCTACTTGATACCAATCTTATCCCAACACCGATAACTCGTCTGTGTGAAATGCAACCCATTTATTTCATGCAGCTGGAATTGTTTGTCTCGTACTATTTTGATCTTTTGATTTCAGGAAACACTACGTCAAAATGAAGGAGGACACAGTTTTGAAGTTGAAGATCTTTTTCGAAACGTGGACTGTTGTGAATCTGCTCCACAATCCGTCGTATTCAGCCCAAAATATATTGGTTCATCAGCTATCAAGCCACCACTATCCGTTCCCATGGTTATGGACATCAGTGATGATAATTTCATCACTGTTGAACACTTGTTCCAAGAAAATTATGCTTCAGCTAAGAAACTGTATTCAAAACTCACACCGGTTGTCTCGTCAGCACACTCTATAGCTATGGAAATCGATGATCAGCTGACCACTAATGAAGAAAATGATGCTGTATTTAAGAGTCCGTATTCTAATATAAGCGGTATCGAACCAGTAGCCAGTTCTCCTGTTCGTGGTTTCTCTGATTCTAGCGTTTCTTGGTATCCAGATAGTGACGAGAAACGTTGTTTGAAGAAGAAAAGACAAGTGATTAGATCATCTTCAAGTGATAGCAGTGATAGCAACGATTTGGCCTATGCAAAACGAAAAAAAAAAACAACAGTAAAAAGAACCAGCTGGTGAGTTCAGATCAGCCAGGCCAGTCCAAGGAACATTACGATACTAATATTTCTAGTAACTCTATAGCCAAACATCCGATCGAAAAATGCGACGGCAACCATCACTCTACAGTCACAACCAGCTCAGAGAACAAAGACCATCATGCAGCTATAGAAACTGAAGAATCTAATGTACAGCAAAACTCCACATTAGAATCCAATGCTACCATGGCATATAATAAGACTGAACCTAAGCGGTGGAAAAAAAGCGACCCCAGTAAATGGAAAAAAAATCAAGCTAAAACTGATAAGCAAAACTGTTTACCTTACCAAGGGAAAAAGGGAAATACCATGCCAGCAAAGAAGCCTAGACCAGTGAAATGTGACTTTAAATGCCGTTACCTTTGTTTAAGTAGCTTTCCAGAAGAAGATAGAACTAAGCTCTGCGAAGACTACTGGATGATCAAGAACTACGTGGCACAGAAACAATTTTTACTACATCTGATTATTTCTAAGTCGCCAAAAACATTGAAGGCTGGTATTCCGAATAATAAACATCGATGTGCCACTTACGAATACTACTTCACCAAAAACGGCACTAACGTAAGAGTGTGTAAAGAGTTTTTTCTCAAAACCTTGTGCATTTCAAATGGACCCGTTAATGAAGCTCTGAAAAATAGGAACGAATTTGGAAATTTCGCAGGTAGAGACGGACGTGGTTCTCGTGATCCCGTTAATAAAACCAGTCCGGAAGTCGAGCAAACAATAATCAACCACATCAACTCTTTTCCTCGGATGGAATCCCATTATTGCAGAAAAACAACCAAAAGACAATACCTGGACAGCAAACTAAGCATTACAAAAATGTACGAATTGTACAAGGAGGGATTTGCATCAACTGTCGATAAGCCGTGTTCTTTTTATGTTTACAAGAGAATATTTGGATCCAAATGCAACTTGTCATTTTTCACACCAAAGAAAGATTTGTGCATGGTATGCACTCGTTTTGATAGCTCAGGTCGTCCGGAACATCTTAAAGAAGAATATGATGCACATATTGCAAGAAAAAATGCAGCACAAGCTGCTAAAGCACTTGACAAACAGCGGTCTATTAACGACGAAACTTATTTGGTTGTTACAGCCGACATGCAATCAACTTTGCACATACCGGTTTGTGGTGTGGGAATCCTATACTACACACGAAAGTTGAATGTTCAGAACTACACAATTCATACAGCAAAACCACCCAATGAAGCATTCTGCATAACCTGGAACGAAGTAAATGGCAAAAGAGGTAGTGTAGAAATAGCAAGTGCAATAAACTGGTGGATCAGTCAGGTGCCATCGACTATAAATGAAATCACTATTTATAGTGACACTTGTGCAGGGCAAAATCGAAATCAGTTTTTAACTGCGTTTTTGATTCATCTGATCCAAAAACCCGACGTACATCTCGATGTATTGGAGCAAAAATACTTAGAGAGTGGTCACACTCACATGGAAGTAGATTCGATGCACAGCGCTATCGAAAGACAGCAAAGACATACCCCGGTTTACTCGATGATTGACTGGAAGTCAATCATGTGTCGTGCTCGATCGAAGAGACACCGAGAATCAGCACCTCCTTATGTTGTTAAGGAATTAAACTATGATGAAATGCTTGATGTTAGAGCTATAAATGAAAAGTTTGTCAAGAACACAAGCAAGGATAAAGACGGAAAAAAGATTAATTGGCTGAAAATAAAATGCCTTAGGTTTGAAAAGCAACTTCCAGGTACAGTTAAATTCCGCTACACTCACGAAGGGCCTTACTCCGAATTTGATGTGTTTCAAACAAATGAGAAAGTGGTTCCTCGAACTCGAACACGAAAAAGACTCCAAGAAGGGCATGAAATAGGAGAGAGTTACTCTGAAGGACGGAAAAGGGACTTGATATCTCAACTAAAATCTTTTGATATCCCCAAGGCCTACTCCGCTCCTCTTCCGATTTCAGAAGCCAAGAAAAAAGACCTAATTGGTCTTTGCCGCAAAGGGATTATTCCTCAAGAACTGCATGCTTGGTATGAGTCTCTACCAACCAGCAAAGATGTGATAGATAGGCTGTTGGTGCAGAATGTTACAGAGCAAAATGAAGATGCATAATTTAGACTATTGAATGGTTTAGAATGTGCGCAAATGTGCGTGTGTGTGTGAGGCAATTGATTAGGATTTTTATTTTTATGCATTTACTACTGTTTTTTTTTTCTCTAAACACCACGTCAGAAGATTTGCGTGTGATGTTGTGTGCTTTATGTTGGTCTGTTTTATATTTTTCTTAATAAATATTAGAAATACCTACTGTTTTTAAATACCCACTTTATCGTCTTGATAATCTAATAAAAAATCAAAAAATTGGAAAATAATAAGTCAGGTAAATTAGCTGAAACACCTTTTGAATTTGTAAAAACTAGTTCCATTCTAACTAAATGAAGTTAATATATTTTAAAAGAATCAGAACGTGGGCGAAAAATCACTATCTCTATTTTACAAATCAATAACTAGAACTTAGGTTAAGTAATGGGAGGGGCAAAAGTAACTAACATGGTTTTTCATCATTATCTCTGAAAAAAAACCATTTTCTCTTTATTTTCATAACGTAAGCTTAATCTTTTGTACATTTTCTAAGAGATTAAACCATAAAATTGGCCATAGCGTAAACCATAAGGAAGTTATGATTTTTTTTCTTTTTGAAAACTTTAAAGCTTCATATCTCAAAAGGCCAAAAAGCTACTTAATGACTTTTCGCTCTACGGCGACGATATCTCTGTTGTCTGCCCTACATGTTTTGAGTTCGATTCCTACCACTATTTTTGATGTATGTTTTTGAAGATTTGTGGAATGGAAACTTTTTAAATTAAGGTGATCGTTATGCATACTTATATAGAAAAAACGGGTATTTATCGCGATTACCTTTATTATTTCCCGACGTTTCGACCGTGTTGCAACAGCCGTGGTCGCGGGCAGACTGGAGTTCATTGGAAATCGGCAAATTTTTATCATCCGCACTTGATGTGCGGGCTGGTTTTTCCGCAAGTAGGCCGCTGGCGGGCCCTTTTTGCGTGACCCTTGACACGTGTTGCTCGAACTTTTTTAGGTTCTACAACACGCTGGTTTCCTCACGATGCTTTCCTTCACCGTTTTAAAAGTACTGGCATAGTGCACATAAATTTTTCGACAGAAAAACTCATTGGTACACGACTAGATTTGAACCCACGACCTTCGGATCCGAAGGCGGGGCCGCTACCACTAGACCACCAGTGCTCTCTGGAGTTCATTGGAGTAATCGCGATAAATACCCGTTTTTTCCTATGTGGAATGAACCCTCATAAATCGTACCTGCGTGTCATTGACGCTGGTTCGGTAGTAGTCGTATAGTCGTGCATGCGCGGGCTTAGTGCGCGCGCGCGGTCCCACCGCATGCAGAGCGGCGCAGGCGTGACGCGCGCGTGACGTCACCGCTCCCCCCCCCGCGCCGCTCAGGTAGAAGGTGGCGCGGGAACTACTCGCGCTCACCTCTATGCGACGGATCACTGGGGAAACAAATCAAATAAGTATGTATTTATTCAGTGTATCACAAGGATCACTTTGAAACGTCTTACAGCTGAGTCTATAATACATGCCCAGTTATTTAGTCAGTAGTACCCATCAAAAGGGTCACTTTGAAACGTCTTATAACTGAGTCTAGATGCCAGTTCCACGCGACCAAGCATAGAAGAACAGGCAACAAACTACCTACCGCTTTTTTGTATGACCCTTTTACAAAACAACAATAGCTGAGAAATCCAGTGTGGTGTTACTCCACTAAGTGAGACGTAGGCAATCATATTATCTACAAAAGCAAAAGTTTCAAAGACAGCACACGCCGCGCTTCGAATACTTAGACCATTATCGACACATTTTTTCATGGGAGCTTTCCAGCACTGTTTTCGTTGTTTTGAATATCATTAATTGACCCCAAAATCAAAGTCAAAGATTTCTTTATTCAGTAGTAACTCAAGGATCACTTTGAAACGATCTGAAGATCGGAAGGCCACTACCGCTACCACCAGTTGCTCTCAATTTTCACTCGTAAATGTTCGTGCGCAGTTCTCTTAGGATCGGAGCAGAAACTTTATAACTCTAATAGTAGAGCTCTTTGTGTGTGGCTCGTCCAGGTGCGTACTACCACCATGCCTATTTCTGCCGTGAAGCAGCATTGCTGTGTTATAGGCGATGGTGACCACTTAACATCACGTGGGCCATAGGGTTGTTCCATCAGCTAGAAATAAAAAAATCTCACGTGAGTCAGGTTGGTGCAGCTGCGAGTAGAGTCTCTTGGCATCAGCTTCATACCCTCCCGGTAACGTCACTTCTAATAACGCCATCTCTGGGAATAACCCGCTCCATACCACACATGCCTGGAACAAGATCATATTTCATTCACGTAAAGAATATACGTAAAGGGTCAGCAACGCGCGTGTGATGCCTCTGGTGTTGCAAGCGACCATAGGCTACGGTAACTGCTTTTCATCAGGTGGTGTTTGATAATTTAGTTGCATAAAAAAAACAGGAACATTTAATTTTTTGCTTATCGTTTTGATCAGTTAACGTACGTTCTTCTTAAAGTGTCCATAATGCTTTTTCCATCTGCTAGTTGTATAAAAGAACCATCAACAACAATGTTCAACAATGTTTGCACTGAAAATAATTATAAGTATAAGAAACTAGAGAAATCGACTTCATTGCCAAACGGCTAAACCGATTTTAATGAAATTTGTTTGGGACAATCTGGACGTAAGAATAACCTTCCCATTTTAAAAATAAAATTTCTAAATCGGTTCATAAATGACGGAGGCATGCAGTTACAAACATTAAAAAAATTATTTAAAAAAAATGGCAACACCGATTTTAATAAAAATTAAAATGGGACCAATCTGGAAGCGTACCTTTAAGATAAAAAAATATTTTTTCAAATCGGCTCACAAATGACGAAGTTATGCGGTAAGAAACATAAAAAAAATACAACCGAATTGAGAACCTCCTCCTTTTTGATTGGTCGGTTAAAAAGAAGCAAGTAAAGGCTAAAGACCGTATTCGAAATCTATGCTTGAGGCTCGACTAGACTGTCTCGGAATAACTGCCATAAAGTCTGCAAGTCTGACCTCAATAACAGCAGCGCAGAAGCAGTTCCCACTTCCATCGCAGTCGAACTCGCCGTCAGTGTGGACTGTCAGCTGCACTGACAGCTGCTTGTTCGTGGCTGACTGTACCGACAGCGTGTTGTAGCTTCTCGTAGCCTGGATGAGAGCGCAGCCAGTACCTGGGATTCGGAAGATGGTTTAGAACTTCTTTTTCTTATCGTGTCACTGGTTCTTTCGAACCAAGCGTGGTGAAAGGATTTTAAGTGCGCCTCAAACCTCCTTTCGTGCACGTGACAGATATTTTCAAACTTGTTAGACAATGGTTAAAAAAAAAATCCTTTGGTTTAGAACTAACAAGGGCCTTGATAAAAAAACATAACCACACGGTATTACAAATGTTACACCTTAAGAAGTGCTGCATTTTCAGGAAGAAAGATTCTGATCCCTTTTCATAACCTTCCCACGATTTAAATAGGCAATCACGTTGAGGTCACGTAAGGTCAAATAAGGTTGTGCTGCGTTTAACCCTATTTCAGTTGAGTTCATGGGTTTTTTTTTAAATTTAATTGCAAAATTGAATTATAACTTATTATTCAATTTTGCAATTAAAAAAAAGCAGCCAAGTGTGAGTCGGACTCGCCCATGAAGGGTTCCGTAGCATCAATTAACATAATATAAAGGTTTTTGTAGTTCGTCAAAAGGTAAATTGCGGTTTACGATTTATGACGTATAAAAAAAAAACTACTGACTAGATCTCGTTCAAACCAAATATCGTTGGAAGTTTGCATAGTAATGTACAACATATATTTTTTTTGGATTTATCATTCTCTTATTTTAGAAGTTAGAGGGGGGGGGGACCAACTTTTTTCCACTTTGGAAGTGTCTCTCGCGCTAAACTATTGAGTTTAGAAAAAAACGATATTAAAAACCTCAACATCATTTTTAAAGACCTATCCATAGATACCCCACACGTATGGGTTCGATGAAAAAAATTTTTTGAGTTTCAGTTTCAAGTATGGGGACCCCCAAAATTTATAGTTTTTTTTCTATTTTTGTGTAAAAACCTTAATGCGGTTCACAGAATACATCTACTCACCAAGTTTCATCAGTCTAGCTCTTATGGCTTCGGAGAAAAATGGCTGTGACACGGCCGGACAGACAGACAGACAGACAGACAGACAGACAGACAGACATGACGAATCTATAAGGGTTCCGTTTTTGCCATTTGGCTACGGAACCCTAAAAAGGTGGGTACTAAGCCACTTGTTGGCTGTTCTTCTAGACTTGGTTGCGTGACACTGGCACCTAGCTAAAGTGATCCTTATGATACTTATAACTAAGTAAGCGATTTTTTTATTGAAATGAATTCGTAGCGCATATTGTACCATGACTTAGATGGAGACGACTGAAGTGCATTGAGTGTCAAGATGAGGAAACCTCCATGTCTTAGAACTTAAAAAGCTCGAAAATATGAGTCAAGTGCACGAAAGGAGCCTCTTTGAGGCGCACTTTAAATTCTTTCACCACGCTTGGTTCGAAAAGACCAGTGGCTCGATAAGAAGAACACTGTCAAAATATTCACCTTCAACTTTTACTTTAACTCCATCTCCTTCCATTTTCAAAACTTCAGGAACCATCATCCCAGGCTTGAGATTCACATTCAAAGTCTTGGAGGCACTGGTAGTGGTCATAGTCAGGTTGACTGGAGTTTGCTGGAGCGAGGACCAAGCAGATAACGCTTCCAAAGCCACTAGGGTGTCCTAGGAAATGGAAGACAACGTATAACATCAACTCATTTTACTTATCAACATGGGATGCAAGCTTGAATACCAATAGACCAGCCTGACCAGCAGGGGGAAGTCCACTGCTGGACAATACTCATAGGCCAAAATTGTATGTTTTCCGAACGAATTAAAATGGGATATTGGATTAAGTTCACCATGTTAGGCACAAGGATTGGCCACCGCAGTATTGGAATTCAGCTGCCGGGAGATAGGATCCCTTGGTACGTTCTCTTTCCATTCTAATCTCAGCCAAAGTTTAAGGGGTTTTGAAAAACACCCTTTATATTTTGCCTAGCTGCGAAGGCACAGCAGGTGGATCATTCATCTGTTTCATAGCTTGTATCATCTATTCTTCTCATTAGATGAGAAGGTGCGCTTATTGCCTTGTTCTAAGTTAAAAATACACAGTTCCGGTCCAACAACAATGGCATCAAAAATTTATAATAAAATCCCCGAACAAATTAAAAATCTAGAAAAGGATAGGACATTTGAATGTAAATTAAAGGACTTATTGATAAAAAAATGCTATTATAATATAAATGACTTTTTCAATGATACATTGCCTGCGTTATAATAATAATTTAATTGACTTCAATAGAACACTAACAACTAGCTTTTAATTTATCTACTTTTTCAGACTTCGGCCCGCTTCCACTCCAAATATTGCTATGCTCTAAAGATAAGGGCCTGTTATGTATTTATCATCCATGTAACATAATAATTGCAATAAATAATATGAGTATGAGTATGAGTATTTATAGTTCTGACCTGCGTGGAAAGAAATCCTCCTGATGCGGCTCTATGCGCCGCCAGCCACCGCACGGCTCCAGCCCCAAACTCCTGAACAGCTGATGGACTCGAGCGCAGAGCTAGCAGCGCGTAGCTCGTCGCTTCTATCGATGTGGATAGACTGCCTGAAAAACACAAGGAACCTGTTAGAGAGTCCGCAGGTCGTGGGTTCAACCAATGAGTTTTTCTACCCAAAAATGTATGTACACTATGCCAGCGCTCAAACGGTGAAGGAAAACATCGTGAGGAAACCGGCACGTCGTAGAACCCAAACAATTCTAAAATATGTATCAAGTGCACGAAAGGAGCCTCTTTGAAGTGCTTTTTAAATACTTTCACCACACTTGGATCAAAAAAACCAGTGACACAATAAGAAGAAGAAGCAGCACTCTCTGTGGCTTAATATGAACTGGTCTCTGAGTTTCAAAAATCGGTCCATCCGGTGTGATGAAAATAAATCTCGATGAAAATATTAGTGAAACATCCTCCGCACAAGCTTGGCAAGCACTAAGAATGGCCTGAAATTTCGCTGACACCTAATCTTAGAACGGTTTTATAGGCTTGTCAATATTTTCAGTCAGAGAAAGTCACCATGAAAAAACCAGTGGTTCATTAATACCAACCTTAAAATAATTTGGTCATTAACTTACTTGTATCCCACCAAAGAAAATCCCCATCCTTCCTCCCCATCTTCACCAGCTCCATAACCTCTACCAGCCCCTCATTGACCTTCAAACTCTCCATCAACCAGCTCGCTTCATTGCTCCTCCTTATCTCCTCTTCATATCTCTTCAGCCTCATGAAAGCATACGCTAGGAGAGAATGAGCGTATATTCTAGTGGGCGTGTTGTATTTCAAAGGGGGTAGTGCTCGAAGACATGAGAGGGTGTTAATTATGACGCGAGCGGGAAGGGGCGAAGTGCTCTCGATGAGGGAAGTGATGACGTAAGCGGTGAGGGCTACGGACGCTATTTCCCCTTCTTCGTTCAGACCACCCTGAAAATTAGATAAATCAACATTCAGATAACCCTGAACTCACAATGAGATTCCTGGTGCGTTGATTGGCAGAAAGTATTTGCCGAAATTAGCCGAAGTGATTAGATTAGTGGGAAATTGGGTGGGGTTGCCTACTACTAGGCAACCCCACCCAATTTCCCACTAACGACATTGTAAAGATCGCGGTAGGATGGAGACGAGTCAAAATTTCCTGGAAATGGAAAAACCTGGTAGGCTAATGTCAAGGAATGAAATACAATAGGCTGTCATTTTATGATGATGAGATATTGTTTTATCATGCCACGGGCATTGCACCCATTTCCTCTGGTTTTAACCAGTTACTCAGTGTGACTCACTGCACTACACTTAGTAATCGTTGGACACTCTAACGTCAGTATTAAGAAGTGTTCTTACCCTTAACTCTCTATGGAACACCTGTCCTTCGTTCCTAAAGCAGCCATTCTCCATCTGCTGGCCGAGCAACCATCGCTCCGCCTTCTCTATTGCTGGCGGAATCGGTAGCCCTGGCCAGAGTGTCTAAAACATAGGCATTTATTAATTTGATCAAAGATATCACCTTATACACTGTACCCAGCTTTGAATATAGTGTTGTGGGCTCAATAGGTCTACTCTTAGGCAGTTTTAACTTTCAGGAGTTATTACCTTCAGAACAATCTCAGCATTCTTATACCCTACAGCAGCAGGAGGTACACTACTATACAAAGATACAAATACCAATGGGTTGTCTGAATCTTACAGTGATGTCTTCTTATTCAGTACCATCACTCCAGATAGGTAAAGAGACTAACCTGATGGGCTCTCCTCAGATATCGCAAGGTGAAAGCTGTGAGCCAAGTGGATGCGGTCGGGTCTGATGATCCGAAGGCACTGAATCCACCTGATGAATGGACATATTGGAGCTGACGGTTGTAACCTGAAAATCAAAAGAGGAGAAATTGTGTTGGGCGCACGAATATTTCCATGTAATATATTAAACTTCACCCACGAGCATCAAACGAGAATTTTGGAGTAGGTATTGCTATAGTTTATTCCAATAGGTTTTATGAAAAAAGAGACCAACCGATTTGTAGGAGAGGCCTATGTCCAGCAGTGATTTAAATCCTTTCACTACACACGCGAATAAGACGGAAGTACATCTAGGCGATCAGCTAAGATCTGCTATGGCGATGCCGATAAGTTTCAGCATTTCAGTAAAGTTTTTCAGCAGGGCACACTCGCACGCACTGCCGCGATTTTCGACAGTGTTACACCGATCGTCATCGCAGACGATCTAGATGTGCGCAAAGCTGAAGAAGCACGTTGTACGTACCTCTAGCGACATGTTCCCTCGCGCTGGCGGCGGCCGCACAGCTCGGGTGGAGATGCGAGAGTGCAAGCAGGTTGATGGCTAGCCGAGCCATGTTCTGTTCCCCACATCCACGCGGGAGCAGCACTAGGGTATCTGAGTCCTGGGAATTAATTCTTCGTTTTAAAAAGAGGACAACTAGTAGTCACAAGTGGCCTAAAACTCCTGCTAATCTTCAGACTAAAATACCAACTCCAGTAAGCTCTCGGTTGACTGGCAGGGTGGGTTCAAACAAAAACTGCAAAGCGACGTCTCATCATCAAATTCTGTGATGCCTGCTTTGCCTATAAACGGCGTCGCCACTTTTGGCTGTACGACGTCGCATCGAACCATGTATTTTAGGTGTGATAGAGCTGGGGTGGAGGTGGAACTTAGTAAGGAACCCTCAACAGCTTAAAGACCGTTTGCAATAAGATGAAGCAATGGGTGCAAATGAGCTGAAATGATCACGATAGCTTAGATAAATGGGTCACCAAGCAACATTCTGCCTACTTAATCTTCTAATAAGTAGAAACGGATCTATAACCTACAGCTAGCAATGGTCCAGTGATATTGCCGATAGCCCACACAGTCAGCGATTCTGTACCAGGAACCGCATCCACTGGAGACCAGCTCCAGGACACTTCGGATTTACCAGAGAGGGAGTTTCTTGAGTCTGTGAAAACAGAAATCATTCAGTTTGGTTAACTTTAAGAAGTGACGCCTGAGGTTTCCATATAAATGCAACGTAAAACCTACCTACTATTATAGGTTTTTTTATTTTACCTTTGCCACACAGTAGAATAGATTTCTGTTCATGTACCGGCACTCCTTCAGGTTCAACGGTTATTCTGATAATGACTTCGTCACTGAAATTTAAAACAACTGGTTAATGTCATGTTATTTGGACTAGAGAAAAGCTTTTGATCCGGGTGCAAAGTGTAGTGTACCGACGGACCATACAAGAATTTAGTAATTGCAGTGTTGTAAACTGAGTGCAACGTATTTAATATCATTAAGTATTTTATTCACGTTTTGTTTTGTCGCAAGAGACGTTCTTATTCTTTGCTTTTATAACACAAACGCTTCGGGGTATGTCAGGGCTCACCTTTACGGTCTCTATTATTTCCAATAGTAAAAATAATCTTACCTCACACTTCTGCCGTTAGTTTTATTCCCACAGCCACCGTCGCTGACAGATTTGGCGCGAATGATGACCCTCCCCTCCCCCTGCCCGGTAGCTGTGATCTCCCCCCTCCGAGCTGTTGACGCCCTCGGAGGCACACATACGGACTCCACGAGGTCTGATGGACCTTGCAGGTGTGGGTCTGTGAGGATCTGGATTTGAACCTATAAAAACAAAAAAATGTAGAAGAATCCATTATTATTAGCCTTGGTGATAGATCATTGTTCAAATTCAAACACAAGAACAAAGTTGGTGAAATAGTCTGAAACTGTGATATTTTGAAAAGGCATGGTACTCACGCTTAAAGGTTCGTAGAGATAGTTGAAGAGCCGGTAGCGAATAATGGTGGTATCACCACGCCTCAGCCTTCTAGGGCTGTCTGCGTGGATGAAGAATTCACGCAACACCTAAAACAAACAGTTTAGAAATGAGAGAAATTCAAACGGAAGATTGAAGAGTCCCCATAAGACGTGACTTTTGCTTTTGCGGCTTAGCCATAAAACATTGGAAAATACTGTTGCGTAGTCGCCTAACTCCTAGCGCTACCTATTGACGAGTTGTTGAACTACTACGTAAACATTCGACACACAAGTTCCAGATGGTTCTAAATCATTCTAGATAATTCGGAATAAGTAGTTAAATAAGTAGTAGATGTATGAATAAGTGTGTTGTGTTGCGTTTTATTTTATCTAGTGTTAAGTAAAGTGAAACTTTTATTGTTAAGACAGACCCCCCGCTCGTAGCAATAATAACTAATCAATAGGCGTGAACTATCATGTATTACTAAAGTATGTTGTTTTGATTGATTTACCTGTAATACAGCAGGTTGTGCCACTGAAACTCCCATCTTGGTGAGGCAGACAGCGTTAGCTTCGAACCTTGTTATGGAGTCCGGTGCCTTGGCTGAAGTCATTGTAGAACCGTTAGCTCCTACAGTGACTAGTCGCCACAGCCATGACTGTAATGAATAGATTGATTTTGAAGGAGAAACGATCAACGGCAAGGCAATATCAAAATCAAAATTTGTTTAGGTTAATAAAGTTATTTTGTAATTGGTATTTGTAAGTATAACTTACTTCAGAGAAGTCACTCCTAGGCACGGTTCTTTCCATCGTCAACGCAGCGGGATAGCATTGCCTTCTCAGTGGTACATCTCCTACAGTCCTGACTCCAGCTGATGCGAGCCAAGCAGCTGTTAGTTCTAGACTATTGGTTGGCATCTCAGGGCTGTCTACGTCTGAAAGGATATAATATTGATCAGTATAAATGTTCCTCAAGTTTCCTTAATACGCCCTTCAAAAAAGAATAAAATTGAATGTTTTGAAAACTTGTACATGATGTTACAGCTGGGCTAGTATACTTTAGTTAATTCCATAGTGTTATGTCTTATGGTATCCTTCTTTGGGAGAAATCAATTGATATAAAAAACTTAATTTAGATACACCTCTGACCTCAAGGGTTCGGTTCCTAACTTCCTACGGCATGGCAGGGAAAACATCTATAAATATTTTGTTTAGAATACCTCTGAATTTTACTTTCGTGGTATATTATATTAGATACCAATTCCTTCAACACCTGACTTTCAATAGCGACACGGGATCATAATGGTTATTATAGCAAAATCAAACTTGGTGAATGATTTATCAACTTACTCATAAAACAATCGCCAGCTGTATCATACTCTGTCAGATTCCGATGAGCCTCCATCATATTCCTCAGCCCACTGATAAGGACATCTTTCACAGACGCCAAAGGAGTCCATTTAGATGCACTATCTAACACCGTTAAAGCACAGAGTGCTGGTCCTGGAGTAGAAATCTGAAGGGTGGTGATGGAACCGGGTAGAACTTGACGGTTTTGCCATGTTAGATCAACCTGTGAAAGGAAAAACTTAAACAGAAAGAAAGGACAACAAGTTATTCAACTTTTTATGTATAATGGCGGTATGAAAATGCTCGTCGATTTTCAACTTGATTTGTACAACGTAGGTATCACGATCGCATACTACCTTTTGAAACTGAATAGACAGAATACACCGATAAGTTAACGTTATAAATTATGTCAAAATGTGTTCATGATCAAGGCACTGGTGCAAGTGAACACCGACTCTAAGGTGACAAACATTTTCATACCGCGACTGTACACTATCCCAGTAGGTACTCGAAAACAGTTAAATAAAATATTGTGAAGAAACGCGCGTGTCGTAGAACTTAAAATGTCGAAAACATGGTGTCAAGCGCACGTAAAGAACCTTTTCAAGGCGCACTTAAAATCTTTTCACCACATTGGTTCTAAAGAATTAGTGACACAACACGAAGACGGTGTGATAAAAATAATCAAATGTTTAAATTAGATTTTAGTTTTGTGAAATACAAAGAGAACAATAAAAGAATCTTTTAAAAAGTTACTCAGCAAGGTGCAGTTAGTAAATCGATCGATCAATTTATTGTAATAAGAAGAAGAGCAAGAAGAAAGAGACCTAAGAAGTAAAACTTACTTTATTCACAAAACAGTCATCCATCTCAAAATGCTTGCTAGCACTGACAAACTCTCCATTGTGGTAGAAGTATGCTATAAGATGGCTGTCTGGACACATTTGCTGTGTCACCTTTATAGGCAGCATCACTCTTAGAAGATTCCTGTCAAGAAGGGCATCAGATGCACTCCCCTCGAAACCATTTATGTCATTTAAAGTCTTTTCATTGGTCTCAGTCTTGGTTTCAGCGAATCTATTATTAAGGTTTGTGTTTCCATAATAAGAGTCTGTGTTTTTGTCGAAATTGATATCGTTTCTCTCTTGAGTCTTACCAGTACCAACGCTATTTCTACTGTTATTAATTTGTATAACATAACGGCTGAAATATTCATTGAAGTTCTGATTCTTGTCTTTGTTAATGGAATCTGTACTTCTATTTAGATCTTTGTTTCTGTTGAAGCTATCATTCCCTTTATCAACGTTCTTGGCTCTTTCGGCGATTCTTGTGTTCTGACGACTGATGATTCTGTTGAAGTAATCGCTGATTCTATCGTAGTTTTTATCGAGTTTTGTTTTATCGTCAGTTAGAGGCATGGCTTCGTCGCATCTACTGTTTCTAGCTGTGACCTGGACGTGGTTGGTGGAACTTGGGACGGGGCATTGGGTTGTGGCACCCCAACGGTAGATGATTCCACCTCTGATTATAACCTGAAAATAAACAGATGTTTAAAAACTATAGCTATGTTAAGACAAGGGTTAGGTACACTCAGGAGTTACTCAAAGTTTGTTAAGTTGTATCAATATTGATTTTTTGATGGAATTCTTCTTGTTGTGTCTCTAGTTCTTGTGAACCATTGTGGTGAGAGGATTTTTAGTGCACTTCGAAGACGCTTCTATATTATTTACTTCAGGTTCTACCTCACATAAACTCACCACAAAATGAACAGTAACAGGCGTGGTCACGTTCTGAAGATTCAAGTACAGTGGCACAAAGGTCCTGGAGCCTCTAGGGTCAGCTCTCAGTGGTCCCAGAGCTGCTTGTGTCTTGGGACGTCGCGTGGCCAGTGTTAGGGGAGCTGCTTTTATGCTGCTGTCATTGGATAACTTAGCCTGGGGAAGAACGTATAACAATAACAGTGTAAGTACAAGAGTGCTGTCTTGAGGGATACCAACTTTTTCTTTCTAGTATAAGAGAACTTTTAAAATTTTACTTTATACTTCTTGACTTAAATTTGTTAAAGTGTATTCTGATAGAAAAAAGCAACAGGCTTGCAAGTCGATAAAATGAAGACAAATATGGCAATATTTGAGGTTATTGTTCCTATTGTAGTATTTGGGTAGACTTTCAGCTACTCCAGTAGCCAATATAGCAATAATAAAATAAATAAATTTTAAAGAAGTCTTATTTTAACTAAGGACCATTTATCTAGATAATTTATTATAGAGTTTGACTACTTACTTCAAATCTGTAGAAGGGGCTACCATCATCTTCAGCCGCGAACCTAACTCTCGCTATCCCGCTCATGTCTGTGTCACCACTGTTACAAGTTGGTTTGTTTGTTTCTGCCGCTTGATCTCCAAGAGTTGGGTAGCGGCAAACACGGATACGTTCATTGGCCGCTGGCTTATCATCCCAGCGAATTGCTTTTACCTAGAAAATCAGTTTTGTATAATTCTTGGTGTTCGCTATTCGAGAAACTTTATTCCCCAACGGTTGTCGGTTCTTCGAGCTACTCGTATATGACCTGCCCATTGCCACTTCAACTTACTAATTCTAAGAGCTATGTCGGTGACTTTGGTTCTTCTACGGATATCCTCATATCTGGTTAGCTTTTTAGCTTTGTTTAGCCTTTTACGCCTCTGTTATAATCTTATTTCATGACTGGATGCTTTTCGGAATACATCATTTTAGCGGTAGTAGAGTGTCCTTGTGTGTTGCTCGTCCGGGGAAGTACTACCACCATGCCTATTTCTGGCGTGAAGCAGCATCGCTGTGTTTCGGTTTGAAGGGTGTAGGTGCCGGTGAAATTACAGGCACGTGAGGCGAAACATCTGTAAGCCTCAAGTTGATGGACGCAGAGCAGTGCATCGTAGGGCACGTTCCTGACGTGCGTGACCTACGTTTGACTTAAGCATTGACGTGTCAATGCGTTGTTATAGGCGATGGTTACCGCTTAACATCAGATGGGCTTGTTCCATCAGCTAGTAGTATAAAATAAAAAAAGACAAACAGTAGATAGTTAAGGTACCTTCAACTTGTATGGAAGTCCAGGAGTGACCACAGTTCTGTGCTTCGTGATAAACTCTAAGAATATGGGCTTGTCCACTACTTGGGACACGACTGTCGTGTTCTGCCAAACTTTAGTGCCTTCCTCCTGAAACATAATTCGAGTTAAATAACTACAAATTACAATTACCTCAGGCTTTCGTCAAAATCGTCAAAGTCATGTAAAAACGGGCTGTGTTTCCCCCAAAAGTTGGTGAAGGAAAATGCGAACGTTCTACACTTTAACGAATTTCAGTCATGAAGAAACATTCTTGTTCTTACACTTATGGTTATACGTTACCTCCAGGCTAAGCTATCAAATTACATTCTCCACTGTTCTTTTTACATGACTATAACTATACCATAATATGGTATAGTTATAGTCATGTATATGGTCATGTGGTCATGTGGTTTATAGTCATGTGGTCTCCCTCGTCTCCTCTTGCCAGCTGGACCGTTCCATATTATGGAACGGCCCAGCTGGCAAGAGGAGACGAGGGAGACCACAGGAAAGATGGCAAGACGACATAGTCGAATTGAAGGAGAGATTGGACGAAGAAAGCGAAGGAGAGGAAAGACTGGAGACTTCTGGAGGAGGCCTATACCCGTCGAAGGGTCCTTAGTTAGTTTGTTTATAAGAAATATAGGTTTAAGTTATTTAAAAGTATGTAAACTAGGGAATAATAAAGCCTTTTTTATTTTTATCTATTTTATAACTATACCTGGAAAGAGAAGTCAGCGACCAGCACGCTGGGCGCGTTGACGCCGTTGAGGCCGACGCGGCGCGCGGCGGCGGCGTGGCGGTGGCAAGCGCGAGGTGCGCGCAGACGGACGGCGGTTCGAACTCCGGGGTGGGCACTGCCAGAGCCGCGGAGACGGATCACTAGCATGCCTTCCACTGCTTCTGTCCATGGGTATCTGGAAATGAAATATTATTAAATGTTAAAATTTTCAGAAATCCTGCATAAAAATAAGGACACATTAGTTACGTAGTACCTACTATAGAGAGAAAAAAAATTACGCTGTTCGGTTCCGCTTGGTATTTAGCGTTTATGAATGAAATGATTTTTGCTTGTTGAATCATTTCTCAATATTTGACTAAAAATTTTGGTTATTTAAAAATATTTTTTTTTTCGTGGATGTGTTCAGTATCAGCCGCCAATATCGGCATTTTTAGGGTTCCGTAGCCAAATGGCAAAAACGGAACCCTTATAGATTCGTCATGTCTGTCTGTCTGTCTGGACTGAAGGCCCGGTGTGGCCCGGAGCGGTTGGTGGCAAATGAGGAGATATTTATTTTTAGATTTATACAGAATATTGTTATACTTATATATTTACTAATTATAATTATGTAGTAATATTAATATTAATAATATTTAATATTAATATTCAGCGTGGCAATGCCGCCAGCGTCTTGGGGACGCTTCCGTCTGGCACTGATTTGGATCAGTTGAGCTATCTCTAGATCGTTTGTAACGATCTGCAGATAGCAAAACTGTTTCTTGTGTATTTTGTACATTTTGTAAATATTTGTTTAATTGTAAGTTTCTTTGTGTAAATAATGTAGTAATG
Source organism: Thera obeliscata (assembly GCA_947578465.1). Lineage (NCBI taxonomy): Eukaryota > Metazoa > Arthropoda > Insecta > Lepidoptera > Geometridae > Thera > Thera obeliscata. Next base: position 963,013 of record OX387913.1, read on the forward strand.
CTTTTTCTATTTTTTAATTTTAGTAAGTTTGTTTTCTTCTTTTTTTACTTCTTATTCATACCTATATATTATTTTCAGCAGCCGTGTAGTCACCCAAATTGGTCCTCACTGAAAACCAGCGCTGCCTCGTCCCCTTTTTGGAGGCGAAGCAGCATTTAAGCTGAGTGAGGACCATTTTGGCTCATAAGCACATACTTACCTTACATAATTGGATACTGTCGGCACCCTTTTTTCAGAAATAGAACTAGGATTATGTGTGTAGGTACTTATTTCTTTATAAGTGTTTCTGTATGTGTTCTATGTTTTCTTTTTCTCTTATTATGTTTTTTTTTATTGTGTAGCCGTACCTTTACTCAATGTTCTGTTCTTCTCTTTCTGTTGTTTAATTTTATTTATAGGTAAGCTGTGTTTTTTTTGAGCCAAATAAAAAAGTTATCTATCTATCTATCTATCTGTCTGTCTGTCTGTCTGTCTGTCTGTCTGTCTGTCTGTCTGTCTGTCTGTCCGTCCGTATGTCACAGCCATTTTTCTCCGAAACCGTAAGAGCTAGACTGATGAAACTTGGCGAGTAGATGTATTCTGTGAACTGCATTAAGATTTTAACATAAAAATAAAAATAAAACTATAAATTTCGGGGGTCCCCATACTTGAAACTGACTGAAACTCAAAAATTTTTTTTTCATCGAACCCATACGTGTGGGGTATCTATGAATAGGTCTTCAAAAATGATGTTGAGGTTTCTAATATAGTTTTTTTCTAAACTGAATAGTTTGCGCGAGAGACACTTCCAAAGTGGAAAAAAGTTGGTCCCCCCTTCTCTAACTTCTAAAGTAAGAGAATGATAATACTAAAAAAAAATATATGTTGTACATTACTATGTAAACTTCTAACGATTTTTGGTTTGAACGAGATCTAGTCAGTAGTTTTTTTTTTATACGTCATAAACCGTAAACCGCAATTTACCTTTCGACGAACTACAAGAACCTTATTATGTTACATCAAGTAACATAATATAAAGGGTCTTGTACGGAACCCTTCATGGGCGAGTCCAACTCGCACTTGGCTGCTTTTTATTTTTGGTGTTTTAGTTTTGATCACGGCAAACAATACAGCTATGCATTCCGACGCCAACTTTTCCCTCCCGACTAGTGATGTCACTTGTTGCTCGGTCTCATAGGGATGTCTTATTCCCAAAACCGGCTAACAGTATTAAGTTTTTGGGCTGATGTCATGAGTATAATGCCTGCAAGACCCGTACCTGACACACACAGTCCACACAAGTCGCTCGCTAGTCCGCAGCACGCGAGGAGCATGGCGGACGCTCAGCTGGAAGGGAGGCAGCTCGTAGTTGCCCACCCAGAAGGAAGCCGAACCCTGGAATAGTACATTGAAGTTTATAGTTGGTAGCTCTAGTAGTAGTAGAGCTCTTTATCGTATTTTCAGCCTTAGTTTTCATCTCTGGTCAAGGACTCTGTCAAAAAGTCAACATAGACCTTCAGTTTTCTTACATTGTCAATGTCTTTATTCACCCTTTAAGTGTCGGTTATGCAACGCTTATCGAAGTAAAATTAAAGAATATGTCTCTTGGAGTGAGACTCTAGAGCACAGAGACGGCTCATCCACATACCTTGGAGCTGACATGGTCCGGCACCGTCCGGTTTCAAAGAAACTTCCTCGCGCACTCTAAGGTTGTGGAATACTCTTCCTGTTGAGGTTTTCCCTAGAGGCTACAGTATGGGATTCTTCAAAAAGGGCGTTATTCTTCAAAAATATTTAAAGGGTCAGCAACGAGTGAGTGATGCCTCTGGTGTTGCAAGCGTCCATAGGTTACGGTAACCGCTTTCCATCCGGTATGCTTGTTTGCTAACTTAAAGCAGTATAAAAAAAACTTCAACCCAAGCTTCAACGTTATATACTAACCTGACTACCGTCTCCAAGCCTCGCTCTAACAGTCCACTTCCCTGGCGGCGCCAACTCATCGATCTCATGCTGTACTTGCGCCAAGCCCATCTTACTGCGCACGTTCGTCCACTGCGCCACTCGAGTCCCCTCCCAGGCTCCAGGGGGTCCTTCGATCCAGATCTCTTCTATCTGGAAAACGGATGCATACATATTGTAAATACATCTACGTACCCTATACAATAGACCGAAAATCTCTGTCGACTTGTAAAGTTCTTAGGAAGTATATAGAAAGGTGCCTCTAGGTTCTTCCTGAAAACAACGAAAGTGGTTTTTGAAGAGTGGATCTCTTCACACTGATGATGAAGGACACACACGCATACACTATGGAATGCAAGCCTGTCATTGTTGTTGCAGCTTTCAGCATAGGTTTACAGATAATAGTCACTTCCTCCGTCTTGACTAAGGTCGGCTGCATACACGTTTTCCGTATTCGATTTCCAAAATCGTTTTCCGTATTCGGACATCCGAATGCATGGAATGTAAAATCATGAACTTTCGCACATGTTTTTACATTCCATGCATTCAGATGTCCGAATACGGAAAAAAGGAATTCGGAAATCGAATACGGAAAACATGTGTATACGGCCGATCTGACTAGCAAATAGTTCATAACAGTACCTACCACAGCACCCAGACCTAGTTAAAACCCCAAGTATTACTTTTACACATGACCCGATCGACAAATAAATAATTCGTTTTGTCATCAAAACGGTAAATTGCCAACAACAAAAGTATGTAGGTACATTTTACAGATACAGCTTGTTATAACAACAATGCCAATGTCATTGTAAAACTTGAATGATATGTATATAAAGTTCATCATTATGTTTGTGTGTTGACCGTGTCCAACCCAATCTATACTAATATCATGGACAAATATTTTGTCCATGCTAATATATTATAGTAAGTATTAGAATTGCTTAGATTGTTGTGTTAGGTAGGTTTCTTATCACAGTATCTTACCAGTTAAATAATTAGTAAGTAGGTATGTTATGTAAGTAATGTACAACCTAGTTAGTTAGAGGTATTTAATTGTTATTTTCTTTTCCATTTACTTGTGTAACTACACTGCCGTCAATTGATGTTTTGTTTTCTTTTCCATGCAAAGGTTGCCTGGAAGAGATCGCTCAAAGCGATAAGGTCGCCCATTGTTTTGCCAAAAATCTTCATGAATCCTTTATTATGTTTCTGTGTGGTGAACAATAAAGAGTTATCTATCTATCTATCTATCATAAAGCTGAAGAGTTTGTTTGGTTGAACGCGCTAATCACGGGAACAGCTGGTCCAAATTGAAAAAATATTTTTCATTACTCATACTCTGAAAGTAGGTCTGAAGTTGTCTGAGGGGCCTAATTGAAAGTAAAACTTTCAGCCCTAGGGAGAATCGCTTTCTACTGACAGCTGTCAAATTATAAAAAAAACAAGTTCTATTTTATTCAACCATGCTCCAACTTTCTAAAGTCTTTCTAACTGCAAGGAGGTTGTTGAACCAAATTCCAACTTTTTATTCAGCAAGTAGGTTGGAAACCCATTACAACGGTAAGAAGTTTAAAAAATCTAATTAGAGCGCAATGTAAAATTTAAATTTAAATAACATAACATAATAATATCTTCTAAATTACTTGATTAATATATAGCTTCAACTATTTATTTAAAATAACATAGATTTTATATCATAAACAAACAATTTACCATTTTTTAAATTATGAAAATGAAAATAATGGCTGAATAATGCTGGCGAGCTGTAGCCGAAGGCCCACCAGAGAAAAAGAAAAAAAACCGGGAAGGCGGCAATTCAATCTTCATTTTCACTAATTTTTCTTTTCATGTTTTTATTTTTACTTTCCTTGTATTCGTAATGAAAAGCACAGTGTTTACCTCGGGTGAAAGTCTTTTAAGTCCCTCAAGCTCCATTGGCGCCCTCGCTAACGCTCTGGCGCCAAACCCGTCTCGGGACTCAAAAAACGTGACTTTCAACACTCAGGTAACAATGTACTATTTAGTGTTGGATAGTCCATATAACGAGGAAGGCTATAGGCTAAGATCTAAGTTTAATAGGAGCAGCATCAATGCAAAATGTTGCAAAAATGATGTCTATCCTTTTTTAACACGTAAGGACTTTTCATGTCCATCCTTTTCTATCACATAAGGATTTTTCTACAAATTCTACTTATTGCCAAACTGTTCTAGGAAAGAATGTTTTTAAATATTCCAGAATGATCTAGAATATGACTACCCGGGCAACGTCGAGACTCACGGCTAGTTCTGATTTAAAGTCAACAAAGTGCAAAGTCGTGTCTTCATTCCACACAGCGGGTCTTCATTCCACATCGTAAGAGGGCGTCAATAACTTGTTTAAGTAGTCAATGGTTTTACAATGCCAAGGACAACATATCCATGCCCTTTTATGGGAAGCTGCGTAGAACTTGTAGGCCTACCATGAGCTCTGTCTGGCTCTGGTTTTGAATCTGTGTGAGTGCTCACCAGTGCATTATACTGTGTGTGTGACGTTTTGACGTAGGATTTATTTAGTCAACACTCACACAGACTCAAAACCAGAACCATGCAGAGACAGAGCCAGACAGAGCTCATGGTAGGCCTACTGGGTATAAGAGTTAGTAGGCTTGTAGCACCTGCCCTCTTATTTTACAGTGAAAGACATGCCCAATACGTAAAGAGCTGACTAAGTGCGAGATTCCATACGATGATTTCCCTCACCATTTGAGATCACTGCCAAAGGCAAAAGTCAAAAATATGTATGTGGTGAAAGGATTTTAAGTGCACCACATCACGTGCTCTCGAAACATGTTTTTTAATTTTTAGATTCTGCGATATGCCGGTTTCCTCATGATGTTTTCCTTCACCGTTTAATAACTAATAACTGTTTGGGATGGGTCTCTGACCGATTGACTCACTTCACACAGCTTCCAGTTATCCAATTAAAAATTAACGGTTTATTTATCTGATGATAATTGATGAACAGCTAAATGTTTAATGATTTTGTTTTTGATGTCTCAATAAAATATGGGTCTTATTTCACGCGGCCGTGAATTACAATGACGAATTCATTTGAATATATTTCGTGTGTTGTTATTGTTAGAAATAATTAAGCAGCAGTTGTTCAAGGTCATGGTCAATTTGTTTGTTTTGTTCAAAGCCTTGGCATCTGGGCAATCTGCGATGGCGATCAGCTTAGCAGCATAGGGCTTTGCGTACATCCGCACACTCTGCCGCGAACTTAGACAGTGGTATTTGATAGGGATACACTGATCGCCACCGCATGTGATCTAGATGTGTTTAAGGCTTTAAACATTCTACCCTACGCACCTTTTGGATTGTCTTACAAGATGTCAAAGACAAGTCAAGGCTACTTATACATTTTCATAGTTTTTATTTTTACTGTAAAGTCAGCCACCCAGTAGTGTAGATTATTATTAAGCCTTTATTTTGTAAGTAAAACAGGCCTTTGCATTTTTTGTAGATGATTGATATAGCGTCAAAGGTAACTGGTGATTACACAAGCTCTTGCGGGACGTTATAGTGCCTGGAAAAGGATTTAAGATGGAATATGCTAGCCTAGCACCTATACCTGGCAGCTTAGTTGGCCTAATCACAGGAAAGACAGGTCAATACGTGCAGAGCTGACTAAGCCATGGGATGTTTTCCTTCACCGACAGCACTACCATTGTTATAACAATAAACACATACGGAATACGGAACAGTACATACGGAATTTTCTGTTCATAAAATTCAAGTTCATGTTCAATTCGTCAAATTCAGTCTTTTGAGATGGCGGCTGTAGGTCTTTGGAATGCGCTCCCTATTGACATCAAAAAGGCTCCCAATAAGTCAGCTTTTAAGCGTCTGGTTTATGAGCATTTCCTGAAACAGATCTCATCGGACTCTAACCTAAAAGTATTGTACCATGGTGTTAATTTTAATATCTAAGCTTTCCTTTTTATGTAAGCACGCCAACGCCATTCCTACCTCTAAGGTTGGCTGGTAGAAAATGCTTAGAGTATTAAGGCTACCTGTCGTACGTAAATTTAAGTTTTTTGTGCAATAAAGAGTTAAATAAATGTACACAATGCTAGTGCTCATTTTGTATAAAGATTGAATTTACATAAAACCGTGTACAATTCGATGACAGAGAGCAAAGTGCCCACCAAGCGTAACACTGACACAGATGCAAACGAGCACCGTACGCAAATAATTACTTATAACTGTCCAGGGATGTAGTCAGGGAAAAGGGGGACATTCGGCAAGTTTTATCATGCGCACTTGATGTGCGGGCAGGTTTTTCTGCAAGTAGGCCGCTGGTGGGCCCTTTTTGCGTGACCCTTGTTGCTCGAACTTTTTTAGGTTCTACAACACGCCGGTTTCCTCACGATGTTTTTCTTCACTGTTTTGAGAGACCTGGCATAGTGCACATACATTTTTTTGATAGAAAAACTCATTGGTACACGAGTGGATTTGAACCCACGACCTTCGGATCGGAAGGCGGGGCCAATACCACTAGACCACCAGTGCTCTCATAGGGGCACATGCCTCTGACCATATTCTAGCTGTGGTGATCAGAGAAAGAAAATATCGCGAGAAAATTCTCACTGCTCAGTGAACACCGCTCAGCTCAGTCTAAATTCACATTCAGTGTTCTTTGATTTTGTTCTTGAATTTGAAATACTTCATCTGATTTTTATTAACTACTTGTAATTTCAAGTTCGGTCTGTTTTAAAGATTTAAGGACATTCCGCGACCTTCTGGAGAGCTGTCAACATGAAACCACCTCTTAGAAAGAGCAAGAAAACTTCCAATGACCTTAAATTCTATATAGACTGAGTTAATAGCACCAGCTTTTTCTTCTTATCGTGTCACTGATTCTTTTGAACCAAGTGGTGAAAGGATTTTAGCACCAGCTAGGGGCCCTTATTCGCAACAATACAAGCTTCTGAAGTCCGTCCAACATGAAATTGTTGAGCCTAAGTACGGCCCTGTCGTATGCAAATAATTACTTACGAGTTGTCCGATACAATATGTAAATGATGTTAAGCCAATTTCTCTGTAAGTGTATTCAGGTAATTTAATATACGACAATGGACAGCTCTTGAGTGAATTTCAGTAAAATTCAATTCACAATATATTTTGACTACTGTTTGCACCAACATTTTTATAGGAGGTATCGTTGGAGGCCTCAATGCAGGGAGTATTATTTCTAGACTAGATGATTACGCTGGTCTTTATAACCAACTTCAGTTATAAAAGGTTTCTCAATTCGGTTATATTCGCAATTGATATCGCATAAATTCATCATTTATTTAGTAAATTATTTTTATTTAGAAGGTTATATTTTCAAATTCGTCACATAATAATGTCATAAAAATCGGTTTAGAAGTTTTGCCTTATGGTCGGTTTGTTCAGTTTTTTAACTTATATTATTAGCTGGTATTTTATTTTTGAAGGATGACCAGCATGAATGAATAGGATCTAGGGTAATTTTACAGCCTTTTACGTCTCAGAGTGCAATGCCAAAAAGAGCACATCGGTAAACTACGAACGATACGATAACTATTGAAATAAGCAGTTCCCATGTGTTCCATTACTTCTCATTAAAATAATAACACTTAATTATGTTTATCGTGTTTGAAGTTCAATACAGAAGTAGTTGGAGCTGTGTCGCTAGCCTCAATTCACATAAACTTGTATTATTATGGAGCTCAAGAACCTGCTGAGGTAGTCAGGCCACTTTCGAGACGCTCTCTATTGAGATTATGAGAGCCTTACTTTCTTATGGGGTGTATAGTACAGCCTTCTCACACTCAGAATAAAGACTAAAGCAGTTCTCGCATCTAGATCACTTGTGTATCGTTGTCAAAAGTCCGCCGCATATTCCCGCATTTTTCTTACAAGTGTTCATAGATTTAGCGCATTATGAAACACCTCTTTTTACCCCGAAGTGACAAAAGACCAACACCACTCTGCCGCGACAAGGTGTGTCGAATTATTTCTTATGTAGTGGTAGCATAACTTACAGTGCCATGTGCGGGAGTAAGGTCTGTCTTGAGCGCGAACACGTGAGCTCTGACATTGTCTCCCGGCCAGTACCGCGCTCGTTCCAGGTGGACCACCTAAACTCTGCTGCTGGAGACCCGCAGCTTGCCGCTCTTCACTAAGCGACAAGGTGTCTCGAATTACTTCTTCTGTGGTAGAACCATACTTACAGTGCCATGAGAGGGAGTGAGGTCCGCCTTGAGCGCGAACACGCGAGCTCTGACCGTGTCTTTAGGCCGGTACCGCGCGCGTTCCGGGTGGACTACCACCACTCTGCCGCTGGAGATCCGCAGCGTGACGCGTCTGCTCCACGTGCATTGTGCTTCCGGGTATCTGGGGAGGCGAAAGACACAACATTAACATCGTTATATAGTTCGGCCGTTCAGAGAATGCGTTTGACAGTTTAATCAGTTTGTCACAGTTAGTCACATAGTTAGTACAGCACTACAAATATAATAGCGCTGACATAACCTTGTAATAGCGCAGTATAGATGTAGAAAAATATTGTGTAGCAAGTTATTTGACACTCAGTTTGGCACAAAATTATAAAATTCATTGATTATTGATATAATAATGTTGTTTTAATGCTCATCAATTGTTAAAACGGTAAACAACCAGCAAAAATATTTTTATCGTAACTGCAACGCCATTACAAAGTTACGTCGTCAGTTCAATCGCGACGTGTCAGGAACGCATTCTCTGAACGGCCGAACTATAATAAGCCGGGTCTCTTGTTAACCCTGTCTTAAAACCCTGTCATTTTCTATAAATTTTCCTATTTTCTGTCAAACTGATATTTTCAGTTAAATCTGACTTTTCTGTACAATCTGTAATTTTCTGTCAATCTGACGTTTGCTATCATTTTTTTGCAGAACATGAGTTTCTTGTTTGTAACTTGTGGAGAATGAGGGTATGCTTCAGCTGGTTAACGGATCTAGCGAAAATAATACTCTTCAGTAGATTAACATTATAACAGATGGATATAATAGAGAAAGAAATGTCTCACTGGATCCACTATGGATCTGGAGAATGGATCCTCTGAGATTGAACGATCCTCCTTCCATAGCTAGTCCTTCATTGTTAGGGATCGTGACTCATTCCCTATTTTATGTACAATATCTCTCCATTTGGAGCGATCAGTGGCTTGCCGCATGATGCATCGGCATTTTCAACCTCCCAGATATCTGGTCCGCCCAGCGCTTGGGGCTTGGGCCTCCAGGTCTTTTGCCGTTTAACAGCACACATCCCCCCACCTATTCGCGTCTAAACTCTATGTACAACATGAACAATAATGCACATAAGCCCTGCGTCAATCAACTTGAGACATATTTAAAGGTGTTAAGCCTCATAACTTTTGCTTGAACTGACGCTGCTTGACGGTAGAAGTTCGTTCCCGGACGAGCACATTTCCAAGAGCCTTGGAAAGGTAAGAGAAAACTATGGAATACTCACTTGACGCTAGCGACGAGATCAGCTTTAGTGTTCGGGAGTAGTGGCACTGAAATATCCACGCAGCCTCCGTCACCTGAAAAAAGGAAAAATTTATGCAAATCTATTTTATTGTGTCTTATTGTATTTTATTGTATTGTAATCTTTACGCACATAGCTTCCGGCATATTATTAAATTTCCTTACAAAAGGTCTGCATGATCTATCCTACCACAAGCTCTGTCTGGCTCTGTCTCTGGCTCTGGTTTTGGGTCTATGTGAGTGCTCACCAGTGTATTATACTGTGTGATGTGTGACGTTTCGACGTAGGATTTATTTAGTCAACACTCACACAGACTCAAAACCAGAGGCAGAGCCAGGCAGAGATCGTGGTAGACCTACTGGCAGTATTCTTTCCAACACAGGATCCCAAATCTCGAGTGTAGATTCAAAAGTTCCTAAATAAAATCAAAGACATATACCTGCCGGCAGATCCCTTTCTGCTATAACCGTCTGTCGATCCTCAGTTACCAGAGAGAGGACCAGATGAGCTGGTCCATTAGGGTAGAACCGGGAGACGCAGGCCCTGTTCGTGCTGCCAGCTGTAAGGACTCCAGGGACCAGGAGTAAGTGGTTTTGATCCGTACATGGGTTGCTGGAAACGAGGAAATTCGGTTGAATTTTGTTAATAACCTCTTGCCTTCTGGTAAGAGATTTTGTAGGTATATTTAAATTTGTGAACATATTATTTTTAAGATTTCGCGCCACTGTATTTTTTTTATTCTTCTGTAGCCGCAACGCATTGCATGCAAGATTGCATGCATTGATTTCACCAAAGAGATCGCTGATTTGAGTTCCATTTTTAAAAATAAAATAATGTTCTTTTTTTATGAAACAGTAGGTAGTGTCTTTTTTTTTCATGATTATTCTACTTATGACCAAATGCTTTTTCATTTTTGTATTTTTGTATTATGAAAAAAGAAACGTTTGGGAAAACAGAAACTGTTAAACCACAATGACGGTTTTTTTCAGCAAGAGGAGTGAAAAATTAATTGTGCACTAAGCCAGAGCATTGAAACAACACGGATGCACCTGTTACATGTTTAGACGTGCCTCTCACTGCCTCTTTAGAGTGTCTACTGTGCTTGGGAATCAGAGCCTCTTTATTTTATTAATCGAAGCAATGATAGGCGTGGTGATGACCGGTGAAGTAGGACAGCAACCGAATGGTGGCAAAAAACCGGCTACAGAAGCGTATGTCGCTCTGCAAGATGAATGGACGACATAGTCAAAGTCACGGGGCGGAAATGGGTTAGACTGGCACAAGATTGAGGTAGATTTCACAAACTAAGAGAGGTATACCCAGCAGTGGCTGATGATGATGATGATGAATGATTACAACATGAAATAGCAATTACCCGACCTACAGCTGTCATGAAGTAAAAACTAATCGTGCTTACATATCAGTAGCTACCTATCTAATCGTTTCCTTGTATCAAGGCTTCTCGTTACAACTTGACAACTTGAGGTTACGAGTTCAAAGTCAAAGACTTCTTTAATAAAGTTATAAGAATTGACAACTTGAGGTTACGAGTTCAAAGTCAAAGACTTCTTTAATAAAGTTATAAGAATCACTTGTATAGGTGTCTTTTATACTAACTTGGCGAAATCGGTGTTTTTCACGATTAAGCTTAGAAAATTATTGCATATTGGCACACTGTTTGATAAGCTAGCTAGCCCGTGGACGTATAAGTACATTTATGCACGAGACGTGGCATTTTTTTATTAAAAAAACCTAACAAATTAAAGCACTTACTCTAAAAACCGAATTCTTCTCTAAATTACTATAAAAATTTAAACTACAACAACTAAATCGTGTTTTTCCGATGTAATTGAAAAATCATGATTATGAAGAAAAATAAACAAAAACTATAGTCAAAACAGCGTACTAGGAGTCTTCGTAGGTCGGTAAAGTTATTCTTAGGTTTCAAATTGCGTGATACAAATGCTTGCTGTTCTCAGAAGCAGAACATCTGTTTGTAAAACATGTGTCTTCGGTCGGTAAGAACGATTCGCATGGGAATACCATTACAATTATACAAATTATGTTACATTGTTTATGCTTAGTTTAGCACAATGCAGTCTTTTGTAAAAACTAGCGGTCACCCAATGGTGAAAAATTATGTTAAGAAGGTTTTATGTTTGTTCTAAGGAGTAGGTATTATTGTAGTTGTGAGGTACTGGCCGTCGATGAATTGTCAGCCGTTTTGAAAAAAGAACGTGAAAACGTCACTTGATGAATGTCATTAAAGGTGATTAAGAATAATGTTTGCCGAGGGCGAGGGAAAAGTTGGGTTAAAGGGTGAAATAAAAGGTTAATACTAGTAAACTAAGCGTTTCAATAGATTTGTACACGGCAGGCTCAGTGTTTTGAAACAGATCTATGTCTTTAGATCAAGTTCTGTCACGGTTTGTTGAGCTCAGCACTTTAAACTACCACATAGGTAGTACATAATAGTGAATAATCTATTCTGTGTTATAAGTACTCAGTCGCAGACTGGTGGAATAGTGATAAAATATACTTAATTAAAGCCAATACTAGGAACGTGCCCTACGATACACTGCCCTGCGTCCATCAACTAGAGCAGGGGTGCTCAAACGGTCGATTGCAATCGACCGGTCGATCGCGAAAGCTTTTCGAGTCGATCGCCAGCAATATGCTTATTATAGGCACCCAGTAGAATTTCTGGAAATACGTGAATAATATGTAGTGCCAAGCATGATCTAGAGATAGCTCAACTGATCCAAATCAGTGCCTGACGAAAGTGTCCTCAAGACGCTGTCGGCATTGCCTCGCTGAATAGCATTGCTGATGACCTATCTCGTCTGACTATGGTTTAGTCGATCCCTTGCTTTCAAAATATAATCTGGTCGACACTATAAGTGTGAGCACCCCTGAACTTGAGGCAACCAGATGCCTCACGTGCCAGTAATTTCACCGGCGTTTTCAAGGGTGTGGGTAGCCTTCAGGCCGAACCATAGTAAGCAGTAATGCTGCTTCACGGCAGAAATAGGCATTAATGAAGATATTTCACTCACTAAAAACTTACCCAATGTTTTCGGGTGCAATTTCAGAGCTATGTTCCAATTGCACTAGCGGCACTAATACTAACAATAAAAATATAATCCACATTTTCACTGTTTTAACTCGAAATAAATTGTTTTAGATTTTAATTATCAAACATACTTATATTATTTAAAAACAATTTTAACTCACTCATTGTTTTTATTTTAAACTTTTTGGTAGAATTTCTTAGAACCATTATTTATTAAATCAATAATGTCTGTTTTTATAAAAAAATCCTTGATATTGTTTCGATTGAATTATAATTTATTTTTAGCAGGTTGGTATTTTTCTGCTTTCTGTTTTCTTTTCGCGGTTTTAGCCACACAGTGATGTGTAGAGATGCGCTCGCGCAGAGGATCTCAGTAATTGTGGTGACCATACGCGCGAAAGGTCGCGGAATCATCAGCAGCTGTGGGCAACTTTTTGCAATGTTTCTCGAGATTTTTTTATTGAATATGAGTTAGTCACTGCAACGTAGTCAGCACTTACATTTGAGAGTAATTTTAAATGCTTTGAACGTTCATAAGCGGTACCAGTAACGATATACTAAATCATAAATGTTTTTGTAGTAGCATTATTTTTACTGACTTTTAATTTACCTATTTTTTAAATCATGGAGTGCCAAACCAATTTTTAAACAATTTGTTGGCGAAACGATTTGGATGACAACATAAATTACATTTTTTTTATAATGGCTCAAAAGTTAAGATTCTCCTATGTGAGTTGTGATTTCCATATAGTGTAGTGTAGTAAGTGTAGTGTAACAATATAAAATCAACAAAAGCTTGAAATTAGGTCAATTTAGTCGCAAAATGTTGCTTACCCCTGGCTAGGTTAATAGGTCGATCATCGACCGCCTCAAACAATAACTTGTCGGATAATTACTGTGAATTATCTCGTACCGCTATTTTTATACATTATTGCGTTTTTTATTTTGTAAGTAGGCGGAGTCAACAGTAAAGTGTTTTATTAAACCGACTTTAAATAAAAAAGGAGGACGTTCTCTATTCGATTGTATCTTTTTTTCAATGTTTGCTTATCGCATAACTTTAGCCAATTTATAGAACTTTTTTTTATCCAAAAGGTTCCAAATTAGTCCCATAGAAATTACTTCAAAATCAGTTCAGCAATTTAGCCATGAAGTCGGTTTCTTAAGTTTTATAAACTTCATACTTGTTGTGTTTCTGATTTATACATAAAAATATGCCTCGACGTTACAGTAATCAAAATATCTATTGTAAGTTATCTACTTCAGTATCTAACAAATTTTTACATATTTAGATACCTACATAAGTATTTTTTTTTATAGTGTTGTCGACATTAGGGAACTCGCAAAGATTTTTATAATGTCCTTTATTTACCTTTTCGTTTCTATAAGGTCTTCACTTATAATAATTATAATTGTGTTTTGCTGATTGCCCTATTATATTTTATTCTATTACCTGTAAGCTAATTATTGTTATTTATGTAGTTTAAGTAGCATGTAGGTAATATCAAAAATTAATAGATTTAGCGTAAGCGACCCCTATGAGCATTAAGTAAAACTAAAATATAATTATGGTAACTTTGGAAACAAAGCAAGCGATAGCGACCGACTTACTCTAGGTACCTCCACTATACTCTAGTTTAGAGTACAAAACAGAGATGGCGCTATAAAGCAAAAAGTTTTTATCCAAATTTTCAGTTTTGCTAAACGTTTCAGAACGAACATTTGTGATTTTCGTAACAACTTTTTTTTCATAATTTCATTAAGAATTTGGGAGGAAATTGGAAATTTTAAAATAAAACTGACCTAATTCCTACCTTTACACCTAAAACTTATCTGTGATGATCCCGGGAAGAATAGATACATCACCTCCCATGGATTTGGCAAGAGACGACCAATGGAACGTACCAAAGAGATGGGCAGCAACAACCCAGCAGTGGACCTCTCCTCATAGCCAAGATGTATAAGGCTCACACAATGATCTTGGCTTCACCTCATTACCAAAGCTTTCATTAGGAAACAATGTTTCATTCGACCGATGCACCGAGCAATTGAAGCAGGAGTACAGTCAGCATCACAAAAATATATTTCTTAATTTTTATAAGTTGTTTTTTTATCGAACCAGAATTTTGACTTCAAAATATAGTTTCTAAAAAACAATTAGGTACCCTTTTAAAATTACATTGTCACAGTTTGAATGAGTCGATGAGCACTGGTGGTCTAGTGGTGGGCCGCTACCACTTCGCCTCGTTCAAATCCAGTCGTATACCCATAAAGGCCTGCGCACACCTAGTTCGCTGGCGGTAGCGATCAGTGAAACGCTGTCAAATATTCGCTGTCAAATCTCAAATCTGACAGCGATATTTGACAGAGTTTCACTGATCGCTACCGCCAGCGAACTAGGTGTGTTCGGGCCATAAGTTTTTCTTTCGATAAATTGATGTACACTACGCTGGTTCTCTCAAACGGTGAAGGAAAATATCGTGAGAAAACCGGCATGTCGTAGAACCTAAGAAATCTCATAATGACAAGCGCACGAAAGGAGCTTCTTAGCGCATTTAGAATCCTTTCACCACGCTGGATCGAAATAACCAGTGACACGATAAGAAGAAGATAGTTTGCATGGGATTTGGTCCAAAAAGAACAGAACAGCTGTAGAGCTGTAGAACTGTATTTCAGTGTACAATTACTCTAATCGCCGCAAATTTGTGTGAAAGTTGTACCCTCTACAGTAAAATAAATTAATATTCAAATATAATGAAATATTATACAAGATCTGGAGGTGATTTTCAAGATTTTAATTCACCTTATTTTAATGCTTATAATCTTCCAGTGCTGCCTGTTCTTAGCTTGCGAGGTATTTCTACGAGAATTCCTTGATCCCCCACACTTGACCGGGAAACGTCTCGGCTAACAAGCTGTCTCCCTCCCGCTTTCACGACTTGGCACCTGTCTCTTTCATGCACGGGAAGGTATGCTGATTTTCTGCAACGCGCTCAAATTCGGATTCTGCGAAAATTTTATTTTATTACGTACGAATGGGGGAATTTTAGAATTTTTAAATTTATCGGGATTTGTGAAGGATTTTTCTGATATCTCTAGTTGAAGTAGCTATCTGGACAGAAGTAAGTTTGCTTACTTGCTTGAAATATTTTTTTTATGCAGCATTGTAATTTAAATTGCCATTAGCGAAATAAAATAAATGACTGCCTGTCAATGCAATCTAGAAGCTATGCCTCAAATTCATGGGAAATTAAACATTTTAATGGCTAGCCCAGTTGGAAGGTTGCCAAGAGCGATTGCCAATGTGCGTCGCCAACTTTTGCTTGATTTTTCAGCCTTCAGCAACTTCGATATTTTGTTATCAAAATTTCTGAATGCAATTTCTGCAGTACGTTTTATTATAGGCGATAAACTTGTTTCTTGGTATTTCAATTAAAATAACTTGAAAAGGAACCTGAAACTGACCGCCAGTAAAGTCTTTGCATCTTGTAGATGATTTATGCTGCCTTTGGACCCCTATTCATAGAACACCACAGTAACTGAGACAGGGGTTGACATGGCACACCGAGCACCTGTACCATCGTCACAGCTTAGTCAGCCTAATCCTCAGGAAATTTAGGACATGAACGATACGTGCGGAGCTGACAAAATCGCGGGCCTTACGACCAAAGTAAAAAAAATATATTCAGTTATATCACAAGGATCACTTTGAAACGTCTTAAAGCTAAGGTTTATTTATACAACTAGCTGATAGAACAAGCACATGGCCCACCTGGTGTTAAGTGGTAACCATCGCCAAGAACAAAGCATTAACTCGTAGACCACGCACGTCAGGAACGTGCCCTACGTTCAGCCTCACGTGCCAGTAATTTCACCGGCACCCACACCTTTCAAACCTCGAAACACAGCAATGCTGCTTCACGGTTGAAAAAGGCATGGTGGTAGTACTTCCCCGGACGAGCCCTTCACAAAGAGCTCTGATAATAAGCACAAAACTAAGTGGTCTAAGTGACAGTTTCACAACCAAGCCTAGAAGCGATCTCTTCGTTCGCTGTTTGAAATTTATGGACAAAAACATCCATAGTAGTCTAAGTTTGAAACCACGAGCTTAGGATCGGAAGGCAGGGTTGCTACCACTCGACGACAATCTCTTTGCACAAACAACAAGCGCGTCCCGGCTCAGTGCACTTGACGCCGCGTCTCATCAGTCAGGCCGAGGATTAATGAGATCGACGAGCAACGCGCGGTAATGATATCTACATTACAGATGTATCCTCATGAGTAGCACTTGCTGAGAGTATTGAGCACCTAATGCTGCCTTCCTACGTTCTGCAGATCATCACGCACAGCCGACGACGGCGTACGGCAACGCACACAGAAAGGGCTCCTGTGCTACCGCGCACCTCGGCGCACGAGAGCGTTCCCATGGTGTGTCGTGCGAGCTGATCCGCCCCTCCGTGCGCGATATCACACACCGGTGGGAAGGGGCTATAAACCTTCTGCAGTGGCGATCAGTAAAACGCTGTCAACTATGACAGTGATATTTGATAGTTTTTCACTGATCCCCCCCGAAGAACGCTCAAGGCCTGCGCAAATCTAGGCGATAGCGATGGCGATCAGCTGAAATGCTGTCAAATATGGCTGTCATAGTCATATTATTATTATTTGACATTCAGCTGATCGCCATCGCGATCGCCTAATGTGCTCAGGGTTTAGGCTTGCTCAAGGCTTCAAAGAAAATAAAACACGGTAAAAAGGTAAATACATAATAATGCGCCATTGAACTAAATGTGGCTGTGAAAAAACAATTTGGAAAGGTTTTTTTTTATCGTTCATCAAAATTCTTACATTAAAATTATTTTATTTTGGTTCAACAAAGTGTCTTAAGTTATGAAAAAAAAGAAATGACAATGGTTGAATAAATGCTGTGTTGTAAAAGTTTGCTTACAGTTCATACCATTGCACTCTAGTATTTTATAACTCCACATCGTACTAATGAGAACTTCATTATCTGTATGTAAAACCATGTAAAACAGGTGATTTCATTACAGAACTGAAACTAAATTATGTAAAACTTCGTTTACAGACTCGTGTGAAAAACCTTTACCCTCGTAGAAATTGAAAATGTATAATTAAGCTCTTTGAAATGTTTAAAAGGGATTTTAATTATTAATTCGGTTTTGGTACAGAAACAATTAAATTTTTATGTTATCAATACACCAACCAAATTCAAAATCAGAAAATCTTTATTCAGTTAATTATAGGTACTATACACGTATTACTGAATCTATTATCTATTTTTATAAAAGAAAGTCGTGTTAGTTACACTATTTATAACTCAAGAACGGCGGAACCGATTTGGCAGAAAATTAGTGGGGAGGTAGCTTAGAACCGGGAGAAGGACATAGGACTTTTTATCCCGAAAAAGCAACGGGAACGGGGTGTTACGGGAACGGGTGAGCGAAGCCGCGGGCGGCCACTAGTAAAGTATAAAAGAAAGTCGTGTTAGTTACACTATTTATAACTCAAGAACGGCTGAAACGATTTGGCTTAAAATTGAGGTAACTTAAAACCAGGAGACATAGGATTTATTCCGAAAAAGTAAGGAGAACGGGGCGAGCGAAGCCGCGGGTGATGGACGCTAGTAACTAATAAACCTAGGTGAGGCTATCCTCCCTCACAGCTTTATTAGTTAGTCCGTTTTCCAGTTTATCTTTATGCCTACGCGATGGCGCTTAGAACCAAACTGAGGTATTCAAATAGATGCGTCGACACCCGAAAAGATGCGTCGACATCCGCAAGGATGCGTTGCCTCCTCTTGCATGATTTACAGTATTAAATTTGATACTGTCAAAGTCGAAATATACCTACGCTTGAGTGTATACCTACTTGTGTACATCTTTCAATACTAAAGATTCTTTTCACACCACAAATACTTTTCACAAATCCATAAAACGGTATTTCTTTCGAGCTCTGAAAAGATTCACAAAAGTTTTCTCCTTAGCTGAATTCTGACACATTTCTTTTTAAATCAAATTATGATCCAATTCGCATGTTCTCGCGATTTCAATTGCTGGATTTTTGCCACAATTAAAAAACCCTTCATCCTGGCAACACTCCAAGGAAAAGGTATGAAAGGCTGAGCTGGCAACTTTGTTCGCGCCAAAATAAAAATTAATTATTATTGCTCAGTTGAACGTGGGATGAAAAGAGAGCCAATTTGAAAAGGCAGCTAAATGTTTATTGTTCGCTCATAAATTGATTAAACGAGTGTAAAAATAATTAGGAGAGCGTTTTTTGAGAAAGCCTTTATGAAATACGAAGGTCGGTGATCTTCAAAATTCTAAAGCCTGCGCACACCTAAGCGTTCTGCAGCGGTTATCAGTGCTGTCAAATATCGCTGTCATATTTGACAACGTTTCACTGATCGCCACCGCAGAACGCTTAGATATGCACAAGGCTTTATAGGTAAATACACAATAAAATTGCCAGTCGATAGCCACAATATTTGCACTTGGCTGCTTGCTGCGGTTTGGGCTGCGTTCAAAAAGTTTTAGTGCTTCACCACATTCAATTCGGTTTTGCAAAAGTGGTGTGGATTCCCACTATTTCGGTTATTTATCCAATTAAGCTGTGAATAATTAATCTTAACTATTTAATTAACTAGCTTTGGAATTTGCTGATTTATTATGAGTTTTTTACGCAATAACAGTCAACCAATAAAATTTAAATAACAATCCAATTATTGTTTATGAAATTGTATCTTTTTATATTCTTTTTTCTAGGGAGTTGGGCCGGACACCTGCCAAGACGTGGTGACGACAGGGGGGGGGCAAAAAGGGGGCAAAAAATTGACGGAGTGGTGGCCGAGGAAAAGTCAAAGTCATATAAATATTTATTCAGTAGTACTTATTAAAATAATCACTTTTAAAAAGAAACGTTCACAAAAGGTGAGTCTAGGTGCCAGATTCACGCGACCAAGCCTAGAACGGGCCAGGACAGGGAGAAGAAGCGTTGGACGTCCAGTAGCATGATGGGTGGACTTTAACAGCGTCGTGGGACGCACATGGATGGATGGGGGTAGCCCAAGATAGAGGTGAATGGCAAGAGCGAAGAGAGGCCTATGCACAACAGTGGGTGAAGTGGGGCTGCAGGTGATGATCATGAAGGTTCGTATAGTTTTGAATAAAACCTCACTGAAACCATTGCGATTTTTTTTTTTGAATTGGATCTGTGTTACATAATGGAGTAGCAGGAACTGTGAAAAATCGTGCTCTTTAGTTTTGCTTGGCTGACCAATTTGAATTCACCTAAGATGAATCGCTTTATTTCGCTCTATGTTCTAATCATCATCAACCTGAAAATGTAAAACGAGTCTCAAAACGTATGCCTATTTTCGGTATAATCTCGATTCATACAAAATTTCATTCGAATCTTTTCAGCAATTTATTATTTATTTATTTATTTATTTAACCATAACATAATTAATACAGTATATGCTTAATATTGTACCCTATAAACCATCTTGGGTTTGTGTGGGTACTCACACTCGAATTTTCTCACGATATTGGTAAACGAGCACTTCTATTATGTAGGTACACAGAATATCATTATAGTTCCGAACATAATATAGCAGCGCCTGCACTCATGCATTACGGCAACAACATTGCCCACCATGCCACCATAATTTGGGAGATGAATGAGAACAAACACTTACAAACTCTCTCTTTTATAATATTGAAGGAGAAATTGATAATTTGACTTATATATAAAATCAGAGATCCTTGAATCATTTCAAAAGCTTTCAATCAAAATATTATTCCGTACGCGTAAGCCAAATAATATTTACGACATAATAATATAGACATGAGCTTATACGGCGATAGGGTATTTATTAGGCAGGTATTATTGGCTTTAATGGTTGCCGTAAAGCCTGCGTTTCTTACAAATCGGTGACCGTTATAAAACAGAAAATAAACGAAGTGTCAAAAAAGAGTTATCGGCTATGACAACCAGAACTCTATAAATAAAAAAAATTTACCACTTTGTGGTATTAGCCTAAGATCCCGTAATACAACGACCTTCACCCACCTGTTTATTGGATGAAAAGTAATTTATATTAAATTTAATATGCTATAAAATATATTTCAAGTGGGTTGGCTAATAAATTCCTGGCCAGACTATGAATTATTGAAAATTGATTTTTTTTGTTTATTGAATATTGCACTTATGAGTTGAACGAATTAATTTAATACCAACCGAAAGTATAAAGGCTATTTGATCTCTCTAATTTCTCATGTCACTCAATCTGGCACTTGAGGCTGAACAACTGTATGCCTCAAGTTGATGGCAAAGCACATTCCTGACGTGCGTGACCTACGAAGCAATGCTTTGTTATAGGTGATGGTTGCCACTTAACATCAGGTGGGCTTAATGCTTGTTGCATCAGATAATTCATAAAAAAAGTCAACAAAAAAAAATACGGTCTTTACAAAACGCGCACGACTTGTTTGAAAACAAAGCTGTAAGTTGATAAAGATGAATTAGTCGTTACGGTTTTTATATGACGTACGTAACATCTTTGAAAACAAAGCTTTAGGTATACACTCCAGTGTCGGAAAATGGATGATGTGCAAAATAGGAATTGCTTTCAGCCGCTGCGTGGTAGGGAGAGCCGTGAAGTGAAAATTATGGCAGGGCTGTCCATTATGACAGCAAATATACCCTAAAAACTGACTAGAATTCCTAGTTCGTAGTTTAATCTACATAATATACATACATGTATATAAACTGGACAATCCACACAACACGGCCGTCGGCAGTTTTTCCTGACAACTACAATCTGGGCCTCTTCAAGGCAAGAGTGAATAGATGTCTTCTAGACAATCCTGCTTCATCATCGGCTACATCGTCGCTTACCATCAGGTGAGATTGTAGCCAAGGGATGGTCTATAAAATTAAAAAAAAAATACTCCAGCCCCATTTTTAACAGAACTTGTACTATAGAAACCGCAGATATCTGATAATAATACTTTTGTAAACACTTACTTAGAATACAATATAAAACCCACACAAAGAAAAAACATCTGCGTTCACAATAAAAATATTTGTTTTCGGTGGGGATCAAACCAAAAGGCAGGATTAGTGCCAACTGAGCTGTGAGGCTTTTTACTTAGTGCATAGTTCTGTGTGTACAATTTTAGGATGGGTGACCGCAAAAGATTCATTTAAAGCTCGGAGGGCGTTTTTGATATCATTTTTGACTATCGGCTACAAACTCCTGTCACCAGTATGGTCTCCTTAGTTTATTAAAATCAGTTCAACATTCGAGACAATTTATTCTTTTAATAAAGTGGTTCTATTTTTACCCTGGCACCCCTATTATATCAAAGGGTTGCAGGTGCGTTAACCGACCGGCCGGAAAATGTGTGCCTCTCGTACAGCCTGCCAATATTTACAGGGTTAGGTAAAGTGCTAGGCGTCTGTTGTCTAATATTGTCTATGTCTATATAACCATGACTCACCTGGGTACACTGAACTTTGCCCAAATCTCAGCAGTTGATAGGTGTACCTTGTCTTGAAAGTTACGAGTAGAATACAATTGTATCCACCACGTCATCACTGTGTGTTTCCACTGTTGAATGCTTTCAATTTTATTTTTAAATGTGCTCTATATAATGTGTTTAGTAATATATATTATTTGTCATAGTGAGATGTTATGTAGCCTAAAGTATTCTTTGATAAATGGACTATCCAATACACCATATATCCAGTACCCGAAGTCGGAGTTTTGCTACCACATTTCGTTACCAAATGTTGTTTTCGTTTTCATCTATTTGTCTCTCTCTATTGCATGGAGAAAATATGAGACGGCAAAAATACATTACGTAGTTAGAGTTGTTGTCTCATCTTTTTTTCATACAATAGACAGAGACCAAATAGGCGAAACGAAAACAACATTTGGTAACGAAATGTTGTAAATGCACTGGGACTTCGGGTACAGTTCCCGAGATTAGTGAGTTCAACCAAACGAACCAGCAAACCAACAAACAATCAAACTCTTCATCTTTATAATCTCTAACTAAACCTATCTATAAAAGAAATTAGTGTAATTTACACTACTAACAAGTCAAGAACGGCTGAACCATTTGGCTGAAAATTGGTGGAAAGACAGCTTAGAACCAGGATCCTGAAAAGTAACGGAAACTGGGCGAGCTAAGCCGGGGCGGCCGCTAGTATATATATCAGTATAGATATCAGTTCAGTTATTCCCATTAGTAAACAAGCTTTGCTTCGCTTGCTGTGCTCGATAGTGCTTTTGTATGAATGTTCTCTATAAAAATAGAGGTTACTGTTTTTCACAGACTAAGGTACCTACCTACTCACAGACCAGTGTTAGTTGTGGAACATCTCCTAGTTTAAGCACGCGTCCCATTTTATTTAGTCTCTCTCCAGAATAGAGTCTTTTACTATCGCTGAGCAAGATTTTAGTGAAATGAGAGTTCCTGCAGTCGTTATTGACGCGACTCTAAGCGCGCTTAAGATACTCCGCTTAATTTCTTTTACAGCTTCGTAATGTCGTATTTTTTTATTTGTCTCGAAAGTACGGCATCGCAGTTTTAAGACGATGAATTCCGTCGTTTATTCGGGAGGGCTTATGTGCTGTTATAGTGATTGTTATTCGGAGCTTTGAGGAGCGTCTGTCTTTAGTCGACCAAGTTTGTTATTATTCTCTTTAAATTTAACTAAGATTAGACTGGCTTGATGGAAAAAACGGATTGTAGAAGAGCACATTAGTGCACATCTGATAAACAGACTGAAATAACTGTCTTTGTTTAAAGGCACATTTTCCTATTTAAGGAATAAAGCTACTCGTTGAATAAACGCGTGACCTACGAAGCAATGCTTTGTTATAGGCGATGGTTACCACTTAACATCAGGCAGGCCATATGCTTATTCCGTCAGCTAGTTGTCTAAAAAATATACCAGTCCTTGTTTTTGATATGCCTAAAAGAGGGGTAATTATATTTCCTGAGACAAATCTAAAGTAGGGAATACATATTTTAGTTACTAACTTGTCACTGTTGGCCCATTGGCTTACAAATGAAAATCCATAGAAAACAAAAAGAAAGATTTTTATAAGGCCCTTTATCTAAAGGCCCAATAAAACACCGGTAACACGGCAAACGAGCCGAAAGTAGGCCAGTGTTGCCACTCCATAAAACACGTTCACAGTCAATCATCATAACTATTCGTAACACGGCCCGGCCACAAATCACAGTGTTGCCAGTAACTTGCATCTCCCGAATATGCCGATATTTTCCCCGGCTGTAAATAACCGATGCTGTATTGCCAGGTTTTTTATTTCCACAAACAATTTTCACAGTTTGATGTGTAAACTAGGATTGGGGTTCAGTGGTCTTTAGGTAACCGAAGATACATAACGGTCACCGTTTAAAAAAAGGCGTATTTAATATGAATACTTCAGTAGAGTAATCCTCTTAGACACAAACATTTACTTTTCATCGTGGCACATGATGTGTAGTAAAGTCGCGGTCGAAAGCTTGTCAAGCATACTCATTGCAGAATACCGCAAGCGTGATGGCAGGCGACAGAGCGAACCACTGTGTATCCATTATATCCGCTCCGAGCTAGTAATTAATTCAGTTTCAAAATGGTACAGGCATGACGGCAAGTGTTGCCAGGTCGAGCAGTTAAAACCATAGAAAACGATAAATGGAACTATCGTATTGACATTTTGAGTGACATTGTGACAGTGACCCATTGTTGCTTTGCTGCGTAGCGTAATTGAAAGTGTCATCAATGTCAACACGCACTTGTGATTCCATTTAGAAGTCTGCTGTACCTCAATTTTGACTTTGTTTGATGATTTCCTGATTTGCAAGCTTGGGTTTTGTATGGAGACGCAATGAGCGCCTCTAGCGGGTGTGTTTGAGACCTATCATGACTACACCCAGCCATTCGTAAAAAAAAACAAAAACATAGCTCGGACTTAAGGAAGGTAAGTACTTGATGAAATAAAATTATCTTAATAAGTAAACCTTATTCCCAAGATAGATAGCTTGAAGTAAGATAAAAAACAAAATAAAAAAAAAACGATACGATAATTTACTATATTTTAATAATCAATAATCAATAATCATTTATTTGGTAAGAATTATTACAGGTCAATTATATTCTTTACAAGACGGAACTCTCAAGACGCGACTCCTGCTCGCACTTTCCCTCGCTTTTTCTATACGATGGATATCAGTAACAAAACGGCCACCGTTATATGACGGTCGCGAACTCGTAAGCAGACCTTAGTGCGACGGAGCGCACCACTGGGCATCCAATAAACCGTACAATCAGCGGTAAAATTAATTAATAAACCAGGAATTTTCTTTGTTTTGCCGCGAATTTGCAGGTGACAATTTGATTTATTGCGCGTCTGGGTTTCAATGGAGGCTTTTGTAACCGCTAGAGAGGGAGATTAAAATTACCGACTCATAATAAAAGGTTTTAGGATACAATAGAGGTTATACTAATACATATAAGTACTTTTTTTATATAAGCATTACTGTCCGAAGGGAGTAGACAATCTTGGGGGAGACATTTGCCCAGCAATGGGTAGGTAGTTATATATGTAGCCCTTTTGAATTAGTGAGCCTTGCCACAAACTTGCTGCGTCCATCAAGTTGAGGCATACAGATGTTCAGCCTCACGTGCCAATAATTTAAACGGCACCCACACCCATCAAACCGAAACACTACAATGCTGCTTCACGGCAGAAATAGGCATGGTGGTAGTACTTCCCCGGACGAGCCCTTCTCAAAGAGCTTTACTACTACTAAGACAACTTGACCTAAGATCACCTTAGTAACCATATTAATACGGTCTGACTGTAATTAGTGAACTTAGCAATATTGCACTTTACCTTTATCATTTTGATGTGGGTTTGTGTCAAATGTATTATTTAAGATGTTTTATTAATTACCTTTGACGTCCCTTATACATTCTCAAAGAATTTTGAATTGGTTCGAGATCTGAAAGGATATTTACTGGGTTTGGGTCTCAAAGTCGTGTGGCTTTTCTTGTTTTCTATATTATCTATATATTACTCTCTATATATTACTATAAATTACGTCATGATTATGATGGACACAGCTTTCTAACAGACCTTAAAAAAACGAGTTAAGTGCGAACTCGCGCACGCAGGGTCCCGTACTCTTACCTATAAAAACGGCAAAAGAATAGACTGTTGTATGAGAGCCCCCTTAAATATTTATTTTATTCTGTTTTGTTGTATTTGTTATTATAGCGGCAACAGAAATACGTCATCTGTGAAAATTTCAACTGTCCAACTATCATGGTTCATGACATATAGCCTGGTGACAGACGGAGAATAGAATGTTGCATGTTGCAATTTCCTAGAAATTTCCATATTTCGCTATATCAATCTGACAGCATGCAAAAATTAACAGGCGGACAGCGGAGTCTTAGGATTAGGGTCGCGTTTTACCCTTTAGGTACGGAATCCTAAAAACCAAACAACTGCTACGTGAGCCCCGCAGCGGCAGCGGGCCGCGTTGGTTGATGGATGCGAGGCACATTCATCATAATCATGTGTTTCGGGTGACGTCACGCGTCACGTGACCTGCTCCACGCGGCCCCACCGAGTGCGGAAGTAATGACCTGGATATGTGCTTTTAAGAGATAACATGTGAGGTGAATTGGGAATCGTGTTGTGCTGAAATATAAGCGACTGTAATTTACGGGCAAGGTATAAGACTTCGAAAAAAGCCAGTTTTTTATGATGAAAAAAATATATTTGACGCAAAAGTTCGTAATTCAAGAGCCGATTTGATATAAAATATCTGAAAGGTATACTTCCAGATTGGTCCCATATGAATTTCATCTAAATCGGTTTAGCAGTTTAGTCTTATAGTCAGATTCTCAAGTATTAAACTTGTATTATTACTAATCACACAATTATATTATGAATAGACTCACCTAGCTTTCGTTTCAAAGTGATCCTAGCGATTCTATTGAATAAAACATTTTTTGCTTTGACTTTTGATTTAGAACAAACAGCAAACTCTCTAACTCTCTATAAAGAACGGGATATTTATCATGATTAAATTTTGTAAGTTTTGACTTCCGATATTTCAGCACAGTTAAAAACCATGATATTTTCAAAAGTTATATTTAATCGTAAAGCCATACTTTTAAAAGTAACATGTTATAGTTATTTTGAGCAGGTTTTGAACCAAAAGTAAATTCTGATCGTGGTCAAGTCTTATCTGTAGGCCACAAGCTCTGTCTGGCTCTGGTTTTGAGTCTGTGTGATTCCCGTCTAAATAAATCCTACGTCAAAACGTCACACACACAGTATAATACACTGGTGAGCACTCACACAGACTCAAAACCAGAGCCAGAGACAGAGTCAGACAGAGTTTGTGGTAGGCCTACTGAACCTCAGTTGAACCACCGGTCAAGTACCTTACCTACCTATTTTGAATGAGTTCAATAACCTGTCCTTGTATGTATATGTACATCAAAGTTGGTACAGGTGTATACATTACAGTGGAAACGCGCGCGACTTCGTTTGCGGTTAGCTTTTTCCATACAAAAATCCCCGCTGTGAAAATCTATGCTGCTTGACTCAAGCACTGTTTCGGAATACGGGCCTTAATTTCAAATAGCTAGGACTAACGGTTTAGGCAACAAGGTTAAACAAGGGCCTCTGTCTAAAACTTGCTATGTATAATAAATTACCTTTACAAGTAACAAAACTTTCTATAAACGAATTTAAAAACAAACTTAGAACATTTTTCGAATGTCACCCGTTTTACCATATAAATGAATATTTGAGCTGCTCATTCTCTGATTTGCAAACGTAACGTAAATGTATATTATATAAGTGTGTATTGAAATAAATAATATTAATAAAAATACTTAATTGTAAAAAAAATACTAACCAATGTTATATTACTGTAACGCAATGGTTCAATAAATAAATATCATAATTATAAGTTTAAAAAACTTGAGAAACCGACTTCATTGCCAAACGGCTAAACCCATTTTAATAAAATTTGTTTGGGACAATCTGGACGTAAGAATAAAAAATTTTTTTTTCAAATCGGCTCACAAACGACGAAGTTATGCGGTAACAAACATTAAACAAAAAAAAACAACCAAATTGAGAACCTCCTCTTTGATTGGAAGTCGGTTAAAAATAGGCTGTACGTTATAAGTCAGTCACTCACCAAGTTTTTTTTATATTATGAGTTGTGATGAAGGAAATTCGTCAAATCTGTTGGAGAATGGAGAGAGAATGGTCTCGCCTCTGAACGGAGTGTCGAGGTTCAATGACCTTTTGATTGAGGTTCAGTTTTGACAGTATTGTTTCTTTATCATATGCATGAATGACGGTCGATTAAAAAAAGTGAAACTCTTTTGTATTGAGAACCTTTTACATTTAAATTTTTTATTGTATTGAATTAAATTGCAATTATAAACACTTTTAATTTGCCGTTGATTGCAAAGCAATAAAAAACTGCTTGATTGATTTATGGTAAAAGTGTGTTTGCAAAAAACAAAAATACTGCAAACCAAACTCTCTAAAACTACACAAAGGTTGACTGGAATAGTATTCTAGCATTAAGTTTGCGTCTAAAACGTATTTAATTTTTGTTTTAGAGCTACATCATCATCATCAACCGTACTCACCTACGAGGCAATGCTTTGTTATAGGCGATGGTTACCGCTTAACATCAGGTGGGGCATATAAAAAACATCATCATCAGCCCGTTAGCATCCAATCCTGAGCATAGGCCTCCTTTCTATTGCGCTATTCTTTCCGGTCCCTCGCGTGTCTCATCTACTCATTTCCAGCATTAGCAACAATGTCGTTTGGCCAACGGGCACGTAGTCTGCTTCTAGGTCTTTGAGCGTCCCTTATTTAGAGCTTTTATTTCAATAAAATCCTTCAGATAAAAACTCTTTTTTCAAAAACTAGGACTGTCATTTTTAGGGTTCCGTAGCCAAAATGGGAAACTTGAAATTGAAACTCAAAAAAAAATTTTTCACGTGTGGGGGGGGGGTATCTATGAATAGGTCTATAAAAATGATGTTGAAGTTAATCATATCGTTTTTTTTCTAAACTGAATAATTTGCGCAAGAGACTAATAAACTGAATAATTTGCCAAAGTGGTAAAAAGATGCCCCCCCCCTTCTAACTTCTAAAATAAGAGAATGATAAAACTAAAAAAAATATAATATGCTGTACTATGCAAACTTCCAACGATATTTGGTATGAACGAGATCTAGTCAGTAGTTTTTTTTTATACGTCATAAATCGTAAACCGCAATTTACCTCGACGAACTACAAGAACCTTTATGTTATGTTACTTGTTGCTACGGAACCCTTCATGGGCGAGTCCAACTCGCACTTGGCTGCTTTTTTATTCAACGAGTAGCATTACTGAAAAATCAGCCCTCAGTGCAAAGACTTTTCAATGTATCTTTGCGAAATCTAATAACATTAATAGAGTAACTGAAATTATACTCCATTTCATGCTCACTGCTACAAGCTGAACGGAATCTTTCGCCAGAGCACAGACCATTCTACTGTGTGGGTGAAAGATCTCAGCCGGAAATAAGCCCCTAGCACGAAGGGTATCGCTTCATAAAGCGTCTGTGCACTAGAACGTACAGACTTATCTCTTGCCCCACAAATAAGAAATAAGAAAACATTGGACCTATGTTTTGTGTTAGTAAAACCCAGTCGCGCTTACTTAAGTTTCTTATAAAGAAAAACAAAATATATATTTATAAAAACATTTTTTTTTTGCAATAGCTATGTTTTATAAACTACTCTAATAATATTAAAATCTAGCCAAAATTCCGACTAATAAGTAATTTGTCATTGACCTAAATTTCTAAAGTAAACTACAAATTAAATAAAAATAGGTTTGGAACAAAAAAACACACGGTCAATCAAGTCCCTGGCTCAGTATTTGTCGCACCGTGTAGGTCACAAGACGTCACACTACACAGTGCAACACTGGTATTCTGCCAAGGCCTCACATCTCACGGTCAAAGTAAAAAAAGAATACAAATAAAAATAAAAAAAACACGCAGAGAAAGTAAAGGAACAACAAAAAGTTCTAAAAATTGAGGTGCGTAAATACAAACAGTTTTGGTACTTGCACATTAGTTAGGTATAATAGTAATATTTTTTTCTAATGAAATGGGATTCATGGACAAATATTAGAATAATAATTTTTGGCACTTCAACATTTGGGTTGCCTAGAGTCTAGATCCTAGATTCACCTTGTTGTACTGTTTTATGTAATCCTTTGGATTTTATTATACTATACTAATTTATATAAAAACTATGCACACCAAACTCTTTTGATGGTCTTTATCGTCTGCTGGCACTGCTATCAATGTCGCTAATGCTTGTTTTTACCTGATTGCGCAGGAGGCATGTTTAAAGTGTACCTATGTGAGTATGTTCTTTTGTGATGACAATCATGCTACATAAAATATCAAGAAGTAAAAGAACGCGCTCTGTGTTCATCATTTATTTGAAATCAATTTACAGGTGGATTTTAGCTTTTTTCCTGTCACGTACATCAATTAATTGATGGTCGCAGGGCAGTGCACGTCACTGCACGTTTCGAACGTGCGTGACCTACGAGGCAATACTTTGTTATAGGCGATGGTTACCACTTAAAACCAGGTGGGCCATAATGCTTGTTCCATCAGCTAGTAGTAGTAGAATTAAAAATAAAACATCGGCATTGCGGTTAGTAAATACTCATTAATCTTTACGAAAGTAACAATTAATGAGTATTTAATTTTAGGCCCGTATTCAAAAACAGTATTTAAATTCTAAGGCACTTTTTTATTTATTCTTTCTTTGCACACAGTCCCCTTGTAAATATATTAAGTCCATTCCATCCAAAGGTTGTCTGGTAGAGATCGCTCGTTTAGCGATAAGACCGCCCATTGTACGAGGCAAATAGTTTTAAGTATTTTTATGTACCTGTTCTTTTATAATTTGTTGTGTGCAATAAAGCATTTTCTATCTATTTAAGTCTCAGTCGAGCCTTATCCATAGATTTTTGTAATTTTTCAATGCACAACTTTTAAACCAATCTTTATTATGCTTGATAGTGCTTGTGGCTCGACTCAGACTCAAGCACTGTTTCTGAACATGGGCCGTAGTGCCTGATGCAGGTCATCGCCCGCTGCCAATACATCAGTTGGCAGAGACGACGTAACCGCGCCGTAATGGACGTTACATAAAGCGACGTCGCCATTAGTGTTCTATCGCGAATAATTACGTTATAATAAGCGACGCGCGACGCCTGCAGGCTTTGAAGAGCCTTTGAATAATTACATCATGGCTGTGACGTAGTGGATTTAATGTAGGAGGTGCGGGTTCAATGGAAATATAACCACCGATCTACAATTTTTTTAGTATTTACAAACAATATGTCATCACAATATGTATGGTAAAAGTAAATGTTAAAATCTAAATTTGATTAATTATGGTACCAAGAAGGGCAATTAGAGTGGTTGGTTTTATAGGTCTATCTACATCAGTCGGACAAGTCTAGTCTCGCTTGTTTGTGGTCTCTTTGCTAGATACAACAGTACATATTATTATTCCTTTCTATCCTGTAGGTACCTATACCCTGTTTGTATTTTAGGTTATTGTTTGTTTTTTGTGTTTGTGTTTATTTAATAAACTTTTTCATTTCATTTCATTATTATTATGAGCCTTTTATTCTCACTGCTGGGCAAAGGCATCCCTCAATCCCCTCCACTTTGTGGGGTCCAGTGCTGAGATGTTCCACTGTGGACTATGTGTCGAACTTGTCTCGCCATCTTGTTCTTGGTCCCAAATCAAATATAATATAATAAGTATGTAATCTAATCCAGGGGTGCTCACACTTATAGTGTCGGCGATCGACCAGATAATATTTTGAAAGCAAGGGATCGACTAAACTAATATGTAGGTAGGTCATCAGCCGCCAGTCTTGGGAACACTCACGTCTGCCACTGATTTGGATCAGTTGAGCTATCTCTAGATGATCACATATTATCCGCGTATTTCTAGAAATTCTACTGGGTGTCTATATTTATCATATTGCTGGCGATCGACTCAAAAAGCTTTCGCGATCGACCGGTCGATCGTGATCGACTGTTTGAGCACCCCTGATCTAAACTAACGTAACAATATCAAAACATTTGCTAAATGCCTAGCGGTAACCTAACTGAAGATCATACAGACAATTGCCTAGTTTCATGCTAAGCACCACAAACGTAGCGAATGGGAGCCCACTTCCACAGTCAGAGCGAGGTCAGTTCTTAGCTGTGTACAAGATATCAGTGCCGGCCACTCCATTAATAACGACCCGGCGGGCCACTGTAAACGGGATACGGTACGTGGCTCTTGCAGCTGGGAATATGCGGAGCAGGTAAGTTCATGGGTGTCGAAAGTTTAAATAGAATTGCAATGATCACTTTTACGACAAGTCTATGCATATACTTACTTACTTACTGCTGTGGCGCAACGACCCAAAGTGGATTTTGGCCTCCGACACCAGAGTCCGCCAGGCTTCTCTGTCCATACAGGCTTCCGCGTAGTTGCTGGCTCCGAGTTCTTGCAGGTCCGTTACGACTTTGTCGCCCCACTGGTAGGTACCTGGGATGACCAACGGGCCTACGTCCAGGTATGGATATGCATGTTTAAATTCCAATCCAGAGTAGGTAATAATAAAACGATTTTGTCTCAGAAGCAAGCAATAATTACACAACCACCCAGCTGGTTGAACTATCTCGTAGGTATTTTGAAGTTTGCTCAATATAGGTTAGTGCTATAAAACTGCGCGGCCTTGTGGTCGGTACTTCATGACTGAAGATCATGATCACTAAGATTTTTTTCTTGTACACAAGAATATGCATCAGGCTATACACTGCTAGCTCTTATGTCCTTGCGGTAAGCGTCATTTTTCTTTGTTTTTAGTAACTTGAGCTGTACCCTACTGTACAGATTGAAGGAGTGGAGCTGCCTCCAGTGCGTTCTATTTGTAGCAATCTTCACCACATCATAAAACCGGCTTCTCCCCACCATGTTCCTCTATTTAAATTGGTGAGTCCACTTAGTCGGGGATCTAGCGCGAGATAGTCTTCCTTCCACGTTCCCAACGATAACCAGTTTTTCAAGGCTTTAGTCGCCGCGCCTTGCTATAAACGTATAGCCGAAGTAAGTAAATATACAGCGGTCACTATATCGTGGAAAACTTATCCTTAACTTTCAGTTGCGTTAGAATTGATACGTGGTGCAGTCCACGGTACTCGCATCATTTGTCTCCAGCCAAACATCTCAAACTGCGCATAAGTGCAGCTCAAGGGTTTCTGCTATTCACCACATCCTCAAACCATGTTTCTTCGCGGTCAGCTGCTATTGTACTGTAGGAGGCTAAGCTAGATATAACGTGAGATAGCCAGACCGTTGTTATTTAACTGTGGCGTTGCAGGAAAACCATTTAATAGAATTTCTCCAAATGACTTCATCTACACTTGCTATCAGTATCTTGTAAGTGGTAGTTGCATCTGATAGCATAGAAATAAAAAAATAAACATTGTGGACAATGCAACACTATCTAGCCCCAAACTAAGCAGAGCTTGTACTATGGGAACCAGATAGCTAATATTTTTTGTAAATACATACGTAGAATACAATATGACAGACAGAGAACAAACATCTGCGTTCACCACACAAATATTTGTTCAAGATTCAAGATTCAATAAGCGTTTATTCAATTCGATACAAGAATCACTTTGAAACGTCTTAAAGCTAGGTGAGTCTAGGTGCCAGTTCCACGCGACCAAGCCTAGAAGAACAGGCAACAAACTACGGCTCGGTTCCTACCGTTTTTTTACATGATGATGTCGGTGGGGATCGAACCCACGGCCTACGGCGCAGAAGGCAGAGCTACTACCAACTGAGCTGAGAGGCCAATTATCCAGCCAGGTATTTAAGCTAGTGCACGCCAGGAATGTGCCTTCCAGAGGCGTATTTAAAGATTTGGCGCCCCGGGCCTAAAAGATATGCCGCCCCATAAATTTTCGGAAAAAAAAAATTTTTTTACATACCTATAAGCTAGATGGATTTTTCGGCCCCCCTAAACTAAGCCGCTTTATTGCAAATTTCGGCTAGTTTTCAAAAACGTTAATACAGGTATAGAACATGAAACATTAGGTACCTACAAATAAATAAATAAATAAATATTATTATTATTATACAAACAGTGAAGTCCAAAGAAACAATCTGATAATCCCATACGAATGTTCCCCGATTTGTTTTATAATATCGAGCTTTTTATTTTATATTTACGATTTACATTTAATAGTATGAGTAGCGGCACGTAACTTTAGCGCTGACCGCTATTACGCAGAAGTCAAAATTAAGGTACCTGAGGGGGGCTAGCGGGATGAAGGGCGGGCGTGCGTAGCGCCGATTGGCTCTCCGCTCGAGTTCCCCTCCCCACACCGATACCACACCCCGTGCACATACAGTGTACAGTCGCGTTCTCAATAATTGTGTTGTTATTGACTGATAATAAGTTTTTCTTTTTCTACTCCCCATAATACCTACTGTAAATGTTTTGACATCTTACTATTTAACATTACATTAGAATCATGTCATTATAATTATTTAGCTAATTAATAGTCCATTGAAATGTTACAATTTAAGGAAGGAATATTGCATTTTTGTTAAGGGACGCAATTTTATTTTTGGGACATGTGTGGGGGGGTCAACAATAGCTTAACTCCAAGTTTATGGGGTTGCCGCCCTTGTCCCCAGGCCGCCATCTTCGATAAAGGCGTGCAAACACTTTTTTCGCGATATCTCGAAAACTATGCGTCCCACAAAAAACTCATCAAGGAATAATTTGTAGCAAATCGCTTTGCTAAAAATATGTTCATATAACTTTTTGCCTTAAATTTAAAAAAGTTATAAGCAAAAAGGGGAGAAATTTTGTCTAGAAATTTTCTCACTTTTTTGCTTATTGCTTCTTTAATAATATTAATAGTCGTAGCAGGTAGATGTTAATTTGTCCCCAATCGGTAACCCGCACCTTTTCTACCTGCCTAACATTATCGAAAATGTCCACACTCCTCTTAGAAATTACTACAAGAAACAATAATTTGGAAAGTTCTACAACGTGTATCAAAATATGTGTACTATCCTGAAGGGGGGTGAATTTCCACCCCCCGGGGAACAACTTTTGTTCAACGACTTTTCGAACTTCGATTGGTATCTCTGAAAAAAACTGCAACGAAGTTTCAACATGAACAGCTGACTTTATACAAAGTGACAACCCTTAACTCAGTTACAGAGGTAGTAGGTAGTAGTAGTAGACCTACAGAGGTAGTAGGTCAAGGGGTCAAGGGGTTACAAGGATAGGGTTGTCAATTTATTTAGGCATTATGAAATTAAATATTTTTGTATGGGAAACTGAAAATAGGAATTTTTAATTATCTCCCCCCCACAACTGATCATTATTGTGGTCTGAAACCCCCCACCTTCGCATAGTACACATATTTAGATACACCTTGTAAGGAAATGAAAAAATGTGAAGCTTATGTAACATTTCAATTGACTAAATAATGATTTAAAGTTATAATTTTATTGCGTCCGCGACAGTACACATGCGCAGCTATCCCCTCCACGTATCGCTCAGCGCTAGACTTACGTGCCGCTAGCTGCTAGTCCACCCGCGACCGCGCCGCCCCGGCTGCTTTACAACACGAGAAACGAAAGTCGAAGCATCCTGACTAGTCCCGAGTCACTCACGAGAGACGGAGTACGCCTCGCCCCGCTCTCGCCCGCGCCCATTGACCAGCCGCCCCGTTAAAATTAACGTTATTTTTATGAGTTTCATCTTTTGTTCGTTCGTTCGACGAACGAGGTTAGTTTTGGTTAGTAGGCATTTTAAAATTGCTTCAGGGATGTAAAGTCAGATATATTCAGGGTCGTGGGGCGGCAATGGCATAGACTGGCACAGGATCAAGGTAGATGGCACAAACTAAGGGAGGCCTATACCCAGCAGTGGGTGAAGTCGGGCTGTGGATGATGATGATGATGATGTAAAGTAAAAAAAGGCGCACGAATCTGAACGAGGGGCGGCTTGCGCCGCCCCTCGCAGCCTGCCGCCCCGGGCCATGGCCCTCTTGGCCTAAGGGTAAATACGCCCCTGTGCCCTACTGCACTACCCAGGGTCCATCAATTTGAGGCATACATAATATTCAGCCTCACATGGTGTGTGCCAGAAATTCACCGGCACCCACACCCTCCAAACCGAAACATAGCAATGCTGCTTTACGGCAGAAATAGGAAATAAAAATGCCCTAGGCGTCGTGTCCTAATCTGTAGCTCCTAACAAATTTTCGACTTTTAATCATCCAAGTTGTCATTTTCGTTCTTTTTTCAAACCACTGGAGGTTTGAAAAAAGAACGAAAATCCCGTTACTTTGTTAGTTTTTTTTTGTTTGGGCGTGATCGAACCATAAACTTATAAAACTTTTATTATGATTACGTAATCGCGGGTCAGGTTATTCACCTTGCAAAAGAAAGAATATTCCTAATTTGAAAGCATAATAATAAAAGCCCTTAAAAAACCGCTGACTACAAAAAGTTCGATAATCCTTCTCTTGCCCTTAAAACGACCCATAAAAATGTAAGGTAGCTTTACCCTTCCGAACAATTACGACTTCTAATTAATTTGAATTCTGAGTTAAATACCCATTCCGTTGATTCAAAATTCTGATCCCAAATTCATTGTTTCACCTCGAAATCCAATTTAGAATAATTGTTACCGTTCGTGTAACCAATCAGGGAACCCTAAGTGGCCGTTATGGCCTTTCCTTCGATGATATTATTCTTACAGATTTTAAAATATTTAAATCGCTGTAAAGTGAGAGAAATAAAAGTTAAGCGAAAAAATCATCGGTCGGTTTCTCAAATTTTTTAAACTTTTGTCCAATGCTGTCAGATAAAGGCCTGCGTACATCTATGCGATGGCTATGGCGATCATTGTCATACACACTGTCATACTTTGACAGCGTTTTACTGATCAACACCGCAGAACGCTTAGGTAGTGTTAGTTGGTTTTGGCAATAGGGCATCCCTAGTTTGACCGAGCGACGAGATACATCACTAGTGGAAGAGGAGAAGCGTCATGCGTAGTTGTAATTGTTTGCCGTGTAATGAAGTAAAACAGAATTGTAGCTATAATATACAGGGTTATTCATTATTAGCTGCTAATACTCAGGAATTAGGTTCAACAAATAAAAAAAATATATTTATGAAATGATTTTTTGAAGTCTTGTTATGAAAATCCCGAAAAAATCGATAAAGAATATCATTTGGAGTCATTGGCGCCTGACCTATTTTGACCTTAAATCAGTTTAGGAATTAAATTGATTCGGCCAAACCAATATTCACGACCCAAAAATTAGGCCCTGTCAGTTTGTGTAGCTAATAATGAATAACCCTGTATAATGGAGAGTTTCGCCGTAACAGTAAGTATATTTGCAAGACTTAAAATTATACTAACCATTGGAAAGCGTTTGTCAATTTAAAAGACGTGTCTTTAGTTCTCTAACGTCTAGGTACGTTCCATTGTAAGACGGGTTAACGACCCGGAAATCTACTATCAATACTAAATTTCTTCCACAAAGAGGGCGAAAAAGACGTTGAAACGAATCCAATTTTAAGATGGTATGAAACGAGGTGCGCTCCGGTTGGATCCGGCGCCGGCGGTGGAGACAGTTCCTTGAAGAGATGTAACACCTACCTATCTCTTTGCACTGGAAGAAGTTCTTGATGCAATACAACACCAAACTTTATGCCACGGATAAATCAAATCTTATACCTTTAAACGAGAAAATTTGAACATACATATACATACATAATACATATATATAATTAGAATCTCAGAAACCGCGACAACAATTTTCACGAATTTTAGTATACAGGGGTTTTCGAGGGCGATAAATCGATCTAGCTAGGATTCATTTTTAGAAAATGATTTTTAACCCTTATAATTAAACATAAACTGAATATGTGACTGCTCCTGCCATCTATTGGCGATTCCGAGAAACTAACTGCAAGCATATCCAGCAGGCGGCGTTGTTAAGTAAGAATAAGCCAATAAAGATACGACTCTTATAATTTCAAAAAAATGCAGATAATTAATAAAAAATACCGAGCAAAGCTCGGTCACTAACGGCTAGTGTCATATTATAAGGAAGCCAACTGTTATAAGCCCCAAATAAAGCAAAGCTTTTACTATGGGAACCAAATAGCGGGTATAACACTTGCATATTTTTTTTTGCAAATACATACTTAGATTACAATATCAACCACAATACAATTTACTTACCAGTTATACAAGAAACCAATCAACCAAAAAGATATACCAAGAAACTTCTGTGTGGTGTGTGGTGAACCACATTAATTATATTTATTTAAAATATTTGTTCTAGGTGGGGATCGAACCCACGACCGCACAAGCGAAAGTAACTACCAACGGAACTGACAGGCCAGACAAAATAGGGGTAGAGCCCACGCAAGATAACTTTGCACGTGACCTAAGAATAGGGATAAAATGCGTGACGGATGGCGGAAAATGTAAAAAAACTGACTTGTAAACTGATGATCACATCTGATTCTCACTCTTGCTTACAGTTCATAGAATCTACAACAGCTTGCATATTACCTCTCTGAGGTCCAGTGATAAAATCTCAAGATATATCCCCCTGTCGTCAACTTTCGGGAGGTGTAGCGTTTAGTGAACACGGTGAGATTGGTGGTATATCGGAAAGCTTGTTGGGAAGGTCCCTACTATCATCTTATAGTTGCGTATTTATTGGTGTTGTGCGAAAATATCTAGTGTCCCGACGGATTAGGTCCTAAAAGTTCATAATTAATAATATTTTATTGCGAGTTGGAGTGGGAAATACAGATGACATAGCATGCAATGATGAAGATTTACAGTTTAATAAAAAAAGAAAAAATGCCACACACAAGGAAGCGCAATCATGTAAGACAGCTTGATTTTAGACCGTCTGTGACCGCTGACCGCTGCGCCATCAGATCCTAATCACACCCGATGAAAGGCACTAACGTGACCGTGGCTCCATCTATAGGTTTGACGTTATAGTCAACTACTTACTACCTGCTCCATAACCAAAATTGCATTCAGTTGAATGCACAGTCGGATTTTACTGTTAAAGGTGACATCCCAAGAGAGTGATAAACGCACACTTACATAATTTGGAAAAATAATTGATGACCTTATCAATTGAATTGAACCTAATTCAACTTATTTCAGATTAAAAAATATCAAAGTTATTACCACGGAAAATAAAAAAAAAAATCGTTGAGCGCGTATTTCGAGAAATCTTAGAATTATTTGCAAGGAACCTTCAAAACGAATTTCAATGTGGTACTTATTAATCTAGTGTGATGCTGGCGGTTTTACTATCGAGTGTTTTCGTTCGAGATATATCACCTATGAGATAACTCGAACGCTTCTGATCATACAGCCCCTCCCCCCTCTTTATCCCCTTGTAACGCGTCTGCAAAAATCTGCAAGAATTGGGATTGTCTTAAGAGCTATGGTGTTTGTCTTCTTGTTTACGTGTCGAGTATCTTGTAAATAGGTGTGTTTATTCAACTTTAGCTTACTTATATTCTTATGCCGAAGCTGACAGACGAGCAAACGGGCTACCCGGTGGAAAGTAGTCACCGTCGCCCATAGACATTTGCAACATCAAAAAGGGAGTTTGATAACCAAAAGAGGAGAACGACTTCTTTTTTTCAACTAGTTGCTGGAAAAAGTACCTAAATGACCCATCTGATGTTAAGTAGTAAGCATCACTTAAGACAAAGTATTGCCTCGTATAGGTCACGCACGTCAGGAACGAACCCTAAGATGCACTGCCCTGCGTTCATTAGCTTGAGGCATACAGAAGCTTAGCCTCATGTGCCAGTATTTTTATCATTAGTCGTGGGTTTTAAATATCCAGGTCTCCGTGACTCCGGACCCAGGTCACTGTAGAAAAGCTTGGCTAAGTGGAGAGTTATCACCCCGACCAGAATACCACACAATGCGGGGCATCCCCATACAGAACATACCACACCTCCTCTCATGTCCGCTGTGCACGACCAACTGCACTATGGAAGACTTAAACGTGGCAACGAAAAGAGCTATTGAGGTAGTACATAATGGTCCTCACCATTATGTACTACCTCAATAGCTTTAAACACCTTTAATAGCTTTTATGATACCAATTGGTCGAGAAGAGTTTGAGAGAGTCTTGACTCGATAAGAAGCAGAATATCCAGATCCTTCTGGAATAAACCAGAACCCAACACGGGCGTCCATTTATAATAATTGAAATAATCATAAATTAAATTAGGGACCTCGAATAGGACATTACACTCCGGGGAAAATTGAAAAAGCATTTCGATTTTAACTTACCTTGAGATATGGCGGCCATTTTATATTACCTATTGAAGGATGGCGTTTTATAAGAATTAGGAGCAGTCGTGAATCCCAAATCCATTAAATTCATTGTATTATTAGGTATTGTAACGTCTGGATTCGAACCAGCACCTTTTATTCACCAGGCAAAATTTGGTATACTTACCAATGGTTTTGAAACTTTTGCGTGCGCCTTCGCGTGTGCTGTCTTTGAAACTTTTGCTTTTGCCTTCGTCTCACTAAAGTGTAGCACCACACTGGAACTTCACTGCTACTATTGTTATTTTTGTTTTGTAAATCATACCAAAAAACTAAGGTATAGCGCTGACATTTTATTATATTTGCATACTTGTGACATTTAAATATTTTGCATGCTTTAAGGCAAAACATGGCTGAACTTCTTAATTTGTACCATCCTGTAATTATAAGACCTGTGTTTCGCAAATAAATGATTGTATTGTATTGTAAAAACGGTAGGAACCAAGCCGTAGCTTGTTGCCTGTTCTTCTAGGCATGGTCTCGTGAAACTGGCATCTAACCTTACTTAGGTTTAAAACGTTTCAAAGTGAATCTTGTGATACTATTGAATAAATACATATTTGACTTTTCATTTTCCAGGTTTCCACAGCCTTTCAGAGCCTTTGTGAAGGGCTCGTCCAAAGAAGCAATACACCATACCTATTTCTGCTGTCAAGCGGCGTTGCTGTGTTTTGATTTGAACTATGACCGCTAGGCGATACAAGTGTCATGTTATGTTATCGCAAATTGCTGTGTTATCGCCTCAATGGAGCCGGGTTTTACATTTTCAGAAAAAAATCGGTTGTCTAAAAAGTCAGTTTACTGACGATAGTTGAACATGACAACGTCATGCAGCTGTCCACGCGGACGCATCGCTCACTCAAGTAGGAGAGATACAGATGTCGAACGCTGCCGAACGCGGAGGCCGATTGTGCCTCTTTGTCGCTCGTTCCCCGCTCTCGCTTGCACTTCAAGTCTTAAACAGAACGCCTCAGAGCGAGGTAACACTGCATGAGTCATGTTTTTTCGTGCGTGCAGCCGGCTCCATCGAATTATATGAACGTCAAAAAAGCGGTCTTTGTAATGCCGTCAGCCCATTGGGTTTGAGGGAAAAACCTCCTATGATTTTGTTCGGTTTGGCCGCTAATTTGCATAGCAAAAGATAATATAGTTTGAACTTTGGTTAGTGAAAAGTTTGGAGGCAACATTTTGGCCTCGCGTGAAGCCAGCCGCAAAAGGTTCTGTAATCAAGTCCCGAAATCAAATACTACATTCGACCAGCGAATCTCTAGTTTCTAACACAAGCTGGCCTCAATACTCAGCGGTCGGTGCTAATCAGTATAAGTAGTGATGTACGGCATCCGGACAAAATATACATTTACGTCTTGAGAATAGAATTCGGATAAAACGAAAACTACTATTTAAACTATTTTGGCTTACCACCATCATCATCATCATCATCATCATCAGCCTGAAGAAGTCCACTGCTGGACATAGGCCTCCCCTACACATTTCCAGGAAGAACGATTCTGAGCCCTTTCCATCCATCGACTTCCCGCGATCTTAACAATGTCGTCGGTCCATCTGGTGGGTGGGCGCCCTACGCTTCGTCTTCCGGTTCGTGGTCGCCATTCGAGAACCTTTATTCCCCAACGGTTGTCAGTCCTTTGAGCTATATGGCCTGCCCATTGCCACTTCAACTTACTAACTCTACGAGCTATGTCGGTGACCTTGGTTCTTCTACGGATATCCTCATTCCTGATTCTGTGGCTTACCACCACCAGTGGATAATAACGTATCTTTTGCTGCAATCAAAACCTAGTCGCATCTGCAAGTTGTAAGCTTATTTGGAGCTTCGATTAGTTCGATTGCAATAAAAAATTGAAAAATAATTGAAACAAAACTTATGTTTGACAAGGAACGATTCCAACAGGACTGAATGTTAACGTAATAAACATGAGATGGCGAATAGGAACTTCGCTTTGTAAATCTAGTATGGATGAAAACACAGAGATGGTGGTTAAAAAATGATGGCATCAAGATACGTGATCGATGTTCGTTGTAAAGTATCAAACGATTGTGTGGCCAGTCTGACAATCGCCGAAGTACTATTTTAGAATTTTTATAATTTTCAAGTTTGGAATACCACTGAGGTGAATGCTACATGAGCCAAAGCGAAGATAGCTGTCATGTCGTCAAAACTCTTTAAACGACATGACAGCATCAAGGAGGTTGCCCTCAAAAGAAATACCTGGAAAAAAAATCGGTTGTCTGTAAAGTCGGTTTACTGACGATAGTTGAACGTGACAACGTCATACAGCTGTCCACGCGGACGCATCGCTCACTCAAGTAGGAGTGAGACAGATGTCGAACGCTGCCGAACGCGGAGGCCGATTGTTGTCGCTCGTTCCGCGCTTTCGCTTGCACTTCAAGCCTTAAATGGAACGCCTCAGAGCAAGGTAACGCCGCATGAGTCATGTTTTTTCGTGCGTGCAGCCGGCTCCATCGAATTATAAGACGTTGTCACGTCAAAAAACTCACGCTCCTAATGTTAATTGCCGTTTCACGTCTACTTTACTCACCTTAGTTAAATTAGCTTGAAAGCAGCTAACAAGAGCAAGATAAATACGACTTGTAACAATGAATTTGTTTACTCAACTGTAAATTGCTGAAATTTATGAAATAAAGGCTTCTTTGTACACCGCATTAATTTATGCTCATTGCTTCACTCGCTATAAAAGGTATAATTTAAATGGTCGGTTAACTTAATTACTACGCAGTCTAATTAGGTTTCAGGAGATCTGAGATTATCTAGCATGCCTGAAGATATTCATCTTGAACCAGTATTAGAAGAGCTCTTTGTGTGTGTTAAGAAATATTTCTAAACATAAAATTTTGTAGATGGCAACTATAATGTGACAGATGTCAAATAGTTCTTTCCTGTTTCACGCTAACCTTTTTGCTCTTCGGTGTGTACTCAAATGTAAAACTATAAAATAAATTAAATTACAGTCCTAAACATTACAAATTCTCGCCTTTTTATTATACATAGGCGTTGTGGTCCTTCGAAACCTGTGTGTGTTGTGCGGGTCGTGTTTTTGTGCATAAATCGCCACAAAACGTGTTCTCGGAGCCATCGTTCGAGTGCCGGCCGTGGAAGTTTTTGTGAGAAATTTACAACTTCTCGCTACAAAACGACAAGAAGACACAATAGTTCCTGCTTACGCACAGAAAGCATTAAAAATAAGAAGAAATTTGCTGTGAAAAGTGGATTGCAAGCAATGATTGCATTTTTTGCTGACACCGGCATATTTTCATAATTCTCTCAGAAAGGGAGACCATTTTGTTTTTCGTCATTTGAGTCACGTTTGAGTCGTTTGGTTGTCAGATCTGCGTGGACGCAGATCGCCGCCCGGAGCAGTGTTCATTCAGTTCGTTGGTGAGATTGAGTTGGTACCATCCATAGACCAAGCTCAATTAGCACGAACTTCAAGACTTCAACTTCAAGGCTGTCAGGCATCTGTCAGGTGTCATTTTGTGCCAAAATTCAAACTGCGGTCAAATTCAATACTACGTCATCGTCATTCGTTCAATCTTCAGTCAATAACAATAACAGTGCAAAGTTCGTCGGTGTTCTACAAAACAAAGTGCGGCCTAATTGTATAAGTGCGCGGAGTGTTATAAATCGTAGAATAATACGTCCTACATACGTTCCACCATGGCGGAGTCCAAGGAAGCTTTGCGTAAACACCGGCTTCTGCGTGGCCAGTGCAAGGCTACAATCACACGCATTGAGACATTTGTGAACGACCCCATAAGTTTTGCGTCTGCTACCGTGGATATCCTCGAGGCGCGCAAAGAGAAGCTCATCACGGCGCTCAAAAGCTATGAAGCGGTACAATTGGACATCCTAAGTATAGATGAAAACGACTGTGAGCAGGTTGGTCCATTAGAAGAACAATACTATTCAGTGTTAGCTAAAATTAATGCCTCTTTAAAACAAATAGGTAAAAAATCGGTCTCAGAATGTCACAGTGTTTCAACGTGTAAATTACCAACTATTGATATACCCTGCTTTGACGGGAAGGACTTCACTAAATTCAAGCCATTCTTTGATTTGTTTATGGCGGTTATTGACAACAACAGGTCATTGTCTGATGTACAAAAGCTCTTTTACTTAAGAAAGTTTTTAACAGAAGATGCTCTGGCTGTCATCATCAATCTGCCTCTTGTCAACCAGTCATATAAAGAAGCTCTGCTGTTATTAGAGAAGCGCTTTGACAACAAAGCAAGGTTAATTTCAAATCACATCAATGTCATTCTAGAATTACCCTCTATGCAGAAGGGTACTGCAACCGCTATCAGAACATTCCTATCCCAACTGCAACAACAATTACATGCGTTAAAGAACTTGGACCAGCCCATTCAAAATTGGGATATGCTTTTAATCACTCTTTTAACAAAGAAGTTAGATCAGTATACGTGTAGGGCCTATCAACTTGATAGAAATTTAGAAGCGCTTCCAACAATGGAAGATTTCATGGCGTTTTTAGAGAAGCGTGCTATGGCGCTTGAGGATAGTTCCGAAACTAAAAAGTCATTATTTGTAAACAAAGTGAGCAATGTTGTCACTAAAAATAAAAGTACCTACAAATGTTTGTACTGCGATGGGTCAGACCATGCTATGCATGTATGCCCTCGTTTTAAAACGGCTCCTATAGAAGACCGTACCAAATTTGTTGAAAATAAAAAGTTGTGCACTATGTGCTTAAAAAGTCACACCGGTA
Organism: Thera obeliscata; assembly: GCA_947578465.1. Classification (NCBI taxonomy): domain Eukaryota; kingdom Metazoa; phylum Arthropoda; class Insecta; order Lepidoptera; family Geometridae; genus Thera; species Thera obeliscata. The sequence continues at coordinate 1,007,949 of OX387913.1, forward strand.
AGTGTAGATTTAACTTTACTTGCAAAGTCTGTAGAGCGGGCCACAATACTCTCCTGCATGAAGACAGCATTCCAGCTACTGAACGATCAGTTAGCTTGCATTCACATGATGCTTCAGTGAATGTTTTATTGCCTACTATACGGGTTAAACTTATTGACCGACACGGGTCTCATATTTTTGTCAGAGGGCTTCTTGATTCCGCAAGCCAAGTTTCTTTTGTGACAACAGAGCTTGTAGAAAAGTTAGGCCTAAAAACCAGATTCCAAACTAGCAATGTAGTAGGAATTGGAAACAAAAATCAAAAAATAAATACATGTGTTGATTTAACCATACACTCTCCAGTGAATGATGTGAGGTTGAATGTTAAATGCAATGTTGTAGATTCCATCACATCCCACCTACCTCAGCATTCCTTTGATATATCAAAGCTGAAGATACCTAAAAACATCTGCTTGGCAGATGATAAATTTAATGTTACTGATGTCATATCAATACTTTTAAGTGCTGAAATATATTTCAATATTTTGCTGAATGGGCAGGTAAAAATTCAGAATGGGCCTGTATTACAAAATACTCTGTTTGGCTACACAGTTGCTGGTAATATTCCTCAAAGCACTGTAAATAGTAATGGTTGTGTAAGTAGTGTGGTCAATCTTGCCATCTGTAATAACAATAAATTAGAGGAGGTGATGGAACAGTTTTGGCTATCTGAGAGTATACCTCAAGCTGTAACTAAGCAAAAATCCATAGAATTTGAAAAAGCTGAGAGTTGCTTTAATGAGTCAGTGCAACTTCAAGACAAAAGGTTTGTTGTCAAAATGCCATTAATGGCCAAGAAAGCAGAGTTGCAGCTTGGGGACTCGTTCTCAGTAGCCCTCCAAAGATTTTTGACACTGGAGAGAAAATTTAAAAAGAATGCATTGTATTTAGAAAAATATAAAAGGTTCATTGATGAATATTTAGAATTGGGGCATGCTAAAATTGTTGACATTGGAAACTATAACGTCCTAGATGGGTCTAACTACTTTTTGGCTCATCATGCAGTTTTTAATGAGGAAAGCTTGACTACCAAGTTGCGGGTGGTTTTTGATGGTAGCATGAAATCTAGATCAGGGGTTTCACTGAATGATGTCATGTTGAATGGTCCAGTGGTCCAAAGCGAACTTCTTGATATACTTATTCTATGGAGAATGTTTATCTACACGTTAATTTGTGACATTCAGAAGATGTTTAGATCTGTGGGCATAAATGCTGACCAAACCAGCCTTCAAAATATACTTTGGCGTGAAAGCTCTCAAAAACCCATTAGCTGTATACAATTGCAGACTGTCACCTACGGTTTAAAAGCTTCAACCTTCTTAGCAACACGGTGCTTAATTGAACTGGCCAATAGATATGGTGTTTCATACCCTCTTGCAGCCAAAGCCATGCGCACAAGCACATATGTTGATGATGTGATAGTTGGATCGGATAGTCTGGAGGAACTTCAGCAGCTTAAAGGCCAATTAATTGAGCTTATGGAAAAGGGTAGTTTTGTTCTTCATAAATGGTGTTCCAACAGTCCCCAAATTCTTGATGATCTTCCAAAAGAAGTCAAATATTTTGAGAAACTTGATATAAACAAAAATAATATTGTTAAAACACTAGGTCTGAAATGTGATATTTTGCTAGATCAGCTTAGTTTTACAGCCCCTTTGGTTGAGAAAAATGATGTTAACACTAAAAGAAAGGTGTTAAGTTTTATTGGAAAAATGTTTGATCCCTTGGGATTGATAGGTCCAATTATAGTCACAGCAAAGCTTTTCATGCAAAAATTGTGGTCAATAAAAATTGACTGGGACTCTATAATGCCCCATGAACAGCTCTACTTCTGGGAAAAATTCTTAGACAATTTAAAATCAATGGGTACCATCAATATTCCAAGATGTGTTAATTCTGCTGGCAAAATCTATGTAGAGCTAGTAGGATATGCTGATGCTTCCTTCAAAGCGTTAGGCTGTTGTGTATATCTGAGGGTATTTAATGTGGATGGAACGGTCCTTGTAAACCTTTTGTGTTCCAAATCACGGGTTGCTCCATTGAACAAATCCATAACAATCCCAAAACTTGAATTGAATAGTGCTCTGCTCCTTTCAGAGCTTACATGTAGAGTCAATAAGGTTTTAAAAGATAGAATTCCACTGAAATCATTTTTATACAGTGATTCACAAATTGTATTAGCTTGGATAAAAACAACTAGTATAAAGTCAAATCCTTATGTAACCAAGCGTGTCAATCAGATCAGAGAGCTGACTAAAGGTGTCAGTTGGCATTATGTCTGCACAGCTGAGAACCCAGCTGACCTATTATCCAGAGGTTGTGATCCACAGAAGTTGCAGTCTAACAAGCTTTGGTGGCATGGTCCAAAGGATCTTTCAAGTGTAGAATACAAGCACTCTTCTACTGAAGCCAAGTTACCCATTCCTCTTGATGATGATGATGATCATGCTGATCCAGTTGTAAACTCATGCAATGTTGATGATAGTTCTTCATTTGGTCATAAAAAAGCATTTTTTAAAAGCTTTTTTGAAAGGTTCTCAGACATCAATAGGTTACAAAGAATTGTGGCCTATATCTTGCGCTTTCGCAATAACTCTGATAACAAAAATGAGAGGTTAGTTGGTGTTCTAGCTCCAAAAGAGCTCCATAATGCACTTTTGGTTATAATGCGCTGTACTCAGGAATGTCATTTTTCAAATGAGATAAGTTTGCTCAAAAATAGCTCTCCAATAAAATCAGGCTTGTCCAGCTTGCACCCGTTCATCGATAATAATGGTTTGGTTCGCCTAGGCGGTCGTCTTCAGAATGCTTCAGACATTCCCTATGAAAAGAAGCACCCTGTTATTTTGCCAAAAAACTGTCACATCACTAATATTATAATACACAAAGAGCACTTGCGCCTATTACATGCTGGTGCAAAACATGTCATAGGTTCTCTTTCTCAAAGATTTTGGATCATTAGTGCCATTGGTGAGGTGAAGAAGGTTGTCAACCGTTGCATTAAATGCGCGCGACTGAAGGCTGCAGCTGCTATGCAGCTCATGGGTTCTCTACCTGAGGAGAGATTGACTGCTGTGAGACCATTTCATATAGTAGGCGTAGACTTCTGTGGACCTTTCAATTTAAAGGTATCAAGAATCAGGAGACCTCTCATAACAAAAAGTTATATAGCCTTGTTTGTATGCTTTGCAACAAAGGCCATCCACATGGAGTTAGTTAGCGACCTCACCACAGAAGCATTTTTGGCATGCCTCAAACGATTTATCGCCCGGCGTGGAATGCCTGTCACCATATTTTGTGACAACGCCAAGACCTTTAAAGGTGCTGAAAATGAACTAAATAAATTGTATGATTTGTTTAATTCTAAGAAACATGTTGATGAAATTCAAAACTATTGTGTACCTAAATATGTAAAATTCAAATTTATACCTAGCTACTCCCCTGAGTTTGGTGGACTATGGGAGGCTGGTGTTAAGAGTCTAAAGTTTCATTTTAAAAGAATAGTAGGCAATATTGCTCTTACTTTTGAGGCTCTTTACACTGTTATAGTAGAAATAGAAGCAGTTTTAAATTCAAGGCCTCTCTTACCTTTCAGTTCGGATGTGTCTAATTTCCAATACCTTACACCTGGTCATTTTTTAATAGGTGCAGCTATGACTAGCTTTCCAGAGGTAGATCACTCAAATGTTCCAATGAACAGACTTCGATTTTGGAATTTGTTGTCAAAAATTAAACAAGACTTTTGGTCTGTCTGGTCAAGGGACTATCTCACTCAACTGCAGAGCAGACCCAAGTGGAAACAGGTCCTCCCTAATCTAAAAAAAGGTGATCTTGTCATTGTACGCAGTGATAACACTGCACCCTTATCATGGCCAATGGCTAGAATAGATGAAATAGTCCCTGGACCAGATGGTCAGGTCAGGGTGGCCCATATCAAAATGGCCAACAATAAATTGTATACAAGATCTCTTAGAAAATTGTGTCCATTACCACTTAATTAAATTTTGTGTTCTATTTTGTTTCCTAAGGTATAGACTTAGTTAAAATACTTAGTTATTATAATACTAAATAAGAAATTCTTTATGTTCACATTTAAGCCATAAAACAGATAACAATGTAACTGTCATACAAAATATTTAAAAATACAGAATGTTAAAAAGCTTTAATGGTAAACTCAATAATAAAATAAAAGTAAATTCAGTAGTTAAAATATGTTTATTGTTTGTAAAAATTGCATTTATATAAATTTTATTATATTCACCGGCCCCGGCCCAACTATGTTAAGAAATATTTCTAAACATAAAATTTTGTAGATGGCAACTATAATGTGACAGATGTCAAATAGTTCTTTCCTGTTTCACGCTAACCTTTTTGCTCTTCGGTGTGTACTCAAATGTAAAACTATAAAATAAATTAAATTACAGTCCTAAACATTACAAATTCTCGCCTTTTTATTATACAGTGTGTGTCTCGTCCGGGGAAGTACTACCACCATGCCAATTTCTGCCGTGAAGCAGCATTGCTGTGTTTCGGTTTGAAGGTGTGGGTGCCGGTGAAATGACTGGCACGTGAGGCTGAACATCTGATGCCTCAAGTGGATGGACGCAGGGCAGTGCATCATAGAGCACATTTCTGACGTGCGTGACTTACGAGGTAATGCTTTGTTATAGGCGATGATTACCACTCAACATCAGGTAGGCCATATACTTGTTTCATCAGCTAGTTGTATAAAAAACCTATTGATTTGTTCTTCATTGTGGATTTTGGACGTAAAAGACCAAATTCGTAGATTCAGTAGCCAAAACAACTGTAGGAAGCGAGCAGAAAGTTTCTTGGCGTGGAACTAAACCTATAATTTGGACGTTTTCAAAAAAAGATTGAATAGGTATCTTCTAGGTGAACACACTACACCGAAATGATGATGCGTCGAACGCATCATCATCTAACATCAGGTGAGGTTGTGGTCCACAATACTATACATCGTAAAAGGAAGGCATCTAATAATAAGACGTTTGAAATTGATCCACGTCATTACAGCAATTTTTTTTATTAGGGCGATCTTCACTAAATAAAAACAACATAACATTTTTTTTTTATTTAAATAAAGAACGCCCTCATTGAAAAAAACAAGGTTTTATTTATTTTCCATAAAAAATTGGAAACTGTTATCCAAAAATCCGTAGACAACCTGTTAAAACTATCCGTACATTTCCCCAACCCTACTGTAAAACATCACGTAGGGCGGTGAGATCGGTTTCGGCAATTACACTCGTGCTGATTGGAGCCAGCTGGGAGCATCGCTTAATGTAGTGAGTTCGATTCTCGGCCCTTAGATAAACGGCAGTGCAAAACGAAAGAGATAAAGAGCTAAGATAAAGATTGGTGATGTATTTTTGAAGGTTAGTCGTTTTTATCAATCATATTTTTTTTAACGTGACAACGTCTTATAATTCAATGGAGCCGGCTGTACGCACGAAAAATCATGACTCATGCGGCGTTACCTCGCTCTGAGGCGTTCCATTTAAGGCTTGAAGTGCAAGCGAGAGCGGCCTCCGCGGAGCAGGCCTCCGCGTTCGGCAGCGTTCAACATCTGTCTCTCTCCTACTTGAGTGAGCGATGCGTCCGCGTGGACAGCTGTATGACGTTGTCACGTTCAACTATCGTCAGTAAACCGACTTTACAGACAACCGGTTTTTTTTAATAAGGGTGGTTAGGTGATAATGTAGTGATTATCTGAGGACTAAGCCCTTATAAAACGGCTGTCTAAGACGAAAAAAAAAACAAAAAATAAGTAGTAAGTAAACAATTTTCAATCGATGGAGTATAACTTGGTGGTTATTTTTGATCTTTTTGTGTGTTGTCCTAAGCTAACTGTTAAGGATGTTTTTATTTATGTATTGTCAAAATTTAATTTTGTAGTATCTTTAGATACTTCGTAGATGCAATGGCTGAAGTAAAGTTACGATAGTTTTCATCCTTATTAATAGTTTTTCGTTTTGTTATCGATTGCCGTTTGTCCAGAGATCTCTCCAGGTCACGACCTTCTGATATATGAAATAGTCATACAGTAAATAAATTAACACTATTAAAGAAATTTTATTTTTATCTTGTTACTCGTTCTTTCAGACCAGGGTGGTGAAAGGGTTTTAAGTGCGCCTTAAAGAGGCTTCTTTCATGGACTCATCACATGTTTTTTGAACTTTAGGCTCTACGACATGTCGGTTTTCTCAGGAGGTTTTCCTTCACCGTTTGACAGTCCTTACAGAAAAACTTATTGGTAGAGTCTGTTCAGAAAGAGAGCCGTCGTGGCCAAATTGAGAACAAACGTTTCGATTTTTATATGGCAGCTCATCCCTTTGTTTCTGTCAGCATTTTGCATCATAAAAATTAAATAAAGGAATAGTACACTAGTTGTGATAGGATCAAAAAAGACGCGCTATTGTGCCCACTAAACAAAAAAGGTGATTAAGCACAGCAGCGCCCTCCAATCCTATGACGGTTCTCTTTCTGAACAGACTCTACGCGGCTGGATTTGAATACACGACCTTAGGATCGGAAAGCTACCACTAGACCACCAGTAGGCCACAAGCTCTGTCTGGCTCTGTCTCTAGCTCTAGTTTTTGAGTTTTTGTGAGTGCTCACCACTGTATAATGTGTGTGTGATGTTTCGACGTAGGATTTATTTGGTCAACACTCACGCAGACTCAAAACCAGAGCCAGACAGAGCTTGTGGTAGGCCTACAGTGCTCTCGTCTAAAACTCGTTTTGCCAAAGGCATTACAGACGTACAAAAAAAGATCGCGACAAAATCTTATCCGTTTAAACCCTTACTGATCTTGCAATGTCAGTAAAGCAGGCTAGTTGATCCCTCGTAAAAACTTAATTCAAGCCGCCCGCGTCACGACTATGTTGTAGAATTACGACCTCCTGAGCCCGAAGTCCCAGTGCATTTACAACATTTCGTTACCAAATGTTGTTTTCGTTTCGCCTATTTGTCTCTGTCTATTGTATGGAGAAAAGATGAGACAACAACTCTAACTGCGTAACGTATTTTTGCCGTCTCATATTTTCTCCATACAATAGAGAGAGACAAATAGGCGAAACGAAAACAACATTTGGTAACGAAATGTGGTAGCAAAACTCCGACTTCGGGTACTGAAGGCTTTATGGTGTACCTCCTGGTAAAGTAATGACCTTTTGATATAAACCATGTAAGAACGTATTAGCTCTTTGTGTGTGACTCGTCTGGGGAAGTACTACCACCATGCCTATTTCTGCCGTGAAGCAGCATAACTGTGACGTGAAGCAGCGAACCGGAAGACGAAGCGTTGGGCGCCCACCCACCAGATGGACCGACGACATTGTTAAGATCCCGGGAAGTCGATGGATGGAAAAGGCTCAGAATCGTTCTTCCTGGAAACGAGTAGGGGAGGCCTATGACCAGCAGTGGACTTCTTCAGGCTCATAATGATGATGATGATGTAAGAACGTATTAGCTCTTTGTGTGTGTCTCGTCCGGGGAAGTACTACCACCATGCCTATTTCTGCCGTGAAGCAGCACTGTGTTTCGGTTTGAAGGGTGTGGGTGCCGGTGAAGTTACTGGCACGTGAGGCTGAACATCTGTATGCCTCCAGTTGATCGACGCAGGGCAGTGCATTGCCTCGTAAGGCAATGCTCTGTTATAGGCGATGGTTACCACTTAACATCAGGTGGGCCATATGCTTGTTCCATCAACTAGTTGTATTAAAAACAGAACTTAATAGTCTTTTTGGACTTTAGGACAGCAAGTGAAGTTTAACGAAGGTATTAGCCCCAGTGTTTTTTGAAAAATATGAGTCCCGTTTTATCTAATAAGTTCTAGACACCAACTTAATTAAATTAAAACAAGGCACTGTCGCCACCTCTCTAATGAAAACCACAACTTTATTGCCACTTCAATGACTACATTGAATATTTTGATTACCCTCGTGTTTTAGCCGTCGAGCAAAAACCACCCTACTTGCTAATATAACAGCCCTCACAGCTCAAATAATAGTAGCTTTGCCTTCTGCAGCACCGAAAACAAATATTTGTGTGGTGAACGCAGATGTTTGTTCTCTGTCTGGGTGTCATATTGTACTTCCTTGTCCCAATTAAGTGGGGTCGGCAAAACAGGTTTGCGTTCTCCACTCTCCTCTAGTAGTCATCATTTCAACAGTCACTCCTTTCTTACCCATGTCATCTTTCACACAATCCATCCATCTTTTCCTTGGCCTACCTCTAAGTATTTATTAACAAAAAAAAGTGCATCAGCTGTTTAAAAAATAATAAATAATCAGCTGTTTGGTTCCAATCGTACAAGCATTACTTAATTTGGGTCTTATAGTAAAGTTTATTTAACAAAATAACAAGTACAGAGGTAGGTAACAAAATCAATTTACACATTATAGGACACAGTTATAGGTAATGGTCTATCTAGATTAGTAAACTGTTCCCCGCACTAGGTCTCTATCGATCCTGTATAGCGGGCTCACAGCTGCTTGCCTTGGCATCTCTATTATTGAAAACTATAGTGTTGCGTGGATTGTCCTCATATTTATTATTATACTTCTTTCTTTAATTCTTTAATTCTTTAATGCACACAGAAATATTAACAAATAAGTAATAACAAAGGACATGTACATAGGCGAGCTTAACCCTAAAAGAGTTTTCCTAAAAGAGTATACTTAGACCTCAGTATTTTAATTCTCTAAAACAACGATCAACACTATAAATTTACCCGGCTCGTTTTTTTTGTACCATTTTATTATTTTTCCAGTACTTTTCTGTTTTTTTTTCTCTGATTTGTACCTAAGTATTCAGTAATTACTTTGTCCTTGATGTGACCAGCTCTAGGCCTTGGCAGAATACCAGGGTTGCACTGTGTTGTGTGACGTCATGTGACCTACACGACGCGACAAATACTGAGCCATGAACCTAATTGACCATGTGAAATTTTGTATTCTCACCATGCTTTGTATTTTTTTTATGATCAATAAATATATTTTCTTTCTTTCTTTTCTTTCTATCATCGGTTCCATTATAATGTGCTTTAAAACTTAAAACGAGCAAATAAGAATAAATTATTTGAACGCCTCGGGCACTTAAAACTTCAAAGTGAAAACAAACGTCCTTTTCAAATTAAACACGCTGAAATACTCATTTGAAGCCTTATTAAAGCCGCTTTAAGCTCTGCCCACTCACGCATGTGTTTGTTACGTCACGTCCGGTTCGTTCTATAGGGCTGTCAAAAGGTCGGAAGCGTGGCGATGTAGGTTGCTAGGTAATTTCTAACCTATCAGTTTTAGACAGTAAACAGCGCAAGGCTTTGTACAGTTGCGGTATGAAAACGTTCGTCACCTTCGGTTTTCGCTTGCACTAGTGCCTTGATCATGAGCACATTTTGACATAATTTGTGACGTTAACTTATCGGTGTATTCTGTCTATTCAGTTTCAAAAGGTAGTATGTGATCGTGATACGTTGAACAAATCAAGTTGAAAATCGACGAACATTTTTCATTCCGCCACTATACATACACACATTTTTGCGTTTCGGAATCACAAAATTCTCCAAGCGCCTCCTGCACTCAATAATTCCAATTAACCTTCTGATTACTCTTCTCGCAAACTAAAATAAAATCCCTCGATAAAATTATTAAATGGGCATCGAATGACATCGGCCAATCAAGCTACTCCCACCGGAAGCTAGCCCTACTTCCGGATATCCGGTCCAGGCAATAATTACGCGCCGCAAATTACGTGTTAACCGATACCCGGGTATTTCACATTCTAAATTCAAATAGTTAAAGCGTGCTCAATCTGACAGCAACTGTCAAAAAACAACTGAAGTTGAAGTGATCCTTAAACATAGACTATTTGGCGTTTGGCGTTGCATATAATTTTGTAAATTAGGCTTGAAGCTTGATATTGATAACCCACTGGTAGATTTTTTTTAATTTAATAAATAGACAAACGAGCTTACGGCCCACCTGATGGTAAGCGGTCACCGTCGCTCATAGACACCAACAACACCAAGGGTGCTGTCGTTGCGTTGCCTACTGTGGAGGAGTTTTTTAACGTTTTATGAAGCTATTTATATTTTAGATGCCGTGAATAGGGCTGGGCTAGGCTAGACTAAATAAAGCTATAAATACTATGTATTATGATCAAACAAATTTCACAGGTAGGTACTTATGTCGGTTATCTCACGCTCGCCTTAAAGGTTTCCTGGAAAAAAACGCTTTTGTTTGCGTATTGTTTTGTATCTAAATGAAAAAGGGTATAAAGAAAATATTAAGAATAATATATTAAGCGCGATACACAAAAAATACATTATATTCACGATTCTTCCTGAAACGTTTACATGAAATATATATTTTCTCATAAAACATTATTGTTTTTCATTATCAGAATCGAAAATCGCCCTTCTCGGACACACATCCGGATTCTCTCAGTATACTTGTATTCCCACCCTGTATAATGTTCATTGTACGGAAAACATACAGGGTGTTCAAATACTAGTCATGAAAATTTAAGGTGCACGGTTACCCGTACATAAAGATCAAATAGCTTTGTCACCATAAATGTACAAATTACGAATTGGTTTCGAAATACCTCTGTCGTGCGAGATATACCAAGCTTATATCGGAAAAAAAATATTGTCATAATGTTATACTGAGCTTTGCATGGTATGGGCATGTCATGGTGAGAAATGAAATCATATTACTAGAAAAGTTTTCGATATGGATGTGGATGATGGTTATAGAAGAAGAAGCAGACCAAAAAAAAGATGCATGGGCTGCGTCAAAGATGACAAGAAAGGAGTGAGCACTGAGATCGCGAATAATAGTGGTAAGTGGTAGATTAAAACGTGTTGTGCCAACCCCATGCAGGGTGGGATAAGAGCAAGAAGATGATGATTTAAAAGCTTTTCTATAATCACCTTGGAAAGCTGATTGGTATCTATAGTGTTGGTTTAAAGTATTCTAGATACGCTGTTGCTCATCCTATGGTGCGTATGTTGCTCAACCTCTGACTTCATATGTCCTACTAAGGGAGATGGGAGAGGGGCCTATTCTATTATATTCTTCCTATCATGTCGATGTTTTATTAGAAAATGTTTACTAATTAGGTGGCTGAAGCTTTTATTAAAAAAGCCAAAATTTTTATATATTTTTTTGTTTCAGTTTTTGGTCGTAATCATTTTACACCCTGTATACCTTTGCCGTTACATTGTTCTGGGTAAATACGTGGCGGGTATTGTGCGCGTGGAATAACTAATGGATATAACAGTTACTAACCCGTAAATAAACTAACAGTTACTAACCCGTAAATAAACTAGGAGCTAACTTCCACGTGTTACCGGTGGGACTATTATGTAATAAATAATATTACTCACATCAAAGTAGTTATAAGCGTTTATTGTGAAATTATTACTTCAATGAAAATCTTTATAACAGCAAGGAAATGTGATTTTACAAAACACAAACAAAACAAATTTTAGTTAACTAAGTAAAAAAAAACCAACTGAATTGAGAACCTCCTAATTTTTTTTGAAGTCGGTTCAAAATAAGAATATGGGCTTTTGACTTATGGGTTAAATCAAGCAGGTGGCTCACCTGATGTTGAGTGGTAACCTCTCTAACAATTACGTTTGGCAGAGCAAAATAATATGCACTCTTTAGGATATCAGTGTGAAGGCTTATGTGCTTGTAATTGACACCCATAAATACCTTTCAAATTTGAACACGGTAATGCTAACATTTCTACATTAACTTGTAGTAGTAGAGCTCTTGTGTGTGGCTCGGCCAGGGAAGTACCTACTACCACCATGCCTATTTCTGCCGTGCTCGCTGTGTTTCAGTTCAAAGGGTGTGGGTGCCGGTGAAATTACTAGCACGTGAGGCTGAACATCCTCAAGTTGATTACGCAGGTCAGTGCATCGTAGGGCACGCTCCTGACGTGCGTGGCCTACGAAGAAATTCTTTGTTATAGGCGTTGGTTACCACCTAACATCAGGCGGGCCATATTCTTGTTCCATCAGCTAGTTTTATAAAAAAACTTGCAGACAGAAACAAGTATACCTAGTCGTAATACTTCCCCAACCCCCAACTCTTTCACAAAAATATTATCTATAGATAGTGCAATTCACGAAGACGCGCCCCTCGCGGGGTGCGGGGAGTTTGCTCCGAGCGGCAGTCGCGAACCGTAGTCTATTCATTGTAGTGTGCGTGTGCACTCATAGGTAATTAGTGTGTACCGATAACACTCAAACATTGACGGAAGCTTGCACACATATACTATAAACGGTTAGGAGGAATAGTGGGGCGTGCCTTCGTGGATTGCATTATCTATAGCTACTAAACCGTTTTCGTAGAGGTTTGCTACGAGAGCTACGAGTCTACGATGTTGCTACAGCGTAGAGATAGTTTTTAAAACAGTTGCTATGAATAAGTTTATTTTTTTCGTAGAGATCAAGCTACATTCCTGTAATAAGATAAGTTAGTTTGCTACAAAAATTAAAATTAAGTAGCATAAGTTAAACTCACAACCCTTTTTGCTCAGTTGGTTGGCTCTGGCTTCTGTGGAGGACGTGGGTTCAATTCCCATCGAGAACATGTGTTTGTGAGATGAATATAGATGTTTATTCTCTGTCTGGGGTTATATGTATATTGTATTCTTAGTATGCATATACAAAAAAATATGCTCAGAATACAATATAAATGTATTATATTAGCTACCTATCTTAAAGCTAAAAATGTAATTAATTTAGCTTTTAAAATCCTTTCACTACACTTGGTTTGAAAGAACCTGTTTTCCTGATAAGAAGAGATTAGCTATCTGGTACCTGTAGTACAAGCTCTGCTTAATTTGGGGCTTTAGTGTTGTGTGGAACGTCTAAAATATTTATTTATTTATTTCTATTGCAGAAATAGAATTCCTTTGAATCAACTGGCTTTCTTTTTGTCGAAACTCTCTTCAGTAAAAATAAAGTTGCTTAAAAAGCGAATAAAACTGCTGCCCTCTGCTCATAAAGACTGGTTTTCTACACGTTTGAAGTCACAAGCGAATGCTACAAAGCTAGTTCACTATATTTTACTAACAATTAACTGACCGCAACGTTTACTCTGAAATACGAGTCTGGAACCAGGGAGGAATGACATAGCTGGGCTACAGCTAGCTCACTTATGTTTTAAATTGAGTAGTACTCTGAGAGCTATCATATTCATCAGCTCAAAAAAGGCCACTGTTGGAAGTAGGCTTCTCAAATACGTTGACAGGATAGATAGATAGATATACTTATAGAACTTTAGTGTACAGTAGGATACAGATCAAGTTACCTAAAAACAAAGAAAAATGACGCTTACCGCAAGGACATAAGAGCTAGAAGTGTATAGTCTGATGCGTATCCTTGTGTACACCACAAGAATAGAACATTACACAATAAACGAATACCATAACTATAGAAACGTACAACCGCAGTCTTATCGCTACGATCTCTTCCACAACAACAACAATGATTCTGAGTTCTCTGCTTCCAAGGATTTTCCGTCTTCCAAATGGCGTTGGCTCATCGCGTACGGGACTCCCTACGTTTCCTACGTTCCTGAGGCTGTCCTACATTCGGATTCACACGTCATTCGGATTGTGATCTTCAATCGAAAATCTTTATTCAACGGCTGTTCTATGACGTTCCTGATACATGCTCGTCTCTAACTTTTCTCTAAAACGTCTTATATCAGTCAGTGCTTACCCTAAATCATTTTTTTATTTTTTGGGTTTGGTATTGTGAGCCGGTTTTAATTATGATTTTGCAATAAGCGTACCTATTGGGACGTTGAAAATTCTTGCTCAAGACTGCGAACTCGCAATACGAAATATTTTATTTTTCTTCTTACCCATAGCCCACTTCAAGTCGGGTTTCCACTCTGTCAGCCGTCGTATCTGCAGCATTCTCTCTTCTCTTATGCATGCCATCTTGTAATAGTGGCGGAATGAAAATGTTCATCGATTTTCAACTTGATTTGTTCAACGTATCACGATCACATACTACCTTTTGAAACTGAATAGACAGAATACACCGATAAGTTAAAGTCACAAATTATGTCAAAATGTGCTCATGATCAAGGCACTGGTGCAAGCGAAAACCGACTCTAAGGTGACGAACATTACTTCTCATACTAAGCAATACAGAATACTATAAATTAAAAAAAAAACTCAGGCTTCGGTGACTGATCTAGCTGACGTCATAGTAAGCTGTGGTACATTAACAGTGTACAAGACGAATAATACTCGGTACACAAGTAATCTGTAGATAACATTGTAATGGTGTAGAAACTCGAAAAGCGATGTAGATGATGATAATACAAAGTTATTACTGAATGTGAGAATTACTTTGTAATGGACGACATTTTGTATGAATTACTAGCATTTGAGGCTGAACCTCGTGGAGTGAATTGTAGGGTACGTTTGTGACCTATGAGGCAATGCTTTGTAAGTGATGGTTACCCCCTAACATCAGGTGGGCCATTTATGCTTGTTCCGTATGCTAGTATGTATAACTACCAGCTGCCCGCGGCTTCGCTTGCGTGGTATTGCTAATAGAGTTTTTTTTCTTGGGCTCGGTTTTTTTTTCGAAATCAAAAAACTTTTTTTCTATATGCTCAGGATAAAGTTTTTTTCGAATCCCTATAAATATATTATTATAATTGTTATTTAATCCAAGTCAAAATCATATCAGTGCCAAGTTTCATTCCGATCTGTTCAGCCGTTACTACGTGACAAGAACGGCCGTCAAATCACGATCACCGCTTTGTTGCAGCTTTACGCTCTAATTAAGTATTTGCTTTGAGATGAAAGTGTACAGGAAATTGAAGACATTGGAATTTTTAATGAGATCGAAGGCATCCTATAGCCACTACCACGGAAAGATACACTGCAAAGCAAAGAATCCGGGCCACTATAACTTACATCCTTATTCCCATGGGGGTAGGCAGAGTTCATAGATTTCCACTTGCTACGATCCTGACACACCTCTTTCGCTTCATTCACTCTCATAACATTCTTCATACATGCTCGTCGGTTTAGGGTACTCCTAACCTGGCCTTTCTCTAAAACGTCTGCGATCTGATCGAGTTACATGCGCCTAGGTCTTCCCCTTCCAGCAGTTCCATTCACACTCGCCTGATGCAATTGTTTTGTTAATCTTCTTTCATCTATTCTCTCTACATAACTTTAACTATAACTTTATAGGTTTTGTTATGCATTGCAAGTTTGAAAAGAAATCATGCAGCGACAGACCATGTTTTATCTATTACTAGCGACCATCTACGGCTTTGCTCGCCCCGGTACTTTTTTGGGATATGTCCGTCCAATTTCACAAATTTTCAGCTCAATCGGTTCTGTTCTTGAGTTATAAATAGTGCAACTTAGACGACTTTATTTTTTTATATAGATTCTGACCAGAAGCTAGACACTGCGTTTCATTGCTCTTGGGAAAATTTGACTGAGGTGTGCAATAGACAACTTAAAATCTGAAAAGAAGAGAAGAGGAAAAGAGAACCTAAGACCGAAAGGACTTAGACTGACATCATTGAAATAGATTGGGCTAATTTGGACGAAAAACGTGTGAGAGCGAAAAACATGACATTGGGTTTATAAAAACTTTTAAATTAACGAATTTATTGCTCGCGAGTTTACACTCTCGCTGGCATTCACTGCCATTATTTTACAAGATAATTTGTTTTTTTACTTTTTACCTACCTGTTCTTTTGAAGGCTTCTTTTCTACAAAACTAGCGGCCGCCCGCGGCTTAGCTCGCTCCGTACTCGTTACCTTTTTGGGATGAAAGTAGCCTGCTGAAGTATAAGACTATGTTGCAGCCAGTAACGCCCTCCTGGCAGGTGACATCCAATTTAAAACAAAGACGGTAGAAATATTTTAAGTTTAACACAAGGAAATAGATCAATAAAATGCATTTTTTTTGCAAAAGGAAACGGTGTATGTATTTAAATATGGATTGTGTAGTGGTGTGTGGTTGAAGGCAAACAATAATATATCTCTAAATAAAAATAAAATGGATGGTTTTGACATGTAGAGAGAATGGATGAAAGGAGATTAACAAAACAATTACATCAAGCGAGTGTGAATGGAACTGCTGCAAGAGGAAGACCTAGGCGCAGGTATCTCGATCACATCGCAGACGTTTTAGAGAAAGGCTAGGTTAGGAGTACCCTAGACCGACGAGCATGTATGAAGAATGTTATGCGAGTGAATTAAACGAAAGAGGTGTGTCAGGATCGTAGCAAGTGGAAATCCGTGATCACTGCCTACCCCCATGGCAATGAGGTGTGATTTAAGTATGTATGCCCAAAAATTTATGTACACTATGCCAGTGCTCTCAAACGGTGAAGGAAAACATCGCGAGGAAACCGGCATATCGTAGAACCTAAAAAGTTCGAAAATATGTGTCAAGTGCACGAAAGAAGCCTCATCGAGGCGCACTTAAAATCCTTTCACCACACTTGGTTCGAAAGAATCAGTGACACGATAAGAAGAAGAAGAAGTATGTATGTATGTAAAATAAATTAAAATTGTCTAGCACATGCCAGCATCATAAAATGTCGTGTGAAATGTAAAAGGACGCTGCATTTAAAACTATTTCCATGGTAGCCACGGTGCAATGCTCGCCCGATTACCATCGGCGCGTATGTGCAAAATTTGTAATTTTCCGACACCCGACACCCGACACCCGACGCGGACGGGACGTAGATAGCGAACCCGACATTACAGTTGCATATTACTTCGCAAAATGCGCCGTTATGCAGCCTTTTGCTGGATAACACCCGGTTTTATGTCAAAGTGTTAATAACATGACGTTTTGTAGACGACGTTTTTGGATTTAATATTTAAAAGATGTAGGATAATACGAAAACATCATTTTTTTATATTGCTGATGGGAGAAGCGTGGTAGCCATCGCTTATAACAAAGCGTTTACAGGAACGTGCCCTTCGATGTCTTGCGTTTATCTACTTGTGGCATACAGATGTTCAGTCCTTTCACCACACAGGTTCAAAAGGACTAATGACAACACGATGAAAATCTCACTAAAAACTCAGATATGATACTTTTAAGGCCTGCCCATACCAAGGTCGCTGGCGGTAGCGATCAGTGAAACGCTGTCAAATATCGCTGTCAAATTTGACAGCGTTCCACTGATCGCCGACGCCAGCGACCTAGGTGTGTGCAGGCCTTTAAGCCTTGCGCACATATTCTAAGCGTTATGTGGTAGCGATCAGTGAAATCAGTGAAAGGCTGCCAAATATGACAGCGATATTTGACATCAAAAGCGCAAGGCTTTAATAGTTTTAATTGCAATAACTATTTTTAATTTATCTGATTTATAATGCATTGTTATTTACTGTATAAAGGGATATGGAACAAACATGATTTATTTTATGGAACACATGTTGCATAGTTAAGGCATCTATTACCAATTTGTTTACTCCACCGAGCGGCTCGTAACGAGAAAGCCGTAAAATTATTACGTAAAACAAGATTGCGACAGCTGTTAGCTGTAACTGACACTTGCGTTTCAATTTGAAGAGTTGTGGGTTATGTATAATAGGCACATGAAATTACTGGTACGTGAGGTTGAACATCTGTATGCCTCAAGTTGATGGACGCAGGGCGGTGCATCGTTGGGCACGTGAGAGGGATGATGCTTTGTTAAAAGCGATGGTCAGGTGTTGTTTTATCAGCTAGTTGTATAAAAAAAACTTTCAAAGAGTGACGGATGCAGTGCACGTTTACGGACGGACATAGGGCACGATTTCACTGTGTTACTTGAGATAATAAAATTGTAATAAGCTGAGATAAACGCTAAACACCACGCCATCTTTCTTTATACCGTAATTCTCATAAAAAAGTAACAAACCTACATTTTTCGCCGACTTATCCTGTCGTAGGAAACGCAATCAGACAGCCAATGTCCCACCGGCAAAAAGCTGATAGCATAATACAAAACGCCGCGGGAGCTAGTTAGAGTTTCTCGTTCGGGGAACTTTTAACGAGTGGGATCCAGTTAAATTGGCTACGAGTGTGGAAATTACGGATTAAAACAACCTCATTTACCCAGTATTGGCGTGTATGAGGAAATCTATACTCAATGAATATAAACTTATGAATTACTAGCGGCCGCCCGTGGCTTCGCTCGCTTCGTTCCCGTTTCAATATCTTTATAAAATGAAAGCCTTATGTGTTATTCTGAGGTATAAGCTATATTTACAGACTACTAAATAGTATGCTAACACATGCTATATTTTTGTAAAGTTTTATTAAAATCCAATGAGTAAGTTTTTACGTGCAAGAGTAACAAACATCCATCCATACTTACAAACTTTCGCATTTATAATATTAAGTAGGAAGGATTTTATTTGAGGGCGATAATATACCTTCATCATGTTATATTGTATGCCCCGTTTTTACGATGCCAGTTAAGTCACATGTACACTGTAGCAGTTCAAACATGTTTTTTCCATTTTCGGTCTTCATATTATTTCATTTTAATTTCGATTGAAAAATTCTTTAAGCAAGTGAAGTTTAAAAAGCAATAAAAAGAAATAAACCTCATGGCCAAACTGCTGTATCAATTTTGGTGAAATATCTATGGGGTCAAACTAAAAGTAATAATAAAAATCTCAAATTACTCATCTACTCTTGTCCCTGTCTGTACCATGCACAAGTTCAACCAAACGTAAAACAGAAGTGTTGCCGAAGTTCAATTTTCAAGTCACGCTTCTGAGCTTTCGATATTGCAATTTGCAATACCTGGAAGCACTGAATAGTGTTATTTGATCGACACGACTGTATAGAGGATAATACAAGTTTAAAAAACTTGACAAACCGACTTCATGGACAATCTGGAAATATTAAAAAGACTAAAATACTTTACTTAATCGGTTCATAAGTGGACGGTGGTATGCAGTAACAAACATTAAAACTAAACCACTAGATTGATTTTGCTGAAATTTCTATGGGACTGCCTTTGAAATATTATTTTTCTAAAAAAAAATAATCATCAAAATCGGCTTTATGTGCATGGTGTGGGAACAACATTCCTCCATTCTCCTCTATCAACCCTCATCTCTGAATTCACTTCATCTTATCCATGTAATTTTTCACACTGTTCATCCAATAAAATAAATAATATGATAAAATATTAAATACTTAATAATAAGTGGAAAAGTGAGAAATTATGGCCAAACTGCTAAACCGATTTTGATAATAAAATTATGGGACCAATCTGTAAATAACCGACCCAGTAACCGATCGGATAAAAATAAACAAATCGGTTCATAAATGACAAAGTTATGCCATAGCAAAAATAAACATAAAAAAAACACAGACCGGCAGAGCATCAGCACCACCTCTGGTGTGCAGGTGTATGGGCGACGGTAACTGCTCTCCATCAGGTGGCAAATCTGTTAGTCTACCAGCTTTGGCATTAAATATTCAACCGAATTGAGAACTTCTGTTTTTATTTGAAGTCGTTTAAAAATAAACATTGTGTATACTACTGTTATTTGTTCAATTACAAAGTTTATATTGGGTCTCTATTCCAAAACTAATCTCTAACTAAACAGTCTCCACTGAGCTTCGTTTTAGAATCGGGGCTTAAATTGATCGACCTGCATACGTTTCCTAACCTGCGGTGACCGTACTTTGAACCTTCACACCTTATAAAAAATTGGCTGTCTGTAAAGTCGGTTTACTGACGATAGTTGAACGTGACAACGTCATACAGCTGTCCACGCGGACGCATCGCTCACTCAAGTAGGAGAGAGACAGATGTCGAACGCTGCCGAACGCGGAGGCTGATTGTCTTTTTGTCGCTCGTTCCGTGCTCTCGCTTGCACTCAAGCCTTAAATGGAACGCCTCAGAGCGAGTTAACGCCGCATGAGTCATGTTTTTTCGTGCGTGCAGCCGGCTCCATCGAATTATAAGACGTTGCCTCGTCAAAAATACTATCGCATTTGTTGTTCAGCCCTGCTATTCCGGCAACACGGTTCGATTGAATGATCGCTGAATGCGCGTTCCATTTTCAAATTTTCAAACAAAAATTGACAACTCACATCGAATTCAGCGATCGCTTGAGTGACTTGTGTTGCTAGAATTGTACCCCTGATCAAAACAGTGACAACTTTAGGTCTACCACAAGCTCTATCTCTGGCTCTGGTTTTGAGCCTGTGTGAGTGTTGACTAAATAAATCCTACGTCGAAACGTCACACACACAGTATAATACACTGGTGAGCACACACAGATTCAGAACCAGGCTTACTTAGGTGAGTTGGCGTTGTTTGTTTGAGCATAACATTCACACCCATTTGTAATTGGTATATAATAAAAACTTTATAAAATAAGTTATTGGAGTGTAGATTGAAGAATAGATTGGCTTCTCAGCCCAGTTGATAGTAGCTCTGCCTTCTGCGCCGTAGGTCGTGAGTTCAATCCCCACCTAGAACAAATATTTGTGTGGTGAACTCAGATGTTTGTTCTCTGTCTAAGTACTATATTGTATTATAAGTTATGTATTTATATAAAAAATGTTTGTAAGTATTATATCAGCTATCTGGTTCAAACAAGTTCTGCTTAATTTGGAGCTAGATAGTGTTCTGTGGATTATCTATAAATAAACAAATATTGTAAACAATCCACCCAATACTATCTAACCCCAAACTAAGCAGAGCTTGTACTATGGGCTTGTATAATAAGTAAGTAATGTTTATTGACTAAATAGGTTTCACAAATTGTTTTTGAACCCATAGTCTCCCGAACT
This sequence comes from Thera obeliscata, assembly GCA_947578465.1. NCBI lineage: Eukaryota > Metazoa > Arthropoda > Insecta > Lepidoptera > Geometridae > Thera > Thera obeliscata. The sequence goes on from OX387913.1 coordinate 1,028,846, forward strand.
AGTTAAAAAACTGTGTTTCAGGAGCCAGCGCGGCTTCTCTTATGTAATAGGTTCAATAAATAGTATAATTTGTTCATTAGAATAAAACGGCCGTTATTTCTCGGTCATTATTTCTCAGGAACCAGTTTAATAGGTTAGCCTGTACCTGTGGTCTAACAACATGGTGCGGAGCAAACTTTGAGTTTTAAATTAATAGGTTAGCCTGTACCTGTGGTCTAACAACATGGTGCGGAGCAAACTTTGAGTTTTAAATTAATAGGTTAGCCTGTACCTGTGGTCTAACAACATGGTGCGGAGCAAACTTTGAGTTTTAAATTAATAGGTTAGCCTGTACCTGTGGTCTAACAACATGGTGCGGAGCAAACTTTGAGTTTTAAATTAATAGGTTAGCCTGTACCTGTGGTCTAACAACATGTTGTGGAGCAAACTTTGAGTTTTAAATTAATAGGTTAGCCTGTACCTGTGGTCTAACAACATGTTGTGGAGCAAACTTTGAGTTTTAAATTAATAGGTTAGCCTGTACCTGTGGTCTAACAACATGTTGTGGAGCAAACTTTGAGTTTTAAATTAATAGGTTAGCCTGTACCTGTGGTCTAACAACATGTTGTGGAGCAAACTTTGAGTTTTAAATTAATAGGTTAGCCTGTACCTGTGGTCTAACAACATGGTGCGGAGCAAACTTTGAGTTTTAAATTAAGTTATGAATATGTAAGCTTAGGATCAAGCTCGATCGAGTGAGCCTCATTCTGTTTCTGTATAAATAATTAAAATACACAGCGCCATCTAGCTCCAAACTAAGCCAAGTCTGCGTTCTATGAAACAGATAATCTGATAAATGAATATTGCACTTTTTAAATTAACGCGGGGATAAGGCTCTGAATCGTTATTTCTGAAAATGTGTAGAGGAGGCCTATGTCCAGCAGTGGACTTCTTCAGGCTAGTGATGATGATGATTATAAAAGTATCACATGCTAATTTTGGTTAAAATAAGTAGTCAAATTAGTGTAGAAGCCCTTATGGCACCGCCTTTTCGAATTTCAATAAAATCCTGTCCATCTAAAGGTTGTCTGGAAGAGATCGCTAATAGCGATAAGACCACCCATTGAACTTTGCTTTAGTTTTAGTTTTTTCGTTAAATGTGTAATGTCCTATTCTTGTGGTGTACAATAAAGTGTTATCTATCTATCTAGAGCACTGGTGGTCTAGTGGTAGCGGCCCCGCCTTCCGATCTAAGGTCAAGGGTTCGAATCCAGACGTTGAGACGACCAATGAGTTTTTCTGTTGAAAAATTATGTTCACAATGCTAGTGCTGTCAAACGGTGAAGGAAAACATCGTGAGGAAACCCGCTTCTTAGTCAGCTCCGCACGTATTGACCACGTCTTTCCTGTGGATTAGGCTGACTGAGCTGTCAGGATGGTATAGGTGCTGGGCAAGCCTATTCCATCTAAAATCATGTCCCAGGCACTATAGCATCCCGCAAATAGGGCTTGTGTAATCACCAGTTAACCCTGACGCTATATAAAATCATCTACAATAGTTTTTTTTTTTTTTTTTTATTTATTTACCATTTAAAAACCACCTATAAGGTTTGTGTTTATGCTGAGGATAAGGCCTGTTTACTTTTTTACTTATCTATCTATCTATCACTACGAAAAAGGTCTATGGTCCCCGTAAATACCAAAAATGTCTATGGCATGGTTAAAACTTACGTTATTTCCATGAAATGGCTCCGCAGAGGGTAGATATCCGCGCCGAACATTAGGCTGCCCCCACACGTGATGTGTGTGGCGTGCTTTCCGATTTCCGGCCGACGGCGAACGCCCATTTGCGCAAGCCTTTACGAGTGTAGGTATGTAGCTTGGTACTAGCGGGGAAAAATGTTTGTGAATAATACAAAACTACTATTTTAAGCCTTTGTCGAAGGACAACCCGACCTATGTACCGCCACGTTGGTGTCATAATAGATTAAACTTTTGCTTAGTTATCTTATACCTTTAAACGAGAAAATCTTGTATATATTATACGTATAAGGATCTCGGAAACTGCGCCAACGATTTTCATGAAATTAAGTATACAGAGGGTTTCGGGGGCGATAAATCGATCTAGCTAAGTTTCATTTTCAGAAAAGAATCGGGTTAAAAGTTATTTTACTAATAAAAAAAATTAGCGCCATCTCTTGCCGAGTAGTCAAAATCACGAATTAGTGTCACGGAGAACGCCATTCTATTGAACGTCTACGTAAACACTCTACACAAAAGTTCTGGAGATTTTCATGAAAATTAGTATACAGAAGGTTTCGGGGGTGATTAATCGATTAATATAGCTGGGATAATTTTTTAGAAAAACTTATTTTATTGTTTTTAATAATCAACAAGCTTATTTTAGCTATTCTAGCAGATGGCGCTGTTAAGAAGATCTACAAATATTATTAAAAAACCGAGTAAAGCTCGGGCATACCAGCTCGTTATATTTAGTAGAATTAGTATAAGTTAGGTTAAGCACTGTGTTTGTTTTTATTTATACTATTTTAATAGCTTTTATTGGAATTTGGTTCATAAGTTTGTTTTCAATAAGTTAAGCCTACCTTCATTCAAAACAGTTGTGATTTAGAAGAAGTCTAAGGGGTTTTATAGACACAACGTGCTTGTATGTTCCATGTTAAATAAATAAATATTGATGGCAATCCATACGCACTATCTAGCCCCAAATTAAGCAGAGCTTGTACTAGGAACCAGATAGACTTTTAGACTTTAAGACGTAGTCACGTCAAAAAAAATTCTTTTAAATACTCTATTTTTTAAGTCGAAATTAAATGCATAAAATTGCTTCTTATTTAAGATAAATTAAGTAAATTAATATTTTTTGAATGCAAATCAAATGTTTTATTTAAACTATAATCGTCTTATAAGTTTCTTCCGAGACTGTACTGTATTCGGTACGTAGCTATAATCTTTAATCCAAGAACGTCGAACCGAATGGCTCCCAATGATAGTACACGCGATCGTGGCCCTCGCGATAGATACACTAACTATTTCATTTTATCTACCACCATTTTGTTTAGCTTCCACTACGTATATAATAAAATAGAATAGAATAGAAATAATTTATTTTGCGTCAACTTAAAATTAAAAGGTACAGTACAACTTAAATGAAATGACGGCAAAAAAGGTAAACCACTCAGCATTTGCTACAAGGGCACGGTAGCTCTTGCAGCGCTGGTTTTCAGTCGCACCATAATACAATGAGGCTCCTTTCGTGCACCAATTATCAAGTGGGCCATATTATGATTGTTCCAATAACAAGTAGTTTAAAAAAAAGTTACATTATCTCAATGAAACTTAGGGCTTAGTTCCAAGTATTTTTCATCGTAAATTAACTTTTCCTCAGCTATTCAAGGAAAAGAAAATAATGAGAGAGAGTCTTGACAAACATCATAGCATTGGAACGTAGCCCGGGGCACCAATATCACTGCGCAAAACCAGTGGAATAGCGGTGAGACGTGAAGTAGGACACTTTGTTGTCTTAACTTAAATAATGCCTACAATTTTTCAGTTTTTAATACTAAATGTTAAAAAAATGCTAAAAACCAATTGCCTCGTAAGCGTGACCTCGTACGAGACACTTATTTTACCACTTAACATCGGGTGTTAAGTGATAAATTGGTCGGCTTAATTAGAAAATAATTGTTGTTGTTTTTTTCTTATAATTAAGGTGTATTTTTGTGCATTATTCTACGGAGGTGACATAGTCACTGTGTGACAAAACTTCGTTTTCTTAAATAAAGATAAAAAAAAAATAACATCGGTCGAGCTATATTATACTAGCTCCATCAGCAGTTTGTATATAAAAACTGAAAAATTTTAAAGTGCACCAAAAAAGGTGTGAAAATTATTATTTCAGGTGAATGTTTTCCATAGTAGGTACATGCAAGCTCTACCTTATTTTGGGCTTGAAAGTGTTGTGTGGATTGTCTAAAATATTTATTTATTTATTATTAGTTAAAAAAAACATGTTTTTTTCGGATTGTCAATAAATAATTAAATTTTTATTTTATTTTCTAAATATTTGAAATGAAAACACATTAATAAACTACTCTGTGGTTTATTGAACCACTATCTCATACTAACTATTTACAAATCTGTATTCCGTATCAGCGGCTTTCATACTGATGAGTGTAAGTTTTTTTTAAAGCTGCCTTTACACGCTGTGGCTATCAGTCCTGTGATTTATACTACCCATTATTCATGCTGGGTTAGTACTAGGCACGGAATAAATAACGAGTAACAATAATAATCACTTGCTCTTTCGTCAAACATAATGTGTGACGATGGTTTTTGACGTGACAACGTCTTATAATTCGATGGAGCCGGCTTCACGCACGAAAAACATGACTCATGCGGCGTTACCTCGCTCAGCGTTCCATTTAAGGCTTGAAGTGCAAGCGAGAGCGCGGAACGAGTGACAAAGAGGCACAATCGGCCTCCGCGTTCGGCAGCGTTCGACATCTGTCTCTCTCCTACTTGAGTGAGCGATGCGTCCGCGTGGACAGCTGTATGACGTTGTCACGTTCAACTATCGTCAGTTAACCGACTTTACAGACAACCGATTTATTTTTTGCTACCAGAAGAGCAAGTCGCAGTTTTACTCGATCAGTTTCAACATTTAGCTTCGCCTATTTGTCTCTCTCGTGTGTATGGAACATTGATGAGATAGCAACTAGTTTCGATTGTTTCAACGTAACGTATTTTTGCTGTCTCATCTTTTCTCCATACAATAGAGAAAGACAAAAAGGCGAAACTAAATGTTGAAACTGATCGAGTAAAACTGCGACTTGCCCTTCTGAACACCTGCTACTTGTTATTTTTAACAGTCTTTAAATAAAAAAGGAGGAGGTTCTCAATAAGGTTTTTTTTATACTACTTTAATTTTGAAGTAGTACAAAATAAAACTTACACTTAGCACTTGTTAACCTACTATCTACTACCAAATGGTAAAGGCAGCATAGTGAAGGTTCGTATTTTTATGCTAGATGCAGTCAAAGTGCCTATAAATGTATTGGATCGTGGGAAAGTGTTCTAGTTACACAGAGTGGTAATACACTTAGGCTGCGGTATTCTAGGCTGTGCCGGCCTTATTAACGGCGTAAAAGTTGAGTGTTTTATGAAAAAATGATGATCAAACGAACTTTTATGTGAGGTTCGACCAATGATTGGTTTTTTACTAGAAAAAATATGAAAAGTTAGAGAAAACTGTGGAAAATTTTAAGGTTTTCTTTTAGAACACTAGGTAGGTAATCATTACATTCATCATCATCAGCCTGGAGAAGCTCACTGCTGGACAAGAACGATTCTGAGCTCTTTCCATCCACTGACTTCCCGCGATTTTAACAATGTCGCAATATCGTTATATCTAAACAGAAAGCAAACATCTGTATTCATTGCAAAAATGTTTGTCTTCCGTAATGATTGAACCCTTCCTTCAGCACAAAAGGCAAAGCTAATATTAACATAATAATTTTTCATATATCAATAAACATTATGCTGAGTCAGAGACCGGGTTTTGCGACGCACAAGCTTCACACAAACGTAGTATTAAGATTTCTTTTTAGGTTATCATAAATTAGTGTAAGTGCTTGTTTCGCAAATAAATTATTATTCTATTCTATTCAATAAAACATAATAAATTATTCAATTATTTATAACAAAGCTTGGACATCATCATAATCTTGACTTTATTCCACTTGACGTTTCACTTCACGTCGGCACCACCATGTTCTCCTCTTTCATTCTGGCTTTTCAGCTCTGTTGGTAGTAGCTCTGCCTTCTGCGCTGTAGTTCGTGGGTTCGATCCCAACTGAGAACAAATATTTGCGTGGTGAACGCAGATGTTTGTTCTCTGTCTGGGTGTTATATTGTATTCTAAGTATGTATATAGGTCTACCATGAGCTCTGCTTGGCTCTGTCTCTGGTTCTGGTTTTGAGTCTGTGTGAGTATTGACTAAATAAATCCTACGTCAAAACGTCACACATACAGTATAATGCACTGGTGACACTCACACAGACTCAAAACCAGAACCGGAGACAGAGCCAGACAGAGCTCATGGTAGGACTACTGAGATCTGACACTGTTAATTCACTTGCATAATAAGGCGATAATTATACTGAATACTGAGCATGTGCTACGATCTCCATAGAAATTCGGCAGTTTGGTCGATAATCGTAAAATGAAAAATGTCTTGTTGCGCAATTATTACTTTCCAAATACATAGTCCAGCGTCAAGTTAAAAAAAAATACTTTTTTAGCTCACCGTGTGGAAAGTGGAAACTTTCAGCCCGCTGCACAAACCGAAGTCGCCCCAATCTCGGAATGTTCTTTTTGTTCTTCGATATCTGAGTGCAAAAACCGTTATTATCCGCTGAAAAAAAAGTCAAGTTCAGCGATCCAACGCCAAGAGCGCACGCGCATTCATTATTTTAATACTTCTCTTACAACTCATCGTAAAACGGCAAATCAGGCGATATTACATCATTGAAGTGTTTGGAAGAGATCGCTCTTAGCGATACGGCCGCCCATTGTACACTTATTTGTAATGTTTCTTTTAAATGTATTATTTTGTGTACACTAAAGAATTAATCTATCAATTGAAAACAACGAACCGTTTTCACCATTTTCACCCACCTTCCTACGAGCCCAGAACTCGATTCTAAACTTTTGGTAAGTTATAAAAATCTTCATGCTTTTCAGTGTTTAAAATGATCACGTTTAGTTCAAAAATCCATTAGTGCTTGGCGTTCAACACGTTCTAGAAGTATTTTCCACACATGCCACGACCTACAAACTTCGTATACTTGTTACTTATTGATTTTCAGACTACGAACCTACTAACGATAGTTTTAAACGATAGATTGAAAAGTATAACTATGGCGTCCCGTAAGTAGGGGCATGAGTAATCACCAATTGCCCCTAGCGCTATATGAATCATCTACAATAGAAGCAAAAGCCTGTTTAAATCTTTTTGACGTGACAACGTCTTATAATTGCCGGCTGCAAGAACGAAAAAACATGACTCATGCGGCGTTACCTCGCTCTGAGGCGTTCCATTTAAGGCTTGAAGTGCAAGTGAGAGCGCGGAACGAGCGACAAAGAGGCACAATCGGCCTCCGCGTTCGGCAGCGTTCGACATCTGTGTATTTTCTTATGACGATGTCACGTTCAAGTATCGTCAGTAAACCGACTTTACAGGCAACCGATTTTTAGGGTTCCGTAGCCAAATGGCAAAAACGGAACCCTTATAGATTCGTCATGTCTGTCTGTCTGTCTGTCTGTCCGTCCGTATGTCACAGCCATTTTTCTCCGAAACCGTAAGAGCTGGACTGATGAAACTTGGCGAGTAGATGTATTCTGTAAACCGCATTAAGATTTTTACACAAAAATAGAAAAAAAACTATAAATTTTGGGGGTCCCCATAGTTGAAACTGAAACTCAAAAAATTTTTTTTCATGAACCCACGTGTGGGGTATCCATGAATAGTCTGCAAAAATGATGTTGAGGTTTCCAATATCGTTTTTTTCTAAACTTAATAGTTTTCGCGACAGACACTTCCAAAGTGGAAAAAAGTTGGTCTCCCCCCTCTAACTTCTAAAGTAAGAGAATGATAAAACTAAAAAAAATATATATGTTGTACATTACTATGCAAACTTTCAACGATATTTGGTTTGAACGAGATCTAGTCAGTAGTTTTTTTTTTTAGACGTCATAAATCGTAAACAGCAATTTACCTTTCGACGAACTACAAGAACCTTTATATTATGTTACTTGATGCTGCGGAACCCTTCATTGGCGAGTCCGACTCGCACTTGGCTGCTTTTTTAACTATAGGGCTACTTTTTAGTTGAACTTGATGAAGAAAATACTAACTTCTGAGTTAAAACAAGAAAAGTAAGCAAAAAACCTAGCTGAGCTAAAATAAAAACTCAAACATAGTAGCGAGACGTATTTAGGTTGGTGGCACTCTCGACGCGCTAAAAGCTGCCGGGGTCAAGGGCCTTTGGAGCCCTTTCTGCTCGCTATTACTACTCATTCAAAACACAGGCGAATGAACTGTAGGCCTACCACAAGCTCTGTCTGGCTCTGTCTCTGGCTCTGGTTTTGAGTCTGTGTGAGTGCTGTCTAAATAAATCCTACGTCGAAACGTCACACACACAGTATAATACTGGTGAGCACTCACACAGACTCAAAAGCAGAGACAGAGACAGAGCCAGACAGAGCTTGAGGTATTGCTCGCTATTACTACTCATTCAAAACACAGGCGAATGAACTGAGATCTACTGTACTACAACCAAAGTAGGCTCTGAGCTCTTAATGTTATTAAATTCTTTGTAAATTGCTTTATTTCTAATAAGAACAGATTTTTGAAGTGAAAACTTCTTTAGCGGCGTTGAGCACTTTCTGTAATGGGTATAATATCTTAAACTCGCGTCAGGATCACGTGACCAAACTCGCGTCAGGATCACGTGACCAAACTCGCGTCAGGATCACGTGACCTGATCGAAAAAGCGTAAGACGGATGGAGAGGACGTTGCCGTTCCGCTCGACTGACCGCGCCGTACCCGGTGTGCGACGTTGCCGCTTCGCTCGCCGGCCGGCACTGTTGCTACGATGGGGGCGGGGCGGCGCGTGCGGTTCGTGCATCTATTAATGATAAAAGTGATGAAGAAATAGCGAAAGAAAATGAGTGAGTACTTTATAAATATACTAGATGAAAATTTAATAAGTTTTAATACGAGCGGCAAGTTTTCACTTCTGCCGGCACTCCCGGAGTGCAACCCGTCTTTTTTTTTCGCAGAGTGAGGCTTTGTGCCCTGAATTACAGGTTCAAACAGACCTATTTCAGGCACCAATCTTTTACAATTTTGGCAAAGAACAGACACACATACATACACATACACTAGAAAAACTACCCTCCTCGCTATGGGCTGTAGGGTAAAATACACTACTTATATCAAAGGTAATACTCGGTTAGTCTAGGATTAACTAGTCCAAGAGTAATCGCGAATTATGCTAGAACTAAGCGATTTTTATTAATAGGGCTGTTAGAGACTATGTTGTTTTGCTAACGGTAAGTTTCATACTTTTTATTACATTATTTTTCAGTTTTGACTGGCCTCTCAGCTTTGTTGGTAGTAGCTGTGCCTTCGGCGCCGTAGGTCGTGAGTTCGATCCCCACCGAGAACAAATATTTGAGTGGAGAACACAGATGTCTGTTCTCTGGCTGGGTGTTATATTGTACTCTAAGTATGTATTCACAAAAAATGCTATGTTTCCACACATTGGTGTGGATTGTCCTAAATAGTTATTTATTTAGTTTAATCCATTTTTTTTAAATAAGGATAGAGAAGAATAAAGATAGAGGCTTGGCCCATCACCATACTATTCTTACAGCTTAGTTGGCTTAACCCAAATAAAAAGCAACTCAAGCGTTAGGATTTTATCTTTCTCAAAACACCATTTAGAACTCGATTGAAAAACATTATTTTTGAAATACCATGGGGGCCTATTAGGCCGACCATGAGCTCTGTTTGGCTCTGTCTTTGGCTCTGGTTTTGAGTCTGTGTGAGTGCTCACCAGTGCATTATACTGTGTGTGTGAACGTAGGATTTATTTAGTCAACACTAACACATACCTTCCCAAAACCAGATCCCGAGCAGAGCCAGACATAGCTCATGGTAGGCCTACTGGAATCTCTTGTCCTTCTGTTCTTAATCAAGCCTTATGCCTCTCTATTCTCAATCCAAATCCTAAAGCACTTCGCATTTATTTTCTAAAACTAAAGCCCCGCGCGACAATAAAAACGATAAAAACGGCGATCATGGCCGGACTGAAACAATATTCGGCCCTGAAACGGGGCCAAAAGGCCAGTAATGGCCTGGAATGGCCTGAAATGACCACGGCGCTGTTAGCCCGAGGCCACACCAGCCACACTAGTAAGCCGCAAGAAGAAAAAAAACTCCTAACTATAGCAAAAAAGTATCATAATATAACAAAAGAAGCCCACTTATCATGAAATATCCGAAAACTACAGAAAAAGCCGGTAAAGGTGTACGGTCATATCTAAGCAATAAGCTGCGATGTGACAACAATACCTGTATGGTTGCGATATTTATCACATTGATGTGGCGATACCATAAATGTGAACACTTCCACTATCAGTTCCTGCTCCGTTTTCTAAAATACTTCTTTAGATGAGAAAAGCCTTTGCATTTGAAGTTTGGCTCATCCACTCACTAAAGGTCTGCGCACATTTAGGCGATGGCGATCAGTGAAACGCTGTCAAATGCCACTGTCATATTTGACAGCGTTTCACTGATTACTATCGCAGATCACTTAGATGTGCGCAGGCCTTAAGAAATCAGTTTTTGTATTTTCACACTCAAGGGGTTGAAAAAAGGGTGTCAAAGTTTGTAAAAATAGCTTACCGCGTACAAAGTCAAAAAGATAAGCCACAATATCTAAACCAGCGGCGAGCGAAGTGTATCTCTTTATCTATTTTGACAGTTATGATTGGACATTACCGTCGCTATTAGTGTGGCCTTGGCCTAAAGGCCTGCGCAAACCTAGGCCGCTGACGTCGGCGATCAGTTAAGCGATGTCAAATTTGACAGCGATATTTGACAGCGTTTCACTGATTGCTACCGTCAGCGGCCTAGGTGTGCGCAGGCCTTAAAGCTAAAAATATCCACGGCACGCTGTTGTTATCCAGGGGTTTGTTTTATCTATAACAATAACATGCATTTGTTATGTTAAATTCAACACACGAATGAACTATGCCCAAGAGAAACACCTAACTTTATTATGATTTTCCTCTGTAATGGAGGACTTATTCATGTTCAACACTTTTTACTTATTTGTCCAAACCTGAACGTAGGTGTTTGTTCTCTGTCTGGGTGTTTTATTGTATTCAAGTAGGTATTTGAAAAAAAAAATACACAAGTATTTTATGTTTCTTACAAGATTATGTTTTGGGCACTTTGGTGCTAGCTGTTATTTGCTTTTTATAACGCTTTTTACAACAGAGTGGTGCCCACAAGAGCCAAGGCGTCGCGGCAGACCAAGAACAAGATGGCGAGACGAGCTCGATAAGCACAGAACACAGTGGAACATCTCAGCACAGGACCGCATAGAGTGGAGGGGATTAGGGGAGGCCTTTGCCCAGCAGTGGGACATAGAAGGCTCATAATAATAATAAATAATAATAACGCTTTTATTCGCTTCACCTGTATGTATGTAACCGACCTCATTGAGCTCGATTTTGTCCTACTTTGAACGGTCAGATTTGATTCAAACTTTGCACACCTGTCAAAGGTTGATGACAATGCAATAATATGAAAAAAAAATTAAAAAAATGAAAAAAAAAAAAAAAAAAAGTAAAAAAAAAAAATATAGTTTAAAAAACTAAGGTTAAGCACCCCACGCTTTTTTGTACAATAATATAAATTTTTCAATTGATTAATACAGTTTTATTTTTAACTTTTTAGTTCAATTAGTAATAAAAGCGTTTTTTTTAAAGTTTTTTGAACTATAATTTATTTTTATTCAAACGCATAGTTTTTTATTGCCTTGCGCACATCTACGCTTAGATGTGTGTTCGATTTATAAACATTGTGCCTTCCCTTTATCATGACCAGCGCTAGGCATCGCTATAAGCGCAACATGTCACGAACTAATAAAATGTATTCGGCGTGAAAATGGGACACACTGACCATGAAACGGGTAGTGTAGACATGGTTTATTAACTTGGGCTCTTAGTTTTTTTAGTTGATTTTCACTCTGAAACAAGTAGGACTTTGGAGAACGCGTTCATGTTAGCGTAGCTTGCCAGGGCCCTGTTTTATAAAGCTGACAATTTGACATATGACACAAAGCGACAAAATTGTGGAATTGTCGCGCTTAGGCTATTAGTAAACTGACAAATATGTCACAAAAGCGCGACAATTTGAATTTTGTCGCTTTTTAACATATATGTATGTCGAATTGTCAGCTTTATTAAACAGGGGCCTGGATGTCTTGTTATGAACCCACTATCTTGCGTTCACATCTGCCGTCAAGCCATCTGCTTGAGTCACCAGTAAGTCTACCAGAAGCTCTGTCTGGCTCTGTCCCTGGCTCCGGTTTGAGTTTAGAGTTCTGGTGTGTGTGACGTTTAGACGTAATATTTAGTCAACACTCACACAGACTAAAACCGAGCGAGACAGAGCTTGTGGTAGGCTTACTGAACCTGGTAAAAAAATAAATTAAATGACAAAATAATGCTCAAACCGAGTATGTTTGAGAACAAGTTTTTTTTGGATTTGGATAGGACCGCTAGTGGCATTTATTGGGGATAAATTATTTTAACACTAAATATAGTCAAATATAGAAGAAGAAAAGACTTTAACAATAAAAAATAGTCAATTATTATATAGAAGAAGAAAATACATTAATAATAATAAATAGTCAATTATTAGAAGAATAAAAGACTTTAACAATAAAGGCCTGCGCTGTCGCTGTCAAATCTCAAATCTGACAGCGATATTTGACAGCGTTTCACTGATCGCTACCGCCAGCGAACTGGGTGTGCGCAGGCCTTAAAAAATAGTCAATTATAATTATAGAAGAAGTAAAGACATATTTATTTCTAAGCAAGATTTTCTTAATACTCTCTTATACAGTGGCACAATGTGTCGTGTACCAAGTACGTGCTAGCTTCACGTCCAACCTGTCAACGCGAACGTTATTACACGTCGAACGCAAGGCTGGGAGAAAATCAAACTATATTCCATGATAAAATGTTGCTTGGAAGATATTCAGCGATAAGACTGGTCAGTGACGTCAGCAGATGGTACTTTGCATTGCATTGCATTTCTTTGTTTGCTTTGTTTGCTTAGCATTTAATTTTACAAGCCAGTTCTAAATTTAAATCCAAACTTTTGTTAGTTAAATTCTTGGTTGCCATGTTTCGGAGTAAAAGATCGTTCCATTTTTAAATTACACGACAGATATGAGTTTAGTATGTAATGTATCTGGCCCAAGGAATAATCTGGCCGCTAAACACGACAGAAGGCCTGCGCACACCTAGTTCGCTGTCGGTAGCGATCAGTGAAACGCTGTCAAATATCGTTGTCAGATTTGACAGCGTTTCACTGATTGCCGACGCCAGCGGCCTCGGTGTGCGCAGGCTTTAATAGATTTTCATACAACTTTTGCTGGATGCTGCTCGCATGTATTTTGCCAGTACAGCAATTTCGATATAAACCGGAGAAGGTTGTCAAATTTCCGAGCATGTTTGAGAAAAAGTATAATATCAGCTATCTTTCCCATAATATTGGCTTTGTTATGTAGATAGTCCACAATAATTATTTGTTTATTTATTACTGGTATATACCTACTAAAAACTGTTTTTTTTTTTGCGTTGGTTTTTATGATCTGCGAAGATTTTATATAAAGTTTCTTAATTATTATACCTTTATTATTCCCCAATTGGAGGGAAAACCTCCTCTTTTTAAAAGGATCTACTGGATAGGCCTGCCTGCGCACATCTAAACGATGGCTATGGCGGATTGGCTGAAATGCTGCCAAATATCGCTGTCATACGAGTATTTGACGTGCGTTTCAGCTGATCGCTATCGCTATCGCCATCGCCTAGTTGTGCGTAGGCCTTCACAAAGAAAGACAAGGAAATCTTTATTGAATTCGACTTTCAGTTTCCCATTCATGTGTTATCAATGAGGATACAAAACCATAGAGAATGGATACTGAGCAGAAATAATAGGAGTGACGGAACGAGACAGGGATGTAATAACTATTGAGGATGGACCATTCACCGCTATTTCACGCTCGGTGACGTCGGAGACAGCTCACACAGAACAGCTGGGACAGTACATATTGAACTCTATGATTCAACCCTAGACTGCTACCAGTAATGCTACCAATATGGGCGCAGATGCTATAAGATATTAAATTAACATATTTTATGAAAAATCTGATTTAACATTGCACTTTTTCGCAATATTGCAATATCATTCGTGTATTATCAAAGTGATTTTGGTACTTATTTTCCTGTTATGCTCCATAAATATAAAAACAGAAAAAAAGGTGCTAAAATAATGTTTGTTTTTTCCGGATCAATATTTTGCGAATCACAGCTGACAGCTAAACAAATATTTACAAAATACACAAGAAACAGCTATCTGCATACAGATTGTTACAAACGTTCGAGGGCACATTTTACCACTTTGGAAGTGTCTCTTGCGCAAACTATTCAGTTTAGAAAAAAACAATATTAAAAACCTCAACAAGACATCATTTTTGAAGACATATCCATAGATACAGGGTTTGATGAAAGTTGTAGTTCAGTTAAAGATCTAAGTATGGGGACCCCCAAACTTTATCTTTTTTTATGTGATAGTCTTAATGCGGTTCACAGAATACATCTACTTACCAAGTTTCATTCACTTACGAAGTTCAGTTTCAGTATTGCTCTTATAGTTTCGGAAAAAAGTGGCAATATGGACAGACAGACAGACAGACATGACGAATCTGTAAGGGTTCCGTTTTTGCCATTTGGCTACGGAACCCTAAAACTGACATGTCATGGTTAGTGTTCTAGCTGTACAGTTTGAGCTGTGTAAAGATCGGTAAGTTGACCTCCTTGTTCAAAAGCTGGTCGCCAGCTTGCACGAAAATAAGCTTTTAGTGGTCTCCATGTTGAGCTCATACGCTTACAGCCAAAGAGCTACGACAAAACATTATTAAACGTCTGCAGGCACCGGTTTGGACGCCATTGAAGTGATGGCGAGAACGTTGTCAAAATTATTAGAATCATTACTCTCCATCTGGGTTGGTAAAAATTGGGCACACAGCGAAAACTTTTTATAAGATCATCATCATCATCATCATTATCAACCTATATTAGTCCACTGCTGGACGTAGGTCTCTCCTAAGACGTGCCACTAAGATTTTTGAAGTGAAAACTTCTTTAGCGGCGTTGAGCACTTTCTGAATGGGGATAAAATCTTAAACTCGCGTCAGGATCACGTGACCCTGATCGAAAAAGCGTAGGACGGATTTTTTGCAGAAATGTACCCTAAGACTACAACGTAGAGTTCATAATAAAAATCGAAAAAGCGACGCTACAGATACGCTAGTAGTTACTATGACACGGTAACGTCACAGAATAGATAATAGTTAGTAGCAAGCATACCAAGGCGTTTTTCGTGACTGTAGTAGGTATAGGTACATACCTATTATAGATTTTATGAACTAGCGGCCGCCCGCGGCAGGTAGTAGTGGTCATTGGTACATGATTTTATAGATCTACTGTATTTATTTTTCGAGTGGAGCATTGCGGCGAGCGAAGCGAGCCGCCACGTGACCACGGGGAACAGCGCGGCGAGCGAAGCGAGCCGTGCTGTGACCCCCCCTAAGCCCCCCTGAACCCCCTCCTCCGAAACCCGGGGGGAGCGTCGCGGCGAGCGAAGCGAGCCGCCACGCGATCACGGGGAACAGCGTGGCGAGTGAAGCGAGCCGTGCTGTTACCCCCCTAAGCCCCCCAGAACCCCCTCTTCCTGAACCCGGGGGGAGCGTCGCGGCGAGCGAAGCGAGCCGCCACGCGACCACGGGGAACAGCGCGGCGAGCGAAGCGAGCCGTGCTGTGACCCCCCTTAGCCCCCCAGAACCCCCTCCTCCTATGTCTGCCGTTTTACTTCATTTAGGACCTACTTGTAGGTCGCGCGACAAGGTCCCTTCTAGCGGTTCCGACCCGTTGAGGATTTGGCTTTACGTAAAATTTAGGGTTCCGTATAGGGTTTTGATTGGGGTTATACTATATTGAGGAATTTGATTAAATGGTCGACTTTTAGGGTTCCTTAGGACTTTGATTGGAGTTTCAACTACACTTAGAAGCTTGATAATGTTAAAATTTTTAGGGTTCCTTAGGACTTTGATTGGGGTTTTACTACATTGAGGAATTTGATTAAGTGGTCAACTTTTAGGGTTCCTTAGGACTTTGATTGGAGTTTCAACTACACTTAGGAGCTTGATAATGTTAACATTTTTAGGGTTCCTTAGGACTTTGATTGGAATTTCAACTACACTTAGGAGCTTGATAATGCTAAAATTTTTAGGGTTCCTTAGGACTTTGATTGGGGTTTTACTACATTGAGGAACTTGATAAAATAAACAACTTTTAGGGTTCCTTAGGCCTTTAATTGGACTTTCAACTACACTTAGGACCTTGATTATGTAAACAATTTTAGGGTTCCTTAGCACTTTGATTGGAATTTCAACTACACTTAGGAGCTTGATAATGCTAAAATTTTTAGGGTTCCTTAGGACTTTGATTGGGGTTTTACTACATTGAGGAACTTGATAAAATAAACAACTTTTAGGGTTCCTACGTTAATAATCAAGTTTTCACTTCTGCCGGCACTCCCGGAGTGCAACCCGTATTTTTTTATAAGATATTATTTATATAAAAAAGTCAAACTTTTTCTAAGCTTTGTGGTCTACATAATATCAATAGTCATGGGAAAAGTTTTGAGATACTTACCTGATTAATTAAATTAGAAAAACAAAACGGTTCTGGAAAAAGATGTCTAAATTTCATCTTTCAAAGACTTGTGGTCACTATAGTTCTTCAAATATCTTGTCTCAAAACTTCTAAAAAACTGTCAGTTACCATAATATTATATAGAATACAAAAACCAAAATTTTGAATTTTGCTTTACTTTTTTGGCATAGCAAAATAAGTTTAGTGTACCTAAACTTAATCATGTTTTTAAGGAAAGTAGTTGTACCTCAAGTGCCTTGCCCAGAGGGGCTATTCTGACTTTTGCAACACCATTTTTGGTGTCGTGTAAGACATAAGGTGTCGTGTTAGCGTTTTGTAAAGAGGTTTTAACCTCTTTACAATCCCGATTTTGTATGAAAAACGATGAGCGCCTCTGACGGGCTTTGCGAGAAATAATATTGCTACGTATCTTCACTTACTATTGCTAACACCGGTGATAGTCTATCGTCAACACCAAAATCGTACAAAATCTTTTCGTTAGCTTCACGATTCTGACGGTTTTTGTGTAAAATGCTATTCTTAGTTTCGGAATGTATTTGACAGCTTCACGATCGATCAATCAAAATGAATTAGTAAACAAACATTTATTTGTGCATTTTTGAAGTCAATAATTGCTTTTGAGAATGTCTGCAAGATGTTATTTTGCAATGCGGATGGTCGAGAAAAACCGGGTTCGTAAATTACGGGAACTGCGGGCTGGTTTACGGAAAGCTTTCAATCCTATCGAAGATCTTCCGGAGACCATATTTTGTCATCGGTATCGTTTGTCCAAGGTTGCCTTCGCGTTCTTATGCGAAGAGTTGCGACAGCATAACGACCTAAAGTCTTCGCAGCGCGTGAGCTTTGAATTAAAGGTGAGTTATGTTATTTTCATTAATGTGTACCTACCACCTAAGATTACCAACCCGGTATTACTGCTTATGTAGGTACGTACAAAGGTGTCCCTCAGGAAAACATCCTAACTATATGGTAACTATTTAAGTACTTTAGATTTTTACATAGAAGATACCTATTTTTGTTTGAGCTTCGTAATAAAAATTATCAACATCATTTCAGGTGACTCTGGATACCCACAGTGGCCTTGGCTCATGACACCATTCTTAAATGTTACTGCAACTCCCCAGAAAGAATGTACAACCAGAAGCATATGAAAGCCTTGGTCACAATAGAAAACACTTTTGGCTGGTTAAAAACAGTTGGCGTTGGGCAAGGATAGGGTCTTGCACTACAAGCCAAACAAATGTGCACAGATCATACAGGCTTGTTGTGTACTTCTCAACTTAGGCCTTGATTTTGATTGTTCAGATCCCGAAGAAGATCTAGTTATCAAAAGCCAACATGTGAATTATTTGCAATGTCTGTACCTACCTACTATTTTCGTATCTTATTTTTATATGCTGTGTAGGTACTTTACTATTACTAAGCGTAGCGTGTGCGTGTTTTGTAAAAAGATCATACAAAAAAAGTAGGAACGAAGCCGTAGTTTGTTGCCTGTTCTTCTAGGCTTGGTCGCGTGGAACTGGCACCTAGACTCACTTAGCTTTAAGACGTTTCAAAGTGATCTTAGTAATACTGCAGAATAAATTCTTTTTTGAAGTGAAAACTTCTTTAGCGGCGTTGAGCACTTTCTGAATGGGGATAAAATCTTAAACTCGCGTCAGGATCACGTGACCCTGATCGAAAAAGCGTAGGACGGATTTTTTGCAGAAATGTACCCTAAGACTACAACGTAGAGTTCATAATAAAAATCGAAAAAGCGACGCTACAGATACGCTAGTAGTTACTATGACACGGTAACGTCACAGAATAGATAATAGTTAGTAGCAAGCATACCAAGGCGTTTTTCGTGACTGTAGTAGGTATAGGTACATACCTATTATAGATTTTATGAACTAGCGGCCGCCCGCGGCAGGTAGTAGTGGTCATTGGTACATGATTTTATAGATCTACTGTATTTATTTTTCGAGTGGAGCATTGCGGCGAGCGAAGCGAGCCGCCATGCGACCATGGGAACAGCGCGGCGAGCGAAGCGAGCCGTGCTGTGACTCCCCCCAAGCCCCCCAGAACCCCCTCCTCCTGAACCCGGGGGGAGCGTCGCGGCGAGCGAAGCGAGCCGTGCTGTGACCCCCCCTAAGCCCCCCAGAACCCCCTCCTCCGAAACCCGGGGGGAGCGTCGCGGCGAGCGAAGCGAGCCGCCACGCGATCACGGGGAACAGCGTGGCGAGTGAAGCGAGCCGTGCTGTTACCCCCCTAAGCCCCCCAGAACCCCCTCTTCCTGAACCCGGGGGGAGCGTCGCGGCGAGCGAAGCGAGCCGCCACGCGACCACGGGGAACAGCGCGGCGAGCGAAGCGAGCCTTTCTGTGACCCCCCTTAGCCCCCCAGAACCCCCTCCTCCTATGTCTGCCGTTTTACTTCATTTAGGACCTACTTGTAGGTCGCGCGACAAGGTCCCTTCTAGCGGTTCCGACCCGTTGAAGATTTGGCTTTACGTAAAATTTAGGGTTCCGTATAGGGTTTTGATTGGGGTTATACTATATTGAGGAATTTGATTAAATGGTCGACTTTTAGGGTTCCTTAGGACTTTGATTGGAGTTTCAACTACACTTAGGAGCTTGATAATGTTAACATTTTTAGGGTTCCTTAGGACTTTGATTGGAATTTCAACTACACTTAGGAGCTTGATAATGCTAAAATTTTTAGGGTTCCTTAGGACTTTGATTGGGGTTTTACTACATTGAGGAATTTGATTAAGTGGTCAACTTTTAGGGTTCCTTAGGACTTTGATTGGAGTTTCAACTACACTTAGGAGCTTGATAATGTTAACATTTTTAGGGTTCCTTAGGACTTTGATTGGAATTTCAACTACACTTAGGAGCTTGATAATGCTAAAATTTTTAGGGTTCCTTAGGACTTTGATTGGGGTTTTACTACATTGAGGAACTTGATAAAATAAACAACTTTTAGGGTTCCTTAGGCCTTTAATTGGACTTTCAACTACACTTAGGACCTTGATTATGTAAACAATTTTAGGGTTCCTTAGCACTTTGATTGGAATTTCAACTACACTTAGGAGCTTGATAATGCTAAAATTTTTAGGGTTCCTTAGGACTTTGATTGGGGTTTTACTACATTGAGGAACTTGATAAAATAAACAACTTTTAGGGTTCCTACGTTAATAATCAAGTTTTCACTTCTGCCGGCACTCCCGGAGTGCAACCCGTATTTTTTTTTTATTTGAGTTTTAATTTAAATACGCCCTATACTCCAGATCGGTTTTAATAAATAAGTCTCCTGAGTTTGCTCGTGCGCGGCGTCGTGCTGGTGAGCGGTGGTGGCGGCGACCACGCCGTGGTGAAAAGCGCCGGCGAGGTGATGGTGCTGGATAGTGAAGTATTACATAACATCAGTGTAAATGTCTTTAGGGATCCGTAGTTCTGGATATCAGAACAGAACATATATATAGAGTATATAGCGTCTCAATTCATATTATGCTGAAAGCCCGCAGAATTCTAAGGATTTTTGGTAAACCAGATCTTAAAAAAGTCGAATACAACAAGAGTTACCTACGATTTGGCACGAAAAAAACTTCAAATGCTTCTCCTGTAGGCCTACCATGAGCTCTGTCAGGCTCTGTCTCTGGTTCTGGTTTTGAGTCTGTGTGAGTGTTGACTAAATAAATCCTAGCTCAAAACGTCATACACACAGTATAATGCACTGGTGAGCACTCACACAGGCTCAAAACCAGAGCCAGACAGAGTTCATGGTAGGCATACTGAACAATCGTGAATTGTCAGTCAATTGAACCAGCAGTCATCTTTATGGTCTTTATTTTGAGGAATCTATGCCCGATCCATGTTGACAACTTGCTAAAAAAGAAGACTTCGTGTTAGATTCATTGCGGCCAACATCGAAATGTTTGCGTCTTATCACCATGTCAATTTGCCTAGGGTAGCACGAACACGAAGTAAAAAGTGAAGCTAACACCCAAAAGCTTGTCAATTCTTGGAATAAGCCCTCAGGTGTGGTCCGGTGACGTATGGTTGTACTTAAGGCGGCGTCACAGGTGACCAATGACGTCACACGACGTTTTGATAGACGACGGTTTTAGAGGAGTTCACACTACACATGATCTAACATCTAAGCATTTCCATGACTCTAGAGATGATGTCTGAAATAAACAAATAATTATGACTGGCCTCTCAGCTCAGTTGGTCTCAATAGCTCTGCCTTCTGAGCCGTAGGTTGTGGGTTCGATCCTCACTAGAACAAATATTTGTGTGGGGAACGCAGATGTTTGTTCTCTGTCTGGGTGTTAAATTGTATTCTAAGTATGTATTTACAAAAAAAATGTATATTAGTATTATATCAGCTATAAGGTTCCCATAGTACAAACTCTGCTTAGTTTGGGGCTAGATAGTTTTGTGCGGATTGTCTATAATATTTATTATTTATCCTAACATCTATGATTTTTATTCTTGTACTCGTTGACTAAGTGAAGTGGCACCACACTGGAACTTCACTGCTATTATTTTTGATTTGTAAAAGGTTCATATAAAAAAACGGTAGGAACCGAGCCGTAGTTTGTTGCCTGTTCTTCTAGGCTTGGTCGCGTGGAACTGGCACATAGACTCACCTAGCTTTAAGACGTTTCAAAGTGATTCTTGTAATTGTATTGAATAAAACTTTATTGAATTTGAATTTGACTCAAAACTGATGGCCAAGTACCTAATATAACCAATCAAAGAGCATAGTCCTGTGTGTAAGCACCTTAAGCAAAGGTTCGAGTGCGATTACTCATTGTGAAGGGAAGGTTATTAATTCCGGGTCTGCATGTGCTTAACCCTGGCATACGGTGAAGGAAAACATCATGAGAGAACCGGCATATCGGCAAAGTCAAGTCGTATTTATGGCATGAAATACTAAATAATAAATAAATAAATAATGCGGACAATCCACACAACACTATCTAGCCCCAAACTAAGCAGAGCTTGTACTATGGGAACCAGATAGCTGATATAATACTTAAATACTTTTTTTTTGTAAATAATACATAGAATACAATATAACACCCAGTCAGAGAACATAATATATTTGAAAAAGATGTTAGATATACAATGTCCAATGTATTCTACAGAAATCTTATTCAGTAATCAGAACATAAAGTTACATAAAGATGAAGTTATAATGACATAAGACAATATGAACTAAAGTTTAAGAGTTAAATATTTTATTGTGTATTATTTATAAAATAAATAAAATAAAAAAACTGCTGACTCTTGCGTGTTTAAAGGAATAATCCAGCATATACCACAAGCTCTATCTGGCTCTGGTTTTGAGTATGTGTCAGTGTTGACTAAATAAATCCTACGACGAAACGTCACACTCTTCTTTTTCTTAAATGTAAGAGCTTAGCTCTTGTCGGGGTTTTGATGCAGTTTTCTCCTATTAAGTCTTTCGAATCCGGCCCTCTTGACTTCCTTATACGACATGACAGCGACTTTTTCTTTTATCTGGCTCATGTAACTTATTATTGGCCTTCCTCTTCCCCGTTTCCCTTCAACCTTTTCTTCAATGATTCATAATTCTTTATTGCACACAGAGACATTTACAAATAAGTGATAACACAGGACATAGGCGAGCTTAACCCTAAAAAGAGTTTTCTTCCAGCAAACCTTTGGGGCTAAGAGAGAGCTAAAAGTAAAATGGTAGTAATGATGTGTACCAACTTGAAGTTATAGGGGGAACAAGAGAATGATGTTCTTTATGTAGCTGTCATGTCACACACACAGTATAAACACTGGTGAGCACTCACACAGACTCAAAACCAGAGCCAGACAGAGCTTGTGGTAGGTTTGATTCCTGGTAAACGATAAACGTAAAACGAGTCAAGGGCTTATTTAACTTCGAAATTGCCTTCGAGGATGCGAAGAGATCTCTTGAGTAGATTAGTAAATATACTCGAAAGTCACGCATGACGGCTCTGACACCGTAATCGTGTCACTGATCCTTTCGAACCAAGTGTGGTGAAAGGATTTTAAGTGCGTCTCAGAGAGGCTCCTTTCGTGCACTTGACACATATTTTCGAACTTTAAGGGTTCTAGAATATGCCAGTTTCCTCAGGATGTCTTCCTTCACCGTTTGAGAGCACTGGCATAGTGTGCGCTCTAAAAATAGAAAATAGGATTTTGCATCTATTGTAGATGATTTATAGCGTCAGGGGCAATTGGTGATTACTCAAGCCCTACTTACGGGACAATATAGTGTCTGGGACAAGATATGGGCTTGCCCAGCACCTAAACCATCCTGACAGCTTAGTTGGTCTAATCCACAGGAAAGACAATACGTGCAGAGCTGACTTATAGCCCCTTCCCACCGGTGTGTGATATCGCGCACGGAGGCGGATCAGCTCGCACGACACACCATGGGAACGGTCTCGTGAAATGAAACTTTTGCTTTTGTATTATTGCATTGCATACGTCTGACTAAGTGAAGTGGCACCACACTGGAACTTCACTGCTATTATTTTAGACTATTTTTGATTTGTAAAAGGATCATATAAAATAACGGTAAGAACCGAGACGTAGTTTGTTGCCTGTTCTTCTAGGCTTGGTCGCGTGGAACTGGCACCTAGACTCACCTAGCTTTAAGACGTTTCAAAGTGATTCTTTCATCGTACTGAATAAAAACTATTGACTTTGACTTCGTGCGCCGAGGTGCGCGGTAGCACAGGAGCCCTTTTCAAGATAGCATAAGCTATGGTTTTCATCACGATGTTTTGTGATTGCTTAGTTTTATTCGTAAATAACTCTATATCGGTGGATGCTACGCCATATAGCCCCAAACTAAGCAGATTTTGTTTTTAGGGTTCCGTAGCCAAATGGCAAAAATGGAACCCTTATAGATTCGTCCTGTCTGTCTGTCTGTCCGTCCATGGCTGCTTTTTCAAACTTAAAAATCCCACTTCAATTGCATACAGTTATTTTGATTTTAAAAACCAAACTACTGCTAATTTTTTGAAAGGGTTTTGTTATTCTAAATTTTGACAGCCAATTTACAAACAAAAACTCTTATTTACGTCAGCTTAAAGGATATTTTCATCCTTTTAACTACCCCTTCAGAGGCTTAAAAAAGAATGTTAATCTAATACAGTTGGCCTACCACAAGCTCTGTCTGGCTCTGTCTCTGTCTCTGGTTTTGAGTCTGTTTAAGTGTTGACTTAATAAATCCTACATCAAAACGTCACACACACAGCATAATGCTGCCTTCCTACGATGCGTGGTTCTGCAGATCATCACGCACAGCCGACGACGACGCACGGCAACGCACACAGAAAGGGCTCCTGTGATACCGCGCACCTCGGCGCACGAGACCGTTCCCATGATGTGTCATGCGAGCTGATCCGCCTCCGTGCGCGATATCACACACCGGTGGGAAGGGGCTATTATACATACACACAGACTCAAAACCTGAGCCAGAGACAGAGCCAGACAAAGCTTGTGGTACACACGAAAAACAATCAGTGTCACCCCTTGAGGTTGAAATCCACTCTTGTATTTCACTTTTACGCTTCGCTTGCATCCCTAACCGCACCCCTAACGTGTTTAGGGAGCTCTTCCAGTAACTGCGTGTGGGAATTCCCTTTCGGCGTCCATATGTCGTGGGAAATAGGGTTGTACCTGATGCTAAACAGTCAGTTCGAAATTTGAGTCCAAAAGTGGTCCGAAAGTGGTCCGAAAAATATCTAATGTTGGCTACATCTCGATTCATCAGGTGCTAAAGAGTCCGAGTCTGAAATTTCAGTCCGAAAGTGGTCAGAAAAATATCGAATATTGGCTACATCTACAACAGTAGGCCTACTATCACATTGAGTCTGTGTGACTGTTGACTAAATAAATTCTACGTTGAAACGTCACACACACAGTATAATACACTGGTGAGTACTCACACAGACTTAAAACCAGAGCCAGAGACAGAGCCAGACAGAGCTTGTGGTAGGCCTATTGGTGAATGACAGCAAATGATAAATCATGATTTTTTATAATATAATCTCTGGGGGTTTGTGATAGAGTTTGTGGGGGCTTTTACGGGCTTTTGGAGCATAAAGATCGAACTAATTGCCACACACCACTCTAGTTTAATTATAAAACGAAGTATAAAATACCACATTTTCTCTATGCCATTGTTTGTTTTATTATATTAGTAGAATAGTTAGTTGGTTAGTGTCCTACTCAGCAAGCTAAGAGGAGTGCTCTAATCTAATAACATCTTTGTCCGAACATTAGACGATACACAGCCTAGACACATCCACAGTAGGTCTAGCCTACCACAAGCTCTGTCTGACTCTGTCTCTGGCTCTGGTTTTGAGCCTGTGTTAGTGTTCACCATCAGTGAATTATAATGTGTGTGTGACGTTTCGACGTAGGATTTATTTAGTCAACACTCATACTGACTTAAAACCAGAGCCAGACAGAGCTTGTGGTAGGCCTACTGGTCGTTGGGACTTGAAATTTTGAAGGTTTATTTGGCTTGGTGCGTAGGTGTGTACTAAGAAAGGAATGCTCGAAATTGGATCCCTTGAAAGGGGTGCAGTAGAGAAGTTTGCTGAAAATACCTCGGGCTGACGAAGTCACGCGAGATTTGCAAAAGTAGGTTAAAATTGTTCTATACTGTTATTCTAGTTTTGAGTTTAACCGATTAGTGTTTTAATGAGTAACGTTATTAGTGAGTGAGTGGCCAAGTTCCCATTCAGTTTTTCTTTGTTCAAAATGGGTTATGAACTAATATAAAAGTTCTATCATTCGGTAGGACTGTAAGACAGTGTTTAGGGTTCCGTAGCCAAATGGCAAAAACGGAACCCTTATAGATTCGCCATGTCTCTCTGTCTGTCTGTCCGTCCGTATGTCACAGCCATTTTTCTCCGAAACTATAAAAGCTAGACAGATGAAACTTGGCGAGTAGATGTCTTCTGTAAGCCGTATTATGATTTTAGTACAAAAGTAGAAAAAAAAACAAAAAAATTCGGGGGTCCCCATACTTGAAACTAAAACTCAAAAAAAAAATTTCTTCAAACCCATACGTGTGGGGTATTTATAAATAGGTCTTTAAAAATGATGTTGGGGTTTCTAATATCGTTTTTTTTTAAACTCTATAGTTTGCGCGAGAGACACTTCCAAAGTGGTAAAATGTTGGTCCCCCCCCTCTAACTCCTAAAATAAGAGAATGATAAAACTAAAAAAAATGTATGATGTACATTACTATGCAAACTTTCAACGAAATTTGGTTTGAACGCGATCAAGTTTTTTGTTTTGTTTTGTTGCTTGTAGTTTTTTTTATACGTCAAAAATCGTAAACCGCAATTTACCTCTCGACGAACTACAAGAACTTTTATATTATGTTACTTGTTGCTACGGAACCCTTCATGGGCGAGTCCGACTCGCACTTGGCCGCTTTTATTAAATTAGTTCATAGCCCGGTTATGAACTAATTTAAAAAAAAACTGTCTTACAGTTCTTATTTCGTAACCGGGGTTACGAAGCAAGTCTAGAATAATGTTCTGAATAATTTGAGGTTGATTTTCTTAAGGTAGCTGTAATGTTTTTTGTTTTAACATACCAGGCAGGATAATACCAAGAAAATACTCAATCACTTTTTCGTCTCGTCTAGTCCATAGTCATTTCGAACTTAGTGATACCCACTCAATCACAATTTTTCACGTTCAAAATATTAGTAGGACACAACACTACTGAAATACATAACAACGTCCCTAGATCGCCATAACTCTTCACTTTGTTACTGTCCAGTACTTCCTCAAATGTTACATCGCCTGAGGGAAGACGTCAACTTTAAGATGAGGTTTTTTTCAATATAAGTTTTAGAGTTACTCCCTTGGAAAGGACAAAAAAGGACTTTTCGAAGTGTTGAGGAAAGTGCCGCCGGAGCAAAAAGTACTTTGGGACTATAATGTCCAGTGTTTAATACCAGTAGTTCTTTGCAAGGGCATGCTTTTTTCGTAATGGAACTAGTGGGAGAATAAATGCCATTAGTTCGGTCAACAGAACTGTTCAACTGAACTACTGGGAACAAACGATCCAGTCTAGGTTTGGGTTTGTTTTTGAGCTCGACACTGGTCACAAAAATGAGTTTTCTCAAAAATGTACATATTAATTATGTACACTATACCAGTGCTCTCAAACGGTGAGGGAAAACATCGTAAGGAAAACCGGCATGTTGAAAAACTCAAAAAAAAGTTCGGAAAATTTGTCAAGTGCACGAATAGAACCTCATTGAGGCGCACTTAAAACCCTTTCACCACACTTGGTTTGATAGCATCAGTGACACGATAAGAAAACGAAGTATGTATTTTTTCAGAAAACTGTGGGCCAAAATGTGAAGTAAAACCTAAACATTTTATATATAAAGCAAGTTACAACGAACTTAAGCATACTTATAGAAAGTTTATACACCCGAAGGTTAGCTATCTGCAGACCGTTGCAAATGATCTAGAGATGGATCATTGTAAATAAGTTGTCCTGAAAAAGCAATTCCAAAGCGGGTTTCTAAATAAAGCCGAGGTCAGACGGTGACAGAACTGGTTAATTATTTCCCATGTACCGTCAGCCGCAGTAAATAAGGTTACTGTTTATGTAACACTTAAAAAAAAATAAAAAAAAGTACTACGTAACACTTATCTCGATTGGCACCACACTGGAGCATCACAATTTTTCTTTAAGTTCATACAAAAAGTCGCCGAAAATCAAGCTGCTAAGGTAAACCAATTCTTCTACAACATATTATGTTACTTCCATAGTTGGTCTCTATTGTTGAGGATCGTTACTCTTTCCCATTTTGTGGACAATATCTCTCCATTTGACTGGCCTTCCAGCTCAGTTGGTAGTATCTCTGCCTTCTGCGCCTTAGGTCGTGGGTTCGATCACCTCCGAGAACAAATATTTGTGTGAATCATAGATCTTTGTTCTCTGTCTGGGTGTTATATTGTATTCTAAGTATGTATTTACAAAAAAATTATGCATGTGTATTATATCAGCTATCTGGTTCTCATAGTACAGGCTCTGCTTAATTTGGGGCTAGATAGTGCCGTTCAACCATCATCCACTAGAATCTAGTGGATCTAGTGACTAGATAGATAGTGTTGTGTGGATTGTCTATACAGGGTTATTCATTATTAGCTGCAAATACTCAGGAATTAGGTTCAACAAATAAAATAAAAAATATTTATGAAATTATTTTTTTAAAATTTTGATCAAAATTTTTTTTAAGTTTTTGTATCAAAATTTTACGGCTATTGCATAATTATTGCCATGGAGAACAGGACGATGACCCACCCAGGCGGTGACTGAACGCAGAGTGTCACTCACGGCGCGCGGGCGCGGATCAAAGGTCAAAATAGGTCAGGCGTCAATGATTCCTATCGATTTTCTCGGGATTTTCATAACAAAACTTAAAAAAATCATTTCATAAATATTTTTTATTTTATTTGTTGAACCTAATTCCTGAGTATTTGCAGCTAATAATGAATAACCCTGTATATTTATTTATTTATCTACATCTACATCTGATGCTGACTGTCCCGCCATTGTAGAGGTTAAATAAAGACAAATCGCAGACGACGTTCGATTCCCACTGGAGGAATGCTGCCAGCGGAATCTTGGTTGGCACCAGTTAGGTTTATACTCTCATACCTTTGAAATAAATGCATTCTTTAAACGTTCTTAGAAAACAATATAGCCCTCACACAGAGAAAAAACTAGAAAATGAAAGAAAAGGTAAGAAGAAGAAAACTTATTTATTTGACCCACGTTTAACAAATTAGTAGGTAAAAAAAACAACTAAAAACTAAAAGGAAAATATAGTAGAAATAATTTTTAATTTTTGAAATGTGTGCAGGGATGTAATTATGTTGTCCGAAATAAATGTTTTTTTTTTTAAATATAATTAACATTAATTTGATTTTTTTTAAATGGACCTCTCTACCGGCGTCAGTATTTCCGGAACGTTTCAATTAAGGATTTTCAAGACAAGAGTGAACAAGTGAATTAGGCTAAGCATGCTCCATCTTAGGCTGCAATCTCACTTTCCATCAGATGTGATGGCAGCCAAATGCTTAGCTATCTAATAAAAAAAACATCCGAGTTCACCACACAAATGTTTTGTTCACGGTAGGGATCGAACCCACGACCTAAGGCGCAGAAGGCAGAACAAACCAACTGATCTGAGAGGCCAGTAAGTTTTTATGTTGCTGGCCTCCGTGACTGTGGTCGGTAGTTCATTTGCACTGTCCTAAGGAGTCGATAGCATTAAAAACGGGTGTTAAGGCTACAGTCTCTAAGGGGAACAATTTGTACAAAATCTAAGAAATTGATTTAGAAAGCTCTTTCTTCTCGACTTTCTTAACCTTTCAATTTAAAATTAGATAGCTTGGTTAACTTATGAACCAAAACGGCATTATTCCAAACTAGGATTATAGCTTAGTTGGTAGTAGCTTTACCTTTTGTAGGTAGGATAGATCATTTTTAACCGACTTCAAATGGAAAAAGACCAGATTCTCAATTTAGTTGTATATATTTTTTAATGGTTTTTTTAATAAACTCAAAAACTACTGTGCCGATTTCAAAAACTATTTCACCATTGGAAAGCTACATTTACCCTGAGTAACATAGGCTATATTTAGGTGTTTAAAAAATAAATGTCCACCCGTGCAAAGCCGGGACAGGCCGCTAGTGTTTAATAAACGTCAGTTTTCATAGGCCTGACGACTAATTTTCAAAATCTCTTCTATCATATTAAGAAGTATCTATTATGTCTAAAATATATCATAATATATTTCTGTATAAAATTAAGGTTTTTGTGCAATTAAAGTACATTTAAATTGAAATTTTCAAATTCACGCCAAAACGCTCGCTGGTGTCATGGCGTCTGTTATTACGTCACGGTGTTAGTATATCAACAGTAAACATTGGTGATTTTGTACTAAATCAGAATGACGTTTACGTAAACGTGACGTAATTCGCTCTGACCGGTGTTTTAGCTATCATGGCGGATTGTTGTATTTTGTAGATTTGTATTATCAAATAAATTGTCAATCTCGACATTAATAAGTAAATACATTTTTCAAAATCTTTGAATCCTTTTTCATTAGATCAGATAAATATTTTGGCGATACTTGATTACTGTCTTCATGCCTATTCACTGAGAATAAGCCTACGAGCACATGGTTCGACGGTCGTAGCAACATTCGTAACACTTGCTACGGCGTAGGCATTGTGTCGTAGACAAGGATCTACGCTGCGTTGTAGTTACTAGTACTTTATAGCATCTGCAATGCAGAACTGGCTGATATTATACATAATACTAGTACAATACAAACAAATACAATTTATACCGAGCAGCTGTTTTAATTTCTTCAGATTGTGAACGTATTGTCGGTATATACCGATGATAGTATATTTTTGAAGACGGTAATTGTTTTTGACGTGGCAACGTCTTATAATTCGATGGAGCCGGCTGCACGCACGAAAAAAACATGACTCATGCGGCGTTACCTCGCTCTGAGGCGTTCCGTTTAAGGCTTGAAGTACAAGCGAGAGCGTGGAACGAGTGACAAAGAGGCGCAATCGGCCTTCGAGTTCAGCAGCGTTCGGCATCTGTCTCTCTCCTACGTGAGCGATGCGTCGCGTGGACAGCTGTATGACGTTGTCACGTTCAATCGTCAGTAAACCGACTTTACAGACAGTCGATTTTTTTTGGAAGCTTTTTAATATGCCTTCACAGTTACTACTAATACCTTTTCTATAAATCAATGAAGGAAAACATCGTTAAGAAACCGGCATTATAGCCTAAAAAGTATTAAAACCTGAATCACGTGCATCCTCTTTGAGACGCACTAAAATTCCTATTACGACACTGTGCACTAGTTGGAAAACTAGAAACACAATAAAACACACAACAAAAAAAATAATAAGCAAAATCGTGTTGACGTTTGATAGCGTGACCAAAGGAAATAGGGATTCATTTATATTATCATCATCATCATCAACCTATATTAGTCCACTGCTGGACGTAGGTCTCTCCCAAGACGTGCCACTGAGCCCGGTCTTCGTCTCTCCTCCAGTGCTTGCTACATTTCGCAGATCGTCGGCCCACCTTGCCGGAGGGCGTCCTACACTACGCTTACCTAAACACGGTCTCCACTCTAGTATTCGTTTGCTCCAACGATTGTCTGATTTCTATTATGTACATTAATATATATATATATAGTTAAAAAAATATTTAGTAATGAGATAGATCCCTCAGTCCCCTGGATCCTTATTCGATATCGGAGACTGCAGCTTAAGTTTCAGCTCAAATTCAAGGGAAGTTCTCAAGATATCTATTTAGTAGTTTGTATGGATGCAAAAGTTATTACAAGTACAAATGATCCTTCGAACTTCGACGTATCCTGTTATGGCAATGCCTCTGACTTCAGAAATGTTTCCTTGCAAAATTTACACAAAAGTTATAGAACAATTTGAACTTTGCTTCTTCCAATTTCATGATGGTAAATGACAGTAGGCCTACCATAAGCTCTGTCTGGCTCTGTCTCTGGTTTTGAGTCTGTGGGAGTGTTGAATAAATCAATCCTACGTAAAAACGTCACACACACTGATGAGCACTCACACAGACTCAAAACCAGAGCCAGACAGAGCTCATGGTAGGCCTACAGGGGATGGACAAGGTCAAAGTCTGCTTTTTATCGTGTCATTATTTCTTTCGAACCCGTCGTGTGGTGAAAGGATTTTAAGTGCGCCTCGAGGCTTTTTTTTAGGTTCTACGACACGTATTCCTCGGCATCTCTATTTTCAGCGTCTTAAAATATGGTGGTGTGTCATGATAATTGTGTTGTAAGTAAAAATAAAGATAAAGGTATGTAATAAGTAACTACTCCTAACATACTCATATTATTTATTGCAATTATTATATTACATGGTGAGGTCTTAAAGTTAAAAATGGTGAATACATAATAGGCTCTTTAGGGCAACATTTGCATAGCAATATTTGAGTGGAAGCGGGCTGAAGTCTGAATAAATAAATAAATAAAAAGCTAGCTGTTAGTGATGTGCATTTCTCCAGCTTCCTCATTATGGAAATTGCGAATTCTGAAAGCGCCAACATTTAAAGCATAATTGGAGCAATCATTGATTTGAAGGAAAATTTAGCAGCAAAAAAAACAACGACTCTGAGACTTTATAGGTGTGTTAGCTGTAGTAACGGCTCCACAGCTTCCTCATTCAGTGTGGGCAAAAGGTTCTATTGTTGTATGTATAATTATGTTCTATTGTGAATACTACTAACTAACTTACAGCCTTACTTATAAAGGCAATTTAAATTTAATCATTGCTTAAAATTAGCCCAGCCCTGTCACTGTTTGTCATTACCCAGTGGTAAGAGATGGCAAAAGTTCAAGCACTGTTTATAGATAGTGCAATTCACGAAGACGCGCCCCTCGCGGGGTGCGGGGAGTTTGCTCCGAGCGGCAGTCGCGAACCGTAGTCTATTCATTGTAGTGTGCGTGTGCACTCATAGGTAATTAGTGTGTACCGATAACACTCAAACATTGACGGAAGCTTGCACACATATACTATAAACGGTTAGGAGGAATAGTGGAGCGCACCTTCGTGGATTGCACTATCTATATATTTTGACATATTTTTATAAGGCCATAAGTGTTTTACTAATAATGACTGGTTCACCGGTGTGCGTAAGCCCTTAGAAATTCAAGTCAATATGTAAATTGTACCTTAGCATTGGCAATTTGTGAATAAAATCGTTGCCGTAAAATCGGAACCTGAGCTAATCTAAGCTAAATGTCCCAGACCACTAACTAGCCCTGAGCCTGAATAATGCATTAACAAGCATTGTTAAATCCACCAGAGTATTGAGACCCGTCTATATTGTAAGGACGAAAGCTTTTTAGGGATTTTTCGTAACCAAGCTTCGTAACCAGCTACGTAGAAGGAATTACTGGGTAGGTTTGAAGGCTGAAGGGGCCTGCGGAAGACGAATTTTCATACAAACGTAATACCGAAATGATTACTAATTTAAGCAGATTTTTACTACATTATTATAATAACTGTATTTAGTATTTATCTAGGTTCCTGGACAGATTTTATTTTAAGTTACTTACCTCAAATAAAATTAACGCCAATCACATTTTGCAATGAAAAAAATGTGTAAATGCGATTGGTGTTTATTTCATTTGAGGTAAATAATTTAAAATAAAAGCTATTCAGGAACCTAGATAAATACTATACGAATACAGTTATTACAATAATATAGTGAAAATGAGCCTAAACTAGTAATAATTTTGGTATTACGTTTGTATGAAAATTCGCCCTCCACAAGCCTCCTAACTCTGTCCTCAAGCTCTGTCTGGCTCTAGTTTTGAGTCTGTATGAGTGCTCACCAGTGTATGTGACGTTTTGAGGTAGGATTTATTTAATCAACACTTACACAGACTCAGAACCAGACAGAGCTCTTGATAGGCCTACTGGTTAGTCGTCTCGTCTTGACATTTCTATGCTGGGACCACAAATAATATACCAGTAAATATCGATACCCAATTATATTTTATTCGTTCACTTGCAATATCGAAGTGGCTGTTCGAGTATTGTAATGAAGTCAAGCAGGTCCTCGACAAACATTGTGCTATTTCCGAGCTAAATAATTCAGTTGATCTTGTAACGGTAGAAACTGGGATGCTGACAGGCAGTCCGGCTATTTCGGCTGCGTTGGACCTGACTAGTTCAGTTGGGGTTCGATGTTCCTACCGCACAAAAGATTTTAATCTAAAATAAAATAAATGCAAAAATCAGTTTCAGAGTTTTATTATTTGTGCCGCTTGGCTTCGAAACTTTTGGTTCATGGGGTCACAGTACAAAAAAATTTTTTAAGCAATTGTTTCCTCGGCTGATCAACGCCACTGGTGACAAGAGGGCTCTTTTTTCGCACAGAGAATAGCTATTGCTATTCAACGTGGGAATGCAGCTAGCGTTCTTGGCACCATGCCTCATGGACACCCACTTTTGTTAGATTTTTAAGGTCTAGTTTTTCCGACGACATTGTTAAGATCGTGGGAAGTCGATGGATGGAAAGAGCTCAGAATCGTTCTTCCTGGAAGTGTGTAGGGGAGGTCTACGTCCAGCAGTGGACTTCTTCAGGCTGATGATGATGATGATTAAATGACGAGGTTTGAAGTGTCACTACGGTCATTTAATTCACTGTTCAAACGCACAAAAAAAGCCTCTATGAGGCGCTTTTAAAATCCTTTCACTACACGTTTAAAAGAACCAGTGACACGATAAGAAGAAAACTGTTTCCTAGTTCTAGTTAGTGAAATTCCAGTGTGTCCCCAGTCGTCGGTCCCCACAGATCGGTCCCCACAGCTCGGTCCCCACAGCTCGGTCCCCACAGCTCGGTCCCCACTCCTCGGTCCCCACAGCTCGGTGCTAGTCACGTCGGCAAGTTCTAACGAAGCAATGAACGATAACAATATAGCTGTGTTCCGACTTCACTAGTTTTATTGTATTAGCCAAGTTTTGTTAAGGGTGCACGCTGTTATTTTGTCATGAAATAAATTAAATAAGACTAAAAAAATAAAATGAAACAAAAAAAATATAATAAAATAATTAAAATGATACTAAAAAAAACTAATAAACTACATAAATAAATGATGTCATCACCATCAGCCTGAAGAAGTCCACTGCTGGACATAGGCCTCCCCTATTTCCATGAAGAACGATTCGAGCCCTTTCCATCCACCGACTTCCTGCGATCTTAACAATGTCGTCAGTCCATCTGGTGGGTGGGCGCCCTATATGATAAAATGTACTATAATATAATGTTTTGATTATTTGTAACAGCATAACAATT
Organism: Thera obeliscata; assembly: GCA_947578465.1. Lineage (NCBI taxonomy): Eukaryota > Metazoa > Arthropoda > Insecta > Lepidoptera > Geometridae > Thera > Thera obeliscata. Next base: position 1,063,379 of record OX387913.1, read on the forward strand.
TACACAGATTTTTAGGTTTTAAATCAATGATAGGATTATAAGTAGATCGTGGAGCACTGGTAGTCTAGTGGTAACGAGCCCACCTTACGATAATAAGGTCGTGGTGTTCAAATCCAGTCGTGTGTCTAATGAGTTTTTCTGTTAAAATTGTTTTTTGCCATATGCCAGTAGTCTCAAACAGTGAAAGAAAACATCGTGAGGAAACCGGTGTGTCGTAGAACCTAAATAAGTTCAAACAACACGTGTCAAGCGTCCTACTTGCGGAAATCAGTCCGCACACCAAGTGCGGATGATAACACACACAACATACACACATAAACACATAATACTTATAAACATGCAAATTTGCCAATTTTCATGTTTATTAGGTCGTAGGGCGTTTTTGAAATGCGTGTGAGACAATGATTTGTTATAGGCAATGGTCACCACTTAACATCAGGTGGGCCATATGCACATTATTAAAATCAAAATGACTTCACTGTTAGTAGTAATAAATTACTATATGTAGCTGGCAAGCACTTTTTTTTTTTGGTTATGCATTTTTCATATAAATTATATTTTACGTGTAATGAAGCTTTGGACTTTGTTGGTTTTGTTTGTACACAGACAATGTTGGCGTGTTTTGTGTTCAGCTCACCCTTAACAAAAAACTATTTAGCAAAACACCGCAGAATGATGCAACAGAATGTATGTCTGTTAGTAATTCTGTTAAGTTCGGCAGTGGCGTTCGGGGAACTCTTCACAAATTGGCTTTTTAATAGCAGTTGCATGCTTAAACGCATTTCATAGCTGTGTCTCTATCTAATGTTATTTTATTTGGTTCCGCTAGTTGTAAGAGGGCGTGGGTTCGATCCCCACCGAGAACAAAATATTTTTGTGGTGAACATGATGTTTGTTCTCTGTTTGCGGGTGTTATAATTATAGTATTCTAAGTATGTTTTTTTAAGTTAACCTGTAGACCTACCACAAGCTCTGTCTGGCTCTGGTTTTGAGTCTGCGTGAGTGCTCACCAGTGTATTATACTGACGTTTCGATGTAGGATTTATTTAGTCAACACTCACACAGACTCAAAACCAGAGCCAGAGACAGAGCCAGACAGAGCTTGTGGTAGGCCTACAGCATTGTCCCATTGCTGGGCAAAAGTCTAGCAAAGTTCATACAATCGCAATACTTTTGCCTAGGCACTACAATTATTAATAAGTTTCACAGTTTCAAGTTTCGGATACACGCTGGAACTCTTCAACGGTTCATTAAAACTTGCTCTGAGTGTACTCACTGCTGAGTATCTGTGGCTGAGTGTACTTACTTAAAAATGTCCAATGAACGAGCGTACTGAAAACTCAGTACAATAAATTCACGACTGAAACAAAAACCGATGGTAATTAAAACATACAAAGATACTTAAGGTTTGTTTGCTAGGGTGGTGTTCATAACAAATAATATATTATAAGACAGTGTATTATGAATAGGTGGTCTGTCTGTCTGTCCGTCCATTCTTAGTCTGTCTTTCTGTCTGCCTGTCTTCCTACTTACTTGCCTGCCCACCGGTTTGTCTGCCTGTCCATTTCTCCGCGTCTCCGTCCTTCTCTTGTCTACCTGTTTGCCTGTCTGCGAAGGTACACGTAATCGTGTATGTATCTGTCCATCTCTCCGTCTCTTTCTTGTCTGCCTGTCTATTCCTGTGTGTCTGTCTGTCTGCCTCTCCATCTCTCTCTTGTCTACCTGTCTATAACGTGTGTGTGCGTGTCTCTCCACTTGCCTCTATATCTCTCCGTCTCTCTCTTGTCTGCCTATCTGCTTGCCTGTCTGCCTGTCTGCCTATTTGCCTGCCCTCCCGTATCCATGTTCATTCATGTGCCTGTCTGTCTGATTTTCTGTCTCCCAATATTTCTTTACTCTAAACTTCCTGGCAACTCTTATGAGGTATGATAATGTAGCGTTACCATTGTACACATAGCTAGCTACATGCATATTGTTTATGTTTTAAAGCTTATAAATACGTGACCGCGCGACAAATTTGATACTCTACCGTAAGACAGTCTATCGGAACACTCGCTCCTAGCGCGGTCACGCTAACTAACTGTAATAATTATTCGTTTTATGTTTAATTAAAAGAACACATTCAAATATAAATCTTATTATTTAGCAAACATCTTCCACACAAAATATACGGAGATCTAAAAGCTAAATTGGTGACCCTGTCGTGAACATCTTTTCTGGTTTAAATTCACGTATTATGTGATAACCAGTAAAAGTGTACTAAGTAAACGTGAAAGTGCAAGTGACTATTTTAAATTAAATTTAGTGGTTTGTGCCAAGTAGTAGTTTTACAATGACTACCACCTCCAATCACAACGAGCTTAACATGGAGCCTGGACCGGAGGGCGCGGCGTACGCAGCGCAGGCGCAGCCATCCACTGACAGCCTCATCACTGCTGTCACCATCAGCTCCAGGATATCCACCTTCTGGACCAACCAGCCGCGACTCTGGTTCCACCAATTCGATGCCATAGTCGCGCCACAGAAAGCAGGTGACTTGCACAAGTTTCAGTTAGTTATAGCTAAGCTGGGTAGGGACGAGTTAGCGCAAGTAAGCGACATTTTAGAGAACCCACCCACAGACCATAAGTATGACTGTATAAAGGCCCGCCTCATATCAGCTTACGAAGAGTCGGAGACCAAGCAGCTCCAAAATCTGCTCACGGAAATCGAACTCGGTGACCAAAAACCGTCACAACTACTGCGGCGGATGCGCGAGTTAGGTCACAATAAAGTACCAGAATCTACTCTCAAAATATTATGGGTGAACAGACTACCACAAAGTGTACGGCCCGTAATCACTGCATGCGACACGGTTGACCTTGAGCAGGCGGCCAATATTGCCGATAAAATTATAGAAACTATGAGACCTGCGGATGTGTTCCAACTCCAAACACCATCATCATCATCATCGACGTCTGTAACAGAGCAGCTAAAAAAATTAACGCTCGAATTAACCGCTTTGAAAAATAAATTCAACCAAATGGATAACGAGCGGCGAGAAGGCGGTCGATCAAAGGAGCATCATCGTAACACCAGCAGATCACATTCACGCGGTAGAGGTAATTTCATCAAATATCAGAATCAAACTGCTGTTCCTGGTGACAGCGACTTTAAATGCTACTACCATTTCATATATGAAGATAAAGCCACCAAATGTGGTCACGACCAATGTTGCAAGAAAAGGTCGTTAAACTAGAACAGGCCACTAATGCGGCGAGTTTAGTTGCCGATCACACATATCGCCTCAGTGTTACGGATTATAAGTACGGCTACCGTTTTTTAATTGATACCGGTGCCGACGTATCCGTACTTGCGTGCAAAAAACTCCCAAACCAACAACCAGACGACTATACACTATATGCTGCGAATGGAACGCCAATATCAACATATGGAGTGAAAACATTAACTCTAGATCTTGGCCTACGGCGCCCAATGCGTTGGACATTCATACTAGCAGACGTACAACGGTCAATCATCGGAGCAGATTTCCTAGCCAAAAATCAACTATTAGTTGACCTACACGGCAGAAAACTAATAGATAAGCTGACCAACATTTCCAAGAATATACAAGCTATTTCGGATAATTTCCCTACCATAAAAGTCGTCAACACCACAGATAAATACCATACACTGCTGTTGCGGTATCCCGATATAACTAAACTAGAATCATTCAAATCGATTCCCAAACACAATGTGCAACACTATATTTGCACAAAGGGCGCACCCGTATATGAGAAAGCGCGACCCTTAAATCCAGCCAAATACAAATTAGTAAAAGAAGAGTTTGAACGAATGATGGAGTTGGGTATATGTAGACCATCTACTAGCCCGTGGGCAAATGCACTACACGTCGTCAATAAAAAAAACGGCGAATTACGTCCGTGCGGCGATTATCGTCGATTAAATGCAATAACAGAACCCGATAGATATCCAATACCAAGATTAATGGATTTCACATACATTTTAAGGGATAAAACAATCATGTCTAAAATTGACATACGACGCGCATACCACCACATACCCATCGCACCGGAGGACATTCCTAAATCAGCAGTAATAACCCCCTTCGGATTATTTGAATTCTTAAAAATGAATTATGGTTTACGCAATGGGGCGCAAAGCTTTCAACGCTTCATAAACAACGTCATGAAAGACACAAGAAATACTTTCTGCTATTTAGACGATATATTAGTCGCTTCCGAAAACGAGGAAACGCATTTAAAAGATCTTGATGAAATATTCAAACGACTAAATCAATTCGGCATAACAATAAACAGCGGAAAATGTGAGTTTGGCAAAAAGGAACTACTATTCCTCGGCTACCACGTCAGCTGCAATGGCATCAAACCGAACCAAGAAAAGGTAAATGCCATAACAGACTATTCGCAACCCGAAACTATCCAGGAACTAAGACGATTTCTTGGACTCATCAACTTTTACAGAAGCAGTATTCCTAAAGCAGCCGAAGTACAATCTGTGTTAGAAAAATACTTACACAATTCTAAGAAGAACGATAAAACTAAAATCGTGTGGACACCAGAAGCCACAGACGCGTTCAACAAATGTAAACAATTAGTAAGCGAAGCGGTACTACTAGCCCATCCAGATTCATCAGCAAATTTAGTGCTAATGACTGATGCTTCAGACAGCTGCATGGGAGCCGCGCTACACCAATCAATTAACGGTGAACTTAAACCACTAAGTTTTTATTCAAAAAAACTCACTACAGCTCAAACTAAATACAGTACCTACGACAGAGAACTTTTAGCGATCTTCATGGGTATTAAGCATTTTCGTTATATCATAGAAGGACGAAATGTTATAGTAGTGACCGACCATAAACCTCTTACTTTCGCCCTAACAAAAAAAGAGTCGAAATCCGATTCACCAAGACGCTTACGTCAACTTGATTTTATCGCGCAATTTTGTAATGAAATAAAGTACATAAAAGGAGAAATGAATGCTGCTGCGGATTTCTTATCAAGAATAGAGGAAATCCATTTACCTGATATCTTCGATTATGAGCTGCTGTACCAGAGCCAGATCGAAGATGCAGAGTTACAGGAGTTAAAAAATAAAAATAATTTACAATTTAAATCGATTATCATGCCATACTCGGAACGAGAACTAATATTTGAAATATCAACATCGCAAGCTCGTTTATACCTACCTACAACATTCCGAGAACAAGCTCTCTTATGTACTCATGGACTAAGCCATGCAGGAGTAACTGCAACAAGACGCCTTATTACACAACGTTATTTTTGGCCCGGCATGAACCACGATGTCGCTAAATTTGTACAAAAATGCATAAAGTGTCAAAAATGTAAAGTCCAAAGACACACAATTACACCACTTGGAGAGTTTGAAAATTCAAATCGATTTACTCATGTTCATATTGATATTATTGGACCATTGATACCCTCAGAAGACTTCACATATTGCCTCACCATCATAGATCGTTTCACTAAATGGCCTGAAGTCATACCCATTAAGGATATCACAGCCGAAACAATAGCAAATAAATTTGTAGAGCATTGGATTTCAAGATTTGGCTGCCCAGTAAAAATAACAACTGATCAAGGTAGACAGTTCGAATCTCAACTTTTTACACAATTAACAAAATGACTAGGCATAGAAAAAATCCACACTACAGCATACAATCCTAAAGCAAACGGACAAGTAGAGCGCATGCATCGCACACTTAAAGCATCCGTCATGTCACGCTGCGACAACTCTAATCAATGGGTGAGAGAGCTACCTATGGTACTTTTAGGTCTTAGATCAACTATAAAAGAGGACATAGGATTTAGCCCAGCGCAAATGACCTTTGGAATGCCTATCCGTCTACCAGGAGATTTTTTCGTACCATCAGAAGCACATATTAATGATGCTGAGTATACACGTAATTTAATGGAAACATTGGCTACAATACAATCAAGTGCAAGAAAGCAATCGGATCATAGAAAAACTTTTATACATAAGGATCTCGCAACTACGGACTACGTCTTTGTTAGAAGAGAAGTGAAAAAATCATTAACTCCACCGTATGAGGGACCCTTTAAAGTAATAGAACGGAACCCTAAATGCTATACAGTTCAAATAGGTTCTCGAAATGTCGTTATTTCGCTAGATAGGCTCAAACCAGCTTACGCTATTAACTACACACCTAGCAACGCGACCCCAGAAACAATAGTTTCTCAGAGCCCGACACTTGTTGAAACAACAATGCCACTAAGTAACCCAAATAAAACACCTCGGCTACCTGATGAAATGGGTCCGCCGAAATCTGATGTGAGAACAACAGCTACAGTCATAACGAGATCCGGTCGCATGGTTAAAAAGACTGTGCGGTTTGATATTTGACTCAAGCTTATCAAGTGCTCACTATTACCAACAGCGAACAATATCGCGGTGATAAACAAAGATCATTCAGGACTACTCATTCACGCACTTGGGAACAAAGGGACTGGCCTATTTACAGCTACTCTACACTTCAACAGTCGGCATCTTACGCCAGCCGCGTAACGCACTCAGCAGGGGTGCCATGTAACCACTTGACATCGGCGGCGGTCCACAAAAAGTGTTCAAGTATAGTATAAACAGTGATTAACAATAACAAATGTGCAGTGCGCGTTTAAGTATCTTTGTTCTAAAAAGAGACCTTTTGTTTATCAAAACATTAGCCACAGTGTACGCTATAATTACCATGAACTCTATATCACTTTAAGTATTAATATTATTAGTAGGAATCTTTTTATAAGATATTTTTTTTTCAATGTTTAACTATAATCAAGTTAGTTTGTATTTGTAACAAGTTTACAAACTTTAAATTTTTATTTTATATACCTACTTTTAAAATTATCTTATAATTTTTTTTTATGTGGGATGTAGATGTAGCGTTACCATTGTACACATAGCTAGCTACATGCATATTGTTTATGTTTTAAAGCTTATAAATACGTGACCGCGCGACAAATTTGATACTCTACCGTAAGACAGTCTATCGGAACACTCGCTCCTAGCGCGGTCACGCTAACTAACTGTAATAATTATTCGTTTTATGTTTAATTAAAAGAACACATTCAAATATAAATCTTATTATTTAGCAAACATCTTCCACACAAAATATACGGAGATCTAAAAGCTAAATTGGTGACCCTGTCGTGAACATCTTTTCTGGTTTAAATTCACGTATTATGTGATAACCAGTAAAAGTGTACTAAGTAAACGTGAAAGTGCAAGTGACTATTTTAAATTAAATTTAGTGGTTTGTGCCAAGTAGTAGTTTTACAATGACTACCACCTCCAATCACAACGAGCTTAACATGGAGCCTGGACCGGAGGGCGCGGCGTACGCAGCGCAGGCGCAGCCATCCACTGACAGCCTCATCACTGCTGTCACCATCAGCTCCAGGATATCCACCTTCTGGACCAACCAGCCGCGACTCTGGTTCCACCAATTCGATGCCATAGTCGCGCCACAGAAAGCAGGTGACTTGCACAAGTTTCAGTTAGTTATAGCTAAGCTGGGTAGGGACGAGTTAGCGCAAGTAAGCGACATTTTAGAGAACCCACCCACAGACCATAAGTATGACTGTATAAAGGCCCGCCTCATATCAGCTTACGAAGAGTCGGAGACCAAGCAGCTCCAAAATCTGCTCACGGAAATCGAACTCGGTGACCAAAAACCGTCACAACTACTGCGGCGGATGCGCGAGTTAGGTCACAATAAAGTACCAGAATCTACTCTCAAAATATTATGGGTGAACAGACTACCACAAAGTGTACGGCCCGTAATCACTGCATGCGACACGGTTGACCTTGAGCAGGCGGCCAATATTGCCGATAAAATTATAGAAACTATGAGACCTGCGGATGTGTTCCAACTCCAAACACCATCATCATCATCATCGACGTCTGTAACAGAGCAGCTAAAAAAATTAACGCTCGAATTAACCGCTTTGAAAAATAAATTCAACCAAATGGATAACGAGCGGCGAGAAGGCGGTCGATCAAAGGAGCATCATCGTAACACCAGCAGATCACATTCACGCGGTAGAGGTAATTTCATCAAATATCAGAATCAAACTGCTGTTCCTGGTGACAGCGACTTTAAATGCTACTACCATTTCATATATGAAGATAAAGCCACCAAATGTGGTCACGACCAATGTTGCAAGAAAAGGTCGTTAAACTAGAACAGGCCACTAATGCGGCGAGTTTAGTTGCCGATCACACATATCGCCTCAGTGTTACGGATTATAAGTACGGCTACCGTTTTTTAATTGATACCGGTGCCGACGTATCCGTACTTGCGTGCAAAAAACTCCCAAACCAACAACCAGACGACTATACACTATATGCTGCGAATGGAACGCCAATATCAACATATGGAGTGAAAACATTAACTCTAGATCTTGGCCTACGGCGCCCAATGCGTTGGACATTCATACTAGCAGACGTACAACGGTCAATCATCGGAGCAGATTTCCTAGCCAAAAATCAACTATTAGTTGACCTACACGGCAGAAAACTAATAGATAAGCTGACCAACATTTCCAAGAATATACAAGCTATTTCGGATAATTTCCCTACCATAAAAGTCGTCAACACCACAGATAAATACCATACACTGCTGTTGCGGTATCCCGATATAACTAAACTAGAATCATTCAAATCGATTCCCAAACACAATGTGCAACACTATATTTGCACAAAGGGCGCACCCGTATATGAGAAAGCGCGACCCTTAAATCCAGCCAAATACAAATTAGTAAAAGAAGAGTTTGAACGAATGATGGAGTTGGGTATATGTAGACCATCTACTAGCCCGTGGGCAAATGCACTACACGTCGTCAATAAAAAAAACGGCGAATTACGTCCGTGCGGCGATTATCGTCGATTAAATGCAATAACAGAACCCGATAGATATCCAATACCAAGATTAATGGATTTCACATACATTTTAAGGGATAAAACAATCATGTCTAAAATTGACATACGACGCGCATACCACCACATACCCATCGCACCGGAGGACATTCCTAAATCAGCAGTAATAACCCCCTTCGGATTATTTGAATTCTTAAAAATGAATTATGGTTTACGCAATGGGGCGCAAAGCTTTCAACGCTTCATAAACAACGTCATGAAAGACACAAGAAATACTTTCTGCTATTTAGACGATATATTAGTCGCTTCCGAAAACGAGGAAACGCATTTAAAAGATCTTGATGAAATATTCAAACGACTAAATCAATTCGGCATAACAATAAACAGCGGAAAATGTGAGTTTGGCAAAAAGGAACTACTATTCCTCGGCTACCACGTCAGCTGCAATGGCATCAAACCGAACCAAGAAAAGGTAAATGCCATAACAGACTATTCGCAACCCGAAACTATCCAGGAACTAAGACGATTTCTTGGACTCATCAACTTTTACAGAAGCAGTATTCCTAAAGCAGCCGAAGTACAATCTGTGTTAGAAAAATACTTACACAATTCTAAGAAGAACGATAAAACTAAAATCGTGTGGACACCAGAAGCCACAGACGCGTTCAACAAATGTAAACAATTAGTAAGCGAAGCGGTACTACTAGCCCATCCAGATTCATCAGCAAATTTAGTGCTAATGACTGATGCTTCAGACAGCTGCATGGGAGCCGCGCTACACCAATCAATTAACGGTGAACTTAAACCACTAAGTTTTTATTCAAAAAAACTCACTACAGCTCAAACTAAATACAGTACCTACGACAGAGAACTTTTAGCGATCTTCATGGGTATTAAGCATTTTCGTTATATCATAGAAGGACGAAATGTTATAGTAGTGACCGACCATAAACCTCTTACTTTCGCCCTAACAAAAAAAGAGTCGAAATCCGATTCACCAAGACGCTTACGTCAACTTGATTTTATCGCGCAATTTTGTAATGAAATAAAGTACATAAAAGGAGAAATGAATGCTGCTGCGGATTTCTTATCAAGAATAGAGGAAATCCATTTACCTGATATCTTCGATTATGAGCTGCTGTACCAGAGCCAGATCGAAGATGCAGAGTTACAGGAGTTAAAAAATAAAAATAATTTACAATTTAAATCGATTATCATGCCATACTCGGAACGAGAACTAATATTTGAAATATCAACATCGCAAGCTCGTTTATACCTACCTACAACATTCCGAGAACAAGCTCTCTTATGTACTCATGGACTAAGCCATGCAGGAGTAACTGCAACAAGACGCCTTATTACACAACGTTATTTTTGGCCCGGCATGAACCACGATGTCGCTAAATTTGTACAAAAATGCATAAAGTGTCAAAAATGTAAAGTCCAAAGACACACAATTACACCACTTGGAGAGTTTGAAAATTCAAATCGATTTACTCATGTTCATATTGATATTATTGGACCATTGATACCCTCAGAAGACTTCACATATTGCCTCACCATCATAGATCGTTTCACTAAATGGCCTGAAGTCATACCCATTAAGGATATCACAGCCGAAACAATAGCAAATAAATTTGTAGAGCATTGGATTTCAAGATTTGGCTGCCCAGTAAAAATAACAACTGATCAAGGTAGACAGTTCGAATCTCAACTTTTTACACAATTAACAAAATGACTAGGCATAGAAAAAATCCACACTACAGCATACAATCCTAAAGCAAACGGACAAGTAGAGCGCATGCATCGCACACTTAAAGCATCCGTCATGTCACGCTGCGACAACTCTAATCAATGGGTGAGAGAGCTACCTATGGTACTTTTAGGTCTTAGATCAACCATAAAAGAGGACATAGGATTTAGCCCAGCGCAAATGACCTTTGGAATGCCTATCCGTCTACCAGGAGATTTTTTCGTACCATCAGAAGCACATATTAATGATGCTGAGTATACACGTAATTTAATGGAAACATTGGCTACAATACAATCAAGTGCAAGAAAGCAATCGGATCATAGAAAAACTTTTATACATAAGGATCTCGCAACTACGGACTACGTCTTTGTTAGAAGAGAAGTGAAAAAATCATTAACTCCACCGTATGAGGGACCCTTTAAAGTAATAGAACGGAACCCTAAATGCTATACAGTTCAAATAGGTTCTCGAAATGTCGTTATTTCGCTAGATAGGCTCAAACCAGCTTACGCTATTAACTACACACCTAGCAACGCGACCCCAGAAACAATAGTTTCTCAGAGCCCGACACTTGTTGAAACAACAATGCCACTAAGTAACCCAAATAAAACACCTCGGCTACCTGATGAAATGGGTCCGCCGAAATCTGATGTGAGAACAACAGCTCCAGTCATAACGAGATCCGGTCGCATGGTTAAAAAGACTGTGCGGTTTGATATTTGACTCAAGCTTATCAAGTGCTCACTATTACCAACAGCGAACAATATCGCGGTGATAAACAAAGATCATTCAGGACTACTCATTCACGCACTTGGGAACAAAGGGACTGGCCTATTTACAGCTACTCTACACTTCAGCAGTCGGCATCTTACGCCAGCCGCGTAACGCACTCAGCAGGGGTGCCATGTAACCACTTGACATCGGCGGCGGTCCACAAAAAGTGTTCAAGTATAGTATAAACAGTGATTAACAATAACAAATGTGCAGTGCGCGTTTAAGTATCTTTGTTCTAAAAAGAGACCTTTTGTTTATCAAAACATTAGCCACAGTGTACGCTATAATTACCATGAACTCTATATCACTTTAAGTATTAATATTATTAGTAGGAATCTTTTTATAAGATATTTTTTTTTCAATGTTTAACTATAATCAAGTTAGTTTGTATTTGTAACAAGTTTACAAACTTTAAATTTTTATTTTATATACCTACTTTTAAAATTATCTTATAATTTTTTTTTATGTGGGATGTAGATGTAGCGTTACCATTGTACACATAGCTAGCTACATGCATATTGTTTATGTTTTAAAGCTTATAAATACGTGACCGCGCGACAAATTTGATACTCTACCGTAAGACAGTCTATCGGAACACTCGCTCCTAGCGCGGTCACGCTAACTAACTGTAATAATTATTCGTTTTATGTTTAATTAAAAGAACACATTCAAATATAAATCTTATTATTTAGCAAACATCTTCCACACAAAATATACGGAGATCTAAAAGCTAAATTGGTGACCCTGTCGTGAACATCTTTTCTGGTTTAAATTCACGTATTATGTGATAACCAGTAAAAGTGTACTAAGTAAACGTGAAAGTGCAAGTGACTATTTTAAATTAAATTTAGTGGTTTGTGCCAAGTAGTAGTTTTACAATGACTACCACCTCCAATCACAACGAGCTTAACATGGAGCCTGGACCGGAGGGCGCGGCGTACGCAGCGCAGGCGCAGCCATCCACTGACAGCCTCATCACTGCTGTCACCATCAGCTCCAGGATATCCACCTTCTGGACCAACCAGCCGCGACTCTGGTTCCACCAATTCGATGCCATAGTCGCGCCACAGAAAGCAGGTGACTTGCACAAGTTTCAGTTAGTTATAGCTAAGCTGGGTAGGGACGAGTTAGCGCAAGTAAGCGACATTTTAGAGAACCCACCCACAGACCATAAGTATGACTGTATAAAGGCCCGCCTCATATCAGCTTACGAAGAGTCGGAGACCAAGCAGCTCCAAAATCTGCTCACGGAAATCGAACTCGGTGACCAAAAACCGTCACAACTACTGCGGCGGATGCGCGAGTTAGGTCACAATAAAGTACCAGAATCTACTCTCAAAATATTATGGGTGAACAGACTACCACAAAGTGTACGGCCCGTAATCACTGCATGCGACACGGTTGACCTTGAGCAGGCGGCCAATATTGCCGATAAAATTATAGAAACTATGAGACCTGCGGATGTGTTCCAACTCCAAACACCATCATCATCATCATCGACGTCTGTAACAGAGCAGCTAAAAAAATTAACGCTCGAATTAACCGCTTTGAAAAATAAATTCAACCAAATGGATAACGAGCGGCGAGAAGGCGGTCGATCAAAGGAGCATCATCGTAACACCAGCAGATCACATTCACGCGGTAGAGGTAATTTCATCAAATATCAGAATCAAACTGCTGTTCCTGGTGACAGCGACTTTAAATGCTACTACCATTTCATATATGAAGATAAAGCCACCAAATGTGGTCACGACCAATGTTGCAAGAAAAGGTCGTTAAACTAGAACAGGCCACTAATGCGGCGAGTTTAGTTGCCGATCACACATATCGCCTCAGTGTTACGGATTATAAGTACGGCTACCGTTTTTTAATTGATACCGGTGCCGACGTATCCGTACTTGCGTGCAAAAAACTCCCAAACCAACAACCAGACGACTATACACTATATGCTGCGAATGGAACGCCAATATCAACATATGGAGTGAAAACATTAACTCTAGATCTTGGCCTACGGCGCCCAATGCGTTGGACATTCATACTAGCAGACGTACAACGGTCAATCATCGGAGCAGATTTCCTAGCCAAAAATCAACTATTAGTTGACCTACACGGCAGAAAACTAATAGATAAGCTGACCAACATTTCCAAGAATATACAAGCTATTTCGGATAATTTCCCTACCATAAAAGTCGTCAACACCACAGATAAATACCATACACTGCTGTTGCGGTATCCCGATATAACTAAACTAGAATCATTCAAATCGATTCCCAAACACAATGTGCAACACTATATTTGCACAAAGGGCGCACCCGTATATGAGAAAGCGCGACCCTTAAATCCAGCCAAATACAAATTAGTAAAAGAAGAGTTTGAACGAATGATGGAGTTGGGTATATGTAGACCATCTACTAGCCCGTGGGCAAATGCACTACACGTCGTCAATAAAAAAAACGGCGAATTACGTCCGTGCGGCGATTATCGTCGATTAAATGCAATAACAGAACCCGATAGATATCCAATACCAAGATTAATGGATTTCACATACATTTTAAGGGATAAAACAATCATGTCTAAAATTGACATACGACGCGCATACCACCACATACCCATCGCACCGGAGGACATTCCTAAATCAGCAGTAATAACCCCCTTCGGATTATTTGAATTCTTAAAAATGAATTATGGTTTACGCAATGGGGCGCAAAGCTTTCAACGCTTCATAAACAACGTCATGAAAGACACAAGAAATACTTTCTGCTATTTAGACGATATATTAGTCGCTTCCGAAAACGAGGAAACGCATTTAAAAGATCTTGATGAAATATTCAAACGACTAAATCAATTCGGCATAACAATAAACAGCGGAAAATGTGAGTTTGGCAAAAAGGAACTACTATTCCTCGGCTACCACGTCAGCTGCAATGGCATCAAACCGAACCAAGAAAAGGTAAATGCCATAACAGACTATTCGCAACCCGAAACTATCCAGGAACTAAGACGATTTCTTGGACTCATCAACTTTTACAGAAGCAGTATTCCTAAAGCAGCCGAAGTACAATCTGTGTTAGAAAAATACTTACACAATTCTAAGAAGAACGATAAAACTAAAATCGTGTGGACACCAGAAGCCACAGACGCGTTCAACAAATGTAAACAATTAGTAAGCGAAGCGGTACTACTAGCCCATCCAGATTCATCAGCAAATTTAGTGCTAATGACTGATGCTTCAGACAGCTGCATGGGAGCCGCGCTACACCAATCAATTAACGGTGAACTTAAACCACTAAGTTTTTATTCAAAAAAACTCACTACAGCTCAAACTAAATACAGTACCTACGACAGAGAACTTTTAGCGATCTTCATGGGTATTAAGCATTTTCGTTATATCATAGAAGGACGAAATGTTATAGTAGTGACCGACCATAAACCTCTTACTTTCGCCCTAACAAAAAAAGAGTCGAAATCCGATTCACCAAGACGCTTACGTCAACTTGATTTTATCGCGCAATTTTGTAATGAAATAAAGTACATAAAAGGAGAAATGAATGCTGCTGCGGATTTCTTATCAAGAATAGAGGAAATCCATTTACCTGATATCTTCGATTATGAGCTGCTGTACCAGAGCCAGATCGAAGATGCAGAGTTACAGGAGTTAAAAAATAAAAATAATTTACAATTTAAATCGATTATCATGCCATACTCGGAACGAGAACTAATATTTGAAATATCAACATCGCAAGCTCGTTTATACCTACCTACAACATTCCGAGAACAAGCTCTCTTATGTACTCATGGACTAAGCCATGCAGGAGTAACTGCAACAAGACGCCTTATTACACAACGTTATTTTTGGCCCGGCATGAACCACGATGTCGCTAAATTTGTACAAAAATGCATAAAGTGTCAAAAATGTAAAGTCCAAAGACACACAATTACACCACTTGGAGAGTTTGAAAATTCAAATCGATTTACTCATGTTCATATTGATATTATTGGACCATTGATACCCTCAGAAGACTTCACATATTGCCTCACCATCATAGATCGTTTCACTAAATGGCCTGAAGTCATACCCATTAAGGATATCACAGCCGAAACAATAGCAAATAAATTTGTAGAGCATTGGATTTCAAGATTTGGCTGCCCAGTAAAAATAACAACTGATCAAGGTAGACAGTTCGAATCTCAACTTTTTACACAATTAACAAAATGACTAGGCATAGAAAAAATCCACACTACAGCATACAATCCTAAAGCAAACGGACAAGTAGAGCGCATGCATCGCACACTTAAAGCATCCGTCATGTCACGCTGCGACAACTCTAATCAATGGGTGAGAGAGCTACCTATGGTACTTTTAGGTCTTAGATCAACTATAAAAGAGGACATAGGATTTAGCCCAGCGCAAATGACCTTTGGAATGCCTATCCGTCTACCAGGAGATTTTTTCGTACCATCAGAAGCACATATTAATGATGCTGAGTATACACGTAATTTAATGGAAACATTGGCTACAATACAATCAAGTGCAAGAAAGCAATCGGATCATAGAAAAACTTTTATACATAAGGATCTCGCAACTACGGACTACGTCTTTGTTAGAAGAGAAGTGAAAAAATCATTAACTCCACCGTATGAGGGACCCTTTAAAGTAATAGAACGGAACCCTAAATGCTATACAGTTCAAATAGGTTCTCGAAATGTCGTTATTTCGCTAGATAGGCTCAAACCAGCTTACGCTATTAACTACACACCTAGCAACGCGACCCCAGAAACAATAGTTTCTCAGAGCCCGACACTTGTTGAAACAACAATGCCACTAAGTAACCCAAATAAAACACCTCGGCTACCTGATGAAATGGGTCCGCCGAAATCTGATGTGAGAACAACAGCTCCAGTCATAACGAGATCCGGTCGCATGGTTAAAAAGACTGTGCGGTTTGATATTTGACTCAAGCTTATCAAGTGCTCACTATTACCAACAGCGAACAATATCGCGGTGATAAACAAAGATCATTCAGGACTACTCATTCACGCACTTGGGAACAAAGGGACTGGCCTATTTACAGCTACTCTACACTTCAACAGTCGGCATCTTACGCCAGCCGCGTAACGCACTCAGCAGGGGTGCCATGTAACCACTTGACATCGGCGGCGGTCCACAAAAAGTGTTCAAGTATAGTATAAACAGTGATTAACAATAACAAATGTGCAGTGCGCGTTTAAGTATCTTTGTTCTAAAAAGAGACCTTTTGTTTATCATAACATTAGCCACAGTGTACGCTATAATTACCATGAACTCTATATCACTTTAAGTATTAATATTATTAGTAGGAATCTTTTTATAAGATATTTTTTTTTCAATGTTTAACTATAATCAAGTTAGTTTGTATTTGTAACAAGTTTACAAACTTTAAATTTTTATTTTATATACCTACTTTTAAAATTATCTTATAATTTTTTTTTATGTGGGATGTAGATGTAGCGTTACCATTGTACACATAGCTAGCTACATGCATATTGTTTATGTTTTAAAGCTTATAAATACGTGACCGCGCGACAAATTTGATACTCTACCGTAAGACAGTCTATCGGAACACTCGCTCCTAGCGCGGTCACGCTAACTAACTGTAATAATTATTCGTTTTATGTTTAATTAAAAGAACACATTCAAATATAAATCTTATTATTTAGCAAACATCTTCCACACAAAATATACGGAGATCTAAAAGCTAAAATAACATACATCTATTCAGCGCATTTCGTTTGAAATGATAAGTGGGGTGGATTCTCCATTATAAAATGGGATACTCTAGTTTTCGCGAGATCATGAATTTCAAGTGTATTTTTGAACCAATATTGGAAGTTTCGCGTCAAAGGTATGGAAAGACGTACCGTGAGGTAATATGAAAATATACAGGCTAGGTCATGAGTAGATTATTGTGGGCATGTCATGCGAAGGGAAGAATGTCATGACGGCTGAAATGACAGCTAATAGCCCCTTCCCACCGGTGCGTGATATCGCGCACGAAGGCGGATCAGCTCACACGACACACCATGGGAACGGTTTCGTGCGCCGAGGTGCGCGGTAGCACAGGAGCCCTTTCTGTGTGCGTTGCCGTGCGTCGTCGTTGGCTGTGCGTGATGATCTGTAGAACCACGCACCGTAGGAAGGCAGCATAATAGAGGAGAGTGGAGAACGAAAACCTGTTGTGCTGACCCCACGTGAAGGATAAGGACAAGAAAATGTTGATGACCGACTATATAGAAAAGTTTTTACACTTCTATGACGTCACAAACAAATGGGAGCTACCAGATAAGACAGCATTACAAATATAACAGCGTACTCATTTAAAAAGCAAAAAAACGTTCATTTACAATGTTTAAAAAAAAATACAAAGTTAAAACCCAAAACAAACGAAGCACGCAGTATAAAATGGAATGCATTTAAATCGTCAGTTATTGGAACAGCATTCGAATATTAAAATTAATTCGTATGTGGCCAGTACGGTAAGGCCCACGACAGACGAACGTACGGCACGGTACGGTTGCGACTTGGAAAATCAGACGCGTTTTATAAAGGCTGTAATGCCAAATGTTGTTGGCTTGAAGTTTCGATGCAAAAAAGGTTATTAAAAAAAATAAGTGTATATAGTTTGACACATCTACTGTGTGGCTCAAATACGTGCAGCTGTTTTTGTTTTTTTTTTATAAATCGGTAAGCGTAGCTGGGTACATTTTAGATGTAAAATCGTAAGCCTATCAGATTTTTCGCCGTTAAGCAAAAATTCATTTTGTTTAGGTGGTACATGGCATCCGATTCCATACTCATACAAGATTGGTAATATCATCAGATTCGCTATAGAGCTCGAATTGCACGCACCGCATGTACACTCAGGGGCATAAACACGGTTGTATTCTGAAAAAATACGCACGTAAAATACTGCGTATTAATTCGTTAAATTTAAACTATGGGACAGAATTGTTTATTTCATTTCTATGTAGTTTGAAATAAAATTCATAAAAATATGTAGTAACAGAGTTATTTTATTGTTTCATCATCGACATTATCAGTCCACTATTGGACCTTAATAAACTGTCTCTCATATAAATTGTAAAGTCATATAAACTGTTGGCCTACCATGAACTCTGTCTGGCTCTGTCTCTGGTTCTAGTTTTGAGCCTGTGTGAGTGTTGACTAAATAAATCCTACGTCAAAACGTCAAACACACAGTATAATGCACTGGTGAGCACTCACACAGACTCAGACAGACAAACCAGAGCCAGAGACAGAGCCAGACAGAGCTCATGGTAGGCCTACTGGACTAGGTAGGTTTTACCAGGATTACAACCCACCTGATGCTAGGTGGCTACCGTCTGTAAAATCAGGAGCATTGTTTTAATGAAAAATATTCCGAGGGAAAAGCTTTTTTATTTTTTTAAGCCGTTTATGTTCGTTCATCCTTAAAATCAGCAGCATTGCGTATAGAAAAAAAAGATATTGCTTTTTTATTGACTTGACAACGTCTTATAATTCGATGGAGCCGGCTGCACGCACGAAAAAACATGACTCAAGCGGCATTACCTCGCTCTGAGGCGTTCCATTTAAGGCTTGAACTGCAAGCGAGAGCGCGGAACGAGCGACAAAGAGGCACAATCGGCCTCCGCGTTCGGGAGCGTTTGACATCTGTCTCTCTCCTACTTGAGTGAGCGATGCGTCCGCGAGCACAGCTCTATGACGTTGTCACGTTCAACTATCGTCAGTAAACCGCCTTTACAGACAACAGATTTTTTTAAAGCCTTTCATGTTGTTGTTCCTGTTTTTTTGCAGTGAAGTGTACACTCGCTAGTCGCGCTACCAATGATCGTAAAAGATAATAATAGGCGATAACGCGCGGTATGGAGCTCCAATATGGCCGCTCAAAATAATTGGCGGGAAATTACAAGCTGTACGGAAAATCTATACTTACACGGCTTTAATCATCAGGATTTTAAGTGTTTTTGCAATTATTTTTTGCTGCCTAGGTTTTTAATGCGTTCTCATAAGAAACCCTATAGTTTTGGCATAGATACGTAAGAATTTTTTTTGGTAGTAAGAAAACCTAAGGCAAAAAAAATAGCGGCAAGCAAAACTTTGCAAGCAAACATTTATGTTACGAGTTCGGCACATTATAGCATTTTCTGGTTTCACATAAAAAAATCTTGTCAAAACTTCAAGTTCCTAATTTAATTCTAGCAAAATACATAGTAATTTTACTAAACGTACCTATTTGTAACACTTATATACACAATCAATATAGATAATTTAACTATGTTCTCGCTATTTCAAGGCAAGGTCGTTTAACTCAGAGAGCAAAGCCGAGTTTGTTGCCTGTTCTTCTAGGCTTGGTTGCTTGAAACTGGCACCTAGACTTTCCTAGCTTTGAGACGTTACTAAGTCATCCGTGTGATACAACTGAACTTGACATGTGACTTTAAGATCCTTGATAAAAAAAGAAACTGAAAACGACCAAAAGAACTTCCCCACATCCGAAGTAGGTTAAAGGCGAACTCAAATGTCACTCCTACAAATCCCGTTTCTTAATTAACGTTTTACATTAACGTTCCGATTTTATTAACATGACATTTCAAAACTACCCTCCCTAAAAGTATTCTTTCCACTACTGATAATAAAGTCCAAATTCCTGCAACTCGAAATCCTAGAATACCTTTGGGTTGGTTTTTTTTAAGCAGAAGAAAATCAACCGTAATGTCTCAATTATAAGGTTTTGATTCGCAGAATGAGATGTAACTTTGCATACCTTTGGC
Source organism: Thera obeliscata (assembly GCA_947578465.1). Classification (NCBI taxonomy): domain Eukaryota; kingdom Metazoa; phylum Arthropoda; class Insecta; order Lepidoptera; family Geometridae; genus Thera; species Thera obeliscata. The sequence goes on from OX387913.1 coordinate 1,083,654, forward strand.
CGTGAAAGTACTTTGTCAGTAAGACAAATGTGCCTCATACATAGGTAGTGGTTCTTGTGTTTATGATGAGGTGATGTTACGCACAGATGTGACGTTTCATTATGTTGATGTGTGTATTTTTTACCCGTCGTAAATATACACACTCCAAGCAAAAGAGACAATCAGCTAAAGGCTTGCTTTTTTATAACGCTTTTATTAGCTTCACCTGTATGTAAGTTTGTATGTAACCTACCCCTTTGAGCTTGATTTTGTCCTACTTTGAACGATCAGATTTGATTCAAACTTTGCACACCTGTCAAAGGTCGATGACAATGCAATAATATGAAAAAAAAAAAAAAAATGAAAAATAAAAAAAAAACCTACTTTGAACGATCAGATTTGATTCAAACTTTGCACGCACCTGACAAAGGTAAAAAAAAAAATGAAAAAAAAAAAGTAAAAAAAAAAAATATTTTAAAAAACTAAAAAAAACGCTTTTATAACTAATTGAACTAAAAAGTTAAAAATAAAACTGAAATCAATTGAAAAATTTATATTATTGTACAAGAAGCGTGGGGGGCTTGATTTTGATTGTTGTAAATATTTTATCAATAGTTTATTATATCTGAAGTTATTATAAAAAGCACCCCACGCTTTTTTGTACAATAATAAAAAAATTTCAATTGATTATTACAGTTTTATTTTTAACTTTTTAGTTCAATTAGTTATAAAAGCGTTTTTTTTTAGTTTTTTAAACTATTATTTATTTATAAACATCAATGGTTTTTTTCTCTGACGTGAACGTGGAAAGTTAAGGTCAAAAGGCATTTTATTTAATTAAGTCACTTATTCTCCTCATCGTGTCATAGGTCTCTCAATAATTAGATAGCAACAAATAAATTAATGATACTTACAAGGAATAGTGATCAGATATTTTGTTGCCATAATTTTTCGACCGTTATACTAGTTTTACAAAGTGAAGTTCCTATTCGCCCATGTTTAGTACGTTATTAAGGCTTGTTGCAATTAATCCTTGCCAAAGATATGTTTTGTTTCAATTCGATTTTTATTGCAACTGATGCTCAAAATAAAGTAACTCATGAGTTGGCTTTTACGACATTTGATCCCAGAAGGGTCGATATTTTCGAATTTTTTTACGTGCCGGTTTTCTTGCGATGGAATCTCAAAGACGTGTCTGAAAATCTAGCTGAATCTGAGTGCCAGATTCATGAAAGAAACAAATATTTTAATAAAGATTTTCTTTTTAGATCACACTGTTTTTTTTCTCAATAAGACAGTATACTCGTACAAATGTAAGTTACACTTGCATTTTGGCGAATTTATGCCTTATATTACAATCTCATCTAGCCATAACATTTCATCTGTGACAGCTGACATCATGAATGCGAACAGAAAATTGAATTGCCAAGTAATTGACAAGAAGGTATACAGTACACTTAAAAGCGAAGCGTGCCGCTTATTACAGAAGCATTAATGTCAATGCACAGAAGCAAAGTCTTTGTAATCAATATCTATACCTTGGTGGCGATAACTTCTTCTTCTTAAATTGAAAATCTTAGCTCTTGTCGGGGTTTTGATGCAATTTCCTCCAATTAAGTCTTTCGAATGCGGCCTCCTTGACTTCCTTATACGACATGACAGCGACTTTTTCTTTTATCTGGCTCATGTAACTTATTCTTGGGCTTGCTCTTCCCCGTTTTCCTTCAACCTTTCCTTCAATGATGTTCTTTATGTAGCTGACAATCATGTCGTAGAAGATGTAAACCCTATAAACTAACATAATTCACGCCTTCAAATTACGCCATCTTCAAACGATTTTCTAAATTCATTATGGTTCTATAGCAGTTTAGTATAAAAAGCTGCTAAATCTGCTGTCATAATATCTATTTATTGACATGAAAGTGACAGTGACAAGAGACTTTTAAAGCCAATAAAAAGTGTCAGGCATTATGAATTATCGGTATATCCTCACTTGACATTGGCAAAATTGACCGAATGGACAGATGCCATCTAATTAAGAAGAACAAGAGTTTAACTATTTCGCGCGTTTATTGGTTGCGTCTATGGCTGGTGTCTATAAGCGACGGTGACTGATTACCATCAGGTGAGCCGTAAGCTCGCTTGTCTATCTTTTACGTAAAAAAAATCATCGAGAGTTGAAATATTTTTGAGTGCATGGTTGTCTGGATGATATCACATTTAACAATAAAGCCACAAATTGTATTCAGTAGGTCTACCACAAGCTCTGGTTTTGAGTCTGTGTGAGTGTTGACTAAATAAATCCTACGTTGAAACGTCACACACACAGTATAATACACTGGTGAGCTCTCTCACACTCAAAACCAGAGCCAGAGACAGAGACAGAGCTTGTGGTAGGCCACAGTATATTTTTTTATTTCTATTCTTAGTGTACAATATGGACACAATATCACAAGAATGTTATTAAGCTCACAATAATAACTTTTTGTCATTCCGGCCACAAATACTTTTACTGCCGGCGCTTCCTAAAATAGAAAAAACAATCACGAACGAACAAAACAAAACGAAGCTTCCAGAATGACTTGTGATTCTAATAAATCAGAGTAGTTGGTGCGACAGCGCACGCGCCGATTCGACGACGATAAATTGGGCGTTTTAGGTTCTTTTTGGACACATTTTGACCAAAATGGATTAGGATAAATTGGAGACGTGTATCGATTTTAAATTTTCCTTTTGCATTCGTGTTTAAGTGGCAGCGAAATGTCTTGTTCTGTTTGGGTCTGGCTAGTAACATTTGAAAGCATTGAAAATGTATTTACAAATATTTTTTTAGATTTACTTGTACACAAAACCCTCATGTACAAAATCTATAAAAGAAAGTCGTGTTAGTTACACTATTTATTTTATAACTCAAAAACGGCTCAATTAATTTGGCTGAAAATTGGTGTGGAGCTTAGAACTAGGGGACGGACATAGAATATTTTCTATCCCGAAAAAGTAACGGGAAAGAGGCAAGCGATGCCGCGGGCGGGCCCTGGTACATATTATTAACTACTAGATTTGCTTGCACACAAAACATATTATAAAATTAGGAAGTGATAATGCATACAATTAGTCAATTTTTTTTATATGTAAACTCTTTGTTTGTTTAGCACAGTTTGTAGAAGAATGTCCTTCATAAGCACTGTCAAATTTCTCAGAATAGGGTGCATACATATATTTGGATTACATTTTATGAATACTAGAGTGGAGACCGCGTTTAGGTAAGCGTAGTGTAATAGGACGCCCTCTGGCAAGGGGGGCGACGATCTGCGAAATGTAGCAAGCACTGGAGGAGAAGAGCCGAAGATCGGGCTCAGTGGCGCGTCTTGGGAGACACCCACGTCCAGCAGTGATAGATTGATAATACTGATGATGAAACACAATTAACTGCCAAAAATATTTTGAGCGAATGCCCAATTCTGATCAATATTAATTTAATTTGGAACTCGACTGAAAAAACAGCGAAATAAACGATCCATCAAGCAGGCCAACCTGCGTTGACAGTGATGTATGAATTTATTTAATCAACTCGCTCATTCACCCCAAAGAAAAGTAATTTGAAAGTTTGGAACTGCCTTGCATAGGAAGGTGTAGGCAGAAGTTTATTGTTGAATATTGGATGAGAAAGACATGATTCGACTGAATATCATATGTTGTGACGTGCTCTTAACGAGTTTCTAAATTCCCCCGATGCCCTTATGCCTCTGAGGTGCTTTAGCAGATCTGCAGATCTTATACAGGGTTATTCATTATTAGCTGCAAATACTCAGGAATTAGGTTCAACAAATAAAATAAAAAATATTATGAAATGTTTTTTTTTTAATTTTGATTTAAGTTTTTGTTTCAAAATTTTAATTTTATTAATTTCTTTACGGTTATTGCATAATGATTGCCCTGGAGAATAGGACGATGACCCACCCAGGCGGTGACTGAACGCAGAGTGTCGCTCACGGCGCGCGGGCGCGGATCAATGGTCAAAATAGGTCAGGCGCCAATGATTCCTTTATCGATTTTCTCGGAATTTTCATAACAAAACTTAAAAATTATCATTTCATAAATATTTTTTATTTTATTTGTTGAACCTAATTCCTGAGTATTTGCAGCTAATAATGAATAACCCTGTATAGCAGATCTGGATTTTATGAGACAAAATGGTTACTCTAGAGGCATTATCCAGGGAGGAAATAGGGTACTAAGTATGTATGGAGAGTCGCCTGTGTTGTACCCTCTTAAAAGTTTAAAGGGTTAGCAACGCGCTTGTGATGCCTCTGGCATTGCAGGCGTCTATTAGGCTACAGTAACCGCTTCCCATCAGGTGAGCCGTATGTTTGTTTGTCTACTTTGTTTATTGTTTTTTTTTATTTTATTTATTTATTTATTTATTTATTCTTAGACTCACAGTTACAATATTGTTTATCTTAAGCTATTCGATGTATTTTATACATTAACCAATTTGAATCTACATTATGTAAGCAGTAAAATAAGTAGGTAGGTACAAAAACAGTAATTATTATTATCTTTCTAAAGTTATGTTCGGCGAACTAATTGAAATAGGTAGCATATCAGGTTATCTAACTAGCATGCTAAATTTGGTAGGTAGAGGTACCTAGTATATTTAGTATTTAGTTTAATGCAAATGATAGACAAACGCGCTTACGGCCCACCTGATGGTAAGTGGTCACCGTCGCCCATAGACACCAACAACACCAGGGGTGCTGCCGTTGCGTTGTAGTGTTATTATATGTTATCTAGACTGTATCTACTTTTACCTACGCTTAATGGCAACGAAGAATAATAATTACTATAAGATAAATTGTATTTTCTCTATAAGTGAATTTGTAAATTCTTTTGAGAAAATCAATGTTTAAACCTACTTTATTGTATTAAAAAAAAAATACACGCAGCGTGCCAAGAGAGGTTTTTAAAATGTTGATCCCACTTAAGTTAATCTAGTAGATTGTGTGTTTTCTTTAGTTTCAAATTTACAATAGCGAAACGAACCTTGAATAAATTATGGTAAGTGCTTAGTCTGGGTTCAAGATGGCGTCTGGACATAGGTGGTATTTGAACGAGTTAGGTACCTGTCTGGACATAAGAATTTACTTTTTATGTATTGCAGAAGGGGCTTACTGACCTTTTTGTAAGTTTTAAAGGATAAGCGTCTAACGCACTCTAGATTTGGGATCAATTTGTTATTTCAGGTCACGAACTATGTTTTAAATGTTTTTTATAACTTCGTTCAGCCGTGAAGTTAAGTGAGAACAAACAATTATATTTACGCAGGACCAAGACTGGTAATAATAGTAAACTATTATTAACTGTATTACTAGTATAGTATTATCTTATCTGTGACTGTATGAAAGAGAGCTTTGCAGACAGCATTCGTGGTCTAGTGGTAGCGGCCCTGCCTTCCGATCCGAAGGTCGTGGGTTCAAATCTAGTTGTGTACCAATGAGTTTTTCTGTCGAAAAATTTATGTGCGCTATGCCAGTACTCTCAAACGGTGAAGGAAAACATCGTGAGGAAACCGGCGTGTCGTAGAACCTAAAAAAGTTCGAATTTACCGAGTACTTTCCCGAACGAGCCACACACAAAAAGCTCTACTGCTTCTCTTAGTTACTGACTGTACAATATTGTAGTCAGGGTAGGTCGTGTCAAGGAAATGAACCCATCTTAGCCTAACCGACTGTACATGTCCCCCTATATCCGCGAAAATTGACACGATCTGTCAGTCTGATCTCCGTCTCGTCTCAAATGGATATAATTTGATCACGCCACGTCTCATCCTCGCACCCTAAGTCATTCACTCAACTTTGCTTTAAACCTTCCTCTTGTTGCATCACTAGATCTTTCGAATCAGTGCGGTAAAAAGATTTGTAGTGCGCCAAAAAGAGGTCTCTTTCTTGCAATTAGGGCATGTTTTTGAAACTTTTATATTATGATATGTCACTGCAGTTTTTTTAATTTGATGAGGGTTGTCTTCAACCCAAATGGTGTTCTGGCACACACGGTATAGGACAAAAAAAAATCTTTGATTGGATTTTTGAATTGGAAAGAGAGGCTACCATTACACCATCAGTCTTCTGCGCCAAAAATGTTCAATATTACATTTAAAAAATGTTTCACTCAAAATCTGGAAATTTCTCTCTAAAGATGAGCTTTAGTTTCATAGGCATTATCTTCTCAGCTTAGGATACTGGGGTGAGCCATGAGCTCGTGACAGCAGTAATTGAGCGATCAGAGTTCGTCTGGGTTTCATTTGTACGCTAAATTAGCACCCTATCAATGAAATGTCGTTTTGAAGACCAAATTAAGTCTACAATTCGATTGAAGTTTAAGCGCTTTTTGGATTTGTGTAAGGCTGGGGTTACACTTTGATTAGTGCAGGTGCTTAGTGACTAGGTGTGGACAGCGACTGATTAGTGCAAGTGATTAGTGGGCTGTGTAGTATAGTGAATAGAAGCGTGTTCTATTTTTTTGCGAGTGGACTGCGAGTAGCCATTCCGCGCGCCCTCCCTTCCCCCTCACTCGCAGCGTGCCTGCCACTAAACACGTCTGGACAGGAGTGTTTAGCGTTTAGTGTGTAGCGTCGGACGCTTGTTGTTGTAAAAATTGGTAAAGTGGACCGAAGACACTCGCAGTGAATTGGACACTACTCGCACTACACACTCGTATTCGCACTAATCACCTGCGCTCACACTAATCAAAGTGTAAACCAGCCTTAAGAAGGAATAAGCACGGCTGAACTCAAACGGCCTGGTAGCTATTTGCTTTTCAAATTATTTAAAATGTTTGCGCTTACCTTACCCCCCTACGTAAAACCAATACTGTGGTTACTAATCCGTCTGCCAAGCGTATAGTGGCTAGCAAACCCCTTCCAAACAACATTTATGGGGAGTGACTAGTAACTTTCCAGCAGTGGGTATTTGCGCTAATTAGTTATTATCACCCATCGACTTAGACTTAACCTTCTCATATTTTAAGAAGGGTACTGCCATAAACAAAACATTTTTTTTTTAATCATTTATTTCAAGTTTTTTAACATAATGTGTTATGACAAACCTATAGATTTATAACTATTATATTCTACTGACTATGACTATTCTATACCTATGACTATTATAGAAGGAAGCGTAAAGCCCTGTTTTTAACCAACTCTAAATGAAAAATAAGGAGGTTCTAAATTCAGTTGTATTTTTTATTGTATGGCGTAACTTCGTCATTTATGAGCTGATTTAAAAAAAAAAAATCGTTTATCTGGCAGGTATTACTTCCAGATTGGTGTCAAATAAATTTCATCAAAATCTGTTCTGCAGTTTGTTCATGAAGTCAGTTTCTCAAGTTTTGTAAACTACACTTGTTAATAAAAATAATGTGACCCATGATACTTTGAAAAGTTAATTCAAGTAGATAATTAATGTAGATCCAAATTCCAACCTATAAAACTTTATTACCTCAAACCCAAGTGAACCCGCCAGAAATAGCTTGTTTACCCAAACGTCGTAAATCTCACTGCAAGCGGACAGACAGACAAATGCACCCTAAATTAAGTAACAATTTACATTCTTCAGCGGAGTCATGAGATGGATACCACATTTTACGACTATTCCTGTTTAGTTTCTACCAAATTAACCCGATACTTAAAAGTTTTAAGTATCGGGATGTTTGGGTAGAGGTAAAAAAACAGGCTTTTGCATCTATTGTAGATGATTTATATAGCGTCAGGGGCAACTGGTAATCACTCATGCCCCTACTTACGGGACGCTATAGTGCCTGGGACAGGATTTTAGATGGAATAGGCTTACCCAGCACCTATACCATCCAGACAACTTAGTCGGCCTAAAACACAAGAAAGACATGGTCAACGTGCGGAGCTGACTAAGCCGCGGGTTTCCTCACGATGTTTTCCTTCACTGTTTGAGACCACTAGCATTATGTACATTAATTTTTCAACAGAAAAACTCATTGGTACACGACTGGATTTGAAACCACGACCTTAGGATCGGATGGCGGTAGTGGTAGGCCAAAGAAAAGATGGATGAACAGTGTGAAAGATGACATGGATAAGAAAGAAGTGAATACAGAGAGATGACGGCTGATAGAAGAGAATAGAAGAGGAGAACATGTTGTGCCGACCCCACATCAAGTGGGATAAGGGCAGGAAGAAGAGACTTAAAGTTTTAAGTCATGAATTGCTTCTGTTTTTATCGTGTAGCTGGTTTTTCTAACCAGGTGTGGGGAAAGGATTTGCACTGCTTGAAATTTGACTTAACGATATTTTTAGTACGCTTGATGAGAATCGTTGTATTGTCTTTTACATAAATTAAAATGTTATGATAAAGTTGGTCCTAGCAGTCTGCGCTCGTGGCTCGAATTTGAAAGACGTGTCATGTCTAATTAAATCATATTTAACACAATTGTGCTTTTATTGAGCGTTCACAATATCCATCCTTGGTCCTTAGTCCATCCCTGGGTCTGACAAAGCGCACGGAAAGCCTGAATGCTTATTGTCATGAAAATACTGTTTGTTCTCATAGATTATTAACCCAAGATTGGCCCCGGTATCCGTCTTTAGTCCATCCCTGGGTCTAACAAACACACGGAAAGCCTGCATGATCCATCGCTTATTGTCATGAATAATTCTTCAGGTGACTTTGTTCTGATAGCTTATTTACCCCAGATTGACCCCGATATCCGTCCTTAGTCCATCCCTGGGTCCAACAAAGCGCAGGTAAACAGTGAGATGGCAAAGTTTGGAATAACAAATATTTGCGCCAGCAGCCGTGTAGGCAATTTGCTTTTAAGACTTAAAATGGAGCGATGTAATTTGTAGTGGAGTGGAACTGGCTTTTGTTCATGACTTTGTTTGCGACAGCTTTAAGGCCTGTGCACATCTAGCGCGATAGCTATGGCGATCACTGAAACGCTGTCGAATGCCGCTGTCATATGTGCACATGCAAGACTTTACTTGTCGATGCAACCTAAATTCATATAGGTTTATTTTCTGTAGGCAACGCAACGATCACGTCTTTGATGTTTTAGTGTCTATAGACGGTGACCGCTAACCATTATGAAGAAACCTCAAAATATTCCACAAAATTACAAGTAAGTGCGTACAACTCTTAGCTATGTAGTATTATCATAATTTTCGTACCATCTTTATGTGTGACGTTACATAAATATTTTGCCTCCTGATCAGAAGGTCTAAGTAGCTGAATGTCCAACAGAGCAAAAGATCTAATGAGCAGTAAGTCTTATTAGCAAAATGTCCTTGTAGCAAAACGTCTTTAGCAAAACGTCTTTTTAAAATGTAGTAGTAATGATAGTACTCATGATAGAAATAAAAGTATTTTTTAATTACATCTATTTAATAAAAAAATATCGTTTCAAAAAGCTGTTAACCTTAAATATTAGGCTTACTAAAACATCAAGAACAAATATCTTAAATAGAGATATTTGTGAGAGAGCACACCAGTGCTCTCTCACAAATATCTCTATTTGAGATATTTGAGACCACCAGGTCTAGTGGTAGTGGCCCCGCGCCTTCCGATCCGAAGGTCGTGGGTTCAAATCCACTCGTGTACCAATGAGTTTTTCTGTCGAAAAATTTATGCGCACTATGCCAGTTCTCTCAAAACGGTGAAGGAAAACATCGTGAGGAAACCGGCGTGTTGTAGAACCTAAAAAAGTTCAAGCAACACGTGTCAAGGGTCACGCAAAAAGGGCCCACCAGCGGCCTACTTGCGGAAAAACCTGCCCGCACATCAAGTGCGCAACTTAAACTTATCTCAAATAACTCACGTTAAAAAACATGGCGTGAATGTGTAATATGAACAAGCACTCACACATACGTCATCAGTCACACACAGTGATTGAATTCCACCGCCTGCGGTTCCCCGGGGATCGGTCAGCCATACTGATTCAAATAACTGGCTTAAACTGGATCTGGCCACTGATTAGGCACCGCAGTTCGGCTGGAAACGTAAACATTCAGGCGGAAAATTGAGAGAAGATATGCAGAAAAAGATACCTTTTCAGTATGAGGCTGAGTATGTCCATACAAAAACCTGAGAATCACAAAAACCCCAGATCATCATCTCATTCTCTCTTTAGGAGAAAAAAAAGAGACTCACTCCTACTCAAGACTCTCTTAGGATAGTTTTATTTGAGCTTTCGTGATCATGACACGTAATAATTATATCAAATATCAAACTTTTTTTTCTTATCATATTATTCTTTGAAGATGTTAAAAGGGAGAGTCAGAGGTACAATAAACATCATCATCATCATCATTTTCTTTCTCCAACACAACAAGTTTTCGTTCTCCTTTCTCCTCTATTAGCCATCATTTCAAATACAAATACAAATACAAATAATTTATTTCAGTAAACTTAATCTATTGTACATTTCTTGGGTTTGAAACTCTCTTTTAAGTATGGAAATACCTGTGTTAGAGAGTCTCGCTCTTCCGTAGTACATTCTATTATGACTAAGTAGGTATACTAAGCTTTAACGGATCTTAAAAAATAAAGAAGTTAAGTTAGACAAAAAGGTACAATTAAATTATGATAAATGTGAGTTAAAAAGCAGACGTGGGTATGTGTGTTTGTGTGGAGTGTTTTGGGTGTGTAAGGGTGTATGTGTAAGGAAGGCCCTGATGCACCAGACTCATAAGAGTCTGGGTAACAGGGCAATCCATCGTGTGTAAGTGTGTGTGTGAGCGTGTCGTGGGTAGGCCTCCATGATTCCCCCAGTCTCTTGAGAGTCAGGTTAGCACAGAGGGAAACCTACCCCGGGTTGTGTGTGAGGGTGTGTGTGTGGGTGTGTTTGTGTGAATGAAGTTTAAGTATCAGCATGTTACGTAACAGTTTTCAGGAGTCTTTCAGTTTCCTCATAGCCTAATTTCAGTAGCCATTCACCAAGAGATTTTTTACAATTATAATTATTCATAGGGTATATATTCAATATTTTATTTACAGCATTGTAGAGGTAGCTAGATTGTTTGGCATATTGGCGAGATGCATACTGAGATCGAGCAGTAATTACAGTAGCTACTTTATGTTTTATCCTCTTATTAAGATTTATATGGTTGTACTCAAGAGATCTATGCACCTTTAAAACGGTGTTTAGGATATAGAGCTTCCTAACTGATAGTAGTCCTGAGTCTTGGTACAGTAAGTCAGTGGAGTATTGGTAAGGCTTAAAATAAATAACTTTCATAAGAGACCTTTGTGCTCTTTCGATTTCCAGAAATTTTGTCTTTGTAGCTCCTCCCCAGACAGGTATGCAGTAATTTTGGATTGATTGTGCCAGAGATATATAGATTTGGTTGATTAAGTCTTTTGGTGCGACATGGCGTAATATTTTGAAAATCCATATTAATTTACGAACCCTGTTCATTAGATGTTCAATGTGAGCGTGCCAGGAAAGACGTTGATCTACTCGGACTCGGACTCGGACTCGGACTCGGACTCGGACTCGGACTCGGACTCGGACTCGGACTCGGACTCGGACTCGGACTCGGACTCGGACTCGGACTCGGACTCGGACTCGGACTCGGACTCGGACTCGGACTCGGACTCGGACTCGGACTCGGACTCGGACTCGGACTCGGACTCGGACTCGGACTCGGACTCGGACTCGGACTCGGACTCGGACTCGGACTCGGACTCGGACTCGGACTCGGACTCGGACTCGGACTCGGACTCGGACTCGGACTCGGACTCGGACTCGGACTCGGACTCGGACTCGGACTCGGACTCGGACTCGGACTCGGACTCGGACTCGGACTCGGACTCGGACTCGGACTCGGACTCGGACTCGGACTCGGACTCGGACTCGGACTCGGACTCGGACTCGGACTCGGACTCGGACTCGGACTCGGACTCGGACTCGGACTCGGACTCGGACTCGGACTCGGACTCGGACTCGGACTCGGACTCGGACTCGGACTCGGACTCGGACTCGAACTCTCGGACCCGGACCCGGAACCCGACCGAACCCTTACCCTTACCCTCATTTACCCTTACCCTCATTTACCCTTACCCATTACCCGACCCGGGCTCGGGCTCAGGTAAATGGAACGACGAAACGACGTAACGACGCATGAGTCATGTTTTTTCGTGCGTGCAGCCGGCTCCATCGATTTATAAGACGTTATCACGTCAAAAAGCTGCAAATAAAATGAGGCTTAGAATTCAGCCGAATTGTATGATAGAATCTGTGGTCCAACCGCTTACTAGTCGAATCGAAGGGTACGTAATTACCTACTTTGAACTTATTCCCTTTTCGGGTCCCTAATCTCTAGTGAATAATCATCAGATTTACGACTTATAAAGGGTATTTTAGAAACAATAGGTACATAGTTTTTGTACTTTTGTTTTTAGTTTTTTTTGTTTTTAGTAAAAAAAAATGAATGAGTTTAGTTATTTTCAAGCGACTTCAAAAAAAGAGGAGGTTCTTAATTCAGCTGTATTTTCTGACGTGACAACGTCTTATAATTCGATGGAGCCGGCTGCACGCATGAAAAAACATGACTCATGCGTCGTTACCTCGCTCTGAGGCGTTCCATTTAAGGCTTGAAGTGCAAGCGAGAGTGCGGAACGAGCGACAAAGAGGCACACTCGGCCTCCGCGTTCGGCAGCGTTCGACATCTGTCTCTCTCCTACTTGAGTGAGCGATGCGTCCGCGTGGACAGCTGCATGACGTTGTCACGTTCAACTATCGTCCAGTAAACCGACTTTACAGACAACCGATTTTTTTAATACAACTAGTTGATGGAGCAAGCATAATTATGACACAACTGATGTTAAGTGGTTACCATCGCCTATAACAAAGACTTGAGGGGGAGAAAGAGAGAAAAAGTACTTGAGGGAATTACACTGCAAATATAGGCTTTGCTGATGGCTAACTTTTTGCATTTTGCCTATTTTTCAAACTCTTATGGACTCAACTCAAAACTCAAACTCGCACGAAACCACAATTCTCAAACTTAAGAATTCAACTAAAAAGGGATAAAAGCGCTATGCCAAGAATCACATAAAGTTGGCTAGTTTTTTTTTCCTTTCAGTAGTTCTTCTACTCATGCATCCTTACAAATTTTCGTTCTTTCCAACTTTAGAAAAACTAGCTTAATTATTATAGGAGTCCATATGAAGCTAGACTACATTTAAACTCAACCTTTGATTCAGCAGGATGCATTTAGGATGCTAACTAAATAAATTATAGTTTAAAAAACTAAAAAAAAACGCTTTTATAACTAATTGAACTAAAAAGTTTTTTTTTTTTTTTTTTTTTTTTTTTTCATATTATTGCATTGTCATCGACCTTTGACAGGTGTGCAAAGTTTGAATCAAATCTGATCGTTCCAAATAGGACAAAATCGAGCTCAAAGGGGTCGGTTACATACAAACTTACAAGCTTACAAGCTTACAAGCTTACAAACATACATACAGGTGAAGCTAATAAAAGCGTTATAAAAAAAACATCAGTAGAGCTCTTTGTCAAGAGGTCGTCCGAAAAAGTACTACCACCATGCCTATATCTGCTGTAAAGCAGCATCGCTGTGTTTCAGTTGAAGATGAAAAGATAAATAAATATTGTGGACAATCCACACGAGACTACATCTGGCCCCAAACTAAGCAAAGCTTGTACTATGGGAACCAGATAGCTGATAAAATACTTATAAATATATTTTTGGTAAATACATACTTAGACTATACAATATAACACCCAGACAGAGAACAAATATCTATGTTCACCACACAAATATTTGTTCTCGGTGGATATCGAACCCACGACCTGCGGCGCAAGAGGCAGAGCTACCAACTGAGCTAAGAGGCTAGCCAAGATGAAGCTCACGTGTCATCTTGCATTGTGACAGTTTCCAGTACTTTATTTAAAAGTGCATTACTGGTGCGTGCATTTAAGTGCAGAGGTTCTACTTACCTCAAAACTTAGACCAAGTGATTATGTTAAGAGGCTCTAGGTCCCAACTTGGTCGGTTCCAGAATCAGCGCTGAATTCACAAGTTTATAATTCTTATTAAATTCAAACTATGGTCTGAATGTTAATTTTACAATTAGTTTGGAAGTTAGTACGTACTTCGTTAATTAACTTTGCAGTGTCGTTTTTCAGGTGACGGCCGCTTTCTCACATACATCAGTATGAAAAAATATATTATAAGTATTATATCATACAGGGTGGAATTTTGTAATGCCACCTGGAGGGAAAGTACTCTTAATACTGCAGATAGAAAATTTTACTCAAAGGAAACATTCCTTTATATTTGAATAGAAAGCAAACTGCATTCAAAGATTTTCGAAAATTCTCTTCTCCCACACCCGGGAATCGAACCAGCTAAAATCTGAAAAAAATATACCCTGTACTTTTATTGCATCGATCGTTAGGGTCAATTATAAGGATGAAATCTCTCTAACAAACATGATAAATTAAATGAAAGAAAAACCAGGAAATCTTAAATTAATTTAATTATTTACAAAAAATGGCAAACTAACTAATTATTTGCTCGAAATGGGCTCCATTCTTTTGGATACACAAATTTATTCTTTTAACGAATTTTTAATTTTGTATATCTGGTTCCCATAGTACAAGCTCAGCTTAGTTTGGGGCAGATAGTGTTGTTTGGTTTGTTCACGAAAAATATTTATTTATTCAAAATTCGAATATTCGTTGAGCATCCAGCTTGACGGAGCTGTAGCTCATAATCTGATTGGACGAGGTTCCACATATTATAATGGTCTTAATTTATCCCGCAAATCGATATATTCCAGAATCCTCCAACAAGATTTACAAATTGGTGGGGAAATTGATGGTTTTTGGAAATCCTCTTAGCATGCTGCAATTTACAGTCGGCTGTTTATCTGGCTACATACGCTATAATATTATATGCCCATAACTACGCTCAGAGAGAATGGTTCGAAAAGCGCGGTACTGGGATCCAGGCGGTCAGCTGCGATATTTGACAGCGATATCTGAACAACTGATAGCCGCTTCCCATCAGTGTGTGATATCGCGCACGGAGGCGGATCAGCTCGCACGACACACCATGGGAACGGTCTCGTGCGCCGAGGTGCGCGGTAGCACAGGTGCCCTTTCTGTGTGCGTTGCCGTGCGTCATCGTTGGTTGTGCGTGATGATCTGCAGAACCACGCACCGTAGGAAGGCAGCATTATACTGTCATCTAAATATATAAAACTCTTACGTTTCTGACTGACTGACTGACAATCAACGCTCAGCCTAAACCATAAGTCCTAGAAGCATGAAACTTGGAAAGTATGTTTATTTTATAGCATAGGGGTGCACTAAGAAAGGAAATTGGCAAATGATTTCCCTAAGCGGAAAAAAGAGGAACAACTTTTAAAAGAAAAATCAACGGGGCATAACGGCAAAGGGGCGAGCGAAGCTGCGGGCGTCCGCTAGTATAAATTATTATACAGGGTGTTAAGATTTCCTGGTTTTTCTTTCATTTAATTTATCATGTTTGTTAGAGAGATTTCATCATTATAATTGACCCTAACGATTGATGCAATAAAAGTACAGGGTATAATTTTTTCAGAAGATATTTTTTTTGGGAGAAGAGAATTTTCGAAAATCTTTGAATGCAGTTTGCTTTCTATTTATAAATAAAGGAATGTTTCCTTTGAGTAAAATTTTCTATCTGCAGTATTAAGAGTACTTTCCCTCCAGGTGGCGTTACAAAATTCCACCCTGTATAATTATGTAGTGTGGCCGCACCTTACGTACGTCGTTGCATCCTTCATTCATTTCTGTTGTAGTGTTGTTTACCCCAGTTAAACTAAACAGTTTAACGGGGGTAAGAATCATAATTCAATATAATAGGCAATATAACGGACATTTTAAAAACCAATAATAATGCGTTCAACTGAGAGCTAATGAATGAATTTAAATTATTGGCCAATTAAAATTCGATTTCGATAGGTACGTTGAAGCGGTATTTAAGCATACCCACATCATTGGAAACTGAACAAAAATGTGAGAGATTTTTTCATAAATCAAATAGTACTGGGCCCATTCCACTGTCTAGCTCCAACCCACACAATATCTTATACCTTTAAACGAGAAAATCTTGTATATATATACAGGGTGTGGCGTAAAGAGTGGATAATCCTTTACCTACGGGTCGGGGGCATCACAACTGTTCAGAAAATAAAAACATGTACCCAGTAAAAGTCCCACGGTTTTCGAGTTATTAAACATTTTCGAAATTTTCATTATTTTGTACTTCTGTCCATACTTTTCGATGCCAAGATCACAAATCAAGAAGTTTTCTCCATCTGTTTTTTTTATGGCATTCTTAGATAACTGTTCTATCAAATGCTAACTGGCATTGGTATGTCAAAGGTACAGTTTTTTTTTTAGAATTTTTTTAGAAATAAAAATGTGATTTGCCATTTTTTTCCAAAAGTTTGACCTCCTGTGGTTTAAAAAAAATGTATGGTCACCCTGAGTGACCAACTAATAAATAACTTGCCTACTTCATTGAGATTCCGAAATGGTATAGCACTTGGCAGTTTTAACTTTCAATGCAAAGAATATTTGTGTTTAAATAGGGTAAGGGTCATTTTTTCAAATTACAAGTAAGATTTTACAGCAATCGAATTTACTAAAAACAGAAAATAAAACAAATTAGATATTTAAAATACATTTATTACATTAAAATTTCTTACAACAAGTGCTCAAAATGGCTTCCACTTGCTCTTATGCAAGCCCTGCATCTTCTAATAAAAGAACGCTATATCTTGCGCGCATGCCCAGATTCAGTGATGGTTTGGGCCGCCCTTTGGATTCGTTCACGCAGCTGCTCAACTGAGGTAACAGACTCCTTGTACACCATCTCCTTAAGGCACCCCCAGTAAAAGAAGTCGAGTGGGTTGAGATCTGGGGACCGTGGTGGCCACAGAATGGTTCCCAAGCGCCCGATCCACCTTCGGTGAAACGTTTCGTCGAGGAACTGCCTCACATTACGGGCATAGTGCGCGGGGCATCCGTCGTGCTGAAGCCACAATCTTCTTCTGTCTTTTGTCTTCTTCTAATAAAAAATATTTGAGGAAAAAAACAATTTTAAGAAAACAACCGTTGGTCAATCTTTACAACAATATTATTTACATTGAAAGTTAAAACTGCCAAGTGCTATACCATTTCGGAATCTCAATGAAGTAGGCAAGTTATTTATTAGTTGGTCACTCAGGGTGACCATACATTTTTTTTAAACCACAGGAGGTCAAACTTTTGGAAAAAAATGGCAAATCACATTTTTATTTCTAAAAAAATTCTAAAAAAAAAACTGTACCTTTGACATACCAATGCCAGTTAGCATTTGATAGAACAGTTATCTTAGAATGCCATAAAAAAAACAGATGGAGAAAATTCCTTGATTTGTGATCTTGGCATCGAAAAGTATGGACAGAAGTACAAAATAATGAAAATTTCGAAAATGTTTAATAACTCGAAAACCGTGGGACTTTTACTGGGTACATGTTTTTATTTTCTGAACAGTTGTGATGCCCCCGACCCGTAGGTAAAGGATTATCCACTCTTTACGCCACACCCTGTATAATAAATAAATAATAAATAAATATTCTGGACAATTCACACAACACAACCCAGCCCCAAACTAAGCAGAGCTTGTAATATGGGAACCAGATAGCTGATATAATACTTGAATACATTTTTTTTTTTTTTTGTAAATACATACTTAGAATACAATATAACACCCAGACAGAGAACAAACATTTATGTTCACCACACAAATATTTGTTCTCGGTGGGGATCGAACCCACGACCAACGAATATATATATTTAGGATCTCGGAAACTGAGCCAACAATTTTCACGAAATTTACTATACAAGGGTTTTCGGGGGCGATAAATCGATCTAGCTAGGATTCATTTTTAGAAAATGACGAGAAGTTGGTGTTTTGCAATAATCAAACATAAACTCAATATACGACTGTTCCTGCCATCTATTGGCGATTGTGAGCAACTAACTGCAAGCTAGAAGGCGTTGTTAATTAAAAATAAGCCAATAAAGATACGACTCTTCCTGACATCTATTGGCAAATAATAATACTTTTTTTTTATAAACCCGAGCGAAGCTCGGTCATACTATGGCTCGTAGTTTACAATATCTACAACTAAGCAAAGCTTGATTTAGGAAAACTAGATAGATAGCAATTACTTTTGGTAAATAATACTTCCAATATTTTACATCCAGACAGAGAACGTCTGGTTTCATCACACAAGATATGTATGTTGTTATTGCTTAGTTTGTAGTACTGTTTGTTTTCCGAATAAAATAAAATAAAAATAAATAAATAAAATATTTAAAACTAAGTACAACAAGATCATCATCATCATCATTTCAGCCCGGTATCACCCACTGCTGGGTATAGGCCTCCTTCATTTTCTGCCAGCTTCCTCTGTCCTGTGCGTCTTTTGTCCAGGTGTTTCCTGCGACCCTTACTATGTCGTCGACCCATCGCGCTTTCGGACGCCCCAAATTTCTTCGGCCCGACTTCGGCCACCATTCAAGAGCAAGAGCAAGAGTTATCCTCTTGCCGGTGTAATGTACCTCCAGGTGTTTATTTTATGGGCAACCTCTTTGACCTATTTATAAAGACGGCGATCATCGCTTTTATTTGGCCTTCCCCTTCCTCTCTTTCTTTCCATATTTCCACTGATGATATTTCTGATAATCCTGTCATGTCGTGCAAGATGGCCTATCATCTTTTCTCAACCACTTTTATGAAAGCTTATAAACTTAAACATGTTTATTTTATTTCACTCACAATACCGACGGATATTTTTCCTCATCGCCCTAAATAAAAAACCCACTTCCGAACTGTCCCCGTTTCCGCGTTCACAAACGTTCACATTCTCCGAGTATTTTAATATTTGCAAGTTTATATGCAAAAATATGCAATAAGTTTGTAAATGAGAATATCCTTGTAACTTTAAATCGGCGATTTGCATTCTCGCCGCGGCGCTCCCTGGGAATTGTGCTTTTATTGTTGGTGGAGATACTGGCTCCTTGGTTGTGGGGAACACTGTGTACTGACTGTGTGTTTGATTGTGTGTTTGTTGTTTGAGGTCTGCGTCCGTAACTCTAAAACAGCACTAATGCGCAAAAGCATCTTTTGCATGGCTTCATCTGTGTTTAATAAACTACCGTTAACACTAAGAAAATTTCCGACTTCGTTATTTCAGAGGAAGCTGAGAGCAATACTAGCTGACAAATGTTATTACACTGTAAATCAATTTATGACGGACGACCTACTGACAAACATTACAATTAGTTGATTAGTATTTTTTTTTTTGTTTTATTAGTTTTTTTTTTCATTTCATTTACTTAAATTATTATTATTATTATTTTTTATCATTGACATTTATTACAATGGTGGACAAACCTTTTTTTTGTTAGTTTTTAAGCAACATTGTTAATTTAAATTTTACATGCCCTTATGGGCAGAATTACAATGGATCTATGAAAATGAACAATTAACAACCCTGTACCTATAATTCTGTAAATAAATCCACTTTGACTTTGACTTTGACTTTGCACCAGTTTTTTCTGATCCTGCAGCCTTGTCGCCAAGTTCGGTGAAGTTTACCGAGCACAGACAACTTCTGATTTCAATCATCTTTATCAGCCCGAAGAAGTCCACTGCTGGACATAGGCCTCCCCTACACATTTCCAGGAAGAACGATTCTGAGCTCTTTCCATCCATCGACTTCCCGCGATCTTAACAATGTCGTCGGTCCATCAACCAGCTTCAAATCTTTTTTCAAGGCTTGCAGCCAATAGATAAATAGTCAACTCTTGATTCCAATTGTTTGAATCTGGAGTAGTTTAAGCTCAGTGAACTTCATTGAACTTGGCGGTAAGACTGCAGAAGCTTGAAGTTTTTCGATAGTTAAGACTTTGCTTACATAATGACAGACATTAGCTGTCATTTTGGTCGACAGTTTTGCCAGTGTCAGAGATTGTAAAGTACATAATCACTTGTCAGAGCTCAACTCTCAAACAATGGGGCATTGTGGCTACATAACGAAGAAGAGTAAGAAAATTACGTGAGTTAGTCTAATAGATTTCAACAAGAATATTTTTGAGTGTCGAATACACAGACGTTTACTAGAGAATTAAGTCTTATTCCAGAGATGTAATGAAATTGCACCAACATTGGCTCGTTTAATCTAGACATGACAGCCGCCTAGATTTTAACTAAAGACTTTGTGTAAGAGGGATTTCGTGATTTTTGCTACTAATCAGGCGATTTCAACCAAGTGATTACACTAGATTCTGCCACCGGCTCTCCTTGCGCACATCTAGGGGCATTGCAATGGCGATTGCGATCAGACGAACTTAGACAGTTACGGTATTTGACAGCGATACACTACACTGTCTGGCTCTGTCTCTGGCTCTGGTTTTAAGTCTGTTTGAGTGATGTCTAAATAAATTCTACGTCGAAACGTCACACACACAGCATAATACACTGGTGAACACTCACACAGACTCAAAACCAGAGTCAGAGACAGAGCCAGGCAAAGCTTGTGGTATGCTTTCAGATCTTCATCGCAGGCAATCCAGGTGTATAAGGGAAGCCAATCCAGGTGTATGCTAGGATTAAGGGTTAAAAAAGCCTTTGTGTTATTCCAGTTATTAAATCATCAATCACGTATATTCTAAGTTTAATTATCAGAAATGATCTGAATTATTGCTATCGCTGTTAAAACTAATAAAACAGAGCATTAAAAAGAGTTGTTTCACACTATACATAAATAATACATTTTTTGATCAATAGCCAGATAAAAATAAAATACTTCATAAGTAATATTAAACTAATTGAGTTTTTCAAATCAACAAAAAGTAATTTGGGCGTGACAATGTTCGTAAGTGTAATTTAAAATACATTTTCTACGTTTAACCACAATCTATAACATAACGGTATTACAAATGATTAGGATCTGTGATCATTAGCAAGATAAAAGTAATTGATAATAAACAAACATTATTTAAATTAGTTCAGTTTATTATAGTAAATTGAGCGTTACAATTTTCCTTATGTAGTTTTACTTTAGTGTTCTACGTTTGCTATCATGAGTACGGCGTATACTTTAGCTCCTATCAACCGTGTCCTAAGAATATTCTTACTTTCCAACGTTAGGTGCAGTAACCATGAAATAGTCCCTTGCTACTCTAAGTTCAAAAGTATTGCGCTCGTCTTGTGCCTCTTTGTTATCAATACCATGTTCTTGATCAAAAAGATTGAAAGCTTTAGCAAGGCTAATCGCCATTACCAATTTCGGACCTCCATTCAAACTATTTACTGGTTCGGTTATTGCGAGTACATCTTTGATGCGATCTGGGTGTACAAAACAAGACACAGTTTTTTAGAATATATACATCTTTATAAACCAATTGACAGAATACTACAATCTCCTGATAATTTAGCTATCAGAGCAAAACTTTTAAGAATCTTTGTTGGGTTTACGGTCGCCTTCATTCTTATGTCAACGTTTGATTTCTACATTTGGTACATTAGCTATGGCTTGCTTTCACCAATTTTGTATTCAATCAGCTATGTTTACACTTTCATCAATTATATGCCGGCAGTGGATGCCATCTCACATATAATACAAATTGAGTATAGATTACGACCTATTGTCAGTGCTGTAGAAAGATATCAAAAGATTTGGAATATGGAAGACAACATGAGTAATTTCATGCATGGAGAAGAACTGGTCAATGTTTGGATAAGACCAGTGGCATTGAGGAATACCAGTTTTGACAAAGCGGTTAAAATTCACTCTCTGAGCAAGTTGTACTTGCTTTTGACCGATCAAGTCACTTATATCAACCAAAACTTTGGTGCTCGGGTAAGTAAATTATTCGAAGCGACGTTCTGGTTTTGAGTCTGTGTGAGTGTTGATTATATCAATCCTACGTCAAAACGTCACACACATATAATGCACTGGTGAACACTCACATAGACTCGAAACCAGAGGCAGCGACAGAGCAAGACAGAGCTCATGGTAGGCCCACTGAGTATGCTATGATTGTTTCTCAACTATTATCAGTATAAACTTTACTAGTTTTTTCTCTTCTGTTTCAGCTCGTACCATGTATACTAGGCCAGCTACTCTCGTTAATTCACTTGACAAATGTCATCATAAGAGATCTGATAAATATTGATGTATGTGTTTATACAATTACTTACTGAATATCATTAGCAGTAGTGCAGCAGTTTGTGTGTGGCTCGGCCGGGGAAGTTTTACCACCATGCTTATTTCTGCCGTGAAGCAGCATTTCTGTGTTCCGGTTTGAAGAGTGTGGGTGCTGGTGAAATTACTAGCACGTGAGACTAAGCCTCTATAAGCTTAAAGTTAATGGAAGCAAGGCACTGCATCGTTGAGAGCATATGGAGGAAGGAGGTTCGAGAGGGATAAATGGAAGTTTTTGGGGGAGACCCTTGCCCAGCAGTGGGAAGAAAGGGTTAGTCCCACGAACGTCATGTCCATACAAATGAGTAATCAACATTTTTATACATTAAGTTCCAGTTAACGCCTCAAAATACAGAAAATGAAAGTTCTAGAGGGTGTCCGAACGGACACCCTCTACGATGGAGTTAACGGATAACGACATGAAGCCGGCTTCATGTCGTTATCCTTTAACTCCATCGTATATCCGTTAACCACGTCGACATAGTTTAAATAAAAAATCATGTGATCAGTTAAAGTTATATAGATAATAATCGATAAGTTAAATGATCTTTTGATAATTATGCAGTAACCATAGTTAAATGTTTATTTTCTTACAGGTAACGGTGTATCCGTCATACCACTTACCAGCATTAGCCAACTTCTTTTGGCTGGTGCTGTCAGGGTCTATGCAGTTTACCACAGCTTACAGATGTGAACAGACTTACAAGCAATGCAAGAGGATTACAGACATTATCGACCACATCTTTATCAAGAATAGAGCTATTAGTAAGTAATATTACATTTGGGTCGGGTTAAGAATTCTACCTACCTGCGAAAGGGGGTACAAACGGTTAAAAGTGGTAGGGTTTGGGTTCCGATTATCAGGCTAGCACTCTTATTCAACGGAAATGCATTTTTTTTTAGAAATTCACTAATAATTTTTCTAACCTCAAATCAGTTTTATAGCGAAAACGGAACATTAAAATGGGTGATTGACAATCAAAACGTGGTCTTGTGGTCCCTACCCCTAAAATGTTTATAAAAATTGTGAAGCGAGCGAAGCGAGCCGGTGACCTCCGAAGCGGAACGAAGGTAGAGCGGGCTAGCTCCGCTCAGGGGCGACCTCGCGAGTATCTGGCTGAGCCATTCCAGATCCAAACACGGGGCACCCCGACTTGAGTTGGTTAGGTTTTTAAGTTTTTTTTTATATCAGTGGGAGTCAAACGCGGGGCACCCGGACTAGAGTAGGTTAGGTTGTTAGGTTTTTTTTATTTCTTCGGGAAATTGAGTTTCTACTGTTGCTGTCAAAAGGAGGGGCTTTTTACGCCTATTAAGCGACTTTAAAGTGTTTTGAAGTTAGGTTACTAAAGTCGGTTTCCGTTGAATGGGAGTGCTACCGGGAGCGGGGGGCTTGACTGTCCGCAACATAAATGTTGAAGCAAAGCACTTGTTGCTGACAGTAGGAACATCAACCATGATTATAGATTTCATTATGTATTTTACCTTTAAAAAAATCACCTAAAATAATGTATGAAGTATTTATTTAACTCGTAACTAAATGAAATTTTCATTTTATTTCAGATCCTGAACTGAAATCAGCCCTGTCTGAGCTCCGCGAGCTGATCAGAACAAGGCCTATAGTGTTCTGCACTGGGTTCTTCAAGCTCAACTACCCTCTTCTCTTGTCGGTTTTTGCTACTGTAGCCTCATACACTGTTATACTGTTTCAGAGTTCGCAATGAAGACCAAGAATTTAATTATATTATACAATAGAACAAGTTAAATGTAAGAAAAAAACAGACCTCAGCACATTGGTTGTAAATTTTTATGATGTTTATTTATGAAAACCAGTAAAGCAAACTTTTAAGTAGAAAAACTGTTGGGATAAATATTTTTTTTTGCTATGCTTTGTGCAATGTACACAAAATATTAAATTGCTGTTTTTCCTAATGAAACTCAGTGATTTTATATCTTTCATGGCAGAGAAAAGTTGTTTGACAGGTTTCAGTATATTTTGCATCTATTGTATTATGATTTATTTAAATTCTGGGGCAATTTCAAGAACTTTAGTACAATAATTCTTACTTATCTGTAGGTACTAACAATAGAAAGCTATCTCTTATGCGATCCACTAAAGACCTAATTTACTGAGAAGCTGTGGCCGTTATTTCCCGGCCGTTATAAAAGTGACGAGCTCCGGTGATATATTGTTCTACATACTTGAGAATGTTCAAGGGTCTATGCATAATACGACAAAGTCTATTTGCATAATACTCACATATTAATATTATGCATTTCAACAGGTAGCAATATGACTTTTGGGTGATTCGGAGGCTCCCATACATACAGACATGGTTTTTTGCCGTATATAATGGTACGGAACTTTTCGTTCGTTAGCCCGACACTAGGCCGGTTATTTGTTTAAAAAAAAGAAAAACAAAAGAAAAGTTACTTAGTTTTATGCCACACAAAAATTTTTTTTGGTTTTCATTTCATTTCTCAGTTTTGACGGTCGCCGTTTTTCAGGAAAGCTTAATGCAATTTTGATTGCCATTCGCCTGATGATAGCAACAATGACGCATCATGGAACATTGCACATTGTTGCATTTGTACAATGAGTTGCAAATTGCCAGTATTGGGGAAACGCAATGGATTAGGGACTGCACTGTTGTTTGTGTCACTAGTAATTTTTTGGTCTTTGGTGGGGTTAGTTTTATCCTGAATTTACTTGTGATGTAAAGGTATTGAAATTATGAAAGGTATAAAATGGAACCCAGTGGAAATAAAGAAGAAATATAAAAGAAGTGGAATTAAAGAATATGAATGCCATCAAACAAACTAAACAATTATTTTTCGTTTTTTTATTCGACTATGACGCCCGCTGGTTTGATAGTCAATTTAAAGTTTCTTGATCTATTACGTTATAAGCTTACTACACGTTTGTTCATTATGATTATGTGAATAAAACGCAAAATAAAAACATGAAATCAAAGCTTTGTTAAACAAAACCCGTGTTTTTAGAACCATTGGAATGCAGTATCGGTATTACTACTACCAAACTTAAAAACTACTATTCCAAAGTGCCTTTAATATAATTGAATGACGCTTATCTACGTGATCCACAATTTTTTTAACAAAACTAACCAAACTCTTAGAAATTTCTTGTAACATATTTTCAGTTTCATATTTTCCCTGGGGTTCTAATGTGATTTGAATTTGGAACCTCAAAATTCACATGAAAACTTTAACCAACATCGAAAAAGAAATATTGGAATTCGAAAATCGAACGGTGCTGGCCTGACCTTTTTATACTTTGGACAGCAAAATAATAATAAAAAGGTTTCAATATTGCTATAAAAAAGCAAGCAAAATGTTCGAATAAATGTATTTGAGCTGTTTTTCTTTGCAGAATGGCGATTAAATACTATTTTTAAAGTGTTTTTCTTTTTGGTAAAATTTTCAAAAGGTTTATATTTAGCCCGAGGACTAAACTCGGGGCAAACTACTTGATATCTGTAATACAAAACGAAATAATATTAACGTGTCTGCTAACAAATTGTCACAGAAAATTGTTTTCATAATATTATGAAGGCAATATCCAATAAGAGTCAATTCAAGTCAGCACTTAACGTAATATAAAAAATATACTATTTAACATGACATTCTATTTAACGCTAATGAAAATCGTATGTCAGCGTTAAATAGAATGTCATGTTAAATAGTATATTTTTTTAACACACTTAATTTCGAATTAATTTCAAATGAATAGTCTACAATTAGTCCTTTTGCGATTTTTAAAATGTCACTTTGTTATTTAGTTATGAATTTTTTAACAACAAATCTCAAATTTTCGCACGACCCGCTCTTAAAGTTTATAATGATGTTTCAGCATCTGGGATTTTAGTATTGGGGTTTCCATAATCATTACCACCTTAAAGTCCACTGTTGGATCTAAGCTAAAAAAAATACAACTGAATTTAGAAACTCATTTTTTATTTGAAGTCGGTTAAAAATGAGGGACTGTTTTCTGCATTCTATCTGCCTTATCTATTACTGCAACGGGAGGCGATAATGTACATCATGTTATTGTACACACTGTTATTACGATGCCAGTTAAGCCACATGCACACTGGAGCAATTCAAACATGATCATTTACTTTTTTGTTCTGGCACTGGATACTTATACCTTGATACTTTATAGGGCGGATCCGACTTGGATAGGTTAGGTTATGTTAGAACATAAAAACTACGCACAAGGCGAGCGAGCAGAGCGAGCGTGCCGCGGTAGCGGCCGCTGCAGTGCCAGAGAATGTTTTTTCCCAATAACCTCAAAGGGGCTGCCTGTTTAGTACAATTATTCATCGCTAGATAATAATAATAATAATCGAAATATTATTCTGCGACAGTGTACATGGGGCTTTACAATTTTCCAGTGGAAAAAAAGTGGCATCGTTTTAACAGTGCGTACATTAACTGGCCGTACATTTACCGGACTCGCTGCAACTCGTCTCGAGCAGTATTCGTCAAAGCCATCGTCGATTATAAAAAAGAACAACAAAAAATGCACGCAGCGGATGCAGTGATCGCTTTAACGAATTACATTGTAGGAATCGATCCGAAGGTTCCCATAGTTAAAACTTCTCATGCTATGGAAGTGCCCACATAAAAAAATGCTCTTATAGTCTTTCGTGTTCGATAGGGTTATGTTGGGACTCCAAAATGGCCACATACCCCATTCCACTGCATCTATAACCTTATAACAGTACGATTTGTTGGATCGAAAGCCGATTTCAAAATGGGATATCGCGTTTACACAGCACTTTTATAGTACGTGGAGCGTCGGGTGGGTGTGTGCTTAGACTCATTGTGGGGTTGTGGGTGTAATGTTTGCCCCAACAATTTGATTTCATTTTTATTTGCCCGAGTTTTTGCATGATTCGATTTGCAAGTTGAGTTTTCAGGTCAGTTTATTACTTTTATTCAGGTCATTCGCAGACCCTCAGTGGTTTGGGGTTGAAGGTAACCTTGTCCTTTTCATTTATTTGAAACCTTGCAAATACTACTGCGTAAAAGTTTAGATTTTATATATTTTTCATAAAAAATGTTTGCAAAATTTTGATACTTTGGTGGCTCAATCACGCCGTAACGCCGTAAGAGCTTGTCCGGGGCTAAGTATTTAGTTTTAAGTAAAATTCGAATACGATTTTTAATTGTTATAATGAATACATAAACTGAAACTGCTCGTCCAGGAAAGTACTACCACCATATTTATATCTGCTACCTACTTATCATTGTTTTTGTGTCTTGGTTTGAAAACTTGGCTGTCAATTTATATGCTTTGAACACAGCCAAATATATCTAGAGTGATCCAATAAAAGTTTTTAATCCAGGTTTTTAGGGTTCCGTAGCCAAATGGCAAAAACGGAACCCTTAAAGATTCGTCATGTCTGTCTGTCTGTCTGTGGCTGTGAAAAATGGCTGTGACATACGGACGGACAGAAGTCCGTCCGTATGTCACAGCCATTTTTCTCCAAAACTATAAGAGCTAGACTAATGAAACTTGGCGAGTAGATGTATTCTGTGAACCGCATTAAGATTTTTACGATAGTAGAATAAAAACAAAAATTTTGGGGGGTCCCCATACTTGAAACTGATACTAAAAAATGTTTTATTCATCAAACCCATACCTGTGTATTATCTATGAATAGGTATTCAAAAATGATGTTGAGGTTTCTAATATCGTTTTATTCTAAACTGAATAGTTTGCGCGAGAGACACTTCCAAAGTGGTAAAATGTGTCCCCCCCTCTAACTTCTAAAATAGAGTTGCGTTGGTCTAGAAAAGCCTTCTGCAGCTAACACGTCAGCAGTTTCCCATATGATAACAATATCATAGAACGTCCAGCTCAGTATAATCCGTCCATTCATCCTTTTGTTCGTAGTGCCCTGTAATTAAGTAATCCTTCTCTGTACGACAATGGACCGTATGGCTTCAACTGCTATCCTTAGGCCTGTGACATCACAAACGAAGGTAAAAAAAAAAAGTAAACAGGCCTTTGCATCTATTGTAGATGATTTATATAGCGTCAGGGGCAACTGGTGATTACTCATGCCCCTACTTACGGGACGCTATAGTGCCTGGGACAGGATTTTAGATGGGATAGGCTTGCCCAGCACCTATACCATCCTGACAGCTTAGTCGGCCTAATCCACAGGAAAGACATGGTCAAACGAAGGTACAAGCGAGCTATTTCGATCATCATCATCATCAGCCTGAAGAAGCCCACTGCTGGACATAGGCCTCCCCTACACATTTCCTGGAAGAACGATTCTGAGCTCTTTCCATCCATCGAAGTCCCGCCAACCATGGTCACCGACATAACTCGTAGAGTTAGTAAGTTGAAGTGGCAATGGGCAGGCCATATAGCTCGAAGAGCCGACAACCGTTGGGGAATAAAGGTTCTCGAATGGCGACCACGAACCGGAAGACGAAGCGTAGGGCACCCACCCACCAGATGGACCGACTACATTGTTAAGATATTAAGATACTTTTTTATTAATATATCAATATTTTATGGTCGAGACATGGACGCTCACTAAGGAAACTGCGTACAGAGTACGAGTTGCGAGGCTTCATGGTCCTTTGGATCCAGAGAGGTAAATCTCCGGAGGAGAAGCTTGACTGAATGGTTGCCGAAGTCGGGTCGATAAAATTTGGGTCGTCCGAAAGCGCAATGGGTCAACGACATCGTAAAGGTCACAGGGAACACCTGGACAAGAGACACAGGACATAGGAGATTGGCAGAAGATGAAGGAGGCCTATACCGGGCTGAAATTAAGCAGATTATGATTAATGTGTGAGTGACTCCGCCTTCTGATCCTCAGGTCGTGGGTTGTAATCCGGTCGTGCACGATAATTTTTCTTTGAAAAAAATGTGCGCTACTCCAGCTTATTGCTCTCAAACGGTGAAGGAAAACATCGTGAGAAAACCGGCATGTCGAACTGAATAGTTCGAAATATGTGTCAAGTGCACGAAAGGAGTCTCTTTGAGGCGCACTTAAGATCCTTTTACCACACTTAATTCTAAAGAACCATTGATGACACGATATGAAGGATTTACCAGCACGTGTGAAATCTTGCAAATGATTATCAAGATGATGATGATGATCTTGGTGAAAATAAACACTCATTTAATATCTTTCATTTCTGGCGCAATTACTCTGCCTACATGTCAGGAATACTGATACAAATAATATTAGTTATTGGTTGCCGATATTATTAACCTTTTGCCGGCACGAAGGAAGAATAATATTATTGGAACTACCTATCAGATTATGTAATACCTACCTGTTTAATGGTGGTAACTCAGCTTTTCGTAGGTTCGAATACAGATGGTAAAGAAAAATATTTTGTGAATATACCTCTGATTTCTAATTATTTTTATGTAACTAGCTGATGGAACAAGCATAATGATGTTACCCACCTGATGTTAAGTGGTAACCATCGCCTATAATAAAGCAATGACTCGTAGGTCACGCACGTCAGGAACGTGCCTTGATGCACTGCCTTACGTCCATCAACTGAAGGCATACAGATATTCAGCCTCACGTGCCAGTAACCAAACCAAACCTACCTAATATCTAACTTATCAATATTTATTTGCACAAAAAAACTTACAATTCAATAAATATTTACAAAATGTACAAAATACACAAGAAACAGTTGAGCTATCTGCAGACCGTTATAAATGATCTAGAGATAGCTCAACTGATCCAAATTAGTGCCAGACGGAAGTGTCCCTGTCATATCAAGTAGTAGTAGTTAGAAACGTCTTAAAGCTAATGGTGAGTCTAAGGCCGAGATTCATAGACCGAACTTTGACTTTACTTTGATGGAAAGTTCAACTTTCAACCTAAAATATATTTCATAGTTCTGTCAACCTCTTCTTTATTCAAAATATTGTTAGGAAACTTCGATAAACAAAGCTTACTTTGCGAAGACTGCTTTGCTGTAAAGCAAAGTGCGGTCTATGAATCTCAGCCTAAGTGCTAGTTCCACGCGACCAAGCTTAGAGGAACAGTCAAGAAAGTTATTCCTTGGTTACTTGTACTACAAAAGTCACTTGTAGCTTGATTACTGATTGCCTCTCGATACAATCCTGGCCTTCCTTTTGTGGTTCAGTACACCTCAATAAATATCTTCATTCAAAAAGCTTCGCGTATTCCCAAAGGCCATTGAAAACAAACAATAGCTCATGAAAAATCTAACAAACAAAACATTTCCAGCGTTTATATCAACTTGGCTAATTAATATAACTTCGGCGAGTGCTAACGACATTTTAATGAATATTCCGTTTATTTATTGGACATCCTTTGTGTAGTGTCTTCTTTGTTTTATCATTCTTGGAAAATAATATATTACGAGTAATAGTTATATTCAATATTTTTATCCACGGGCTGTAATTTAATGTGAAGCTTTTCGCACATTTCAAGGCCGACTCACATCTAGGTGATAGCAAAGGCGATCAGTTGAAACGCTGTAAAATATCGCTGTCATATAATTTTGACAGCGTTTCATCTAATCACCATAGCCATCGCCTAGATGTGTGCTTGCGGTGGTGATCAGTAAAACGACTAAATATGTCAGCGATATTTGATAGTTTCACTGATTGCCACCGTTGAACGCTTAAGGTCGGCGTTCATTTAGCGCGATGGCGATGGGGATCAGACGCTGTCATATTTTATAGTGTTTCACTGATAGCCATCGCCATAACGCGAGATGTGCGCAAGGCATAAAAAGGAAAAATAATGAGTTGTACACTGAAAGTCAAAGTTAAATAACAAAATAATAATTAAAATAATTTTTATAAATTCAAAATTACATGAATCAATTTTTTTATTCTTGTTTGAAGTAGGTAGTAGGGGTTTAAAAATAGATAGATAGATAGATAACTTTTTTATTTGGCTCAAAAAACACAATTAAGAAAATAAAACCACAGAAAGAGAAGAACATTGAGTAAAGGTACGGCTACACAAGAGATCATAAGAAAATAGGTTTGGGTGAACGGTAATCTAAAAAGCTGGAAGTTGAGTTTTAGGGGTAGTTTTTAATAAACTATTCCAAAGTCCAAAGAGCAAACAGCCGTTCTAAAATCCGTTCATAACCTTACAAAAGGCCAGGTCATTGCAGACAGCATTCATCCCTTGAATGGGCTTCAGCGCTCTCGCTATCTAAGGCATAATGCACATGGTTCAGCATGTTTGAACAGCCGCTGATGTGTGCCTGCCTAATGAGTCCCGACTTATCACGGGATCGTCTCATTGACGGGGATTTTGATGGGGTCTGGGTTAATGCGAGGTTTTTTTTGCTGATAAAGTTTCGTTGCTTTAGCATTTTATGATAATCAGTGTAGTAAAAATTTGGTTTATATATATTAACCGACTGATAGTCATTAAAATCTTCTTCGTCTTAAATTTAAGAGCTTAGCTCTTGTCGGGGTTTGGATGCAGTTTTCTCCAATTAAGTGTTTCGAATGCGGCCTCCTTGACTTCCTTATACGACATGACAGCGACTTTTTCTTTTATCTGGCTCATGTAACTTATTCTTGGCCTTCCTCTTCCCCGTTTTCCTTCAACCTTTCCTTCAATGATGTTCTTTATGTAGCTGTCATGTCGTAGAAGATGCAATAAACATTTTTCCTCTTCGATTTTGTATCGACTCCAGCATACGAGGGAGCAAATAGAAACCTAGTATTAATGGGATTTTAGCGCCGTGTATCACACTTTATTTTTCATTATGATTGCGATAAAATAAAAATAATCCAGTACAATATGAAATAGTTGAACAAAATGGGAGGGGGGGGTATTATTACTTATCAGCTATCAAATCGCTGTCATGTCGTATAAGGAAATCAAGGAGGCTGCCTTCGAAAGACTTAATTCGAGAAAACTGCATCTAAACCCCGACAAGAGCTAAGCTCTTAAATTAAAGAAGAAGATGGTTTCCATAGTACAAGCACAGGTGATTTAGGGCTAGTAGTGTTGTGTGAATTGTCCAGAATATTTATTTATGAAGTACTAGGGTAAATCAGCCAGTTCCACGCGTCTAGTAGAACCCACTCGGCCTCAAGTCCTAACTTGGGTCGTCCTAACGAATAATGTATATTCCTTAATACGCTGAGCCGACCCTGAAGCCGAGTTCATAGGCCGGGTCCTAATGGCTTAATGACTGCAATAAACATGACTGACAGCTTTGTGCCCTACTTAGCACGGAAATGCTCTGTCGTAAAATTTAATGCTATCAAACTCATCCCGATGGGGACAGAGAGATGAAGTGGCTTATCTGTGCAACTACGATTAACTTATTAATAGCTTTGGGTTTTCAATAACTTTACAAGTGGCTCGTAATAAACCAGTGTACCCCAATTTTGGTGTTTCTAATTTGGTTGCGTGGAACTGGCACCTAGATTAATCTAGATTTAAGACGTTTCAAAGTGATCCAATTGTGATTCAACTGAATAAATGCCTTTTGATTTGAGTGAAAGATTGTTAAGGCCACACTTAGGTCTCTTGGTTAATACCATGGACTGCGAAGCATGGAAGTGCTCCGATGTAAATCCATTAGCGGCCACCCACCTATCCAAAATGTTTATCGAGAAGCATATCGGTTAGAAATGACGAAGCAGGCTTCGAGCGTGTTTTATTATATTGAGAGGAACAGGCAGCGTCAGCATATTTGAAGAATTTTAAATAACTTTGATCAGTAATTTCTCATCATAAGTATTTTCATAATATTGATTTGTCAGAACGAGCAGCGAAGCCCGGCGTTATTCTAGATAATTCCAGAATGTTAAAGATTATTCTAGAACGTTAAGGTGCTCCTTAAGCCCCCTATTCCTTTTTTAAATCCTTATTTGATAGAATAGGATAGACATATAATCCTTTTCTAACACGTAGGGACTCCCAATGTGTTAGAAAAGGATAGTTATAGATTTCAAAACTTTTGCACCCCACGACACCTACTTCCATCAATTCCTATGCTTCGAAGCTTTCTAAATGTCCATCCCCACACATCAGTGCCGTGTCAGGGACGGGGCAGGGAAGTGTTTCGTCAGAAGTCTAAAAAAATATCAGTGCTACAATAATTTTTGAAATCGGTCCAGTAGTTTTTGAGTTTATTAGTTACTTAAACAAACAATTCCTCTTTTTAATATGAGTGTAGATAAATCATAGTTTGATAAAGAATTTAAAATCGCCTTCACAGTTTCATTGTTTGTTGTGTCCCAAATAAATTACCGATGATCATGGATAGTTAATCAGCGGCAGCCAATTACCTCAAACCTCAGTGGTCAATATTATATTTGAGCCCCGAATAATTTTGTGTACTATCGACTACACTATCATTATCCTGAAGAAGAACCGACAACCGTTGGGGAATAAAGGTTCTCGAATGGCGACCACAAACCGGAAGATGAAAAGTAGGGCGCCCACCCACCAGATGGACTGACGACATTGTTAAGATCGCAGGAAGTCGGTGGATGAAAAGGGCTCAGAATCGTTCTTCTTGGAAATGTGTAGGGGAGGCCTATGTCCAGCAGTGGACTTCTTCAGGCTGATGACGATGATGATGATGAGACTATTGGATGGCGATGGCGATCAGCTGATACGCTGTCAAATATCACTGTCATGTTTGACAGCGTTTCAGCTGATCGCCATCGCCATTGCCTAGATGTGCGCAGGCCTTTAGTCACCACGCTTGACAGAGATCTTCTAGAGCAGGGGTGCTTAAACGGTCGATCACAAAAGTATGTATATCTAAAAAAAAAGTATGTATTTGGTTCCCATAGTATACAAGCTTTGCTTAGTTTGGAGATAGATAGTGCCGCGTGGATTGAAAAAAAAGTTAGTGTTTAAATTAATGAAGTAAGATAATTAATAGATTCAGGCGTGACTTTGCGGAATTCCATTGTTAAACATAAACTAAGTAGAACAACAAATATATAGTACTAATCCGCTAATCTAATCTAAGTAAGTTAACTTAATGCAGACTTGTGTGT
Source organism: Thera obeliscata (assembly GCA_947578465.1). NCBI lineage: Eukaryota > Metazoa > Arthropoda > Insecta > Lepidoptera > Geometridae > Thera > Thera obeliscata. The sequence goes on from OX387913.1 coordinate 1,117,971, forward strand.
GCACCCCACGTAACACCTGCAAATCCTGCAAAGCGAATACACCTTATTTCGCTTTGCAGGATTTGCAGGTGTTACGTGGGGTGCACACACAAGTCTGCATTAAGTTAACTTACTTAGATTAGATTAGCGGATTAGTACTATATATTTGTTGTTCTACTTAGTTTATGTTTTTAATGAAGTAAGTTAATTAGAGACAATTTAAGCTTTTTTATTTATTCATTTATTTTAGTACTTTCGCTGACGAGCCCTTCACAATGAGTTCTACTATAGACGTCTAGATAGAAGACTCACCCTGTAGAAAGCCCCCAGTGAGCGCAGATAATGACATGCCCTGCAATAGACGAAGATTGTAAAGATCTGGATAGGAGCTGGCAAATGGGCACGCAATTGAGCTCTGGCAAATGTAGTTCTTACAACAGCGGGGTTGGTCATAATACGGTCGTATTACAGCGTTTTTTTATGTATCTTTCTTTTTTTAGTGTCCTTGTTTTTACTGGTTTGTGTGTGCTTATTGTAGTAAATAAATAAATGTCTATGTCTATTCCACAACAAGTACAAATACCTACTCAAGTACAGTCTACAACAGCACATAGGTTCAGTCACACGACCACTCTGTCAAGAGTGATACTATTCATTATCATCATTTCAGCCCGGTATCACCCACTGCTGGGTATAGACCTCCTTCATTTTCTGCCAGCCTCCTCTGTCCTGTGCGTCTCTTGTCCAGGTGTTTCCTGCGACCCTTACGATGTCGTCGACCCATTGCGCTTTCGGACGCCCCAAATTTCTTCGGCCTGACTTCGGCCACCATTCGGTCAAGGCTTAAGCCAGGCCGCACACCAGCGCCACATGCTACATGCATCGAACATTTACGTCGCCACAATCAATGCGCTACAATTCAGCTTGCTACAAATGTATGTATATGCGCACATCGAAAGCACAGTTGTAGCGTGGCAACGCTTTAAGAATGTCGACATCATCGTCTGACGACGACGATTTCTTGATGTGGCGCCACAAAAAACGAACGTGTTCGATCTTGAATTCGTGTAGCGCGGACAACGTCTCGCCACAAAGTGCGCCCCACCGGCCATCACCACGTCTAGCCAGGTGTCCTGCCCAACTCCACATGAGATTTACCACCCTGTCAGTAGTAGACCTATTAAGAAGAAGATAAAATACTCGATAACGGTTAACGGCCACCGCATCTTATAAAATACTTCCAGTACAATGTCTTAGCAATCTTGAATGTAGGCCAAAGCCATACGTATAGAACAAACCATAAGCTTAAGTAATCAGTCTCTGCTTTGCATCGTACTCAAATCACAGTAGACGTAGTCTTATTTTATGAAATGCACTAGCAATCATCAACAACGTTACAATATTTGTATAATTTACTATTAATAATAATATATTTGTATCTATCTATCTATTCAGCCTGTATGCACCTGCACTGCTGGGTATAGGCCTCCTCCCTAATACGCCACTCTCTTCGGTCCTGTTCCAGTCTCCGCCATTGCTGCCCAACTACTCCGACAATGTCATCCGACCAACGGGCGGGTGGTCTGCCTCGTGGTCGCTGTGCGTATATATTTGTATGTATAGTTAATTTAAGTGCATCCAAAAGAGAGGCACTTAAATAACTAAATCTATTTTTATGAACAACGGGATATTTATCATGATTTGGTTTAGTGAGTTTTGACTCCCGATATTTCGGCGCAGTTGCGTGCACCATGATCACGGTTGAACTAAAGTCCACGAGTAGGTAGGTAGACTACCCTCTTTCGCACTCTTTTATTGGTTTCAAAAGTTATGAGTATAACAAAATATTTTCACCACTCTTAGTTCGAAAGAACCAGAGTCATGAAGAAGAAAGATATTATATTAGTTTGCTGCCAGTTCTTCTGTAAGGCCTAATATAATTTATAAGAATTTATATATACAGGGTTATTCATAATTAGCTGCAAATATTCAGAAATTAGGTTCAACAAATAAAATAAAACATATTTATGAAATGATTTTATTTAAATTTTGATTTAAGTTTTTGCATCAAAATTTTATTTTTGTTAATTTTTTTACGGCTATTGCATAATGATTGCCATGGAGAACAGGACGATGACCCACCCAGGCGGTGACTGAACGCAGAGTGTCGCTCACGGCGCGCGGGCGCGGATCAAAGGTCAAAATAGGTCAGGCGCCAATGATTCCAAAGGATATTCTTTATCGATTTTCTCGGGATTTTCATAACAAAACTTAAAAAAAATCATTTCATAAACATTTTTTATTTTATTTGTTGAACCTAATTCCTGAGTATTTGCAGCTAATTATGAATAACCCTGTATAAGTAAGAATAATATAATTTAAATGACTTTTTCAATGATACACTGCCTGCGTTATAATACTAATTGAATTGACTTCATTTATTTATTTATTTATTATTTATTTAATTAGAACGGTCTTGAGACCAATAACACTAATAAAAAAAAAATAACAAATAGCTTTTAATTTATCTATTTTTTCAGACTTCGGCCCGCTTCCACTCCAGATATTGCTATGCCCTGAACATTAGGGCCTATTATGTATTTACTATTTTTAACTTTAAGACCTCACCATGTAACATAATAATTGCAATAAATAATATGAGTATGAGTATGAGTAGGCCAGTAAAATATTACACAATACTTGTATTTGGCTCAAAAAGCAAAGTCGCGTGCATAACAAAGTACCAACAATCCCTACACAATAAACCAAACCGTTTGCATACGCCTATCTCGCTTTTACATAACGCCTTATCAGTTCATTGCTCCCTACATGCACAAACATATTCAACCCTATTCTGTAGGCTATAAGGGCGGGTTTATAGTAAGGGTTCGTGCCAAGATTCCATGGAATAAAGCGATAAGTACGGGTAGGAAGTCTTGGCTTATTGAATGGCCGCACGCGAAATAAATGTAAACCAGTAAAATTAGAACTCTAGCATAGTAAACGGGCAGAAAATCAACATAAACAAATTATAAAATCACGTTACATTTGAATTTATTTGACTGTATCGAATCCAAGTTCAAAATTTATCTAAAGTTGTGTCACAAGGATCACTTTGAAACGTCTTAAAGCTACGTGAGTCTAGGTGCCAGTTCCACGCGATCAAGCCTAGAAGAACAGGCAACAATCTACGGTTTTTGTATGATTCTTTTACAAAACAATAGTAAAAATAGCTGTCAAGTTCCAGCACAGTACAACTCCAACTTAGTATACCCGATACGGTAGACATCCCAGACAGGTGCAAGCTCTTCTAATCTAGTCCCTTGTTTTTTCAAACCAGTGTGGTGATTGGTTTTAAGTGCGCCTATAAACATTTCACAAAAAATCTTTTTGGTAACGTGACAGAACTTGAACCCACAATCTTATTATAGTATATGAAGACCGGACCACTACCAGACCCGCAGTGAGAAATACTATGATAATCGCATACTTTTGAAAATATAAAAGTAGAGAGAATACTTTTTTAATAACAAGGTATTTTTTTATTAAAAAAAAACCAGTTTTTTTTAAGAGGAGGTAACGATAACTGGTGACCCCATTGATGACTAACATACTGCATTTTTTTTTACTATACTATTGCACTTAGCTTTAGGAGGAAATAGTGGACTTGCCCTAAATTAGCTTTAGTGAAGTGTTAACGTAAGGATAGTCTAGAATCCCAATAAATCTAGACAATCAGGGCATGATACCTAAAAACTAGAAACTTAAACATGCTAGAGCTACCATCTAAGCGATTGAGTCCAGAAAAATATTAACAAAATAATTATTCCTCCCTATTACTGAAAGTCGTGCCCGTCTTGAAATAATAAAAAAAACAAATCCAAGCTTTATTTGTACAGCACCAGCTAGCCCCAAACTAAGCAGTGCTTGTACTATAGGAACCAGTTATCTGATAATATTTGCATGTATTTACTTAGAACACAATATAACACCCAGACATGGAACAAACATAATTATTCATTCACCACACAAATATTTGTTCTTGGTGGGGATCGAACCCACAACCTACAGGGCAGAAAGCTGAGCTCCTACCAACTGAGCTGAGAGGCCAGTCAAGTCAAGTCTCAAGGATCACCTTGAAATACCATAACTGTAACGCCGTGACAAGATTTTTCCAAAAAGCCCTATCCTCGATTTGTCTCATGGCGACAGTTAACAGTTCCTTATCTAATTAGGCCCCCAAAAAGACTTGCCACAAGATTTTTATTTATTTAAATAAAAATCTTTTATTTGTACAAAAGATGAATTATTTTTGGAGAAGTACCCAGGAAGTAGGAAAGTTCTGTTTACGTTTTGAAGACTATTTTTTCCGAGCTGTAAAAGCATAAATTGCAAAACCAACGCACATTTATTTTTGATGTCGTTTGCCTCTTCAATTTTTAAAACAAAATCGCCAACTGCCGTTTTAATTCACCAACCGTCAGGTATTTTCAATTATTCCTGCAATAAAAGCGAAAAATGGTATTCCTTGCAACGAGGGTAGCGAAATATTTCCCGCGCCAAAAAACGGATCAAACAATAAAGTTTCGACACAAAGCAGTACCACAATACAACTGTCGCCATCTAGTGATGGACTGCGAACGTGTTCTGCCATCCGCGCCACGTATCATGATCAGACCTACTCATGAGGTATTCATGCGCTTTTTGTGGGCATTCTGACCAAAAAACAACAACTTTGTAGACCATTTTGTATAAGTAAACTAACACAGGCTATCTTAGGCTATGTTAGTATGTATGTAAAAGCATAATTATGTAATAGCAATTTTTATGATGTATCATAAAAACTGACTGGGTTTGTTTGCAAACTGAGTAACTATCAATCAACATCAAATTACAAGCGTTATTCAAAAGATAATCGGTGTTCAAGCAAATGCCATCTTTTTCCAACTGGTAATGACTAATAGTGATAGGGCAATTTTAAGCAGTATGTTACATAAATATCCGTGCACTGTTTTATGGTCATCAAACAAAACCCATACTTTTTTATTATTATTAAATTTTGGTAATTAAAATAAACACTGAAAATACTGATGTCACTCTGATGATGTGCCTAAGATACAAGTAAATACTGATGATATCGTAGTGTGATTTGTCGGGCAATGTTTTTGGATCACGTGCCCACAGCCAATATGGCGGCAAGACCCGTTACAGATGCAAATGTAACGAACGTCAACGTGGAGTTTGAGTGAAATGAGGACGTAAAAATAAATACCTATCTAGCGTGGGGAAGGCCACAGATGGGTCTTTCGGGCTTTTTCGATGGTTTGCACGGTGGCGACAGAACGCTTATTTTATTGGGCTACCACCACAAAACACGATTGTATACGTGTGTATAAGGTTGCAACTCGTACTGAAATGTATAACCTGGTAAAAAGTTCGCTACAAAAACATGCAATAAAGAATATGAATGACGCGGTTGTGACCCAGTTCGCTTTTCAAGTTCGTTATCAAAGCTTCAACAACGTTCTAACTAGAGGAGGCGTATGGTTTTACTGTTGTAGGTAGGGTTAAATAATACTGGCTCTGGCTCTGGTCTTGAGTCTGTGTGAGTACTCACCAGTGTAATACTGTGTGTGTGATGTTTCGACGAGTTTGTGAAAATTCCTCCTTATGCTAATTCTTACGAAAACACGATACCTTATTTTTGGACTGGTTGTGTGACGAGAAATGTATTTAATCACCATCAAACAATATGATTTAATATGTCATTTTTAGGGTTCCGTAGCCAAATGGCAAAAACGGAACCCTTATAGATTCGTCATGTCTGTCTGTCTGTCTGTCCGTCCGTATGTCACAGCCATTTTTCTCCGAAACCATAAAAGCTAGACTGATGAAACTTGGTGAGTAGATGTATTATGTGAACCGCATTAAGATTTTTACACAAAAATAGAAAAAAAACTATAAATTTTGGGGGTCCCCATACATGAAACTGAAACTCAAAAAAAAAATTTTCATCGAACCCATACATGTGGGTATCTATGGATAGGTCTTCAAAAATGATGTTGAGGTTTCTAATATCGTTTTTTTCTAAACTGAATAGTTTGCGCGAGAGACACTTCCAAAGTGGAAAGAAGTTGGTCCCCCCCCTCTAACTTCTAAAATAAGAGAATGATAAAACTCAAAAAAATATATATGTTGTACATTACTATGCAAACTTTCAACGATATTTGGTTTGAACGAGATCTAGCCAGTAGTTTTTTTTATACGTCATAAATCGTAAACCGCAATTTACCTTTCGATGAACTACAAGAACCTTTATATTATGTTACTTGATGCTACGGAACCCTTCATGGGCGAGTCCGACTCGCACTTGGCCGCTTTTTTTTAAATAATAGCCCTGCATGAGAAAAAGAAACACCAAGGTCTAAATAAAAGTTGTTTAGAATTAGAAGAGCTCTTTGTCTGTGGCTCGTTCGGGGAAGTACTACCACCATGCATTTTCTGTCGTGAAGCAGCATTGCCTTGTTTCGCTTTGAAGGGTGTGGGTAACGGTGAAATTACTGGCACTTGAGGCTGAACATCTGTATGCCTCATGTTGATGGACGCAAGGCAGTGATCCTAGGACACGTTTCTGGCGTGCGTGACCTACGCGGCAACATTTTTTTGGGCAGTCGTTACTGCTTAACATCAGGTGTGCCATATGCTTGTTCCACTAGCTAGTTGTATAAAAGGGAGTACAAAACGTAGTTCGATTATGTGAACAACATGTAAGGAAGCAAAAGTTTTGATCGAAATTGTGAGACATGGACTTTCAACATGCGATGCATAGTTTATCGGCATGCGAACTCAAAGTAAGTCGAAATAGTAAATTGTAACACAAGGACAGTAAGTGAGCTATTACAAAACAAGATCCTTTTTGGCACCCGTGCGCAAATGGCACTAATGGATCGAGTGCACCCGAATATAAGATGCAATTACTACTTTTAATGGAGGTAAGCATTCTATTTTACATCATTCATGCGAGGTAAATAAAACAATAACGATTAATTATGTTTGACAAAATTTAATTTTTAAAACAACCCTTATATATTTTTCAAAATTAATATGTACTAAAATATTTGCACTGGTATTTGCTAAAATAGTCCCAGACGCACAAGAATGCACACATGTCTGCGTGTCTACTACTTTTTTCAGCAAAAAGTTTTCATATAATTTTGTAAGAAAAGAGTTTGTTTCACCAAGGAGTTTTGCATAGCTTGATATGTAATTAACATTTAAATATTGAGCTTAGTGGGAAGGTAAAGTGATTTGAAAATGGAACGCATTTACAATGCAGTGATAGGAACAAATTATATAGTTTTTAACCTAGATAAACACAATTAATTAATGTTTTGTGTTCCTCGTAAATGTGTATGTAACTATAGACTTATAATATTATGTTTTCTAGGTAAAAACTTTTTTGACGTGACAACGTCTTATAATTCGGTGAATCCGGCTGCACGCACGAAAAAACATGACTCATGCGGCGTTACCTCGCTCTGAGGCGTTCCATTTAAGGCTTAAAGTGCAAGCGAGAGCGCGGAACGAGCGACAAAGAGGCACGCACGGCCTCCGCGTTCGGCAGCGTTCGACATCTGTCTCTCTCCTACTTGAGTGAGCGATGCGTCCGCGTGGACAGCTGTATGACGTTGTCACGTTCAACTATCGTCAGTAAACCGACTTTACAGACAACCGATTTTTTTTATAATTATAATGAGGCTTTCCATATTTTTCGAATAGTTTATCAAATCATTTCAAAGGGCGTTGAAAACCTAAGCAAACATAATTAAACTAGTTTACATAATAGACTGAAATTATAATCTGATCCATATATTGTTCGTGTTTACGAGGTGTTTGGTTAGAAATTACTTAGTAAAGGGGAATTAAATTGGGCGACCGGATAAGGTCGTTATAACTGTAATAAAACCACTGCCAAGCGTGAATAGTAGCCATTTTGAAATACAAATGGAGCTTGTTAACCGACTTGCTTAGCACCGAGGGTCAAGTTTGTTTTACCTGCGTCATTAAAAAAGTACGCTTATTGCCTTGAATTGAAATAATTTACTGGCTTTTCAGCTCAATTGGTAGTAGCTCTGCCTTCTGCGAGTAGGTCGTGGGTTCGATCCCTACGAGAAAAAACATTTGATCAACGCAGATGTTTGTTCTCTTTCTGAGTGTTATATTGTATTCTTAGTATGTAGGTACCTATTTACAAAAAATATATATAAGTATTTTATGAGCTATCTGGCTCCCTTAATACAAGCTTTGCTTAATTTGGGGCTAGATAATGTTGTGTGGATATTCTACAATCTGTTTTTATTCATTTCTTTTATAACATCATCAACCTGCTGAAGACCACTGCGGGACATACTCGTACTTATCTTTTACCAATGCCGTAGTGATACCTTCTGGCAAGTGCGATAGCTAGGCCAAGGCCATATTAAAAAAAAACTATTTATATTATACAAATTAGCTGATGGAACAAGCATATAGCCTACCTGATGTTAAGTGGTAACCATCGCCTATAACAAAGCATTGCCTCGTAGGTCACGCACATCAAGAACGTGCCCTACGATGCACTACCCTGCGTCCATCAACTTGAAGCATACAGATGTTCAGCCTCACGTGCTAGTCATTTCACCGACACCCACAGTACCCACACCCATCAAACCGAAACACAGCTACGCTGTTTTACGGCAGATATATAGGCATGTGGGTAGTACCTACCTCCCCGGACGAGCCTTTCACAAAGAGCTCTACTACTACTAAATAATTACTACTCTAGAATGGCAGGTGGAGTAGAACAACAACCAAATGGTGGCCAAGAACCGGCTACAGAAGCGTAGGGCGCCCTGCAGCAAGATGGATGGACGACATAGACAGGGTCGCGGGGCGGCAATGGTTTAGACTGGCACAGGATCGAGGTAGATGGCACAAACTAAGGGAGGCCTATACCCAGCAGTGGGTGAAGACGGGCTGTGGATGATGATGATGATGATGATGATGGGTTTCCTAGAGGCAGATAAGGTTATGGCTGTAAAGTTATACTTTTCTATTTATCTTTGGTTGTAGGGTAGCCCATCACATCACTCTATTCAATAAAGCGTATGAAGCAAACAAATTCTGTTCGATCAGCGCAGCATGGCTCAGACATTTGCATAGAAAGCGAGGCTTACCGAACCTTTACTAACAATCTGCAAGAAAATAGAATTGCGGATAAAACGTCTAGGAAATATGCTACAAAGTGTTGATTTTGGATTTTTCCTGTATTGATTTATTTTGATCAAATTGCAGGGTACATGATAGCGATTTAGAAAAAACTAGCATAGTGTCCATAAATTTTCCGAACAGAAAAACCCAAAGGTAGACCACCAGTGTACATACGTACATATAGTATCTTATACCATTAAACGAGAAAATCTTGTATATATTATATATATATAATTATATATTTAGGACCTCGGAAACTGCGCAAACTATTTTCATGAATTAAGTAGGTATACAGAGGGTTTCGGGGGCGATAAATCGATCTAGCTAGGTTTCATTTTCAGAAAAGACTCGGGTTAAAAGCTTATTTTAGCTATTCCAGATGCAGATGGCGCTGTTAGTAAGATCGAAATATATTAATAAAAAACCGAGCAAAGCTCGGGCATACCAGCTCGTATACGTACATAATAAGTGAGATATAAGTGAATTTGTTAGAATATAAAATTAGTACGCTAATGAACGCGACTTTTCGTGAACGCAGCTTGCGTAGCGCCATCTATGTTTGTTTGTAGTGTGTGCAAAATGTGTAATAAAGAAAGATGGCTACAGTAGTTATACAGAAGAATAAATATTATTAAAATAAAGAGTGTTCATCAATCCTGTCCTGCACTGCAGCCCCTATGTAGAAGACTACATTCCTTCTACTATAAAAGAATTTGCGTCAAATATATCGATTACCATTTCTGAGGTTAAACTTTGGTAATATACTTGTTCCCTGCGGCTTCAATCAGATCGCAAATGAAGCGAGGATCCGCTGCCTATTGACGGATGGTCTCCTCATACTGCTGAGAGCAAGTCACAAGCTGATGGTGGATATAATAAAACGGAGGCCCTTATAGATCGGTCACACTGAAGCGAACTACCACGAACTGCAATGTTCGTGCGAACAACATCGGCACACACAGCTTTACGTGTGTGCCGATCTCGAACCCATCAGCTTTACGATCACCACTGCTACCGTTAGGGCGCCATTTCGTTTCCACGATCAGTTCGCCATCGTAGCTCGCAGTTTTTCGCCGCAGTGTGGCAGATCGGTCCATTAGATACAATGCAGACTGACGGCCGTTCCCAATATTCAATATCTTGTGTACTTAAGATAAAAACAAATTGTCAAACAAACATTTTGCTAATTGTTTATTAATTTTATAGTGTTTACTACACTTAAGGAAATCACAAAGATTTTTATAATGTCCCAAAAGTTAAGAGCCGAGCGGGATTTGAACCCGCGACCTTCCCTTCGGTACGCGGTCGGTGGGAGGGGAAGGTCGCGGGTTCAAATCCCGCTCGGCTCTTAACTTTTGGGACATTATAAAAATCTTTGAAACATTTTGCTACTGAATAAGAAAAAGCCTGTTACTGAAAAAGTCAGTAAAACGACAGTTATACTGACTTTTCGATCTTTAAGAATGTATTCAGATTTGTGAAGCACGTGGCACACATTCATACACCTTCGCTTAAATTCGCTCATCTTTGTTCACCTTCACTCGTCTTCGTTTACATTCGTTCACCTTCGTTTATCTTCGACTATCTTCGGTCTCCAAGCTCACCTCTGCCGTAGGGTGCACAAACTACGGGAAGCCAGCCACTGAGTAAAGTCAGGTGGTTCACTAACCACCTGACTTTGATGAAGAGGTTATTATCAGTGATCCGCTATTTAACAGGTACTTGCACCAAACCTTTGGAAGTTTAGTTTTAGACAATGTTGCGGAACTTGTTGCTAAAGGAAGGCTCAGAGCAAATTAAATGGTACGTATGTACTTGTAGTTACACGTGCAGCACACAGTAGTTTTTTCGGTAGCTTCCATTTGTTCTATGGGACTGTGACGACATACACTTGCAAAAACTTTTGTATGCCTTTAGTTCCATGGAAAACTAGCCCATTTGTTCTATAGATGTATTAATACCTGGTAACTTCCATTAGTGGTCTAGACAGAGAGAGATGGAAACAGCTGGAGGAGGCCTTTGCGTTGGATGGACGTACTGAAATAGAAACTGATTTGCATTAAATTTATACTCATGCTCATATAATTTATTGCAATTATTATGTTACATGGTGAGGTTTTAAAGTTAAAAATGGTGAATACATAATAAATAGATTGATAGATCGATAGAAAATTATTTATTGCACTAAAACAAAAATTGCATTGTACATAGGCGAACTTAATGTTAGAGAGCATTCTCTTCCAGTTAACCTTTGCGTAATTCGGACATTCTTAACGGGTAAATTTAGGGCAAAGTAAATATTAAGAGTGGAAGCGTTCCGAAGTTTTAAATAAAAGCTAGCAGTAACTAACACTAACAGTGTTGTGCTGTGATATATGCTTGAATAAATCATGTTATATTAATAATGTTAATTTAAGTTTAGTGAATAAAGGCAATAATGAAAAACAATAATAAACTTCCATGGAAAGTATCTGGTTAATTATAATTTACTCAGTAAAAATCACTGATCTGTTTACGGTAGAAAGTTTCCAATCGAATCATAGTAATCGTACCACAAGCTCTGTCTGCTCGGTCTCTGGCTCTGGTTTTGAGTCTGTGTGAGTGTTGACTAAATAAATCCTACGTCGAAACTTCACACACATAATACACTGGTGAGCACTCACACAGACTTACAACCAGAGCCAGAGACAGAGCCAGACAGAGCTACTGCTGTCGTGGTAGGCCTACTGTTTTGTGGTAGAAAATTTCCAATCGAATCATCAGTATTGCTGACCAAAATTAAATACCAATCACGCATAACTAATTAAATAATTTCAATTTGAATGTATGTATTTCACACCGGTTTGGAATTTGATTTGTGGTTTTCATAATATTTATCACGAATTACCGCCTGTGAGTTCATTCGCGCTCGCTATTACGCTCCTCTCTATCCAAAGATTGACTGGAAGTGAGCAATAAGATCACTTAATGTATTGTACATTATTTTAGTAAAAAAATATTGTAACTTGTTTATAAATTTGTGGTGGGGGTTTGATCCTTGTCACCAGTGTTGTTCAATTTAGCCCTAGAACATATTATGCGCAAAGTAACTTCACTGACTGGCGGAGTGGAACTAAATGGGCAACACAAGGTGATAGGGTATGCAGACGACATTGCACTATTGGGGGTCAATAAGAATAAGGTGGCCGAAGCAGTCCGGTGCCTGGAAGAGGAAGCGGCGACGGTGGGCCTTAAGATTAATATGGAGAAGACCGAGTACATCCACATGCGACGTGCCAGAAACCTCCAGCAACGACGAGAGAACCTTAAGGTTGGCAACTCGATCTTCAAAGGTGTGGATAGATTCAAGTACCTAGGCTGCACTGTAACGGATACCAACACTAGAGGGGACGAAATAGACATACGGGTCCAAAACACACTTCGTTGCAGTGCGGCACTACACAAAATCCTTGTGTCCAAGCTTCTTTCCCGGAGGACCAAGATCCGAATATACAAGACCATTATTCGGCCGATCTTGATGTATGGATGTGAGGCTTGGACACTGACCCAGAAGGAAGAACACAAGCTTCTGGTCGCAGAGCGAAGGGTACTGCGAAAAATCCTGGGCCCGGTCCAACAAGAAGATGGATCCTGGAGGGTAAGGAAGAATCGGGAGGTCGCGGAGCTCGTGGCTGAACCAAATATCATCGGCGAAACAAAAGCACATCGGCTGCGGTGGTTCGGCCACGTGCTACGAATGGGGGAGGATCGGGCGGTTAAGCGGGCTTTCCTGGGGGTGCCAGTCGGACGGCGACCAGTCGGCCGACCCAGATACCGGTGGAAGGACGAAGTAGAGAAGGATCTCCGCTCTCTTCGAGTTTCCAACTGGCAAGAGGTGGCGCAGGAGAGAGACCGGTGGCGTTCTATTGTGTCGGAGGCCAAGACCCACTTCGGGGTTGATGCGCCGGGATAGTAAGTAGTAAGTAAGTAAGTAACTTGTTTATAATTACTCTTTACTGCTGTTGAAGCTGTTTCGGGATTTCGGGAATCAAACCCCCACCTCGCGCTACAAGCTACACAGGTTTTTAATGAAGTTTCAGCTAAGTATTAAAATATTAAGCTCCAATTAAAACTCAAATAAAACTGTTTTCAAAGATTTTGTTAAAAATTGTATTAAACCAAACGTTTTTATGGCCGAGGCATTATAGAAAGTTGTTTTACGATCAACATTTTAAATAGCTACTTTGCAAAGTTTGGAAAAGTCGTAATTTTATAAGTATTTCTCAAAAGATGGTGTCGATGAAACTGAAGAACTGTAGGCCTGCCACAAGCTCTGTCTGGCTCCGTCTCTAGCCGTGGTTTTGAACCTGTAAATAAAATATGACAGCAATAAAACATTTTATCTTGAAAAAAATTAGGAGTTACAAATCTGTAAATAGATGCTTAAATAGAAGTTGTAATGTATAAATAATATTAATAAGGATAATTAAATTACTAGCACGTGAGAACATCTGTTTGCCTCAAGTTGATGTACGCAGAGCAACACATTGTAGGGCACATTCCTAACGCACGTGACCTACGAAGCAATGCTTTGTTAAAGGTGATAGGAAACTATAAAGTTGAAATGGAGCTATTCAAATTTAAAACCACTAGAGTAAAAAAAGCAATACTCAATTCAAATTTTAGTTTCCACCCATCATTGTTTCGACAAAAAACAATTTTATAACAAAACCATCGTGCAACCACAAAACTATGATGCTGTAGAATACCTACTACAAATAAAAGTGAAAGAATTAAAGAAATTATAAAACAAAATTGAAACGTGGTTCGCAAAGTCTACATTCAAAAACCCACTCTATCGTTACTAGATAAAGTTTAAAACGAAGAAACTAGCATCAAAGTAAGCAAAAAGGACACCGCTGACCTGAAACTGGCACCAATTTAATAATAAAATTTCACTGAAGAAATAGTGCGGGAGCCAACAGTCATCTGTCGGCTTGATTTAAAGACTCACTTATGTCAAAATTGCAAAGTGACGCTCCAAATCATTAAAAAAAACCGTAAGCCGTTTTTTGTTGCCTGTTTCTTTTTACCGTTTTTGGCTTGATCGCGTGAAACTGGCACCTAAACTCACCTAACTTTAAGACGTTTCAAAATGATCCTTGTGATATAACTGAATAAAGATTATTTTGAATTTGAATCTATTTTGTCACCAGGCTTCATCTTTGCATCAGGTCGCAATTTATCTGTCGGCTTCCGTACTACAACCCTCAACCACAGAGTGAAGGTATAATCCTTTCAGCACACCAGTTGTTAATCCACAAAACGAAATGGAGTAGCCTTAATAATCCCTCTGTGACCTGCAAACCGGAGGACCTCGTAATTTTTCAGGCTTTTCAGACGTTTCTTGTTAAAATATCTGCCGACAAGTAGATTTAAATATATTAGATTCTTATGTAGTCTCTTGGGTAAATTTAATTCTATTTACCTGCTTTATTGCTGTCTTTTTTCAGGTGAATCACAAGGATCACTTTAAAACGTCTTAAAACAAAGTAAATCTAGGTGCCAGTTCCACGAGACCAAGTCTATAAGAACAGGCAACAAACTTATGGCTTGGTTCTTACCGATTTTTGTATGATGGTATAAATGGTAACTGCTTAAGCACTGATTATCTTTTGAGAGGCTGTTGTAAGGCCATGAATCTACAGGGCCAATCAAACTGACTGCAGGGTAGACAAAATATATGAGGGCTATCGTATCAAAAGCATAATATTACTTTATAGAAAGACAAAAGACCGCAAAAGACTGCAATTTGTATGCTCCAAACGGTCAAAGCGAAACAAATAAGTACTCAACGGACTTTTTGCAAACAAAGAATCCTCTTAGATACAATAAATTCGAAACCACTCACTGAGTACCCCTAATTACTGGGCCCGTATTTTGGTTTGATTCACAGTCTGGATGTTCAACGCAAAATGAGTTGTATTGCTTCGGTAATACAGTAAAATGTGCCTCTAAATAAAATCTCGTCAGTTTGCTATGTTTCAGCATAATATATGAGTATTTACACTATTTTAAAGTTTAAAGTACCTCTATAACAATAACTAAAATAAGAACCTAACCAAACTACAAAACGGATTTTTATGAAGTTTTTATGAGACTAATCTGAAAGATTATTTTTGTTAGTTGATAGAGCAACTATCGCCTTTAACAGAGCATGGCTTTGCATGTCACGCACACCAGGAACCTGCCCTACGTCAATTAACTTGAGGCATACAGATGTTTAGCCTCACGTGCCAGTAATTTCATCGGCACCCACACCCCTCAAACCGAAACACAGCTATATTGTTGCGAATTAGGCATGATGGTAGTACTTCCCTGGACGAGCCCTTCACAAAGAGCTCTACTACTACTAAAAAAGCTGATTAAATATAAGCTTTAGAATAATTTTGGAATTTGGTTGGTTTTACCCAAAAAATGTAAATACGTTATTGGGATTTTATAAACGTCAAAAACTGTGGATTTTGTTAATAAATAAAATAAACTAAAAATAGTAGTGAAACTCTTACTTTTTTTACTGTTAGCGTGTATTTTGCCACAATGAAAGCCTCACCTAAAATTTGTGAAGCGAGCCGTTGAAAGGGGTACAAATAATTAATCACCTTTCATGGGGAGTTTTACGCTCTGAGCTCTTATTTGCGTTTTCAAATTAGGTTTAAATTAACTTGTTTGTGGTAAGGTTTGTGGTGTGGGTGCACAGAGATTTAATATATAAAATTTAAAATGGGTCAACAAATGACACTGTCTACTCGCTTGGGTGCTGTTTTTTGGTGTTAAAACAAAAAGTAGGTATTAATAAATATAAATAAATATTATAGACAATTCACACAACACTATCTAGCCCCAAACTAAGCAGAGCTTGTACAATGGAAACCAGATAGCTGATATAATAAATATATACATTTTTTTTTGTTATTAAACAACCTTATTAAATCATGTTATTTAACCTTAACTTGATTTTTTTTTAAACATTCAAGATCACTTTTAGCGCTAGGGTAAGTCTTGAATCTTACATTTTATGAGGGTCCGGTGCTTTGGTTTTCATTCACTATCGTGTTTAACCAGTTATGCTTCCAAAGGTACGTTATCACCTACTAAAATAACCAATTTCTTGAACCTGTAGGTAAAGGCTCAGCCACATCAAGGTGACAAAGATCGCTGTACTGTCGCTTTGATGTGGCCGGGATTAGCACGTTCAACCAAACAAAAAATAAACAATCAAAAATTGAACAATACCAGTGATTCATATTACTATAATATTATTATCATCATCATAATTTCAGCCCGGTATCACCCACTGCTGGGTATAATAGGCCTCCTTCATATTTTGCCAGCCCCCCCTGTCCTGCGCGTCTCTTGTCCAGGTGTTTCCTGCGACCTTTACGATGTCGTCGACCCATCGCGCTTTCGGACACCCAAGATTTTTTCGGCCTGACTTCGGCCACCGTTCGGTCAAGGCCTTACTCCACCGACCATCACCACGTCTAGCAAGGTGTCCTGCCCAACTCCACTTGAGATCTGTAATATTATAAACTGCTTTATAATATTAGTATAGATATCGATTGATTGATTGTGATGTGATTGGAATGATGTGATAAAACGAAGGTTCATTCGTTCAAGGTAGGCCTACCACAAGCTCTGTCTGGCTCTGTCTTTGGCTCTGGTTTTGAGTCTGTATGCGTGCCCACCAGTGTATTATACTGTGTGTGTGACGTTTCGACGTAGGATTTATTTAGACAGCACTCACACAGACTCAAAACCAGAGCCCGAGACAGAGCCAGACAGAGCTTGTGGTAGACCTACAGATATTCTCACATATTACTAGTTCTCTGCTTGTACCAAAATTCCTACATTTCACAACCCCTACCTTTTCTTACCCCCGAAGCTTCCCCAAATCACCCCCGCCCGTGTCACAAGTGCCTGTACATAATAACATGTCTCTGGGGTGCGTTTCTGTAATTATGTAGACAGTGAGCTTTGGTTTCTCAGGAAGCGGCAACCGCTACTTAGCACATACTTCATCATCATCAGCCTGAGGAAGTCTACTGCTGGAAATAGGTATACCCTCTTCTTTGTTATACGTGAACACAAGGTGTTTGTTTTCTGTCAAGCTGTATTCTTCTTTCTGCCCTTACCCCACTTTATGTGAGGTCAGCATGTTTGTCTTCCTCCTCCATTCTTCTCTGTCAGCCATCATCTCTGCATTACTATACTACATAATAAAGAAAGCGAACTATACTCTAGATAGCTATATGAATTATAAAACTGCGTGGCTCGATGTCCCGGTCACTCTACCTATAGGAAGCTAACATGTCAATTTGCAATGTCTGTACCTACTATTTCGTATCTTATTTTTATATAAGCTGTGTAGATACTATAGTATAACTTTGAAGCGTAGCGTGTGCTGTCTTTGAAACTTTTGCTTTTGTATCATTGCATTGCATACGTCTGACTAAGTGAAGTGGCACCACACTGGAACTTCACTGCTATTATTTTAGACTATTTTTGATTTGTAAAAGGATCATATAAAAAAACGGTAGGAACCGAGACGTAGTTTGTTGCCTGTTCTTCTACGCTTGGTCGCGTGGAACTGGCACCTAGACTCACCTAGCTTTAAGACGTTTCAAAGTGATTCTTGCATCGTAATGAATAAAAAATTATTGACTTTGACTTTGACATTTACTCCTTTCTTATCCATGCCATCTAAGTATGTATGTATTAAAAAAAATGTGTTTAATTGATACCAGCTATCTGATTTCCGTAGTACAAGCTCTGCTTAATTTGAGCTAGATAGTATAGTGTGTATAAAAATAACTCTTACTTCGGCATTGAACAGTACATAGAAACTTTGCAAGTGCATTAAAGTTCCAGAAGTAGAAAATAACAGTAAAATAAATAGAAAATACTTAGAAACACCCCTAACACTCGTTAGAGTCGGCAGTTGGCGTAAAAACTTCCAATTCCACTTTATGTAGTCGGACGTCCTCACTTCGTACTGGAGTTTAACAGTATAACACAAAGAAACTTACAAATAAACAAATATTTACAAAATGTACAAAATACACAAGAAACAGTTGAGATATCTGCAGACCGTTACAAACGATCTAGAGATAGCTCAACTGATCCAAATCAGTAACAGACGGAAGCGTCCTCAAGACGCTGGCGGCAGTATAACAGTTTTATTATGAATTTTATTAGTTTTTTATTCAGTATTTTATAAAATATACTCGTCAGTAAAGATGGGCGTATCAACGAAAAACATTTAAAACAAAACTTTTTTAGTTAAGCAGTTAAATAAACTCACAGTGACAATTACTTTTCGTTTAGTGCTTTTTAGTTACCTGTTGAACTTAAACCTTATTTTTATCACAGTAAGCAATACTGGTTGCACAATCAATTGAAAAATATTATCTAACCGTAATAAACGACGACAATTTAACATAATATTGAATTTTTTAACCTTTTGGATATTATGTTCAGGTTATAAAATTATAATCTGCTTTTCGCTTCTTAAAAATTTTGTATGTTGAAAAAAGCAAACAGATAACTGTAAAAGCAACTTATGAAAGTAGTTGATAAAATTAAGCGTAATATAAACATACTAGTCTTAGGGCACCCTATATAATTTTACAGATATATTTTCAAACTGATATATTAAAACCGTTGTGCATTTTATTAGGCCAACCGCCATAACAACAGTACATAAATCAAACAGGTCGCCGATTTTAAACTATAAACCCTGTCTGGGACAGGACTTAAATTGACAAGGGCCGTATTTCATCCGGACGAGTTGACCCGGGCGTCCGAAACACTGGTGTCCAGCCGGGTCGGACACTGGACTGGAAAAAACATTATGCGAGCAAAATGGCTCATTGGTGACAATATAAAAATAAATAAATAAAATAAACATTACAGACAATCCACACAACACTATCTAGCCCCAAACTAAGCAGAGCTTGTACCATGGGAACATACTTATATACATTTTTTTGTAAATACATGCTTAGAATTCAATATAACACCCAGACAGAGAACAATCATCTGCCTTCACCACCCAAATTTTTTGTTCTCGGTGGGGATCGAACCCATGATCTACGGCTCAGAAGGCAAAGCTACTACCAACTGAGCTGAGAGGCCAGAGCTGAGCTGAGGTTTAGGTGTGTCATTTATGAACCGATTTTATATTTTATTTTGTTTTAAAGGTAATACTTCCAGATTGGTTCTATAGAAATTTTATCAAAATCGGTTCAGTAGTTTGGCCATGAAGTCAGTTTTTCAAGTTTCACCTTCACTTTGTTCTTCCATTCTCCCCTATAGCCCAGTTACATTATTTATAAAGACAATCTACTTAAATACATAATTACATATTCCACCCATCTTTGCCTTTCACCATCTACATTCATAACACCCAGTTTAACTTCACACTGTGAAAAAACATCTACTCACTTGAATCACAAGGATCACTTTTAAACGTTTTCAAATCTGGTAAAAATCTAACAAATGTAACGAACTCTTTTGAAACAAAGATTGTTTTTATAATGTCCTTAAAGTTAAGCCTAAAGTTTTGAAATAGTTTGTTGTCTAGAACTTTAAAGGTTCTAGTGATGGACTAATTCTGATTTCGCAAGTTCAGTTTAAATCGATTCTTTTAAACTTTTTCCTTGAATTTGGAAGATTTGTAAAAGTGATTCGCTCCACTCTCGATGTGGTTTGGTTAAAATTGGCAAAGACAATGTTGATAAAAATAAACGAAATATAGGTACGTGTAATATTGAACATGGTGTGTCATATATTAAATTTGAACGTTTGCTAATTAGGCTTTTTGCTCTGTTGGACATTTAGCTACTTTAGACCTTCTGATCAGGAGGCGTTCTGACTACCCCTTAAATAAACTCTGTAAGTACGTAACGGATCTGAGAGGTTATCTTCTGTATCTGTGAGTATAAAATGTGTGAAACAGTCAAACAATAGGCAATCTTACTGCTAACAGCATTTTATTCCAGGCATCTTTCATCTATTTTGAACCTTTAAGCCGGAAAATTTTCTCTGAGCAAATATTGTCTTTAAAAAACGAATATTATATATTTTTTCGCTTACCATTTATTAGCTGAGTATCTAATAAATAATTTCCAAGTAAGCTGTATCTTTACTGCATACAATAATCGTTTGTTATAATTGTTTTATTTTATGAATGGTGCTTATGCTAATTCTCATGTGAAGCACGAACAATATAAACGTTTCTTGTGTTAACAATAGCTTAAACCTAATCTAACCTCATTTCACATGTGACACACAGACGAACAAAACTGTGAATAAAAATCGTATTTTATTTACGGCTTTTCAAAAGAAAATTTTATATAACATCGCTCATGCAGAGGGAAAATAGGCTCAATTAGTTAATGATCAAATTCTTGAACAAGGTGATCTCTTGGAGCACCAATGCAGTCTTGAGGAACTGATTAAAATAAAAAAATAAAAATCTTAAGGTAGGCTGGCGTCAATGAACTTCTCGCTCGCTTTAACATTTTGAAAGATATAAGGGCTCTTTATTCATTTAATTTATTTAATTAGAACGGTGAAAGCAAAATTGTGTTTAACTTAGTAAAAACATCAATTTGATCCAATTTTCCAACTAAAATGGTTGCAAATACGAAAACTTGTAAATTAATTATTCCTGAAAGGGATAGTCAAAAGAATATGGGATTAAGTACCATCAATTTAGCATTAGTCCATCCATCGCCATTGCTAGAATACCAAATGAACCAAATTAAACAAAATGATAGACTAAACTGGAATGTATTATTCAGTTACTATATTCTTTATTTAAACAAATAAACTTATAATTTATACAATAATTTTCAAAAATTACAAAATACACTAAAAACTATTGAGTTACAAACGATCTAAAGATAGCTCAACGATGCAAACCAGTATCACGAAAGCGTCTTCAAGACGCTAGTGCCATTACCACGCTGAATAATGCGCTGCGCCAGATACCCACCAGCCCTTGGGTCATGCGTCGTTTCGATCAGTCGCTTAAACTACATTTTGAAGACCTGCAAGGCCTCGGTCGGTATTCAGTTATTTGAATTTCATCGTCCAAGCTTTGCTAAGTAAACGCTAGATGGCGTTATGTAACTATCATCAGTGTGTGTTAATTCTAGCTTCCCAATCAATTGGACCGTATATCACGTGGAGTTCTAACAAAAGCTGTTTATATAGTGAGCACGCCTTCCGCTAATAATTTAGCGTACTTAGCAACTACTACATGGATTGTACGCCAAATGAATTCAGATTAACGTTATTGTATTACAAAATGTGACGTTTATGTACAAGTTATAGTCTACGCGTTACCGCTAGTGACCTCTTGAGGTATGCAAGCGGCGAGATCGAACGATTCTCTAGTTGCCACCACAACTGTTAATAAAAACTAGTGAATATGGCTGAATCTTCACTTCCCCTCAAATCACTTGCATTCTGCAGGAGGTGACTACCAGTTAAATTTATTAAATTAGTATCATTAAATTTGTTGTGATATTTATATTTTAATCACAAAAAAACACTAGTTAATCGATACTATAGCACAGTTAACAACAAAAATTATAAATCGATTCTACGATCGTACGAGGGGAACCAAACAGGTGATGTATAAAAAAAATCGGTTGTCTGTAAAGTCGGTTTACTGACGATAATTGAACGTGACAACGTCATACCGCTGTCCACGCGGACGCATCGCTCACTCAAGTAGGAGAGAGACAGATGTCGAACGCTGCCGAACGCGGAGGCCGATTGTGCCTCTTTGTCGCTCGTTCCGCGCTCTCGCTTGCACTTCATGCCTTAAATGGAACGCCTCAGAGCGAGGTAACGCCGCATGAGTCATGTTTTTTCGTGCGTGCAGCCAGCTCCATCGAATTATAAGACGTTGTCACGTCAAAAAATTAACATGATTATTTTGTAAAGTCATGCTTAAAATAATATAACACCCAGATAGATAACAAACATCTGGTGAGTTCAAACCAAATATTTGTTCTCTTTAGTACACAATACTCAATAGATTTATTGTAAACACATGGTAAGTGAGGTGTTAATTTTACAAACAGTGGTAAAGTAGCACATAAATGAGCCCCTTTAGGACACTACAATAGTAAGAGGTTGGCAGACCGAGGTTTTTTATAATATTTATATTATTATAATAGTTATATTCGTTTAACGTTTATTATTATATTACGTTTACGTGTCATTTTATTAATAGTAATAGGTAGTAGAGATACATTGGATCTAGTATTGTTGTGTTGTTGTAATTTGTATCCAATCCCTCAATAATACAAGCCCAAAAGCATTAATCTAAATCCATTAACCAGTAATGTGCGACAGTTATAGTGCGCTATGATCGATTAGTGCCTCAGATGTGGGTTATGGAGTGCGGTCGATGTAAATACATGTTATTTATTACATAGAGCTATGTAAATCAAAATAAATGGGCATGGTTTTAATCACTGAGTACTTCTATCAGAATAAGTAGATCCGCTTAGAAGACAATCTGTGAAATGTATTGTTTAAATAAAATAAAAAAAAGGCCTTGTAGTTCGTCGAAAGGTAAATTACGGTTTACTATTTATGACTTATAAAAAAAAAACTACTAAAGTACAAGATCTCGTTCAAACTAAATATCGTTGGTAGTTTGCATAGTTAGATCATAAATATATTTTTTTAGTCATATCATTCTCTTACTTTAGAAGTTACAGGGGGGACACACATTTTACCACTTTGGAAGTGTCTCTCGCGCAAACTATTCAGTTTAGAAAAAAACTATGTTAAAAACCTCAACATTATTTTTTGAAGACCTATTCATAGATACACGTATGGGTTTGATGAAAAAAAGTTTTAGTTTCAAGTATGGGGACCCCCAAAATTTATTGTTTTTTTTTCTATTTTTGTGTAAAAATCTTAATGCGGTTCACAGAATACTCATCAAGTTTCATCAGTCTAGCTCTAGCTCTTACAGTTTTGGAGAAGTTTTAACATCATAATGGCTAAAAAAATTGCTGGATAAAAATAATAAACTGGGAATTTCATTAATATAATAATTATTTTAAATGTAGATCAGTATCAGAACCTTGCGACATTTAATATAACAAAGAAAATTTTCTTTGTTATATTAAATGAAATTATCCCAAGAGAGCTCTCGAACAAACTTTTAAGTTACACTTAAAGTTCCGAGCTAAAATAAAATTAACACTTAAATTCTCAATACATACACCTCTGGCGGACGTGAGTTGAAAACTAACAGAGCCTTAAAGCTAACGTTCT
Organism: Thera obeliscata; assembly: GCA_947578465.1. NCBI lineage: Eukaryota > Metazoa > Arthropoda > Insecta > Lepidoptera > Geometridae > Thera > Thera obeliscata. The sequence continues at coordinate 1,141,548 of OX387913.1, forward strand.
AAAGGATTCTTGTGGTTTCGTTAGTTAAACATTAACTAGCTTATTTCTGAAGTTGGCTGAAGTGTATAAACTTTAAAAATAAACTAAGTTCAAGTGTTGACTTTTGTGTCTGAAATTAAGATGTTTTATTGGATACTATATTTTGAGCATGATAATGTACAAAAGCACATGTGCTAAAAACAAACAATAAAGCTTTATGTCAAGCTTAAAAACTCAGATAATAATTCTTACGAAACAAGTCCCAAACAGAACTACGTTTTAACTCTAGGGTCTTATTAATAATCCTAGCGTAGCGTTGGACTAGTTGATCCGTGTTTTGTCTCTTGCATTGACATGCAATTGTCAACTTGAACAAATGTGACAAAACACGATTTAACTACTCCAGCGTTGCGCCAGGATTATTAATAGCACCATTAGAGTGCGCGCAAGTTGACTTTGCACGTGACTGATGGCAAAAAACATGAAAAAACTTTACTGGAAATACCTGATCACAAATATGAACTTGCATTGAACACAGTGCCAGTTCGACTTCCAGTCAACACATTCCAGTCAGACATACATTTCCAGTCAATTTTTTTTTGTTTTCCGTCTTTAGCCACGCGCTGAGTTAACTTGTGCGCACTCTATCAACAGTTCATCCTTCACTATAACAAACCCTATAACAAATCCGTGCCCTTCACCCTTATCACGAGTTTTTGGCGCTATCGACCCGCTCGTCAGTCGCTTGTCAAAATATTGACAAATTACTTCAATAACTTACACCGTACCTTCTGTTGGTAATAAAGTATAGGACGCGACTAAAAGTCGTGACTTTAGATATTAGACTATAAAGCCCGTCACACACGTAGCTATAATATCATCATCATCGTCATTATCAGCCTGAGGAAGTCCACTGCTGGACATAGGCCTCCCCTACACATTTCCAGGAATAACGATTCTGAGCCCTTTCCATCCATCGACTTCCCGCGATCTTAACAATGTCGTTGGTCCATCTGGTGGGTGGGTGCGTTTATCTACTTTGCGGCGGCAGAAAAACCGCTTTAGATGGCTTAAGATGGCGATCTAGATCGCCTGCAATGGCGATCTAATTATCGCTTTCAAATAAGTATCGCACTATCAACGTTCGCGGCAATGTGTACGGATGTATACAAAACCATAATGCTGAAACTGATCGACATCGCAGAGTGCCTACAATTGAGCAAGGATTTACGAACTAAGCACTTGGTAAATAAATGCTTATTTAGGGGCTAAATTCTAGGAATTCCTTTCCTGCCGGAAAGGGAAAACTATAAAACAATTTCTAAACACTTCGCAACAACAACACAAAGTTACTGAACTGACTACACGTTTGATAACACCTGGTCAAACTAACATTTCTCTCAACTCCACTAAAATTCTAAGCAATGCTAGCCGTAGTTACTTTGACAAGGTTCTACTTCCTTGGTATTTGAAGCGCGTTCAACAATGGAACTGAATCATTTATTTTTAAGCCTATAGTGCGCGAGCTTAAATAAATTGTAAGCAGAATATTACCTGCAGGCCTACAACAAGCTCTGTCTGGCTCTGGTTTTGAGTCTGTGTGAGTGCTCACCAGTGTCGTATGACGTTTCGATGTAGGATTTATTTAGACAGCACTCACACAGACTCAAAACCAGAGCCAGAAACAGAGCCAGACAGAGCTTGTGGTAGGCCTATTACCATTGAAGGTTGCTATTACCCCAGAGATTTGACCCCTAAAAGTTCTAAAAACAGCTGTAAGGTTCTTTGAAACCAGTGAAAGTCATCATTATTGTAAGTGAAAAACTAAAGATAGACGATTTTGATGGAGGTTTTTGGTCGACCTAAAAATTTTTAGCCACAGGATATTTATTGATATTAAAAATACATTGAATATATTGAAAGCTTATTTTTAGACTGGCCATTCAACTCACTTGGTATTAGCTCTGCCTTCTGCGCCATAGGCCGTGGGTTTGATCCCCACCGAGAACGAATATTTGCGTGGTGAACGCAAATGTTTGTTCTCTGCCTTGGTGTCATATTGTATTCTTAGTATGTTTTTACGACAAAAAATTTTATATCTGGGAACCATAGTACAAGCTCTGCTTAGTTGTGCGCTAAATATTGTTGCGTGGATTGTCTACAATATTTATTTATTTGAGTTTGAGTTAGTACAAGCTCTGCTTAGTTTGGGGCTAGGTATTGTTGCGTGGACTGTCCACAATATTTATTTATTTGTATTTTGTGTGTAGTAATTATGTTCATGATTGAAATACAACACTAATTCTGTATAAATCTGTAGCATGACACATATACCGAGCTCTTCCATTAACGTAACCCTATCTGAACACGATTTTCACCTTCATCAAATCATTTAAAATCCAACAACCTTAGCCTTTAGGAAATAAGGTTTAATTTCCAAAAGCTTATCGATTAGAAATATTCTGTCTGTTTTGAATTTGATGTTGCTACGAGTACAAACGGAAATAGTTTTAATGGCCATTAGAATAGATATCAAATTAATGTGAATGTGTGTCAAATATTATGTTGAATTAAGGCCTGCGTACACCGCAGCAATTCAATGGTAGGTTAATGGTAGGTCGCAAGCGATAGCGATCAGTGATGCGCTGTCACATTTGTCAGCGATATTTGACAGCGTTTCATTGATTACCATCGCCAGCGACCTAGATGTGCGCAGGTCTTTAAAATGGCTAGAATTAAAATTAGGTTTATTTGAGTGTTAAAAGGTTCAGCAGTGTTTAGTCCCTAAAGTTATAATTGATTAAGTGTTATAGGTTTGAAGCTCCTGGGCTTGGGAAATACACAAAAAAACAGCTTTTTCCTCAGTGTCTCATAGATCTAAATAAAAATAAGTACTATAATTTTAACTCACTACGAGTTAAAATTATGATGCCGGTAAACCGGCCTGCGTCTGTAGTATCTGTAGCATGAAAATTCGCGGGAACAACAGCGTTCTGCGCACCTAACTATTTGGATGGGTGACTTCTTCTGGCATTTACTTCGACTTGCTTCCATGTTTCGAAAAGAGAAACTGGGTGAGAATCAATTTTACCATAAGACCAATGTTTTAAGCTTTCAAATTCAAATTGGGGTGCCATTGAGATTTCATATTTTATTTTTGGCCCCGAGAAAATTGGTGACCTCTAAACTGGGTTCTAAAAAGGTTTTTCCAGAAGATTTATAACCCGATAAGCCCTTAGGCGTCCATTTGGTAATGGCAATGACCTATTTTGCTAACACTAAGCCAAATTACGGTAGCTTGACCTTAGAAAGACGAAAGAGACAAATCAAAAGAGAATAACGACATAATGGGATTTTGGGGTCACCAAAGTTGTTAGATATTATTGTATGAAATTTTATCCTACTAAAGTTTTATACTACCCCAGTTCCGAAAAAATCTACTATAATTATAAAATCTATGTTTATAATTTTTGGATTATTGTGGCTCAAAACTCAGAACTCAGTTTTAAGGGGTTATACTTCTATTACCTGCCACAACATGCTTCTTTTACAATTACCTGCATGCAGGTAATTCTGCAGGCACGTCTTAATTTACAGTAGGTACCTACTTCTTAATGTAATTTTCAATGAAAAAAATATTTTTGAAAATTATTTTATCCAGTTATTCGTGTTGCGTGATATGTGATATCATGTTTATTTATAAGAACGAAATACCAAATTATTTATCAGATAATAGGTAAAAGTATTAGAAACTTACATCATTTTATCGCCAGAACTGCTTTATTCTTTCATTTAAGCTTATCAAGCATTTATTTTGCTTTCAGCATTCATGAAAAGCGCGAATCAGTCTCGATTCTTTGTCTGTTAGTTGGAAAACTCATGAAACGCGAAGTTTCCAATGAAAGCTCCTACTATGGATTTTCATTCGTAAATGCATTGAAACGGGGGCCGTTTTCATTTCAACAACTTTTCTTTTTCTTTCAATGCTTATTTGATATTGTGCAAACATTTGAACGCAAAAACACGTATTCAATTTATATTGTATGAGGTCCACATTAGACCGAATGAAAAGTAGTTTTTTTGCAAATGGAAAGAATGTAAAGTAGTTTTATTGGAGTAAAATTTTTCCCATACCTCTTCTGACTGCTTCGACAAGATGCTTATAACAGTTACTTTTGAAACGTTACTAAGTTTGATAATGTGCCATAATTGTGTTTAAATACAAGAAAGTATTATCACAAACGTTAGACAAACAATAACGAGAATAGGCAGGGAAAATAATATTACAGTCTCAAAATGATCTAAAAATTTCAACAAAATAATTCTCAAAAAAGATGAACTCAAATACAAAAATGTCATGAAATAAAATCGAGAACTAGTAGTAACCAAAAAATGAAAACTCTATTTGTCGTCTACCTTTAGTTTTGAAATTGAAATCAACTTCAAAAGTAAACTAAAGGTAGTTTCACACTGAATTAAATAGATACCAGCTGAAATACCAGCGGTATATTTTAGTAATTAAATAAACTTCTAAGTTTTCGATACAGAGAAGTAAATAACAAAGTTTTGTTTGTTAATAGGTATATTAAATATTTCCAAGAAAAACTATTTTGAGGTCTCTTTATTCTCTGACTTCTCGCGATCTTCACAATGTCATCGGTCCATCGTTATTTGATTGGTCTTACAATTCTCAAAAATCAATGATCCATCCATTCATGGTTCATACAATATCTTCTCTTACATGCACTAAGCCTCCGCTTTTATGATGCGGACAGCCAAAGAGCAACAGAAATATGGCCCACCTAATGTTAAGTGGTAACCATAGTCTTTAACAAAGCATTGCCTCGCAGGTCACGTACGTCAGGAGCGTGCCCTGTGTCCGTCAATAAGGCATACAGATGTTCAGCCTCACGTGCGCTTCAAACTGAAACACAGCGATGCTGCTTCCATTTGGTTGCATGCACAGTGTACCTAATTATAGTAGTGGAATATTTTAATTATCATCATCATCAGCCTGAAGAAGTCCACTGCTGGACATAGGCCTCCCCTACACATTTCCAGGAAGAACGATTCTGAGCTCTTTCCATCCACCGATCTTAACAATGTCGTCGGTCTATCTATTGGGTGGGCGCCCTACGCTTCGTCTTCCGGTTCGTGGTCGCCATTCGAGATTCTTTATTCCCCAGCGGTTGTCGGTTCTTCGCCTTCGAGGAATATAATATCCCGTCCTAATTAATTTAATAAATAAATTATTCTGCCATTTTATATTTCTAGCCAGTATTTAGCCCCTCGCTGAGCACTAAATTCATTTCCGCAAACCACAACCGAGAAAAGACGTAGCTTTGATATACCAGAGTTGGGAAGTAATTATAAGTGTTGAATTCAATTATAAGGGTTGCTGGTTGCGTTTCGAGAATATTTAGAGCATTTGGACAAGGTGGAGTTTGTTGGAAGATAATTTGTTATGGAGTGTACCTTTAGTACACCAGTACAATATATAAGCATCATATACTCGTAGTACCTCTTTAGGTACCTATATTACAAAAATCAAGGTTTTTAGCTACCTTATGGTTCTGTAATAAGTTCTGCCATATTTATGTATGTTTATTATGTATGGGTATTTTGAATGTTTTTTTCTTCTCTTTTATCAAAATTATAATCGGCTTTAGAAATTACATCTTTATAGTTTGATTTTTGCCTAGTTAGTGTAGTGGTAGAGTCTGTGACATTGCCAAACCGGCTTTGTCGGAAGACCAGCGTTGGTTGCTAGCCAACCAACATCTATTCTGCTGAAGATGTCTGTTTTGCGACGCACAAAGCTCACCTCTGCGTATTTTAGTAGTTAAATGATGAGTAAGTAGTTAAGTTTAAATTGCTAGTGTGAGTTTTTTTTCGCAAACAAATATTTTTCTTTCTGTCCTTCTATCTTTTTTTTCAAACAGTGTGGCTAGAAGAGTGATGAGTATAAATGTGAATGGATATGTCAGCAGAGGTGGAACAAAGCAAACATGCATGAACTGTGTGAAAGATGACATGGGTAAAAGAGGAGTGAATGCAGAGATGACGGCTGAGAGAAGAGCATGGAGAAGGCAGACAGGCGCTGGATTTTGTCCGTGTGAAGGTAGCTGCGTAATCGGTGTTCGTTGTGATCCTTTCTAAACGATAGATAGAATAGAAAGATAGAAAACACTTTATTGCACACCACATAAAACTAACAAGGGAATACAGAAAAACATCAAAGTGGAATACAATGGGCAGTCTTATCACTAAAAGCGATCTCTTCCAGACAACCTTGATGAATGCCTAACTTCAAAGGGATAAAGATCCAATGCGCGCACTGTAGACTATATAGAGTATAATATTAAGATAGTATACATCTAAGCATGATTACCATTACATTTGTATATGCCTGTGAAACTACAAAGTCATACTTATTTTGTAAAAGAATCATAAAAACCTGCTGGGCAATTTCGCAATTTTTCTTAACTAGCATCTACAACACAATACTATTACTAGGTACTATCCCGAAGTGTTCCACTGTTTGGCAAAGGCTTCCCCCCCAATTTCGCCAGTCACTACGATCTTCTTCTCTAAGTTGCCAGTCCATAGCACATACCCTTGAAAGAGTCTGTTCAGAAAGAGAGCCGTCGTGGCCAAACCAAATTGTGAACTAACGTTTCGATTTTTATATGGCAGCTCATGCCTTCCTTTCTGTCAGCATTTTGCATCATAAAAATTAAAGGAACAGTACACTAGTTGTGATAGGATCAAAACGCAACAGACGCGCTATTATATTGCCCACTAAACAAAAAAGGTGATTAAGCACAGCAGCGCCCTCCAATCCAACGACGGCTCTCTTTCTGAACAGACTCTAGCGAAATTTGTTAACCAGTTGTCAGAATTTCAAAATAAATTCGTAGAAATTGAAGAGTTCTACCAAAATTATTACTAACCAAACAATCATTAATTATTGAAAGGTAGCGAGCGTAGACAATTTGAGAATTCTAAGAACTACAACGTTTAATCGTAGGCTTGTTTACTTGAGAAATTGATGCGAAACCAGAGAAAGTTTTGGTAGATAAGTAATTATTACCAAGTAGGTAAGCACACGTACAGTCAGTTTACATATCCGTTGTGAGTAGGCGTGCCTTTTGCGCTCTAAGCCTACCACAAGCTCTGTCTGGCTCTGCCCCTGGCTCCGGTTTTGACTAAGTGTGAGTGCTCACCAGTGTATTATACTGTGTGTGTGACGTTTCGACGTAGGATTTATTTAGTCAACACTCACACAGACTTAAAACCACAGCCAGAGACTGAGCTTGTGGTAGGCTTGCAGGTTCGTCCCCACTGAGAACAAACATTTGTGTGATAAACAGAGATGTAATTATTCTCTGTCTGAGTGTTATAGTATTTATACTTAAATATGTTTTGACACATGGTATAAATATGCCCTCCAGCAAGGTACGGCAACGATCTGCAAAATGTAGCAGGCAAGCTGGAGGAGAGAGAGAGAGGAGACTCAGTCCGTCTTGGGAGAGAGCGTCCAGCAGTGGACTGATATAACTTGATGTTTTTACAACAAAAAAAGGATACTTACCAGATACCTGGTTCCCTTAAAGCAAGCTTTGCTAAGATATTCATGTCTGGAATGTCCACCAACATTTATTCAAAAAAATCAAAATAGTCTTTATTCAGTTGAATTACAAAAATCACTTTACTATCACTTTTTAATCACAAGAAACGTCTTAGAGCTAGTTGAGTCCACCAATACCAATATTTAAACTCCAAAAGCTAGCACCACATTATAAATCGTCTAGATAATTTATAAAAGCTGACATCTCAAAACGTCTGCAAAAAAGTGCAGTACATTTTAGTAACGAGACAGAAGACAGGTTGTAGCGCCTCGTGCTTGACAAATTGCATTTTCTACAGAATGAAATTTTATCACATCGAATTTTAAACAAAGTAAAAGAAAATTACAGTAGTACAGACAAGCATTTAATAGTAGAATATTAGCCAAGGGCTGTAAGGCATCAATTGAAGCCCGATATATTTAGGCACACGAGCGCAACGAGGGTGCCTTTAGATCGAGGGTGCAATTGGTGCTTACACCCGAGCTAACTATTCTGCTTTACATCTTGTGAGGTAAGTAGAAAAAAACCGGCATTACAAGAATAAAACATTTTTTTTCAAGAACGAAATTGAGCTTCAATATTTAAAATCGCCGTTCGATATTTAAAATTGATGACTAATTATACTCATACGAAGACAAGGCTGAATAGCAAAGCGACCTCTTTGGTCATTGGGCTGAATGCATGATGTGATGTCTATTGCCAGTATGAATGTTAGATGTACGCGAACTTTTTGAAAAAAAGAAGTGTTTTTTTAATTACTTACCGCCCTAGGGCTTTTCCAGCTACATTACTACCCTAGAGCGCTATTAGGTCACCAACAAGCCCCATTAGGTGGTAATAAGAACCTACTTACCGAATTTCAAGTAAAAATCTATTTTTGCTCTTCTAAAATCAAACACTTTCGTAGAACAGATACAAGTTTGAAACAGCTACGACGTTCGTAGAACCACTACGGCGTAGCACTTTCAGAAGTTCAAACAGAACCGATTTCAACATAATTACCTTAATTTTCTAAAACCAACATTCGCGTGCTCAATAATAATTAGATAGCAACTCATCTTGATATAAAGAGCTGATTCAGCAGGTGGAGGAATTGGTTTTCGGTCCATTTTTGGGGCTGATTCTGTTAATTGAAAAACTCTGATTTAAACAGAAACACATTGTGGGCAGCGCTAAAGTTTGAATTACATCTTTGTTGATTGCGATTTTAAACCGACTTCCAACAAAAATGTAGGACGTTCTCAATCCAGGAGTTTTTCAATGTAAGTAAAAGTCATGTACTATGAACCGTATATAAACTATTACGACGTTTCGGCTATGTTGCAATAACCGTGGTCGCGGGTTATTTCAACATAGCCGAAACGTCGGGAAAATAAATAAAATAAGGTAATATACGCGATAAATACCCGTGTAATAGTATAAATATGTTTTATCTACTCTGATACTATAATACAAAGATAATAAAACTGAAAACAAAATTCTTATGACAAACATTACGTACAGGCCAAAAATAATAACAAAAAAAGTTACATTACGATACAGGTCTTGTATTTGTAGTTGTGTATGGACAGTTGGACACCTGTATCATAATATAACTTTTTTATCATAACGATACACCTATACGACCTCCAAGGACCAAGGAGCTGGACCAAGGAGGTTGAAGCTCTACTTTAAAACAAAAAAGGTTCTATGAACCGATTTGAAAACCATTTTTTAGTTTAGTTTTTTCTTACATACGTCCATTGCTTTTACATCTACAGTAATGTTGAAATGAGTTGTGCAGGCGAGAACTTGAATGTCAGATGTCAGCTCCTAACGACAAAAATACAGTGATAGTACTTACTACCACTTCCCTGGTCGAACTATCTCAAAAAATGTTACTATGAAAAAAAAAGTAAAAAGGTCTTTGCATCTATTGTAGATGATTTATATAGCATCACGGGCAACTGGTGTTTACACATGGCCCTACTTACGGGACGCTACAGTGCCTAGGACAGGATTTTAGATGGAATAGGCTTGCCCAGTATGTGTGAGTAGTATTACTCCTAATTCAATATCGATTTGGTCGAAACGAATACTCATTATGAACACTGGTCCACCGCCACAGGCCGCTACCACCGTCTAGTGGTAGCGGCCCCACCTTCCGGTCGTGGGCTCAAATCCAGTCTTGAACCCATTAGTTTTAGTGTCGAAAGTGTATTTTTTTTTTTTTTTTTTTTTATACAACAAAGTTAACAAACAAGCATACGGCCCACCTGATGGAAAGTGGTTACCGTAGCCTATGGACGCTTGCAACACCAGAGGCATCACTCGCGCGTTATTATGTGCATTATTCTGTACTCTCGAACGGTGAAATAAAACATCGTGAGGAAATCGGCATATTCTTAAATCTAAAATACCCCCCTCCCCCCCAGGCGGACTTAAAATCCTTTCACCACACTGGCACTGGTTTGAAAGAACTAGTAACACAATGAGAAGAAGAATTCTCATCATGATACTCCAAATTAACAGAATAAGGCTATTGAGGTAAGAACGTGATATCCACGAGGATTTCGTTAATTAGTAATTACCTCTCCGTCTTAGCGGCAATTTAGTTTAATTAGTATGGTATTTTGGGTCTTAGAAGCGTAACTGAAACTGTTATTTTCATAGCAAAAGCAAATAAGACTGATCCATGTTGTAAGTGTATTCTAAGTATCTATGTATTTATAAAAAAAAATAAGTAAGAACTACTATCAGCTATCTGTTGGCCTACCACAAGCTCTGTCTGGCTCTGTCTCAGGCTCTGGTTTTAAAACTGTGTGAGTGTTGACTAAATAAATCCTACGGCAAAACGATCCATCCCTACAAACTTTTGCATTTACAGGGTTATTCATTATTAGCTGCAAATATTCAGGAATTAGGTTCAACAAATAAAATAAAAATATTTATGAAATGATTTTTTTTAAGTTTTGTTATGAAAATTCCGAGAAATCCTGAGTATTTGCAGCTAATAATGAATAACCCTGTATAATATTAGTGAGATTATTTTTGGCAGTTGTCGTTCCATCTAAACAAAAACGCTGAAAAACAGACAGCTATTGATGTATCAGGTGTATTATATGAATGAAATGGTAACGGACCATTTGGTGTGCAATTCGGCATTAAAAGGAGCGGGGGTGCCAACTCGTGAGCGATCTTTTGGCAGGCGTTGTGCCCCGGTTCTTAGTACTGTTGACCCGTAAACTTAGCATGCGCCCTAGGCAACGTTTCTTTCTACGAGAGTGAAGATAAGTCCTTATGTTTCTAGTTTGGTTAGTTTTAAGCGTAGCGTTTCTGTTTCTTCATGACACTCGAGCAGGTGGACCTGATGAAAAGTGGTCACCAAAGGCGCTGCTGATGCGGTGCTGGAAAAAGTTAACCCATCTTTTGAACTCGTGTTTTTCCGGCGTTAGATGAAATTCCGTGATCCTCTTTGAGGCGCACTTAAAGCATTTCACTAACACTGCACTGGTTCGAAAGAACTCGCTTGTCTGTAAAGTCGGTTTACTGACGATAGTTGAACGTGACAACGTCATACAGCTGTCCACGCGGACGCATCGCTCTCTCAAGTAGGAGAAAGATAGCTGATGTCGAACGTTGCTGAACGCGGAGGCCGATTGTGCCTCTTTGTCGCTCGTTCTGCGCTCTCGCTTGCACTTCAAGCCTTAAATGGAACGCCTCAGAGCGAGGTAACGCCGCATGAGTCATGTTTTTTCGTGCGTGCAGCCGGCTCCATCGAATTATAAGACGTTCTCACGTCAAAAAGAAGAAGAAGACTAGAGTTATTCACACATTCAAACTGAATGTCCCGGAAGACCAGCGTTATTTGTGGCTCTCACTACTTTATCATGCTGAGTGACGATGCTGAGTGACAGCCAATTTTTATGTCATTGTTATAGCCCCTTCCCACCGGTGTGTGATATCGTACACGGAGGCGGATCAGCTCGCTCGTCACACCATGGGAACGGCCTCGTGCGCCGAGGTGCGCGGTAGCACAGGAGCCCTTTCTGTGTGCGTTGCCGCGCGTCGTCGTCGTCTGTGCGTGATGATCTGCAGAGCCACGCACCGTAGGAAGGCAGCATTATTTGTTTACCATCTTTGTGTAATACTTCTCTTGGCTTGTGGAATAAAATAAATAACTATTTGATTTTGATGTGATTTGAATGATAAAATGCATACATTCACTTTGAATAAATTAGCATATCCCCAGGATATTAATCAGTAGCTATTACTTGCATGGACCATTCCATTGGTTATTTTAACGCAGCCAAGCCGAAGAGAACGATAAGATTGGAGCATATTCATGTTACAAGCTTTATTTTAAGAATCTCTTGAATATCAGCGTTAAATTAATTACGGGAAAGATGAGCTCGTGTTTTAAATGTGTAATTAAAACTTGTTAACTGGTGCTGGATAAGCGAAACATGAAAAGGGCGGGTTTGATTCCAGTGGTAGCATTACAAGGAAGAGTAAAAAAACATGTTGTGTAAAAATATGTGCCACGATTGGTACTATAGTGTACGCACAAATGCTAGTCACCACCAGCGGTATGCAAAGGGTGAGAGGAGGCGAGTTATCGGCCCAATTCGGCAGTCTGGCAATTGTCCCCTAGGATAATTGGTCCTCTCTCGCTGCTCGCATACCTCAAGAGGTGACTAGCGATTTGGCGTACCTATACCATTCATGATAACAACCAAATACAGAAAAAAGCTTTAATTTTGATCTTTGATCATCACCCAAATGTTTTCCTTGTAGAAAATCAAACCCACAACTTACAACGCAGAAGGTAAGGCTACCGACTGAGTTCTGAAACACGTGCATCCTCTTTGTGAAGCTTGTTGAAAATAATTAAAAAGTACCTGAAAAGAAGCGTGTCTTCATACAAGTTACTTGCTCCAGTAACTCTTCCGGGTTCTATACTGAAAAGGCCTTTTCAGGTGACACGTGTCAAGGGTGTGAAACCAGGTTAGGGATAGCTTCAAGTATTTTTTGTAGCGAGCCTGGACGCATAATAAGAGCGTACTAGCAGCATCATCATTTATATTTCATTTTATTTATTTGCATAAAAACTTGGGATGGGAAAGTGCAAAGATGTCAAAAGTATAAATAATAGAGAGATTTTCATAATGTCTCAAAAGTTAAGAGCCGTGTTAACGTGACAAATTCGATGGAGCCGGCTGCACGCACGAAAAAACATGACTCGTGCGGCGTTACCTCGCTCTGAGGCGTTCCATTTAAGGCTTGAAGTGCAAGCGAGAGCGCGGATCAAGCGACCAAGAGGCACGCACGGCCTCCGCGTTCAGCAGCGTTCGACATATGTCTCTCTCCTACTTGAGTGAGCGATGCGTCCGCGTGGACAGCTGTATGACGTTGACACGTTCAACTATCGTCATTAACCCTTTAATGCATTTAGTAACAAAATTGTAACATCACATTCAAATCAAAATTAGGTACAATATTTTATTATCTATGGTAATTATTGAACGTCTAAACGTTCCTTTAAATATTTTTTTATCATTCTACTCAAGTTTGACAGTTTTCATTTGTGACATCTTGAATTTATGACACTTCCAAACTTCAGTGGCGGCAAAGCAAACTTTTTAAAAAAGGCGGGATATTGATGCGTAAAATTTTAAACAAAGTGAATGAGTTTTGTGATAAAAAACATACATTATGGATGGTAAGTTTATCAAGTATCGTGTGATATGCGTATTTCTTGATTTTGTTTTCGTGAACCTATTCAAAACTAACATTTCATGCTAGTATCATTTATGTAACCCTATGCACGAACGTTTATTTTGATGACTTGATTTCTTCATGGTTTTGGATTTTTGTGGCGGTGCTCTTGTGCTGGTGATGGCTATTATTTGCATGTTTTTGGTGCTTTTTAGATCTGGGTATTGAAGAGCTCCTTCGAAGACTAGAAAATGGAGAGGTTTCGGACGACGGCCTGGAGTCAGACGGAGATGATTTTCAATACCTCCCATCTCGTGAGGCAATGCAGGTGGAATTGGAAAATCTGGGTGATGATGAAGAAGTTACGGCTTCTGACCCTCCCTTGTTAGAAGATGGTATTGACGCGTATGTAGGAGCACCAGCATTACCAGGTACCAGTACATTATCAGCCGCAAATTCGCAACCTCCAGTTTGTAGTGTGAATAGCACAAGAAACCTGGTTTGGAGAAAAAGATCACTAATATTCAACGAGAATAACATTAGTTTTGGAGGCAGTGAAGAACTTTCATCAGCAGTTATGGCATTGCAGAGTCCTTACCAGTTTTTTACTTACTTCTTCTCCAACGATTTGATGGAGCATATTGTGACAGAGACAACCCGGTATGCTGTACAAACACAGCCTGACAGACCTGAGGTTATTACGACTTCAGACCTTCGTAAATATTTAGGAATCTTGGTATTCATGTCGGTTTACCATTACCCAAGTACAAGATCCTACTGGTCTACCAAGTTTGGATTCTTTGCCATAAAAGAAGCGATGCCAGTAAACAAATTCGAGAAGATTCGTAGGATTTTACACTTCAACGACAACGACAAGCACCTACCGCCCAACCATCCACAGCACGATAAACTGCATAAACTCCGACCTGTCATAGACCATCTAAATGAAAAATTTTCAAGCGTCGCGATAGACCAGCGATTATCGATCGACGAACAGATGTGTTCAACAAAAATTGGCCACTTCCTCAAGCAATACCTGCCGAATAAACCACACAAATGGGGTTTCAAACTGTTTGTTCTCTGTAATTTGATGGGATATGCTTACCGCTTTCAAATCTATGCTGGAAAGGAGGTTGATGACAGATTACCAAACGAACCAGAAAATATTGGGGTAGTAGGACAAACTGTTTTGAAGCTTTTGCGAGTAGTTCCACGTCAACAAAACCACATAGTGTACTTTGACAATTATTACACGTCACTGCCTCTGATGTACACGCTGGCCAAAGAAGGAATTCAATCCCTGGGTACAATTCAAAGAAACCGCCTCGGCAAAACTTGCAAGCTGCCGACAAAACAAGAAACTATGAAAACATCGGTACCAAGAGGCGCGTTTGAGGAATACGTGACTAACTTTGAAGGCGTAGACATGACTACAGTCAGTTGGAAAGATAACAAGCAGGTAATCCTAGCATCTACATATGTGGGTGCACAGCCTGCAGAAAATATCGAAAGGTTCGACAAAAAAGAAAAGCGGCGAATACCTATTCCTTGCCCAAAATTGATCAAGGAATATAACGCCCACATGGGTGGTGTCGATCTTATGGACTCATTCCTAGGCCGATACAAAATTAGGATGAAGAGCCGAAAATGGTACATGCGTATCTTCTACCATGTTCTTGATTTGAGTATAATAAACGCATGGATACTATACAAAAAAGTATCTATTCGAAACGGCCTGTTACCCAAAAACATTATGAGTCTTGCAGAGTTCAGAGGTGAGCTGGCTGATTGCCTGTGTAAATACAACCCTCCCGCCACCAGAGGCCGCCCGGCTACTTCAACCAGCACTCCCAGCACGTCAGATGTGCCCCCACCGAAGAAGCGGAAGGGCAAACCATGCCAGATATTACCACCGTTTGAAGTCAGGTTGGACAAGGTGGATCACCATATCGTAAGAAGTGTTTCCCGTGGACGCTGCATGATGCCTTCATGCAAGACCCTAAGCACCGTAAAATGTAATAAATGTAATGTATTACTATGCTCAAGAAAGTCTAAAGACTGTTTTACGGTGTTCCACAATGCAGCGAATATTTAGACCCTTATTTAACCTTGTATAAATTTTGTCCCTAATGCATGGTGTTACAAAATTGTAACTACTAGTTTTTTTCAAAAATATAATGATTACAATTTATTTAGATTTTTTAAATTATTTTTTCCATTATCTAGGACCCTTTCCTTTACCAAATAATTTTTTTCCGATAAAAAATACGTTTCTATGCATTTAAGGGTTAAGCCGATTTTACAGACAACCGATTTTTTATTATTAACCTTAGTGACCTTACAATCGTTACTCAGGTGTGACGCATTGCTTAAAGTTCGCCCTGTCACTGTTTGACATTACCGAATGGTAGGAGATGACAGTTGCTTAAACACTGATTATCTTTTGAAATAACGCTTGCAACTAATGGGGTAGGTCTTAGGTTTATGCTTTAACTGTTTTAATAAAGGAATCTCTGCGTTTTTGACGTGATAACGTCTTATAAATCGATGGAGCCGGCTGCACGCACGAAAAAACATGACTCATGCGTCGTTACGTCGTTTCGTCGTTCCATTTACCTGAGCCCGAGCCCGGGTCGGGTAATGGGTAAGGGTAAATGAGGGTAAGGGTAAATGAGGGTAAGGGTTCGGTCGGGTTCCGGGTCCGGCTCCGATAGTTCGAGTCCGAGTCTGCGAGTCCGCGAGTCCGCGAGTCCGCGAGTCCGCGAGTCCGCGAGTATTTTCTTATGACGTTATCACGTTCAACTATCGTCAGTAAACCGATTTTACAGACAACCGATTTTTTTAACATTTAAATCTATTTCATTACTAAACTTGCAAGCCTTTATTTTGCAACTAAGCCTAAAATAATGCATAAATCATGGTTTTAATAGTAAAAACTAAATGAACCGCAGGTATAAGTTGAAAAAAGCCCTAAAACACGTTATTATCCATTAGAGCCACCTGCTTTGCTTGTAAGTATATTACTTTGAAACTTTTATTAAGGCAATATAAAATTTCATAGCACTTTTTCTAAATTGAAGATACAATCTGTTTACCGTAACTTAACTTCAGTCTTCAACTAATCAGTAAAGTGAGTTACTTTTTTATGGGGTACTTGTTTTTACCTGCAGCTTTACTCGTAGGGAGGTGATGATGTACCCTTAGCAAAAGTTCTGCCTTACCACCTTAAGGAGGCATTTTCTGTGACGCTAGATACCTATCTTATACCTTTCTTCTAGAAAATCTTGTATATATATATATATATATTTAGGAACTCGGAAACTGAGCCAACGATTTTCATGAAATTAAGTATACAGGGGTTTTCGGGGACGATAAAACGATCTAGCTAGGATTCATTTTTAGAAAATGTCCCCTTAATCGTAAAGTAAATAATCAACTTTATCATTAAATCATCAACTCATCAGTGGGACAGAGAACGCCATCTATTGACGAGTAGTGGAGTTTATTATTATGTCGGTAAGATCGTAAAATATTAATATTTAATCAGTATGTAAGTAATTCGTATTTAAATATAATTCACAACAAAAGTTAACAAAAAAAAAATACCGAGCGAAGCTCGGGTACCAACTGCTAGTATATATTATCCGTGATTTGATTGTGACCAGTTTTTAACCAGTCTTTGGAAGTGTAAATGTCATAAAACAGATGGCTCTTACTAAGTGAAACAGATGGTTGTCTCCCATTGGTCAAAATTAGTGAACAAAGAAATAGGCGGAGTCAGCTAGCTAAAACGCTTGCAAGCAAATGTTTCAAAAGTGGTAAGTCGGAAATTTTGCTGATAGTACATCCAGTTATTGTACACCCTGTATACCCTTTATTTATTTCGATGCCGTTGAGCCTCATGTACACTATTGTGCAATTCAATAATTGATATTTGCTGTTTTGTTCTGGCCCTGTATACTTGCATTTGTGCTTGAGACTATATAGGGTGGATCCAACTTGAATTGGATAGGTTATTGGGCTGTTGCCTGCTTTTTCATAGATAATCTGCATAGTCTTGAAACTTAATCTTCAAATAAAAGAGGAGACTCAATTTGGCAATTTTCTATATTTGTGACAAAAATTTTCTATATTTGTCGCGTCATATTGTCATTTATATGCGCGGATTTTTTTATTTTGATAGTAATCGATTGCAAGCCTTTTATTTTGAGTTATTGCGAGTAGTTTTTGTTCACCTTGCACACGCGTTATGAATACCTACAAAATTAAATTTGCTTGCCGTCCCGTTTTGGCTTTGTTTGAAATATTGCTTTAATAATATTAACTTTGCTCAAATGGTAGTGAGTGTACATTTTATGGTTATTATATCGAGGAGGGCACTATAGATGGAAGGTACTAACCTACCTGTAAAACGATAATAAAGAACTCAAGTTCAATAAGTAACCTTTGCCTCAGCTCAGTTGGTATTAACTCTGCCGTCTGCGCCTTAGGTCGTGGGTTCGATCCCCACCGAGAACTAATCTTTGTGTGGTGAACACAGATGTTTGTTCTCTGTCTGGGTGTTGTATTGTAATCTAAGTATGTATTTACAAATAAATATTATGTATGTATTATATCAGCTATCTGGTTCCCATAGTACAAGCTCTGCTTAGTTTCGGGCTAGATAGTATTGTGCAAATTCGCTAATGTTTATTTTATTTATATTTGGGACTGGATGGGACCCTGACTCCGTTTGTTGTTGCAACTATCTTTTTTTTAAACAGCAATCTTAAGGGTGACAAATCAACATCGAGCTATGCTGCGTTGTACTGTGCTGTGTTTCTTAAGCTACGTTTTTTAACAATCAACATCAAGCTGTGCTGCGCTTTGCTTAGCTCCAGTATAAAAGTAATTGCTTAACTCGTCAAAAATGACTTCAGAGCTCCATAAAAAACATAGCACAGTTCGGCACAGCGCGCCTCGCTCGAGACTGCTGCGTTTTTAAACAGAGCGTTGCCTCACACAGCGCAGCACAGCATGGTTTGTTTATATCCTCATTCAAATATTAGACGAGTGAGTTGACCAAAAATAGCACAGCGCAGTATAGCGCAGTACAGCGTAGTATAGCGCAGTACAGCGCAGCATAGCTCGATGTTGATTTGTCACCCTTACCAGGCAAGTTATTACCGAGTTTCACAAAGTTGAGCAATCAGAGACCGAAATGTATTTAATTAGTACCTATAGTTTGAGTTTGGTTTCGAATGCTCGCTCTATGCATGAGTCCTAGAGTTTAGTTAGAAGCTTTCACAAATTGCCTCAAGTTAATTTAATCATATTGTGCATTGTCAAAACAATCTAGACCAGAATTCTAAAAAATGACCTCTTTGTAACCTAACTTTAGATGTCAAATCAAATATTTATTTGAGAAAAGGTCATTGGTTATTCGATTACAGTCGTAGATAAGAAATAAACAAATATTTAGGCGAGATTTATAAGAAAATACCATTTATTTGATTTAAGTCTGGCAGCTCAAGTTCTTATAATGTATGAGATAAGTATAAAAGATAAGATTTAACAAGTCATTTTTTGTGAATTGTTTCTTTTGAGCCAAATTGGAAAAAGAACTGGTGAAAAATAACCATCTTTTTATATCAAACTAGAGCCGCCCGCGGTTTCGCTCGCCCTGTTCCCGTAAATTTTTCGCGATAACAAGTATGATAATATATGAAGTCTTCTGGTTTTAATAGCTACCTCTCCACCAATTTTCAGTCAAATCGGTCCAGCCATTCACGCGTGATGGCGTGACCAAGGGAAATTAGGTTTCTTTGAGCCGGCTGCACGCATCGAAAAAACATGACTCATGCGGCGTTATCTTGCTCTGAGGCGTTCCATTTAAGGCTTGAAGTGTAAGCGCGAGCGACGAAGAGGCACAGTCGCTCTCCGCGTTCGGCAGCGTTCGACATCTGTCTCTCTCCTACTTGAGTGAACGATGCATCCGCGTGGACAGCTGTATGACGTTGTCACATTCAACTATGGTCAGTAAACCGACTTTACAGACAACCGATTTTTATAGTAGATAGATACCGTATGTTATGTATATTATTTCATTTAAGTACATAATTATAATAACGATTATGATAGGTATTGAAACATCAAAGAAGGAAATCTTGTGACAAAACCACGTCTTAGAATACAAAGGATTAAACTTGTAACGATAATATGACGCGAGTTTGAGGGCGGAAGCTATTAAAATCTATTATGCTAACAAAATAGAGACCACAGAGATTATAATGATCTTCTTCTTCTTCTTCATTTAATGGCATCTGTTCATTTTGGATCAATTTTGCCAGCGTCGAGTGAGGATATATTGCATATTATAACACATAAAATAGTTTTTATCAAGCCAAGTCAGTCAATAGACAAGTCGGCCCTACCCTAATTGGCTTTGAAAACAAATGATGGCCGTTTTTTCCAAAACAATCTGAAACATTTTTGATCAATTCAGATTATCACATACTACACTTTCATTCCAACTGCTAACTTTTTGAGCTAAGATCTCAAGTAAAGTTGGTTAAGGGGGTACGATTTCCATACAAACTTAATTTACACAACTATGGGCGAATAAAGTATTAATGTACACTGAAATAGCTGTAATAGGCTTTTACAGTGGTCCTTATTACCGGCTAGTTATATAAAGTTGGAGTGTCAGCCGTTGGTCGTGGCAGTCGGGGCTTCAGAAAAAAAACTAACAGACTTTTACGACTATTTTGAGACATATGTTTTAAGCTCATTCACGTATTCAATGCCGAGTATCCGTTAGAAAAAATGACGAAAAAATTATTTTTTTGGGTTTTTATTAATATTTCTGTTATCCTACAGTTTTCTCTAACTTTATATAACTGGCCGGCAATAAAGACCACTACAAAATTCTATTACAGCTATTTCAGTGTACATTTATACTTTGTTTGCCCATAGTTGTGTAAATTCAGTTTGTATCGGAATCGAACAATACCACCGAAATTACACAATACAACTCAAAATAATACCAGAAAAACAATTAAAATGAAAAAGCTATGTGACTTCCCAAAATGATAGAAAAAAATATACATAATGATGGTAATTCTGTTGTAAATAATGTAGCAAACTAAATAAAATTGTGCAAAATATTTTTCTTTTTAATTTGTTAAAGCTAAAGTCCGAATTAGCATACCACCTCAGACTGCCAATTCTCTTTCATCCTACGCCTTATCCCTGGCTTTAACTTTTGGTTTGCCATTTGAAGTTAAAATGGCAATGCGAAGGCCGTATAGCTGTATAGCTTGGAACTTATTTTTTAAAGAACTGATAGAAAATAAAAACTGTGCCGAAATATCGGGAGAAAAAACTCGCAAAAACTAAATCATAGTAAAAATCCCGATGATCATAAAAATAATGAAACAAATGGGCTAAAATTGAATCGGGAAATCAAAGTAGCATTTTGCTTAATGGAAGTTCATTTTTGTGGTTGTGTAATTATTTCAGGCCATTTTATTCATGCTTTCTGCCATTAGACATCATGTCTAGATTTATTTTACGCGCATTCTAGGATAAATCCTACATGAACCGTTTTGAACCTTCATGAGCTATTAGGGCTCATGAAGGCTCAAAACGGTTCATGTGATTTTACTACACTAACTTGTATTTATTTTATTCAGGACGGTTGATTTTTAAAACAGTACAATGTAATCCTTGTCATTTAATTAAAACTAACGACTTTGTCTTTCAATCTGAATTTCAAAGTACTTACTGATCATTGTCATCATCAGCTTGAAGAAGTCCACTGTTAGACGAGAGCGCTGGTGGTCTAGTGGTAGGGGCCCCGCCTTCCGATTCTAAGGTCGTGGGTTCATATCCAGCCGTGTACTGTAACGAATTCTTTTGGGTTTGTAAGTACCAAAGAGTTTTCTGCCCAAAAATGTATTGTTACGGAAGTGGGTACAGGGATTGGAAGGAAACGAACGTTTTACCGAAAGTAGCGATTTATTCGCACTACGAACACGCAACACTGCACTGAACGCGTAGCACTGCACGAAACGCGTAGCACTGTCCGACACTGTCCCCGCGCACTATGCGTTACACGGTCCAACGCTGTGCTCCGAACACTGACAGTCCACTGGGAGCACTTTACCACTTTGCACTTCACTTCACTATTCACTGTTCACTATTCACTTTCACTGTTCACTTTTTCCACTTTTTCACTTTTCCTTCTTGTTCCTTTCTTCAGATCACTTTCCACTGAACTGCCCGTAGACGCGCTTGCAGCTCCTTATATACCCGGAATTTCGATTGTCATTTATTGGATTTCGATCGTCATTTATTGAATTTCGTTAGTCTTTTCGTTTTCTTCTGTTGGATTCCGATCGTCTTTTCCTTCTTACATCATTTCTTGTTTTAGTCCAGAATTTTCGGTTCTTTATTTGAATTCCTTAAAGAAGGCACTCGCCGCTACTAGAATTTTCTGGTAACATTAAAATGTCGAACAAAAATCTTCATAGCTGGACCGGGCTCGAACTCGCGTACGTCTGCTTTGCAGTCGTAGCTCTGACAGCCCGGCCGTTGTGACAATGACGATGCTTGCCAAAAACTTCACTGCCTTGCACGCTTACGTAGTTACGTCAGCACGGCGTCACACTACCCCCTCCTTAGACGTGCTCGTCCCGAGCATCGTTAGAGCCGTAGTACCGTGCCAACCTGTCCACATGAACCACTTTCGCTGGACTTCTTGGCGTTTTCCGAATTCTATATGTGACATCATTGATCCTCGTAATTACTTGAAAAGGGCCTTCCCAACTCGGTTGTAGTTTTGGAGATTTTCCTTTCCTTCGAACGGGGTTGTGAAGCCAAACAGCAGAACCTTCTTCAAAGGACTTGGAGTTGGCGCTTCTGTCGTATCGCGTTTTCATTCGCTCACTAGCACGCAGATTCTCTTCCCTCATATGCCCGTGAACTTCCTCCATTTTCCTTCTCAAATCTTCCGCGTATTCCGAAATACAGCTAGGCGTATCTGGAGGACAACCCGCGAGAAGATCCGCTGGAAGTCGAAGCTCTCTACCAAAGTTCGCTCGGGCCGGTGTAGTAGAGGTACTCTCATGAACCGCAGTTCTATACGACAGAAGGAACAGAGAAATGTACTCGTCCCAATTGTTCTGATGGCTTTCAACAACTTTTGCCAGATGCCGCTCTAGAGTTTGGTTGAACCTCTCCACCATTCCATCAGATTGCGGATGATACGGCGTAGTCCGAGTTTTGTGTATCCCCATAATCTTGCATGTTTCCTGAAAGACTTGCGACTCGAAATTCCTGCCTTGGTCACTATGGATTTCAAGGGGTAGTCCAAATCGGCAGAAAACTTCATTCACCAGCTTGCTAGCCACAGTAACAGCTTCTTGATTTGGTAATGCAAACGCTTCTGGCCACTTTGTGAAGTAATCCATTATTACCAAAATGTAACGATTTCCACTATTCGTCATTGGAAACGGCCCGGCCACATCCAAAGCTATTCGTTCCCAAGGAGCACCCACGTTGTATAACTTCAACGCTCCCCGACTTCTTGTTTGTGGTCCTTTGACAGAGGAACAACTCGTACATTTCTTGCACCAGTCTTCAACATCTTCCTTGCAGTGCAACCAGTAATAACGTTGACGAATTTTCACCAAAGTTCTCTTCACACCGAGATGACCGCCTGATGTTCCGTCGTGATACGCTCGCAGTATATCAGAAATCTTTGACTTCGGCACAACTGTCTGAAGATGATTGTCTTGTCCTGATGCACTCTCCCATTTTCGACATAAAAGACCATTGTGTAAGAGCAGGCTATTCCATTGTGCCCAATAGCTCTTCGTTACTGCACTCATTCCAGCAACTTCACTCCATCCTGGGCGTGCGGATCCATCTCTCACCCAATTGAGTATTGGTCTAAGGTCTTCATCTTCTTCTTGTAGTTTACGCATGGCATCGCTGCTCCAATCATCATTTACTGTATCAGTTCTTATAACTCGGACCATAGATTTTTCTTTATCTTCCTGTTTCATACAGTGCTTGCAGTCTTCAGAACACGGCCGTCTTGACAAAGCATCAGCATTCCCATGAGACTTTCCACTGCGATGCTCTACTACAAAGTCGTACTCCTGTAGTTGTTCAATCCATCGCGCAACTTGTCCTTCAGGATTCTTGAACTGCAGTAGCCACTTCAAGGCTGCATGATCTGTTCTGACTAGAAATTTCCGACCCAATAAATACTTCTTAAAATGCTGAAGTGTTTTGACAACTGCTAGTAGCTCCCTTCGAGTGACACAATAATTCCGCTCTGGTTTTGACAGGGATTTACTGTAATAAGCTATCACAACTTCTTGATCTCCTTTTCTTTGTGAGAGTGTTCCTCCTATCCCTGTATTACTTGCATCTGTGTCAACTACAAATTCATTACACTGATCCGGATATCCGAGTACTGGTGTTTCACATAACCGGCTCTTTAGTTCCTCGAAAGCCACCTGGCATTGTTGGTCCCAAACGAAAGGTCGTTTTTCTTCTGTGAGTCTATGCAATGGCTTCGCTATATCCGAAAAACTCTTGACAAAACGACGGTAATAAGAGCAAAGTCCCATAAACGCTCGTACTTGTGTTTTGTCAGCAGGCACAGGCCAATCTTTAACTGCCGTAATTTTCGATGGATCCGTTTCGACGCCGCTTTCCGAAATAACGTGTCCCAAATAGTTCACCTGCCGTTTGAAGAATGAGCACTTCTTCTGGCTTAGTTTCAGATTTGCACTTCTCAACTTGTTGAATACGGATTCCAGCTTCTTCAAATGGTCATCAAATTCTCGCCCCACTATTATAATGTCATCGAGATACACCAAGCAGGTTTCTCCCAGCAACCCAGCAAGGACACGTTCCATTAACCTCTCGAAAGTAGCCGGGGCGTTGCACAGCCCAAACGGCATCACTCTGAACTGCCAGAGGCCCTTTCCTGTAGAGAACGCGGTCTTCTCTTTATCCTTGGGATCCAACTCCACCTGCCAATAGCCACTTTTTAGGTCCAGCGTAGAAAACCATTTCATGCCATTGAGAGTATTCAAGGTGTCGTCTATCCTTGGTAATGGATAACTGTCCTTTTTGGTCACGTCGTTTAGGCGGCGATAGTCAATACAGAACCTCGTTGACCCATCCTTCTTCTTTACCAAAACCACTGGTGAGCACCACGGACTGGACGATGGTTCGATTACTTCATTATCCTTCATGTCTTGAATCATGTCGTCCACCTCCTTTTCTCTGGCAAAAGGAATTCGGCGGGGCCGTTGTCGTATAGGTTGTTCATTTCCAGTATTGATTTTATGCTGAACCATGCTCGTCCTTCCGATATCACCATCATTACATATACGTCACGACCGTCACTAAACTACCTCGCGTTGCGTGGCTTGTCTATAAATATTATTGAAAAACGTGTGTTTATAGTTACACTCACTTTAAGTGTTATATACCGTTGTGAAGAAGACTGTGTCGCCGTTCTTTGTGTGTTTGTTTCAAACCAATTGAACCAGAATTCAGTGAATTACGAGTATAAACATTTTTTGAATCGCCAAGCGTTCAATAAATTCCTGACCTTGGACAACTCGCCGGTCGCTTGTTTGTGCTGTGAGCCGCAAGCGTCACAGAATACGTGCCTGTGTCTATTGCGGTGCAGTTTGAACGTACATTATCTGCTTCTTGGAGCGTGCTTGCTGTGACTTTTCGCTGTGGAAGTATCGCAATACGTGGTATAACTACCTATTTCACGATTGCAATTGTTGATACCTATTTCTAGTGTTAAGGTCCTCAATAAAGTCAATATGAATACTTGTGATGGCTGCCGAACGCCAATCCTGACAAAGGATTTCATGAACTGTCACGGCTGTATGCAGAAATATGATCTTCAATGCGCTAACTTATCACCTAAGCGTTTTAGAAAGCTGAGCCAGGAAGGGAAACTTAGTTGGAGATGCTTCGAATGTAAGTGTAAGGAACCGAAAACTGGCAACACAAATACGCCCTTGCGTGGAGCTCCGCAACCAAAAGTGGATGACGAGCCTGTTCGGGAAGCATCGTCTGAGAGCAGTAACGTGACCCTGCGGAGAAAAGCTGAGTCATCCCGATCTGCAGTCTACATAACTGAGGATAAGTTAAGAGATATTTGGCAAAATGAGATGCGACTGGAAATGCAAACTATGCTTGAGGGGACTATAAAGAGGACAATATCCAGTCAGCTCACGGCTATTACCAGTCAATGCACAGGCTTTCAGGAATCAGTCAGCTACGTCGGCACCCAGTACGAGGACTTGAGAAAAGAAATTTCAAATCTTAAAGGAATACTAAACAGCACATCTTCTGAGATGAAATGCCTCAAGGAGGAAAATAAAAAACTTAGGGATGATCTAAGCAGCTGTATGACTCGAGTCAATGCCCTGGAAGCTGAAAACCTGAAGCAACAGCAGTGGGTGAGGATGCAGAATATAGAGATCACTGGTATACCTGAAGGCATAAACGAAGTAACTGCGGACCTCGTGCTCAAAGTTGCTCAGCAGGTTGGCGTTAAGATTGAGCTGTCGGACGTGGAGTTTGCTCACCGAGTGCAGCCTCGGCGGGCTGAAAGCGCTGCGAGGGCGCGCCCCATAGTCGCCCGCCTGAGACAACGGGCCACGAAGGATCAGCTGATCGCCGCAGCGCGTAAACATCGCAACCTAAATGGCAGGGAGCTGGGAGTTGGAGGTGAAGATTGCAGAATTTATGTTAATGAACACCTAACGAAGGACAGTAAAATGCTGCTAAACTCATGCAAGCAGAAGGCTAAGGAAGTCCAATACAAGTTTGTTTGGACAAAAAACTGTCGGATTTTTGTTCGAAAAAACGAGACTGCTCCTCCAGTTCCCATCAACTCTTCGTCAGACCTTGTCAAGATAGTTTGATTAGTTCCTTGTGCGCTAGGCCGTATGGCTTGATTTGTACTATTGACTGCTGTGGTAATAATAACAGCAACCTTCTAGGATCATGCTCACTGAAACGCACACTGTACTTATGCTATAAACACAAAACACTTACATTTTACACTTTTATATATTATTATATTATTTGCACTAAAGAGATTTTACTTATTCTTAGCTTACAAATACTACCGTATTTTTCACAACCTACACACACTCTATTTTACACACATTACACATTACATTGCACTACATTACATGCACACATACATTTACATGTTATTACATTAACACATTATTACAGTTACAGCCGTTACACACTTACACATTATATTACATATACTGTCAGGCTTTTTGACCACATTTTACACCACTTATATACAACAAATGCAGGTATTCGCAGCAGTATCAGTAAGTATCGATATCCTTTTCTGTATCAAAATGGATGACACAATGAAAAAACTTAAACTTTTTTACCAGAATGTCAGGGGGTTACGAACAAAGACAATCGAATTTAGTAACAATTTGTTGCTATTGGATTCTGATATTGTATTAATAACGGAGACTTGGCTTTGTGATGGGATCTTGGACTCTGAGCTCAGTGATGGTAGGTTCAGTGTATTTCGCAAGGATCGTGAATCATTGGGAGGAGGGTTAATGGTCATGTGTGCACCTCACTTGCAAGCCCGTGCAAGACCAGAATGGCACTGCCACGATCTTGAATGTTTGTGGGTGACTATCCCTTCTCGCGCCCTTGGTTCGGCAAATGATTTACATATTGCACTAGTTTATATTCCTCCTAATTCACTTCTTGCATCAAGAACACAGATGTTTATCAGTTTGATGTTGCGAATCCATAGCGCGTGCCCCTCTGACCATTTTATAGTCGCAGGAGACTTTAACCTGCCTTGTATAGATTGGAGCTCCGGTGAACCTGTTTTCTTAAAGAAAGGTCTTATTGAAGTTCAAAATGAGGCAAACAATCTGATGAGCCAAACATCGTTCCTCGGTTTTACACAGTATAATAAGTTGCCAAATAAATCAAATAACACGTTAGACCTGGTATTCACGGATTCTCCAGTTACGATTCACAGGGCAAACTTACCGCTTGTAAAGGAGGATTTAGCTCATCCTTCTATTGTGATAGTAGCTACTGACATTTTGGTTCCTCCACTTAGACCGCTTTCCCGTATGAAGTATCAATTTAGGCGTGCTGATTTTGAGGGGATAAATGTTTCACTTAAGGCGCATGATTGGTCGTTTATCGAAGACGAAAATAGCATTGAAAATGTAATAGTTCAACTGTATTCCATCCTAAATAAAGTCATTCAGGTCTACGTTCCTCAAGTATATTGTTCAGGGACTTACACCTACCCTGTTTGGTATAGTAGGTCCTTAATTAAATTAATAAAAGAAAAGTTTAAAACTCATAAAAATTGGAAACGATTTCACAATCCTATCGACTATGCTCAGTTTGCTTCTCTCAGAGAAAGGCAAAAAGCACTACAGGCAGAGTGCTATACTGCGTACATTAATTTGTCTCAGCAAAAAATCAAATCAAACCCAAAAACGTTTTGGTCTTACATAAAATCTAAGCGAAAAAATACATCTAACTACCCTCAACAAATGACATACGAAAGCGTATCATTGAACACCCAAGTTGACATTTGCTCCGCATTTAACAGCTTTTTTGAAAGAAATTTTAGTAAACCTGCTGATAATTATTCTTTCGATCTATTGGATAGTAGTAGTAGTTCGGGCTCCATTCATGAAATCGTGGTAAGCAAGAAAGAAATTCAGAAATTGTTTGAAAATATTGACATTACAAAGGGGGCTGGCAGTGATAATATCCCACCTATCTTTTTCGCTAAATGTGCTGAATCTTTGTCTGCTCCCATAGCATTAATTTTTAATAGGTGCCTTCGTGAGGGCTATTTCCCGGTTGCTTGGAAAAAGGCACACATAGTGCCAATTCACAAAAAGGGTCCAAAGACATCGATAGAAAACTACCGTCCTATCTCAATACTAAATGTACTCAGTAAACTTTTTGAAAGGGTAGTCCACAGTCATATCTATCCGGTCATTTCCACTTCCATCCCTGATGAGCAACATGGTTTCATGAAGGGCCGATCTACTGCCACAAACCTTGGTGTATTTATTGACAGTGTAGCGAATGGTATGGATGGTGGCTCTCAAGTTGATGTGATCTACACGGACTTTGAAAAAGCATTTGACCGTGTAGATCACATCATACTCTTGCGAAAGCTTCATGAGCTAGGTATTAAGGGTAATCTGCTAAGATGGATGGAATCATATTTGCGCAATCGCTCCCAGGCTGTCGTTATAGGTGGGTTTTGCTCTAACTTTATTAAGATATCTTCTGGAGTCCCACAGGGCTCCATATTAGGACCTCTTCTTTATGCATCCTATCTTTACGATGTCGGTAAATGTATAAAATTTGCAAGTTACCTGATGTATGCTGATGACACGAAAATATACATGAAAGTAAGCAGTCGGAATGACTGTATGAGTCTTCAGGCAGATCTGGATAGGCTAGGAGACTATTATGCGGATAATAGAATTGGTGTCAACTTAGAAAAATGTTCATATGTTTCGTTTACCCGGAAAATACGACCAACCTTGCATGAATATCTCATTAATGGTACAAAAATTTGTAAAGTAGGTTCCGTTAGGGATCTGGGTGTTAAGATAGACTCTAAACTCACTTTTTCAGAACATATAGAGGCAATTGTTAATAAAGCTTATAAAAATTTGGGTTTTATATTGCGTGTCAGCCGCCCCTTTTCTGATACTAAATGTTTAAAAGTTTTGTACTATTCCTATGTCAGAAGTATTCTTGAATATTGCAGTTCTATTTGGAGCCCTCAATATATAACCTACACTCAGTGCCTGGAGAGCATACAGAGCAAGTTTGTAAAGCATCTCAATTATCGGCGTTTCTGTAATTTTGAAGATTATCAGTCAGCGTGCCTTCATCACCATCTTACGACTCTTGAGCACCGTAGAACCCTTGCTGATATGTCGTTATTGCACGGTCTATGTAATAATTATATCGACAGCTCACAACTCCTGATGAAAGTGTTACGCTTCTGTGTCCCAACCACCCGAACTAGACACACTAGCTTGTTTGCCGTTAAGAGTACACGCACTAACTATGCCCAAAACTCACTTGTCTGTCGGTTACACAGAAGCTACAATAAAAGATTCAAGCAGGCTGATATTTTCTTTAGTAGTAAGCAAAGTTTTAAAAAAGAGATTCTTAGAATTCTCGAAGGGGGATTCTGAGAATTCTCACACCACGGATATAATATATAGTCTGGATATATGTGTATGATGCGTGTATGTATATGTATATGTATGTTTATATACGTATGAATGTGTATGTATATATATATGTTGATGCATGTATGTATATGTATGTGTATGTTTATATACGTATAAATGTGTATGTATATATATATGTATATATATATATATATATATATATATATATATATATATTGTAGTCTTTATATAATATAGTCGTAATATAAAACTATATATTATCAGTAAAATATTTCATTTCATTTACTCTATTTCACTCTTTCAAGCACACCCACACTCACACAAACACACCCCCATACACACACCCAACCACACATATTTAGGTATACACACACTGGTTTCTCCTGTGAAACCTGGACTCTTAAGAGGCTTGTGTAATCAGGAGAAGCCAAACATACACACATGCACTATCGCCCACACTACACTCATACATTTAAATTTAGTTACAACCAACCAACACTTACCTACCTACTTTGTTCTTTTTTAGTAAGCAATTTACCTATGTATTTCTGTTTAGTGATAGTCGTTTTCTCATATCTGTTTTGCACGAAAAATGTAAATCCATTATTGGCTGTAAGTTATATTGTAAGATATGTTATTTAAACCTTAAGAGCTGTGGATTTTGTTAATAATAAAATAAAATAAAATAAAAATCATTCTTCGAAAATATATCGGAGTACCGACGTAACAAATTCTTCGCCTTGAGCAATTCAATACTTGTCAAATCTTGCTTACATTTTTCTAGTATACTGTTAACGTCGATTGTACTTGCTTCCGTCTTTTTGGTTTCCTGACAATTCCGCAACCACACAATTTCTTCGCTTCGTCCTATTAGCGTACCCTTCTTTAACACCTGTTCTTCATTGCTCAAGTTCAATACAGGTACCACTGCTTCCATAGATGAATTGACGACTGTACGTGCCGGCAGCCATGATGACTCGTTATCCACTTTTTCCAGTATTGTCCAACGTCGCTGTTTCAAACTTTTATTTCCGGGAAAAATTACTGGAACTAACGTTTGTGATCTTGGCAACAGTTTAGTGTTCCTAATGCAGTACACCTTGCCCTCGCCACCGCCCCTCATTGGTATTTCGTCTTCCCCACACTTCAGGACACCGGAGTGAATGTCGAGCTTACATCGATGATCCTTTAAGAAATCAAGGCCGATAATGCAGTCATCCACAATGTCAGCTATTACCGCTTGTTGCCAGTACAGCTTGTCACCAATCTTTATAGCCACTTTCTGTTCACCTGATACTGGTATATGCTGGCCGGTAGCCGTTGTTAGCTGGTAAGCTCCCTTCCGAACGTTGATCTTTCCGTTTCTTCTTGTCAGCTGTGTCCCAATTACTGTACGTGACGCTCCAGTATCCAAAGTCAATGAGCACGGACTTCCATTTACTGATCCATTAACAGTTAAGCTGTTGCCATCTGTGCTCTGACAAATCTTGATTTTCGGGGCTTCATGTCCACCGGCCAGTGCCCATCCTTCAGCCCTGGCTGGAATTAGTTTATCTGCTTCTCCAATGCTTGTACACCAGCATCGCTCCTTCGTCTCTCCACAGTTGTAGCATCTAGGGACGAAAGCTCTGTGTTGGCTTACCCGCGCCACTTCCATTGAATTTATTCCCCTCAGACGTCCACTCCTCGGGTCTCGCCGAACGGCTTCCACCTCGAGCGCATGTGTGACGGCTTCCTTGATGTGACCGTGATGACCCAAGCGCACGGCAGCTCTTACTTCCGCGTCGAAAATACCGTCGACAAACGACTGCAAAAGCATGCTGTCAATGACCGATGCCGGCGATGTTTGGTACGCCTTCCGGACCAACTTTTCTACCACCAGAAACCACTGTTGCAATGACTCATTTGCTTGTTGGCATCGATCACGGAGTTGAGCGCGGAAAACATGCTCCAGGTGTGAGTCCCCGTAGCGCAATTCTAAGGCTTCCAGCAATTGCTCGTAGGTTGCATCGCTCCCCAAGGCCTCCAGCACGGTCAAAGCCTTGTCTCGTAGTCCCAAAGTAAGCGCGGTTTTAGCCTGGTTCTTGGTCCACCCATTCAGGTTCATCACAGCCTCAAACTGTAGCTTGTAAGCCGCCCAGGAAGAGGTTCCATCGAAAGGCGGGACTTTGAAATTTCCGCCTGCAGTCGATGCACTTACTATGGTTGCTGATCCCGGGATACCATTTGTTTTGAGCTTCCTGACGTCTTCCTCGACGGAGGAGAGGCGGTTCCCGTATTGTTGTACAGTTTTGACACCTTCCTCAATGGAACAGAGGCGAGTCCCATGTTGCTGTACAGTTTCCTCCACCGCTTCTACCCTGCGCATGCTGTCGGTGATAGCGGTCAAAAGATTCTTCTGCAATGCGCACATCTGTTCCTCTTGCCGGTGAGCTTGCTCCTCCTGCCGGCGGGCTTGCTCCTCCTGCCGGCGGGCATCCTCTTCTTGTCGGCGAGCTTGCTCCTCCTGGATGGCGCGTAGCTGCTCCTCCTGCCGGCGGGCTTGCTCCTCCTGCCGGCGGGCATCCTCTTCTTGGCGGCGTGCCTGCTCCTCCTGGATGGCGCGCAGCTGCTCCTCCTGCCGCCAGGCTTGTTCCTCCTGCATGGCGCGCAGCTGCTCAAACAAGGCGCCCAGGTCTGGTCCAACCTGGGTTCTTGTCGGCGCACTTACGGTAGTTGTCCCACCGGAGTTGTCTTGGCGTCCAGGGGTTTCTTCCTCGGAAGCCTCGGCGCCAGAGCCACTGGCTTGCTGCGAAGCAGTCTTGGCGCGCGTATTCACGCCTTCTCTCGGCATGACAGGCATTTTACCTTCCAATCCCACTTCTGACACCAAATGTTACGGAAGTGGGTACAGGGATTGGAAGGAAACGAACGTTTTACCGAAAGTAGCGATTTATTCGCACTACGAACACGCAACACTGCACTGAACGCGTAGCACTGCACGAAACGCGTAGCACTGTCCGACACTGTCCCCGCGCACTATGCGTTACACGGTCCAACGCTGTGCTCCGAACACTGACAGTCCACTGGGAGCACTTTACCACTTTGCACTTCACTTCACTATTCACTGTTCACTATTCACTTTCACTGTTCACTTTTTCCACTTTTTCACTTTTCCTTCTTGTTCCTTTCTTCAGATCACTTTCCACTGAACTGCCCGTAGACGCGCTTGCAGCTCCTTATATACCCGGAATTTCGATTGTCATTTATTGGATTTCGATCGTCATTTATTGAATTTCGTAAAGGTGATATCAGACGGTTCATTTTTTGTTCATTTTCACCTTTCATTCGGTACATTTCACTCGAAATGAAATGTCTGAACAAAAAATGAAACACGAGTGCCGAATGAATTCATTAGTGAACCGATCCAACAGTGTTGGATATTGGCATCCGGTATCTTTCATTCCCACTCCGAATG
This sequence comes from Thera obeliscata, assembly GCA_947578465.1. Lineage (NCBI taxonomy): Eukaryota > Metazoa > Arthropoda > Insecta > Lepidoptera > Geometridae > Thera > Thera obeliscata. The sequence continues at coordinate 1,174,589 of OX387913.1, forward strand.
AACGAGAAATGAACGGTCTGAACACTGAGAGAACGTTCATTCGGATTTCTTCTTGCAATCCATGGTCGCACCCACCACCGACGTACGACTTCATTCGATGACATATTTATAAGAAAGAACAATGAATGTTCATTTCTGTATCATTTCGTCTAAGCCGTGTGAACATAGAATGAAAAAAAAATGAAGCATTCACTCGAGTGAACAATCATTCGAGTGAACCGTCTGATATCACCTTTAGTCTTTTCGTTTTCTTCTGTTGGATTCCGATCGTCTTTTCCTTCTTACATCATTTCTTGTTTTAGTCCAGAATTTTCGGTTCTTTATTTGAATTCCTTAAAGAAGGCACTCGCCGCTACTAGAATTTTCTGGTAACATTAAAATGTCGAACAAAAATCTTCATAGCTGGACCGGGCTCGAACTCGCGTACGTCTGCTTTGCAGTCGTAGCTCTGACAGCCCGGCCGTTGTGACAATGACGATGCTTGCCAAAAACTTCACTGCCTTGCACGCTTACGTAGTTACGTCAGCACGGCGTCACAGTATGTACACTATGCTAGTGCTCTCAAACGGTGAAGGAAAACATCGTGAGGAAACGGGCATATTGCAGAACCTAAAAAGTTCGAAATGATGTGTCAAGTGCACGAAAGGAGCCTTAATGAGGCGCACTTAAAATCCTTTCACCACACTTGGTTCGAAAGAATCAGTGAGACGATAAGAAGAAAAGACAAATACCTTCCTTATAAATTTCTAGGAAGAACGATTCTCCATCCACCAGCTTTCCGCAATCTTAACAATGTCGTCGGTGCATCAGGCAGTCCTATGTTTCATCCTTACTGATGCATATATCCAAACTAGACTTAAAACCACGATCTATAACAATCTAGATACGCTTTCAATACAACTTTTGAGTTCCGGCTAAACTTCCAAGTTAACGAAATTGACCACAAGCAACCGAAAATGAACCTGAATACACTGTATTCTAGATTCAATTTAGAAAACATCTTCTATTTCGTTTTATGGTCTAAACAAAGACTTGGTTATTGAAAAGTAGTTCTTATGATGTAAAGAATAGAGTTCGTTTTGTTTGGGAAGTAAAGATTGCCTGCTTCAGACGTGGTTCCCAAGATTGCACTATATACTTCCCTTTACATGGATTTAAAGTCACTTGAAGAGACACCAAAACTAGATATCTATACATTGACTGGCATCTTAGCTCAATTGGTAGTAGCTCTGCCGTCTACGCCGTAGGTTGTGGGTTCGATCCCCACCGAAAACAAATATTTGTGTGGTGAACACGATGTTTGTGTGTTTGTTATAATGTTTTTTAAGTGTATATTAAATAACATACAATTATTATATCAGCTGTCTGGTTTCCATCGTCCTAGTTCTGCTTAGTTTGGGGCTAGATAGTGTCTCAGGCTCTACACTATACGTGTACCAAATTACATTTAAATCAGTTCAGTAGTTTTGACGTGAAAGCGACAGACAGACAGGCAGACAGAGAGAGATACTTTCGCATTTATAATATTTGTATGGATCATGTGCATGTCATGTATGTACACTATGTCAGTGCTCTGAAACGGTGAAGGAAAACATTGTGAGGAAACCGGCATATCGTAGAACCTAAAAAGTTCGAAAATATGTGTCAAGTGCACGAAAAGAGCCTCTTTGAGGCGCACTTAAAATCCTTTCACCACACTTTGTTCGAAACTTTCTCATACAGAAATTGCGAATTCTAAAAACGCAATCCTATCCTAGCTAAATCTTTGATAGAGAGCTCAGAATCGTTCTTCCTGGAAATATACAACAGTAGACCTCTTTAGGCTGATGATGTTGAAGTTATACAAAACGTTTTCTTAAATAACATACAGAACCTAAAAACCTCCCCTGACATTAAAAAAAAGGGATCTGTAGATAGAATCAAGTCAGATCATTAACTTACTTTTACCCAGTTGGCAAGAATTTTACAACCTTAGATATTTAATTTTTATGGGGATAATTATCTTTAAAAGGGGTTGAAAGCTCTATTTCCGTATTTTGAGCTACCCACCATAACATAAAAAAATATCTTTTTACCGCGTTATTATCAGCTTTATTCTTTTTAACCGACTTTCACAATCAACACTTCATTTTACTAATTCTACGAGCTATGTCGGTGACCTTGGTTCTTCTACGGATATCCTCATTTCTGATTCTATCACGTAGTGAAATTCCCAGCATAGCTCTCAATTTTGACGTGAAAATGTCTTATAATTCGATGGAGCCGGCTGCACGCACGAAAAAACATGACTCATGCGGCGTTACCTCGCTCTGAGGCGTTCCATTTAAGGCTTGAAGTGCAAGCGAGAGCGCGGAACGATCGACAAAGAGGTACGCACGGCCTCCGCGTTCGGCCGCGTTCGACATCTGTCTCTCTCCTACTTGAGTGAGCGATGCGTCCGCGTGGACAGCTGTATGACGTTGTCACGTTTAACTATCGTCAGTAAACCGACTTTACAGACAACCGTTTTTTTATACCTATTCCAGTGAGTGCAGTTCAATGTAGAACACAACAATAGGAACCAATGAAGTGGGTCAGGCTATCCGGGGTACCTACTAATTTCTATCAATACTGCAGGAAACGGCCACCATACATGAGCACCTCGGCTATATGATCAATTGTGTCGCTGAACTGGCAGGAAGTCTGCAAACTAGGAATTTTAACAATGGTCTTCTCCTCCTTCTTCTCCTTTTTATCGTCATAGGCACCAGTGTGATGAAAGACTTTTGAGTGCGCCGCAAAGAGACTAGCTAGCACAATGGTCAAAACCATCAATAAAACAAGAAATATTATTTCATTTACACAAAAGAAGTCCGTAAAGGGGGGTCCTTTCGTGCTCTGGACACATTTTTGACAGATTAAAATAAAAAAAAGATGAGCACTTTTTAAATTAACGCGATCGTTATGCATAATTATTTGGGAAAAAACGGGAAAAAAACGTAAACACCCGTTTTCTCCATTAATTAAAAAAAATTAGGTTCTCAATTCGGTAGTTTTTTTATGTTTGTTATCTTATAAAGGCCTGCGCACACCTATAGGCCGCTGGCGAACGCGATCAGTGAAACGCTGTCAATCTTGACAGCGATATTTGACAGCGTTTCATTGATCGCGGCCACCAGCGGCCTAGGTGTGCGCAGGCCTTAAAGCCTTGCGCATATCTAAGCGTTTTGCGGTGGTGATTAGAGAAACACGGTCAATATGACGGCGATACATGACAGCGTTTCACTGATCGCCACCACAGAACGCTAAGATGTGCAAAAGGCTTTAAAGATTGGATAGTCTAGGTGCCAATTCCACGCGACCAAGCCTAGAAAACAAACAACAAACTACGGCTTAGTTCCTACTGTTTTTTACATGATCCTTTTACAAAACAAAAATAACAATAGCAGTGAAGTTTGAAGAAAATGAAGGCGTTTTTCGACAAAACCATCGGAAACATTTTTGTTCAAATCAGGATATCACACTTTCAATCCAACTGCCCACACTTTGCGCTAAGACCGCAAGTAATGTTGGTTAAAATATCACCGAAATAACACAACAGTACCCCAAGTCCCACTGCAATTACAACATTTCGTTACCAAATGTTGTTTTCGTTTCACCTATTTGTCTCTGTCTATTGTATGGAGAAAAGATGAGACAGCAACTCTAACTACGTAATGTATTTTTGCCGTCTCATATTTTCTCCATACAATAGATAGAGACAAATAGGCGAAACGAAAACAACATTTGGTAACGAAATGTGGTTGCCAAACTCCGACTTCGGGTACAGAACTCAAAATAACACCATAAAAAACAATTTAAGGACGCTATTACATTTTTCAGTGTCTCGAATTCGGCTTTCTGCGCCAGCACACAACAGCAAAGTGACCACGAACACATTCAAGCCCATTTACGCTCCATTTTCTGCATTATTCAAATAATCTTGATACTTGATGGTTAGGTAGGCAATTAATTGAAATTACTTTTTTTATATGAGTCGAATGTGTCTTTAAGCTATTGTTTTACTCACAAATCAAATCAAAACAAAATCATTTTTTTTTTCAAGAATTAAAATACAAAATTTTGTTTAGGCGACCGATCGAAGCAACGCGTGACCCAGACGCCAGCGTCTTGGGGACGCTTCCGTCTGGCACTGATTTGGATCAGTTGAGCTATCTCTATATCGTTTGTAACGGTCTGCAGATAGCTCAACTGTTTCTTGTTTATTTTGTACATTTTGTAAATACCTGTATGTATGTATATAAAATGTATTAATTGAAAGTTTTTTGTGTAAATAAATACTTTATTAAATACTAAATAAAATGAAAATAACACACCAAAACCAAGCAAAAGGTTGATGGATTACATTAATGGGGAACTGAGTACGCTCCTACAATAAACTTCCGAAAAATGCAACTAAGCTACATAAGCGGACGTCCTACTTCCTACTATCCTACTATATATATATATATATATATATATATAGTCAAACTCAAACTCAATAATTTTTTATTCATTACGATGCAAGAATCACTTTGAAACGTCTTATAGCTAGGTGAGTCTAGGTGCCAGTTCCACGCGACCAAACGTAGAAGAACAGGCAACAAACTACGTCTCGGTTCCTACTGTTTTTTTATATGATCCTTTTACAAATCAAAAATAGTCTAAAATAATAGCAGTGAAGTTCCAGTGTGGTGCCACTTCACTTAGTCAGACGTATGCATTGCAATAATACAAAAGCAAAAGTTTCAAAGACAGCACACGCTACGCTTCAAAGTTATACTATAGTATCTACACAGCTTATATAAAAATAAGATACGAAATAGTAGGTACAGACATTGCAAATCGACATGTTAGCTTCCTATGGGTAGAGTGACCGGGACATTGGGCCACGCAGTTTTATCATTCATATAGCTATCTAGAGTATAGTACGCTTTCTTTATTAAATTATTCTTAACATAGGCTTTAAACTTCCGAATAGGAAGCTTAGTTGCATTTTCCGGAAATATATTATAAAAGCGTACAGTGTTCCCCATAAAAGACCCATTTACCTTCTGCAGGCGAAATTTGGGAATATAAAGTTTATTTTTATTTCTAGTGTTAATATTATGTGAATCACAATTTTTCTGAAAGCTACAGATGTGTTTGTGAGTGTACAATAAGTTATAATGCCATGTATGCATTTGCCGTCCAGAGTAGCTCCCAGAAATGGAAATTCTTTGTCAATGTGCAATCCACATTCTTGAATATTAACGTTTAACGTCTTTTCTAAATCCCGAAGCGCTATAAGTTTTCGAAATATGACCATTTTTAGTTTGACAGCTGTCATTAAAAATGCAGGTCTTGGTCATACCTATCATTTGGGATGAGAATGAAAATTCCGGGACGAGTAGTTTCAGAGATGTGGCCATTTTATGTTTGACAGCTGTCATAAAAAATGCAGGTCTCGGTGATACCTATCATTTGGGATTGGAACGAGGAGTCCGGGACGAGTAGTTTTCGAGATATAACCATTTCAAGTTTGACAGCTGTCATTAAAAAGGCAGGTCTTGGTCATACCTATCATTTGGGATTAGAACGAGAAGACCGAGACGAGTAGTTTCCAAGATATGACCGTTTCAAGTTTGACAGCTGTCATTAAAAATGCAGATTTTGGTCATACCTATAATTTGGGATTAAAACGAAAAGTCCGGGACGAGTAGTTTCCGAGATATGACCATTTTAAGTTTGACAGCTGTCATTAAAAATGAAGGTCTTGGTCATGCCTATCATTTGGGATTGGAACGAGGAGTCCAGGACGAGTAGTTTCCAAGATATGACCGTTTCAAGTTTGACAGCTGTCATTAAAAATGCAGGTCTTGGTCATACCTATCATTTGGGATTAGAACGAAAAGTCCGGGACGAGTAGTTTCCGAGATATGACCATTTTAAGTTTGACAGCTGTCATAAATGAAGGTCTTGGTCATACCTATCATTTGGGATTAGAACGAGAATACCGGGACGAGTAGTTTCCGAGATATGACCGTTTCAAGTTTGACAGCTGTCATAAATGAAGGTCTTGGTCATACCTATCATTTGGGATTGGAACGAGGAGTCCGGGACGAATAGCTTTCGAAATATGACCATTTTAAGTTTGACAACCGTCATTTTAAAATGCAGGTCTTGAAATCTTTAATTGGCTGTTTTAAATTTGACCGCTGTCATAAACAGGTATATAGGTAATATCAGCCTCACCAGCCAGAAGTTCACTGCTGGACATAGGCCTCCCCAACATTTCCAGGAAAAAAATGTAAATTTCTATACATAATCAATGTATAAACATTTTCATTTTCCTTTCCCAGCCAATGCCATGATGTATTTGAAGGTTCGTTCCATGACTTCTTCTGGCTGATAATGATGACTTTTATTATGGTCCAAGAAAGTATCAACTTTATCCAGGCACAGTACACACACGCACGGTGCATCTTGTGTACTGATGAGAACGACAAGGTTCTTCAAGCAGGCGCCGCGGTGCTTTCTTTAGAACCTTGTCGTATTCATCCTAATTATTTGCAAAAATTTGTGACACTCGTCCTTCCAGGACCGCGTCTGAGCGCGGAATGGCGAACGAAATGTAATGAAGTCTACCTACTATCTACCTACCCTTGGAAAAATGTATGGAGAAATTTTAGTGCGTTTTAAAATTGTCTATTCTTTCAAAAAATTTATTTGGGTACAAAATAATAACGAAGACGAATAGAAGACTCTGTATGCCACAATTTCGTTCTATTTTCACGTTATAATTTTCAGCGGATTTAGCTATTTATGTACCTATCCAGACCCCATTTTTAGCGATTTTTGCTATGGTAAAAACGTATTCATGTGAAAATGTTGTATAGGACTGCCCATTTTTTATTGGCTATCACTATAGATGAACATATCATCTTTAATTTTATACCATGTTATATCTACAGTTATGATTCCTGGTTCCATAAATGGTACCCAAAAACCATTGGTATTCGTAAGTGCCCCCTTAGCTATACGACTTCCCAAAATGACAGAAAACGAATTGTATCTGACACCCGTAAACAAATTATCACACAAGAACCTTTTTCACGGCTAATAGCCCCTGCCCACTGGTGCGTGATATCGCGCACCAGCCCACACCAGCACGCACGACACACCATGGGAACGGTCTCGTGCGCCGAGGTGCGCGGTAGCACAGGAGCATTTTCTGAGTGCGTTGCCGTGCGTCGTCGTGCGCGGTGCAGTCTGGTGCGTGATTAGTTAAGATCGCGTCACCGCTGCAAACGATAATGCGACATTAGTTTCCACAAAAGCAGTGCCGTCATTTACGACCGTAAGTAATTTTATTGGAGGTTTTGTCGCTTAGCGACTACTATTACATTATAATTTATAATCACAGACCATTTTTTTTTATATTGTAGTGTCACTGTGCTTTACTGGTGTATGTGTGCTATACGTATAGTAATAAATAAATGTCTATGTCTACAAAAACACACTAAGAAAATCAACCCACTTTCATATTTTTCTAACAGTTCTTGAAAAGGCTCAAAAGTAAATTGCATAGTTCATGACAAGAACTGCTAAATTACTATTCTAGTCTAAAAACAACGCAAGCAAACCCGCGGCTCAAAGCTAGTAACCACATAATAAATTATTACAAATACTACAAAAACATTAAACAATAATCAACTTCAAATAATTAATGTAGGATGAAGTTATAATGGCCCTCCTATTAGACGGACCATTAAAGGAGGAAGGAGGTTTAAGGGTGGTTAAGGGGGGTTAAGGGGGTTAAGGACCACGATGGGCCTCTTTTGTTGCCCTTTGTTCCGTTGTGAAAGGGTTAGCAGGCAAATAGTTTACGCAAGAGTCCAAAAACCTATTGTTGAATGAATTGACCGCTAACAATATTAAATACAACAACAACGATATGTGAAACTTAAAAAAAAATCTCGAATAAACGAAATTTCCAGTTATAATTATTTAGCATGGAATAATTCAACACACTTTTTTATGAATAAAATAGTGGACAATTCACACAACAATATCTAGCCCCAAATTAAACAGACCTTGTACGATACGCAAAGGGCTAACAACTGAGCTGAGAGGCTAATAAATCAAATTAAAACAGATTCATAACTGAAGTTTTTTTTTAACACAATTCGTTTTATTTTATTGTGTAAGGATAGGAGTGGAGTGAATGCAGTGATGACGGCTGACAGAGGGGAATGGAGGAGGAAGACCATGATGTTGTTTCCACATAAAGTAGCTAAGGACATAATTTTTTTATAAATTTAATTTTTAATTACACAAATTATAAATTTCATAAAATTAAATAAAAGCATTGCAAGTTTAAGTCCTCCCGCTTGCTCTTATTATCATATATTCTGATTTAAAAAATGAGTAGTTTTTAAACGCATTTTAAAAAAAGCACCTAGCCCTTGTTTTACCTTGCCACCACACCACTCAATATTAAAACATCACTCACTAACCCTACAAAACTTAATCTCAACCAGGCAACCCAACTCTTTTATTAAATCAATTTATAACCCAAGCAAATCAACCCATCAATCAGCTACCACTGAAAACGTCACTAAAACTGTCAATTGGAACGTCAGTCAAGTCCCCGGGAGGCGACAGCAGCGCCGCCCGCCCAAACTCAGTCCTGCCGCGCTTCCGCCCAGAGCGCACGTCGCGAGAGACCGAGGAAACATCGATTTTTTCAGTGGATACTCGTGTTTTTTTGTGTGTGTCTGTGTGTGTTGTGACTGTGTTTTCAATTTTGGATATTTGAGCATGTAAGTTTTGTGTTTTTTGACGGTATGTACAAAGTAGGGCTAAGTAGTATTCAGTTATCGTAGTTTTAAAATATTGCGGATTCAAATTTCCCGGCGGATTTATCTGTGATTTAAGCTGTGAATTCTGCATATTATTCTGCGATATTTATTGGTTAATAAGTGTATTTTATGTGATGGAATTAATGTTTTTGAGTATTATACACGAAACTTTGAAACGTTTTTATGGAGCTCGTTATTTTCAAGTGCTTTTTTATACGTTTTTTAACCCATTTGGTAGGAAGAGTTAGCAATTAAAAAAAAAAATTAACGACGGTACATACCTATTTATTTAGTAACAATAATAAAATGTTTAAATCTTAAATATTAGTCACAATATTTACGATTTAACCATTTTATTATTGTTCCATCGCTTATTTTGGCTTCGAAAAAAATCGTCATTTTTGATTCGACCACTAGCGGTATTCCGTAAATAAAAAAATCAGCCCCTAATAATTTAAAATAACAAAATGAATACTTATAAAACCCAATTATTTTTCGTAGCACAAGTTTCGATATCAATCTACAAAATGGAATATCTTCAGTTGAATTATTAAAGCTACGATATTTCAGTTACAAGAGATCTTAGCGACCTTAATTATTTACGTAATTTGAAACTGATTCAAAAGCTTTATAATTGAGTTTAGATACTACTCGTACTTAAATGGTAGATATTTTAATGAATTTCTTGATAATTAATTGTAAAATTGCTGACTGCGTGCAAAGATTTTATTATGATGTAGAATAGAATACAACTTTTAACACCAAAGTGAAATATTACAAATAACAAAATAAAAATCCTTAAGAAGCTAGAGGTACAATGGGCGGTCTTCTCGCTAAGAGCAATCTCTTCTAGATAACCTTTGTATGGAAAAAACATTATTGCATGAGTATGAACGGGGCATACATAAAAAAAATATGAAATGATGTACTGTAAAAGTAAACATGCCTTTGTATCCAGATGATTTATAGCGTCAAGGATTACTGTCTCTTCGTGCCCCTATTTACGGGACTCTGTAGTAACTGGGACAGAATTTTAGATGGAATAGGCTTGCCCAGCACTTATACCATCCTGACAGCTTAGTGCCCCTAATCCACAGAAAGGAAGGACATGGTCAATACGTGCGGAACTGACTAAGCCTCGGGCTTTCTCATTATGTTTTCCTTCACCATTTGAGAGCACTAGCATTTTTTATATGACTGGATTCGAACCTGCGAGGGTCTTAGGGTTGGTTAGAGGGTACTGCCACTGTACACTAGTGTACTCTGACATCTATCTATCTATCTTTCTTCTATATATAAAAACGCTATGTTGGTTTGTGTTCGCTTCAAAAACTCAAAAAGTTCTGCACCGATGGAGCTGAAATTTTAGCGTGATAATATATAATCCACATCGAAAATTGATTCTTTTAATCACATGTGTGATTAAAAGAATCAATTTTCGAATCAAGCTTCACCACAGGGAAGCGTGGCAAAGACCAGTCACAGTGCTTTAAAAAAAATCAAAGTTTTATTTTTATATCAGAAAACAGTGCTAGATATGCCCTAGAAATGTAAGATGGAACAAAAGCGCAGACGAGACCGTCGGTGACATTCGATCGTACAAATTGGGTCTCGAGCAATGTTGTTTTACAAGAAAAGATTGATGCATTTTGTGACATTAGAGAGAATTGCACATTAAATAAAGATGGATAGGGCTAATAACAGGTATAACAGTAAAGCCCTACGCACACCGAGGTTATAACGATGGTAATCGATGAAATGCTGTCAAATATCGCTGTCATATTTGACAGCGTTTAACTGATCGCTATCGCAAATCGCTTAAATATGTGCACAAGGCTTATAACATTCTCTTGTAGTTAACCTTCGTTTTGTTTTATAGTGCGCAACTTGATCATAAGAGGACTGTTTTATGTGGAGTAAATGCATAAAATAATATAATTGTCATAATAATAATCTTCTTCTTGTTGTGTCACTGGTTCTTTTGAACCAAAAAATAATAATAATCTTTTGTAGATGGACAACATCCATATTATTACATAAAAAGATTCTTAAAAAAAAAGTTTTGGCCCAATTAAACCCCACCGATGTTGAGCAAGTTATATCTGATAACAGTTATATTCTGAGAATGAGTTACATAAGGAGCAGATGAGCCACCTGATGTTGAGCAGATCTCTGCATATCAGAGTTCATTGTTAAACATAGAACACGTCCGTTGTATCCTTATTAATATGGTCCCACTAGTACCCTTTAGTATAGTACCCAAAAACGGGCACAAAACAGCACTTTTGTGTATTGTAACGAAAATAAAAAGCGGTGCTTTAAATATAGAGGGTATTTGAAACGTGTAAGGTCTCTGGGGCAGAGTGAACTTGCTTTAATGAATAATATAATTTAAGGGCTTGTGGACCTATTCATATAAGCACATATAGGGGTTTTGTTGGGCAGGTAGGTATTACAGAAGTTTTTTTATTTAAGCTGATGGAAAAAGCATGATGTTAAAGAAAAGAAAGAAAGAAAATATATTTATTGGCACGTACATCACGGACAAAGCAATTACAGAATACTTACAAAATATAGAATAAACACAGAAAAGTACAGGAACAATGATAAAAAGGTACAAAAAAGTACGAGTAGGGAAAACAAATTGGTTCATAAATGACGAAGTTAGATTATAGACATAAAAAAATCAGGTGTCTGTAAAGTCGGTTTACTGACGATAGTTGAACGTGACAACGTCATACAGCTGTCCACGCGTACGCATCGCTCACTCAAGTAGGAGAGAGACAGATGTCGAACGCTGCCGAACGCGGAGGCCGTGCGTGCCTCTTTGTCGCTCGTTCTGCGCTCTCGCTTGCACTTCAAGCCTTAAATGGAACGCCTCAGAGCGAGGTTACGCCACATGAGTCATGTTTTTAGGGTTCCGTAGCCAAATGGCAAAAACGGAACCCTTATAGATTCGTCATGTCTGTCTGTCTGTCTGTCTGTCTGTCCGGCCGTGTCACAGCCATTTTTCTCCGAAACCATAAGAGCTAGACTGATGAAACTTGGTGAGTAGATGTATTCTGTGAACCGCATTAAGGTTTTTACACAAAAATAGAAAAAAAACTATAAATTTTGGGGGTCCCCATACTTGAAACTGAAACTCGAAAAATTTTTTTTCATCGAACCCATACGTGTGGGGTATCTATGGATAGGTCTTCAAAAATGATGTTGAGGTTTCTAATATCATTTTTTTCTAAACTGAATAGTTTGCGCGAGAGACACTTCCAAAGTAGAAAAAAGTTGGCCCCCCCCCCTCTAACTTCTAAAATAAGAGAATGATAAATCCAAAAAAAATATATGTTGTACATTACTATGTAAACTTCCAACGATATTTGGTTTGAACGAGATCTAATCAGTAGTTTTTTTTTTATACGTCATAAATCGTAAACCGCAATTTACCTTTCGACGAACTACAAAAACCTTTATACTATGTTAATTGATGCTACGGAACCCTTCATGGGCGAGTCCGACTCGCACTTGGCTGCTTTTTTCATGCTTGCAGCTGGCTCCATCGAATTATTAGACGGTGACACGTCAAAAAGTAAAGCTGAATTGGGAACCTTATCCTTCTTTATTTAAAGTCGGATAAAAAACATTTATTTTGTATAATATTATACCATCATTGCTCATAATATTAATTGTGGTATCAGTGTGATTAATACGAATGTAATTAACTAATATCAAATACGTTTCTAAAATCTTGACGCAGAATGAAAAATGAGCCCATTGAGTCTCAAAACAAAGCTTCATCAAATCGCGACGGAATGGAATGAATTCGTATCTTGAAAGATTAATTTAGATTATCTGTGTGATGCCACAGTCCAATCCAAACGGCTGGCTCACTTGATATGCAACAAACCAGTTTTTTTTTTAAATAAGAAAAAACAAGACTGTTAAAAGTGAAGAAGACAATCAAATGGTTCTTCTGTTTTATGTCGGGTAAAAAAAAAAGTTTTTTTGAACAAACACGTAGCCCACCTTGATATGCAACATACCAGATTTTTTTTTAAATAAGAAAAAACAAGACTGTTAAAAGTGAAGAAGACAATCAAATGTTTCATCTCGGGTAAAAAAAAGGGTTTTTTGAACAAACACATAGCCCACTTGATATGCAAGTGTAAGTAGTGTATTAACATTAAATACACGTTTATTTATCTAAGCGTTTGTTCAGTTTGATTGAAAAAATATCACGACGGAAGCGTCGTCAATCTGACGTCTCTGTACCACCAAAGGCGTTGTTTTGGTCGAGATTGTGCATTCTCCATGTTCTAAGTCAAATCAGCAAGGCCGCTTATAAAGTGGGATAGGGAAGATGATAATTTTAGGGGGGAAAATATACTATCAAATCAAAACCAGCTGCCCTACATCAGCTATGAGAAGTGATACGCTGTCTCATTAATTATAACGAAAGACAAGACCAGCCCACCCGTGGGGAATAATTGATATTCGCTTTTCTTTTAGCGGAAGAATGCAAACAAAAATACTCCCAACTTTAATAAACTTGCCCTTTTATCACGTTTACCACTAACCACCGAAACTAATAGACGAAACTAATTCCTCAAACTGATCGAGTAAAACTGCGACTTGCCCTTCTGCTCTAGCGTATTCACTTCTATGCAAAATGTATGAGAGAGATAGACTTCTGACGCTCCTTGACACATGAGACAGGTGAAGTGAAACTTCACAAGTACGTCTACATAATCTTGGAACAAGTGTAATGAAACTCTACCTTTGGTATTAATAAGTGTATACATACATACTTTAATCGACGAGTATATTATATTATTCTTTATAAACAACTCGCTACTGGAACAAGCATATGGCCTACCTGATGTTGAGTGGTAACTAATGCCTGTAAACATAACATTCTCTTTTTTTCGTATAACCAGTTCTGCAAACCTGTATGGTGAATTGCACTTATGAGGCAATATTCAAATTATTTCACCACTAAGAACGTTTAACGGAGGGGTTTAAAAAAAAGCCCTCCGTTTTCAAAAGTGGTTCTTTTATACCCTGTTTTATTATTACTATGTTACTTGCCGTGGTAATCAGGCTGCCAACATTTAAATTGCGTGCTCGCTTGTCATCGTGCTTGATTGATTGTAAGTTATAAGGTTGTTACAAAATAAATAGCCCCTTTTATTGCGAGTAATAGGAAAAAATAATGGGAAAGTTTTATAACGGTAATGAGAACTAAGCCGCTATTTAACTAGCGGCTACCCGCGACTTCGACTGGACTGCTTTTCGTAAAAAGTTTTTTTTTATCAAAAATTGTGGACAATCCTCACTATCTAGCCCCAAACTAATCAGAGCTGGTATGATGGGAACCAGATAGCTGTTTTAATATCAAAATACGTTTTTTAGCAGATTATCAAAAATCGCAAACAACAAAGTTATGTTACATTACAAAAGTTCAACGAAAATATAATTTTTATCGAAATAAATTTTCGTACCCAAAAATGAGTTTTTATGTTTTTTTCCATTGTTTGCGTTTTTAATATATTATTTTTAGGATAATTTTAAGGTTCAGTGATTACTTCCACCGTTTGCTCTCGTCTAATTTTCTCATTTTCCTCCTCAATTTATAAGATAATTTTATTCTGTAAATCGTTTAAAAGCTTCTTCGTAAGTAGCCTTAAACTCAGATAATTTGAGATTATTAATGCGATAAAAATTAAGTACCTACAAGTCGTTTAATCTGATCTCGGAAGTTTCTTTTATACATTTTGTTCTTTACAAAGACATAAAGGTAAATCAAATAATATTTTTATTGTGCTCTCTTGTACGCACTTACTGAACTTTGATCGTAGATTATTCAATAGAATGAGGAAGAGACTACAGAAGATGTTTTTATTCTAATAAAAATATTTAGAAAGCACTCAAAGTAAATAAAGCAAAAAAAAACTCAGACGAATATTTACAGAGTATTTTGGGTTAGGATTTAAGCCACGCTGTAGGCAAAGCTACCACTAATATTATTTTTTTTATACACAACTAACGGATGGGACAAGCATTTGGCCCACCTGATATTAAGTGATAACCATCGCCTATAACAAAGCATTGCCTCGTAGGTATTTTTTTTAGAAAGTTAGGGGTAGGTGTTTGGGTCAAACTCACAACAATAGACTACCACTAACCTGCGGTTAGTGAAATAAACTTCCAAGCCCTTTGGAAACCTCTTTTAGAAAAACAAAGCGTTTCCGAACTACCCGCAAACTAACGAAGTAAACGTACCACTTAAAGAGAAAATTAGATCGTCCTTCGCCAGCGTACAACAAACATAGGTGATGTAGTACGTATACACGAGCATCCGGTAAAACTCAGACTCAGGCCTCAAATTTCATTTGAGCCCTAATTTTATTGTGTTTGTTTTCTTAGGACGAGAAAATGCTCAATGTTTTTATTTCTAAAGTAGGTTAAATGTACTAATATCCAGCAGAAAAAAAATTGAATTTGTTTTTGACGTCTCGAGAGGATATCATTTTATTTGATGGATAAAGTTACTGAAAGATAATGAAAACAGCACTTAATGTAATTAAACACATTTTCCTCTCACTTAAAAAACTAACCTAATAAGTCAAACTCGGTTTTCTATGCAGTTACAACTAAACTAAAATATATGAAATAATTATATTGAAACCATTTTAACAAAATAAATTTAATTTAAAGCAACCGATTCAAAGTCTATAATTGAAACTGACTACAACAAACGCCTAAATTTTCATAAGTTCGAGAACATATAATTGCATTCCTTAAAAACTTGAGAACTGAACCAGATAAATAAAAGGTAGTTTTAAAAAAATCTGAGAACAAAACCAAATTAATAAAGATTGGGTCTGTTATGTTTAAATCTGAGAAAAAAATCTAATTCCAAAAAGGTTGGTCTCTAAAGTTTTGTTTGATAGCAAGAAGGTGACGTGTCGATTCCGTGTTGAGCATCAAATAGCCGACTCATCGCGAGTCTATTGTGGGCACTGATAGACACAGTCTGTCCTTAATAAAGTGGATGAGTTGCAAATACGCCTGCCTACACATTGGCAAGATTCGCGCGTAATGATGGAGAAAAATAAATGTGCTACTAAAGATGTTAGACGTTAGCCAGATGCACCCATAATAGCCCCTTCCCACCGGTGTGTGATATCGCGCACGGAGGGGCGGATTAGCTCGCACGACACACCATGGGAACGGTCTCGTGCGCCGAGGTGCGCGGTAGCACAGGAGCCCTTTCTGTGTGCGTTGCCGTGCGTCGTCGTCGGCTGTGCGTGATGATCTGCAGAACCACGCACCGTAGGAAGACAGCATTACTGACGGACGACGGCCTCCTACCAGTCTACTCTTGAACGCGATTCCGTTCCAATTTTAAGTTTTGACGAAATTTTGGCAGAAAACCTATAGGATGTCTGTCAAAATTCCGTCAAAACTTAAGATTGGGAATCGCGTTCAGGAGTAGACCGGCTGGTTGGCCAAGAGAGCGTTGGTGGGACGTTATGGACGCCTTCGAAAAGAAATGGTCGAAAAAAGTTCGGGATAGAGAAAACTAGAGGTTTTTGCCTTTGACCAGCAGTGGGATGACACAGAATAGGAAAAAAATATGTTAGAATTAAAGTATAATAAATACTTATAAAATCATGTGAGGTTGAATTTGTATTTGAAGCTCCTCTTGAAAGTTTTCAAAAATCATTTATCATTGGGCGCTTGGGTGAAATTTCAGATCTCTAGGCCAAACGAGTTCTGTGAAAAACGTTTGCTGCAAAATTAAATTCACGTTAGGTTTCATGGAAATTTGATGCTCCATATAATTACGGGAATACAATCACACAAGACGTTCTCGCATGGAGAACCACGCTGTAACTGGAATCAGTAACGATTATACCTTCATAAATTTTGTAATTGAATCAGTCAGTCAGAAACCATCCTTACTTCTGAATTTAGAATGCTGAATTTACACTTGACTAAAGCCTTTAAGCTAAGCCCCTGGGCGTACAGGTGTGCTCTAACTATCAAGAATCTGTTTTATTACATCATGTAGAAATAAGGAATACTTTACCACTAAGAATTTTTTTTATTAGAAACCTCAATATAATTATATTATTGAAGATCTATCTAAAAGATAACCCACTCGTCCCATACGTGTGTGGTATCTATGGATAGGTCATCTTTGTTCTCGGTGGGGATCGAACCCTCGACCTACGGCGCAGAAGGCAGAGCAACTACCAACTGAGCTGAGAGGCCAGTCAAAGTATGCCAGGAATGTTGATGGGAGGCCTATGTCCAACAGTGGACTTCTATGGATTGTATTGAGTTGCGCTGAACTGACGTTTCGTGCAAAACTCTTTCAGCAGTGTTTGTATGGATACATAAAGCGGCCATATTGAAAAGTTTTCTGACTTCATACTAAAACTCCCAAGTTAGAGAGTGAAACTCAGAAAACGAACTCTGTAGGCCTACCATAAGCTTTATCTGGTTCCATGTCTGGCTCTGGTTTTGAGTCTGTGTGAGTGTTGACTAAATAAATCCTACGTCGAAAAGTCAGACACGCAGTATAATACACTGGTGAGCACACACAAACCTAAAACCAGAGCCAGAGACAGAGCTAGACAGAGCTTGTGGTAGGCCTTTGAAGTATTTGATATAGCGTAAGAAGCTCTACACAGTGAGATTGCGAGAAATTGGCGGCAGGAAATCAAATTAGACTTCCTGGAAATGTATAGAGGTGTATGTTGAGAAGCTGGTAGACTTCAAGCGAAAATGCGATTCCGAGTAAAATCGAACATTCCCGAACTTAATCGGTAAAAGCATTCTGATTCATATTGACGTGACAACGTTTTATAAGTCGATGAAGCCGGCTGCACGCACGAAAAAACATGACTCATGTGGCGTTACCTCGCTCTGAGGCGTTCCATTTATGGCTTGAAGTGCAAGCGAGAGCGCGGAACGAGCAACAAAGAGGCACAATCCGCCTCAGCGTTCGGCAGCGTTCGACATCTGTCTCTCTCCTACTTGAGTGAGCGATGCGTCCGCGTGGACAGCTGTATGACGCTGTCACGTTCAACTATCGTCAGTAACCGACTTTACAGACAACCGATTTTTTTAATCATAAATTTGACAAAGTGTAGGAACTTTTTAAGTTACCGCGATTGTTATGCATAATTGTATGGAATAAACGGGTATTTATCGCGATTACCCTTATTAATTCCCTCTGTGTCTCTCTTGACTACATGACCTACGGCGTAGAAGGCAGAGCTACTACCAACTGAGCTGAGAGGCCCAAGTACACTGGTGACTTAAAGTTGTTCAGTTGTCATGACTCCTTAATGAGACCGTTCTTCCCTCGTTCGGGACAAAACACAAGTCCTTAAGTACACAGTGGCTTACCACGGACCGACCCTTTATGTATAATCCGTGGGGGTTACCCTGATACCACACATTAATCTTACAGAAATGGTAAAGCTGAATGTATGCATACATACGTGGATATACGTAAAATCTACAACACTAAGGCTAGGCCCCAAGTAATTTTAAGTTAAACATTGAGGAGGTACGATTTCCATAAAAATTAATTGGATGAGGGTATAACTGTGCACTGAAATAACTGGTTGTATTGGTTTTTATTAACGAAAAACTACATATATTGAAATTAAGAAATCTAAAAATATTAACAATAATAATAATTGGGTCTTGCCCTGCTGTAGGTAGCACTAGTTTTAAAGTTTTTTTTTGTCAATAATTTTTGTTTAATAATGATTTTGTAAAAAACTTAAGAAAACAAATAAATATCTCAATAATAATATAAAACATAAAATGCATCGCGTTTTCCCTTTTTATTGGCAGTCGGGTAAAAATGAATGATCACGGCCATTTTCATAATCTCTCTTCTGGCAAGAATTTGGCATCGGAAAGAAACGTTACAAATCGTGATGAAAGTACTTTTTTTATGCAATGCAATTACATTGGTTACGAGGTTATACACCAAAAGAAAAGAACATGCACCTAGAGTTTATTAAAATAACCCGAACATTTTGAATACTTGGACATCTGCCCAATGACTGCGTCGCGTGAAATTTCATAGCGAATTCACTATCACTTGAGGGGCATTCGTGCTCAGAGCACTGGGTACTCACGTTATCAACTACTTATTTTTCATAATCATCATCATCATCATTGGCCTATATATCTATTGCAGATGATTTAAGTGACGTCAGTTAGGTAATTGCACATGGATCAGAAGTTGAACACTTCCAGACACGGCCGCAATAACTGCAGATGAAAGAACCCAGGGATGTTACAGGGTCTGCGGCGCGTTGGTGACGTTTCTCTCTTTTAAGTGCTAAATGGTCTTCATTCTTCTTCTTAAACAAACTTCTTAAACAAACAGCCAAATGCTTAGCTATCAATAAAAATAAAAAAATACGTGTGCATCTACAATCACACGCAACCTCAAACGGATCATTATAGGTGACTATCTTACTATGCTTAGGGACAAGTCCTACAAATAAAATATGCAAGGATTTTCAAAAGTTTTTACTCTGAAATTACCAAGAAAAGTAAAAAAAGTAAAACATTTTAATAATACTACAGGAAATGGTATGTATGAAACAAATAAACAGAAACTCTACTGCATCGATCACAAAATTATTGCACCATTAGAAACATCGAATTTTTTAAATAAAAAAGATAGAAATATAACACGTTAAAATAAAATTAACTAATGACCCACCCGGGCTCGGGCGCAGCATTTTTTCCCCCGTGCGAAGCTGGGGGAAATCGCTAGTAGGGTAAAAAATCAAGTTTTCTTTAAATGGCCCAACTGTTTCTTGTGTATTTTATTAATATTTGTTTAGTTGTAAGTTTTTGTGTAAATTAATGTACCTAATCGTTTATTGTGCAAAAAAAATATTTCCTAAAGTAACTGATATCACTAGAAACTAATGCTAAACGCCCTGAACTAGTTTTTGTAGTTTGCTTGTAAATGTCAAGGCCTTTCAGTATTATGTGTGCATATACACATATTGTACATAATCTAAAGCAGAACATACCCATACAGTGACATACTTATTTTATGACTTCCCTCCTATCAGGCTAGAATTATTTACGCTGACATTTTTTCATAAATTATTTACTCTTATTCTTCTTCTTATCGTGTCACTGATTCTTTCAAACCAAGTGTGGTGAAAGGATTTTAAGTGCGCCTCAAAGAGGTTTTTTTCGTGCACTTGACACATATTTTCAAACTTTCCGATATGCCGGTTTCCTCACGATGTTTTCCTTCACCGTTTGAGAGCACTTTACTCTTATATCATATCACATACACTCATCAACTGTGGTCTAGGGATATTCAACACTTTGTTGATTTTTACAAAAACTGAAAATAATTTTAATTTTTTTAATAATTTTATTTTGTGTTGTTTATTAATATTAATAAAATACAACATTTTGATATTATTTAAAAATAAAAATTCAAGTAGGAATGGTGCTATTAACGCGAAGTATTTGATTGTAATTTCTTGTAAAGTTACATAGCTTTGTGTAGCACTCAGACAGATTTTATAAGAGCGAGGCTG
The DNA here is from genome assembly GCA_947578465.1 of Thera obeliscata. Lineage (NCBI taxonomy): Eukaryota > Metazoa > Arthropoda > Insecta > Lepidoptera > Geometridae > Thera > Thera obeliscata. The sequence continues at coordinate 1,195,053 of OX387913.1, forward strand.
TTTGAGCCAAACTCAATATATTTAAACCCCTCTAAATGCTAATGGAATCGATGCGGAATCCATTGCAAAGCTGTTCCTCTATAATTCCATCACTGGGCTTTCTATCTAAGATAGCTCATCATGAACAGCTAGATCACTTCAATTATAATTGAACTTTTTGACGTGACAACGTCCTACAATTCGATGGAGCCGGCTGCACGCACGAAAAAACATGACTCATGCGGCGGTACCTCGCTCTGAGGCGTTTCATTTAAGGCTTGGAGTTGAAGTGCAAGCGCGAGCGCGGAACGAGCGACAAAGAGGCACAATCGGCCTCCGCGTTCGGCAGCGTTCGACATCTGTCTCTCTCCTACTTGAGATGCGTCTGCGTGGACAGCTGTTTGACATTGTCACGTTCAACTATCGTCAGTAAACGGACTTTACAGACAACCGATTTTTTTTCAATTCATTACTTCTTTTAGCCGACTTCAAATAAAAAAAGTTCTCAATTCGGCTTTTTTCTGTTTGGTATAGCATAACTTCGTGTTTTATATTTTTAACTGAAAGGTAATAATTACTTTCTGATTGGTCCTATATAAATTTCATCAAAACCGGTTTAGCAGTTGGGATAGCAGGTCTATTTTGATCTGGGTTTAATATTTCAACCTCAATTAAAAGTTTAGTGCGCAGCCCCCTTTTAAAACGATCCAACTACCTGTTGTAATATCATTATTTTTATTTGATGTAATTATACATTTTCAGTTAAAAAATGTTCAAAAACTTTTTATTTTCATTTAAGCTTCAAAGCTTCAATACTCCAATAGCGGACTCACATTTTATATACAATAAAACGGTAAAAAAGTTACTTAAAGATTACATTTTTACAAACTCCTAAATATTTTTGTAATCCCACTTTGAGCCAACGTGTCCCATAGAAGTAATTAGCAAAAAATACAGAGCAGAATAAATAAAAGCTTTTATTTTGGCGCTTATTTAGCTTGTTTACTAAGAGGGAATCACATGGACGCGCCAATTATGCCGAAATAATTGGACGTCTGTGTAAGAGCTGAAGTCTCGAAAGTTAGCGTTTTCCGTGTTTTTTCTGCTTTAAGCATGGTTTTTTTGAATTGTCTTCTTTTACATTACTAGCTGATGGAACAAACAAAATGACACACCTGATGGAGAGCACTGGTGGTCTAGTGGTAGCGGCCCCGCATTCCGATCCGACGGTCGTGGGTTTAAATCCAGTCGTGTACCAATGAGTTTTCCTATCGAAAAATTTATGTGCAGTACTCTTAAAAAACGGTGAAGGAAAACATCATGAGGAAACCGGCGCTTTGTAGAACCTAAAAAAGTTCAAGCAACACGTGTCAAGGGTCACGCAAAAAGGGCCCACCAGCGGCCTACTTGCGGAAAAACCTGCCCGCACATCAAGTGCGCATGATAAACTTGCCGAACTTACTAGCTGATGGAACAAACTTATATTGCTCGCTGATAGAATAAGTTCACCTGATGTTAAATGGTAATCATCGCCCGTAACAAAGCACTGCCTAGCAATGAATATTTAGGATAGTTGGATAGCCCCATTTAGGTTTTAGAATGCAATTCTTGAACATGTAGTCAACACTCACACAGACTTAAAACCAGAGCCAGAGACAGAGCCAGACAGAGCTTCTGATAGGCCTACTTTATAATACTTAATCTGAATCAGATTATATGAAAAGGTCAGACGAGAAACAGATTCAGGATAATTTCAAAAGGGAAGTATAAGATATAAGAATAATCTCTGACTTGGCAGAATGAATTTACATTACAATTCAAACCAGAGTAATCTATAGACGTGGGTGAAGAATCCCCATAATTCATCATTCTCCATTGAAGTAGGCTTTTGGACCTATTGCAGATGATTTTTTTTCTACCATACGGAACTCTATATGTAGAACAGTAGGCTAAACACAAGCTCTGTCTGGCTCTGTATCTGGTTCTGGTTTTGAGTCTGTGTGAGTGTTGACCAAATAAATCCTAAGTCAAAACGTCACACACACAGTATAATGCACTATGGTGAGCACTCACACAGACTCAAAACCAGAGCCAGAGACAGAGCCAGACAGAACTCATGGTAGGCCTACAGGTTTTTGGATCAATTTAAGGCTTGAACACACCGCCAGCGAACTAGTTCGCTAGCGATGGCGAACTAGCCCCCAAATAATTTGAAGTCTCCGAAATGTACATTGCCATCACAATGGCGCTTTTGGCGCTAGGTCTAGCGCAATTTCAAAGCATTTAACTGCTATTATTTTGTAGGCTAATCTTGGATTAACCTTGGATTTTAAATACGTGTCGCAGTTTGTAGTTCATATAAATTGCCAAGTTAAAAAAAAATTACATTTCTATTGAGTTTTCAAAAAAAAAGATATTTATTGAGCACTGTGACATGCGCACCTATTTTATCGGACAACTTGTGTCTATTCAAAGTATCTAGAAGCATTTAAAGTGTCTAGGTTTATGACTACAATGCTTAATTTAAAAAAAATAAAAATACATTAGTAAAAATAGCCAAACCCTGGAATGGACCTGGCAGCACTGGCCGCAATTTAGACTGTCAAGATATGAAAGATATTTAGCCCAATCAAAACACTTAACTACTGCTAGGCATGGGAAATAATTACCTGCAGTTAATCGGCTCATTTACAACCTTGAGCTTGTTCAGCTCAAACAACTCAGCGGCTCAAACATCATGTAGTTGTTGTAGAAGTGTGGAAGTGCGAGTGCAGAAGTTAAGCCTCTTACAGACCTTCTGGCTTCACTTCGGAATCATTTAGTTAATATAGTTACCTACTTTAATTTTTTTCACTGAAATACCTAACCTACCTACCAAAGTAGCAAGCAGCAAATAAACTGAATAAATAAAGTCTGTTTAAACTATTATCGCCACTGTTTGTTTTGAGCCGTTATTTATTAAAATTAAACTGCTAGCTATGCTAAAGTATAAAATGCTATGATGTGCGGTTTTGGCCCTTACGTATTTATTGCAGAAGCAAATTTTCAACATAGTTTCTATTATTGGCTATGCATACCGTAAACCTTATATCTCTTTGTGCTTCTTCCAGAACGACTTCCAATTTGATCAGGGCGAGCAACGCCAGGCTCCATAGCTCGTCTTAATCTAGGTCTTTACCTATGAAATTGTACATTTGAATATTTTTTATGCCATTAAAATTAGATAGGCGTAAGGCTCCAAACCCCACAGCAAGCTCAGCCGTATAATTAGTTGGTCTAACTCCATCACGGCTAAGCTTGCCGCGGGGTTCCAATTCTTCGGTCCAACTTTTTCACCACTTCTACTATCGTCTTCAATTCAAGGCCTGCGCACACCTATGTGCTCTTTACCGTCGTCAGTATTTTCGAAGCATTACAACCTTGGAATTTTCAAGTCAAGAGTGAACAAGTGAATAATAGCTAAGCGTGCTCCACCTTAGGCTGCATTTTCACTTTCCATCAGGTTTGATGGCAGTCAAACGTTTAGCTATCAACAATAAAAAAAAATACCTATATATGTCGCTGGCCATGGCGATCAGTGAAACGCTGTCAAATTTGAAAGCGATATTTGACATCGTTTCATTGATAGCCATTGCCAGTGACCTAGGTGTACACAGGCCTTCATATCGTTGTTGACAACGGTTGCCAGCCGACCACAAGGCTCGTTTTTCAACTCATAATTTGCAGATTTAAATTTAAGGCTTTGCATGGGTGCAAAATACAAAAGCACATTTTGCCCTCCTTTTTTCTACACTAAGCCTGTGCAAAGCTAAGGCGATTGGCTAGTTATGTACATGGAATACATAGTGAGAGAACTGGCATGTCGTAGAACCTACATAAACCGTAAAACATTGTCAAGTGCACGAAAAGAGCCTCATTGAGGTGCGTTTATAATTCTTTCACCACATTACTTTTGAATAAACTTTTGTCACCATAGTATTAAGTATGTTAAGGCTGCAATGCTTTCTAATAGTATAGGATCCCTAGAAGAAGGACCTTCACCGAGCTGGTTATTTAATGAAACGTATTTTATATTTAATTAAACATGCCAATAAATATATTCTATATGGGTTGCCTATCAAATTTCAGTCCAGGATATGATTAATTAATAATTCAAAAAAAATTATGTTTTTTTAACTTTCCACCGGTTTGTTTATTAGACAAATTCTATACCAATCGAAAGTATAGACCCCATAGAATATGCAAACGTTAGGTTGCCTATTTTTTTCCGGTCACAACTCTCGGGTAGCCAGGTATAAACAGGAAAATCGATACTAGCATTTTGCACCGGTATGTTTATTGAATAAAAATACTGGGGTCTATACTTTCGATTGGTATAGAATTTGTTTAATAAACAAACCAGTGGAAAGTTTAATTTTTTTTTTTTAATTATTAATTAATCATAATTATCCTGGACTGAAATTTGATAGGCAACCCATATAGAATATATTTATTGGCATGTTTAATTATATATAAAATACGTTTCATTAAATAACCAGCTCGGTGAAGGTCCTTCTTCTAGGGATCTTAGACTATAAGTGAGAGCTGAAATAAAAAGTTTTGGTTTGATTCAATTTTGGTGTGAGCTACACTGAGCTGCACAAAACGTAGATAATAATGACTCCTTCTGTCTTCGACCATATCACTTTACCAAACTTTGACACAAGAGGTGGGCGTGGCTACGCCGCCGCCACGACCAAAGAAGTAGGAAATATAAAACTTGTTAAACCCATAGAGCAGCAGCATTGTTTTTGACAAAGTCAAACGGCTTCGTAGGTATTGCTTTTACCCAACATGCTGATGCAAACAGGAATGTTATGATATTGACCACTATGTGTGTGTATAAGTATTTTATGATTGCTCATCTGTTCCCCTATATCAAATAAATATAAAAATAGAACTAGTTTATTTTAATTATATGACAGCTGTCAGTTGAAAGCGATTCTATCTAGGACTGAAAAGTATTATTTTCAACCCACTCCTCAGGCAACTTCAGACCTTCTTTCTGAATATGAGTAATGAAAAATATAAAATAAAATGTCAGGAAATTAAAAACAAAAATAAAGTTGAAAATCACACGCAGTTATACATCACGCTCGCAGAATCCCAAGCATTCAGAAATAGTTTTCATCCAGCGATCCTCAAACATCTCACACCCAAGATTAAATGAAATGCGTGGAACAGACATGTTAACATACATAGCATAGGTACATAGCGGTGAAAATCATAACCTTTCCTTTTTTTATTTTCTTCGCCGCAGTCTATGTCTATATCTAGTCGAGTATAAATAGTATAAGGTCGGGCGCGATATAGATTAGATAGATCAGAAAACGTCGAATACAACAATTCAAATTCAATCAGTTTTCAATTTCTAATCCGCACAAGATTTTCGCCGAACACATTTTGTGCTAGACCTAAATGGTAAGAAAGTTGACAGACTGAACAGTATCCTTGGTTCATTAGAATTTTTCTATCAAACGTTTTCTTATGTACTTACTTAAGTACCTACCTATTAAACACCCGGCCTTATACTATTGAATTAGAGCACGGGTAGTCTAGTTTAGAGGGTTGCGAGCAATCCAATCCAAAGATTGACTGGACTCTCAGCTCAGTTGGCAGTAGCTCTGCCTTCTGCGCCGTAGGTCGTGGGTTCAATTCCCACCGAGAACAAATATTTATTTGGTGAATGCAGATGTTTGTTCTCTGTCTGAGTGTTATATTGTATTCTAACTATGTGTTAACAAAATGATGTGCAGTAAAATGTATGTACTATAGGAATGAGATAGTTGATTGTAATACATCAACTATCTGATTCCTATAGTACAAGACAAGCTCGGGGATAGACACTGTTTTGTGGATTGTCTACATTATTAATTTATTTTATAAAGATCTTGGGTTAAAATTTGGTCGTGCACCACCAATGTATACTATTCTGTCAGTTCATCACCTATCTTATTATATAAATAGATATACTGTAGCTGTAGGTTTATCGACAAGATAAACCTAGCTCTAAGACTTCTCAAAGTGATCATTGATATTATGTAATTTTAAAGGTACAATGAATAAAATTAAACATTTTTACTTTACTTTGACTTTCACTTTGAATACTGCTACTCCATTGTAATCTCCATTTGATAACTCTTTGAATTGCTCGAAATCAATTGTCAATTTGAAAAAACGTCAAAACTATAGCGCTTGCAAAACAGGAAAGTATTAAAAACCGGATTATCTCCGGCTTCCGGCCAAAAACCGTTTCCAGGTTTGGTCAACGTAATATTTTTTCATATAGTAGAATTTTAACAAGAAAACAATTTTCTAAGATACCTACAAAATCAACTATTAAAAAATTGTACGAAATAGGAATTAGTATCTATGTGAAGTTTAATATTACTTACTTTATTATTGAGTAGTTTATTGTTGAGTAGATTAGTAGTAGTAGTGGAGCTTTTTGTGAAGTGCTCATCCAGGGAAGTACTACCACCATACCTGTTTCTGCCGTGAAGCAGCATTGCTGTATTTCTGTTTGAAGGGTGTGGGTGCCGGTGAAATTACTGGCACTTGAGGCTGAACATCTGTACGCGTGAAGCTGATGGACGCAGGGCAGTGCATCGTAGGGCAAATTCCTGGCGTGTGTGACTTACGAGGCAATGCTTTGTTACAGGCTATAGGTACCACTGTTACCACTTACAGGCCTATACCCGAGTGGGATCCTAGCTAAAGAAAAATAAGAACACAAATGAACAAAAAGTAAAACTGAAAAAAAACTAATAAAAATAAATCTAACATCAAAATATATGTATTAAAAATAAAGTTTAAATTAAATTTAAACAAAATAATGACTATAATGTATGAATGTAAATAATAATGATGATATAATAATAATCGAAATAATAAGTAATAATATGCATGAAATGTAACTTAATGTAGATTATGGAATGAATGGGCTTTTTTAATTATTTTATTTTATAGTTACCACTTAACATCAGGTGGACCATATGCTTGTTCCATCAGCTAGATGTATTAAAAAAAAAGACGCAGTGCAATAATAGAAAAACAAAGTATTGGTTTTATTATGTTTTATCGGTTTTTAGCTATGTATGCTTTTAGACAAAAAAAAATCCATTTATAAAAATAATGCATCTTTTTAGTAATGTTTCAATTACCTGGACATATTAGGGCTAAGAATAAAGTGATGGTGAACTGAACGCGCGAACCTTGTGCAAACAACACCCACACCATTGCCTCCATATTGCCACTGTTATGACTTTTGAGGAACAAGATTTAGCGCAGTTTCAAGACAGTATCTAACACTAATACTAGCTCGCTGCGTACAATGACAGTTCGCGGCGCTGTGTGGGGATGAATGCAAAACCCTACGCTTGAAACTGATCGCCATCGCCATCGCAGTTCGAAACTGTTCGCCGCAATCTTTTCTAAGCTTAATTCATTCACCCGCTAGTCCGGGGTACCTAGGTAGTTTTTGTTCACGGGGATTAAAAACAAAACAATATTTTTGAGGCTCAATCAGTAAGATTTATGTTTCTGATACTAAGGAAAATCGGAATACGTAAAACTTCCCTCACTGTATAGGCATACGCCTATCTATCATTGCGTCCTGAAGTGAGGGTAGTTATTATACCTCCACCTCTCAACGACGATAGCACTCATGTCAATGCTCCAGTCTGCCCACGACCACAGTTATTACAACATAGCCGAAGCGTCGGGGAAAATTATACGCGGTAAACACCCATCATCATCATTATCATCATCATCAACCTATATTAGTCCACTGCTGGATGTAGGTCTTTCGCAAGACGCGCCACTGAGACACCGCGCCGGTCTTCGGTTCTTCTTCTCCAGTGCTTGCCAGCTACATTTCGCAGATCGTCGCCCCACCTTGCCGGAGGGCGTCCTACACTACGCTTACCTAAACGCGGTAAAAATACCCGTGTAACAGTTTAATGTGTGTTATGATCGCAAAAGTTTAAAAAAGTACTATTGATAAATTTTGCTTAGCTGTCCGGCTTTTCGCAAAACCGGAAAACCGGGTTTGCACGCCCTAGTCAGGACGTAATGTCAGATAGGAAACTGATGGGTGGCTGAACTAATGGATGCCCGCGACTTCATCGACTGTCTCCACGGGTGGTGATTATACACTTCCTTGTTTCGATATTATATTTATGCATTCCATCTCTTATAAAAAAGTCCCCAAATATTATAAATACATTCACTTGTTCTGTTTTTTCTCCATCAATCAAAATATTACACGCTGTTAAACATTCATATCGAATACCATAAACTTAGTCTTATGATTGTATTTGTTTTTGTATTTATTGATTATGACGGTTCATTCTAGGTATGTAAATGCCCTTATTTTATTTTTTATTGATATTTGATCTTATTCTAAGCTTCTCTCCATCCAAAATTTGATTGGAAAATACTGATTTGCAGCGATATAACCGCCCATTATGCATTACTATATTTTTAAATAGTTTCAAATAAGATTCTATCCTATTATTATCTTACACAACATCTTTTTTGCTTTTAACGTAGTTAAACAAATATTTTTAGAAGTAATATATTTTTTTTCTATTAAAACTAATAGGAAAAACAATTTCCAGAGTTCAATAATATTAGAACGAATCCTCAATAGTTCTCTTTTTCCAAATTTTAGACTCTACGGGTCGTTTTCACCGATGACTAATCAGTAGATCAAATATTTGACGATTGTTTAATACACAAAATTAAGAAAAATTAAGTAGGGGGTAGTAAAACATTAAATAGGGGATGCTTTGTCTGTCACGATCTGGGAACTTTCGTTTTTATTAGTAGTGATCGCAGCGTGCAACTGTCAAAAGACGCGGCAGTGTGTGCGGATGTATACAATTCCCTATGTTGAAACTGAACGGTTCGCCATCGCGCCCGCCAGCGAACTAGGTGTGTTCGAGCCTTTAGATGATTTATACAAAACGAAAGAGACGGATGAGAGAAGACTGCACGCTGCTGAAATTCGAATGTAGCGATAGATTTGGGAATTGACAAGGATGGACAAAATAATTATAAGTTTAAAAAAACTAGAGAAACCGACTTCATTGCCAAACGGCTAAACCGATTTTAATGAAATTTGTTTGGGACAATCTGGACGTAAGAATAACCTTCCAAATAAAATATAATTTTCTAAATCGGTTCATAAACAACGGAGGCATGCAGTTACAAACATTAAAAAAAATATTTAAAAAAAAAATGGCAACATTGATTTTAATAAAATTAAAATGGGACCAATCTGGAAGCAGTACCTTTCAGATAAAAAAATATTTTTTCAAATCGGCTCACAAATGACGAAGTAATGCGGTAACAAAAAAAAAATACAACCGAATTGAGAACCTCCTCCTTTTTGATTGGAAGTCGGTTAATAAGGATGAGTATATTCGAGAAAGTCTGAAAGTGTTGCCATTGACGGACAAGATGAGGAGTAATAAGTTGCATGGTATGGTATGGGCATGTCATGAGGGTCATATATTACGAGGAAAGTGATATACGGATGTGGATGGTGGTTATAGAAGAAGTGGTAGACCAAAAAAAAGATGGATGGAATGCGTCAAGGATGACATGAGAAGGAAAAGAGTGAGCACTGAGATGACGAATGATAGAGGTGAGTGGAAAAAGAAAACCTGATGTGCCGACCCCATGCAGCGCGGGATAAGGGCAAGAAGATGAAGATGTAGATGATATAAACAGCGTTTTATTTCTTCAATACGGAACTCTATAGAACATGATTTTAGATGAGGTAAAAACGTTAAAAAACTCCTCCAGGGTAGGCAACGCAGCAGCAGCACCCTTGGTGTTGTTGGTGTCTATGGGCGACGGTGACCGCTTACCATCAGGTGGGCCGTAAGCTGGTTTACCTAACTTTTACATTAAAAAAAAAGGTATGCTTGCACCTATACCTACTTTATTCGAATGACATCGTTACCACGTAGGCAGTCGGTGAATGGAAAATTGTCCTTGGAAAAAAAAAAACAAAAGTGTATTTATTTAGTATCTCAAGGATCACTTTGAATCGTCTTAAAGCTAGGCGAGTGCTAGGGCTAGGTGCCAATTCCGCGCGACCAAGCCTTGAAGAACAAGCTACAAACTACGGCTTGGTTCCTGCCACAAAAAGCCCTTTTTACATGAAATTAATGAGTAAATAAAATGTATTTACTACGTCTAGCTCCTGTACTACACAATAATGAGATACGAGTGAACATTATTAACGTTATCATTTTTGGCGTATCTACTAAATAACGTGAGCAGTGAACCTTATTGATGGTATTAAAACGCAAATGAGCACTGAGTAGTTAAGGCCTGCGCACATGTAGGAAATGGCGATGGCGATCAGTGAAACGCTGTCAAATGAGCTCTACTACTGCACCATATTACATACTATACATATTATAATATGGTTCCCAAACTCTTTGCTACTTTTTTAGTTTGGAACTTTTTAAACGTCACTCACGTCAAAAAGATGGTACCAAATATGAGAAATTATGTGCTTGAAGGGTAGCTCCATGGAAATAGGATGTTTGCTGATTTCATAATTTTCCGAGCTGTCAAAAATTTTTCAATTTTCCATAATTATGGACTTTTAATTTCGTTTTCTATCTACTAAGAAGGCAAATACAAAGAAAGTAATTCTACCTGAAATCGATATTCAAGAGCCAATTTTTTTTTAGTCCAAGCTTATATTTTTATAATATTAATACATAAAGAAAAAATTAATAATCATTTTATTTCCAAACGAAGCACATTGTATTTACAAAACCCTTTCAATTCAGCTCTTAAATTCACCTTAAAAGATTTTGGTTTGAACGGTGGTGACGTAATAGGCGGTTGTGACGTCACGCCGCAGGCGGTTTCCCGAAAAATGTGGCCATTCTCCTTTTTAATGGGATAGCTTTTTGCGAACAAATAATGCTTTTTCAAAGGTTTTGGTGTCAGTATGATTTAGAATCTTGTTTTTGTACAGATTGAGAAGTTTGTGTACATTTTTATTTAGCGGATTGCCCGCGGCTTCTTTTATTTATTTTGTTCATTGCTCATACTCGGAAAACAAAGGTCTGAAGTTGCCAGAGGGGCCTAATTGAAAGTAATACTTTCAGCCCTAGGGAGACTCGCTGACAGCTGTCAAATTATAAAAAAAAACAAGTTCTATTTTCACATTTTTATTCAACCATGTTCCAACTTTCTAAACAGCAAGGAGGTTATTGAAACAAATTCCAACTTTTTATTCAGCAAGGAGGTTGGAAACCCATTACAACGGTAAGAAGTTTAAAAAATCTAATTTGAGCTCGATGTAAAATAATGTTCACTCATTTTAATTGGCAAGAAAGTTAGAGAAAAAGATTTCTTATATAGATGGACTCAATATCCGTACTTATAAGTACGGATATTGAGTGAGTTCACAAAGAAGAAAAGCTGGCACTATTGGTTGGCTGGTAATGACAGATAAGTAAGTTGGGCGAGGCTACTGTGAAACTAAGCAGTATTTTAACGTTACTCATTATAGACTCAGACAGCAGTAACTTTTAAAATAATATATTTATGCTACAATTAAAGTGAAAAAAGCTATACAGAAAAACAATAAATTGTTTTTAATTTATTTGGGTTCAATCTTTGTACCCAATGTCTCCATGTGTCAAATCTCATGTGAAAAATAATAAGGATTTTCCAAATATACAATTTTCCAGATAATCAGACAGCTACTTATAAAAAACTGGATATTTATTATTGCGAAAGAAAGAACCACAAGTGACTAAAAATTAAAACGACTTGAAGAAAATGCGAGTCTTACATGGACATAGATTGGATCAGAACCATTAATTGTAAAGTTGTGTAAAAAAATCTTAAAGTTATTTTGTTCCAATAGCAGACTAATTTTGGGCGTAAAATATAGCAGCTATACTTAACTACTAATTATTTGAAAGTACTAGCTAACACTTAAGTATTAAATTATATTTCTCCAAACATTTTGACTGCCTTCACAGCTCAGTTGGTAGTAGCTCTGCCTTCTGCGCTGGAGGGCGTGGGTTCGATCCCCACCGAGAACAAATATTTGTGTGGTGAACACAGATGTTTGTTCTCTGTCTGGGTGTTATATTGTATTCTATGTATGTATTTACAAAAAAAAAAGTATTTAAGTATTGTATCAGCTATCTGGTTCCCATAGTACAAGCTCTGCTTAGTTTGGGGCTAGATAGTGTTGTGTGGATTGTCCGCATTATTTATTTTTTATTTATAAACAATAACAGCTCTTAGAGCTGAAAAAATATTACAATCAATTTTAATAATGTTAGCCTAATAGAGAATAAGAAAAACCTCTTTGGTCGGAACGTTTCGGTATGTCTTAAAATAGACTTGCAAGTCTTTCAGAGTAGGTCTTACCTGAAGGCGGAGGTAATGATGATGCGATTACGTACCTTTTTACCGGCGGAATGTCGTTACGCGGACTGGTTCGTTAAAGATGTTTGGCTTCCAATTTTGAACGTAAAACGCTCGGTTGAAACGTTTGAAGTTGAGGTTAAGTGACCGAGTGGTAGTGATACAACTTGATTCCTGGGATTTTGAATGTAGCCTTGTCTAAGACTGGTTTACACTTTGATTAGTGTGAGTGCAGGTGATTAGTGCGTGTACAGGTGTGTAGTGCGAGTAGTGTCCAATTCACTGCGAGTGTCTTCGGTCCACTTTACCAATTTTTACAACAACAAGCGTCCGACGCTACACACTAAACGCTAAACACTCCTGTCCAGACGTGTTTAGTGGCAGGCACGCTGCGAGTGAGGGGGAAGGGAGGGCGCGCGGGAAGGCTACTCGCAGTCCACTCGCAAAAAAAATAGAACACGCTTCTATTCACTTTACTACACAGCCCACTAATCACTTGCACTAATCAGTCGCTGTCCACACCTAGTCACTAAGCACCTGCACTAATCACCTGCACTCGCACTAATCAAAGTGTAAACCAGCCTTTATGACAGTTTAAACAGCGCTGGCGGCCAAGTGAAAGATGCTCTTTTTGCGTGACACATTTCCAAACTTTTTAGAACCTGCGGGTTCAGTTCACTGTCCAGTAGTGGAGTTGTTCAGAAAGATATTGATGTAGCAAAACACAAACCCAATTAATGTTTTTATTCACATCTAACTTTATGAAAAAGCTATCGCAATTCGAAAAGTTATTTGCCGAGGAAAAGTCGTTCCGTCTCATTTGCTCTTATTTTCTTCATAACGCTTTTCCGTTAAATAAACTTCCAAAATTACATTTATGATATATGGCAATGGTCGTGTTTTATCAAAAATTGCTTTCTGTTGTTCATTATTTTCTGTTTCGCGAATGTAACGTTCAATCTCAGAAGGAATATTAGAAAAGTTTGGCACAAATGTACAAATTCACCAGGTGATTTATGTTTATGTTTCAAAGTCAAAGTCAAAATTACAAATATCACTTTGACAAAAGTCAATGAAATCAAATCAAAAGTTATTTATTTTACAGCACATAAGACACACATTAAATGTATACTATAAATAAAAATAAATATATTTGTATTAGCAGCTATCTGGTTCCAATAGTACAAGCTCTGCTTAGTTTGGGGTTAGACAGTGCTGTGTGAATTGTCTACAATATAATAAAAATATTTACAAAGATTTTAGACTATGGTATAATAAACACACCAAAAGTGTTGAGGCTAGGGAAACTTACGCTCTATGTAACTGAGAACAAGAATCTATACTCTGTCTGGAAGAGATCGCTTTTAGCGATAAGGCCGCCCATTGTACCTATATTTGTAATGTTTCTGTTATAATATGTTTCTTATGTGTACAATAAAGTATTAATCTATCTATCTATCTATACTAATATTATGAAGAGGAAAGATTTGTACCTATTTTTGTATGTTTGTAATGAATAGGCTCAAAAAATACTGGGATGATTTAAAAAATTCTTTCACCAATAGAATGCTACATTCTTCCAATTTGACATAGGCTACATTTCATTTTGAAAAAAATTAGGGATCCTTGGTAAAATTTGAACAATGTAACCGAAGGTGTAGAAAAATGAGTCTTAAAATGTCTTTCGTCGAATGCGCTTCCGAAACTATTAGGGATAGAACAAAATAATGTACAACAATATTGTCTACCCCGTGCGAAGCCGGGACGGGCTGCTAGTATTTAATATTTTGGCTTGGTGGAAAAAACATCAAAAAACAATAGGTTGTTTTTTGATGTTTTTTTATCACAATTTAATGCTCTTGCAGGCCAAGTTGAAAGATGCCTATGCAGTATGCAGACAACTTTTCTAGCTGGTGACAATAATGGCTGTCCCTCCTCGTTTTGTAAAAGAATCATACAAATAATTATAAGTTTAAAAAACTAGAGAAACTGACTTCATTGCCAAACGGCTAAACCGATTTTAATGAAATTTGTTTGGGACAATCTGGACGTAAAAATAACCTTCCAAACAAAAAATAATTTTCTTAATCTGTTCATAAATGACGGAGGCATGCAGTTACAAACATTAAAAAAATTATTTTAAAAAAATGGCAACACCGATTTTAATAAAATTAAAATGGGACTAATCTGGAAGCAGTACCTTTCAGATAAAAAAATATTTTTTTAAATCGGCTCACAAATGACGAAGTTATGCGGTAACAAACATTAAAAAAATACAACCGAATTGAGAACCTCCTCCTTTTTGATTGGAAGTCGGTTAAAAACGGTAGGAACCAAGTAGTTGGTTGCCTATTTTTCTAGGTTTGGTCGCGTAGAACTGGCACCTAGACTCACCTAGCTTTAAGACGTTTCAAAGTGATCCTTATTACTACTGAATAAATACATATTTGACTTTGACAGAGAAATTTCAGTGAGTTTTGTTAAATCACGAATCTTCGATTTAACAAAATTTTAATAATAACCATACCTTATTGTTCATAAAATAGGGGTTAATTGTAAAGCTTTTAAATATTACCTTAATTAACACTCTATAAAACAACCCCTTAAAGGAAAATTGGTAATAAAGGACCAGGTTAGGTCATCGTGAAGTCTCTATACAAAATTATCCTTTACAGCTCATGAGAATCTGTTCAATAATTTAATTTATAATTTTAAATTAAATGAAAAAAAAAAACAAATAGAACAGACATTTGATCTCTAGATCGTATGTAACGATCTGCAGATAGCTCAATATTTTTTGTGTATTTTGTACATTTTGTAAATATTTGTTTAATCATATTTTTGTTTGAGTAAATCAATTAGAATAACGAGCAAAGATAATATCATCATCATCATTTTCTTGTCCTTATCCCACTTCATGTTGGGTTGGTAGGAACCGAGCCGTAGTTTGTTGCCTGTTCTTCTACGCTTGGTCGCGTGGAACTGGCACCTAGACTCACCTAGCTTTAAGACGTTTCAAAGTGATTCTTGTAATTCAACTGATTAAAGACTATTTTGATTTGATTTGATTTGGCACAACAGGTTTTTGTATTCCACTCTCCGTATATAAAACTAGTGGTCGCCCGCGGCTTCACTCGCCCGTTCCCGTAACACCCCGTTCCCGTTACTTTTTCGGGATAAAAAGTATCCTATGTCCTTCTCCTGGTTCTAAGCTACCTCCCAACCAATTTTCAGCCAAATCGGTTTAGCCGTTCTTGAGTTATAAGTGGAGTAACTAACACGACTTTCTTTTATATATACAGGGTGGAATTTTGTAATGCCACCTGGAGGGAAAGTACTCTTAATACTGCAGATAGAAATTTTTAAAATTTAATTACCATGTTTGTTAGAGATTTCATTCTTATAATTGACCCTAACGATCGATGCAATGAAAGTACAGGGTATATTTTTTTCAGAATTTAGCCGGTTCGATTCCCGGGTGTGGGAGAAGAGAATTTTCAAAAATCTTTGAATGCAGTTTGCTTTCTATTCAAAAATAAAGGAATGTTTCCTTTGAGTAAAATTTTCTATCTGCAGTATTAAGAGTACTTTCCCTCCAGGTGGCATTACAAAATTCCACCCTGTATATAGATATAAAACAAATGAAACATATTGCTTGCTTTATTTATCTCCGGAAACACAGAGATAAAATTATTAGAGGAAAAACAGAAACACGATGATTCATAACAAATGGAATCAGGGCAACATTTTCGCCTAAATCTTTGGTTTTTCTAAGAAGTAGTCAACAGCAGATAACGTCCGTAAAATATTAAATCAATAAATATAACTGAATTACAATAAAGTTAGAAATTATTTCAGAAATATCAAATTCAAATTCAAAATTTATTGATTCAGTTTAATCAATAAGATCACTTTGAAACTTCTTAAAGCTATATGTGATGCTATAGGTAGGTAGGATATGTGAGCTATACAGCATGAGTTTGAATTCGTATGTTATCCCGAAAGGGGGTTATGCTACTCCTGAATGTCAACAGCATTAGTTCTATGACTTTTCTGAATCAGGACTTTTTCATTCAACAAATGGTGTGTAAAGTTTACGCCATGATTTTGCTTAAAAGCTTGCTAAGCAACCCTATAACCAGCTGATTACTTGACCTCTGTTGAACTATGTCTTATTTGACACACAAAATCTGCCATTGGCAAGTCAAAAAGCAATAAAAATTTATTACTACCACAAGTGTCATTATTGGCTAGCGAAAAACGTGATTGGATGCCTGCAATGGCCAAAATCCAATCAAATTAGTGCCGGCCCCGCCCAAGATGTAGGGTTTTCACACAAAACATTTTGTTTAAGCATTTCAATTGATTATTTTTTTTGTATGGAAGATTTAGATTTCGTATTTCTCAGAAAGGTTTTCATAGCTTGTGCAAAACCATGGTCCCTATCACCACCTTTCGGGATAATATACGAATTCAAACTCAGGCTGTATAAGTGAGCTTAGGTTAGGTGCCAGTTCCATAATGCCACGTGAAGTCTAAAAGAACAGGCAACAAGCTTACGGCTTAACGGCTTAGTTTCCACCGTTTTTCTGTATGATCCTTTTCCAAAACTAAAATAAATATTGCAGGCGCAATATCAAATTGGTATGACGGACACCGCTGTTTGAAGACCAGAGCTTAGCAGACGCTTGGTGTTAATGGATAAGGTGTCAAGGGAATGACAAAGATTAAGGGTGCTAGGGGGTTGTCACAGTAAATTATTTGATGCGTTGACAGAGTACTAGCATAGTGTTACTGGTACGCCTATCACTATGCTTAGAATTATTAGGGGTCGTGCTAATTGGCCAGCAATCCATCACGTACGATAACTCAAACTTACACACACAAGCATTATCATGCCTAACTGAAACACAATTAAATTTTGTAACATTTTTTTTTTAGGTTCAGCCAGCAAAATGAAAGTGGTCTATGAGAAAAAAAAGGTTGGGAACCTCTGCCTTAGATTCTGCATATCGGTTTTTTGGAATTGGCTGAGTCGTTCCAAAAACGACATCCTGAGTTTTTGACTACCTACCCAATCCAGTATTGGATTTATAAACATTAGATTTATGTCCAACTTTATGTCAAAATAAGAAGAGTAAAGTAGGTACTTAATATACCTAGAAGTCGGTAAAATTATGTGAGCATGCGTTTTGTTTTTTTCCCTCTTCCCTTCCCTCTTCTTGGTATCTAGTCCCGTCAATATATCTGTGATTCAAAACCTATTTTATCTTTAAAAATAAAAATAAACCCCTGCTTTGAATCCCTTTCGTTTTCAATATCAACCCCTTTCAGACCAACAAAAAAACAAATACGATTTCAGCAAACATTAATTTTCAGCATAAAGGTGTGTGTACACTGACGTAATAAAGGCACCGCGGCGGTTTAATAAATTTAGTCGGTTTCAGTGAAGTTTGATATATTTCCTGAAATGAGTATCCCATGTGTATGGTAGCTTAAACCGTATATAAACGCATGCAATCTCGTTTAAGTGGCCAGCTTTTAGCTATTAAAATAGAGTCAACTCTAGCGTTGATTTATTATGAATATTTATGCGGCTTTACTAGAATGACAACAATTAGGTTATTAATACCTATTTTATTTTGTTGTAATATTTTTTTTGGGCGGCGTGGTCTCGGTGCCGCTCAAGAACGTAGGCGGGATGATAATGCTATCTTTGAGAGAAGATGATGGGACGAGGCTCGAGAGAGAGATAAGTGGAAGTCTTTGGGGGAGACCTTTGCCCAACTGTGGGACAAAAAAGGTTGAAAAAACCATTTGTAGTGTGTTTTAAGTAATTATATCAGTTATCTGGGTCCCATAGTACAAGCTCTGCTTAATTTGAGGCAAGACAATGTTGCTTGGATTGTCCACAGTATTTTTTTTTCTGACCTATATCGTCCCACTGCTGGACAAAGGTCTCTCCCAAATTCTTCCAACTGTCTCTATCCAATGCTATATCCGACCATCCTCGCTCGAAAGCGTCGAGATCGTCCCTCCAACGCTTTCTTGGCCGACCCCGACCTCGCCTTCCCTCTGGTTGCCAAGGTCTTATCTGGTTCGTCTATTTGTCGGGATGCATTCTACTGACATGGCCCGCCCAGTCCCTTTAGAGCTGAGCCGTTTTTTTTCCGAGGTCGGCAATTCCAGTAGTTGAACGTAGCATGCTGTTACGCACTCGGTCAGTGCGTCTAAACCCGAGGATGCTACGTTCCATTGCCCTCTGGCAAATCTTGAGTCTGGACTTCTGTTGTTCAGTCAATGACCACGTCTGAGCATCGTAGGTTAGGACAGTATTTATTACTTTATTAAATTTCCAAAGGCGAATGGATGCTGTATAGTGGAGGCAGTCCTTAGGCCTATGGCGTAATATTGTTACAAGTTTGTACGGTATGTACTTGCCCTAAGTAAGCTGCAAACTAATAGAAATTGAAATTAGCTTTCAATGGTTCGAAGTTATAATGAGGTGGGTGCTGACGAATGCTGATGTTAGTATTACTATGTAAATTGACTGGCCTCTCAGCTCAGTTGGTAGTAGCTCTGCCTTCTGCGCCGTAGATCGTGGGATCGATCCCCACTGAGAGGAAATATTTGTGGTGAACACAGACGTTTGTTTTCTATCTGGGTATTATCTTTGTACTCTAAGTATGTATTTTACAAAGAAAAAATTATACGAGTGCAAGTATTATATCAGCTATCTGGCTCCCATAGTACAAGCTCTGCTTAGTTTGGGGCTAGATAGTGCTGTGGGAATTGTCTAGAATATTTATTTATTTAATTTGTTTATTTATTTATATGGAGCACTAGTGGTCTAGTGATAGCAACCTTTTGATCGCGGGTTAAATCCCATGCTGTCCCAAAGAATTTTTCTTTTTGAAAAATGTGCCAACAGATGTTCAGCCTTTACAAAAGTTTATGAAAGAAGAGGTTATGCAACTATTATAAAAAGCGGAATTAAGAACAACCTCCTTTTTTTAAAGTCGGTGTGGTGGTTGGTTCAGTAGTAAAACTCTAATAAACTGTTTCTACCATTATTCTATAGAAATCCGTCATTTTTTCACACCACTGTATTGTTAAACGACTAACAAAATTCTACTTTATTTTGAAAACTACTGTTATTCTACCACTTCTAGGTACAGATTGGCGACAGCCAGTTAAAAAACCATACCTACTTGAATCACAAGGATTGCTTTAAAATGCTACTCAGAAAACATTTTTCACAAAGAACCTAAAACCAAACCTTATCGATTTATTTGTCTGCAAGATATCTAGTTCCCTCAATACTAACGATGAGCTAAACCCCTCATTTCTTCTAGACCACTTTGGATCTCGGGCTTAATCAATAAAACCCCGCCAAGATTTGACCTTGTAAGGTTCAAATACAGCCTAAAAAAGAAACAGCTTGTTCAGATTAGAGAATGGAAAATGACTATGGTACACCAAAGTGAAAGGCCCCAAAAAACAAAACAAAAATACTTAAGAGCGGGTTGTGCGAAAATTTGAGATTAAAAAAAAAACTCATAACTAAATAACTAAGTGACATTTTAAAAATCGCAAAAGGACTAATTGTAGACTATACATTTGAGATTAATTCGAATTTAAGTGTGTTAAAAAAATATACTATTTAACATGACATTCTATTTAACGCTAATGAAAATCGTATGTCAGCGTTAAAAAGTACTGTATTACAAACTGTATTAAAAATAGTCGTTCAGTACACGTGCGGAACCGTCATTGCAACTTGTTCCTACTGTCAACCCTCGCCTTCGGCTCGGGTAGACATTTGTCGGAACTCTTTGCAATGACAGCCTTTCCGCACTTGTAATTAAATATACTATATTTTTATATGACGTTGTCACGTTCAACTATCGTCAGTAAACCGACTTTACAGACAACTGATTTTTTTTTTCATTTTCACGCAGCGAATATTGAATTTAGTTGAAGTTTCCTTGCCATTTCAATATTACCTGTAACCGAGAACAATACACGTTCTGTGTATTGTCTGTTGTAGCGACACTTTGTGATAATCGTGATGAAGATTGATGTGAAAATGTATTTTTTCTCTCTAAATAAAGCTTTTACTTATAACATATTTTTAAAGGTAGGCCAGTAAAGGTTTAATAGCCCGTGGGAAGGGGCTATTAAACCTTTACTTGGTGCGTGATATCGCGCACCAGCCCGCACCAGCTCGCACGACACACATGGAACGGTCTCGTGCGCCGAGGTGCGCGGTAGCACAGGAGCCTTTTCTGTGTGCGTTGCCGTGCGTCGTCGTGCGCAGTGCGTGATGATCTGCAGAATCACGCACCGTAGGAAGGCAGCATAAAAATCAAATTAAAATTCAAAAATTTCTATATTCAGTTGTTTCACAAGGATTACTTTGAAACGTATTAAAACTAGGTGAGTCTAGGTACCAGTTCCACGCGGCCAAGTGGCAACTGGTGACCACAAACCGGAAAGAAAACTTAATGCTTTGCGAGGATTGGAACCCTACTCAAATGGACCGACCACACTGTAAAGATCGCTGTCGGTGGATAGAGAGGACTCAGAATCCTTCCTGGAAATTATTTGGGGAGGCCTATGTCGAGCTATGGACTTCTTCGGGTTCATGATGATGAAAGCATTTGTAAACTTCTTTTAGAGCGCATTCCTAAGATGCGGGAAAGTGCACACGCAATCACGCAGGATAGTCTAAAAACTTTTATAATATGATAGTTTTCCCTCGAGAAAGCCAAGGAAAATGAGAAAATAATCTACGTCAAATGATTCTGATAAATGCTACATTGAACAACGGAAGACGCACTGAATCAATATTAATGGGGAGGATCATAAAATAGACGTACGAGATACCAAACAAAACTATTAAAGCTAAGTGGATGTACGAGGAACTACTATTTATTTTATTATTATGAGTGTTTATTTACACAAAGAAACTTACAATTAAACAAATATTTACAAAATGTACAAAATACACAAGAAACAGTTGAGCTATCTGCAGATCGTTACAAACGATCTAGAGATAGCTCAACTGATCCAAATCAGTGCCAGACGGAAGCGTCCCCAAGACGCTGGCGGTATTACTACTATTTATAGTTTTACCCGACTGCTAAGGAGCATATTTTTTTTGAGTGTGGTATAATCTATTGGACTTTAGCTTTTTATTTGAATAAATAAAAAGCTTATTGCTAAGCTAATTGAAAAAAAACTTTATTTGATAGAGAACTTCAGCTTTTTATTAAAAAAATACTTTATTTGACTTAAAATTAGCTAGAAACCCTCGAAGGTTATTATAATAGCCCCTTCCCACTGGTGCGTGATATCGCGCACCAGCCCGCACCAGCTCGCACGACACACCATGGGAACGGTCTCGTGCGCCGAGGTGCGCGGTAGCACAGAGCATTTTCTGTGTGCGTTGCCGTGCGTCGTCGTGCGTGGTGCGGGCTGGTGCGTGATATCACGCACCGTAGGAAGGCGGCATAAGCCTAATCAATTATTTATCGCAAGTTACGTAACAAAGGAGGAAATCTAACTCTGTTTTCTTCTATGTAGGTATTGATGTTGTTTTATTTTCTGAAATTTATTTACAAATAAATTTACAATTAATTTAAGTACTTACAAACTGCAGGTAAAAATTATATAGGAAACTGTTGCGCAATCTACACACAGACAAATTATGATCTAGAGATAGCTGACCGTTTTTTTATTAAATGAAAAAAAGCGAAACGTACATCTCCTCAAATCATATTTTAACAACACTCATATAGCATTAGACACGTCATGCGAACACATCTCATTTTAAAACAAAATGGTGGTAGGTACAGTCAGTTTCAAAAGACGATGAGCAAGTGCATTTATTAATAAATCTTCATTTTCTCGGGATGTTTTGAAGATATGAATTAAAAATTATATTTAAATTTTAAGTTCAATATTTATTTCTTTGTTCCTAAGAAAATCTGAGAACTATTTTCATTTTGTAATTTTTATTTATTTTAGTGTTTTTTGTGGTAGCTGAATAAATGTTTCTATAGAAATGACTCGTAATGGATTTTCAAAAAGGTTAAAATCCGAAGTGAGCTGGTTGAAAAAAATATTTGAACTTTAGAAACCGAAAATAGTAATCTACGTAATAGTTATAAAAACGTTAGGAACCAAGCCATACTTTGTTGTTGTTCTTCTTGGCTTGATTTGCTTGGAACTGGCACCTAGACTCACCTAGCTCTAAGACGTTTCAAAGTGATCCATGTGAGACAACTGAATAAATACATTTTTTATTCTTCATTTTGATTTTGGCGCTGACTGTATCTACATAATAACACATCACAAGCATGACATAATACGTATCCCTTTGCATATAAAGAAAATGTAAAAGCTCACGTCACTCAATCTACATAAAAATAAGTCAAAATAAGATATGACACTTTCTCCAGAGAACGACAATACGTTCAGACATTTTTATCCTACCGAAAAAGCTCTGAAAAGTTAATTTTCACACCTGATGAACCTTAATTTAAGGTAACAAGGCATAAAATTGAATGGCAAATTGCATGGCGATGTGGAAATAAGATTGTAAGTACTAAAAGCAATCTTGGATGATAAAAACTCCGTTATATATCTATAGGAATATATTATTTTAAGCTTTATTATATATATTTGAATATTTTGTTCTCGTTTTTTTTTCTAGTTTCAATATAGGCGCGTCGACGCGTACTTTTCAATATTTGGTCAAGTGAGAGTCGTTGAGTTATAGTGACCGTGAGTGTCCTACGCTCGGTCTCTCAGCTCGTGGTTCGGCTCTAATAAGGCTAACTTTCAGAATTCAGAACTCCAAAACCCACTGAACTCATTTTGTGGATTATGAAGTGATATTGCCATGAAATGTATTTTCAGACGCGAAACCCCGATCGCATAATATACAAACACGCACAAAAAAAAACAAATTCAATTCTGCAAAGCGAAGGAAAGAAATATCGGAGAGAACTCGTTTTTAGAGGAAATCATTATTATCAAATTACACAATTACAAAGTTTACATTCAAATAAAAAGATTGCGAAAACTTGCGCCTACTTTATTATATTTTAATAAGGAAGTAAATAAGGTTATACTTTTGAAAGGTTAGAAAAGTTTATTTTATGTAGGTAAACATTTTGACACTTTTGTATTCGTTTGTGCTTGTGAACTTATGGATTATTCAAGTTATACGGGTTATACCTGACTAGTCAACCGTAGATATTATAATGTTTGTAACTTTGTCGAAATAAAACATATGATTTTTACACATTTACGTAAAAAAATAAGATAAAACTACAGAATATAATGGACTTATCTCTTATTTTAGCTGTCATTCATGAAGATATTAATAAATAAAATACAACATAAATAAAATAGGAGTAGGTTATTTTTTGTTGATAAAATTAGTTGGACGGATAAAGTTACGAAATAAGAGGTCTTAGAGCGAGTAAAGGAGAAAAGAGTTATACTTGAGACGATACAAAATCGAAGAGGAAAAATGTTTGGACATCTTCTAATGACAGCTACATAAAGGAACATCATTGAAGGAAAGGTTGAAGGGAAACGGGGAAGAGAAAGGCCAAGAATTAGTTACATGATCCAGATAAAAAAAAAAGTCGCTGTCATGTCGTATAAGGAAGTATAAGGAGGCCGCATTCGAAAGACTTAATTGGAGAAAACTGCATCAAAACTCCGACAAGAGCTGAGTTCTTAATTTAAGAAGAAGGAGGATATTTTTGAATCCAATCCAAGTTTCTGTTTTTATCCTATCCTGATTGAACATTACATTTTTATACCTTTCATCGGCTGGTTCTTTTACACCACGTTAGTGGTCCAACACCAGTAGTACAGCAAAACAATCCAAAAAATAACAGCCAATCAAACAGTGCAGTGCCAATAAACACACCCGAGTGAGGGTAGACAATAAAAAAAAGCGGCCAAGTGCGAGTCAGACTCGCCCATGAAGGGTTCCGTAGCAACAAGTAACATAATATAAAAGTTCTTGTACTTTGTCGAAAGGTAAATTGCGGTTTACGATTTATGACGTATAAAAAAAAACTGCTTACTAGATCACGTTCAAACCAAATATCGTTAGAAGTTTGCATAAATTTGTACATCATTATATTTGTTTTAGTTTTATCATTCTCTTATTTTAAAAGTTAGAGGGAGGGGGGGGACCAACCACTTTGGAAGTGTCTTTCGCGCAAACTATTCAGTTTAGAAAAAAACCATATTAGAAACCTCAACATAATTTTAGAAGACCTATTCATAGATACCCCACACGTATGGGTTTGATGAAAAAAGAGGGTTCCGTTTTTGCCATTTGGCTACGGAACCCTAAAAACCCAGTCTAAGTCTTATAAAATTGATAGCATCGATAGGACGAAACTACGTTTTTGTTTCTAGTAAATTGGCTCAATATAAAAACTGCTATCACGAAGTTTTATGGGACATCTACAGGGTGTGTCCGTGATAAAAACTGGAATGACAAATGGAGAATTCGGGTTTATTCCTCGGAAATGGTTTGCTGGTTTTGTTATGGAATGATTTATCACTTTCTTGAGAACGAGCCGTTTGGAAAACAGTATGGTTTTTAATGTTTAATTGTCAAAGATGTTTTGCGTCCAAACCGTTTATCTGAAAGCGGGTGTTCAGAGAATCAAATCAAATCAAAAGTGTGTTTTTTCAGTAGGATTTTGGAACTTGGGTTATATTATTGGTTCCATATAGTGTATCTTATGGTCTACTTAGGCATAGAATAGCACTAAATTAGGCTTATTTTTTACCTTTCTTGTCTAAAAATGTTAAAATGGTGACTTAATACATAATATTTTAAACTCCTTGCGCTGTGACTGTCTCCGACACATTAGGTATTACATATAATTCGTAAAAAGTATTATATTTTCACTTCATTTCATTTTTATTTTATTCCAGTAAGATAGCATGGTACACTTGGAAATGTCATAATAATTTTACAATAGAATAATAAAAACAAACTATTACAAAAAATAGCATCAAAATAACATAAGTACAATACATTGTAAACCATACATTTATGGTGTGTTTAAATCATCAGCGAGTGCGTGGTCAAGAGTATAGTAAGATTTGGTCATTAATAATTCCCTAACTCTAAGGGTCATGCTACACGGGCGGTTCTCCCGCCGCGGGAATCCGCTTCTGAACCACACTAGACTCAATTCTTATGGACATTGTATGCTACAAACTACACGGCGCGGTTTCCCGCCGCGGTTTGCAGGCGGGAGAAATTTGACCGCCGCATGCAGCGTCAAACCGCCGCTGTTTACCGCCGTTCTAAACTACACGGGCGGTTATCCGCTATTGCGTCATTGTGCACGGGATTTTCTCGGTCGCTCGTCGTTCGTGCACTTGCGTTCCATGTTGCGGGTCCATGTTGAAATGAACAAAAGACAGCGAAAAACCGCGTCCCGTATAGTTTAATGGTCTGCGAAAGCTTTGTCGAGCGGATTCCCGCGGCGGGAGAACCGCCCGTGTAGCATGACCCTAAACACTAAAACCATCATATTAGTTAGTTTCCATCATACTAGTTAGTTTGGTTATTGAAACTTTTTATTGGTTCACCTAGCTAATGGAACAAGCTTATGGGCCGCTTGAAGTTAAGTGGTAATCATCGCCTATAACAAAGCATTGTTTCGTAGGTCACGCACGTCAGCAACGTGCCCTACGATGCACCACCCTGCGTCCATTTACTTGAAGCATACAGATGTTCAGCCTCACGTGCCAGTAATTTCACCGGCACCCACACCCTTCAAACCAAAATACAGCAATGCTGTTCACGGCAGAAATAGGCATGGTGGTAGTACGCACCCGGACGAGCCACACACAAAGAGCTCTACCACTACAACAGAGGTCACGTATAGTGTGACACAGAAAACGGAATCTAACAGTCGACTTCGGCGTAATTTTCTAGCTTGTTCTCGAAGACACATAAAAATAGATAAATGACATCTACGAAGGTTCTCGGCTGTATGTGAGCTCAATACAAATTAGCAGTAAAACGCTGTTTTCCGTAAATCCCGAAGGGAGATAATAAAATTAAACAAGGCCAATTGTCACTGTATTAAGAGTTAAAGGGGTATCAATAAATCTCGACCCAATTTTCTCCGTCTTCCCTGTTGCGATATATTTACAAGACGGGTCGGATAAGCTCTGTATTTGCCAAAGTACATAGAATTTTGTCGTGAATTTGTAGCTAATTACTTACTGAGGAGAAACAGCATTTTCCTTTCCTGAATGTCTGACAAATTTAACAGAGGTCCTTGCAAGTTTCGTTAATTATTTACAAAGAGATCTCACACTTCCCTTACTTTGCATACAAACCTTTTAGGTACCCTTACCTTTTGTCTTTTTGTGTTTGCGCTTCTACTGTACAACATTGTGGTTTAGAAACTAATTGTTTTTGCACTCAGTCTCTCCCATTCAGGCATATTTTACTACGAGAACCACCGTTTTTTTTTTAAATTTACACCGTTTTTTCCATAATCTTGACTCGATTATGGAAGGCTGGGAATCCACAGCACAGGACCGGGAAGAGTGGACCGGGAAGAGAGGCCTTTGCTCTGTAGTAGGACGATGCAGGCTAAAAACAGTACTATTGAATTCGATTTTGATTACTTGGAGAATAATATTCTTATTTTTTTTATTTTTCTAAATAATTTGTTTTTTTTATTAATTTGTGTGGTTTTGTTTTCTTCCATCTTCGATGTTCCTTTAATGGTGAACATCATTTTAATCCTCTGATTTTTAGAGCTTGCTTTCATCCATAAGTAAAAATCTATTGTAGGCATCTATTGTAGATGATTTATATACCGTCATGAGCCAGTCATATGTCCCTACTTACGGGACGCTGGGTCCATGTGTGGTTTCTTTCAATTCAGCCTCTTATGGAGGTGCTCTAGAATTTATTGCTTACAAAATATAGTCTTGCTTAGGTTTCAGTTTTAGGTTAGTGTTTCCTTTCTAGCTGCTAAAGGTCTAAAACAAGCGAGGCATTGTGTTTAGAACAATGGTTTTGAATATATTGTCCACGGCACCGTTACGACTATTAATAACAATTTACACGTTGGCGAAATGTCTCTGACTTTGAGAGTTTTCGCAGACCAGATTTAGTCAATAGTTTGAGGTATATGATCGTAAATCAGTTGAATGCATCCAGTTCTTGATTATTAAATAAATATAAATATTGTAGACAACCCACACAAAACTACCTAGCCCCAAACTAAGCACAGCTTGTACTATGTGAACCAGATAGCTGATATAATACTTAAATGCTTTTTTTGTATATACATACGTAGAATACAATAAAACACCCAGACAGAGAACAATCATCTGTGTTCACTGTAGTGTCGATGTCTACCCGCAGATGCATAGCATGTGGGTAGACGCATCATATGAATAAACCAGTCAGATTCCTAACTCGGCGTTTCATTAGATGTTTCACTGGCGACGAGGATGGGATCTGACTGACTGACACACAAATATTTGTTCTCGGTGGGGATCGAACCCACGGCTTACGGCGCAGAAGGCAGAGCTACTGCCAACTGAGCTGAGAGGCCAAGAGGCCAGTCAATTGAGAGGCATTTCTATTATGGTTGTAGTTTTTACGTGAAAGAGTAACAAACATCCATCCATCCATTCATACTTTATGATGGTAGAATATAAATAAAATATATTTAAATACAAGTTAAAAGCCGGTATTCAAACTTAAATCAAATAGTTTATTGATTTTATAGTGTTTACTACACTTAAGGAAATCACAAAGATTTTTATAATGTCCCAAAAGTTAAGAGCCGAGCGGGATTTGAACCCGCGACCTTCCTCTCTGTACGGGGCTGCGCTGACCACTGCGCCATCGGATCCTAGAGTTATTCGTCGTGTGTGATTAGGATCCGATGGCGCAGTGGTCAGTGCAGCCCCGTTTCGAGGGGAAGGTCGCGGGTTCATACCCTGCTCGGCTCTTAACTTTTGGGACATTATAAAATCTTTAATCAAATATTCTTCCAATAGACTAATAATTAACTACGCGGCAGTAACAAGAAGGAACACAACAATAAAACATTTTGTCCGCCTAAAGAAACTTTTCTGGGAAGTCCGAAAGCTGATACAATCGCATTACTGTTATTGAAACCAAACAGTAGCACAATACAACTTGAAACTCCGGTAATTGTTTGTTGTACTTGAAAGCTTGTCCTTAAACAAGTATCTATATCTATAGAGTTTTACTTTACGTAACTACATCAGTAGGTCTACCACAAGCTCTGTCTGGCTCTTTCATTGGCTCTGGTTTTGAGAGTGTGGGTGTGTGTTATAAGTCCTACGTCGAAACGTCACACACAGTATAATACACTAGTGAGCACTCACAATCAGACAAAGACAGAGCCAGACAAAGCTTGTAGTAGTCCTACTGGTATTTTTTATCAACACAATTCTGAGCAAGCTTAAATAAATTCAAGCTAGTTTCAAACATAATATTTAAGTTTAAAATCATCATCATCTTCCATCCCCATATCCCACGCTGCATGGGGACGGCATAAACCGTTGTCTCCCTCCACTCACCTCTACCATTCGTCATCTCAGTGCTCACACCTTTCTTGCTCACACAATTCAATCTTTCAATTTTTTCCAATTGTGTTCTTCAATGATGGCTTGGACATGTAGAGAGAATAGATGAAAGGAGATTAATAAAACAATTGAATCAGGCGAGTGTGAATGGAACTGCTGGAAGGGGAAGATAAACAAACATCCATCCATACTAGGATGGTAGGATATAAATAATAGTAGATTGTGTCATAAGTCATAAGGGACCAAAGTTATAAATTTAGGGCAAGAGCGGTTTTTTGAATCCTGAACGTAGCGAGGGATTCAAAGTACGTCGCTCGAGGTTAAATAATTTTGGTACCGTGTGGCACACTCTGCTTTTCATCCTCCTTTATGAGAAAATTAAATAAGACACAGACAACATAGACAATAATAGACAATAATAGACAATAACTCAATCTTTCAGTCTTTTCCAATTGTTTTCTTCAATGATGGTTTGGACATGTAGAGAGAATAGATGAAAAGAGATTAATAAAACAATTGCATCAGGCGAGTGTGAATGGAACTGCTGGAAGAGGAAGACCTAGGCGCATGTATCTCTATCAGATAGAGAAAGACCAGGTTAGGAGTACCCTAAACCGACGAGCATGTATGAAGAATTTTATGAGAGTGAATGAAGCGAAAGAGGTGTGTCAGGATCGTAGCAAGTGGAAATCCATGATCTTTGCCTACCCCAATGAGAATGAGGCGAGATTTTATGTATGTATGTTTTCTTTAATTCTCTAAGAGCAATCAAAAGCAGGGCATTTATTTGCATTAATTAATGAAAAAATCTAAATGTCAATGTTTCTGTTTTAAAATAGAATTCAAGCAAATAGTTTAGCAGAATACTTTTCCATTTTATTACAAGGATAAATACCGAAACTTTCATCTTTCAATAAGTTTTTTGCATCTCTCGATACCGTACGGAAATTAAATTTAAAGTTCAAAACTCAGAGTCAGGAGTTGAGACGTGCCGAGTTTGTAGTTATTTTCGTACCTTTGTAATGTTGGTTTTCACTTAACCTGTAAAGTTGAAGGAGCAACTTCGTAACTGTATTGACGATGTGTAGATCTTCTTCCGCAATTATGATTTACGGTGGTTTCATTATAACATCTTTACTTATTTTTTTAAGATGGTTCAAATTGTTTTTAAGTATATGGAAACCCCTATTTTATTTCGGCATAAGTCAAGGTGCTGATCAATTACCACTTTAATATACAAGTCACGAATCATACGGTGGATATTCTTAGCCATACATTTCAGTTTGAAAGCATCTATATAGATCACCAACTTTTTCTATTGTTTTATTAGCCTATATCGTCCCACTGCTCCTCCTACCATCCCCCCTCGACGGCGTCCAATACCCGAAGTCGGAGTTTTGCTACCACATTTCGTCTACCAAGTGTTGTTTTCGTGTGAGCACGTGTCTCTCTCTTGTATATGGAAAATTGATGAGACAACAACGCTAACTACGTCACGTATTTTTGCTACCTCATCTTTTCTCCATACAATAGAGAGAGACAAATAGGCGAAACGAAAACAACATTTGGTAGACGGAATGTTGTAATTGAAGAAGGACTTACCCTACAGATCGCTCCGTCAACGTTTTCTAGGCCAACCACGAGGCATCAAAACTAAAATGAATTTTTTGCGTGATGTTTTTTAATTTGCATTGTAAATTTGCAATCCTAAGGTGCCCAAAGCAAATCTGTTCGCATTGTTGAAGATTCGGCTACGCCAAACCCTCTGCTGGAAGTTTGGGACAACTTTAATTGCGCCTTGGAAAGTTAGTGCCTTTGTCTCACCTCGGAGACGGCTTGTTAAAGTGATCGATACTGGTGAAGCGCGAAATTAAAATTAAATTTTCACGGTGGATCTAGTTTTGTAACTATAAATTGAGTTGTGAACTGTATAATTGTCAAGTCTTAATATTTGAAAATAATAATTATAAGTTTAAAAAACTTGAGAAACCGACTTCATTGCCAAACGGCTAAACCGATTTTAATGAAATTTGTTTGGGACAGTCTGGACGTAAAAATAACCTTCCAAATGAAAAAATAATTTTCTAAATCGGTTCATAAATGACGAAGTTATGCAGTTACAAACATTAAAAAAAATATTAAAAAAAAATGGCAACACTGATTTTAATAAAATTAAAATGGGACCAATCTGGAAGCAGTACCTTTCAGATAAAAAAATAATTTTTCAAATCGGCTCACAAATGACGAAGTTATGCGGTAACAAACATTAAAAAAAAAAAAAAAAAAAAAAAAAAAAAAAGGAACCGAATTGAGAACCTCCTCCTTTTTGATTGGAAGTCGGTTAAAAAGGCCTGACTATCATGAACTGTAGGCCTACCATGAGCTCTGTCTGGCTCTGTCTCTGGTTTTGAGTCTGTGTGAGTGTTGACTAAATAAATTCTACGTCAAAACGTCATCACACACAGTATAATGCACTGGTGAGCACTCATACAGACTCAAAACCAGAGCTAGAGACAGGGCCAGACAGAGCTCATGGTAGGCCTACAGCCTAGGTAGACATCTTCTCAAATTTAATGTGAGATTTGTAATTGTTTGAAATAGCGATGCCGTACGGTACGGCACCACTAACTCATAATGAGTTAATAATTTAAAAAAAAGCCTGACGGTAAAATCCTAATTCTATTTAAATAATGTATATACATTAATGTATATACATTAATGTATGTACATTAAGCTACTAATGCTTTCAAACGGTGAAGAAAGAAAACGAAAAAGAAAGAAAACGGTAAAGAAAACTTCGTGAGAAAACGTATGGCTTAAGTCAGCTCCGCACGTATTGACTATGTCTTTCCTGTGGATTAGGTCGACTAAGCTGTCAGGTGGTATAGGTGCTATATAGGCAAGCCTATCTATCTAAAATCCTCTCCCAGGCACTATAGCGTCCCTTATGTAGGGCTTGAGTAATGAGTAATCACCAGTTGCCCCTGACGCTATTAAATTAAAATGAAAATTAAATTAAAAAAAAAATATTTAGATGTCATGGATCCATAGGTACTTATAGCTAACACATACAAAATAATAAAATACACAGCTATATCTCTCTATCTACAATAGATGCAAAAACCTGTTTACT
The DNA here is from genome assembly GCA_947578465.1 of Thera obeliscata. Classification (NCBI taxonomy): domain Eukaryota; kingdom Metazoa; phylum Arthropoda; class Insecta; order Lepidoptera; family Geometridae; genus Thera; species Thera obeliscata. Next base: position 1,227,271 of record OX387913.1, read on the forward strand.
TCAAATATGCACTAACCAAAGCATTCCACTGTACCCGCAAATGCACAAAGCACATCAAATATTTCTCCATTTCGAAATATATTGCCTATTTTGCATGAAAATATATCAGTACATAAAAAACCTCGCGTCTCTTATATTGGCCGTTTCGTTTTACAACAAACCGTAAGGTTTTTATGACTTCCATATCCTAATTTAGGGAAGGATTTGTACATTATATGCTTGCAGTTTTTGTTTGCTTCATAATACGAGTATTAGTATTTTTTGATATATTTTTTAAATAAACACTATCTAACTCCACTTAGAGCAGGGTTTGCACCAGGTAGCTAATGTTATACCAGTTATACTACATATTTTTTAAATAAATACTTAGCATACAATGTAACACCCAGACAGAGAACAAACATCTGCGTTCACCACACAAATATTTGTTCTCGGTGAGTATCGAACTCACGACCTACGGCGCAAAAAGCTACCAACTGATCTGAGAGGCCAGTCATTGTTTGACTAACCTATTAAAAGCCCCAACTAGGCATTTATAACCCTACATAACAAAGTTCTCAAACTATCCACATACTGCGAATTTGAGTCAACTCATCGGAAGTCAGTCTCTTTGATGTGCCCGCCATTTTGTAACCGGAAACACGTAATGGCGGAGACCTTTGTACTTGCCGCCTTTATTACTATGTCGTGGAGTATTAAAGTCACTGCTCGTAGCTTTGTTTATGAACGTGGTATTATAAAATGGAAGTGTTTGTATGGAATGTGGTTTTCAGCATAGTAATAGTCGCTCTCTGGAGGAATGATAGTTTAAATATAATTTTAGATTATTTCGTTGTGCAACAATGATGCACGTAAAGAAAATCCAATTTTAAAAATTATATTGGGCTGTTTGCGTGGTCCCGGCAAAGAATAAATAGTAATAATAAATATTGTGGACAATTCACACAACACTACCCAGCCCCAAACTAAGCAGAGCTTGTAATATGGGAACCGGATAGCTGATATAATACTTGAATACATTTTTTTATTTGTAAATATATACTTAGAATACAATATAACACCCAGACAGAGAACAAACATTTACGTTAACCACACAAATATTTGTTCTCGGTGGGGATCGAACCCACGACCTACGGCGCAGAAGGCAGAGCTACTACCAACTGAGCTAGAGGCCAGTCAATAGGACCTCTCCATCCCCTCCTATAATAGCCCCTTCCTACCGGTGCGTGATATCGCGCACGGAGGCGGATCAGCTCGCACGACACACCATGGGAACGGTCTCGTGCGCCGAGGTGCGCGGTAGCACAGGAGCCCTTTCTGTGTGCGTTGCCGTGCGTCGTCGTCGGCTGTGCGTGATGATCTGCAGAACCACGCACCGTAAGAAGGCAGCATAAGGCTAACCCAGCACGGCTTGTGTATGGGATTTGGTCTAGTATCCCGGATGTGCTGAAAGGGTCAATATAGTCCATAAAAGTAAGTTTTCTCCACTTATCTTGATTGGTTAGAGTAAACTACAAACTCCTCCAGTCGGGTCACATACTGTCTTCGCTAATAGTCGCAACGTCACTATAATTAATAGCTCTACTTGTCCAAGCTGTAAACGTTTGAGGATTAAAGTGTAAGCGGGTATATGGGTATTTTAATTATAGCTTAAACTGGGCTTAATTAAGTAAGCCTTTACCCGGATTCGTCCTTTGTATAAAATAGTCTCTTGATTTTACCACTTAATACCAGTGACATTTTAATTAATCAAGTATGTGAACGATTTTCAATCATCTTGTTGGATGAATCCAATCCGTTGTTGGAACTTCACACGTCAATATTTTGTAGATGAGAAATTTACCAGTAAGTATTAGACTGAACGATTGTAGTTGAGAAATTTACTGGGAAGCATATGACTGTATATATGTATGTATATTATTATGAATGAAATGAAATTAAATTTATGACATAAAATGTGGTAAGGTTTGAGTTGTCAGAAATTATTTGATTGAGCTCATTTTGATAGAACTCAGCATGCAATTATAAGTAAGTATAGGTGATTAAGTAGCACAAAGTCATCATCATCATCATCCACAGCCCGACTCTACTTATACCCATTAGTACAAAATAGTCATAATTATTTTTTATTTATTTATTTTATTTATTTCTCTCACTTAGACTAAGGACAAGGATAAAATTAGGTCTAGAACTTTAAATCTTAAAACTTAGCCTATACCGAGTATAGGTTTCAAATTGAAACCTGTAGATCGGGTTTCCAGGCTCGCCTCCCGGCCTCGATACATTTCAATATTAGGGTAGGTAACCAATGCCATCTTATTTTTATAGGACTCCACCTCGGTACCTAAACTAAGCTAATTGATTATCTTAAGGTTATAAAATATCATGTATGAAGGTTTTTTAAACATCTCGCTGATGTAACAAGCATGAACGATTGAACTATTCGTGAAACATGACTGAGTAGGTAACAAACCTTTCGATACGCATAAGCTGAAATATCTCTGTACCGTCATAAATTCCAAAACACCGCTGATATACGGCATCAGATTTCATATTTTATCATAACATACCCACATCCACCCACTTCCTATTCTGCCCACGGAAGCAGTTTCAATATATAATGCTATCAATCATTTACATCATGTTTTACTTGAGTTTCTATTATGAAAAGTATTTCAGTGCACTGTCGTGGTAACACTCTACAAATTAAGTGCACAGGAGCGGAATACGTCAGGAATTATGTCATCACTCGTGATGTGCAAATACACCCCGCCTTTCTTAACAAGCTTATCCTGAACAAGAAGTCAAGCAACGAGTTAAATAGCAATACATTCTCCATTCCTCCTTCCTTCAAAAGAAGAGAAGGAGGATTTAGTGATCTATTTCTTTCTGCCCTTATCCTATTTATGTGGGGTCGGCACAACATGTTCTCTTCTTTCATTCTTCTCTATTAGCCGTCATCTCTCTGTATTCACTTCTTTCTTATCCATGTCATCTTTCACACTGTTCATCCATCGTTTCTTTGGCCTATACTATCCATCTTCAAATATGAATCCTCAAATTAAGTGATATTTTAAATAAAATCTAGCGATAGCGACTCCCGTAACATCACATTTTTGACGTGACAATGTCTTTTATTTCGATGGAGCCAGATGCACGCACGAAAAAACATGACTCATGCGGCGTTACGTCGCTCTGAGGTGTTCCATTTAAGGCTTGAAGTGCAAGCGAGAGCGCGGAACGAACGACAAAGAGGCCCAATCGGAATCCGCGTTCGGCAGTGTTCGACATCTGTCTCTCTCCTACTTGAGTGAGCGATGCGTCCGAGTGGACAGCTGTATGACGTTGTTACGTTCAACTATCGTCAGTAAACCGACTTTACAGACAACCGATTATTTTTGAGAGATGGAAAGCAGTCAAACCCATAGACAACTACAACACCAGAGGTGGTGCTGCCAGCTTACTTACTGACCACCATATTTGCCTTTCTATCCTGTTTTCTGTGGCTCGTTGGCTTGTTTATCTACCGATATTTGAAGATTTTTCTCCACGTTTTTGTTCAATAAATCGGCATCCTCACTACAAATTATCTGGTTACATGCTCACGTATAGGGCCTAGCATAAATTCATATGGGAAGCAATGTGACCCGCAATTTATTCGTTTGATGTATCACAAACAATAAAGGATCCTTTGGTCCAATGGATGGCGAGTGATCCCCATCATTTGTCATTTGGAAAAACCGTAGTCTTATCTGCTATGGGGCTGTGATTTGTGTTAAACTATGCTGAAATATGTTTTGTGTTTTTTTTGAAGCAGTTTTATTGGTTTTGTGATAGTCACTAAGTACCAATTCTGTTACGCCATATGCGTTTGGTGTGTTTTTAGATGTTTTTTTTCATATCGTACCTGTCAAAAATCACTATCAAAAATATCATTATTATTATATTTTTTCAATTTTGTAAAAAAATAGCATTTAAAATCCACTAAAGTTTGTGCTGTTGCTATCGCGAGCGCGTCACTTGATCTATAACCTACTTAAACCTTAGATTTATCTATCTTTATCATTTTCACTTCATCTATCTAGTGAATACATAAACTGAGTAGCTATAAGTAGTATGTTGTTAGCACCGTAATTAATTCACACCGCAAGCATAGTACCTAATATACGTAAATCTCACTATTATTACTTAATCATTAGTAATTAATTGAGTACTAACACAAGGATCACTTTGAAACGTCTTAAAGTTAGGTGTGTCTAGGTACCAACGCGACCAGGCCTAGAAGAACAGTCTGTAAATTCTAGATTGGCCCGCACTGTTTCACGCAAACTTGTTTGTGCACGCTTGGTTATAATGAAATTGCCGTAGGCTTCACAAAACAGGGCTTAACAAAACAAGCTAAATTATATTTACAAAGTGTCTTCTTCACCTTTTCCCAAACAATGTCGGGAAATCATTTTTTGATCCCATTGAAATTGTACCTCAAAAGCTTCATTCATAATGAAACGCAAATCTAAGAAACAAAGGGTTCATAATTTCCAAGACTACAAATTCAATGCCGTCGAAATTCATCATTTCGGAACATTACTTTTCTCTGACTTCTCATTTTCCTTGAGCAAATATGAATATAATTTGACATGACAGTGTGAAACCATGGTAAGGATATTATGTTTTTGTTCTGCTCCGCCGCTTTTTGCAGGAAAAAATATACAGGGTGTCACACGGATATGCCACTTGGAGAGAAAGTACTTTGAATATTGTAGATGGAACATTATACTGAAAGAAGACATTATTTGAACATTAAAAAACATTTTAAACTATCTTCTTCTTCTTCTTCCTGCCCTTATCCCACCTTATGCGGGGTCGGCATAATATGTTCTTCTCTTCCATTCTTAACTATATTACTAGATATTTAAATAACTACATGGTTGAACCGGGAACCCGAAATCGTTACCCGAGAAAAATAATCATCCTGTAGCTTTATCATACCGATCGAAAAGCATTATCTTTGGAATTTTTTTTGCTCAATAACATAGTGTCAGAAATAAATTCGCAGATCACTGGTTATCTGACGTCAGTTATCTGCAAGGAATAAGCGAATTTTAGCAAAACTTTTATTGTTTAACCACACCCTGTATAAGTTTAGCATAGTTTCATTAATTAGAATTGTTTTAGTCTATCTACATGAATACTAGAATTAAGTTGTTTGCTGTTCATATTCAAATCTGGTTCCGTCTCTGGTTTGGAAATACAGGACGTTGTTTTATTTAAATTTTGTTTGCATTTCTATGTAACAGCGCATTTTTAACTTTTAATAATAAATGAATTCTCAATTGGGATTCTTTTTTTATGTTTGTTATTTCATAACTTCGTTATTTATTGCCGATTTGAAATTTTATATCTTCTGGAAGTTATATACTTTGAGATTGGCCTCATAAAAATTTCCTTAAATTCGTTTTAGTAGTTTGGCCATGAAGTCAACTTTTTTAAAATGCTATATTTATGGTTAACACTTTAAAATTACGTGGCGGTCATTTTTAACAAATTTGAATTCTTTTTTGGAAGTCGGTTAAAATATTTGTAATCAAAAGTGTATTTATTCAGTGGAATCGCAAGGATCACTTTGAAACGTCTTAAAGCTAGATGAGTCTAATAAGTACTTGCAAAAATCTCAAACGCACTAGGTTTTTTCTCAATTCAGCTTTTCAGTGGGCCTACCTCAAGCTCTGTCTGGCTCTGGTTTTGAGTATGTATGTGTGAGTGCTCACTAGTGTAATAAAATGCATGTGTGACGTTTCGACGTAGGATTTATTTAGTCAACACTCACACAGACTCAAAACCAGAGCCAGAGACAGCCAGACAGAGCTTATGGTAGGCCTACTGGTTTTCTAATTAAACTTTGTCACATACCAGCATTTTTCTCGTTAATATTCTCTTTTAAAAAATAAAATTAAATTACCCCATCAAAATTCCACGCTGTATTTAATTAAATCTATCTCCAATATTTCTAAAGGCACAGATGCTGACCCATTTTTACCCCAAAAACCTTCATAATGAAACAAAGTCAAGACTGGTTAGGTACCCACTTCAAAGGTTATCCGAAGAATTCGTTGCACAAAGCGGTTTATGCTAATGCTTTTGGACACAGCTGAATGGAAATAGCTGGTGAAGTCTTGACATACTTTTCCTTTTGTCTTTCGATTCTCAACTTGAAGTAGTAGAGGATGCTTGCCGCGCTAAGAATGTGAATTAAAGTTTTTAACGTGGCAACGTCTTATCTCATGCGGCGTTACCTCGCTCTGAGGGGTTCCATTTAAGGCTTGAAGTGCAAACGAGAGCGCGGAACGAGCGACAAAAAGGCACAATCGGCCTCCGCGTTCGGCAGCGTTCGACATCTGTGTATTTTCTTATGACGTTGCCACGTTCAACTATCGACATTAAACCGACTTTACAGGCAACCGATTTTTTTTTCTTAGCTATAAAGTTTGAATGAGTTTACGCATTGCAACTGCTGTTTAATTATAATGTTTTTTATTAGTTAAAGGTAAACTTTTAATCGTAACTGTACACCTAGACTTGGCGTGGGCTCCATAGTTCCATGAAACGTCTCATTTGTGCTATTACGTTTTTCTCTTTCGAAGGCTGTGGCCACGTAGTTCAACAGCCTTGTCCGATCAATCGGTTGAAATAACTCTTTTCCAGCTGCTTTAATAAATCTTGTGATTTTTTAGAATGCAATAATTGGTACTGTGAACTTAATCGCAAGTTTAGTTCGATCTTCTTCTTATCGTGTCTCTGATTCTTTCGAACCAAGTGTGGTGAAAGGGTTTTAGGCGCGCCTCAAAAAGGCTCCTTTCGTGCACTTGACACATATATAAATTTTAGAGCAGAATAACTCATTGGTACACGACTGGTTTTGAACCCACGACCTTAAAATCGGAAGGCGGGGCCACTACCACTAGGCCACCAGCGCTCTCCAGCGTTCTATTAATCGAATTGACTCAGCTCGTGGCAGGTGACTATACTAAGATTATAATGTTTAACAAATTGCCTAATATAGTAACTAATCTAGAAAGTGTTACAGAGTTCAAAAAGAAAATCAAACCTTTTTTTGAACTGAATGTTTTTTATTGTTTAAATGAATTTATGAATAAGACATTGTTGGAATCCTCTTTTGACACGGACTGCTCCTGATACATCTAATCTAATATTATATAAAATTTGACGCTATTTCTCCTAGAATATTTATTTTAATTTAGTAATTTTTTGTTTCTTATTTTTTTTACCAATTTATATTTTAAGACATCGATTTTAGTAACTAATAATATTGTATAAAACTGACATGCCTAGTATTACAGTCAATTGTGATAATGTGGTAAATAAATGAACTGAGCTGAACTGAGCTGTCCTCACCATAAGCTGTGGCTGGTGAAGCGTTCTTCATATTCATGATATTACGCCGAGGGTTTTGGAATATTCCTTTGTCAATTTCATGAAGCATCGTTCGTTTTAAAGTCGAGAGGCTGATTGACGGTTACGTCAACTGAGGTAGCTGTTTACTTTTTGTTGTCGTTTGTTTGTTTGATAGATCAAAGTCAAACTGTGTTACAAGGAAGAGCGTTGGTGATCTATTGGTAGCGATCCTGCCTTCCAATCATGAGGCCGTGGGTTCAAATATGGTTGCACGACCAATTTTAGTAAAATTAAGGCCTGCGCACACCAAGGCCGCTGGCGAACGCGATCAGTGAAACGCTGTCAAATTTGACAGCGATATTTGACAGCGTTTCACTGATCGCTACCGCCAGTGAACTAGGTGTGCAGGCCTTTATTGGTGCTACGATGAAGGAAAACATCGTTAGGAAATCCGCAAGTCGTTGAACCTAAAAAGTTGAAAAACATATTATTACTTATATCATACAAAAAGAGCATAATTTGGCGCATACAAAATCCTTTCACACACTGGTGAAAAACATTATTGTGTCAAAACGAAAGGACTCCTTTCGTAAATTTGACATTTATTTGAGGGGCATGTAAAATCCTCACCTCAATAGTGTAAAGGAACTAGAAACACGACAAGAAGCAGGAGACTTTGAAACATCTTAAATCTGTTTCTGTTCACCATCTTTTATCTCAAACGACCAAGTTATAAAACAAAAATACTGCAAATCTTTTATCCTGGTTCACTAATTTAATTTCCTTTCCAGGTACAAACAGCGACCAGATGCGCCATCATGAGAGCCGGTGAGTACATTGCTTATGATAAATTATTATAATGTTCATTTTGTTTTTCTCTGTGCCTTTATTCGGATACAGTAAGAAGCATTTTGTAGCTTGAAGCTTAAGTTTTAGATATAACGGACGTATTACAGCGGTGTAGATTTATTAAACCCGCAAAAACTGACTGGCCTCTAGCTCAGTTGGTAGTAGCTCTGCCTTCTGCGCCGTAGGTCGTGGGTTCGATCCCCACCGAGAACAAATATTTGTGTGGTGAACATAAATGTTTGTTCTCTGTCTGGGTGTTGTATTGTATTCTAAGTATATATTTAGAAAAAAAAAAAATGTATTCAAGTATTATATCAGCTATCCGGTTCCCATATTACAAGCTCTGCTTAGTTTGGGGCTGGATAGTATTGTGTGAATTGTCCACAATATTTATTTATTTATTTAAAAACTATTATGTAACATAAAAAACATAAGAAATATCTTCATGGCCAAACTGCTGAACTGATTTTGATAAGATTTCTACGCGACCAATCTGGAAGTAACAGATAATAAAAGTACCTTGCAGATATTTTTTTTTTTTTTTTTAAATTTATTCAAATTATGTCGAAGTAATGCAATAACAAACCTAATGAAAAATTACAACCGAATTGAGAACCTCTTCCGTTTTTGTTTGGAGTCGGTTAAAATATATGGTGTTCTGAAAAAGTTTTAATGGATCCCAAAAGTTATGCAACGATTGGAATTTGAACCAACGTTCCCACCCTTGAACCATATAAATATCCTTATAAAATTGGTGTTCCATCAGCAATACACGTGTCCTGTAACGTATAGCAAATTATAAAGAGCTCAACTAGTAACCGTTTAACATCAAGTGGATCACCTGGTTGTTCCATCATTTATCTCAAGCAAGTATTTTGTAACTGCTGCGAAAAAGTGTATACGTTGCGATAAAAAAATGGTAGACATTCTACACAACATTATCTAGCTCCAAACTAAGCAGAGCATGTACTATGTGAACCAGATAGCTGTTATAATACTTTTAGAATACTATACTTATACTAAAAAACCAAACTTCAAGAAAACACAGCATTTTTGAAAAAAAAACTTAGAGATGCTTCTACAAAAAACTTAGGTACTACACACTTGACGAGTTCTTTAACGACGAACGAAAAGAATAACGTTAATTATAAATATTTTATCATATTATACTAAACCTGCTTACAATCTGCGTGATTATAATCATATCGCCGCTTCTACAGTATTGCAACACTCTTACAGGGTAAATTATGTATTGATTCAAAAACTAGTTCGAAGATCTGAAACTGTTAAATTTACATACATAATGCACACATTTGTGGCTTCTATTCGAAGAATTATCCAAGAGGCTGGTGGTTGAGACTGGTGACCAAAGGGCTGGCGCTTACCTAGGGCAAAGAATTAGCTTAGCTATTCAAAGAGGTAACGTTGCCAGCCTTTTGGGCACATTGCCTGCGGTTGGTGATCTGAACTCTGTTTTCTACCTGTAATACCTACAGGTGGAAAACAGAGTTCATTATAAAATTTTCTAGTATCTTATAAAATGTAATTTTTCTTTTTTCTTTTTAATTAGGTATTTCATGTTGTTTAGTAATAGTTTTTGTAAATAATGTATATTCTGTTGTAAATAAATTGATTATTACAGTTCATACATAATAATATACAATAAGAATTCAGTATATTTATTGCCATAAATATACTGAATACTTATTGTATACGATGACAATAACTTTCAGGAAACCAGCCCTTAATACTCACTTAAGATAACATTTTAGTGGCGGAAACATTTAGGTACTCAAACCACCTATAAAAATGATATCTTTAGAAGGTTTTTTATTTCATATTTTCTGATTGTAAAAATGTTACTCGTAGTAGGACAAATAGAAACTTTTTGATGCAAATTTAAAGGTTTTTCTTGTTCTTCCTGCCCTTATCCCACTTTAACTGGGATCGGCACAACATTGTACCACCTTCATTCCCTTCTGCCAGCCGTCATCTCTGCATCTACTTCTCTCTTCCCACGGTCTGTGATATCGCGCACGAAGGGACGGATCTGCTCGCACGACACACCATGGGAACGGTCTCGTGCGCCGAGGTGCGCGGTAGCACAGGAGCCCTTTCTGTGTGCATTGCCGTGCGTGGTCGTCGGCTGTGCGTGATGATCTGCAGAACCACGCACCGTAGGAAGGCAGCATTAGATGCTAAAAGTTTTTGTTGAATTATACAAGGAGATATTTTGACATGTAGCAAATCTTCTTTATTCTTAACCGACTTCCAATCAAAAAGGAGGAGGTTCTCAATTCGGTTGTATGTTTTTTTTTTTTTTTTTTTTTAATGTTTGTTACCGCATAACTTCGTCATTAATTGTGAGCCGATTTGAAAAAATATTTTTTTATCTGAAAGGTACTGCTTCCAGATTGGTCCCATTTTAATTTTATTAAAATCGGTGTTGCTATTTTTTTTAAAATAGTTTTTTTAATGTTTGTAACTGCATGCTTCCGTCATTTATGAACCGATTTAGAATTTTTTTTTTATTTGGAAGTTTATTCTTACGTCCAGATTGTCCCAAACAAATTTGATTAAAATCGGTTTAGCCGTTTGACAATGAAGTCGGTTTCTCAAGTTTTTTAAACTTATAATTAATTTATTCTTTTTTGTACGCGTTGAAAAATACATGTAGAAAACTCATCTCATTCCAACTCAAACTCTTCTCACTCTAAGGCCTTTCTTATAAAGGGATCAAACCTGCACCCACGTTTTAACTCACCATTCACAGTCTTTCCAAACCCATTAGAAAACTTCAGAATGTAAGATTAGGAGCAATTTATTGGTGATTCAATTCTAACTTTAGTAAAACTAATCTTCCAATTTAAATGAAAGTTAAACCAAATTACATTGAGTTGTAATATCCTATCTACGATGCGAATTGAAATGTCTTATGTCTTGAATTAATGATTTTTGAAAAAAAAAAACACAAAACATAAACTTTTATAAAAATGCCTGAAAGTTGACTTTATAAAACAATGACACCTAAATAAGCATGTTTTTGTATCTGTTAGTATTTTTACACTAGCGGCCGTTTGCAACTTCGCCTGCGAGGGAGTTTATTACCAATCCTGTGATATAGGAGACTAAAAATGTAAATAATTTCAAATTTAATCTTATTCGGTTCAGTGCGTTGGTCATGATTGGACCACTAACATTAAATCAGTAGGATGTATTTTGGGAATTTAGACCCTCCCAATAAAAAACATGTCCAATAATACTTTTTACAGTACTTTAAATTGGATTCTCAAATACTTGTAACTACTCAAAGTGCCACGTCATCATCAGCGAAACTAATCCACGAATGAACAAATACCCCTCTTCAAATGGATTAAATAAAGACGCTATTATTCTTCTCCATCCACCGATTCCTCGTGACCACATTACTGTCGGCTCATGAAGTGAAGAGCTGTCACTGTCACATCCAGTACGTGTGTGTAAAAAACAGTCCCCACAGTTGTTGGCTTTTCGAGTGCTACGTACTTATACGATTTCGGTTTGCGACTGCGAAATGCGGATTTAATTAGGGCGGTTGAAATATCGCTTCTCTGATCGGAACTAGGCTTTCTACGACAAAAATAGAGTGGCTGACAATAAATTTTAATCAGAGACCAAATTGCTTTGGAAATCGCTGTAACAGCTTAGGGGAAAGAGCTGGGACCTTTTTGCCAAGGTTATTGTAAAACTAAAGATTAGATAAGAGTTTTGTCGATGAAACTTAGCTAGATAACGAATTGTTTAAAATCTTATGTGGTCAAAATAGTTTCATTATTTCAAATGTGTTACATTAAATATATAATAAATAATCCACACAGCACCAATCTAGCCCAAAAACTAAATGGAGATTGTGTACCAAATTTTTTTTACAATACAATACATACTTACAATGCAATATAACACCCAAACAGAGAACAAACACCACACACATATTTGTTCTTGGTGGGGATTGAACCCACGCCCACCAGCGCAGAAGGAAGTCGTCAGTCTACATAAATAAGATTAAAGTTTATTTAATTATTCAAGCATCCTATCGCGTGGTGAAGAATTTTCTTTTATTTGAAAACAAGGCTACATCAAAACAAATCACAGAAATATTATTCGAAAAATTTGGGGAGGTACCTATGTATTATTTCTCTCGGGTGAAGGATTCCATAACATAAGCCAGCTCTCAGAATTTGATAAAAACACGATTGTTGTCACCAAAAAAGATGGATGGACTGTGTCAAAGGAGTTGACAGACTGAGGACAGCTTATGCTGGGAAAGAGTGGATGAGACTCGCAAGAGACCGGAAAGAGTGGCGCAATAAATGAAATGAAATGAAATGAAATGAAATGAAATGAAATGAAATGAAATGAAATGAAATGAAATGAAATGAAATGTTTATTTGCTTGAAATATGGTTAGGAACTCCTAACCATATTAAACTAATATGTGAAACTGATAAAATAAGCTAACAACTAACTAGTTGTTAGCTTATTTTATCAGTTTCACATATTTCATCAAAGTATTGGCATGCAAATTTTAAGGGACTTTATTTTTACAATTAAATCATTTTCTTATAATAAAGAGGAGGCCTATACTCAGCAGTGGATGCAAATGGGATGATGATGATTATTATTATAATTAACCCAGTGATTCTTTTACCAGCTGTGTGTCATTGCTATTCTTTTTTTCCTTCTCCTCTATTAATCTCCGAACCCCGACACAATTTCAAAGTGAATTTTAATTTCTCAATCGCTTTTAATTAAAAGAGGCTCTTCAGCTTCGATTTATATAAAGTAAAATGAGTCGATTGATGTACACTAAGAAATCTGATGTAATTAATAGGTTATCGGTTACCAAATTGACGAAAGTTTGATTTGATTTCTTGAAGAGCACTTCAAACTTTGAAATAATGCGAATTTTCTTAAAAATAATAGATCTTAAACTCGAAATAGACTCGTAAAACTAAAAAAAAAAACAGTTTTTTTGACGTGACAACGTCTAATAATTTGATGGAGCCGGCTGCACGCACGCAAAAACAAGACTTATGCGGCGTTACCTCGCTCTGAGGGCTTGAGTGCAAGCGAGAGCGCGGAAAGAGCGACAATCGACCTCCGCATTCGGCAGTGTTCGACATCTGTGTAGTTTCTTATGACGTTATCACGTTGAACTATCGTCAGTAAACCGACTTTACATACATACGATTTTTTTAAACTTTTTATTGACTGGCCTCTCAGCTTAGTTGATAGTAGCTCTGCTTTCTGCGCCGTAGGTCATGGGTTCGATCCCCCACCAGCAATGCTGCTTTACGGCTGAAATAGGCATAGGTAAGATTCCCTGTGACACTTGTAGGTGTGTGTGTATAATTACAAAGTTTGGAGAGATGGGACGGAGTGTTGCTTCCGGTCCAGTAATTTCGTTAATGGGTTTAGAATTTCAGCTAATCTGGAATATCTTAATAAATAAAGAAATAATAAATATTGTAGACAGCCCAAACAACACTATCTAGCCCCAAACTTAGCAGAGGTTGTACTATGGCAGCCGGATAGATGATATCATACTTTTAATACTTTTTTTGTAAAGATATACTTAGAATACATATAACCCCAGACAGAGAACAAACATCAGTGTTCACCACACAAATATTTGTTCTCGGTGGGGATCGAACCCACGATACGGCGCAGAAGGCAAAGCTACTACCAACTGCAAGCCTACCATAAGCTCTGTCTGGCTCTGGTTTTGAGTTTGTGTGTGTGCTGACTATTGTATTATACTGTGCGAGTGACGTTTCGAACGTAGAATTTATTTAGTTAACACTCACACAGACTCAAAACCAGAGCCAAAGACAGAGCTTGTGGTAGGTCTACTGATCTAAGAGGCCATACATTATATACATTTTGGAATTCAATGCATTTTTTATACTGAAGTTTTAAATTCATTTGCCGTCAGTCCAAGACAAATCAATATTCCCTCAAAGTTTCAAATCTTTGTGAACAGTGATTTCTAATGTTAGGATAAAGATCGCGAAACAATTCAAGATATTGTAATTGCCATGTAATTACAACTTTGCATGACAGTTGATATTTACACAAATGTAATTTATGGACCACTTTTCTGCTGAGTTACTTCTAGAATAGTAACTGAGATACATCGGACGAGAAGGTATGAACGTTTAATAAAACAGATTATTATTAATTTTTGAAAAAAAGACATTATTGTTTTCTTATAAATCGAGTGCATGGTTTTTTCATTACTTTTTTCTAACTCTCGTGGTTTTGGACCACCGCCCTTTTCATAAAACCACCAATCACCAAAAAAAATATTAGGCTAACTTTTTTTGATTTATTAACATTTTAGTTTATACAAAAGTTGATAAAACAACGTCAGGAACGAAATGAGTGGAAGAAAAGCGGGTGGCCTTGGCCCAGCAGTGGGGCAGGCCAGGCTAAATAAAATATAAAAAAATTGAATTTAGAAGCCAATTTGACTTGAATTGTTGTCGGTAATATTCGTTCCGCCATATTGCTTTTACATTGACAACATTATACATTACTAGCGGCCTGTCCCGGCTTCGCACGGGTGGATATTTATTTTTTAAGCACTTAAATATAGCTTATGCTACTCAAGGTAGATGTAGCTTTTCAATGGTGAAATAGTTTTTGAAATCGGCACAGTAGATTTTGAGTTTATTCATTACAAACATTACAAATCTTTTCTCTTTGTAATATTAGGTATTGATAAAAATTATACAACGAGCAGAATGTGTTTATCTTCCTAATTTAATAAAGTTTACAAAGTGTATGCAAGTTTTTTATTTGAACCTGCACTATATCACTTCTGGGCAAAAGTATGAAAGCTAAAAAATATGCCAGTGGCGGCGTTTTATAATAACACCCCTTTTTTCGATCAAGGGTAAAAAGGGATGTTTTATATGAGCCCTACACCATTATTACTCTGATCTAAAACCCTCATTGTGGAAAGCAATTAAAACGGTTCTTTGTCCGGAGTCCTTTGTTCGTAATCGGATACTCCATTATCAGAAATGGGAAGTATACGGGTTGTAAGAAGTATAAGTGGTTTACGACGTGGGATATCATTTTGTTTTTAATAGACTTCAAAAAAGAGGTGTTATAAATTCAGTTCATATATTTTAACTAGTGGCCACCCGCGGCTTCGCTCGCCCGTTCCCGTAACGCCCCGTTCCCGTTGCTTTTTCGGGATAAAAAGTATCCTATGTCCTTCTCCCGGTTCTAAGCTACCTCCCCACTAATTTTCTGCCAAATCGGTTCCGCCGTTCTTGAGTTATAAATAGTGTAACTAACACGACTTTCTTTTATAAATATAGAAGATAATAAGTATAATATTATGTTTGATATTGCACTCCGTCAGTTTATATTTAAATTCATGTATTTTTTACAAAATTTTATTTACAAAAAGCCAGTATAGAAATTTAATCAAATATTGAATTAGTTATGAAGTCCAACCGACTTCATAAGTTTTTAAAACTAAGCTTTTGACCAAAAAGCAGCCAAGCAAGCATTTTTCTTTCAAAATTATCCTAAAAAATCCAAAATATATTTAGCATTTGGGATACACTAGCAAGGTTATCTTCACAAAAAAACAGCTTAAAAGATTAGCCATAAGTATTCAAACCGTATAATATTGGCTTAGTCCCAAAGAAGTTTTTCCGATAATATCAAAAGGAATGTTATTTACTTGTATTGAAAGATTCCTTAGTTCTGTAAACAAGTTTAATATGTTGTTGGTAACCTCTTTTATCCTTTGAAGCCAGTAAAATACCTATGAAAGAAGTATTTTTATCTGATAAGCGGTAGAGGAAAAAACGTCGTAAACAAGTTGATCCCTGGCCACGTGACGTATAAAATTGAGCTAACGGACTTTCAATCTACCCACATTTTACAGCTACTTGACGGACAGGCAGAAATATTGAGAAGTAAAATCATAGTGTACATGTATTGTCTGTTACGTGCTTCTTCTTCTTATGGTGTCACTGATTCTTTCGAACCAAGTGTGGTGAAAGGATTTTAAGTGCGCCTCAAAGAGGCTCCATTCGTGCACTTGACACATATTTTTGAACTTTTTCGGTTCTACGATATGCCGGTTTCCTCACGATGTTACATGCTTATCTAATATAACCTCTTAACGTGGAGAAATGAAAGTCATGTAGCTAGAGACGGAAGGAACCATACCGTAGTTCGTTTCCGGTTCTTCTTGGCTTGATCGAGGGGAACTGGCACCTAACCTAGCTTTAAAACGTTTCAAAGTGATCCTTGTGATTGTGATACAACTAAAGAAATAAATTTTGAATATTTGTGAATGTGAACAATAAAATAAAAAGTTTAGTGAACATTTCAGTCATTAGTTTATCACTTGCTTCACTAGTGTTTGCACTGGCATTCCGTGCTAATAGTGTTTATTTTTCATCAAAACAATACCTAGTAATAAGTAACTACGGAACAATTGTTGTGCTGCCTTCCTACGGTGCGTGGTTCTGCAGATCATCACGCACACAGACAGTGCTCCTTTGCTACTGCGCACCTCGGCCCACGAGACCGTTCCCATGGTGTGTCGTGTGAGCTGGGGCTCAATTCTAGACCAGTGACTTTTTTGTCACGGTAGATAATATATCACAAGAACTGTCAAAGGTCTAGAATTGATCCCCTGATCCGCCTCTGCGTGCGCGATATCACAGACCGTGGGAAGAGGCTATTAGCCTGTTGGTATCGAGACACCTGTCAGGTGTGTCTTGATTCGTAGTATAATGCGTAAGTATATTGTAAGCAGAATATAGAGACCATCTTCAGTAGCCAATTGTGTGAAGTGCAAATTGTGACGGAAAAAACCACACATGTGTGAGTCTGTTTTGTTTTCCAATACTTGTTTGACTTTTATTTTTTTGAGGATCAATAGTTGTAGTACCACATCCAGCACCACGATATTAAAAAAAAAACAGTTTTAGTATTCAAATAATCTGCATTGAATCCCCAAATCTAAATTATTTGAGTAGGTACTTGTGTTCAACAACGGATATTCAACAGGATTTAGAAGTTTGCAGGTTGGTTAAGAAGATAAGTCTTCCTAACAAATAAAGTAATAACTGACATAACGTAAGTAATAACCAACACAATAATAAATTATTTATTAGACTTGAATTTTTGAATATGTAAGCAGTGGTAGATCAAAGAAAACATGGATGAACTGAGTAAAAGATGACATGGATAAGAGAGGAGCGAATGCAGAGATGACGGCTGACAGAGAGGAATGGAGGAAGAAAAAATGTTGTGCCGTCCCCCTATAAAGTGGGATAAGGGCAAGAAAAAGTAGAAGATGAAACCATCTAGTGTCAAACCAAGCCGGCTTGAGTACCTACCCTAGACAATATGTTTTTCTATCGAATATTGGATGAAACTTGTATAACTGTTAAAGACTATTTTTTATTCAAATACCGCGCAAGGGAAGCCGCTTGCAAAACTTATTGCTAAATTATTTTTATAATTGAAACGTAATTTAAAAATATATCTTACTTAAGCCAATTAAAAATATATTCAAATGATAGTGTCTCATTTTAATTCCACATTTTTTATGTTTTCGTTGAATTAAAGAATTTTGGGTAAGTACATTACATGAATTCAAGAGTTCCAAATTGATATATTTAATTGTGGGTTTTCACAAGTTAAAACTAATGACAAAAACACTTTAATAATAAAAACTAGCATTGTCCTGTGGCTCCGCTTGTAAAAAAACTAACCACATAGTTTTGATATGTTAGATCTACGATTCTGCCAAATCTGTCAAACTGCTTTAAGTAAAAATAAATTTAAATTCAACAAACACACACACAAACTTTCCTATTTATGATTATAATTTAATTAAGCCTACGTAAAAAGATTATTAACTATGATTAATTGTGAATTGTGAATTGTGAATGATGAATTTTAATTTAATTTATTTCTTTGTTTTTTCGTTCTCACCATAATTTACGAGGTTACACACTTGCTTTTAGCATTGAAATTAAAATTGATTATTTGGTTGTGAGACAAAGCAAGACAAGCAAGGTATATTTTTCTTGACTAAATATTTTTTTCAGTAAAAAATGTTTATTCTATTATTCTACAGATAAATGTATATATTTATATTTATGTTTGACGTCGTTTAATAATTTATTTATTGTTTTAGCCGGTATTGTCCTATTGCAGGGCAAATACCTTTTTTCCATTTGCTAAATCTCTTGCTCTTCAATAAACGTAACTTATTTTATTTAGAGAAATAAAAGTTAAAATGGATGCAGCAGCAGCTACCGCAGGAGTGAAAACAGTTCAAGCTGCTTTCCAAGTGCTGGCAGCTCTCAGCTTGTTTAAAGATTTGTGGCCAAAAAATGCAGCAGTGTCAGGTACGTTTTGTTTAATCTCTAGATCTTCATCGATTATTTTGAGTTTTCCTTGTACTTAGTCATAAACATAGTTCTTAGTCTTAAGACACGTCCACATTTGGGTGAAAAGTGACAGCGATTCCTTTAAGATGTCTAATATCGCAGCGATATTTGTCAGCAATACAGGAATTGTGTCATTCATCGCAACCTATCGATTAGATGTGGCATTACTTTTACGCTCTATGTTTACACCAAGATACAACATTGTTATATCCATTGTATTCATTTATTGTTTGCTCTAAAACAAGTTGCATTTGTAGTTTTGAAAAGTTTTCTTGTGTGAAACTGGTTAAAACAAATGTAACATTGTGTATATT
This sequence comes from Thera obeliscata, assembly GCA_947578465.1. Classification (NCBI taxonomy): domain Eukaryota; kingdom Metazoa; phylum Arthropoda; class Insecta; order Lepidoptera; family Geometridae; genus Thera; species Thera obeliscata. Next base: position 1,246,324 of record OX387913.1, read on the forward strand.
TTTTAGATGGAGATACATTCGACTTTATCATAGTAGGCGCAGGAACAGCAGGTTCAGTGTTAGCGAACAGACTTTCAGAAATGAAGAATATTAGTGTATTGGTCATTGAAGCTGGAGGTGATCCCCCAATAGAATCAGTGGTAAGCATTCAAAAGTATCTTAAAGATACAGAATCACCTATCGATAGATTATTTGTAGTAGTAGAAGTCTTTGAAGAAGAGTTCGCCGTTCGTAGACTAGTAGTATTTATGTAGTCAATGTTCACATTGTTGTGTCAATTGAAAGGGTATGGATGCCAGTGTGACTAAATACACACACAACATGATGCTAAATACCTTTAAGGCTTAAAGTGAAGTAGTACTAGGTACCAGAGGTTTAAAAGAGCTTATTGTCAAACGCTCGTTCGTAGACTAGTAGTATTTATGTAGTCAATGTTCACATTGCTGTGTCAATTGAAAGGGTATGGATGCCAGTGTGACTAAATACACACACAACATGATGCTAAATACCTTTAAGGCTTAAAGTGAAGTAGTACTAGGTACCAGAGGTTTAAAAGAGCTTATTGTCAAACGCTCGTTCGTAGACTAGTAGTATTTATGTAGTCAATGTTCACATTGCTGTGTCAATTGAAAGGGTATGGATGCCAGTGTGACTAAATACACACACAACATGATGCTAAATACCTTTAAGGCTCAAAGTGAAGTAGTACTAGGTACCAGAGGTTTAAAAGAGCTCATTGTCAAACGCTCGTTCGTAGACTAGTAGTATTTATGTAGTCAATGTTCACATTGCTGTGTCAATTGAAAGGGTATGGATGCCAGTGTGACTAAATACACACACAACATGATGCTAAATACCTTTAAGGCTCAAAGTGAAGTAGTACTAGGTACCAGAGGTTTAAAAGAGCTCATTGTCAAACGCTCGTTCGTAGACTAGTAGTATTTATGTAGTCAATGTTCACATTGCTGTGTCAATTGAAAGGGTATGGATGCCAGTGTGACTAAATACACACACAACATGATGCTAAATACCTTTAAGGCTCAACGTGAAGTAGTACTAGGTACCACAGGTTTAGAAGAGCTCTTTGTCAAACAGTTTGTCCTGGAAAGTACCTAACATGTATTTTTTATTTTAACTGTTAATATTGATTCTGGTACTGGTTTACATAAGGCTATTTAATTAAGTTTCTTCCTTAGAGAGATGAACACAGAGCAATGCAAGACCAGTGAAAAAAATAAGAAGAATAACGTTATTTTTATACAATAAAAATCGTACGGAGATAAAATTAAAACAAAATTTGAGGCAAGCTGTGAGCCAAAGCTAGTCGCAGCAAATCTCTGGATATCGAGAATACGTCGCTGCTTTAAAAAGTTTCTTTAATTAGGTACTCCTGGATAACCAAACTTTTCTTTTTTCCGACGTCAGCTTGGGTTTGTTTGCAAGTCCACTTTCAGACGAGAAATCAGCGTTGCTAAATTACTAAAGTTTTAACTAGTAGGTACTTAAGGAATTTCCAACTATCGTATGCTTAGTATATCTTACAATATTTTTATTATAAACAGTGTCATAATTTTCGGAATTAAAGTTTCATAAATTATGTAAAGCCTCAAATGTCATTCAAAAAGTAGAGTTTTTAAATAACAAATTTGAAAAAAGATAGTAAAATATAATAAGCAATATTGTTTAATTTCAGCGTCCTGGATTATTTTCTTTTCTGAGGCAGACGAAAGTTGATTGGAACTACACTTCAGAAGATGATGGTTATAGATTTCATAAAAACAATATTATAGACGTCACCAGAGGAAAAATGCTTGGAGGATCAAGTTCAATGAACTTTATGGCATATACTAGAGGGAACTCTCACGATTATAATAGTTGGGCTAACATAACCAATGACCCATCTTGGTCCTACAAAAACATCCTACCATATTTCAAAAAGAGCGAAAAATTGTTGAACCAACAAATTTTACAGTCTGAAAATAGGAAATTCCACGGAGAAAATGGTTTGATGAAAGTAACAAAACCCTGTACCGAAATACTTCTCAATTATTTGAAGGCTTTTAAAGAAGCTGGCAACGATATAAATGTAGACACAAATGGAGCTGATTCTTTAGGTTACATGGAATCAACTATCAATGTTGCTGATGGAAAACGTCAAAGCACAGCCTTAGCATTCCTCTCTACAGCTAAAGACAGAGATAACTTACATGTTTTGAAAGATGCTTTGGTTACTAAAATAATATTTGATGAAGGCAAAAGAGCGATTGGAGTTGAAATCGCTCTGAAAGATGGAACTATAGTCGTTTATGCAGAAAGAGAAGTAATCTTAGCAGCTGGTGCTATCAACAGTCCACAGCTCCTTATGCTGTCAGGTATTGGTCCCGAAGAGCATTTAAAAGAGCACAATATACCAGTAATCAACAATTTACCAGTCGGTCAAGAATTACAAGATCACGTGCTGATACTATTGATCCAGAAAATGAAGCGTTTGAAAGAAGTTTCGACTGGTTTAAACCCTGATAAGTATCCTCTACCTCTTTTCACAGGATATGTTGCTCTGAACAAAAGTCAAGGATACCCCGACTATCAAACCCTCAACTTTGTCCTTCAAGACTCTCAAACTCTGCTTCAAATGTGTGCTTTTTATTTCTCATACACAGATGATATTTGTCAAGATTTGTTTGACAAAGTGAATGGTTTTGAGCTTCTATTCACTGATCTGGCTATTTTGTATCCAAAATCCCGCGGTGAAGTGCTCCTCAGAAGTTCAAATCCCCATGATCCTCCTCTTATATACACCAACTACTATTCGGACCCCGACGATTTGGAAAAGCATGCAAAATATGTTGAACATTTTCAGGGAATTTTGGAAACGGAATTTTTCAAAAAATCTGACGCAGAATTTTTGGTTCCGAAATCATGCGGGTGCTTGCGTTCAGATGTTGATGAATTTTTCAAGTGCTATGCACTATGTATGATGACATCGGGATATCATTTCTCGGGGTCGATACCCATGGGGTCTGTCCTAGATTCGCGGCTGCGTGTGCATGGGGTGGAAAAATTAAGGGTGGTGGATGCAAGCGTTATGCCAACAATTCCTGGTGCAAACACTCACGCCCCTACGTTGATGATTGGTGAGAGGGGGGCTGATTTTATAAAGGAGGACCATGAGCTTATCAATCAAGACCCTGAATGCTAAGAGCTGTAAAGGGATACAATCACTTGGTATTTTTTGGTGTTTTTTTAATAGTTTTCTTAAACTTACTATCGCTTACCTAGAAATATATATTGGGGACTATTGAAATAAGTAAATAAAATAAAGTGAATATCGTTGCCGATGTGATCTGTTATTTCAAATGTGATGTGTTATTTCTTACTTTATTGAACTACTATTGATCCATTTATAAATTTAACTATCAGATAGTTATAAGAAACCTCATTTTAAGCCTTGCGCACATCTAAGCGATCTGCGATGGCGGTCATTATCAGTAAGAGAGAGGAGAGAATCAGCATAGGGTTTTGCATACATCCGTACACACTGCCACGAACTTTGACAGTGTGATAATTGACAGCGATAAACTGATCGCTATGGCAGGCGATCAAGATATGAGCAAGGCTTTAAGGCCAAACCTAGGTCGCTGGCGATGGTGATCAGTGAAACGCTGTCAAATATCGCTGTCAAATTTAACAGCGTTTCACTGATCGCTATCGCTAGGCAGGCCTTAATAAATTATGTAGATACACGTGTTATTATAATTTTGAAATTGTTTACTCCAAAATATTTATTTATTTTTCGTTGATTTTCTTCCTTATAAAGCTTAACTTATCTTTTGTTTACCTCAACAATTGCTAAGAAGTACATTCCATTGTATTCAGAAAAACATCACAATTTGCGAATTTTATCCATTTCCATTGTTAACAAAAGGTCATGAGATAAAAAAATAAAAACCAACGAATTTTTTCAATCGTAAGAAGCACTCAATGTAACCACTTATGTAGATAGGTAGATAGGACCTTAGAATAACATTATTATTACAACAAAAAGTATTTTAAAGACAGAAGTAAGATATGAGATAGATATGACTGGCCTCTAGCTCAGTTGGTAGTAGCTCTGCCTTCTGCGCCGTTGGTCGTGGGTTCGATCCCCACCGAGAACAAATATTTGTGTGGAGAACGTAAATGTTTGTTCTCTGTCTGGGTGTTATATTGTATTCTAAGTATGTATTTACAAAAAAAAAAATATTCAAGTATTATATCAGCTTTCTGGTTCCCATATTACAAGCTCTGCTTAGTTTGGGGCTGTTGTGTGAATTGTCCACAATATAAAACAAAAAAAAATCGGTTGTCTGTAAAGTCGGTTTACTGACGATAGTTGAACGTGATAACGTCATAAGAAAATACTGATGGAATGGTTGCATTTTTCAAAAGAAAATTTTAGTTTTACTGAATTGAATTGAATGTGAATGAAACTGAATAATACTGAATGAAACTGAATGAAACTGAATGAAACTGAATGAAACTGAATGAAAATCCAGACCCGGACCCGGACCCGGACCCGGACCCAGACTGAACCCTTACCCTTACCCTCATTTACCCTTACCCTCATTTACCCTTACCCATTACCCGACCCGGGCTCGGGCTCAGGTAAATGGAACGACGAAACGACGTAACGACGCATGAGTCATGTTTTTTCGTGCGTGCAGCCGGCTCCATCGATTTATAAGACGTTATCACGTCAAAAAAAAAATGTAATAGGCGTAAATTGTTCACAGACTCTGATTTCGAGGCTGTTGGTAGTGAGTTCAGATAATCCAATCCATATTACAAATTACTTACAGAAACTACACAAATATCAAAAAAACACAAATATAATTTACCACACAAATATTTGTTCTCGGTGGGGATCGAACCCACGACCTACGGCGCAGAAGGCAGAGCTACTACCAACTGAGCTGACAGGCCAGTCAAGATTTACGTACAATTAAAAAAAAACTGCATAGAATACACTATAAAAGACAAAGCAAACTTACTATCGAAGATGACATTGAACAAATTTGTTATAGGTGTACCTAATTAGGTAAAGCAGATTATTAAAAAATATATTAATATTTAAGCTACATTGTCCCACTGCTGGGCAAAGGTCTCCCCCAAAACCTTCCACTCGTCTCGATCCTTAGCGGACTCTATATAAAAAATAAAAAACTAAATAAATCTACAGTCTGATAGCTCCATCCCACCGGTGTGTGATATCGCGCACGGAGGCGGATCAGCTCGCACGACACACCATGGGAACGGTCTCGTGCGCCGAGGTGCGCGGTAGCACAGGAGCCCTTTCTGTGTGCGTTGCCGTGCGTCGTCGTCGGCTGTGCGTGATGATCTGCAGAACCACGCACCGTAGGAAGGCAGCATGAGCCTGAGTCAGAGTGTCCGTTTTGGGCACTGCCGTTTGCTAACTGTGAATACCTCCCGTAACTTTGAGGCTTCCCCCTCCACGCGCGACTTGTTAAAATCCTGACTTAGCGTAATAAATTCTTTGATTCCTTAGCAGTCAATTGAAATTTGGATGGGGATGATAAATATGTAGTTGCAACACAAAACTGTTTACCCGAATTTGTTAGCATTCGTTTTTAGGGTTCCGTAGCATCTGAATCGCACTTGGCCGCTTTTTTGAATTGCGCCTGTAAGGAAGAAATTTTAAAGACATATTCACGACGAAAAAACCAAGAGTTATGCATATAGCTTTCCTCGTAAAGAAGGTCTACGCTACTTTATTGTCAGTTTCCCACTTCGTCGAAATTGCTTTATTCTGTGACAAAGAACGGGCCTGAGGCGTGACGCGATGCGTGCCTTCAATAACCGAATAACACGTGACTGGAATAAACAAGTGTGGAGATGGGACTATAGGCTGCTGGAATTTACAGGGACATTTTACTAAGATGTAGCCAAAGGCGTAACCGCATCACAGCGAGCGGTTGCATAAATTTAACTTTGTTTCCTAATCTTAAAAGCTGCTGTCTTTTAAAGTAAAATGTAGCTGAGCTGCAAATAGCTTGCACAATGACAGTAAGATTGACGTCATACAACTTAATCAAAGTCAAAAATTAATGACATCTATTATCATAATTTTTGAAATTGTCGTGGACTTTATAAATATTTTAAGATGAATGAAGAGTAATATGAAAATTTCTATAGGACTAATCTTACACTTGACACATAAAAAATACTTCTTCTTCTTAAATTACAAAGTTATGCGATAACAAACATTAAAAAGCACAACCAAATTGAGAACCTTCTTTTTTATTTGAAGTCGGTTAACAAGAGAAGTTTATAAAATACACATGCATACAAAGTTGAACTAACCACAGGCCGTTGAAAATGATTATGATTTAGTACGTGTCAATTATTTTATATCTGTTAAATAGCATTTTTTTTTTGTTGTAAATTAGACTAGAGACGCGCAGGATAGAAGAGGTTGGCAGAAGATGAAGGAGGCCCAGCAATGGGTATTACGGGGCTTGAGATGATGATGATGATGATTTATTGAATTGTGACTGCTTGTGGTCCATAACTTATACCGCAAACTTTCGAACCCAAGGATTAGCTGATATTATTTTTGTCTGTGACAGCACGGATGTGACTAGAACCACAATAAGTGAATTTACTAAATTCACTTATTGTGGTTACGGCACTTTCTGGGGCATAGTGGATTTTACATAGTTGAGTGGTTTTGTGTCAAATGATAAGTATTTCCACTTTTTAGATTAGGTTGATAAAACTCTTAATTAAAATTTGGCTCAAGTACTAACAAAATGTAAGGGGAAAGGAAGAAGCAAGAATAAATTAAGGCCTACGACAGGTCCGTTTTCTCACGATGTTTTCCTTCATCGTTTGAGAACACTGACATAGTGTATGTGGGCGTCAATTTTCTTACGGCGTATGGCAATTTGTTAGGTACGGTGCTTTCATTGTAAATGTGACGTCACATTTATATGGCCTGTAGTTTTAAGTTTGAACCATGTAATTCTCGAACCCACGACCGACAAGGCAAAGGTACTACCAACTGAGCTGAGAGACTAGTCTAATAAAAAATAAGCAATAGCAATTTTACACAAGCGATTTTTCACATGTCTTTTGAAATTTTAATGGGATTTCTGATGCTGAGTAGCCGACGAAGTCCTTGAATACCAAATGGCTTGAAATGAAAACAACTTGATAATAAATTATAAGATTCAAAAGACACGATCGTAGCTAATTTTCCTTTGGAAATTGGAAACGTGAATTCATTTTGAATAATATCAATAGAAATGGTGGACTCTGTAAATGATTTTAGTAAATGTCGTGCTGTGTTTTTCTCAACGATCTCTTGAAATTAAAGTGTCGATGAGATGTAGGCCTACCACAAGCTCTGTCTGGCTCTGGTTTTGAGTCTGTGTGAGTGTTGACTAAATAAATCCTACGTCGAAACGTCACACATAACCAGTTTAAAACACTGGTGAGTATCCACACAGATTCAAAACCAGAGCCAGAGACAGAGACAGAGCCAGACAGAGTTTGTGGTAGGCATACTGATTTCACAAATCTGTCCACCACGTGTTTTTTGTCTACTTAGAAAAAAAATAACTTTAAAAGAGGTGTTTCATAAAGCTAATATGAGCACATGCTAGGCTAAATAACTAACAGCCGCCCGCGGCATCGCTCGCCCCGTTCTTGTTACTTTTTCGGGATGAAAATATCCTGTGTCCATCTCCTGGCTGACTCTCTATCTCTCTCTATCTGATCTCTCTAAGCTGCCTCAATAATTTTCAGCCAAATCGGTTCAGCCGTTCTTGAGTTATAAATAGTGTAACGAACACGCCTTTCTTTTATGTGTATAGATTTATCTGACACTGGCAAGTTTACTTGTCAAAGTAATAGATCTCGAAAACATTGCCAGAGTCTTATTAGAAAAAAAAAACATTAGAAGAGATAGAGAGCTCCCTAAATGACAGAATTTTAGGCTTCCATTCATAGTACAAGGTTTAAGTTCCTTGGGTTTAAATTGTGTACACCTCATTGTTTTGCTTAAGGCACCTTAAGGCCGAGACTTCACCAAAGCGGAGACGAGACGAGCGGAGAAGAGATGTTTTTTAAACTATCAATAGTATTGTGTTATTGACACAATACATCTCCTCTCCGTTCAGCTTCAGTGGAGATCGCTGTACGCGAACAACGTGGAGACGAGAAATGTGAGCGGCGTCCAGTGAGCGCAGTGCTGCCAGTGACAGATAGTCAAATATAACATAAGACAGCTCAGAAAGTAACATTTTCACGAGACATTAAGCCATAAATTATGTGGAAAACGATACACTACTTTATTATGGCATTTTATTACACAAAAACAAAAACACTCTTGGATGATTCCGTTTTCAATATACAGGGTTATTCATTATTAGCTGCAAATACTCAGGAATTAGGTTCAACAAATAAAATAAAAAATATTTATGAAATTATTTTTTTTAAGTTTTGTTATGAAAATCCCGAGAAAATCGATCAAGGAATCATTGGCGCCTGACCTATTTTGACCTTTGATCCGCGCCCGCGCGCCGTGAGTGACACTCTGCGTTCAATCACCGCCTGGGTGGTTCATCGTCCTGTTCTCCATGGCAATCATTATGCAATAGCCGTAAAGAAATTAATAAAAATAAAATTTTGATACAAAAACTTAAAAAAAAAATTGATCAAAATTAAAAAAAAATAATTTCATAAATATTTCTTATTTTTTTTGTTAAACCTAATTCCTGAGTATTTGCAGCTAATAATGAATAACCCTGTATTGTTTATTTGCTGGGAAATATTTTTAAATACTATTAAGATTGAGTCTTGCACAATGGATGTAACATGAGAGGGTCAAAAGTAATGTAAAATGTTACAACAGTAACACTCTGGCAAAACTCAACACCTCGCTCCTGAGCTGAAAAACATCTCTTCTCGTACAGCACACCGCACACATCTCTGCTTTAGTGGAGTCCCGGCCTAATGAATGCCACCTCAACAATCTCTGCATTATCATTTGCATTTAGAACAAGCATTAGAACTTGGATTGTCAGTTTGAGGTTCTCATTATGTATAATGTTATTCCGCGGAGACATAAAATCTACATATTTTATCAACATAAAACGGCTTGAAACGTTTTTAAGTGGCAACATTGGTACGACATCTTTTTTGCGGGTATGTTTAAGGGCGTCTTTACACGTCACACTGTGATAAAACGCTTATCAGAGTCTTATTATTTAAACGTTATTCAAACTGAAAATAAAAGGGCATATTAATTTGTATCAGTATATAATACATTGTTCAATAAAAACATAAAAATGTAGGCAGTTGCTTAAAGAAAAAAAAATGATAAGTGAGTCAAACTATGAGGGTTCTAGATGTTCTAGCTAGATAATAATTTGTAAGTAAATCTACCAAAAGAGCTCTCCAGAACCGCGATCTTCTTTGCTCGTGTCACTGGTTCTTTTGAACAAAATGTGGTGAAAGGATTTCAAGTGCACCTCAGAGAGGCTCCTTTAGTGCACTCGACAAATGTCATGTTTCCGAACTTTTTAGATTCTATGACGTGCCAGTTTCCTTCATCATCATCATCATCAACCTGAAGAAGTCCACTGCTGGACATAGGCCTCCCCTACACATTTCCAGGAAGAACGATTCTGAGCTCTTTCCATCCACCGACTTCCCGAGATCTTAACAATGTCGTTGGTCCCTTTGGTGGGTGGGCGCCCTACGTTTCGTCTTCATTAATTCTGGTAAAACCGCGATGATTACAAAACACTGTTCGTTGTTAGAATTTGGTAAATTTCCGAGATTTGAACCAACTATTGTGGTCAGTTTCTTAATTCACGATCGTCAATTACAAAAAAAGTTTCAGTTGGCTCTGTGCCTTAAACCAACATGTCTCACTAAAAGCCAGCAATGCGAATAAATCGAGGTAGGACTTGAATAAAAGCCAAAATTTAAATTCACTTCAAACTCCGACTAAGTAATGCCGTGCATTTCTCCGTTTTATGTACCCATTGCTTAGTCGCTGAGCTATTTCAATTTTGCCGCTGTCAGAATACAGCAATGGACACTGCCAAAGGAAATTGTATCATTAAGTACGGAAGTGAACCAACGACTGCTGGAATACGAGACTGCAATTTTCCAGAGAAAGTTTGCGAATTTTTGGTAAGAAATTGAAAAACTTTGTGAAAGAAAAAGAATATTTTATACTTAGGTGTAAAACTTTTCTTTCGAATCAGATTTTTGAATTGTGGCATAAATCTTAGGAGTTCAGTTAAATTGTGGTTAGAATTATTGTTTAATGGAAAATTATTTTTCAGTACTTTTTAATAAGTGTTTTTACACAGTAATAAAAAAAACTGCAAATTCTTAATATTTCACAAATCTTCCATCTAAGCAAGTTTAAAGTTACAAAATACCTACATCATTTTAAGCCGTTTAAGCTGTCAGGATGGTAGGTATAGAAGCTGGGCACGCCTATTCCATCTAAAATCCTGTCCCAGGCACTAAAGTGTCCCACGAGTAGGGCTTGTGTTATCACCATTGTTGCCCTTGACGCTTATATGAATCATCTACAATAGATGCAAACGCCTGTTTACTTACTCACTTCGTTTTAATAGAACAAAATTAAAGTCCTCAACAATCAAATTTTATTTCCCAGCTCCTAGTCTGAGAATGTCAAAACTTCATTTTAATAAAAATCTACTTTATTACCCAACGCGAAGTGAAGTGCGGAAATTATGTAATTTAACGCAAAAGGATGAAATGTAGGTAAATGGTCACTTTGTGTAACGTCTGGTTCAATCTTCAGAGGGTCTTATATGCTAGTTTTTGTATCTGTTAAACATCTTCACTACATAGTATAAAACAAAGTCGCTGGCGCTGTCTGTCTCTATGTATGCTTAAATCTTTAAACTACGCAACGGATTTTGAAGCGGGTTGTTTAAAAGATAGAGTAATTCAAGAGGAAGGTTTATATGTATAATACATGCGTTATATTGTAGAAAAACACTGATAAATTTAGATATTTTTAATGTGATGTTGTAAATAAACACATTCTTTTGCGCTTCTGTAGTAAGTAGGTATATTAGTATCCATATTACACATTTGCACCCGTGCAAAGCCAAGGCGGGTCGCTAGTTAGATAATAATAAGCTACTGATTGCGCTGTACTAATCAATCTATCAATCTATAATTTATAAAAAAGTCGTGTAACTTGCAGCGCCATCTAGCTTTAGACCTATAAAAAAGCTTGTATTTTTCAACCAATAAAAATTTGCGTATAAAACGATGTTTTAATAGTAAGAAAAAAGCGAGTTTTCTTTTTAGTGTTTGTACCTATAAATTCTATTCAGTACCAAAAAGCTAGTTAGCCCATTCAATAAAATCTCTTGCTAGATAGGCTGTGTTTCATATAATATTAATCTCATATAAATTACAGTTAAAGTTTCAACGAACTTCAAAACCCTAAAAGAAATAAACTTATAAACTTGTTAAAAGACTTTAAAATTAATGAAAAACAAAATGCTTAAACTGCAAACTCGTTGCTGAAAACGTTCTCAACATTCTAGTCACGTAAAAAATATTCTCAAGTTTAGTCCAACATCTTAGTTCATTAGGGACTTCGGAGTTTTTTGATATGACCCTTTTTTACCCAACTGCTGAAGGGGACTTTTTTACAATTTATAGGCTTGCGCTTGACCGCAATCTCACCTGCTGTTAAGTGACGGTGTAGCACGCTTACTTAGAAGATACCTATTCACTCTTGACTGCTGAATGGTTTGGTATGTTTAGCTGTAGTGAGAATACCTGCTGCCTAGTGGAAGCGGCCCCGCCTTCTGATCATGGTTCTAATCCGGTTGTACACTAATGAGTATTCTTGTCCAAAAATTGAAACAAGACCGTGTAAAAATCTAGGTAGGATTTAAAAAAAAAATCAATGAGCCGACCACACAACCCTGCATCTGTAAGCTAATATGAATACTTAGTGTTCTTACAGCAGTCATTTAGCTTAGCAGATTGATAAGTCTGTTGCTATCTCTATTTGTTAAATGAAAGTTACAGTGACAAGATACTTTTAGCGAGCCGTTTAGAAGTGTCTAATTTATTTTACATTATGAATGAACATATATGTGAAAGAAATGAAGCATGCATTGTGTCAAGCTTCTGTCTATTACCGGCACACCTATCAAACCAAAACACAGCAGCGCTGCTTGACGGAAGAAATAGACAACATACAAATATACATACAATTTGCTAAGTAAATTATTGTTTCAGTACCGCCGGGAAATGGTGTTTTAGGTAACTGATAACAGTGTTGGCAGACATTTGACAGTTTCCTGTCTCTGTCAGTGACTATTCAACGCCGCTGGGATTCAGACACCTGTCAGTTTACTGAGCTGTCATCCTTTGAGTGTCAGTATCGGGATTCATTTTCAATAATTTGGGGTTGTCACATAGCCTTTTTCATTTTAATTGTTTTTCTGGGGTTGTTTGAGTGCCATCTACTTGTAACCTCAAACCAGAGTTTTACTACAAAAAAATCGGTTGTCTGTAAAGTCGGTTTACTGACGATAGTTGAACGTGACAACGTCATACAGCTGTCCACGCGGACGCATCGCTCACTCAAGTAGGAGAGAGACACATGTCGAACGCTGCTGAATGTGGAGGCCGATTGTGCCTCTTTGTCGCTCGTTCCGCGCTCTCGCGTGCACTTGGAACGCCTCAGAGCGAGGTGACGATACACAACGACATGAGTCATGTTTTTTTGTGCGTGCAGTCAGCTCCATCGAATTATAAGACGTTGTCAAGTCAAAAATAACGATATTTTTAAATTATATATTTAAAACATAATTAAATTAATATTTTGGACAATCCACACAACACTATTTAGCTGCAAATTAGGCAAAGCTTGTGTTATGGGAGCCAGATAGCTGATATAATACTTATAATTGTAAATTTTTTTTTGTAAATACATACCTACTTAGAATAATATATAGTTATTGTCTATTAATCCTTATATATTATCTAAATAAAATAGAAGCGTTTATTTATGTTTAAGGAAAAAGTTAACGTGCTATATACATCGTCAACTATGTGTTAAGAACTAAGTGAGAGAGGCTTTTTTGATAGGCTACGAAAAACTCTCACAATAAGGTTATTGATTGAATATCTTATAAAGGGTCAAAACAAGATGGCTAAACAACAGTAAAATTCCTATTTATTTGGTGAATAATGTTTTATTTTGAGTTTCTGGTAGAAGAGGGCATTTTCATGAATTTTGTATTTGCATTAAATATTTTCCGACTGCAAAAACATTTATCTTGTTCATACTGAATAAATATGTAAGTCAACAACGTATAAAACCCACAGTGGAATTCGATGTATTTTATCAAAGTCCTGTTATATTAAAATTCCTAGAAATCAAGAGGACAAACCCACACGAAGGTAGAAAACCACATTCAATTTTGATTTCCTATACATAAATGTGGAATATTGTCCATCACACGCAGGCTCTAAGGAATTCAGTTGAAATTCAGCCTTCCCACATGACGAGCGCAGTGATGCGTAACTACAATATCCCGGACTATCCCAGATCTCAGAACGTTTCTAAGTTAATGTTCTCTGAGGTAGATACTACCGAGTTGGTAACTTAAGCTATGAACAACGATGAGAGTCAAAGTGATATATAATACAAGGTGTATCTAAATATGTGTACTATGCAAAGGTGGGGGGTTTCAGACCACAATGGTGATCAGTTGTGGAGGGGAGATAATTAAAAATTCCTATTTTCAGTTTCCCATACAAAAATATTTAATTTCATAATGCCTAAATAAATTGACAACCCTATCCTTGTAACCCCTTGACCCCTTGACCTACTACCTCTGTAGGTCTACTACTACTACCTACTACCTCTGTAGCTGAGTTTAGGGTTGTCACTTTGTATAAAGTCAGCTGTTAATGTTGAAACTTCGTTGCAGTTTTTTTCAGAGATACCAATCGAAGTTCGAAAAGTCGTTGAACAAAAGTTGTCCCCGGGGGGTGGAAATTCACCCCCTTTCAGGATAGTACACATATTTTGATACACGTTGTATAATACTAGCAGTTGGTGACCAAGCTTTGCTCGGTATTTTTAACCGACTTCCAATCAAAAAGGAGGAGGTTCTCAATTCAGTTGTATGTTTTTTTTTTTTTTTTTTTTTTTTTTAATGTTTGTTACCGCATAACTTCGTCATTTGTGAGCCGATTTGAAAAATTATTTTTTTATCTGAAAGGTACTTCTTCCAGATTGGTCCCATTTTAATTTTATTAAAATCGGTGTTGCCATTTTTTTTAAAATATTTTTTTTAATGTTTGTAACTGCATGCTTCCGTCATTTATGAACCGATTTAGAAAATTGTTTTTTTATTTGGAAGGTTATTTGTACGTCCAGACTGTCCCAAACAAATTTCATTAAAATTGGTTTAGCCGTTTGGCAATGAAGTCGGTTTCTCAAGTTTTTTAAACTTATAATTATTTTTTGTTAATTTGTATTTTTAAGAAATTATAAGAGTCATAATTACCTTTATTGGCTTATTCTTACTGAACAACGCCATCTGCTGGATATGCTTGCAGTTAGTTGCTCACAATCGTCAATAGATGGCAGGAGCAGTCACATACTCTGTTTATGTTTAATTATTGAACTCGGGTTGAAATAATCATTTTCTTAAAATGAATCCTAGCTAGATCAATTTATCGCCCCCGAAAACCCCTGTATACTAAATTTCGTGAAAATCGTTGGCGCAGTTTCTGAGATCCTAAATATATATTATATACAAGATTTTCTCGTTTAAAGGTATAAGATAAGATAAGTTATTCTATATTATTATATAAAAGAAAGTCGTGTTAGTTACACTACTTAAAACTCAAGAACGGCTGAACCGATTTGGCTGTAAATTGGTGCGGAGGTAGTTAAGAACCAGGAGAAGGACATAAAATACTTTTTATCCCGAAACAGTAATGGGAACGGGAACAGGGCGAGCGAAGCCGCGGGTGGCCTCTAGTATAATAAATTATATAGATCCGGCAGACTATTCTTCTAGGCTTGGTCGCGTGGAACTGCCACCTAGACTCATCTAGCTCTAAGGCATATAATGTCTTGTGATGGAAAAATATATTTTTGAATTTAAATTTGATCACTGGCTTTTCAGTCTTACAATATTCTATTTATATAGTTGTAATAATTATCAGCCCGCATGATCACATTTCGTTTGAAAGGGCGATGGGTCAATGACGTTGTGAAGGTCACCGGAAACACCAAGACAAGAGACGCACAGGACAGAGGAGGCTAGCAGAAGATGAAAGAGGCCTATACCCAGCAGTGGTGATACCGGGCTGAGATGATGATGATGATGATTTGACAGCATTTCAGCTGATAGGCATCGCCATTGCCTAGATGTGCGCAGGTTTTGAGAAAACAGCAGCAATTTGTGTTCATTTTACCTTGGAAACAAGAAAAGTGAAGTGCCTCACTTGAATAAATTGACTCAAACCCAACGACCAGTCATCCACAAAGCAATTCATTGTGGACCCAAAATCATTCGAATGATGAGATAAATATTTCCCACTTTGTGCTCAATAATCTACGGTCCTATGAATTCTAATGATCTGTTTCATTCGTCATAATTCATGGACATTAGAGATATGATAGCACTATTTTGACAGCGTTTCACTGATTACTCCTGAAGGCTTTAAAGTTATACGTATATAAAAAATAGGTGGGTACCTATTTTTTATCGTGTTTGCATCCTGGGGTTTTCTGGCGAAGCATGCGAATCTATTATACCTACATATCTTCTTAGAATTATGTTGTACTATAGATAGATTCTTATTTAGAATGCAATAAAGTCATAAGCTTTCAAAATAGCATTGTGATTTTTTGATAGAAATAGAAATTATTTGTATAACGTCACAAAAAATCAAAAGGAGGAAAACATCGTGAGGGAACCGTCATATCGTAGAACCTAAAAAGTTTGAAAATATGTTTCAATGAAAGGAGCCTCTTTGAGGCACACTTAAAATTCTTTCACGACACTTGGTTCGAAAGAATCAGTGACACGAAAAATAAGAGATAGAAGTCACAACAAATATTACAATAAGCAATAAGTGACGAAAAAAAGCATTTGCCATATAAGCGCAAGAGCTGGTTTTCAGAGGCGCCGACAGTACCTAAATAGTCCAGCAACGTCTGCGACTTTGCATCAGGTTGTAGAATGACAAAAAAAATACCAAAACGGTGTTAATTCTAACAAAAATCACTAGGAGCACACTACAATTTTATATTACGTAGCCAAATTGGATGTAGAATGTTTGTACAGAAACCACAACAAAAAACCTAAAATTATCTTTTAGGCATCGAGTTTAGAAAATTAGGCGCTCCATTTTAGCTATCTATTAAGAGTTAGTGTTAGGTACCTGAAAGCCTTCATAAAAATACCTTGGGACTACGAACTAGAAAAGGCGAAGTATGTCCGTTACTAAAGGATTCATAGGTATGAATTGGTTCTTCATACCTAGAAAGAGAACCCAGAGGCTTTATTTATCCGAGCATTTTATTTATTTATCTGTCAGAAAAAAGTGAATATTCGATTTTGATATATCGGCCTTTCAGCTCAGCGGAACGGGCTATCAAATGAGGGTCGAACGACCTTGCCAATGGATTGATTGGGGCGGGTCTGAACCATGGCGTTGACTGAGGACGTCTCATCTATCGGCAGGGTGTGATGTTATTTGGTGCAAGTGTACTTATTACTCATGTTTGGTTTGCATTGTTCACATTTTTGCATCTAAGAGCTGGTTATAGAAGCGATGGTCGTCCTGTGGCAAGATGGGCAGACGATGTTTTTTTTTTTTTTATGCCATAGCTGGCAGATGAGCAAACGAGCCGCCTGATGGAAAGCAGTCACCGTCGCCCATATACACCGGCAACACCAGAGGTGGTGCCGATGCACTGCCGGCCTTTTAAATACAGATATACCCGCCTTTTGAAGGACCCCATGTCGATGTGGTGGGTAAGACCTGGATGAAATTGGCACAAAACCGGCAACAGTGGCACACACAGAGAGAGGCCTATACCCAGCAGTGAGTGGAGTCGGGCTGTAGATGATGATGATGATGATCATCATCATCATCATCATCATCAGGGAAAGTTTATAAGTAGCGCCAGTGACAGAAAAGTTGAGGAGCAATAGGCTGTCGTGGTACGGGCATGTCATGAGGAGGGATGAAAGTCATGTGACTAGAAGATGAGTATGGATGTGGATGGATATGTAAGCAGAGGTAGACCAAAGAAAACATGGATGAACTGTGTGAAAGATGACAGAAGGGAATGGAAGAGGAGGACATGTTGTGCCGACCCCACATAAAATGGGATTAGGGCAGAAAGACGACGTTTTTGATTCAATACCTCAGTTTGTCAAACAGATTGCAGTCATTATTTTATTTCTCAAGATTTTGAAAGCGCAACTTCTCAAATGTACAAAAAAATGAAGCATGAAAAACTAATAAAATCTTTCCTGTGGTCTCCCTCGTCTCCTCTTGCCAGCTGGGCCGTTCCATATGGTTGTTGCTCGGGTACAAGACGGTGATCAGCGTCTTAAATAACATAAAATAAAAACATTTAAGTACGAACGAACGATCACTTTAGTTACCTAGCTCGGCTTATGCATTATTCATGACAATAAATTGACGTTCGTCTCTGTTTGAGCTTTTAACTGATTAGGAAAGCAGATGGTCTCTGGCATTCGCTAGCTCACCGTTGCTTCGGTGTACTCATTGAGTAATTATAGTGTCAAAACGTTTGTAAATGTTTTCATTTCTATGCTTTTGCTGGTAATTTAAGACAACAGTATAAGTAAAACAGGACAGGGAGAGATGTAAACAACTGGAGGAGACCTTTGCGTTGGATCAGCGTACTGAAATGGAAACTGATGTGCATTAGTCTAGTTCAGGGATTCCCAAAGTGGTCGATATCGACCCCTCGAGGTCGATATTGGCTTCCTAGGGGTCGATAACTTATTGTACACTCACAAACACATCTGTAGCTTTCAGAAAAATTGTGATTCGCATAATATTGACACTAGAAATAAAAATAAACTTTATATCCCCAAATTTCGTCTGCAGAAGGTAATTGGGTCTTTTATGGGGAACACTGTACGCTTCTATAATAAACTTCCGGAAAATGCAACTAAGCTTCCTATGTCGCGTGGAACTGGCACCTAGACTCACCTAGCTTTAAGACGTTTCAAAGTGATTCTTGCATCGTACTGAATAAAAAACTATTGACTTTGACTTTGATATAAATGAAAACTGATTTTGGGTGTCGACGAGGTCTAAAAATCGACCCCCTACTCAGTTAACCAAGTGCAAAGTTTTCTAATTGGTACCTTAGTACCTAGGTATTTTGTATCAATAGGAAAAAAACTAAAGATAGGCCCCCTTATTCATAATAGTCTGCTAACTTAAAGCATTGCTAATTCTTACTCTGTCTTCATTTATTGACCTAAGTTGAGAGAGACCTATTATGAAAAATAACACTCTGTAGCAGTTGTTTTAAGTTAGCGGACCATTGTGAATAAGGGAGTTGACCTTTAAAGTAGGTAATTTGGCCATGGGGGTCTGAGGTAACTGTTCATTTTGGAAAAGGGGTCTTGTCCAAAATAGTTTGGGGATCCCTGGTCTAGTTGCATGAGAACAAATCATTTGCATGCATAATGAAGAAAATGTAAAACTTTTGGTTGACCTTTTGAAGCACTAGTCTAGAAATACTTGTAAGGGAACTAAATAGATGGCTAATTAAAAACGTTGGCAAGTTTTTTGGAATATTATGACCGAGCAAGCGAAGAAAACAGTTTCGAAATTGGCCAAAAACGCTTTTGTCCGGCTGTCTGTCGGCCTGGTCGTGCATAGAATAGAAAAAAATACAAAAATATTTATTCGCGAAAACAGTTTTCGCCTGTGTGTCTCTCTCTTTTTTATGAAGAATAGAAGAGACAATAACAATTACTAGCGTAAGGTTGCATTTTTCAACCTATTTAAACGAAATGTAACTAAAGTTTGGCATTTCATTTTATTTCATTAGTGTCACAAACAATCTACTCCGCTAAGGGAATAATAAAATTACCTTCAAGCACTTCATCTTCACCTGAAAATTTTACTCTGCCTGTTAAAAAATAACGAGGTTAGCGGTCTTACCGCTGTAAAACTTTTACAGTCACGTAATAAATAGACACTCAACTGGATTTAACCGTGGACGCCGTAACGCATTTTTCTTCAACTTGTTTTTATAGTGCAGAAGACGGAGCTGGTAATTTTACGTCAGTAATAATTTTTATATAACTTAATATTTTTATATACCTATAATTTTCCTGTTTTTTTGACGTGACGTATTTAAGGCTTGAAGTGCAAGCGAGAGCGCGGAACGAGCGACAAAGAGGCACAATCGGCCTCCGGGTTCGGCAGCGTTCGACACCTGTCTCTCTCCTACTTGAGTGAGCGATGCGTCCGCGTGGACAGCTGTATGACGTTGTCACGTTCAACTAGGGTTCAGGTATCGTTGCGGCCATCGAAAGTGAAAAGACGGCTTTTTTCAAAGAAAATATTAATAAAAATGTTAGCAATTCGAAGCAATTGTGGAAAAATTTAAAAAATAATTTAGTCCCTAACAAAAAGCAAGTTGTGGAACTCCCGCCTCAGTTTGATAATCCTAATCTTCTAAACACCCACTTCTTGAATGTCCCTGGGAGCAACTATGTAGAAATCTCGATGCTAACTTATTATGAATACCACAGGTTTGGTGCCGAGACCTTTTGTTTTCATCCTGTGAGTGAATACACAGTGCTAAAAGTTTTACAAGGTTTTAAATCCAATGCTCTGGGTATCGATGGCATCTCTCTGGATATGTTGATGATGACCGTACCTCAATCTTTACCGGCCATCACTAACTTAATAAATAGGTCTATGTCTAGTGGTGTATTCCCGGAGAGCTGGAAGGTGGCGGTTGTTAAGCCAATACCGAAAAATAATAATCAGCCATCCTCTTTGGGTGAATTAAGGCCTATTAGTCTGTTGCCATGTCTTTCAAAATTATTAGAGAAAATTGTCTGTATGCAGTTGATTAAGTTTCTAGAGGATCACCATATCCTCCCTCAATTTCAGTCCGGATTCCGTAAGAGCCACAGTACAGCAACTGCTCTTCTAGATATAGTGGATAACCTATTGGTGGCTCAGGATCAAGGAAAATGCAGTATCCTAGTGCTTTTAGATTTCTCACGAGCTTTTGACTCC
This sequence comes from Thera obeliscata, assembly GCA_947578465.1. Classification (NCBI taxonomy): domain Eukaryota; kingdom Metazoa; phylum Arthropoda; class Insecta; order Lepidoptera; family Geometridae; genus Thera; species Thera obeliscata. Next base: position 1,266,685 of record OX387913.1, read on the forward strand.
ATTAATATATCTCTTCTTCTTTCAAAGCTTGCTTTTTATGGATTCGATCCTAATACCGTAAAATGGTTCTCTAGCTACCTCGAACGCAGACAGCAGTGTGTACAACTTGGACTTCCTAACGGTGAATCCTCAAGATCATCTTTCTGTCCGGTTCTAAGAGGTGTCCCTCAGGGATCAATACTTGGGCCTATTCTGTTTATTCTCTACAGTGCAGACATAGTTAAAGAAATTTCTCACTGTCAAACTCATCTCTATGCAGATGACTTACAACTGTATTACTCTTTCCTGCCTTCTGACTGTGTCAACGCTGTAGAGAAGATTAATTCTGATTTAGCCCAGATATACAAATGGTCGGAATCAAATTCATTAGTTCTAAATCCCAAAAAATCTAAGTACATGGTGACTGGTACTAGATCTACTTTACAAAAAATATCACACATGCAGGTCAGTATTTTGGTTAACGGAGAGTGTGTGGAGTATGTCGAAGAGGCAAAGAGTCTGGGACTGACTCTTGACAGACATCTCCGTTTTGAGAAACACGTGGCTGAGGGGGTACGAAATAGCTTTTATAGGTTAAAGCTACTCTATAAGATACGGCCCTATCTAAGTGAGGATGTTAGAATTACTTTGTGCGAGTCGCTGGTTTTATCTAGGTTAAATTATTGTGACGTGGTTTATGGGACTTGCCTGTTGGCCCGGACTGAAAAATTGATTCAGCGCGTTCAGAATGCGTGCGCCCGTTTTTGTTTTCGAGTGCCCCCCCGCGCACATGTAACCCCCTTCTTTAACTCTTCTAATTTATTAAAAATGAAAGCGCGTAGGCTGCTTCATCTCGCTACTCTTCTATTTGGAGTTGTTTCCTTTAAAATTCCTCCGTATCTTTACAGGAAGCTCAAGTGGGCTCAGGATGAGTCTCGTTTTATCAAAAGAGCTTGTACTCACGTGTTTGTGACGCCGAGACACAAATCTGTGGCATTTCGCGGATCGTTCAGATTTGCTGCATCTCGGTGTTGGAATGACCTACCGCCACCAATACGTGGCCTAAAAACAATCTCTTCTTTTAAATTAGCGTTCAAGAGAGAACTTCTTGCGCTGCAAAAACGCTCGTAGCTTTCCGACTACTTTCAACCCCTTTTTTGCAACTCTTGCCTTAAAATGAAGTAATTTGTAAAAGTGTAATTTTTAAAGTGAAGCGATAATTATTAATTACATTATATTGAACTTATACATGGACAATATTATGATAATGCACTTATTTATGTATATATTTATTATAAATATTTTCAATTTTTTATTTTTTTGTACTTACATACTTACTCATTAACTATCCCATACCTACGTATCATATTATATTATACTGATGCATTATTTTATTTATTTTGATTATCTAGTGTACCAGCACATACCTAAATCTATCCTATCCTTTTTATTTATTTTTTGTGTTCGTGAAGCCACCAACGGGTTTCGTCTGAAAACCAGCGTTGTGTTCCATCTCGGATGGTTCGCAGCATCGAGCTGAGACGAAGCCTGTTTGTCGCACCCCCCACATGGAGGACCATTCTCTGCACTTTTTTTTTTAGTTCCATTTTATTTTTGTTTTCTGTTTTTGTTACTGTTATGTGTGTTCCTTATTTTAGTATCTAAAATGTCCTCCATTGGCGATGTGACAAATAAACCTTTTTTCTTTCTTTCTTTCTTTCTTTCTTAACTATCGTCAGTAAACCGACTTTACAGGCAACCAATTTTTTAGTGATAAGATCGCCCATTGTGTATCTCTCTGATAATTTTCTGTATTCCTATGTTAATTTGATGTGGTATGCACAGTGTGCACTAAAGGATGTTCTATCTACTTTGGAGAGTTGGTAAGTCCAACTATAAAATTAGACACACCCAAAAATAGCCAACTTTAAATTGAAGGAAGTTAATTGTCTCTGTCTCCTGGTTTATTCCCATTCCCTCGTCTTGTTTATTTATTCCTAACGAAGGGACCAGAAAATTCCGTTTCCCGCAAATATAAATTGCCTCGATAATTGAAAACTTGTAGATGGTTGATTTCGAACGGGCTTCATCCCTTTTTGCCCCTTTAGGGTGCAGAGATTTGAAAAATGCTTGAATTCATTTAAATTATATTGGAAAGCTTAAAGAAGCTTTAGTGGGTGTTCAAATTTATCAGTGTATTAAAACTATTGAAGTTTCTAAAACTTTTACACTTTGTGTATTTTTAAAATTGCTCGTATCTTATCTTTTTTTTATGTAAAAGATAAGAGACACACGAGTTTACGACCCACCTGATGGTAAGCGATCACCGTCACCTATGACACCAACAATAACAAGGGTGCTGTCGTTGCGTTGCCTACCCTGAAAACCTCTAGGCTTATGTAGCCTAAAAGCCTTCTAGACATAAGTACACTAAAGTACAGACTACAAAACCAAGTGTCTCCGTATTCCAAATGGCGAATAAATAATAAAATATAATCATTACTATACATGTAAGCAATTTGTATCAAAGATTCTAATAAAACAGTATTTTGTATTTCGTCAAACTTATTTCAAGTTTTTGCTTATTAATCTGTAAATTAGCTATTGTGATGTTTCAAGAAAAAAAAAATTAATAGATAGAATTTTTGTTATATGAATTTTTTTTATTAATCATAATTTTGATGGATCACTGCTGGCTAGTGTAGTGTAATAAGAAGAGAAACAAGTGGAGAGCAATTCATCAATTACTACTACCAAGGGGGTTCTTAATATGCGAAGAAGAAAAATACTTTGCCTCATAACTCAGTTGGTTAGTAGCTCTGCCTTATGCGCTGGAAGGCGTGGATTTGTTCCCCACATAGAACTAATATTTGTGTGGTGAACATAGATGTCTCTGTCTGGGTGTTAGATTGTATTCTATGTGCGCTTCGCTTCTACTTTTTTAGTCCAAACACCCAAGGAGTGGAACTCTTTACTAGAATTTTCAAGTCAAGAGTGAACAAGTGGATTATAGCTAAGCGTGCTCCACCTTAGGCTGCATTTTCACTTTCCATCAGGTGTGATGGCAGTCAAACGTTTAGCTATCAACAATTAAAAAAAAATGTATTTACAAAAAAAAAAGTAACGTAATCTGCTTTATGGTTCCCATCGTATAAATAAAATAAATAAATAAATATTGTGGACAATTCACACAACACTACCCAGCCCCAAACTAAGCAGTATAAGTTCGCTTAGTTTCAGGCTAAATAGTGTTGTATGGATTGCTTGCTACTATAGCATTATGCTGATTGACGGCCAATTTTTGTGTCATGTTACTTGTATAATTATCATTCTAGTGTTGTATCTATTATTGTTGTATGGCATAAAAATAAATAAGTATTGATTTGATTGTTTACAATATTTATTATTATTTGTGTACAAAATTCGACCTATAAAGAGTTAACAGTGCGGCTAAAAAACGGATCTCGACAAGTCTTGGGCCATTTAATTTTATTTTCCAGATTATAATTCCGTCAGAAAAATACCCTGTCATTCGCAACCAATTCCACGATGGACTCGGATACGTAAAGGCTAGGCCACACGATACGTTGTGATGTAGCACCGCAATGGTTCTGATGCGGTGCGGCGTCACTTCGCTCCGCTATCCCAATGCCCTGAGTTTTCTTGCTTGTAAGAATAAAAAAGCAGCCAAGTGCGAGTCGGACTCGCCCATGAAGGGTTGCGTAGTATCAAGTAACATAATATAAAGGTTCTTGTAGTTTTTCTAAAGGTAAATTGCGGTTTACGATTTATGACGTTCTAAGTACCCCCAAAATTCATTGTTTTTTTTCTATGTTTGTGAGAAAATCTTAATGCGGTTCACAAAATACAAGTTTCATCAGTGTAGCTCTTATAGTTTCGGAGAAAAGTGGCTGTGACACGGACGGACAGACAGACAGACAGACATGACGAATCTATAAGGGTTCCGTTTTTGCCATTTGGCTACTGAACCCTAAGAAGGGGCTTACTCGTTACGCTTAACCCAACCAATCGAGCTGAGAGAGAGAGAGAGAGAGTAGCATTGATTTCATCATTCGTGCATATATTAATTTAGGTTTCAAATAATTCTGAATAATATTTTCTTCTTTGCGTTTACTGCCTTTCTCATGTTCGCTCAATTTAAAAAGCGTTGAGTGTTTCATTGACTAGTTTTATCAGAATCTATACATTCGCTACGACGGCGACGATGTTCTTTTAACAAAAAACGAGATAACAACAATAATTTATCAAAAATTCAAAAGTCTTAGTAAATATCCGGTCTTTCATAAAAAATCACGCACAAAAGCTATAATTAATAATAACAATAAACATAGTTAAAGTTTCGCACCGCTACCTCACCGCATCGTGTGTCCTGGCCTTAACAGAATAGGATATCACCCGTCAAACTCTCTTGGCAATTTGTCAAGTTTATTCGGTAAACATGTTTCTGTCGAACAGGCTGTACCGTCGACGAGTCGGTAAACAAAATATGGAGGCCTGCATTGCGTAAACCGCATATTTCGAGGTTATAAACATATATTTTGAGGGAATGAACAGATATTTCGAGGGCGATAATATTTGACAGGCAGCGAGGCTTATTATTACACTTGGGTTAACAGATGAGTTACTCCCACCAGTGTTATTCTTTTTTATAACGCTTTTATTAGCTTCATCTGTATGTAACTTTGCTTGTATGTATGATGTAAAGGTGATATCAGACGGTTCACTCGGATGAATGTTCACTCGAGTGAATGGTTAATTTTTCTTTCATGCCATGTTCACTAATATTTCATTCGGTGTTCACACGTTTCATTTCGCGTGAAAAGTGCCGAATGAAAGGCAAAAATGAACAAAAAATGAATAGTCTGATATCACCTTATGTAACCGACCCTTTTGAGCTCGATTTTGTCCTACTTTGAACGATCAGATTTGATTCAAACTTTGCACACCTGTCAAAGGTCGATGACAATGCAATAATATATAAAAAAAATATAGTTTAAAAAACTAAAAAAAAACGCTTTCATAGCTAATTGAACTAAAAAGTTAAAAATAAAACTGTAATAATCAATTGAAAAATTTATATTATTGTACAAAAAGCGTGGGGGGCTTGATTTTGATTATTGTAAATATTTTATCAGTAGTTTATCATATCTGAAGTTATTAAAAAAAGCACCCCACGCTTTTTTGTACAATAATATAATTTTTTCAATTGAGTATTACAGTTTTATTTTTAACTTTTTAGTTCAATTAGTTATAAAATCGTTTTTTTTTTAGTTTTTTAAACTATAATTTTTCTTACCCAAAGCCACGGATTAAAAAACAAATGAATAGCTACTCAACAATCATAAACTAGCAGTAGTTTGTGTGTGGAAGATCTCCTATGCGCTGGACTGATCAGGTCAAATCAGCAGTGGGTGGAACCCTACAAGAGTGCTCCCGGATGACGACATGTAGGGAGAAGTGGCGAGATATATTGAGGCGTGCCAAAGCCACTGATAAAAAGAAATCATAAGATATTCATGATGACCACGACCGCTCTGACAAGAGTGAAGCGACTGAGAACTAGAAGTAGCTTGTAACTCAAGTATTGTATCATTTTGGGAAGTCACATAGTTTTAATTTTTTTTCCTGGTGTTATTTAGAGTTTCGTTGTGTAATTTCGGTGGTATTTTAACCAACACTATTTGAGATCTTAGCACAAACTTTGGGTAGTTGGAATGAAAGTATTATATGTGATATCCTGATTTAAACGAAAGTTTCGGTGGCTTTGAAGAAAACCGCCATCTTTTCCTTCAAAACCGACCGACTTGTCTATTGACTGACTTAAACTATTTTACTTATTTTACTAACTAAAACCCTATTTTATTTAAGTAATATTATGCTCACTCGACACTGGCAAAATTGATCCAAAATGAACAGATGCCATTAATTAAGAAGAAGATGAAGTGAAGCTTCATCAACATCATCATCATCGGCCCGAAGAAGTCCACTGCTGGACATAGGCCTCCCCTACACATTACTAGGAAGAACGATTTTGAACTCTTTCCATCCACCGACTTCCCGCGATCTTAACAATGTCGTCAGTCCATCTGGTGGGTGGGCGCCTTAAGGCCTGCGCACACCTAGTTCGCTGGCGGTAGCGATCAGTGAAACGCTGTCAAATATCGCAGTCAAATCTCAAATCTGACAGCGATTTTTGACAGCGTTTCACTGATCGCTACCGCCAGCAAACTAGGTGTGCGCAGGCCTTTACATTTCGTCTTCCGGTTCGTGGTCGCCATTCGAGAACCTTTATTCCCTTTGAATGTTCTTTGAGCTATATGACCTACCCATTGCCACAAAGTAAATAAAAGTGAAGCTTATTACAAACGTAAATTGGTTCCTTGCTTCATAGTATAGTAGCAAAGTTACGAAATTAGTTGAAAACAATTCCAACTACAAATCTGGGCTTAATTTAACAATTACATATGTGTTTCCCTGTGCGGGAACAAAGGGTAGGCCAAAGTTCACTGTGTAAACGAATGGTTGAACCAAAGCAAACCTGGTTAGTCTACACAGCATTGCTTGCTAACGGTTGCACCCATAGTAGAAACCAGTGGTTACTTTAACCTTTTCGTTTTTACTGAAGGAAAAGTGCGTGAGGAAAACGGCATGTCGTAGAACTTAAAAAAATCGAAAATATGTGTCAAGTGCATGAAAAGAGTTTCTTAGAGGCGCCTTTAAAATCCTTTCACCACACTTGGGTCGAACGAACCAGTGACACGATAAGAAGAACTTTAGCCAATGGTTTGGTTGGATAGTCAAATTTGAAGGTTTGTTTATAGATACCGATATAGAAAAACTTGGACCAACCTGGAAAAACTTGTCATCATTGGCAAAATTGAAGGCAAGAGACCACGAGGCTGAAGCCCGATACGTTGGTCCGACCAAACCCACTCCATTCTCAACGTGAAGGTCCATGAAGTTATTCAGGTTGCCGGTGACAGATCCAGGTGGCGAAATATTGTCAGGGATATATTGACCCCCTCGGTCACGACCCTCAGCACTCAGCACGACGCGAGGAGGAGGAGATGCCGATATGCTTTTCGAAGCACAGGAGTATTGTAAAAAAAATGTATTTCTAACTGTCATTCACCAAAAAGATGAGCATGCAAACGATTGTTTTTTTCTTTTATCCATCGTTGATCTCACAGTTCCAAAACGTGTATTGGTAATCATCTGTTTAATGAGATGGTGCACTTTAACCTTAAATCACTCAGCAACGTGTAATTATACAGTTGGATTAACGCGGAAACTTGCTGAGCTGTACAAAATTGGATTTAATTTTCATCTAAAATAGGTATGAATTACGAGGATAAAAATTGCAGGGTGCAAATTTAAGAGCTACAAGTCTATTACGTCAAAATAGGCAGTAACGACAGCGATAGCAATGCGACAGCAAACGTTGAGCGAGCGATAGATACTTCTAGTCTTCTTGCAGTCAACTTCAGAATAAGCAAAGTAACACACCTTCCTATTGTATGTTACTTGTGAGACAATGCTTTGTCTTTTCATCACACTGGGTTGTAAGAACTGGTGACATGACAATGAAGAAGAATAATTTGTGAGCAGGATAATCTGGAGGAGGATGGAGAAAATTAGTCGGACTAAAAAAGTTAAGAACAAAGAGGTCTTAGAGCGTGTAAAGGAGAAGAGAGTTATACTTGAGACGATACAAAATCGAAGAGGAAAAATGTTTGGACATCTTCTAATGACAGCTACATAAAGAACATCATTGAAGGAAAGGTTGAAAGGAAACGGGGAAGAGGAAGGCCAAGAATAAGTTACATGAGCCAGATAAAAGAAAAAGTCGCTGTCATGTCGTATAAGGAAGTCAAGGAGGCTGCATTCGAAAGACATTATTGGAGAAAACTGCAAACAACTGACAAGAGTTGAGTTCTTAATTTAAGAAGAAGAAGAGGATAATTTGTTCGATAACAATTAAGTATAAAAAAAATATGACGTCATACGGCTGTTAGTAGAACTATAGACAAGTATATTGTAGAGCCTACTAGAACTTAACTTTGTCAATGATAATAGAGGTATCTGACGTCAGCATTTCACATTACTCGTTGAAGCCTCCGTTTCGCATTACGACATTTTTTTGGGAATTTGTCGTAAGGTTGTCAAAAACATATTAAAATTCAGTTTTTATTTGAATTTTTCAATAAAAGCTTTATTTCAGTTATCGTACATTCATAAATACACACAAAAACACATTACAAAAGAAAACACAAAACTTTATTTTTCTTCTTCCTGTAAAATATTCTCCTCTTCTATCCTCCTCTATCAGTCGTCATCTCTTTTCAATAGTCATTCATTTATTTCTTATTCATGAAAGAGAAAATACACAACTTATTTTTAGAGTCTAATATTAGTTACACCTGCAATAAGCTTATAAAAAAAGTTTTATTTTCCTATAAGTTAAGAAACTTAACCTTTTTTATTTGACCGAGCAGATGAAGCATCTTAGGCTCGAAATTGAACAAATGCTTTTGTCTGACTGTCGGTTTGTCTGTTCTTACAAGTTGTATTGTTCAACCGATCCAATTTTTGTTAGTGCATGGCCACCCCTGACAAAGCCCATCTAAAACACAGCAATGCTGCTTCACGGCAGAAATAGGCATGGGTATTTAATAAATAAATAAATAAATAATGCTGTACAATTCACACAACATTATCTAGCCCCAAGCTAAGCAGAGCTTGTGTTATGGGTGCTAGATAACTGATAAACATAATACAATACATTACATGTATAGATATTTTTTATTTTATATAGAAAACGACCAGAACACCCGGAACAAATACCTGCAGATCGTACTAATATTTGTTCCAAGGCGGGAATCGACCTCGCAACCTTTGCTTTTTTTTTAATATAAGTAAGATACTTTAGACAACCCTAGACGCGTAAGACAATGAAATTCAGGCACGTACGTAGGCAGATAAGTTTCATGAAATTGTTTTTCTGTGCCTTCTTAGCCTTAATGAAAACATGAGCTCGTATTAACTTGTGTCGAGGTTTTGTTTGATATTATAATAATAACACTCAGTACTTACACATACCCAAGTTATTTTCATCTAAATAGGCAATCATCTGTAAGTATACCTACAGCTTTTGGATAAAGAAGCAATTCCATCTCTCTTGTCATTAGATTATTTTTAACTAGTGGGCGCCCGCGGCTTCGCTCGTCCGTTCCCGTTGCGATAAAAAGTATCCTATGTCCTTCTCCTGGTTCTAAGCTACCTCCCAACCAATTTTCAGCCAAATCGGTTCAGCCGTTCTTGAGTTATAAGTGGAGTAACTAACACGACTTTCTTTTATAATTATATAGACTTGTAAATGGATCATATAAAAAAACGGTAGGAACCAAGCCGTAGTTTGTTGCCTGTTCTTCTAGGCCTGGTCACGTGGAACTGGCACCTTGACTTAGCTATAAGACGTTTCAAAGTGATCCTTGTGATTCTACTGAATAATTAGACTTTTGATTTAGATTTTATTCTTTTAGGCTCTGTTGCGTGGAACTAGCACCTAGAATCACCCAGTTTTAAGACGTTTCAAAGTGATTCTTGTGATACACCTGAATACATAAATTTATATGCGTATTTTTATCAGAGCTCAGGGTTCTAAAAGTATTGTATTTACTTTAATGCCACTTTTACTTACGTATGTGAACAAAACTACTTGTTATAGAGTAGGGAATAATGTTTTCATGAGATTTCCTGTTTCGGGTACAATAAACACAGACTAAGCCTCCAGAAAACATATTGCGGCTTAAAATACAACGTTCACTAAAAGAACAACGTCCGTCATAAAACGGTTTTATTGTTGCGATAGATTTGTTCGCACTAGATAAAGAGAAGAAAAAAATGCTTTTAAAAAACAAAAAAAATCAGTTGTCTGTAAAGTCGGTTTACTGACGATAGTTGAACTTGACAACGTCATACAGCTGTCCACGCGGACGCACCGCTCACTCAAGTAGGAGAGAGATATGTCGAACGCTGCCGAACGCGGAGACCGATTGTGCCTCTTTGTCACTCGTTCCGCGCTCTCGCTTGCACTTCAAGCCTTCAATGGAACGCCTCAGAGCGAGGTGACGTCGCATGAGTCATGTTTTTTCGTGCGTGCAGCCAGCTCCATCGAATTATAACATGTTGTCACGTCAAAAATTAGGATATTTTCAATAAATTGCTTTAAAAAAAATGAAAAATTTTCAGGTGAAGCAGTTGCTTGTTTTAACGAAACGTTAAAAAATTGGTTAGCCTGTATCCGCTATATTACAGATATTAGCAACGCTTTTTTGAAAATCCGAGCCTAAGTACCAAAAATATAGTTTTGAAGGAAATCCTATTCGGCGGATCTTCTTTATGGGGTACCCTATCCCTTTTATAGTGTGCAGGGTATTAACCTACACTCTTTATGCCTTTAGGCTTCCACCACATTATGATAGCGACCACACCTATGTATGTCAAATAAATGTATATTATTATTTTTGGAACGAAGTTCCCTACCGCGCGTTGTGAAATTCCTTGACGGATTTTTTTTTTACGAAAAGTTGTCACGACACTTTTTGCCATAGTAAGCTATTGTAAGCTGTGTGGCGTGCGCATGTTTCTCTGTCTCTGTCTCTCTCTCTCTCTCTTATAGAAAGCAAGCCAGATATTTTCATTTCTATTTCGCATTGAACAGTGTGGTGTCGCGACGATTATTTTTGTTGAGTGTACGCAGGTTTTTTGTAAATAATAATAAAGTTTTTTTATTTATTTCTTTCTAGAATGTTGTCTTTTGGATGATTTATTTTTATCTGAAATAGTGACAGAACTATAATGTAGATTTTTTTTTTTTTATCGTGTGATGAACGAATGTTATACGCTCCTCAAAGACGCTCCTTTAGTGCATTTGACACCGTGTTTTTCATTTTTTTTTTGGTTTTGCGATATATCTGTTTCTTCACGATGTTTTCCTTCACCGTTTGAGAGTGTGGCATAGTGCAAATACATTTTTGGTCTGTTAAACTCATTGGTACGCGACGGGATTTGAACCCACGACCTTAGGATCGGAAGACGGAACCGCTACCATCTAGAGCTCATAAAAGAACCTATATTGTAGATTAGATCTATATAGGATTTCTTATTTTAGGATTATTTATTAAATTCACCAGATAAAAAACCTTCCTTTTCTTTTTTTAATTTTTTTTAAGCCACTTAAAGTCCTTTCACCACACTGGTTCAAGAGAAATAAAAATACAAAATATATAATTATAATAAAATACCAGACAAAATATAAACTTTTCTCGGTGGAGATCGAACCCACGGCCTACAACGCAGATGGCTGACTTATTACCAACAGAGCCACTGCTTTGCCAGTACTCACTAGTACTGGCAGGTCATAGGGTCAAAGCTTCAAGCCCAAATGTGCGTATGCAATATGGTTCGCTAATGGTTTGCGAAATAACTTTACGTATGATTGCTTTTTGTTTCAACCACTTTTTAGGGTTCCGTAGCCAAATGGCAAAAACGGAACCCTTATAGATTCGTCATGTCTGTCTGTCTGTCTGTCTGTCTGTCTGTCTGTCTGTCTGTCTGTGTGTCTGTCTGTCTGTCTGTCTGTCTGTCCGTATGTCACAGCCATTTTTCTCCGAAACTGTAAGAGCTAGACTGATGAAACTTGGTGAGTAGATGTATTCTGTGAACCGCATTAAGAATTTAACATAAAAATAAAAAAAAACTATAAATTTCAGGGGTCCCCATAATTGAAATTGAAACTCAAAAATTTTTTTTTCATCGAACCCATACGTGTGGGGTATCTATGAATAGGTCTTCAAAAATGATGTTGAGGTTTCTAATATCGTTTTTTTCTAAACTGAATTGTTTGCGCGAGAGACACTTCCAAAGTGGAAAAAAGTTGGTCCCCCCCCTCTAACTTCTAAAGTAAGAGAATGATAATACTAAAAAAAAAAGACGGGTTGCACTCCGGGAGTGCCGGCAGAAGTGAAAACTTGCCGCTCGTATTAAAACTTATTAAATTTTCATCTAGTATATGGGTGAATCAACTTTTAAGGCACTCCTTTTGTGTCCCTGGCATTGAAATTGCAATTGAATCTGTATTTCATTTTAAAATATGGTTATTTTTATGTTAACATAAACTTAGATCCTTTGCTAACACGCTAGTTTAATCGTTTTATAAAGGTTTAAGAAAAAATAATGATATTTTTATGGTAACTCAGCAGAGCTTATGCACTATCCATACAAAAAATATGTGTCCCCACGCCTAGGTGTCAATACAATGAAAGACTTTTCTTAAAAAAATTGTATGAATGCACAGGATTTTCACACAATATAATAATTCACAATGAGATACACTTACATATAAAGTTAACATTTATAAAAGTTTGGCTTAAATTATATATTTTTCATGCACCTAAACTTTTGTCCTGAACTTTGATCAAAACATCAGCTCCACAGAGTTACTGATAAAAATTCATGACCGTTATCAAGAGATGGCGCCTAGCTTGGTGTCATCTAAAGCGATTATTGTCTAATATTATGGTGGTATGATCCGACAAGCTCTAGCACGCTTTACCTGCCCCTCAGTCTGCGGTAAGCTCTCAGCTGGTGTGCGTGGGTTTATTGTCGTTCTACAGCGTTACGTCGGGAATCTTGGTAAGTTTTTAAAAGATTTGAATTTTATTAGATCAGTATGCTGCCTATGATGTCTGATTTCAAGGTCATGACAAAAGATTTGGTGATTTTTGGTTGTGGAATTAATTATGATAATTTTTATTGAAATTTTCCCTAGCGTTACTGATAACGCCGGATAATTTTTCTCTTGAGTTACTGGTAACGCCAGAGAATGTAAGGCAAATTAACATTGCAAGCTGGCATTCATGTGGGTAGTGGATGGATGGATGGTGTGGATATTAATCTGCGTCTAACTTGGGTTTCTAAGATATTATTAATATAAATTAATTGCTCAAGGTTTCTGCAACATAATTCAAAATGCCACTAAGTGCAGAAGAAAAACGCTGTATAGAAAGACAAAAAAATAATAGAGAAAAGTATGAAGAAGGGAAGAAAAAACACCGAGTTTGGAACCATAAAACAAAGAGATTTATCTCCTAATGAAAAACATAATGCGAATGTGATATGGAAGCTAAGAAAACGACACTCGAGATTGTTGCAACAAACACCCCCTGACTCGCCTAGAACAGACTCCAGATTAGATAATTAGGAAGAATTGAATGGAACTCTACCAGTGACGCCTCCGCGAGATCCTCCACGCGCTAAGGATACGTCACTGCAAGCAAGATACCCACCACTGCGATCAAGAAACCTAACGGCACGGTCAAGAGACCCATCACCAAAATCAAGCGACCAAGCACCACGATCAAGAACCTTATCATCGCGATCAAGAGACCCACCACCAAAATCAAAAGACCTACCACCTCGTGCAACAGATACACAACCACGAGTACTAGCTACGCCACCAAGGGCTAGTGCTCTTCCACTCCACGAAGCAGGGCGGAAGAAAGTTAAAACGAACAGGTCACGGGTGAGTAGAGAAAACGCAAAACTTAAGCAAGATAATGAGAATTTGAGACAAAAGTATGAGAAATTTAAGAAAAGATAATCAAAGACGAATTGACTGCGAAATTAACGATACTGAAAAAATTGAAGATCTGAGGCACAAAGTTCTGAGCAGTGCTATAAATAAAACATTAAAAAAAAAAAAAAGAACTAGAGGTAATAAAGAATATTTTCTCAACTGTAGAAATAAATGATTCACGAATGAAGAAAAAGATACTTATGGAGACATTAGGCATTGACAAAATTCTTAGAAAAAAAGACTATACAAATAAAAATACTATTTTAAGGAAGAAAATAAAAGATTTCATCTAAGAGATGACATTTCACGTGCTACAGCTGGCAAAAAGAAACGCTCACAATAACAGGAGTGAAAGAACAAAAAAGGTTTATGCTGGATTAGATGAAAAATCTGTTCAAAAACTTTGTAAAAGAGAATCCTGAACTTCGTTGCTCTTACTTTTATTTTACGAGAAACAAGCATTTTTATGTCAAAAATGCTTTTGTCGACGCTAGAGACATGTGTCTTTGCAAAGAAACACGAACTTTATTCATAAAGCAAAAACAAAAGCACTGAAAAAAAATAATTTTACTGGCACTGATGACCTAAACATCCTCATTGAGTCAACTGTTTGCAATGCGAACTTGAAAGATTGCATGTACGGCAAATGTAATCAGTGTGAAGCACACTGATTACGTTTGCACAAAACAAATTTTTATTGTAAGGAAAATGTAAAGTATACAACCACTTGGACAGAATGGGTTAGAAAATAACAATATATAAATGTATAAAAGATGGAAAAAACATGTAAGCTATAAAAAATGTGAAAGAAGACTAAACTAAAGAAACATTTACATTTTTGAAAATGACCTTGCAGCTTTCAAAAGTCGCAATTTCAAAACTTTGAAGATTTTAAATTCTCAGGCGTTACTATTTTTCTCTGGCGTTACTCAAATGTCCCTTAATTTTTCTAATGTCTTTTGAAGATAACTCTCATAGTCATTGATTTTGTTTACAAAAAGCATTTAATTTAAATTCTCCAAGACTCATGTGTATTGCAGGAATAAGAATAGTGTGTCTGATTATGCTGTTTTGATATTTATCCTAAAGTTAAGCATTGAAAATTTTGCACAGTAACGCAATGGACCAAGAATGGTCTCTATTTCATGCGTTAGTAATAAAAAACATTATGAATAAGTTGGAAATACTGGATTAAAGTATGAATAAATGATTAACATCGTTGTTTTTCCATTATTTTTCGTTTATTTCATGTTATGGTGTTTACAAAAAAGTAACGCAATGGATATTTTAGAGCCACACTCGTCACTTATTCTAAAAAAACTCGTTTAAATTAGCTTAGATTTCGTGCCCCGCTCCAAAACCTAAAAATAGATAAAATTGTGCAAATGTAACACTAATGATTTCATCATATTTCGAAAATTTATTTTTTAATTTTATCTTTTCATAATGTCGTCAAAGGAGTGTCTTAAAAGTTGATTCACCCATATTTATAAAGTACTCACTCATTTTCTTTCGCTATTTCTTCATCACTTTTATCATTAATAGATGCACGAACCGCACGCACCGCCCCGCCCCCATCGTAGCAACAGTGCCGGCCGGCGAGCGAAGCGGCAACGTCGCACACCGGGTACGGCGCGGTCAGTCGAGCGGAACGGCAACGTCCTCTCCATCCGTCTTACGCTTTTTCGATCAGGTCACGTGATCCTGACGCGCTGACGCGCTGACGCGAGTTTAAGATTTTATACCCATTACAGAAAGTGCTCAACGCCGCTAAAGAAGTTTTCACTTCAAAATATATGTTGTACATTACTATGTAAACTTCCAACGATTTTTGGTTTGAACGAGATCTAGTCAGTAGTTTTTTTTTATACGTCATAAACCGTAAACCGCAATTTACCTTTCGACGAACTACAAGAACCTTATTATGTTACATCAAGTAACATAATATAAAGGTTCTTGTAGTTCGTCGTGCTACGGAACCCTTCATGGGCGAGTCCGACTCGCACTTGGCACTTTTTTATATTTGGAGGAAAGCTTTGTGAATAAAAGATGTGCATGTCTCCAGCTTCCTCATATGGAAATTGCGAATTCTGAAAACGCCAACATTTAAAGCATAATTGGAGCAATCATTGATTTGAAGGAAAATTTAGCAGCAAAAAAAACAACGACTCTATGAGACTTTATAGGTGTGTTAGCTGGAGAGCGGCTCCACAGCTTCCTCATTCAGTGTGGGCAAACGGCTAACGATAGAGCTATATAGTAAACTCCAAATTTTAGAGCATAATTAGAGCACCCGGCATAAAAAAAATCAAGTCTCTAGCTCGAAAACTCTTTGAGTTAGAAGACTATAACAACGTGTTTGCTGGGAAGCCATTTCTCCAGCTAACACATGTGGATCTCAGGAATGGCTATAGCTAAAAAGTTGCTTGATATCTCCAAATTTAGAGCAAAAAATATTATGGATGCTCCAAATATTTCAAGTGTCTAGGTTCAAAACTCACCGAGTTAGAAGCTTTGATGACTGTGTTAGCTGGAGACACGTTTGTCTGGCACGCACATGCTACATCTGAGGATCTACAATAGCTACAGATTCGGTTGACGTGTCCAAACCGAGCTATGAATTAGAGCACTCGGCTCCAAAATTTTGGACTCTCTAGGACAAGTAGTTTCCTAGTAATCAACAAAAGAACATTTTGCCGCCACAATTTTCAAATATTATGTTCGCACCCGTAAAAATGCGGCGTTGCCGCTCTGAAAGTATGGTATCAGCGTAGGAATTCGAACCTTAGTCGGATGGAGTTGTGTGTTGCCCGTGCCTGGTAAATAGTTACCCTAGGATTCATGTCTTAAACACTCATTACGTAGCTCAAGAAGCGGAATATAGGTTAAAATGAAACAAAAAAACACCAAAGAAAAGTTTTTTATTGGTTAGTTTAAGTTTAAATATGTATTTATTAAGAAACCTGACTTCAGATTTTTTATTTTTAGTTTTAAATATCATGAAATTATATCTCTAAGTCTCTCAACTAACCAACAATGTTTTCAAATCATGAGTTACCTACTCTTGTCACACTAGGTGTAAATGGCATCGTGCGAAACTATCATTGTGTCTGTGAGTACGTACATAACTATAGATAGTGCAATTCACGAAGACGCGCCCCTCGCGGGGTTTGCTCCGAGCGGCAGTCGCCAACCGTAGTCTATTAATTGTAGTGTGCGTGTGCACTCATAGGTAATTAGTGTGTACCGATAACACTCAAACATTGACGGAAGCTTGCACACATATACTATAAACGGTTAGGAGGAATAGTGGGGCGCGCCTTCGTGGGTTGCACTATCTATAGCGAGCTGCAGTAAATACTAACGGGAGAGCGAAAGGAAATATTATAAATATAATAATTATGAAGAAAAGTGGGGGGGCTCTATTCCGGAAAACGTTTTATTTTTTTTCTTCAAAAGTTGTTAACGTAGATACCTATTGTTCTAAAGGTTTTTAGGGCTCTAATTGTGAATTTGACATTCATTTTTGAATTCAAGATGGTGGCTTCATTTTTTTTCTTAAATAATGGATATGGGTATCGTTTAATAGGTTTTTGGGGGCTCTGATTGTGAATTCAACATTAATTTTTGAATCCAAGATGGTGGCTTCATTTTTTTCTCAAAAAATGGGTATGGGTATCGTTTAATAGGTTTTTGGGGGGCTCTGATTGTGAATTCAACATTAATTTTTGAATCCAAGATGGTGGCTTCATTTTTTTCTCAAAAAATGGATATGGGTATCGTTTAATAGGTTTTTGGGGGATCTGATTGTGAATTCAACATTAATTTTTGAATCCAAGATGGTGGCTTCATTTTTTTCTCAAAAAATGGATATGGGTATCGTTTAATAGGTTTTTGGGGGCTATGATTGTGAATTCAACATTAATTTTTGAATCCAAGATGGTGGCTTCATATTTTTCTCAAAAAATGGATATGGGTATCGTTTAATAGGTTTTTGGGGGCTCTGATTGTGAATTCAACATTAATTTTTTAATTCAAGATGGCAGCTTCATTTTTTTCCTTAAAAAATGGGTATGGGTATCGTTTAATAGGTTTTTGGGGGCTCTGATTGTGAATTCCACAATATTTTTTCAATCCAAGATGGCGGCTTAATTTTTTTTCACAATATATTGATATGGGTGTCGTTTAATAGGTTTTTGGGGGCTCGGATTATAAATTCGACATTGTTTTTTGAATCCAAGATGGCGGCTTCATTTTTTTCCTTAAAAAATGGGTATGGGTATCGTTTAATAGGTTTTTGGGGGCTCTGATTGTGAATTTGACATTATTTTTTGAATCCAAAATGGCTGCTACATTTTTTTCCTTAAGAAATGGGTATGGGTATCGTTTAATAGGTTTTTGGGGGCTCTGATTGTGAATTCGACAATATTTTTCAATCCAAGATGGCAGCTTAATTTTTTTTCACAATATATTGATATGGGTATCGTTTAATAGGTTTTTGGGGGCTCGGATTACAAATTCGACATTATTTTTTGAATCCAAGATGGCGGCTTCATTTTTTTCCTTAAAAATGGGTATGGGTATCGTTTAATAGGTTTTTGGGGTTTCTGATTTTGAATTTGACATTATTTTTTGAATCCAAAATGGCTGCTACATTTTTTTCTCAAAAAATGGATATGGATATCGTTTAATAGGTTTTTGGGGGCTCTGATTGTGAATTCAACATTATTTTTTGAATCCAAGATGGCTGCTTCATTTTTTTCATAAAAAATGGATATGGGCATCGTTTAATAGGTTTTTGAGGGCTCTGATTGTGAATTCAACATTGTTTTTTGAATCAAAGATGGCAGCTTCATTTTTTTTCTAAAAAAATGGTTAAGGGTATCATTTAATAGGTTTTTGGGGGCTCGAATCATAAATTCGACAATTTTTTTTGAATCCAAGATGGCAGCTTTATTTTTTTTCTCAAAAAATGGGTATGGGTATCGTTTAATAGGTTTTTGGGGGCTCTGATTGTGAATTCGACATTATTTTTTGAATCCAAAATGGCTGCTTCATTTTTTTTCTCAAAAAATTGATAAGTTATTGATTGATTTGTTATCATTTAATAGGTTTTTGGGGGCTCGAATCATAAATTCGACAATTTTTTTTGAATCCAAGATGGCAGCTTTATTTTTTTTCTTAAAAAATGGGCATGGGTATCGTTTAATAGGTTTTTGGGGGCTCTGATTGTGAATTCGACATTATTTTTTGAATCCAAAATGGCTGCTTCATTTTTTTTCTCAAAAAATTGATATGGGTATCGTTTAATAGGTTTTTGAGGGCTCTGATTGTGAATTCGACATTATTTTTTGAATCCAAGATGGCTGCTTCATTTTTTTTCTCAAAAAATGGATATGGGTATCGTTTAATAGGTTTTTGAGGGCTCTGACTGTGAATTCGACATTGTTTTTTGAATCAAAGATGGCAGCTTCATTTTTTTTCTTAAAAAATGGTTATGGATATCGTTTAATAGGTTTTTTGGGGCTCTGATTGTGAATTCGACATTATTTTTTGAATCCAAGATGTGGGCTTCATTTTTTTTTTCTTAAAAAATGGATATAGATATCATTTATATCTTATAGTCTTATAATTCAATAGAGCCAAATGCACGCAATGCAAACGAGAGCGTGGAAAGAGTGCCAAAGAAGCACAATCGGCCTCAGCGTTCGGCAATGTTCGACATCTGTTTCTCCTTTTTGAGTGAGCGATGCGTTCGCGTGGACAGCTGTATGACGTTGTCTCGTTCAACTATCGTAAGTAAACCAACTGTACAGAAAACCGTTTTTTTAAGAAAAAAAATGTAGCCGCCATGTTGGATTAAAAAATTAATGTCGAATTCACAATCAGAGCCCCCAAAAACATATTGAACGATACCCATATCCATTTTTTGAGAAAAAAAATGATGCCGCCATCTTGGATTCAAAAAATAATGTCGAATTCACAATCAGGGCCCCCAAAAACCTATTAAACGATACCCATGTTCATTTTTAAAGAAAAAAATGAAGCCGCCATCTTGGATTCAAAAAATAATGTCGAATTCATAATCAGAGCCATCAAAAACCTATTAAACGATACCCATATCCATTATTTGAGAAAAAAAAGCAACCATCTTGGATTCAAAAAATAATGTTGAATTCACAATCAGAGCCCCCAAAAACCTATTAAACTATATCCATATCCATTTTTTAAGAAATAACATGAAACTACCATCTTGGATTCAAAAATTAATGTTGAATTCACAATCAGAGCCCCCAAAAACTTATAAAATGATACCCATATTCATTATTAAAAAAAAAAACTGAAGCCGCCATCTTTGATAAAAAAATAATGTCGAATTCACAATCAGAGCCCCCAGAAACCTATTAAACGATATCCATAGGTATCCATTTTTGAAGAAATAAAATGAAACCACCATCTTGGATTCGAAAATTAATGTTGAATTTACAATCAGAGCCCCCAAAAACTTATTAAACGATACCCATATCCATTATTTGAGAAAAAAACTGAAGCCGCCATCTTTGATAAAAAAATAATGTCAAATTCACAATCAGAGCCCTCAAAGACCTATTAAACGATACCCATATCCATTTTTTGAGAAAAAAAATGATGCCGCCATCTTGGATACAAAAAATAATGTCGAATTCACAATCAGAGCCATTTAAAACCTATTATACGATACCCATATCCATTTTTTAAGAAAACAAATGAAGCCACCATCTTAGATTCAAAAAATATTGTCGAATTCACAACCAGAGCCCCCAAAAACCTATTAAACGATACCCATATCCATTTTTTGAGAAAAAAATGAAGCCGCCATCTTGGATACAAAAAATAATGTCGAATTCACAATCAGAGCCCCCAAAAACCTTTTAAACGATACCCATATCCATTTTGAAGGAAAAAAATGAAGCCGCCATCTTGGATTCAAAAAAGAATGTCGAATTCATTATTAGAGCCCTCAAAAACCTATTAAACGATACCCATAATCAATTTTTTGAGAAAAAAAATTAAGCAGCCATTTTGGATTCAAAAAATAATGTCGTATTCATTATCAGAGCCCCCAAAAACCTATTAAACGATACCCATATCCATTTTTTTTGAAAAAAAATGAAGCTGCCATCTTGGAGTCAAAAAATAATGTCAAATTCACAACCAGAGCCCCCATGACCTCATAAACGATACTAATATCCATTTTTTGGGAAAAAAAATGATGCCGCCATCTTGGATTCAAAAAATAATGTCGAATTCACAATCAGGGCCCCCAAAAACCTATTAAACGATACCCATGTTCATTTTTAAAGAAAAAAATGAAGCCGCCATCTTGGATTCAAAAAATAATGTCGAATTCATAATCAGAGCCATCAAAAACCTATTAAACGATACCCATATCCATTATTTGAGAAAAAAAAGCAACCATCTTGGATTCAAAAAATAATGTTGAATTCACAATCAGAGCCCCCAAAAACCTATTAAACTATATCCATATCCATTTTTTAAGAAATAAAATGAAACTACCATCTTGGATTCAAAAATTAATGTTGAATTCACAATCAGAGCCCCCAAAAACTTATAAAATGATACCCATATTCATTATTAAAAAAAAAAACTGAAGCCGCCATCTTTGATAAAAAAATAATGTCGAATTCACAATCAGAGCCCCCAGAAACCTATTAAACGATATCCATAGGTATCCATTTTTGAAGAAATAAAATGAAACCACCATCTTGGATTCGAAAATTAATGTTGAATTTACAATCAGAGCCCCCAAAAACTTATTAAACGATACCCATATCCATTATTTGAGAAAAAAACTGAAGCCGCCATCTTTGATAAAAAAATAATGTCAAATTCACAATCAGAGCCCTCAAAGACCTATTAAACGATACCCATATCCATTTTTTGAGAAAAAAAATGATGCCGCCATCATGGATACAAAAAATAATGTCGAATTCACAATCAGAGCCATTTAAAACCTATTATACGATACCCATATCCATTTTTTAAGAAAACAAATGAAGCCACCATCTTAGATTCAAAAAATATTGTCGAATTCACAACCAGAGCCCCCAGAAACCTATTAAACGATACCCATATCCATTTTTTGAGAAAAAAATGAAGCCGCCATCTTGGATACAAAAAATAATGTCGAATTCACAATCAGAGCCCCCAAAAACCTTTTAAACGATACCCATATCCATTTTGAAGGAAAAAAATGAAGCCGCCATCTTGGATTCAAAAAAGAATGTCGAATTCATTATTAGAGCCCTCAAAAACCTATTAAACGATACCCATAATCAATTTTTTGAGAAAAAAAATTAAGCAGCCATTTTGGATTCAAAAAATAATGTCGTATTCATTATCAGAGCCCCCAAAAACCTATTAAACGATACCCATATCCATTTTTTTTGAAAAAAAATGAAGCTGCCATCTTGGAGTCAAAAAATAATGTCAAATTCACAACCAGAGCCCCCATGACCTCATAAACGATACTAATATCCATTTTTTGGGAAAAAAAATGAAGCCGCCATCTTGGATTCAAAAAATAATGTCGAATTCACAATTGTAGCCCCCAAAAACCTATTAAACGATACCCATATCAATTTTTTGAGAAAAAAAAGGAAGCAGCCATTTTGGATTCAAATAATAATGTCGTATTTACAATCAGAGCCCCCAAAAACCTATTAAACGATACCCATATCCATTTTTTAAGGAAAAAAATGAAGCCACCATCTTGGATTCAAAAAATAATGTCGTATTCACAATCAGAGCCCCCAAAAACCTATTAAACGATACCCATATCCATTATTTAAGAAAAAAATGAAGCTGCCATCTTGGATTCAAAAAATAATGTCGAATTCACAATAAGAGCCCCCAAAAACCTATTAAACGATACCCATATCCATTTTTTAAGAAAAAAAAAATGAAGCTGCCATCTTGGATTCAAAAATTATTGTCGAATTCACAACCAGAGCCCCCAAAAACCTATTAAACGATACCCATATCCATTTTTTAAGAAAAAAAAATGAAGCCGCCATCTTGGATTCAAAAACTTATGTCCAATTCACAATATAGGAATATAGTTGAAAATGAAACAAAAAACCCCAAAAAGTGTTTTTCTTCTTCCTGCCCTTACCCACCAGGTGGGGTCGGCACAACATGGTGAGATGCCCCCCCTATCACTTGCCATCAGGTGAGATGGCAAGTGATAGGGGGCAAGTGTGCGTGAGTACGCACACAACTAGCAAGCCGCAGTAAATACCTATTTTCCGTCCGCCTGGTTTACTCGATACGCTCATAAAAACCTGACTGAATACAGTAAAACACAGAGAACAGACGGCTAACAACAGGCAGAGTAGGTAGAATCATCAACACTGGCCTAGCAGGTACCTATTTACAGAACCAAATAAAGTTTTTTTTCTAAGAATACCTAAAAGACACGCATTACTAAAGAAACTATAAAACGAACAAGAACGGGCAACACACAATTCTCATATAGATAGAGAGAAAGCTCTCAACCTAACAAAAAGAGAAAATATGAGTTTGAGGTTTCAGAAATCAAAACCGCTAAGCGCATACGAAAATGACTCGTATCGCGATCTAAAATAAACCGAATAACGTTCGAATTCCTACGCTGATACCATACTTTCAGAGCGGCAACGCCGCATTTTTACGGGTGCGAACATAATATTTGAAAATTGTGGCGGCAAAATGTTCTTTTGTTGATTACTAGGAAACTACTTGTCCTAGAGAGTCCAAAATTTTGGAGCCGAGTGCTCTAATTCATAGCTCGGTTTGGACACGTCAACCGAATCTGTAGCTATTGTAGATCCTCAGATGTAGCATGTGCGTGCCAGACAAACGTGTCTCCAGCTAACACAGTCATCAAAGCTTCTAACTCGGTGAGTTTTGAACCTAGACACTTGAAATATTTGGAGCATCCATGATATTTTTTGCTCTAAATTTGGAGATATCAAGCAACTTTCTAGCTATAGCCATTCCTGAGATCCACATGTGTTAGCTGGAGAAATGGCTTCCCAGCAAACACGTTGTTATAGTCTTCTAACTCAAAGAGTTTTCGAGCTAGAGACTTGATTTTTTTTATGCCGGGTGCTCTAATTATGCTCTAAAATTTGGCGTTTACTATATAGCTCTATCGTTAGCCGTTTGCCCACACTGAATGAGGAAGCTGTGGAGCCGCTCTCCAGCTAACACACCTATAAAGTCTCATAGAGTCGTTGTTTTTTTTGCTGCTAAATTTTCCTTCAAATCAATGATTGCTCCAATTATGCTTTAAATGTTGGCGTTTTCAGAATTCGCAATTTCCATATGAGGAAGCTGGAGAAATGCACATAATAAAAGTAAAGGGAATAATGGGTTGTGCGCCTTTAACATTCGTTTCTGTGGCTATCGATTTGTGAGCGTTTTTCTCACACGCGTGTAAATAACTAAAGTAACTTTTTTCTTGTAGCAACATAGTCCTAGGCAAAGGAAATAAAATACATTTTACTTATTCCTGCCCTTATCCCACTTTAAGTAAGGTGGCACAACATTTACTCTCTCTTCCATTCCCTTCTGTCATCCGTCATCTCTGCATTCACTCCTCTTTTATTCATGTCATCTTTCACACAGTTCATCCATGTTTTCTTTGGTCTAACTCTAATCACAAATCCATCTACATCTATACTCATCAATCTCTTAGTCTTATGACTTTCATCCCTCCTCATGGCATGCCCGTACCACGCCTCTCACGCCACTTACTAAAAAAATTGATATATATTTTGATTTGAAATCATCATCATCATCATCATCAGCCTGAAGAAGTCCATTGCTGGACATCGGCCTCCCCTACACATATCCAGGAAGAACGATTCTGAGCTCGTTCCATCCACCAATTTCCCGCTAATGTCATCAATCTGAAATAAATACATTGAATTGAATTGAATAACAACTGAAATCACCAAAAAATCGTGCTAAGTACACTGTTTTACGCACGTAGGCTTTTGTTTTGTAGGCTTTGTGTAACATGTTTCTAGATTGCGTAGAGCATCGCGGGCTTCGCTTTGATGTTTGGAACGCTAAGTAGTACCTAATCTTATGCTTTGTTTTGGTAACACTCTTATATGTTTTCGGCTTATTCTGAGCCAAGGTCTACTTTGCACAGCAATATCGAAAGTTCAAGAACCCTAAGGTCAAACAAGCATTTTACAAAAAAAGCTTATGTTTTAACTCCTCGTCTTCTTCCCACTTTATATGGGGTTCGCACAACATGTTTTCTTCTCACAAATAGCCCCTTCCCACTGGTGCGTGATATCGCGCACCAGCCCGCACCAGCGCGACACGCCATGGGAACGGTCTCGTGCGCCGAGGTGCGCGGTAGCACAGGAGCCTTTTCTGTGTGCGTTGCCGTGCGTCGTCGTGCGCGGTGCGTGATGATCTGCAGAACTGTAGGAAGGCAGCATTATCTATATCATCTTTCACACAGATCATCTATGTTTGCCCTCACAAATCCATCTACATCTAACTCATCACTCTCCTAGTCACATGACTTTCATCCCTCCTCATGACATGCCCGTACCACGCCAGCCTATGGCTACTCAATTTTGGTTTTAGCTCTTGTATGAACATAATTAGACTCTCTTACCCTATCGTAGGAAGTTTAGGAAAAAACACTTTTTCGTCGTGTCGATTCGTTTTACTGGTTAAAATTAAAAGTTAAAAATTTCCTTATGCAGTTGTATCACAAGGATCACTTTGAAACGCCTAAAAGTTAGGTGAGTCTAGGTGCCAGTTCCATGCAACCTATTTCCTTCGAACCAGGTGTGGTGAAAGGATTTTAAGTGTGCCGAGTAATAAAATTGGTAAGTATTTTATTAAGAACCCTTCTCTGGAGTAGGTGGGTTCCTTTCGAAAGCCCTTCAAAGAATTATCTACTGTTCCTGTTTCGGTTACCAACCGGAAAAATTAACTCCTTGGCTACAGGCGCGGAACAAAAAATAATACTTCGCATAAAGTGGGCTTGTGCAACCAATTCAAAGCAGTTTTCTATTATCTGTCTTTGTCCGTTTATCTCTGTCCGTGTGTGCTACCAAATGTATTTTGTGGTAATTTGAATTTGAACATTTGGTAATTTTTATTGTGCTTTGGGTGATTTGATTTATGTAAGTTTGCCAAACCCCCAAAAGCAACTTTAAAACCAAACTGCTAAACCAATTTTGACGAAACTTCTATGGTACTAATCTGAAAGTATCTGACTATGATTAAGAAAAGAAACCTTTCAGATCAAACCAGTTCAAATCAGTTTATAAATTAATTAGAGCTAAGCAGTGTCAAACTTAATAAAAAAAACATACACATTTAAAAATTCCTACTTTAAATTAATATGAATTTTTATAATTGTATTTTTTTTTTGTGTGTTTTTTTTTTTTAAATGTGTATGTGTATTCTTTTGACTGCAAAAGAGCAGACAGTGCATTAATAAACTGCACCAAGCTTTAATAATTCGTATTACACGCTTAAAAACCATCAAGCAAGCTAAACTTCATATTAAAACTCTATATTTTCCAGACTGGGTCAGATTGGCTGCCATCGGTGTTTTTTAATATCGCAGTTTTCAGTCGTAACCTAATTTATCGAGCAAGGCAGTGACTTATCATTTAATATTCCAGCTCTCTGTATAACTTGTGAGTCAAGACCACCTGTTTCTGTTCGAGTAGATAATTGCATTTTGGAACGAGAAATAGTGCATTATATATTTTATGTGAGAAGAAGTCGCACTAAACAAAACATATTTTTATAGCAAATGAACATTTAACGTAAAAATATAAGTCTAAACAACTTGGGCCAAAATGTTAAACTGATTTTGATATAATGGGACAAATTTTGAAGTATTAAATTAAATGACGAAATTATGCGATAACGAACTTTAAAAATACTATTAAAACAAGACGGCTTAACCGATTTTGATAAAATTCGGATAAAATCTTAGAAACCAATTTAAAAATATTGTTTTTCAGACGAAAAATAATTATTCAAATCGTTTTATTAGGTACATTAATGACGAAGTAATGCGAAAACAAACGATAAGAGAAAAAAAACTGCTGAACTGATTGACCTCTTTCTTTTTTATTTGAAGTCGGTTGAAAACGGATTCACATATAAAATACCCAAAGCCAAAACAAAAAAAACTTTTAAATAAGGGTCCTACTATTTATAGTAGGTACAGTATCTTTTCAAAATCGATGTAGGTGTACGCAAACGCACACATATTATTATACATAATGCCTGCAGTATGTGTTCAAAATTCAAAATTACCCTAGTATGAAATACCGGTACACACCACAGAACAATTTTTTTTCTGTGGTACACACACAATCACCATTATAGACTTACACACTTCAAACTGACAACTGGTTTGAAAACAGGACTATTATAAAAAGTCTCGGTAATACTTTAATGCCGGCTGTACACTCTCGGCGAGAGAGTCTCCCCGAGAGCCTCGGCCGGTGAGGCTCTCGACGAGAGCATACCTGTACACTCTCGTTTTTCATTAGTACTGTAGATTCTCGCAGTAATGGACGTCGAAATTGCTGCTGCTATTTGTCTTTGTGCTGTGAGCTATTATAATTTGATAAACATTTACCACAAAAAGAAATTAAAAAGCCATGGCGAAGAAGATGGTGGATGGCTACTATGCATGCACCGCAATAGAAACAGGACCTACTTCAAATTGAATAACAGTCAGTTGATGTGTGTATTGTTTATTATGTATACCTAGCTAGAGTATTATTAATTTTGTGTATTTAAAAAAGCGTCTTCACACAAACACAGCCAACGAACAACTAAATGACGAGTGTGTACATGCACGCTCTCGTTTTCCTCGCGAGACCCAACGAGATCCTTTGACTCGGGCACAAAAAACCGACAAGCGACCGAGACCGACCGAGGCAAGGCGCGAGAGAGCGAGACACGACGAGAGCCCCATGTACATTCTCGTTCTCGGCCTGTCTCGGGGTGTCTCGTCGAGAGTGTACAGCCGGCATAAGATGTTCGGTTGGTATAAAGGTGTGTGCCCCAAACTACTCACAGCCTAAGCGCATTACGGCCTTGTACCTACGTAATTGCAAGTTTCCCGCATCTGATAGGTCCATTCATGTCCAAGACAGCTGCATAATTGATGAGCCGGCCATTGTTAGGCACACAGACGCCGCTGGACTGCGAGTACCATTCTACTGGCTTTCTCCTGATCAGAGTTGTTCGATGCGGCTGCTAGCGAACCAGTATCAATAGAAGGAAGTCCACTTTTTATATTTTTCTACCTTTTGACTATTCGTATTTTTAATTTGTAAAAAGATTTTACAATAAAATGGTAGGAACCAAGCCGTGGGTTTTTGCCTGTTATTCTAGACTTACTTACTTCCAAAACGTTTCAAAACCATCCTTTTGAGATACTTCTTCTCTGAACTAATGGCATCTACCCATTCAAAAAACTTGCCAATGTCAAGTGATGTATTACATAATTGATAATTTTATTCAAGTCACTCGATAGACAAGTCAACCGTCATTGGCTTTGAAGAAAATGGTGGTGTTTTCTTCAAAATCATCGGAAACATTTTCGTTCAAATCGAGATACTCGTGGAGGGCTTAGAATCGTCATTCGTGGAACTAAATAGAGGCCTCTGTCCAGTGGACTTCAGACTAGGAGGGCTTAGGATCTATATTCGTGGAAGTGCAGGCCTACCACAAGCTCTGTCTCTGGCTTTGGTTTTGAGTCCTTGTGAGTGTATTATACTGTTTGCGTGACGTTTTGACGTAGGATTTTTTAAGCCAGCACTCACATAGGCTCAAAACCAGAGCTCAAAAACAGAGCTAGACAGAGCTTGTGGTAGGCCTACTAACATCAGGCCTATGGACTTCAGACTGATTTTGACAATCTAGTTAGTTTGAGTTATCCGAATCACATGACTCGGAATCAGTGGACTGAATGATTTGTTTGCGATTGGAGTTAGTTGCCGGAATTCGGAGTTTGAAGTTGAATACAGTTTAATGTTGTTACAGCAGATGGAAATGCTGAAATTTCAGCTGAAGACTTTACGTTAACTATACAGGGTGTGTTGAAACTACTCCCGAAAATATTTTTTTAATCAACCTGTCATTACAGTCCAGTCCCACTGCTGGACAAAAGCTCTTCTTCCACTTAACTCAGTACCAGCTTATATTCAGCCATGATTGATGAAACTTTACATACTTTTAAAGCCTGCGCACATTTAAGCGATGGCGATGGCGATCAGCTGAAACACTGACAAATATCGCTGTCATATTTGACAGTGTTTAAGCTGATCACCATAGGAATAAAGATGACCTGTGGTGAAGGAAAATATCGTGAGGAAACCGGCATATCGTAAAAACTTAAAAGTTCGAAAATATGTGTCAAATGCACGAAAAGAGCCCCATTAATGTTTTGCTGTATTTGTTGTTGTATTTTAATCATTATCTTTGCTTTTCAGCGTGGCAATGCCGCTAGTGTCTTGGGGACGGTTCCGTCTGGCACTGATTTGGATCACTTTAACTATCTTTTTATTGTTTGTAACGGTCTTTAGACTGTTTCTTGTGTATTTTGTACATTAAGTAAATCTTCGTTTAATTGTAAATAAACTTATTGGAATCCGTTGCAGCAACTAATACCGCTCGTGCTTATTTCCTAATGATCTGCATAATCCTCCCAATCAGTATTGTATTCTATGACACAGTGGTCTGTTACAGCGGTATATTCGAGTTAGCCGCTAACTCGATCTAAGGCTAGATTCAATTTGCAGCGAGATCTGACTAACTTGTGTTGTGGAGATGTACTGGAACCTATCTACTGTGCTTGACTTACTAACGGCTTTTCCAGAAGACAGAAGCGTCTGTCTATCTAATATTTGTTAGCCTTTGCATCTATTTTAGGTGATTTATATAGCGTCAGAGGCAGCTTGTGCGTACAAAAACACAAAAGACGATGACTGATTCTATCATAGAGCTGCTGTCAAACTAGAGTTTGACAGTTACATAACGACTGTTTTGATTGTATTTTATCAAAGCAAAACAAGAGATTGCTTTGCAAAAACAAATCCTTCAGCAAATCTTCTAAACATCCACGGTTTTATACTTGATTGAATGGAACTGTACCACAAGCTCTGTCTGACTCTGTCTCTGGCTCTGGTTTTGAGTCTGTGTGAGTGCTCACCACTGTATTATACTGAGTATGTGGCGTTTCGATTTAGGATTGATTTAGTTAACACTCACTCAGACTCAAAACCAGAGCCAGAGACAGAGCCAGACAAAGCTTGTGGTAGGCCTACATGGGGCCTAGATTCACTACGACGACGACCTACTTTCATAGGCTTTTTCAAGAATAACTTCTAAAGATAATATGTGTTTATTGTCTAATGACAAAAAAGCTATGCAAGTTGTATATAAATAAATTTTGTAGTATCAACATTGCACACGAGCGAAGCCGGGGCGGGTCACTAGTGTCAAATAAAAATATTTTTTCTTTATACATTTGTAGTGGGTTCGATCCTCATCGAGAACAAATATTTCATCGTCGTATCTATAGATAATGTAATTTGAAAAAGCGTGGTGAAAAAAAACCAACAAATTGTGATTGAGTAAAGGCATGCGCACGCCTAGTTCGCTGGCGATGGCGATCAGTGAAACACTGTCAAATTTGACAGCGATATTTGACAGCGTTTCATTGATCGCCATCACCAGCGACCTAGGTGTGCGCAAGCCTTAACAAACATCCAACATCGTTTGCATCAACGTCTTTCGCATCTAAAATAGAACTCTTGGATACCGAGTCATGCGTCTAGTAGATCATCCTAAGTGGAAAAATGATGGATGCGAATAGATAGCGATGAGTGGTAGCTTTTTCCCAACATATTCCTGTTTCTATTAAATTATCTTCCTATTCTTCCATAAATCCCTTTCTGGCATTTGTACAAAAGTCTTGTACGAGTACCTAATAAGAACCAATTATTTTTACAATACCATACAAACTCACAACGGACCATATTGTCAGGGTCCTCAGAATAAGCAGATAAGTACCTAGCTTATTAGAACTGAATGCCTGGTTATTCATTTCGTATTATGGGTATAATCCATCGAGATATAAGTACTACGTACTAGAGAAGACACCGTAAATTTCTACTTTGTCCCGTTCAACTGCGGCGATCGCGCCGCAAATCACTCAGTCGCCTCAGTAGCTCTCTCTCGAAAACGCGTAAGTGCCGTGATTTACATGGCGCTTAAGACCTTTTTGCCGAGAACAAATTACGAAGAATAGGACAATTCCGTTATTTGACGTAGCTTCTCTAGTACGTAGTACTTATATCTCGATGGTATAATCATATTTTTATACAAAGGTTCGATTGGCCACAATGGAGCAAGTGAATGTCTTGATCATCTCTCAATACTTTAATAATACGGACAATCCACACAACACTATCTAGCCCCAAAGTAAGCAGAGCTTGTATAATAGGACCCGGATAGCTAATATAATAATACTTGTATATATATTTTTTTAGTAAATACATACATGGAATACAATATTACAACCAGACAGAATAAACATTTGCGTTCATCACACACACACACACAAATATATTTGTTCTCGGTGGGGATTACTGTTGGGGCCTTAAAATTATAATATGTATGCTAACTTAGATAATATGTTGTGTAACAATTGACACATACATCAACACATACATTAAATTATGATATAAAATGAAAACAATTGTAAATTAAATTAGTTTATTTCCTATTTTAAAATACGGATGTAAAATTAATAAATAAGTCACACAGGTTAGAAGTGATTTGCCAAGAATACTTCTCCCAACGTATTCGTTAAATAAAACGAAGGAACAAACTGAAGCACAGTAGACCGCAGTTCGATTCATCAGCATTAGACCGACAGCCTCTCCCCACAATTGTTATAAATAGCTTCCGTCCCTCGGGAGCATGGTGATGCGGATCAACTGAAATTGTACAATGCACTGCGTTTCCTGAAATACGTGAAAGACTGGCATCTTTTATATCCCGGGCGAATAGCCTTGGAAATTGGTAATACGTTATATCTTTCGAAACTATCATGGTTTTTAAGACTATTTTTATGAAATAACGGGGTATTTACCATGATTAAATTTTGTTGAGTTGACTTCCGATATTTCGGCACAGTTGCATGCACCATCACGGTTGAAACTACTACTAAACTGTTTCAACCGTGACCATGGTGCATGCAACTGTGCCGAAATATCGGAAGTCAACTCAACAAAATTTAATCATGGTAAATATCCCGTTGTTTCATAAAAATAGTGGTAATACGTTATTTCAATTCAAAATTTCTTTATTTCCAGGTTTTTTATTATTTTGTACGAGCTGATCGATCACGTTTATGAAAGAACATACTTTATTGCTTAGGTATATTAACAGTACAAAAACTAACTTAACGCCGAAGAAGCTGAAAAATGAAAAATGAAATAATGTATGTCCTCTAAGCATGGTACATTTTAGTTATTTTATTTTATTATTTATTTTCAGCCTATCTTGTCCCACTGCAGGGCAAAGGCCTCCCTACCCTTTTTCCTGCTTTCTCGGTCCATTGCTAGGTTGGACCAGTCTGGTAGATGGATTTTAGTTATATCAGCTTTTTTTTTATTCTTAGTTATAGGGTAAACCATACTATTCTTGGCATCCCCCCAATGATTGGTGTCAGTGCATGTCAAATCGTCAAAATTGACATCGGAGTGTCAAGCGGCTACAGAAGTAAAAACTGCGTCGTAGCACCCAAGTGTATATTATCTCGTCGGCCACGCACGTAACTAATTATTTAACTTCAGGTAATTTCACCGGCACCCACACCCTTCAAACCGAAACAGCTATGCTGCTTCACGCCAGAAATAAGCATGGTGATAGTACTTCCCCGGACGAGCCACACACAAAGAGCTCTACTACTACTAATGAACTTGAATGGTTGAATGACGCTATCAACTAAACAGATAACAAATTGGCAACACTATACACAATTGAGGCTACCATCAATAGTCATAATGAGAATCAGAGTATTGTCACGACGCGGACGGCCAACGCTCGGCGCATACAAATTAGCTCCATACCCCTAGTCTGACTTTTACTCGATCAGTAGGCCTACCATGAGTTCTGTCTGGCTCTGTCTCTGGTTCTGGTTTTGAGTCAAACTCAAACTCAATAAACTTTTATTCAATACGATACAAGAATCACTCACCAGTTCCACGCGACCAAGTCTAGAAGTCCTAGAGTATGTGTGAGTGCTCACCAGTGCATTAGGTATACTGTGTGTGTGACGTTTTGACGTAGGATTTATTTAGTCGACATTCACACAGACGCAAAACCAGAGCCAGAGACAGAGCCAGACCGCTCATGGTAGGCCTACAGTTTGAACAATTATTCATTTCATCACTTGTCAAAGTGAGAGCTTTTTCGTATGGAGAAATGATGAGACAGCTCGTTAATACGTAATGTCTTTCATCTTTCATGTCGTCACCTTTTCGGCACCTTTTCTCCATACAAGTGGGAAACATGCAGGCGAAACAAATTGATCAAACTAAAATAGACTAAAAAATTATTTAGTGCACACCTTAAAACGAACAATGGAAAAACAAGTAACAATAATTAAACACATACTAATGTACAATGGGCTGTCTTATAGCTGAAGAGCGATCTAAAACTAATCGAGTTTTTCTTCTTATGTTGTCACTGGTTTTTTCAAACCAGGGGGCTAATTCTCGGGCTGATCTCGATCATTTTGAATTTTTATTTTATTGCTTTTTTTCGAAGGGGGAATGGATAATTTCCTTGAATAATTCATAAACGACCTCTTCGTAAAAGCCTCGACAGCTACGATATACGGAAAACGTACAAAAAGTGCGGGGTTGTGAAAAGAAGCAATAAAATAAAATTTCAAAATGATCGAGATCGGCCCGAGAATTAGCCCCCTGGGCCGTTATTCACTATTGCCAAACCACGCGCCTTACGTGAACACGTTAAGACATCGGCTTAGCAATCGTCGGATTTTTAACGAATCATGTGAAATAACCAAAACATCAAACGTGGGGCATAGACAACTAGTCTTGTGGCATACAGAATACCATTTTTTGATTCCACACCAAGGCGCGTTTGCGTTTAGATCACGTTGTAAAGTCACACGTTTTGGGCACGGAATCTCCAATGTAATAGCGAATAAGGCCCCAGGCGTGGTGACAGGATTTTAAGTGGACTTGACACATATTTTCGAACTTTTTAGGTTCCGGTTTCCTCACGATGTTTCCCTTCATCGTTTGAGAGCATTGGCACATACATACATACATTTTTGGCAGAAAACTCATTGGTACACAAAAGAATTGAACCCACGCCTTTAAGATCGGAAGGCTGGGCCGCTACCACTAGCCCACCAGCGCTCTCCAATCGAGTAAAACGCAAAATAAGGCCATTATTCAGGAATCACTATAAATTATTATTATTATTATGTCATTTATTTCAGATATTAATCCATATTACAGTTACACAGAAATCAGACACACACACAGATAAAACAAACCTACAATTGAAAATTACACTGAACTTTATTACAATTATAGAAGATTATTAAAATAATATAAAATAATTAAAAACTAAATAAATCTACAAGAGCTTAAACTAATCTGCATCCACTTAAACTGGATGGGGCAATCTGCACGAACTACAATCATCTGTAGGATGGTGTTGCTGCTGACTCGCACACGCTGGTGCAGGGAAGCTACTTTCTTACGGATGACCGCGTGATAGCCATCCGTGCGCGCCTCCGCGAACATCCCCGACGCGCTGCAAAAGTGAGGCGAATTGGTTATGAGTAAGCCCTAGCCAAAGGGGTCAACAGTAACCACTCGTACCCAAAACCTTGGAATGACCTTAAAGAAAGAAAGAGAGAAAATACATTTATTTGACATAAGTAAGACAAATAAAACACACAGAACGGACAACTGAAAGCAGGCAGGCTGCCTAAGAAGGTAAATACAAACAAAACTGGGCACAGAACACACTATACTCAAGAAAACTGGGTCCCAACCAGTCCTGCCTGTGGTGAGTGGTTAAAAAAATTATTATGTGAAATACCTAGGTCCTGACTCAGCTTTTCGCTGCTTGATATGATAGTAGCTACCATGTCAAGCAACGTTGGTTTTCAGGCAGGGGCCTTGTAGACCTTCTTTCAGAAACGGTATAACCTAACTTAGGGACCTAAACATAGACTTGTTACCAGTCAATTAGTTTAAGTCATGTAAATATGATTTTGATATCTATATTTTATGCAGTCGACATTTCCAGAACCTTCGCTCACTCGGTCAATAAATATTATTTGAAATAATATCAACACGGCTAAGGGCTACAACCAAATATAATTTAATAGGAAAAACGTAAATACACAATTTTTATTGGACCAATTAATTTCTACAATCTGTTTGAAATTCGACCAAACTTGGACTTCACAGTAATCTCACAAAAAGCGGAAAATGGGAATTCCGGAAACAAAGGAAATGAACCTTTGAGGAGGCTTTGATTGGATACTTGTTTTTGTTAAAGTCCCTGTTTCACGGCAACATAAGTTTATTATTTTCTTTTGATGAATTTTATAGCTCTAATTTTAAACAAAAATGTAATATAAAGAAAATATGTTAATTTGAAAAGCGTTTAATTTATATTTGCTAGCCCGCGGTTCCCGCTGTAGTATTTTTTACTTCAAGGCTGGGTAGCGTTTTTTTAACCGACTTCCAATCAAAAAGGAGAAGGTTCTCAATTCGGTTGTATTTTATATTTATTTTTAATGTTTGTTACCGCACAACTTCGTCATTTGTGAGCCGATTTGAAAAATATTTTTTTATCTGAAAGGTACTGCTTCCAGATTGGTCCCATTTTAATTTTATTAGTATCGGTGTTGCCATTTTTTTTAAATAATTTTTTTAATGTTTGTAACTGCATGCATCCGTCATTTATGAACCGATTTAGAAAACAATTTTTTTATTTGGAAGGTTATTCTTACGTCCAGATTGTCCCAAACAAATTGGATTAAAATCGGTTTAGCCGTTTGACAATGAAGTCGGTTTCTCAAGTTTTTTAAACATATAATTATTTATGTAAGTATTGATAGACAAACGAGCTTACCTGATGGTAAGTGGTCACCGTCACCCATAGACACTAACAACACCAAGGGTGCTGTCGTTGCGTTGCCTACCCTGGGGGAGGCAACCTTTTTTAACGTTTTCTTGAAGATATTTATTTTGTTATTAAGAGGGAATACCTCTGTTAGCTCAACCCACAATTTATGGGTAAAAGTACAAGTACTACAACTACTACTTGTATTTTTCATAAATTGTGGAAGTACGTTGTGTGAAAAGTCCATTAGCTCAGTCTAAGTCAATAGCAAAACAGTTACACCTACTTCGTTCTAACCCTTACGAAACTAGCCTATTAACAAGTGATAGCCAAGTTTAAACCTTTCCACTTTCTGAAAAGGCTGTTAATAGCGTGGCCACCTATAATGATATAAATAATTCGTTCTCTTTTATTAGATGGAATAAAAATATACCTTATTTATAAAGGAAATTTTATTGTTTTAGGATCACGTCAAAGAAACACGAAATAATGTAGACAGTTTGTTCATTATTTTATTATTTGTTTATTCAAGGTAAAATAAAAGTGTCTAACTTACCGGGTCTAACAAAAACAACTGTTATAGTTGTTTTTGTTATAATTGCTTATTTGTTAAATAGGTATCAACATCTACCTGTAGACCTACCACAAGCTCTGTCTGCCTCTGTCTCTGGCTCTAGTTTTGAGTCTGTGTAAGTGTTGACTAAATAAATCCTACGTCAAACAGTATAAACGTAATACACTGGTGAGCACTCACTCAGACTCAAAACCAGAGCCAGAGATAGAGCCATGATGATAAACATTTGCCAGAGCCAGACAGAGCATTGTGGTAGGCCAGCAGTTCCACAAATGAAGATCCTAAGCCCTTCCAGTCTGAAGTCCACTGGACAGAGGCCTCTATTCAGTTCCACGAATGACGATTCTAACGACGTTTCGACGTAGGATTTATTTAGTCAACACTCAGTTGACTAAATAAATTCTACGTCGAAACATCACACACACAGTATAGTACACTGGTGAGCACTCACACAGACTCAAAAACTGTTAAGTGGTAACTATCACCTATAAAAAAGCGCTACATAGGCTCGTTACGTATTGTCCTGTAGCGCTTTAAGAATCTTCAGACAATCACCAGCATTACGTCCATTAAAAAAACAACCTCGTCTCGTGGCACCCTAAGCTTAGTCGCGTGGAATTGTCACCTAGACTCACTTAGCGTTTCAGAGTGATCGTTGTAATTCCATTGAAATATTTGAATTTAAATTTGGTCACGCATGTCAGGAACGTGCCCTACGATGAACTACCCTGCATCCATCAACTTGAGGCATTCAGATGCTTAGGCTCACGTGCCAGTATATACTTCCACCAGCACCCACACCCTTCAAACTGAAACACAGTGCTGCTTCACGGCAGAAATAGGCATGGTGGTAGAATCTCCGGAAAAGACCTTGTTTTCTTTCACTCTGTTGTATAATTCGTCATCTCAGTGTTTACTCCTTCTTCTTCTTATCGTATCACTGATTCTTTCGAACCAAGTGTGGTGAACGGATTTTCAGTGCGTCTGAACAAAATTTTTGGGCAGAAAAACTCATTTGTACACGACTGGATTTGAACCCACGACCTTAGGATCGGAAGGCAGGGCCGCTACTACTATGCCACCAGCGCTCACTCCTTACTCACGTCATTTTAAACACCACTCCATCGATCTTTTCTTTCATCTACTTTCTTTTTCCTACATTATTAATTTTACAATTTTGTCTTTATTTCAGATTGGAGGCATAGAATACTTTCAACTGATGGCAATAAAGGTACGAAATTTATTTTACCTAAGCCAGTACCTAGGCCAAAAATAAGTTACATGAGCCAGGTAAAAGAAAAAGTCGCTGTCATGTCGTTTATGGAAGTCAAGGAGGCCGCATTCGAAAGACTTAATTGGAGAAAACTGCATCAAAACCTCGACGACAGCTAAGCTCTTAGGTACATTTAAGAAGAAGAAGAAGAAAAAGCCAGTAGGTAGTAGGAAAAACCTCATTTATCAAGTTTGAAATAATCTAGTTGGGAATTGGAGTTTCAGCCATGTACCTAGTTAGGTAGGTACCTACTTACTGATTTTATTTTATTATATTTTTTTTCTTTTTAAAAAAGTGTCGAAATTAATTTAAGTTGGCGAGACGATATCAACACCTTTGAGAGGAAGTCTTTCAAGGAGCTTTCTTTGCCCGTAGTGCAGCAGTGGGATGAAAAAAAATAAGCTAAAAACAATTTTAGTCTGAAATACAAAAGTCGTTTTTAACTTTTTGGATAAATAAGCCCTAAAAGCGAAACGGCTATGTAATAAAAATTGTGAAGTACTTTATAGCAAAATAATTTGATTTCTTCCACATAATATGAATTTATATCGTAACAGCTAATACTACCTAAGGCACGTTCTTAGTGTACGTGATCTTTGAGCAAATGCAATCAATAGCGGCAGAAGTAACATACATTTCCTGGTAAAACGATTCTAAGACTTCTTTCACCAACTTCTAGCAATTTATGTTATACTTTTTTATATATTTCAGCTTTCTGATTTGTGACCTGTAATACTGGCTTTATTAATCTATCTAGGTTAGCTTAATATATTATTCCTTGTTGTGTACAGTTCGTATATAAATAAAAACAATTACGGACAATCCACACAACACATCCACCTAGCCCCATATAAGGCCAAGCTTGTGTGTGCTAGCTACAAACAGAAAAAAGTATATGAGTATTTTATCGGCTTCCGTCGTGCAAGTTCTGATAATAGCGAAATAGTGTTTTTTTTTTAAATTTTATTTTCATGAATGAATGTTATCATTTTTATAGGTTTTGCTTCCTCTCCACCAAAGTCAAAGTCAAATATTATTATTCAGTAGCATAACAAGGATCACTTTGAAACGTCTTAAAGCTTAGGTGAGTCTAGGTGCTAGTTCCACGCGACCAAGCCTAGAACAGAGTACAAATTATTATTAAAAAAAAAAAACAAAAAAAAAATTGTTGTGAAGTTCCAGTGTGTTGCCACTCCACTTAGTGACCGATTTACCGATACACGAGAAGAGGTCAACTGCCGAAAAGTAAACTAGGCTGTAACACACAAAATAACAGGCTATCTCTAAGGTTTTCCGTAGTTTATTTTATAGCTAGAATCGGAATAGCTTGCCAAGAAATAGTTTAATCACCATCAACTTCTGGCAGCGAAGGAGTTTCTTCGATTTTATGCTTAAAATGGAGGTAGGTACTATTTTTTGTCAGAACTGGGGAATTCACGAGACTTTCATTGGGTTTTTAACGCCATTTTGAAAGCAAATTAATGACTGTGCGTAACTTTTTTACGTAGAATTATTATTATTTTAATATAATCTCAATATGGGCCCCATCTTTCATTTCATATTTTTTTAGCCGTTGAAAACTATAAAAATAACAGAAAATAATAGTAAAAATAAATTCGCAAATGTGAAAAATTATAAATAATATAAATACATGACTAATATTACAACTAAATTAAATCCATTAATCAACCAACATATTAAATCCATGTATTTTATTTCATATAATATTATGCTATACAATTATTACTTCAGTTAAAAAACAGAAAAAAATCTTACATTTTCTTCCCAGAATAAGAATATGGCGTAAACTTTAAGATTTGTAGGTATTTCTAGAAAACTTGGAAGAGTTTTAAATAAACGCTTCTTCGTAAGTACTTTTGATGTAAATTCATTCAAATAAAAAGAGCCTCACAACGGCGAATAAAATGTATACTTTCTATCTATATCTCGAACTTTCTTATGGCAACAGGAAATTCGTTTTATTGTTTTACTGATTTAAATGTTAGGAGATTTCTCTAATAATCGTTACAACATTCAAATTCGAAAAAACCTTGGTGGTTTTTTATGAGTTTTTTGCAATTTTTAACCGACTTCCAATCAAAAAGGAGGAGGTTCTTCTTCGATTTTTTTTTTATTTTTTAATGTTTTTTACCGCATAACTTCGTTGTGAGCCGATTTTAAAAAATATTTTTTTATCTGAAAGGTACTGCTTCCAGATTGGTCCCATTTTGATTTTATTAAAATCGGTGTTGCCACTTTTTTGTAAATATTTTTTTAATGTTTGTAACTGCATGCCTCCGTCATTTATGAACCGATTTAGAAAATTATTTATTATCTTTTTATTAGGGTTCCGTAGCCAAATGGCAAAAACGGAACCCTTATAGATTCGTCATGTCTGTCTGTCTGTCTGTCTGTCTGTCTGTCTGTCTGTCCGTCCGTATGTCACAGCCATTTTTCTCCGAAACCGTAAGAGCTAGACTGATGAAACTTGGCGAGTAGATGTATTCTGTGAACCGCATTAAGATTTTTACATAAAAATTAAAAAAAACTATAAATTTCGGGGGTCCCCATACTTGAAACTGAAACTCAAAATTTTTTTTTTCATCGAACCCATACTTGTGGGGTATCTATGAATAGGTCTTCAAAAATGATGTTGAGGTTTCTAAAATCGTTTTTTTCTAAACTGAATAGTTTGCGCGAGAGACACTTCCAAAGTGGAAAAAAGTTGGTCCCCCCCCCTCTAACTTCTAAAGTAAGAGAATGATAATACTAAAAAAAATATATGTTGTACATTACTATGCAAACTTCCAACGATATTTGGTTTGAACGAGATCTAGTCAGTAGTTTTTTTTTTAAACGTCATAAACCGTAAACCGCAATTAACCTTTCGACGAACTACAAGAACCTTATTATGTTACATCAAGTAACATAATATAAAGGTTCTTGTAGTTCGTCGTGCTACGGAACCCTTCTTCGCTTTGATGGGCGAGTCCGACTCGCACTTGGCTGCTTTTTTTTTATTCTTACGTCCAGATTGTCCCAAACAAATTTCATTAAAATCGGTTTAGCCGTTTGGCAATGAAGTCGGTTTCTCTAGTTTTTTAAACTTATAATTATTTTTTATGTAAAAGGTAAGAGCTTACCGAGTGACCTGCAAGCGGTCACCGTCACCAATGAACACCAATAAATAACACGAAAGGTGCTTTCGTTGCATTGCCTACCCTGGAACAATGTTTTAACGTTTTTCTTGAAGCTATTCATGTTGTACATAAGGGGGAAAATCTCTGGCGGTAACTCATTCCACAATTTATGGGTATGAGGAAGAAACGATAATAACGAGAAGCGAGCTGTACGAGAAACCCATACAAAACGTGTGATCCAAAATGTGTGGTTGAGCTCAGTCTCTGTGTTGAGAAGAGCCGTGGTAGAATATCTACGCGGGGTTGATGTCAAATAACTTGTCAGAGCATTCTCCAATATTTCCGGAGCATTTCAACCTTGGAATTTTCAAGTCAAGAGTGAACAAGTAGATTATAGCTAAGCGTGCTCCCGGCTGCATTTTCACTTCTCATCACTAAGCATACCATGAGCTCTGTTTGCCTCTGGTTTTGAGTCTGTGTGAGTGCTCACCAGTGCATTATACTGTGTGTGTGATGTTTTGACGTAGGATATATTTAGTCAACACTCACACAGACTCAAAACTAGAACCAGAGAAAGAGCCAGACAGAGCTCATGGTAGGCCTACAGGTGTGATGGCATTCAAACGTTTAGCTATAACAAAAAAAAACCCATCCTGAAAGGTGGCCACACAAAACGTTGCTTTACTAAGGCAGGCCACACACCAGCGCCACATGCTACATGCATCGAACATTTACGTCGCCACAATCAATGCGCTACAATTCAGCTTGCTACAAATGTATTGTATAGCGCACATCGAAAGCACAGTTGTAGCGTGGCACCGCTTTAAGAATGTCGACATCATCGTCTGACGACGACGATTTCTTGATGTGGCGCCACAAATAACGAACATGTTCGATCTTGAATTCGTGTAGCGCGGACAACGTCTTGCCACAAAGTGCGCCCGCTACAAATGTTTCCTCAGTGTGCGTGCTCACGTACAGATATATGGGGGCGTTAAATGTGTCGCGTTTCAAATGTATGCCTGGTGAGCGGCCTGCCTAAGTCGATCACGATCTCCACTGAAACGAACTATATCAATTCTAAGTTCTATGTACTAGTTCAACGAGTTACAAACATTCAAAACATCTCCTTGCGCATTTGAAACTAGTTTACGTACAAATTGGACGGGAACTGCTGTAACTTTCCAGTCCTGCCACGCTTCCCTACATCCTGAGCGGGGCTTCAACCGAAACACATTAATACGTGTCGTGTAAAGCTCCGAGCCGAAATCTACGTAACATCTGTACTTGAGGCCATGCTGGGGCCCTTGGGACCCTTTAAGGTGGAGTTTCGTAAATGGCAACTGTTGCAGCTGCAAAATGTCGCCCAGGGATTTGTAGAACGCAAGAATGTGAACGTACACATTATACCCAAAAGGCTGCCCTCAAATACCACTTCCATAAAACAAATCCTTGTTTTAGGATTAATTTTAAATTACAATACTCACCGTGTTTATTCTTAACTAGTGGCTGCCCGCGGCTTCGCTCGCCCGTTCCCGTAATACCCCATTCCCGTTGCCTTTTCGGGATAAAAAGTATCCTATGTCCTTCTCCTGGTTCTAAGCTACCTCCCAACCAATTTTCAGCCAAAATCAGTTCAGCCGTTCTTGTATCCCGTTCCTGTTGCTTTTTCGGGATAAAAAGTATCCTATGTCCTTCTCCTGGTTCTAAGCTACCTCCCAACCAATTTTCAGCCAAATCGGTTCAGCCGTTCTTGAGTTATAAGTGGCGTAACTAACACGACTTTCTTTTATATATATAGATTTGAAGTTTAAAAAGGAGTTGACTTCGAGAAAAGAGAAAATATCAACTCTGTCGTAGTTTGTTGCAATATCTCCTTAATTTAAT
The DNA here is from genome assembly GCA_947578465.1 of Thera obeliscata. NCBI lineage: Eukaryota > Metazoa > Arthropoda > Insecta > Lepidoptera > Geometridae > Thera > Thera obeliscata. The sequence goes on from OX387913.1 coordinate 1,309,440, forward strand.
AAACAAATTAGTTTTTTTAATACCTTCAGAACAATCTTATAGTTTTCGTCAAACTTAGTTTATTTCTATTCCACCTCCGTACTCATAGTTAGCAACGTCTCCGCTTCATTTAACTTTGCTTGCTCTGCCGTTTGTAATATTGTCGTTCAAAGCGTGTGGTCGCGGGCGTCGATCACAAGTCGCGCGTCTTGGAACGGTACCTTTACAGACCCCTTTTAGTAAGGTTGTAATAAATCAAGTCATGATGATAGTCACGTTTCTACTGACGCTTGAAGGCATCGTGGGGTAATCTGAAAATCGTCAAGAGCCTCTTTTGGGAAGTTTTACGAAATAGTAGGAACTTTTGCTTCAGTTTTACTGAACATAAAAAGCATTTATGCGATTGCGGCCTTTTTATACAACGCCATCTATGCTCAAACTAAACAGACTTAAGTATTAAAGATGAGAACCAGATTTTTAGGATTTGGGCCAAGGATGTGCTTTTAGGTAGAATTTTACACATACAAAGTACTTTGAGACCTTTATTTTAATAACTTTTTAACATTATACTAAATACACAAGAAACAGATACAAACTATCTAGAGATAGCTCAACTGATCCGATTCGGTTGCAGACGGAAGCGTCTCCAAGATATTGGCGGCTGTCACGCTGAATAGCAATGCTAATGCGCTGCGCCAGATACTCACCAGCCAGATCAGTTGCCTAGACTGCATTTTGAAGACCCACAAGGAATGGGCTACCCAAGGACCCAGAGTCTCAAATCACAGACCAAAACCAGAGCCAGAGCCAGACAGAGCTTGTGGTAGCCCTACAGGTATGATGGCAGCCATAAATGCTTAGCCATCTATGGATAAAAAAAATATAATATTAATGCACAACAAAGTCTTAAAAATCAAAGTATTTATAATAATCATACTTGTACACACTTATGTTACTTACACTTATACACTTATGTTTCTTATGTGTACAATAAAGTATTAATCTATCTATCTATCTATGTTTCATATATTTATCATAGGCAGGGTCCGTACGATACCTACTTACACCTAAGAACTATGTATGTACAAACAAAATTATGTGTAAAGAGTATTGAGTCTAGTGTTGCAAGCAAAAACGCGGACAGGCCACTATTCTTACAAACCTAAAATTTCCCAACTTCTGAGAATAAAAAGTTCATAAGTAGAGTTCAATTAGTTTGAGAAATCACCGGAATCTCGGGAGTTTTCAAACTGAAGGTGCAACTTCCGAACTTTTCAGAAAGTATTATAAAATGCAGTTTTTCCAGTTACGCTATTTTCTTCACCGTCCATGGAAATATTATTTTAACGAACTGAAGATTTTGTTTGAAAAAGTATTACTAGCATAAAAATGCAGTCTTGGATGCTCCCAATCATTCTTAGTTTGGAACAAATTCTTTATTCAGAAAAGCAAATGGCAAAAACGGAACCCTTATAGATTCGTCATGTCTGTCTGCCATACAGTTTCGGAGAAACATGTCACAGCCATGTTTCTCCGAAACTGTAAGAGCTAGACTGATGAAAATTGGCGAGTAGATGTTTTCTGTGAACCGCATTAAGATTTTTAGACAAAAGTAGAAAAAAAAATTTGGGGGGTTCCCCATACTTGAAACTGAAACTTAAAAATTTTTTTTTCATCAAATCCATACGTGTGGGTATCTATGAATAGGTCTTTAAAAATGATGTTGAGGTTTATGATATATTTTTTTTCTAAACTGAATAGTTTGTGCGAGATAATTATAATTGCAGTTAAGTTCCAGTGTGGTGCCACTCCAACTTATTGAGACGTAGGCAATACAAGAGCAAATGGTGGAGCTTATCCGCAAATCATTTCTAACCATGGTGCATGTAGCCAAGTAAATAGCAAACATTTTAGAGAAAAGTACCAAATAGCATGTATGAAGAATGTTACGAGAATAAATTTATGAGCTTCCTTTTTCGTAACTAGTGGTGAATGAGGACATAAAACACGGTAAAAAAAGATCTTTCTACGTAGCTGGTTACAAAACTCTGTTACGTACAACCAGTAAAGGATCCAGTCCTTCTTTCTAACCCAGTTACGAAAAAAGAACTGTAAAACAGAACATTTTTATTAGCTAGTAACCCGGTTATGAACTATGAAAAAAAATCCTTCTTCCTACCCATGGTTACGAAACCTGGGTTAGGAACCCAAGGGAATTTATTGGATAGGGGATTAAGATAACGCAAGTAAATACGAAATAAAACGCTTGTTCTTGTAACTAAAGAAAGATAAAAGTCGAGTAAAAATAATAACTGTGATACTAATATTGTAGAAAACTAACTAACTTCACTTAATTAAAACTTATATTAAAGTTTCTCTGATAATAAAGCTGAGAAGTCTTCTTGCCTTTCTTAAGTAAGTAAAGAAAGTATTAGACTTTACTCACTTCATAATATCAAATTATATGTTTACAATATTTCAATTACCCTTTGAAAGTTGAGAAAGTAAATTAAACCATTCATAGTCAAATAGACAAAAGAAAAGTGTTTATTGCCATTACCATCAAATAGAAACAATGGCAAAACAAAAAAATATGTTTTATTAATTTTTAGATGACTTCGAATAAAAAAGGAGGTTCTCATTTCTGTTGTATTTTTTATGCTTTTTTTCGGATAATTTCGTAATGTATAAGGGGATTTCAAGAAAACTTTTTTATGAAGTTTTGGAAATTTCATCAAAATAGGTTCAGTTTGGCCATGAAGTCGGTTTTTCAGAGTTTTAAGAGTATAAACACTAATCTTCTTCTTATCGTGTCACTAATTCTTTCGGTGCGCCTCAACGAGGCTCCTTTCGTATTATTATTTTGTGTGTGTTCTTTGTGTACTAAAACGTATGTAGCTTTTTAAACATTTCGTTGTAATATATAGGTTTTCCAAAACTTAAAAGAAAAAATGTAATAAGTAATTTTATAGATAAATTGATACTAGCAGTATGAATGGTGCCCGAGCTTCGCTCGGTATTTTTTTTGGTAAACTGTTGTTGTGAATTATATATAAATACGAATTACTTACATACTGATTAAATATTAATATTTTTCGATCTTACCGACATAATAATAAACTCCACTACTCGTCAATAGATGGCGTTCTCTGTCCCACTAACTCATGACTTAATCAACAGATGGCGCTAGGAGTTATGATTTTATGATAAAGTTGATTATTTACTTTACGATTAAGGGGACACTTTCTAAAAATGAATCCTAGCTAGATCGTTTTATCGTCCCCGAAAACCCCTGTATACTTAATTTCATGAAAATCGTTGGCTCAGTTTCCGAGATCCTAAATATATATATATACAAGATTTTCTCGTTTAAAGGTATAAGATATTAACTGTGTGTTTATTTTTAGTTTAGTATTTACGTAAGCCCTCATCTTATTATGTGCAATTGTGCACTACCCAGCCTATCTCCCTATTACCCAAAGGTTAGCTGGTAGATAATGCTATCTAGCATTAAGTTCGCCTGTGTACAGTAATTTTTTAATTTTGTGCAATAAAGAATTTTCTATCTATCTATCTAAGATAAAAGTAATTATTACTTATTATTATTACTTATTGCTTATAATTATTACTTATTATTATTACTTATTATTATTGATTATTATTACTGTAGCTACGCTAATAAAAGATTTGTATTAAGCATTTGACTAGCCAGATTAATTTGGGCCGTCTTCAAGAATTAATCGTTATCGTCCTGGGAAATTATAAAAAGGACCCAAAATAAAGCTTGTTGGAGTTTGTTCGGCGAATCCAATTTTTGCGCAAATTTTTTAGACGAACGTACGAACCTAACTTTTTAACCGACTTCCAATCAAAAAGGAGGAGTTTCTCAATTCGGTTGTATTTTTTTTGTTTTTTTTTTTATGTTTGTTACCGCATAACTTCGTCATTTGTGAGCCGATTTGAAAAAATATTTTTTTATCTGAAAGGTACTGCTTCCAGATTGGTCCCATTCTAATTTTATTAAAATCAGTGTTGCCATTTTTTTTAAATATTTTTTTGATGTTTGTAACTGCATGCCTCCGTCATTTATGAACCGATTTAGAAAATTATTTATTTATTTGGAAGGTTGTTTTTACGTCCAGATTGTCCCAAACAAATTTCATTAAAATCGGTTTAGCCGTTTGGCAATGAAGTCGGTTTCTCAAGGTTTTTAAACTTATAATTATTATTTATTTAAACTTATAATTATTTTCACAAAGAAACTTACAATTAAACAAGTCTAATTTACAAAATGTACAGAATACACAAGAAACAGTTGAGCTATCTTTAGACCGTTACAAACGATCTAGAGATAGCTCAACTGATCCATCAGTACAAGACGGAAGCGTCCCCAAGACGCTGGCGGCATTGCCACGCTGAATAGCAATGCTACTGCGCTGCAAAATAAAATAAATTTAACTTTAATTTCCTACGAGAAGACCCACCAAAGTGAAAACAGATGATATTAAAATAGTTTCAGGCAGAGTTCAGTTTAAAAATATTATTTCTAGGTGAATTTATGAAGTTTTGAATGTAGACGTGGGGAAAGTTTTAATAAGGTATTTACTCTGTGCCTTGATTGAATAAGGTTTCCTAAGCTACAGGTTCTATGCAAAAACAATGTTTTAGGCCCGTATTTCAGTGCTTTAGTCTGAGTTAAGCATACAATTTAATAATTAGAATAATTTCTTTGGCAACCCAAAACATTTTTTGGTGTTATTTTTATTTTTGTTGTGTAATTTTGATAATAAAATAATGTTAATAAAAGTTTATAAAAAAAATAGGACAAAGAGCAACAGACGGTGGTATTTTAACATTAACATTACATAAGGTCTTCTCGCAAAGTGTGAGCAGTTGAAATGAAAGTATGTTAAGTGAATCCCGATCTAAAAAAATATGGTTTTGAAGAAAAACATCACCATTTTCTTCAAAGCCGACTGACTTATCTGTTGACTGACTTGCTTGACCAAAAAGCTATTTTATTTATGTATATAATATTATATCCTTACGTTACGTTACGTTTTCCTTACGTTAGCAAAATTGACCGAATGGAAATGCTATTATAAAGAAGAAGAAGAGAAAGACTTAATCTAGGGATGTTATCATTTACTGTGTTAAAAGTGGCATTAGGTAGGTGTTTTGCGAAAGTGAATGAAGATTACAAACTACTTTACTGCTTTTGTACAATTCAAAATAGATCCCTTTCAAGAAGCTTTCAAAACCAGAATAATTTAGTATTTAAGGCAGCATTGAAACAAACAAAAACATCCGTGAAATCATGCTCAAGTACCCATTGAAATTTAAATGAGCTCATAATATTTAAATGATCATGAACTGCTAAGTAACGCCTAGCGTACATCTAGAACGCCTGCAATGGCGATCAGTGTATTTATATTAAGCCATTTTATTCCGAAGACAATTTTTCGTCACATACATAATAATAATTATTAATTCAAATTTATTTATTTATTATTTTATTTAGTTTCTCTTTATATTATGGTTATTTGATTAAATTTTGTTAATTATTTATTATTATGATTATATTTGTATTAAGTCTTAGGACGTCCACTTTAGGGCAAACACACACTTATGGATTTTTCTAAAGATTCTACGTTTTGCCAAAGTGTTCCAGAATAGAATGCTCTTAAACGTTCTAGAATGTCTGAAATACCTAAGCAACACGAGCTTCGCTGTTAATATACCTCTTTTTGAGATAAATCTACTTTTACTTCGAAGCTTTCCGAGCGTAGCTTTTTCTATACCATAGACATAGTCAAGCATAGACGTATGAATTATTCATGCCACAGAACGTATTTATATTTCCCATAAAAAGCTTCAACGGTATAGGTAAATGGCTCACCGGCCTGCAAAATTTATTTTATTTTTTGTACAACTAGCTGATGGAACAAGAATATTGGCCCGCCTGATGTTAAGTGGTAACCATCGCCTATTACAACTCGCCTCGTAGGTCACGCACAGACCTGCCCTACGATGCCCTGCCCTGCGTCTATCAACGTGAGGCATGCAAGGCCCGGTGAAATTACTGGCACGGGAGACTGAACATCTAGTCTCCCGTGCCAGTAATTTCACCGGCCCTTCAAAATGCAAAAGAAACACAGTAGGTAATGCTGCTTCACGTCAGAAATAGGCATGATGGTAGAACGCACCCAGACGAGATACACACAAAGAGATCTTCTACTTTACATAACATTTGTTTATTCATCATCATCATCAGCCTGAAGAAGTCCACTGCTGGACATAGGCCTCCCCTACACATTTCCAGGAAGAACGATTCTGAGCCCTTTCTATCCATCGACTTCGAAGTTCAAAGTTCAAGTGTTTGTGCAATAAAAAGTCAAGAATAAATAAAATAGGCATAGTGTAACTTTTGACGCTGACTGTACCCCATGAACCGTAACTGGGTATAATGCTAGTCTAAGCGTTAATTATTCTTAAGTAAGTTCGTAGGTAGCGCCTACGCTCACAATATGAGAATGCAAACATCTGAGCAAAGATGTACTAACAAACTTTCAATACAGGTAACGGTACTGAACCTGGCACATGTTACAGCTGTAAAAACAATACTAATTTCTAAAATGTCTAATACCATGTTCTGGGTTTGAACAAAGTTCTTTAATCAAAAATGTTCGCCTAGGATACTGTACTAAAGGCTTGCGCACACCTAAGGCCGCTGGCGTCGACGATCAGGGAAACGCTGTCAAAGTTGACAGCGATATTTGACAGCGTTTCACTGATCGCTACCGCCAGCGAACTAGGTGTGCGCAGGCCTTAATTGATTCGCAAAACAGTGATGTTCACTTATTTTGTTACTTTTCTCTTATCTTCAATGAAAAAATAGTCTACATTATAAAAAACTAATAGTCCAGCATTAAATTTGATTCTGGGAACTTAAAGCACGGGCGGTAGAGCGCAATTAAGGTTATCCATAATTGTACCAAACATACATTATAAATTGCACTTTATTTCCATGCATTTTGTCCATCCGTGGCGTGACCGCGCCAGGCGCCATTTGTGTGTGACGCTGGAAAATTTATCTGCTTTTCTAACTTAACACTTGTGCCAGATTGATAGCCGTTAGGTGTAAGTTTGAAAACGCTGAAGTTTGTTGGCGAGAACCTTGTTAGCAACGGAAGATTTACTCACATAATTAAGTATAAGATTAGGTAAGTATTCATATATCTTTGAAAAGTTGAAAAGAAAAATATTTACTTTACTTATTTTATCAATCTCTGTTGTATATTCTTATAGTGATGATGAAAAAAAAAACGGTAGGAACCGAGCCGTAGTTTGTTGCCTGTTCTTCTAGGCTTGGTCGCGTGGAACTGGCACCTAGACTCACCTAGCTTTAAGATGTTTCAAAGTGATTCTTGTAATTGAACTGAATAAAGACAATTTTGATTAATTAATTAAATAAATAAATAAATAAATTGATTTGATTTGATCCTTGTTATCACAAGCCATTGCATGATGTTTTTTTATATTGATTTGTTTCACTACGGGATAGAATCACCAAGTACCTACTTGTTGTCGAACCTTGGTTCTACTACCAATGGTAGAAACCCGTAGTAGAACCAAGGTCACCGACAGTAGTAGCTCGTAATGTCGTCTTCGTTATTTCAGAGGAAGCTGAGAGCAATACTAGCTAACAAATGTAATTACACAGTAAATAAATTTATGACGGACGACTTACTGACAAACATTACAATTAGTTAATTTACTTGTAATAATAATAATTATTTTTTATCACATTTAAGACAATGTTAGACAAAACTTTTTGTTAGTTTTTAAGTAACATTGGTAATCAAAATTTTCCATTAACAACCCTGTACCTGTCATTCTGAAAATAAATCCACTTTCACTTTGACTTTGTCGAAGTGCTAATCTAAGTAAAAGTAGTCTCTCCTTGTATTACTAGTTCTTTCAAACCAGTGGGGTGGAAGGTTTTTGCGTCTGCCACAAAGAGTCTCTTTTCGTCCACTTAGAAGTAAGTAGTACTGAGTCAAACAAACATTCATATTAGTTTGAATCATTGGCTTGCAGCTGTTTTTATGTCTTTCTAGTTTATTTTTGTTAAAGCTTTAAAAAGCAAAGGCGTGAACAGCGTTTATAACTAGAAAACATACCACAAAGAGTTCCAATAACCAAAGAGAAGCCTTCCGTACTTTTCCGTATAATCACGCCAACACTGTGTAGGTATAAAGCACTGGTTAGAATAGAACTTACCAGTTATTACCGGATTTTACCTACCGAGTTTTATTTGCCGATAGTTTTTTATTTACCGGTTTTTATTTAACAATAACGCAACGAACTATGGAGAGAGCTATGCTGGGAGTTTCACTACGTGATAGAATCAGAAATGAGGATCCGTAGAAAAGCCAAGGTCACCGACATAGCTCGAAGAATTAGTAAGTTGAAGTGGCAATGGGCAGGCCATTAAAGCTCGAAGAACCGACAACCGTTGGGGAATAAAGGTTCTTGAATGGCGACCACGAACCGGAAGACGAAGCGTAGGGCGCCCATCCACCAGATGGACCGACGACATTGTTAAGATTGCGGGTAGTCGATGGATGGAAAGGGCTCAGAATCGTTCTTCCTGGAAATGTGTAGGGGAGGTCCTCTGTCCAGCAGTGGACTTCTTCAAGCTATTAATGGTGATGATGATGATGATTTAACAATTTTCTACTGGCTTTTACAAACTTGTTTTCTTACTTGCTCTTATAATATTATGCACGGATGAAAGCTACTAAAAATGAAAACGAATAGCAACTTCAAGTAATGTTTTGGGTAGCTGATTTGTAAAACCGACAAACCGTGAAGTGGCAGTTTTAGCTATCCTTGTGTGTAATTTTGCTTTGCTCTGTCATATTTTGGGTATTAAAATACTTAGACCATTTAAATAGCACATCCAGCTTTCAATATTCATAGTCCTACCTTCGGCAAAGTTTGTATTTTGAGCTTGAGGGTAAATATTCCAAGATTTTGCTCAAATTTCTAGGTAAACCTTTGATAAATACTTATTTAACTTACAGAATGCTGAGTGGAATATTCAAGGTTAGGTTATTTAATTATTAAGTCGTTTGAAAATCTTTAGGGAGCTAGCTCAGCCTGTTTGAAGTATTTAGTTTAAATCAAAATGTTCTTCTTCTTATAAAATAAATACACGAATACGAATAAATACAATAATTTATTTGCGAAATATCTTATACCCTTAAACGAGAAAATCTTGTATATATATATATTTAGGATCTCGGAAACGGCGCCAACAATTTTCATGAAATAAAGTATACAGAAGGTTTCGGGGGCGATAAATTGATCTAGCTAGGATTCATTTTTAGAAAAAGACGAGAAATTGGTGTTTTGCAATAATCAAACATAAACTCAATATACGACTGTTTCTGCCATCTATTGGCGATTGTGAGCAACTAACTGCAAGGTATTCCAGCAGATGGCGTTGTTAACTTAAAATAAGCCACTATAGATACGACTCTTCCTGACATCTATTGGCGAATAATAATACTATTTTTTATAACCCCGAGCGAAGCTCGGTCATACCAGCTCGTACAGTATAAATTACAGGATGGTACAAATTAGGTATGTTCATCCATGACACTTACTAAATATATAAAAGTCAGTAAATATGCAAATGGGATAAAATGTCAGCGCAATATATAATTAAAATTATAGTCAAATTTATCACACAAATCCTCCCTAACACTATAGTATGCCTTTTAACTATAAAACTTATTTAACATCATCTTATTCATATAAAGGGCGTCCCACAATTACGCTACATGGAGGGAGAGTACCTTTAATATTGTAGATGGAACATCTTACTGAATAATTATAAGTTTAAAAAACTAGAGAAACCGACTTCATTGCCAAACGGCTAAACCGATTTTAATGAAATTTGTTTGGGACAATCTGGGCGTCAGAATAACCTTCCAAATAAACAAATAATTTTCTAAATCGGTTCATAAATGTCGGAGGCATGCAGTTACAAACATTAAAAAAATTATTTAAAAAAAAATGGCAACAATGATTTTAATAAAATTAAAACGGGACCAATCTGGAAGCAGTACCTATCAGATAAAAAAATAATTTCAAATCGGCTCACAAATGACGAAGTTATGCGGTACCTAACAAACATAAAAAAAAAATACAACCGAATTGAGAACCTCCTCCTTTTTGATTGGAAGTCGGTTAAAAACACATTATTTGAATTTAAAAAACAATTTAAAACAAAAAATAATTTAAACTATAAATCTTTGTGTAAAGCACACGATTGTATCGTACCCCGAACACTATTCTGCAACAAAGAAAGCCTACAAAGGTCGTAGCTCCGTATATACGAAGCACCTTTGAGTAGCAACAGTAGGCCTACCACAACCTCTATCTGGCTCTGTCTCTGGCTCTGGTTTAGAGTCTGCGTGTGCATGAGTGCTCATCACCAGTGTATTATATTGTGTTTGTGACGTTTTGACGTAGGATTTATTTCGTCAACACTCACATAGACTCAAAACCAGAGCCAGAGACAGAGCCAGACAGAGCTCGTGGTAGACCTACAGATGTATGTTCCTACGGGGCACTGCAAACCGTTTATTTATGTTCCAGCAGAATGAACACAGGTGGTATGAAAACATGTGCTTTTAATTTTATTTCATAAACGTATACTATGATGTTGTAAAATATTGTTTTTACTATTTTCTTTTATGCTCTGAAATTGCTCATTTTATAGTTGAACGAAATAAGATTTTGCTCAACGAATAAGCGTTGTCGGTAGGGTGATTCAAAAATCTGCCAATTGGCCTAATAGACGAAAAAATTTTTTTTTTATGGAGCCGGATGGTCTAGAAGACACCTATTCACTCTTGCCTTGAAGAGGCCCAGATTGTAGTTGTCAGGAAAAACAGCCGTTGGCAATGAGTTCCATTCCCTGGAGGTTCGCATAATGAAGGTGGAACCAAAACGCTTAGTGTGAAACTTTGTGATGTCCAAAACAAATTGATTTAGCATTAATTATTATTTTATTTTATACAAAAATCTTTAGGGGAAAACAATTGTTTCTCCTTTATTTACCACAAACCTGTGCTACATTAACCTTATATTACGAGTTGTAAACTAAAACAGTCACGTCCACACTCAAAGGTCTCTGGGAATGAAGTTAAATGGGTTTATGCAAAACCGCTATTTGTACCCATATCACAGAAAATAATAGTTCTTACTTAGTTATTTAGTGTCTCCTTGAAATGTGACAGGTTTAAAGTGCCTAGATTTGAACACTAGACCTTTAACCCTACAGTCGTCGAGAGGATTACATATGAAATCCACTCGTGCGAAATTTTAGATTTTAGAAAAAGTTGACTCGCTAGTCTTTTGATACTTTATGTACTTTAAGTAGGATAATTGACGGATGTAATTAGTGCAGCACGTGCATTAGTCGTGCACGGTTAGCGTAACAGAGGCGTCGCAAAGTCTGTGGACTACACCACTACAACCGCATCCCGCACCACTATCGCAGTGGTCACGCGTGGTATCCGCTCGACCACTGACGTTACTTTTAAGGTACTGACAGACGTGCTCAAAAAAAACATGCTAATAAGCTTGTTTAAAATTAGCATGCTCTGCAAACTGTTCACATTTGCCAGAAATAAGCATGCTTGTTTTAAAGCATACTTCTAAATAGGCAAACATGATAATAAACAAACATGTTCAGACGTGCTCGGATCACGCCCCCCCCTATCCGCGCCTCAGGTAGCAGGTAGCTCTAAGGTCCAATTTCACCGCTAAACGCGTTTAACTAAACTCGTTTATAATTATGTACGTACACAAAAGAAATGCAACGACATTGACAGGTCTTTAAGCGCGTTTAGAGAAAAATGTACCAACTGAATGCATAAGCGAGTTTAAACGTCAGTAGAACGCGTTTAATTTCAACGGTGAAATTGGACCTTAATAAGCATGCTCATTACTTTACACACGTGCTACTAACGAGCACTTGCTCAATAAAAGCATGCTTTTGTGCTAGTAATGAGCACGTATGTCCGTACCTTTACTCGCGCGACTACTGCAGGGTTAAAGGGAAACTGAAAGTGTTATGTAAATTGAAATCTGTCTCTGAATGGCCTCTCTTCTCAATTGGTATTCACTACCAAAAAAATCGGAAAGTCAATCGAGTTACAACACACAGAATACAGTATGGAAAGTACACTAGCTCTGCCTTGCACCATCGTGGGTTCGATCCTCACCGCTAACAAATATTTGTGTGGTGAATGCAGGTGTTTTTTCTCTGTCTGGGTAAATTGTATTCTAAGTATGTATTTATTTATGTAATATGATGGCTATCTGTCAGCTATCTGGTTGCCATAGTACAAGCTTCATATTTATTTAAATATTTACCTTTATTTTATTTCAATTACTTGCTGATGCGAAATATAACTTGATAACATCAAAAACAAATAGGTATTTGAGATTAAACTTCAACAAAATGACTAAACAACAACAAACTCCTTCTACTAATTGGGACTGAACCTTATTTCAAGTGGCATTTAAAAAAATAGTTTTTGACAGGTTACCTAAAATACCTTCAAATATTATTCTTATTGAAATCGAATGTACTAGAAAGTTTATAGTTTGTTACTATCACAGCACTGCAATGATAATAGGGAATGATAACAAGTCATGTTGGCCTAGCAATTAGCATAGGCAAAAAAGGGTCCCGAAAACATCCAACAGCTCTAAAAAAACAGTTCGTTATTTGAATTCGTTCGAAGTTTGACATAGCAAGTTCATATTTGCACAACCAAGTTGGATTTGCTCTTATTGACAATGCCACTTTGTGTGACGGTCAAATAAACCTAAAATAGATTAAAAACAGTAGGCAATCTTCGAAGTGGACATGTCATGTTCAAATTGTCCAAGCTTATAATGAAATACTGTCTTAAGATATTAGTATTATTAATATAACCCCATAAAATGGCAATAATTTATCCATTACCTTTTGACAGATATAATTTTTTTTTTGATTGTGGCTATCTCTACCAAATGTTCACCTGCCAAATGCGACTGCCTAACTTACCATTTCTGCAAATAAAATTTGTAGTCTCCACGCCTATTAGAAAGTGCGAAATATCTCTTAATGCGTTTAATGCCATTCCCTTGTTACAAAGAGGCTTTTTAAGTTCTTTTCCTCTTTACTGCTAAAGTTTTCATATAAAAGGACAACCTCTTTAGTGGAACTCCTTAAACAGGAAACCGTCGTTAGGAAAAGCCTTACGCTTAAGCAAAAATAAAAAGATTAAAGGTGGCTTCCAGGCGCGATAGAATCCTTTCGCCACACTGGTTCAAAAGAACTAGTGACATGAAAAAAAAATCACCGTAGACATCTAATATTTGTACTGTCGATTTTTGAGCATAGATTATAGATGATACATCTCCGGGTTCTTTCATCTGCGGTAAATGCGGGCGTGCCTGCCACTCTCGTATCGGTCTTCATAGCCATGAACGGAAGTGTTCTACTTCTGGTTCATGTGCAATAACCTGACTGACGCCACCTAAATCATCTGTAATAGATGGTACAGGCCAATGATGATGATGATGATAGTAAGTTAGTAGATTGAACAAAAGAATACAACAAAAGAATATGAAATAGGTAGGTATTAAAAAAAATACTAAAACTATACCGAAGTAAAATGTGCGGTCTTATCGTTATGAAGATAGATAAGAACGTATTCAGAAAGATTCAGAATGACAAAATCGACTCATGAAAAAATACAAGGCGATCCAGTACTATGTCACTGTCAATAAATATCGCACTCTCAAAATACAAGGCGATCCAGTACTATGTCACTGTCAATAAATATCGCACTCTCAAAATACAAGGCGATCCAGTACTATGTCACTGTCAATAAATATCGCACTCTCAAAATACAAGGCGATCCAGTACTATGTCACTGTCAATAAATATCGCACTCTCAAAATACAAGGCGATCCAGTACTATGTCACTGTCAATAAATATCGCACTCTCAAAATACAAGGCGATCCAGTACTATGTCACTGTCAATAAATATCGCACTCTCAAAATACAAGGCGATCCAGTACTATGTCACTGTCAATAAATATCGCACTCTCAAAATACAAGGCGATCCAGTACTATGTCACTGTCAATAAATATCGCACTCTCAAAATACAAGGCGATCCAGTACTATGTCACTGTCAATAAATATCGCACTCTCAAAATACAAGGCGATCCAGTACTATGTCACTGTCAATAAATATCGCACTCTCAAAATACAAGGCGATCCAGTACTATGTCACTGTCAATAAATATCGCACTCTCAAAATACAAGGCGATCCAGTACTATGTCACTGTCAATAAATATCGCACTCTCAAAATACAAGGCGATCCAGTACTATGTCACTGTCAATAAATATCGCACTCTCAAAATACAAGGCGATCCAGTACTATGTCACTGTCAATAAATATCGCACTCTCAAAATACAAGGCGATCCAGTACTATGTCACTGTCAATAAATATCGCACTCTCAAAATACAAGGCGATCCAGTACTATGTCACTGTCAATAAATATCGCACTCTCAAAATACAAGGCGATCCAGTACTATGTCACTGTCAATAAATATCGCACTCTCAAAATACAAGGCGATCCAGTACTATGTCACTGTCAATAAATATCGCACTCTCAAAATTCTCAGCATTGTGTTTTTTATTTTATTTTATTTATTAAAATTCACAAAATAGATTACAATCAAATAGGCACTTATTAATCATAAAGTTCATTACATTCATAAAGATTTGTAATCAAAACATGTGAATATGACATCATTAAATAATGCATGCGTAAAACTTTAATTTTCCCTAAAACTAGAAACTGTTCGGATGTATGCAAAACCTTAAGTTGAAACCGATATCCATCGCGATCTAAAATCACAGCTGATCATCTAGATGTCCGATCAGCTACAATGATGATGCGCAAGGCTTGATGACGCCTTGAGTCACAAATCCACTTGTGTAGCCGAGTATACCCACGCACGGGAAAAATAAAGTTTTTCCAAACTCGCTCCAAAACAACTTTGGAAATCCTTTTCAATATTAAAGGGATGTTTTTAAATTATAAAGTACCATTCATTAAAATAAGACAATAGGTACGTTTTGGTAGAAAGTTTGACGGCGAGGTTTTGCCGTTTAGCTTTTTAGGCTTCCTCAAGTTTTGTGGTTTTGTAATTGGAGTTTGGAAAAATGAGTTATTTTAAACTTTTGCTTTTATTCAGATTTATATTTCTTTTTTCACAGAATTTAAATTGGAATGAGAAATTGAATAATTTTGTAATTTTTTCATGAATATTCTAAAGATGACTTGATGGACACTGGGCAAAAAATCATTATCATTAGTGCCCTTAATGGGCGGTTATTTAACAACCGGGCAACCAGAGGCACCTAGGCAATTTTTGCCACCTAGCATGAGGTGGCAAAAACTAAACAGATTTATTCCACCAGCAATTTTATGGAAATTTTGTGGTTGGAAACTAAACAGATTTATTCCACCAGCAATTTTATGGAAATTCACCCAAACAAACTAGCTAGACATTAGATGGAGAAGACCCCTGCTTTCAAAAGTAAGACGTGAGCCCCTCAAGACCTTAGCCCATAAAAGAACAGAGATAATATAATGGAAGCCCAAGGGCTCAATTCTAGACCAGTGACTTTTTTGTCACGGTAGATATTATAACACAAGAACTGTCAGTTTCTTTAGTGAATTTGACGTGAGATTTCTGTCACGTTTTTGACAGAAATCTCACGATTTAAGACTTGTGACGATTTGTTCCCCCATCCCTATTCTATCATCGGACCAAGTTTTATCATGCGCACTTGATGTGCGGGCAGATTTTTCCGCAAGTAGGCCGCTGGTGGGCCCTTTTTGCGTGACCCTTGACGCGTGTAGCTCGAACTTTTTTAGGTTCTACAACACGCCGGTTTCCTCACGATGTTTTCCTTCACCGTTTTGAGAGTACTGGCATAGTGCACATAAATTTTTCGACAGAAAAACTCATTGGTACACGAGTGGATTTGAACCCGCGACCTTCGGATCGGAAGGCGGGGCCACTACCACTAGACCACCAGTGCTCTCTATCATTGGACCACTAGACGCACGGAAATGCGACATTCATACATTCGTTGATGTTCCAACTGTTCGCACCAAGCGCTTTGCTTCAACTTTTATGTTGCAGACAGCCAAGGAGTGGAATTCCTTGCCGGCGTCTGTTTTTCCAAGCGCTTATAACTTGGATGTTTTTATAACGCTTTTATTAGTTTCACCTGTATGTATGTATGTATGTATGTATGTATGTATGTAACCGACCCCTTTGAGCTCGATTTTGTCCTACTTTGAACGATCAGATTTGATTCAAACTTTGCACACCTGTCAAAGGTCGATGACAATGCAATAATATGAAAAAAAAAATAAAAAAAATGAAAAAAAAATTGAAAAAATAAAAAAAAAACCTACTTTGAACGATCCGATTTGATTCAAACTTTGCACACCTGTCAAAGGTCGATGACAATGCAATAATATGAAAAAAAAATAAAAAAAAATGAAAAAAAATTTAAAAAATAAAAAAAAACCTACTTTGAACGATCAGATTTGATTCAAACTTTGCACACCTGTCAAAGGTCGATCAAAGGTCGACAATGCAATAATATGAAAAAAAAAATACTAAAAAGTAAAAAATAAATTAAAGTTTAAAAAACTAAAAAAAACGCTTTTATAACTAATTGAACTAAAAAGTTAAAAATAAAACTGTAATAATCAATTGAAAAATTTATATTATTGTACAAAAAGCGTGGGGGGCTTGATTTTGATTGTTGTAAATATTTTATCAATAGTTTATTATATCTGAAGTTATTATAAAAAGCACCCCACAATTTTTGTACAATAATATAAATTTTTCAATTGATTATTACAGTTTTATTTTTAACTTTTTAGTTCAATTAGTTATAAAAGCGTTTTTTTTAGTTTTTTAAACTATAATTTATTAAGAGTAGAGTGAACCGGTATCTTCTAGGTAAGCGTGTTACACCCACCACATCATCACTTAACAGCAGGTGAGATTGCGGTCAAACGCAAGCTCATATTACGTAAAAAAAAAGAATTATAGAGAGAGCTCGCACGGGGAAGATTTTAAAAATCAGACGAATTTTTAAAAAAACATCTCCAAGACGATTTAAGAAAATTGATCCCTATTGACCTCTATTTACATAATAATGTTTTAGGATCGTCAGCATTTATAGAGATAAAAATCTATCAGTAGCAAAAGCACTTTATATTCATGTCCATCTATTTGCGTCCAAGAGTCGATTTACATAGGTTTGTATGGTCCGACAATTCTGCCCGGAGGCGCTCACTAAGGCGGTCAGTCTAAATTTCTGAAATATTATGCGATGCTCACAGTCGTGTCAAAACAGCTGGCTTCTTCTACAATGACCTACTTGCAATCAACATGCCAAAGAAATAACCGGATATTAGCCTTTCATGTATATTATATGTACACCCAGGTATATTCCGCGGACTTTGCCACTGTTGGTGATCCATCTAATATAGGATCTTAGTTTGGTATGGTCTAACCACATAACACAATTACTGGTCTAACCCCTTCATTTATAATGCCGGACACTTTATAGCGGCTGGCTAATAGTCTCTTGCCACTGTCACTTTCACATAAACAATTCTGTTTTCTGTCTGCTATGCTAAATGACTGCTATAGAACCAGTATGTAAGTTGGTAGCTGTAGCACCAACTTACACACACACACCCACCAGAACTCTTCGTATTGTGTTATTAACACTGTATTTTTTACTTTTTTATTGTTAGTTTTATGTCTTGTCGTGTACAGTTTGTATAAATAAACGATTTTCTTTCTTTCTTTCTTTCACCAGCCCACGATGATGACCATGGCAAAACCATGTTATTATAATGGAAGGCATATAATATCTCTAGTAGTTGAAATACCACAAAATAAATCAAGCACGTCATGTGCATGTATCAAGTGCACGGACATAGTGCACCTCAAATTTTTTAATCGCACTGGTTTGAAAGGACAAAGAAGTAGTGGAAATAAGAAGAAAATTTAATATTTGTCATTTTGGCACATCACGACGAAGAGTCATGCTGTTGTCCGAGTCCTATATTTCAGTTTCTGGCAGGCCTTATACACTCCATTAGGGTCTGATTTATAGCTCTCTACTAAAAGGGTCCCTCAAGGAACCATCCTCGGCCCCTCTTTGTATATCACTCACATTAGCTGTATGGAAATTCCGACGTATAATGTTAGTTTTGTGGCTAATGTTATTTTTGTGCCGACATTATTTAGATGTTATAAATATTATATATGTTCTTGTCTTGGCACGAAACCGCCATGACAGATTATGAGGGTGTTTTCTGGGGTAACTCGACTGTTATAAAAACAACTAAATACCAAGCTTAGTCCCAATTTAGTAGTAGAAGTCTAGGCAAGTACTACCACCATGCCTTTTTCTGTCGTGAAACAGTATTGCTGTGTTTCGATTTGAAGGGTGTGGGTGCCGGTGAAATTGCTGGCACGTGAGGCTGAACATCTGTATGCCTCAAGTTGATGGACGCAAGGTAGTGCATCGTAGGGCACGTTTCTCGCGTACGGCTACGAGGGAATGCCTTTTTTATGGGTGATGGTTACCACTTAACATCAGGTGAGCCATATGCTTGTTCCATCAACTTGAGGCTTACAGATGTTTCGCCTCACGTGCCAGTAATTACACCGGCACCCATGCCCTTCAAACCGAAACACAGCGATGTTGCTTCACGGCAGAAATAGGCATGTTAGTAGTACTTCCCCGGACGAGCCCTTCACAAGGAGCTCTACTACTACTACTATTAGGTGGGGTGGCGTCACCTGCTCAACATGAGGTGGACAAACGGTTCTATCATCATTAATTCTTGATCGTTAGCTATTGACGTCGTAGCAGCTTTTTATTAAAATTTGGTGTCATTTTACTTAAAATGTTTCAAAAAATTCTAGTTCATTAAAATTGACAGGTCGACGTTTTGTCCTTTATAATTGCTGTCAAATGTTGTCAGAAATTTAAAAATACCTCGATATTTTTTGACTATACACGGTCAGCAAACCTTAAATACGACTAACGACTGGTCTCTCAGCTCAGTTGGTAGCTAGTAGCTCTGGATTCTGGGCCGTGGGTTCAATCCCCACCTGATGGAGATTCTACCTACATAATTATATACAAAAAAATATCAGTATTATATCAGCTATTTGCTTCCCATAGTATAAGCTCTGCTTAATTTGGGGTTAGATAGTGTTATGTGGATTGTCCACAATATTATTTATTTGTTTTTATTCGAAAACAAGAAAATAGAGTTAATTTTACAGCGAGAACCATTTACGATGATATAGGTAGGTATTACTGAAATGTTACAGAGTATTCTCTAAAAATATTCAAATCTCGTTCTACGTCATAATTTTTAAAAGTTTCCCCTGTGCGTTAAAAGCCTTTATACATCCACACGGCCGGTTATTTGACACGGACTGCTCCTGAGATCTAATTTAATCTAATATTATATAAAATTTGACGCTAGTTCTAAGAATATTTTTTTTTAAATTATTTGCTTATTTATTGTTACCAATTTATATTTTAAGACATTTCATTTCATTTCATTTTATTTTATTCCAGTAAGATACCATAGTACACTTGGAAATGTCAAAAAAAAAAAAAAACAATAATATTATAATAATAACAAACTATTACAAAAAATAGCATCGAAACTAATAACATTAGTACAAAACATTGTAAACCATACATTTATGGAGTGTTTAAATTATCAGCGAGTGCTTCTTCTTCATCAACATCTCATTCAACATCTTAATTAAATCGATTTTAGAAACTAATTATATTGAAAAACTGACATGCCTAGTATTACAGTCAAATTGTGATAATGTGGTAAATAAATGAACTAAAAAAAAGAACTATGTGGTCATTTAAGGTAATAAAAATTCTCGAATGGCCACCACGACCAGGAAGACAAAACGTGAGTTGCCCACATACTCGATGGACCGACGACATTGTTAAAATTGCGGCAATTCCCACTTCTTCTTCTTATCGTGTCACTGATTCTTTCGAACCAAGTGTGGTGAAAGGATTTAAGTGCGCCTCGAAGAGGGTCCTTTCGTGCACTTGACACATAATTCCCACTGATTTTCCAATTACCAAACACTATAATAAAATACATCCAAATTGAGAATTTTCTCCTTTTTTTTATTTGAACTGCCTTTTGCGGTTTACCCTCGGGGCTTTGACCTGGCGTCCTTCAAAAGGCAAGTCCTTGATAATGCAGGCGTCTATCCGCGACAGTGACTTCTCTCCATCAGGTGGCCCATCAGCTCGTCTGCCAGCTCTTCTTCTTCTTCTTCTTCCTGCCCTTATCCCACTTTATGTGGGGTCGGCACAACATGTCTTCTTCCTCCATTTCCCTCTGTCAGCCGTCATCTCTGCATTCACTCCTCTCTTATCCATGTCATTTTTCACACAGTTCATCCATGTTTTCCTTGGTCTACCTCTGCCCACATATCCATCCACATCCATACTCATTACTCTCCTAGTCACATGACTTTCATCCCTCCTCATGATATGCCCGTACCACGCCAACCTATTGCTCTTCAGTTTTTCTGTCACTGGCGCTACTTTCAAACTTCCCCTGATATACTCATTCCGTATCCTATCCATTCTTGTCACTCCACACATCCATCTCAACATTCGCATCTCTGCCACATGTACCTTTTTTTCATCCGTCCCTTTAGCTGCCCAACACTCAGATCCATACATTACGACAGGTCTAATGATCGTCTTGTACACTTTACCCTTAAGTTTCAAGGGAAGTCTTGGATCACACGTAGTTCCGGAGACCTGTCGCCATTTCATCCATCCCGCATTTATTTTTTCACGTCTCGGTCAATGTCGCCGTTGTTCTGAATCAATGAGCCGAGGTACCGGAAGTCGGAGCAGACTGGTAGGGATACACCATCCAAGGCAATTGGGATAAAATTGGATGGACCACCGAAGTCACAAAACAGATGCTCTGTTTTGGTTCTGCTGATCTTCAGTCCGACACTCTCCAATTTATCCCGCCATTTTCCCAGCCTGCTCTGGACCTCAAGCGCATCTTCTCCAACAAGAACAATGTCGTCGGCGAACAGCATACACCAGGGTGCCTCTTCCTGTATGTCTGATGTCAAAGCATCCATTACCAGGAGAAACAGATAAGGGCTTAAAGCCGACCCCTGGTGTAAGCCTACAGCCACATTGAACTTGCCGGTAACTCCAGCCTCGGACCAGACGTGTGTGCTCGCTCGACTGTACATAGCTCGAATGAGTTGTATGTACTTCTCAGGCACTCCCTTAACTTTCATAATCCACCACAGAACCTCCCGGGGCACTCGATCATACGCCTTTTCAAGATCCACGAACACCATATGCAAATTTTTGTGGACACGTCTGTATTTCTCACATAATTGACGAAGTGCAAATATGGCATCCGTGGTTCCACGCCCGGGCATGAACCCAAACTGGCTCTGTGATACCTCACTCTCTTCTCGCATTCGTCTCGCTACAACCTTTTCCCAAATCTTCATACTATGTGACATGAGCTTTATTCCTCTATAGTTGTTACAATCCTGTACATCACCCTTGTTTTTGTTCGTCTGCCAGCTATGGCATAAAAAAAAACTACGGTTAAAAATACAAATCTTTCCTCCTTATAAAATATTATTATAATAACTTTTTATTGATTTTATAGTGTTTATTACACTTATGGAAATCACCAAGATCTTTATAATGTTCCTAAGTAAAGAGCCGAGCGGGATTTCAACCCGCGACCGTCCCCTTGGTACGGGGCTGCGGTGACCGCTGCACCATCGGATTCTAATCACACTCGACGAATAACTCTTAGGGACTGTTCGGCACCAATGCGACCGTGGCTCCATCTACAGGTTTGACGTTACAGTCAACTACTTACCTTAACTTTTGAGACATTATAAAAATCGTTATTATAGTATTTGCAAAATAGGCATCCATGTGCATGTGAAAAGGATCTAAAATACTGCGTAATATATTTTTACTTAGTAACTTCTTCCATAGTGTTACTATGTGCCTGTGAATAATGCGATGGGTTGAAAATGGTAAGTTCTAGTTACAATTTAGCTGAGTGTATATCACACTACATTATAAATTATGAAAGTTTGTAAGTATGGTGGATGGTTGTTTGTTACTCAATAACTCTAGAACGACTGAACGGATTTGGGTGAAATTTGACTCAGATATACCTATAGATTATGGTCTGGAATAGCACATAATATATTTGTTTTTAATCATATGTATAAGAGAAAGTCGTGGTTATCTCTATTATATTAAAACGGTTGAGCAGATTTAGTTGAAATTTGATGAAGAGGTAGCTTAAATCTAGAAGACGGATCTTGAGAGTGTTGTGTGAATTTACCAGATCATTTATTTAGTATCGTTCCATTAATTTTTATTTGAATTTCAAGGCATACTGTTCAACAGTATGCCTAGAGCTTTGTAGATCAGTCCTTCTAGCACTTTTGACATCAAGTCATTCCATAGAATTCACCAAGGTTTGCAGCATCAGTTTTATATGGGCTCCGGTTTTGGGGTAGGCAGAGACTACGGATTTGACTACGGACCATAAAGTGCCATTGAAATTTAGACATTTTTCATTTATATGTATATCAGGTTTCTTCATGAAAGCTCGTCCAGGGAAGCACTGCAACACATGGTGGTATTGCTGTGAACGTTTTAGTCGTATAGTATCACCTTCCTTTTTTTTCTGACTCTTTACTGTGTTTCTGTATGTTTTATTTGTGTAGCCGTACTTACCTGTATTTTTCTTTTTCGATCTGTTGCGTTTTCTCTTTATAAGTTGTGCTGTACTCGTGTGGTTTTTGGGCAATATAAAAAGTTATCAATCTATCTATTTATCTTTCACGAAGGCAGCTTCTTTTATTTTGTTCAATTTTCTATGGACAATAATGTTATTCTAACACTTCTGTGAACTTTATAGTCCTTAGTTATTAAGTTAGTATTCAACTCCAGACAGTTCTATTCTTTTATATTCATGAAGACATTTTATAGATCTCAATAAAACGAATATAAAAATGTGGTGTCAAAGAACTATAACCTTTTATGAATGGCCAGTATTTCTTTTCCATTTGAGCGGATTCGAAAATCGAATAAAAGAATTTGAATTTCGAATGCGATTCCTAGGGTTATAGATATTGTAATCCACGAAGGCGCGCCCCACTATTCCTTCTAACCGTTTATAGTATATGTGTGCAAACTTCCGTCAATGTTTGAGTGTTATCGGTACACACTAATTACCTATGAGTGCACACGCACACTACAATGAATAGACTACGGTTCGCGACTGCCGCTCGGAGCAAACTCCCCGCACCCCGCGAGGGGCGCGTCTTCGTGAATTGCACTATCTATACTTGAGCACCACGTCAAACAGGCGATTATTACCAAAGCTAAAAAAAAAAGCAGCCAAGTGCGAGTCGGACTCGCCCATGAAGGGTTCCGTAGCATCAAGTAACATAATATAAAGGTTCTTGTAGTTCGTCGAAAGGTAAATTGCGGTATACGATTTATGACGTATAAAAAAAAAACTTCTGACTAGATCTTGTTCAAACCAAATATCGTTGAAAGTTTGCATAGTAATGTACAACATATTTTTTTTTTTATTTTATCTTTCTCTTATTTTAGAAGTTACAGGGGGGGGGGGACCAACTTTTTTCCACTTTGGAAGTGTCTCTCGCGCAAACTATTAAGTTTAGAAAAAAACTATATCAGAAACCTCAACATCATTTTTGAAGACCTATTCATAGATACCCCACACGTATGGGTTCGATGAAAAAAATATTGTTGAGTTTCAGTTTCAAGTATTCAAGGGGACCCCCAAAATTTATAGTTTTTTTTCTATTTTTGTGTAAAAATCTTAATGCGGTTCACAGAATACATCTACTCACCAAGTTTCATCAGTCTAGCTCTTACAGTTTCGGAGAAAAATGGCTGTGACATACTGACGGACAGACAGACAGACAGACAGACAGACAGACATTACGAATCTATAAGGGTTCCGTTTTTGCCATTTGGCTACGGAACCCTAAAAATGATAGAAAGAGTTTGGATATCGATTTGATTTTTTCCTGAATCTATTCTTTTTTTGAATGATTGTTTTTTAAAATAATATTTTGACGTTTATCATTTTCAATTGTAAAGCTGGGAGCTCAAAGGTCACAGACTTATAAAATATCGCAGACGCTTCTAAGTAGGTGATAAAGAAAATTGTGCGTGTAAACGGTGAGCGGGCGATTCCCTCAACTACAATAATTTGAAGGCTCGACAAATGATGATGACGTCATAATCTACGGCGATGTATCTTTCTTGTATATAAGGCTCAATACACACTAGCTGAGAACCAAGCCGTAAGTTTCTTGGCTGTTATTCCAAGCTAGGTCGCGTGGAACTGGCAACTATAGTAGATATAACTTTTGAAACTATCATGGTTTTTAACACTATTTTTATGAAACAACGGGATATTTACCATGATTAAATTTTGATGAGTTGACTTCCGATATTTCGGCACAGTTGCATGCACCATGATCACGGTTGAAATATCGGAAGTCAACTCATCAAAATTTAATCATGGTAAATATCCCGTTGTTTCATAAAAATAACTATAGTAGACTCACCAAGACGTTACAAAGCCTTGCGATTCAAGTGAATACCCAAATGATTTGTTAATTTGACTTTAAAAAAATTTGTTAAATTAAATTAAAATTCTTTAAATTATTCGCATTCGAAAATTCGCTTAATAAAAGTAATGGCCGAACACACCTAGTTCGCTGGCGGTAGCGATCAGTGAAACGCTGTAAAATATTCGCTGTCAAATCTCAAATCTGACAGCGATATTTGACAGCGTTTCACTGATCGCTACCGCCAGCGAACTAGGTGTGTTCGGGCCAACGCGTTGCGTGCGGACGGCCATTTTACCGGCCTTTTTGTGACCTCAGAAGACCACGGTGTAAATTTTTCATACAAATGGCATTTTTACTAATAAGATGACGCTTAGTTTAAAATTTCATTCTGACCATGCCTTGTCTCGTGTGCATAGTGCCTTAGGTACAGACAGCAAACAGAGGTAAAAGTAAATAGGCTTACAAATAAGCGAGACAGATACATCACGAAGAAGGTATGAGTGAACGAGAGAGGTATATCTTACCTTTGTGTGGTAAGGTATTGTGAATGAAGCAAAAAGTGAATAATCGTTTTGTTTTATGTGATGTCTGAACTTGAATACTTGTACGGTTTTGTATACCATGGACCAATCTT
This sequence comes from Thera obeliscata, assembly GCA_947578465.1. NCBI lineage: Eukaryota > Metazoa > Arthropoda > Insecta > Lepidoptera > Geometridae > Thera > Thera obeliscata. The sequence goes on from OX387913.1 coordinate 1,334,943, forward strand.
CAACGGGCGATTTTTCCTTTTCAACTTTCTCTACAGAAGGTTACCTTTTTTAAATTAACAAAAACTACATCAAAAATATCTATAGGTATTATAAATAAAATAAAATTGTGCACAATCCATCAAAACTATCTCGGTTTTTCGATTCTCACCGACCACAAATTTTTGTGTGTTGAATGCAGAATTTTTTTTATCTGTCTGGGTGTTATATTGTGTTGTGTTGTATTTATAAAAATATATTTATTTAATATAATTATTAGTTAGGTATCTGGTTTTCATAGTCTGTTTAATTTGGGGCTAGATAGCGTTTTGTGAAATATCCACAAACCTTTTTTTGTTACCTACATCGCAGAAAGCATATTTACCAACTTAGCTGTTACATAGAGTTGGAATTGAATTCGTCGATTCTATGGTGGATTTGTTTGTATCCAATTTTCTCCAGCCTCAAGTAAACACTCTGTGGAGATTCATCTCCATAACCATAAATAAGAGAAGGTCGTGACAGGATAAGTTGTTGTCCCTAGTTCACTTACTACTACTCGTCTTGCAAGGGAATATAGACTCTAAGTTAGTTGATTTTGAGTTGAAAGCTTAAAACAATGCGAGCTTCAAGCGTAGATTTTTTGATTTTTCAATGGAGAACTGTCAAAATTTCAATACTTGAGGCTTGACTGAGTCTCAATCTACAGTCTGTAGATTCCGTGTTGAATAGTAGAATTGTGATCCTTCTTTTTCTTTTGGTTAAGTCACTAGTTTTTTCGTGATAGAAAGAGTTTTAGGCCCGTTTTCAGAAACATGCTTAGATTCGGTTATTTCTTAATTGACCAATTAGGTAAAGGCAAAGTCAAAACAGAATTAGTCATTTAAACCGCAAGGATCACTTTGAGTCTAGGGATCAGTTCTACGTGACCGAGCTTAGAAGAACAGGCGGTGAAATTACTGGCACGTGAGGCTGAACGTGTTCCTCAAGTTGATGGACGCAGGGCAGTGCTTTGTTATAGGTAATGGTTACTACTTAACATCAGGTAGGCCATATGCTTGCCATCAGCTAGTAACATACAAAAAGGCAACAGATTACGGCTTGGTTCCTACAGTTTTGTGTGTGTGATGCTTTTACAAAAAAATAAGTTGTCTGTAAAGTCGGTTTACTGACGATAGTTGAACGTGACGTCATACAGCTGTCCACGCGGACGCATCGCTCACTCAATTAGAAGAGAGACAGATGTCGAACGCTGCCGAACGCGGAGGCCGTGCGCGCCTCTTTGTCGCTCGTTCCGCGTTCCCGCTTGCACTTCAAGCCTTAAATGGAACGCCTCAGAGCGAGGTAACGCCACATGAGTCATGGTTTTTCGTCTCCATCAAATTATAAGGCGTTGCCTGGATGTCTAGATTATAAGTAGTAAATATCTATCTTTACCCGAGTGATACCGTACCATAGATGCCCGTTTCTATGTCAAGAGAGACTTAAGAAGGTATCTACCACTGGTGTGTTGTCTGTGGTTTTGGCAGCGATACAGAACCCGAAACGTGATACATCGCGACAAACAAGCCGCAATTTAAACAGCCTTGTACAGTCGTCTGTATAAATTGTATTAATTTATAAGAATGTTTATTGTTATTTAAGTGGTAAATCAAAGTTTTTTTGTTTTTTTTTTTTATAATAGATAGCTAAACATTTGGCTGCCATCACACCTGAAGGAAAGTGAGGATGCAGCCTAAGATGGAGTATGCTTAGCCATAATCCACCTGTTCACTCTTGTCTTGAAAATTCCCAAATTATAGCGTGCCGGAAATACTGACGCCGGTAGGGAGGCACTCCTTGGCACTCCACTCCACTCTTTGGCAGTTCGTACTATAAAAGTGGAATCAAAACGCTTTTTAGGGTTCCGTAGCCAAATGGCAAAAACGGAACCCTTATAGATTCGTCATGTCTGTCTGTCTGTCTGTCTGTCTGTCCGTCCGTATGTCACAGCCATTTTTCTCCGAAACCGTAAGAGCTAGACTGATGGAACTTGGCGAGTAGATGTATTCTGTGAACCGCATTAAGATTTTTACATAAAAATAAAAAAAAAACTATAAATTTCGGGGGTCCCCATACTTGAAACTGAAACTCAAACATTTTTTTTTCATCCAACCCATACGTGTGGGGTATCTATGAATAGGTCTTCAAAAATGATGTTGAGGTTTCTAATATAGTTTTATCCTAAACTGAGTAGTTTGCGCGAGAGACGCTTCCAAAGTGGAAAAAAGTTGGTCCCCCCCCTCTAACTTCTAAAGTAAGGGAATGATAACACTAAAAAATATATATGTTGTACATTACTATGCAAACTTCCAGCGATATTTGGTTTGAACGAGATCTAGTCAGTAGTTTTTTTTTTACACGTCATAAACCGTAAACCGCAATTTACCTTTCGACGAACTACAAGAACCTTATTATGATACAGCAAGTAACATAATATAAAGGTTCTTGTAGTTCGTCGTGCTACGGAACCCTTCATGGGCGAGTCCGACTCGCACTTGGCTGCTTTTTTTATTAAAGTTTTTTAGTTTATAGCCTTTGTTAAAAAAACTTAAGAAACCGACTTCATGCTCAACTGCTGAACCGATTTTGATGAAATTTCTATGATTCCAATAATTCGTTTTTAATTGCAATCGAAGCTCAAAATAATGTTAAAACTGACAGATGCGACTTGGTTTTGATTGCAACAAAAGATACGCAACCACTACGCGCTATCTGGCTCCAATTTTACAAGGTCTGCTTAGTTTGGGGCTAGATTGTGTTGTGTAGATTATCTGCAATATTTCAATTATTAAAACTTTGGTTGTTGGTTGCAACCAATATAGTTTTTGCTTCTACAGCCAATTTCCTAATGCTGAATAGTGAGATGAAGTGTAGTTTGATCTTTAGCATACAATGGGGTAGATGTAAGAGATCTAAAGATACGCTTTGTGGCGCACTCATTGTTATATTACTTACGAGATAGTTATTCTCTTGTCTGTAAGGGGTCGAAGAGAATACCCGCACACACCTAGATCGCCTGCGATGGCGATCAGTGTATCTCCATGTTTATGTAACAACGGGATATTTACCATGATTAAATTTTGTTGAGTTGACTTCCGATATTTCGGCACAGTTGCATGCACCATGATCACGGTTGAACCTCGAATCAACCGTGGTAAATACTTGTTTTTTTTATAAAAATAGTGTTAAAAACCATGATAGTTTCAAAAGTTAAATCAGTGTATCTCTGTCAAATATTGACAGGCCTTTCAGCTCAGTTGGTAGTAGCTCTGCCTTCTACGCCGCCTGGAAATGGAATGGGAAGCCTTTGCTCGGTGGATTTTTTCGGGCTGATGATGATGTTGATGAAATAAATTCTTCTTTTTTTCCACTAGATTTTTCAAACCAGTGTGAGGAAAGGATTTTAGGTGAAACTCAAAGAGACTATCTTTTCGTGCATTTGGCACATGTTTTCGAACTATTTAGGTCCTACGTTAAACATGTTTCATCAAACTGTTTTCTTTCAGCATTTAAAAGTACTGGCACGCGAATAAGTTTTTAGACGGACAGAGAACCCACGACCTTAAGATCGGAAGAGCAGGTTACTACTGGACCAGCTCGAGTGCTTCATATTTTCTGCGATAAAAATATTAATCTGTTGTTAACTAACTTCAAATATAAAAGGAGGAGGTTTTTTTTGTTTGTTATCGCATAATTTCGTAATTTATGAACCGATTTGAACAAATATGATTTAACTGTTTATTGATTTTATAGTGTTTACTACACTTAAGGAAATCACAACGATTTTTATAATGTCCCAAAAGTTAAGAGCCGAGCGGGATTTGAACCCGCGGGAGGGGAAGGTCGCGGGTTCAAATCCCGCTCGGCTCTTAACTTTTGGGACATTATAAAAATATGATTTAACTGAAAAGTCATTATTCTAGATAATTATTCCAGATTTTTTAACTTATTTCATGTTATTTTGTACTAGATACTAACTTATCCAATTGCCATATAGAATTAGCATAACAACCTATGGGCAGAACTTCAGCTAACTTTCGGAACCAAATCATCAGTTTTCGAACAAAATAACAATACCACCAACATTGGAATCAACAAAACTTGAAACAAATATTTACCTTCACAAATTATTGCTGTTCGATTCTACAAATAACAATGAAAATAATAAAGTTGGAGAACTAGACAACTACTATAGGTACTAGACTACTAGAGTTGAAGAATTGAATTTAATAGTTACTTTCTTGCATTAATATAATATTATAAGGTGAAAAGTTCTTGTCATTTTTCATCGTAACGCGTCACGCAATATCTCTGCGTTCCACTGATCGCCGATGCCAACGGCCTAGGTGTGCGCAGGCCTTTTGGCAAAGATTGACTTTACAAAAAGTCGTTATTATTTGATCAAGTTTCATTTCTGTCGGCATTGTTATATAAATTTCCTAACAGTATGAACACAAATGAAGTATAAAAACTTAAGAAACCGACTTCATGGTCAAACTTACTGAACTGATTTTGATATAAAATACTTATTGAAAAACTTACAACCGCACTAGTCACCCCTACGATTTTCGAAAGGTCCCCTCGATTTTCTTATCATGGGATCACCTTTGAAATATCTTCATTCCAACAAAAAAAAACATCAAAATCGGTTCATAAACGACGAAGTTATCCGCGAACACACATAAAAAAGCATATTCTAAGAAATCTCCTCTTATTTTGAAGTCGGTTAAAAACACTAAAATTTCCTAACAATATGAACAAAAAACATGTTTTCTTATTTATTTAATAATGTACATAAGCGTACTTTTTCTATACCTATATAAAACACTCGGTCTAGCTCTCCCAAGGGTATCCGCTAAAACGTTTCGCTTGAGTAAACACGGTACCCCAATTTTGTTACTTCAATAGAGTGGTAGATAGGAAACAAGTATTTTATACTGTTATGGTCTTTGTTATAACAAAGATCTAGATTAAATTGGAATGTTATGTTCTTTGCTTTATCAAAGAATTTAGACATTTTCTAATTTAGGTATGTTTATACCTATGCTATTGTATACGATGTTTATTTTTTAGTTGCCTGTATAAATTTTTTTATGATTGTATGACGTATTTAAGAACATGGTTAATGTGGAAAGATAAAATAAATAAATGAAAATGAAATGAAATTTAGATAATAATGGAAAATAAATATGGCTCCACCTTATGTTGATCTATCTATAACAAAACTGCACAGAAAAAACTTAAAACTACAAAACTGTTCAAAGGCTATCTAAAAGTAACTCCGTTTTTGTCCTTTTTGGAGGGAGTTTTTTAGACCACAATCCAAAATCACCATTGAGAAAAAAAACATAGGTAGATGTTAAAGCTTCAAGGTAGGTTACGAAGTTTTGAAATTATTTTTAGCTTCAATTGCAAAATATAAAACGAATTGAAATAAAACTTATCTTTGACAAGGAACGATTGCAACAAGACTGAATACTGACGTAATAAACATGAGATAGCAATAGGAATTTTGCTTTGTAAAATTAGTATGGCAACAGATAGTAAGTGGTCGAAAAATTATAACAACAAGACATGTAATCGCTCTGTTTCTGGTTAGAACCATTTATTTGTAATAAACAATTTTAAATTGCAACAAAATTACATAATTGCTCAGTTTTTTTAACTTGCGTGAAAAGTACCAAAAAACTGACAAAAGAAAGCAAATGCCAGACTTAAAGAAGAAACGTTTCGCTCGCTTCGCTTGCTTGGTGAGTAATACTCATAGTCCATAAAATGTACATGAGATTTTTCAAATTAGGAATTTGGATAACAGCTCTTCTCTGCTCAATAAAAAGTATCGAAACGCGAACCAATTACCAAAGAAAATCGACGAAACAATATTAAAAAAAATCTCGCAACGTAACGGGCTGTCGGAAAAAGATTTGCTCCAAAAATTCCCCTACAATGTTAAAAGGGTTACTTGTACTACATTATCAACTTTATCAACCCGTTATTAAGGTTGAAAATAAACATAGCGCGCGACCTATCATGATATTCATAGTCAACTAGATTTACAAATATGATACGTATAGCAATAGAAATAAAGACCAAATCTCAATGCTTGGACTCCAAAACCTTCGTGACATACGGTAAGTAGCAAGCTTCGAAGATGGGTTAGATAGGTTAGGTGCCGGAAATGGGTACCATAAAAAGACTTTCGGTTATTTGGTGCACTATATAGGACTGTAGGCGTACCACAAGCCCTGTCTTGCTCTATCTCTGGTTCTGGTTTTGAATCTTGAGTGTTGACTAAATAAATCCTACGTCGAAACAACATCACAGCAAGCACTCACAGACTCAACAGAGCCAGACAGAGCTTGTAGTAAGCCTACTGGTTGAGAGAAAGTGGACTTTGAACGATATATTCGTAATTTAGTATCGTAAGTACATGACATTGAAAGTCGAAGATTTTTTAAGGTCAAAGTCAAAGTGTTTATTGCATAAAATACATGTTGAAAAGGTGGTAAATTTATAAATGTCCAATGTATTCTACTTAAAACTAAGCGTGCAATATTAAGGTCTGAGCTAAGGTCTGTAGCCTGAAGCCTGAAGAAGTCCACTGACTTTTTAAGGCTAGCACGCCACCAGTCTTGCAAAAAAATAATTTTATTCTGCAAGAATCAAACCGGCAACTCTTGTCAGTCAAACTGTTACCTGCCAGTCACCACACAGCCACTTCAAACGATTTAAAATAGGTAAAACCTGTAACTTCTTAAAATAGAAAATATTTCCGAGCCCATTTTAAATCCGATTTGAAATATTCTAAAGTAGAAGTTTCTAGAATTACGGCACCGTTATTAAAGCACTGAAAGCATCCATAGTCTAGTAGTAGCAACCCAGGCTGCCGTTAAGGTCGTGGGTTCAGCGGACTTGACCATTTTAATATAGTGTATAATTTTATTATTATCCACAGAAAACAGATCTTATTTTCATTAGAAAATATAAAAAAAAATATCTTATAAGAAAAAACAGAGCGACACTTGCAGAATTGTTATTTTTTTTATTTGGGCACTTTCTTAGCTGAAACTGGCACTTTCTCAGGCACTTCAGTGTGAAATATATATTTATTTATTATAAACTGAGGTTACAGTTTAGATATTATTTACATTTGAGGTACACATTTTTTTATTTATATAATTAAATAATTATACCTACATACACTTATTCTAAAGTATTTATTTCATTAGAAATAGGGTCTTAGACCATCTATAGAACCACATAAAACTGTTTAGTAACAGATGGCGACTGATTTTGAACTATTACAATCGCAAAAAAACGGTCACCGCTTTATAGGAATCTCATAAGCCTAAACCTCTTGAGGATTTAATAGAACTATTCGATTTCGAATCCGACCTAGATTTCATAATACGATTTTCTGAAAAATAAAAAGTTGTACATCAATTTGTTTGGAGAAACTCTTTGGAGGAGTGAATGCACTAATTGGTTCTGATTGTATAAGTACAATCAAAGGCACAAGTTTAGTATATTTATTATATTCAAGTAAAGTATATAATATTTATGCAGGGTGGTTTTTTGAGAAGGGCGGTGATGGCCAAGTCCGAAACCACGAGAGTTAGGGAAAAGGCATAAAATAAATCATGCTCTCGATATAAAGGGAAACAAAACCTGTATACTATTATTATTATATTTTTTTTTGAATGATTTAAAAAACAAATTACACGCTGTATTATTAAACCAATGATGCTGATAAGGATCAATCTTTGTAAATAAAATAGCAAATTTTCACTATTTGATATTTTTACACAGAAGAAAACTTTAAACATTGACCTATAGCTGAGTACATACACAAATAGGTATACCACTTTAAAAAGCTTGCTAAGAGATTACTTTTTTAGATACATTTACCCTAAATCTTGATGTACCAGCTCTGTTTTCAATTCAAATCCTTTGTTTTCTTCCGTATTTATCTTAGAGCAATTTGTTTGTTGAGCTGAAGAGGAAGGAATTAGATGTCAATTATTATTGGGATTGCAAACACTCGGTTCGCAAACTGAGTTTTGCAAATGACAATAGAATTGTGCCCTGAACACTGGTTCATGAAGCTTAGGCATAGCGAGGGATTCTAGAGTAGAATCCAGAACGTGCCGAGGGATTAAAAAATCGTTCTCTCTTTGAATATATCACGTATTTACTCCAAATATAGGGCCAACCCTCGTCAGCAACGCGCGAGTGTTGCCTCTGGTGTTGCAAGCGTCTATAGGCTTGACAGGCCTCTCAGCTTAGTTGGTAGTAGCTCTGCCTTCTGCGCCGTTGGTCATGGTTTCGATCCCCACCGAGAACAAATATTTATGTGGTGAACGCAGGTGTTTGTTCTTTGTCTGGGTGGTATATTGTATTCTTAGTATGTATTTACAAAAAAATGTATTTATATAATTTTTTGAGTTTATATTAATCAGCTATTTGGTTCACAGCTCTGCTTAGTTTGGGGCAAGATAGTATTGTGTGGGTTGTCCACAATATTTATTTATTTATTTTATTTATAACATAGCGCTAGATTCTAGAGTAGAATCCTAAACGTACTGCGGGATAAAAAAAATTGCTCTCACTCTAAATACATAGCGTTTCACAGGGCCAGGCCATCGCAACTATAAATACAGGGCGTTTTAAAATATTTAAAGGGTCAACAACGTGCGGTATCCGCTTTCCATCAAGTGTCGCCAGGCGTCATTTGCGAAGATTATAGCGTTCTCAAATAGGGTGATTACTTGTGGCCCACCTGTTACATTGCTGGGAGTGACCTATTTATTCAGCAGTAGTCTGTGCCTTAAATATTCCTCTGTCCAAAAACTGGTGCTCACTTCACTCAAGATGAGAATCGCAAATCTGTTTTCTAAGATGAGATTCTGGATCTTGGAAGTCAATTATTTATATAATAAAGGAAACTCTTGAAGTGCATTGCAGATGGTCCGCACAAAGAAGTTCCATTATGTTTGCTTTTGCTGGTTCTTCTCATATTAGATAACCTCAGTGGTCTCAAGATTCAAGATTCAAGATTCAATATGCGTTTATTCAATACGATACAAGAATCACTTTGAAACGTCTTATAGCTGGGTGAGTCTAGGTGCCAGTTCCACGCGACCAAGCCTAGAAGAACAGGCAACAAACTACAGCATGGTTCTTACCGTTTTTTATATGATCCTTTTACAAATCAAAAATAGTCTAAAATAATAGCAGTGAAGTTCCAGTGTGGTCTAACTAGAGATCTAAGATGTAAACCATGTTTGGGGATTACAGCGTATCCCTTTTCAACTGACTTCAAATAAGAAAGGAGGAGTTTCTCAATTCGGTTGTATTTTTTTTTATTTGAAATTTTCTTGGAAGGTACCTATTTCCAGATTTGTTCCATAGCAATTCCATTAAAAGTTCAGCAGTTTGGCCATGAAGTCGGTCTTAAGGTCAGTTTCTTTTTTGAACTTTTAAGTAATATGATACCTTTTACCTATGTATTATATTACCATAGAATACATTATAAAAACTAAAATCCTGCGCACATCTAAGCGATGGCGATGGTGATCAGCTGAAACGCTGTCAAATATCGCTGTTATATTTGAAAGCGTTTCAGCTGATCTCCATCGCCATTGCCTAGATGTGCGCAGGACTTTATGGCTATGAACTGTAAGTACGTATTTCCATAAAAATATATCTTAGTATCAAATCTGCTTATTTTGGGGCTAGATAGTGTTGTGTGGTCCGGTAAGCTAATGCCCGTTAGTCCGGTATCGGTCAAGTAAGCTTAATTACTGCTATAAGAATAAGTATACCCGTTTAGGTTTAGACGTTCATTCTACCATTATCAATATAAGATAGTACCTACACAATATACATAATAATATCAATACATAAACCCCAATCTAGATCGTTTGAACAATCCTTAGATAATTCGGCTCAAAGTTATGCTTGTCCTCATTAAGGCCCGTCCTAAATATACCTTCGTTTAGCAAACAAGTATTGAGTACACTTCAAAGGTAACTTTCTACCTGTCCCCATTAAATCCCAAGCAAAACCAAACCTTATCTCCCTGCATTTGAACTCAAATTCCATTAGTCTGACTAGGGTGTTTGAATAAGAGTGTGTTTTGTTCGCAGATGGCGGGACCAAGACGCTGTGAAGTGTGAAAGTGTTATGCACAGTTGTATGGATTAGGGATGGTGGTGTTTCTGTTCGGAGCGCTTGGTGCGCTCGCCTTGATCACACGGACAGGTGAGTGTTTACTTTTTATTAATAAAAGGGTTGGTACGACAGTAGTATAGATATATAAATAGGACGCGCTGGAGGCAGGCCGTCTACTCTGTACAATAATTATAAGTTTAAAAAACTTGAGAAACCGACTTCATTGTCAAACGGCTAAACCGATTTTAATCAAATTTGTTTGGGACAATCTGGACGTAAGAATAACCTTCAAAATAAAAAAAATATTTTCTAAATCGGTTCATAAATGACGGAGGCATGCAGTTACAAACATTAAAAAAAATATTTAAAAAAAAATGGCAAAACCGATTTTAATAAAATTAAAATGGGACCAATCTGGAAGCAGTACCTTCCAGATAAAAAAATATTTTTTCAAATCGGCTCACAAATGACGAAGTTATGACGTAACAAACATAAAAAAAAAAATACAACCGAATTGAGAACCTCCTCCTTTTTGATTGGAAGTCGGTTAACAAGGACATCCTAGGGCTCACGATCTTCAGTCATGAAGTGCCGACCACAAAGAGAGTATAGATATAACATTAGGAAGGGATTGGATAAACAATAAAAAAGAGTACTACCAACTGGACTGGACTGTAGGCTTACCACAAGCTTTGTCTGGCTCTGTCTCTGGCTCTGATTTTGAATCTGTGTGAATGCTCGCCAGTGTAACTGTGTAGGTGACCTTTCGACGTAGGATTTATTAAGTCAACACGCACACAGACTCAAAACCAGAGCCAGATACAGAGCCAGATAGAACTTGGTACTAAACTGGACCGGAAATGTAGGGGAGGCCTATGTCCAGCAGTGGACTTCTTCACGCTGATGATAATGACCAACTGTACCACGCAAGTGGAGCTCTAACAAAAATCTAGTTAAAAAATATGAAAAACAAACTGAAAGTTTCGAAATATTCACTACATTTATTTTGTACCGCTATGAACCGACTCGCTTCTTTTCAGTTTGGTCATTCGCCATTTTTCCCTCTTTCTTGTCCTAAATTATAACCGTTTGTTTGTTTTGAACCGTTTGCACACGGCCGGTGGTTTTCTTTTTTTTTTTGAACTCCCGGCTCGTGCTGAGGTTTTTTTCTATTTTGCTACCGTGAGAAAAGTTTGTATGTTTGTAGTTTGTTTGCAAATGGGGTTGCAATTTGTGACGTGAATCCACAAACTATCACAAAATGTGGGCATGTATCAAACGTTATTTGGTTGTACTTGTGGTGTGTGCAGAACCTCTAAAGTCTTGCGACCATATAAGCGTTCTGCGGTAGCGATCAGTAAAACGCTGTCAAATATCGACAGTTTCACTGATTGCCATTGCAGAATGTGCGCAAGGCTTGACAATTTATTTTTCAACCCTCAGAATAATTATAATTTTTATTTATTGAAATTTAATGCTTTTCAATTAAGTATATTCTTTTTCTGTTTGAAACATTTTCTAAAAATCAACTCCATTTTTTTTCGTATTTACACAATTAAGTAAAAAAAAATTAATAAAAAAAGAACTTTGCTCTTTTTTTATCAAAACAAAGTTAATAGCTTAAGCCTTAATGTAAGTAAGCACTTCTATAATAATGTATCAGGAAGAACCATAAAATAAAAATGAACAAAACATTGAACTCATTAACCGTCCCGAACATTTTTTAAATAAAAATAGCTAATAAATAAAACATGACTCACAAAAATACTTCTTACATTTTATTTAAAACTTTGCAAGCAAAAAATCTATACAAAGAAAAGACCACAAAATGTCTCATTACGTTAATAGGCGTAGCGACAAGCTGAGCGGGCACATTAAAAAATACCGCAGCAAGATAATCTTTCGCGTTACACGGCAATTACTTTTTAAATTTGCCATTCGGCTTAGCTTTAGGGTATATTAGGCGCTGTAATCTTTTTCTCAAAGGGTCTTAGGCATCTTAGGTCTGCGTTGAAGCATTTAATTTTATTGCGTAGATTTTAAATGAAGTAGTACAGATTCAACATCATCATCAGCCTGAAGAAGTTTACTGCTGGACATAGGCCTCCCCTACTACACATTTCCAGGAAGAACGATTCTGAGCTCTTTCCATCGATCGACTTCCCGCGATCTTAACAATGTCGTAGATCCATCTGGTGGGTGGACGCCCTACATTTCATGTTCTGGTTCGTGTTTGCCATGCGAGAACTTTTCCCCAACGGTTCTGGATTCTACGAGCTATGACCTAACCATTGCCACTTCAACTTACTTATTCTACGAGCTATGTCGGTGACCTTGGCTCTTCTACGGATATCCTCATTTCTGATTCTATCACGTAGTGAAACTCCCAGCATAGCTCTCTCCATAGCTCGTTGCGCGAATTTGAGCTTGTGTACGAGGCCAATAGTTAGCGACCACGTCTCAGTTCCGACCAAGTCATAGAAACAGTGTGCCCTTTGAACCGTTAGAACTTTTTCATATTTAGATGTACTTTTTTTACATTTACATTAAACATTTACTTATAAAATCTTAAATTTTAGCTAGTGTATAATTAGTAAATAACTTAGATTAGGTATTTTAAGTTTTAGTTAAATTTAAAAGTGACTCTTGAATAAGTAAATTGAAATATTGAAAAAAATAAAAAAAGAACTGGTTTTACTCTGTTGTCAAAAGAAAAATGATGATGATTATGTCGAAGAGAAGGTTCTGCGTAATCTTCTGATTTCACCATTTCCTCTCCATTCAGTGACGTGTGCATAAATTCGCGACCCAACCTTTTCTCACCCTTTTAGATGACCCTTTTTATCGAGATTCAGTAAGACTGTATTTAACCGACTTCAACAAAGGCGGTTATCAATTCAGCGTCGATATAAAATGTTTCTTTAGACCGGGGTTTTGGGATCAAATTATTTGTATGATGACAGATTTGGCTTTCATACCTTTTAATGATTTTAGCTGATGGAACAAGTGTTTGGCCCACCTGATGTTAAGTGGTAAACAACGCATAAAAAGTTTGTCAAATTCTCTTTTTTTTTCGCTTTGTTATAGGCGATAGATAGATAGACAACTCGTAACGTATCGTGAGATACGTGCCCTACGATGCACTGCCCTAGGTCAATCAACTTGAGGCATACAGATATTCAGCCTCACGAGCCAGTAATTTCACCAGCACCCTTCAAATTAAAACACAGCGATGCTTCTTAAAAGATTTAATAACAAATTGTATACTCGGTATTCGTGTTTTGTGTTGGCTTTTAGGTGCGTCAGTAATTGCATTTTCTGTGAAACATGTTCTGAATTTAATTACAACACATTTTTTTCCGAGAAATCGCAAAAATTCGTTTATTAAGTTAAATTAACCTATCATCAGCCTGAATATTTTTTATACAACTAGCTGATGGAGACAAGCATAATGACCAACCTGATGTAAAGTGGTAACCTCGTAGATCACGCACATCAGGAACTTGCCTTACGATGCACTGTCCCGCGACCATCAATTTGAGGCATACAGAAGTGCATCGTAGCTGACGTGTGTGACCTACGAAGTAATGCTTTGTTATAGGCGATGGTTACCACTTAACATCAGGTGGACCATATGCTTGTTCCATCAGCTAGTTTTATAAAAAAAATCATAGTCTCACGTACCAGTAATTTCATCGGTTGCCTGTAAAGTCACGGTAAAGTCGGTTTACTGGCGATAGTTGAACGTGACAACGTCATACAGCTGTCCACGCGGACGCATCGCTCACTCAAGTTGGAGAGAGACAGATGTCGAACGCTGCCGAACGCAGAGACCGATTGTGCCTCTTTGTTGCTCGTTCCGCTCTCTCGCTTGCACTTCAAGCCTTAAATGGAACGCCTTAGAGCGAGGTAACGCCGCATGAGTCATGTTTTTTCATGCGTGCAGCCGGCTCCACCGAATTATAAAACGTTGTCACGTCAAAAACTAACACCAGCCTGAAGATATCCATTGTCTTCGAAACTCATTTTAATATCACTAAGTACTTCTAACTTCGATATTTCAAAAGTGTATCCATAGTCTAGATAAAACGCGCAAGTTCCAAACTTTTTGTTTCGAGACAAAGGACAACCGTTTCATAGTAACTGTTATATTTCACTATAACTCAGAGAGAGGAGAATGCTTGTCTTTAGCCTGAATACCCGCCATGTTTCCAGCAAACAAAAGTAGATAGTAAGCAAAGCTATACATGGGGCGTGGCTCGACTAGTAGCGACAGTCTGCTACCAGCGAGAGTCTCACGGACACACTGAAGTTTTAAAACTAGAGAAACCGACTTCATTTAACGTTACTAACTAATAAACTAATATTATGTGTAATTGTGTGGCATTAAATAAATAATTTAATAATTTGATACAAAATTTGAGTCTGAGTCGAGCCACAAGCATAGATTTTATGACAGTTTTCCATTGAAAAGTGTCAAAAATCTGAGCTAGAGGCTCGACTCAGACTCAAGCACTGTTTTGCGGCCTTTAGGCTTTAAAAAATGTAATACACTATGTGTTAAATAAATAAATACAATACAATAGCCAAACTGCTAAACTGATTTTGATATAATTTAAATGGGACTAATCTTTCAGAAAAAAAAAATTCATATAGGTTCATAAATTACGAAATTACCCAGGTGATAACAAACATTAAAACAAAATACGACCGAATTGAAAACCTCTTCCTTTTTTGTTTGAAATTATTTAAATCAAGATATAGATATAGATACGAGCCGGTATGACCGAGCTTCGCTCGGGTTTAAAAAAAAATGGTATTATTATTTGCCAATAGATGTCAGGAAGAGTCGTATCTCTATTGGCTTATTTTTAATTAACAACGCCTTCTAGCTTGCAGGTAGTTGCTCACAATCGCCAATAGATGGCAGGAACAGTCGTATATTGAGTTTATGTTTGATTATTGCAAAACACGAACTTCTCGTCATTTTCTAAAAATGAATTCTAGCTAGATCGATTTATCGCCCCCGAAAACCCTTATATAGTAAACTTCGTGAAAATCGTTGGCTCAGTTTCCGAGATCCTAAATATATATATATATATATATATATATTTAGGATCTCGGATCTCGGAAAATCTTATATATATATATATATATATATATATACAAGATTTTCTCGTTTAAAGGTATAAGATAGATCAACCCAAGCTATTTTTAAAGTTACAACTCTGAAAATAGCTTGGCTTGATCTAAGGTAAAATACGTTTTCATAAATAAAAAAAATAAAGCTCGTTGCTTCAACTTTTAGTAAGGGATAACCAGTGGTATTTTTTTTCTACTACTTAATAAAAGTTGTAGGTACTTTTTCAGTCTTAGCAAACTCACTGTAGTCCGCTATCATTGCAACCACGCCTTTACAGCAAGTTTTAATATTAAACTGTATATTTAGCGACATATTTTAACAACGGTACCTAAGTAATCTTCAGACAATGTGTGCAAAACTCTTTTGAAACATTGTCGCTGTTAGCTTGCAAAAAGTTATTATAAAAAAATAAACTAAGTACACATTTTTAGGACATATTTTTTATCAACAATGCACAGACTAGATATTTTTCAGAGACAATGACAAATAGAACGACATCTTTCCTCGTTATTTTAATTTTCATAGTAAATTGTGAGCGCACTTCACCGTCGACCGAATCATCACTCAACATCAGGTGAGATTGCGTTCAAGCGATATCCTACAATTTGAAAAAAAAAATATGATGGATGGAAATACAACAAAATAAATTTTGTATAAATAAATAAATAGTGTGAACAATCCTACTAACTAGCCCCAAATAAAGCAGAGCTTAATCTATGAGAACCAGATACCTACCTGGATACTTGTAATTTTTTTAAATACGTATTATACAATACAATATAACACCCAGATAAAAAACAAACGTCTACGTTCACTACACAACTATTTTGTTCTCGGTGATGATCGAACCCACGCCTCCTAGCACATAAGGCAGAGCTACTACCAAATTTTTTAAACACATAAATATAGCCCATATTACTCAGGGTGAATGTAGCTTTCCAATGATGTAATAATTTTTGAATTCGGCACAGCAGTTTCTGAGTTTATTCATTACAAACATACAAAATTACAAATTTTTCCTCTTTATAATATTAGTAGGTGACTGTGTTCATGAATCACTAAAAAGTCAGATAATATTTGTGGGAGTTGCCAAGTAAATCTACTACGTTCACTGAATTCGCAAGATTAGCAAATTATCTCTTTCTCCCTGAAATAGAATTACCTATCTCTTTCTCTAAAGAGAGAGTTCGCTTCATTAAAGCATCATTTACATACAAAATTCAAATTTCTTTGTTAGTCTCAGTACTTAGTTTTATTCTGTGGCACTCGGAGATTTACGGGGGAGACGTGGGCGAACTTTTGTAATTAGGTTGAATGAACATGTAGACAGAATTCAGAACATTGGGAAGAAACTGTCATGTCGTAGAATATAAAAAGTTCGAGAACAGTATTGAGTGCATAAATTTAAGTTTGAAAAAACTTGACAAACCGACTTCATAGCCTGGCTGAACTGATATTGATAAAATTTCTAAAAAAACAATCTACAAGTATTAGATAAAAGATGATTTTTTCAAATCGGCTCATATCCTACTAATATCAAACGCGAAAATTTGTAAGGATGTTTGTTACTTTTCTACGTAAAAACTACTGAATAGATTTTAATGAAACATAACAATAATATAGCTTAGGCATCAGAATAACACATAGGCTACAATTTATAAAGATATTGTAACGGAAAACGGATGTAAGTAACCGGAACGGGGCGTAACGGGAACGGGGTGAACGAAGCCGCGGGCGGCTGCTAGTATGAAATAAAGCGATAACAAACAAAAAAAATACAACCGAATAGAGAACCTCCTTTTATTTGAAGCCAGTTTAAAAGGAGCCGATCTGAGGCACACTTGAAACCCTTCCACCACACTGGTTTCAAAGAATCAGGAACATTTTAAGAAGAAGAAGAAGACAAGATTTAGAATAGTGAATGTTTCACTCAGTTCCACTTCCCAATTAGTTGTTAGCAATACAATTACCTTTATTAAGGTAGGTAATAATGATAATGTGCCACTTAGACAAATGTGGCAATCTAAGGTGGGTTCTAACGCAGAGAGCAAAGAATAGTATATTATGTAACTAGTGAATAAAAGACTGATTTAAATCGAGAGCCGTAGATGAATCACAAGCAAGTGAAGGATTCTAACGAATGAATCACGACCGTAGGGAGTGATTCATAATGATTGAATCACGAGCGTAGCGAGTGATTCAAGTGTTAGAATCCGAAACGACGCCAGTGATTCATGGCCCTCGATATAAATCCGTTTTATTCAAGAGCTGCATACTATATTTTATACCAAGACTTCGAGAAAAAGAAAGATTTAAGCGAAAAGGGATTAAAAACTATGAACTTTGTTTATACTATTCTATGACATAAAACAAATAATTTTTGATTTTGTTTTGATTTGTAAATAAAGAAGGATAAATAAATTTAAGTTTTTTACTAAAACAGTATATAATCCAACGCTAAACTCCTTGTCAAAAATTCATATCCAAAGTATTTATGGCGCAAGAAGGTTTTAAGGTATTGAGATGGACGTTGGCCTTATTACTTAGACAATTTAGATCAGGACCTGCCTTGCATGGATCTTCCCCTCTGCCAAAAGGTACAAGACTAATGAATCTGACATATCTAGCACGTTTATAAAAACCACTTCGTAATCGATCTTTATCAGTGTCAGTATCGGTATCGCGGTGAAAGGACCTCTTCTAAAAATGCCATCATGTGCAGTTGCAGTGTGTAATAGGAAGTCCAACACATCAAGCTTGTAAAAGGATGGTGTAACATTTCATATGTAATTATTTTTTTGCATGATTAATGTTTTTTTCTATTAAAATAATGTGAAATTGTTGTGCGGCGTTTAGCTCTAGAACATCGATTCAGTATACGATTATACGAAAAAGATCGAATCGCCTCGAGTTTCCTGCCGTCAATTATCCGCATTTAATTTTCAACCTTATCACAAAATGAAATAGACTATAATTGCGAAATAATCTCTAATTGCCAAGCAATTTTAGTCACTAGCAAAAATTTAAAATTGTAACGAGACTACCTATGACGTACCTATGAACTCCCTACGAGACTAGTTGGCATTTCAAAAATGAATTTTTGACCTTACAGATTTAGATATTAAGTCGATTTGGCTTTGAATTTTTCCAGACCTGACAGGCCCGAGACATCAAAACCCCGCCCTCCGGTAGCGAGACTAGTGATAGAGGTGGATAAATGTTTACACACAGTTTTTTATCGATATCGATAAAAGCACGGGTGTTCTAGCGAGTAGATTTGTCTTAGCTTTCTGATTGGTTGTGGGTTCAAATCCAGTCGTGCACCAACGGATTGTGTTGAAGTTGTAACGTGTTATTTTATACATAACATTACGTAGCCTACATGTTTAATTTAACAATGTAGCTGTTGAACAATTTAGGAACTTAAAAAACTTTTAACTTTATACCTTGTGGAAAAACCAGCCCGCACATTGGAGTGCGGAAACCGCACACCAAGTGCGGATGATAAAATTTGCCAATTTGCGTATTCGGACATCCAAAAGCATAGCATTTGACACAAATTTAGTTCCAAACATTTATTCATCCCACCTTTTATAAGATGGATAGTTTTTGTGATCTTTTACCTTGAAAAACTAACGTAGTCATCATAGAATTTCATGCTATTTTTTAAAGAACTTTTAGAACACCTTTATGACGGTGTATACGAGTTTCCAGCTTATTCGCTCTTATTCTGAGGTTGACCCCATATTGGTCCTAAAATGATAAGTTTATTTAGGCCAAATAAAAACATCGATATCTTTGATTTTAAGCTCAGAAAATTTATCAATCTCTATGAAAGTGTCAGTTTTGAGTAGTAATGCTGCCAACTTAATCAAGATGTAGTTTGTTGAGATTTGGGGTAAAAATAGGTTCTTAGTGCAAGTAATGAGTAACATACAATAAAGGATTTGTCCCTCATGGCATCCTAGAGAGCTGGCTGTAGTTTTAGTGTTGTCCAGTCCAGATCAATTGAACGAAATGAACTAGTCTGCCTGTGATATTCATTCATTAACAATTATACATTTGTGTCTGAAAAATAGTACATAATAAGCAAAAATAATATGAGTCATATCTTAAATTAAATAATTATCAAAGAAATTGTTATCAAATAATACCAGCAATGTCACTTCATATTTATAAAATCATCAGTAGAATAAAAACACCCTTTCAACAAAAGCTGCTTTAGTCTAGTTTTGAATAAATGTAGACTGTCTATTATTTTAATGTCAATACGTAAATTATAATATAGGTAATTAAAAGGCCTGATATCTATAAGATCATTAAGGAACATGCCAAAAAATATTGGTAACTGCCCCGGATTCTGTAACAACTTCTTGTTTACCAAAAATGCTTCTTATCTCTACGAATTGTTTTATATTCGTAAGGTATATACATAAACAGATTAAGTACGTCACCTCTGATACCGTAGTGTTCTAGCTTAGCAATCAGTAATTTATGATTTTATAGTATCGAAAGCAGAAAAAAGATCACACACAACAACACTTTTATTTTATTAGTAAGATTTGTAACAACATCGTTCACCAAATAGTCTATAGCATCTACCGTACCTACATTCACCTGGTAGCCAAACTGTCGTTCATATAGAGTTAATTTTTAAATGTGATACTAACCTATCTCTGATAAGTTTTCCAAAAACTTTAGAAACAATAGGTAGCAACGAGATAGGCCTATAATTTTTATATTGTTTGTCTTGAACATAAATAATACCCGACGACCATTACTGCCATGAAATCTAAAATAATATTCAGAATGAATATTTAATAAATAAATCTTACTGACTTCGGAAGCCTTACATTCTTTCATACTTAACATAGGGTAAAATAAAATGATGATACGGCATCACTGTTGTGGTTCTCTGTATTTTGAATGTGTGTCACCTGTTTATACAGTAAACTTGAACTAGTGTTAAAGATTTGTATTTGTGTGCGTTCATAACAACACAAATAATTGTTGTGTGTGTTACGATCGTTTGAATGTGTGTCGCTTTCGTTTCAGTGTGTGCTTTCCTCGTCCCCCTCAAAATATGGCAGAAAAATTTGTTAGGCTGAATAGATGCAAGGCAAGTCCTTAGGTTAAATTGTCTAAGCCTTATTAGTGTGTTCCAAAATCAAACACCAAAACAGTGATTAAAAGGGCTTTTTATTCACTGTTTGCAGTGAATCAAATAAGCTTTTTAGAGGGGGTATGGTATAAAAAGGTTTTTTTTCATCCTCGTGGATGCATAAAAGCGACTTGAGAAAACCAAAGCGGTATTTATCGATACATTATGAGAAATAAAGTGTTTTAGGCATTTTTACTGTTAAGGCGAAAACATCCGTAAGATGAACTTCTCGCTCGCACATTTTGACCCTTTGAAAATCGAGAATTGCGATTAACTGTTTTGTGTGTCCAATTGCACACAGCATAGCAAAAAAATAATATTGATTCTAACACGTTTTCCTACTTTTAAGTTGGTTTCCTTGGGTGAATAGA
The DNA here is from genome assembly GCA_947578465.1 of Thera obeliscata. Taxonomy (NCBI): domain Eukaryota; kingdom Metazoa; phylum Arthropoda; class Insecta; order Lepidoptera; family Geometridae; genus Thera; species Thera obeliscata. Next base: position 1,355,810 of record OX387913.1, read on the forward strand.
CAAGTGTTTTTATGTCTCTCAAAAAGTTGAAATATGCGAGGAAGAAATTGTTTTACGGTTTTCAGTCTCTTAAATTATACTCTAAATCTCATCTACACTGTAGACAAAAACAGCTTTTTGCTATAAGACTTTTATTTATTTCTCCAGAGCTAACTCCTTATTTCTTGAAGTGCTTCTACCTACGCACGGACTACCTACACGATTTTATTCTTGTAGGTACACTTTATGAAGGTTTCATGGAATTTTGTAGTATGTAATTCAGTACTTTATAAAATTGCGTCATCTGGAACGTTAATTGGGGCTGAGTATGGTAAATACTCAATAATAAAAAATAAAAAAAAGCAGCCAAGTGCGAGTCGGACTCGCCCATGAAGGGTTCCGTAGCACGACGAACTACAAGAACCTTTATATTATGTTACTTGATGTAACATAAAAAGGTTCTTGTAGTTCGTCGAAAGGTATATTACGGTTTACGGTTTATGACGCATAAAAAAAAAACTACTGACTAGATCTCGTTCAAACCAAAAATCGTTGGAAGTTTACATAGTAATGTACAACATATATTTTTTTTAGTATTATCATTCTCTTACTTTAGAAGTTAGAGGGGGGGGGACCAACTTTTTTCCACTTTGGAAGTGTCTCTCGCGCAAACTATTCAGTTTAGAAAAAAACGATATTAGAAACTTCAACATCATTTTTGAAGACCTATTCATAGATACCCCACACGTATGGGTTCGATGAAAAAAAAATTTTTGAGTTTCAGTTTCAAGTATGGGGACCCCCGAAATTTATAGTTTTATTTTTATTTTTATGTTAAAATCTTAATGCGGTTCACAGAATACATCTACTCCGCAAGTTTCATCAGTCTAGCTCTTACGGTTTTGGAGAAAAATGGCTGTGACATACGGACGGACAGACAGACAGACAGACAGACAGACAGACATGACGAATCTATAAGGGTTCCGTTTTTGCCATTTGGCTACGGAACCCTAAAAAACAAGGACTTCTTCAGACTTTTGGATCAGTTGAGCTATCTCTAGATTGCTTAAGTAAATAAATAAATAAATATTATAGACAATTCACACAACAATATCTAGCCCCAAACTAAGCAGAGATTGTACTATGGGAATCAGATAGCTGATATAATACATTATATAGTAATATATTTATTTACACAAAGAAACTTACAATTAAACAAATATTTACAAAATGTACAAAATACACAAGAAACAGTTGAGCTATCTGCAGATCGTTACAAACGATCTAGAGATAGCTCAACTGATCCAAATCAGTGCCAGACATACATTATATAATTTTTTTTTTAAATACATACTTATAGAATACAATATAACACCCAGACAGAGAACAAACATCTGACATCACCACACAAATATTTGTTCTCGGTGGGATCGAACCCACGATCTACGGCGCAGAAGGCTGAAAGGCCAGTCAATATGCACCATCTGCGCTAAAACCGCTGAAGGACAATGCCGTTTTTGTATTATTCGTTAGACATAGACATAGACATTTATTTATTTACTACATAAGCACACAAAAACCAGTAAAATACAAGGACACTAACAGAAGAAAGATACAAACAATACATTGATACTGAAGAACTTACTTGGTCAGTTTTTATGGATATTATTATTTCGAAAAGTACCTACTGAAGTAGACTTAATCCAATATTTAGTAATAGAGAGCTTAATATCCGGAGATTTTAGTATCTTACTTAACACGTTAAGTGCGAAGCGAGGCCTAAATCACCCCTGATGCAACTTCCCTGTGGTGCGGCAAGCAAAAAAGTGAATTTCTCTGTCGTGCGAATGGCATAGCTTTGGTTTGGTCCAGTGTAGGAAAGAGATAAATATATATTTGAGATCACTAATGGTTCATGGACTCGATGGTGTACCTACCTTGGTACCGGATGTCTTAGGCCTCGTGCCGCACTGAATTAATATAATTTTAATGCAGTGCGGAACGAGGCTTAAACGTCCCATATCCCCCCTGACCTCGTACCGCACTCAACGCGAGCTTCCCGCGACCAGTGTTGTGCATCACGTCGATTGGAGAGCGAATCTAAACGATGTCAGAAGAAGTTAATTTTAAAAAAGTCTGTAATAGGTGCCTCTTAATGGTATAGAATGGAACGCTTCGTGCGCGAGTCCGACTCGCACTTGGCCGGTTTTTTTTCTTTATGGCGCCTTCAAGCACAATTTAGATTATTTAAAAAAAATGTATCCTTTGATAGCTTTGTGTTGTTTTGCCAGGTTTTGCCTTTAAAACGATCTAATGAGATATAATTGATCAAAATCGGTCAAGTCGTTGCGTAGTTATGAGTTAAGAAAAACGTCGATATTATTTTTCCCATCACTAATCGCAGCGAAAATTTGCCCTATTTCAGTGCGTTACGAGGTGTATAAGATCCCATATTTTGTTTTGCTAATAATTCCTAAACTAGCCATCAGATCCCGGGGCGACGGGATCTGATGAATGAATTAGGGTTCATCAATTCACTGTCTATATCAATAAGGACCAAAATTCTCATTTATCTTTGATTTCGCGCCAGAAAATGGATTTTAGTCTGTAAAAGGAGGTGGGGTCTAATAGACCGCGTGTCGCCCTAACGTCTGGTCACGGTACGGGCCGATTATACCTCGTGCCGCAGGAACGGAAAGTATGCAAAAATTGGTGCCGCAGCTAACGTGTTAAACTTTAGTAATATATATTATTATAGCTGCTTATCTTTATAAAAATACCAGCGTTGAACGATAATAAAATGGAACGAAAACATCCTTCATATTTTCGCAGACAAGTTCGATAACTATCAAATAAACTTCTCAAACCAGGCCAAACCTTTGGAATAAAATATTCAGACTATTTCAGAAGGTCTACCATGAAACGATGAATGAGTTTTGAGTTACCTACATTTCTATATGTATCTCTATGTAGGTATTTACAAAAAATAAAGTATATAAGTAATATATCAGCTATCTGGTTCCCATAATACAAGCTCTGCTTAGTTTGGAGCTAGATAGTGTTGTGTGGATTGTCCGCATTATTTATTAATTTCCGGAACAGAAACCATAAGTACACGACTGAATTCGAACCCGCGACTGTAGGATCGGTAGGTTCGCATTTATGCCTCAAGTTGGTAGATGCAAGGCATCATAGGGCACGTTTCTCACGTACGTGACCTACGGGAGCTTCCGGGGCAATGCTTTGTTATAGGCGATGGTTCAATGCTATTAGTATTATTTTCGATTTGCAAAAGGATCATTAAAAACAGTAGGAACCAAGCCGTAGTTTGTTGCCTGTTCTTCTAGGCTTGGTCGCCATAGTACAAGCTCGGCTTAGTTTGGGGCTAGATAGTGTTATGTGGATTGTTCATATTTTTATATTTATTATTTTTTAATGTAACTCAAACCGTCAACACGCAACTGAGTTACAAATTTTCATAGTAGACCTTCAAATCATAAATAGGACGGATTCCCCGCAGAGTTGGCAGGCTTATAATCGAGCTTCCTTTTCACTGATTAATATCCTCTGGCAGATTAATAAATACATTACCCAATGGGTACTGGCTTCCGTGAGATATCTACCGTGCCTAGGGACTACAGCCTGTTTTATTGATTACTAGCTGTGCCCGCGACTTCGTCCGCGTGGTATAGTGTCTATGGGTAGCATTTTTAATTTGCAGCGGAAGAAAACAGTAATTAAATAACAACGTCATATTCGCGTGCACGTGACACAGTCGTCTGTCCTCTTACTAAACTTAGACATATGGCGTGGTACTACGCCACACTTTCATCCCCCCCGCATTCCTCTCCGAACTCCCCCACACTCCCCCCACTCTCCTCAACACCCCCCCACATTCCCCCCGCACTCCCCTCCACAATCCCTCTGTACTCTCCCCGCACCTCCCCTTCACACTCCCCCCTGTACTCCCCTCCACACTCCCCCCTGTACTCCTATCCACACTCCCCCCGCACCTCCCCTCCACACTCCCCCTGTACTCTCCTCCACACTCCCCCCGCACCTCCCCTCCACACTCCCCCTGTACTCCCCTCCACACTCCCCCCGCACCTACCCTCCAACTCCCCCCGCACCTCCCCTCCACACTCCCCCTGTACTCCCCTCCACACTCCCCCCGCACCTCCCCTCCACACTCCCCCCTGTACTCCCCTCCACACTCCCCCCTGTACTCCCCTCCACACTCCCCCCGCACCTCCCCTCCACACTCCCCCTGTACTCTCCTCCACACTCCCCCCGCACCTCCCCTCCACACTCCCCCTGTACTCCCCTCCACACTCTCCCGCACCTACCCTCCAACTCCCCCCTGTACTCTCCTCCACACTCCCCCCGCACCTCCCCTCCACACTCCCCCCTGTACTCCCCTCCACACTCCCCCCTGTACTCCCCTCCCTCTACCCCCCCAGCACAAACTTTGAATGTCATATTTTTTTATATCAAATCAACAGACTAAAAAATAAGTTTTAAGTTTCTAGCTCTAAAAATGACGATACTTCCATACAACTTTCAACCCCTATTTTCAACCCCTTACAACCCTTTTTTCGCAATAAAAAGTAGCCTATGTCCTTCCTCAGGCCCTCAACTATCTGTGTACCAAATTTCATTTCAATCGGTTCAGTAGTTTTGGCGTGAAAGCCGGACAGGAGGACAGACAGACAGACAGACAGACAGAGTTACAAACGCATTTATAATATTAATAAGGATTTATAGCTATGTAAATCAGGCTTCGTTCAATGAATGTTGTTAGTTTGTAAAGAACATCAGAAAGCCTTCCGATCTTCAAGTCAAGGGTCATAAGGTCAAGTTGAGTCATGCATCAATGAGTTTTTCTGCCCAAAAATACTCCAATCTCCGCTCCAGTACTCTCAAACGTTGCAGGAAAACATAGTGATGATACCCGCATGTCGTAGGTCTAAAAAAAATGAAAACAGTGGTCAAGTTCACGAATACAAAGAGCTTCATTGAAGTGCACTTCCAATCTTTTCAGCACACTGACTGGTGCTAATAACACTTGTGTCGCGATACGAAAAAGACTCGTCAACGATCGCGTATACTAAATATAATTAGTAGTGTCTAAGGTTTCTTGACAAACGAGTAGACATTATTGACATTATTCATAGGTATATGTCTTTCAATTGCATTCAAAGAGCGCAATTAAAAAACGAATGATAACAATTGGGGGATTCAATTTATTGTTGCAATTAGGTATATATCTATCATCACTATCCAAATTTCAATTACATCACTGGATAGCTAAAGAATCAAAGAATTTATTACGCTTAGTAAGGACTGTAACACTTCGCGTGCGGTGGAGGGGGAAGCCCCGAAGTTACGAGACGAAACGCCCCCCATTATTTTTATACATATAGACTTTTTTCCTCCAGGTTGCACAGACAACACAAACGGTCAAAGACCAGACGGGACCCCAGAGATGGACTACGCAGATGTGGAACTTGGAGTGCCGCAGCGAGGACCGCACTTCGACCTCGCGTACTCCAGGAATGTGACTGCACTGGTGGGAAAGACTGCACAGCTTAACTGCAGGGTCCATGATCTTGGGAACAGAACGGTTAGTTACAGAAGACTACCCCCATGTTAGAAACTTCTGCCTTTAAATAACTACTTTTTTTTAATAATACTCACCGTTGGGGAATAAAGGTTCTCGAATGGCGAACACGAACCGGAAGACCGTCGAAGAGAGATGGACCAATGACATTTAATTTTGTTAAGATCGCAGGAAGTCGGTGGATGGAAAGGGCTCAGAATTGTTCTTCCTGGAAATGTGTATGAGAGGCCTATGTCCAGCAGTAGACTTCTTCAGGCTGATGATGATGAACTTATAAAAAGTGCTTTTTTATCTAAAGGCCTGCGCACATCTAGCGCGATGGCGATGGCGATTAGTGAAATACTGTCAAATATCGTTGTCATATTTGACACCGTTTCACTGATCGCCATCGCCATCGTGCTAGATGCGCAAGGCTTAAGTGTGTTATGTCTTCTCAGGTGTCATGGATCCGACATCGAGACATCCATTTACTGACGTCAGGCAGGATGACGTATACGTCAGACCAAAGGTTCACCAGCGTCCACAATCCACATACTGAGGACTGGATTTTAAAAGTAAGTTTTCATTACTCATACTCTGAAAGTAGGTCTGAAGTTGCCTGAGGGGCCTAATAGAAAGTAAAACTTTCAGCCCTAGGGAGAATCGCTTTCTACTGACAGCTGTCAAATTATAAAAAAAAAAAAGTTCTATTTTATTCAACCATGTTCCAACTTTCTAAAGTCTTTCTAACTGCAAGGAGGTCGTTGAACCAAATTCCAACTTTTTATTGAGCAAGTAGGTTGGAAACCCATTACAGCGGTAAGAAGTTTAAAAAGTCTTATTAGAGTGCAATGTAAAATTTAAATTTTAATAACATAAAGATAGTACCTAAATAAATTATATATCTTCTAAATTACTTGATTAATATATAGCTTCAACTATTTATTTAAAATAACATAAATTTGAGCAAACAATTTACCATTTTTTAAATTATGAAAATGAAAATAATGGCTGAATAATGCTGGCGAGCCGTAGCCGAAGGCCCGCCAGAGAAAAAGAAAAAAAAACCGGGAAGGCGGCAATTCAATCTTCATTTTCACTAATTTTTCTTTCATGTTTTTATTTTTACTTTCCTTGTATTCGTAATGAAAAGTACAGTGTTTACCTCGGATGAAAGTCTTTTAAGTCCCTCAAGCTCCATTGGCGCCCTCGCTACGCTCTGGCGCCAAACCCGTCTCGGGACTCAAAAAACGTGACTTTCAACACTCGGGTAACAATGTACTATTATACATTCATACATACATAAAATCACGCCTGATTCCCATGGGGGTAGGCAGAGATCACGGATTTCCAAGTAAGTTTATGAATAATATAAGTTCTTCTTCGTCTTAAATTTAAGAGCTTAGCTCTTGTCGGGGTTTTGATGCAGTTTTCTCTAATTAAGTTTTTCGAATGCGGCCTCCTTGACTTCCCTAAACGACATGACAGCGACTTTCTTTTATCTGGCTCATGTAACTTATTCTTGGCCTTCATCATCCCCGTTTCCCTTCAACCTTTCCTTCAATTATGTTATTTATGTAGTTGTCATGTCGTAGAAGATGTCCAAATATTTTTCCTCTAATGTAAAAAAATAAGTTATAAATAAATAAGTTAAGGTTGTTCGATTCCGATACAAACTGAATTTACACAACAATGGGCAAACAAAGTATAAATGTACACTGAAATAGCTGTAATAGAATTTTACAGTGGTCTTTATTGCCGGTTATATGAAGTTGGAGAAAACTGTAGGATAACAGAAATATTAATAAAAAACCAAAAAAGTAAATTTTTCGTCATTTTTTCTAACGGGTACTAGCTTTTAGCATAGAGTCAATTTTGTACATCACTGTTTCAAAATAGACGTAAAAGTCTCTTAGTTCTTTTTCTGAAGCCCCGACTGCCACGACCAACGGCTGACACTCCAACTTTATATAACTGGCCGGTAATAAGGACCACTGTAAAAGCCTATTACAGCTATTTCAGTGTACATTAATACTTTATTCGCCCATAGTTGTGTAAATTAAGTTTGTATGGAAATCGTACCCCCTTAATGAGTAATATAATATGAGTTTATGTAATAGTTTGGTTATGGTTAGTGAGTTTATTTAATTTGTGTCTTACCTTACTTGTTGCTTAGTTCAGATATTTTGAAAACAATTCCCTTTCATATTAACAATTCCCTTTTATACATTTTATAAACTTTATGTGCTTTACCCGTTAGGAATGTCTTAATTACACAAAAGTTAACTGGAAGAGAATGCTCTCTAGCATTAAGTTCGCATTAGTACGATGACATTTTTGTTTTCTGTCTATCTATCTATGAATTTTTGAATTAATTTTCCTAAGTGCTGCAGTGCTGCTTCAAACTGAAACACAGCAATGCTGCTTCACGGCTGAAATAGGCATGGTGGTAGTACTTCAGGCATGGTGGTAGTACTTCAGGCATGGTGGTAGTACTTCAGGCATGGTGGTAGTACTTCAGGCATGGTGGTAGTACTTCAGGCATGGTGGTAGTACTTCAGGCATGGTGGTAGTACTTCCCGGGACGAGCACTTTTTTTATTTTTTATTTACAACTAGCTGATGGAACAAGTATATGGCCCACCTAATGTTAAGCGGTAAGCATCACCTATAACAAAGCATTGCCTTGTAGGTCACGCACGTTAGGAACGTGCCGTACGATGCCTTCAAAGAGAGCTATAAAACCACTAAACTTGACATTTTTTTCAAATTCGTTCATTAATTCTTGACAGTGATACACTTATCGCCATCGCAGATTGCCTAGATGTGCACAAGACTTTACTTATATTAGAAATATTCTTCGTAAAAATACAAGAACGACCACAAATATCTGTCGCAGAGAAAGACATCAAGAAGCTCCATTTATCTAAGAACCAACAATATATCAAGCAAGTTTTATTGCGGGATCTTTGGTTGGGAGCATTGCTTGGTGACTTTATACATGCACACGGCTGACGTTACTAAGTAGCTCAAAACTATACATTTATTTTGACGTGACAACGTCTTAAAATTGGAGCCGGCTGCACGCACGAAAAAACATGACTCATGCGGTGTTACCTTACTGAGGCGTTTAACTTGAAGTGCAAGCGAGAGCGCGGAACGAGCGACAAAGAGGCACGCACGGCCTCCGCGTTCGGCAGCGTTCGACATCTGTCTCTCTCCTACTTGAGTGAGCGATGCGTCCGCGTGGACAGCTGTATGACGTTTTCACGTTCAACTATCGCCAGTAAACCGACTTTACAGACAACCGATTTTTTTTAGACAAATTAACTTGAAACTTGAGTTAACAATGAAACTAATTTTGTTTCATTGTAAGTTTTTTGTTATTATTTACAACATTTACAAAATACACAACAAACAGTTGAGACACCGTTACAAAGACTAGAGGTAGCTCAACTGATCCAATTTAGCTAACTAACTTGCTTACTTACTAACATAATCACTGGTATCTAAATTGTGTGTTAGATAGATAGATGGAAAATACTGTATTGTAGGTACACCACATACAATTAACAAAGGCATACAGAAAAACATGAAAATGGTAAACAATAGGCGGTATTATCACTAAAAATGATCCCTTCCAGATAACCTTGTGTGTTGTTTGAAGGAAAGCTGTAAATGCATCAATAACTTCGTTATTAAAAAAGTCAGCGGGGATAGTATATTGCACCCGTTCAATTATTATTTTACTATGTTTACATTTTGTGACATAGCTCGTAGAGTTAGTAAGTTGAAGTGGCAATGGGCAGGCCATATAGCTCGAAGAACCGACGACCGTTGGGGAATAAAGGTTCTCGAATGGCGACCACGAACCGGAAGACGAAGCGTTGGGCACCCACCCACCAGATGGACCAACGACATTGTTAAGACCGCGGGAAGTCGATGGATGGAAAGGGCTCAGAATCGTTCTTCCTGGAAATGTGTACGGGAGGCCTATGTCCAGCAGTGAACTTCTTCAGGCTGATGATGATGATGACATTTAGTGCACATATGCTTGCCTTTGAAACATATGTGCACAAAGCACGCTGGTATAGCTTGATACTATTGTATCCACATGCATGTGAAAAGGTACCATAAAGTATTTCTATGTCTAGATAACATTTTGCTGAGACGCAATTCAGAGACTTAAATAATGGTGATAGATTCATTTTTTGTGTAAAAATATGCACCTGAATAAATAATTGAAAATGGTACTGAAATTGTGAGTTATGACGTCATAACAATACGAATAAAGGTCGTGAGTATCAAAAAAAACAAGCCTTAACCGTTTAATTATGTAGGTAGGTACTTCGTAATTTTTTAGGATAATGAAAATTCACTATACCTAGTGGGTCTTATTAATAATCCTGGCGTAGCGTTGGACTAGTTAATCCGTGTTTTGTCTCTTGCATTGACATGCAATTGTCAACTCGAACAAATGTGACAAAACACGGATTAACTAGTCCAACGCTACGCCAGGATTATTAATAACACCCAGTGAGTATTACTATGTTGTATTTCAAGCATATAATTATAACTTGGTTTAAGAAATGAGATGAAATTTATTGCATAATAAAATGTTAGGTTTTCAATGTCTAAATTTGATTCAGTACATTTTTCTTAAATTCAGGTAGTTATAAGCTAAAATATGCACTATGCCAGTACTTTCAAGCAGTAAAGGAAAAACTGGCATGTCGTAGAACCTAGAAATTGTCTCAAGTGCACAAAAGAAGCATAATTAGGGTGCACTTAAAATCCTTCCCCCACACTGGTTAGAAAGGCCTAATAACACGACAAGAAGATTGTATTAATAATGTACTGTTGTCCACAGATAAGGTTCCCACAGAGACGTGACTCTGGTATCTACGAGTGCCAGGTCGGAACAACGCCACCTATCGGTCATAGGATGTACCTTTCTGTTGTTGGTAAGATATTCATCATCTCAAACATAAATTAACGATTTTTATTGGTTTTATAGTGTTTGTTTTGAGTTCCTTGTGTACATAAGGAAAAAAGATTTATAAATTGTCCCAAAAGTTAATCTTTATGATTTCCAGTAAGCACTCTAAAATCAATAAAAAATATGAACAAACAAGGTGACAAGTCGATTCAACTGAATGCAACTTCGGTTATCGAGCAGGTAAGTAGTTGACTGTGACGTCAAACCTTTAGATGGAGCCACGGTCGCGTTAGTGCCGTTTTAACAGTCTATAAGAGTTATTCGTCAAGTGTGATTAGGATCCGATGGCGCAGCGGTCAGCGCAGCCACGTAACAAAGGAAACCCAATAGCCTAAAAGAGAAGGTCGCGGGTTCAATTCTCGCTTGGCTCTTAACTTTTGAGACAATCTAAAAATCTTTTTATATAACCTAGAACCCTCATATGATTTATATGAAATATGAATTGGAGGTGATATTTTCTTTATCAATAAGTTTCTGAAAAAAAGGAAAACATACGAGCACGTCTAAAGCAGATCTGGATTTCATGAGGCAAAATGGTTACTCTAGAGGCATTATCCAGGGAGGAAATAGAGGACTACGTTTGTATGGAGAATCGCCTGTGTGATTCCCTCTTAAGGTCGGAGGTTGTTGAAGTTCTTGTTGACCCAATTCCTTGCTCTCGAGTGTAGTTAAGTAATACACTAGGGTTAAACACAAACCACCAGTTAGTAACTTAAATGCACCAAAAGTGTAGTTATCGGTCCGTTTTCACCATTGTATTGGTAGCGTTGGTAACCAAACGCTTTAATGTTCACTATCGATGGTACGACTAACGTTTAATGGGTGATAGTACTCTAAAATTGCCATTTAGCACTAACTGTGTTTGAAACTTTTGGTCTAGTGGTAGTGACCCCGCCTTCTGATCGTAAGTTCGTGGGTTCGAATTCAATAGAGTTTTTTTTTACATTATAATAGACTGTCTTTTGGCCACAATATCACCTGATATAAATAAAATGTTTAACCTGGGTAATATGCAAAAACAGATAAAATATTTCATTTTACTTAAACACATACACACTTAAAATCCTTTCACCACACTAGATCTACAGAATTGGTGACATGACAAACAAAAGGACTCGTAAATACAATATCGGCCTGTCTTTCCTTAATATGTTTTAGTACTACTGACAATAATAGTTACTTATACTAATCAGATTGTTTATCCATTCGTATCAAAACGACCACATCACGCTCCATTGAGAAAACATCAAACAAAAGTAGTGCAGGAGCTCTTGGTATTGTTTTCACTTCATATCGAAATGTATGTCTTTAAATTGAAGGCATAAATGTAATTATTAAAAAGAGCACTTATAAAACTTGATAATAAAAAATAACTGTCAACGAAGGTTAGAAAACTAATTAATACTATTTTCTGTTTATATGCAACGTCATGGCCGGTAAATCTGGTGCCACCTCTTTTGATGACATGTAGTGACAACGGCAAAAATACTTGATATACACGTTACAAAGTATAAAATATCAGGTAATATAAATAAAATGTATAGGATAAGACTGCGTAAACAAATAGCTAGAACAAGCATTATGTTATGACCCACCTAATGTTAAGTGGAAACCATCGTCTAGAACAAGGCATCACTTTTAAGTCCCGCACGTCAGAAACGTGCCCAACGATGCACTGCCTTGCTTCCATCAACTTGAGGCAACTATAAATGTCCAGCCTCATGTGGCAGAATTTTTTTAGAATATTGGAGGGTTAATTTTCCCCTTTTCCTGCTTCTTTCCTCAACCTTGTCAGTAATTTGACAAGCCATCCCTATTTGGAATAATACTTGTCATAATGTTCATCCATTCGTTACGAATGGCAGCATCATGCGCCATTGAGATGACCTCAAATTGGGCCAGTATACATTTATTTGGCTGAAGTTCTATCAGATAAAGCAGGAGGTCGTGGCACATTTTGTTCATCAAATCTTTATACAGTGGATTATACATAATATATCAGTCATTTAGCTTAGCAGACCGATAAGTCTGTTGCCATCTCTATTTGTTGGCATATAAGTGACAGAGACAAGAGACTTTTAACGAACGGCTAAAAAGTGTCCAGTATTATGCATGTGGGGGTTACAATTTTATCGCCTTCTTGTGGCTTCGTTAGTTCTTTCATATTAGCGTGAACCCCTTCACGCGAATATGAAAGCTTTTAAGGGGAAAAAACTATGAAAATAAATTATTGATATTTTTTGGGGAATTTTTAGTGCACCTCAAAAAGGCTCATATCGTGGGTTTTTATCACTTTTATATCACCTTAATCTCAGTTATAATTGTGTTATGCGAGTTTGTTTTCATAATGTTTTTGTGTGGAGTCACGATAAGTGTCTCTAGCGGATGTGTTAAGTCAAAATGTCTGTGTGTCAATATCCAATAATGTTTTTTTCAAGCTGGTGTTGATGTATAGAAACAATACCATTATCTCCGGAGCTATTCCGGATGGTGCTGTTAATAATTTTTATTTCCTTTGAGGCCCTTAAGAGCGAGTCGAGTAAACCAGGCGGACGGAAAATAGGTATTTACTGCGGCTCGCTAGTTGTGTGCGTACTCACGCACACAATGATAGGTTCGCTCGACGCCGTTTACACCTAGTGTGGCAAAAGTAGGTAACCCATGATTTGAAAAAAATGTTGTTTGGTTGAGTGACATAAAGAGACGAAATTTTGTTTACGTTATGCCAGAAAGTAAAATTCATCTCTCTAAAAAAAACAATCTGAGGTCAGTTTACAAAATAATTACATTTTCATTTCACTTTTCTTTTAGGTTTTTTAATAATAGTAATAAATAATAAATATTGTGCACAATCCACTCCACACTATCTAGCCTCAAACCAAGCAGAGTTTATACTATAGGAACCAGACAGCTGATATAATACTTAGCATATAATTTTTTTTTTTAATACATACTTAAAATACAATATAACACCCAGACAGAGAACAAACATTTGTATTCACCAAACAAATGTTTCTTCTCCGTGGGGATCGAACCCACGACCTACAGCGTAGAAGACACAGCTACTACTAACTAAGCTGAGAGGCCAGGTTTTCGTTTCATTTTCAACTATATTTGCATATTTGTGAATAATATTTTTGGTGGTAAGTTCATACCCCGCTAAGCAGCAAAAGCTGAGCCAGGGCCTATTTGGCATAACATGTACCTAGCGCGGGACGTAGTTGTTTTTTTTTATTATGTGCTAAGATAGCAAGTAATTACTCAATTATTTGTGTTAGAATTTTTTGTTCATATTTTAGTTTTGATTTTGTCAATGTTCCGTTCTGTGTACCTATGTTATGTTAAATAAATTTTCTTTCTTTCATACTTTCATTCATTTTGGATCCAAGATGGCAGCTTCATTTTTATCCTAAATAAATGATAATTATGGGTATCGATTAAGAGGTTGTTGGGGGCTCTGATTGTGGATTTGACATTCATTTTTGAATCCAAGATGGCGGATTCTTTTTTTTTCATAAATATTTGATATGGGTATCGTTTAATATGTTTTTGGGGGTGCTGATTCCGAATCTGCCATTCATTTTTGAATCCAAGATGGCGGATTCTTTTTTTTTCTTAAATATTTGATATGGGTATCGTTTTATGGGTTTTTGGGGGTGCTGATTTTGAATCTGGCATTCATTTTTGATTCCAAGATGGCGGATTCTTTTTTTTCTTAAATATTTGATATGGGTATCGTTTTATGGGTTTTTGGGGGCGCTGGTTCCGAATATGCCATTCATTTTTGATTGAAAATGAATGCCAGATTCAAAATCAGCACCCCCAAAAACCCATAAAACGATACCCATATCAAATATTTAAGAAAAAAAAACATTCGCCATCTTGGAATCAAAAATGAATGGCATATTCGGAACCAGCGCCCCCAAAAACCCATAAAACGATACTTATATCAAATATTTAAGAAAAAAAAGAATCCGCCATCTTGGATTCAAAAATGAATGGCAGATTCAAAATCAGTGCCCCCAAAAACCCATAAAACGATACCCATATCAAATATTTAAGAAAAAAAAAACATCCGCCATCTTGGAATCAAAAATGAATGGCATATTCGGAACCAGCACTCCCAAAAACCCATAAAACGATACCCATATCAAATATTTAAGAAAAAAAAACATCCGCCATCTTGTAATCAAAAATGAATGGCATATTCGGAACCAGCGCCCCCAAAAACCCATAAAACGATACCCATATCAAATATTTAAGAAAAAAAAGAATCCGCCATCTTGGATTCAAAAATGAATGCCAGATTCAAAATCAGCACCCCCAAAAACCCATAAAACGATACCCATATCAAATATTTAAGAAAAAAAAACATCCACCATCTTGGAATCAAAAATGAATGCCAGATTCAAAATCAGCACCCCCAAAAACCCATAAAACGATACCCATATCAAATATTTAAGAAAAAAAAGAATCCGCCATCTTGGATTCAAAAATGAATGGCATATTCGGAACCAGCGCCCCCAAAAACCCATAAAACGATACCCATATCAAATATTTAAGAAAAAAAAACATCCGCCATCTTGGAATCAAAAATGAATGGCATATTCGGAACCAGCGCCCCCAAAAACCCATAAAACGATACCCATATCAAATATTTAAGAAAAAAAAGAATCCGCCATCTTGGATTCAAAAATGAATGGCAGATTCAAAATCAGTGCCCCCAAAAACCCATAAAACGATACCCATATCAAATATTTAAGAAAAAAAAAACATCCGCCATCTTGGAATCAAAAATGAATGGCATATTCGGAACCAGCACTCCCAAAAACCCATAAAACGATACCCATATCAAATATTTAAGAAAAAAAAACATCCGCCATCTTGTAATCAAAAATGAATGGCATATTCGGAACCAGCGCCCCCAAAAACCCATAAAACGATACCCATATCAAATATTTAAGAAAAAAAAGAATCCGCCATCTTGGATTCAAAAATGAATGCCAGATTCAAAATCAGCACCCCCAAAAACCCATAAAACGATACCCATATCAAATATTTAAGAAAAAAAAACATCCACCATCTTGGAATCAAAAATGAATGCCAGAGTCAAAATCAGCACCCCCAAAAACCCATAAAACGATACCCATATCAAATATTTAAGAAAAAAAAGAATCCGCCATCTTGGATTCAAAAATGAATGGCATATTCGGAACCAGCGCCCCCAAAAACCCATAAAACGATACCCATATCAAATATTTAAGAAAAAAAAGAATCCGCCATCTTGGATTCAAAAATGAATGGCAGATTCAAAATCAGCGCCCCCAAAAACCCATAAAACGATACCCATATCAAAAAATTAATGGCATATTCGGAGCCAGCGCCCCCAAAACCCCATATCAAAAGTTTATGACAAAAAAAATCCACCATCTTGGATTAAAAAATTAATGGCAGATTCGGAACCAGCGCCCTCAAAAACCTATAAAACGATACCAATATCAAATACAAAAAAAATGAATCCGCCATCTTGGATTAAAAAATGAATGGCATATTCGGAGTCAGCGCCCCCAAAACCCCATATCAAAAATTTATGACAAAAAAAAAATCCGCCATCTTGGCTTAAAAAATGAATGGCAGATTCGGAACCAGCGCCCTCGAAAACTTATTAAACGATACCAATATCAAATATAAAAAAAAAATGAATCCGCCATCTTGGGTTTTCGATTCGCAATCAGCCTGACCAAAAAAACTTGGAACAATACCAACATCAAATTTGAAATACGAAAATAATCTATACCTACATACGTACATATTTTTATCGATTTTTTTTTCCGGAACAGAGCGCCACTTTACTTCTTAGAATACCTTTCTTTTCGCTTTCCCATTGTTCCCTAAACAGAGTAAATATTTATAGGTACATCACATTTTTTTGAGCAATAAAAAGCATAGATAATAAAAAATGGCTTACCTCACTTTACCTGTTTGCAGCTGTGTGTACATACACATAAGATCGCGTTTGCTAGTTGGCTCGCGTCGCCTCGCAAAGAGACGTGCTCCCACTCTGAGCTCTCGTGGTGGACTGAATTTCCGCGAGCGTTCGTCGCGTATATATTCAACTTCGCGCGTCCATAGTAAATTTGTATGGCGGATTTGAGATGCTTTTTTAAAAAATTCATAACTAAATAACTAAGTGATTTATTAAAAATCGAAAAAGGACTAATTGTAGACTAAACATTTGAGATTAATTCGAATTAAAGTTTGTTCATAAAATCAACAGTGTAACATGACATTTTTTAATAACGCCGACATACGATTTGTCAAATTTTACCTATCTGTGTTTATTTAATTATAGATAAATATTTTTTTTTGTTACGGAATAATTGTCAATACGTTCAGTCTGGTACTTTATACAAAGTTTTAGATTCATTATTGCAAGTATATTCATAATATCGATTTAACCGTGACTATCGTTTTCAACAATTTTGCACGACTCGCTCTTAAGATTAAAATTATGGCTGCGGTTTGAAAGTTGGCGCAAGAATTCTTTTACAAAATTAAATTCTTTGTTGTTTATTTTCTCAAACAATCCAGTGTTATGAAAATACTAGTGGAATGCCTGAGGCTTTGTTCGCGTTGAACCTCCTTAGGGGTGGAATTTCTGAAATTCTTATTTCTCCTGTTTGGTTGAAATTGTGAAATATCTCTGAATGAATTTCAATTGAAATATAAAAACCCTTCATTTTTGTTATTTTTTTTACTTTAATTTTTATTCTTTTACATGTACAGATTCTTGCTCATTTCTGAGCGTTTTCTAAATGAAAATGATCCATTGAATATTTTTATAGTAAATCCTTTGTATATTGTTATAATTTCATTAGAATAACAGGCTAAAGGACTGTCAAAAGCATTATAATTTACGTAAGCCAACATTGACCTTAAAAAATTGTAGCCTTTGACTATAAAAGTCGGAGCTTCGACATGGGGTCCTTCAAAAAGCGGGTCTTTCAGTTCCTTATAGGCCGGCAGCGCATCAGCACCACCTCTGGTGTTGCAGGTGTCTATGGGCGACGGTGACTACTTTCCATCAGGTGTCCCGTCTGCTCGTCTGCCAGCTATGGCATAAAAAAAAAAAAAAAAAAATTGATAAAAAATTTAATCTGCCTCCGTCACACTCAGTTGGAGTCGTACCACACTAGAACTTCTCTGCTATATTTTTTTTGTTATGTGAAAGGATCATACCAAAAAAACAGTAGGAGCCAAGCCGTAGTTTGTTGCCTGTTCTTCTAGGCTTGGTCACGTGGAACTGGCACCTAGACTCACCTAGATTTAAGATGTTTTAAAGGTGATCCATAAGGTACAACTGAATAAACATTATTTTGAATTTAAATTTGACTTTTGGACCAACTGCAACACAAAAACCATTTCCATTATCTAACAATTTCCATTTGTCTCCAGAGCCGCTGACCACAATCCTGGGGGGTCCAGAACTCTTCATCAACACAGGCAGCACCATCAACTTGACCTGTGTAGTCCAGCACTCACCGGAACCACCTCCACATATACGATGGACTCATAATGATGAGGTTTGTATATCAAATAAAAATAACTAGCGGCCTGTCCCGGCTTCACACGGGCAGGCATTTATTTTTAAACCACATAATTCTATGTTACTCAGAGTGAATGTAGCTTTCCAATGGTGAAAGAATTTTTGGAATCGGCACAGTAGTTTTTGAGTTTATACAAACATTATACACACAAAAATACAAAAATACTAATAATATAGTATAGTTATAAAAATCACGAGAGCTGCCTTGTTTCATGAACAAGTTATAAGTGAAGTTTAAAACTTGAGAAACCGACTTCATGGCAAAACTGCTGAACCAATTTTGATAAATTTCCTATGGGACCAATTTGAAAGTTTTTTTATCTTTACATCAAATAAAAATTTGAAATTGGTTTCTAAATGAAGTAGGCCAATAAAATGCATTTAAAAATACAACCGAACTGAGAACCTCCTTCTTTTTTATTTGAAGTAGGTTATAAAAGTGGGTGAGCTAATAAAAGATAAATCAAAAATATATTTTCTCAAAGCAAAACTTTATACACTCGTTTTGTGGAGATACATAATGTTGTATGGATTGTGAGCTATTTGAGCTAGAATTTAACTAAACTAAGTGGGCTACAAGCGTGATTTCAGTGAGCTACACTCAGCTAATGAGCTAAGTGGGCTAACGTTGGCCCAGTAAGTGAGCCAAAAAAGGATTGGCTCGTGAGCTAAACAAGATTAAATCGTGAGCTAAGTGATCTAAACTGGGATTGAATCGTGAGCTAAGTGGGCTAACGTTGGCCCAGTAAGTGAGCCAAAAAAGGATTAGCTCGTGAGCTAAACAGGATTAAATCGTGAGCTAAGTGATCTAAACTAGGGTCGACTCGTGAGCTAAGTGGGCTAACGTTGGCCCAGCTCAGTTTATAATTGTTGCAGCTAACAGTGGAGCCTCCCCCGCACATACAGTGGTCGCGCAACGACGATGTAAGTATTTCTATAAACAGGAGTAGCTGACATGACGCAGGTTTGGTTCCCGGTGCAGGAAAAATACTGATACTCATACTCATATTATTCAACAGCATCCTAAAAGAAATTTCATCCAATTATGCCTGTCCTCTGGTGTGGAAGCTCGCCCAGAGGACCAAATCTGTTTTAGTTATTAAGTACTAACCCCTAGCCTTAAGTTTTATTAACACTATTGGATTATCTAAGTTGTCTTGAATAAAAAACTATATCATTATTATTATTTATTGCAATTATTATGTTACATGGTGAGGTCTTAAAGTAAAAAAAGCAGCCAAGTGCGAGTCGGACTCGCCCATGAAGGGTTCCGTAGCATCAATTAACATAATATAAAGGTTTTTGTAGTTCGTCGAAAGGTAAATTGCGGTTTACTATTTATGACGTATAAAAAAAAAACTACTGACTAGATCTCGTTCAAACCAAATATCGTTGGAAGTTTACATAGTAATGTACAACATATATTTTTTTTGGATTTATTATTCTCTTATTTTAGAAGTTAGAGGGGGGGGGACCAACTTTTTTCTACTTTGGAAGTGTCTCTCGCGCAAACTATTCAGTTTAGAAAAAAACTATATTAGAAACCTCAACATCATTTTTAAAGACCTATCCATAGATACCCCACACGTATGGGTTTGATGAAAAAAAAAATTTTGAGTTTCAGTTTCAAGTATGGGGACCCCCAAATTTATAGTTTTAGAAAAAAACTATATTAGAAACCTCAACATAATTTTTGAAGACCTATCCATAGATTCCCCACACATATGGGTTCGATGAAAAAAAATTTTTTGAGTTTCAGTTTCAAGTATGGGGACCCCCAAAATTTATAGTTTTTGTGTATATTTAGTGCATCATTGAAAAAGTCATTTTTTTTTATCATTATGTCCTTTAATTTACATTCAAATGTCCTATCCTTTTCTAGATCTTTTATTTGTTCGAGTGATGTAAGCTGGTAGACATTTTTACGTATGTTAACGGCCCCCACCTATAGGCCTACCATAAGCTCTGTCTGGCTCTGTCTCTGGCGCTGGCGGCCAAGTGGTAGCGGCCCCAACTTCCGATTCTAAGATCGTGGGTTCAAATCCAGTCGTGTACCAATGAGTTTTCTGCACAAAAATGTATGTACACTATGCCAGTGCTCTCAAACGGTGGAGGAAAACATCGTGATGAAACCGGCATATCGTAGAACCTAAAAAGTTCGAAAATATGTGTCAAGTGCACGATAGGAGCCTCTTTGAGGCGCACTTAAAATCCTTTCACCACTCTTGGTTCGAAAGAATCAGTGACACGATAGGAAAAAGAGTACAAGCTCTGCTTAGTTTGGAGCTAGATAGTTCGGTATGGATTGTCCGCGTTATTTATTTATTTCTATAGTGACTTTACTTATTCCCAAATAACCTTGGTACCTAGATCACAGTATTCATACAATAGACCAAAGAATTTTAGTTTTAATCGTATTTAATTTCATTACTATTTCAAAGCTAGCCCTTTCTCTCCGTTATCTTCCCCAGACAGGTTAATGACCTCTAAGTAATGTCTCTGTCAGGTCATTGATGAATTAATCTAATAACGAGTAGACTATATTTTCTAAAAACCTGTACCGTTAAAACGGTCGTAATAACACGTGATAGAAAAAAAAAATAAGTATGAAAATATAAAATTAATTTGTAATGCGTTGCATAATAAATTATCAGTAAGATTTTTATAATGTCCCAAATGTTAAGGGCCGAGCGGGAATTGAACCTGTGACCTTCCCCTTGGCGGGGCCCTGACCGCTGCGCCATCGGATCCATAGCACACTCGACGAATAACTCTTAGGGACTGTTTGGCACTAACGTGACCGTGAATATAAAAATCTTTTTGATTTCCTTATGTAGAAATAGAAATAATTTATTTTTCGTCAACTTAAAATTAAAAAGTACAGTTCAACTTAGATTAAATGATGGCAAAAAAGGTTGACCACTCAGCATTTGCTACAAAGGCATGGTAACCCTTGCAGCGCTGGTTTTCAGTTGCACCATAAGTGTAGCACAACACTATATAATCAATAAAAATAATTATCAAATCTTTATGAATAAAAAAGATGATTTAAAGTAAGGAAAGCGAGCAGTTATGACGGACACCGCTTTTTAAAAAACTTTTGTAATATTCCTTAACTTGCAAAGATAAAACTCTTACTATTTTTATCCCAAAATTGACGCAAAGTAGGTACATTCTTTGCCAGAAGTCTTCGAACTTTTATCTAGCGACTCGTGGGGGTTAGGGGTAGTTAGGGGTAGCATGGGGTAATAACGCTGACGTAGCCCGAAGGGGTGGCTTTAATATATGTTTTATGGTACATGATAAAGTGTTGAAAAGGTTTGTTTCATGTCTTAGCATTTTCCTTATTCGGATGAAAATGTACTACTTTCACCAGCTTTTACTACAAATAAGCATTTTTGTATCTTTATTAAAAATGAGAAGAAAGGGAAGCATTTATTAATAACTAGCTCCCTCCCACAGCTTCACTCGCATTTACTGGTTAATGCCGGTCTTGTTTGTTTTTATACCTTTTGTTTTTTTTTATACAACTAGCTGAATCTGATGGAAGAAGCTTATGGGCCACCTGATGTTAAGTGGCAACCATTGCCAGAAACAAAAACGTGGAGTTAGTTTCTAGGGAACGTGCCCTTATATTGAGTAATTTTACATGTAAATATAAAATAAAATAAATATTGTAGACAATTGACACAACACTGTCTAGCCCCAAACTAAGCAAAGCTTGTGCTATGGAAACCAGATAGCTGATATAATACTTATATGCATGTTTTTTTTGGTAAATAAATACTAAAAAACATGTAGTAAAATATATAATTATTACGAGTATTAGAGAATAAAACAAAATCTTTATACTTGATGTCTCATACAACGATGTTACTACACATGGCATCAAAAGGATTTTCAAACGAGTAAAACTAATTTATGATAATATTATCGCAATTTGTTATATTTAATTTTAAAAGTTAGGTTACCCTTAATAATAGACTCTGGATAATAAATGTTAATGCTTATTCTGGAACGCAATATTTGCAAATCTACAATCAGTAGAAAGCAGAAACTTTGTGTGTACTTCCACAAGATTTATAGAAAGTTGTAGCTATTTGAATTCTTGCCAGTTTTGAGCAATCGCTACTGAGACGGTATGATGCGCCATTGGCATTCGAAGTTTAAAATGAAATGCAACCTTTTTGTTGTACTTTATAGAAAAATGTATCTCCGTTTTTTGTGTTCGAAGTTTAAAATAAAATGAAACCTATTTGTTGCATTTTTATGGAAAAAGTATAAAAAGGTATAGAAATAATGTTGATGAGTTGTGGGTTGAACGTACACTGTACGCGCCTGTTCGTTTATGGTTCGGTTCGGTATGTGGACTGTGTACAATCGTTAAAGGCCTGCGCATATCTAAGCGATGGCCATGGTAATATCGCTGTCATATTTGACAGCGTTTCAGCTGATCGCCATGGCCGTCGCCTAGATGTGCGCAGGCCTTTACATGTCTGCCGCGGCTTCTCTGGGTGGAGCCGATTTGATTTGACTGATGGCATTGGTTATGTTGGCTTTAAGGGCCGCTGTGGTTTGGAACTTATTCGCATCGACCTGCGACTTATAGCCCGAGCACACCTAGATCGCTGGCGGTAGCGATCAGTGAAACGCTGTCAAATATCGCTGTTAGATTTGAGATTTGACAGCGAATATTTGACAGCGTTTCACTGATCGCTACCGCCAGCGAACTAGGTGTGCGCAGGCCTTTAGGAACCACGCGACCGTAAAGTTAAATAAAAAATAAAAGTTAGTTAAAGTTTATAATATTTCTGTGTTTCTTCGTCCCATATAAATCTTTTCAGTTATTTCACTCTGCACAAAATTATGTCCAAACTTAAAGCAGATAGAAGAACATGAGTTAGACCCAAAAAAAAATTTTTTTTTCTGATTATTTCAATACAAAAATGGTAGGTACGACTCGAGTTAAATCACTTATCACAGGAGGCACAGATTTATGTCCTTGAGGACGATAACTCAAAAGCTAGGCAAAATATTATAGGATTCATTTTTATATTGAAAATGTTTGCTTTGAAAATAAAAGAAATCCTGGTTACAAAATGGATTCGAAACCAAAGAAGTGATATAAAGTTTAAAATGTGCGATTTGCACTTTCTGTGCAGTGTGCACGTAAACAATGATATTGTTGTGTCTTTCCAACTTGATATAAAGGTTTGTTTTTACAAAACACTACTGAAAGTTATGCTTCTTAGTTAGTTGATTATTGTGTAATATTAATATAAAATTATCATTCTGTAATGGTAAATTAGAGGGAGTGGGCTGGCCATATCTGCCATATATTTTTGTGTTGTAGTTGTTTGTTTTTCAGGGACACTGAATAAATAAAATAAAATATCAGCAGCATAAATTCCAGAGTGGATGAATTACCCCATTCAATTTGGAGCATTCGTTTCCAAGATTTGAGGCAGCAAACAGACAAACAAAAAGACACAGCTAAACCATCCTGACAGCTTAGTCAGCCTAATCTACAGAAAAGACATGGTCAATACGTGCGGAACTGACTAAAGGCTCGAACACACCTTGTTTGCTGGCGGTAGCGATCACTGAAACGCTGTCAGATTTGAGATTTGACAGCGATATTTGACAGCGTTTCACTGTTCGCTACCGCCAGCGAACTAGGTGTGCGCAGGCCATAAGACACATAATAAGGCCTTATAAAACCCCTCTTTTTGGAGATTTAAATAGAATGGAAATTATAACCCATGAACATAGACAAAGCCAACGGCAAAATCTATGCTGTTTTCTTTAAAATTGGCATCGTGATTACTCGAAGCTTCCAAGTTGGGATATAAAGTTTAGAAGGTATCTTACGATTCCATACAATTTGTACAAAACTATAAAATGCACGCTGCATTTTATTTTCTCTTGAACGAGGGTAATCGAGTAAAAATCTTTGTAAGCAAAATGCATTGAAATAAGACTTGCAAGGCTTGCAACTTTTTGCAAACAGGGAAGGAAAACATTGTAAACGGAACAGATTTTTATGAAACTTAAGGACCAAAATGACGTAGCTAAAAAACATCTCAATTTGACAAAAAACTTAACCTCCTTCTTCTTTTTTTAAGTCGCCAAGATATTTTATCTTGTTTTCCTTTTGAAAATTTAGAACCTATCATTTTTTTGCGAGCAGTGAACAAAAACATTGTAAGCATCAATGATTTTGATAATATTTTAGGACCATTATCAATGACAAAGTTGATGTTGCAAAAAAAAAGCATCTGAATTGAGGATTTATTGAAGTCTGTTTCAAAAGTTTACAAAAAAACAACAACAAAAGTGTATGTAGGTGTATGTATATTTATTACTTAAACTAGGTGTGGCTAGCCACAAATACAGTAAAACTTGTAATAATTATACCTACACCTACCTACACTTTTGTTATTGTTTTTTATGCATACTTTTGTTGTTGTTTTTTTTTATTGCGTTGTGCGAATCCACCAACAGAGTGTTACTGTTATATTATTTTCATTGAAATCTGCTTTGAAACCAAATAAAGGAAATTAATTCCAGATGAATACCGTCTGATCTTCAAAACTTGACTAACAACTTTAGAATTGAATCAGAAAATCAATTCTGAGGCCTACTGAGCGCCTTGAAAGCGACGCCAAATATTGGATTCATTCTATCAAAGGCCGTGTATTTAGGACCATCTGTCCCGTGCGCCCGAATTTGTCCCAAATTTGAGAGTTTGTCATGAATTTGAGAAATGTGGTTTCCCGTCTGGCTTTTCAAAGGGGTATTTGAGTTATAAATTTTTTTGGGTTCTCGTGGGCTGGTTAAAAATACTACGATGTACTGAGTCTATTACACCATGGTATTTTTTCGCGGTATTATGTATAAAATAAATATAAATATTGTGGACAATCCACACAACACTATCTAGCCCCAAACTAAGCAGGGCTTGTACTATGAGAACCAGATAGCTGATATAATACTTAGATACATTATTTTTGTAAATAAATACTAAGTTACAATTTTTCACCCAGATAGAAAACAAACATCTGTGTCCACCACTCAAATATTTGTTCTCGGTGGGGATCGAACCCACGTCCCACGGTGCAGAAGGCAGAGCTACTACCAACTGAGCTGAGAGGCCAGTCATATAAATTAGTCATATAAAGTAGAGCTCTTAGTGTGTGGTTTGTCCAAGGGTTTGTCCGAAAAAGTACTACCACCATGTTTAATTTTACCGTGTAGCAGCATTGATGAGTTTCGGTTTGAAGGGTGTGGGTGCCGGTGAAATTACTGGCACATAAGGCTGAACATCTGTATGCCTCAAGTTAACAGTCGCAAGAAGTGTATCTTAGGGCATTTTTCTGACGTGTGTGACCTATGAGACAATGCTTTGTTATAGGCAATGGTTACCAGTTAACATCAGGTGGGCCATATACTTGTTCCAACCGCAATTTGTATTAAAAATACATAATCATGTTTCCAAAGGCTGTAATTTTACTCCCTATAAGCAGAT
Source organism: Thera obeliscata (assembly GCA_947578465.1). Classification (NCBI taxonomy): domain Eukaryota; kingdom Metazoa; phylum Arthropoda; class Insecta; order Lepidoptera; family Geometridae; genus Thera; species Thera obeliscata. Next base: position 1,381,520 of record OX387913.1, read on the forward strand.
ACTACTGAAGTATTTTCCTACAAAACCTAAGCTTATTATAAGTTATTTATAGAAATTCCCAACTGAACAAGCCTTTTCAGTAGAAAATATATTGTCCCCACCGATACAATAATACGGCAATTTAAGTTCCATTTTAAGATTTCACAAAAATAAATGTTGGAAAACTCTACTCCATTTGTGGGTTTTCTACACGTGGAGAAACCTTATAATCCCCGATTTGGGTCATTCGTTATTAAAAACTTCTAAATACCATCAAGTAAGCTCAAGGTTCGGCTTTTTTTAAAGTCATTCGTACGTCAATATTAAAGAAATAATGCAAAAATAAATGAATAATTTTTTGTGCTTTATTTATTGGTTTCAACAAATATTTGGCCTAGTAGTAGTGGTGCCACCTCCCAATGAAGGTCGTGGGTTTAAATATAGACGCGTACCAATGAGTTTTCTGTGAGTGTGTGAGTTTCCTTCACCACTCTTAAGTGGTGAAGGAAAACATCATCAGGAAACCGCCATGTCGTAGAGTCTAATAAGATTGAAAACATGACTGTGTCGAGTGCATGAAATTATTCTTATTTATTTATTAACTTAATTTACTTAACATACTTATGACATAGAACAAAGCATATGGCTCATCTAATGTTAAATGGAAGCAATGGTGCCAGTAACTTCACCGGAACCCACAACCTTCAAAACAAACAAAAGATGACATTATTTTCGTCGACTTTCTTAATCTCTGCCAGCACGTGTGGCAGCTCTATGACGAACGAGTCACCATTACCGCACAATGCTTGTCATACACACGGCTATTGACAAAACCAATTCCCGGAAGAACTGGGACGTTGTGGAAACAATGAAACACTTTTATAACCTGAAACTGAACGGGCGCTTTATCTTATAGAAATGAGAAAATCTTTGCACTCTTAGTTAGTTAAAGTGGCAATGGGCAGGCCACATAGATGGTAGAATTGACCACAATTTGTCCAATGTGTATGTGTGTGTGTGGGTCTTATTATTATTATGAACCTGTGGTGTCCTACTGCAGGGCAAAGGGCTCACTTCTTTCTCTCCAGTCGTTCCTATTTTGTCACATTGTGGACTTTAAAATAAGCGTCTATTTCATCCTTTCATCATTGCGTTGTCTACCATGATGTCATTTTCTGTTTTGTGGCGTTAATTCTGTTGTGAATTTAGACCATAGTAAACGATAAAAGATTAAGGACGAAATTAAAAAAAAACATACAAACAAAGTGGCAATATACACGCAACACAGTTTGAAGAACCACGAATAAGGCTATCCTAAAATTGAAAGGGTAATTTTTTGGTTAGTAAATTGGAATAAAAAGAGTAGGATGACTAAATGGCAATGGGTAAGCCATATAACAGTCAAACCTATAACCGCTAAAAAGGTTATTAACCTGGAATAAAAACGTAAAATTACTTCACCAAATCCAAAATCACAGTTGGTCAGGGTAAAAAAAAAGCTTATAACAACTATAAGTTTTAATTTTTAGATGTTACAATTTTGGTTACGTAAAAGCATTTGTACAAGGGAAAATTGCCAGTAATTGTGAATTAAATGCATTGTTTTTCACATTACCATTCAAACTCAAATCACAATTCAAACGATTGAATCCACAAAGTTCATAAATCAGTCGAATAGTAATTCGTAATCGGTAACACGGTAAACCAATTCATTTATACATTTCAATACCAAACGCTCCCATTTTCCAATTTGGCGTGACGCCAAATGAACCCGAATTATATTTCATGAAGGACAGGATACTCTTATTATTTATTGCAATTATTATGTTACATGGTGAAGTCTTAAAGTTACAAATGGTGAATACGTATTAGGCTTATACTCGTAAGTTCAAGGGCGTAGCAATATTTGAAGTAGAAGCAGTCCAAAGTTTGAAAAAATAAATAAAAAGTTAGTTAGTTATTATTATGAATTAAATTAAATGATTTTGTTGTATTTACAACAGAATATACATTATTTACAAAAACGATTATTATAAAGCATTAAAATGAATAAAATAAAAAACTATATAATTTTCAATAAAATAATAATAAATTGAAAATTTAATGCTGCCTATCTAGTGGTGCAAAAAGGAGCCTCTGAGGCACACTTGAAATCCTTTCACCACACTGGTTTAAAAGAACCAGTGACATGGTAAGAAGAAGAAGAAGTGGTGCAAAGAACGGGAAAAAGAAAAAAAAAACTGCCATTTTCCAGTAGTGGAAAAGCACTTGAACAAAAATTAAACAAGACATAACTTTCGTGTTTATTTTGTCCACAGGAGATAAACTACGACTCGCCGCGAGGTGGCGTGTCGGTGATCACGGAGAAAGGAGAGACCACCACGTCTCATCTCCTAGTCCAGCGAGCTAAGGCTCCTGACTCGGGGCGGTATACCTGTGCACCAGCCAACGCGAACCCACGCTCCGTGCTGGTCCATGTCTTGAGTGGTAAGTTCAAGAAGAGAGAACACCACGTCTCATCTCCTAGTGCAGCAAGCTAAGGCACTTGGTTCTTGTAGTATATCTGTGTACCAGCCGACGCAAACCCACGCTCCATGCTGGTCCATGTCTTGAGTGGTAAGTTCAAGAAGAGAGAACACAGCGTTTCATCACCTAGTCCAACGGGCTAAGGCACTTGGTTCTTGCGGTATACCTGTGTACCAGCCAACGCGAACCCACGCTCTGTGCTGGTTCATGTCTTGAGTGGTAAGTTCAAGAAGAGAGAGAGATAGCGTCTCTTCTCCTTAGTCCAACTGGCGCTGAGTGGCAAGTTAAACTGGTTCATCCTTTACTTGACTGCTTTCATAGCTCTGTTAGAAGTAGCTCTGCCTTCTGCTCTGTCAGACGTGGTTCGAGCTCCACCGAGAACAAAATTTGTTACCAAAAAATTTGTTAGGGGAAAAAAATTGGATTCTGCTGGGTTTGCATTTATATGATTCTTATACTTGATGATTGTGTCCGTACCCTATGACATTTCAAAGTAATACTTGTGATACATCTTTGACATCATTATAAGTTTAAAAAACTTGAGAAACCGACTACATTCCCAAACGGCTATACCGATTTTAATGAAATTTGTTTGGCACCAATCTGGAAGCAGTACCTTTCAGAAGAAAACATAATTTTTCAAATCGGCCCACAAATGACAAAGTAATGCGGTAACAAACCAAAAAAATAAAAAAACAACCGAATTGAGAACCACCTCCTTTTTGATTGGAAGTCGGTTAAAAATATGAGAGTAGAGTGTAAATGGGTGGTAGTCCAGCCTTATTGGAGGTTTTCTCTAGGAATGGGATTTAATAAGCTGGAAAATAGCGTTAAAATTTATCCCAAAAACTTAAATAAAATCTTGCGTGAGCGCGTAAATTTTATAAAGTAAATATTTTTTACGATTATTTCGATGTCTATAGTTCTTATGGAGTGAACTAAACATAAAAGCTTGACCAAAGTGTGCTTGACTTATAGCTTATAGCTTATGATTATACCTACAAAGAGTTATGATCTAGAAAAAATTCTAGGTAAAATATTTATTCCGACCGGGCTACTAAATTCACCGCGATTTCGTAGTAGTGTTCTAAAAAAATAAGCCATTTTGTTTGTTTATTACATTTTCAGCAACAAACGATTACATTTGAGATATTTTTCATCAGACTTGAGTTGGGTCAAAATAAAAATATCATCGTTCCTTTGGTAAAATTCCTAATAAAACATTTTTTCCAGAGAAACATTGAATTTGGCCGTAATTGAAATTGCTATTAGTTTGTAATAGTCAATATTTTTATTTGCTATTGACAAACTTTCTTTTCAAGATAAAAACTACGTCGCTATTTTCTACTTATAATTGTTTTATTTATAATATTATTTATATTATCACTGATAAATTAACTTCTAGTAGATAACTATATCAATAAAAGTGACTCATGAATATTTTTGAAAGTTTAAGCCATTCTTATCACTGCCAGGATTACCTGGGTCTGCAAATTATACTTCAATTCATTAAGCTTTCATAATTAATTTTCCAATTTTTACTACTTGCAATAAATAATTAAGTCTCTGATTACTTTTGGTAGAATATGAAATAAATTGAAAAGAGTCATACTTTTTCGTAATTCAATTTACGTGTCTAGTTTTCACTTGGTTTACGCTAGTTTTTTGTAGGTCCTTTTACAAAATGAAAATAGCAGTGAAGTTCCAGTGTGGTGCCACTCCAACTAAGTGAGACGTAGGTAATGCAGAAACAAACGTTTTTTGGTTGCCCAACACTCAATTTTAAGGTCTAAAATTGAGTGTTGGGCAACCAAAAAACTTAATAACATAATAGCCATTCATTAGTCATTTAGTGACATTCTATTGTCGTCCATTACGTGTCAAGTGGAACCCTCGAACGTGTCAACAGCTTAATTAGAGAATTAGGTTAGGGTTCCTCATGGGATTACAATCATTTGTAGGCATTGAATCGGAAGCTAAGATTGCGAGATCTGTCTGGGGAATAAAATCTAATAATCAAATGTTACATACTAATTTCATTTTTACATATTGTTTTATTTGTACAAGCAATTTTGAGTTAGTGAAAATAATAATTTTCAGTAAATTAATTAGACTGATGTAAAGTAATTTGAGTTAAAATATTGCATCTAGTGAAGATGATTTAATATCAGGGGATGGTATAATGGCAAGGGCAACTGGTAATTACTTATGCCCCTATTTGCGGGACGCTATAGAGCCTGGGACAAGATTTTAGATGGGACAAGCTAGCCCAGCACCTATACCATCCTGACAACTTAGGCGGCCTAATCTACAGGAAAGACATGGTCAATACATGCGGAGCTGACTAAGCCGCGGGGTTCAGCACGATGTTTTCCATCACTGTTTGAGAGTACTTAGCATTGTGTTCTTACATTTTCAAACAGAAACTCCCGTATAGTTAGACGACTGTATTCGAACCCGTGACTGAAAGATCGGAAGGCGGGCTACTACAATTAGACCACTAAGTCACTAAGTTACACATTTTTTTTACTACTAACTGACGGAACATGTATATTGCCCACCTGATGGTAAATGGTAATCATCACCTATAACAAAGAATTGCTTCGTAGGTCACGCTGGTCAGGAACGTGCCCTACGATGCAAATGTGTTAATCCATTTGTGTCAAACTGTGTGGGTTGAAACAAATGCTTGTGAAGCGAGTGTTATACAAATTGTGGCAACACAGTGTTCCAAAAACGTCACGTCATACCCACAAAAATGGTTATTTTGGGCTGGAATAATCATAAGCCTTTAAGCCATAGTCACACCGACGTACGGTTACTAAAAACGACATGAAGGCTAATAAAAAACCAACAACATGGTCAAGGAGACTTAACGCTTTTTTTTTTTGAAAAAAAAAAATATTTTTAGGCTAACTATTTTAGTATGTATAGCGATCAGTCATAGCCAAAATTGTTATTTTGTTAAGGATCATACAAAAACATGGCATGGTGGTTGCCTAGATTTTCCTGGCTTTTACGTTTCAGTAATCCTTGTTATAACAATTGAACAACATCAACGAAATTTATGGACGCAGGGCAGTGCTTTTTAGGGCACGTTCCTGACGTGCGTGAATTACGAGGCAATGCATTGTTTTAGACAATGGTTACCAATTAAACTCACGTGGGTCATACATGCTTGTTCGATCAGCTAGTTGTATAAACAAAAAGTAACCCCTGACCGCTGTGGCCAGGAAAGAAAATCATTTATTTATACAGCCCGTACACGACTTAAAACAGTAAAAAGTAAATGACATTATTATTAACACAATACGCAGAGTTCTGGTGTGTTCAAGGCATGATAAGATTGCTTTTTTTGCATAATATAAAATGTTTTCATGTTTTGTCCTAGTTCGTTGTTCTGTGCTATATTGCGTCGGTGGGTACGTAGCTTTAAAAGTTGTCAAGTGGACGCCGCCGTAGCACAAATACGTGACAACAGCTTAATTAAAGAATGGGGTTGGGATGCGGAGGCACGAACGCTACTAAGCCTTAATTTCCTGAAAAGCGGGTAACGGAATAGGTGGTAAAATAACGGTGGGGTGGTCAACATTTGGCTTTGGCATGATTTTGATATTATAAAAGTATAAATATTGTGGACAAGTAAGAAGTTATGGAGAATGTAATTATAATGTCATTTTAATGATCGAAAGGTAACAATTATTGTTTTTTTTTTTCATGTAAAAGATAGACACATACAAGATTACGGCCCACCTGATAGTAAGCGGTCACCGTCGCCCAACACCAACAACACCAAGGGTGCTGTCGTTGCGTTGCCTACCCTGAAGGAGACTAATAAGGAACGAGAGAAATAAAGAGAAGGAGAGTTAAGAAGGAACACCTCTGGTGGTAGCTCATTTCACAATTTATGGGTATGAGGAAACTACGTTCTAGAGAAGCGAGCTGTACGAGAAACCCATGGAAATGGGAGAATGTGTGGATGCCGAGAAGAGCGGTGGTAGAATCTCGACGCGATGTCAAATAGCTCATCAGAGCATTCTCCTCTTATCCCCTTTATCGATGATAGTCGTGTAGGGATCATCCAGTCTTAAACTGCACGCCCCACTACTTCAGTCAGTCAAAGTAAATTGTTCTTTATTACCTACATCACAAATATCATTTTGAAGTACCTTGCTATGAGCCAAAGTCAAGAAAACGTGGTGGAGGGGCGTGCATTTTTAGACTGGTTTATCTATACCGCTCTATAGCAGCCGTCATTATAAAACATGCTCCAAATGGCTGTTTGCGTGGGTTTTGTTTTCATGTTCTATACGGGTTTAATATTCCGTGTGTATAAGTACAGTTGTTTTTTTAGCATTGTTGCCTACGTGGTTAAATCGCAGCATTATCAGAGTATTGTTTTATGGGAAAATATCATTTTATTATAACCTTTGTTGCTCTTATATTTTTATTCCGTTACGGTGTAATAATCCTGCGTACATTTAATAATCATGTTTTTAGAAGAGGTGTGTCTCTTGCACTTGACCAAAAGAATTCTAAGTTTGTCAAAATTGTTTTCACAAGATCTGATGCTAGTTAAATATAAAAATACTAGCTGCCTGTCCCGGCTTCGCACGGGTGGACATTTATTTTTTAAACACACAAATATAGCCTTTGTTACTGAAGGTGAACCTACGTCCAGCAGTGGACTGATATCAATTGATGATGATGATGAAATAACATTCTATAACGTTTAGGGGCACTATTTTCTAGAACATTTTGTCCAAATCTAAAATTCAAAACCGTTTGCATGGGTATATTTGAGTATTCTAGATTACTAACGTTTGGATGCATTCCGGATGCTAGCCGAATAATTTCAGTCTTCGAATTAAATTTGATCATTCCAGAACCTCAAAGACATTCTAGAGCGTTCTTTCCTCGTCAAAGTCGAGAATTTTCAGAAAAATCCCTAAGCGATAGAAAGGGATAGACATATATAAGTCCCTACGTGATAGAAAGGGATAGACATAGATTTCGAAACTTTTGCCCCTTATAAATTAATAACACCTAAATATTGAATATAAACTATCCTATATTTTAAGTCCGACCATATTTTAGGCAGTTGCAAAATTTTATCGAAATCCGTTCAGTAGTTTCGGAGTTTATCGCGTTCCAAATTGTGACACGAAAGATTTATATATATAGATAGATAATATAAATTCTGTGGACAATCCACACAAATGGGAATCGAGCCTCCGACCATAATGCGCGGAAGACTGAGCAGTAACCAACTGAGCTGAGAAGGCAGTCAAATTTCAGAACTTCTTCAGACCACTATTATACCAATATTATGTAGACACAAAATTCTCCACAAAAAATTATTCTTCGCATAAAAAAAATACAGGTAAATACAGTACCTACAGGGAACGTATACACGGTCACGTATTCTAATTTATCGGTCAGGTCTATTGGACCACGTGGCCACAGTCAGCATACAATGGGCGGTCTTATCACTAGAAGCAACTTCTTCCAGATGACCCATGATGGTGATGTATAACTGGTTTCTTTTGTCCACAGGCGAGCACCCTGCTGCAATGCAACATGGCGGCCAGCTTCGTCTCCAGTACCCTCTCTCTGCGGCGCTGCTTAGTGTCATCGTTGCATTTATGGGCTGCTAGTGACGGCTGTTCTTCTAGTTATAGGGGTAGGCCTTAAACTACAGGCAAATCCGTAGATCCATGTTATGTCTGTGCACTAATATTTTAATTCACAGAAGTATCTTTATTGGTTTGATTTAAACATGAATTTTCTCAAAAGAATTTACAAATTCACTTACAGAGAAAATACAATTTATTGTAGTAAGTGAATTTGTAAATAAATCTTATAGTTTTCGTTGCCATTAAGCGTAGGTAATAGTAGATACAGTCTAGGTACGGTGATAACATGTTAGAACACTACAAGAAACACAGTCATAAATATCGCGGTTCCTTGCGGGTAGATTTAATTTTGAATAACTTGGAGCGTGGCATAGCGCGCTTTGTGGCTCGTTCCACAGCAAAAGAATCGTTAAGCAAGAGTAGAGAAAACACAATTTATGAACAAAACACGAAACGTTTTATGTAAAATTTTACTTTTTCATGTTATTTTTTGACGTGACTAACCTCAAATCTCATCATCAAAAGAAGAGTGATATTTGTAGGCCATTTCATTTTTATTTTGGTACTCGGGAAATAAATTTTATTAGTGCTGGATATGATCTGGTAGTAAAAGTTTAGGAGGTACTTTAGATATCTATAAATCGATATCACGGTTCGGATCTAAAAAATATTGTACATATAAAAATATGACCGATGTTGGTTGACATACCTAAATAATATGTATTAAGAATGAATTTTGGTGGGATCTTCATTTACTTTGTAGCAAACCATTATTATTGAGTTAGTAATTTGGTAAACCTTTGTTTTTTTTATGAGTATCGCGGTAATATTCATTTACAATAAACTCAACAAAATTGTCTTCAGAAGTAGAAATCACGAACACTTCTGAGAAATAATATATAATAATATCATCGCGTACGTGGGACCAGTTTGTCTGTAATTTTACATCAATTGTCCCACATTTCATGCATGGCTTATTTCGTATGTGGGAATCTGACTTACATTAAGTACGACAACCTTTCCGTCAGCAAAATAACCTTAATGCAAAATCTGTTCCAAAAAAGAAACAAATCTAATGAAAAGCGCTGCCTAATCATTTATCTCACTCTACTTTATTGCTTAATAAGTGTGCGATAGAGAGGTAATGATTACCCGCGCCATCTTGTTTTTTTTTTCTCTTTTTTGGCACGTATTGTTTTTAAAACGTACCTCTGACTCTTCTGACCCTCCTTTCATAAAAATAAGACGTGTAATTCAGAAAATGCAATTCAAAATATAATTAAGAAAAAATGAAATGTAGATATGTGAAAAATCCAGAATTTAGAATTACTGATACCAAGTAACCCAGGCCAACTTACTCACCTATTGCAAAGCATTGCTGTAGATATCAGGCCATTAAATTATACAATTCTTTACCTATTGACATTAAAATAATAGACAGTCTACATTTATTCAAAACTAAACTAAAACAGCTTTTGTTGAAAGGGTGTTTTTATTCTACTGATGATTTTATAAATATGTTTTTTTTATAACTGATAGCTAAGCATTTGGCTGCCATCACACCTGATGGAAAGTGAGGATGCAGCCTAAGATGGAGCATGCTTAGCCATAATCCACCTGTTCACTCTTGTCTTGTATGTAGTGACATTGCTAGTATTATTTAATTTATGTTATGTATGACTTATATTATTTTTGCTTATTATGTACTATTTTTCAGACACAAATGTATAATTGTTAATGAAACAAATTAAAATGAAATGAATTTTTTTTTAAGAGATTTTTAGTTTTTGGTTCTCTGGCACTCAATTCGCTGAGATTAGATGACCGCTATGTCTGTTGTCATTTCAATTTGTGAACATGAAAATGACAGTAACAAAAATATTTTGCGAGCCGTTAAAAAGTTTCAAGTACGAATAAGAAGGCTACTTTAAAATAATACTACATCCCGTTTTCATATACTGTGGCGCCTTTTACAATTTTTCATTGTCCAAAAATAATAAAACCATGCATTGTCCCAAAACAATGCTAAATTAAGAAACGACCTCTAAAATGAAGTCTTTATAAAATGCACGCGGAAGCCCAACAAAAAATACAGCGTGGCAATGGAGTTTTTCAGCGAGTAAGTAGACTTTTTCAGCATTTCAGCTATGCCCGTATATCAGCTGCTCGGCACAAAAATAATTTCAGCCGCTCGGATTAAAGTATAAATATTTCAGATTTTTACACGCACCGATGTGTTAAAGCGAGTGTACACTGAATATAAATGCAGCGTGTATTCCGATCAATCAGAATATCAAATATGGTTGCTCTGTATGTGTCAAAACATCAATAGTGCAGAGTCAGTCAATTTGTTTAGCAAACACTTCGGAACTGATATTTTTGTGAATATTTCATGTCTAAAATGTAGAACGAAATAAATAAAATACTGTAAGCGACGCGTGACCCAAGGGTGAGTATCTGGCACAGCGCATTAGTATTGCTATTCAGCGTGGCAATGCTGCAAGCGTCTTGGGGACGCTTCCGTCTGCCACTGATTTGGAACAGTTGAGCTACCCCTAGATCGTTTGTAACGGTCTGCAGATAGCTCAATTGCTTCTTGTGTATTTTGTACATTTTGTAAATATTCGTTTAATCGTTAGTTACTAACTTAGAATTATAAATTATGCTTACTTCTTTTATGGATCCAAGTATTGATTCCAGAAAAAAACGGTCTTTACAATGTCGTACCTTCGTGTAAAAGGCCGTATGGCTCCTCAGAATTTCTAGTACCAAGTAAGGAGCCGAGATTATTTTAGGCTGAATAAGGGGTAAGAAGGGGTAAGTCAGAGGTACGCCCAAATTAAACACGCACGTATTTTGCTGATCGTTGTCATGTTAAATTTGACGTTTGCCAAAACAATTGAGTTTCCTCACGTATAAGGACGTGCTAGAAACCTCGTTTTTATCCAGTTTCAGTTGAGTGGTTATGTGTACCATCCTTATTTCCTCAGTTACGACGAATACCCCTGAATCACGTGCGTATAAATAATCAATCTGACGTTGTAAGGTTAAATATAAGCGCTGGCTTGCATAAACCATGAGAGAACGGTTGTTCTGCTGTTTAAGTCCTGTGAAAAAATTGTTCCGCTTTTATCAATTACTAGCTGTGCCCGCGACTTTGTTCGCGTGGAATAGTTACTTTAGCATGGATAAACTCGAATCTTTTGCTTTATTTTGGATATAGAAAGAAAGAAAGAAAGAAAATAGTTTATTTATACAAACTGCACACGACAAACATAAAACTAACAATAAAAAATAACACAGTACGCAGAGTTCTGGAGGGTGTGTGTGTGTGTGTGTGTGTGTGTGTGAAATGATGTACAGTCTGTATAAAAAGCCCTGAGCTCAGCATGGGCTGAGAACGAGTTCTCAGCGCTGGATATAGTACACTGTCGTTTGGGTATTAAAAAAAATTTACTTTAAAATACTAAAGAACCACATTAAACCGACTTATCTTACTATACAATAATATAAATCAAGAACAATGCATAATTATTGTTTTTAAGATGTGTCATGAATGGCTGCAATGGATTTTTACTTTTTCCTAAATAGGTACTTTGTAAATAAAATACAACTAAATAAGAGAAATAAAATTTTTGGTTTCGAAAAATGTTCGATTAATTTATGCCATACTTAAAAAAAAAACAAAGTAATGATAAAAGGTATGTAAAAAAATTAAGTTCTTAACATAAAAATATTTTGCTATAAGAATACCTAGTATAGAACTAAATAATGACATAAGAAACAATACGAATGTAAATAGTATTAAAATAAAATAAATAATTTTTATTTAGTCTAATTTCAGCATTTAAATTAAATATTAATTAATATTAAGCTGCATTCACATTAACGAAAGTTATTATAAGTACCTACTATATTTAACTTAAGTATTTTTAGACTATTATTATTAGTTAATTTAATATTTAGCTAAATTTGCTATACCGGTGAATTGCAATACATTCAAATATTTGAAGTATTTGATAAGAATATCAAAACTTATATAATTATAAAGTAAAATAATAATACGTTCTTTATCAAAGGTTAGAACAAAATTATGATTTTTATGTATGATCCGTCCTTACAGGCAAATAGGATTGTTAAAAAAATATACTTCCCAATTTTTTTTTTATTATAAGCATACGTAGTTTTTGTTTCTTATTTGAAATTTGTAGTAAGTTGCAAAATACCGAACATATAAGGATATAAGGATAGAAATAAATATTGTATAATATTCTATTAGATTGGCCGCAGTGTGAATGCACCTTAATCTCTAGTTTAGAACTAAACACGTAAATGTTGATACTTTAAAAAGTATATTATTATAATTAATATAATAGCGATAATTGTAAGTTATTACTAGAATGTTATGGAATAACATACATTATGTTTTTTTATATTTAATTCGATACGGTTGTGTAAATAATTGTTTTAAAATGTTAAGGGAAATAAACTTGATCGTCAAAATTAATGTGTTTTTTATTTATTCTGTTTAACAAAAGGTAGATAATGTAAAGAGAGCAACCTAAAGAATAATTGGGGGAAAGGTTGAAGGAAAGCGAGGAAGAGGAAGGCTAGTGGGAGAAGTAGAAGGTAGGAAGAAGGTAGAATTAAGTCCCGTATGCAGAAACAATTCTTGAGTCTGAGTGTAGCTTCATGCATAGATTTAAGGTTGTTCGATTCCGATACAAACTGAATTTACACAACTGGGCAAACAAAGTATAAAATGTACACTGAAATAGCTGTAATATAATTTTACAGTGGTCTTTATTGCCGGTCAGTTATATAAAGTTGGAGAAAACTGTAGGATAACAGAAATATTAATAAAAACCAAAAAAGTAATTTTTTCGTCATTCTTTCTAACGGGTACTCGGCATTGAATACGTGAATGAGCTTAAAACATATGTCTCAAAATAGTCGTAAATGTCTGTTAGTTCTCTTTCTGAAGCCCTGACTGCCACGACCAACGGCTACCACTCACTCCAACTTTATATAACTGACCGGTAATAAGGACCACTGTAAAAGCCTATTACAGCTATTTCAGTGTACATTAATACTTTATTCGCCCATAGTTGTGTAAATTAAGTTTGTATGGAAATCGTACCCCCTTAAGACACTTTTCCAAAGAGAACTATCAAAAAATCTATGCTCAAGCATTGTTTCAGAAAAAAGAGAAGATCGCTGTCATGCATAAGGAAGTCAAGAAGGCCGCATTCGAAAGATTCCATTGGAGGAAACTACATCAAGAACCCGATAAGAGCTAAGCTCTTTATTTTTTGACGAAGAAAAATGTACAAAAAAATATTTTGTATCACACTGTTACCGTACCTACGCGAAATGGATGAATTCAGAGGAATAACAATCGGGCAATCGGGTTAAGTTACACTGAAAACGATTGTCCGAACAAAAAATTTGAAAAAAAAAAACAAATCAAACATTTCTTTATTCAATTACTAGCTTTTAGTGCTTGTACGTAACCAGGTTTCGTAACCAGCTTGTGACATAGAAGGATTTATTTTTCTTAATTCATAACCGGGTTTTATAAATCACTTTGAACGTCGTATATATACGCAATTTACTTTTGAAGGGATAAAAATCCGGTGCACATAATTTACTTCGTTGTTTAAAAACGATACCGTCTTATCGATCCCCTATTAGCTAAAGTCTTTAAGTTATTTTTATAAACCTTTTCAGTTTACATAGAAAACCAGTTTTGGGGATGCAAATTTTATATAGGGATTAACCTTAGAAGGGATGACCTTAAAGTTTTCTTGTTTGACGTTTGTTGTCAGTCGGTGGTTAGGCGGGGCTTATGACGTCATAATACAAACTGTGCTATTGTGTAACTCTGTTGCAATCAAAATTTTGTTACCAACAAATAAATGATACTAACAAGGAACAGCGATCACATACCTTGTTGCTATAATTTTCGTTCAATATCTATCTGTTGCTGTACTTGTTTCACAAAGCAAAGTTCCTATTCGCTACCTCATGTTTACTACGTCAACATTCAGTCTTGTTGCAATCGTTCCTTTGCAAAAATAAGTTTGTTTCTATTTGTTTTTTATTGCAATCGAAGCTCAAATTCATGTCATACTACAATAATAACAAAAAAATCGGTTGTCTGTAAAGTCGGTTTACTGACGATAGTTGAACGTGATAACGTCATAAGAAAGTACTGATGGAATGGTTGCATTTTTCAAAAGAAAATTTTAGTTTTACTGAATTGAATTGAATGTGAATGAAACTGAATGATACTGAATGAAACTGAATGAAACTGAATGAAACTGAATGAAACTGAATGAAACTGAATGAAACTGAATGGAACTGAATGAAAATCCGGACCCGGACCCGGACCCAGACTGAACCCTTACCCTTACCCTCATTTACCCTTACCCATTACCCGACCCGGGCTCGGGCTCAGGTAAATGGAACGACGAAACGACGTAACGACGCATGAGTCATGTTTTTTCGTGCGTGCAGCCGGCTCCATCGATTTATAAGACGTTATCACGTCAAAAAATACGCAAACACACTTGCCTTACGAAGAAGTGTACTTTCACAAAGAACTCTACTACTGCCCAATTCTTCAACAAAGCAAACTTCCACAAGAGCCTCACTAATGAAGAGCAACGGAGGGCAATGAGGAGCAATGAAGAGCAATGAGGAGCAATAGGGATCCAGAGTAATGAAGCCACATCTCTGCATTGCGTTTCGTCGAATTACATGTAATAATCTCTCTGTGTACGCGATTGTATCTAATCGAGTGCTTAAGCGAACACGGACAGTCAGCGAAAGAAGTAATCTTCTTAGAGTAAGTAGTGGACTGTAACGTCAAACCTGTAGATGGAGCCACGGTCGCGTTAGTGCCGAACAGCCGTACAGTATTCGTCGAGTGGGATTAGGATCCGATGGCGCAGTGGTGCCATGTGGAAGATCGCGGGTCAAATCCCGCTCGGTTATTAACTTTTGGGACATATTATAAAAATCTTTGTAATTTTCCTGAATGGTAATAAAGATCATTGAATAGCAACCACAACACTTTCGGTGCAAAACAATTAAAGCATAGGACCAATGAACCGACGAAATTTGGATCATAGGAAATCGGTGGAGATGTTTCAAATAATAAACATCTAATTCGTAGTTGGTAAACTTTATACAGTTTATCACTTTTTATATTAAGTAAACAAGCTTTTGCGTCTATTGTTTATAATTTATATAGCGTCAGAGGCAACTCCTGATTACTCAAGCCCTTCTTGCGGGACGGTATAGTGCCTAGGACAGGGTTTTACATGGAATTGCCTTGACCCAGCCCATAAACCATGGGTTTTCTCACCTTTTGTTTTCCTTTACCTTTTGAAAGCACTATAATTCCTATTGTGTATATACATTTTTCGAATAGAGAAATTCTAAGGTACACGACTGGATTTCAACCCGCGACCCCAAGATCATAAGGTTATTACGGGTTACTACTCCTAACTTTTGATGTTAACTGTACAGATAAACAATTCCAGGTCGTCGACCTCTGCAAATTAGCATGATACAGGGGGATGTTATTAGTAGTGGGATAGTTGATTATAACATCGAGCGCGGTTTATGCTAATGATGATTAAATATAATTAGAGCTCTGTTCCCTGTTACTATTTTAAGCAATTGCATTGGATGGGACTGCTAGCGGTGTTTTGTCTATTTTTCTAGGCTCCTAAATAAAAGCGAAAACCAGGCAGACAGTTATAATAAAGCATCTTTAATAAACCTATTAACAGAATATGAATACCTAGGTCATAATGCTGGATGCTGTGTAAAGGCTTTTTAAAAGTCTCTTGTCCCTGTCATTTTCATATCAACAAATAGAGATGACAACAGGCTTATCTATCAGAGCTAAATAATTCCAAGACCATTAAGAATATGAAGATTAGTGTTAAGTATATGTAAACTCACAGACAAAAGCTAGTAAAAAGATACTGAGATATTTTCTATTTATAACAAAAACAAACCTTCGTACAGCCCCACTCAAAACTGTCAACCGCAATGAAAATGTATTTAGTTTACCCTTTATAGTACTGGCAACATTAGGTGAGACTACACTTGATTGCCCGTTTCAGCAAGGCAACTGTCATTTGTTTTCTTGATCATTGTTTGAATATGGAACACGGTATAACCGATGTCCGTCTTGTTTGTCCTTATGTCATCGCTCTCAAGGCGCTCAAGTGGTTAAGCTCTTAGGCTGTGTTCACACCAAAGGTATTGTCAGTCGTTGTCCCTGTTAGTTCAGTGTGAACGAAAAACATGTTGTGTAATTCACACGGGTGATATTAAAACGTTTGATGTTAAGTTTATGGTTACAACAACGTTTTTAAATACTAGTATTAAAGGCTTGTAAAGACAAACGTCTTTATTCACAATGCTGCACACTTTAAAGCGGCCTGCTAAAAAACTCTCGTCTCTGTCACTTTCATGTCACCTAATAGAGATGGCAATATTTTTATCAGTCTGCTAACCTAACTGACTGTCATAAGACCATTATGGCTTATTAAAAACAAGGATCGTCATTTTTACATGACGATAAACGTTACTTCGTAAATATCGTAGCAGTAAATTGATTTATTTACTTACTATAGACATATAATATGTATGTAGTATATAAAATAATAATTTATGTTTAAGTTTAAGCTAGCTTTGAATCTAATTTTCTAAACGATCAATTTAACATGAGGATAAATATAATACATCCGGTTAGAATAAGATATTCGTCATATTTTGAGGTGCTTAAATACGCAAGTAAGTATAGTTTAACCCTAAAGTGTATACTCTGAATATTACCGGGGATATACATAAATCAGACTGTAGGGTCTAAGCGATTTTAGTTTTCATATGTTGGAATGTGACTTGGTAAATCTGTTTACTGAGATGCCTTTGTAAGGGAGAGATTGTAATGATATAGAGTTATTCGTACGAGAAGATCATAACTCTGGAAACTTAATATTGACTGTGCTTATAATGTTAAGTAAGGTCACTGTTACTAAAATACAAAAATAGATACAGTATTGCAACAAATGCAAAAACAAATTAAATCTATACTTGTCATTTTTAGATGTCTATTCTATATTATTTATATTAATATTATAATTATTTACTCATTCTAAACATACTAAAGTCGACTAACGTAAATACTTTTATTTTAGGACTTATAATATTATTTACCCAAATTAAATTAAACAATGAAACACATAATAGGCTCCACTTCAAAGCGACTGTATACATTAAACTCAGCTCCATAACAGCAATAATTCTCGCTTAGAACATAAATTTATTACAGCAATATCACCAGATCATTCATTGTAATAAAACACCAAATCAAATCATACTAAAATCTCGTCAAAGAAAAGCCACAAAATAGACACACCTAATTAAATCATGCCTAGCATTCTGGGTCATTACTTCAAACGCACCCTGACCCGAATAATAATAATTATACCTAATCATTCATTTACTAACACGAAATGACCGGCGTCATGCGCAGATCTGACAGAATAAATACTTTGTCAGAAGGGTTAATACGCATGTATGTACATATCGACGCATGAAAAGCAAACCTTACTAAGCGACAGTATGGGGTCAATTGAGTTTTATATATCAATCGAATCGCCAAAAAAATCCGCGTCGATTGGTCTGAGTCTCATAGCGCTGCGATGAGTTTTGCTGTCGCTTAAGAAGTACGTGAATTCTTAGTATTCTAAAATATTCGGCCCACTAAGCGACACAAAAATACGCATTTTACTTTATTCGGTTGGTTGAACAAGTTGACTTAATATTTTTTGCGGATAGTAATTTGTTCATCATTCGAATTTATTTTATCCATTGACTTAAATAATTTTTCTTCAGTAAAAATCATGAGTACGAAGCAGTAAGGTATTTTTACCTGAATTACGCTTTTCCGTCAAAGTCGCTTCGCAAATTTTATACGAATACAAAAAAGATCCAAGTGTTTCCTTATGCACTTGTTACTGTTATTGTGTTTAGCTCTATTTGTACTTATATACTATTGCTTGTTATGAAATTGGCATAAAAATCAACTTGGACAATTTTACAATAAAATGAAATATTAACTTGGTGTCGCTTAGACAATTTTACTTGACAAATTCGTTCGAAACTGAATGTCGGTTAGATATTTTTACCAGCGTGAATATTGTATAAAGAATGTCGCATAAATTATTTTACGTGAATTGAAAAACGAGTGATGATGGTGGTTAAGAAGCGCAGTTTTGTGTCAAATGTCGGTTAAAAACATCGCACTGCGTGAAACAAATGAATCCGCGCGTCGGTTAGAGAGGACGCTGCGCGGTGCGCTCGCCGCTCTTCCTTCGATTTTGGCGCGTAGTAAATAAGAAAACTGTAAGTAAAAATTCTTATTCACTTATATAAAACTATTCAAGCTCTAAGGAAATACTTGCCAAGTATTTAATTAAATTAGGTATAATTGCGTAGTTAACTAACTACTTTATTTTTATTTTTTTAGGTACGGTTTTACATCATCATCATGCACAAAAGACACCGCTCATCTAGAATCATCGACATAGCTCTCGCTTCTGCTGGAATAGGAGCATCGCCCAAGTGTCGACAAAAATTAAACAATGAGATCACATTTAATAATCAGTCTCAATATTAATTTAACAAGGCACAGTTCAACACACAGTTACTTATTTCTAAAATGATCACGGGACTCATCCAAGTTTTAAAAGTTTTTGGACAGTTAAGTAGATATTTGTAATTACAGTAAGTACCTATACTAATTCTTTCTTACTTTTCTGTACTAAGATACATAACTATAATTCTTGAATGTGTAATGTAATATTCTATGAACTTATCACAATTTTTTAGGAACCTGATACATTATGTAACATTATTTCGTAAAATTATAAAAGTTATAACAATCAAAACAATCGAAGTAACTATAATAATATCACAACGTAACTTTTATCATCTTTGTTCAGATATTCTTTAAGATTGGTTACTACAGATCGATCAAATTAACTTGAAATTGAAAATAGAGACAGCGTTACACAAACATCGAGCTTATCTTGAAATTATAAATACACACAGTGTTTATTGAATTCACATGTTTGTATAATGCTATTTAAATTTTTAATTTCTAAATATTACCTTTATCTTAGTCAATCTGTATCTCTAATACTAATAAACAGGTACTAATTATAACAGCAAAGGAATAAAAACTTGAGTAAAATCAATTAAACATAATCAGGGTATTCTATATCTGATTCAGGTAACATGTCTTTGACATTCGCATCTCGTGGAATGTTTTTATACTCATGATGGAAACAATCTGGAATTATGTGGTCAATACATAGTTTATGAAGATCGTCGTATTTCTTTTAAGAAATGGGTAGTAACGACTTATAGCATGACATCAGTGGAACCCTCGTTTTAGGCTGGACTTCAACATTAAACGACTTGGCAGCAGCATTCATAGACGTTTTTATTGACACAAATTGTTTGCCTCTTTTAAAAGTTGCGATCCGGACTTTACTAATTTTCCCTGTAAGGTTTCCTTTGAAATATTTGTCTCCAATATTATCCCATTTTTTGAACTGCTCATAACACATTCGCTCAACATTAAATGGTGATGGATTCTTTCTAGCAGTTAAAAATATGGTAAACCATTGGGAAGGTGCATAAACAGTGGTGTGTTTGAGGTGGTTTTCAATAACGGCGTGAGAACTATCTACTGGCATATAAGTATGCCCAGTCAAGAGGAAATTCAACTGAATTGTTTCAATATTGTCACATTCCTGTAAAGTTTGATGAATCATACCCATAATAGTTCGGTTCCGGTTTTGACCTGGACAACAATCGCAGTACAACAGCAATCGTTTGATGTTTCTTCTGGCATCAACAGATTTGATGTATTCAGTCCAGCCTAAAACGAGGGTTCCACTGATGTCATGCTATAAGTCGTTACTACCCATTTCTAAAAAGAAATACGACGATCTTCATAAACTATGTATTGACCACATAATACCAGATTGTTTCCATCATGAGTATAAAAACATTCCACGAGATGCGAATGTCAAAGACATGTTACCTGAATCAGATATAGAAGACCCTGATTATGTTTAATTGATTTTACTCAAGTTTTTATTCCTTTGCTGTTATAATTAGTACCTGTTTATTAGTATTAGAGATACAGATCGACTAAGATAAAGGTAATATTTAGAAATTAAAAATTTAAATAGCATTATACAAACATGTGAATTCAATAAACACTGTGTGTATTTATAATTTCAAGATAAGCTCGATGTTTGTGTAACGCTGTCTCTATTTTCAATTTCAAGTTAATTTGATCGATCTGTAGTAACCAATCTTAAAGAATATCTGAACAAAGATGATAAAAGTTACGTTGTGATATTATTATAGTTACTTCGATTGTTTTGATTGTTATAACTTTTATAATTTTACGAAATAATGATACATAATGTATCAGGTTCCTAAAAAATTGTGATAAGTTCATAGAATATTACATTACACATTAAAGAATTATAGTTATATATCTTAGTACAGAAAAGTAAGAAAGAATTAGTATAGGTACTTACTGTAATTACAAATATCTACTTAACTGTCCAAAAACTTTTAAAACTTGGATGAGTCCCGTGATCATTTTAGAAATAAGTAACTGTGTGTTAAACTGTGCCTTGTTAAATTAATATTGAGACTGATTATTAAATGTGATCTCATTGTGTGTCAAATACTTTTTTAAGAGTAGATACTACTTAATTAGGTTGTTTGGGATTTTTCAAGTATAAGTTTTTTTGTTTTTTACTAGTAAATTAAAACCTGAAAAAAGGAACCTATGTTTGTTAAACTTATTAACTTTCTAATACATGCCATTTCTAATTAAAATTCTTGCAATAAATACACTATGAATACAAAAAATTGTTTTCATTATTTAAGCTCATACAAAATGTCGGTTAGTTTTGCAAATATTTCAGTATAATTATTATTTGGGTTTATTTTCTTGACGATTCTCCCTGAAGTTAAATCATTAAAACAAATTTTCTCAGTTTATAAAATAAATATTTTTATGACTGATACATTTTTACCTATTCTCATAGACATTTGCTTAAGTAATATAAAGAAATAAACCTGCTGGTAACTGAGAAGATTCTGGCGTAAAGATAGTTTTACCTGAAATTTTTGTCGGGTTAATTATTATCTAACCGACTAAAAAGTATGAATTTAAAGTGTTACGGTAATAATTTATTTGTGAGGTTAAGGCCTACAATATTATAATGCCTAGGCTGTAACAATTATTT
This sequence comes from Thera obeliscata, assembly GCA_947578465.1. NCBI lineage: Eukaryota > Metazoa > Arthropoda > Insecta > Lepidoptera > Geometridae > Thera > Thera obeliscata. The sequence continues at coordinate 1,403,028 of OX387913.1, forward strand.
CTTTATGACATAAACTCAAATTTTAAAAGCATTTTTTTGCAAAAAAAAAACTTTTATCAGCCCTCCTATACATTTAAATCCATGTCGGTTAGTAAACTTTGCCTTTCAAGCGTCGATATATTGGGTTACGTAGTTATGATAAATTATTCAAATCTTAGAATAATCAAGGTCACCGACATAGCTCATAGAAATAATAAGTTGAAGTGATAATGGTCAGATCGTATTATTATAGCTCGAAGAACCGACAACCTTTGGGGAATAAAGGTTGTCGAATGACGACCACGAACCGGAAAGCAATATGACGCCCACCCACCTGATGGACCGACGACATTGCTAAGATCATAACATCTTCAAAACCATAACATAACCCTTAACACAGGTAACTTAACACACCATAACACAGGTTTTTACAACCTAGCTTGGTTTTTTGAACCCTATATACCTCGGAGAGCTACCTAAACTACTCTAAGTAAGTAGCCACCTTAAACTATATACTTAACTGGTTCAACTATTATTATTATTGTATAATATCTTAGGTTAGGCACTAAACATAGGTACTTTTATTTTCTAAAAATGTTCATAGTTTAGGTAGTAACTAATTTTTGGTAAAATAAATTTATGATTATTATGATTTATATAACCGTGAATAAATTCGGAATCAGTACACTCAGCTGCATTCATTTACCAACTGACTGAAAAGGCTGTAAAAAATGCATGCTTTTTTGTATACAAAATGATAAAAACATTGCATACACAAAGTTTTTCATAACGTCCAAAAGAGAGATTCCAGAAATTTCTTTCAAATATTGCTTAAAATGTAAAGTCTTTTAACGAGAAATTTTATATTTTCCGTCAAGTAGCTTCATGTTCCAAGAACTGTCGTTTCATTACATTACAGAAGAAATAAAAATCTCTTCCTAAATATGTAGGTGAGTAGGACACGAGCACATAGGGCTTAATTTAGCAAAGAAGTTACAGAAAGTAGCTTCTTTGTTGATATGAAGTTGGTATACCTACATTTTGTTAGACCGACGACTACATTTTGTTAATGTAGAAATAACTCTTGGTGTGTGGCTCGTCCGGGGAAGTACTACCACCATGCCCATTTCTGCCGTGAAGCAGCATTGCTGTGTTTCGGTTTGAAGGGTTGGTGGACGCAGGGCAATGCATTGTAGGGAACGCTCCTGACGTGCGTGACCTACGAGGCAATGCTTTGCTATAGGCGATGGGTAACAATTAACTTCAGGTAGGCTATTATATTATGTTTGTTACACTAGCTAGTTGTATAAAAAAATGACATTATGAAGATCGTTGGAAGTCTAGGGATGGATGGAAGAATTAGTTTCACCTGCCGCCACTTTTCGCCCCCGAATTTGAGAAGTGGCGGCAGATGAAACTACCTATGTCCATTCACCCCCACGTTTCAAAGAGAGGCTCAGAATTGTTCTCTCTTCTAAAACAAAACGTAGGACTAACGTCACTATAGGGGAGGTCTTTGTCCAGCACTGGGCTGACATTTTGTTGTATTATTATGGTGATTAAGAACCGAAACGAAAGAGGTCTTGTAGTATGTCTAGTAGACTTCTTAAGACTGACGATGGTGATATATCGTTAAGTCTCTTCCGAGTATTTTTTACATAGGGTAATGAAAGAAATTCAAATTATTTCCTAATAATTAGGTAAACTGAAAACGATAACCGAAACGTTTCCCCCGAGATTCAATTTTACACAGATTTTCAAAGTTTCAAGGCACACAATTAAATAAATATTTTATACGCAAACTTATTTTAATTTACAAAGGTAGAGTTGCGATAGGTTTCAATTCAAACCCAAGTTTAATGGCCCAATATACGGTGTGAACCTTTTTCGTCCACAAAGTGTACAAAATTTGCCAAATTAAATTCTTCTGTAAATAAACCTACCCTTTTCGGCTGAAATATCCCTTTCGTTATTAAGGGTTGGGGGTGCGTTACTGGCGACACTAAAAATCCGTTTAGTCGTTTAGTGTCACCTTTGCATACCAAATTTACTGGACCCCATATTTGGTGACCCGGCAACCGAACGGGATAATGTTATGCTATAATTCTATTATGACATTACTCAGAAAACTCCTTGCATCTATGTTGATTTCATACAATGTCAGTGGCCAATTAGAATTGACCACAAAAAAAATGAGACTTACCTTGTATTTTGTTTATTTTTTAATTATTTTAAATCCACAAAGCTTCTATGACAAGAATAATTTTATATGATAAAATTTGACAATAATTTATTTTTTGACATAACTTGTTTTACAATTCATCATCATCATTTTCTTGTCCTTATCCCACTTCATTTGGGGTCGGCACAACAGGTTTTCGTTCTCTATCCTCCTCTATTATTTTACAATTAATTTTGGTTATTTTAGTATGTGATTAATGTTTCCTTGTTTGAGTATTCTTGCACGCCATGGTGAGTTAGAATGTAATGAGCTTCAAATATTTATATTTCAATTTCTATTAAACCTACATTCTGGCAAATAAATGATTAGGATTAAAAGATCCGTCGTACGCCCCTACACAGGAAAACGAAAAGCATTTTGCTTCTGGGAACTCGGGTAAAAACTAATTTCCACCAAAAAATCCGACAAAAGACTTACAACCAAATAGCCTCCATCCCGCCCACCCAAGGTCCATTTCCGCTTTCAACGCCGTTAACGCACCGTTACGTCGTTATCCGTTACACTTAGCGCTTCCGCTAATCTCAATTATTGCGAATCGACTGCGTTTTAGTGGTGTTTTGTGAAAGTACACAAACTAATGGAAGTTTCTTATCCTTATTGAGTAAAGGTACAAAGACATTACATTTACCCGAAATGGAATGAACTACTAACAGCTAAATGGACTCACAGCTTAGTTGCTAGTAGGTTTCTTCTGTTGGTTGCGGGTTCCAAAAAATCGGACAAACTTTTGCGTGATGAACACAATGTTTATTAGTGATTTTTAGTCCACGGGTTACATAACATGTTTGTCTAATCCAAATACAAATAAATACAAGTTTAGTTATTATAAAGCAAAAGAAGTATGTCCGGATCGTAGCAAGTGGAAGTTTGTGATTTCTACCTACCCCCATGGGGAACGAGGCTTGATTTTATGTATGTATGTATAAAATTAATTGATACGGCCACGTTAGTAGGATGGAGCCTAAAAAGTGGGCAAACTGTAACAATGCATAAGTTCATGATTGAACAGAGCTCGGCCGCAGTCGGTAAGGCTCGGTATTACTCGGCTGCGGACCGTTATTCGTGCGCCTGCGAGCCCGTGGCACAATGAATGCGCGGCCCGTCAGTTGCTACGAGACCACCACTAGTATTAGTCCACGCAACTTTTCGCCAGCTCGAGCGTTCTAGCCGGCTGTGCGACATTATATTTTAATAAAAGTAAACTGTGTCAGTGAATTTCCCGATTTAGGGAACGTCCACACGGTTGGGAACCGTTGTTTGATGAAAATTATTCTTCGGTGGACAACAACTATATTCTTGCGACCGCTACCTACTACAAAGAGATCGGACTGCTTGGGGCTGTTTATACCCTGCTGCCTGCATTCCACACGAGAGGACACTCACCGTACTCGTTCTGGGACCTTCCACCACCTCACGGCCCACTACATACGAGGGGAGTACTTCGTACGCTCCAGGTGGAAACAGATTGATCTTACCCACGCCTACAAATTTGTGTGCTCGCTCGACGGACTAGTTGTTGCCTAGTTGTTGGTTACCTATTTGTTGTTTTTTTAATATAAGGTAAAAATAACAAGTCTTGTTTTATTCCATAACTAGGCAGACGGCACAAAACATAACGACTCATTGAGTGCCAGAGGATGGAAGGCGACGGCGGCGGCGTGGCCGGCCAAAAAGACGATGGCGAGACGATTTGGAAGCTCTGGAGAAGGATTGATGGGAAGTCGCTAAAGATCGTGATAGTTATTCAAATCCCGTCCATCCAAAGGTTGTCTGGAAGAGATCGCTCATAGCGATAAGACCGCCCATTGTGCTTCGCTATAAGTTTTAGTTTTTCGCTATGTGTAAAGTCCTATTCTTGTGGTGTACAATAAAGTGTTATCTATCTATCTATCTAGTTGGAAGATTTTGGGGGAAACCTTTGCCCAGCAGCAAAAAAACTTACATAAAAGAATGATTATTGTTTTAATAAAATCTTATTACACAACTAAATAGTGTAATTTTCGTTAGTACAATCAATTCCATTAGCCGTAATCCCAACTAAAATGTTTGTGGCCAAAATACGTTTCAAAATATTTATTGGCTTAGGCGGGCTTAACCCAGCCTGTAAGCTTTAATTGGGACTTAATTTATTTATTAAGTTGAAAAGATTAGCTATCTGCGATTTTGGGTGTAAAAAGGATAATGATTTTTAAAGGTTTACATCCACTGATTGGGGGTACCTAAATAACGCTTTTAAGGATGGTCGATTTCCATACAAAATTGATTTTAGAATTTAAGGGCGATGAGAGTATTATTTTGGACTGTTATAACATAATGGTCTTCAGGTATTTACGGTAAACTGTTAAACTAGTAGTAAATGAACAGAAATAATAATGAAAACTAAAAACTGGCCAGATCTTCAGGTCGGTTGCAGATGCCCCAACCATAATGATGTCACAAAGAAACACAGTCCACCAAGGAAAACATCGTGAATAGCCCAGCAAGTCGTAGAACCTATAAAGTTCAAAATCATGTGTCAAGTGCACGAATGGAGCCTGTTTGAGGTGTACTTAAAATCTTTTCATCACACTAGGCTCAAAAGAACCAGTGACACGATAGGAAGAAAAAGGATATCTAAGCGGGGTACCTCTAAGACAACCCTATAGAAGTTTTTGTTGTTGGTAGTAGTATTTGTAGTATTTGCTCAGAGAATCTAAAAGATGTCTACCGTACCTAAACATTAATCACGTGTGTCATTCATAAATTATCTTGTACGCAAACAAAATAACGAAGCATAAACTAACATTACTATTAATATATTTCACCTTTAGATCGTAGTAATAGGGTGTTATCAGACTCGTCCCACCCCTGACTTCTGCAAATAGACTTTTATCGAAGGGTTACCATAGTAAACTTAACAGTACTGCATCTACAATCTACATCTTCACATAATTTACTTCTTCTTCCTTCCCCGTATTCGACTTTATGTGGAGTTGGCACAACATGTCTTCCTCCTCCATTCCCCTCTGTCAGCCGTCATCTCTGCATTCACTCCTCTCTTAACCATGTCATCTTTTACGCAGTTTATCCATAATAATATGCTTATCTTCACATAACAACATACAAAAAAAAGTTCGAAAAACGTGTCTCAAGTGCACGAAAGAAGCACATACAATCCTTTCACCACACTGGTTTGAAAGAACAGTGACACAAGATAAAGAATGAGATTTTCACATACACGCTCTTACACTATTATAAAATCAACGGTTGAGCAAAATAGAACTTGTGACATGTAGGTGACATGAATGTGAAAATACGTGAATAGAAAAATTACGGCTGACAGAGGGGAATGGAAAAAATAAAATGTTGTTCCGAACCCCCACATAGGGCCCACCTAAGAGCAGGAAAATGACGAATGTTGCGCCAAAAAAAAAATTTTTTTATATGATTTTGCAAGAAAGACTCCTTACTTCATATTTACTACGTTCTATACGAACATTTATTAAAATGTAAAAGTAAATAGTCATACTTGGATGAACGTCTAACAAACCCATTCATTTTTGACAGCAGATTGAAGGCCTGCACACACCTAGGCCGCTAGCGGCGGCGATTAGTGAAACGCTGTCAAATTTGACAGCAATATTTGACATTGACCTAGGTGAGCGCAGGCCTTTAAACAGCGTAGGTAAATGTATATAGGTACCATTTGCGCTACTGTTTGTGTAGATACAATGCTATAATCGAAGGTCTAATATTATTGGGCGCACGTAAAGCCTGTAATTTATTAGGAAACCTCATCGAAACACATTCAATGTACTATTTACTGCCGAGCCACTATTACTGGGCATTGTCCGTTATTAGGTACGGCTATTATTGTGGGTTACTGGATTTGAAGATATTTGATACTAAAACGACAGATTTGGCAAACAACAACATGATCATAATACAGTGATTTTAAATCCTACGGCTTTTTAGGGTTCCGTAGCCAAATGGCAAAAACGGAACCCTTATAGATTCGTCATGTCTGTCTGTCTGTCTGTCTGTCTGTCTGCCTGTCTGTCCGTCCGTATGTCACAGCCATTTTTCTCCAAAACCGTAAGAGCTAGACTGATGAAACTTGGCGAGTAGATGTATTCTGTGAACCGCATTAAGATTTTAACATAAAAATAAAAATAAAACTATAAATTTCGGGGGTCCCCATACTTGAAACTGAAACTCAAAAATTTTTTTTTCATCGAAGCCATACGTGTGGGGTATCTATGAATAGGTCTTTAAAAATGATGTTGAGGTTTCTAATATCGTTTTTTTCTAAACTGAACAGTTTGCGCGAGAGACACTTCCAAAGTGGAAAAAAGTTGGTCCCCCCCCCTCTAACTTCTAAAGTAAGAGAATGATAATACTAAAAAAAATATATGTTGTACATTACTATGTAAACTTCCAACGATTTTTGGTTTGAACGAGATCTAGTCAGTAGTTTTTTTTTATACGTCATAAACCGTAAACCGTAATATACCTTTAGACGAACTACAAGAACCTTATTATGTTACATCAAGTAACATAATATAAAGGTTCTTGTAGTTCGTCGTGCTACGGAACCCTTCATGGGCGAGTCCGACTCGCACTTGGCTGCTTTTTTTAACTTGTAAAAACGAAGTAAAATCATAATCGCCAGGATTACTTAGAATAACAGCCATAACAAAAAAAATATGTACCTATAGGTTTTAATTTTTTAATAACAAGATAATTAAGCCGGTCGGTTATTCCTTCCGTTTTTGTATAAGGTAAAAATAAAACCCTATTTTGAGAAATGAACTTATTTTTATATTTATAAGCACCAATTTAATTGGTTTGTTAAATTTTAAACTATCATAAGCTAATACTCAGTATACATAATAATAATTTTGAGCCTTTCTTTGACGCTAATAAGTGACCTACTAAAACATTTTCGGAACATAGATGTTACAAAGGTTTTAGTTTATAATTATGAGTGTAAGCGGCCATGTCGTTAATAATAATTATACTATTGAATTTTTTCAATATCATAATAACTTTATTCCGAACATACGTGTGGATACAGACAGATGTCAGAGTTTTGTGTAAGGTCTTCCAAATTCAACTAATAACTCATGCAAAAGAGCCTCATTAAAATAACAAGAACTAATTTGAAATAAAAGCTGAGAATTTATGTAGAACTTATTGAGTAGCTAGTCCGCATTATGGAAAGCCGCGCTCGGTTGAAGCCTTCGGTTGGATGAACTAACATTTTCCACAATTCTGGGAAGTTATTTCCTAGTGCGGGTCAAGTGGCCAGCTCTGTTTAGTTGGGCACATTCACACGTATGTGTAACAAGCACACCTAGGCCGCTGGCGACGGCGATCAGTGAAACACTGTCATATTTGACAGCGTTTCACTGATCGCTACCGCCAGCGAACTAGATGTGCGCAGGCCTTCACAAGGAACGATTGCAACAAGATTGAATACTGACGTAATTAACATGAGATAGCAAATAGTAACTTCGCTTTGTAAAACTAGTGTGGCAGAAGATAGCTACTGGTTGAAAAATGATGACAGCAAGCTGTTTCTTGTTTTTATCTTTTTTTTTTAGATTCTGTTTAGAATTGCTATAACTTTTGGCTTATTCCACTTAGTGGTCTTTTTTACTAAGTTAGTCTTATACTAGTCTGTATGAAAAATTACACCGTCGGGAACGTACAAAGTTTTGATTTGCGTATCGGTGTGACTCGGCCCATCTCAAGTAACCGGCCCTGAGGGACGTCCGCTCAAGAGTCCGTGCCCTTTGTGCCCTTAATGCCCTGTTTACTGGTGATTTCATATTTGGAGTACTTTTATTGAGGTACGAGCTTTTCTGGATCTTTTTGTGCTCCAACTATTTACAGCCGTACTTGTTTCCACTATTCTGAAAACATGAACCTGTGTACTTTTCTTATGATTGTTTTTTGTACTTTGCTATGTGGAAGCTGTTAAATTTTAGCATAATATACAAAACAAAAATTAAAAAAAGTTTATTGTCATATATTGGACCACAAAGTCGTCTGACAAATAAATCTAATAATAATAATATAAAAAGGACACATAAAAAGAAAATATGCAAAATTTGTCAGTTTGACAATAGGAGTAGGGTCAGCATTAATTCTGTTCATAGATGATGTACTAAAAATCCTTTTACCACACTGATTTGAAAGAACTAGTGACTCAACAAAAAAAAACACAACAACAAAAATTATATTTTTTTTTATTATTAAGGTAAACAGGCCTTTGCATTTCTTGTAGATGATTTATTTAGCGTCAGAGCCAACTGGTGATTACTCAAGCCCTACTTACGGGACGTTATAGTGCCTGGGACAGGCTTTAAGATGGAATAAGCTTACCCAGCACCTATACCATCCTGACAAATTGGTTGGCCATATCCACAGGAAAGACATGGTCAATACGTAGAAAGAAAGAAAGAAAGAAGAAAGAAAAAACGTTTATTTGCTACATCGCCAATGGAGGACATTTAAAGCACTATTACGTATGTACTACGTAGCTGACTAAGCCATGAGTTTTCTCACGATGTTTAATAACTACAAAGCATCTTGCTTCGAAGTTGTCTAGTTTTAAAGAAATCTTGCTAACAACTATGAGAGAAAACAAAGATTGCACTCTCCGACAGTTTGCATTTAAACTTGAAACGAATCACTTGCATAATAATGGAAATAAATGTATTTTTCTTTTATACAGTTACTTCTTATTTTATATGAACAACGTAATATTTAACAAAATTAAGCAGAGCTTGTATCTATAGGAACCAGTAGGCCTACCGCAAGCTCTGCCTGGCTCTGTCTCTGGCTCTCGCTTTGAATCTGTGTGAGTGTTGACTCAATAAATTCTACGTCCAAACGTCATCAGTAATACACTGGTGAGCACTCACACATAATCAAAACCAGAGCCAGAGACAGAGCCAGACAGAGCTTGTGGTAGGCCGTCAGAATATAGCTGATACTTACATATTTCTTTTATAAATACACACTTACTATTATAAAACATTGGCAATTTTCTATTCTATTCTATTCTAATACATATAGATAGAAAACAAACATCTACGTTCACCACTCACATTATTTGCTTCGGTGGAGATCGAACCCATGCCTCTCCAGCGCAAAATACAGAGCTACTACCATCGAGGCTATTAAATTGATATCTACTAAATGAATTAAAACATCCTTTACTCAAGAGCTTATACTTCAAAAACAATAAAGTTACCAGAATCTCAAGTTCTAAGGCTACTCCAAATTGACTCATAACCCCTTTTAATAAAATAGTGGTTTGTAGATCAGTGTTTCAAGTCCCTTTATGTATATAGGGTGTAAAAAGTAGCTTCAAACTTTTCAAGACATAGAGTACGCGCACCGAATCATAATCCCTTTGAAGTTAGCTGCTAGTGGTTGCGTAGTTTCTATTTTTGGTTTTTAGGGTTCCGTAGCCAAATGGCAAAAACAGAACCCTTATAGATTCGTCATGTCTGTCTGCCTGTCTGTCCGTCCGTATGTCACAGCCATTTTTCTCCGAAACCGTAAAAGCTAGACTGATGAAACTTGGCGAGTAGATGTATTCTGTGAACCACATTAAGATTTTTAGAAAGATTTTGGGGGTCCCATACTTGAAACTGAAACTCAAAAATTTTTTTTTCATCGAACCCATACGTGTGAGGTATCTATGAATAGGTCTTTAAAAATGATGTTGAGGTTTCTAATATCGTTTTTTTTTAAACTAAACAGTTTGTGCGAGAGACACTTCCAAAGTGGAAAAAAGTTGGTCCCCCCCCCCTCTAACTTCTAAAATAAGAGAATGATAAAACTAAAAAAATATATGTTGTACATTACTATGCGAACTTCCAACGATATTTGGTTTGTACGAGATCTAGTCATTAGTTTTTTTTTATACGTCATAAATTGTAAACCACAATTTACCTTTCGACAAACTACAAGAACCTTTATATTATGTTACTTGATGCTACGGAACCCTTCATGGGCGAGTCCGACTCGCACTTGGCTGCTTTTTTTATATTTTTTATCGGGCAACAGATCCTTTGTTTCCAGTGCTTAATTTTATCCAAAAGATAATCTTTTTTCAGTATTAATTTTCAGATCAAAAAAAAAACATTTCTCAGTTCCAGTTTGGTCCACTAAAAATATCATCTTATGTGGCTCAGCAGTTTGGCTATGAAGTCGGTATCTCAACATGAGAAAATGCTGAACTCCGTGAAACAACTTATCGCTCGCACACCACCTTTTGAAACATAAAAACATACATTATTCATCTATTTATACTATAAAAATCGTTGGTCATTTTAGTTTTTAGAAGTACAATCACCCTGTATGAAATGTTAAGGGTCAAAATGTCGTGCCTGCATCACTGGGTGATTAGTCGGCAAGAGTCAGACCGCAGCGGTGCCTACATTACACCCAAGTATTAAATGGCCTATTATTAAAACTATCCAATATTCATGGCAAAATGACAGTTCATTTTGATGTCTAGCTGTATAGTGTATATTTAGCAGCAGCATGGGAAAAAATATTTGTGTAGTGAACGCAGAGATAAAACATATTATAAGCATTAATATTAGCTATCTGGTTCCCATAGTACAAGCTCTGCTTAATTTGAGGCTAGATAGTGTTGTGTGGATTGTCCACAATATATAATTAATTCAAACAAGTATTTCATTTATTAATATTTTGACTTCAGCGTTTTATTCATTCAGTAATTTTAAGTGGTTTGAATTAAAACAACTAACATGATTTTATTTTTTAATTAATTTTAATTTAACAAAGTTGGTAACTGATAAATAAATAAAAAACAATAATCTGACCTATGGTCATGTACTACAATGTATAATAATACCTATACTTAATCGTAATAATATAATCCTAATAATGTACTATCTAAATTGAAAAAAATTTATAATGTCCCAAAAGTTAAGAGCCGAGCGGGATTTCCTTAAGTGATTTCCTTAAGTGTAGTAAACACTATAAAATCAATAAACAATTATCTAAATTGAAATTGAATAGATTAAGTTGATTAATGTAAACTATTTTGGAAATAGAGGCTTTATTTATTTATTTATTTATGGTCATGTCAGTTAAATCTTATCATTGCATTTTACACCTTTTATTACAATAAAGGCCTACGCACACCTAGGTCGCTGGCGATAAAGATCATTGAAACGCTGTCAAATTTGACAGCGATATTTGGCAGTGTTTCATAGATCGTCATCGCCAGCGACCTAAGCGTGCGCAGGCCTTTACTGTATTCGATCATAAAAATTGCTGTCACCGTTGATTCTGACAGCTGAAGCGACCCACGTCATTCGCTTAATTTAATTACGCTCGTCGCTCGAACCTTATCGACATGATTTACTTTGATAGGATAGTTTGTCGTCGCGTGTCATTCTGAGTGACACAGCGGTCACGAAATGACCTTTGGAATTGAAATGTAAGGATAAATTGTCAAAGCTGTCATGTGTCGCAGCATGAAGTAATCAAGTTTGACAGCTGTCATAGCTCGTTGGTAATTCTGCCTTCTGCGTTATAGGACTTGGATTAGATCCCCAAAAAGAATTAGCGACAAGAAGGATGATAATTGATTGGTTTTGAAAAAAACCCGGAACATTTTCTATCATTTGAGATCAGTATTTTTTGGATTGGTTTTTATTTTTTATTTAACTAGCTGATAGAACAAGCATAATGACCTAAAGGCTTGCGCACACCTAGGCCGCTAGCGTCAGCGATCAGTGAAACGCTGTCAAATTTGACAGCGATATTTGACAGCGTTTCACTGATCACTTACCCCAGCGAACTAGGTGTGCGCAGGCCTTAAATGGTAACCATCACCTATAACAAAGCATTGCCTCGTAGATCACTCACGTCAGGAACGTGCCCTACGATACACTGACCTGCGTCCATTAACTTGAGGCATATACCTAGATTTTCAGCCTCACGTGCCAGTAATTTCCCCGTTGTTGTCAGTCTTGTATTTAATTGTTTTTTCATTACTCATACTCTGAAAGTAGGTCTGAAGTTGCCTGAGGGGCCTAACTGAAAGTAAAACTTTCAGCCCTAGGGAGAATCGCTTTCTACTGACAGCTGTCAAATTATAAAAAAAAACAAGTTCTATTTTATTCAACCATGTTCCAACTTTCTAAAGTCTTTCTAACTGCAAGGAGGTCGTTGAACCAAATTCCAACTTTTTATTCAGCTTGGAAACCCATTACAACGGTAAGAAGTTTAAAAAGTCTAATTAGAGCGCAATGTAAAATTTAAACTTAAATAACATAAAGATAGTATTAAATTAATAATATATCTTCTAAATTACTTGATTAATATAGTATAGCTTCAACTATTTATTTAAAATAACATAGATTTGAGCAAACAATTTACCATTTTTTAAATTATGAGAATGAAAATAATGGCTGAATAATGCTGGCGAGCCGAAGCCCAAGGCCCACCAGAGAAAAAGAAAAAACAACCGGGAAGGCGGCAATTCAATCTTCATTTTCACTAATATTTCTTTCATGTTTTTATTTTTACTTTCCTTGTATTCGTAATGAAAAGCACAGTGTTTACCTCGGGTGAAAGTCTTTTAAGTCCCTCAAGCTCCATTGGCGCCCTCGCTACGCTCTGGCGCCAAACCCGTCTCGGGACTCAAAAAACGTGACTTTCAACACTCAGGTAACAATGTACTATTACTCATTATTTTAGCCGGCCAGCTTGAAACGTAAGATGTTATAATTATCTTTTTCAGCTAAATTAGTAGTCTCTACTGGTCTTTGCGATCCTGTTGGACTGAGAACGATTGCTGTCATTTGTCTTCTATGTTTGCTGTAATTACTTTGTTGCCAGACAGTAGCGCCGCGTCTGTGTTTGGGGAACGGCTTTTGGAACTTTTCTTTGAGTTTACTCGTGTGATTATGTTGCGCTTGGCTCGGGGCCTACCCGCAAGCTTTTTTCTGACTTGTTTTTTAAAAGAATAACATAACTTTACTGCTTTAATTCCCAGGTACGGTAGACACAGCTTTTATCACCAAGTAACTACCAGTATTAGGGAATAAAGGTTCTCGAATGTCGACCACGAACCGGAAGACGAAAAGTAGGGCGCCCACCCATCAGATGGACTGACGACATTGTTATGATCGCGTGAAGTCGGTGGATGGAAAGGGCTCAGAATCTTTCTTTCTGGAAATGTATATGGGAGGCCTATGTCCAGCAGTGGACTTCTTCAGGCTGATGATGATGAACTACCAGTTCAAGATTATTTGCGCTTTGCGTTACCGCACACAGACAAATTGATTTGTGCACCATTTATTTGTATTTATTCTTTGTTCAAATGGTTGTTCTTCTAGTTTATTATTTTAAAATCTTATTGTTACTCTGATGTGCTGTGTTTATGTGTGTCCTAACTAAATGTATTTTCGTTCTTTCTTTCTATTTGAGAATGTCTATGAGAGACGGACAATCCTCCATGGGTCTGGAAGAGTAAGGCCATGAAGACCAAGATAATAAAGACAATTGGCGATCTTTGGACGGCATAGCTCCCCGAAAACCTATAATATAAAATTAAGATTTTGACACTCTCTATTAGCCCCAAACCAAGCTGTGCTGATACTATGGGAACCTACCAAAAGAACTACACCACGTCACTTTGTGCTACTCCTCAATATTATCTAGCTCAAAACCACCGCTTAAAATAACAAACCGCGTTCCTTATGAAAAAAAGAACAAAATATAGTAAATATAGTAAATAACTTTAGTAAATAAACACCAAATATGAATACTTTCAGTAATTATGTCAAGTTTTTCTACACTTTCATTTCGATTGCAATTTCAACTTTAGCCATTAAAGTTAGCCAGGCTGGAGACGCGCAAATTAGTAACTCTTTTGAAGTAATAATACGAAAGGAAATTTGTTGATTCTGAAAATATTCATCATTTTATGTCATTGGCTTCTGCGCCATAAGTCGCGGGTTTGATCACCTGTGGTGGTGATCAAGAACAAATATTTGTGTGGGTAAACGCAGATGTTTGTTTTTTGTCTGGGTGTTACAGTATTCTAAGAATTTATTTATAAAAAAAATGCTATCTGGTTTCCTTAGTACAAGTTCGGCTTAATTTGGGGCTAAATAAATGGCTAAATAATGACAGTCGCCCGCAGCTTCTATCGCCCTGTTCCCGTTACTTACAGCCGTTCTCTTTTCAATAACTTTATAAATTGTAGTCTATGTGTTATTCTGATGAATAAGCTATATTATTGTACAGTTTCATTAACATCCATTCAGTAGATTTTACGTGAAAGAGTAACAAATATCCATCCATCCATACTTACAAACTTTCGCGTTAATAATATTAGTAGGACTGAAAGCAACATCTGAGTTTCTAGAAGCGAAGAAGAAATATTGAGTGCTAAGTCTAAGAAATGGATTGTTCATTAAAACTTTGTTTCCTGGAGAGTAAGTAGTCTGATGGATTGGCAGATTTGAAGCAATGAACAAAGATCTTCTCGGTAAAAAGTTTCATAGTCTTATGCTTTTTAAACTTAGTAAATCAACTTCTCTCAGTTGATTTACCAAAGTATTCAGTAGTGTACTGTGTGTAATGTTCCCTTTGTAGTTCTAAAACCAGAAACCAAATGCGCTTCTAAATATACTCCCACGATGGAATGTACTACGGCACGCAATGCACTCGTAGATCTGTCTGAGAGTATTTCAGTCTTGCGGTGAAGTGGAAACTTAATGTAGCAAACAGAAGGGCAAGTCCCACTTCATATAACACGAAAACAACATTTTATCGCCTGTCTGTCTCTCTCTATTGTATGGAGAAAAGATGAGACAGCAAATATACGTTACGTAGAAACGATCGAAACGAGTTGTTGTCTCATCAACTTTCCATGCAAAAGAGAGACATGTGCTCACACGAAAACAGCATATGGTAGACGAAATTTGTTTTCGTTTCGCCTATCTGTTTCTCTCTATTGTATTGAAAAAAGATGAGACAACAAATTATAAGTTACGTAGAAACGATTGAAACGAGTTGTCTCATACGGTTTCCATGCAAAAGAGAGAGACACGTGCTCTTACGAAAACAACATTTGATATATAGATAGTGTAGTCTATCTCCCACACATACTCTCAAACTGACATTTTGCATGTCGTTCTCTATTTGCTTAGCTTTGCTCTGCTTTCCTCTATTTAAATTGTTTTTTTGTTTTTTTTTTTCTCTCGTGTGTTGGGTGTGTGTGTGTCGTGTTTGTCCTGGTTTCTGTGTTACCACTATTGGCTATTGTGTATTCTGTTGCAATCAAAAGTTTGATGATTTGCTTAGCTTTATTGAAATAGTAGTTTTTTATTTCAATTAATGTTCTTTCTCTCGTGTCATGCCTTGGTTCTGCTGCATGTAATCTTTTGCAAATGCAATCTTTTTGTATGGAAATCGAACCACCTTAAATAGAAGGTTATTTATGGTAAATCTTCACATAGCTCTCCTAATCCTATGGCGCTGCGTTATAGTTTAATTAATCGTATTAAAATATCAGTACGCTCGAACTTACGTACAGTCAGCTGCATTGATGTACGACGTGGTTTGGTTGGAAGGGTGTGGATGCCGGTGCAATTACTGGCACGTGAGGCTGAACATCTGGTATGCCTCAAGTTAATGGACGCAAAGCGTGCATCGTAGGGCACGTTCTTGACGTGCGAGACCGGAATATTAATTAAAACTTATTGATTTTCATATATTTTATTTTTAATTTATAACATTTTTTGGAGGATTATTAGTTTTATTTATTTATGTTTCAAGAATTGCCTCTAATGAAATATTTATAATACAATGCTTTGTTATACAAGGTGTATCTAAATATGTGTACTATGCGAAGGTGGGGGGTTTCAGACCACAATGGTGATCAGTTGTGGGGGGGAGAAAATTAAAAATTCCTATTTTCAGTTTCCCATACAAAAATATTTTATTTCATAATGCCTAAATAAATTGACAACCCTATCCTTGTAACCCCTTGACCCCTTGACCTACTACCTCTGTAGGTCTACTACTACTACCTACTACCTCTGTAGCTGAGTTTAGGGTTGTCACTTTGTATAAAGTCAGCTGTTCATGTTGAAACTTCGTTGCAGTTTTTTTCAGAGATACCAATCGAAGTTCGAAAAGTCGTTGAACAAAAGTTGTTCCCCGGGGGGTGGAAATTCACCCCCTTTCGGGATAGTACACATATTTTGATACACGTTGTAGATGATGGTTACTACTTACAGGTCGGCAATTATGTATTCCATCAGTAGGCCTACCACAAGCTCTATCTAGTTCTGTCTCTGGCTCTGGTTTTAAGTTTGGGTGAGCGCTCACCAGTGCATACTGTGTGTGTGATGTTTCGGTGTAGGATTTACTAAGTCAACACTCACACAGACTCAAAACCAGAGCCAGAGATAGAGCCAGACAGAGCTTGTGATAGGTTTTTTTTCTTTCCATACATTTCCTCCCCGGAGGAGTTAAAGGATGTTCACTCAGCTGCAAAGATCTACACAATCTCCAAAGTTATCTACCAAGTTGGACTCGCTTCCTTCAATTGTAATTTCTATAAGTGCAGGTAAACATCGAGGAGCGCTAAGCGTTTGGCGGAGCACAAAAAGCACTTTGAATGGTAACTTGATCCTGCTTAACGTTTTCCACGTTCACCATAACTAGCAACCGTCCGCGGCTTCGCTCGCCCCGTTCCTGTTACTTTTTCGGGATAAAAAGTACCTACCCTATAGTCTAAAGCCTACATTACATTACATGAACCATGAACTACATTTACATGAACCATTGCGATATGGTTCATTTAATGACAAGCAAAACTATAAATAGATAGGCTACACGCTGCGGGGTTTTCTCCATATAGGTAAATATATGTGTATAGGTATAGGTTAATTAAGAACTACTAACAATAGATTTAAGTTATACTAACAAAATGATCCATTTTGACCGAAAATAAATAATAATAGTTATTATTATTTAAGCTACCTCCCCACCAACTTTCAACCAAATTGGTTCAGCTGTTCTTGAGTTATAAATAGTGTTAATAGTTAGTAGTAGTTAGTTAGTAGCATGACTATATTTTATATATATAGATAAGATATATTAAAAACAAATCCATTCTCCGGGAACCATACATTTAACCGAGTTAAAAAGTAATCTATGTGGTAGTCTAGACTATAAACTATCTTTGTGCCAAATTTCAGCCCGATCCGTTTAGCTGTTCTGGCGTTATTGAGTAACAAACATCCAAACTTGAATCCACACTGGAACTTCACTGCTATTATTTTAGACTATTTTTGATTTGTAAAAGGATCATGTAAAAAAACGGTAGGAACCGAGCCGTAATTTGTTGCCTGTTCTTCTAGGCTTGGTCGCGTGGAACTGGCACCTAGACTCGCCTAGCTTTAAGACGTTTCAAAGTGATTCTTGTATCGTATTGAATAAACGCTTATTGAATCTTGAATCAAACTTTACTTCCTAACATTCATGATATTTGTGGGATTAAGTGAGTTTGTCTTCAGATAATCTCTAACTAGCCTCTCAGCCTCTCAGTTCAGTTGGTAGTACCTAGTTCTTCGTTACGTCGTGGATCCGGTCCCCACCGAGAACAAATATTTTTGAAATGGTATATGTCAATGGCAGACGGATCTGGCCAATAGTTCCTTCCCCTCTCTTACCACTTGCATACCACAGGAGGTGACATGCAGTTGTGCATCACAGTGCCGCCGGAGATTGTACCAGACTTATTTTAAGCTCACTGGAATAACACAGCGTCTGGACGTACACGTCCAATTATAATCCAGAGACAAGTCACTAGAAATACAAGAGTGTTTATTTATTTATTCTAAATGTTAATGTTTAACCCTCTACACCGTATTTATTCCTGATGCAGTGATGTTTGCATTATCAGTGCAAAAGCACATGTCATGTGCTTATTTTAAACATGCTTGGACCATTATTTTGACTACCATCTTCGATATAAATCGAAACTGCTGTACAGGCCAAATACATGCGAGCCAGCGCCGGCAAAAGCTGTATGAAAATACTTTACTACTATCGTGTAATTTAAAAATGGAACGATGTTTTACCCCGAAACAAGACAACCAAGGAGGTAACATAGCAAAGGTTTATTTAAATTTCGAACTGGCTTGCAAAATCAAAATGCTGTCGAACAAAAAAACAAATGTGGACTTCAACGCGAAAAAAAATGGTGTTGTTCGTTGTGTGAGTTCAAGGTAGTATTAATTAATTATTTTCTTTTATTATTAATTTGAGAAAAGTACTATTACTGTTGGTTTTTCATACTGAAATACCGCAGCTCTGATTGGCGGCAGATATTATAGGCATGGCAGTAGTAGGTATTTCATAAGGTTAGTAATCTGACAAGCTTGAAAATCATATTCAAGCCTTAGTAGATAAGTATATTGCCAAGAGGCGTCAAGAACATGAGAGCCATCTCACGGTAGGTTGAACAGAGGTTAGCACCAGTTAGTATCAGTTTAAACCAGTTTTAGCACCAATAAAACATTTGGCTGGAATCTGGCGTCAAGTACGTGAAATTATGGTGTCAAGTGCTTGAAAGGAAATTCTTTGAGGCGCGCTTAAAATCCTACCACCACACTGAAGATCGACAAAAAGAAAAAGAGGCACCAGTTTAAACGAAATCATGATTGAAATTATGTTGAAAATATGATATTGTCATGAAAAATATTATACTAAATAATTATAAAAATATTGTATGACGCTGAAATGGAGTTGGGCATCTGGGGAAGACACACATGGTGATGACACACCTGTCATCACGATGTGTCTTGAGATGGACGATATCATCAAAGATTAAGATTATTATTATTTACCACCGTAAATAATAATAATCTTAATCTTTGATGATATCGTCCATCTTGCTGGAGGGCGTCCTACGCTTCTGTAGCCGGTTCTTGGCCACCATTCGGTTGTTGTTCTATATAGGTACTCCACCTGTCATCACCCCGCCTAGCAATGTGTCCTGCCCAACATCATCACAAAGATTTTTATAATGTATCTATCCCCTCCGCGTATCTTTACAAATTGAAATAAAGTACATTGGACACTGGTGCTATGAGTGTACTGTAGTCAATTTTGCGCATGAATAATATGACCGCAATAGTTGGGACCAGACGATGGGTATTGGATATCAATGATTTGGTTCATTAGCTTTCCTATTGCTATCCATGTCTGAGAGGCTGTATGACTATTCTATAACTTTTTTTATGCCATCCCCTGGCAGACAAGCAAACAAGCCATATAATTTAAGATGGAGTAGGCTTGCCCAGCACCTATACCATCCTTACAGCTTAGTCGGTTTAATCCACAAGAAAGACATGGTAGGTAAATACGAGCGGAGCTGATGAAACCGCTGGTTTCCTCACGATGTTTTCCTTTACCTTTTGAGTTTTTCTGTCAAAAATTTATGAATACAATGCTAGCACTCTCAAATGTATCAAGAAGGCCTATGTCCAGTAGTGGACTTTTTCAGGCTGTAATGAAGATATTTAGAAATACATTAGACTGGCTTACACAATACTCAATACATTTATTGCTTTACACATGGTTTAGTTTGTACATACATAGTTTTTAAGTGTAAGTAGGTATCACATGGACCCTTCTTCTTCTTATCGTGTCACTGATTCTTTCGAACCTAGTGTGGTGAAAGGATTTTAAGTGCGCCCTATAAAGGCTCCTTTCGTGCATTTGACACATATTTTCGAACTTTAGGTTCTACAATATGCCGGTTTATGTTTTTTTTTTTTTACATGGACCTGAATAGGGTATAGCAAACATGGAGGCAGGCCGAGGTTTTTTAAGGTAAGTAGGTACATACGATTAAATTATAAATAGTTAGCTTGATATCTTCATATTTAGGATTGTGATAATAATAATAATAATAATAATAAATATTGTGGACAATTCACACAACACTACCCAGCCCCAAACTAAGCAGAGCTTGTAATATGGGAACCAGATAGCTGATATAATACTTGAATACATTATTTTTTTGTAAATACATACTTAGAATACAATATAACACCCAGACAGAGAACAAACATTTATGTTCACCACACAAATATTTGTTCTCGGTGGGGATCGAACCCACGACCTACGGCGCAGAAGGCAGAGCTACTACCAACTGAGCTAGAGGCCAGTCAGTGATGTACCTTCTCTCCCTGGCTTCCTGGCTTTAGCCATCGTTAAGCCATGATAGGTCTTAAAGCGGCTCAAAAACGCCTTCATAGTCCCATTTAACATGCAAAAGTACGAATTAAACCTATTCACAGCTTTATTTGTCTGAAACACATTGCTGGCTATGTTCCACACTTTTTTTCATCGACGGTTTTCCATTCCATGTAAAATAAATGCTCCAATTTCCACTCGCCACGCTAAATACCTCACGATTTGTTCGCGCTGAAGTTTAAGCCGTTACACAGTGCGCGCGATTAGCGCCTATAATCGACGTCATTAGTCTAAGCTGTGTGCAGTGTGTACGAGCTTTACTCCAGTCGAAAGATCGAGTTTATGCATTTAATAAAGGGGTAAACTAAGTTTTAGATAAGTTAGATCACCACCTTATTCATTTTGGTCGCTGAACTTTCCAACAGCTTACATGACTGCGAAATCTGTTGCTATCTCTTTTTGTTGACTTGATCCTTTCAAGTCAAGGAAGGTATTAGAGGAGTGCTATTTTTATTTGTAAAAGGATCATACTTATAGGTAGGAACCAAGCCGTAGTTTGTTGCCTTCTAGAGAACCTAGACTCATCTAGCACTAAACTGAATAAACATATATTTTGACTTTGGCCTTGATTAATTTTGCCGCTCAAGTAACTAACTAGTAAGTGAAGTATCGAAATCATTGCAAATAGTTTTGAACGCTTTCATGCTAAAATCACAACATTATATTATATTACCTAAAAATGACATAAAAAACATTTAGGCCCGTATTCTGAAACAGTACTTGAGTCTGAGTCGAGCCTCAAGCACAGATTTTTGACACTTTTCAATGGAGAACTGTCATAAAATCTATGCTTGAGGCTCGACTCAGACTCAAGCGCTGTTTCGGAATACGGGCCTTAGACTCTCTTACAGAAAAGACAAACTTACCCCCGAATACTGAAACGCAACTCAGATTTAAGCACGTCTCAGGCGACGAATATTTGACAGATTTTCATTGAAAACTATAAAAAAAAGCAATTTGTGACGTGCTCAAAATCTGAGTTGCGTTTCAGTATTCGGGGGTTAGTTTCTAGAATTAATTTATATAGCATAATTTATTAATTTAATTGAAGGCTATGCGCACACGGCGTGCTAAGCCCTCTTGCCCGGTTATCGGTTGTCCGCTAATGAATCAATACCGATGAATTAAACGTGCGACCGCCCGCATCGCTGGAATAGTATTCAGTGACGTCACGACAAGAAGTGGGAAATATTGGATGCGATAATTTGATCACAAGAAAAAAAAATTGAGTCATTTATAACTAAGATAGACCACAGCGTTGCATGCCCGGCTCGAAAAAATGGCACGATCTCGCTTTTATTTCTCTGGCCGTTTTTGGGACGTTCAATCTGGTTATAATAAACACATCGATGCAAGAAATCAACGAGCTTTTAAGCTTGTTAATTTTTTTTCGTCTTATTTCTTTTGATTGATCCTGGCATGTGTCCAACTCTAGTTAAATTTTAGAAACTGATAGGTAAATCATTAAAACACATCAAAATGTTAACGTGCTCCATAACCATAAAAATGATCAAATAAATAATTCAATCTTAAGAAAATCGTACATTATATATTTTAGAAATAACGGGTTTATTCCTCACTAATGTAGTGAGGCGCTTTATTATTGAGTCTTGCATAATTATGTATGTGATAATGTCGATGTAGAGTTCAATTCATGATGCCATATCCAATTAATATACATCTTAATTATGGACCGAGAATTCCAGTTAATACCGTAAATTCCATAAGCGCAGGTACCTACCGCAGAATCTAAAAACAATGGGCATTCGACACCAAAACGATCTGTTTTGTACAAAACCGTTAAATTCATACAACATAATTCATGGTAAGTTTTTGGTTTTTGTATTTGCAAACCCGGTTTTGTATTAAAATGCGATAGCGCCTCTATTGGGCGTGATAAGAGCTTTCGTGACTCTTTCAAGCGAAATACAGCAAGATTACTTAACGGCAGGAATAGGTAAGTCCAGTACGCGCAACGGATCCCTTTGAAGTAAGCTGCTAGAAACTGCAGTAGTTTCTTTTTTTGAGTCGGACCTCTGTTTTTTCTTCTTTAGAACAGTACCATTTTTCTATAGACCCTAACCTCAAAAAAGATAAAGACGATGCGCGCACGGTATGGTGGTATAAACCTCGTCAGATTAAAAAAGAAATAAAATATTTTCTACAGAGTTGAAGAATTTCCCAGAAACAGCTTTACAGCAATTAGTGCGGTTTCTCTTGATTCCAAGGAAACCATTTTAAAACTACTGCGTTCGGTAGTATTCGGTACTGCGATTCTGCTGTTATTGTAAATTGAGCTCTGTATACTATGTTTTTAGATTTTACTATTAAATAAGTTCAAAATGGTGTAAATGTACATAATTATTTTGCCTTGTAGTACAGGTTGTATCACTCTTTCGCTGGACACCTTCCACGGTACAAAATAGTCCCGAAGTAACTTTTATTTGTATCGCACCGTGCTTTTTTTTATTTATTTGACATTTTTGTTATATTTTGTAGATGTGCCTTCAATTTTTTATAGAATACCAGCGACCTTTGCATAGGTAGAAAAATACAAAAACAGTGTCTACAAATTATTACCTTTCTTTTTTTCTGAATTAAACCCGAGCGAATCCGGTGCAGGTAACTAGTAAATAAAAAACCTAGGCAGAAATAATGTAAAATTCTAATGGTTAAAGATTTTTTGAAATCGGTCCAACAATTTTGATTGTACAAAAATACATTCTTCTTTACCATAATATATATTTTAGGTATGCACAGTTTTATTTATTTGTTCTTAGTAAAGTTTATTTCTATTTAGTATAAATGATGTATTTGTATTTGAAATGAAAATGAAATGAAAAGAGTTTATTGAATAAACACAAACACAAAATAAAACAAACTATATCCTTAAACACAAACAGGGTATAGGTACAGGGTGAAAGGTTAGGTATTTGAACTAATAGCCATACTTATAAACGCAATTTAAATCATTGCTTAAAGTTAGCCCTGTCACTCTTTGTCATTACCCAGTGGTAAGAGATAGCAATAAAATAAGCACTGTTTATCTTTAGATATTTTTAAGGCGATAAATGAATTAAACTTAGAGTGAAACTTCAGTGGTTCCAAAACTACAGCATTATTCCACAACCGGCGAGTGTTTTTGCTAGATTTTTTCAGCTAATTATCTGAGGAAATCCGGCAGATGCTCGAGCAAAAAGTTTTAATAAATTGCGTTTGTAAATTTAGTTTTATCTCGCTCGTAATTAGTTTTTGTCTCTGGACTGTACTTACGAAGCTGGTAGTAAGTTGCTTTTGAAGGGAAATTACTTTTTCCTTAAATTCTTGTCTCAGTTTTATGAAAATGCGTACGATTGACGACTGTTAAGTACGAGTTTTTACAGACATTTACCTAAGTTGTACCAAGTTTTATTTATAACTGAAAGAAATGTTAAATTCATATTAAAAAACAATGAAACTCTTTTGAGAACCACTATGTATTTTTAATGACAAAATTATTTTGACCTAGTAACATTATAAGGCAAGCGCGAATTGTTCGTAAAAAATATAAAAACTATATTGCGGAGCGGCTCAGATTCTTGAAAAGATGATTTAATGGAAGATTTAATTGGAGCAGCAGAAGTAAATCGGTAATAAAATTATTGATGACGTCATGACAATATTTACCCAGTGTGTCGAGTGTATGTGCACGAAAGAAGCCTCTTTAAGGCGTACTAAAAATCTTTTCCCCACACTCTGGTTGGAAAGAACCAATGACACGTTAAGAAGAGCAAGATCCGTATGCACCTGGCGTGATAACTCCCCTCCTCCACAGTTGTGTGGACTGTGGAGGAGGGGAAAGGATCATTCCTTTCCCATTCTGTGCAATATCTCTCCATTTGGAGCGGTCGGTGGCCTGATGGAGCGCCTGATGCATCGGCATTTCCAGCTGCTCAGATACCTGGTCTGACCAACGCTTAGGGTTTCAGCCTCTAGGTCTTTTGCCTTCTACTTTGCCTGTTATAATCATAAGTCTCTCGATACAATCGGTATTTCTGCGAGCAATATGGCCAGTGTATTTCAGGATTCTGTGCAGGCAAATAGAAGGCAAACGCTTTCGATGTTCAAGCTTTAGTTGTTTGAGTATTGATATATTCGTTCTATGGGCCGTCCAAGGTATTCTCGTAAACGTCGCCAGCATCACATCTCGAACGCGATAACTAACGAGCGTGCTATCTAGTTACCTTGTATTCATGTGACTTTGATAAGCAAACGGGTGAATACACTCGTGTTTTTTCACAAAATGCTGTGGATATTAGTCAAATAAAAACAGCGAGCGAAAAAATACCAACAAAGCAAAAACAAATTCATCTGGATTCAATCACAAAATCATTTTCCAAACCGTTACGTTTGAACTGAAAAAACTGGGCTAGGGGAACGTGCGACTACACGTACAAATATTCTAAATTATACGATTTTATACATTACACTGGCGGCCGCCCGCGGCTTCAGTCGCCCCGTTACCGTTCCCGTTGAAAAAAAAACATATTTATTCACCTTTTAAACCTTCTCTGGACCTCCACAAATCATTCAAGACCAAACATTCTCACAATAACATTCCAGGTCAATGATCCCTGTGTGATTTGCTTTCCAGCAAAGTGGGGCGATGATCAGTAAAATTTAGCTGGCAAGCACTGGAGGTGAAGAGCCAAAGACCAGATTCGGTGGCGTCTTGGGAGAGACCTACGTCCAGCAGTGGACTGATAGGTTAATGATGACCCCTGTATCACAAAGTGGTATCTTCCTTCTCGCGTCGTGTTCCTCACTGCTGAGGGTCGTGACACCCCTCTATAGATCCATTTAGCTGCACAGATTATATAATGCGGTCGGCCGGTCAGGTCAGTCGTTCGGACGGACCGGATTGAAGGCCCGGTGTGGCCCGGAGCGGTTGGTGGCAAATGAGGAGATATTTATTTTTAGATTTATCTAAATATATAAAACTCTTTCGTTACTGACTGACTGACTGACTGACTGACTGACAATCAACGCACAGCCTAAACCGTTAGTCCTAGAAGCATGAAACTTGGAGGGTATGTTCCTCTTATAACGTAGAGGTGTACTAAGAAAGGAAATTGGAAAATTATTTCCCGAAGAGGAGAAAAAGGGGAAAAATGGTTTAAAGAAAAATCAACGCACAGCCTAAACCATTAGTCTTAGAAGCATGAAACTTGGAAGATGTGTTGCTCTTATAAAGCAAAGGTGCATTAAGAAAGAAAATTGGAAAATTATTTACCTAAAAGAAGAAAAAAAAGGAAAAAAGTTTCATGAAAATTCACAAAAAATTGCTTTACAAAATACGCAAATAAACAGTAAAAAAAAATCTGCTACCGCAGCATCTGTCACCAAATTTGAATACACACAAAAGTTTACATTAACCCCACCGTAACCACTAAGACAAAATCGCGGAAAACACCTATCGTACCGAAACTAAACACCGCACCGCTTCAAAAAACGGCTAAAGTACATGCTAAAAACTATGGTAACCAGCTGGTCATGTCAAATTAAAAAATCTGATTCGATTATACACCAACACGCAGACGAAACCCTAAATTAGCCACTAATATAACATAAAATCACAAGAAATTGCCTTACAAAATACGCAAAAAAAACCATTAAAAATTTTTCAGCTACCGCAGCATCTGTCACCAGGTTTGAATACACACAAAGGTTTACAAAAAAACCAATGATAAACCACTTAGACAAAATTGCGGGAATCATCTATCATACTTAAACTAAACACCGCTGAAAAAAATCGGGTACAACAGCACCTGTCTTCAAATTCAAATACACTCTAAAGTACATGCTCAAAACTATGGTAACCAGCAGTTGGTCATGTCAAATTAAAAATCTGATTTGATTATACACCAACACGCATACGAAACCCCAAATTAGCCACTAATATAACATAAAATCACAAAAAATAGCTTTACAAAATACTTAAAAAAAAAAACATTAAAAAAATTTCAGCTCCCGCAGCATTTGTCACCAGGTTTTAATACACACAAATGTTTACAAAAAAACCGATGATAACCACCAAGACAAATCGCGGGAATCATCTATCATACTTAAACTAAACACCGCTGAAAAAATTGGCTACAACAGCACTCGCCTTCAAATTCAAATACACTCTAAAGTACATGCTCAAAACTATGGTAACCAGCAGTTGGTCAAGTCAAATTAAAAAAATTGATTCGATTATACATCAACACGCATACGAAACCCAAAATTAGCCACTAATATAACATAAAATCACAAAAAATAGCTTTACAAAATACGCAAAAAAAAACGTTAAAAAATTTTCTGCTACCGCAGCATTTATCACCAGGTTTTAATACACACAAATGTTTACAAAAAAACCGATGATAACCACCAAGACAAAATTGCGGGAATCATCTATCATACTTAAACTAAACACCGCTGAAACAAAACAGCTACAACAGAACTCGCCTTCAAATTCAAATACACTCTAAAGTACAAGCTCAAAACTATGGTAACTTGCATTTGATCATGTCAAACTAAAAAAACCAGATTTGATCATACACCAACATGCATACGAAACCCCAAATAAGCCACTAATATAACAAAAAATCACAAAAAATAGCTTTACAAAATACGCAAAAAAAACATTAAAAAATTTTCAGCTACCGCAGCATCTGTCACCAGGTTTGAATACACACAAAGGTTTACAATAAAACCAAAGATAATCACTTAGATAAAATTGCGGGAATTATCTATCAAACTTAAACTAAACACCTCTGAAAGAAATTGGCTACAACAGCACTCGCCTTCAAATTCAAAGACACTCTAAAGTACATGCTCAAAACTATGGTAACCAGCAGTTGGTCATGTCAAATTAAAAATTCAGATTCGATTATACACCAACATGCATACGAAACCCCAAATAAGCCACTTATATAACATAAAATCACAAAAAATAGCTTTACAAAATACGCAAAAAAAAACATTAAAAAATTTTCAGCTACCGCAGCATTAGTCACCAGGTTTTAATACACACAAATGTTTACAAAAAAACCGATGATAACCACCAAGACAAAATCGCGGGAATCATCTATCATACTTAAACTAAACACCGCTGAAAAAAAAACGGCTACAACAGCACTCACCTTCAAATTCAAATACACTCTAAAGTACAAGCTCAAAACGATGGTAACTTGCATTTGATCATATCAAACTAAAAAAACAAGATTCAATTGTACACCAACGAATACGATAGCCCAAATTAGCCACTAAAACAAAATCACGAAAAAGAGCTTTACAAAATACGCAAAAAAATATTAAAAAAAATTCAGCTACCGCAGCATTTGTCACCAGGTTTTAATACACACAAATGTTTACAAAAAAACCGATGATAACCACCAAGACAAAATCGCGGGAAGCACCTTTCATACCAAAACTAAACAAAGCTGAAAAAAATCGGCTACAACAGCAGTTACCATCTTTCGAACACACTTTATATAGTTTTGAATGCAAACTCAAAACTAAGGTAACCAGAACTTGGTCATGTAAAACCAACGCATACATAACCCAACTTAGCCACTAAGGCAAATTCACGAAAAATAACTCTCAAAATATAAGCAAAAAACAGTGAAAACATATCAATAGTTGTCCGCTTTCCACCATAAAATAGTTTCTTTAAAACGAACTCAAACTATGACTTTATACTAACCACGCGGACGAAGTCGCGGGTGTCAGCTAGTACAGAATATTGTTATACTTATATATTTACTAATTATAATTATGTAGTAATGCTTTTTCTATTTTTTAATTTTAGTAAGTTTGTTTTCTTCTTTTTTTACTTCTTATTCATACCTATATATTATTTTCAGCAGCCGTGTAGTCACCCAAATTGGTCCTCACTGAAAACCAGCGCTGCCTCGTCCCCTTTTTGGAGGCGAAGCAGCATTTAAGCTGAGTGAGGACCATTTTGGCTCATAAGCACATACTTACCTTACATAATTGGATACTGTCGGCACCCTTTTTTCAGAAATAGAACTAGGATTATGTGTGTAGGTACTTATTTCTTTCTATGTGTTCTATTGTTTTCTTTTTCTCTTATTATGTTTTTTATTGTGTAGCCGTACCTTTACTCAATGTTCTATTCTTCTCTTTCTGTTGTTTAATTTTATTTTTATGTAAGCTGTGTTTTTTTTTTGAGCCAAATAAAAAAGTTATCTATCTATCTATCTATCATTTATCCTCGACACTGTTTCGCCTCCTGGCTCTGTTACCGGCAACCTGAATAACTTAATGGACCTTCACGTTGAGAGTGGAGCGGATTTGGTCGGACCAACGTATCAGGCTTCGGCCTCGTGGTCTCTTGCTTTAAATTTTGCCAGTGATGACATGTTTTTCCAGGTTGTCAGCCTATTTTCTGGTATGCCCGAAATACTCAAAGACTCGCGCAGATGGTTGATAGCCCAGTGGTTGCATTGGGTTCCTTGAGTATTGATACATTGAAAGAAAAGAATGAAAAGAAAGAAAAGAAAGAAAAGAAAAAGAAAGAAAAAAAAGAAATATTCGTGTATTTTCAATAATGTATTTTCTTTCGATAAGGCTCACTATATTTAGTAACTAACTATTTTGTACAAAATGGCTCTCGGCACCACTGAAAACCAGCGCCGTATTAAGCCCTTGCGCTTTTACGGCAAATGCTGAGTGGAAGCCTTTTAAGGGTTCCGTAGCCAAATGGCAAAAACGGAACCCTTATAGATTCGTCATGTCTGTCTGTCTGTCTGTCTGTCCGGCCGTGTCACAGCCATTTTTCTCCGAAACCATAAAAGCTAGACTGATGAAAGTTGGTGAATAGATGTATTCTGTGAACCGCATTAAGGTTTTTACACAAAAATAGAAAAAAACTATAAATTTTGAGGGTCCCCATACTTGAAACTGAAACTCAAAAAAAATTTTTTCATCGAACCCATACGTGTGGTGTATCTATGAATAGGTCTTCAAAAATGATGTTGAGGTTTTTAATATAGTTTTTTTCTAAACTGAATATTTTGCGCGAGAGACACTTCCAAAGTGGAAAAAAGTTGGTCCCCCCCCCTCTAACTTCTAAAGTAAGAGAATGATAATACTAAAAAAAATATATGTTGTACATTACTATGTAAACTTTCAACGATATTTGGTTTGAACGAGATCTAGTCCGTAGTTTTTTTTTTATACGTCATAAACGGAAACTCAAAAAATTTTGTTTCATCAAACCCATACGTGTGGGGTATCTATGAATAGGTCTTCAAAAAT
Source organism: Thera obeliscata (assembly GCA_947578465.1). Taxonomy (NCBI): domain Eukaryota; kingdom Metazoa; phylum Arthropoda; class Insecta; order Lepidoptera; family Geometridae; genus Thera; species Thera obeliscata. The sequence continues at coordinate 1,432,876 of OX387913.1, forward strand.
GATGTTGAGGTTTCTAGTATAGTTTTTTTCTAAACTGAATAGTTTGCGCGAGAGACACTTCCAAAGTGGAAAAAAGTTGGTCCCCCCCCTCTAACTTCTAAAGTAAGAGAATGATAATACTAAAAAAAATATATGTTGTACATTACTATGTAAACTTTCAACGATATTTGGTTTGAACGAGATCTAGTCAGTAGTTTTTTTTTTATACGTCATAAACCGTAAACCGCAATTTACCTTTCAACGAACTACAGGAACCTTATTATGTTACATCAAGTAACATATATAAAGGTTCTTGTAGTTAGTCGTGCTACGGAACCCTTCATGGGCGAGTCCGACTCGCACTTGGCTGCTTTTTTTCGTCACTCATTGCTTGTTGTTTATTTTTTGTGTGTACCATGTTTTGTGACGTTAAATAAATATTTCTATTTCAAATGCATTCATAAGTAGGTATTACAAGTTGATATATACTGCGGTATAAAGTCGTTCAAAATATTGCTAAAACACACTGGCCCGTTGATATTACTGCCAGCGCTCGCGACAACACAAGCAATTTATAGCCTCTATCGAGGTTCTATGTACTTTTTCAATGTTCTGTTGGTTATTTTTACGACCTACATGCACAAAGAGGATTTTATCTTGTAAAGGTAAGGTGTTACTTATTGCGTGTTTATAGACATGTCTCTACAGGGTCTAGTCGTGTAGTGAAATGTGTTTTTATAAAGTAACAAAATAGACTGCAACTCGATTCGTTTTCTGTCATTTTGGTAAGTCACATAACTTTTCTATTATAAATGTTTTTCTAGTGTTATTTTGAGTTGTGTTGTGTAATTTGAGTGTTATTTTAACCAACAATTCTTGAGGTCTTAGCTCAAAGTGTTAGCAGTTGGAATGAAAGTGTATTATGTGATATTCGGATATGATCGAAAAGGTTTCTGATGGTTTTGAAAACAAACGACCATCTTTGTTTTCAAAGCCAAGTAGGGCCGACTTGTCTATGACTGACTTGACTTGACGTTTAGTCGTCTACTAAATATTTATGTAATATATCTCATTACTCGACAGTGGCAAAATTGATCCAAAATGGACAGATGGCATTCATTAAGAAGAACTGCAACTTAAGCATACCTAGAGTTTTGAAATTTCCAATGGAGAACTGTCAAAAAATCTACGCTTGAGAATGCTTGAGGCTCGACTTAGACTCAAGCAATGTTTTGGAATACGGGTTGAGAGAATCAAACTTCATAAATATATATTGTAGTTTGATTTTGTTTTATAGCCATTTTGACCCGTTTTTTTTTATGGGTCTTGATTTAAAAGGCTCTGTGTGTTTTTTAGTGTTCCGTGTTGGGTAAGTTTTTACGACCTCTAGATAAAACTGGGTCCAGCAAGTCTATCTTCTTCGTGTCGTGTCACTAGATCTTTTAAACCAGTGCAGTGTGGTGAATGGATCCAGGTCAACTATGAAAACCGAAAAGTGAAGAAGGGTGTAGTATTTTTGCTTTATTTTTTGTTTTGTTTTTTTTTGTTAGGGTTCCGTAGCCAAATGGCAAAAACGGAACCCTTATAGATTCTTCATGTCTGTCTGTCTGTCTGTCCGTCCGTATGTCAGCGCTACGCACGTCCGACTTTATTCCCGCTAGCCCCCCTCATGTACCTACCTAAAGTTTGACAGGCAACAACTGTCAGCGCTAAAGTTACGTGCCGCTACGTATAAAATAAACTAGTTGGTAACCGAGCTTCGCTCGGAATGTCTTTCGTTAATTTGTATTTTTAAGAAATCATAAGAGTCATAGGTATTATTATCTTTACTGGTTTATTCTTACTGAACCACGCCATCTGCTGGACATGCTTGCAGTTAGTTGCTCACAATCGTCAATAGATGGCAGGAGCAGTCACATATTCAGTTTATGTTTTAAGTTTTTTTTAACGAACAGACTCATTTTCTGAAAATGAATTCTAGCTAGATCGATTTATCGCCCCTGAAACCCTCTGTATACATAATTTCATGAAAATCGTTGGTTCAGTTTCCGAGATCCTAAATATATATATATATATACTAGCTGTGCCCGCGACTTCGTTCGCGTGGAATAGTGTCTATGGGTAGCATTTTAAATATGCAGCGAAAAAAAAACAGTAGATACTTATTCGCTGTCACAGTTATCTGCCCTCTTACTAACACTTGGGCATATTTCCCCACCTACACCACTCCCCTCTCCTCTCCCTCTGTTAATGTACATTTTTCCATACAAACTTTCATTCCCTATTGTTATTTTATACCCATGGTAATAGAATAATTAAAACGGCGGGAAGGTTGAGGAGAAAAAATAGAAACAAAATTGTTTTCCAAAGTAACAATAATGTCTATTTAATAATTTTGGGATGTCGGCCAAGATTGATTTACTTATAGATAGATAGATAGATTAACACTTTATTGTACACAAAGAAATACATATAGAAACTTCTAGGGAGTCCGGTGGCTATGTTTGACTGGTTTTTATTCTAGTTGTCTCAGTTGGCGTAGTTGGTCTGACTCAGTCTTACACGGACTCGGTATTACAGTTTATTTAAAACAAACTTAAATGTTGGTCTCACTCAGTTTTACAACATGCTTGATCTACCAAAATTTAGCAGCTGTTGCTTCTAGGAACTCCAGAATCAATAATAGGTATTATGTACTTTCTCTTCAGTATGCCTTTTTCTTCAGTTTGTAATGATTTGTTGTGACGTCTACCACATTTAGTTGTCTATCACCAAGCCTGAGATCTTCAATTTCAATTTCTGCTATGTTGTAATCATCAGGTTTTGTTTGTGAATCTTCTGATGATGATGGTTGTTCCTGATATGCTTGGTTCCATGGGAAAACGGACGGGATAGCACTCTTCTTTAATATTTTTGTAGTACGATCTATAACTAAAATGAGTACCTTCATTAGGATTTCAAAGTATGTAACAAAATACATGGTATTGTAGATAAATAAATAAGGACTTACCCAATTTTGTCTAGCACAATGGTGTTATAGCAAAATCAGAAATGAGCTGCGCAAATCAGAGAATTGTTTCGTACGGTTAATCCAGGCTTGATATTATGTTATAATGCTTGTATCATTGTTGTCTTGCTTCATTTTTGGGTAAACGGAACGGTGTGTGGCATTCTATCTATCTATCGTCATGCGTATAATTTGTCTACACAATACTCAACTACTCACGGGGTATTTAACAATGAGTATAAAACGCTACGCTAATAGTATCTAACACTTAGTAGTATTTGTAAACAGAAAATTGTTTATTTTCAATTTTTCATGTCACTTGACCATAGAATTTTTTTTTTCTTTTCGCTCCTTTCGAAGCAGGCTATAGTACCAAGACTATACCGCCTAGTCTTACGTTTTGGTGACCATAGAATAATGCACTACCACTTCTTTTCTCTTCTTCTTCCTAATGAATGGCATCTGTACTTTTCTGATCAATTTTGCCAGTGTCGAGTAGTAGGTATAGTGAGTTTAATGATGATAAATTACATTCTTCAACTCCGCTCACCAACATCTCGACTGTTGACTGTTGTGTGTAAGTAACAGTTGACACATGTTGACACGTGACAGTGACAATTCAGGTGTAGGCTCGGTGGTAGTGGTGTCCACTTTAAAAAGAATCGATATATTTCCTATTCGATAAATCAGAGCTGTACATCTATGCCTTTCGATTTATCGGATGAAAACATTGATATTTTGTACGTATCGAGTACTTTTTAGGGTTCCGTATCCAAAGGGTAAAAACAGAACCCTATTGCTAAGATTTTGCTGTCCGTCTGTCACAACAGGCTGTATTTCATGAACCGTGATATTTAGACATTATGACGTTTTCACAGATTATGTTGCCGATATAAAAACAAACACCAACAAATAAAATTTACAGGTTCAACTCATTCCAACATTGTTTTATTAAAAAAAGTAAGAGAAAAATCTTTAACGTAAGAACTAAAAAAAAACATCCGCATTTACTTAATCTTGAGATCAATAAAAAAATATAAAGGGCTCTCATTTAGTCTGCCTTCGTTTATCTGAAATATAATGGTCAGATTTCACCGTTTTCCAACTCATGTGGTTTATTTAGTTACGATCTTCTCACAGATTAAAATAGTTAAACTGGTCAAAGTTGAGTTCTTATGAAATTGCCGGCTCGATTTCGATGTTTTTCTATTAAAAACCGAAAAAGCATCGATAAATCGAGTATATCAAAAGCATTTCAAAACATCGGGTCGGTTCGATGTATCCCATCCCTAAGCGGCGGTCGGCTGTCAGTCAGTCACTGTGATACGTAAACAAACAAAACATTCTAGAATCGAAGGTCGTCGAATTTCTCCAAAAAAAGCGCAATTCTCATGTAAAATGGTGTTTACAAAAAGTGTTTTGCATTGATAAGTTGCATAAATGACCTTTCTAATGCCTTTGCCTATCTGTGTACCAAATTTCGGTGATCGGCATGTAATCGGCGAAGTGGTTTAGTGTAAGAGCGAGACAGAAAGTGAGACAGAAACATCAAAGAATTGCTCTTTAGAACGTGTTTTATAAGGTTTGTAAAACCTTTTTCACAATAAAAAGTAGCCTATGTCCTTCCTCAGGCCCTGAACTATCTGTGTACCAAATTTCATTTCAATAGGTTTAGTAGTTTTGGCGTGAAAGCCAGACAGGAAGACAGACAGACAGACAGACAGACAGAGTTACAAACGCATTTATAATATTAGTATGGATATATATATATACAAAATTTTCTCGTTTAAAGGTATAAGATAAAAAAGCATTTATTTCTTATATTATTATGTTATTAGGTACCTACTTATTTACAAACTCTATCTTTTATTTACAAACTATTTAAACACTTAAAAATAAAAAGTAAACAGGCCTTTGCATCTATTGTAGATGATTTATATAGCGTCATTATTAGTAAGTAAACACTTTACTTACTAATTAATTCGACTACATTTAGTTTATTATATTATCTAACATACAAGTCGCCTCAGCGGCGTAGGCCTCCCCTAAATCCCTCCACATACTCCTTTCACGCGCCTTTCGCTTCCAGTCCGGTCCGCACCGTAAGGTGAAAATGTCACGCCATCTCTTTCTAGGTCTTCCTTTTTTTCCGCCGCTACGTATACATTAACATAATTTGTAGTAATAACATTACTACTTAACTGTAAAAGTTCAGCACTCGATACCACATTGATATAAATTACATAAAATGAAGCTATAATTTTCCCCCATGCCACAATATCCTTGATTACGTAATGGTTGCCCATGGGAAATCACAATACTTTCAGAGACCCTACTATAAGCAGAGCTTTTTGGTTGTCACACTATAATAAACTGTATCACCACGGAATAAAAGACAAATTTTAAGCATCTCTTGAACGAATAAGTAAATAGAGAAAAGTGGTGAAGCCTGCCTCATTATGATCAGCGTGAAGAAGTCCACTACTGAGCATACCCCAGGTTTCTGCCATTCTTCTCTATCCTGTCCAATTCAATTCAATTAATTTGTGTTTTGTTGAACTCGTGATTTTTGTGATCATAGTAGGACCCTAAAACAAACTTCCTGAAAGCGTCATAATATAACTCACAGTTCGTATTATTGGACTCATTTCCAATAAAAAACATATTGTCAAAACTTCTTGCCACTTAATGTGGTGTTGAGTTTTTTATGGCCGATGTTAGAAGACTACAATGGTCTTCTTCTTCTTATCGTGTCACTATTCGAACCAGTGTGGTGAAAGGATTTAAAGTGCGCATCAAAGAAGCTTTTTATCACGATGTTTTCCTTCACCGTTTGAGAGCACTGGCATAGTGTGGAACTTCTGGAGTTATTTTTATTTTTGTAAAAGGATCATACAAAAAAACGGCAGGAACCATGCCGTAGTTTGTTGCCTGTTCTTCTAGGCTTGGTCGCGTGGAACTGGCACCTAGACTCACTTAGCTTTAAGACGTTTCAAAGTGATCCTTGTGATACTATTGAATAAATACATATTTGACTTGACTTTGATTTGGTAGTGAATAATAAGAATTACTACACAGTTGTCGAGATCACTGGCAATCTAGTGGAAATAACCCCGTCTTCTGATTCTAAGGTCACGGGTTCGAATCCAGTCGTGTACCTATGGATTTTTGTGTACGGAAAAAAATATCTGAACATTGCAAGTGCTTTTAATTGGTGAAGGAAAACATCGTGTGGGAACGCATGGCTCCCATGGCTTAGTCGGCTTTGCATGTATTGACCATGTCATTTTTATGGATTAGGCCGACTAAGCTGTCAAAGATAGGATAATACAGGTGATTGGCAAGCTTATTCCATCTGAAATAATTATGTCCCAGGCACTATAGCGTCCCGCAAGTTGGACTTGTATAATTACTATCATAAATTCTACCTTTTTATCCTAAGGGACTAGCCGATAAAAGAGGGTTTAGTAATATCGACCGCTATTAGACGGTCACCGATTCTTGGAAAACAAAGTCCACAGACTCACTAAGATAAATCCCAAAACGTAATTATTCATGGAATCCCGTAATTATCGTGACTCAGCTAAAGTAGAAAATGTTGATAAGAGTGATAAGGCTAGTTTCAGACGTAGCGAAAAAAAAGCTGCATCTTAATAAAAGTGAAGTTTATAAAACTTGAGAAACCGACTCCCTGGCCAAACTGCTGAACCGACTTTGATAAATTTTATATGGGAGCAGGGATCTGGACTTTTCAGGTAAAAAAAACATTTTGACATCGGTTCATAGATGACGAAGGTATGTGTTAACAAACATTAAAAAAACACCGAATTGAGTAACTCTTTTTTTTAAGTTCGTTAATTAAATCATAAATCTTGTAAATACAGTAGTTAAAGAATTAAGATTGATTTAAAATCAATGTATACTAAAAAAACAATTAAGTATTCATAAAATGTACGAAATTCAGAACCTCAACTTGACGGCTGATACGGCTCAACTTGAAATGACGGCTGATAGAGGAGAGAAGAGGAGAGCACGTAGTGGTGACCTCTCATTAAATGGGATAGAGGCAGAAAGAAGATGAAGAAGAAGAAGAACTTATGAAACCAAGAAATAATATTTTTTTTTAAACATAGTTTCAGGAATTTTGTAAGCTTTTAACACTATTTGCACAAACACAACCTTACTCGAAGAAGACAAGAAAATACATAAATTCTTACTGGAGCCTGTTAAGGCGAAGTGAGTGCTCTCAGGCGTGAGACGTCGATTGCGGCTCCTTAACAGCTAACTTTTATAACTTGAGATGTTTTGCACTTTCGTTTAATTACTGGCTTGAGTACTAAGCTTTATATTGGCGGTATGTCAACACCAAAAATATATTCGAAATTTTGAGCTTTATTTTGACAACCTTCTTCAATACATGCTGGCAGAAGTTGTATGAAAATCCATTACTGTCGTATTTATAGGTTAGATAAATTACATCACTTAAAAAAAATAGGTACATAGTAAAATCATTTCTGTCGATGGAACGATATTTTACTACGAAACAGGTAAATTTTCAAAGGTTTGATTTAAATTTCAAACTGGCTTGCAAATGCTGTTTGTTTAAATAAAAAAATACGTTAAAAAGATGGGGCTGTTTAAAAGATGTTTAAATTCGATCGTGTACCTACCCAAAAAATTTGAAAACATAAAAAAAAATACAGTTTGAATTGAGAACCTTTTCCTTTTTTATTTGAAGTCGGTTAAAAAGTTTTAAGGTACTGTGCCAGTTCTTTTAAACAGTAGCAAGTTATGGATGCCTACCATGCCTGAGGGTCATATTCATCTTTTTTCATTCAATCCATGTTCTGGTACAATATAATGGTGTAGGTTCCCACAGCTGACACGATGGAGACCAGCAATGGAAAGTCACATGTGAAGAAGTTAGCTGCGTGGATCCGCACCGGCCTGGATGTGACCAGGGTACGAAGACCTGTGAGGGCCTTTCTGATAGCTGGACCTGGAAAAAGATATCATCACCATTATAAATAAAATAAAATAAAAAAGTATATTTATTTATTTAATACTTTATTGCACCAAAAATACGTGACAATAGGAGAGCTTAATGCTAGACAGCATTTTCTACCAGCCAACCTTGACAGGTAAAAACAAAGAGGTTGGCGTGCATAAAATGTAGTGGAAAACAGTTTTGATAAACCTACGTAACATACCTACTCGCTATAAACTACATACATACAACATACCTATAAAAAATAACCTATTAAATATAACATAATATAAATATAATAACCTATTTAATATAGTTTCCCGACGTTTGGGCTGTGTTGCAGTAGCCGTGGTCGCGAGCAGACTGGAGCATTGACATGAGTGCTACCGTCGTTGAAAAGTGGATTACGTATGACTTACTACCCTCACTTGATCTTCTTTTTCCATAATGTTCTTGCACGCACTACAACACAACACTAATAGTATCTACGCACTTTGGTAAGGTATCGTGACCCATACACCTACCATTGACGGGATTCCACGACTGAGAAAGTCTGTAGCCGTCTTCGCGATTGAAATTGGGATACTTACTAATTTCACTTAGTTGAAGTGGCAATGGGCAGGCCATATAGCTCGAAGAACCGACAACCGTTGGGGAATAAAGGTTCTCGAATGGCGACCACGAACCGGAAGACGAAGCGTAGGGCGCCCACCTACCAGATAGATGGACCGACGACATTGTTAAGATCGCGGGAAGTCGATGGATGTAAAGGGCTCAGAATAGTTCTTCCTGGAAATGTGTAGGGGAGGCCTATGTCCAGCAGTGGACTTCTTCAGGCTGATAATGATGATGATGACTAATTTCAATCGCTTCACGCACCAGTCTTTTATAGTAATGCCGTTCATTGGCTAGCACCTTGGGACCATATAGTTCAATCCAGTGATTAGGACCTGAATCCACAAGGTGCTCTGCTATCGCTGATTTTGTTTACAGGCAGGGATAAAGACGTAGCTAATTAAACAGTCAATTATGATAGCCAATGTGACAGAACAGGACTGTCAAACTTATCTTCTGTAAAATTGCTCCCAAATGATGGGTTAACAGCTTGTCCTTTTAAAACCATTTGGGAACACTTCCAATATAATTGGGTCGTAAATTGCCTTTTTTCGGGTTCATGTGTACTATATCATCACTCATCCTCTTAAACTAGGTCATGGCATGGTGTACTTGTTTTAAAAGGTTTTAAGAGAGCTAAATCAAAAAGGTTAGAAAATTTGGTCTGAAGTAGTCCACTGACGTAGGGCGCCCACCCAGCAGATGGACTGACGACATTGCTAAGATCGCGGGAAGTCGGTGGAAGGAAAGAGCTCAGAATCGTTCTTTCTAGAAAGGTTTAGGTGAGACCTCAGTCCATCAGTGGACTTCTTTAGGTTGATGATGATGAGTCCACTGCTGGACATAGGCCTCCATAGATTTCCAGGAAGAACAATTCTGGTTTAATTTTGGGCCGTAAGTTGTAAATAAATGTGTCCTCGGTAGAGAAGAAACATTGCGTTCACCACACAAATATTTGTTCATGGAGAGGATCGAACCCACGACCTACAAAGCAGAAAGCAGAGCTACTACCAATTGAACTGAGAAGCCAGTCAATAAATCTTGTTGGCTTTCTATCACTATCTTGCTATCCTGGCTTGAAATACTAGCCTAGTGTATGCCAGGCATGAGTCTGACTTACAAATGTTCTCATGAAGGAGCAGGAGATCGATCAGCCTAATGGCAGCATCACATTGTCTGTACGCCTGTTCGCATCGGTACACCAAGATCAGCACCACTCCGAAGTATCCCACTTCTCTAAACGCTGTAGTGACCACTGAAAATTGGATCCTGAAAAAATGTGAAAGGAACCTATGAGCTAGAGGGAATTCAGTGGTATCACAAAGATCACTTTGAAACATTGTAAAGCTAAGTGAATCAAGTGTCAGTTCCACGCGATTTGATTAAGAGGGCATCACACAGGCGACTCTCCATACAAACGTAGTCCCCTATTTCCTCCCTGGATAATGCCTCTAGAGTAACCATTTTTTCATATTTTCATTTTCCATAAAGAAAATATCACCTCCAATTCATATTTCATATAAATCATATGAGGGTCATATTTTCTTTATCAATAAGTTTCTGAAAAAAAGGAAAACATACCAGCACGTATATAGCAGATCTGCATTTTATGAGAAAAAATGGTTACTCTAGAGGCATTATCCAGGGAGGAAATAGGGGACTACGTTTGTATGGAGAGTCGCCTGTGTGATGCCCTCTTAATCAAATCGCGTGGAACTGACACTTGATTCACTTAGCTTTAAAATGTTTCAAAGTGATCTTTGTGATACCACTGAATAAAGAATTATTGGATTTGAATGTGATGCTTAGGGGAGCAATATTTTTTGCCCTGCACACATTTCCAGGAAGAACGATTCTGGGCCCTCTCCGTCCACTGACTTGGGTGAAGAAGCGTTTTACTACATCTTAAGGTTCATGGACATCATCCAAGAACTAAATACTACAAGATAAATGAAGCAACTTACAAAAGTCCCTTGAATAATCCGAATAATTGTGTTCATATTGTGAATCAAGTTTATCAAACTGTTGAAAAATAAAACCAGCATCTGCAAAATTAAAACGACATTGTGTAGGAATATCTTTGAAAAATGAATTTTAAAGATATACAGAGACTCAACACTACTTCCATAATCATGCATTTTTTGTAAAGGAAGTACTTATTAAAATAAAAATTGGAAAACATGAATCTAAATAAATTATCTCACCCGTACGCCAAAAATCCTGTTGATATAAGAAACCTGCTCAATCAGAAGCAAGTAACTTCTATTTAGAAGCAGGATCTTATTTTTCCTTTCTGAAACTACTGTCAACTGTTCTGATCGTAAAACTTTCAGTGCATCGCGTTTTATTTCACTATCTCCAAACGCTTGAGTTCTATAATAGTCTGCAATATATGCCACTAATATTTTCATTCTATATTCTATTTGAATCACGTGAGAGATCAAGTCCAACCCAGTCATTGAGTTTATAAAGTAGTATATATAGTCCACGATATATAAGGTGGGCAGCAACCATCCATAGATGATGAACCATGCATAATAGTCAGCCACAGAAGTCAAAACAAAGCTGATGATGAAAATGGTGACAATTTTGTTTATAACAGATCTTATTGTTCCAAAATCTGGTTCCAAAACGAAGTCAATATCCTTGTATAGAAGAAAGTAATCCAGTCCCTCATTTTTAAACTTTAAGCAAAAGATAAAGCTGATGATATATTCAATGTATTTATTGATAAAGATCAATTGAATTATAAAGGTAAATTTGAAGATATTTACAGCGAATTCAAGGAATGTTTTTAGTTTAATAACTATGATGAGAATTGTTAGAACGGAAATTATCACAAATCCAATAGAGTTTTTGAAAAGGGACTGGCATGTGTAGAGTTTGCTATTCTTCCTCGTAACATAACTTAAACTTATTAATCTTAACACAAAATTAAGTTCTACTAAAGTAGAAAAAGTATCCATGGTGGTGTTAGCGTGTGTACTACACAGTAATATTTGCATCGTACTGATAAACATCAAAAGCAATTTAATAGCAATCAATAAATAACAGAAAATTTAGTAATAGCACTCTAATATATAAAGGTGCATAATGGACAATGAACAAGAAAAATATTAGAAGTGTTAGATATGAATGTGGATGGTGGATGGAAAAGAAGAGGTGGAAGAAAAGATGGATGGACTGTGTCAAAGATGACATGCGCAAGAAAGGAGTGAGCACTGAGATGACGAATGATAGAGGTGAGTGGAGGAAGAAACCCTGTTGTGCCGACCCCATGCAGCGTGGGATAAGGGCAGGAAGGAGAGCACTGGTGGTCTAGTAGTAGCAGCCCCGCCTTCCGATCCGGAGGCCGTGGGTTCAAATCCAGTCGTGTACCAATGAGCTTTTCTGTCAAAAAATGTATGTGCACTATGCCAGTACTCTCAAAACGGTGAAGGAAAACATCGTGAAGAAACCGGCGTGTCATAGAACCTAAAAAAGTTCGAACAACACGTGTCAAGGGTCACACAAAAAGGGCCAGCCAGCGGCCTACTTGCGGAAAAACCTGCCCGCACATCAAGTGCGCATGAGATAAACTTGCCGTACCAATGAGTTTTTCCGTCAAAAAATGTATGTGCACTATGCCAGTACTCTCAAAACGGTGAAGGAAAACATCGTGAAGAAACCGGCGTGTCATAGAACCTAAAAATGTTTGAGCAACACGTGTCAAGGGTCACACAAAAAGGGCCAGCCAGTGGCCTACTTGCGGAAAAACCAGTCCGCACATCAAGTGCGGATGATAAAAATTTGCCGAAGGGTAGGAAGATGATGATGGACAATGATGAACAAGAATTAAAAACTAGTACCAAAACAAACTGAAAGTCACAGAGGTTCCCGACAGTTAATACGTCGACAAAGCCTCTTTATTTTTGTGAAGTCGTCGCGAAATCGTTTTAGGTGAGCCGTTCGTGTCGCGTCTAATGGATTGTGAGTGGAAGCGCTCGCGTGAGCGAATCTGCCTGACTCGACAGCTGGACCATGCGGTGGACTACAGCGATTGATAATGCTAACAAAAAAAATACAGACTTAAAGCGATACAAATCTTCGAGCACTGCCACTGGTGGGCTTAGTGGTAGTGATTCTAAGATCTCTTTTTAATCGAATTCAAATAAAAAATAGGTTCTCACTTCAGTTTTTTTTTTTTTTAAGTTTGTAATCCCATAATATCGGTATTTATTAGCCGATTGGAATATAAATATCTGTAAAATCGGTCCTTCAGAAATATTATCAAAATTTCTCTTTAAGGCGTATAATCCATTCGCCACGCTGCGCTGGTTAAAAGGAACAAATACCACGAAAATTAGACATACTATTTCTTTTTGCGTACGAAAACACGCACGCCCAACCAAAGCCTATAAAAAAATAAAGTAAAGTACTTATATAAATATCTGTACTCAATCTAATAGTCATTTAATAAAATCACAAAGCCCACTTTGAATTTCCCGATTGTTATGCGCTAAGCGATCTGCGATGGCGGCCAGTGAAACGCTGTCAAATATCGTATTAATCAACTCGGAACTAGTTATTTGAACCGTTATTTGAGCAGTCATTTGAACAGTTATTTGAGCAATTATTTCAACTCTATCCGCATGCTCACCAACTACCAAATGTTTAAAATTAAATACGATTTGAGCGTTTTCAATATTAATGAATCCCGCCACAATACCCAACTTAGGCCAACACTAAGTTTGCACTATCCACTAAGCAGTCGCTACCGTTGTGAACACTTAATTTGGTCTTTAAAAACACTGGAATAGTGGCTATTTTTCTTTGAAGTGATGCTGAAGTTATTTGCAATAGCCATGTTACGTAGACACTTTTATTTTAAATATATACGAGTAGATAAAGATCTTGTCAGGTTAAACAGTTTTGGAAAGTTTAACATTTTGTAGGTAAAGTTGGCCTTAGCTTTTAACCTACGTGCTTAGAAATGTAAAACTTAAAATAAAACTCCTTGAAATTGACAAAACTGACTTTAATGAAACGAAGAGGTTCTCAATTCAGTTGTATTATTTTTAACCGCTCTCCACCAGGTGGGGTCTTCTTGTTCCGTCTCTTTGTATCTGACCTCTCAACTCTCAGTTCAATATCTTGCACGTGAGGCTGAACATCTGTATAACTCAAGTTGGTGGACGCAGGGCTGTGATCATAGGGCACGTTCCTGACGTGCGTGAACTACGATGCAATTATTTGTAGTGATGGCTACCATTTCACATTAGGTGGGCTATATTATGATTGTTCTATCAGCTAGTAGTAAAAAAAAATATTTGGTAGTACCTTCGCCGTCTGCGCCGTAGGTCCCACCAAGAACAAATATTTGTGTAGCAAACACAGATGTTTGTTCTCTGTCTGGGTTTTATATTGTAATGTGTTTTCAATAAAAAGTACCTATGGGTGTTATTAATAATAACACCCATATTACGCTACGCCAGGATTATTAATAAGACCCTAATGGGTGTTATTAATAATCCTGGCGTAGCGTTGGACTAGTTAATCCGTGTTTTGTTTTAAAGTATTAAGCTATCTGGTTTCCATAGTACAAGCTCTGCTTAATTTGGGGCTAGATAATGATAGATAGATAGATAGAACATTATGTATTGTACACCTTACATACGAACAAAAGTATTTTTTAACCCATAAACATTATTCTATTATATTTATTGTGTTGTATTAGATTTATTGGGATTGTCCACAAAAATTATTTATTTTATTTATGTTAAAAGAAGATGATTGCGAAAATAAAAATAATACAAACCATTATCCTAATGAAAGAGAAATTATTATTTTTCCCATTACTAACAAAAGGGGCTCTTTTATTAATATCGTCATTACGTAGAACAAATGCTTAATTAGTTTCGTCACAGAATAATGAAAAGGAAAATATGATAAATCAACGAAGCTTTCGTAGACAATTTTCCTAAAAGATTTTAGTAAGCAACGTTCAGCGCAGTTTTTTTGATGGGTGACTTGATTATTGAGCACTTTGACGCTTCGGATGTTGGCTGGGAAACATATTAATATGCTTGAGGGTTATTAACATCTGTCATATTGACTGACCTCTCAGCTCAGTTGGTAGTAGCTCTGCCTTCTGCGCTGGAGGGCGTGGGTTTGATCCCCACCGAGAACAAATACTTGTGTGGTGAACACTGATGTTTGTTCTATGTCTGGGTGTTATATTGTATTCTAAGTATGTATTTACAAAAAAATAATTATATAAGTAGTATTTTTTTTTTTTTTATGTAAAAGATAGACAAACGTGCTTACGGCCCACCTGATGGTAAGCGGTAAGTATATCAGCTATTTGGTTCCCATAACACAAGCTCTGCTTAATTTGGGGCTAGAAAGTGTTGTGTGAATTGTCCAAAATATTTATTTATTTATTTATTTATTTATATTATTATTTGACATCGTTTCACTGATTGTCACCGCAGAACGCGTAGAAGATATGCAAGGCTTTATTTAATCAGTGAAATGCTGTCAAACATGACAGCTGTCAAATATGACACCACTATAAGACTAGCAGACGCATGGGTCAGTACCATCCATACCTGGTTAGCATACCACCCATTCGCACTAAGCGTTTTGGCTCCACCTTCATTATGCGAACCTCAAGGGAATGGAACTCTTTGCCGTCGGCAGTTTTTCCTGACAACTACAATCTGGGCCTCTTCAAGGCAAGAGTGAATAGGTGTCTTCAAGACCTGCTTCATCGTCGGCTACATCGTCGCTTACCATCAGGTGAGATTGTAGCCAAAGGATGGTCTATTACTATATGGTCTTTATAATGTATAAAAAAAAATATGACAGCGATATTGAAAGCGTTCAAAAAATGAGAGTGAAGACCGCGTTTAAGTAAGCGTAGTATTGGATGCCTTCTGGCAAAGTGGGGCGGCGATCTGCGAAATGTAGCAAGCACTGGAGTAGAGGAGCCGAAGACCGGACTTAGTAGCGCGTCTTGGGAGAGACCTACGTCCAGCAGTGGACTGATATACACACAATTTTCTGATGATCATCATCACCACAATAAAAACTAAATTCTCGAAAAATCTGAAAATCTATTCGAAATTGAATGTCCCTAGACAGTGTTGATGTGTGTTTAAGTTGGTGGTGATGAACATTTCGAAAGAAAATTGTGTTTTATATCTTATATCTCGGGTTCACTACGGTTGATAAACTGGTACAAGAAACACGTAAAGAATTGCAAAAAGATCTGAAATAATTACCGCAAGTGCACGCGCTCTACCGGAAAGCGATGATAAGCGTGTCTCGCTTCCGACACGGTATTAGTAGCTAAAACTTACGGTATTCATACTATACGCTCGAGAGCACTGGTGGTCTAGTGGTAGTGGCCCCGCCTTCCGATCCGAAGGTCGTGGGTTCAAATCCACTCGTGTACCAATGAGTTTTTCTGTCAAAAAATGTATGTGCACTATGCCAGTACTCTCAAAACGGTGAAGGAAAACATCGTGAGGAAACCGGCGTGTTGTAGAACCTAAAGAAGTTCGAGCAACACGTGTCAAGGGTCACGCAAAAAGGGCTCACCAGCGGCCTACTTGCGGAAAAACCTGCCCGCACATCAAGTGCGCATGATAAACTTGCCAACTTGCCTTAGTATGCGCTCGCCTGGGGGTAGAGGGAAGCGACCCCCACTTTAGGGGTGCGTGGTTTTCAGTCTGTGTGAGTGCTCACCAGTGTGACTTTTCGACGTAGGATTTATTTAGACAGCACTCACACGGACTCAAACCCAGAGACTGAGCCAGACAGAGCTTGTAGTAGGCCTTCTGAGCTTGCTCCCGCTATTTACCTTGACCCACGACTTAGGATTGGAAAAAAAATAATTACCTCATTCGAACTTACTGCGTATAAGCATTGTTATGTTTTACTGTGCACTGGTGGTTTTGGCGCGTTAATGTAGTGTTGTAACCGATATCCAGGTCTTCACGAAAACCACCAGTTACAAAAATGTAGTTTTATTCATACACCACATACACTAGCTAGGTAGATATCAATAGTTACACTAGGTAGGTAGTTTACAATAATATTGCCGCGAGGTAGGTGCATGAACACAGTGCAAATGACGTTCCTGTCGATACGTTCGTTACGCAGTGCGCGAGACGAAACGGTCGTAAGGATGCGTCAGAGGGGTGAGGGGCGAGGGGAGCATCTGAGAGAGCGGGCCACCTTTCCAGTACTGGATACGGTGGAGCGCAGGCGCAGACTCAGACTGCACTGAATTGCTACGGCCGCGGTCGGCCTTATATAGGCGAGCGGCGAGCCTCGTATCGCTGTGTGCGTGAGCCGGTCACAGGCGCGGGGCGTGTGTGAGTCAGCGCGCTTGTAGTCGCGCGCTGTGGTGCTACAGTCTCCCCCTCTGGATGCGAAGTCGCCCCGACGAGCAGACAGACAGGTTGGTTGCTCCGGGCGGTGTTCCTCCAAGGTCGACCACGTCCACGAGTGGGCAGTGAAGTCACCGCAGGAACAGGCTTCGGCTTGGCCGGACGTCCACGTCTCTTCAGTGGACGAACGGGTGGAGGAAACTGGATTGTGCTGCCTTGGAAAGGGCTCAAGGCAGACGCATGGTACATACCAAATTCCGTTGTGCAGGGGTAATGAGTCTCCTGGCGTACTCCACAGGATGCTCATTTTCTCTCTCCCCCTGCACTAAAACAGCTCCGAGTGCATAGTTGCTTGCGTCAGTGTTTTATTATCTAGGCTTTCCTCTCATCGATCTTGTCGTTGGGGTGAAACAGCCTATTTCCGGGCCTTAACGTTGAGTGCCAGTTTGTAAATAGATAGTTGCGGGGATACTGTGCAACTGAAGTTCCCGTCGATACGTTCGTTACGCAGTGCGCGAGACGAAACGGTCGTGAGGATACAACAGAGGGGTGAGAGACGGGGGGGGGGCGTCTGAGAGAGCGGACCACCTTTCCAATACTGGATACGATGGGCACAGGCGCAGGCTCAGACTTGTTCCGGCCGTGGTCTCAGGTAGTGCTGGTTCTCCAAACTTCAAACTTCCAGGTGCTTGTAGACCTCCAGCGGCACTAGCTTGGGGCAAGGTTGACTCCAGCACTATTTCTTTAAAATCTGCCCAGGTGGATACGTGATCTTTAACTCCTTTCCACCAGATAGCAGCCTCCTCTTCTTTTTGTCACTTCTTCATTACTCGGCTTTCTGTTTCATTCCTCCTTGTTGTTGGGGTGAAGTCCAGGCCTTAAAGTTGGGCGCCAATTTGTAACTAGATAGGTAGATGCGGGGATACTGTGCAACTGAAGTTCCTGTCGATACGTTCGTTACGCAGTGCGCGAGACGAAACGGTCGTGAGGATACAACAGAGGGGTGAGAGACGAGGGGGGGCGTCTGAGAGAGCGGACCACCTTTCCAGTACTGGATACGATGGGGCGCAGGCGCAAACTCAGACCTGCTCCGGCCGTGGTCTCAGGTAGTGCTGGTTCTCCAAACTTCAAAGTTCCAGGTGCTTGTAGACCTCCAGCGGCACTAGCTTGGGGAAAGGTTGACTCCAACACTGTTCCTTGAAAATCTGCCCAGGTGGATACGTGATCTTTAACTCCGTTCCACCAGATGGCAGCCTCCTCTTCTTTTTGTCACTTCTTCATTACTCGGCTTTCTGTTTCATTCCTCCTTGTTGTTGGGGTGAAGTCCAGGCCCCACGTTGGGCGCCAATTTGTAACCGATATCCAGGTCTTCACGAAAACCACCAGTTACAAAAATGTAGTTTTATTCATACACCACATACACTAGCTAGGTAGATATCAATAGTTACACTAGGTAGGTAGTTTACAATAATATTGCCGCGAGGTAGGTGCATGAACACAGTGCAAATGACGTTCCTGTCGATACGTTCGTTACGCAGTGCGCGAGACGAAACGGTCGTAAGGATGCGTCAGAGGGGTGAGGGGCGAGGGGAGCATCTGAGAGAGCGGGCCACCTTTCCAGTACTGGATACGGTGGAGCGCAGGCGCAGACTCAGACTGCACTGAATTGCTACGGCCGCGGTCGGCCTTATATAGGCGAGCGGCGAGCCTCGTATCGCTGTGTGCGTGAGCCGGTCACAGGCGCGGGGCGTGTGTGAGTCAGCGCGCTTGTAGTCGCGCGCTGTGGTGCTACAGTGTGTATTTTTAATCATTTTAAAACCATGTGATGCTTTTACTGCGTCACAGAAACAAAATAAAAGCATTATAAAAATGGCCAAAATATAGTGTTTTTGTAGCTAACATACATGTTATGTCTTCTTCGGATATAATAACAGTCATGTTCTTCTAGGCTTGGATTGGCATTTATTTAGCTCTATCACGTTTCAAAGTAATCCATTGCTCTGTTTCGGTTTGAAGGATGTGGGTGCCAGTGAAGTTACATAAACTTAAACATAATTTATTTTCCTAATAAATAGTTAATTGTTTTGCAACTTTTATGTTAGTAAGCTACTTAAAACTAGACCTTACATTATCAAAGATTATTTAAGTACAGCAGTAATGCTCTGCGTATCCAAGGAATGTTTTTTTTAATTTTATTTGAATTAAATTATATTTATTGACTAGGTATATGAATGAATGATTTTTTGTTAGTTTAATGTACTTGTTAGTTATGTATGGATTGAACGACCTGAAATAAAAGTAGTTATTATAAAAAAGTTATGTAAAAATATCCAATATCAATTATTCATAATAATTTTGCTTTAATTTAGAGGCAATATTAATTTAGTTCAAATAATGCTTTGTCAAATCACAAAATTAAAGGAATCCCTATAATTTGTGGTAGCACTAAATTTGAATCTAATTTCGTTCCAACTGATAAATTAAATTTGCTCTCAACTGTAGATGATTTAACCGTTGCCAATTATCACGGTATTTTCGGTGGTTTACTTCAGTGTTCTGCGGTGGCGATCAGTGAAAGGATCAGTGACGTAAAAAGATCTGTTGTCAAATAGAAACCATCACCCATTAAAAAGTATCGCCTCGTAGGTCACGCTTGTCAGGAACGTGCCCTACGATACACTGCGTTGCGTCGGCTTACAGAAGTTCAACCTCACGTTTCAGTAATTCCACCAACACCCACACCACTTTATCGTTACCATCGTACCATCGTACCATCGTATACCAAAGCAAAGTAAAGCTGGTTAACGGCAGAAATAGGCAGAACTTCCCCAGACGAGCCACACACAAAGAATTTATCTCATCTCAGGTAAAAAAATCGGTTTTCTGTGAAGTCTGTTTACTGACGATAGTTGAACGTGACAACGTCATACAGCTGTCCACGCGGACGCATCGCTTAGAGCCTGTCCAGATGGAGCGTTTTACGCGCGAGTGCCCTCGCGCGTTTCAATTTATATTGCGTCCAGATGCCGCGTTTTACGCGCGCTCCTACCAAATAGTTGCTCGCGTTTTACGCGCGATTGAGGAATCGCGCGTAAAACGCGCGTAAAACGCCCCATCTGGACAGGCTCTTACTCAAGTAGAAGAGAGATGATGTCGAACGCGGAGGCTAATTGTGCCTCTTTGTCGCTCGTTCTACGCTCTCGCTTGCACTTAAAGCCTTAAATGGAACGCCTCAGAGCGAGGTAACGTCGCATGAGTCATGTTTTTTCGGGCGTGCAGCCGGCTCCATCGAATTTTAAGACGCGTCAAAAAACCCACAGTATTTTACAAAAAATCCTTCAACAATAACTAAAACAAGACTAAGCTTCAAAACTTGTTTCTTTAGCTTTCCAACAGCGATACCCTTTTTTTGTTCGCGCCTTCCCAGGCAATAATCTTGGAGAGAAAAAATCATTCTTTATTCTTGATTGGTCTGCTAAGATGCTTAATAGGTAGATACGGACAGACAGTTTCTAAAAAAACATTTTTTTACATTTCATAAAAATATAATTATAAAAAAGCTTTGACAAATGATTAAAATCACCAAGCACGAAAAATAATCCTCTTTGAATCTCTTTTAATAGTGCCAAGTACCTACGCAAATCTCTTTGAGGATAGGCAAAATAATTTGGGCTACGTCTTTTTTAATAAGCAAATATTTGTAAGTTTTTTATGGACCTACTTAGTCTATAATAAGTTGCGTGAATAAAAGTATTGTCTATTTTTGTCTACGTCGTAGTACCGTAGTGTTTGGCGTAGCACTCTCGTAGCAACCTTGCTAGATAGGGCCTTCTTATAACCACATAAAATAAAAGTTTTGACTACATAATACTAAACGCTCTAGGTCTGATATTAAGGACAAAAAAGATTTAAAAAAAAATTAAAAAAAATTTAGAGAAAAAAAACTGATTTCGTCATTTTGCATTAGTTGTTACATAGTTTTATTTAAGCAATTTTAGAAGACAAAAATACGAGAGGGGTGCCCACTTGATGTTGCCCGCTGAAGACAAACATAACATAAATAAAAAAAAAATATTGCAGGTCAAAAAAAAAAATAATAACAGTAGAATACGGTAGAAAATGACAATAGAACGCATACTTACATAATTTTAATTTTACTTACTTTTAGGTGTTGAGGTACTTATTCCATTAAGAGGTAACTTATAACATAGGCCCATTAGACCTTTATAGGCGACCGACTATTTTATTCTTCTGTCAAATGAATTTTTAAATCTGAGAAAAGCTGCCATCGTTGAAGGCTACGTTAATCAAAACACGAATGAATTAATGTTTAGAGTTTGGACGAACTTTTATTAATGATCTCGAGGGGTATTCAGTTTCCAACTCACTGTGTTTCGAATCTAAACAGTCAGGGACAAAAGAATAACCTTTCAATATATTTTTTGGACCACGAACCGGAAGACGAAGCGTAGGGTGCCCACCCACCAGATGGACCGACAACATTGTTAAGACCGCGGAAAGTCGATGAATGGAAAGGGCTCAGAATCGTTCTTCCTGGAAATGTGTAGGGGAAGCCTATATCCAGCAGTGGACTTCTTCAGGCTGATAATGATGATGATGATGATATTTTTTGACTGGCCTCTCAGTTCAGTTGGTAGTAGCTTTGCCTTCTGCGCCGTAAGTCGTGGGTTCAATCACCACCGAGAACAAATATTTGTGTGATGAACGCAGATGTTTGTTCTCTGTTCGGGTGTTCTATTGTAGCACTCTTTAAAAACTTTTTAAAGTCGGGAAATAATAAAGGTAATCGCGATAAATACCCGTTTCTTCCTTAGAATGTTGTATTGTATTGTAAGTATGTATTTGCAAAAACATGCTATGGAACTTTTCCTTGCAAACTATTTAGCACATCGAGTCATAATATAAATTAAGTTCACATACCACAGACACACTGTATACATATTAGCAACTGAGCTGTAGGAACAGTCTTCAAGGTACGGCCATCTAAGCGATATGATCAATCAATCAAAATAGTTTTTATTCGGTTGAATTACAAGAATCACTTTGAAACGTCTTAAAGCTAGGTGCCAGTTCCACGCGACCAAGCCTAGAAGAACAGGCAACAAACTACAGCTCGGTTCCGACCGTTTTTTTATATGATCTTATTACAAATCAAAAATAATAGCAGTGAAGTATATGCTGACAATAAGCTACGATATTTGGCATCAATACCTGTATCGCTATCAAATATTATCGCCTAAATGTGACCGTACCTTTACAATAAGCAATTATGATGTTATCTACTGTTATGCAAACTGGCAAGTTTCCCAAATGCTGCAGTTTTGGGGAGATTGTATATTTCTTGAGTTTTATTATTATTGTTGTATGGAATATATTCGAGTTGGCAGAGGAAAGGACTATTTCTATTACAATGTAAAATTACTTTGCATTCTACGAAGTGACTTTCGTAAATAAGCCGTTACATCAACTCTTCTTCTTATCGTGTCACTGGCCCTTTCGAACCAAGTGTGGTGAAAGGATTTAAGTGCGCCTCAAAGAAGCTCCTTGCGTGCACTGGGTGCATTGTTTTTTTTTGTTTCTACCACTTTCCGGTTTCCCTACGATGTTTTCTTTCACCGTTTGAAAGCACTGTCATAGTGCACATAGATTTTAAAAAACTTATTGGTACATGACTGGATTTGAACCAACGCTCTTATGATCGGAAAGTGAGGCTGCTACCACTAGGCCACTAGAGCTCTGTACTACTACTTTTAGTAGTAGAAGTGCCGTGAAGCAGCATTGCTGTGTTTTAGTTTGCCGTGAAGCAATATTACTGGCACGGTTGGCTGAACATCTGTATGCCTCAAGGTATGGAAGCAGGGCAGTGCATCATAGGACACGTTCCTGACGTGCGTGACCTACGAAGCAATGCTTTGTGGGGCGATGGTTACCACTTCTGGGACGTTATTCGCTATGACATTGGAGATTCCGTGCCCAAAACGTGTGACGTCACAACGTGATTTAAACACCAACGCGATTCATAGCGTGCCTTGGTGTGGAATCGAAAAATGGTATTCTGTAAGCCACAAGACTAGTTGTTTATGCCCCACGTTTTATTTCACATGATGCGTTCAAACTCTTGCGTCTGATCCACTCGGAAAATTATCGGTTTTTAAATAAATTTGCAGGATAAGTTTTTGTTTCCATATTTTCAACTCAAATAATAAATATTTTGAATTATAAGCATGCTAATCCATCTATTGTTGAGCTTACAATATTTTAAAGCGATTTGAAAATTTAGAACCAAACATATTGATAACATTATATGACATTCCAGTCACCTTTGACTAGTTTCGGAACGTATGTTTTGATTGCGTGAAATTATTTACCAATGTCCTTCATCCAATTAAACCACGATCTACACTTTGAAAAGGCAAAAAAATAAAGTGGATGTTAATCTGCGAAGATAAAATGGATATTATACTGCGGTCCTAAAAGGCTACCAAAGAATTATGTATATTCTTTCCTCCTTGAGATCTTTGCAAGCAGGATACAATGACTCCTCAAAGGTTTACCAGCTTAACACCAAGTAAGTGCATCGATAAAATAAGAATACTACGGTACTAGTAGCAGTGGTAGTAGGTACCTAGATGCCTGCCTTCAGCAGTGGAGTGGACCATTTCAGGCTGCTGAGGTGAAGTGGATGAATGTACCTACCTACTTGACTGGCTCAGTTGGTAGTAGCTCTGCCTTCTGCGCCGTAGGTCGTGGGTTCGATACCTACCGAGAACAAATATAATTTGTGTGGTGAACACATAATATGTTTGTTCTCTGTCTGGGTGTTATATTATATTCTAAGTACTTATGTATTTACAAAAAAATATACTAAGTATTAATATCAGCTATCTAGTTCCCATAGTACAAGCTCTGCTTAGTATGGGGCTAGATAGTGTTGAGTAGATTGTCTACAATATTTAAAGGTTGATATTGATTTCAGGACCTCATACGTCCAATAATGAGGTCCCGAAGGAGTAAATGGACGTATGATTGCAGCCTGGTACCCTAGAGATGGAAAACGCAACAGAGGGCGGCAGTTGAAGCGTTGGGAGGATGAGCTCCCTAAGGAGTGGACCAAGCCAAGTGGCAAACCCTGGAGGAGGCCTTTGTCGAAGGACAACCCGACCGACCTATGTAGTACCGCCACGTCGGTGTCATACATAATAGAAACTTTTGCTTAGTTAGTATATTTAGTAAGTAGGATTAGTATAAGTTAGGTTAAGCAAAACTGTTTTGGTCAGAGAAATAAAGGCTTATTTTTATTTTATTTTATTTATTGATTTCAGGTAAAGTCGCTGTGAAGAGGAAGTTGTTAATGCCCTCAATGAGCTGCTTCCAATCTATGTGAAATTTCCTACCACCGAACAAGAAAGGATGTAATCAAACAAGTGTATAATTTAATTCTACTAAGTATTTGTTTGAAATCTCCATACAATCCTGTAAAAAAAATGGTTTCAATATTATAAAAGCTAAGCCACACTACTTTCATTGTTTTTCTTTATTTTATACCATGTAGATAATTGTATGATACAATGCTATACAACTTTCAAACATAACCTCAAATCATGCTCAAGAGAAACGAGCCATACTAACTTAATCAGGAACACGCTAATCTGTGGCGTATCGCGCAAGAATCGAGCGCGTTCATTTGACAGATCTAACCGTGCCCAAAACGTACCGTGCCGCGCTATGGAATGACAACTTTGGCATAGGGAATACGATTTTAAGCGATTCCACGCCGATGTCTTAACGTGTTCACGTAACACGCGTGGTTTGGCAATAGCGAATAACAGCCCAGGTAGGCCATAATGCTTGTTCCATCAAACAATTGTTTTAAAAAAATCGCTTGTCTGTAAAGTCGGTTTACTGACGATAGTTGAACGTGACAACGTCATACAGCTGTCCACGCGGACGCATCGCTCTCTCAAGCTCTCAAGCTCGCTCTCGCTTGCACTTCAAGCCTCAAATGGAACGCCTCAGAGCGAGATAACGCCGCGTGACGTCATGTTTTTTTGTGCCTGCAGCCTGCGCTGCGAATTATAAGACGTTGTCAGGTTAACACGTCAAAAAAAAGGTGATCTAGATGTACGCAAGGCTAAGGGTAATTCAACACGTGCTTTGCGTACACAACTACACACCCTACTAATAATTCCATCTGAACGCAACGCTTCTAATCAAGCTCTCGTAACGAATAATTACATTTATTAAATTACAGACTAGATGTTTGATGGGGATTCGCTCAATTTATACGAGGGTGTTATCTGCTTTTAATTACTTACCTACATCTGACTAGAATATTAATTAAATAAAATATTGGTAGACATTTGGGGACTTAAGCCCGTCACGTACGTATAGTTATATCACAATATTATAGGTGGAGTCCTATAAAAATAATATGGCATTGGTTACCTACCCTAATATTGAGATGTTACGAGGCCGGGAGACGAGCCTGGTGACTCGATCTACAGGTTTTAATTTGAAACCTCCTTGGGTACCAGCTCTCGGCTTAGGCTAAGTTATAAGATGTAATAATGTTCTAGACCTAACTTTATCCTTGTCCTTAGTCTAAGTGAGAGAAATAAACAAAAAAATAATAAATAAATAATTAATTATAAATGTGAAAATTTGTAAGGATGCATGTTTGTTACTCAATAACTGTAAACGACTGAACGGATTTGAATGAAATTTGGAACAGATATAGATTATGAAATAACACATAGGCTACTCTAGATCCCAAAAAAATTAAGGGAACGGGGCGAGCGAAGCTGCGGGCGGCCACAAGTTATATATAAATATGGCATGCTATAATATAATATACATTCACAAACTTTCAACGTTGATTTGGGGAATGTTAGCTCGCTTCTCTCGCTCAATCAATAATTAATTTATTAATGGTAGCTGGTTCATGAAACCTTGGAATAAGACGGCGTACCTTTGACATTATGTATTAATGTGCCTTTGATGTCGTATTGGATCTCTTTGACGTTGTCGATAGATTATTACTATAAACTTCGAACTTTGGAACATTTTTATCTTGCTTATAATCTGGTGATAATTTTCGGGAGCAAAATAAACTTAATTGTGTCTCGGATCAACGATACTTCTTTTGACGGAATACTAATTTAGTTTCTCATTCGAATTGGTGGCATTCGTGGGATTAATCCCCCGAATGGCACCAATGGAATTAATGTAAGAATGAGAAGAATGAGTTAACCCATCCTTTGAACCTAGTTTTACTTTGATGGATGGATTTCTTTCCGCTGGCGTTAACCTAGACAGAAATTTCGGGGCCATTCCGTAGTTCTACCATATAGTTTGCCGTTGATTTTGCGATCTAAATTGAGGTGTTCTTAATGAAATGCTGCGCGAGCCTGTTTTAGCACGGGTTTCATGGAGTCACAAGACTTCCCAACACATGGGGTGCTTGACGTGACTGAAAACCGCAAAGAAATAGGCTCGCACCCACAGATCAAAGTGGTTTCTAAACTTAAATGGCATGAACTCAAAATTTGCATCCCAGGGATGAATTACACTTATTTATAAATGTTCAAGATCTATCATGTATTTTATTTACAAAATCCATAAGAATTATACCAAATAACTTACAGCCAATTACGGATTTAATTTTTTCGTGTAAAACTGGTAAAAGATAATTATAAGTTTAAAAAACTTGAGAAACCGACTTCATTGCCAAACGGCTAAACCGATTTTAATGAAATTTGTTTAGGACAATCTGGACGTAAGAATAACCTTCCAAATAAAAAAAAAAATCTAAATCGGTTCATAAATGACGGAGGCATGCAGTTACAAAAATTAAAAAAAAATATTTAAAAAAAAAATGGCAACACCGATTTTAATAAAATTAAAATGGGACTAATCTGGAAGCAGTACCTTTCAGATAAAAAAATAATTTTTCAAATCGGTTCACAAATGACGAAGTTATGAACCTCCTCCTTTTTGATTGGAAGTCGGTTAAAAACCACACTACACTGAGGCATTTTTTTTTAATAGTTTATGAGCTAAAATGCTTGACCGAGAATCTCATCTAATGTGTGGTCAACGGTGTAGCTAGACGCTCACCTAGAAGACACATTTTACTTTTTTTTTTAAAACGTCCAAAATATAGTTATTCAGAATTATAGTTTTTTTTTATGATTATGATTTCGTAATATTCAGTCAAGTCCAAAGTTTTAGTAGACAGACACGTTATGATCTCAAAGTGGAGACAAGTAGAAGTTCCGAATAATTACAAACTCTGCTTCGTTCCAGTTTAAGTATTGTTTCAGATCTTTATACTGCTTTTGGAAATGTTCCCAGTTTCCAACGTTTTATCGACAGAGTGTCGTAAATTTAATGATGGGCTTAAAACACTTAAGATGTTGACAGACGTCAACTTTTCGTCCGCACATTTAGTTTTTGAAGATATAAAGGGTGGTTTTTTGAGACCACTTAACATCAGGTGGAACACATGCTCGTTCCATTAGCAAGTTGTATAAAAAAGACGTACAGTCAGCGTCAAAAATAGATAAGCATTTCTGGTCTGTAAAGTTCAAATAATTCTCAAACTTCCTAACTCACTTTACCACTCACTTTTTTCTCTCTCTTTGAAGATTCTTTTTAAGCCACAACTATTTGCAAACTAAAGTCTAATCTAGTCCCTTTATTATTATTATGAGCCTTCAATGTCCCACTGCTGGGCAAAGGCCTCCCCCAATCCCCTCCACTCTGGAATCTAGTACTATCTTTGAAAAATCCAGACAAACATAAGAAAATTGTAATAATTGAAAATGCCAACCTGCTTTTCATGCTGACTGTACCTATACTCTTTGCTATGAAAATATAAAAAAAAACACATTACATAATCTTAATTTTCCTTAGAGTTTTTGAAGTGAAAACTTCTTTAGCGGCGTTGAGCACTTTCTGAATGGGGATAAAATCTTAAACTCGCGTCAGGATCACGTGACCCTGATCGAAAAAGCGTAGGACGGATTTTTTGCAGAAATGTACCCTAAGACTACAACGTAGAGTTCATAATAAAAATCGAAAAAGCGACGCTACAGATACGCTAGTAGTTACTATGACACGGTAACGTCACAGAATAGATAATAGTTAGTAGCAAGCATACCAAGGCGTTTTTCGTGACTGTAGTAGGTATAGGTACATACCTATTATAGATTTTATGAACTAGCGGCCGCCCGCGGCAGGTAGTAGTGGTCATTGGTACATGATTTTATAGATCTACTGTATTTATTTTTCGAGTGGAGCATTGCGGCGAGCGAAGCGAGCCGCCATGCGACCATGGGAACAGCGCGGCGAGCGAAGCGAGCCGTGCTGTGACTCCCCCCAAGCCCCCCAGAACCCCCTCCTCCTGAACCCGGGGGGAGCGTCGCGGCGAGCGAAGCGAGCCGCCACGTGACCACGGGGAACAGCGCGGCGAGCGAAGCGAGCCGTGCTGTGACCCCCCCTAAGCCCCCCAGAACCCCCTCCTCCGAAACCCGGGGGGAGCGTCGCGGCGAGCGAAGCGAGCCGCCACGCAATCACGGGGAACAGCGTGGCGAGTGAAGCGAGCCGTGCTGTTACCCCCCTAAGCCCCCCAGAACCCCCTCTTCCTGAACCCGGGGGGAGCGTCGCGGCGAGCGAAGCGAGCCGCCACGCGACCACGGGGAACAGCGCGGCGAGCGAAGCGAGCCTTTCTGTGACCCCCCTTAGCCCCCCAGAACCCCCTCCTCCTATGTCTGCCGTTTTACTTCATTTAGGACCTACTTGTAGGTCGCGCGACAAGGTCCCTTCTAGCGGTTCCGACCCGTTGAAGATTTGGCTTTACGTAAAATTTAGGGTTCCGTATAGGGTTTTGATTGGGGTTATACTATATTG
Organism: Thera obeliscata; assembly: GCA_947578465.1. Taxonomy (NCBI): domain Eukaryota; kingdom Metazoa; phylum Arthropoda; class Insecta; order Lepidoptera; family Geometridae; genus Thera; species Thera obeliscata. The sequence continues at coordinate 1,461,773 of OX387913.1, forward strand.
AGGAATTTGATTAAATGGTCGACTTTTAGGGTTCCTTAGGACTTTGATTGGAGTTTCAACTACACTTAGAAGCTTGATAATGTTAAAATTTTTAGGGTTCCTTAGGACTTTGATTGGGGTTTTACTACATTGAGGAATTTGATTAAGTGGTCAACTTTTAGCGTTCCTTAGGACTTTGATTGGAGTTTCAACTACACTTAGGAGCTTGATAATGTTAACATTTTTAGGGTTCCTTAGGACTTTGATTGGAATTTCAACTACACTTAGGAGCTTGATAATGCTAAAATTTTTAGGGTTCCTTAGGTCTTTGATTGGGGTTTTACTACATTGAGGAACTTGATAAAATAAACAACTTTTAGGGTTCCTTAGGCCTTTAATTGGACTTTCAACTACACTTAGGACCTTGATTATGTAAACAATTTTAGGGTTCCTTAGCACTTTGATTGGAATTTCAACTACACTTAGGAGCTTGATAATGCTAAAATTTTTAGGGTTCCTTAGGACTTTGATTGGGGTTTTACATTGAGGAACTTGATAAAATAAACAACTTTTAGGGTTCCTACGTTAATAATCAAGTTTTCACTTCTGCCGGCACTCCCGGAGTGCAACCCGTATTTTTTTTTTTTTAATGTAAAAGACTAACAAGCTCTTGACCCACCTGATGGTAAGTGGTCACCGTCGCCTATAAACACCAAAGCTATCGTTACGTTGCCTACCCTGGAGAAGATTTTTAGGGAAAAAACTTCACAAAACAGATATTATTTATACATAACTTGAAATATTAAAAATAATATATACTTATCCATTATTGCAAAGTTTATTATATTCAAAATGTTTTCAATGCTCTTAGCACAAGTTAATTGAGTAAAAAGTCGAAGAAGCTTAATATTCAACTTCGGCTACGTAAATTTTCGTTATAATACAAGGTATTATTAAAAATAATATTTATTATTTGACTGGCCTCTGAGCTCAGATGAGGTCTTCTGCGCCGTAGGTCGTGGGTTCGATCCCCACCGACAACAAATATTTGTGTGGTAAACATTATGTCTAGATGTTAAACTGTATTCTAAGTATATATTCACAAAATAAATATATTTAAGTATTATATCAACTATCTGGTTCCTATAGTACAAGTTCGGCTTAATTTATGGCTAGATAGTGTTGTTTGGATTGCCTACAATATTTATTTATATTTTTTATCCTTAAATCTTATACCTTTAAACGAGAAAATCTTGTATATATATATATATATTTAGGATCTCGGAAATGGCACCAACGATTTTCATGAAATTTAGTATACAGGGGTTTTCGGGGACGATAAATCGATCTAGTTATGATTTATTTTTAGAAAATATCGGCGTTCGGAGTTAAGAACAAACAACTTTTACTCCTAGCGCCATCTGTTGCTCAGAAGCTAAAACTTAGCTCTGTGAGAACCTGAGAACTCAAGGGTTATGTTTCACAGAGAACGCCATCTATTGTCGAGTTTTGGAACTAAAGGACTACGTAAACACAAGTTCCGGATGTTTCTATCTCATTGCACTCGTGATTTTTTTTTAAATAACCAGTTCTTATTTTTTATTATTAATAGTATGTTAGTAAGATCAAAATGGTATTATGATTTCATCATTCTTAAGTACGTTACCAAAAAAATACCAGTTACTTACTGCTAGTTGCTTTAAAACTAGAACAGATCTGCTTCCATAAACAGTCCTTAGACAGTGCTTTCATAACTTTGACGTCTTCACGTAGGACTGAGAGGCACCATTTCAATGTATCTGTGTTCTTCTTCTATCTCTTTGTATTATGTAAATGAGTTCTTGTATCTAAAATGTTCGTGTTTCTCATATCTACCGTGTGTCGTCATAAATAAATAAGTTTTCTTTCTTTCTTTCTTTCATAAGCGTCATAACAGTGTCATTGATGATCAATCGGATTCGGATTCGGATTCAGATTCGGATTTGGATTTGTTCGCAGTTGTGTCCGATCCTCAAATCCACAAACTAATTACGAATGCTAAAGGCACCCTTTTCTAATAAAAACCGCTGTAAATCTAAATCCTTTCATAAAACCTTGATAACTAATGAAAATGTTTTCAGGGAACCATGAAAAGCTGAAGAGTAGGAGTAATTGATTTCATAACGAAAGCTATCTTTAGAGCGAATGGAGTGTCTGTTTTAACAGTAATTTGTTTTAAACCACAGCTCATAACAAGAACAGCAGAGTCAAAAATAAGTAAAGGTACTAGTAGTACTACAGTAAAATCAAAAATCAAAACCAAAATAGTATTTAATCAGTTGAATTCCAAGAATCACTTTGAAACGTTTTAAAGCTAGGTGAGTCTAGGTGCCAGTTCCACGTGACCAAGCCTAGAAGAACAAGCAACAAACTACGGCTCGGTTCCTACCGTTTTTTTATACCTAATAATATGATCCTTTTACAAATCATAAATAATCTAAAATAATAGCAGTGAAGTTCCAGTGTGGTGCCCCTTCACTTAGTCAGAAGTATGCGATGCAATAATTCAAAAGCAAAAGTTTCAAAGAGTAAGAGTAGGCCACCACAAGCTCTGTCTGGCTCTGTCCCTGGCTCTGGTTTTGAGACTGTGTGAGTGTTGACTAAATAAATCCAACGGCAAAACGAATGGAGAATAATACAATGGTGAGCACTCACACAGACTCAAAACCAGAACCAGAGGCATAGCCAAACAGAGCTCATGGTACTGAAAAGACTGACTTCAAAAAGAAAAACCCCAAGCAAACATTTTGTTTTTTTCTAAATCAGTGCATGGTTAAAAGTATAACGTAAACAAGTAAGTTTGTGTTAACTAGTTAACCACTAAAACATTATTTGACCAATGTAAGTTTTAGCAGAAAAGATTTTCTTAACATTCCTTTTCTTTTCTTCATGCTAAACATCACACACTCAAATACATTCAGTCATGATCACACAAAGTATAGTTCCAAACCCACCGTATTACGACTCTCTGTCGGTAGAACAGCTCTTTGTGAAGTTCTCGTCCGGGGAAGTACTACCACCATGTCTAATTCTGCCGTGAAGCAGCATTGCTGTGTTTCGGAAGGTTGTGGGTGCCGGTGAAATTACTGGCACATGAGGCCGGGCACGTTCCTGACGTGAGTGACCTACGAGGCAATGCTTTTTTGTAGCCGATGGTTACTACTTAGCATCAAGTGGGCCATATGCTTATTCCGTCCGTTGTATAAAAAAAAGGTTTTTCGTAAAGTTTTGGAGTAAACTAGCCGCTTATTAAGTGCTGTGAAATGTAAGATAGTCTTCAATTCTTGGCTAAATTCAATAAAGTTTGGAGGCAAAATAATGTTAGCGATTATTCTGATGGTACCCTATAGAAATGCTAATAATGATATTTCATAAGAATACCTATGTATGTCTGCAAAAGTCCCCTGAAATCACACAAAAGTTTTTGAATAAACTTATTGAAAATTATAAGATTTATTAAAAGAAAAGACAGCTTCAGATTCTTTTTAATTTTGATTTAGATAAAAAAAATAATAATATGAAGACACTTTTGGCTTTTTTTCATACAATCTACACTAAAATAGAGGTAGAAATCAAAATCATTAGACACAAAAAATAACAAATCTAAGTCAAAAATTACTCGTTACTTACAAAAGCCCATGTTGAATTTATTATGATTCAATATAAACATGAAGGGCTTAAAGAATAATCTAATTTCTGAAATCAAGTACGCACCCTTCAAATCTCAGGGAAACGTTGATAAGGGTTAGACTACCCTTTTGGCCATTTTAATAATCCCTTTTGTAACAAACAATCAACCACTTTTACTGTACAAAATGTTATTTTCTGAGAAATATTCTAAATAGAATAGACTACAATATAGACACACCCATGCATAGACAACACCCAACGTTGGTTGTTGGAAATCAGAGCCATATCCAAAAACCATCATTGGGCTTTTGAAAAAAAAAAATGAATCTTTACGTTCATAATTATGTATACTTATGTAATTTCTTTAATATTGACCATGTCTTTCCTGTGGATCTGGCCGACTAACCTGTCAGGATGGTTAAGGTGCCGGGCAAACCTTTTCCATCTATAAATCCTGTCCCAGGCACTGTAGCGTCCCGTAAGTAGGGGCAAGAGTAATCACCAGTTGTCCCTGACGCTACTTAAATCATTAACAATAGATGCAGAGGCCTGCTTAATTATTTAAGTATCGGTTCTTTGTTTTATCTATGTGTGTCGCTTTGTTGTATACCATGTGCCGTCATAAATAAATAAGTTTATTTCTTTCCTTCTAAGGTCGCAGATTTAATCCGGTCCAGGATTTTTTAAACTATGTCAGATGAAAAAGTTGGGCCCAAGAAATCTGGGGCATCTGAAATCAAAGATTTTGAAAAAAAAATTTAGGTTATGGTATGTCGGGCCCAAGAAATTTGGGGCGTCCGAAATCACGATGGGTTGACGACATCATAAGGGTCGCAGGAAACACCTGGACAAGAGACGCGCAGGACAGAAGAGGCTGGCGGAAAATGAAGGAGGCCTATACTCAGCAGTGGGTTATACCGCGGGCTGAGATGATGATGATGATGTAAGATTGGTCGGGTGCACTTGACAACATAACTATAATAAACTCCTTTATTCACTTCTTACGACATTCATAGTACTTGATGTCCTGTGTGTCGACCGGGAACCAATCGTATGAAATCGGTGTGCGGTGCCTGACGCCTATCGCCGATCATATCGCCCGCCTCTGCCACCATTTTGTATGGAAAAACCAAAAGCGCCCCTAGCGGATTCTTCAAGAAGCATGAATAGCGATTGTAAGACGGCGACGTGTTCACGTCAGCTGGTGTACGATTGGTTCTCAGTCAACACACTGATGGAGGGGTATTTTTCCCGGGATCACCATGGCAAAATGAAATTCACTTATAGAAAAGAGTTCCGTCTTTACAATCGAAAATCTTTTTCCTTCAACCCTTTCTTTTATTTACTCTCCCAAAGCAGTTTTTAAGCCCGTGCGAGGGACAAAATAAGGTTAAAACCAGATAACATAACCGGATTAACCACGGTTGTGTGCTTGGTCCTAAGCCGCGGAATTTACTGATAATTGGGTAAGGTTTCACCACCTCCCAGATATTTATCTACCCTCGTAATGTTATTTACGTGATTTGCTTAGCATTTTGTTGTTTACTTGGGTGGTTCCGGTTTTCTGTGAAGTGAATTCTGTTAAATTGCAGCTGACTGTATAATGAAGTAAATTTCAAACAAACATATAGGTCACATATAGGATAACACTAGCCCAACCTTTTTTTTTATAACACTAACTGATGGAACAAGCATATGACCCACCTGACGTTAAGCGGTAACCATCTCCTATAACAAAGCATTGCCTCGTAGAACACGCACGTCTGGAACGTGCCCTACGATGCACTGCCCTGCGTCCATCAACTTGAGGCTTACAGATGTTTCGTACTTCTACTTGTAGTCTTCTTCTTCTTCATCCTGTCTTTATCCCACTTGATGTGGGGTCAGCACAACATGTTTTCCTCCTCCATTCCCCTCTGTCAGCCGTCATCTCTGCATACACTCCTCTCTTATCCATGTCATCTTTCACACAGTTCAGAGCTTGTATTAAGGGATAATAGATATTTATACGAGCTATCTGGTTCTCACATACAGATTCACACGTGTTTTCGTAGCGGTAGGTAAATCGAGTAAACCTGACGAGGAAAATAATTACTAGCGGAAATTGTATTATTTAAGGTAGACCGGATATCTGCCCGAAGAGAAAATAAGGAAAGAAAACTTATTATTTTGTATGTAATTATAATTCTACTGATCAAAGCTGCCACCTACTGTGTTGTTTTCACCTATAAGATACTACAGCCATCTTACGCCTTTTGCACATCTAGATCGCCTGCGATGGTGATCAGTGCTTTTAAATAATGCACTGTCAAAGTCTGCATGACAGTACGTCTACGGCTATGCTGAAACTGCACCCCTAGTCTGAGCTTTACGTTGATCAGTTTGAATAATTCGTTTCGCCTAAGTGTCGTTCACTTTTGTATGGAGAAATGATGAGACAAAAACTTATTTCGATCGTTTCTACGTAACGTATTGTCGTTGTCGCATCTTTTCTTAATACAAAAGAGTGAGCGACACGTATTCAAAACGAATTGATCAAACTGATCAAGTAAAATTGTGACTTGCCCTGCTAATCACCGATCGCAGATCGTCTAGAAAATCACAAGGCAATTAACCAAGCAAAAGTAGCCCTTGTTTTTGACAACTAACTTTTCTAAATTCTGTATTTTTTTTAAAGCACTGTTTTAATTCAAGTCAGCCTAAGACCGAAAGAGAAAAGTTATGTAACGGTCACCGTTTCATAAGAAACTGTATCGTAATTGGATAAGATCGCAAGGGACTGATTTTCCCTGAATGTATGAATGTAGGAAACATGCCTGGGAGAAATAAATGTTTTTTTATATTATAATAGGAATCAGCTCAACATGATTTTAGGTAAACAACATAAAAACAATGATTTTATAATGCTACAGAAGTTAAGAGCCAAGTGGGAGTGGGGTTAGTGCCATATTAGCAGTCCCTAGGAGTTATTCATCGATCTGTTCAGCTGAGAATCTGTTCTATAGGCTTACCACAAGCTCTGTTTGGTTCTGTCTCTGGCTTTGGTTTTTAGTCTGTGTGAGTGTTGACTAAATAAATCCTACGTCGAAACGTCACACACACAGTATAATACACTGGTGAGCACTGAACCAGGCCTACAGCTGAGATTCTGTCCAGCTGCGAATCTGTCCTGTTTCTTCGGAGGCGTGTGCTCGTGGGTTCCAAACCACTGGCCCTTAACTTTTGGGGCATTATATACAACATTATTATTATTAAAAGTGTTTACAAAATTTCCATTAAAATGGAAAACTTATTTTTTAATTAGAATACTTGCATAACAATGCTAAATTTAATTTATGCATAAATTGAAACAGAAAAATACTAAATTAAACTTAAGTTACTTGTCACTCTCACCTAAAAAACATACCTTTGATTTTTACGCATTAAAAAATAATACATATTCCTGTATAATTTAACTATTTAAAGACCGTTTGTTTCTAGTAGTTCTGTTGATAAAACTACTGGGATAACATTTCTCCCACTAGTTCTGGTACGAAAAAAATATAACGGACAACACTTTCCGTCTCCAACTTTCCCCCTCAGGGCCTTAGGGAGCAGTTCGTTAGCCCACAAGCTTGCGTAGGACTTTTGCGGCGATCTCCATGGAACAAATTATGTTAATGTCCAATAGTCCTTTTCAATGATAACTGGGCTACAACCCTGTATTCTTGCATACCTACCTGTATTCTTATACCTTTCAAAAATCAAAAAGGAAAAGGTTTAGTAGTAGTAGAGCTCTTTGTGAAGGGCTCGTCCGGGGAAGTACTACCATGCATATTTCTACCGTGAAGCAACATTGCTGTGTTTCGGTTTGAAGGGTGTGGGTGCCGGTGAAATTATTGGCACGTGAGGCTGAACATCTGTATGCCTCAAGTTGATGGAGGTTCCTGACGTATGTGGCTGGAGGCAATAATTTGTTATAGGCGATGGTTACCACTTAACATTAGGTGGGCCATAATTAAATGCCTGTTCTATCAGCTAGCAAAATAAAAAAAAGCCGCCAAGTGCGAGTCGGACTCGCCCATGAAGGGTTCCGTAGCATCAAGTAACATAATATAAAGGTTTTTGTAGTAAGTCGAAAGGTAAATTGCGGTTTACGATTTATGACGTATAAAAAAAAAACTACTGACTAGATCTCGTTCAAACCAAATATCGTTGAAAGTTTGCATAGTAATGTACAACATATATTTTTTTTAGTTTTATCATTCTCTTATTTTAGAAGTTAGAGAGGGGGGGGACCAACTTTTTTCCACTTTGGAAGTGTCTCTCGCGCAAACTATTCAGTTTAGAAAAAAACGATATTAGAAATCCCAACATCATTTTTAAAGACCTATTCATAGATACCACGTATGGGACCGAAGAAAAAAAATTTTTTGAGTTTCAGTTTCAAGTATGGGGACCCCCAAAATTTATAGTTTTTTTTCTATTTTTGTGTCAAAATCTTAATGCGGTTCACAGAATACATCTACTCGCCAAGTTTCATCAGTCTAGCTCTAACGGTTTCGGAGAAAAATGGCTGTGACATACGGACGGACAGACAGACAGACAGACAGACATGACGAATTTATAAGGGTTCCGTTTTTGCCATTTGGCTACGGAACCCTAAAAAGGTTGCATTTTCGACTGATTTTGTTTTTTTTTTATAAAAAGAATATTTCTCGTGGCAGTCTTTATTGGTTGTCACTAATTTAAATAAAACTTTTACTTATTCGTAGATCTTTTCTTAACCAAGAACAATTTTTCTTCTGAGTTTTTATTTTTTGAGGGGATTGATGAATATACTTTATATAAAAAAATATTTTATGGTAAACATAAAACTTTTATGATACAGTCAGTCACAAAATAAGATTACCATTTCTGGTTTATAAAGATTAGGCGTGTTTTTTTTCATTAAAATTTCAACTTACATTTATCAATTTTAATGAAAAAATTGTCAACAGTTTCAGTGCATAATTTGTAAATATTAAGTTGCCGGTATTTAAACCTAACAATCAGTAACTAAAGTAGATTAACAATTCCAATTATTAAATTTTGATGATCCATAAAATTTATGATTGCATGTAAAGTAAGAGCGCTGGTGTCCTAGTGGTAGCGGCCCCGCCTTCCGATCCTAAGGTCGTGGGTTCAAATCCAGTCGTGTACCAATGAGTTTTTCTGCCCAAAAATGTATGTGCACTATGCCAGTGCTCTCAAACGGTGAAGGAAAACATCGTGAGGAAACCGGCATATCGTAGAACCTTAAAAGTTCAAAAATATGTGTCAAGTGCAAGAAAGGAGCCTCTTTGAGGCGCACTAAAAATCCTTTCACCACACTTGGGTCGAAAGAATCAGTGACACGATAAGAAGAAGATTGCAGGTAAACATTTTAATTAGGTAGTACATAGGTAGTAATGATAATTTTCGTTTGGTCATCAAAAATATAAATAGGCTTTTTGTTCACTGGTTCACCGTTTACTAATCTTTTTAATCCAAAAATTGTCTGGAAGACAATAAGTTTTCGTTTATAGCGATAAAACCGCCCGTATCTGAATCATGTCTGTAATGTTTTTTTGTGTTGTATCTAAGTATTTATGTATTTTCTTTTTATTTTTATTGAAATAAAATGGCTTTTGACATATTGTATTGTTGTGAATCAACCTAATTGTACCTATATGGTTAGAAAATAATAAACTAATTGAAATTAAATTGGCATAAAAAAACCCTGGGTAAATACAAATAGCTATAAAAAAGTTAAATGGCAAAATAATTAAATAAAATTTCAAATTAAACAAAATATTAGAAAAAAATGGCTAAGAAATAATAAAAAAATATTTTTTTTAGAAATAACTGCTTATAAGTCAGTACTATTACAGTTCTATTTAAACCATTCTCTATTTCAAAATGGCAGAAGAAATTAAATAAAGAAGAAAATTACTTAAGTTTCAACTTGCACCCCAAAGTTCTACCCACATAGTATCTGTTTACTTTATTTGCATACTTCCGCAGCTTAGGCATTGCGACGAAACACTTTGAATACTTTAAACTTGAAACAGTTACTTGGAAGCTTTAGTTTGCGAAATTGTTTCAATAATATTATACTGAGAGTAAGTAGGTTTTTTATACAACTAGAAAGAGAGAAAGAAAGAAAAAATGTTTTCTCAACTAGCTGATGGACCAAGCATATGGCCCACTTTATTCGTCTCAACTAGCCGATAGACCAAGCGTATGGCCCACCTGATGTTAAGTGGTAACCATCGCCTATAATAAAGCATTGCCTCGTAGGTCACGCACGTCACGAACGTGCCCTACGATGCACTTCCCTTCGTTCATCAACTTGAAGATTACAGATGTTCAGCCTCACGTGCCAGTAATTTCACCGACACCCACACCCTTCAAACCGAAACACAGCAATGCTGCTTCGGCAGAAATAGTCATGGAATAAAAATACGTGGAATCAAATAAAATGTAAGTGGTTCAAAATGAAATCTGAATCAGAGTTCAACATTATTCGCATAACCCTTTTGTAAATGGGAAACTGGAGGTGGTAACAGACTCACCCCAGGGTGCAATTCCTCACGGCAATTGTGGAATTATCTGATTGTTGTACTATACAGTCAGCTGCACTAAAATGTAAACATCATCATTACCAACTTGAAAAGTGTTGGATAGTCAGATATTTATTTGTTGGTACATATTTTGGACAAAGGCCATCCCTATTCCAAGGAACTTTTTTCGAAAGAAGAAAATTCAATATAATATTGAGTCTTCTTCTCTTCTTTCTAAATTTAAGAGCGTTTCCATAAACGACAGACATGGATCTTCTCTTTTATCTGGCTTACGTAATTTATTCTTGGCCTTCCTCTTCCTGGCTTTTCTTCAACCTTGCCTTCAATGATGTTATATAGGTACGAGTAGCTATGCTTTAATGTAATGTTTTAATTTCAATTTATTTATTCACACACGCACACACACCCACACACACGCTTGTTTTAGACATCTACGGGGGAAATGCAGGAAAAATTTATGAGTTATCAACTGATTTAATTGTTTGTGTTTTTTTGTCGAAACATTTATATGCACTGTACCAGTACTTTCAAACAGTGAAGGAAAACATCGCGAGGAAACGGGCATCTAATATAATCTAAATAGTTCGAAAACATGTGTCGAGTGCACGAAAGGAGCCTCTCTGAGGCGCGCTTGAAACCCTTTCACCACAATTTTTTTTAATTCGGAACTTTTTTGAGCGCATTCTGTAATTTTTGAGATGGGAATAAACTAATGAAATCGCGACACTGTTACCGTTACCGACACCTCTGTGTAAAGTAAAAACTTATTACGCGTTCAAGGTTGTTGAAGTCTCAACTTCTGTACGCACTCCCGGAATGCCACGGTTTTTTTAATTGGTAGTGCCTTCCACCATCCAAGTAGCGAATAGTTATATTCTAATGTAGTCGACTGTACTTGTTTCCAACCTCATACAGTAGCCCCAGGGAATGTACCGCTGATTTTACAACATTCATGCTATTTTATATGCTCTGTTTTGTGCGTACGCTTTATATGTATAATAAAAATAAATAATTAAAAATTAAAAATTTGAAAAATCGACGCCATTACTAAGCTGAACCAATTTTCATGAAACTTCTATAGTATCAATATGAAAATGTTGACCTTTTAAATAAAAAATAATTCAGGGGGCTTTTATAAATTACGGTTAACATAACCAAATCTTACCAAGGGGAAGGTCGTGGGTTCAAATCCTCTCGGCTCTTAACTTTTGGGACATAATACAAATCTTCACATTATTTTATTCATGTGCTGCCTTAGAAATTAAGGTGAAATGAAGATTATGTAAGTGGTGAGTGTCGAAAGTGAACGACCTAGTGCCTTGCGCACATCTCCGCCATCTGCGATGGCGATCAGTGAAACGCTGTCATTTAGATTCATGATCGCATGAAGTCCCCGACAAAAATACGAGAAAGACAGTCCATGGCATATTATAAAAGTTATATCTAGCGTCAAATAGTATATTTTTATAACAAATCATTGGGCTATAAATTCGGACGATACGGACATTTTTCAGACGAGTTGGATGATCCATCAATGAAATCTAGGGTTTATTTTTGAAACTTGACTATAACTGTTATAAGCTAGGCACTGAACATAAAATAACTACAGCATATGCAAGAGTGAAGAAACGGTGAAGGAAAACATCGTAAGAAAACCCATGGCTTAGTGAGCTCCATGCACACGTATTGACCATGTCTTTCCTGTGGATTAGGCCTACTAAACTGGCAGGATGGTATAGGTGCTGGGCAAATTTTGTCAAAAATAATAAAATTTTGACATTTTCATGGCCGTTCCCAATTAAAGGCCTGCGCACACCTAGTTTGCTGGCGGTAGCGATCAGTGAAACGCTGTCAAATATCGCTGTCAGATTTGAGATTTGACAGCGTTTCACTGATCGCTACCGCCAGCGAACTAGGTGTGTTCGGGCCATAAAAAATGTCAAACACAAATCATGGCTTTCGAATAAAAATTATTTGAATTTCGAATTGCGCGCCAATCCACAGATAATTAAAACTGAAGATACAAGATACAAGATTTATTTGTAAAAAGCTTATTTTACACGTCAAGCATGCTAAATTTAGATTGTATATTATTATTTGAAATATAAAAATATAATAGAATTACATATTCAGTCGACAGCCTTTGGGGTTCTACAGGGTTATTCATTATTAGCTGCAAATACTCAGGAATAAGGTTCAACAAATAAAATAAAAAATATTTATGAAATTATTTTTTTTTAATTTTGATCAAAACATTTTTCAAGTTTTTGTATCAAAATTTTATTTTTATTAATTTCTTTACGGCTATTGCATAATGATTGCCATGGAGGGACACTCACGGCGCGCGGGCGCGGATCAAAGGTCAAAATAGGTCAGGCGCCAATGATTTCTTTATCGATTTTCTCGGGATTTTCATAACAAATCTTAAAAAAAATCATTTCATAAATATTTTTTATTTTATTTGTTGAACCTAATTCCTGAGTATTTGCAGCTAATAATGAATAACCCTGTATAGTTCAGGCAATTCTAGCAATTCACCATTATTTGAAAATGCTGGTTATAGAATCTCTTATTACACCTACTATAAGAATATCGAATTCATGATATTCATTATAATTATGACATTAAATTATATTTTACTTGCTGCTCGCATAACCATCCAAATCCATACCATTGTATCATAATTGTTTAATACAAAATTGAACAGAATAACAATATTGTAATTGTGTAACGCATCGTATATCTAATATCAGTCCATGAAAAATATAATTAAGAGCTCGTAGATTTTGTAAGTTGAAGTGGCAATGGGCAGGCCATATAGCTCGAAGAACCGACAACCGTTAGGGAATAAAGGTTCTCGAATGGCGACCACGAACCGAACGACGAAAAATAGGGCGCCCGCACCCACCAGATGGACCGACGACATTGTTAAGACCGCAAGAAGTCGGTGGATGGAATGGGCTCGGAATCGTTCTTCCTGGAAGTGTTTAGGAGAGGCCAATGTCCAGCAGTGGACTTCTTCAGGGTTATGATGATGGGTTAGGCAGGATGAGACATCATTGTTCTATTATTTGTTAAATAGGCATGAAGACAGTAATCAAGTATGGCCAAAATATTTATCTGATCTAATGAAAAAGTATTCAAAGATTTTGAAAAATGTATTTATTCTCATAATAATGTCGAGATTAATAATTTATTTGTTAAAATAAATCTACAAAATACAACAATCCGCCATGATAGCTTAAACAACGGTCAGAGCGAATTACGTCACGTCTCAGTAAACGTCATTCTGATTTAGTACAAAAGCACCAATCTTTACTGTTGATATACTGAGCCGTGACGTAATAACAGACGCCATGACACCAGCGAGCGTTTTGGCGTGAATTCGAAAATTTTAATGTACTTTTATTGCACAATAACCTTAATTTTCTACAGAAATATGATATAATTTAGACATAATAAGTAGATACTTCTGAATATGATAGGAGAGATTTTGAAAATTTGTCGTCATGCCTATTGAACAGAATAACAATATTGTATTTGTGAAACGCATTGAATAATTATTATCAGTCCATAAATTTATGAACAGACAGTATTTCTGCTTTATCATAATCATGAACTATGGACATGCTAGCCCGAATTCTGATTAATGGTTTCAGTATGGTTTCAAAATGTTGATGTAAATAACAAATAAAATATTGGTAGATATTTCACACAGTGACATCTAGTTTTGTAAATATTTGTTTAGTTGTGGATTTTTTTGTGTAATTATAAGAGTTTTTAATATTATAGTTTTGCAAGGAGTGGCCAAGTTTGGGTCAAAAGCGAGATGAGTGGAAAGAACGGGGGCAGGCCTTTGCCCAGCAGTGGGATAGACCGGGCTAAATAAAAAAAAAATCATAGTAATTTGGTCTAACTAAAATGATGTACAATTATTGCATTATAAACTAACCTCTTTTGACGTGACAACGTCTTATAATTCGATGAAGCCGGCTGCACGCACGTAAAAATATGGCTCATGCGGCGTTACCTCGCTCTGAGGCGTTCTATTTAAGGCTTGAAGTGCAAGTTTTTGTTATATAAGTAAGTTATTGCTGGAAATCTTCAAAGTCAAATTAAATATAAAAAACTACGAAAATGCGTTCTTGCATTCTTCACGCATTTAATTACAGGTAGGTATACATTCTTCTCTGACGACCCCAAGATAACGATTAAAAGTAATTAGAGTGTATTTATCTTAGATATTAGTGGGCGCATTTGATTTCATTCGTGTAGTTAATTTTTACTAAAATTGCAGAAATCTAAAAGTGTGAGAGTTAAGAAAAAAAAATCGTATAGAATAGAGTATAACACCCAGACAGAGAACAAACATCTACGTTCACCGAACAAATATTTGTTCTCAATGGGGATCGAACCCACGACCTACGGCGTAGAAGGTTACAACCAACTGAGCTGAGAGGCCAGTCAGTAGGCCTACCACAAGCTCAGTCTGGCTCTGTCTCTGGCTTTGGTTTTGAGTCTGTCTGAGTGCTCACCAGTATATTATACTGTGTGTGTGACGTTTCGACGAAGGATTTATTTATTCAACACTCACACAGATTCTAAACCAGAGCCAGAGACAGAGCCAAACAGAGCTTGCGGTAGGCCTACTGAGTGTGATTAGCAGAAATGAGCAAATTTTTTGTCAGTCAGTCAGACATACAATTTTGACTTAAATCGTAACCTTCCTTAAATTTCACTAATGAGAGTGTCTATTCGGCTAATCTGTTTTTATCTTGTGAATTTCTCGCTAAATGTAGAAAAATAAAGTAATTAGGTATTTGAGGCTTCGCTGCGGAAAAATAAAAAGATGTTGGGGTCTTTTGTGGGCTGGCCAGGATTTGTAGATTATTTGGGTTTGAAAGCTTTAAAAGATCGTGACTGCGGTGGTTTTGGCATAGAAAGGACTTTTTCATCATCTCCCACGGGATAAGGGACGAATAAAAAAAAGCATCAGAAGATAGAATGCATTATTCAGAATTTTCAATTTAAATACAAACAATAAATTTAAATAAATTTATTTGTATATTATTTAAAATTTATTTTATAAATAAATTGAAATAAAAATATTTTTTTATTTTTTATTTTTTTTTATTTAGGATCTCAAAACTGGACGTTACACTATGGGTATAGTAATATTATGGTACGTGGCTAGAAAAGACATAGGCGAGTGTACGGCCTTCTAGATGAGAACACAGCATGCATAAAATGAATAATATACCTGCTACACTTGAACTATTTATACAACAGAAATTACATAATTTAGTATAGAAAAGAATTATGTAAGTTGAGCAAAAATTAAATTAAAAAAAACAATGGATAATGGAATAATATAGATTTAAAACATTTACTGCACGAAATGTATCAAATCTCATCATCATCATCATCATCAGCCTGAAGAAGTCCTCTGCTGGACATAGGCCTCCCCTACACATTTCCAGGAAGAACGATTCTGAGCCCTTTCCATCCATCGACTTCCCGCGATCTTAACAATGTCGTCGGTCCATCTGGTGGGTGGGCGCCCTACGCTTCGTCTTCCGGTTCGTGGTCGCCATTCGAGAACCTTTATTCCCCAACGGTTGTCGGTCCTTCGAGCTATATGGCCTGCCCATTGCCACTTCAACTTACTAACTCTACGATCTATGTCGGTGACCTTGGTTCTTCTACGGATATCCTCATTCCTGATTCTATCACGTAGTGAAACTCCCAGCATAGCTCTCTCCATAGCTCGTTGCGCGACTTTGAGCTTGGGCACGAGGCCAATAGTTAGCGACCACGTCTCAGTTCCATAAGTCATCACTGGCAACACGCACTGATTAAAGACTTTCGTCTTGAGGCTTTGCGGTATCTGTGACGAGAAGATGTGGCGCAGTTTCCCGAACGCTGCCCATCCGAGTTGGATTCGTCGGCTGACCTCTTTGTCGAAGTTGGCTCTACCTAATTGGATCGTCTGACCCAAATAAACATAGTGGTCCACAACTTCGATGATATCGCTCCCAACATGTACCGGCATGGGTGTGACATGAGCATTGGACATGATTTTTATCTTGCTCATGTTCATGTTCTAAAGAACTTTTATTTTGGTAACGTATATTTAAAGTATATTTTATACATTTAAACAGTGTTGAAGTATCGCACAAAGCTCTTGAAAATACATACCAAAAAGCAACTGAAACCAAATGTATTCCGCATGAAACTAAACTCAAACTTTATAACCATTTCATAGCTGGAAATAAACAGACGCAGCTGTTTAAACAAACTAGGAATTCTTTACAAGAGACGGTCTTAAGTTATGCGTTTCTTAGTTGTGGCAACCGTTACAGCTGCGTCTTTTGCCCTAATCCTTTCGACAAGCATCTGTTAGTAGATATCCGGGTCATTGTCCGGGCAATCAGGCAACTCATTGGCTGATTGAACAGTGACAGTGAACACTTGCACTACTACTGAATTGAGAACCTCCTTTTTGACGTGACAACGTCTTATAACTCGATGGAGCCAGCTGCACGCACGAAAAAACATGACTCATGCTGCGTTACCTCGCTCTGAGGCGTTCCATTTAAGGCTTGAAGTGCAAGCGAGAGCGCAGAACGACAAAGAGGCACGCACGGCCTCCGCGTTCGGCAGCGTTCGACAACTGTCTCTCTTCTACTTGAGTGAGCGATGCGTCCGCGTGGACAGCTGTATGACGTTGTCACGTTCAACTATCGTCAGTAAACCGACTTTACAGACGACCGACTTGTTATTTGAAGTTAACCGACTTCAAATAAAAAAATAGAAAAGGTAAAATAGAAAACTTTTCTCAAATCTAGCTGTTTTATAGCATTCCATCATAATACTTCTTTATAGCTTTCCAAACATTAATGATTATCTTGAGCCATTTCCGCAGCCATTGTGTGGCCAAACTTTCTATAGCCTATTATAACTAAAACTCTATGATTCGGACAACCAAACTAAGCCACCGCCAAAATAGCTTCATCGTAGTAGCGTGTTTTGGTCACATAACTTAAGGGGGATTAGGGGCTTATATACCATGACAAGCCTATGCCATAGCTCTTGTAAAATAGCTCGTTCACACCAACTTAGGCCGAGATTCATAGACCGAGCTTTGACTTTACTTTGATGGAAAGGTCAACTTTCAACCAAAATTATATTTCATAGTTCTGTCAAGCTCTTCTTTATTCAAAATATTGATAGGAAACTTCGATAAACAAAGCTTACTTTGCGAAGACTGCTTTGCTGTAAAGCAAAGTGCGGTCTATGAATCTCAGCCTTAGATTCAACTAGTATTTATGACAATTAAAAGCGATCTTTTTGATTCTACTCATAAAAACCAGTTTCGATTTTTTTTTTCTATGTTTATTTAATTTTTTTCTATCCTTCACGTAAGTGAAGGATAGAAAAAAACTGACTGACTGTCTGACTGTAAAGTAAAAAATAAATCTATGCTATTTTAAGCCCAAAAATTATGAGTTTGTTTTAAGTTTGCAGATTTTACTAGTGAATATGCCACTTACACTATTTAGCCCCAAATAAAACATATTAAATACCAAAGAATAGATAGACAGAAAATACTTTATTGCAAACAAAAACAGACTTACAAAACTTAAAAACACACAAAACACATTTTTTTAAATTAACTGGCTTCTCAGCTCAGTTGGTAGTAACTCTGCCTTTTGTGCCGTTGGTCGTGGGTTCGATCCTTGCCGAGAACAAATATTTGCGTGGTGAACGCAGATATTCAGTTCTCTGTCTGGGTGTTCTATTGTACTAAAGTTTCCCATTGGTATGTTTGCTTAGTTTTTCTTTTAGTTTTAAGTTTTTTCTTTTGTAATAATTACCTGCACTTTATTAACATTGTGAACGCCTGTCTCCCTTTAGCCAAAGGTTGGGTGCTGAAAGCTGCGACACAGTTTTTACTTTTGTAGTTTTCAGCGTTCACTTTAATATTTTATTCACATGTTTAAGTTCACCAATAAATAAATAAAATAAAAAAAAAAAATAAAAAAAATTGTACTAAAGGTATTTTCATAGAAAAAAAAAATTACATAAGTACTATATCAGCTATTTGGTTCCCATAGTAAAAGCTTGGCTTAATTTGGAGCTTGATAGTGCAATATGAATTGTCTTCAATATTTATTTATTAAAAAGTGATGAAAGTGATCGAGCCGTTATTTTTTTAAGCTAAAAGTCAGGTAACAGGACCCCATAAACAATGTATGAAATTATTTTGTCGCTTTTGAATGGGAAATGTGCCATGCCTGCTCTAATCACGAATATTAATGTTTTATAAGATAATAACGGTGTACTGCTTTTATTTATATTAAAATTTAATTATTTTGTTTATTAGCTCGTGTGGTGGCCAAGAACCGGCTACAGAAACGTAGGAAGTCCTGCAGAAAGATGAATGGACGACAGAGTTAAAAAATATGATTATTTCCACTATTATTTGATTATATTTATTAAACTAAATTTGAATTTGAATAGTCCAAGTAAATGGGTTAGACTGGCACTAGGTTAAAGTAGAAGGCATGAATTGAGGGAGGCTTATACCCAGCAGTGGATGAAGTTGGCCTGTGGATGATGATGACTGTTTGTGTCACTTAGTTGTAGTGGCACCACACTGAAACTTCACTGCTATTATTATTTTCGTTTTGTAAAAAGATCATACAAAAAACTGTAGGAACCAAGCCGTAGTTTGTTGTCTGTTCTTCTAGGCTTGGTCGCGTGGAACTGGCACCTATAGACTCACCTAGCTTTATGGCGTTTCAAAGTGATCAAAGTGATACCATTGAATAAAATATTTAATTTTTTTTATTTTTTATTTTGAATTGCTCGTGTCGTTTACTTACAACCTCGTTGTTTAAGTTTTTTAGTTCAAAAAATGTGTATCGAACACCAAGTAAATAAAAACCAATTAATGTTACTTAAATAGCTTTGACCCAAAAGCAATCAATTAAAGTTAAACGTATAACAAACGAACGACTGTGTTAAAAAAAATACTATTTAACATGACAATTATTTAACGCTAATGAAAATCGTATGTCAGCGTTAAATATAATGTCATGTTAAATAGTATATTTTTTTAACACACTTAAATTCGAATTAATCTCAAATGTATAGTCTATATTAGTCCTTTTGCGATTTTTAAAATGTCACTTAGTTATTTAGTTATGAATTTTTGTTTTTTAAATCTCAAATTTTCGCACGATACGCTCTTAAGGCCTGCGCACATAAATTATATAAACACTATCATAGTTTTCAGCGTTTCACTGATCGTCATCGCAGAACGCTTAGATTCGAGCAAGACTTTATAATAAACGTCGATGACAGATTTTTTTCAATACAAACCACCGCCAATAAGCAAGAAGCAAAACTCTTCGTTAGTTTGGTTCAATTATTATTGATACCGTTAGTAATTTTTTTTTCAGGGTTTAACTAGCGGAAGTTTTGCAAATAGGTATTACCTTATAAACGCACGATCCATCTTTGAGTCACAATTAAAACCCTTTCACCACACTGGTTCAAAAGAACTGGTGACACGACAAGAAAAAGAAGACCCCGTTAGTTAGCAAAGAAAAGCAATAAAGTGCAGTCTACATGAGTCAATCATTCGGTCAGTTCAAGCCAATTATTGATGTCGACCCACATCGTTCAGTCACTCGATTAGTGCCGACAGCTCGATGGGAACCAGGAAATCCGGACACTCGATAAAGGCGCGGATCCACCGCAGTGCACGCTGTAAACGGCCACGTGGCGCAGTTTAGCTGCGTGTTTTAATTTGTTTCTTTCATTCGTGTCACTGATTCTTTCGAACCAAGTGTGGTGAAAGGGTTTTAAGTGCAAGGCACCTCAAAGTGCTCCTTTCGTGCACTTGGCACATATTTTCAAACTTTTTAGGTTCTACGATATGCCGGTTTCCTCACTATGTTTTCCTTCACCGTTTGAAAGCACTTGGCATAGTGTACATAATTTTTTGGGCCGATAAACTCATTGGTTTTGAACCCACGACCTTAGGATCGGAAGGCTGCTACCACTAGGCCAGCAGCGCTCTCATTTTCATTAATTTGTTTGAAAACGTGAGTCTACGTTTCCACTGGAGTACACGAAGACTAATTGTATAGCGTGGCACGGCGCGGCGCACGGAGAGGCTACGCACGCGCTATTGCGATCCACGGATAAACTGCGCTGCGATAATCGAGCTGTACGTAGTCGTGGGTCAAATTCGTGTATTCCATTGGAAACGTAGACCTACGTCGACAGCGTTGGGCTATGTAATCGCCTATTCGAGCAAGCCATACGTCACAATGACGTCAGTTCATGCGTAGCCTCTCCGTGGGTTGCATTGAATTTTTTCCAATGCAACCCACGGATAGGCTACGCATGAACTGACGTCATAAGTCATAAGTCATAAGTCATAAGTCATAAGTCATAAGTCATAAGTCATAAGTCATAAGTCATAAGTCATAAGTCATAAGTCATAAGTCATAAGTCATAAGTCATAAGTCATAAGTCATAAGTCACAAGTCATAAGTCATAAGTCATAAGTCATGAGTCATGAGTCATGAGTCATAAGTCATAAGTCACAAGTCACAAGTCACAAGTCACAAGTCACAAGTCACAAGTCACAAGTCACAAGTCATGAGTCATGAGTCATGAGTCATGAGTCATGAGTCACAAGTCACAAGTCACAAGTCACAAGTCACAAGTCACAAGTCACAAGTCACAAGTCACAAGTCACAAGTCATAAGTCATAAGTCATAAGTCATAAGTCATAAGTCATAAGTCATAAGTCATAAGTCATAAGTCATAAGTCACAAGTCACAAGTCATAAGTCATAAGTCATAAGTCATAAGTCATAAGTCATAAGTCATAAGTCATAAGTCATAAGTCATAAGTCATAAGTCATAAGTCATAAGTCATAAGTCATAAGTCATAAGTCATAAGTCATAAGTCATAAGTCATAAGTCATAAGTCATCAGTCATAAGTCATAAGTCATAAGTCATAAGTCATAAGTCATCAGTCATAAGTCATAAGTCATAAGTCATCAGTCATAAGTCATTAGTCATAAGTCATAAGTCATAAGTCATAAGTCATAAGTCATAAGTCATAAGTCATAAGTCATAAGTCATAAGTCATAAGTCATAAGTCATAAGTCATAAGTCATAAGTCATAAGTCATAAGTCATAAGTCATAAGTCATAAGTCATAAGTCATAAGTCATAAGTCATAAGTCATAAGTCATAAGTCATAAGTCATAAGTCATAAGTCATGAGTCATGAGTCATAAGTCATAAGTCATAAGTCATAAGTCACAAGTCATAAGTCATAAGTCATAAGTCATAAGTCATAAGTCATAAGTCATAAGTCATAAGTCATAAGTCATAAGTCATAAGTCATAAGTCATAAGTCATAAGTCATAAGTCATAAGTCATAAGTCATAAGTCATAAGTCATAAGTCATAAGTCATAAGTCATAAGTCATAAGTCATAAGTCATAAGTCATAAGTCATAAGTCATAAGTCATAAGTCATTGACACATGCGTGGCTTGCTTGAATAGGCGATTACATAGCTCAACGCTGTCTAACAAAGCGAAGCTCAATACACGTGCGTAGCCTCTCCATGCACAGCGGTGGGCCCGCGCCTTTAAACTCACCTACATTTGTAAAATCTATATTTGTTTTGGGTCTGTGTTATGTTTACTATTGCTATGACAGCTCTGTTGGTGCCCGAATAAACAAATTTCACCACTAGTCGTGCTGTCAAAAAACTTTATTCTTCACATCCATTTCCCCGATAGAAAATTCAGCCGTCAATTGAGATGCCCCTTGTTGGAGTTTTTTTAGGGGGCTGAAAACCGTAAAACAACTTTTTCCTGGCACATTCTATTGTTGATCCATTCTTCTTCTATTAATTTTATATCTTCAATTTTTTTTTATGTTCGAGTGAATAGTTTTTTTAAGGTTGTCTGCTCCTTAATTGTCAAGCAACGGCTTATTTTACTACTATTTTTAATGCTTTTCCTTTTTTTGTAGGCCCCGTCTTTAGGTCCCGTAATGCCTGCATTGATATTGAACTACGAATTTATTAAAACTCCACAGAATGGGAGCTCACTTTACATTGGTTTAAGAACTATATTTGTTTTATTTCACATTACTATTGAAAGCCTAGACTAAAAATGCTTTGAAATGAACAAAGCTTTTTCATACGATATCGCATTGATTTGTGTATTTATTTATTTTATTTTAACAAGCCCAGGGTCAATTTCACTCACATATTTTTTTTCGATACGACTTGTTGAATTATTCATTCATTTAGTAACACTAAATAAAAGTAATGTTATTTTATTTAATTGAACACCACCATGATATCCTCCAGTACATTATTAAAATATAGTGCTTAAACTTAATACAGAGTCAAGTGTTATTACATGTACAGCTGACGACAGAAGACAGTTTATTTTTTATTTATTTTTTTAATTTATTACGAAAATCCATAAAACAAAAGTACTCCTACGCGCAGTTCATTAGAAACGCAAACTTATAGAAACACAATATTTAGGAAATGCAGTAACCAAGACACAATTCACATAATAAAGGGTTAAAAGGTTCATTTGTTTTTTTTTCAAAACATGATCTTATATTGGGAGCTCGTTCCAAATATAAATAAAACCTTGTAAAGTTTCCTCCTTGGTGGCCATCTTTTGGAGTAGAACATCGTTCCATTTTCAAAAATGCGAATAGGTACAAGTTTACTTTGTAATTTGTCTGGCCGCTTATAACACGACAGAAAAGGCTTGCGCACACCTAGGCCGCTGGCGTCGGCGATCAGAAACGCTGTCAAATTTGACAGCGATATTTGACAGCGTTTCACTGATCGCTACCGCCAGCAAACTTGTGGATACAGCTATTTTACCGGCCGCTGCTCGTATGTATTTGGCCAGTACAGCAAAATTTTAAATAGTAATACAAAATTGTGTTTCTAAAACTTAAAGCTCTTAGCCATAATAGAATGTAAATTTTTATTGTAATAAGAAGGTAAGTTTGTAAAACTGCCAAAGTTCATGTCTTCACTAACGTGGTAGTTACCTGAGTGTTCTGAGATTTTGCAAAAAGAGAAGGGCTTGGTCCTAGTGCAAACGTGTGAAGGCAGTAACTAAATTTCCAATCCAAGAGTAGAAATAGCTGTACCCTAAGGGCGCTTGTACACGCTAAGAAAAAACGCCGGGTCTACCCAAGAATTCGTGTCGTACGTAACTAGAAAATAACTGTGTACACTGCTCGCAGCGGTGCACAAAAAAAATCTTATCTGCGCAAGACACGACGCGGCGAACGTTGTTGCGTTTTCGTGTGTGGAAAAGACAAAATTCTTGTCGTCTACACGAAGAATTTGTCTTGTCTGCCGTAGGAACGGCAAATTTTCTTAGCGTGTACAAGCGCCCTAATAATATCACGACCTACTGAGCTAGATCGTAATTAATAATAATAATAATAATAAATATTTTGGAAAAAAAACATCTCTTGGATTGGACATTTTAGTTATTATGGACTATTTTTGTGCTATTATTTTGGCATCTTTTTATGGCTTAGTATAAGTAGGGTTCTGTGTAAAGGGCTCTTCCGAGTATGCTTCATTCTACTGCCGAGCAGTGTTACTGTATTTTGTGTTCAGTACTGTTTGTGCTTGCGAAATTTGAGGCACCATAAAGCTACCAGCATGACTCAAGTTGATAGATAGCTTGTGCGTTCATAGGACACGTTCTTAGCATGCTTGACCTGCAAGTCAATGCTTTTTCATTTGATGTGGTACATTTTGCTAGTTCCATTTAGCGGTATGAAACCTTACACTCATCTAGGCAATCTGCGATGGCAATGTAGATGGCGATCAGTTTCAGCATAGGGTTCGCATACATCCGTTTACACTGCCGCGAACTATGACAGCAATACACTGATCGCTATCGCAGGCGATCTAAATATGCGCATGAGTTAAGATTGTAACCTGTACTCATGATTTTTTTGTTGTATTAGATTATACACTTATAATATTATAAATAATGTATCCTAATAAGATTACGATCTAGCCATAATGTAGGCTAATGAGCAATTTTATGCTGACTTAAATTCATGAAACAAATCGCTACAACTCAGACCGCACCCCACTCGGGCTATAAGATACGCAAGTAGGTCGTGCAGGCATGACAAATAGTCTTTAGGGTTAGGCAGCGGCAACAGTTGTACAATACTAGGCATTTCACAAACATTCTGTAAACACGCTTTTTAGAGTTCCGCATCTAGATATAAAAACGTTTAGGGCGCGGTCAGCGACAACAAAAAACTTCGTTTTTGATGTGAAACCTTTTTAATAAATATAGTTTCTTTACTTACAAAAACAATCAAGAGATAGCTCAACTGATGCAAAAACATTGGTGGCATTGGCACGCTGATATTTATGTAAAAAAATATAAAATTAGTATTGAAGAAGGTTGTAATTTACAACCTTCTTCAATACTAATTTCTTTATTTATAAACTGCAGAAATGCTGCATACAACTGGAACTGCTGTAAACGTTCCGATTAGTCCTATGTAACATCAATTGATTAATTTTGATACAGCAAAGTACAATTATATTAAATTATAATATTTCCTTACATACTACTGACTTCAAATAAAAAAGGAGGAGATTCTTAACTAAGTTGTTTTCTTTATGTTGTATCGTTTAGCATTGAAATAATTGATTTGAAAAAAATAATTTGAAAGATAATAAGGCTTTAGTTGGTTCAGCAGTTTGGCGATGTGGGGTTTCTCCAAGCTTTTAAACTTTACTTGTCTTTTTTTTCTGAAAGGCTATACTTTTATTTTCTAATGTTTAGAGATGAAGATGACGTTAGACTGATGTCATCTCCACCATGATATTTTCTCGGTCGAACTGAGCATAAGGACTACCGTCGAGTGAAGCGATGCGGAAAACAAGACGACCAATCGGATAATCTGACCAAAGACGAGGTGTATTTCAAATAATCTGATTACTTAGATTAACAACACACTGTCCACACCGCTCAGGGCAGTTGAAACACATTTTTAGATTTAAAGCCATGTATGCATTAGGCAACATTTGTGACACAACCACTGTTGCTCAACAGGCTGGCAACACCGCGCCACAGCGTGTGACGTTGCCAGATGCCGTGCATTTTGATTTTGGTCACAGAATTTGGGGTATATTTGCGATATTCTTACATAAAAACGATATTTAAGTTGAACATTGCATAAAGATAGTTTCTCTCTTGCACTCGCGATTTTGAATCTAATTTTTATCCACAATGCTAGTGCTCTCAAACGGTGAAGTAAAACATCATGAGAAAACACGTTGCTAAGTAACCTCCATACGTATTAACTGTTTCTTTCCTGTTTCCTGGTGCTGGGCAAGGTTATTTCATAAAACACTGTTCCATGCTATAGTGCATGGAACAGTAAGTAGGCATAACAATACCAGTTGCCCCTGACGTTATATAAATCATCTTCAATAGATGCAAAGGTCTGTAGCCCACCACGAGCTCTGTCTGGCTTTGTCTCTGACTCTAGTTATGAGTCTGTGTGAGTGTTGACTACATAAACCTTACGTCGAAACGTCAAACACACAGTATAATACACTGGTGAGCACTCACACAGACTCAAAACCAGAGCCAGACAGAGCTTGTGGTAGGCCTACTGTTTACTTTTTATCAAAACTGCCGTTGCGCAACATGTTGCGCTACAAATGTTGCCTAGTGAATACATAGCTTTATACTCCGGTCTGCTTTGACAAAAATCTTTCCAGAATACAATAGAACCTCTATTCTGTCCGTATCCTTGTAGTCTATAGGTTAAAGGATTATTTTCTTGTTTGTCAGCTTTGTCTGTTGTGTTGGTTAGATCTTTTATTTGTGAAACCACCAGGTAAAGGTTTTGTGTTAAAAATAAAAACATTTTGAGATCTTATCACCTTTTTTGATTAAAAAAGGAGTTTACAATCAGAAAGTATTTTTATTTATTTGTATAAATTTGGGCATGGATTTTAGACTTTTCGATTACCGCTTCGCTGAGTTTTTTTCAGTGCTTAGAGTTTTTTTACAAATACTACTTATATTGAGTTATCTGATCTGGAGGCTCAATTAGTTAAGCCTTGTGAACATCTAAGTGATCTGCTATGGCGATCAGTGACACGTTGGGAAATATGATAGCGATATTTGACAGCGTTTCACTGATCGCCATCGCCATTGCCTAAATTATGTGCCTTTACTATAAAAGATGTATTTTTCATTTAACTACTTTGTTAAAAGAAAATAAATATTAGTAAATACTAACTTACTTCAATCTTTTTAAATGAATAATGCCATGGAAGCCTTAAAACTTGGGTGCTACACACACTTGCCCACTTTATATTGTACTCGTTTTTGCTTTTAATAAACAGTCGTCGGTGAAACAGATAGCAGTTCTAAATAGAATAAAAAAGCGTATTCAGAGCGTGTGTAAACATGTCTTTATTGTACTATAGTACACTCACCGATAAAATTGGATGAACGTCTCTAGATTGTATAGTTATATGACTAGTTTTTTTTTCTTAAGGTTCGCAGTTTAATTTAAGAGTTGTTTGGCATCTGTATACTTAAGTGGACATTATAACTTATGAAACTATCATGGTTTTTAACACTACCCATTTTAAAAATGTAATCATGTTTCATAAAAATAGTATGTTTAGAAAAAGCGGATTGAGTAACAAATGACGATAATCTACTAATAATATAGCTGTCTGTACTTTTCTTACTCACAAACTCGAAGTTTTTAGTTACATACAATTTTTTTCTAAAAATAGTTTTTTTATTACTCTTATATAGGTAATTTAAAAAAAAATGGCTTAATTATTTTCCCTGCTGGTTAACACAAAACTTCATTCATAATATATCAAACCTTTTCTTATTTTTTGTTAAAAGTGATGGTTACTTAACATCAGGTGGGCCATAAGCTTGTTCCATCAGCTAGTTGTAGAAAAAAAAATCGGTTGTCTGTAAAGTCGGTTAACTGACAATAGTTGACCGTGACAACGTCATACAGCTGTCCACGCGGACGTATCGCTCACTCAAGTAGGAGAGAGACAGATGTCGAACGCGGAGGCCGATTGTGCCTCTTTGTCGCTCGTTCCGCGCTCTCGCTTGCACTTCAAGCCTTAAATAGAACGCCTCGGAGCAAGGTAACGCCGCATGAGTCATGTTTTTTCGTGCGTGCAGCCGGCTCCATCGAATTATAAGACGTTGTCACGTCAAAAACTATTAATTTTTTCTTCCTGCCCTCATCGTCGTGGGGTCGTCTTCCCCTCTGTCAGCCGTCATCTCTGCATTCACTCCTGTTTTATCCATGACATCTTTCACACACTTCATCGTTGTTTTCTCATAGTTCATCTTTGTTTTCATAAAAGATACAAGATTTAAAGTAAATATTAGTTTTGCTAAAACAATTCAATTAAAATTCTAATTTTAATATTGCTGTACAAAACTTAAATAAATAATTCTAAGATTGAGCGATATTACGAGTATGAAACAAAGCGCTTTTAAATATAATTTCTGCACGCAAAAAACAACCAATTTACCTTTATCTAGCTAAAATATAGCTTGGCTGGTGTCTTTGAAAACTGTCAGACCGCGTGCGGAACAGTTTAATGAGCTCCAAAACCCGCATCGTTGACGTTGGTCAGAAAGCCGCTACCCTTAAATGGAAGTGGGCTGGACACGTCTGCCGCATGCCTGACACCTCGTGGGCTAAGAGGACTACAGAGTGGATCCCACAAAATGCAATGCGTCGACGTGAAAGACCAAGAATGCGATGACGGGACGACCTGACTCCCACCTTAGATTGTGGCCTGTCACTGCGTTAAGTTACGAAGAGTGGAAAGAGGGAAGGGAGGCCTTTGCCCTGCAGTGGGACAAGAACGGCTGAATAATAATAAAATAATAATGGTGTCTTTGAAACTTTTATATTTGTATTGCCTACGTCTCACTAAGTTGGAGTGGCACCACACTGGAATTTTACTGCAATTTTCATTTCGGTTTTAAAGAAGGATCATACAGCAACACAGTAGGAACCAAGCCGTAATTTGTTGCCTTTTCTTCTAGGCTTAGTCGCGTGGAACTGGCACCTAAACTCACCTAGCTTTAGGACGTTTCAAAGTGATCCTTGTGATACAACTGAATAGAGAGCTTTTTTTATTTTATTGACACCAATTTTGTTTCCACAAACCAGGATTATAATTACAAACATACCCAAAAAATTGGCTCTGGATGAAAACCCAACATGCACAGATGAAAACGCTCAAATTACTAAATAAAAAAATATAAATATTATACAAATAAAGTTTATACAAAGTGATGAGAGCATAATAAAACTGTTAATACACTTTGTGTGCAATTAATATAACAGTGCTCGTCAAAGTAGGTATATTTATTGCATGTTTTAACGTATATAAATTAATAAATGTTAAAACGTGAGACGTAGCTGACGGAAGGCAGGACTGGACACAATGCCCTAGGCCCCCAAGATCAGGGGCCCCCAAGCTCAGGGGCCTCCAAGCTCAGGGGGCCCTCGGACTCTTATTTACTAACAAATTAAACTAACATTTTTTTCCGCTCATTCAGAATATAAATAAACCAGAATCCAGTAACACGACTTTAATAATGACAACTTATTTAATAAAATACAGAGGAATTCACAAGTCTCAAACTGGAGCATTCTGGAACATTTTTCATGGAGCTGCGTAGAATTTATTTGAAACACGACGAATCGTTTAGTACGTACGATTTTGATTCTTTATTTTTTTTATATAGATAGCCAAGCATTTTGCTGCCATTACACCTGATAGAAAGTAATGATGCAGCCTAAGATGGAGCATGCTTAGCCATCATCCACCTGTTCACTCTTTTCTTTTAAATTCCTAAATGATAGCGTTCCGGAAATTAGATATTAATTTATAGTGTAATTTTTGCCCCAGGGCTTTTAATTACCTAGCTACGCCACTGGTTCAAACCCGTCAAAGTCAACCAGCTGTCTACACATTAGCTAGACAGAATTACAAACAGTTTTAACTCACCCAAAACAACCTACACAGATGCTATCATGAAAACGCTTTTTAACACGAGTTTATACATTTTTTAATGCTTTTACACACTTTTAAGTGTCTCTCTGTTATTTGATAAAAAGTTTTCATAAGCTTTGCGCACATCTATGCATTATGCGGTGGTGAACAGTGAAACTCAGTCAAATATAACAGTGATATTTGACAGCGTTTCACTGATCGTCAACGCAGAACGCTGCGCAAGTCTAACAAGTGTTAAGTGTTGTCTGTAAGTTTATTTATGGTATGTATGGTACACTAGTACTTACAAAAATAAGAGTACATGCTCATCTGGCACTGATTTGGATCAGTTGAGCTATCTCTAGATCGTTTTTAAGGGCCTGCAGATAACTCAACCGTTTTTTTTTGTATTTTGTATATGCGTGTTTGATTGTAAGTTTCTTTGTAAATAAATGACTAATTTTTTCATATTGTTGAAACTGAAAAGTGTTATTAAATAAATCGTGTATTGAATCATGCAATAAAAATATGAAAGCTCGTCACCCAATCACAATGAAACAGTGGAAAGCCTCTACAATCCTATCACGGTGTTTACGGACAGCACTCCGTGCGGCATTATATTTAATCCTGCGATACAGGCTGGTAGCACGACACTGCAACGCAATTGTACTCAAAATACTATTTTATTTACAGCATTTACTTAATAAATAAAAATAAATATTGTAGTTAATCCACTCAACACTATTTAGCCCCAAACTAAGCAGCTTGTACTATGGGGACCAGATATCTGATATAATATTTACATATTTTTTAACTTAGATGCCGCCAGCGTCTTGGGGACGCTTCCGTCTGGCACTGATTTGGATCTGTTGAGCTATCTCTAGATCGTTTGTAACGATCAATAGCAGATAGCTCAACTGTTTCTTGTGTATTTTGTACATTTTGTAAATAATAAATTGGTCAAGTAAAAAAAAAGAATACAATATAACACCCAGATAAAGAACAAACATCTGCGTTCACCACACAAAAATATGTTATCGGTGGGGATCGAACCCACGACCAACGGCGCAGGAGGCAAAACTACCAACTGAGCTGAGAGGCCAGCCAAATATATAAACATATTTTATAAGCTTGATGATGGAACAAGCATATAGCCCACCTGATGTTAAGTGGTAACCATAGCCTAAAACAAGGCATTATCTCGTAAGACACACACGTCAGGAACGTGTCCTACACTGCGCTGCCCTGCGTCCATCAACTTGAGGCATACAGATGTTCAGCCTCACGTGCCAGTAATTTCAGTAATAATTATTATACTCCCTTATGGCCCGAACACACCTAGTTCGCTGGTGGTAGCGATCAGTGAAACGCTGTCAAATATCGCTGTCAGATTTGAGATTTGACAGTGATATTTGACAGCGTTTCACTGATCGCTACCGCCAGCGAACTAGGGTGTGTTCGGGCCATTACAAAGTCGAACTCATAATGTACTGATTATACTTTGTTATAGATATATTTATAAATATGTGTTGTATTTAAATATCTATACTATGTATAATAATTATGTCATTGTTTATAGATGTTCTAACACACAAAGAATTTTTCCATTCGGACCAGCAGTTCTCGAGATTAGCTTGTTCAACCAAACAAACAAACAATCAAACTCTTCAGCTTTACAATATATTTATAGATTATGCAAACCTCCAGGGAGTGGAACTCATTGCCATACGCTGTTTTTTCAAACATAGAACATCCTTCTTTTTTAAATACTTAAATGTCGTACCAAACAGTCAACCCTTTTTTTTGGTAGTTCAGATTGATACCAGTATTTTGCTGAGTTGCATTACTGGCATTAACCAGTAGTATCACCTTGCACAGGTTAGAAGCGGTCCGTCAGACAGCGTGACGCTGATATATCGACGTGGAGTCACTGCTGTGAATTTAGAGGTACGTTGAATTATGGCTTGGTGGAAGTGATAAGCGATGGGCATTGTCTAGTTTGAATAATCAGTAGTTTCAAATTTATACTGTTGCATAACCGGTATTATTGCACTTTAATACCAGTATTAACCGGTATTGGGTTGACTATCACGGCACGTAGTTAAGTAGTTTTTTGCTTTGTGCTAAGGATAGGTACTAGCCATCGAGATATAAGTACTACGTACTAGAGAAGACACCGTAAATTCCTACTTTGTCTCGTTCAACTGCGGCGATCGCGCCGCACCTCACTCAGTCGCCTCAGTCGCTCTCTCTCGAAATCGCGCAAGTGCCGTGATTTACATGGCGCTTATGACCTTTTTGCCGAGAACAAATTACGAAGAATAAGATAATTCAGTTATTCGACGTAGATTCTCTAGTACGTAGTACTTATATCTCGATGGTACTAACTCTATTATTTGTGTTTTTATTTTTTGTGCCTATTTTAGTATTATGTTTGTAAATGTTACGTTCTTTGTATGCTATGTTAAATTAATAAATTTTCTTTCTTTCTTTCTTTCTTTCTAATGGAACAACAATAATATTTGTCCCGTGTCTATGGCAGTTGCTTAAGCATTTCCTATGATTGTCAGTTCTATGAGCTATACAGGGTTTCTGTCAGACAGAGTGTCACTAGGTGGGGTGCGTAAGACCATTTTTCAAATTTGCTAGTCTTCTTCTTATCTTGTCACTGATTCTTTTGAACCAAGTGTGGTGAAAGGGTTTTAAGTGCGCCTCTAAGAGGCTCCTTTCGAACTTTGTAGGTTCTACGATATGCCGGTTTTTTTCACGATGTTATCCTTCACCGTTTGAGAGCACTGGCATAATGTTCATTACATACATTTTTGGTCAGAAAACTCATTGGTACACGACTGGATTTGAACCCGTGTGACCCTACTACTGACCGACGTGTGACCTTAGGATTGGAAGGCGGGGACAATACCACTAAGCCACCAGCGCTCACAACTCGCCAGTAAGAACAAATCAGCAGAAAGTTTCCAACTTGTTCCACCTAGCATGAACATTAACGGGACTAGTTTACGAGAACTAACGTGAAACTGAGCACTGTTCTTGGATGTAAAACCGGGTTTAATGTATAGCACCAGCCAAATACGTGTCTGTTCTCGTTCTAGTAATCGATGGGTCGCAACACGTGCATTCTAACTGTTGTTTAGTAAGCAATAAGCATGCGCTTTTGATAGGGGGGTGTCCATAAATTCAGTGACAGAAAGTGATATTTGACAGCATTTCTAGAAATGCCGCCGCAAAACACTCAGATGTGCGCGCGGCTAAGGGATGTGGATGCGGGATGGATGGGATATGGATTAGATATTACAGTGCCTTATCTCAAATTTTGTAAGCAAATTAGTATTTAAGTTAATGGCTTCATCAGAGTGTTTTGCGGCGGCATTTCTAGAAAATTTCACCCTGGTTGACTAAAAGCTATTCTGTATTATAAACTTTTGAATTTACTGTTTAACAGATTTATTGATTTACATGCTATTTTTATAACAACAATAATAGTGCATATAAAAGATGGACTGCTATCAACGAAGCGAATTGATATAGTATCATTAGTTTTTTTATCCGTTTATTTTAGAGGTCAGCCGACGAATCCAACTCGGATGGGCAGCGTTCGGGAAATTGCGCCACATCTTCTCGTCGCAGATACCACAAATCCTCAAGACCAAAGTCTTTAATCAGTGCGTGTTGCCAGTGATGACATACGGAACTGAGACGTGGTCGCTAACTATTGGCCTCGTACACAAGCTCAAAGTCGCGCAACAAGCCTCCATAGCTCGTTGACCACCAGAAGGACTGACGACATTGTTCGCAGAGATCGCAGGAAGTCGGTGGATGGAAA
The DNA here is from genome assembly GCA_947578465.1 of Thera obeliscata. Lineage (NCBI taxonomy): Eukaryota > Metazoa > Arthropoda > Insecta > Lepidoptera > Geometridae > Thera > Thera obeliscata. Next base: position 1,494,979 of record OX387913.1, read on the forward strand.
GCCATCAGTAAGGTAGATGGAAAGTATCAGAATCAGGCTCAGAATCGTTCTTCCTGGAAATGTGTAGGGGAGGCCTCCGTCCAGCAGTTCTTCAGGCTGATGATTTTTTTAGTCAGCTTAACACTTGCACAGGTAAGTTGGTAGCAGTGTATTTTCGAACTTCGGCCATGAGGTGTTGTGCGCGTGTGTCTGTTTTTTTCCAGAAGTAAGTGCTTCATATCTCGTAATATTTGGCAATACTTTTGCCCAACGATTAATCGACTTGATATGAAAATAAAAGCAATCTTCTTCCGTGTCACTGATTCTTTCAAAATCAAGTGTGGTGAAAGGTTTTGATATGCGCCTCAAAGAGGTTTCTAATAAAAGCAATAAAAATAATGAAACATCAAATACTATTGTGGTTTTTGATTTTTTCAATTCTACAAAATAATACAGGAAGTGACCTCAGCCTTTGTCAACTTTGAAGTAAACCGGAAGTAATGGAGCCTTATAATTATACTCTTTTGAGCTTTTCTTTTTATAAGGAAAAGTATTGTACAACTTATTGTGTTCCCTAAATAGATAAGTAATTGAAAGCCACAACAAAGTCAACTAAAGTAAATAATAAATGATCTTGTTACAAGTTATTTTTAGTTGTATACAACAATGTCTTTCTGGCCGAGCGAGCACAGCATTATAGCATCGAGATTGCCCATAAATGTTTTTGTCCGTCTGTCAGTTCGTGCCTACAGGTCGCATTTTTCAACTGAGATGTTTAAAACTTGGTACACAGTAGGCCCACCACAAGCTCTGTCTGGTTCTGTCTCTGGCTCTGGTTTTGAGTCTATGTGAGCGCTCACAAGTGTGTGTGTGTACGACGTTTCGACGTAGGATTTATTTAGTCAGCACTCACACAGACTCAAAACCAGAGCCAGACAAAGCTTGTGGTAGACCTACAGGTTATATAACTTAATCGATTTTTTGTCGTTGGGGATCGAAACACTTTCTTCTTATCCTCCACTTCCTCAAAAAGAGGCTACTAAATATTTCCGTCGAATTGGTCTCATAAAAATTTGGCAAAAATCCCACGAAGATATTTGGCATGATGAGCGAAATAACTCTTCAGAATACAGTAAATTTCTAACTTTTAGTGTGTTTGCGAAGTTTACAGCTCACAAAGACACGAGTATTTATTTATGACGTTTTTTTATTTAATCCATGTCGTCCTACTCCTAGGTGCAAAGGTTCTCCCCCAAATCCTTTCAACCATCTCAATTACTCTCCTTATACCACCATCCTCGCTCAAAAGCGTCCAGATCGTCTAACTAAAGCCTTGTGCACATCTAAGCGATCTGTGATGGTGATCAGTGAAACGCTGTCAAATATAGCCTAGATATGCAGACCTTAACGCAACTCTAACACTTTCCTTACTTTCCATACTTTGCATGTAAATTATGTCATTTTTTACCCACGTTTTTTATCGCTAAAAGCCTGCGTACACCTAGTTCGCTGGCGGTAGCGATCAGTGAAACGCTGTCAAATATCGCTGTCAAATTTGACAGCGATTCACTGATCGGTACCGCCAGCGAACCAGGTTTGCACAGGCCTTAACAATACACAAATATTTCAGTTTAAAATTTAAAATAAATAAATGCTACTTGACACAGTTGTTGAAAATTTATTGACATTTCTAAAATAGAAACAAAAAACTCGAATATTATTTTTTCAACGGTTAAATTGATTTTATTCAAAACACTGCAGCTTTTTTAATAAAAATTGTGTGGCGTTTAAAAATCCAGCATCCATTGTGTTCCGTGTCAAGTACTGTGTAATACCCATATCTGCAAATACATCCTATCTATAGATAGAACAACAGCTAATGTAAAATGGCTGGTATTCCAATCTATGAGTTTTTGAAAATAAATCGTAAGGCAGAGTCACAGTCAAAATGACACCACTGTTATAATATTTGTTTCATTTTTCATATTTTGTCATTTATTTCTGTATCTTACTTATAAAAATAAACAAACAGTTTTTTTTTAATTATGGGTTAAATTTTATGTTGTTTTACATCTAATTAATTTTACTGTGTCAGATTTGATATTATGTCTAATGCAAACGAATATAAAAACAAACACTTTTGTTGGCGTTCGTAAGCGACAAAATGTTGTAATGGGTGAGTTAATTTTGTTTAGTTTTGGCTACATATAACACTGGAACAAAGGATGTCCCCATTAAGTGTGCAGGCGTTAGATAGCCAAGTAGTTTTTTGATTGGTTATTTTGCTAAACTATAAGGAAACAAACTTGGTCTAAAAAGTCACCTGCATGCAACGAAATATCATAAATGAGTTAGCTGTCTCTATTTTTTGAAGAAGGGATATGGCCCCATTAGTGTGCAGGCATTAAATAGTCAAGTTTTTTCATGGTATTAACTTGATCTAAAAAAAACACTTGCATGCGACAAAATGTCGTGATTTTTTTTAACCCATTTTGTCCCACCGCTGGGCAAAAGTCTACCCCAAAGACTTATCTCTCTCTCAAGCTTCTTCCCACCATCTCCTCTCAAAGGTTTCGATATCGTCCTGCCAACGTGAATTTAAGTGAATTAGCTGTCTTTGTTTTTGGCTACTTAATAGCACTAGAAGAAGGGATATGGCCCCATTAAGTGTGCAGGCGTTAGATAGCCAAGTATTTTTATGGTAGTTTCGGTCGCCGGCCAGTCGGAGCGTCGATAAAAACTGCATAAATGCGGATATTAGCACATATCTGGCTTTTTGTGAAAGCTTCGTTTCTTTGTCATCTCTTTTAAAGGCTTAAATGGTTTTAATGTCTTTGTATATCATTAAAAAGCATAATATTTGCAGATTTTTTTTTGTCTAGAATAAGTCAGTCCTTTGCGTAGAGTCAAGACCGCCATACATTTTTTTAAGTTGCGGTTATATTTTGCCTTTTTAGTAATAAAGCGAAAACAACACAAGTTATAATTCTGTTTGTCTTAACTACATGAAAAACAGTCATCTACACATTACGACGCCATTTTCTCCCACTACTAGTGATGTTTCTTGTTGCTTGCTCGCAAAAGTGATGTCCGGTTCCCCAAATTCAGCTAACAGTAGAAAACACAACAATTTATTTTTATCCATAAAGCTTTCATAAAATCTACTATCATCCAACAAGCCTCAGTTCGTTTAAATAAATCAACTACACGGTTTATTGTATAGCCAAGATTTAATTAAAAACAGGGACACCAATGGTTCAGAGTAATCCCTTTAACTACGCTAGTGACATGCACGGATCTACGATGTCTGCGCTGGATTACCTAGGTCACCTAGGTCTAGGTCCTAGACCTCTGTAGTTTTATTAAGCAAACTATAAACGTACATAGTTATTCTTTAATTATTGTAATTGGTGTAACCAATCTAATTGAAGTCGGTAAATATAGAAATACTCGTCGTAGAATAAAAAGACGGACATTTTTACACTGCGCTAACTAAACAAAGCTCGTGTTATGAGAATAAGGTAGCTATTTAAACACTTTTTTCGGTTATTCATATTTTGTTTTTAACCAATTAAAAAAATATGTGTATTACACAGTTCAACCAATTCAATAAATAGCATTATTGTGTAAAAAGACATACAGAGGTGAAGTTTTCGATGTTGATTGTTCAGATTGTAGAAATGAGGAAGTTGTATTTTAGTCAAAAGTATTTTTTGCAAATACTCGAATAAATTCAAGTACTACTGAAGATCATTGACTGACAAAGAGCTATGATTATGAAATAGCTGATGGCAAGAGAATAACGCTTACGAAAAAACGCTTCGTAGCAGCCTTTGTAGCAGATGCTACGCTGTAGCACGTGCTACAAATGTTGTAGCCGTTTCTTGAGTTTGAGCAATTCAAGGAAAAATAAAAACGCCATTAGTCTTCATTGTTTTGAGAGGTTTACCTAATTTCCTTTTGAGTTAAGATGGTTTGAGCTATCTATAGATCGAGAAATAACTGTAATTTTATCATTGTTTGAAGTGTAATTATAAAATCGCGGAAGTACAGTGGATTGAGTGGAATTAGTATTGTTTTTCCTAGAAATAAGATGAGACTTAGGTTTGTCCAAAGTGAATTTCTTTGCGTTGGTGAAAAATACACTACAAAACAACCATTCATTTGCGAAACACAGGTTATTACAGGGTGACGAATATAGATTAAGTAAAAAAAATAATTATAGAATTAATAAATAAAGGTTAAGAATAGAGTAAGTAGTAGCTCTACACTACAACCATTCACTTGTATCTATTGAAAATGTATTAGTGTATATAAGTATTATGTTGGTGTCCAACAAATAAAAACAATTTCACGAGTAGGGTTATAGAAATAAAAACATGACCGAACCACGGTCAATATATTAGAATCACGGAACGTTTAGAATGCAAGTTCCCTTCAAACTTGTCCGTTTCATAAAATTCATTTTCACGAAGCAACATTATTTCACCTACAAATTGATGTTGCAATATTGCAGCTGCAATGAAATTTACCAATACAGCTGTCTAATACAAGATAAGAATAGTATTCGCACTGAGATCTCATCCAAACGCATACATTTTTAACCTCAAACAATTTTGATGCCTAAATCATTCCCATAAAGACGATTTTCGTATGTTGATCCACAGCGTTACTAGAACGATATTTCCAGTGTGTACAAACCGAAAATGATCTTTGTTGAGTTGTAATAAAGCTGGTTTTTGATGAGAGTGTAACCAGTACCATGTTTTCAATAGAACGTGCGTTGAAAACTGAATTTGTGGCGCACAATTGAGTACTAGTCAGATCCAGGGTTGGTTTAGTGGAAATATTTTGGCAACGTGCTCGATGAGTTTTTAGTGGAATTCTTTGATGAAATACCTAAGGATTTTGAGCAGAATTCAGGAAAATTGGCACATTTTTCAATACCTCGTATGGAACATTATGGAATATCAACTACTACAAAATGGGAGTATGTGCCATACTTTTGTGCTGTTTTTGAGCAGAAGAGCGTTGGTTCGATCCCAACCGACCATCATATATTTTAAGATTGTTCTTGGATTTCAAAGGAATTATTTTGCGGTGCATATGGAATGCAAGTCAGTGCTATATAATATTCGATCGTCCCGTTCCCGTTACATATTAACCAATTTGGCTGAAAACTGATGTGAAGGTAGCTAACCAGAAGACGCACATAAAATACTTTTTATCCCGAAAAAGTAACGGGAGCACGGCGGCGAGTGAAACCGCAGGCGTCCGCTAATAATTAACAAGAAAGTAGGTAGGCATGATTGCGATGAGTGCACGAAGAGTGAAAAAAAGAAGCTATTTTTAGTTTTTTTGCTCAGACGTTATTTTCCTTTAAATAATTTGTGCATTGTTTTTTTATAAAGTGAAATCTTACAAAGAGTGCAATCCTCGTAATTGGCCATCAAAAGCAGTAGGTTTGAATCCCGTTCTTATAGGCACTGAATAAACTAAAAATATTCACGAACCAAAATCCACTGTTTACAAACTCAATGTGGGGGCTAGGACTACCAAGTAATCTGTGGCGATCGACGACGGTAGGTTTGCAAAGGTTAGCACTTTAGAGTAGCGTCGATCGCAAGTCCGAGCCTGGCCCACTCAGTCGTCGCCACACCCGTGTAATGATCGGTTCATACAATAAACGTGGAAAACATTAATATCGGATTTTCTCTTGGCACGTGGCACACCTGCCACACCCAGATAGAGACCCCCATCCGACTAGTGTTTCTACCCAAGTATATCTCAACAGTGGTGACCCCTGTGAAAGTGAATAAACAGTATAACGGAGTATTGTGAAAAAAGTGGCGGCGATTCCCTCTCGACACACGTCCAGTCTCGAGAGGTAGTATAAAAGGATAAGTTTCAAGGTCAGAAGTGACTAAAGGGTGTAAAAGTGCGCAGACATGTTCGCGCAAACAGCAGTTCCCCTACCAGCAGTGAGCGGAGAAAATAAGAAAAGTGAGGAGAAAGACATGGCGAGCACGTCCGAGCTGGCGGCCATAACCGTGTCGGCGAGAATTCCAGACTTCTGGAACGACATGCCTCGTTTATGGTTCGCGCAAATGGAGAACGTCGTGGCATCGCAAAAACAAGGAGACACCGTGAAATTCAACCTTGTAGTATCGAAATTGGGACGAGATGCTCTACAACAGGTCAGTGATATTGTATTCGCTCCACCAGAGAATGATAAATATAAGACATTGAAAGACAGACTTTTACAAGTATATGAAGAGAGTGCCAAAAGGCAGTTCCAAAAATTAGTGGGAGAGATGGAACTAGGCTCCCAGAAACCATCGCAATTATTAAGACGAATGAGAGATTTGGGTAGAAAAGCGCAAATATCCGAAAATACACTGCACAACCTGTGGATAAGTAGATTACCATCATCAATAAGAGCAGTACTCACAGTAAGTCAAGATCAGGATTTGGAAAATTTAGCAAAAATCGCAGATAAGATCAATGAGAATTTGCGATCAGGAGAGATTGCGGAAGTGAGTACATCCAGCGACAAACTACCAATGGGCGAAATAGTAACACAGATACATAAGATGAATTTGGAAATAGCAGCACTACGAGAAGAAGTCAGAGGACAGCAAGAACATCGGCGAAGCGCGTTTAGAGGGCGTAACAACAACGGATACAGAGGCAGGTCGCAGCAGAGATCGCAAAGTAGAACACCACAAGACCCGAATTGGCTCTGCCGATTCCATTTTAGATATAAGAATAGAGCATGGTCTTGTGAAAAGCCCTGTGCGTGGAAGGTGACTACAGCGCCGTCGGGGAGTCGTCTTGCTACGCCGGAAAACTAGATGCGGTACAGTCGGCGGCGGGAGGCTTCGTACCGAGTGAAAATCACCGTCTAAGTGTATCTGATAAGAAAAACGGCATAACCTTCTTAATTGACACCGGTGCAAACGTTTCTGTGTTACCCGTAAGTAAAGTGCATGCAACGCAGCGTCGCGAGTGTAAATACAGACTTTTCGCGGCAAATAACACCGAAATTAAAACATACGGAACTACAGTGCTAGAATTAAATTTAGGTTTGAGAAGAGCGTTTAAGTGGACATTTATTATTAGTGATGTGAAACAAGCCATTATTGGAGCAGACTTTTTAAAGACTCATAAGTTAGTTGTAGACTTACATAATAAGAAACTTGTAGATTCAGTTACATCGTTGCAAAGTAATGGGACCGTCAGTAGGTATGATGAAGCGTCTATCACGAGCATACAGGTAAATAATCCTTATCGCGATATATTGGAAAGATATCCGGAAGTTACTAAGCCTATAAATTTTAAAAAGAACCCGTTGCACTCTATTTACCATCACATAGAGACAACAGGCCCACCCGTTTTTGCCAAGGCACGTCCGTTGCAACCTGATAGGTATAAAAAAGTTAAAGAGGAGTTTAGCCTCATGCAGGAGTTAGGGATTTGCAGGCCTTCCAAGAGCCGTGGGCGAGTCCGCTGCATGTGGTGCCCAAGAAGGACGGAGCCATAAGACCTTGTGGAGACTACAGGCAGCTGAATGCAATCACCAAGCCGGATAGGTACCCGGTTCCGCGGCTACAAGATTTCACCTATGGATTGGCAGGTAAAAAAGTTTTTAGTAGGATAGATATAAATAGAGCTTATCATTTGATACCTGTGCACCCTGACGATGTTGAGAAGACAGCCATCATTTGCCCTTTTGGTCTGTTCGAATTTGAAAAGATGGGATTTGGGCTGAGGAACTCAGCACAGACGTTCCAAAGATTCATGAATAGTACAGTGTTGAAAGGTATTGAGTACATGAAGGAAAATGAAGAAGAATCGTATTTGTTTTGTTACATAGATGACGTCATTATTGCATCAGATTCAGAGAGTATAAGCAGAAAACACGTGACCGAGCTGGTTAAGCGATTTGATGAAGTTGGTGTGACCATAAATTTGAGTAAATGTTTATTCGGTCAAGCTGAAATTGATTTTCTCGGTTTCAGGGTAACGGCGGAAGGAATTCAGCCACTGGAGGACAAGGTGAGAGCTATCAGCGAGTACCCCAAACCGGAAACCGTTGAGCAGCTAAGGCGTTTTCTCGGTATGTTAAACTTTTATAGATCGCATGTAGTAAATGCAGCTCATATTCAGGCAGAACTTAACAAGTTTTTACATAATTCTAAGAAGAGAGATAAGACGAAAATTGCATGGACATCGGAAGCAGAGACAGCATTTGAGCAATGTAAACTTAGCCTACAAAGCGCAGTTACGTTGTCACACCCTGTCTCTAACGCACCTTTATCACTCATGACAGACGCATCGAATACAGGTGTAGGTGCGGTATTACAGCAGAATAGGAGAGAATAGGAGAGAATTGGAAACCATTAGGATATTTTTCTAAGAAACTGACAGACGCACAAAAAAAGTATAGTACGTACGACAGAGAGTTACTAGCAATATATTTGGCATTAATACATTTTCGTAATATGGTAGAAGGTAGGCAGTTGACAATTTTGACAGACCATAAACCATTAACTTTCGCGTTTACAAAAGTAGGTACGGATAAAGAAACACCTAGAAGAACCCGTCAGTTATTGTACGTAAGCGAATTTACAAGCGACATACAGTACGTGGGTGGTGAGGCAAACCAAGTTGCTGACGCGTTATCACGTGTCGAGTTCATAGAATGCCCAACCGTTGTTGATTATAAAGAGTTAGCTGAGGCACAGGAAACGGATACTCAAATTACACTCATGCAAAGCGATTGTAATAACAAGTTTCAATTTAAAAGAATGACATTGCCAAGTAGTAGTGACCTAATTTATTGTGAAATCTCAACGGAAAATGCCAGACCATATCTTGCAGAACAGTTCAGGAAAGTAGCTTTTGATTCAGTACATAATATTAGTCATCCAGGAAAAAGAAGTTCAAGGAAGATGATGACTCAACGATTTTTTTGGCCAGGCATGAACAAAGATGTGAACAATTGGGTGAAAACATGCACTCAATGTCAAAAAGTTAAAGTTAATCGGCATACAGTATCTAATTTAGAAAGTTTTCCAGATAGTGATCGTTTTGAGCATATTCATATTGATTTGGTAGGACCACTGAGTCCGTCTCAGCAAGGGTATCAGTATTGTCTAACTATGATAGACCGTTTCACTCGTTGGCCGGAAGCCATTCCTGTTGCGGATATAACGTCCGATACAGTAGCTAAAGCCTTTTACGAGAATTGGATTTGTAGATTTGGATGCCCGCTTAGGATAACAACTGATCAAGGAAGACAATTTGAGAGTGAACTATTCAACAGATTAATGAAAATGTTAGGAATTAAGAGGATACATACTACGAGCTATCATCCGAGCTCAAACGGAAAAATAGAGAGGTGGCATAGGTCCATGAAGGTGGCATTGACTTGTCGTCTGACTGGTAATACCTCATGGGTCGATGAGTTACCATCGGTATTGTATGGGCTGAGAGCAGCATGTAGAAGCGACAGTGGCATAAGTGCAGCAGAAATGACACTTGGTCATTCATTGAGACTACCAGGAGATTTTTACAGTAAGGTAAGTCTAGCAATAAGTGATAATTATAACTTTGTCGACCGACTGCGTAGTATTATTAATAATCTAAAACCGCAGCCTCGACCAGTTAGTAATAGTAGGAAAATATTTGTTCATGAAGATTTAAAAGATTGTTCGCACGTTTTTGTTAGAAATGACATACTTAAAAAGTCTCTTCATCCTACGTACGATGGCCCATACCGCGTGTTATCTAGAAAAAATAAGGTATTTGAGATTCAATATCCAAATAGGAAATCATACGTGTCTATTGATAGATTAAAACCAGCATATTTGTTAGATGCTGATAAGTTAGTAGAAAGTACGGAAAAAGTTATAGAAGAAAGTGTAAAAAATCACGAGAGTGTGGGAATCGAACCCGCACCTCGAGCAGAAGCAACGCACCGCCAAACCAGCAGCGGTCGTGTGGTGAAGCTACCTGTTAGGTTTAGATTACGCGTCCATAGTGAGCTGAGCGATGCGATAGCGATACGCTCATAGTACTTTAGTAGAGCTTTCAAGCAAATAGGAATATAGCGCGGCATCGCAACGCATCGCGCTGCTAGCTGTGGGACAATAGGTTTAGAATAATTTTTGCAACTCATAACTTAGAATGTTCATGTATTTTATTTTGCTTTGAAAACATTTTACTGTACTAATAATATAATTTTGCCAATAATGTAGTTTTGTGACCCAGTAAAAAGTAATAATGCAGCTTAATGATAGAATGTTAGAATAAAAATTGCACAAAGAAGTCAGACTTTCACGAGAAAGTACGTTAATGTTGGTTGATTTCATTATTTGTGAGTCTGTACCTAAAATGGGAAAGACATACAGTAAACAGGAGGAAATAATTATTGCTCAGAATGGAGCAAACGGTGCCGATTATTCGGCCATGGAAAACCACATTCAGTTATACGCCATTGGAACGGTGATAATAGTGATCATAATCAGTTTAATTTTGATATATAAATGTTGCGGGAAGTGTCCTTCCCATGTGAGTTCTTGGTTGCGTAATGAGATGAGAGATACCATACAGCAAGTACAGGCGCAAGCGCAAAGTGTGTAAAAGAATTAAGACATTATAAAAGAAACCAGTGTTGTTTGTAAAAGATAGATATAATTAAAAAAAATTTGTATGTAACAGACAGTATATTGTATAACTATATGACATTTCCTTAGTAAAATCAACGTATATAAAACAAATTTGTAAAGTATTAAATTTAGAGTATGAACATGAACCTCTGTTTGTTTCGTCAGTTAGGTACCTACATAGCGATGTATTACTCTGAGGCAATAGGTCAAAGTCCGTATTGTTATAACAGCGAGTCAAAACATAGTGTAAGCATTTTTTGTTCGTTATGAGTTGCACTATATAGTTATGTTTTATGAATGTTCTAGTTTTAGGGTTCAATAGTTTTAAAGGTTTAATTTTTTTTTGTATAAAAAAAATTTTTTTTAGAAGGGGATGACTGTGGGGGCTAGGACTACCAAGTAATCTGTGGCGATCGACGACGGTAGGTTTGCAAAGGTTAGCACTTTAGAGTAGCGTCGATCGCAAGTCCGAGCCTGGCCCACTCAGTCGTCGCCACACCCGTGTAATGATCGGTTCATACAATAAACGTGGAAAACATTAATATCGGATTTTCTCTTGGCACGTGGCACACCTGCCACACCCAGATAGAGACCCCCATCCGACTAGTGCTTCTACCCAACAGCATATCTCAACACTCAAGGATCAGTAGCAATTACGTCAGTTCACGCCCCAATCAAACAGCATGATTGCAATCAATCGAATCAAACAGTTGGGTGACAAACATAGTCGGTGTCTATTCATGGCTAATGGTCACTTAACTGCTTGGTTAAAATGATCAAGCAAACAAATGTGATTATTTCGCCTTTTGATGTCATCGCTTGTTCTTTTGAATCAGTTTCGGGAATGGTTTTTAAGTATTACTTAAAGAAGGTTTTATTCGTGCACTTGACACACAATTTTTTGTTTTTTTTTTTCAAAAAATCATGAAGTTTATTTCTTTTTTATTCATCCAAAATCGTAAAAATATTAATTTGACTGCTGTGTAAGACTACATATAAAGAGAAATTTAGAAAATACTTGTTTTGAAGAAATATTTCATTAAAATTTAATGGACGCTGGCCACGACTGTTCTCGCAGCTCAGTTGGTAGTAGCTTTGCCTTCTGCACCGTAGGTTGTGGGTTCGATCCCCACCAAGAACAAATAATTGTGTTGTGAATGCAGATGTTTGATCTATGCCTGGTAATATTCTAAGTATTTACTTATAAAAAAACATGCATAATAAGTAGGTATTATAGTTCCTATAATACAAGCTCTGCTTATTTTGGGGTTAGATAGTTTGATTTCGTTTATTTTCCGCATTTTATAAGATTTTGTTTCACAGAATTTTTTGACACGCCTAGCACACCTAGGTTTCTGGCAATGGCAATCAGTGAAACGCTGTCAAATTTGTTGATTGCCATCGCCAGCGACCTAGGTGTGCGCAAGTCTTTAACGGCTCGCAAAAAGTCTTTTGTCACTGCCACTTTCATGTCAACAAATAGAGATGGCAATAGACTTATCGGTCTACTCAGCTAAATGACTGCTATAGGACCATCATGAATATGAGCCGGGTCTATACACAGCAAGGATGTGACGTAGGTGCTTGACGGAAAGGGAAGGCACTAAAAATTTATGACCGATCTGAATTGAGATTATTGAAGCTGTAAGCGTGAATTTACTGAAAAGCTGAGACCGTTATATAACGGCTTTGGTTGTTAAGTTATCTATAATCTACACAATAGCGAGATAGGATTTGATGACGTAGTTGGTTAGTGTAAGGGGTCGTGGGTTCAAACCCGGCTCAAACTTTTGTGTCATAAATTCTGTGCCACCAAATTTAATTTAAGTTTTTTGTAACGCTTATTATTTTATAATTGCTATTGCGTTAAAAAAATATTCATTTGGTTATACTTATATCACAAGGATCACTTTGAAACGTCTTATAAAGCTAGATGAGTCTAGGTGCCAGTTCCACGCGACAAAGCCCAATAGAAGATGTAGGTAACCCCTGCCGGACCCGGACATAGTCTCCGCACTATATCGGTCGGAAGTAGAATAACGGGAGCGGAAACAGTGCGGAAACTGCGGACGTGACGCGCAAACCTCGGCACAGATTATACAAATATCAATGTTTAACGTCCACATTGTTCACAGCCGGTGTTTATATACACCGGATTATGGCAGCTCGTAGATTAAATTGTTTATTGAGTGAGCTTGTTTCAAAGTAGCTTAGTTACTATGTAGTTTTTGACGTGACAACGTCTTATAATTCAATGGAGCTGGCTGCGCGCACAAAAAAACAAGACTCATGCGGCGTTACCTCGCTCTGAAGCGTTCCATTTAAGGCTTGAAGTGCAAGCGAGAGCACGGAACGAGCGACAAAGTGGCACAATCAGCCTTCGCGTTCGGCAGCGTTCGACATCTGTCTCTCTCCTACTTGAGTGAGCGATGCGTCCGCGTGGACAGCTGTATGACGTTGTCACGTTCAACTATCGTCAGTAAACCGACTTTACAGACCATAAGTGAAATAAGTATTAGTTTTGTTAGGTTTGTAAATGACTCGTTCGTGTTAGAAGACGGACAGAACTGTTAATGTTTTACGTTCAGGCCAAATTGATAACAGCTGTGATCTAGGCACAATAGACACTGTGGCTCTGGACTCTGGAGCAACTGGACAGATTTGCTGCTAGAAATATTCTCACCTGGACCCATTTAATTTAATTTATTTATTTATTTATTAGGACATCCAACAAAGGAAACACGAGAATAACAAATAATATTAACAAAACGTCTTAAAACTATGTGTCCCTCCAGTTATAGGATGCCACAGCATACAGAAAACTATAAACTCAACTAAACTAAATACACAATAAGTACTAAGCAAGTAAGTTACATACAAACTTAAATTTAGAAACACAAAAACTAAAAAAATACTCAATTATAAAACACAAACTTTAAAAAAAATATTAAAATATACAATTTAAAAGAACACAACCAAATAGTGCTAACTAAATAGCCTTAAAATTATTACATATGAAAGAGAAAAAACAATAGGTGCAAAGCTTATTTTTAAGATCATCACAACTTAAAAACATTTTCAATATCAGTAATCACCATTAAGGAATCAGCATAAAGAAGTCCAATACTAACACACTCGTAAACCTATCACTAATTTTAGAAAGTATCAGTGGTAAAATAAACCTTATAGCTATGAGTTTCAAAGCCTATTCTTCATTCACAAATTTCCCGCGATCAATGTCAAAACCAATCTACCAATAACAATAAATAATTCAAATAAAACATCCAATAAACGTCTATTTATTGCAAGCAAGCAAAAAAGAACCAAAAACATATCTTAATAAGGCTCATTCCATTACCCCGAATGAGAACTCAAAGAAAACTAGTTAGAAGTTGATAGCAGTTATTTGGCCGCAAAGCGACGGACTGGTATTTTGGTCCTGACACAGTCTCGAAGAAAGAAGCTAGTTCACTTAATACAAACTGGGGGTCAGTTTCTACTATATTGCAACACCCTTACGGGGTAAATTATGTAGGTATTGATAAAAATAAAACTAGTCTTAAGATCTGATAATGTTAAACTTATTATGGCAATAAATATACTGAAAACAAACCAGAGACTTAAGGAAACTTTCGAGTCTGTATTTTAATAAATGCTGTGACATTTTCTAACTATAGGCATACACATTTTGTAAATATAAAGATCTTATTCTCTTGTGTTCTTTATTGGATGTTTTAGAAGTAATTACCTATTTGATGCGAACCCTATTAAACATATCACTCACTTTCAACATCAGGGGGCCAGTCAACTTGCCTTTTCTCAAAAACTTGAACTTAATGAGAGATATTCTATTAGGGACATGTGAACACTAAACGCTAAAAACCTTGTTATAAATATAAAAAAAATAATTGTGATGTGATGAATAATTTACCAAAGTAAATCCCTAGCTCATGGTTTCTAAATGTATTTTATTTAAAAGGTTCGAATTCCTTTCCATCCACCGACTTTTTCTGACAATATCGTCGTTCCATCGCGTGGGTGGGCGGTCCTACGTATCGTTTAAGGTTTGTCATTATATTTTTATGTCATTGTTTCTTTTTTATTTGTTGAACTTGTTTATATTATTCTTACAAGTATGTGTACATAAAATAAATAACTTTTGACTTGAATTGATTTTAGTTTGGTCAATTTTAATGGTCGGTATAGAAACGGCAATTACGTCTAAAATAAAACTGAACCAGCCGTTTCCAACAGTCTGTGGCTCAGGAAACTAATTCCATATCGTTCAAACGGACACGAAGTTTGGTTCGTTACTCGTTTTGAATGAACAACGACCGGACAGGATATCTGATTCAGTTTGTGTATAACACTTTCAACGGTCAGCATTGCTACCGATCATAGATAAAATAAATCAAATATATTTTCAAATATATTTATTTGGAAACACAATAAAGTGACTTCTGACTGCAGAAGTATAAAATGAATAGAATAGAATTAATTGATAAATGTCCTTATTTAATTTTGTCATCACTCATTTATCTGAGAACCAGCTACCCCACCATGGTCACTCAGCATTAGGTGACAAATCAACATCGAGCTACGAGTATGCTGCGCTGTACTGCGCTGTACTGCGCTGTGCTATGTTTGGTCAACTCGCTCGTCTAATATTTGAATGAGGATACAAAGAAACCATGCTGTGCTGCGCTGTGTGAGGCTAGCGCTCTGTTTAAAATCGCAGCAGCCTCGGTGCCGAACTGTGCCATGTTTTTTATGGAGCTCTGCCATGTTGCACTGTGTCTTTTCGATTTGTCTGCACTTTTATATTGAGCTAAGCAAAGCGCAGCACAGCTTGATGTTGATTGTTAAAAAAACGTAGCTTAATAAACACAGCACAGCACAGCGCAGTATAGCTCGTCATCGCAGCATAGCTCGCATGTTGGTTCGTCACCCTTATGCTTTAGTAGCGCTACCATAACGCTGCTATAGTAGCGCTACTATAGCAGTCGGTTAGTGACCATCACTGATGTGGCGACCGATGGTTACCACACCAGTTATCACCTACATACCACTTACATACCTTGACCAATACCACATCAATCTTCTTCTTCTCTATTTTACATTCCTTAAGTTTTTTGTTTTCATTTTGGGTAGGTTCATGTTCTTGCGATACGACAAATTTACAGACTTTATCATCATCATCATTATCAGCCCGAAGAAGTCCACTGCTGGACAAAGACCTCCCCTACACATTTCCAGTAAGAACGATTCTGAGCCCTTTCCATCCATCGACTTCTCGCGATCTTAACAATGTCGTCGGTCCATCTGGTGGGTGGGCGCCCTACGCTTCGTCTTCCGGGTCGTGGTCACCATTCGAGAACCTTTATTCCCCCACGGTTGTCGGTTCTTCGAGCTATATGGCCTGCCCATTGCCACTTCTACTTACTAACTCGACGAGCTATGTCAGTGACCTTGGTTCGATGACCTTGGTTGGTATTACAGACTTATTTATCAACAATTGATTACTGGCAATCATTATACCTGTCAACGTGCCATGCAAACCAAACAACGCCTTTTCCATAATGCTTAGAAATTCCCAGCTCGCTGCGCTTCCAATCAATCAAAGCGTGTCAGCCAACGAGACGCTACGCAACCGTCGTATTATCGAGACTAAAGTATCGCTCTGTAAATATACTCAGTAGAACTACCACAAGCTCTAATCTAATCAAATCAAATCAAAATAGTCTTTATTCAGTTAAATTACAAGAATCCATCGAGATATAAGTTCTACGTACTAGAGAAGCTACGTCAAATAACTGAATTGTCCTATTCTTCAATTCGTTCTCGGCAAAAAGGTCATAAAGCGCCATGTAAATCACGGCACTTACGCGTTTTCGAGAGAGAGCGACTGAGGCGACTGAGTGAGGTGAACGGGACAAAGTAGGAATTTACGGTGTCTTCTCTAGTACGTAATACTTATATCTCGATGCAAGAATCACTTTGAAACGTCTAAAGCTATAGGTGAGTCTAGGTGCCAGTTCCACGCGACCAAGCCTAGAAGAACAGGCAATAAACTACGGCTCGGTTCCTACCGTTTTTTTATGTGGTCCTTTTACAAATAAAAATAATAGCAGTGAAGTTCCAGTGTGGTGCCACTTCACTTAGTCAGACGTATGCAATGCAATAATACAAAAACTGGCTCTGTATGACTCTATCTCTGGCTCTGGTTTTTAGTCTGTGTGAGTGCTCACCAGTCTATTATACTGTGTGTGTGACGTTTCGACTAAGGATTTATTTTGACAGCACTCACACAGACTCAAAATCAAAGCCAGAGACAGAGCCAGACAGAGCTTATGGTAGGCCTACAGACAATGTACCAATATTTATTTAATCGATCCGTTAACTAAAGTGCCTTTCTTCTATCTTATATTTTTACTTGTTTGTTATTATCTTAGATTACTTTGTTTCTATTGACAGCGAGCAAATATGTTATTCCGAAGCCACGGAATTGTTATACGTATAGTTTGTTATACGTAGTATATAAACGAAATTAATCTAAAATGGCGCTGCTTTTTCTTCTTGTCGTTGTTTTTATTTTTTTAAACCAGTGTGGTGAAAGGGTGCGCCATAGGTACGCCTCGAAAGTGCGAGTATTAATAAAAATCTGTAATAATCCGTTAAACCAACTTCAAATAAAAAAGAAGGAGTATCTCAATTTGGCTGTATTTTTTATTGAAAAATAAATGTTAACAATTCAGTTATTTATGTAAAGAAAACACAACCTTTTTTTAACGAGAATAAAATACATTTATTTGTAAAGAGAATAATTATAAATACAAGTAATACTAAAATTTTAAGTAGTAAAATCTCGTCCTTACGGGAGGCAATAATGTACGACCCGTTATTGCACAGCAGGATAATGTACAGGTTAATGTACACACCGTTATTACGATGCCAGGGTTTGGATTAACGGGGCGTACAATAAAAGGTCGCGAAATAACATGCTGTACAATGTCGTCACGTGTTGTTATTGTACGCCCCGTTATTACGATGCCAGTTAAGCCTCGTGCACCCTGTAGCAATTCAATATTGATTTTTGCTGTTTTGTTCTGGCGGATACTTGTACTTGTTCTTGAGACTTTATAGGGCGGATCTGACTTGGATATGTTAGGTTATGTTAGGACATATAAATAACGCACAAGGCGAGCGCGCCGCGGCAGTGGCCACCGCAGTGCCAGAAAATGTTTGTTTACATTTACCTCTAAGGATTATTCTCAGGAGCAGTATCCATCACCTACAAAAAATAAGAAATAATTGAATTGCCTCAGTGTGCACGGGCCCTAATGGCATCCAATAAACATGCTGTACAATAACATCACGTGACAATTTTGTGCACCCAGTTAATTCGCAGCCAGTTATTGTACGGCAGGTTAAAACGAATCCAAAAAACGAAAAAAGGTTTCGTTTTAACATGGTGTACAATAACATGCTGTACAACAACTGGACTTACATTAACCGGACCCGTCCTTACTACCAACCTCTAAGACAGATATTACTTACGCTACCTTCTTTAAAAGTCGTAAAAATGGAACAAACAGACTTTACGTTGAAAATATACGAGAATATTCTCTCAAATGCTGTCAAAATACAAAATGAAGAGGCAGATAAGCTATTTTCCCCTCCTCGGGTACTATCATTAAAAGAATTCGCTTGGCCTCGGTTTTCGGACCATAAATTACGTATCAGTGTAACGTCTCGGCTGACCCATTCTATGGGCACGCACGCACTGAGGAAAAGCATCGAAAAACTTTTTTTTTGTAGTATGTAATGTTGTTCCAGTTTTGGGAATAGGACATCCCTAATTGGATCAATCAACGGGACTCATCCCTAGAGTAGGATAAAAAGAAGCAGAAGAAGGAATATGTCGAGATACGTAGTTGTATTGTTTGCCGTGTAATAAAGTAAAACAGAGTGGTAGCTATAATCAATGAAGAGTTTTCGTCGTAACAGTAATAACTAGCTCATGAAACAAGCATATGGCCCCCTCTTCTGTTAAGTAGTAACCATCGCCTATAACAAAGCAATGCCTCGTAGGTCATGCACATCAAGAACGTGCCCTACGATGCACTGCCCTGCGTCCATCAACTGGAGACATACAGATATCCAGCCTCACGTGCCAGTAATTTCACCGGCACCCATACCCTTCAAACCGAAACACAGCAATACTGCTTCACGGCAGAAATAGGCATGGTGGTAGTACTTCCCCGGACGAGCCCTTCACAAAGAGCTCTACTACTACTTAAAATGGTCAAGACAATTTAAAAATGACACTTGAACAATTATCAATCATCATCATTATCATCTGCAGCCCGACTTAACCCACTGTTGGGCATAGGCCTCTCTTTGCTCCTGCCACTTACCACGATCTTTGGCTATCCTCATCCAACTGCGGTCCACGATGCTGACAATGTCGTCAACCCATCGCGCTAATGGACGTCCAATGCCTCTCTTCCCAGTCTTTTATCAACACATATTATAAAAATCAAGTGTATGTACATGCAGGGTTTTTTTTACGAAGATACTACTCGGTCTTCTGCTGTGAGTAGAGGGGTTTGAACGGAAATGATAGAAGTGGGTGGTTGTTGCAAAAAGGGCCCACTTGCGGCCTACTTGCGGAAACCAGTCCGCTCATCAAGTATCAAGTAAGTATCAAGTGGGTGGTTGTGGGAGGCAGAGTTTCGAAATCTATGTCTAACCTTTCTATCAAACAAGGACTTTTCAAAGAGTTCTGAATTTTGATAGGATTAGAATGCTTCTAAACGTTCTCTTGAAAGTTTTTATCATTCCGAAACTTAAGAGCGAGTCGAGTAAACCAGGCGGACGGAAAATAGGTATTTACTGCGGCTCGCTAGTTGTGTGCGTACTCACGCACACAATGATAGGTTCGCTCGACGCCGTTTACACCTAGTGTGGCAAAAGTAGGTAACCCATGATTTGAAAAAAATGTTGTTTGGTTGAGTGACTTATAGAGACGAAATTTTGTTTACGTTATGCCAGAAAGTAAAATTCATCTCTCTAAAAAAAACAATCTGAGGTCAGTTTACAAAATAATTACATTTTCATTTCACTTTTCTTTTAGGTTTTTTAATAATAGTAATAAATAATAAATATTGTGCACAATCCACTCCACACTATCTAGCCTCAAACCAAGCAGAGTTTATACTATAGGAACCAGACAGCTGATATAATACTTAGCATACATATTTTTTTTTTTAATACATACTTAAAATACAATATAACACCCAGACAGAGAACAAACATTTGTATTCACCAAACAAATGTTTCTTCTCCGTGGGGATCGAACCCACGACCTACAGCGTAGAAGGCAGAGCTACTACTAACTAAGCTGAAGGCCAGGTTTTCGTTTCATTTTCAACTATATTTGCATATTTGTGAATAATATTTTTGGTGGTAAGTTCATACCCCGCTAAGCAGCAAAAGCTGAGCCAGGGCCTATTTGGCATAACATGTACCTAGCGCGGGACGTAGTTGTTTTTTTTATTATGTGCTAAGATAGCAAGTAATTACTCAATTATTTGTGTTAGAATTTTTTGTTCATATTTTAGTTTTGATTTTGTCAATGTTCCGCTCTGTGTACCTATGTTATGTTAAATAATATTTCTTTCTTTCATACTTTCATTCATTTTGGATCCAAGATGGCAGCTTCATTTTTATCCTAAATAAATGATAATTATGGGTATCGATTTAGAGGTTGTTGGGGGCTCTGATTGTGGATTTGACATTCATTTTTGAATCCAAGATGGCGGATTCTTTTTTTTTTCATAAATATTTGATATGGGTATCGTTTAATGGGTTTTCGGGGGTGCTGATTCCGAATCTGCCATTCATTTTTGAATCCAAGATGGCGGATTCTTTTTTTTTCTTAAATATTTGATATGGGTATCGTTTTATGGGTTTTTGGGGGTGCTGATTTTGAATCTGGCATTCATTTTTGATTCCAAGATGGCGGATTCTTTTTTTTCTTAAATATTTGATATGGGTATCGTTTTATGGGTTTTTGGGGGCGCTGGTTCCGAATATGCCATTCATTTTTGATTCCAAGATGGCGGATGTTTTTTTTCTTAAATATTTGATATAGGTATCGTTTTATGGGTTTTTGGGGGTGCTGATTTTGAATCTGCCATTCATTTTTGATTCCGAGATGGCGGATGTTTTTTTTTCTTAAATTTTGATATGGGTATCGTTTTATGGGTTTTTGGGGGCGCTGGTTCCGAATATGCCATTCATTTTTGATTCCAGGATGGCGGTTTTTTTTTTTTTAATATTTGATATGGGTATCGTTTTATGGGTTTTTGGGGGCGCTGGTTCCGAAGCTATTTTTTTTATTGACTTAAATAAAAAAAAAATAGCTTCGGAACCAGTGCCGCATTTTTTGGTTTTGGTTTTGTTATTTTGTTGATTGGTTGAGTGACTGAGGGAGATGAATATTGTCTATGTTAATTAAATCAGATCATAATTATTATTCATTACTTTTTCTTCTACCTGCCATTATCTCCCTTTATGTGGCGTCAGCACAACGAGTTAAAAAAAAAAAAAAAAAAAAAAAAAAATATTATTATTATTTTTTTTTTTTTTATTTATCTCTCCTAATAATAATTATTACTCAGAAATAAAAATTATAGTCAGTTTGCATACTAAATACAGTTTATTGCAGTTTTCTTTTGTTTGTTTTAGTTTCATTTTCAATTATTTTCCTTTTCGCTGTCGTTTTGACGATTTTTTTATTTATCGCTTCTAGAATATATTTAGGTTCTTTGATTTCCATTAGCCTATCTAATCTAGAATCAATAATCTCTGGCAGTAAACAATCAAAATAAAATGTTACAAATTTTCCTTCCATCATACACCAAAATTCTTTATCTTCCTCTACTTGTTCAACTTTCATGTCTACGTCAGTCCAAACAGCAAATATGCATGTTTTTCTTTGTGTGACGTGTAATTGCCCTTGTGCCTGAAAATACCAATCATGTTTTGGCACCCCCAAAAACCGCTAAAACGATACCCATATCAAATATTTAAGAAAAAAAAACATCCGCCATCTTGGAATCAAAAATGAATGTCAGATTCAAAATCAGCACCCCCAAAAACCCATAAAACGATACCCATATCAAATATTTAAGAAAAAAAAGCATCCGCCATCTTGGAATCAAAAATGAATGGCATATTCGGAACCAGCGCCCCCAAAAACCCATAAAACGATACCCATATCAAATATTTAAGAAAAAAAAGAATCCGCCATCTTGGATTCAAAAATGAATGGCAGATTCAAAATCAGCGCCCCCAAAAACCCATAAAACGATACCCATATCAAATATTTAAGAAAAAAAAAACATCCGCCATCTTGGAATCAAAAATGAATGGCATATTCGGAACCAGCACTCCCAAAAACCTATAAATCGATACCCATATCAAATATTTAAGAAAAAAAATAATCCGCCATCTTGGATTCAAAATTAATGGCAGATTCAAAATCAGCGCCCCCAAAAACCCATAAAACGATACCCATATCAAATATTTAAGAAAAAAAAGAATCCGCCATCTTGGATTCAAAAATGAATGGCATATTCGGAACCAGCGCCCCCAAAAACCCATAAAACGATACCCATATCAAATATTTAAGAAAAAAAAAACATCCGCCATCTTGGATTCAAAAATGAATGGCAGATTCAAAATCAGTGCCCCCAAAAACCCATAAAACGATACCCATATCAAATATTTAAGAAAAAAAAACATCCGCCATCTTGGAATCAAAAATGAATGGCATATTCGGAACCAGCACTCCCAAAAACCTATAAATCGATACCCATATCAAATATTTAAGAAAAAAAATAATCCGCCATCTTGGATTCAAAAATGAATGGCAGATTCAAAATCAGCGCCCCCAAAAACCCATAAAACGATACCCATATCAAATATTTAAAAAAAAAAAGGATCCGCCATCTTGGATTCAAAAATGAATGGCATATTCGGAACCAGCGCCCCCAAAAACCCATAAAACGATACCCATATCAAAATTTAAGAAAAAAAAACATCCGCCATCTTGGAATCAAAAATGAATGGCATATTCGGAACCAGCGCCCCCAAAAACCCATAAAACGATACCCATATCAAATATTTAAGAAAAAAAAGAATCCGCCATCTTGGATTCAAAAATGAATGCCAGATTCAAAATCAGCACCCCCAAAAACCCATAAAACGATACCCATATCAAATATTTAAGAAAAAAAAACATCCACCATCTTGGAATCAAAAATGAATGCCAGATTCAAAATCAGCACCCCCAAAAACCCATTAAACGATACCCATATCAAATATTTAAGAAAAAAAAGAATCCGCCATCTTGGATTCAAAAATGAATGGCATATTCGGAACCAGCGCCCCCAAAAACCCATGAAACGATACCCATATCAAATATTTAAGAAAAAAAAGAATCCGCCATCTTGGATTCAAAAATGAATGGCAGATTCAAAATCAGCGCCCCCAAAAACCCATAAAACGATACCCATATCAAAAAATTAATGGCATATTCGGAGCCAGCGCCCCCAAAACCCCATATCAAAAGTTTATGACAAAAAAAAATCCACCATCTTGGATTAAAAAATTAATGGCAGATTCGGAACCAGCGCCCTCAAAAACCTATAAAACGATACCAATATCAAATATAAAAAAAATGAATCCGCCATCTTGGATTAAAAAATGAATGGCATATTCGGAGTCAGCGCCCCCAAAACCCCATATCAAAAATTTATGACAAAATAAGAATCCGCCATCTTGGATTAAAAAATGAATGGCAGATTCGGAACCAGCGCCCTCGAAAACTTATTAAACGATACCAATATCAAATATAAAAAAAATGAATCCGCCATCTTGGGTTTTCGATTCGCCTGACCAAAAAAACTTGGAACAATACCAACATCAAATTTGAAATACGAAAATAATCTATACCTACATACGTACATATTTTTATCGAAAATTTTTTTCCGGAACAGAGCGCCACTTTTCTTCTTAGAATATCTTTCTTTTCGCTTTCCCATTGTTCCCTAAACAGAGTAAATATTTATAGGTACATCACATTTTTTTGAGCAATAAAAAGCATAGATAATAAAAAATGGCTTACCTCACTTTACCTGTTTGCAGCTGTGTGTACATACACATAAGATCGCGTTTGCTAGTTGGCTCGCGTCGCCTCGCAAAGAGACGTGCTCCCACTCTGAGCTCTCGTGGTGGACTGAATTTCCGCGAGCGTTCGTCGCGTATATATTCAACTTCGCGCGTCCATAGTAAATTTGTATGGCGGATTTGAGATGCTTTTTTAAAAAATTCATAACTAAATAACTAAGTGATTTATTAAAAATCGAAAAAGGACTAATTGTAGACTAAACATTTGAGATTAATTCGAATTAAAGTTTGTTCATAAAATCAACAGTGTAACATGACATTTTTTAATAACGCCGACATACGATTTGTCAAATTTTACCTATCTGTGTTTATTTAATTATATATAAATATTTTTTTTTGTTACGGAATAATTGTCAATACGTTCAGTCTGGTACTTTATACAAAGTTTTAGATTCATTATTGCAAGTATATTCATAATATCGATTTAACCGTGACTATCGTTTTCAACTATTTTGCACGACTCGCTCAGCGAAGCACGGCGAACTACAAATTTTTGAAATATTTTATGTGGTGATTTTCTATTTTTTTTTTCAATAGGTTCTTTTTCGCAGTGCACAAAACTCTAATAAATTTGCGAGCACTTCCCAGTTTCCATATAAGCTGAGTTCCCATGCGGGAAGTAGAAAATCTCAGTGACGTCATAGAGTTATAGTTTAAAGTGGCTAAGAAATCTGAAATAATACTAGCGTTGAACATCAAAAAAGACTATTATTTGTGAGTTTCAAACAGGATAACTCATTTACTAGACATATTTTTAGCATTATTTTTTTTATTTTACATAAATTTATTAAATTTTATTTCATCATCATCATCATCAACCTATATTAGTCCACTGCTGGACGTTGGTCTCAAAAGGACTGCTGGACGTAGGTATGTACCAAATTTTATTTGGTATTTATTATTAATTAGTGGTCACCCGCATTTTCAATCGCCCCGTTCCCGTTACGCTCCGTTTCGGGATGAAATGTATCCAATGTCCGTCTCCAGGTTCTATGCTACTTTTCTAACAATTCAAATCGGTCTAGTTTATCATGATAGATCTTGCAATATTTCGAATTCTCTCGACTATCGACTCTCTTCTGTTTTTGAACCAACTTCCAATCAAAAAGGAGGAGGTTCTCAATTCGGTTGTGTTTTTTTAAATATGTTTTTTAATGTGTGTAACTGCATGCCTCCTTCATTTGTTTATGAACCGATTTAGAAATTTTATTTTTTATTTGGAAGGTTATTTTTACGTCCAGATTGTCCCAAACAAATTTGATTAAAATTGGTTTAGCCGTTTGACAATGAAGTCGGTTTCTCAAGTTTTTTAAACTTATAATTATCTAAAGCTAGTACTAAACGAGTATGTAGCAAAACTAAAATTCTGACAGTTGGAATTTATAAGGCCATTTTGTAAATCCGTTCAATTTGCCAAAACATTTTTCATGGCTATTCGCTTAAAATACAGCTTTTATGTTTAGAATTGATGATAACACTAGTTATCGATACTATGTACACCAAGCGGATCTTTTGTAGCGGACTTATCCGCTCTGATAAAACAATGTGATAACTTTATCAAGATTATAAGACAATAAAAGTACTTACCCTAAAACCTTGTGCACATCTAAGCGTTCTGTATTTGACAGCGTTTCACTGATCGCCACTGCAGAACGCTTAGTTTGCAGGTTTGACAGGATAAATACTTACGCCAAAAAAATCTTTCATCTCACTGCACTGGTTCAAAAGAACTAGTGCAATGACAAGATGTACTTATAGAAAAAGTCATAAACATAGTTTTTGAGACGGAAAAAAATAACTTTTAATATATTTTTCGAATAAAATTAAACCAAAAAATCACCTTTGTAGGCCTACCAAACAACAAGCTCTGTTTGGCTCTGTTTCTTGTTCTGGTTTTGAGTCTGAAAGAGTGTTGACTAAATAAATCCTACTTCGAAACGTCACACATCCATATGCACTGGAGACTCAAAACCAGAGCCAGAGACAGAGCCAGACAGAGCTTGTGGTAGACCGACCATAGTCAAACAAAATGAAAAAATATTTATGTTAACAATTTGTTTTTCCTAAAACCACTGAGCGGCTAATTCTATAAAAAACACTATCCGCTACGTGTGCAATTGTTTAAGCTACAATTGTTGCAAAATGTAACGATATTATACAATATTCATTCTATTGCAATTCAAATTTTCATATGCGATTTCACACATCTGCGGTTCAATGCGAAAAGTTCCGAATACTACATCTCAACCAAATTCCAAATACCTGAAGCTTTTAGCACTAGTTCAGTTGTTCAAGACCTTTGTCCCCGGGGGGTGATTGCGTATCATTTGTTGCAATCAAATTTTTGTAGCAAATTCACAGTAGCAAAAAGGGCTTGTAGCAATTTTTTTTCTTAGGCCTTTGCTTAGCGCCCAAGCTGAGAGTTTAACTTTAAACACTCGAATAGAAAATCTACAAAAAACCTCAAAGATACCTGCTAAAACAAGGCTAAAACGGACGAGTTATGAGTAATGATATTGAGTCAATTTATGAATAACTCACAAACTGACTGACAACTGAGTGAGTCAGTGATTATTGAGTAGATCTTAGCCCCCCTTCCCACCGGTGTGTGATATCGCGCACGGAGGCGGATCAGCTCGCACGACACACCATGGGAACGGTCTCGTGCGCCGAGGTGCGCGGTAGCACAGGAGCCCTTTCTGTGTGCGTTGCCGTGCGTCGTCGTGCGCTGTGCGAGATAATCTGCAGAACCACGCAACGTAGGAAGGCAGCATAGTAGTAGGTGCATATTAGAGCTCTGTATGTGAGAGTGTATGGCTCGTCCGGGGAAGTACTCACCATGCCTATTTTTGCTGTGTTTCGGTTTGAAGTGTGTGGGTTCCGGTGAAATTACTGGCACGTCATCTGTAAGCCTCAAGGATGGACGCAGGGCATCATAATGCATTTTCAAATTAGAGAAAACGTGTGCTTAGTGTGCAGGTTTTGTCTTAACATCCAGTAGGGATCGATGATGCGATCCGTATTTTAATAATGGCTTACAAGCCATGCTGCGGCATTGGCGAGATTTTTGCATACTGCATGGAATCTCCAACATCGGAGATATTCAGGGACCCGCATTCTTGGAGTAAGGAGGAAATTAAGTAAAAAGCTTAGAGGATAATTATTATGGCTAAGACTGGTCTCTCAGTTCAGTTGGTAGTAGCTCTGCCTTCTGTGCTGTCGTGGGTTTGATCCCCACCGAAAAAAATTGTGTGGTTAACGCAGACGTTTGTTCTCTGCCTGGATGGCTAATATTGTATTTTAAGTATGCATTGACAAAAAATAATAATTAAGTAGTATATCAGCTATTTGGTTCCCATAGTACAAGCATTGCTTAGTTTGGGGCTAGATAATGTTGAGTGGATTGTCTAGATATTTGTTTTCTGTTTTTGTTTTTTATTATAATTGAAAATGGCGTTGCGTGGCTTTGCTGAGATGGGATTATTTAATCCACTGCTAAAAACACAGTGCTTTTGTACTCAAGTCTTTTTGCCTTTTTTTGTACCTGACTGCTCAGAAGAAAGAGATTTAGTCAATGAATGCTGGTTCTCTGCACTTTGCCGGTTTTGAACATTCTTCATACATCTGATCACACTAAACCGACTTTCTCAAAATTTATTGTGTTTAAACATTTTTATTTAGTTTGATCTATTTTGTTGATGCTTTGTTTTTTGTTTGGGGGAAATTTTGAGAGCAGAATTAAAAACCACTTCCTTTTATTTAATAATTAATTAGAATAAAATAAAAAGTTGGTGGCAAAAGCTTTCAGTAAGTAGTTTTCTTTATAACATTCGATTTTGCTTTAAAAATATACTTTCAAGTTGATTCTTCCTCCTCTCTGCAGAATAGATTTTTTTAAATGCAACTTTTTGATGTTAGTTGGTACCATCGCCTAAAACAAAACATTGCCTCATAGGTCACGCACTTCAGGAACGTGCCCTACGATGCATTGCCTTGCGTCCATTAACTTGAGGCCCACAGATGTTCAGCCTCACGTACCAGTAATATCACCGGCACCCACACCCTTCAAACTGAAACACAGCAATGCTGCGTCACGGCAGAAATAGGCATGGTTGTAGTACTACCCCAAATGAGCTCTTCACATTCTACAAACTACAAAGAGCATTACAATACTAGGTATAATAAACTTAGAAAACTTATTTATTTATTTAAGCAATAAAGAATAAAGGCTTGTAGAAAATGAAATCAAAAGGGAAATAAATGGTATTATACTCAGGATAATTCAATTATATAAGGTCTTATAGTTAATTTTCTAATTTTTGCTACTTGAAATAAATAGAGTTTGTGTGGTTACTTGGTAGAATGGATGTTAGACTTTAGCATTACATGAGTGATGTAAAAAAAAAACAGGAACACACGGCATTGAGAAAAAAACATGGAAATGATGTAGTTGATATAACTTGCATTTGAGAGTAAAATAAGTTGAAAGTGTTATAAGTTTATTATTCAGTGCACCTTTTTAAGTTTTCAAAAATGACATCAACCGAACGCTGTAAAATTGACAAATCCGTTCAATTTGTTTAGCTGGCTCATATTTTATGACTTGCACCAGCAGTTCACACATAGAACGGAATAGGAAATCCAATATTAATGTGCGCATGAATACTCCATGTCCGTTCTACGTTGAATTCGAATATAATTTACAAAAATATGTTAGAGCCAGTACGTTCGTTCCAAAGTTCATTTTTAGGAAGATCTTTCATTTAAAAAACGTAAAAAAACACATACCTATACCAAATTGGTATGACCTATGTACACACTATGCAAAATACCGACTACAATTCAGTTTAAATTACCTATTGACCAACTTTAAGGACTATTAGTTAACTCTTCTTCTTAATTAATGGTATCTGTCCATTTTGGATCAATTTTGCCAGTGTCAAAAGACAAATAAAATAGTTTTTATTCAAGTCAAGTAACGTGCCTGTCATAAGTTCAAAAGTGGTGACGCATTTAAAAAAGTATTGCAGCGCCGAAATCTCTTGAGATTTTGTTCTGTGGCCAACATAATCATAACACGAATTTTTTGATATAAAAATAGTTTATTTAAACTATTACACGGGTATTTATCGCGTATATTACCTTATTTTATTTATTTTCCCGACGTTTCGGCTATGTTGCAATAACCGTGGTCGGGGGCTGACTGAAGCATTGACATGAGTGCTACCGTCGTTGAAAAGTGGAGGCAGCATCACTAACTACCCTCACTTGATCTTCTTGAATAGTTTAAATATGTTTTATGATCGCGAAAGTTTAAGAGCGCATCGTGCGAAAATGAGTTTTTTTTTTTTTATTCATAACTAAATAACTAAGTGACATTTTAAAAATCGCAAAAGGACTAATTGTAGACTATACATTTGAGATTAATTCGAATTTAAGTGTGGTAAAAAAATATACTATTTAACATGACATTCTATTTAACGCTAATGAAAATCGTATGTCAGCGTTAAATAGAATGTCATGTTAAATAGTATATTTTTTTAACACACTTAAATTCGAATTAATCTCAAATGTATAGTCTACAATTAGTCCTTTGCGATTTTTAAAATGTCACTTAGTTATTTAGTTATGAATTTTTTTTTTAAATCTCAAATTTCGCACGATGCGCTCTTAAAAAGTATTATGAAAATAGTTATCCCACTTTTGAATTTTAATCTTCCAGCAATAACAGCTTAAATGCACATTTCATACAAAACGAGGCACCCGCGAAGTTTTCGGCATCTAAAATTGAATTTTCCGGCGTGACATTGTCTGGAGACAAGTGATAGTGCATACCAAATTGGACTTTATGCTCGTGATTTGAAGAGTAGAATTGACTTGAAGTTGAGTGGAACGTTTTAATCGGATTTCGTACAAAGAATTCTCCCAAGTATTTATAGTACGTCTGCTAGTTTTGTCATTGAAGCAATAAACAGGCTATATTTATTTATTTTCAAAAAACTTGGAAACATAGCTGAAAATCTATGCGCTACCTAAACAAAACGATCCATAAATTAATTTTTTTTTTAATGTGAAAAAGAGACAAACGAGCTTACGGCCCACCTGATGGTAAGCGGTCACTGTCATCCATAAACACCAACAACTCCAAGGGTGATGTCGTTGCGTTGTTTACCCTGGAGGAGTTTTCTATTGGAGGATATTTTTTTGGTTACCTCCAAAATTCATACCTGAAGTAAAATGAATACATTACGTAGAAAAGAGCCTTACTCATATAAGAAGAAGGAGAAGGGCGTACTTCTGACTCCTCCTTATAAATCTGGGGTTTTAGTGAGTAGCGGTAGTTCTCAAAACGGCCGATAGAGGCGCTTGAGGACCGTTTAGAAAATCAAACAAAAAATAAAGTAAAACTTGAGCATGGGCTTTGAAACTCCCTTGCTTGAACTTTTACTAATAATCTAAAGACGTGAAAACATTTTTTTGCTTACATTACTGATAGTTGCTGTTCTACCGTTACGACATTTTATTATTATTGTTTAGCGTTAGTAGAAAGGAATTTTAATTTTATTATGTACTACTTATTCATGTTGTTTCCAAACTTAATGGCATGAACCAAATATTTGCATCCCAGCTATGTGGAATGAGTGACACTTGTTCGTATTAATAATTTTTTTAAATGTTTCATGTTTATTACACTTTGTAAATAAATCATTACAATACGAATATGATTTTAAAAAATGAACGAAATTTTGTGTTAAAAACTGCAAACTAGGTATAAGCCGAGCGGAACGATCGTAAGTTATTTTTCTATACAAATTGCTCAAATGTACTTAAACATTTTCATGAGATATAAAAAGCCCATTATCCTAATGCTCTTTCATGTCGACAGTAATAGCTAAAGCATTACAGGTTTAATGCCTAGTTTTAGATGTTTTTTGAGTTTACAAGTGCTTAGACAAATTTCAAAAAAGCAGCCTACATTATATTATTTAAGATTATAAGATCAAGATTATTTATGCAATAGCTGGCAGACACGTCATGAGGAGGGATGAAAGTCATGTGACTAGGAGAGTAATGAGTATGGATGTGGATGGATATGTGAGCAGAGGTAGACCAAGGAAAACATGGATGGACTGTGTGAAAAATGACATGGATAGGAGAGGAGTGAATGCAGAGATGACGGCTGATAGAGGGAAATGGAGGAAGAAGACATGTTGTGCCGACCCCACATAAAGTGGGATAAGGGCAGGAAGAAGAAGAAGAAGCTGGCAGACACGTAGGCGTAGCCCCGTGGCAGGGTAAACCTAGGTTTAATTCTATTTTTGTGTGTGTTGGGGACCTAAACCTTATGAAGGAGGTTTAAACCTATTGTTGTGTGTGTTGGAGACCTGATGTAGAGCAGGCACCGTCGCCCATAGACACTTGCAACACCAGAAATGGTGCTGATGCGCTGCTGGCCTTATAAGAATAGATAAATATGCTATTTACGGCTTATACGTAGTATAAGGCTCTCTTAAAGTCTCCTGCCACTGTCACTAAAAACAAAACTTAAAACTGTCAACAAAAAGAGATAGCAACAGACTTAACGGCCCGCTAAGCTAAAATTACTGTTATAGAATTATTATGAATAAGAGCGTTAGTCTAAAAAAAATCAATCCGCATAACTTTCAAAGAAGCTAATACAAATTTAATAATGGCGTCAGATTTCCAGGAAATCACAAAATTATCAGAAAATTACTTCTATATTTTTAAGTAGATTGCGGATTCACAAGAATTTTACGCTCTTAAAAGGAACAAACAGCCAGTGAGAGAACTTTTTCGTTGAATTCATCATATTTTTGTTGTTTATAAAAACATATCATCTTATGAATATAAATCTTATGATTATAAAAGAAAAGTCGTGTTAGTAAATAATATGATCGTGGATGAAAATGTACGTGAAAAAAATTATATTTTATAGATGTATGTATTTCTCGAAATTAATGTGGATTATCAAAAATATTTTTATTTGAGGATAGCGTTACTTTGAGGTTGTAAAAACCACTTATAGTAAAAAATACACTCAAAAATTCGTATCGTAACAAAGCTACACATTGCAAGCCGGAAACGGTGATATCCGACAAATTGCAAGAAAACCGGCAAAATCCGGCAAATCGCAAGATACCCGGAGCTTTCCGGAAAATAACGAGATACCCCGAAGATATACAGAAAATTATCCTTACACCTAATTGAATCGCTCGGCCCCACATAAATCTCTTCGCCTTAATAAAGATATCCCAGTTTTAGAAGATTTGGAATATATTCAGTTTTATCTGGCGGGTAACAAACGACTGGATTAGGTACGTACCCGACATAGAATAGGGAGAAGATAGAACTTCCATGAACTTCATCATCGTTTTTTTAATAACATTATCTGGATACAAGTCATCTTTATTTTCAAACTAAAACTAGCGTCCAGCCATTTAAGGTAGCCAGACCCACTTGTAAGTTGCGATTAAAAGGAAACATAAGATTTTCTAAAACAAAAACAGCAAAATTTTTACTCACTATTACGGTACTCATGGGGTTCGACCGTCATCTTTTCAAAATCGGAATAGAAATCGATGCAAGCGAACACAAACGCACATAAAAGTGTGCGTTTGAGTTGGCCATGCTTGAAAGATGTGTTCTAGATTCAAACAACAACTGCTCTATAAGACATTTCTCCATTGGTTATTCTCTACGACAACTCCTATAGGTAGGGGTCTGATTTAGTAACCATTGGGTGACTTCGACTTTGCCCGTTGTTTTTGGGAGATGATATTTCACCGCGACTCGTAGATTTGAGGATCCATTGGAAATTCATAGCATGAGATAAAAAGCTCTTTGGGGAATAACGAGAACCTTTTTACAAGTACTCAAAAATAAGCTAAGGGTCACTATTTGGAGTAGTACTTTTTGTTGTCGTGTCACTTGTTTTTTCGATCTAGTGTGATGAAAAGATTTTAAGAGGCCGGCGGAGGGTGAATTTTCATACAAAAGTAATACCAAAATGATTACTAGTTCAGGCAGATTTTCACTATATTATTGTAATAACTGATTCGTATAGTATTTATTTAGGTTCTTGAATAGTTTTCATTTTAAATTACTTACCTCAAATGAAATAAACACCAATCGCATTTTACACATTTTTTTCATTGCAAAATGTGATTGGCGTTAATTTCATTTGAGGTAAGTAATTTAAAATAAAAACTATTCAGAAACCTAGATAAATACTATACAAATACAATGATTACAATAATATAGTGAAAATCGGCTTAAATTAGAAATCATTTTGGTATTGCGTTTGTATGAAAATTCATCCTCCGCGGGCCCCTTAAGTGTTTTTTTTTATGCCATAGCTGGCAGACGAGCAGACGGGCCATCTGATGGAGAGCAGTCACTGTCACCCATAGACACCTGCAACACCAGAGGTGGTGCTGATGCGCTGCCGGCCTTTTAAATACAGATAGACCCGCCCTTTGAAGGACCCCATGTCGAAGCTCTGAGGGAAAACAGCAGAACAAAAAAAAATAAAAAGGGAAGCGTGGCTTAAAGATGTTCCTTACGTGAACTTGACTCATGTGGTCGAACTTTTTGTACAGAATAATACTAAAGTAGAGCAGTATTTTCATTTGCTGATCCTAACCACATTAATATGAGTAAATTCAAAATGTAATTTGATTTTATTAGACGTACTTTCTTACTACGCCTTCTAAACATGCTGACTCGCCTCATAGCTCAATTGGTAGTAGCTCTGCCTTCTGAGCCGTAGGTCGTGGGTTCGATCCCCACCGAGAACAAATATTTGCGTGGTGTCGCAGGTGTTTGTTCTCTCTCTGGGTGTTATATTGTATTCTGAGTATGTATTTATAAAAAAAATTACATAAGTATTATATATTAGCTATCTGGTTCCCATAGTACAAGCTCTGCTTAGTTTGGGGCTAGATAGTGTTGTGTGGATTGTCTATAATATTTATTAATATATATTTATACTAAAATATTTTTGAGTTGGTACTTTTTAAGATCTAGGACCAAGCCTAGGAATCAAAGACGAAAGGCTGTTTTCATCTTCTTTCCGTGTTTTGGAGTTATAAAAGCTGTTGGTCCCTGTAGGAGCCCGATAAGCCATGACAGAGGCCTATAAAATCCGTCATCATTTTTAGGGTATCGATTTCCGTCACGGAACCCGTATAGCTTCCTTGTGTCCATTTTTATGTCGTTTTATCTATAGTCACAAACTGTAAGAATCTTCAAGGTAAAATAAAAGTAAAAAATTAAGTAGTAGGTACAGTAGTAGTAGAGCTCTTTGTCCGGGGAAATACTACCATCATACCTATTTCTGCCTTGAAGTAGCATTGCTGTGTTTCGGTTTGAAGGGTGTGGGTGAAATTACTGGCACGTGAGCCTGAACATCTGTATTCCTCAAGTTGATGAACGCAGGGCATCGTAGGGCATGTTCTTGATGTGCGTGACCTACGAGGCAATGCTATACGCGATGGTTACCACTTTACATCAGGTGGGTCATGTGCTTATTCTATCAGCTAGTTATATCAAATCCTAATCAGATCATATTCGAGTGTGTTTGGATCAAATTATGCAGCGAACGAAATTACTAGCCCCGAGTCCCGGTGTTGCCCGGATATTCCAGAATGCTAAAGAACATTCAAGAACGTTTAGCATTTTATTCTTATCAAAATTGAGATTTTTTAGAAAAGTCCTTACGTAATAGAAAAGGATAGACATAGAAAAGTCCCTAGTCGTGTTAGAAAAGGATAGACAATGATACAATTCGGTGGCAGTTGGTACTAAAATAGTACCATCTGCCCCCATTTTTAAAACGTGGGGGTGAATGGACATAGGTAGTGTCATCTGCCGCCACTTTTCAAATGCGGGGGCGAAAAGTGGCGGCAGATGAAACTAATCCATCGATTTTGCAACATTTGCCATTGATGCTGTTCCTATTAGTCGTAGCGTGATGTTATATAGATAGATAAATAGATTAATACTTGATTGTACACAAAAGAATACATTTAAAAGAACCATTACAAATAAAGGCACAATGGGCGGCTTTATCGCTAAGAGCGATCTCTTCCAGACAACCTTTGGATGGAGAGGATTTACAAAATTGAGTATAACGGCGGTGTACAGAAGTAAAACCTGATGTAGGTACCTAAAATTTTAACTACCTATAGTTCCTCAATAAATGGACTATAGAACACAAAAAAAAAATAGTTCGGAACAGCAGTTGCCCAGATTAGCGCGTCCAACCAAACAAACTCTTCAGCTTTATAATATTAGTTTAGTCTTAAATCCAGCTTTAATAAAGCGACATAAATTCTCCCTAACTCTACACTAGATAGACATAGTACACAATTTGACCTGGTATTTGTCTTGTTAACAGCGCCGTTTGAAGTTACGATACAATAAAGGTGTCTGACGGAGTTAGGTACAAGCTAGAATTACTTCTAAAAGTCTGGGGCTTTAGTCCTCTGAGGGGAAAATTATAATGTTTGGTACCTAATACACTACAACTAGGCTAACTAGGCTTAACTAGGTATTCATATAAAAAAATACATCATACATGCTCAGTAAGTAGGATTTACTGCTGTGCAAAGAGGCTGTGTAAATAAGCATCTTTACTTTCACTCTTTTGCCACTCAATGCAGTGTAAGTGCGTTCTATTTTCAAATCAATTTGCCGTCACACTTTCTTTGATAAGATCAAAAGATTATCAAGCTATAGAAAACTTCTTGGTGAAACAATCTCTTGTCCCTTAGAAGTTTAGAAAACTTTTTACGGAAAAGTCGTTATTTTTTTACATCATAGATGCTCAAAGAGGTAAATGCGTTCCTTTTTCAAATCACTTTACCGTCACACTATACTTGATAATAATATGCCATTAGTTCATTACAAAATCAAGCTTTGCAAAACTCCTTGCATATAAATGTGAAAACTTTTTTCTGCAAAGTTGTTTTTTTTGTTTTCACTTCTGTTGGCACTCCCACAGGGTCAAAGTTTTTTTTTCAAGGTTTTTATCATCATGTTGGTTTCTTTTCTTGCTGTTTCTAGCAACTTTTCGTTTCCACAGCTTAGAAAAAATATAATGTGTTCCATTTCATCGCAGCGCGCGTCTAAAATAAAAGAAAGAGTTTACCTCAAAGTTTGGGTTCGACTCCATTTACAGGCCTGCAACCGCATTGCGTGGTTACAATTACTAATTTTATATATTTAGTAAAGGAATTATCATTGCATGGCTGTATGAAAATTCCATGGCTTGCTAATACTACTATGTTAGGAAACCAGTTAGGTAAGTATTTATAATATTCCAACTCGTGGTCAAAACGTGGTATTGTTTTTTGAATCAACTATTGTCATGGTCTTGCGAGAGGCTCGTGAACTAGTTGTAGGGGCCCTGCCTTCCGATCCTAAGGTTGTGGGTTCAGTCCAATGAATTTTTCTGTAAAGAACAAATGGACAGGAATTTCCAGTGCATCGATTTCCCATGTGCACTTTACCAGTACTCTCAAACGGTGAAAAAAAACATCGTGAGGAAACCGACATGTCGTAATAAAGAAACAAAAAAAAACCTTTCACCACGCTTGGTTTGAAATAACCAGCGTCACGATAAGAAGAAAATGGGTTTGCGTAAGTTCATCGGATGGTTGACGCACTTGTACTTTGGCACTAGATAATGGTTAGTGATGTTCTTTGATCATTATTTGATTTACATCTAGATCTATTTTTTTTTACTAACACGAGTTAGAAAATTACGAAGCACGGATCCATACGGATACAAACAGTTGAAGCCAAAAAGTTTTAACATCTCCGGTGACGTCAAACCGAAAATCTGAGTAAAACGAAAAATGCAACTGCATAAAATAACTGTGCAATTTCCTTAAGCCCCTCTCGGACGTTGCATAAAACATTTTCGGCACTCGGCCACAAATGCGCACCAATATGGCGTCTCTAGGTACATAACATTCTAATGCAGATGGTTGGGGTTATTGGGAGAAACGATATTATTTATTTAAAAAAAAAGAAAATTCTTTATTGCACACCTTAAAACTAACAATGGTAAAACAAGTAACAATAATTTAAAAACATACTAATGTACAATGGACGGTCTTATCGCTGAAAAGCGATCTCTTCCAGATAACCTTTTTTTATTACTACTTCTACTAGCCCGTAGTGTCCCACTGTTGGGCAAAGGCCTCCCCCCATTTTCACCAGTCACTACGATCTTCTGCCTTAAGTTGCCAGTCCTGCTCATAAGCAACCAGCTCGTCTCTCTATCTCACCCCACCATATTTATGAAACCACCTGTCTATTTTGCTGGGGAATCACAATCTTGAACTTGCAAATTTGTTCTACAAAAACAAGTAACGTGAAGCATTATATCCAACTATCGATAAAGTCAGGCTATAGAAACAATCATGCTGAGATTCATCGCTTCAAACAGATTAAAATTTCTTGTGATTTAAATTTAGATTCTGACTTTGCTGTGGATCAATAATAATAATGCTTACTGAATAACTGCGCTTAAAATAAATATTATTGACACAAATTGAATTAATTGAATTGACTGGCCTCTAGCTCAGTTGTTAGTAGCTCTGCCTTCTGCGCCGTAGGTCGTGGGTTCGATCCCCACCGAGAACAAATATTTGTGTGGTGAACATAAATGTTCGTTCTCTGTCTGGGTGTTATATTGTATTCTAAGTATGTATTTACAAAAAAAAAATGTATTCATGTATTATATCAGCTATCTGGTTTCCATATTACAAGCTCTGCTTAGTTTGGGGCTGGGTAGTGTTGTGTGAATTGTCCACAATATTTATTTATTTTATTTATTTTAATTATATAATGCAACAAAATCAAATATCTGAAAGAAAGAAATTAGATTTATTTTGGACACACAACACGCATAATCATTTGCCTTCAATTCTAAAAACAATCAGCTTTGCTTGTGCTAAAATCTTCTGAATATATAATTAGAGTTAGTAGAGACATTCCATAACGTTTTAATATCGTTCATACTAAGTTCAATACCGTTTTAATACCGTTCCACAACATCAACTACACCAGGTGGTAGCAGATTCTGCTCTCATTCAAATAAAACACTTTTCAACGTGAAATGTTCGTGAAAAGTTACCCGTGAGAGCCTGCTGGAAAGAGACGCATGCATGTTTAAACACGCGTTAGAAAGAGACAGACGGAGAGCTTCGTTAATGAGTACATAGATGTACTAAAGGTTTCTTGTTTCCACAGCATTTGGTTTCCAGCACAAGTTTTAATCTCTTCTCTTTGTGATAATGTGACAGAGGAAGCTAATGGCCCACCTGATGTTAAACTGTCATCACTTCCTATGACAATTGCATTAACCCAAAGACAATAAATAAGTTGCAAATGCAAGATCATAAAGTATTTTCACCCCAAATCATCAATCACTGTCAAACTTCAACAAAACACCAAAGAGTAAGAAAACTACGACATCAATAAATTATGCAAGTAAACAAAACTATATAAGGACGCTTTAACTTTCAGCCAACTTCGCAAAAGGTTCTCAATTCAGCAAAATAAATCTACAAGCCTACACTAATTTTATAATTTAGGTATTTTGTCTGGTAGATTTCTTTCTATAATCGCACCAAATCTATTAAGGCCTGCGCACATCTAAGCGATGGCGATGACAATCAGCTGAAACGCTGTCATATTTGACAGCGTTTAATACCATCGTGATCACAAGCCTTTAGAAATGGTGATAAAACAAATAATAGAGTCGTAGAATCATTTATTAAAATCGAGTAAAAAGTCTTAAAAATTATGCCGCGTTACCATTTTAGTATCTTAGACAATAATAAAACATCTTGTCTCCTGCAAAAAAATAGCAAACTCACGTAAACTAGATGATAGAAACGCAAAAAATAGGCAAAAAAAAGCGGGATTTTTTGAAAAGAATCTAAAGTCCAATATCTCAAAACCTATTCAAGGATCTAGGTCGACTTAACCTGTAACCCTCTATATGGCCTGCCAGCTGCCACTTCAAATAACTCTAAGAGGCCAACATGGCCTGCCTGTTACCATTTCATTTCTAAAAGCTAGACAACATTCTCAGTAAAATCTGTTCCTTCAAGCAGTAAGTTTCTTTTCTTTCTTTCTTTATTTTCTTTCTTTCTAGTAATAACTGTCGTAGACATAAAAAATGTTCTAATGTCGGCCATGTTGCCTTAGCTTTGCACATCAAATTATACAATAGAAGTCCCCTGAGATCCTTGGGGAACCACACGCTTCCACGTCGGCTTACACAAGGATACGATTATACTGGAAATGACTTGGAATTGAGGGTATTTTTCAATTTTAACGAAACGTTCTTACGTGCTCTATTTGGCTCTGTCACTGGTTCTGGTTTTGAGTCTGTGTGAGTGCTCACCAGAGCATTATACTGTGTGTGTGAAGTTTTGACGTAGAGCAGAACCAGAGACAGAGCCAGACAGAGCTCATGGTAGGCCTACTGTTTTTCCTAACAATTTATAATGCGTCAATATACGAGAACATTATATTAATCTTCAAAGTGCCTTAAATCCCTTCACAGCACTTAGTTCGATAAAAGCACGAAGTGGAACGATAAGAAGACTATATAAATTTTATAAATATAAAAGAAGGTTTTGTTAGCTCACTATTTTTAACTCAAGAACGGCTAAACAGATTTAACTGAAAATTGGTGGGGAGGTATCTTAGAACAGACAGTAAAAAAATACTTTTAATTCTGAATAAGTAACGAGAACGGGCGATCAAAGCCGCGGTGGGCGCTAGTTATATATAAATTTCATCAAAACTGGTTCAAAAGTTTGGTTATAGACAAATACATTTATTTATTTACTTCTTATGCACACATAAGCCAGTAAAAACAAAGACACTAAGGCCCGTATTCCGAAACAGCGCTTGAGTCTGAGTCGAGCCTCAAGCATAGATTTTGTGACAGTTCTCCATTGAAAAGTGTCAAAAATCTGTGCTTGAGGCTCGACTCAGACCTAAGCACTGTTTCAGAATACGGGCCTAAAAGACTATAGATACAAACAATACATCGATACTGGAGAAGTGCGTCGTGTTTCTTAGTTCGTTATGAAGTCAGTTTTTATTTTATTTAAGTTTGTGTCTGTGTTTTGTTTCAACGCATGTCACATCTAGTGTTACAGCACATCAATGGTAGAACATAGTAATGTCCTCAGCAGTACCAATAGATCACCAGTCCAGTGACAAATAAAGATGGATAAAGCAATATTGGCGAGTCGGTTCTTGTTTACGTTTTTTGTCGTTGCTACCTCGTGCCGGTAGCACCAGTTTTGCTAGCGAAAAATTTCGGCAAATTTTAATCATCCGCACTTGATGTGTGGGCAGGTTTTTCCGCAAGTAGGCCGCTGGCGGGCTTTTTTGAACCCATGCGTGTGTTATCTATGAATAGGTCTTCAAAAATGATGTTGAGGTTTATAATATCGTATTTTTCTAAACTAGTTTGCGCGAGAGACACTTCCAAAGTGGTAAAATGTGCCCCCCCCTCCCTATAACTTCTAAAATAAGAGAATGATAAATCTAAAAAAAATATGTGATGTACATTACTACGCAAACTTCCAACGATATTTCGTTTGAACGAGATCTAGTTAGTAGTTTTTTTTTATACGTCATAAATCGTAAACTGCAATTTACCTTGCGACGAACTACAAGAACTTTTATAATGTTACTTGTTGCTACGGAACTCTTTTTTAGGGTTCCGTAGCCAAATGGCAAAAACGGAACCCTTGTAACGTAACAGTCCCAGAGGGGGACTGCACGCACAAGTTATTTAAGAATAAAAAAAGACCTTACGGTTTGAGGGAAAGATTTTTAAAAAAGCTTACAAATTTAATAAAGAAAAAGGGATAAAAAAATGATGATAATGAAGATGAGTCACTCCTACGATGGTTTCAAGGATGCGTCTGGATTTCCAAGGTGCACTGGCGTGCAGCGTGCGGCTGGCGAAGTGAAGGCGTGAAGGCTGACAGGTAGGCAGGCAGGCAGGCAGGCAGGCAGACAGGCAGGAAGGCAAGCAAGCAGACAGGCAGACTTATCTGGCAGGCAAAGCAGTGAAGAACCAAGGTGTGGATCTGAAGAGAACAGAACACTTAGTATGGAGCTGGCTTGAGGTGAAGCCTGCTCTAGCGTCGGAACGGAGTAGATAGCGGTTCAGAATCTCCGTAGCACAGTCAGATTTGTAGGCAGTCGTTAGTGACCGCAACCAAGGACGAAGGTACTAGATTCCCTTCTTAAGTACTTTCAATCTGACGTTTTAAGTAGGCGCGGGCGTGCTGCGCGCAGCTGGCGGCAGCGCCAGTGGCCGCGCTCGCCGCCCAGCCTCTATTCGAGATCCGTCTTGTTCCGCTCCCGTGGTTCAACTGACCCTCCCGAATCCCAAAGCACTTCAAGCTTCGAATCTAGTTCCAAATTTAATTTTATTTAGTTTCGTAGTCAACGTCCAGCATCTTTCACAGAAGTTCTTCTATGTTTTAAAGACCAACCTCATTTTGATGGCATTTAAAAATGAAATATAAAAGACATATTTTGGTTTGTTTTGACAATCAGTGTCAACAAATGTGATTAGGATCCGATGGCGCAGTGGTCAGCGCAGCCCCGTACCGAGGGGAAGGTCGCGGGTTCAAATCCCGCTCGGCTCTTAACTTTTGGGACATTATAAAAATCTTTGTGATTTCCTTAAGTGTAGTAAACACTATAATATCAATAAACAATTATGAAAAACGCAAGGCGACATCTCTCGTCGATTCAACTGAATGCAACTTCGGTTATCGAGCAGGTTAATTGACTATAACGTCAAAACTGTAGATGGAGCCACGGTCGCGTTAGTGCCGAACAGTCCCTAAGAGTTATTCGCCGAGTGTGATTAGGATCCGATGGCGCAGTGGTCAGCGCAGCCCCGTACCGAGGGGAAGGTCGCGGGTTCAAATCCCGCTCGGCTCTTAACTTTTGGGACATTATAAAAATCTTTGTGATTTCCTTAAGTGTAGTAAACACTATAATATCAATAAACAATTATGAAAAACGCAAGGCGACATCTCTCGTCGATTCAACTGAATGCAACTTCGGTTATCGAGCAGGTTAATTGACTATAACGTCAAAACTGTAGATGGAGCCACGGTCGCGTTAGTGCCGAACAGTCCCTAAGAGTTATTCGCCGAGTGTGATTAGGATCCGATGGCGCAGTGGTCAGCGCAGCCCCGTACCGAGGGGAAGGTCGCGGGTTCAAATCCCGCTCGGCTCTTAACTTTTGGGACATTATAAAAATCTTTGTGATTTCCTTAAGTGTAGTAAACACTATAATATCAATAAACAATTATGAAAAACGCAAGGCGACATCTCTCGTCGATTCAACTGAATGCAACTTCGGTTATCGAGCAGGTTAATTGACTATAACGTCAAAACTGTAGATGGAGCCACGGTCGCGTTAGTGCCGAACAGTCCCTAAGAGTTATTCGCCGAGTGTGATTAGGATCCGATGGCGCAGTGGTCAGCGCAGCCCCGTACCGAGGGGAAGGTCGCGGGTTCAAATCCCGCTCGGCTCTTAACTTTTGGGACATTATAAAAATCTTTGTGATTTCCTTAAGTGTAGTAAACACTATAATATCAATAAACAAGTGTCAACAAAGTTGTGAAAATACTAACATTTATAAAGGAATCTTATAAAAGCTATTAATTTAGATATGGGATCAAGTATACCTCCAGGATCAGAAAATTCTGCTCTTTCGAATAGTGTAATAAAGTGTTCAAGTGGAAATTTAGAAGTTTTTAACCAAAAGAGAGAAAAGGCTGGCCCCAGAGGCCAAAAGATGCAATTTAGAGTTCCCTACCAGCACAAGAGGAACAGAATCCTCCTTCCTAAAGGCATTTACATTGAAATATTAAGCAATATGTGAGTATTTACAGTGAGACAGTCAGCGTCATAAGATATAAACACTACACCCTTTTAGATTCGTAATGTCTGTCTGTCTGTCTGTCTGTCTGTCTGTCTGTCTGTCCGACCGTGTCACAGCCATTTTTCTCCGAAACCGTAAGAGCTACACTGATGAAACTTGGCGAGTAGATGTATTCTGTAAACCGCATTAAGATTTTTACACAAAAATAGAAAAAAAACTATAAATTTTGGGGGTCCCCATACTTCAAACTGAAACTCAAAAAAAAAATTTTCATCGAACCCATACGTGTAGGGTATTTACAAGGTAAAGTATGTAGATTCATGGGTATTTATGAATAGGTCTTCAAAAATGATGTTGAGGTTTCTAATATAGTTTTT
The DNA here is from genome assembly GCA_947578465.1 of Thera obeliscata. Taxonomy (NCBI): domain Eukaryota; kingdom Metazoa; phylum Arthropoda; class Insecta; order Lepidoptera; family Geometridae; genus Thera; species Thera obeliscata. The sequence goes on from OX387913.1 coordinate 1,538,242, forward strand.
TTCTAAACTGAATAGTTTGCGCGAGAGACACTTCCAAAGTTGAAAAAAGTTGGTCCCCCCCCCTCTAACTTCTAAAATAAGGGAATGATAAAACTAAAAAAAACATATGTTGTACCTTACTATGCAAACTTTCAACGATATTTGGTTTGAACGAGATCTAGTCAGTAGTTTTTTTATTATACGTCATAAATCGTAAACCGCAATTTACCTTTCGACGAACTACAAGGACCTTTATATTATGTTACTTGATGCTACGGAACCCTTCATGGGCGAGTCCGACTCGCACTTGGCTGCTTTTTTTTTTAATGTCTTTCACAGGCATTAAAAAAAGAGTTTTTCCAACAGTATCTTTTATTTTTTTAGCAAACATACCCATGGAACTGATCAGGGGGTAATAAATGCGGAGTTGTTTTCATACTATGTAGACAACGATGCGATAACGCTAGAAACAAGTGCTAAGACGTCGTTTGCTGAGATGAGCCGTGTATAGAATATTCATGAATGCATATTGTTTGTGACATTGCCTCAAACCGACCGGTTTTTTCATGTTAACATTTCATCACTCTGCTGTACTTATTTAGAAGAAAAACAGTGTTTCTCGGGGAGTGCCTACAGAAAAGGAAACAAAAAACCAACATCATGGCCAAACTCCTGAACTGATTTAGATGAAATTTCTATGGGACTAAACTCATGCGTTTTTCAAATAGGCTCATAAATTACGAAGTTATGCGTTAACAAACATTTAAAGAAAACGTCCTCCTGTTTTATTAGAAGTCGGTTAAAAACAAACCTCAAAGAACAATGGCACATAGGAAGAATGTGATAAATAATAAAACTTTGGAAAAAGTACATAAGCGACCTGATGTTAAGAGGTTACTCTATCTGAAACAACCACTACCAAAAACCTGCCTTATTAATAATAGACACACTCACTCTAGGACTTAGTATATTTCTCAAACAGCTTTATTCTAATAAATATTTTTGAATACAGTTAACGTTAATCTAGAAAGTCTAAGCGTCTCATCTATTGAAAAGGCTTTATTAATTTAAAACGTTCCTCAGACATGATTTTATTCAATTGAAATAATTCAATTTTCAAGGTGTCTTCAAAATTTGAACATTGAATAACAAAATTTCAAAACTCGTAGCTACTTCGTAGCACTGCTACGAAGTTCGTAGACACCGTAGAAGTTTAAAAAGCATTTAATTTTGTAAAATAAATTATTAATTCAGCATCTAAAACAATTATCTACTGCGTAAGACTACAAAGTAAACGCTATATAAAGAAATTTAGAAAATACTTGTTTTTAAGCAATATTTCATTACAATTTTATTAAAGGCCACGACTGGTCTCAGCTCAGTTGGGACGAACGGGAATAATTCCCGTTCGTTTGTTCGTTCTCGCTGTGAATTTTTAATAAATTTGAACTGCCGCTGGTCGTATTAAGAAAATGTGGGATCAAACAGGAATAGCCCCGTACATGAACGATGACATGAGGTTACTAGCTTATCAAAGTGTAACTAGGATTAAAACTGCCCCAACTAACGCCAATTCATCTAGATAACGTAGCCAACCATGATTAAACAAGTCTAAGCTCTAAACTGGTTGAAAATTCACATAACCCAGTAAGGTCGCGAGAATGCTGCATAAATCCATGGATCTACGGCGGGATATAACCAAGTTGGCCGGTCTCCCAAACCAGGCTGACTCCGCAAGTTCCGACTAGGGTTGGGACTGGTTAGATACTTATCGATTAATGAATCATAAGCTTAATGAAAATAAAGTAATTATAACTTACATTACCACTTACACTGGCTTCTCAGCTCAGTTGGTTGCAGCTCTGCCTTCTGCGCCGTAGGTCGTGGGTTTGATCCCCACCGAGAACAACTGTTGTTGTTCTCTGATATTTGTTCTCTGTCAGTGCGGGAGGGGAATTCGACCGGAGAGCCAATCGGCGCTACGCACGCCCACCCTTCATCCCGCTAACCCCCCTCAGGTACCATATTTTTGACGTGACAACGTCTTATAATTTGATGGAGCCGGCTGTACGCACGAAAAAACATGACTCGTGCGGCGATACCTCGCTCTGAGGCGTTCCATTTAAGGCTTGAAGTACAAGCGAGAGCGCGGAACGAGCGACAAAGAGACACAATCGGCCTCGGCGTTCGGCAGCGTTCGACATCTCTCTCCTACTTGAGTGAGCGATGCGTCCGCGTGGACAGCTGTATGACGTTGTCACGTTCAACTATCGTCAGTAAACCGACTTTACAGACAACCGATTTTTTAAGATTCTACGACACGCCGGTTTCCTCACAATGTTTTCCTTCACCGTTTTGAGAGTACTGGTATAGTGCACATAAATTTTTAAACTCATTGATACACGACTGGATTTGTACCCACAACCTTCGGATTGGAAGGCGGGGCCGCAACCACTAGACCGCCAGTGTTCTTTAAGTAAGTAGATAGAATAAGTAAGAAGATAAATAGGTTCAGATTTTTGTAAATCTATCGATAACAGATTAAACTTTATGTCATCCCTAGCTGTTCAATTCCTCAGGTGACGACGAACACGACGGTATTTCTATATTACGGCTTGCTCCGGGATTCCATCGCTTATTTTGTACGAAAAATATGAAATATTTTATTATTGACGACAAACAGGTCTTTTCCAATTCATAAACGAATAAAGATCAGCGTCTACTAAAGCGTTGATTGCTATATAACCCTTATGTATGAAAAAACCATTGCAAAACCAGACTAGGGATTAGAAAAAATACCTACATAAAAAATGAATTTATTTTTTAACCAACTTCAAATTTAACAAAAGAGTAGGTTCTCAATTTGGTTGTATTTTTATAACTTTGCAACTTATAAATTGTATTAAAAAAAATATTACTTCTAAATAGTAATACTTCCAGATTGATCCCATAGAAATTTCATCAAAATCGGTCAGCAGTTTGGCTATGAAGTCGGTTTCTTAGGCAAAACACAGAGTAGTTCTTCTTATTCATTTTGTTTTAAGAATAAAAGTACCGTAACCCATTTTGCTAAAAGCTTACAACCGTTACATAGACTTGTAATAACTGACAAATTTTATAAGTCAGAAGACATTGGAGAAATAAAGATCAACGTCCACTTGAGCACATTTGACAATGTATTGTATTAAAATGGCGATGGCGATCAGTTTCAGCATAGAGTTTTGCATAAATCCGCACTCGTTGTTCGAACTTTGACAGCGATACACCATTCGCCATAGCAGGTGATCTAGATGTGCGCAAAGCTTAAGTGAAAATTACCCAGGTGGTCAGCCTCTTAATAGTTATTTATTATACGGAAGTGCATGTTTTTAAACACGTGCTCAATTGTGTTGATGACCAAGCAAGAGAAGGATTCTAAAATTTAAAAAAAATAGATAATAATCATAAATTAGAGTCTTGAGCGTTAGCGAGGGAAGCTCGAGGTGAAAAATATTTGCACTCAGCGAGGAAATTACTAAATGCAAAAAAGAAAATAAAGCGCGTAAAGCAAATTAAAAAATGTAATACAACAAAAAGGTCCCGAGTCTTCAGTTTTTAACAAATAACAAAGGTTGCACTATAAATTCGGACCTCTGGAGGTAGAAGTAAATAGGTTTGGTGATGTTTTTGATTCACAAACTTAGTGCACACGATGTTCTAAATTCAATTTACTTTATGGCGGATCGGTATCTGGCGCAGCGCATTAGCATTGCTTTTCAGCGTGGCAATGCCCAGCAGAGGCGTATTTAAAGATTTGGCGCCCCGGGCCTAAAAGATATGCCGCCCCATAAATTTTCGGAAAAAAAGTTTTTTTTTACGTACCTACTACCTAAATAGGTTCGCGTTTGAGCACACCCTGCCAGTATTTTATATTTTATTTATAAAATATAAAATGCAGGGCCTTGATGTGGGCTGATAATGATGGTGATGAATGGAAAACAAAAAACAGGTTATAACAATAAAATAAACACTATTCATTATAATAGTACCTGGGCGACCGAGCCCTGCTCAAGTGCTCATAGGAGAAAAGCGAGAAAACGAATTTTGAAATGTCATATTCTATACAATAATAGAAAAAAACAATAGTACAAGATAATAAAAAACGATTAAAAAGAACAAAAAAAAAACAAACAAGTGCTTTAACCATTAGTTAGATTTTTCAGACAGCAGCGGTGGTGGTAACATGCGAACTATTATTGCAAGGACAAAATTACATATTTTTGCGTGAAAAAAATATTCTTACAAATTAGACCAAGGTGCTTACTCAGCAGTGGGTGAAGTCGGGCTGTAGATGATGATGATGTAAAGTAAAAAAAGGCACACGAATCTGAACGAGGGGCGGCTTGCGCTGCCCCTCGCAGCCTGCCGCCCCGGGCCATGGCCCTCTTGGCCTAAGGGTAAATACGCCCCTGGCAATGCCGCCAGCGTCTTGGGGACTCTTCCGTCTGACACTAATTTGGATCAGTTGAGCTATCTCTCGATCCTTTGTAACGGTCTGCAGATATCTGCTTCTTGTACATTTTGTAAATATTTGTTTAATTGTAAGTTTCTTTGCGTAAATAAATGTATTTACTTTATATTCTAGTCTAGCAGACAAAAAAGCTTTTGCACTCAGTTATGGAAGAGAAAAAAGACTGTTTCCGAGGTGGGAGGATGAAAAGGTTTTTTAACCTATGATGACCTCAGAGACCTCATAAGTCGTTTAACAAACAATATTCATATAAAAAATGGAATTCGCCCCTCGAATTGAGTTCGAGAACTATTCGAAATCCCTATACATTTATTCATGAATAGCTTCGATTGGTACTATTGTCATCCTAAAACCTGCAACTTTGCATTTGCATTACCACTAACCTTATCCAAATAGATATAGAACTCAAAATCATCTGACTTAAAATTTTGAAACTTTGTCAAAACTAAAGAAGTTAGGAATCAGTTTGCGGACGGTATAACTCTTATTGCAATGCTATAGGGTTTAATATCGTAAGTGGAATGGTTTACCGGTTTTCAGGTAATAAAAATGTAGTTTAGGATTTTTAGTGGGTTTTTGGATTCAAACGGTAAATTTAAGGTTAAAAGAGATTGTTCACTTCATCACGAGTTATTGGACAAAAACGAGTTTCCACGCGTGTTGAGAGTTTAAATCTACGAAAAAATGCCTATTTCGTTTGTATGATTTGAAAATTCGTTCTAAATCATTATTGATATTTGGAATTATATTTTTTGGCTGATAATTCACTCGGCCAGTCCTCTCGTATAAGCCTTGCACATTTTTTTTTATAAAGAAAGAAGTAAATAGAATCTACATTTATTTTACTTACATAGGTGTAGACGTTCACAACAGACAACGACACTATGGTTAAGAAAATGTTAATTAGCATTGAGTTCGCATAAATAATGTACTATTTTGTGTGCAATAAAGTATTTTCTAATTTAATCTAATAACGGTAGACTACTACGGTAGATAGGTGGCTTCATAACTCATTTGCGACGCGTACAACTGTGTGTTTATGTTTATTAATTTATTCCTAGACTCACAGTTACAATATTGAATTATCTTACGCTATTGGCTCATGGTGTTAGTAACAAAAACAGATATTGTAAGTAACTTATGACTGGGACTGGCCTCTCAACTTATTTAAGTATTACATCAGCTATCTGGTTCCCATAGTACAAGCTCTGCTTAGTTTGGGGCTAGATAGTATTGTGAGGGTTTTCAATAATATTTATTTATTTATTATAACTAGTAACAATTTAGTCCTCTGGATTAGTATCCCTAATGAAGAAAATTTGGTTTTCAGAGATTTTCAGGCTTTTTATGAATCATCTCACCCGTCTTCTGGTTTAATTTAGATATAACAGGTACTCTCAATTTACGTTCAATTCCGTCATAAAACGTTGGTAATTCCATCATTAAACGTAATGTTTACTTAAGCCCAGCCATCAGCCGAGCTCAGCGCCAACAAACATTAAAAACTTAAACTGGAAAAGTTTATGCTGCTCGTGAATTGTTGATTTTCCTATACATACGGGATATTGAGTTTATCACCGAATGTTACCATGCATAAATCTCAAGGAGGATGACATTTTTGGAGCATAATATATTTTTCATCCCACCAGCTCTGAAAGTGTGGTTTTGCTGTTTAATTTCTGACTGGAAAAGCCATTTTTATCCGCTAGAGGATAAAGTAAATTTGAATTTAGAATATCGTGTTCAATAAGTTTGTGAATACACAACCTATTTACTTCTACCTCCATGGTGCCGAACTTATCATACAACCTTTTTTATTTTGTTAAAAACTCGCACTCGTAACCTTCTTGGTGTATTTGTGAATTCAAAAACCATTAAACCTATTTACTTCTACCTGCATGGTGCTGAATTTATCATACAACCTTTTTAAATTTGTTAATAACTCATACTCGGAACCTTCTTGGTGTGTTACTTTTAGTCGCGCCATGTTCTTTTTTGCATTTAGTCATTTCCTCGCTGAGGAGGGATGAAAAGTTACGTGTTGCACTCGAGTGCAAAGATTTTTCACCTTGTGCTCTTTTGATTCCTTCGCCAACGCTTAGGATTCTAACTTTTAAACCACTCGCTTCGCTCGTGGTTAAACTTTAGAATCCTGCGCTTGCTCAGTCATCAAAATTGAGCACGCGGTTAAAAAGCAGCTTTGCACTCTTGTATAACAAATAACTATTCTAAAACATCCAACTACTAATAATAACAAAAAAACTTAGTTCCCGAAAAAACTTAGTTATCATGAATTCTTTATTTATTAATTTATTGGAAAACCAAAAGACTATAATAACTTAATAAAATTAATGCCCAAGACACTGAGCAAATTACAGGTTTTTACGGATTTGTATCCATAAAAACCTCATTTCCTAATTTGTTGCAAAACAATTTAAAAAAAAATACTGTGAACGCCACAAGTAAGTCGACATAATATTGAAAAAGACCAAACAGGTTTTGAGTCTGTGTGCGTGCTGACTAAATAAATCCTACGTCGAAACACCACACTCTCAGTATAACACACTGGTGAGCACTCACACAGACTCAAAACCAGAGCCAGATAGACCTTGTGGTAGGCCTACAGTACCTATGGCATGTGCGTTTTACATAAATACTAGCAGTTCGTATTTTTTTTGTAAACTGTTGTTGTGAATTATATTTAAATACGAATTACGACATAATAATAAACTCCACTACTCGTCAATAGATGGCGTTCTCTGTCCCACTAACTCATGACTTAATCAACAGATGGCGCTAGGAGTTATGATTTTATGATGAAGTTGATTAATGTTGCTTTACGATTAAGGGGACCTTTTCTAAAAATGAATCCTAGCTAGATCGTTTTATCGTCCCCGAAAACCTCTCTATACTTAATTTCATGAAAATCGTTGGCTCAGTTTCCGAGATCCTAAATATATATGTATATACACAAGATTTTCTCGTTTATAGGTATAAGATTTGCTGTAGGTACTATAGATAGGTGAGGGATACAGATGTTCAGTTCAGTTCAATCGCAGAAATAGGCATGGTGGTAGTACTTTCACGGATGACCCACACACAAAGAGCTCTACTACTAATGATACCAATAAGGGGTCTACGATGTCCGCGTGGGCCCAACAAGTTTCTTGTTAAAGTATAGGTACTTACGTTGTTTTATTGTCTAATGCTGCCTTCCTACGGTGCGTGGTTTTGCAGATCGTCACGCACAGCCGACGACGACGCACGGCAACGCACACAGAAAGGGCTCCTGTGCTACCGCGCACCTCGGCGCACGAGACCGTTCCCATGGTGTGTCGTGCGAGCTGATCCGCCTCCGTGCACGATATCACACACCGGTGGGAAGGGGCTATAAGACTTTAAAGAACGAAACCGTTTGAACTAGTGTAGTATTAAGTAATTATTCATATTTATTCATAGTAAAAGTGCAAAGTGTTTGGTATTACGAACACAATAACAAAGTGTCGTCATCATTAGAGACAGTAAGAAAAGTGTTAGTGGACACATTCTTAATTGTAGTTTCCTTTAGAAATTTAGGTCAATGACAAATTACTTATTAGTCGAAATTTTGGCTAGATTGTAATATTATTAAAGTGGGTTAATAAAACACTTGGGGTGTTATTAATAATCCTGGCGTAGCGTTGGACTAGTTAATCCGTGTTTTGTCACATTTGCTCGAGTTGACAATTGCATGTCAATGCAAGAGACAAAACACGGATTAACTAGTCCAACGCTACGCCAGGATTATTAATAACACCCATAGAGTACACTATTTCTATAAAACAAAAATCCTAAGCTTAAATATTAGAAGGTTGTACATACGTAATTACGTCTGTTTTGGCCAACTGTACAAAGTTAATCGAACTGGTCCCCAGACACGCAGTTATTGTGAATAAACATAGTGAACAAAGAAACTATACAAAATATATTATTTCCAAACAATTTACTGATCTGCCGGAAAGGGATGGTAGGTGAAATATTTCCTGAGTAGGAAGTATCAAGGATATGTTGCAAGGGAGAATGCTGGTCCTATGCCCTTCAAAATATGATTGTTTTATTGAAAGCTAGCTGCGCCCCGCAAATCTTTCCCACGGAAACTATACATTTAACCGGGATAAAAATAAGCCTATGTGATATTCCAGATTATAATCTATCTCTGTGCCAAATTTCATTTAGATCCGCTCTGCCATTCTGGCGTTATTGAGTAACAAACATCCATCCATCCATACAAACTTTCACATTAATAATATTAGTGGGGTTAGTTCGATGTGTTTTAAAGATGTATTAAGAGGCCAACGGACACAGCTCACAACTTCAATTCGAGGCGCGAGAAAAAACTGCTCCGAATATAGCTATCTCTATTCATTTGATGCGGGCGCCACGGAATATATAATAGTAGTATACACACACAGGCGCTCGTGTGACGCGCTACTTCTATACGTGAATCCAACCATAACGATTTCTATGCACATCTGTTGCCTAATTTCGTCAACGTTATTAAGCGTCAGATAGGCTAGTGGCAGGGCGTGCGGATTCACACCTGAGAGGATGAGGTGGGCGGGAGTTCAAATCTGGTTAAAGAGACTTGACTTTTTGTACCCTACAATTTTATGTTATGTATGTCACGAGACTGTGTTTCAATTATGGGATACAAACAGAGCCATGGAGCCATGCTCTGTAAGTTTTTAGCTCGAGTTCCTAATGTCGAGATCTGAGGGCCACGCGTCGCTTCGATATTATAAGTTAGTTAGATATACAAATACGTGATAGAATCAGAAATGAGGATATCCGTAGAAGAACCAAGGTCACCGACATAGGTCGTAGAGTTAGTAAGTTGAAGTGGCAATGGGTAGGCCATTGCCACTTCCGCTGACAACCGTTGGGGAATAAAGGTTCTCGAATGGCGACCACGAACCGGAAGACGAAGCGTAGAACGCCCACCCATCAGATGAACCGACGACATTGTTAAGATCGCGGGAAGTCGGTGGATGGAAAGGGCTCAGAATTGTTCTTCCTGGAAATGTGTAGGGGAGGCCTATGTCCAGCAGTGGACTTCTTCAGGCTGATAATGATGATGATGATGAGATATACAAAATAATTTAAGTTGTAGTACGTAAAAACAATGTTCTACCTCGTTCTATATCTGCGAAGAGTTGATCGGATAAGCCTAAGTTGCGATACAAAGAGAGGGATAAATCAGGCAAGTACAGACAGTTCGGCGATCACTCTTTTAGATGAATGTCTAAGAAGATGTTCGGCAATGCTCCTTCATAAATAAATAAATGTAGTTCGCATTTTGATATGTATATATTTATACTCTTATGTGAATAAAGAGATGAGTAAAAGTGAGAAACAGAGAGAAAAAAATTGCGGTTTTATCCCAGTGAGGCATGTAACTGGACAAACTCCTGTATTATACCTATTAGTTCAATAATACAAGGCGTAATTAATTTTAAAAAAAATCAGTAGATTCCATTTCCGTCAGTTAGTAAAAGATTTTTGAAAAAAATAAGTATGCAGTTTTTTATTTCAATCATTAATATTTTATAATAATAGTTTTTGTAAATAATTTACATTATATTGTAAATATATTAGGCAGTTATTGTTTTCATAAAAATCGAAAGCTTGTTGAATCCTTTCACGACTTTTTCATAAATCTCGTGCTTTCGGACTTGGCCATCACCATTCTTCTCAAAAAACCACCCTGTATACATATAATATTATTTTATTATTATACCTCCTCGTTTTTTATTTGAAGTTGGCCAAAAAGTGAGTTTCATAATAAAACAAATTAGTAAGCGACCACGTCTCAGTTCTATAAATGGTTCACGGCAGACTAAACCAGTCTTAAAAGGTGAGGCAAGGTACCAAAACAGGAGTATTAAATTTAATGAAAACACAAACTTTTTCTTTTTAAGTATTCAGTCAAGCGCGAACACTCTCGTGTGGTTCTGCATATTTTATTTTAACATTCTTAACGAGATGCTCAACGGGGCTTAAAGCACGATTTAAGTGGAAATGTTTTTAGGCTCACAAACTGCATTTTACATGGTGGAAATTGTTTTGGGGTTATGTTTTATTAACAAAGGAAGGCATAAATAAAACGCGTGTTTAGGGTTTGGAAGTCGCACAAGAAACCCTTAACTTTTGTCTATAAAATACAAATAAATATTTTAGACCATCCACTCAACACTATCTAGCCCCAAACTAAGCAGAGCTTGTACTATAGGAAAGAGATAACTGATTAATAATTTAATTCTTTTTTTTTGTAAATGCATACTAAGAATACAAATATAACACCCAGACAGAGAACAAACATCTATGTTCACTACACAAATATTTGTTCTCGGTGGGGATCGAACCCACGACCTACGGCGCAGAAGACAGAGCCACTACCAACTGAGCTAAGAGGCCAGTCGAATATAATATAATATTAATCGAGGGCATATCCAAATCCTTTCACGACTTTTCTTTAACTCTCGTGGTTTAGGACTTTGCCATCACCGCCCTTACAAACCACCCTGTATATCTATATCTATCCCTTAAGTCTCTTCCAGACAGCCTTGATGTTATCTTGTAACAAAGTAATCTAAACAAAAACATTTCGAAGCAAAACACTAAAACGAAATCATCACTCACAACTCTGATTGGATTTTTACTACTAAGAGACGACAAAAGCCTTTGTTATAAAAATGTAAATCAACTCTTCATGAAAAGGTTTTACTAGGTCTACTCTTCAAATAAACAACGCTTAATATTTTCATTTTGATATACACTGCGCGTTTTCTAAGTAACCTTTCATAAAACCGGTTGTTGACATAACAACGTCTTATAATTCAATAGAGCCGGCTGCACGCACCAAAAACATGACGCGGCGTCACCTCGCTCTGAGGCGTCCATATAAGACTTGAAGTGCAAGCGAGAGCGCGGAACGAGCGACAAAGAGCCACAATCGGCCGCCGCTTTCGGCAGCGTTCGACATCTGTCTCTCTCCTACTTGAGTTAGCGATGCATCCGCGTGGACATCTGCTATACAATCACAGTATATATATGTTACAGCTAATACCCGAAGTGCGGCTACACCTAGTTTTAGCCGGTTAGAATTAGGTGTAGCCACTTACTCTTGGTTAAACCTAGTACGAGCCGATTGTTTTCGGGTACTGCCATGCACTATTCTTGAAATTAAGTAGGTATAAAAAAAAAAAACCTAACAACCTACTGTTACTTTTGTGACTTAAGTCGGGGGACACCTAGTTCTAACCGGCTAAAACTAGGTGTAGCCGCACTTCGGGTATTAGCCGTAACATATACAATAATAAATTTACATGTTTTCGTAAAGTATGAAGTGCAGTGAAAAGCGAATGTGGTGTCAATTGTTTATAGCAACGATAATTGCAGCTTATGATTTTGTCACGTGCAACTATCGTCAGTAAACCGACTTTACAGACAACCTATTTTTTTACCTCTCATGTCACGCAATGTAACTCAAAGTAACAATACAGTCCTTTTTATCGTTATACAGAGACTCCTGTTAGATAAACAACTACGGATACAAACATACTTTGTAACAAAATTAACGACTTCATTGAAACTTTATGCTTCTCGATTGACACTCAAGAGTTAGTTCTTTAGGGCCCCTGAGACGTGGAAGCCCGGTTTTAGTAGTCGACTTCTAAAAAGAGGGCTTTCTCAAATTCTGTTGTTGTCTTATAAATGTTCTAGGACCTAGGTTATACAGAGGTTATCGATAAGAAAAAGGGTGATAACTTTTAGCCAGTGGTTTTTAATAAAAATTAATATAATACTATTATTAAAAACACATAGATACAGGGAGAGTTTGGACAAAATTGATGGAAGTGAAAAGAAAAGAAAAAGTTTTGAAATATGTCTATCCTTTTTTATCACGAAGACGTCTAGATGACTATCTTTTTCTATCACATAAAGGAATTTTTATGTGGTTTTATGTGCTTACGGAACCCTAAAATAAACCTGGACCAACCATTGTCTGTACTGTGGAAGAAATTTGGAAACTGCTGAAACAAGGGCGGTATGCTTTTGCAAGTTTGAAAGATGTTTTGTTTTGCAAAAGGTACTTGGGTGTTTCGACAAGCTTTTATGGTTCTGTATCTTTTAAGCTTTGCACACATCTAGCACGATGGCGATGGCGATCAGAGAAACGCTGTCAAAAATCGCTGTCATATTTGACAGCGTTTCACTGATGGCCATCGCTATCGTGCTAGATGTGCGCAGTCCTGCACAGTTGTAGTTTCGTTTTGTTTTTATACACGATTGAAAAAAAGGAAGAGGTTTTCGTGTTGTGAGATTATTATTTATTTAAAAGTAATAAATATTGTAGACAATCCACTCAACACTATCTAGCCCCAAACTAAGCATAGCTTGTACTATGGGAACCTGATAGCTCATGCAATACTTGTTTTTTTTTTTATTATTTAAAATAAATAAATATTGTATACAAATCTCTCAACACTATCTAACTAGCCTAAAAAAGCCAAAAACTAGCTTTAAAGTACCTAATTTAAGTTCTTGGTCAATTCCATTAATTTTATACCACTCTGTTTTAAGACAACTTTGGTAAATATCTCAGACGTATTCTTGTCTCTAAAAATATTTTAAAATGGACCTTTTATACTTCTTAATAAAGAACATTTCACTTTGTCTGTCTCAAGTAATAGAACAATTTAAGATTGAGAGCCTTACAAATAGCAAAATCACGCTCAGAATCGATAATCATAATAATCCCTTTAGCACGCCATCTATTAAGATAAACAAAGATTAATCTCGACGAGTCGCTATTGTTATGCTTATCGTGTCTTAGGCAATAAAGTATGCCGACGCCACAGCAAATAGCGATAGCAGCTTGCTCAGTACAGCCAACAAGACAGGCTAGAAGGGCAGGGGGCGAAAGGAAGGGGGAAAGGAACGTCATTTCAGGACGTAAGTAAGGCCCCTGCTTGCCTACCAGCATGTGACCTTAAAATCTAGCCTCTATTATTATTAAGCCAATGCAGGGCAAAGGCTTCGCTTCTCTCTTTCCACTCAAGTTGACGCGAGAGGAGTCGGACGCAAGAAGAGTCAAGTTCGTCGCGCCATCTCATTCTGGGTCTTCTACGTCACCGCCTTGCATTTTGTGCTGCTGCTTCACGGCAGAAATAGGCATGGTGGTAGTACTTCCCCGGACTAGCCACACATAAAGGCCTATTACAAGGTCTGTTTGGCTCTGTCTCTGGTTCTCGTTTTGAGTCTATGTGAGTGATGACTAAATAAATCCTACGTCGAAACGTCACACACACAGCATAATACACTGGTGAGCACTCACACAGACTCAAAACCAGAGCCAGAAACAGAGCCAGACAGAGCTTGTGTTCTACCGGTCTGGAGGCCTACTGGTCTGGTCAACTTTAAGTTGACCAGATATATCAAACTAAGCTGTGGCAAAAGAGCGCCCGTGACATGACTGTCTAAGTCCTTGAAAGTCCGGGAGAGTAGGTTACTAGGAGACTCAGAAACAGTTGGCGAGTCACAAATAGTTTTCTTTTATGGAAATAAGTCGTTTGTACGGGAATGGGGGTTTGTTGTTGAAATCGATATAGTTGAATGCGTGGGATTTAGTTTTTATTTGTATTTGAGCCTGAAATGTAATGTATGAACTCTTTAAATGACGTGTCATTTAGAAAATAAATAATAAATAATTCTTTATGGAGCCACGATATTGTACAGAATTCGGTTGCATTAAAAGCCTTTAGTACTTGTTAGTAACCGAGTTTCGTAACCAGCTACGTATAAAAGGCATTTATTTTATAACCGGGCTACCAACTAATTAAAAAGTTATATCTTACATTTCTTATTTCGTAACCGGGGTTACAAGTTTAGTACTTAAAAAAAGTTCATTGGTATACGATAAAATTCAAACCCACGACCTAACGAAGAGAAGGCGGCTTGCTCCCCTAAAACCACTGGCATAGTACGCTATATGTATAATATTTAGGAACGAAACTATTCTAACTCTACTAATTTAACTAACTTTTTTCTATTAAGTCTTGCACACATTTAAGCGTTCTACTGTGGCAATAAGTGAAATGTTTCACTGAACGCCACCGCAAAACGCTTATATGTACGCAAAGCTTTACTCCTAATAAAATAAATAAATAAATAAATATTGTGGACAATTCACAAAACACTACCCAGCCCCAAACTAAGCAGAGCTTGTAATATGGGAACCGCGGTTCCCATATTACAAGCTATATTAAAGTTGTATTAACACACATTTTTTTTTGTAAATACATACTTAGAATACAGTATAACACCCAGACAGAGAACAAACATTTATGTTAACCACACAAATATTTGTACTCGGTGGGGATCGAACCCACGGATACGGCGCAGAAGGCAGAGCTACTACCAACTGAGCTAGAGGCCAGTCAAGAAATAGAAAAGCATTTTAATAGAAAAGCAAAAGCCTAAAGCTCCAACCTGTCGTCAAAACAATCGATATCTGATAAGTCCTAAATTAATAGTTCTCGTAACTGAGCGATAAATCAAAAAGTTCCGACAGGGATGCGGGTTCTATCGAAAGGGGAGGAAGTAGGGGGGGGGGACTTGATGAAATACACAGCGGAGGAGGAAGAATTGCCTGTAGAGAGTTAGCATTAGTTTGGACGTCTTGGAAGTATAATTAAGAGACACGCAATGAAATAATACTATGAGAAAAATTTAAGTCTACTGACCTTTGCCTAGTATTGTGACGAAATAGGCATTCAATATGTCGCACCATCAGTACGACAAGGGCACAATTGACAAAAATTCGAAAAATGATCTAAATACGCCAAAGTGCTATAAAACATCCCTGGTAGAACAAAGACAATCACTAAGTTCATTCTCATTTCGTTAGAGGGCGACAGTGCCTTTGTACCACTTGAGCTTTTTTTTGTTATAAAAATATTGTTATAAAAAAGAAATTAAAATGATCAGCGAGTAACAGACTTAATTGTAGAAAACTGCAAACCCTAACAAGAGCTAGGGTCTTTAAATTTAACAAAAAAATCGGTTGTCTATAAAGTCGGCTTACTGACGATAGTTGAACGTGACAACGTCATACAGCTGTCCACGCGGACGGATCACTCACTCAAGTAGGAGAGAGACAGATGTCGAAGGCTGCCGAACGCGGAGGTCAATTGTGCCTCTTTGTCGCTCGTTCTGCGCTCTCACCTGCACTTCAAGCCTTAAATGGAACGCCTCAGAGCGAGGTAACGCCGCATGAGTCATGTTTTTTAATGCGTGCAGCCTGCTCTATCGAATTATAGGACGTTGTCACGTCAAAAGACAATGTAGAAAAAGCGTGAAATTGCCCTAAAGCATGATGCACTATTGCTTAATATTTTATTTCATGTAACTGAAATGAAATAAATTTTTTGTCTCGATTTTTTGGTAAGCGTAGTGTAGGACGCCCTCTGGCAAGGTGGGGCGACGATCTGCGAAATGAAGCTGGCAAGCACTGGAGAAGAGACGAAGACCGGGCCCAGTGGCACGTCTTTGGAGAAAACGTCCAGCAGTGGACTGATATAAGTTTTTTTTTAACATAGGTGACAGACGATGCAAATGATGATGATGATCTTTTTCTAAATTTAATTTGTAATCGCTTTGTTGTGGTTCCGATGTTTTGATACTCACTCAAACTTACTACATATCCATGATATCCGGGGAATGGGGTAAAGACAACATTATTAGCGAAGTTACTTGAGCAAAACCCATAAACAAAGGAAGAGCAAAGTAAGCACATTCAAAGCGTCTATTTATACCAAAATATACAGTGTAGGTACCTTACAATCTAGTGCAGAGGTTCCCAACCTTTTTTTTACACAGACCACTTTCAAAATTTTGCTGGTTCCATTTTTACTATAATCCCAGTCGAAAAAAAAGGAGATTCGATCTAACTATGAACATTTGCGATGCGGCTGAGTTCATACCACGAATAAACTGTTTTTGAAAAAGGTTTTACAAGTAACCGTCGCTAAACTTCTTAAAATATTATTTGCCTACCCTACATTGATAGGTGAAGTCAAGCCAACATTTTAGTGCTTCACTATCGAAAACAGATACATTTTCATGGACACCAGCTTACGAATTGTGAGCTCCTAGATACATATAGGTATATGTATATGTTTACGTTTGAAAAAGGATCATATAAAAAAAACGGTAGAAACCGAGCCGTTGCTTGTTGTCAGTTCTTTTAGGCTTGGTCACGTGGAACTGGCACCTAGACTCACCTAGCTTTAAGATGTTTCAAAGTGATTCTTGTTATCCTACTGAATAAATACACTTTTGTTTTTTTTATTTTATTTTTTGAACCCCCATTTTTTTGTCACGCCATCAATAGACCCCTTTCGAGTCTACCGTTGACCCCTGGGGGTTCACCTGGACCACTTTGGGAATCAATGATCATAAGGAATAAAAACATTCTCCGCTCATGCAGACAAACACTCAACATTTTTATGTAAAACGGTAATGCTTGGTACATTCATAAGGTTTTTTATGCCTGCCATAAAATATGGAAAAGGGTTGAAGAAAGCTAATGCTAGAGTTTTTTTCAAGTACGATTATAAATATAAAATGTGAATTTCGAGTTGAACGTGGCTTGGCGTGGTTAATGTCTTTTGTTGAATTATAAGCATTGCACATTTGCAATTGAGCTTTATGATTATCTTGAAATTTATTATACAGTTAGGGGTCTATTCATACTGGTCTTATAGCAGTCATTTAGCTTAACAGACCGATAAGGTGTTTGCCATTTTTATTTGTTGACATACTTATTCAACTCGTCTGTCGTGTAAAAATGGAACGCCTTTTTACTCCGAAACATTCCAACCAAGAAGGTAACTTATGAAAGGTTTTATTTAAATTTAGAACTGGCTACCAAAATAGAATGCTGTTTATTGAAAAAAAACAAATGAACAGATTCAACGCAAGTAAAAATAGTGTTGTTCGTTATTTGTCGTGAATGCCGACCCCATTTAGTGTGGGATAAGAGCAGGAAGATAATGAGTTCATATTGATGTGATTGTGCTTTCAGAACTGTAGTACCTTGTCAAAGTAAAGTGTCTTCGAGGAAGCTACGTATTCAAATTACATGCGCAGCAACTAAATATATTATTCCGAGTTTTTCTCTGGAATAAAGGTTCAGTACAAAAAAAACTGTCCAGGTGAAAAGAAAAATTGAACAAGGAAACATTTTTAGAAAAAGCACTACAAAAACTTTGGAAAGTAAAGTACAAAAGAATTTCGCTTATAAGGTTATGTGGACTTATTAATTATTAACTAGGATTATGTAGGATAGTTATAAATAACAAAGCTTTGCCTCGTAGGTCACGCACGTCAGGAACGTATCTTACGATGCACTGCCCTACGTCCATCAACTTGAGGCATACAGTTCAGCCTCACGTGCCAGTAATTTCACCAGCACCCATACCTTTCAGACCGAAACGCAGCACTGCTGCTTCACGGCAGGAATAGGCATGGTGGTAGTACCTCCCCGGACAAGCCACACACAAAGAGCTCTACTACTACTTTCAGGAATATTCCTAGTTTCATTTATATCCTTATTATTTAGATAGAGAGATAGAACGTTAGAGGATTTGGATATTGAATGACCCATGATTATATTATTTAAGACCCGAAAAAAGAATCCAAAAAAAAATCGGTTGTCTGTAAAGTCGGTTTACTGACGATAGTTGAACGTGATAACGTCATACAGCTGTCCACGCGGACGCATCGCTCACTCAAGTAGGAGAGCGACAGATGTCGAACGCTGCCGAACGTGGAAGCCGATTGTGCCTCTTTCGCCGTCGCTCGTTCCTCGCTCTCGCTTGCACTGCAAGCCTTAAATGGAAAGCCTC
This sequence comes from Thera obeliscata, assembly GCA_947578465.1. NCBI lineage: Eukaryota > Metazoa > Arthropoda > Insecta > Lepidoptera > Geometridae > Thera > Thera obeliscata. The sequence continues at coordinate 1,556,680 of OX387913.1, forward strand.
AAAGCGAGGTAACGCCGCATGAGTCATGTTTTTTCATGCGTGCAGCCAGCTCCATCGAATTATAAGACGTTATCACGTCAAAAAAAAAAACAAAAATAGAGCCTACATGTCATATTAATCAACAAAGTAATGTATGTATATTATCTAAGTCCAAAGATCCAAAAATAGAGTCCAAAGATATATTACTTAAAATTAAAGCCAACATGTCATATTCATAAACAAAGTAATGTATAATTTTTGAAACTATCATGGTTTTTACCACTATTTGGAACAAAATTTAATCATGGTAAATATCCCGTTATTTCATAAAAATAAAGTAATGTATGTAAATAACCTTAAAAGTATAACTCTGCAAAAGTGGAACCCTAAAGCTACGCCACGTCCGGGTTCTGCACAATTCTAAATCCAGACCATCTAAAGTTTTTGATTTATGACGCGATTTTGGGGTTCCGCGTGTTTGTTTCGTGCGTAGGTGAAGGACTGATTCTAAGCAGTTTTTAACACGTTTACAGTCTCCTATTTACTTTTCTAGTTGGAGAATAATAGTTATATAATGACCTAGACGAACTTGTTTTCGAAGATGAAATAGCCTACTACTTCCTATGCAGAAGGCCTACCTCAAGCTCTGTCTGGCTGTCTCTGGATCTGCTCTCATTTTGCCACCCATGAGTTATAAATAATAATCTATTTTTTTATTTAAAATCACTTAAAAGCTTCCCTCAAATGACTGGCCTCTCAGCGCGGTTGGTTAGTAGCGCCTTTTGCATCGTAGGTCGTGGGTACGATCCCTACCGAGAACAAATATTTGTGCGGTGAAGACAGATGTTTGTTCTGTTTCTGGGTGTTATATTGTATTCTAATATGTATTTACAAAAAAATATGTTTTTAAGAAGTATATTTGGTTCCCATAGTACCAGCTCTGCTGAGTTTGGGGAGATTGTGTGAGAGATTGTGCTGTGTGGTTTTCTGCAATATTTATTTATTTATTTTAAATACTCATAAACCCGGCTTTTTATAAACACAGACTAAACTCAAATAATAGTGTTGTGTGTCCACAAAATTTTTATTTTTTTTATTTTAATACTATAATGGTATTAAAATAAAAAAAATATAAATTTATTATTAATTTATTATTAATTTAATTTTATTATTTTTTTTGGGCTAATGAGCCCAAAAGGCTCAAGAAAAAAATATGTACATTAGCCTGGTTTCATAATTGAGAGACTTTCCAAGAAAATAAATTACTCCAAGAAGTCGCAAGGATTTTCGCAAGTGTGTAGATAACGCCTATTTTATTTCCTAACGTCGTTAGGACTCCAGTAATGGTGGCGTGGTAACCGAGGGCCTATAACATAAAAACAAGCAATATCAGTTGCAGTTAATCGAATTGCTGACGATATTGTACAGATCGCAGAAAGTCTGTGTATATGAAAAGCTTAAAAAAAATCTGGATTTTTTTTAGACAGTATGCAATTTGGGCTGAGAGTATGGGGGAGGCTTATGAATGGCCAAAGTGTTTTTTTTCAGGCTAATGATGATGATTTTCTTAGGCACCATGACCAATTCTAGACTTGGTCATGTGGAAAATGTATGGTGCACTATACCACTACTTACTCTACCACCTACTGTAGCACCTATAAATATACTAGCGGGCGCCCGCGGCTTCGCCTGCCCCGTTGCCGTTACGCCCCGTTGATTTTTATTTTAAAAGTTTTCCTCTTTTACTCCGCTTAGGGAAATCATTTTCTAATTTCCTTTCTTAGTGCACCCTTATGCTATAAACTAAACATACCCTCCAAGTTTCATGCTTCTAGGACTTACGGTTTAGGCTGAGCGTTGATTGTCAGTCAGTCAGTCAGTAACGTAAGAGTTTTATATATTTAGATACTCTCAAACTGTGAAGGAAAATATCGTGAAGAGACCGGCATGTCGTAGAAACGAAAAAGTTTGAATACATGGTGTTAAGTGCACGAAAGAAGCACTTTGACCACCTAGGTTCGAAAGAAAGAACAGAATAAATAACAGTGTAGTTAAGACAAGGTTGCAGATAAAGCTCATTTTATTCGTAAAGTCGTTAGGCCAAAAATAATGGCGTCTTCGGCGTCTGTCGGTTTTTCAGAGCTAATGGTTTGAACGACGTTTTTTGTTAAAAAAAATAGCGATTTGAAAAAAATATTGCTGAGTTCTATTTATATGAAAGTCGTTAGACGACAGCCTTTCAAAACGAATACAATTTTTTTATTTTATTTGTTTGAGTCTTGATAAAACAAGCAAATAAAATGTGCCGACTCTCGTAGAGTGCACACAATGTCCCCAGGCCCGTTTCTTCAAGGGACTGAGAGGCCTCAAAATTCATCAAAAAAGAATGCATAGTATTATCCCGCTATCTGCTCCGGTCGCAGGAGCGGTAGATGTTTCGGTGCCAAATTCAATTTCTACTTCGGATATACACCCTTTTTGGAAAGTTATTAGCAAGTGCAAAACTACTACCCCTGTTTTGAAGCGTATTCCTCGAGGTGCCCGCATCTCTGTCGCTACCGCTCTTTCACAGGCCATTAGGAACGTTGTATCTAAAAATACGAAACGAGCTTGGGAACATTTGCTAGTTTTTCCTTACATTGTACTTCATGTACAGAAAGATTTAGGCAATAAATTATCACTGACGATTCGGATTAAACAAAATTGTGTTAGGTACACTGCTTGGGAAGAGCACCCACTTATTTTTAATTCAGATCAGGACACACACATAAATTCCAAATTAAATAAACCGATGGCTGAGTCTACTTTCTACAAGCTTGTGGAGAGTAAACTGAGCGATGGTGATATTAAGGGTGCCTCCCGGATTTTATTTTCTAGCGACACGATAGCTCCAAATTCTAACGATACTCTCGTATCTCTTGAGAGTAAGTATCCACCCGCAGGGTCAAACCTCCACCTCCCCGATCCACCACGGGAGAGTGACGTCGCTGTGGACACGACCAGCCAGGACGTGCTTAGGGCCGTCATGTCCTTCCAGAGTGGCTCTGCCGGCGGCCTGGATGCTGTGACTCCACAGCATCTAAAAGATCCACTTTCTGGTGGATCTGGCCATGCAGGTGAAGTCCTTCTGGGAGAGCTGACGTCCCTGATCAACCTGATGTTGTCAGGTCGGGTCTGCAGCGAGATCACAGAACTCCTGTATGGTGCGAATCTTTGCGCTCTCAAAAAGAAAGATGGCGGTATAAGACCCATAGCCGTGGGCACCACTTACCGCCGCCTCGCGGCCAAGGTCTGCTGTCGGAAAGAAGCCGACTACCTAGGCGACTATTTCCGACCGATTAAGCTGGGCTTTGGTTCGCGAGGCGGCTGTGAGGCCGCAGTACATTCTCTTCGCACATTTTTAGACCAAAATTATGGGGAGGTAATTTTGAAAGTAGATATCAAAAACGCCTTCAATTCAGTAGACAGGGGCGCCTTGCTAAAAGAAATTAAAGAAATAATTCCTGAAATTTACCCGTTTCTTTGGCAGTGCTATGGCACACCTTCTAAATTAATTTACCAGAACCATGTTATTTCGTCTGCTGTTGGCTGTCAGCAAGGTGACCCTCTTGGTCCGGCCATATTTAGCCTTGCTATCCAACCAATTATTCAACGTCTCCAATCCAAGCTCAACGTTTGGTATTTGGATGACGGAACATTAGGTGGTGATGTGGACACAGTTTTTGACGATCTAAAACTCATCACAGATGAATTTCGGCATATAGGTTTAGAATTAAATTTTTCAAAGTGCGAACTATTTATTTCCGACACTTTTGTGGACAAAAATTATATCATTAATAAATTTAACAGTTTGGATCCAAACATTACAATTGTAGATAAGTGTTCACTTCGACTCCTTGGTTCACCAATTCTTGATGAGTCCTTTCCGGCATTTGTAGATGAGAAAATTCAAAATTTTAACAGAACTTCGGACAATTATTCGGTTTTGTCTGTTTGTGCCTAAATTTACCTACTCTTTAAGATGTTGTCAACTGTGGAAACACAGTGAGCTGGTGGAAGGCTTAGACAACATTCTAAAGACTACTTTATCATCGGTTTTGAATATTTCCTTGGATGACAGGGCATGGTCGCAGGCCTCCCTGCCTGTCAAATTGGGAGGCTTAGGTATTCGCAAAATTTCGAGTGTAGCCCTACCAGCTTTCTTGTCTTCCGTCTATAGCGCAAGCTCTTTGGTTAAACAAATTCTATCTCAGTCTCTTTCGGCTACATCTGGTATTACTCTCCAAATTTCGTATCTAGACGAAGCTCGAAATGCTTGGCATAGTGCATGTCCCAATACTGCTCCCCCCAAATCTCTTTCGTCTCAACGGCAATGGGACGGGCCTCTGTGTGAGTTGACGCGGAATTGTCTGTTACAAACGTGTTCCAGCTCTGCAGATTGTGCCCGTCTTCTTGCTGTTTCCAAATTGGAGCCAGGATATTGGTTACAAGCCCTTCCTTCATGTAACACTGGTACTTTAATGGATCCCGTCACGTTCCGTATTGCAACCTGCCTACGGTTGGGTGCGCCGTGCTGCGCACCTCATCGGTGCCAGTGCGGTACTGCAGTCGATCAGCTTGGGCACCACGGATTATCGTGTTCTAGGGCCGCCGGTCGGATATCTCGTCACGCCAGCCTTAACGACGTCATCCGGCGGGCCTTTACAACCGTCAACGTACCAGCCGTTCTCGAACCGAATGGTCTGTTGCGTGACGATGGTAAGCGGCCTGACGGTATGACGCTTGTTCCTTGGGAGTTGGGGAGGCCACTTGTGTGGGATGCTACGTGTGTCGACACACTTGCGTATTCTCATCTGCCAAGGACATCCGTTGTGGCGGGCGCGGCGGCAGATCTGGCCGAGGATCTCAAGAGGCGCAAATATGCAGGTCTCGACAGAGCCTACTTATTTGTTCCTCTTGGGGTTGAGACTCTGGGTCCGTGGGGAACCGAGGCCTCGCGGGTCTTCAAAATTTTGTCTAGGCGACTGATCGAAGCGACGCGTGACCCAAGAGCTGGTGGGTATCTGGCGCAGCGTATAAGCATTGCTATTCAGCGTGGCAATGCCGCCAGCGTCTTGGGGACGCTTCCGTCTGGCACTGATTTGGATCAGTTGAGCTATCTCTAGATCGTTTGTAACGATCTGCAGATAGCTCAACTGTTTCTTGTGTATTTTGTACATTTTGTAAATATTTGTTTAGCAAATAAAAACATTAAAGTACTTTATGTAAATGTACAATCGCGTGTAAAACGCTCAAAAGTCCAAACAATGTGAGTTAAAACAGTGATTTAACGCCAAGCTTAGCCTTTAGCAGCATTTTCTGACAATATACGAGCACAAGTCTATTACTGATGTATGTGTATGAACGTAGCAATTCTTTATCTGTGCCTCCTCTAATCTGTATATATGTAGGTATATATATATCTACACTGCGACATGTACTGCGATGCGCAGCGGTCAGCTTAGCCCCGTACCAAAGGGAAGGCCACGGGCTCGAATCTCGCTCCTAATTATTGTCCATTATAAAAACCTTTGTGATTTCCTTAAGTGTAGTCCACTATAAAATCAATAAAATGTTATACAGTTCGATATTTTATATGAATAATTTGACTTGTAATACAGGTGATTACAGGTAGAAAACAGATTTCAGATCACCGACCGCAGTCAATGTGCATATAAGGCTGGTAACGTTACTTCTTTGAATAGGTAACTCTTTGTCCTAGGTAAGCGCCAGCCCTGTGGTCACCAGTCTCATCCATGTTCGATATCATATAGGTATATATCATATCGAGGGTGCAGTGTTAAAGCCCGATAAATGCAAAAAAATGGTGTGGGTGACGGTGAATTTACTGGCACGTGAAGCTGAACATCTTTTTGCCTCACGTTGATAGACAAAAAGCACGCATCGTAGGGCACGTTCCTGGCGTGCGTGACTAACAAGAAAATGCTTTGTTGTAGGCGATGGTTACCACGAAACTTCAGGTGGGCCTTGCTTGTTCCAACTAGTTGTATTAAAAAACAAGATCCTTAATAAATATAGTAATTATAATGAATAATAGCTATATTATAAGTCGCTCGGGCTTAAACGTAAACTTCAAAATTATACTGGTATTGTTCAATTCAGCTTTGTCGTTCCTACCCTCAGCCAGAATTCAACCCCTAATATTTCACCTGAAACTCAAGACGGGACCAAAGGGCAGTTATTCAAATAATTACTGCTATCAAGGGGGATGAATATAAATCACTTGCAAATCTCTACCTACAATACGCTTAAAGTTTCACCTTAATGGGTCAAGCAAGGGTATTTAAGGGCACGGAATAGAGATGTTACATTCTACAAGAATAGGCATGAAGACAGTAATCAAGTATCGCCAAAATATTTATCTGATCTAATGAAAAAGGATTCCAAGATTTTAAAAAATGTTTAATTCTCTTATTAATTTCGAGATTAATATTTTTTTTGTTAAAATAAATCTACAAAATACAACAATCCGCCATGGTAGCTTAAACACCGGTCAAAGCGAATTACGTCACGGAGTTGTAGGTAAACGTCATTCTGATTTAGTACAAAAGCACCAATGTTTACTGTTGATATACTGCACCGTGACGTAATAACAGACGCCATGACACCAGTGAGCGTTTTAGCGTGAATTTGAAAATTTAAATTTAAAAGTACTTTTATTGCACAAAAACTTAATTTTCTACAGAAATGTGATATATTTTAGACATAATAGATACTTCTGAATATGATAAAAGAGATTTTGAAAATTAGTCGACATACCTATTATGAAGAAATGAGATGATCAAAATCAAAATCAAATGTGTATTTATTCAGTTGGATTGCAATGCAAGAATCACTTTGAAACGTCTTCAAGCTAGGTGAGTCTGAGTGCCAGTTCCGTAGAAGAACCAAGGTCACCGACATAGCTCGTAGAGTTAGTAAGTTGAAGTGGCAATGGGCAGGCCATATAGCTCGAAGAACCGACATCCGTTGGGGAATAAAGGTTCTCGAATGGCGACCACGAACTGGAAGACGAAGAGTATGGGCGCCCACCCACCAGATGGACCGACGACATTGCTAAGATCGCGGGAAGTCGATGGATGGAACGGGCTCAGAATCGTTCTTCCTGCCTATGTCCAGCAGTGGACTACTTCAGGCTGATAATGATGATGATGATAATAATGACACATTGTTCGTACGTGGTATCTATTCCACTGAATACTCCAAACTAATATCTCAGGAAGTTCCCTAACACAATTCTATACACTAATCACCGAACTGTTCCATTTTGCCTTAAAGCCACCCAGTGACTAGAGCACTGATTACTTTCACAATAGAGTTATAAGCGAGTGGTTATCAATAGGCATGACGACTTATTTTCAAAATCTTTTTTATCATATTCAGAAGTATCTATTATGTCTAAAATATATCATATTTCTGTAAAAAATTAAGGTTTATGTCCAATAAAGGTACATTTAAATTTAAATTTTCAAATTCACGCCAAAACACTCGCTAGTGTCATGGCGTCTGTTATTACGTCACGGTTAAGTATATCAACAGTAAACATTGGTGCTTTTGTACTAAATCGGAATGACGTTTACCTAAACGTGACGTAATTTGTTCTGACCGGTGTTTGAGCCATCATGGCGGATTGTTGTATTTTGTAGATTTATTTTAACAAATAAATTATTAATCTCGACATTAATAAGGGAATAAATACATATTTCAAAATCTTTGAATCCTTTTTCATTAGATCAGATAGATAATTGATTACTGTCTTCATGCTTATTGTATACAGTCGTGCTCATGTATAATCATTAGAAAAAAAAACACTGTTCAAAAAATTTCCCAGACGAAGCTAATGCTAATTAATATTTTTCTACTGTTAATTTTGTATAAAGGAATTAGGTTGTAGTGGTCTTTGAAAGTACGGTCATATCAAAGCGATGTGCTGGCGATAAACTGCGGTATTTGACAGCGATACAGGTATCGCCAAGATGTGGCTGTACCTTATGAACTTAATATAGCCTACCTTAAAAAGGTTGTCAAAATGATGAGCATGTTCGAGAAAAAAAGCATTTTTTCACAGTCGTGACTTATACTTGTAATGTAATCCACAATTTTGTAATCCACAAGTTATTATGTATTTAAAAGTTTGAGTTACAATGAACGTAAATGAAAAAATGACTGCAATAAAATAAATGTTTCTTAATGCCCAAAGTCACACTTGCACTAAAATACTAAATTCACAAATTTATACGTTGTACAAAAATGTTCAGTGTTTGATTGTTTGTAGTGATGAATACCAAAGGGCGCCACCATGACAGTTTTACCGCAGTGCCTGACACACTCAAGTGTCAATGTCATGCCATTATACAGCCATTTGACAGTTTTACCACAGTAACTGACACAATAAGTGCCAGTGTCATGCTTATTGACAGCATTAGTTGTCAAAATATTATTTCTAAACTAAAAAACTAGTGCTCAAAACTAGTGCTATAAGTAAACTCCACAAGTGAGCTCGGTGCAGAGCCAAGAGTTTAATCAGCCGGAGTACAGCATTTAATATTCAGACAACAGCAATGGAAATTTAGTGCTGGCGGTTAGTTTAACTGCTGAGTTAGGAGCTCATGTGGGGATTTATTGAACTAAAGACGCAGATAAAAGATATAGTCTGTTCAGAAAGAGAGCCGTCGTGGCCAAATTGTGAACTAACGTTTCGATTTTTATATGGCAGCTCATCCCTTTCTTTCTGTCAGCATTTTGCATCATAAAAATTAAATAAAGGAATAGTACACTAGTTGTGATAGGATCAAAACGCAACAGACGCGCTATTGTATTGCCCACTAAACAAAAAATGTGTAAATAAATATTTAAAATCTTAAAAATATTAAAATACTTAATAATATTTATTAAGTATTTTATATTTAAGCTAATAAATAATATTATTAATAAATATTTTAGTAGCCTCATGCGGGGCGTTGAGGCCTCGTCTGGTGTCGTGAGGAGAGCCGGCACAGGTGGTGCTTTGTAAAGATTAAGACCTTCGTGTTGACCCGCAGTCGAACCTCCAGGCAATTTTTAAGCATCATGCTAACCCTTCGTGATAACCCGCAGTTAATCCTCCAGGGCGCTTACTAGATGCTGATATTTAAATCGGCTTGTGACATTTTTCACTTCACTCAGGTATCAGGAATGCAAAAATGCAAGACTTACTTACCTGGATTTTCATCAGAATCAGATCATGACGAAATCACAATCACGCAACGGTTTTTAGCCGTATTTTGCTTACGAAGTTTTTCGGAATAATATCCAAATTTGTATTGCCGGCAATACATTTCAGCATTTTTTCCAATTTTTCACTGCAGAATGTGTGCTTGATGCCGTGCACAAAAAAAGAATGACGATCTGCTGAGGGAAATGTCAAACCAAACTTTTTTTTTTTTTTTATACTTTAAAAAATGTGCAAATGCCAGTAGCATAAAATAATACTACCTCGTTTTATAACTTCGAATGAAGCGTACTCATATAATATCGATCGAACTTCACTTTGCAAGTTCGTTTGATCATATATTGTATTGCCCACTAAACAAAAAATGTGATTAAGCACAGCAGCACCCTCAAATCCCACGACGGCTCTCTTTGTGAACGGACTCTACTAAAGATATAGGTAGAAGATAGAAATAGACAAGATAAAGAAATAGTAGTAATAACTCATTTCACTATAAAATAACATTACATAAAATATAATTTAACATTGTCCGCTCATAAAGATGAATGAACAGCGTTAAAGATGACATGGTTAAGAAAGAAGTGAATACAGAGATGGCGACTGATAGAGGAGAATGTAAGAGGAGAACATGTTGTGCTGACCCCACATAAAGTGGGGTAAGGGCAGGAAGAAAAAAAACTAGATTCAGTTGTATCACAAGGATTACTTTGACACTTCTAAAGCTAAGTGACTCTAGATATGTCACTGCCACGCGACTAATGCTGCCTTTCTACGGTGCGTGGTTCTGCAGATCATAACGCACAGCCGATGACGACGCACGGCAACGCACACAGAAAGGGCTCCTGTGCTACCGCGCACCTCGGCGCACGAGACCGTTCCCATGGTGTGTCGTGCGAGCTGATCCGCCGCCTCCGTGCGCGATATCACAGACCAGTGGGAAGGGGCTATAAGTCTAGAAGAACAGGCAACAAACTACGGTTTGGTTTCTACAGGCTCCTATAATTTTGTATCAGTGTATCAGTCAAATATCACGCAGTCAAAGTTCGCGGCAGTGTGTACGGATGTCAAAACCCTTTTCTCTAAATGATTGCCATCGCAGATCGTGTTCATGTGCACAAGTTAACTGAACATTCCCACCGATTCTGTACAAAGCTACACCTCATACGAAACTTCTACCTCACCCTCTAGTTACACAGTAATACCGTGTCTTCAGGGTTTAGTGGCATGCCTTATTGTTATAAACTGCTGTTTGAAATTGTGTTTTATTGCTTTAACTATAAAGTTTAGTTTGTTAGTTTGATAAAGGGTGTTATTGCTTTGATCAAAATGAAAACACAACAAATGAGTATTAATTGTTTACTAAATAAAAGATAGGTTTTTAGAACGTACTGACTTCCCTTTGATAAAGTCTAGCTAGAACTTTTTTAACAACTAGATGATGGAACAAGCATTTGGTACACTTGATGTTAAGTGGTAACCATCGCCTATAACAAAGCATTGAGTCGTTGGTTCCTAGTGCTTTTAGTAAGCATGATCCTTCGACAAAGTAAAAATAATAATAGCGGTGAAGTTCCATTGTGGTGCCACTCCACGAGTGGGATGCAGCTAGTCACAAAATATAAAAAAACCTTCGATATGTACAGGGTGAACATTTCCACAACCGCATATACTATTAATGAGACTACAAGAAAAAAATATTCCATAAATGGATATAATGGCACTAAAAAACGGCGTAAAGAACTGAATGTTACAAGTCAATTGAATATAATGCTTAGAAATTAAGAAACAAATAAACTAATAATGAACCAGAAACAATCCACTAAAACTATTCCCAAAATTCCCAGCATCGTCCAAAACTTAAGTTCCTCGGCCTAAGTTTATCATGCATCTGCTATGCTTGGCTTGTGATACTTAACCTAAGTAGAAACTGAACTTAGTTAGGTCGATAGGTACTTAGGAAACTTCAAGTCACTGTGAACTAAGACGTGCCCAAACGAAGAACGGTGTGGCTACGAGAAGGGACTCAAAGCGATTAGATACGTTACTTTGTTTGACTTTATATAGGTACTTATACCTTATTATTAGGTAAAAGGAAAAAAACATTCAAAAAACCATGAAAATTCGGGAACCTTTATATTCATAACGGTCTTCTAGCAGCCATTTAGATCAGCAAACCGATAAGTCTGTTGCCTTCTTTATTTGTTGACATGAAAATAACAGTGACAAAAGACTTTTAGCACGCTGCTAAAAAATGTCCGACATTATTTAAAAAGCCGTTAGTTTTTTGATTCTCGTTTTAAAATAATCCTGATTTGGACTCTGCCACTGTATATAATAATAACTTAGTAACCTGATTCTGTGTCTTTTATTATTTCTAAGTATAAATTTAGAATTTTTAACCGTTTTAAATTGTAATGATAATTATGACTATAAATTCGCTAGCTACATAGCCACTTCTTTAGCCGCCAGTAAATGCAAATACTGTGGTTGGCACGTTTGCCTTCCCGCCGTGCAACATTAGTATCGTTTGACTCAAAGCATGAACCTGACTATACGTTCATTCTTCAGGTGAAGTCATGATAAATTATTAACCCTTGTTTTGTATTTGCATACTACTCCTTCCTGATAGCTGTTTTGTCAGTATCATGTTGACGGGTGACACTTCGTTTGTGACAGTGACATTAAGATGTAGGTGACGGTAAAATTACTTACACGTCGTCAGGCTGAACATCTGTATGCCTCAAGTTGATGGACGCAGGGCAGAGGTACGTTCCTGACGTGCTTCTAGAAACATTTTTACTTGATTACTATAACAACGCTAATTATGCTCTTTCCTACTATTTCTCTGAAAATCTTGAGAGCGCTGATGGGCATTTCATTTCATTTATTTATTCAGTCACAATTAATTAATCGTAGGTATTTAAAATACAAGCTTAAACTAACACAAAGAAGAAAACTAGTGGGGGCTAAGTGTAGGGGCCCTGTCTTCCGATCCTAAGGTCATTAGCTCAAATCCAGTCGTGTAAAAATGACTTTTTTTGACAAAAAATTGTTTACACAATGACAGTGCTCTCAAACGGGGAAGGAAACCCTCGTGAGGAAACCGGCATATTAAAAAGAACATAAGAAAAAGGCTGAAAATCTCGGCCTACCTCCACATAACTGAAACTACTATACTCCCTTTTGAAACTGAATAGACAGAATACACTTATAAGTTAACGTCACAAATTATGTCAAAATGTGTTCATGATCAAGGCACTGGCGCAAGCGAAAACCGACTCTAAGGTGACGAACATTTTCATACCGCGACTGTACCTGAACTAAACCACGTGTATGCAATAAATACTATTAGTGTATTGAGTATTCAAACGATAATACGAGACCTGAAACTGAATCTGAGCATCTGCTTGTTCAGTGTTCAGCATCATTTCACGGATTTGCCCAATCGACCATGTTCATGCAGCCTTTGAAGTAATCCCCGTGTTATTTGTAAAGTAGAGGTGAGCGTATTTTATCGATAATTATTTAATTCTTAATTCATTATTATACACAATATAAAACATAAGAAAAAAACAGAAATAGAGGACCTCTATTTCTGTTTTTTACCCATTATTTTTTTGTTATAAGTAATTTGCAATTCTATCGATAAAATCTGTGTGATATTTTTTTTTGGTTCGCTCGTTATATTTGAAAAAATAGTTTTTAGTAATAAGTAAGAATGGAAAACTTAAATAAGGCAACAAATACGGCTATCGAAATAGCTACATATAGGCAAAAAAAAGTTCGAGACACCTATTCAGAAACAGTCTTAGTCGAGTCTCAAGCATAGATGTGTTATTTTTCAATGGAGAACTGTCAAAAAATCTATGCTTGAGAGTGCTTGACACAAAAAAATATAAAAAAACGCATTTATGATGAAAACTTAACCAAACCTCAAAAATAAAACTTTTTGAATATAAACTGATATACTGATTTGTGTATTATTCATTTGCAGTTGATTGATAATACCGATCTTCAAAGAGGTTTGGTTAGGCTAAGCTGTTTATCAGTTTTTTTTTTGTCACTCGTTTGAATAAAAAACACGCAAGTATATTGACAATAAAATAATTGTAAACAGTGACAAAAACATGCCTAGGTAGTTTTTTATATCAACATAAAAGTAGTTGAGTGCCAAGAAATACAAAAAAGTTGTTATATCGACATTAAAAACATTCCAACTACGTCCCATCCCTAGCGAGTATCGACATGCGCCTGCATTTAATCGTACGTGGATTGTTTCGCGTTTATTGGCGTCATAGCTTTGTTCTATCGATAACTTAGCCAATGAATTATGCATTCGCACACATCCTTACGTCTATAGAAATAGCCAGTAATGAGCACACAACAGGCTAATGAATATGGTATGATACCTTCAAAGTGTAGGCGGTAGGAACCAAGCGGTAGCTTATTGCCTGTTCTTCTAGGCTTGGTCGCGTGGAACTGGCACTAGACTCACCTAGCTTTAAGACTTTTCAAAGTGATCCTTACGATCTTACTGAATAAATATACTTTTGATCATGGTTTTTTTGATTTTGTGCCTTCCTAATATTAAGGCGAAATCAATCCATTGAATATAGATAGAGCTCTTCACTCCTCTCTTGTTTAAAAAAAAATTGTGTGTGTTAGCTCTGACGCACGACTGGAGTTTACTCCAGAGTGAGAGAAAGCATTATAAAGTACAGGCAAAGTAAGGGTACACACTACCCACGATCTAGCTGCACTGCTCACACCAAATTAGAAAGTTGCGCAAGATAGGTTGCGCACCAAAAACGTAACGAGGTCATTCGTTCAGTAGATTTTACTCTTCACATTTTTCTCATACCGGGCGCCTTATATGAATAAACCGATTCTTAAGGAGTACACTCCAAAAAAAAACTCATAACACGTAACTGTATGACTTTATAACACGGCATACAATCATCTACGCATTACGATGCCATTTTTCTATCACGACTAATAGTGATGTCTTGTCGCCCGGCGCCATTAGTGATGTACTACATATTCCCTAAACCAGCTATCATTACCTCAAATGGGAATAAAATTTCCTACAAGTACCATTGACAGAACTGTTGGGAAAAAAGTTTTATTAGTTCCGCCGTGAGAAACTATTGGGATATAAATCTTTTCCTAACTAAAAAGTCGCATTTTATCTTACGAAATTACCAGGACACATTACGCCGTAAAGTAAGTTAGGTCTCCGTAAAGTTTACGGAGACCCAAAATTAGACAAATGTAAAGTACTGTTTTTACTCTACGAGTATTTTAAGCACACCCCATCATTCTGTCACACTATCATTCTGTCTATTGCCATTTCAGTAAAATTCTATGAACCCTCGGTAGCTTTATACTCGTAGTCGTTTTTGATATTAATAACTGAACTGTTTATAGCATACAACGTGATAATTAAATTGTTGACACTGCAAGTATAACGTGGACCATAATAATTAAGCAATAACGATGATGTTAGTAATTTCGCGTAATCAAACAAGAGGCTGTAAACAGGTTGTGTTAATAAAGCTAATAATAAGATTCTGAATACTGATAAAATAAATATTATTATTATTCAGTTATTTATTTGTCTTCATATTTTTTAAGTCCTTAAAAACTAGTGCACCACCAACAGTGGGGCTAGGCCCAAGCTACCGGTAGTCAAGACTGCAGAGTGAGGATCCTCCGGACAATGCGAGCCGTGTCCAGGATCACCGCCTTCTACATCTGACCCTTAAGAGGGCATCACACAGGCGACTCTCCATACAAACGTAGTCCCCTATTTCCTGCCTGGATAATGCCTCTAGAGTAACCATTTTTTCTCATAAAATCCAGATCTGCTATATTATGTATACGTGCTCATATGTTTTCTTTTTTTTCAGAAACTTATTGATAAAGAAAATATGATCCTCATTATGATTTATATTAAATATGAATTGGAGGTGATATTTTCTTTATCAATAAGTTTCTGAAAAAAAGGAAAACATATGAGCACGTATATAGCAGATCTGGATTTTATGAGAAAAAATGGTTACTCTAGAGGCATTATCCAGGCAAGAAATCAGGGACTACGTTTGTATTGAGGGTCGCCTGTGTGATTCCCTCTTAAGCCAACCATCCAGCGAGAGCCTCTTGAGATGTTGGTCGAAGCTCTTCGCTATTAGGCCGTTCGCCGAAACGACTATCGGGACAATGATCGTGGAATCAACATTCCACATGGCGGGCGGTTACCTCGCTTATTAATATTATTATGCGCCTTCTATGTCCCACTGCTGGGCAAAGGCCTCCCCCGATCCCCTCCACTCTGTGCGGCCCTGTGCTGAGATGTTCCACTATGGTCTATACTTGTCGAGCTGGCCTCACCATTTTGTTTTTTGTCTGCTGCAAAACCTTGGCTCTTGTGGGAACCACTCTGTAAAATAAAATAACCATTTTTTTATCAACCTTTACGGACCCACTGCTGGGCAAAGATCTCTTACTTTTTTCTCCACTCTCCGCGATCCTCGGTAAACTGTACCCAGTCGTAGTTGAAGTAGTATATACCTCTGGGTTTCCATCCTATGATGCCATTAGCCCACCTCTCAGAGTTCATGCGGATCACGTGTCACGATTTCTTCTAATTTAGGGCTTAGGATAGTGTTGTGTTAATTGACCTTACTATTTATTTATTTTCAGTCTAAACACAGCATGCATAACTCAAAATCAAACTCAATAAACTTTTATTCAATACGATACAAGAATTACTTGGAAACGTCTTAAAGCTAGGTGAGTCTAGGTGCCAGTTCCACGCGACCAAGCCTAGAAGAACAGGCAACAAACTACGGCTCGGTTCAGCATGATACAAAACGCTTTATTTTGTTGGGATCGAACCTACAACCATGCAAAAGACAAAGCTACTACCAACTGAGCTGCGTGTACCACGATAAGAAAGAGCCCTTTCAAAGGCGTAGATCATTCCACCAATCAAAACAGATAGTACAGGAGACCAGCGTAAAAAGCATTTACACTAGCGATAACAAAGATCACACTAAAGCGAAGGTCAGTCGAGTGGCCGCCCACACCCGGACCTTAGATAAAGCGGTGCCCTAATCCATATCAGCTTGGGTTTTAGACAAAGCAGCTACCGTTACTTGAAGACCTAGTTTAGCGGAGCAAAACACAATGTGCTTTTTTTTCTGTGATGTGTCATATTAAAAAAAATATAAATTCTAAAGTAATTTTCAGGAATTTCCAGGTTGTCTGGAAGTGGTCGCTTTTCGCGTTAAGAGCGCCCTTTGTACATTATGATGATTATGATTTAATTTTCATACTGTGTTGAAGTTGCAATGGGTACTGGGTGGTCAAGTAAGCTTGTAGAACCGACCGCTGAGGATTAAGGTTCTCGATCGAATAGCGACCACGAACCGGAACATGTTTCCGGTTTATCGCAATTGGGCCTATCAACTGAGGGGTTTCGTGCATCAATGCACAGTAATTTGAACAATGACGTAGGTCTAAAGCGGCTTAAGAACAAAGCCGGACCCTAGCTTAAACTATCATAAAATAGAGGCTGGTTTTGACTATGGTGGTGATGCGGCCTTAGCTTGCCTAATCGCCTAGGTACTGGTTCTTGAAGGATCTTATTTGGTCTTTGCTGATCTAGCTTATGAATGATCAAACTTTTATTCGTATTAAAAGTAAGTATAATGTTTAAAATGTAAAAAACAATTAATATAGCGTATAACGTGCTATTGAGATGGGTGCGGAGAAAAATGTGTGCGCGGCGCGGGCTTTTATATTGTCTTGAAACAGCGCCATCTGCCGTCTCGCGTAGACAGCGGCGAATAATGACGGTGGTAGTTTATCAAAACCCCAAAGTTTTAATTAAAAACCCGGGCGTAGTTTCATTGTTTGTCTGCCCAGTGTGATCTGGGGACTGATTGGGACCAAATCACTGATCACCGGTCCTATTGTGTCAATATTAGACCCACTGTGTCAGTGTAGTCGATTCCCCATTGGCTTTGGTGACTGTAGGTTTAATAATACTACCTACAGTCAATAATAATGATTGTGTTAATGATTATGTTACGAGTGTAAAGTTGGATGATGTGGTGAGTGACAAAAGAAAATATTTTATTACGGGGGCTTGACCGCAATACCACCTGATGTTAAGTGAGTGTTTGTATTTACAAAACTCAGTTTTAAATCATTGTCCTTTTAAAAAACATATTAATTTGTATTTATACACCCAGCTGATGGAACAAGCATATGGCACACCTGATGTTAAGTAGTAACTATCGCCTCTATCAAAGCATTGTCCCGTAGCTCACACACATCAGAAACGAAACAAGGGAAACCTTCGCAAGGTAGTCGATAGCGTCCAAAACTAATGCTAACCTGTCTGTGCTCTATGCATTTGCGCGTTCAAGAACGTTCAAGTACTTAGTACTTACCATTTGCCACCCTAAGGCGTAATCCCCAACTAGAGGTAAGTTGACCACAGTGTAGGACTGCTGAAAACAGTAGGACAATAGTAAGACCGCGGTGGATAAGCAATTCAATAACGAAATCTATTTATTCAGTTGAAATACGCATTAAAAAAAAATGCGTAATTCAACGCACTACAAAGTATAAAGAGCTCTTTGTGTGTGGCTCGTCCGGGGAAGTACTACCACCATGCCTGTTTCTGCCGTGTAGCACCATTGCTGTGTTTCGGTTGGAAGGCCGGTGAATTTACTGGCACGTGAGGCTGAACATCTGTATGCCTCCAGTTGAAAGACACAGGGAAGTGCATCGTAGAGAACGTTCCTGACGTGCGTGACCTACGAAGCAATGCTTTGTTATATTAGCTAAGTAAGTGTGTATTGTATTATTGTTCTATTTTTTATTGTATGGTGGCGGTTTGAATAAACCAGTTTTCTTTCTTTCTTTCTCTCTTTGAATAAATGCGATGGTTAAAAAAATAGTAAAACTAGGAGCCAGTTCAAGCTTAGAAAAAGAGGAAATAAACAGTTACGTTTCTACCATTCTGTCAAGCCTTTTCATATTATTCGGTGGCGATCAGTAAAACACTGTCAAATATGACATCGACATTTGACAATTGACACCGTTTCACTGATCGCCACCGCAGAACGTTGAGCATGGCTTTATGTTATCTTTTTACAAAATAGTTTAGTAGATATCAAAAGATGTCACATGTGTTTTAAGACGTAGTGAAAAGTCAAATACCGAAAATGGTAGAGACTGACAGTACAACAACTTCATTCTGTGATAACGATCTTTGGTAATGAAGTGCCGACCAGAAGAAGCATACAATAATCTTGTATTTCTAATACTGTTGGTGGTGGACGTAAGTACGGTGATAGGCAGTAGGTTTTAGAAAGTCAAAGAACAAAGGTAAACTTGAAAGTACTTTTATTCGCGGGGAAGTTAGGGCAAAATAAACCAAGGTGCGTGTGACGTACGCGGGCCCGTATTCGCGACGAAAGACCATCTTGTAATTTTTAAATTCTATGATAACGAGCTTTGCCCGCGCCCCTTACGTACCCTGCACGCGCCCTGGGTTGCACTCATAGAATGCATTCGTACATTTATGCTTTAGAAAAACATTATACTTTTAAGTAAGTATGCACTGATTTGATCGCGTCGCTTACAAATAAATTTTATTTAATATCTTCAGCTACTGTTCCAATCGCACTGTGGCACGGCTAAGTTGCGGTTGCTGTGAGGAGTTGGTCTGAGCCGGTATTTGCGATGCAGGCGTTGATGAGAGAGGATCGATGCCCTAAACACCATTCTGTACTTGCCTACTTACTTACAACGTATTGATCATGTCTTTCCTGTGGATTAGGACGACTAAGCGGTCAGGATGGTTGTAAGTCGATGCAAGGCAATTCGGCAATTTTGTGCGGACTGGTTTTTCCTCAAGTAAGCCGCTGGCGGCCCTTTTTGCGTGACCCTTGACACGTGTTGCACGAATTTTTATTCTACGACACGTCGGTTTCCTCACGATGTTTTCCTTCACCGTTTGAAAGTACTGGCATAGTGAACATAAATTTTTCGACAGAAAAACTCATTGGTACACGACTGGAGTTGAACCCACGACCTCCGGATCAGAAGGCGGGGCCGCTACCACTAGACCACCAGTGCTCTAGGTGCAGGGCAAGCCTATTCCATTTAAAATTCTGTCCCAGGCACTAAAGCGCACGTCCCACAAGTGGGGGCATAAGTAAACAAGTTGCTCCTGACGCTATACATATAAATAATATACTATGGAAGCTCTGTGTAATTGCCTGAATAAAAAAATAAATAAAAAAAAAGATTACGGGAACAAGGTGAGCAAAGCCGCGGGCAGCCGTTAGTATAATAATATATAAAAACTAAAAATCATTAATAATGTTAGGCAAAGTTCATAGAAGATCTTATAAAACAGATAAAATCAAAACGCGTTGTATTAGCCCCAAACTGCCATAACAAGCTAAGCAGACAAGCCCCTTCAAAGCAAACGGGCATTTGACCTAAACTGCATTCTCGAAACTGCCTGAAACTACGTGAAACTTCCAAACTCAGCTCCTGTAAAGAGCCACTGATTCAGAACTCGGCTGTATGCCCATAAAAGGGAAACACATTTCAGGTAAATTTATTCATGACACAATCTAACTGCAAACACAAAGGTTGAACCTAAGAGTCATGAACTACGATAGTAGTTCACCAAACTTAATAAATAAAACATTGTGGATATTCGCTACTTATAATATCAGTACCTGAAGTTGAAGTTTTGCTACCATATTTCCTCTACCAAATGTTGTTTTGTGTGTGAGCACGTGTCTCTCTCTTTTGTATAGAAAATTGATGAGACAACAACTCATTGTGATCGTTTCAGCTATCTCATTTTTACTCCGTACAATAGAGAGAGATAAAATATAGGCGAAACGAAAACAACTTTTCGTATGAAGTGAGACTTGCCCCTCAGGTGAGATTCACGTGCGGCCTAGCGTTAGCCCATAAAACCTTGCACACATCTATGCGTTCTGCGGTGGCAATCAGTGAAAAGCTGTAAATATTTGAAAGTGTTTCACTGATCGCCACCGCAGAATGCTTACTGTGCACAAGGCAACAAAATAATAATTTTTTAGTTTAATGATTGTCGTGCTTTCGTTCTCTAGCTAGCTGTATTCACTCTAAGAACTCCAAATTTGATAGTGCACACACGATTTTAGTATAAAGTATTTTTTAATGTTTTCGTGCGCAATTTTTATTGGGCTATGTAACGATTGGTGAAAAGGTTTTCATGTATTGCAAGCACAAGAAAAACTCAAAACTATACAAATTTGGTTGAATATGATAATTGAGTGTGATGTAATTCTTCTGACCTGAAATAAATATGGCTGCCAAAAACAATATTTTGTACCGACTTGAAATAAAAAAAAATGAATTGAATTGAAATAAAAAATGAGGAGGTTCTCAATTCGGTTTTTTTTTATATTTTTGTTATAGCGTATCTCCGTCATAATTTAAGAGCCGATTTAAAATTATTTTTGTTTGGAAGGTTGGGTTCACTTTGGTCCCATTGAAATTTCATCAAAATTGGTTCAAATACTTTTGCAGTCCACAAAATTACCAATTGAAGAAGAAATTCAATTAATCGAGCAATCATTGCTCTTTTCAAGTAATGAAACTCCAGTGATTGCTGCTAAAACTGGCACAATTTTTCTTCAACTGTAATTTTTCATACTAGGTAAAGTCAGCATAAAAAGAACTAGATAGAAAATTAATTATTGAACATCTTACAAACATTACTATAAGTATACAGGGTTATTAATTATTAGCTACACAAACTGACAGGGCCTAATTTTTGGGTCGTGAATATTGGTTTGGCTGAATCAATTTAATTTCTAAGCTGATTCAAGTTTTTGTATCGAAATTTTATTTTCATTAATTTCTTTACGATTCCTACACTATATCGTGATTTTACTCATCTTGGGTTAAACATTTATTCTGGCATTGCTACTCAATGATATCACAAGGATCACTTTGAAACGTTCTAAAGCTAGGTGAGCCTAGGTGCCAGTTCCACGCGACCAAGCCTAGAAGAACAAGCAACAAACTACGGTTTGGTTCTTACCGTTATTTTGTATAACCCTTTGGTAATATAAAAATAAAAATAATAGCAGTGAAGTTCCAGTGTGGTGCCACTCCAATTTAGCGAGACGTAGGCAACATAGGTAAGGCGCAAAAGTTTCAAAGAGAGCAAACGCTACGCTTCAAAGTAATAATAAACTAAACAAAAAAAATAAAAAATACATTATAGTAAAATAAAATACGAAAATGGTAGGTACAGACATTGCAAATTGACATAATGTTAGCTGCCGATGGGTAGAGTGACCGAACGAGGGATATTGACATTCTCCATACTATCTATTACATACACTATGGCGCGTAGTAACTATTACTTATTCTATGGTTTGATGGCTTCGCGTTACTTTGATGATGTTTTTTTACGGCGCCAGATTTTTGATGGGAATTGTTATCAATTTTGTTCCACATTTGGGAGCTAAGATTAGCTTAGCTGTCATCAGTTTTAGCCACGCTGCCACTTACTTGGCAGATTTATGGTGGATAGAGCCTATGATATTTATAGTGGGTTATTAAGTTGATGGTAATAATTTGGCAAATCGTGTTACAACTTCACGCTTGAACATTTTAACTCTTTGAAAGTTTGACCATGAAATCGGTATCTCAAGTTTTATAAACTTGATTTGTTCAATTTTTTTTCAATAAATTGTGGCAAAAGTACAAAAGCGATACTAAGTAGATTGTACTGAATGATTCATTTTGACTACATTGCGATTATACTATCTTAATCAATAAAGAGTTATCTATCTATCTGTCTATCTATCTTATTCATAATATATCATCTTTCATACATCAGTTCATCCATGTTTTCTTTGGTCTACCTCTGCTAACATATCCATTCACATACTCATCACTGTCCTAGTCACATGACTTTCATCTCACCTAATGACATGCCCGTACCACGCTAGCCTAAGTTTTCTGTCACTCGCTACTTTTAAACTATACCTATACCACCATTTTCAATTATACCACCAATAAATATCCAATAAATTAATATAAAGAGGCAGCTTGAAATGTTTTTCATAACTTCATTATTATTTTAAATTCAGCTTTTCAATTCAAGTGGCAACGTAATTTGTTGAATTGAGGAGTTAAATGCAATTCATTTCGATGACAGATTTTCGTGCGTCACTTATTGGAACCAAACTTAAATTGAACAGCTTTTGGGATATCATAAATATCTTTGTTTTAAAAATGATTAATGCAGCTTTTTCATTTACTAGGCATGGTCATAAAATCAATTTGAAATGGAAATGGGCAGGTCAATTATAGCTTGTACAGCCAAGAGCCAATGGAGAATAATAAAGGTTCTCGAATGGCGACCACGAATCTGAAGTCAAAGCAACATAGACCACAGGACGTGGCATTCGTGGGACTAACCTTATCCGAAATAAAAATTAAAAGTGGTTCGATGGGAGACCTTTTTTTTTAAGGTATACCATGGTTGCATTGTGCAGTGGTGTGCATCATACATAGTTATATTTGATTTGTTTTTGTGCTCAATAAATATATTTTCTTTCTTCTTTCTTTTTTCTTGAAAGCATGCATGCATGCTTATATTGAGAGGTATTATTCTGAGTCAAGGTCCTATTGCTGCTGTAGCACACAGAAAAACGACGCAATTTCCAATTACGATCTTGGAGTTTTCAAGTCAAGACTGAACAAGTAGATAATAGCTAAGCTTGCTCCACTTTATGCTCCATTTTTCACTTTCCATCAGGTGTGATGGCAATAAAATGTTTAAAAAACTAAAAACAAATACTCATTCCTTATCTTGTCTATTCTTGTCACTCACATGTACAACATTCGCATCAGTAAGGTTTATCATCTCGTCAAGTTTAAAACAAACTACCCCAAAAAGGGTCGACTCAACTGGTATAATTTATAACCCAATAAAGTTAATAACGCGGGACTTATTCACGCTCGTGCTCCAAAATGATGCATCGTCGAGATTTGCAACCTAATATAGCCTACCTCAAGGCTCATACGTCGTACAGTCAGCCATTTAGTCTCCTTATTTGCTCCTCTTGGGGTTGGGACTCTGGGTCCGTGGGAAACCAAGGCTTTGCCGGTCTTCAAAATTTTGTCTAGGCGGCTGATCGAAACGACGCGTGACCCAAGGGCTGGTGGGTATCTGGCGTAGCATTGCTATTCAGCGTGGCAATGTTGCCAGCGTCTTGGGGACGCTTCCGTCTGTTACTGATTTGAATCGGTTGAGCTATCTCTAGATCGTCTGTAATGGGCTGCAGATAGCTCAACTTTTTCTTGTTTATTAGGTTGCCCAGAAATTTGATTATAGAATGTTACAGAACATTTTAGAACGTTTAGGAGTATTTCAATCTTCAATTTCCTCAATCAAAATTATTTATGTTTTTATTTTTTTGGAGATTGTGCCAAGTACCAAAGCATAATAATAAATTTGGAGAAAATCGCAGCATTAGAGAATAAATACAGTAGTATTAAAAGTTTGTATGGTAAAAACATATCTATTTACTATTATCATTATCCAGAGAAGAAACAGAGATCTACGTTTGCATGGACTCAACGCCAACCGCAAAATCTAGCAAAGTAATTTGTTCGTTCAAAATCACACATCTCATAACACTTGGCTGAGCGTACAAACTTTCTAAAATTCAATTTAAACGTAACTGTAAATAGGTCAGCGGGTTTTTGAAGCTTTCACGTGTGAAATTTTGGCTAAAATAAGATGTCGCAGCGTTTGCATGGATTTAGAGGTCTTAGCACCAGTTTTAGGTGAATTATTAAACTTGAGGGGTGTTATTATTAATCCTGACGTAGCGTTGGACTAGTTAATCCGTGTTTTGTCTCTTGCATTGACATGCAATTGTCAAATCGAGCAAATGTGACAAAACACGGATTAACTAGTCCAACGCTACGCCAGGATTATTAATAACACCCATAGTGTGTAAAATTATTACTAAATGCACCTCAATTTGAAAGTTCATAAATAAAACATTCCTTTCCTTCTCTCGTTCTTCTTCTCCTTTTCTTCTACTCCATCTTATTTTTTTTAACCTCTTCTCTCTTTCGTATTTCTTTTACACCATCCTCTCGTTTTCTGTTTCTTCTTTTTTTTTCTCTCTTTCTTCTTTTACCTTTATCTTCCTTCTCTTTTTGTGGGTTTAACTCTTCTCGTGTCACTGTATTGTCAAAGTCAAAGTCAAAGTCAATATTTTTTTATTCATTACGATGCAAGAATCTCTTTGAAACGTCTTAAAGCTAGGTGAGTCTAGGTGCCAGTTCCACGCGACCTATTATTTGAGCTAGAAAGGATTGTAAGTGCTTCTCAAAGAGACTCGTTTCCTGCACTTGTTATGTTTTTGAACAATTCAACTCTAACTTTAATGTTCTTGCTATTCTATACGATTTATCAAGAGTCGAGTGCTAATGCCCACATTTTGTGGTTTTTCACATGTAAAATGTGGAGGTCGTATAATCTTAGTACACAAAATCAGTCTAATTTTATATTATCCGTGCACCTATTGATGACACTTTAAATCAACAAATAAACATTTACACCTATATTATACTATATTACGCAATTTAAATAAAATTTAATTATTGCATAAGCAATAATAGTCACTGTTTGTCACTACCCAGTGGTAAGAGATGGGAGTAGATAAGAACTGTTTACCTTTTGACATAATTATTTTGTATACCTGCCTGCGCACACCTAGGTCGCTGGCGTCGGCGATCGGTGAAACGCTGTAGAATTTGACAGCAATATTTGACAGCGTTTCACTGATCGCTATCGCCAGCAATCTAGGTATGCGCAGGTCTTTAGTCTTTTCACAGTCACTTAGGATAACTATGAATTAAGTTTCGTTTCTTGCGCCAATGATGTAGATAGACAATTTTGCTAAGCCCCTGAAGAGTGCCTAAAATAAGGTTATTATACTAGGTACGAATGTGGATGGTTATAGAAGTAGGCCAAAGAAAAAATGGATGGATTGTGTGAAGGACGACAGAAGTAAGAAAGAAGTGACTGCTGAAATGACGGCTAATGGAACATTTTAGCACTAATTTCCTGGATAATAACCTTTTTTATGAACTACGAGTAGCTGTTGATCGCAAGTTTGCTTGGGCTTTTTTTGTTAATGACTCTGACGTTGCTTTTTTTTTAAATATGCCATTATAACCTGTCAACTGCCAAGGTACATATTACTTTTTATTTATTTTTTATTTAAAGAGCTTTGTCGCTTAGCGACCACCATGCTCTCTTTGAAACTTTTGTTATTGTATTGTGAAAACGAATTATGTGAAGGTGAACTGAATAATAAGAAGCTTTATGACTTTATACATTTTATTTATTCCAATGCAAGTTATAACTCTTCTTTTTTTTCGTCTTTTTTCCATGTTTTTTTTCAATCCCGTCTGTCACTGTTTTTTTTTACATCACACCCAATGCTAGAGTTCAACATTCGTATTCTACCAAGTAATCACACAAACTCTATTCATTGCAAGTAGCAAAAATTTGAAAATAACTATAAAACCTTATTTGATCCTTATTATAACACCACTTATCTACCTTTTGCTCTCAATTGCTTGTACTTTTATTTTTGTTGTATAAAACGATCACAAGAAAAAACGGTAGGAACCAAGCTCCCAGTTGAGCCTAGAAAAGTTCTAGACTTCGTCTCGTGTAACTAGCACCTAGAGTCACCTAGCTTTAAGAGCGGGTCGTGCGAAAATTTGAGATGCGTTTAAAAAAAATTCATAACTAAATAACTAAGTGACATTTTAAAAATCGCAAAAGGACTAATTGTAGACTATACATTTGAGATTAATTCGAATTTAAGTGTGTTAAAAAAATATACTATTTAACATGACATTCTATTTAACGCTGACATACGATTTTCATTAGCGTTAAATAGAATGTCAAGTTAAATAGTATATTACATTTTATATTATATAATTATTATATTTATATTTTTATTATATAACAAAGCATTGCCTCGTAGGTCACGCACGTCAGGAACGTGCCCTACGATGCACTGCCCTGCGTCCATCAACTTGAGGCTTACAGACGTTTCGTGTCACGTGCCTGTAATTACACCGGCACCCTTCAAACCGAAACACAGCGATGCTGTTCACGGCAGAAATAGGCATGGTAATTTCAAAATAAAATTGTATTGTATGAATGAACAGAACAAGGCATCAGATAATCCTCAATACCCTGGAGGATGTCAGGGTAGTCAGAGCCATGTCTAAAAATCACTAAGCTGGATTCACTTTCCATTTGCCGCCCGCCAAGTAAAACCCAAATCAGAGTCTTAGCTTAAATTAAATCGTGTAACGCTATCAATTACTTGCCAACTGGACGGAATAAATCCGTTTTTTCTGGTATTATACTGTTAATTCTTTCCACAGACGAGTTTTATTCTCTTGCTGGTACACTTCAATCTGATTGGTTCCTCAAATAATACCTCATCATCATTGGTCGCCTTCTGAGGGTAAAAGACATAGGTATGAGATAAGCTTTAAATGGTATTCGTGTTGTTGAGAGCGTGGGTTCGATCCCCATCGAGAACAAATATTTTGTGTGGTGAACGCAGGTGTTTGTTCTCTGTCTGTGTGATATTGTATTTTATATCAGTAATTATATCGGCTATCTGGTATCCATCGTACAGGCTCTGCTTAGTTTGGGGCTAGATAGTCCTGCGTGGATTGTTCACGATATTTATTATATTTCCTGACGTCATGGCAACAGACCATTTACGAGCTCAACGACCAATATTGATAAGATAAGATGGTATGAGACCATATTATCTTCGTTCACTAAGGGAGCAGCAAATTTTTAAATTAATCTCTTCCTGGCAACGTTGGTGGACTTTTAGGGTATATAGGCTTACTAGCGGCCACCCGCGGCTTCGCTCGCCCCGTACCCGTTACGCCTCGTTTCTGTTACATTCGTTCTCCGTTACAATAATATATTTATAAATTAGACGCTGTTTTAGTTAAACAGCGTCCAATTGTAGCCTATGTGTTATTTTGACGTATAAACGATGTTATTGTAAAGTTTAATTAAAATCCATTCAGTAGTTTTTACGTGAGTGAGTTATTAACATCCATCCATCCATAGTTGCAAACTATTAGGATGTTCCACTTTTTATAAAGTGAACCAGCGTTCGTGATAGGCTGACACGGTGGCCCCCTGAGTCGAATGTTTGTCCTTGGAGAGATTTAGCTTTATAGCCAGCCGAATGGCATGGAGATTCCGATTGTTTGAAGTAATGGAGTCGATAAATTTTAACAAGTTTTTTTTTGGTTAAATTGTGGGTAGTTACATATTTATAACTTTTATTTGGTTAGAACATAAATAATTCAGTTAGTACCGTAATAAAAATGTAAGAAAAGGCAATGGAGAAATCTAACACCTAATACACCTGATGTTGAGCAGTTATCTCTGCCTTATCTTATACCTTAACTTACCTTACCTTATAGAACCACATTCAGTGAAGACTCGCTCTATTAGCCCTATTAATAAAAATATGTCAAAAGATAAGCTGTGCTTAAACTATTGCCATCTCTTACCACTGGGTAATGACAAAAAGTGACAGGGCTAACTTTAAACCATGACTAAATTCAAATTGCGTTTATTAATATCGTCGTATATGTTTAGCATTACACTGCATCCATCATCTTTTACTTTAAATACCAGTGCCTTGGCAGAATACCAGTGTTGCACTGAGTGGGGTTACCTACACGGTGTAATAGATACTGAGCCAGGGCCTAATTGACCTTTAGTTAATCAGTGGGCCTACCATGAGCCCTGTCTGGCTCTGTCTCTGGTTCTGATTTTGAGTCTGTGTGAGTGTTGACTAAATAAATCCTACGTCAAACGTCACACACACAGTATAATGCACTGGTGAGCACTCATACAGACTCAAAACCAGAGGCAGACAGAGCTCATGGTAGGCCTACTGTACTGTAGTGTATGGCACGTGCCTGTTTTTATTGTATAACTAGTAGGTATTATAAGGCTTGTTTTTGTAATAAGTCCTTAAGTCTTAAGAGGCCGGCGGAGGGCAAATTTTCATACAAACGTAATACCAAAATGATTACTAATTTAAGCAGATTTTCACTATATTATTGTAATAATTGTATTTTTATTGTATTTATCTAGGTTCCTGGGCAGTTTTTATTTTAAATTACTTACCTCAAATGAAATTAACGCCAATCACATTTTACAATGAAAAAAAAAGTGTAAAATGCGATTGGTGTTTATTTCATTTTAGGTAAGTAATTTGAAATAAAAACTGTTGAGGAACCTAGATAAATACTATACAAATGCAATTATTACAATAATATAGTGTAAATCTGTCTAAATTAGAAATCATTTTGGTATTCCGTTTGTATGAAAATTTTCCCTCCGCTGGCCCCTTAAGATCAATAAAATGTTATTCTTTCTTCTTCTTTTCTTTAAAATACAACCATAAGAGTGGAGTTACAGGCGAATGCTAGTAACCAATAAATCTATAGGTTAATTATCACAGATGATTCGGTTATTCCAGTAAGCTTACCTGTAATCCGATAGATTACAGGCGTGTCCCAGATTCATGGCCACGCCATTGTTCCTGTGCCTATATCTGTGTATACCATCGTAGAACATCTAAGTTTTTGAAACATACGAGACTGCGTTACGAATGATGTGCTACGTGCTACGATCCGCGTAGCACAACAATAGATGTGTTACGATACGCGTAGTATAACAGTAGACGCGCTACGATACGCGTAGCACAGCAGTAGACGTGCTACGATACGCATAGCACAGTAGTAGGCGTGCTACGATACGCATAACACAGTATCAACAACAGGAGAATATCGTGAGGAAACCGGCATGTCATGGAACCTAAAAAGTTCGAAAAACAGTGCACGAAAAGAGCCTCTTTAAGGCGTTTTGAACGGATTTTGAACACCATGAGAAAAATGAGTTCCAAAGATGATTTTTATCGTACTTTTTAATTAAAAATGTTCACTCTGTTTAAAAAAAATGCCACGTCAAAGATTTAGGTAAGTAGAATAGCAATTTAAATGTAAATCTATCAGAAGAGATTCCCGTGTGTTTCCACTTACCTAACTTGTTTGACCTCTAAGGTGGTACTGGAGTAGGTATTTCCCAGGGTTATTCTGAGAATAACCCTGGGAAATACCTACTAAGCAAAGATCTTGATGAGAATAATATTCTCATCAAGATCTTTGCTTTGAACCCTAGCTATTTCAGAACCTGACTACGACACTTATCTTCTTCGTACACAACTACACAAATTATCGATACCCGACGAATGTAGTTTATAAGGGACTATATACGCAACACAAATTAAACACGCGTTGACGAGAATTCGTGAAAGACCTGCGAGAACTTGGAGCCAGCAGCTACGCAGAAACTTGTCTGGACAGACTGCGTAGCTGGAACGGAGGACTTATTCGTGTTCCCCGAGTCACCCACCGACGTCAACTACGTGTGACCACGAACTCCTTCTGACTCCTTCCGACTCCTTCTGGTACATCGGCCGCCGAAGCAAGCCGGCCGACGTCTACAAACTTGAGGAGAGTACCACCTCCTACTTGAAAGTAACCGTCAAATCAGTGACCGGGCAATTGAATAACCGTAAATAAATTTGTATACCGTTTTATTGTGTTTTCTTGATAAACAATAGACGTATTAGTCAGTAGGTACAATCACTAAAAGAATAATTAATAGGTAAACTCTGGGATCTAAATCCAGGTTATCAATAGGAGCACTAGCCTAAAGCCTTATTAGTGGGGCATCAGAACACTTGATTTATGTATTTCCTAAGTAATTGAATTTGCAAGATCCAGGGAACCCGAAATCGCCCGATTATCCCGATAGAGAAACCAAACTTTGTTAAGTAAGTATAACAATTATTTATGGCCAAATTGTTGACGAACTTTAAATTAGTTTTAAATTATTTCTAAATAAGTTGGGAGTTTCCAATTGAGGCCTAGTAACCGATATAATAGCGTGAGTATTTTAACTTTGGCTAAAGATTATCGATAGCTTTAAGGTTTATACCACAACTTCGTTCGTGCAAGGGTTATTTCCTCTATAACATCATCATCTTAAAAAGGACCAAGTGCAAGTCAGACTCACGCACGGACAGTTTCGAACCATTATAAAAATCACGTTTGATGTATGGGAACACAATTAAATATTTATTTTCTTGTCTTTTAGTATTTGTTGTAAGCAACAGAAATACAATCATATTATATGAAAGATCGGTGATAGACAGACGGACCAACAGCGGAGTCTTAGTAATAGGGTCCCGTTTTAAAAATGTATAGGCGAGGCCTGTGTCCAGCAGTGGACTTCAACATGATGATGATTAACTGAGTTAAAAGTGATGCATATTTTAAAAAGCAAGTATCTCTGCCAATGCATCATCATCATCAGTCTGAAAAACTCCACTACTGGACTGGACACAGGCCTCACCTACACATTTCCAGGAAGAACGATTCTGAGCCTTTTCCATCCACCGATTTCCTGCGATCTTAATAATGTCGTCTATCTGGTGGGTGGGTGCCCTACGCCAAGCCATCATCATCATCATCAGCCTGGAGAAGTTCACTGCTGGTTATAGGCCTCACCTACACCTTTCCAGGAAGAACGATTCTCAGCCCTTTCCATCCACCAACTTCCCGCGATCTTAGCAATGTCGTCGGTCCATTGGGTGGGCGCCCTAAGTTACGTCTTCCGGTTCGTGGTCACCATTCGAGAACCTTTATTCCTCAACGGTTGTCGGTTCATCCAGCTATATGACCTGCCCATTGCCACTTCAACTATCAATTTCTACGAGCTATGTCGGTGACCTTGGTTCTTCTACGGATATCCTCATTTCTGATACTATCACCTAATGAAACTCCCAACATAGCTCTCTCCATAGCTCGTTGCGCGACTTTGAGCTTGTGCACGAGGCCAATAGTTAGCGCCAAGCTCTATGAACAGAACGACGGAAACGGATACGGTTGTGACAGAATACTTACCAGCGCATAGCTTCCTCACAGTAGCTAGGCATTATGCTGAGTCAAGGCCCTTTTGCTGCTGCAGCACACAGAAACACGACGCACTTCTCCACTATCGATGTATTATTTGTATCTCTCTTCTTTTAGTGTCCTTGTTTTTTACTGGTTTATGTGTGCAAGTAGTAAATAAATAAATGTCTAAATAAACACACTGTCTTATTTAATTTTATCAATAGGTGGTATGAATAGAAGATTAAGGTGTCGTGGCATAACTTTATAATCACCGTGCAGATATCTGAGCCCTGAGCTTTGGAAAGTTTATTTGTTAAATAAGTTCCTTGCTTTGACCCCGTTTCTACTTGTTGTTAAGAAATCAAAATACCTTTATTATGTTTATAATACTTTTGCGTCTGGGAGTGGGTTATGCTGCCTTCCTACGGTGCGTGGTTCTGCAGATCATCACGCACGGCACTCGACGACGCACGGCAACGCACACAGAAAGGGCTCCTGTGCTACCGCGCACCTCGGCGCACGAGACCGTTCCCATGGTGTGACGAGCGAGCTGATCCGCGTCCGTGCGCGATATCACACACCGGTGGGAAGGAGCTATTAGGAGCAAGAGAGATTATGATGAATTAGTTTTGCGTTCTTCGTCTTATCGTGTCACATTATTTCAAACCAAGTCAGGTCTGGCCGACTGTTGGTACCAGCTCAGATAGTAGTAGCTCTGCCTTCTGTGACGTAGGTCGTGAGTTCGATCCCCACCGAGACCGTCAGTGGCGGATTCACCAACAGGCTGAGTAGACTGAAGCCTCGGGCGGCATATTTTTAGGGCGGCAAATTTTAGTCCGAGCATTTTTCTGCTAGTGTTTTTTTTGTAATTATAACATAAAAATTATGGGGTATTACGGCCAGTTTGTTTTTTTTTCTAGTGGATTTTCTGGCGGAGCAAATAAAATAAGTAAAGTACCATCATAGAGTTCAGACTAGGTAATAAATAAATATTGTGGACACAACACTAACCCCCGAATACTGAAACGTAACTCAGATTTAAGCACGTCTCAAGCGACGAATATTTGACAGTTTTCAATGAAAATCTGTCAAATATTCGTCGCTTGAGACGTGCTTAAATCTGAGTTGCGTTTCAGTATTCGGGGGTATCTAACTCTAAATTGAGCAGAGCTTGTACTATGGGAACCAGATACCTGATATAATACTTATAATACAGTATAAATGTTATTGTGTCGTCATAAATAAATAAGTTTATTTCTTTCTTTCTTTTATTTATCACCCGAGAGAAAAAACATCAGTGTTCACCACACAAATATTTGTTCTCGGTGAGTATCGAACACATGACCTACGGCGCAGAAGACAGAGTTACCAACTGAGCTGAGTAGGCCAGTCATCCATTCCAGGCTAGACCATCAGGTATTGTATTCTGTGGGTATCCGACTAAGCAACAATACTTGTAATGTTTTAGAGACCTCTACAAATACAAGCAAACTCTCATTACTTTTTTAATTACCTTGGAAACTGTGGCAGAAAATGATCAAAATAATAATGTACCAATTAATTAAAAACCTTACACATTAGGGATTGAGAAAAAAATTGCCGGACACTCAACATCATCCGCAGCCCGACTAAAACCACTGCTCGGTCTAAGCCTCTCTTTGCTACTGTCATTTACCACGATCTTGGGCTACCCTCATCCATCTGTGGCCCTGACCTTGACAATGTCGTGAACCCATCGTGCTACTGGGCGTCTAACGCTTCTTTTCCCAGTCCTCGAACACCACATTCAATCTTTTGTACCACTTGTCGTCACCACGACTTGGCAGGTCAAAACTCAATTCATTCCAAGAATCACTTTGAAACTTCATAAAGCTAGGTGAGTCTAGGTGCCAGTTCCATGCGACCAAGCCTAAAAGAACAGACAACAAACTAACGGCTCGGTTACTACCGTTTTTTTATGTGATCCTTTTACAAATCCCAAATATAATCTAAAGTAACAGCAGTGAAGTTTGAAGGTGTCCTGCCCAACCCCATTTGAGCTCCATTATTCGTATTCCGATGTCCTGGAACATGGTGCGTCCTCTAATCTCGACATTAGGAGCTCGGTCTAAAAACTTGATGCCGAGCATGGCACGCTCCATGACTCTGTTGTATCTCTGTAGTTTGGTACAGTTTTTGCTTAAGTGCCCATGTCTTGGCACCGTAAGTCATCGTGGGCAAAACAAACTGGTTCTTTCGAACCAAGTGTGGTGAAAGAATTTTAAATGCGCCTCAAAGATGCTCCAGCACCTGGTTAAATAATAAATAAATAATAAATAATAATAAATATTCTGGACAATTCACACAACACTACCCAGCCCCAAACTAAGCAGAGCTTGTAATATGGGAACCAGATAGCTGATATAATACTTGAATACATTTTTTTTTTGTAAATACATACTTAGAATACAATATAGGTAACACCCAGACAGAGAACAAACATTTATGTTCACCACACAAATATTTGTTCTCGGTGGGGATCGAACCCACGATCTACAGTGAAGAAGGCAGAGCTACTACCAACTGAGCTAGAGGCCATTCTAAATAAACAAGTTGAAATAACTTGAAAACCCGACTTGATCACTAAGCTACTGAAACGATTTCGATGAAATTTCTATGACCTTTCAGGCAATGCTTTGATACATGAGAAGTGTTTAAGCATAATGGCCCACCCATAATTATTGTTTGTTACATCAGCGAGTCATAAAAATTATGGATTATTCAGATCAGTTAACCGGTTATTTCAAAAGCCGGCTTTCAGGTTTCCCTATCTGAGAACGACAAACGGCAATCGGCACAAATCCCATTACTGGGTTAATGGTAAAAAGTACAATTATCCGGCTAAATAAACGAGCGAGTCTGCTTACTCTGCTAGGGTTCTGCACATTTTTTACAACATGGAGAGACTTTTATACTCAATAATAAGAAAAACTAAGCTTACAGTGCGCCACGCTTAGGTACTCTTTTCAATTTGGTTCCCCCATCCCCATTCCATCAACGGACCACCAGACGTACGGAGGCGAGGATTCATGATTGATACACCTTCTTCCCGCCTAAGCGCTTCCCCTCCATTTTTATAATGCGGACAGCCAAAGAGGGGAACTCTTTGCTGGCGTCTGTTTTTCCGATTACCTTTAGTTTAGACGTTCTCAAAAGCCGCTCAAAATATCAGGCACTCATTTTTTGGTTGATAGAGTCCGCGAAACATAACTTTGCACGTGACAGGCAGCGGAAAATGATGAAAAACTGACCTGGAATAACCTTGAATCACAAATATGCCTTATAACGCAATGTAAGTTCAATTTCCCTAGGTATTCACCTAGGGAAATTGAACTACCTAACTAACTAGGGTTTACCTTTGTATTTCTATTTTATTTATTCCACCATCTCTCACGTGCATACTCTTTTTGCGTAAGGTCTAGAAGGTACCTACTTAGTTATTGAGGGGATATCTTCTGCGTCTGGGGATCAAAGTGAAGCTGTTTCGTTTATAATGAACGCCAAAGTTTGTCTCTACTGCCGTACGGAACCCTAAACGGTATTCCCAATGGTTGCACATGCAAATTGGACGCTCGGTGTATTAGCGTTACTGCAGTTTAGTTTTAATTAACTTAAGGAATTTTACTATTTCATCGTTAGCCCCGCTGCTATTTAACTCCTCTAAATTATAACTTTAAGTAGGTAGGTAATACTTCCTAGGTAAATAATAATAAATACTTAGTATAATAATGACTAGCCTATCAGCTCAGTTGGCAGATAGCTCTGCGTTCTGCGCCGTAGGTCGTGGGTTCGATCCTTACCGAGAACAAATTTTTGTGTGGTGAATATACCTAGATGTTTGTTCTCTGTCTGGGTGTTATATTGTATTCTATGTATGTATTTACAAATGCCATAGCTGGCAGACGAGCCACCTGATGGAGAGCAGTCACGGTCGCCCATCACCTGCGACACCAGAGGTGGTGCTGATGCGCTGCTGGAGGTACTTACAAAAAAAAGAATAAATCGTGTGTTCAGCTATCTGGTTTCCATAGCACAAGTTCTGCTTAGTTCGGGGCTAGATCGTGTTGTGTGGATTGTCCACAATTATCATTAGCCCGAAGAACCTCCCCTCTTTACATTTTCAGGAAGAACGATCTTATCCTTCTTCATCCACTCTTATTTATCATCATCCACAGCCCGACTTCACCTACTGTTGGGTAATAGGCCTCCTTTAATTTGTGCCATCTTCCTCGATCCTGTGCCAGTATAACCCATTTTCACCCTGACCCTGACTATGTCGTCAATCCATTCTTGCTGCAGGGCGGATAATTAAATCGTTTTTATTATTTGTCTGCCTTCTTGCCCCACAGCTCAGTTGGTAGTAGCTCTGCCTTCTGCGCTGTAGGTCGTGGGTTCGATCCCCACCGACAACTAATATCTATGTGGTGAACACAGATGTTTGTTCTCTGCCCGAGTGTTTTATGGGTATTCTAAGCATGGTATTTACGAAAAAAAAAACAAGTTTAATATTAGCTAATATTAAACTTGTTGTTTTTTCTGGTTCACATTGTATAAGCTTGGTTTGGGGCTAATATTGTTGTGTAAGTAATTCCACAATATTTATGAATTACTAAGTCATCATCATCAGCCACTGCTGTCACATAAGCCTCCCCTACACATTTCCAGGAAAAACGATTCTGAGCCCTTTCCATCCATCGACTTCCCGCGATCTTAACAATGTCGTCGGTCCATCTGGTGGGTTGGCGCCCTACGTTTCGTTTTCTGGTTCGTGAATTAGTTAGCAAGTAGGTAATATTAAAACTACACTTTATTATAAAAAATGACTTTATTAGGGTACAATAATAAACATAAATCACTAAACTAAAAACTCTTCGCACCATGTGAATAATTGTGAATTCATTTAATAAGTGGACATCAATATAATCTAACTAACTGCCAAACGTACGGACGTGCATTTGCCTACCCTTAGATAATTTTCAAAGCGTGAGTACCAAATTATCTACATCCTTCAGATAAGGCAACCGAGATCATCATGTCGACCTATGGGGTAGTCAGAGTCACGTCCAAAGCTTACGTACCTATTTTATTATCGACAATGGAATTTGCTACTTGACGTGATGTAAATGCAACTTTTTTTTTATATTATAGATAGCTAAACATTTGGCTGCCATCACACCTGATGGAACGAGGATGCAGCCTAAGATGGAGCATGCTTAGCCATAATACACCTATTGTTTAAATCTTCAATTGACAGAAAATAGTGCAGTATTATACAGGGTGGTTTTTTGAGAAAGGCGGCGATGGCAAGTCTGAAACCACGAGAGTTAGGGAAAAGTCGTGAAAGGAGTCTCATGCCCGTGATTTATAAGAAAACAAGAACTGCATATTTATCTTTTTCAAAAATCTTTTATTTTATTATATATTTAAGATTGATTCTTATCAGTAGGTAACAGAATGAATTTCTTTTTGAAAAATCATTCGGGTCCATTTCCGTCAAATGTAAAATAATTTTGAAAAAAATATGCAATTATATTCATATTCATTGCTTCATGTGTTTTACAGGTCTTAGGGGGTAGTAACGTCCAGAACATGAGCCCCGCTTATAAACTTCTTAAATCGAGGGCATAACTCCTTTCACGACTTTTCCCTAACTCTCGGAAATTCAGAATTGGCCATTACCGCCCTTGTCAAAAAACCACCCTGTATAACAAGACTGCAGCTAAAAGCTATAAGCTGAAAACCAGCACACATTGATATTCAATAGGCATTATAATTTTAGCATTTTCATCAATTTCAGGCTACAGCTAAGTTTTACAACCTTATTCATAACGTATAAACTTAAATCTTTATTTAAATAATATTTTCATCATTGTCATCAAAACTCCACCCTCAAAGTATTATTAATCTTTTTAACTCAAAAAAAGATCAACAGAAATAAGTACGTGTTACATTCTGAAACGGCGTTTTTTTTTAATATTTTAACAAGATTTCTTATCGAAACTCATATTTATTATAATGGTAAAGCTTTCCAATAGCTAAAAAGTTTTAATCCGATAAATAAAAGTGACACTTTTGACGTTAATAAACCCTTTTTAAAACCATAGTTTTTATGAATAAGGCCGTAGTTTCTAATATACAATTTGCTAAATTAAAGTTTAGAGTTCGTATTTCTTCTTGAGATCAGCAATTTCTGCGGAGTTTCTATCGTTTTTGCATTCATCCAGAAGCGCATTGACCACTGTAAACAAAAATAAATAATATTATAATATTAAACATTTATTTACACAAATAAACTTACAATTAAACAAATATTTACAAAATGTACACAATAAACAGTTGACCTATCTGCAGACCAATACAAACGATCTAAAGATAACTCAACTGATCTAAATCAGTACCAGACGGAAGCGTCCCCGATATGCTGGCGACATGAAACAGTTGAGCGATCTGCAGGCCGTTACAAATGATCTAGTGATAGCTCAACTAATCCAAATCCAAGCAGAAGCTTCCCCAAGTCGCTGGCGGCATTGCCACGCAATTATAATGCGCTGCGCCAGATACCCACTATTGTTGTACATGTCATTGACAGTTTCTACAGCTTAGTTGGTAGTAGCTCTGCCTCCTGCCCCATAGGTCGTGGGTTCGATCCCCACCGAGAACGAATTTGTGTGTGGTGGGCACAGATGTTTGTTCTCTGTCTGGGTGTTATATTTTATTCTAAGTATGTATTTACAAAACATATTATGTGCATTACTTATTTCAGCTATCTGGTTCCCATAGTACAAGATCTGCTTAATTTGGAGCTAGATAGTGTTGTGTGGATTGTCACACAATTTTTTTTTTTTTTACTAACCTATACTGCCCCACAACTGGGCAAAATCTCATTAAATTAATAAATACCTTGCTTGTCCGTAGCGCTAAGGAACATGGTCAGCGCTGAAAAGCGTTTGACTCGTGTTAAGGCGGTTAGATACGCCATAACGCCATAACGACTGAATTTGTCGGTATCGTCGTACATAGAACGAAGGAAATCGGATAGCACGTCGCTTTCCAGCGCGTTGTCGAATATGGACGGGATCTTCGATGGCTCGATTATCTGGAACATTAAATTAACAATATTGAACATTAATCTAACTTAAGGATACATAGCTCGGGACCACATATGGTATATTTTGACCAGTTTTGTTGTATATATAAATCGATTCATCGCCCCCGAAACCGTCTGTATACAAAATTTTATGAAAATCTTATATATCCGGAACTTATGTCTCGAGTGTTTACGTAGAAGTTCAATAGATTGGCGTTCTCCGTGACACTAACTCGCGAGTTCGACTACTCAGCAACAGATGGCGCTAAAATTTTGGATTATTAAAATAAATTCTCTTGAGTTTTTTCTCAAAATGAATCCTAGCTAGATCGATTTATCGCTCCCGAAATCCCCTGTATACAAAATTTCATAAAAACCGTTGGTGCCGTTTCCGAGATTCAGATTATTATACAAGATTTCCTCGTTTAAAGGTACTAGCAGTTGGTGACAGAGCTTCGCTCGGTATTTTTTATTGTTAATTTGTATTTTAAGAAATCATTATTATCTTTACTGGTTTATTCTGACTGAACAACGCCATCTGCTGGATATGCTTGCTTTTAGTTGCTCACAATCGTCAATAGATGGCAGGTGCAGTCATATATTCAGTTTATGTTTAACTAGCGGCCGCCCACGGCTTCGCTCGCCCCGTAGCCGTTACGCCCCGTTGATTTTTAAAAGTTTTTCCTCTTATTCTCCACTTAGGGAAATAATTTTCCGATTTCCTTTCTTAGTGCACCCCTATGCTATAAAACGAACATACCCTCCAAGTTTCATGCTTCTAGGACTTACGGTTTAGGCTGTGCGTTGATTGTCAGTCAGTCAGTAACGTAAGAGTTTTATATATTTAGATTATTGAACTCGGGGTGAGATAGTCATTTTCTTAAAATGAATTCTAGCTAGATCAATTATTCGCCCCTGAAAACCCCTGTATGCTTAATTTCATGAAAATCGTTGGTGCCGTTTCCGAGATTCAGATGATATATACACGATTTCTTCGTTTAAAGGTATAAGATAAGATACATACACTGAAGTATATGCTCCTAGCTGCGTGTGCTCCACTCAATGCCTTCCACTCCTGCATGAACTGCACGCTATTGGTGGGCGCCGCCACTCGCGCCGGCCGAACGCCAATCCGCTCCAGCAAAGCATCATTCTTCACTCCTTCTACCACCTAAAAAAATCGGTTGTCTGTAAAGTCGGTTTACTGACGATAGTTGAACATGACAACGTCATACAGCTGTCCACGCGGACGCATCACTCAAGTAGGAGAGAGACAGATGTCGAACGCTCCCGAACGCGGAGGCCGATTGTGCCTCTTTGTCGCTCGTTCCACGCTCTCGCTTGCACTTCAAGCCTTAAATGGAACGCCTAGGAGCGAGGTAACGCCGCATGAGTCATGTTTTTTCGTGCGTGCAGCCGGCTCCATCGAATTATAAGACGTTGTCACGTCAAAAATAATGAAAGAAAGAAAAGAAAACTTATTTATTTATGACAGCACACGGTAGATATGAGAAACACGAACATTTTAGATACAAATTCAAGTTCAATTCATTTATTTCAGATCATATTATATATCATTTGTTAGTAAATACAAAGTTAAGTGTTAGTAACAATAAATACAAGAACACAATTACATAATACAAGAAGTGGAGTGATAGAAGAACACAGATATATTGAAATGGAAATACATTCTTCTTCTTATCGTGACACTGGTTCTTTCAAACCAAGTGTGGTGAAAGGATTTCGTAAGGCTCCTTTTGTGCACTAGACACATATTTCCTCGCGATGTTTTCCTTCACCATTTGAGAGCACTGGCATAGTCTACAAACATTGATTACCATGTTACTAGTTTAGAACTACATTATTATAAATATACTTAAATTAATTTGGGGCTAGCTAGTTTTTTGTGGATTATCTACAATCATCATCATCATCATCAGCCTGAAGAAGTCCACTGCTGGACATAGGCCTCCCCTACACATTTCCAGGAAAAACGATTCTGAGCCCTTTCCATCCATCGACTTCCCGCGATCTTAGCAATGTCGTCGGTCCATCTGGTGGGTGGGCGCCCTACGCTTCGTCTTCCGGTTCGTGGTCGCCATTCGAGAACCTTTATTCCCCAACAGCTGTCGGTTCGTCGAGCTATATGACCTTCCCATTGCCACTTCAACTTACTAACTCTACGAGCTATGTCGGTGACCTTGGTTCTTCTACGAATATTCTCACTTCTGATTCTATCACGTAGTGAAACTCCCAGCATAGCTCTCTCCATAGCTCGTCGCGCGACTTTGAGCTTGTGCACGAGGCCAATAGTTAGCGACCACGTCTCAGTTCCATAAAGGCTCGAACACACCTAGTTCGCTGGCGGTAGCGATCAGTGAAACGCTGTCAAATATCGCTGTCAGATTTGAGATTTGACAGCGATATTTGACAGCGTTTCACTGATCGCTACCGCCAGCGAACTAGATGTGCGCAGGCCTTAAGTCATCACTGGCAACACGCACTGATAATATTTATTATTATTAATTTATTATACCTTCTCAGATGATACCAGCAGTTTCTCAGTACTGGGTGTATCGCCTTCTCCTTTCGTATCTGCTTTGGAATCCAAATCGAAGTTTATAATTCTATACTCGTTCGGCGAGTTGCCGAGCGGGATTTCTAGGATGGGAACGCGTTTTAGAGGCATCTGTGGAATGAAATGATAGATGGTTACTTATGGCCGTTCCCAATGCCCTGGTAAATATAGATTAAGTTTGTATTTAACAGTTAAGTTAAGTTTGTATTACTTTGAACGATCAGATTTGATTCAAACTTTGCACACCTGTCAAAGGTCGATGACAATGCAATAATATGAAAAAAAAATATGCATATATAGTTTAAAAAACTAAAAAAACACGCTTTTATAACTAATTGAACTAAAAAGTTAAAAATAAAACTGTAATAATCAATTGAAAAATTTATTTTTTGTTCAAAAAAGCGTGGGGTTTGTATAATTATGGTCAAATGTCACAAGGGCAGTTTGTTTAACCATTAATTATTAAATAGGATCAAACAGTTGTATTTTATTGTTATCAATAAACAACGAAAAATTAAGAATGATTCTTGCCATACCTAGTTTCTAAAGAAATTATTACCAGTTTTTGTAAAACTCAACAAAATGTTGAATATTCCTAGACAGTGTTTAGGAGTGTATGTCAAATAAATGTACTTTCTTTCTTTCTATTTTATTATTTATAAATTGTCTACAACCGTACCTTAGATCTCAAATGAGGTGGTTTCTTGACAGGTCTCAATACAGTGACATTTTCCCCAACTCCATTCTGCCAACACTCTACTTCTTTTTTGGAAGGCTTAGGGTCTTCCAACTCTATGATCTTAGGTGTGGCTTTGGCTTTGAGCGACGGCTTGGTTTCTACAGGGCTGGTCGGAGATGACTTGGATTTTGCCTGGAAAATACAGTTTTTGATCAGAAATAATGAATCTTCTTATGGGTATAACCTGAGAGCACTGGTGGTCTAGTGGTAGTGGCCCCGCCTTCCGATCCGAAGGTCGTGGGTTCAAATCCACTCGTGTACCAATGAGTTTTTCTGTCGAAAAATGTATGTGCACTATGCCAGTACTCTCAAAACGGTGAAGGAAAACATTGTGAGGAAACCGGCGTGTTGTAGAACCTAAAAAAGTTCGAGCAACACGTGTCAAGGGTCACGCAAAAAGGGCCCACCAGCGGTCTACTTGCGGAAAAACCTGCCCGCACATCAAGTGCGGATGATAAAACTTGCCGAAACTAAAACTATGGGTATAACCTACCCAGCAAATTCATCCTCCGCACTTGATGTGCGGACTGGTTTCCGCAAGTAGGCCTTTGGCGGGCATTTTTTGCGTGACGCTTGACATGATTGTGTTGCTCGAACTTTTTGACGTGACAACGTCTTATAATTCGATGGAGCCGGCTGCACGCACGAAAAAACATGACGTCATGCGGCGTTACCTCGCTCTGAGGCGTTCCATTTAAGGCTTGAAGGGCAAGCGAGAGCGCGGAACGAGCGACAAAGAGGCACAACCGGCCTCTGCGTTCGACATCTGTCTCTCTCCTACTTGAGTGAGCGATGCGTCCGCGTGGACAGCTGTATGACGTTGTCACGTTCAACTATCGTCAGTAAACCGACCAGAACCAGAGACTGAGCTCATGGTAGGCCTACTGGTTCCCATAGTACAAGCTCTGCTTAGTTTGGGGTTAGATAGTGTTGTGTGGATTGTTTTATAATATATATATGTTGTTTGACCACTTACCGACGGGTATCCACAGGTGCGTTCTATTGCCAGCTTGAAAGTTACAAAAGCAAACTAAAGCTTAGATCTTGGTCGAGTAAATGAAATGAAATGTATTTATTCGCATGAAGTATGGTTAATATTGAAAATCTTCTATGAATAATAATGTTAGTATACTTCGTCGGGAATGTTACATGCGAAGTTAAAAGAAAAATAGCATGTTTTAAATCTCATCATCAGCCTGAAGAAGTCCACTTTTGGATATAAGCCTATCCTATAAATTTTCAGGAAGAACGACTCTAAGCCCTCTCCATCTACTAAATTCCCGCGATTATAACAATATTGTCGGTTCTTTGGGTCTATTACATAATTGAATCTTAGCTAGATCGATTTATTGTCCCCGAAACCCCCCGTACACTAAATTTCATTAAAATCGTTGGAGCCGTTTCCGAGATTCAGATTTTTTCGTTTAAAGGTATACGATTTCTTGCTTACCCCTTTAGTGCCCATCCTAGCCCTGATCTGCTCCAGCTGCGTCACAGCTGCTTTGTTCTTCGGCTCCAGTTTGACGACCTCCATGAGGTCATTGCAGGCGGCACGCAGCGAGCCGAGGCGTTCCCTAGCGGTCGCTCGACGCTGCAGAGCCTTCACGTAAGTGGGGTCTAAGCGTAGGGCTTCGGTGCAGTCCGATTCGGCTAGGTGGAGGCTGGAAGAATAATTAATTTATAGTACATAAGTCAACATTAGAGGATTGTAAAAAAAGAGGATTGTATAGCTAGCGGCACGTAAGTTTAGCGCTGAGCGATACGCGGAGGGGATAGCTGCGCATGTGTACTGCCGCGCACGCAATACAATTATAACTTCAATTAGTTATTAGCTAAATAAGGACAATTACATTATTTTAATGTAATGTTAAATAGTAAGATGTCCAAAGGTTTAGGAAGGTACTTAGGACATATTTTTTAACAAGTTTATGGGGAGAAGAAGAAAAACATTAGATCTGTCAATGGGTGCGGGTTGTCGTATCGGTGCGGGGAGGGGAATTCGACCGGAGAGCCAATCGGCGCTACGCATGCCCGCCCTTCATACCGCTAGCCCCCTCAGGTACCTTAATTTTGACTTCTGCGCAATAACAGTCAGCTCTAAAGTTACGTGCCGCTACCTATAAGATGCACTTAAAATTCTTTTACACAGTGGTTCCAAAGAACTAGTGATACGACGAGAAGTCAGTCAGTAATATAAGAGTTATTACAATATTACCTTTCTTTCTTAAGATGGCACAAGCCCCTGTTTGCAAAGTAAATAGCATCGTCTTTCACCAATTCAATAGCTCGGTTATAGCAGCCTATAGCTTCATCCCATTTGCCTTGCTTCACAAAATTATTTCCCTGTAAACAGAAACAATTCATCATTTTAGAATAGGTCTCACAGGTTGGTAGTAACTCTGGCATCTGCTCTTTAGGTTGTGGGTTTGATTCCTTTCAAGGATACATAAAAGGCCTGCGCACACCTGGCGATAGCGATCAGTTAAACGCTGTCAAATATCGGTATCAAATTTGACAGCGTTTCACTGATTGCCGACGCCAGCGACCTAGGTGTGCGCAGGCTTTAACATATTTTTATTTTCTTCCTGTCATGTCAATATTTTTTTCAGCCAGTGTCTTGCTAGTATTTTGAGTACAAAAGCTATTTAATATTGTGTGGTTAAAATATTTCTCTGTAAATAATTCAAAATTATATTTAGAACAAACAAACAAGAACAAACTGTCATTTCGCTAGTTCATGTAGTACAAGCTTTGCTTAGTAAGGGATGGATATCATAAAAAATTGAATTTGTGATTTTTTTATGATGTAATAATATTTAGCATTTAGAAGAGCACTGGTGGATTCTAAGGTCGTGGATTCGTCCGAAAATTTATGTGCACTATGCCAGTACTCTCAAATGGTGAAGGAAAACATCGTGAGGATACCGGAATTTCGATGAACCTAAAATTTTCGAAAC
This sequence comes from Thera obeliscata, assembly GCA_947578465.1. NCBI lineage: Eukaryota > Metazoa > Arthropoda > Insecta > Lepidoptera > Geometridae > Thera > Thera obeliscata. Next base: position 1,601,488 of record OX387913.1, read on the forward strand.
TAAGCGTCACCCAAAAAGGGCCCGCCAGCGGCCTACTAGAGGAAACTAGTCCGCAAAGTAAATGCAGACCAAAGAATTTGCCGAAAATTAAATTTAGCATAAGCTTATTTATTTTTTTGAATGGAGATTTACTATAGAAAATAATAAAATAATATCTTCTTTCTTACCCTTTCTTTCTCATGCAGTGCCTCATCCCGTAGCTTCTCCATTTTAGCTGACTGACTCTTCTTACTATCCAACGATGAGGGACCCATGTCTTTCATATCAACGTCCTCGCATGCCTTATCCTGAAACACAAACTGGCATTTTATTTTGAGCAACAGTACTCTTTTTTAATTAATTCACTGAAGCTATTAATTTAGAGATAATTAGGTACAGGAATAAATATAACTTTGATTTACTAGCCAGAAAAAATGATGGAAGATGGACAACCAACAGCTATTTCAGAATGGTGTCCAAGAGACCCACAGTGATTACGAGGCAGACCACCCGCCAGTGGTTGAATGACATTGTCGGAGTAGTTGGGCAGCAATGGCGGAGACTGGCACAGGACCGAAGAGAGTGGTGTCTTAGGAAGGAGGCCTATACCCAGCAGTGGGTGCATACAGGCTAACTAGATAGATAGATAGATAGGTACAGGAGTGAGTTAAGTACAGGGAGAGCAGGAATGCACAATACACCCCATCGCGGGACGTCAGTGCAGATCTTATTCCCTCAACACAAATTATAATTAGGTACAGGAGTCTGGGCTATAAACAATGTATGGGGCACCTCGCGATTACTTCTTAGGCTTCTAGGCTTGGTACCATGAATTTATCACCTCTCCTAGCTTTACGTTGTTTCAAAGTGATCCTTGTGACTCAAGTTACTTTTGTTTGTGATTTGAGAACTCAAATATTTGGGGTATGTTGGAAAAAGTACATAGAATAGTCGTTTGGTTCAAAGCTTTACTTAGTTTGGGGTTTGATAGCAACTTTTCCATCATGATTCTCAGGCTATTTATGTAGGTAGTTTGGTAATTAGGGTGGTTAATAAGTACCCATATTTTCTGATATTTTCAACACAAATCTTGCAGTAAACTGTTACTAGATATATTCAAATTCTACTTACAACATCAAACTTCTCCCAGGATAGGTAATCAGATGCTGAGATCCGAGGTTCCGGCTTCTTCTTCACTTGCACCGGCTTGTCTTTCTTCGTTTTGCTTCTGACCGGCGGGATCATCTGACCACAAAAACACTAACTATTTTAGCATCTTCTACACAAAGAATCAGCCAAGAAAACGAAAGAATTCAGCCTTCTTTAGCCCCTAAACGTGAGAATATAATACAGCGCTTGAAGTATATATTTAGTGCCAGCTATTGATACTAACTTTATAAAATATATATGCAGCTACAGAACTAATTAAAATAACGCTAAAAATAGGACAGAACCTGTTCGAATTCGCCGCTTAGGGCAGCCTCCTTTCGCTTCATCGTGGCTTCCCAATTCTGCAGATCAGTCATATAGGTATTCAATGTTTTTGCATTATCACGGATCTGTCGCTGTATTTCGACATATTTCTCCATGATTGAGCTTGATATTTTAGCCAATTAACTTAGCTTTTACCTGTTTGATCAATAATTTGGTGTAATTTTCTGGTTGTCCTGACTTGCGTTGCGTTGCGACAAAGCCGAAACAAAACGACCGAATCACGACGATCGAAACATGAAATGGAAATGTCAATGTCAATCACTTTGTTTGTCAATATGTCATTGTCAATGTCAATGTCATCCATCATTCTTGTAAGCTGTCATCATCATGCCTGCGAAATCTGCGAATCTGAGCAAGTTTGATGGGTCATACACTTGAGGTCTTACACTGCAGCTCCACCAGAACCAGAAAAGAAAAGAGATGAGATTTTGACCTTAGAAAAGGGCTAAGGTTGGGCTAAGGTCAGAGTTTCACTACTGTAGACCCGTGTGTTGCGACGACGAAGTATCAGATTAAACCTATCGGTCCCTTTTAATTTTTGAATATTAAAGATGACCATGATCAGATGATCACACTCCTTTTTCTCGTGACATTAGTTTTTTAAAACCATTGTGGTTAGAGGATTATAATAGGCATGAAGACAGTAATCAAGTATCGCCAAAATATTTATCTGATCTAATGAAAAAGGATTCAAAGATTTTGAAAAATGTATTTATACTCTTCTTAATGTCGAGATTGTCAATTTATTTGATGATATAAATCTACAAAATACAACAATCCGCCATGATGGCTCAAACACCGGTCAGAGCGAATTACGTCACGGCTATATAAATGTCATTCTGATTTAGTACAAAAGCACCAATGTTTACTGTTGAATACTATAATAACCGTGACGTAATAACAGACGCCATGACACCAGCGAGCGTTTTGGCGAGAATTTGAAAATTTAAATTTAAATGTTACTTTTATTGCACAAAAACCTTAATTTTCTACAGAAATATGATATATTTTAGACTTAATAGATACTTCTGAATATGATAGAAGAGATTTTGAAAATTAGTCGTCAGGCCTATTGCGCCTCAGAGAGGCTCTTTCGTGCACACATTATTTTCAAACCACGTGGGTGATTATTATGGGCACGCGTGGTTACGCATTTTTAACTCTATTGAAGTTGCATTTTTTTTTGTTTCTTACTAATAGGAGGTATCATAATCTACAGTTTTCAACAACATAATAGGTAATATTTAGCGCTATTGTAGACCAATAATAAAGCCAAGCACAGTTACTTATAATAGTGCTATATTGATACCTGTCGACGATCTCATCGCCCATAAAATTAAATGATACCCAGATGATAATATCTATGTAAAAATCGTACCACCTTATCATTTTGGTGCGCGATTCTTATTTAACCTAGGTAACAGTTGATGATGACACATCCACAGCCTCAGCTGTTTTTAACAGGTTTTAGCCCAAGTCAAATCAAGGTGCTGTCAAGGTGATGTCAGTCAACGAACCCTGACCTGGGGCACAGATTCAAATCATGTTACTTCCTTATTCGTTATTTTGTTAAACAGTTTGGAGATTATACAATTACAGTAGATAGTAAAAGAAGGATTCGTGGTGAGGTAAGGACCTAGGTAGGTATGTGAATGGATGGTCTTTTGTAACCAATTGAATACCTTTAAACCAAAAAAGGTAATATTTATTAAGAAGGATGCAAATTTGAATGCACTATGTAATAGCTAGACAGTTGAAATTTTCACAGACGATGTATTGCTGTTGCCGCTCTAACAACAAATACCAAAATACAGTAAAATAAGCACCCACACCCTTCAAACCGAAACACAGCGATGCTGCTTCACGGCAGAAATAGGCATACCTGAAGGCCTGCGCACACCTAGGTCGCTGGCAATGGCATCAGTGAAACGCTGCCAATTTGACAGCGATATTTGACAGCGTTTCACTGATCGCCATCGCCAGCGTCCTAGGTGTGCGCAGACCTTAACACGTCATGTCATACATCAATTTGTTAATCAATTAAATTGTGTCAAGCAGTGTAACGGTTTGAATGACGCCATCGTATTTAAAACATTATGGGTGTGTTGAACGTGGTTCATTGACCTATAGACTATTTCCTGGCTGTGCGAGTTTGGCAATACACGGTTTAAACTTCCAGAGGAGGCTCTGAAGTAGGCATGCATTCTTCTTCTTATATTAAATGCATGCATAAATTTATTTATTATATAATAATCATTAGGTTAGGATGTTATGTTTTTAACACGAACGAGTAGTTACTACGTTTATAAAACATCAATCAACGCGCTCCCAAACACTTTTAAATTTAAACTTCCAAAAGTGGCTATGGAGGGTCATGCATTCTACTTCTTCTTAAATTTAAAAATATAATTTCTTCAATTATAGTAATTTATAGGACATGCGTTAATTATTTAATTTTATTAATTAATAATCATTAGGTTAGTCAATGCAATACGTCTACCTATAATTTATAAGTATTTCTTTGATTGAGAATGATCGATCACTGAGTTGGTATATGTTCGTTATAAATTATTTTTCCAAGTAGGTAGGTAGGTACTTAGAACTTGGATCTTCTTATCGTGTCACTGTTTCTTTCAAACCAGTGTGGTGAAAGGATTAAAAGTGGATTATCAGCGAGGCTCCTTCGTGCATTTGACACCATTTTGTATTCGAGTTTTTAGATTTTAGGACATACCGGTTTCCTCAAAATGTTTTCCTTCCCCATTTGAAAGTACTGGCATAGTGCACATTCATTTATCGACGAATATCTCATTGATGCACGACTGGATTTGAACCCGGGACCTTAGGATCGATAGGCCGTTACCACTAGAATACCAGTGACATTGCAAAAGTTGAAACAAAATAGATTCAATATTATGAAGAAAAAAGGAAAGAAAATATTTAAAATTTAATAATTTATGTAAATTTTTATAATATATTAATTAATAATTTTAATATTAATTACACATTTAATATAGTTTTATAGTTTTTATAGTTTTTTTTTAGGACAACAAACAAATTGCACTCACATAATTATTACAAAACAATTATAAAGTATACTAAGTAGTTCTTAGAGAGTAATCAGCCCCGTTATCCGCAAATATATAACACTTTATTGTGCACAAGGGTAGGTACATGACAGTAACTAAGCTTTACTAAATAAAGTATACGGCCTTATCATGTAAAGCGATTTCTTCCAGGCAATTTTATAAAAAGCAGTAAAAAAAGCAGAAGCAGAAGGTTCAAGATTAAACCTTCAAATCATCCATCATATAAGTTTGTAGCTGAAACCAAAATTAAATGAAGCATGCGCTCGTGTAGAAATGTAAACGGTACGCGCGGCCACCCATCACAATATGACCCGTACCTATACAGAATGTTGCCTAACATGAATGCAAGCTACAAGCGGTTCAAAGACAGATCGTGATCAATATTTACATTTCATAAAATTGAAATCAATCAACACCTTTATGCTTGATTTTTCGCAATGAAGCGACCGCTTTTTTGCGATCGTCAAAATTAATAACGGATATAGCAAGCGTTAAATATTTTTTATTGCCAGAAAATTGTTAAGCGAGCCACTGCCCCATCATGACCAAACTCAAACTCAAACTCAAAAATTTTTATTCAGTACGATGCAAGAATCACTTTGAAACGTCTTAAAGCTAGGTGAGTCTAGATGCCAGTTCCACGCGACCAAGCGTAGAAGAACAGGCAACAAACTACGTCTCGGTTACTACCGTTTTTTTATATGATCCTTTTACAAATCAAAAATAGTCTAAAATAATAGCAGTGAAGTTCCAGTGTGGTGCCACTTCACTTAGTCAGACGTATGCAATGCAATAATACAAAAGCAAAAGTTTCAAAGACAACACACGCTACGCTTCAATGTTATACTATAGTATCTACACAGCTTATATAAAAATAAGATACGAAATAGTAGGTACAGACATTGCAAATTGACATGTTAGCTTTCTATGGGTAGAGTGACCGGGACATCGGGCCACGCAGTTTTATCATTCATATAGCTATCTAGAGTATAGTACGCTTTCTTTATTAAATTATTCTTAACATAGGCTTTAAACTTCCGATTATGAAGCTTAGTTGCATTTTCCGGAAGTTTATTATAGAAGCGTACAGTGTTCCCCATAAAAGACCCATTTACCTTCTGCAGACGAAATTTGGGAATATAAAGTTTATTTTTATTTCTAGTGTTAATATTATGCGAATCACAATTTTTCTGAAAGCTACAGATGTGTTTGTGAGTGTACAATAAGTTTTCATATATATATTGTGAAATTACTGTAAGGATATTAATTTCCTTAAATCGCTCAAACCTCTTACAAGCCACCACTCTGACAAGAGTGTAACGACTCAGAAGAAGAAATATTCTTTATGAAAATCGACATAATGTCAACTAACAGTGTTTTTAACTCTTTGATGACAACGCTTTTCGATGACGTATAATGTTTTCGAACTAGGCAAAAAGTTGACACATTTAAAGCCTGCGCACACCTAGGTCGCTGGCAACGGCGATCAATAAAACGCTGTTAAATATCGCTAGCGTTTCACTGATCGTCATCGCCAGCGACCTAAATGTGCGCAGGCCTTAGTACGGTAAAAATCTTAGGTGACACATAATATCAGTTAGGTAGTTCTTATGCTGCCTTCCTACGGTGCGTGGTTCTGCAGATCATCACGCACCGCGCACGATGACGCACGGCAACGCACACAGGAAAAAAGCAGCAATTTTATGCGACTGTTGTGGTACAGATTATGGCAGTAGTAACTGCTGTAGTTTTGCCTGTAAAATAACGGTCGTGAATTCTTAGAAAACAAGTTTGCTATGTAATTGTGTACTTGCAAGTGAGGTTTGTACTTTATGAAACGTGATATTATTGGCGGTAGAGGTTATACTACTCATCTCATAATTATCGACTATCACTTTCGTAAAAATAATCTATGATAGATTCTTTAATCTCAAATACCTAGGTTTCTTTATTCTTCACTAGCGGCGCCTCGCGGTTCCCCGCGACTTAATTCTATGTACCTACTTTTTCTATATGTCTATGATAACTTCATCTTCTGTAGCAACTGGATGGGAAAAAAAATCGGTTGTCTGTAAAGTCTGTTTACTGACAACAGTTGAACGTGACAACGTTATACAGCTGTCCAGGGGGCCAATTCTAGACTTTTAGAGATTTACGCTCGAAATAGAGATTTTAAATGTCGCGAAAGCAGTGTCATATCACCAAATTTGTCGAAGATAATATCGAACCGTATAATGTTTTCGAACTAGGCAAAAAGTTGACACATTTAAAGCCTGCGCACACCTAGGTCGCTGGCAACGGCGATCAATAAAACGCTGTTAAATATCGCTAGCGTTTCACTGATCGTCATCGCCAGCGACCTAAATGTGCGCAGGCCTTAGTACGGTAAAAATCTTAGGTGACACATAATATCAGTTAGGTAGTTCTTATGCTGCCTTCCTACGGTGCGTGGTTCTGCAGATCATCACGCACCGCGCACGATGACGCACGGCAACGCACACAGGAAAAAAGCAGCAATTTTATGCGACTGTTGTGGTACAGATTATGGCAGTAGTAACTGCTGTAGTTTTGCCTGTAAAATAACGGTCGTGAATTCTTAGAAAACAAGTTTGCTATGTAATTGTGTACTTGCAAGTGAGGTTTGTACTTTATGAAACGTGATGTTATTGGCGGTAGAGGTTATACTACTCATCTCATAATTATCGACTATCACTTTCGTAAAAATAATCTATGATAGATTCTTTAATCTCAAATACCTAGGTTTCTTTATTCTTCACTAGCGGCGCCTCGCGGTTCCCCGCGACTTAATTCTATGTACCTACTTTTTCTATATGTCTATGATAACTTCATCTTCTGTAGCAACTGGATGGGAAAAAAAATCGGTTGTCTGTAAAGTCTGTTTACTGACAACAGTTGAACGTGACAACGTTATACAGCTGTCCAGGGGGCCAATTCTAGACTTTTAGAGATTTACGCTCGAAATAGAGATTTTAAATGTCGCGAAAGCAGTGTCATATCACCAAATTTGTCGAAGATAATATCGAACCGCGATAAAATGCGTATTCTAGCCACCGTTAGACTTTTACGTTAGACTTTTACTTTAGAGATGTCAGAAAGAAGGTTCATTCTTAGAACTTCCACAGACTATCCCGTTGTTGTTCATGTTTATCTACGTTCCGTTTCTATCGATATAATAGTTCGATAGCACTAACTTTATTATTGTCTTCAAATAAACACATTTCCTATTAAACGGCGTTTATAATGCGTTCTTGTTGTTTTTTATAATAGATTCATTTTCATTAGATAGTAATCAATGGACTTTTTGCACAAAATGTTAGTTACAATAATTAATTCCGGAAACACACGGAACGTTATGTTCCATAAAACTGTAAACTTTGTAGTTTGTAATCTATGGTCAGTTGTCCATGAAGTGTTGTAGATTATGTCATTGTCAGGATCATTACACTCAAGAGAAGGACTCCGATGACTTGAATTTTTAATTCAAAGGTTAACAACTAGATGGCCATTCAATGCAAAAAGAATATTTCTCTCGAAGCTTGAACCCCGGATACAAGTATAGACGTTGACTGTCTGATTGACTGCTCTTCTAACTGCGCCATTGAATAATTACTAAGTACGAGCTAAATTCAATCACTCCCCAACAAACAAAAACGTCATATAAGTCTTGACTTATACGACATAAAGTTGGATAGCAGTCTTATAATGATAGTGAGATGACTACTAGGTCCTTTAGACGTCTTTAATTAAACTTATTAGTCGTGCGACTAATATGTCATAATAAGCTGGTCTTAGCAACGTTGTTAAGAGTAAACTAAACGACGTTATATTACAGTCTTAGCTAAAACGTTTGTACGACAACACAATAGTCATACTAACGTTAGAGTCCATTAAACGTTTTGAACTGACCAAATTAGGTCTTTGAAAAACCTTTATATGACATTTATATAACGTAGCAGTTGTATAGACGTTTTCACAGTGACGTTTATATAACGTTCACTATCCTGTTTTACAGCGGTCAATTGGAGACTCCTAAATGACTTGGTTGTTTATTTAATACTCAAATATAACCTATATATTACATGATGTCCGTTTAATGTCATGCCCTGACTTTAATAAAACTTTTAGGCGCATTTAAGTCAGGTTTTGACTATAAAACGTCTAGGCCGTCATATTTACGGAACATTTGATTAAATTTACTACGAAGAATTGAAGCCAAAAATGTGTGGAGAAGACTTAAACGTAGTGGAACTTTCAAAAGGAAAGTAAATCGAGATTTCCTTTTATTAAAAAGTACAACGCCAACAACCGTGGCATTAAAAACAAATGTTGAAAAAGAAAAGTGTACAACACACGAACAACAAAAAGGTTCAGTATCAATATTTATTTTATTTCTATAAAAATATTGTGTGTGATTTCTTATTTCATTATTCCATTCTTATTTCTTCATATTTTGAGATAAAATTTACTGGAATGTTAAAATGTTTTGACATCTGCACTGCACTTTTACTGTGACCTGCAATATGAAAAGGGTTTTAAATTTATGGGGAACCCTAATAGCTAGCTGTCATGGCGTATTGCATGGTCTTGAAATAACCTTAATACGACTTTATGTCTTTACAACGTCATAAAGAGATAAGTGTGTGACAAAAGCAACATGTCCTACATTTTTAGAAATAAATATATTTTTATTAATAAAAATATAATAATTTAAACACAAAATTGCGAGGGGGCATGAAAATCTGAAATAAATACACATAGGTATATTATCATAAAACTTTAATACCCAGTCGAACTAAACGGCATGAGAGACAGATACAGTTATTAGCGAGATATATAACACTCACCTTTTAGTTCCTTGTAATTATTTATTTTGCACTCAAATCTCGAAACAAAACCAGCACAAACACTGTCAACAAGAAAGATGAATAAGTCTTACAGGTTTTGTTCCTTGACTCAAACAAAAACCCCTGCATGACGACAATACAACAAACGAGTCGTTATAAAGATATGATGCGACTTCTGCGCGACGAAAGTAGTAATTCCATAGCTTTCCATAGCTTTCTTTTTTTGGACTTTTGAATGACGTTAACGAAGTCAGCTTGTGACTTTTGTATGTCCACTATACGACAATGTTGGTTGTATAACTGGGGCCATTTTCGCGTTTAGTAAACGTTATTATAACGTTAGTGTGACTTAGGTATTACGATCAATGCAATTATGATAACGTTTACTAAACTTTTGTACGACGTTAAATTGTTAGTGGGGTCCTCACTTATTGTAGGTTTATGAGAAAGCATTATTCGCGTTCTCGCTCCCAACTTGTATCCCCTACAAACAAGTAAACATCATTGACTTTTTATCAAAAAGTAAGACTAGGTGGTATGGTCTTGGTACTCTAGCCTGCTCCAAGGACCGAAAGAAAAAAAAAGGCCAAAGTCACCCAAAGTATATTAGAGATGTCAATGTCGACTACTACTCACCACTCGACACATATCTAACGGCCTTCGCCATCGATAAATGTCTATAGTGATATTGCTGGAATACGATATCTATTGAAAATGTCATGTCTATTAAAATTTGACAGTTCTTGTGATATATATCTACCGTGACAAAAAAGTCACTGGTCTAGAATTGCCCCCCAGGCGGACGCATCGCTCACTCAAGTAGGAGAGAGACAGATGTCGGACGCTGCCGAACGCGGAGGCCCCTCAGAGCGAGGTAACGCCGCATGAGTCATGTTTTTTCGTGCATGCGTGCAGCTTAGCCGGCTCCATCAAACTATAAGACGTTGTCACGTCAAAAGATGCATTTATTTGACACAAGTCTAAAAAACAGGCAGCAAACTAGGGCTTAGTTCTCACCGTTTATTCTCTACGATCCTTTTACAAAGATATCAACCTCCTGAGGATCTAAGTCGTGAGACTACTTCTGATTACATATGTAAGCTTCTGTTATTATTCCATGAGTTTTAAATGTTATTTGAAACCTTTTGGTACCTTAATTGACAGGAAGTGTGGACTTTGTTACTAAATTGTTAATAGAAGGTATTATTAATTAATATTAAGATGATTAGGTTCATAAAAATAGTATTTGTTTTGTTACCGTTACAAAAATACACAATTATTCAGAGATCAATAAATCAATACTGTAGTTGGATTTCCATCAGTTGCTTGAACTCCAACCTTCAAGCATCAAGCTTCAAGCTGTAAAAACAAGGGTGGGGAAGGTTGGGGTTTGCAAGCCAGCGAGTGGTTATTCAAGCAGGCATTCGGTTTTGAACCGTCGATAAGACAAGTCCACTTAGTTCGTCTCGGCGATAGCCATGTACAAGTTTAGCTTAGTGTATCTAGATCCATAAAGTACTCAAGTTGTTAATAAAACTGAAGAAAAGGCTATAAAAGTGGTTTGAATTCTACATCCTCGGTCTTCTCTGTTAGTGGATCTATCAAGTCAGAAGTGGGTAGAATCAAGGTACGTAATATTTTTTATATTGTTTCAAAGTAATAGCTGTAATTCTTACAATTATCTGGTAAAAACGCATGTATAGTTTATCGTGTGACACACATGGCCAAGGCTACTCTTTGGTAGTGTTATCACACGATTGCTATAATTTATTTGGTTGAGTAAATGCATTCAGAGGTTATCGTGTGGCACACATGGCCAGGGCTACTCTATGGTAGTGCTACCACACGATAGCTGTAGTGTATTTTAGTTTTTTTTTAGTAAATACATACACAAGTTGTCGTGTGGCACACATGGCCAAGGCTACTCTTTGGTAGTGCTACCACACGATCGCTGTAGTGTATTTTAGTTTATTAATTACATACCTACGTTGTTGTGTGGCACACATGGCCAAGGCTACTCTTTGGTAGTGCTACCACACGATAGCGGTTGTTATTGTAGGAAAGTTAAATACATGCATAGGTTATCACGTGGCGCACATGCCAAGGATACCCTCGGTGATGCTACCACATTAAATGTGACTAAGCGCTGCTTGTATTTCTTTTATCTACCATAGATTGTCATAAAAAAGAAATACTGTAGTTGGTTATCGAATAAATCATCCCTTTTATATATTTCTTTTCATGCAACGGCGAGGAGAAAGCAACGGTGCGGAGAATGACGTGTGTCATCCGACCATGGCCGCAATAGAACATGGACCACCCGGACATGGAGCATCAAGAAGATTGGACTCGACACTGGAACGCGACTCAATGCCACTACACCGAAACTGGACTAGCTGGGCGATTGCAAGTTGTGGCCGTTCGTTGCCGTTTCACATCGTGAAGATTGGTTAAGCGCTACCAGCAGGATAAAGTAAACGAAACTGCAAGACATTTCAGTAGAAAATTAACACGTGAGTTCACGTCTCAATTCCCAAAGATTTTTAATATTGGCTCATCAAGTACTAAAATATGAATTCTATCGTTGCGTCACAAGGTTCATTTTGAAACGTCTTAAAATTAGGTGAGTCTAGAATGCAAACATTTCTCAAGTATGCCAGTTAGAGTAGATTCAGCACTGATGCTAAACTGAAACGATATACCTAAATTAAATAATATATGATTTAGGTTAATGGTGTGAACCATGAATGTGTAATGATGGTCATGTGAGGGTGTGTGTGTGAATGTTGTATCAGAAACTTAACATTCCGATGATGACGATAGAGGGTAAGAAGTGAAATATAAATAATTTAAGTTTAAAAAAACTTGAGAAACCGACTTTATTGTCAAACGGCTAAACCGATTTTAATCAAATTTGTTTGGGACAATCTGGACGTAAGAATAACCTTCCAAATAAAAAAATAATTTTCTAAATCGGTTCATAAATGACGGAGGCATGCAGTTACAAACATTAAAAAAATTATTTAAAAAAAAATGGCAAAACCGATTTTAATAAAATTAAAATGGGACCAATCTGGAAGCAGTACCTTTCAGATAAAAAAATAATTTTTCAAATCGGCTCACAAATGACGAAGTTATGCGGTAACAAACATTAAAAAAAAAAATAAAAAAAAAAAAAAAAAAAAAAAAAACATACAACCGAATTGAGAACCTCCTCCTTTTTGATTGGAAGTCGGTTAAAAAAGGGGGAGTTTTTACGATTTTGGGTTGCTTACGAGCTTAGCGGTAGATAGGCATTTTTTTCTTACTTTTGCAAAGAGTATATTTACGGAGTATAGTGGAAGAATTCTATCGGATTTAATTGGTATTCTATGTATGTACGTATCCCTGGGACATCTTCTGGTCTTCTCCTGTTGGTAGGTGCGTACCTACCCTCAGTTTCTTATCGAGGTTGTTTCTAAAAGTGCGGTTGTGATTAGTATAGGTAGATTTATTTGTCCTAACGGTGGTTTTTAAAATTTTCGATACAGTTTGTCCAAATGGCGAATACTATTCAAGAAAATAGGAGTGATCCAAGGTTTAAATACGTTCTGGTGAAGATAGGTACCTACGTTGTCAGTTTTTTGTTTTACTTTTATTTATTTATTTGGATATGCAATGGATTACAGCGACCTTGGCTGGGTCATTAGACAGATGATGTGACGTCTGAGGTGGGGGCAAGTTTTATCATTATTATCATTCCAGTAGGTGCCACCGTGAGAACAGTAGCAGGAATATAAGAATAATAGGAAATAGAGGCGCTAAGAAAAATAGTAGATGGTTACTTGTTTGTTTATTTAGATCACCACAAAATTAAGCACAAAAAAAAATATAGGTTCAAACGAACAAAATATTCTCCCTCGTGAAAGTTGCCTCACTGAAGGCTGCCTTCAGTACTAAACTGGTAAACTGGTATTATAAATAGGAAGGGTAATGAAAATAATCGACAAATATGATATTATAAATAGGAGGGGTAATGAATAAACACAGGTACAATGATATAGGTAGGAATCCACATCACAAACTTAATATTTATTTACTAGCTAACAGGGTTTTCAAAATTGACTTCAAAGTCTACTAAACGTTTAATAGTCTATGACGTTGACTCCTCGATCTAACTAAGTATAAGAGCTTTATGTAGACGCGAAGGATCTCTGCTTCGGCTGATCACAATACTGGTTTGGCGACAATGACATTCAGTTGAGGTTTGGAATGACTTACGACTACCATGCTCTTGGTTACGATTGGACAAATTCATAATTATCCAATCCTTCGTAGGAATGAAGGATCGTTTTCAACCTAAAATCGGTTAGTATTAATTATCAGAAAACAAAACAACAGTTTATACTACAAATATTTTGTTAATGTAGTATATTTTTTTTATACCGTGATCTATCCGATTGCAGTATAACTTACTCAACATCGTTCATTATGAAAGGTAAACTGCAGTGGTAGAATCTGCGAAGGGATTAAAAATTAGCCTCAGCAGTTAAAAGGAAATAAGTTAAAATCATGTTCATTTATTATTGATTATCTAAGGGGTGTTATAATGCCAAAGTGCAGTGGGTCTAGTTCAGATAGATAGATGGATAGATAGATAACACTTTATTGCAAACAAGGATACCTCATTGGAACTAAGCGTACCTAACTAAATAAAGCGTTATTAGCTTGTTACTAAGTATAAATCGTTAGTTCAATGCCTATTAAATCTGTACATAAAGTACTACTTTACAGAATTAAACTTACCTACTACATAAGTTTATGAATCATCGTTTCAATTTTATCCATACCCTTTTCAGGGTGAATTTTGTTATGGGTAGATTTTTTTTTGTGCGTAGAAGTTGCTATCCAGTGACGTTCAACAAAGGATGAAACCGTCGTTTGGTACGAGCTAGTGGTCAGAAAATATTATAATTGCTCTTTCTTTATGCGTGCGGTTTTCAGAAAAGTAGATAGGTCTGTTAGGCCTTTCAATATTCCATCTTGCAGTGCCTAGCCTATCTGGCTGGTGCTTTTGTTAGCAATGCCTAGTCGTATAAAAATAATAATTGAAAAAAAAATATCTTTTAAGAGCCTACGTGAGGTGAAACCGAAAATGTAAAGTAGCATTTTTTTTCGTTGTATGGATGAATCCATTTATTATTTTTGTAAAATATAACAATTAAATGGTGTAAAAAAATTATGATTAGGCTAGAAATTCTCTTAAACTCACTGGGTTCGATAAAATTGAACGCAAAGTTTGCCAAAAACTCTCAATTTTTTTTGGATTTGGGATGGTTTTTTTCAGTTGCTGTTAGAGCCATTGCAATGAAAGTTTTGTTCCCGTTTACCTTAATAAATACGTAAAAACCTGATGTTATTGCACTTTTCTTAGTTGCCGTAGTTTTTATAAAAAAATAAAATTTTCAAAAATATAAATAGCTAGGCTTTCCTACTTACTTCTCAGTACAGCCCGCGCGGCCGACGACGTGAGGTCTATGTCAAATTTCGCGACATGACATTTCATCTCTGACTACGTAAAATATACCCTAGATTAAATCATAGTTACTATGATATTATAAATTTGCCACAGTGTAACGCAAAACAAATTGTCACAGTGTAACGAAATGACGACCTGTACATAATACCACCATCATCATCATCATCATCATCAAATGAATAGACAACCCGTATTCACATCATCATCAGCCTGTAGAAGTATTTATAGTGCATTGCAGGGCACGTTTCTACCGTGAGTGACCTGCGAAGCGCAATGGTTTTGCTAAATCAGTTCCTTAGTTGGTAGTAGCTCTGCCTTCTACGCTCTAGGTCGTGGGTTCGATCCCCACCAAAAACAAATATTTGTGTGGTGGACGCATAATTATGTTTGTTCCCTGTCTGGGTGGTATATTGATTCTATGTATGGATTTACAAAAAAATATTATAATCAGCCATCTGGTTCCCATAGCACAAGCTCTGCTTAGTTTGAGACTAGATAATATTGTGCGGATTGCATACAAAATTATTAATTTACCAAAGAACATGCAAAGGTTTACTTAAATTACTGGTAGTCCCCGTACTAGGACAAGCTTGTATCGCAAGGAATTTTATTTAAATATCTCCATCTTTTGCGCAAAGTAGCCTGTTAGCTGTAGCATATCTATATATACCTATTTACCCAGTATTTACCATCATTATCACCAGCCAGTAGAAATCCACTGCTAGAAATAGACCTCCCCTGTAAATTTCCAGGAAGAACGATTCTGAGCCCTCTCCATCCGCCGACTTTCCATGATCTTTACAAAGTCGTCGGTCCATTAGGTGGAGGGTCGCACTGGTGGCTTAGCACCGGTGATATTGTCGTAGCGAACCACCTATATGTCGTGGATTCAAGCCCACTCATGCACAAATGAGTTTATCGGTCCAAAAAACTTATGTGCACTAAATGTACACTCATCGTGTAAAAAGCTGCATGACTTGAAACCTAACAAGCTTGAAAAAATGTGTAAAGTACCTTCATCGAAAGAGGCTCTTTGAGTTACCTACATTTAAAACTCTTGTCATGTGACTTAACACATCTAGTGACATGGCGCACTTAAAATCCTTTCACCACACTTAGTTTGAAAGAATCAGTGACACTATAAAAAGAAGAAGTGACATGACAAGAAGAAAACTTGAAAAAATGCTGTCATTTTGAAAAGAGTTTGGAAACCCTTCATTTTACAATTCATATACCTACATATTCAAGTAGTATTCATAGTGCCAACCTTTTTTATTCGTCGTTAATTTATAGAGATAATGTCTGGAATCTCTTTGAAATCATGCGCGGCACGCTACCTACAGAATTGTTTGTCTAGGTTTCCCAAAGTAATGAAATTTGGAGAGTTCCGCAGGGTTAATAAAGAACTCAATTTCAATCCCAATCCAAAGAAGACGAAATTTTGACAGAAAAACTCCGTATAAAACCGACAAATTTCCAATCAAATCGAGATTGGGATTGAGTGTTACATAGCAGTTGGGGTTCAGTCGTGAACCTCTTTGGTTTACCTAAACTTTTCACATGCAGATAAATTAAACAATCTATTTTCAAAAAAGGTTTACAGAGATAGATACAACACTTCTTATTAATATGGCTAATTTATTGTCATGAATAACTAAAGAAAACTTTGGAATAAGTAGGTTCTACAGTCAAATGCGATGTGAATCTTTGTCAACAAACATTTTAATTCCAAAAATTTTTTTTTCATCGCTCATACTCTGAAAGTAGGTCTGAAGTTGCCTGAGGGGCCTAATTGAAAGTAAAACTTTCAGCCCTAGGGAGAATCGCTATCTACTGACAGCTGTCAAATTATAAAAAAAACAAGTTCTATTTTATTGAACCATGTTCCAACTTTCTAAAGTCTCTATCTGCAAGGAGGTTGTTGAACCAAATTCCAACTTTTTATTCAGCAAGTTGGAAACCCATTACAATGGTAAGAAGTTTAAAAAGTCTAATTAGAGCGCAATGTAAAATTTAAATTTAAACAACATAAAGATAGTATTAAATAAATAATGTATCTTCTAAATTACTTGATTAATATATAGCTTCAACTATTTATTTAAAATAACATAGATTTGAGCAATTAATTTATCATTTTTTAAATTATGAAAATGAAAATAATGGCTGAATAATGCTGGCGAGCCGTAGCCAGAGAAAAAGAAAAAAAAAACCGGGAAGGCGGTAATTCAATCTTCATTTTCACTAATTTTTCTTTCATGTTTTTATTTTTACTTTCCTTGTATTCGCAATGAAAAGCACAGTGTTTACCTCGGGTGAAAGTCTTTTAAGTCCCTCAAGCTCCATTGGCGCCCTCGCTACGCTCTGGCGCCAAACCCGTCTCGGGACTCAAAAAACGTGACTTTCAACACTCAGGTAACAATGTACTATTTAGCTTACCCTGTGATTACAATAGCTTAGACAATTATAGCCAGATAATTATAGTAATCTTAATCTGAATTACAGCAAATCCCTTGCTGGATCACACTTCGGTAAAACTGAACTGCAAAAAATAAGCGTTGAGTATAAATTAAATATTTATTGCAAAGTTACAAATGCTTATTTAATAATATTGGTAACAATATACATTACAATGTATTCCACGGACATGCTGCTTATAAGAAAAGTAAGTTCTATGAATATTGAAGGTAGTTTTACCGGCCGTATTGTTACGGCCGGCTGTACCTTGACTCAAATTTTACTTTTGCCTCCGTCCACAAGTGTAGCGTAGAAGATCGCGCTACACTTACCCGCTCGTTACGGGCGAACAAAGAAGAAGAAGAGATATGGATGTGATTCACTCAGCGGTGGTATACTTTGACCCCTGTAACAATCGCGAGGAAATAATATGAAAAAAAAAAACTAGGTAAGTACCTACGGTTTAGTAGATATCCCTTAAAATTTTGAAAACCCAAGATATACCTATTTAATACCTATTAACTAACAAATTAATTTTAGATTATGTAGCTGGTATAACAACATAAGGGTTACTTTACAACTCAATTCCAATCCCAATGTTTTGACGTAATTTTGACAGAAAAATACGTACAACTTTTATTGTCAAAATTCCATTCATATCGAGATTCAGATTGAGTGCTTATTCCCTCAAAACTGAATCTGCTCTAGTGTATTATTATTATGATGAGATAATTAAATGGCTCTAGAACAGTATAACATTTTTTTGCAATACCTATACCTTATTCTATACAAAGCCAATGCTCAATAAATTATGTTTTCCATAGCTGAGATGCCGATGCCGGCAGGCTAAGCGTGGTGTGGATGTTTGCTTCCGTGTCGTCATGTTTCATGTTAGTACATAAAACAGGTATGTAAGTAAAATACCTATTATGCAAATGTCAGAAGCGGATTATGCATTGCCGTGGATAGTAAGTGTAACGTATAAAAAATTTACTTACCTGTTCAGATTCATCAATCTCATTTTCTTTAATTTCAATCGCGAACATTTTTTCTTTTTATTACCCATTATTCAAACTTTTACTTTGGCTCTACCGCGTTCATCAAGATGCGCTATAAATCCTGCCAATATTGATCGTCTTTTTTTCGAATGTGTTTAAAAAACGATTGGAATCACTGATTTCGAAGATTTTTTTGTATAATAGGAAAAAATAACATTAACATACGAGGTAGATAAAGTAAAAATATAAACCGAGTTTTGAGAATGGGTTTTTAGTGCCGTGTTGCGAGAAAATAATCCAATAAACTATAAAATTAAACAATTATAAAAGTAAGTAGCAGTTAGAGAAAATATCTATAGATTTCGCGCCAATGTTTTTTTTTTATCTCTTCCATAGCCGCAACGCATTGCATGCATTCTACCAAAGAGATCGCTGATTATAGTTCCATTTTGAAAAAAAAAGATTTTCTTTTTTTAAGAAACAGTAACAAGTCGAGTTTTTATTCATGATCATTCTACTTATGTCTAAAGGTTTTTTCGTTTTTGTTGGCTCATTGTTATTTAGCGGACAAAAAAAAACTATTTCCCCTGAAAGAAGAAATGCTTTTTATTCTTCGCTCTGTTACACCGCAATAACTCTGGCCTCTCAGCTCAGTTGGTGGTAGCTCTGCCTTCAGAGCGGTAGGTCATGGGTTCGATCCCCACCGAGAACAATTATTTGTGTGGTAAACACAGATGTTTGTTCTCTGTCTAGGTGTTATATTGTATTCTAAGTATGTATTTACAAAAAAAAGTTATGTAAATATTATACAAGCTCTGCTTAGTTTGGGGCTAGATAGTTTTGTGTGGATTGTTTATAATATTTATTATTTATTTATTATGTCTGTCTGACTGTCCGTCTGAATGTCACAGCCACTTTTTTCCGAAACTGTAAGAGCTATAGCTACTGATGAAACTTGGTAAATAGATGTGTTATTTGAACTGCATTAAAATATTCACACAAAAATTAAAAAATAAACCAAAGAAAATTAGTGAGTAACCCCATACTTAAACTCAAACATGTTTTTTTCATCAAACCCATACGTGTGGGGTATCTATGGGTAGGTCTTTATAAATGATGTTGAGGTTTCTTCTATCGTTTTTTTTCTAAACTGAATATTTTGCGCGAGCGACACTTCCAAAGTGGTAAAATGTGTGTCGCCCCTCGTTACTTCTAAAATAAGGAAGTGATAAAACAAAAAAAAAATTATATAAATTACTACTTCCACCGAAAATTGGTTTGAACGAGATCTAGTAACTAGTTTTTTTTAATACGTCATAAATCATACACCGCCGTTTACCTCCCTATCCGCCTTTGCCAGAATGCACATATTCAGTGCTTTTTTAGGGTTCCGTAGCCAAATGGCAAAAACGGAACCCTTATAGATTCGTCATGTCTGTCTGTCTGTCCGTCCGTATGTCACAGCCATTTTTCTTCGAAACTGTAGAACTGTAGAGCTAGACTGATGAAACTTGGAAACAACATAGAAAAAAAACAATAAATTTTGGGGGTCCCCATACTTAGAACTGAAACTCAAAAAACATTTTTTCATCAAACCCATACGTGTGGGGTATTTATGAATAGGTCTTTAAAAATGATGTTGAGGTTTCTTATATCGTTTTTTTCTAAACCTAACAGTTTTTGCGAGAGACACTTTCAAAGTGGTAAAATGTTGGTCCCCCCCTGTAACTTCTAAAATAAGAGAACGATAAAACTAAAAAATATATATGATGTATAATTACTATGTAAACTTCCAACGATTTTTTTTAATACGTCATTAATCGTAAACCGCAATGTACCTTTCGACGAACTACTAGAACTTCTATATTATATTACTTACTGCTACGGCACCCTTCATGGGCGAGTCCGACTCGCACTTGGCTGATTTTTTTTTCAATATCCTTTCCTTCTCTAAATTCTTTCTCTCGGCCTTATTTTAAGGAGTGCTTTGAGTTCCTGCATCAAGCTAACGATCGAAGTATTCGATCTTCCGAAACCTTGCAGATTTTTATTCCTGTCCATGCTAATAATAAAATGTATGGTAAGTCATCTAAATATATAAAACTCTTACGTTACTGACTGACTGACTCACTGACTGGCTGACTGACTGACTGACTGACTGACAATCAACGCACAGCCTAAACCGTTAGTCCTAGAAGCATGAAACTTGGAGGGTATGTTCCTCTTATAGCGTAGAGGTGTACTAAGAAAGGAAATTGGAAAATTCTTTCCCGAAGAGGAGAAAAAAGGGATAAATGGTTTAAAGAAAAATCAAGACACAGCCTAAACCATTAGTCCTAGAAGCATGAATAAAAAAATCAATAGAAAATGAATAGAAAAAATCGGCTACAACAGCACTCGCCTTCAAATTCAAATACACTCTAGAGTACAAGCTAAAAACAATGGTAACTTGCATTATATCATGTCAAACTAAAAAAAACCAGATTCGATTATACACCAACGAATACGATAGCCCAAATTAGCCACTAAAACAAAATCACGAAAAAGAGCTTTAAAAAAAACGCAAAAAAAAAACAAAAAAATTTCAGCTACCGCAGCATGTGTCCGCCGGTTTTAATACACACAAATGTTTACAAAAAAACCGATGATAACTACCAAGACAAAATCGCGGGAATCATCTATCATACTTAAACTAAACACCGCTGAAAAAAATAGGCTACAACAGCACTCACCTTCAAATTCAAATACACTCTAAAGTACAAGCTCAAAACAATGGTAAATTGCATTATATTATGTCAAACTAAAAAAAACCAGATTCGATTATACACCAACGAATACAATAGCCCAAATTAGCCACTAAAACAAAATCACGAAAAAGAGCTTTACAAAATACGCAAAAAAACATTTAAAAAAATTCAGCTACCGCAACATCTGTCACCAGGTTTGAATACACACAAAGGTTTACAAAAAACCCTATTATAACCACTAAGACAAAATCGCGGGAAGCACCTATCATACCAAAACTAAACACAGCTGAAAAAAATCGGCTACAACAGCACTCGCCTTCAAATTCAAATACACTCTAAAGTACAAGCTCAAAACTATAGTAACCAGAAGTTGGTCATGTCAAAATAAAAAAATCTGATTCGATTATACACCAACACGCATACGAAACTCCAAATTAGCCACTAATATAACATAAAATCACAAAAAATAGCTTTACAAAATATGCAAAAAAAAACATTAAAAAAAATTCTGCTACCGCATCATCTGGCACCAGGTTCGATTACACACAAAGGTTCACAAACAAACCGATGATAACCACTACGACAAAATAGCGGGAAACATCTATCATACTTAAACTAAACACTGTTGAAAAAAATCGGCTTCAACAGTACTCACCTTAAAATTCAAATACACTCTAAAGTACAAGCTAAAATCTATGGTAACCAGCAGTTGGTCATATCAAACTAAAAAAAACGAACTCAAATATCCACGCGGACGAAGTCGCGGGTATCAGCTAGTTCACCATACAAGCTGTAAGCCTATGGAACTCTTTGCCTCGGTCTGTACGTTTATCTATATTGATCTAGGTATATCTTTAAAACTAATGTCAACGATCACTTTTCCTTGTTGCCCACGTATTAGGTTAGTCTAATATTCTTAGGTATTCGTGTTATTATGTGTCATAATTAGGTACTTAATAATAAATATTGTGGACAATTCACACAACACTACCCAGCCCCAAACTAAGCAGAGCTTGTAATATGGGAACCAGATAGCTGATATAATACTTGAATACATTTATATTATATTAAATTATATACACATAGATACATACATAGAATCACGCCTCGTGCCTATGGGGGTAGGCAGAGATCACAGATTTTCACTTGCTGCTATCCTGCTCTACATACCTCTTTCGCTTCACTCACTCGCATAATATTCTTCATACATGCTCGACGGTTGGGTACTGCTGACACGGCCTTCCTCTAAAACGTCTACTATCTGATATAGATACATGCGCCGAGGTCTTCCCTTCCAGCAGTTCCATTCATATAATATAACTAATAATAATATAACTATGCATATTATAATTATGTTTCATATTACATTATTTATATGCTATATTATTAGGTATTATAAATTTTAGTAAAACACCGGTTTTACTTTTAAAATTGATGGATCCTCCATCCAAAGTTTGTCTGGAAGAGATAGCTCTTCGCAATAATGCTGCCCATTTTACCTTTATTTTAAATGTATTCTTTTGGGTACAATAAAGTATTAATCTATATACATAATTATGTATCTATATTGTGAAATGTATGTTTCCCACAAAAACGTAAAAGGTATTCTCCAAGACTACTCATCCAATTTCAATAGTTTTTTGCACCAATATTTTGATAGTACTTTTGTTGCAACCCGAAATGCTAACCGAACAAAAAAGTTTTATATTTTTCGACTCATTTCGTTATTCTCTGTCTAGAATTTAATGCCTAAGCAATTGGGCGAAGTGTATTCTAGTCAACACATTGTAATGTCGTGACAAATGTCAGACCCAAGCACAGAATAAGTAATAGTTGGTATCAAATACATGAATTCACAGCTCAGGTCAGGCAACGCCATCTTTATTTTAAATTTTTCCAACTTTCCGGTCGTGTTTTGTTTTTAGACCAGCGTATAGCGCAGGCTTAAACGAGACAAAAAGCTGTTTCTTGCATATGCCTTGCTGGCGTTAGCTATGTCTGTTAAGACGGTAGATGTCTTTTATGTTGTGAGTCATCGAGGTACACGTACTACGTCAGCTGTTGTTAAAACAACGTGTTTTAGATCCTCCTATGTTTCAGTTGTCAAATGTGATGAGTTTCTTATTTCAACACTGTTGCCTCTGGCATTAGGTTCCAGGTTGCAATTTGGTTCTTGAAACTGGATTTTTGTGTCTTTATTGGTCAAAATGTTTTAAATCAACGGTGACGAGACACATCACTAGTCGAGAATTCAAGATCAAAAAAAAAAAGAGATGACATCGAAATGAGTAGATGGTTGTTCCGCGTGTTTTATAGGAATACGGAGTTCTTAGCTATGAACAAATGGGTAGTTTTCGCTGAAATAGTGAGGAGGTATCATATTGGTTGACATGAGCTCTATCGCATCCATTTTACATCGTTGATGGAGAAGAAAATAGCTGCAAATTTGTCCTGGTCTCCCTTGTGTTAAGCGAATAGATCTAGAATTTCCGATCTGCATAAGTCATTAATCTTGATAGTAATGTTGCGATTTTACTTAATTACGGTTAGACACTAAGAGTATAAAAGTAATTAATGACAGCAAAATTAAAAACCTTTATATTATTATTATTGCGGATAGCCAAAAAAAAAAAGTACTAAGTAGAAACTGGTTGATAATCATTCACTAAAACACAAATGGAACTGGGAAGATAGATTAATGATGACCTTATTAAACTTTAAGTCTGTCTGTCCGTCGCGCTTTCACGCCAGAAATAATGAACTGATTTAAATGACATTAGGTACACCGTGTAGAAATTGAGAAAGGGCATAGACTACTTAAAAATAAAAGGATGGTAAGGGGTTTAAAAGAGGGTTGAAAAGATTTTAAATGAGTGAGCGATGCAAGTATGTGTTATGTTGTGACAATTATTAGTAAGATTCCATTATATAAGTATTAAATCCATTATATATGTAAGTAATAAAATCATATTAAAAGCCTTTATTAATAAAAAAAAAAAAAAGAGACGTGAACCACCAATAGAAAAATGGATGAAATGGATATAGCACTGATGAAATGATTTCTTTTGATCACACTACAAATAAGTGTGCATTAAACAGAAAAATGGATGAAATGGATATAGCACTGATGAAATGATTTCTTTTGATCACACTACAAATAAGTGTGCATTAAATAGAAAAACGGATGAAATGGATATAGCACTGATGAAATGATTTCTTTTGATCACACTACAAAATAATAAGTGTGCATTAAATTGAAAAATGGATGAAATGGATATAACAATGATGAAATTATAACTTTTGATCACACTACAAATGAGTGTGCATTTGTTGATACATTCAATTACACTTTCTGTCGACTAGCTTAGCTTAGCTTAGCTTAGATTAGCTTAGATTAGCTAGATGAACAATTAAATAAATAATTATTATACGCAAGTTATTACATGATGTCTTAGTTTCAAGTCAATTATTAGTATTGTTTAAACGATTAACACTGTGTTAACGATTATTTTGTTTAAAGAAAAAAGTTTTTAATCATCTATCTAGCTACCATAGCACAAATTCTACTTAATTTGGGGCTAGATAGTGTTGTGTGGATGGTCCACAATAATTATTTATTCAGTATGGTCAGTATGGTCAGTATGGTCAGTATGGTCAGTATGGTTAGTATGGTTAGTACGGTCAGTATGGTTAGTATGGTCAGTATGGTTAGTATTGTAGTATTTTAATTTTGATTTTGATTTTGGTTTTGATTTTGATTTTTTACTTCTCATGTTACTCATGTGGCTGATGTTACTTATGATACTGATGTTACTCATAAGGCTGATGTTACTGACGTTGTAGATGTTACTGAAGTAACTAATTTTAATGATGTTACTGATGTGACTGATTTAAATGAAGTTACTGATGTTACTGATGCTACTGATGTTACTGATGCTACTGATGTGACCGATGTGTCTGATGTGACTGATGCTACTGATGTGACTGATGTGACTGATGTGACTGATGTGACTGATGTGACTAATGTTGATAATGTTGATAATGTTGATAATGTTGATAATGTTGATAACGTTGATAATGTTGATAATGTTGATAATGTTGATAGTATTGTAGTATTTTGATCTTGATTTTGATTTTTTTTACTTTTGTTACTCATGTTTCTCGTGTTACTCATGTTGCTCGTGTTACTCATGTTGCTCATGTTACTCATGTGGCTGATGTTACTTACGATACTGATGTTACTCATGGGGCTGATGTTATTGAAGTTGTAGATGTTACTGAAGTGACTGATTTTAATGATGTTACTGATGTGACTGATTTAAATGAAGTTACTGATGTTACTGATGCTACTGATGTTACCGATGTGTCTGATGTGACTGATGTGACTGATGTGACTGATGTGACTGATGCTACTGATGTGACTGATGTGACTGATGTGACTGATGTGACTGATGTGACTGATGTGACTGATGTGACTGATGTGACTGATGTTGATAATGTTGATAATGTTGATAATGTTGATAATGTTGATAATGTTGATAATGTTGATAATGTTGATAATGTTGATAATGTTGATAATGTTGATAATGTTGATAATGTTGATAATGTTGATAATGTTGATAATGTTGATAATGTTGATAATGTTGATAATGTTGATAATGTTGATAATGTTGATAATGTTGATAATGTTGATAATGTTGATAATGTTGATAATGTTGATAATGTTGATAATGTTGATAATGTTGATAATGTTGATAATGTTGATAATGTTGATAGCGTAGATAGCGTTGATAGCGTTGATAGCGTTGATAGCGTTGATAGCGTTGATAATGTTGATAGCGTTGATAGCGTTGATAATGTTGATAGCGTTGATAACGTTGATAACGTTGATAACGTCATTAACGTTGTTGATAATGTTTAGAATACTGATAATGATTGTTAATAATTAAAGCTATTGATAATAAGAGGTTGATAAAGTTCATGATAATGTTCGTTGATAATGTTCATTGATAATATTCGAAATTGACAAGGTTTGTTGATAATTTTCTTTGCATGTTGTTAAGTATTGTTGAATTGATAAAGTTGAATAGTTAATAATATAAAGGTATATAATATATTGATATTGTTAGTATATTGTTCGTATTGGTACCTAGTTGATACAAATGTTTGAAAAAATGTGGATGTGAACTTTGTCAAAATGGTCACTTTGTTTATTGTTTTGATAAATCATTACAAACGTGTTATTTCATAAACTATGTACCTATCACGAGGTCGTGACTGTTTATCAGGATGGACGAACTTGTAAGCTTCTGTTATTATTCCATGAGTTTTAAATGTTATTTGAAACCTTTTGGTACCTTAATTGACAGGAAGTGTGGACTTTGTTACTAAATTGTTAATAGAAGGTATTATTAATTAATATTAAGATGATTAGGTTCATAAAAATAGTATTTGTTTTGTTACCGTTACAAAAATACACAATTATTCAGAGATCAATAAATCAATACTGTAGTTGGATTTCCATCAGTTGCTTGAACTCCAACCTTCAAGCATCAAGCTTCAAGCTGTAAAAACAAGGGTGGGGAAGGTTGGGGTTTGCAAGCCAGCGAGTGGTTATTCAAGCAGGCATTCGGTTTTGAACCGTCGATAAGACAAGTCCACTTAGTTCGTCTCGGCGATAGCCATGTACAAGTTTAGCTTAGTGTATCTAGATCCATAAAGTACTCAAGTTGTTAATAAAACTGAAGAAAAGGCTATAAAAGTGGTTTGAATTCTACATCCTCGGTCTTCTCTGTTAGTGGATCTATCACATAAAATTAATCATGACCAGTAGTTACCACTGCGTTTCATTTAATTACAACTCTTGCAAAAAAAGCGTGATATCACCACATCACGATTAGATATAAATCTAGACCAAAAAACAGTTAGGTAGGTATATAGGCTCATCATCATCATCAGAATACTGGTGGTCTAAAGGCCTGTGCAAACCTAGGTCACTGGCGATGGCAATCAATGAAACGCTGTCAAATATCCCCGTCAAATTTGACAGCATTTCTCTGATCGCCATCACCAGCGCCCTAGGTGTGCGCAGGCATTAAGTGGTAGCGGCCCAGCCTTCCAATCGTATCGTCCTTCGATCGTGGGTTCAAATCCAGGCGTGTACCTATGAGTTTATAGGTCGTAAAATTGGTGGGTTCCCAACGAGTCACACCAGATCCAGTCACACTGTAAAATTTATGTGCACTAGATATACCTCAAACGGTGAAGGAAAACATCGTGAGAAAACCGGCGTTTCGTCTGGGTGTTATATTGTATTTTAAATATGTATTTACAAAAAAAAGTAATATATCAGCTATCTGGTTCCCATCGTACAAGCTCTGCTTAGTTTGGGGCTACATAGTGTTGTGTGAATTGTCTATAATATTGATTTCATTTATTTACTAAGTAACTAACAAAACATCAATATCCAAACGTAACGGGCAAAAATTGTTGCCCAAAACTAGTATAACATAGCCATATTTTTGAGAAGCCATTATATTAATTAATTTGTTATAGCAATTAAACAATAACTGAATCATAAGAAATAATTATAAATATGAATGAAACTGGTTGAACCTGCTACGGACGGTCAACGAACTCTTGATTGTCACGTATGAAGATTGTTTGTCAATATAGTCTTTAAAGACGAAATATGAAGGCCAAATGGTTATAGTCTGAGTGTAAAATGATAAATTATGACACTATCACAAAGGTGACATCAGTAAGAAGTGAATCAAATAACCGAAAACCATTGGGGAATAAAGCTTCTCGAATGGTGACCGCGAACCGGAAGTCAAAGTGAAATCTTATACCTTTAAACGAGAAAATCTTGTGTATAAGATCTCGGAAACTGAGCCAACGATTTTCATGAAATTAAGTATACAGAAGGTTTTGGGGGCGATAAATCGATCTAGCTAGGATTCATTTTCAGAAAAGACTCAGGACAAGACTTTAACATAAATTTATTTTAGCTATTCCAGCAGATGGCGCTGTTAGTATGATCGAAAAATATTATTCATATTTCATCAGTATGTAGGTAATTCGTGTTTAAATATAATTTCTACAAACACAATTTAAAAAAAAATACCGAGCAAAGCTCGATCATACCAGCTCGTATGTATTTATTCAATAGTTTCACAAGGATAACTTTAAAACGTCATAAAGCTGGGTAAGTCTAGGTGCTGTTTCCACGTGACCAAGCCTAGAAGAGCTGCCAGCAGCAATAAGCAAAGCATAGGACCCTGATAAACCGACGATGTTGAAGATCGCGGGAAATCTATAGAAGAAAAGCTTAGAATCGTTCTTCCTGGGCTTGAGATAAAAGTATAAGTAAAAAGTAAATGAAATAGTATATTGTTTGAATATCGAAATTAAAGAACGATTTCGAGCTTTTCTTCCATAGATTTCCCGTGGTATCCATTGACGGTATATCAGGGTCCTATGCTTTGACTTGCCTGTTGCTGTCGCCTGTTCTTCTAGGCTTGGTCACCTGGAACTGGGACCTAGACTCACTTAGCTTTATGATGTTTCAAAGTGATCCTTGTGATACTATGGAATAAATACATATTTGGACTTTGATTTTGAAATTTGTTTGGAAAAATCTTGACGGCATTCTTCTAGTAATAGCTACAGATGATACCATCAGGTTTTGCCAATGGGATAGTAGATAACTATCCCATTGGCAAAACCTGATGGTATGGTAACCCAGTATTAAACCTAGGGTTGTATGCCAGGTTTTTTGCTAAGAGGGTCAAGGTTGGGTAACTTTTTTCGTTTTATTAGTTCTACCATGGAACTAAAAGGATAAAAAAGTATTAAAAGTTCTATGACGTCACAGTCCAATAGAACAAATGGGAGTTACCGACTTTTTGCAGTTAGTGTTCTAATCGTGACAGATTGCAAGCTCATCGCCA
Organism: Thera obeliscata; assembly: GCA_947578465.1. Lineage (NCBI taxonomy): Eukaryota > Metazoa > Arthropoda > Insecta > Lepidoptera > Geometridae > Thera > Thera obeliscata. The sequence continues at coordinate 1,630,584 of OX387913.1, forward strand.
CAAGTTGCAACTTATAAATAGTTTTCAATTAGTGAATGATTTATTTAGCAAAACACAAAAGATGCTTTGACACCTCATGTATATTTTTAGCCATTCAATTTTAATTAAATTACCATTTATCATCTTTGATCGAAGTGCTGAGTTTTTTACTGTTTTTATGATTGAGAGAATTTTGACTGATACTTCCGTGATATAATTGGTTGATGATAAAATACCTTACTAAAATTATTAATGCAAAAATAACGATGTTTGGATGTTTGTAGCTCAATTACGTCCATAGAGCGCAGATTTGATGAAACTTGAATGGAATAGTTTGTTATCTAAATTCGCATCTAAAATACTTCCAAATTTTTATGAATTATATAGAAGTAAAAGTTGGTGAGCTTGGCAAAAAAAGACACTACACAGTCGAAGTCGTAGACTGCTGATAGTAAACAGAAGATATATTTTAATAAACAATATTTCTTGAATTCAATTTTGGTTGGTGATCGGTCTGTGATGTCATAGTTCAAAAGGGCTATGATCATGACTCGTAGAGTTTTTAGAGGAAGTTCTTATGGGAAATATCTTAAGAACCTTCATCTCATGCAATCATTTTTTTTTTGGGTTTTTCGATTGCGTTTTTCACCTCCTACATAAGTCATACATAAGGTACGTTCAGCATTTAGTTTTTTGAATCAAAACATAATTTAACCTGTTGGGGTGTTGCAATACAGCAGAAGCGTGAACATGCAGATTGTAAGCAGATTAATATAAAAAAATAAAGGGTATTTATAATGAACGTTATTATTTTCTTTCATCGTTACAGTACTCGTCTAGAGATGAGTAGTAGGTAGGTACATTTTGTAGCAGCATCTATTCAAGGTGTTTTTTCAAAAATGTTGTACTTTTCTCGAAGTTTTTGAGAAACGTGCTGTGTGAGATTATGCAACTGTTGAACATAATTCCGATCAACCATGTTGTATTTGTTTCTTCTTCTTCATAAAAAGAAAAAAACAAAATCAGTGAAATAAATAACATGATTCAGTCTCAATCTTAAAGAGACACCTTCATATTCATAATGGCCATTATCTTAGTAGATCGATAAATGTGTTGCCATCTCCATTTGTTTATTCATTTACTATAGGACATCCAACAAAGATAACACGAGAATAACAAATAATTAACAGTTATAGGATGCCACAGCATGCACTAAAAATATCGACGCAAAAACTGAACAGACACTAAATATTAAGCAAGTAAGTTACATAAAAACATAAGCATAGAACCATAAAAATTGTATAACATAATATTATTATTGTTGTTATTTTATAGGCAAAACCAACAGCACACATTATAGTTAACATATATTTTTAAGACATTTAAATAGTTCAATTATGTTATAAAATGTTGGCATAAAAGTGGCAGAAGAGACTTTTATTGAGTCGCTAAAACATGTCCGGCATTTTATGCACCACTATTTTTTAATTACCAAAAAAAAATAATAGGGTAATGAAGTAGGGGTAGAACATTATGAATGTGCAATCAGAATTTTTAGTTTCGATAAAATTACAAAGTTATTAAATGTTAAAGTTTTCAGAAATCCTGCATAAAATTATGGAAACATTAGTTACGTAGTACTAGAGATAAACAAAATTACGCTGTTCGGTTCCGCTTGGTATTTAGCGTTGAATCATTTCTCAATATTTGACTAAAAATTTTGGTTATTTAAAAATATTTTTTTTATGTCTCAAAAATATTTTTTTTTTCGTGGATGTGTTCAGTATCAGCAGCCAATATCGGCATTTTTTTTTTTGGTAATTAAAAAATAGTGGTGTATATAACCACAGGGATCTTCTAGGAAAATCTCAATTACAGCAAAATAAGACATTACCTGAGCATTTTCGATTCTAGATAAGACTAAAAATTATCTCATAGTCTGTTAATGTAACTGGGGGCTAATTCTCGGGCCAATCTCGATCATTTTGAAATTTTATTTTATTGCTTCTTTTCGAAGGGGGAATGGATAATTTCCTTGAGTAATTCATAAACGACCTCTTCGTAAAAGCCTCGACAGCTACGATATACAGAAAACGTACAAAAAGTGCAGGGTTGTGAAAAAAAGCAATAAAATAAAATTTCAAAATGATCGAGATCGGCCCGAGAATTAGCCCCCTGGTTATACGAATCTCCGGTGTTATACCTCCCATAAGAGTTACATATTTATTTTATTTTCAATTATGAAGTTTACCCCATCATTGAATGTCTAATGTAATACTAGTAGAGCTCTTTGTGAAGGGCTCATCCGGGGAAGTACTACCACCTTTTTTCCTATTTCCTTTCCTATCCTATCTTATTTTCTGCCGTGAAGCAGCATTGCTGTGTTTCGGTTTGAAGAGCGTGGGTGCCGATGAAATTACTGGCACTTAGGGTCGAACATCGGTATGGTTCAAGTTGATGGACGCATGGCAGTGTATCGTAGGGCACGTTCCTGACGTGCGTGACCTACGAGGCAATGTTTTATTATATATTTATTTTCTTCTGTAATGCTTATGTCCATGCTTGAGAACTGAGAGCCGTATGTAAAAACAATACTTGAGACTGAGTGTCCACTCAGATACTCTTAAAAAAATTAGTGTCCCTTCAAGTAGAGTTTCTGACAGTTCTCCATTGAAAAATGTCAAGCAATCTATGCTTGAAGATCCACTTAGCCTCAAGTATTGTTTCGGCATACCATCGTTAGTTGCGAGCCTATTCTTTACTCTCTTGCTCTTGCTTTGACAACCCTCATAGCTCAGTTGGTAGTAGCTCTACCTTCTGCGCTAGAGGGCGTGGGTTCGATCCTCACTAAGAACAAATATTTGTGTGGTGAACGTAAATGTTTGTTCTCTGTTTGGGTGTTATATTGTATTCTAAGTACCTATGAATTTACAAAAAAAAGTGATAGGTAAGTATTATTATCAGTCATCCAGTTCCCAAGGTAAGCTCTGCTTAATTTGTGGCTAGACAGTGTTTTGTGGATTGTCTACAATATTTATTTATTATAACTCTCGTTTCTTCTACAATTAGATGGTATTATTACCAAAAGCTTTAACTCAAACTAAACTAAAAACTAAACTTAAAATATTTAATGTAATAACTATATACTTAGCTAGGTATTTACTAACTACACTAGACATTTTAGATTTTGCAAGTAATTGTTTGATAGTTATCTACTTAAAGTGACACCTCGTACAATATCAAAGGCGGCAATCTGTAAAATTTTACAAAAAATACCTATTGGTATGGCAATTTAGGGAATTTAAAATAACGCAACAAATTTTCCTCAAACTGTATCAAATATGGCAATATGTCGTTCAAAATGTTTCAAATGCGGCAATCTTTGGTAGTTCCTGGCCTACTTAATAAAACGTTTTTACTGAATTGCCAAAATTCACTCCGAGTGCAGATCGCCGTTTTTGATTTTATACGACTCCAAAATCTTTAGGTACATTTAGCAAAAGTTGTGGCATGTGTTGATTCAGATTTGCAATACACTCCGAAATAGTTTAAAAAACTGTATCTCGGAGGGTAGTACGCGTCTAAACGATATACAATAGAACTCATTAAAGTAGGCACTTCATATCCCATTGATAGTATTAATATCTGTAATTTAACGTATAAACGCATCACCTATGCTTCTTCCACATGCCACAATCATTCAAGTTAACGTCAAAATACCCACGTAATTTGAGTCTTATGCATCTAGATATAAAGACGATAGAAAAAGAAATGCAGCAACAAAAAACGGCAAAGCATAATTTGGTAAATGTTTTGGGCACGTTTTTTAGACGACTATAGAAGAGCTATAAAAGCAAAACATAGTTAGAAACGCAACAGTGTGTGTGAAACCATCTTAGTATCCGCATCCTATTTGGGGGTAGGCAGAGGAAAGGATAAAACATGAATTTGGTAAATACTTTCTTGTGATTTGCGAGTGCTTTGTTGTGTTTCTGATCTCTAGATTTTTCTAGAATAAAAGTTTTACGATTATGCAAATTTAAGTTTTTTAGAGCTAAAATAATATCTTTTAACAGTTTCAGTGAAATAAAAAAACATCATTTGACACTAATCTTTTAAGTAACTAATCGTTTTGACTAGGTTTGCTTGTGCCTTGGGTATCAAAAATATAAAAATGCCTAGAACTTTAACAAATAATTTATATATTTGTCCCGCCTCAAGATTAAGATTTGTCCCTATTAGTTTGTATGCGTTGCAATTTAAACTAAGTGAATAAATGATGAAGGAAAACATCGTGTGAATTTCGTGGCTTATGCAACTCCACACGTATTCATTTCCATGGTTTTCCTGAGGATTATTTTTCCTCAGTCGGCTAAGCTAGGACGGCAGCCAATTTTTATGTCATTGTTCTTTTTTATTGTTAACCTTTGTGTTTTTTGTATATAATTTGTTAATGATGATGATGTCTTTGTCAACATAAAATAAATAACTTTAGTTTTTGAGTATGGTTTATGTGGCTGGGCAAGCATATTCCATTTAAAACTCTGTCCCACTCACTACATTGTCCCTAAAACAGGGGCATGAGTAAAACGTATCATCTGCATTGAATGAAAATGGACTGTTTAATTTAATTTTATTTAAATAAAGATACAAATTTACAATTATAACAAGTATTTACAAAATGTACAAATACACAATAAATATTTTATCTATCTGCAGACCGTTACAAACCATCTAGAGATAGCTCAACTGATCCAAATCAGTGCCAGACTTAAGTTAAATCTTGCAAATAAAATAAGATATTCATTCATATCTCAATTTACTGTAAAATGTATTCAAAAATAATAATTGCCTATCACAAAGCATTTTAAGTCCAGCACCATTATTTATGTAGCTAATTGAATACCATTTATCATTTAGTACCGGTTCAAAAGACAGCAAGCTTTTTCAAAACGTCTAGCGGCTTTTTGTAAATAAGATAAATTACTGGACACCGACGAATACACGTTTTGATAAAAGATAAGCCAGTTGTCGGGGACAAAGTAATTTGATAAATTATAAAATAAGTTAGAGCTTATGAGTCAAATTTAATAGTATATCGATAACAATCTGTCATGATAAACATTATAAATGGGTTTTAAAATAGACAGGTTTACATACTTTCATGTCTGTTTTTACAGAAATGAAAAAAAACTGTGCGTGGTTAGTATATTTAAGAATTTGTACTTACAACTAATACAAGTATTTACAAAATACACTAGAAACAGTTGAGCTATCTGCAGACTGTTACAAACGATAAAGATAGCTCAGCTGATCCAAATCTGTGTCAAACGGAAGCGTCCCCAAGATACTGGTGGTATTCCCACGCTGAATAGCAATGTCAACGTAATAATAATTATATTCGTTTTGCTTTCTTGATTATCAAGTTAAAGCCAAAAACCAACACTCGGTACATTTTGGTAAAAACTCATAAAACTTTGATTGCTCTGTACCTAAACGTGACTTGAGCTCTACTTCCTCCTTACAAATAAGGAGTTTTCATATAAAAATTACCTCATTTATATTTTGTACGTTGCAGGTTGTGATAGCCGCGTTTATAGCGGTGTGTGGAGCTGCAAAGCTCGATCGCTCCTACCTGCCTCCATCATCGGCTGATTCCGCTGGCGGTAGTCCAGGGTCTTTACAAGCTCCGTTGACTAGGAGCTCAGAACAAGCACCTATCGGTCTACCCACTGGGAGCTACACGAACGACTTCGGAGGAGTGGTTGTTGATGCTGCTGCCCCTGGTACTAGAGCATCAGGTGATGCAAGTCAGTCAGGCTTAGGAGGTGCAAGACCTTCGTATGGATCGACTGATTCCAAAGTAGGCGATGCCGCGTTCAGGGGTTCTGTAGCTGGATTCCGTGGTACACCATCATCCGGAGCAGTACCTACTCAAAGTGGACATGAGCATAGTACTTCCTTCAACCAGCAATACAATCCTGGGGCAAACAGTTTTACGTTGAACAGTGAGATAGATGCCCATGCTGGACATTTTCCTTCAAACGGTCCAGAAATCAATGGTCAATTTGGTCAAGCTGGTCAATCCAACAGTCAATTCCAAGGCTTTGATGACAACAAATCCGAAAGACCCCAAGCAGCTAAAGACCGCAACTCTAACATCCTAAGCCTTTCCAACGAAGTAAACCCAAACAGCTACAGTTACGGCTTCGAAACTGACAATGGGATAGCTGTTGGAGAAAACGGAGTAGCTGTGAATGGGATTCAAGCAGAAGGGGGCTACTCCTACCAGGGTGACGATGGACAAGTGTACAAAGTCACGTATACAGCTGATGAGGGTGGGTACAGGCCACAAGGCGCCCACTTGCCAACACCACCACCGATTCCTGAAGATATCTTGAAATCTTTGGAGCAGAATGCTAAGGAGGAGGCTGCTGGACTTGTTGATGATGGTGAGAACTCTTTAAATTATATTATTATGCGTTCTTTTTTGTCACTTACTAAATTAGATCAGAATCTAAATAATAACTAATAATCTACTGCAATGTTTTTGCGCGACAGTTGATAAATGCTGATTAGTCTACAGCACAGAGCTTTGGTAAAAATAATAGTGACTAGATACATATAGCATCATTCCACTAATGAAATGAGCGAGCAACCAGAATATTAATGTTCCATGGTGATCACGAAGATTCGCTGTGATTATTAAAGACACAAAAATATATTTTACATCCGCAAAATCTTAGATGATTGTGGCTCAATTATGAATGCTCTATTTGATTGTTGCTTGGAATAACTATAATTCGTTACCTGTAGGCCAGGCCTACCATGAGCTCTGTCTGGCTCTGTCTCTGGTTTTGGTTTTGAGTCTGTGTGAGTGCTCACCAGTGCAATATACTGTGTGTGTGACGTTTTAACGTAGGATTTATTTAGTCAACACTAACACAGACTCAAAACCAGAATCAAAGACAGAGCCAGACTGAGCTCATGGTAGGCCAACTGGAATAGCATATCGAATTTTATTATTATGGGGAAAAAATACCAATTTCTTGGACCTAGAGTCCAACTCATGGTGAGCAGCGGCTTTACCTATAACAATTGCATTGCCTCAAAGAACACGTCCATTAAGGACTTCTTATTTGGAATGTTTCTTAACTTTAAGAATAGCGGGATCTACTCCGTAGAAAAGATAATTTATGCAAGTTAAATCATCATTATCACCTATATTACCTATAACAGTCCACTGCTGGGTGCAGGTCTCTCCCAAGATGCGCAACTGAATCCAGTCATCGGCTCTACTCTAATTGCCAGCTCAATTTCACAGATCGTCACCCCACCTTGCCGTAGGGCGTCTTATACCACGCTTACCTAAACGCGGTCTTCACTCTAGTATTCGCAATCTAAATGGTAACAATGAATTAACTTCAAAGACCGCGCATTGATACATTATGCCGTACTAGTGCCAAGTTCGGAAAATCAGACCGCTTATGAATGCTCATCGTGAGTGTTCAAAGTTCAACCCCATTAACATGTAGTTTAATTTGCTTAGGATCATCGATTTTGAGCTATTAACTCTTAATCAAATCTTTTTTTTATGGACTATTACTTTTCACGGGTCAAGAATATCATAAAAAAGGTCAGCACATGCTTGTTTGTCCGTTGTTTTTTTTTCGCAAAAGGATATACCTAATATTTTATTTTAAGTTCATCGTAATTTGCATAACAAAAAACTTTAACAGTGTCGTTTGTAGTAGCAGCAAAACTTTTGATTGATCATAAAATAATTTAAATGGCTAAAAACGACAATAATAGCATAGCTGTCGTTTGAAAATTGAATTCCTTAATAGGAATGATCACATCGGCGTAAGAGAATATTATTTTACATCTTAGCGGCTTTGCGTGTACCCGAACAAAAACTAGTCTTTGACATGTTTCTCATACCTAAAAAGATCTTATATAACGAATTCAAAGTGTTTTGAACTGACACTAGTATTTCTAAAGGGGTTCTATAGAAATTTATTTAAAAGTCCTCAGAATTGTCATTCAAGGCCTAACTCAACAAGCAAGCCTATTGACATGTCAACAATGTTGCTTCAGAAAAAGCACTTTCAGTTACAATATCATCATGTCATTTATGAACGTAAGCGCTATTGTATCGTTTGATAAATGTATCGGCTGATGTATATTGTGTGAGTTGACAAATGACTAAAAACTTTCATTTTTTATTCACAGGCTCTTACGATGCTCAGAAATACAATACGGATGGCGATTACACGCATGATAATAGCGGCAGTGCTCATCATAATGGAGCTCAATTTGGGAAGCGACCTGAATCAAACGCTCCCATTGGTGCATTTAATCAAAACAACCAAGCCTACGGGAAACCTGGATCACAATTCGGGGCTAGACCTAACGCTCAGAACACTCAGGCTTTCATTGGACAATCAACTCAAGTTGGAAATACTGGATCAGCACCATTTGGGGTCGCAACAAACGAACAAAATAAACAATCAAATGGAAAACCGGGTTCAGAACAGTTTGGATTTACTGGATCACAACCAGCTTTCAATACACAGTCAACTCAAGTCAACCGACCCGGTTTAGTAACTTTCGGGTCTGGATCACAAAGCACTCATTCATCTTTCGAACAGTCGACTCATGGAAATCAGTTTAAACCTAACCCAGCTTTAACTCAAAATGTAAACTCAGGATCCCAAGGCAGTCATTCAAGTCAATCACTAAATGATCATGAAGGTTCAGTATCTGGACAAACCTTTGGGCAAAACACATTTTCTTCTGCATCCAACCAGGCTCCAGGTACTTCTGGAAATCAAGCACAGTTTGGGTACCAATATGGTCAGCAAACATCATCATCAGCCCAATTCCAAAGCCAATCAGATGAATCAAGTCCGCAACAAAACCAACAAGGATTCAATGCGCAGTTTGGTTCAAAGCCCTCCACGCCATCGTTTGGTCACGGTGGTCAACAAACAATAGCATCTGCTCAGTTCGAAGGCCAATCACCTGTATCAAGTTCACAACAAAATCTACAAGAAATAAATGCTCAGTTTGGTTCCAAGCCCTCCACGCCATCGTATAGTCAAGGCAATGGCAACATGCAGTCAGCTCAACCACAGTTTGGAAGTTCGTTCAAACCACAAGGTTCAGAAGTATTTTCTGGTGCATCTCTGAATCAAGAACAAGATAATCAAGATTTTGGAAAACCATCCCCACAAACATTCGGTGGTCAGAACTTCAATAGGCCTGCAGTAGGAAATTATAACAAGCCAAGCTTTGGACATGGTCAAACCAACAAAAGACCATCTACTGCAAATGGTTTTACCCGTTTCCCTCAAGCAACAAGCCAATTTGGAGCAGTGAATGAAAATCTTTCATCTTTGAATTCTAATAGCCAGTCATCTACAGTTTCTACTCCTGTTGTCCCTTCACACCTTGGAACTTCTGGGCTCAATTTGAATGACCAAGGAGCAGCACAAAACTACCAAATTTCTGATTTCGTAGCGCCAAGCAAAAAACCAGGTTTTGCAAGTGCTTTTGCGTCGACGTCATTTGATAAACATGCTTTCCAGCGTCAACCAGTCAAGCCTTTAAACAATTTTAATATTCGGCCACAAACAAAACCTTATCAGTTTACTCAACAACAGACTACCCAGTTTGGTCAACAAACCAATCAGCCTTTTTCTCAATCTTCAAATCAGTTCAACACTAATTCTCAATATTCTGGTCAAAAAGTATCAGACTTTGAATTGAAACCAACAGTGGTCCCTGATACTGAATTAACAACTCCTATGGAGTCTAATGAGTTTCCTGGCTCACAAGGTTCCCAATTTTCTAGTCAGACAGCATCTGGATTTGGGCCCGATAGTAACCAAGTACCAGTACAGTTTGGTCACAAAGGAAACTCTGCTTTTGGACAATCGACTAGTCAGGCTTTACCATCAAGATTCCCTACTAACTCACCCCACTCTGACTCACCTTTTGGAGCTGCTTCAATTCAAGCTGGGTTGCAGTCCTCAGTAGGTAAAAAACCTGAAACTACCAATGGTAAACCTGACTTCTCAGAAAACACTTTTGGTCAAAAACAACAGACCCAAGGCTATTATTACAAAAAGCCATCATCGATTTCCCAATCGGTGTTGCCTCAAGGTTCTAAATTTCCAAGCTCGCAATCTTATCAGCCTACTGTCATACATTCTCAGAGCCAACAAATCTTCCAAAGTGCTGCCCAGTTCACTGGGTCACCATCTTTTACACCAAATGGGCCTACTTCTTCCCCTCAATTTGCTCAAACTCAAGGATACAGTGGCATTACTCAAGCAGCTATTTTACCATTCCCATCTGTTTCTCCTACTCCTTCTAGTCAATATAGCATGACTCAGAATGGACAGTTTGGAACCAAACCTAGTTATAACCAACAGTCTAGTTTAAGCAACCATGCTGAGTCACATGGCAATGGAGACAAGCCTACAAACTACAACCAGCAATCTTTTGGCAATCAAGCACAGGTTACAGGAAACCAAGGAAACACCAAACTCCCAAATAAAAACCTTGGATCACAAACTCCGACTCAATTTGAGATTAAACCTGAAACTTCAGATAGTTCAACCCAGCAGCAAACAACTCAAACTCAACAGCACCAAGGTACTATCTACCAGTATAACAAACCTGCTGAAGTTTTACCGGTTCCTTCTCCAGCAGATAGCTCCTCAAGCCAATCCATTCAAACAGGTTTCTCATCAGAATCCAAGCCTTTCTTTGGTCAATCTCAGAAAAATCAATTATTAACTACGCAAAATTCGAAACCAGCAGGTTCATTTGGAAATCAACCGTTTGGCAGCAGGCCTTCAGGTATTCAGAGACCAAATTCTCAGTCAGGTCAGGCTACCCAAATTTCACAAGACACGGCAATTCAATTTGGTTCTCAGCAAGCCCAACCCATCAGTACTCCATCGCCAACAAATATTCAGTTTGGCCAGTCAACTCTAGCTGGAGTGCAAGCAGCAAAACCATTCGGTACAACTTCAACTACTCACTTTGACTCGCCTTTAGGTTCATCTAGTCAAGCCATTCAGCCTTCTTTTGGAACTAAGCCTCAGTTCAGTGAACAAAACTCTCAATTCGGTCAGAACTTCGGAAACTCACGTCCCTTCCAACCTGCAACTGGATCAGGATCAATTCAAAACTCAGGATCTGGCCAAGATAATGGATACGTATATCCAGCAAACCCTATGCCTCAGTTTGGTGAAGAATCTAAAAACCAATTCAACCATAATTCACCATCTGCAAGACCCCAGTCAGGAGGGTTCAATCAGTTCACCCAAAACACTAATTCAGAATACTCTCAAACTACATCATTTTTGAATCGTCCACCTTCTATACGTCCGTCAGGCTCCGTATCACAAGACACTCAAAACAATCAGGCATCATTCGGACAACAAACTCCTAACTCACCAATCCAAACTCACTTTGCCCAACTGGGTGCTTCAAACCAAGCTACTGCATCAGGCCAAGGTTCTGAATCAACATCGCCCCAGCAATACAAACCTTTTGGTTCCCAAAATACCAACCAATTTGGCCAGAAAACTGACGAGAAAACGCAGAATCAGAAACCTTTTGATAACGATGACGCTGGATCTAATAAAGCACCAAGCCCAAAGCCTTTTGGATCCAGTACTCAAGGATCAAAACCTCTTTTTGACAGTGCTTGCTGTCAAGCCTCAAAGGATTCAACTCCCGCTCAAAGTGCCATCAGTCCCACTCAGGCCAGTTTTCAAGGAACAAACTTTAACACCCAAGGTTTAGCAGGAAAAGGGGAACAGTTTGGAGGACCCAGAAAGCCTCCAAGTTTTGATGACCAGACTGGTTATCATTACTAGTGTTTATAGACTCTTAAAATAAAGTGATGAACATGTCTGATTCATGGTTTGGAACAGAAATAAATAAAGTGATGTTAAATCATTTAAATAAATTATTTTTTGTAATAAACTGTGTGTTTATTTGTGTGGTATATTTTTATGACTCCAAATTATTAGATAGGTCTAATGTGAAATAAGAGTGTTTCATTTGCTAGGAGTAAAATAAACATTAGGCCACAAGCTCTGTCTGGCTCTGAGTGCTCTTTAATTTTAATCACTGCCATAACCTTTAAAAGTAACACGGCTTCGAGCAAAATTGAAAAAAATATGGAATGATGATTGAGACCACAGAAGAGTAAAAACTATAGAAATGCTACGATAGGATCCTTAAACATTCCTTAGATCTTATAGACTCGATATTTTACAGCTTAAATGCTTGTGCACACCTAGGCGATGGCGATGGCAATCAGCTAAAACGCTGTCTAATATAATGTCAATATTAGATGACAGCGTTCAGCGGTCAGCTGATCGCCATCGCCATTCCTTAGATGTCCGCAGGCACAGTTTTGGGCTATTTGATAAAAAAGTGAAAAAGACTAACACTATCCACTTGACCGTCCAGTAGGCCTACCATGAGCTCGGTCTGGCTATGTCTCTGGCTCTAATTTTGAGTCTGTGTGAGTGCTCACCCAGTGCATTATACTGTGTGTGTGACGTTTTGACGTAGGATTTATTTAGTCAACACTCACACAGATTCAAAACCAGAACCAGAGACAGAGCCAGACAGAGCTCATGGTAAGGCCTACAGGTGGTGGCTATGCAAAAAGTTCATATTCCTACCATCAAAGCGCACGGTGGTACGAGCGGACGAACTATGAACTTTTTTCTGAAAGTCAAGCGCTTTTTGGGGGATACTGCTAGAGGTTGCGATTCTAGAAAGCAGATGTTTTCAAAAATAAAATTAAATAAAATAATTAAATTTTTTATTACGATTACATAGATACCTAGATGGAAAATTATTTATTGCACAACTGGAAAAACAAGTACTATGTACTTAGCAATAATTTTAAAATATAGTAATGTACCACGGGCGGTCTTATCGCTGAAGAGCGATCTCTTTTAGACAAACTTTGGATGGAGAGAAGCGTATAATAAGATGTTTGGCTATATAGTGTGCACTAAGAAATAACAGAAATACATTTTTGATCAGGAAATATCATTGGTCGATTGAATTTGAATCCACGACCTTAGTATCGAAAGGCGGGGTCGCTACCACTCGGCTACTAGTGCTTTGTGCTAAATGAAATGAAATGAAATGTATTTATTCGCTTGAAGTATGGTCAATTTTGAAAAACTTCTTATTAATAATAATGTAGTACCACATACTTCGTCGGAGACCGACATGCAAAGTTAGATTAAGTATTGGATTATACTTAATCATAAAAAAGCTATGCGGACACTGGTTCGAAGCCACAGACGCCTCGTCAAGCGCCTGACGATAACTGAATGCTAAATTAAACCTCTCCAAGTTAAATAACTATATAAAGGGCATCAGGATTATAAATAAACCATTTTGTAGTTCTATTCTATACTCGTACCTATAAAAGGAGATGACCACTACGTTTACGAAAGAATGTCAGGCTAAAATAATCTCATGACTATTGATTTTATGCGACGAGCATTTCTTAGTGGCTAGTGTAGATATGATTATTTATAAAGAATTTACACGGTTCGATAAATTGCGATGATCAGATGCCTTATAAATGTACTGGGAAAATACTTGCTTAGGTTGTACCTATGTTAAAAGGTGTTTTTGTAAGTATAATTAATAAGGTGCCTAAGATCCAATTTTTACTCGACTTCAAATAAAAAAAATATTTAATATTTGTTATCCCATACTTTCGTCAGTTATTAGCTGATTTGAAAAAATATGTATCTGAAAGGTAAGGTAATCGTAGGTACTACTTACAATATAGTCCTATAGAAATTTAATCAAAATTTGTTTTGCAGTGTCTTTGAAGTTGGTTTCTTAGGTACTCATCGAATTTTGGGTATAGAACATAACCAACCTAAAACCATAGGGTGTTATTAATAAGACCCTAAGGATTATTAATAACACCCATATGGTTATAGGTGGAATAGTGCCTTTATCTATAAGTTCCTCTTGGTTCAATTTGGTCACCTATCTTTAGGTAACCAGCTTCAAAGGATTTATTATTTAAGCCTATTCAGCCAAATCCACAGGAGAAACTTGATCAGTTCAATACACGTGCAAACCAAGGGTGAAAAAAGACAAGTGGAAAAATGGGTATATTTATCTCAAATTCTGATTACTTGTTCAAGAAATCAGTGGACTTATTCGGCAAGTTTTATCATGCGCACTTGATGTGCGGGCAGGTTTTTCCGCAAGTAGGCCGCTGGCGGGCCCTTTTTGCGTGACCCTTGACATGTGTTGCTCGAACTTTTTTAGGTCCTACAACACGCCGGTTTCCTCACGATGTTTTCAGTCATAGTCAGCATAGTGCACATTAATTTTTCGACAGAAAAACTCATTGGTACACGAGTGGATTTGAATATAATACCACTACCCCACCAGTGCTCAGTTCAGTGGACCTATTTTTCAGTTGTAGATTCGGGCTAAGATTCGATTAGATTTTATCTGCACAAAAAACATAAAGATTTATATCCCAATAAAGTAAGGTTGTAAAAAAAATTTATTCGACTAAAATACGATAGTAATAAACCTATAAATTATAAATGAAAATTAAATTCTCTGTAGGTAGGTGGCTACCTCATCAAATCAAAAATTTCTTTATTCTATGGTATCATAAGAATTACCTACTTTAAAACTAGGCCATAAAGCTAGGTGAGTCTAGGTTCCAGTTCCACGCGATCAAGCCTAGAAGAACAGGTAACAAACTACGGCTTGGTTCCTACCGTTTTTTTGTGTGATCTTCTTACAAAATAAAAACCATAAGAACCTAAAAGAGTTCGAAAATAAATGTGTCAAGTACACGAATGGAGCCTCGTTGAGGTGCACTTAAAATCCTTTCACCACACTTGGTTCGAAAGAATCAGAAACACGATAAGAAGAAGAATAAAATAAAAATAGCTGTGAAGTTCCAGTATGGTGCCACCCCAACTTAGTGAGACCTCTGAGGTGCCTCATCATCAACCCATATCAGTCTACTGCTGGAAGTTATCTCCCAAGACGTGCCACTGAGCTCGGTCTTCGGCTCTTCTCCTCCAGTGTTTGCCAGCTTCAACTCACTTGTACATTATATTTTGGTAGATATACCTGCTACAGATGAAATACAGATAAGTACAGATCCGAAACGAACGAACGGAATGAACGGGCAGGTACGAACCGGAAGACGAAACGTAGGGTGCCTACCCACCAGATGGACTGACGGACGACACTGGAAAGGGCTCAGAATCGTTCTTCCTGGAAATGTGTAGGGGAGGCCTATCTCCAGCGGTGGAATTCTTCAGGCTGATGATAATAATAATAATAATAAAAGTTTATTTTCAAAAAATAGGACATACAGAGCAACAGACAGAATAACACTAATGATGATGATGAGGTACAGAATGAATGAAATGAATGAATGAATGAAATGAAATTAATGAATGAAATAATTTATTTGCTTGAAGTGTGGTACATTTTAGATCCTAAATTAGGCAAATACAGATCACCGATTATAGGCAGTGTGCTCGATCTAAGACTGGCAACACCCCCTTGGTCGTCTAGACATGTTCCATTCATCTTGTCCATCAGCCTCTTGGTTAACTCTTTGTCTCCTTGCCTTATTAGTTTTGCAAAATTGAGCAATTACAGATCTTGACAAGGGTTATTCATCCAATGACCTTTGAACGTCTAAAATCGTGCTTTCAATGATCAAGATTTCGAATGAGTGACTACAATTAAGCTAGCATGGATAAGTTGATGAGGGCATCTTTCTATCTGACCAGTTCTTTCCCATGACTTCGTTTGCGAAGAGATTGGTGCCCTTAACAACGTCAAGCATAATGCAAGATAATCTCATTGAAGCTTATGCGAGAAACTAGTAGATATTAATCGTCTCTGTCTCGTGTATACATAAGTTCCTATTTTATTTAAAAGTTTTGGCTAAGTACAGTATTCTTCCTTGAAGGTATCTGCGACTACAATCTTCTTCTTCCTGCCCTTATCCCACTAGACAGATAGGGTCGGCACAACATGTTTTTTCCTCTATTCTCACCATATCATTCGTCATCTCAGTACTCACTCCTTTCTTGGACATAATATATCATCAGTCACACAATGCATACCTCTTTTTAACCGACTTCCAATCAAAAAGGAGGAGGTTCTCAAGTCGGTTGTATGTTTTTTTTTAATGTTTGTTACCGCATAACTTCGTCATTTGTGAGCCAATTTGAAAAAATATTTTTTTATCTGAAAGGTACTGCTTCCAGATTGGTCCCATTTTAATTTTATTAAAATCGGTGTTGCCATTTTTTTTAAATATTTTTTTTAATGTTTGTAACTGCATGCCTCCGTCATTTATGAACCGATTTAGAAAATTATTTTTTTTATTTGGTTATTCTTATGTCCAGATTGTCCCAAACAAATTTGATTAAAATCGGTTTAGCCGTTTGACAATGAAGTCGGTTTCTCAAGTTTTTTAAACTTATAATTATCTTAGGTCCATCTTTACCTTTTTTAATTCATGTCTATTAGCCCCTTCCCACCAGTGTGTGATATCGCGCACGGAGGCGGATCAGCTCGCACGACACACCATGGGAACGGTCTCGTGCGCCGAGGAGCGCTTTCTGTGTGCGTTGCCGTGCGTCGTCGTGCGCTGTGCGTGATGATTTGTAGAACACACTGTAGAACCACGCACCGTAGGAAGGCAGCATTAAAAAAATAAAATAAAAAAAATTACACTCTTTTCGTCACATGACATTCTTATTTCCTCATACATAGCATGACTACGCCTACGATGCGTTGTCTAAATCAGTCTGTCAGCCAGTGAGAACTTTTATTCTTAAGCATATAGATTGTGTTAATTTTATCGGCAGTCATCAGCGATGGTGAGATAGTGGTAGGTATGTAAATGTCAATAACTTGCTTTAGATCTTCGATCAAAGTTTTTAGGCTAGGCTATGACAGAGAACATCTTATCAATCCTGGGCTAGAGCAGTGTTGGACATCTCAAAAGCCCACAGTAAATAAATAATTAGACGATCCACATAACACTTTACACAATCACATTAAGAATGTTGTTTTAATTAAGTTTATGTTATGTTATAGTATCAATAAAATTCTTTTATAGTTTGAAATTCCCTAAAAGCCTGCGCACACCTAGGCCGCTGGCGAACGCGATCAGTGAAACGCTGTCAAATTTGACAGCGATATTTGACAGCGTTTCACTGATCGCTACCGCCAGCGAACTAGGTGTGCGCAGGCCTTTAGTCGGAGAAGGGCGTTAATGTGACACAGTTTATAACTTCTGCGGATGTTATCGTGCTTTTACATTATTTGTGCCATGAGTACCTACCTATTTATTCCAAAATAAACATTTTTGATTTTGATTCTCTATAGCACAGAAGGAATAAACCCTATAATATAACAACTCTATGATAGGCACTATAAAGCCCAAGGAGCCAGATAAATGTATAATGCTATGCATGTAATATTTAGTACTTATATACTTTTAAGAGGGAATCACACAGGCGACTCTCCATACAAACGTAGTCCCCTATTTCCTCCCTGGATAATGCCTCTAGAGTAACCATTTTGTCTCATAGAATCCAAATCTGCTATATACGTGCTCGTATGTTTTCCTTTTTTTCAGAAACTTATTGATAAAGAAAATATTACCCTCTTAAGATTTATCTACGTTTGTATGGAGAGTCACCTGTGTGATTCCTTCTTAAAGATATATAAACCTAAAATACAATATCACACAGTATTTGCGCGGTACTACCGTACCTTTTACAAAATTTACGAAGTACTTTGATACGATGATCCAGTTTTTTGTCACGGCTGTTTTTAGTTATAAATAATTATAAGTTTAAAAAACTTGAGAAACCGACTTCATTGCCAAACGGCTAAACCGATTTTAATGAAATTTGTTTGGGACAATCTGGACATAAGAATAACCTTCCAAATAAAAAAATAATTTTCTAAATCGGTTCATAAATGACGGAGGCATGCAGTTACAAACATTAAAAAAATTATTTTAAAAAAAATGGCAACACCGATTTTAATAAAATTAAAATGGGACCAATCTGAAAGCAGTACCTTTCAGATAAAAAAATAATTTTTCAAAACGGCTCACAAATGACGAAGTTATGCGGTAACAAACATTAAAAATAAAAAAAATAAAATAATAAAAAATAAAAAAAAATACAACCGAATTGAGAACCTCTTCCTTTTTGATTGGAAGTCGGTTAAAAAGTACTCAAATTATGGCGAGGCAGATAGAAATACTTGCAAGTAAAAAAATATATTATGTTGAAAGATAATAAAAATAGAATAAAACTTAAACAATTTGTATTAATGGGCCTGGGTAGGTACCTAATGAATGCAAGTGTTCTATATCCTATACATTATAAGTATATCCTTATTATTCTTGCATATTAATTACTTATTGTACTAATTGGAATTGCCATGCATCGTTTGATCACGGATCTCAAAATAATATTTTTTAAATATAGTCCGATAATGAGCGAGCAATGAGTAGGTACATAAACACAGTATTTTTTTAAATTGCACATGATTTTGAGCTTTTGGATTTTGAGATTTATTATGGTTGCAATTTTCATGGATAGTCCATGAAAATTGAAACCATAATAAATCTTTTAAAAATAATAATTTTCTCGAGAAAATTAATTAAATTATGCGTAGAGAGGTCGAAAGTATGTTAATTACCGTATAACATTATTATTATTTATTGAACAGCAGGGCTACCACGAGCTCCAAATGGTTATGGCTATGGCTGTCAAATTGTGTACTTATAGATATTCTGACCCACACATTCATTTTCTTCTTGGGTTTGAATGTGTTGACACGGTTGACACAATTTTGACAGCCATAGCCATAACCATATGGAGCTCGTAGTAGCCCTGCAGGTGCCCTACGGGTCCCACTGCTGGGCAAAGGCCTCCCTCCATTCCACGCGCGATCCTTGGCTATGTTTGTTTAGTCCGTCAGGAACCATCAAGCTCGATGCATCATCTCCGTTTTGGTCTGCCACGTCGCCTTCTTGGCTGGGTCAGGATTTCAGGATGCCAATCAAATAAAATAATAAAAAAAACTAAAATCATTTTAAAAGAGATTTATTTTACATTTTTTTGAGGTATTAGAGGTAGAAAACAGACTTTATTTTTTTTATGTATTTATTTTTAAAATTGTCGGATCTTAAGACTAGTGTTTTCTTAGTGTATATTTTAACAAATAAAAAATACAATTATTATTTACAAGCCTTTATGGTTTTTTTTTTAGTTAAGCTTAAAAGTAATGCATATTCTGTTGTAATTAAAACACAGTCTATGTATAAAAAAAATCGATAATACATTATCTAACCACGTAAAAATTAGGTGAGCATTTAAAATGACAATTGATCTTGTTAGAACGATTAAAATAATCAAGTTATCGTACTCAAAGTTAAGCTTGTTAGTACATATTACAAACTTAATTAGGTACATGAGAAATTATCAAACATACAGAAAATAAAACAAAGAGTTACATGATCCTTATCTGTTTTGTAACCTAACAAAAGCTCGTAACAATAAAACCATCTTCTTATAAGAAACAAAAGTAGGTTACAGTTCAATTTATAATTGACAGCCCCACATTCCATCTGTTGACCATTATACCCTGCTCTCCCGATGTCAACTTGACATTGAGACGTCTAAACCTTATTAGCGTCTCAATAATGACAGGACTTCTTAAAAATCTATTAGTGTTGAAAAACATCACGAGATCGTGCGGTACTCGGCCTGGACTGACGATCACTTATTGATTTTTGAGTAACCTACGAAAGCGGTCAAGTGTGAGTGAGGTATTTTCGATAGTGTTCTGGATTAACTTGATTAAAATAGTTATTTATTGGAAGAAACGGTTTTTTTTTAATAAAGGTAAACGGGCTATATACTCTTTTCTTCCATATATTTATGCATAACTACACTACACTATGCGAATACTGTTTTAATGGTCCATAGATGTATTTTTAAATTACCAATTAGAATTTATGTAATAAAAATAAATTATAAATAATAATTTTCTTGTAAAATAAAAAAATAAAAATAGCGATGGCGTTAATTTATAGAGTATTTATTATTTATTAAAAGTATTATTTATTACTTTATTAAAAGTTTTGTTTTAGTAATTGTTTTTGTAGTGTTAATAACCTATGGAGATTACAAATACCACTCAGCTTTTAACTTATGGGTCATTATAAAAATCATTATTTAAATATACTTTAACATAGAAAAAAATTTCCAATGTGAAATTGCAGAAGATTTTATAGAAATAATACAATTTGAATGAAAAAAAATATATATTGGTCAATGTCAAGTGCGTACTAGGTACTTAGTGATTTAATAAAAATCTAAAGCCTTGATTCTAATAGCCACAAACAAACACAAGTAAAAAGGAATATTTAGTTACCTACAGATTTTAAAAGTATTTTTATA
This sequence comes from Thera obeliscata, assembly GCA_947578465.1. Taxonomy (NCBI): domain Eukaryota; kingdom Metazoa; phylum Arthropoda; class Insecta; order Lepidoptera; family Geometridae; genus Thera; species Thera obeliscata. The sequence continues at coordinate 1,651,121 of OX387913.1, forward strand.
TCAGTATTTTTTTTCTATAATGACTACATGTATTGTCATTGGGTACACTTAGTTACTAAGTTACAATTACAAATACAACAAAACCAAGTACCTACGTACTTTTTCCAGCAAACCTTGAAACAATCAATTGGTTCGTTTATTATTCTGTTTAAAGTTAATTAACACTTTTATGAACACAAAAATGAAACGTGTACTAACCTAACCGATTTCAAATAGAAAAATAGAACGTTCTCAATTCGGATGTATTTTTTGGTTATTTAGGTTTTTAAATTTTGGTATCACATAACTTCGTCATGATAACAGTCAAGTCATTTTAAATTATTACTTATTCTGCAATCATCTTTCTTAATCTTCATTATCTACTTCATCCCCTATTACTATAAAAACTATTTTAAGCTTTAACTATTTTAAACTCACGTTCCATGTGTGGGACCTCTGGTGAGCTAACTTCTTTTGTCCGTTACATTTACTCCTAAAGATCCCTAAATTGCTTAAAAAACTAGAATCATATCTATCCCTTAAAAAAAGCTTAGTACTTGAAATAATTAGCTCAGCAATAATACCTGATATTGAGTAACATGAGACACGCACACAAGTAAAGAAAGACATAGTATACGCAGATTTCACAGATAGCTAACACTTTCACAAACATTTTTTTTTCTTGTCCCAAAAGTTGTAATAAAAATCTTTGTGATTTCCTTATGTAAACAATATAAAATTAATTAAAAAACACAATTGTTTGCACGCACAATATATGGGTAGGTAACATTAAGAAATTCAAGTTAAAGGACCAATAAGATGGAGCCTGAAAAGTATCAATAGTCAAAGTCCTTACTATAAGCGCTTAAACCTATTTTTGGCCTAATAAAATGTCTGTAAGCTATTATAAACAAGTCCTTAATCATTATTTTTATTTAACTAAGAACTGGAGTTAGAACATTATATTATTATGTAAAAATAGGTATATTAAATACTGCAGGTAAATCAAGGATAAGAACAAGAAGAAAAGGCGAGAGGCATTTGCCCAGCAATGGGACAGACTAGGTTGAATAAAAAGAAAAGGATCGGTAACATTATTGGCTCTGCGAATTTTTTTTTATATTTCATGCTCTCCCAAAATTATTATTTTTTAAGGTTTGTATACTTACTACATAGGTCTACAATGGTAAATATATTCCAAGCCTGTTTTGGTTCGTGCAAGTATCTAACAGAGTGCTCGCTTGCGGTACTGTTTCGCCATTACGCTGTCAGGGAATCTTCACCAGTCAAAGGTTAGGTCCGTGAGTACACATCTAAGTAACATAATGAGGTGAACGAATTTACTTCATATAAATAGATTGGAACTGATCCAATCAGCACATTCAGTGATCATCCTCCGGTGGTACAACAAGTGAAATGAAGCTGGTAGGGATACTTTATAAAAACCTCATCATATCTATTTATACTTGAGATGTATTTGCGGATACGTGATTCATAAGTGAAGGATGAAAAAACTTAATAATTTGTTTTTATAAATTGAGTTTTAAAAAGAGAGAAGCAGGGTTTCTTCAATAAATAAACATGACTAAAACTTAACTGTGATGTGATCTAAGTGCTGAATAAATAAACTTCAATTGATATAATTATTAGCGATCGAATAAAAAAAATATCGATTTTACCCCTTGTTAATTAAACAAATTGATAATAAGGTTTCCATCAAAATTAACTTTAACTTATTGTTCCAGTTCATAGTACTATCGGTGATAGCATGCGGATATGCAGACAAACTGGACAGGACCTACCTGCCTCCAGCCAATGCTGGAACCTCTGGAGGTAGCCCTGGCTCCCTGAACACTCCACTTGGACCCTCTGGATTTGGACAGCCTGCTGGCTTCGGACAATCTAGACCCAGCTTTGGAGCTGGACCAACTGGACCAGCTAATGGACAATCAGGACAGAATGGACTTGGTGCTCAGCCAAACCAATACCAGGCAGGATCTGGACCAACTGGAGGAGCTAACTATGACGCTGGTTTTGGTGGACCAGCCCAAAACTTCGGAAACCAGGCGCAGGATTACCAGAGAAGCCAGCCTCAGCGTGCTCAGGCATCTGCTGAGCAGGCCGCTGAGATTCTGCGCTCTGACAGCCAGAATGATGGAGAGACTTTCAGCTACAGCTTTGAAACTTCCAACGGCATCAGTGCTGAAGAGTCAGGAGTTGCTACCAATGGAGTACAAGCTCAAGGTGCCTTTGCGTACACTGGTGATGATGGACAAGCCTACCGCGTGCAGTACACTGCTGATGAGAACGGCTACCAGCCTCAGGGTGATCATCTGCCTACTTCCCCTCCTATCCCCGAAGAGATCTTGAAGTCGATTGAAGAGAACGCGAGGGCTGCTGCTGCTGGAACTCAGGAAGGTATTTTTTATGATTTATTAATTACTTTTAACTGATAAAAATTGACATCATACTTGGGTGCTTTATCTTTAGTTTCTGAAAACACAGCCGTAGGCCCTGTTTTCATTTTCCAATCATGGTTTGTATATATTTTGTAAGCTTTTTTATGGAACTGACATAATCATTTCTCTGATCAGGTGCTTACAACCCGGATGAAGACAACAATGAAGTATCACAACAGTACAACAACAACGCACCCACCTCTTACAACAATGCACCGAACTCTTACAACCAGGCCCCCACTGGACAAACTGGGTTCAATCAAGCTGGTAAAAGCCCTGCTCAACTCTATGGTGCCCCCAACGCTGGGTCCCGACCTCAGGGACCTTTGCAGCAATATAATGCAGGATCTGGAGCACCGAATGGAAATCCAGCAGGACCTTCAAACGGGTTTGGTCCTCAAGCTAAATCCCCATCTCAAGCGTATGGTTCTCCATCCAATGGCGCTGGCAACAGTGCTTCTAGGCCTAATAACTTCAATCAGCAAGGACCTGCTCAGCAGTACTCTGCAGGACCATCAGGTGGTTCAAACTTTGCTCCTTCAGGCTCTCAGACTAGGCCTCAACAATACCAAGCTCCTTCTTCTGGCCAATCTCCGTCAGCTGGACGCCCCCAAGGATCTTCTCAAGGTCAAGATGCTTCAGGATACCAATACGATAAGCCTCAAGGTGGTTTTGGAGGAAACTCATACAATGGCCCCACTCAACAGTACCGTTCCCAGAACGGAGCACCAGCTGGTCCACAGGGATATTCCAGGCCAAGTGGAAATGCCTTTCCTACATCAGGTTCCAATGGCCAGGGGTCTTTCGGTGCTAGCCCCACCTCTCAAGGGTCTTTTGGATCTGCACCGACTTCTAAATCTCAGGGTTCCTTTGGATCTGCACCGACCTCCAACTCTCAGGGTTCCTTTGGCTCTGCACCAACCTCCTACTCTCAGGGTTCCTTTGGATCTGCACCAATCTCCAACTCTCAGGGTTCCTACGCTCCTTCTGGTTCCAATGGTCCTTCTGGTCCCAAAAGCTCCAGCCCATTTGGTTCCAACGGCCAATCTTCTTTTGGTGCCCCTGCTAGGCCCAACTCCGCTTTTGGTGCCTCTTCTGGTAGCCAACCCTCTGCACCTAGCGCTTTCAGACAGCCCCAGGTTGGTTCTAACGGACAAGGTTTCAGTAGACCCCAGGGTCAGGCTCCTGGTGCTAAGAGCCCTATGTCTGGTTCGGGCTATGAGTACAACCAACCTGCTGGAAACTCGCAGTTCGGCAGTTCCCCATCTCAGAGTGGCAACGCCCAGTTCGGTGGTTCCAATGGCTTCAAGTCCACCGACCAAGGCAGACCAGGCCAGTTCGGAGCCCCACGAGCACCCCCCAGCTTCAGCGAGGAAGAAGGATACAAATACTGAAACCAAAGGCGAATAGTTACGAGTTAGTTTTAAGTGCATTGTAAAAGTACAAAAAAAATAATGTTCCTAGCAGATGTAAATAATTTTGTACGGGATACAAAAATGTAAATAATCTTGTAGATGAATCACTGTGTGATTGCAAAGTCAATATAATAAATATATCGAAGTTATTTGATTGTTTTACTTTCTATCATGATACGATCCAAGGTCTAGATTCTTGAGATGATACCTAATAGCCTAAAGCTGATGACTCTAGACTTTTTATGCTGTGAAATATTTCACCCTACATTAGTTAATATCATATTCGTTCTTAGAAGCACACTTAAAATCTTTTTTAACCAATTTTAATAAAAAAGGACAAGGTTCTTGATTCAACTGTTGTTTTTTTTTTAATGTTTGCCTTTGCATAATTTCGACATTAATTATGAGCTGATTTCAAATATTTTTGATCTGAGAGTTAATACTTCCAGATTAATTTTATAGAAACTTAATCAATCAATCAGTTCAGCTTAGGCATGAGGTTGGTTTCTCAAGGTTTTTATCTTCAATTTCATTTTACCACATTGAAAGAAGATCGAGATGACAAAAAGAAGATCTTTGAAAGTATTGGCTCTATACAAAATTTTTATTTGGATGAAGATTTGTTCGATTAGAGTAGGAAACGTTCGTTAGAGAAATCCCACGAATGAATAGGAATAAAAAAATAAGTAATAAATATTGTAGACAATCAACACACTATCTAGCCCCAAACTAAGCAGAGCTTGTACTATGGGAACCAGAGAACAAACACCACACAAGTATTTGTTCCATGGGGATCGAGCCCACGACCTACAGCGCAGAAAGCAGAGCTACTACCAACTGAGCTGAGAGGACAGTCGAGATGGAGAAAAGAATTATTTCCGAAAGCTTTTAGAGGAGACCTTATGTCTGTACTGGACTTCTTCAGGCTGATTCCAATGATGATGAGTAAATTGCATAAGAACAATAAAGTAAAAGTGCAATTAGTATTTTAAAATCAGTCAGTAAAAAAATCTGTCACTATGGAATACTATCGAACTACATACATAAGTACTGAAAAGTGCTAGCAATAGTGCTAAAAAATTGTGTCAAAACGTATTGTGTAATGTTTGAACATTAATCTGACTACCAGTCTTGGACCTGTAGGCCTACCATGAGCTCTGTCAGGCTCTGTCTCTGGCTCTGGTTTTGAGTATGTGTGAGTGCACCAGTGCATTATACGACTGTGTGTGACGTTTTGACGTAGGATTTAGGACCATAACCAGAAACATAGCCAGACAGAGCTCATGGTACTGGTGGGTCAAAAGATCAAATACCAAAGGATCTGAGACTGAACGGATGAATGAAAACTAAGCATACGCTAAATAATGTAGAACAAAACCTACCAAACTCGCATTCAATAGTACATTGTTACCTGAGTGTTGAAAGTCACGTTTTTTGAGTCCCGAGACGGGTTTGGCGCCAGAGCGTAGCGAGGGCGCCAATGGAGCTTGAGGGACTTAAAAGACTTTCACCCGAAGTAAACACTGTGCTTTTCATTGCGAATACAAGGAAAGTAAAAATAAAAACATGAAAGAAAAATTTGTGAAAATGAAGATTGAATTGCCGCCTTCCCGGTTTTTTTTTCTTTTTCTCAGGCGGGCCTTCGGCTTCGGCTCGCCAGCATTATTCAGCCATTATTTTCATTCTCATAATTTAAAAATGGTAATTTTTTGCTCAAATCTAAATAGTTGAAGCTATACATATATTAATCAAGTAATTTAGAAGATCTTTATAATTTAAATTTTACATTGCGCTCTAATTAGACTTTATAAACTTCTTACCGTTGTAATGGGTTTCCAACCTACTTGCTGAATAAAAAGTTGGAATTTGGTTCAACAACCTCCTTGCAGTTAGAAAGACTTTAGAAAGTTGGAACATGGCTGAATAAAATAGAACTTGTTTTTTTTATAATTTGACAGCTGTCAGTAGAAAGCGATTCTCCCTAGCGCTGAAAGTTTTACTTTCTATTAGGCCCCTCAGGCAACTTCAGACCAACTTTCCGAGTATGAGTAATGAAATAGTACATTGTTACCTGAGTGTTGAAAGTCACGTTTTTTGAGTCCCGAGACGGGTTTGGCGCCAGAGCGTTAGCGAGGGCGCCAATGGAGCTTGAGGGACTTAAAAGACTTTCACCCGAGGTAAACACTGTGCTTTTCATTACGAATACAAGGAAAGTAAAAATAAAAACATGAAAGAAAAATTTGTGAAAATGAAGATTGAAATGCCGCCTTCCCGGTTTTTTTTTTTCTTTTTCTCTGGCGCGTCTTCGGCTTCGGCTCGCCAGCATTATTCAGCCATTATTTCATTCTCATAATTTAAAAAATGGTAAATGTCAAATCTATGTTATTTTAAATAAATAGTTGAAGCTATATATTAATCAAGTAATTTAGAAGATATATTATTTATATAATACTATCTTTATGTTATTTAAATTTAAATTTTACATTGCGCTATCTTATTAGGCTTTTTAAACTTCTTACTGTTGTAATGGGTTTCCAACCTACTTGCTGAATAAAAAGTTGGAATTTGGTTCAACAACCTCCTTGCAGTTAGAAAGACTTTAGAAAGTTGGAACATGGTTGAATAAAATAGAACTTGTTTTTTTTTTATAATTTGACAGCTGTCAGTAGAAAGCGATTCTCCCTAGGGCTGAAAGTTTTACTTTCTATTAGGCCCCTCAGGCAACTTCAGACCTACTTTCAGAGTATGAGTAATGAAAAAACATATTCATTCTGTTGTATTACAAGGATCACTTTGGAATGCCTTTTAGACAGAGAACCAAGACCACATAAAAGTTTGTTCTCGGTGGAATCGAACCCACAACCTACGGCGCAGAAGGCCGAGCCAAGTGAGCTGAGTGGCCAGTCAAAGACATAGAAGTCTGTCAAAGTATTCATTTCAAGTTAAACAATTTCTTGGAAAACTCGAGTCATGAGACAAAAACGTCGTATTTAGAACGATTACTCGGATGTCGAAACTAACGTGCATGGGTCGTGTGAAGAAGCTTATAGTCGCCACACAGAGTATTGTACTCTGAGAATAAAGTGTGAATCAAGTGTGGTGGCGGCCTAAAATAAAAATAAAAGTGTATTTATTCAGTAGGATCGCAAGGATCACTTTGAAACGCCTTAAAGCTAGATGAGTTTAGGTGCCTAGAAGAACAGGCAACAAACTACGGCTTGGTTACTACCGTTTTTTTTAAAACCTAGTGCTGTCACCTAAAACTTAAAACTTAATGGTGTTATTGTGAATTGAGCTATTTGTAGATTGAAAACGATCTAATAAAGCTCAATTATTTAACGTAGTTTTTAGCATGCAAAAGTTTTATCTATATTTATAAAAGAAAGTCGCGTTAGTTACACTATTTATATCTATATTTATAAAAGAAAGTCGTGTTAGTTACACTATTTATAACTCAAGAACGGCGGAATTGATTTGGCAGAAAATTAGTGGGGAGGTAGCTTAGAACCGGGAGAAGGACATAGGATACTTTTTATCCCGAAAAGGCAACGGGAACGGGGTGTTACGGGAACGGGCGAGTGAAGCCGCGGGTGGCCACTAGTCTTTTTATAAATTAAAATGGGATTGGATTTGGAAAATTTGAAAAAAATAATTTAGGCTGAACGCGTTTTGCAGGGAGTGGTTAAATTTAGGTCAGAAACGAGATGAGTGGAAGGAAAGGGGAAGGCTTTTGCCCAGGAGTGGGTAGCCCAGGCTGATTAATAACAAAAATATTGTTACTTATGAATGTTTGGGCTTGTTTCAATAACTATTTGTGTAGTTGTTTAAAAAATCGACCAAACTGCTGAACCGATTTTCATGGTATTTATAAGGGATCAATCTATAGGTAATTATTAGTTTTCATATAAAAAAAATAGATAAAAAACTCGGTTCATAAACGATGAAGCTATAAATACTATAACAAAAAATACAACCGAATGGAGATCTTCTTTCTTTTTATTTGGAGTTCGTTAAAAAAATGATAAGATAATGATACGAGCTTTATTTACCTACAGCACCTACGCCAATTCTCAGTGTCCCGACTGCGGTTGATAGCAAAGATAATGGTGGTTACTAGTTACTGGTGCAAAGGAGCGCTAATGATACCAATCGTGCAATCGATTGTGACGTGCTGTTAAAGGGGAGAACACACATCGAGGTAATACAAGATGACGTCATTCATTTTTAGACCTCCTCGAGGATTCCAACTGGTTACGTCAGAGAAGTTGGTTGTAAAAAATTAGGTGGGCTTTAAGCTTGTTCAGAAAAATTTTGAAAACGAATAATTTATTTCAGTAAATTTCAGTATTTGGTCGCGTGGAACTGGCACCTAGACTCACCTAGCTTTAAGACGTTTCAAAGTGATTCTTGCAATCCAACTGAATAAATACACTTTTGATTTGATTTATTTTAGTTCTTCAGAACATGAAGACGGCTGCTGTAATTTTTACCAAACATGGCTAAAAAGAAGTTGTGACCAAATTTAAGTAGTGGCCATTTTTTTTTTCTGTTTCACTATGCCCTTTGCTCAGTGAGATAATATAGGTTATGGTTCATTTTGAGCTACAAAAACCTAGTCGGTACTCAATATCACTAATTGCGTAATTAATTCGCATGTACGCATCTTTAGGTATTTACATGCTAACGAAGTGAGTAATACCGTCGGGGGAAAATTATCGAAGTGTTTTATGATGAATTACTTTTGTAATTAACTTTTATCAGCCCGCGGGTTCTGTCGGCAAATATGTAGTTTTTACTGTTATTAATGTAGTTTGGAAATAAAAACTAGATACTCTACAAGTCTACTCCCGATACGATTAGTAGTAGGCACAATAAATATTGCACATCGGCTAACTTCGGCTTCATAGAGCGTAGTGTGCGTCAGAAAGAGATAGCGCTCTACAAAACCGAAAAGCCGTTGTACAATATTTATTGCTTACAATCGTGAATAGTATAATAGTTGTAATATTAGGAATAAAATGTAAACTCACACATTGATAGAATTCATTCGTGTTTCAAATTCAAAATTCAAATTTGACGCATTTGGAATCGATTCTTTTTAAATTGAGTATCCTGGTTCAATATGGCCAGTGTGCAATAAATAAAATATAGTTATCATGATCAGACCGATGAAGGTCACTGCTGAGCAAAGGTCTCCCCAAACATTTCCAAAAATAAAAATTTCAAGTTTTCACCATTCTCCAACTTCATATTATAGATAGATAGATAGATAGATAGATAGATAGATAACTCTTTATTGATTACTATGACACATATAGGAATAGGTACAGTATTTTGCTTAAAACTAAAAATCACACATTATTATTATCTCTACATCAGTAGGAGAGCCTCATTCACTCCATCTTCCGATTCGTGGTCACTATTCAGATGTAATCATAAAATATCTGCAATCAATCATAAACAAATTACGCTATCAAAATAACAAGGAGTCAAAAACACGAATCCATAGGTAGCAGGTGTCACGTTTTGTGTGCACACCGCCTTAAATTCACGAACTATCAAATTGCATATCATCTTTATGTCGTGTTTATCATAATTTACAAAATAATAATATAATTTAGCGAATAAGTGCTCAAATGAAGTGCTTGGACGCACGCAATGTTCAATAATTTGAAATTTAGACACAAGACGTAAAAAAACATGTACGTTAAATTATTGTGATTAAGGACAAACATGGATGATTGAAAGCCTTGAACTTATTTTTTTATGTACTTATTACGTTGCTTACATCATCATCAGCCTGACGAAAGTGTATCTTTTTTGATATTATTTGATACTAACGATCTGACCTGGCTTTGCACGGGTGAAATTTACCTTTTTACCATATTTTTTTATAAAAAATGAGGTGAAAGTAATACTACTAATATACTACTGAGCCTTTTTTGTCCTAGTAGTTTCTCCAGTAACTTTGAGATACTATTGAGACAAGTAATGCTCAGTATAGATCCCAAAGACTTTTAACCCCCTTGCTGTGTTTTTTACCTTTTTGGTAGTAAGTAACAGTTATTTACACGATGAAACTTACCAAACAATTAGTTACAAAATGTAAAAAATACACAATAAACAGTTTAGCTATCTGAAAACGTTACAAACGATCTACAGATAGCTCAACTGATCCAAATCAGAGCCAGACGGAAGCCCAAGACGCTGGCGTTATTGCATATTTGTTTTTTTTATATTATGTAGACTATCCTTTGGCTACAATCTCACCTGATGGTAAGCGACGATGTAGCCGACGATGAAGCAGGGTGGTCTAGAAGACACCTATTCACTCTTGCCTTGAAGAGGCCCAGATTGTAGTGGTCAGAAACAACTGCCGATGGCTATGAGTGCTATTCCCTAGAGGTTCGCATAATGAAGGTGGAGCCAAAACGCTTAGTGTGAACGGGTGGTATGCTAACCAAGTATGGATGGTACTGAGCCGTGCGTCTGCTAGTCTTACTGTGGAAGGGAGATGGTGGTATGATATCAATGATCATGCAGTTCCTGACTACGTTCCCCAGAATGTAACATATAGAAGATCGATAGGCAAGCAACTTTGCGACGATGTGCTATACTCTGGATCTAGCTAGTTGGAAGTTCCTTAGTCAGTGGTTTAATTGCGCCAACTTCGCAATGTAATTTTTTTTTATTAATTCAATAACTTAATAAATCTATGTTATGGCAGGATGTGTGCAATAAGTTCGTTTTAATATAAGTTCATTAAAGACGTAATTGCGAATAGTATCGTGCTCTTCTCTCGACTCTTAACCTTTGCTAAAATCAATCACAAAAATGTAGGTCTTGAAAGTGAACTGGTTGCGTCTAATTGTAAGCAATTTATGCAGAGTTAGAGCATTGGTGGTTTAGCGTAACCCTGATTTTGACCCTAAAGTCGGAGTTTAAATAAAAAAAATAAAATAAAAAAAAAAACAAATATCAAAATATCTTGGGGACGCTTCCGTCTGGCACTGATTTGGATCAGTTGAGCTATCTCTAGATCGTTTGTAACGAACTGCAGATAGCTCAACTGTTTCTTTTGTATTTTGTAGATTTTGTAAATATTTGTTTAATTTTCAAAAAAAATGCACACAATGCTCTAAAACTGTAAAGGAAAACATCTTGAAGAAACACGCAACTTAGGACAGCCCTGCACATAAATTGACCATGTTTTTTCTGTGGCCGTTCGTAAACGGACTAAGCTGTGAAGGTAGTATAGGTACTGGGCAAGCTTATTCCATTTAAAACTTTTTCAAAGCACGACAACGCCACATATTAAAAATAGTTGGCCCATACCTAAGTCATGTTCACTTTTAATAGCGCCCGAAGCCACTTTTAATTCAGCTCTTCAAGAATTGGAGAATGGTTTACCACTGCAGGCCACAACAGGCTTAAAACTAAATTGAATATTATTTTATATCTGTACCCGAAGTCCGAGTTTTGCTACCACATTTCGTTACCAAATGTTGTTTTCGTTTCACCTATACGTGTCTCTGTCTTTTATATGGAGAAAAGATGAGACATACGTTACATAGTTAGAGTTGTTGTCCCCTCATTTTTCGATGCAAAAGAGAGAGACACGTAAGCGAAACGAAAATAACATTTAGTAACGAAATGTTGTAAATGCACTGGGACTTCGGGTACAGATAACTTGATCCACAGTTGCTAATAGGTACAAACATAAAAACTATGTAATGTTTGCTGACAAAAATAAATAAATAAACTTACCTGCACCAAAAGCTCTCGATCTAGATCTCAGGCCAAGTCAATGCTTTCAGGTCCTGAAAAGTACAAGGTGTTCAAGCTATGGTCTGGAATCCAAAACTACGTTTATATAAGCTTTACTTTAGGCTACATTTCAGTGATTCTTAAGATTTTATCAATAAAAAATATTTTTACTGAAATCTTGCTTTGTTATAGGCGATGGTTACCACATAACATCAGGTGTGTCTTGTTCCAAGAGCTAGTTTATAAAGAAAAAAACTCAGATTAAGTACTACCAATAACTATGGTAGGTAATTGGGCACCCTGTGTTTCCTAATGTATCTAACAATAGTTGTATGCATGTATTTATATACCTAGTAAATGTTTGTCGGTTGATTTCTTATTAATAAGGTTAAAAATTATTAAAATAAGTACTAATTACAACTTAATACAATTTAACCTCGATATCTTTTTTACAGACGTTGCTTACACATTACACATACCTAAGTATAATTGTAATTTTGGTATTTATTTTCAATATAAATGTTAAAGGATAAATCAAAGATAAGTTATGCAATTATTTAAATGAAAAAAGCAATTGCTGAAATTGAATTAAATTATATAATAAGCAATAATAAAACGTTCCGAAGTAGACCAAATAAGTCGAACAAAGCACCGACTAAAAGCTCGCTACCAAATCAGAAGCTCTTGCCGACCTGTTGGTTCTTAAAAAACGGACACCGCCGTATAGCGAACTAGCACCAAGACTCTTTTTAACCGACTTCCAATCAAAAAGGAGGAGTTTGAGAGCCGATTTCAAAAAATATTTTTTTATCTGAAAGGTACTGCTTCTAGATTGGTCCCATTTTAATTTTATTAAAATGTGTTGCCATTTTTTTTTTAATATTTTTTTTATGTTTGTAACTGCATGCCTCCGTCATTTATGAACCGATTTAAAAAAATTTTTTTTTTTTGGAAGGTTATTCCTACGTCCAGATTGTCCCAAACAAATTTGATTAAAATCGTTTTAGCCGTTTGACAATGAAGTCGGTTTCTCAAGTTTTTTAAACTTATAATTATTTACATATACTATAGGCGTTTGGCCACAATCTCACCTGGGCGTCGATTCCAAAATTAAATATAAGCAAAGAAATGGTGCCAACGGTAGCACTTAGGTACCTAGAAAATACCTTTTTATTCTAATCATAAAACATCCGAATTATAGGGGCTCGGAAAGGCAGACGCCGGCAAAGAATTTTACCTAGTTTATAGACATTTATAAAATCTACATAGATTTAAAAGCTTTATTAAATCACATGATTTAATTGAGTTGATAACACTTTTTAATCTTGGTTTTGACTATAGTTTCTAAAAAGTAATTTGAAATACCTGTAGCTAATTTTACTGGTGTTTTTTCTGATAATAACAAAAACATAATTTGAAAGTTAGATGACAGTTAAATGTTAAAATTAGCCGAGGACAAATTCGTGGCGTTTAGAGATACCATAAAAAAGATTTCTGACGTCCACCTTTTTTTCAGAATATGTTAAAGACTAGATCGTGCATGTAGGTAGACGTATCAAATTCGACACATAATGATACGCAAGGTCACTATCATCGATAAGTCCATAAAGAGAGCCGGCCATTCAAATGGGATTTACTAGGGGATGGTGTTATGTAATACGTGCTGAATGTAAATTTTTCAAGTTCAATTCAATTCATTTATTAAAACCATAGGGACTCTAAGAACATTTAAGTTTAATCAAAGGTAGGTATAAAAACAATAAAACTCCACAAAAAAAATTGTGTTGCAACTGTAAAGGGGCTTTGTCAAATAAAATAAAAAAGAATCTAAAAAGATACATTTTAAACAATGATGCAGCTGTAAAAATAATGTAATGTAATCTAAGTTAAATACTTGTACCTTTTATTTTTAACTTGACACAAAATAAATTAATTCTATTTCTATTAAAAAAGCCTTGTCAACAATAAAAGTTTCTGCACGAGGTTTTTACTCTAACGTGGCAAATCGTTGCAGCTGGCTCAAGGGCTTTGTCAATAATTGAGCTATATTTTACAACAGATTTGTCCACACCGATTGGTAGTTTTGTATAAATGATTAAATAAACGTATTGATGAACCACACAAACATTTGACCTCGGTGGGGATTCAGCCCACAATCTACGGCGCAAAAAGCAGGGCTGACCAACTGAGCTGAGAGGCCAGTCCCACAACACAACAGTGAAAGCTGAAGATAAAAATAACCCACAGATTCTATAAGTTAAAAAATCGAAGCACAAGTTATAACTAATACGAATAAGCTTTACAAAAATAAAGTAAAAACTCTACATTGCTTATAAGGTTACTACTCTATAATGGATTAATTAGCCGATTCATTTAGCCGTGGTAACATAGTCAAAACGTCGGGAAATATAATAAAAGTTATCGCAATAAATACCTGCTTTTAAGTAATCTATTTAATTATGCTAGAAAGTATATTGATTTGATTTGGTGCTGCCTGCATATTGCAGACCACCGTCCGCACAATTAAGTCTAGTTCATCGTGCGATGCCAACAAGTACTCCGATTATGAAATACACGAATTCTGAACATCTCCGAACTAGATCGATAAGCACCGCTATAAATATAGTATGCCACTTTGGAGATTATCAGTCACAGGTAGTGCATCATCGGTGCATCATCGGGGTATCTTGGTAGAAAATATCGCAATGAGAGTGGTGAGATTGATTATATCTATTGCAAAAACATAAATGCTTATAGTAGAAGCAAACTGTTGCAATGCTTTGTTATAGGCGAAGGTTGCCACTTAACATCAGGTGGGCCATAAGCTTGTTTCATTAACTAATAGCATAGAAAAAAACGATTGAAATAGATAGATAAGTAACGAAAATATTTTTTTATGAGTTGTTGAAGTTTAATATTAAAATTCATGTAGGATAACAAATTGATCTTTGTTTTAAACTTTTTGAACAATTTTAGTAGGTGTGGCTCCTCCGAGAAAATACTACCACCATGCCTATTTCTGCCATGAAGCAACTTTGCTGTTTCGGTTTGAAGGGTGTGTCTAAAATAACTGGCACGTGAGGCTGAACATCTTTATGCTTCAAGTTGATGAAAGCAGGGCAGTGCATCGTAGGGCACATTCCGGACGTGCGTAACATATGAGTCAATGCTTTATTATAAGCCATGGTTGCCACTTAACATCAAGTGGGCCTGTTCCATCAGCTAGTGGTGTAAAAAAATTCAGATACTTTAGTATGGTATCATTTCTAAAACAAAATGTTTTTTTCCAGTTCATCATCCTAGCAACAATCGCCTTGGCCCATGGCGCTAAACTGGAAAGGACTTACCTACCTCCCTCCAATGCTCGGTCCTCTGGAGGATCAGGAAACATCCTCCAAACCCCCATCTCTGGCCCATCCACCTACTCCCAAAACGGGAATGGGTTCTCACAAACCGGGGCTGGGTTTTCCCGAAACGGGGCAGGATTTTCCCAAAGTGGAGCTGGATTCTCCCAAACTGGACCCGAAATCCCCCAAACTTTTGGCAACAATGAGTTCAAGAACATAAATGGCTTCAACAGCTTCGAATCTCGTCCAGAACGTCCCCAGGCTGGCTTAGAAAGAAGTGCTGCAATCCTTCGTCAGGATAATTCCAATGATGGAGAGGCCTTCGCGTATGCCTTTGAGACTGAGAATGGAATCTATGCTGAAGAGAGTGGAGTGGCCAGCAATGGTGTTGAAGCTCAGGGTGGATACTCTTACACTGGAGATGATGGACAAGTCTACTCTATCAGGTTTGTAGCTGTACATTTTTTTAAGTTTTTTACTTAGGAAACAATAGATCTCAGTTCTCTTGCAAATTCAAGTCTGCTGCCTATATTTGGCTATTGGTTTGCAATGGTTGAAAGTGATTCTTGTAATTTTACTAGAGAACTTGGCTTTGAAGGAAAAAAAAATTATATTTACAGTATTCATTATTGGTGGGTACCTGATTTAAAAGATTTTGAAATAGATTTATTTACACTTAGAAAGTTACGATTAAGTAAACAAATATTTAAAAATACACAAGAAACAGTTGAGCTTTCTGCAGCCCGTTACAAACAATCTTTAAGTACCTAGATTCAAAGGTATTCTTTTTACTTAAAATCCAATTGTAGTTTTAGTGGTCATCATCATCTTCCTGCCCTTATCCCACGCTAAGGGGGGTCGGCACAACAGGTTTTCTTCTTCCACTCACCTCTATCACTCGTCATCTCAGTGCTCACTCCTTTCCTGCTCATGTCATCCCTGACGCATTCCATCCATCTTTTCTTTGGTCTACCTCTTCTTGTAGTTTTAGTGGTATAAATCAGAATTTAATTAAATGGAAATGAAAATAACCTGCTTCTGTAGCTGACTCATAATTTATTTGTACTCCAGATACACAGCTGACCAGAACGGCTTCATGCCTCAGGGTGACCACATCCCCACTCCTCCTCCTGTTCCTGAAGAGATCTTGAAGGCTTTGGAGCAGAACGCCCGCGATGAGGCTGCTGGTATCTTTGACGATGGTTTGTAGATCCAAATAACTAAAAAAATAACCCTAAACTAAGGAAACATGTTAATTTGTCGGAAACTCAGCACTGAAGTACTCCTAAGATTAGTGATAGAAGATCTAAGCTAAATATTATAGGGTTTTGAAATCTTCTGTAACTATTCTTATAATTCCTCAAGAATCTGATGAACGACGATCTTAGTCTTCTTTTTTGAATTTTTACAAAACCTTCCAAATTCTCCGAATTTTTTGAAAGAGTATGTGATTAGAGCAATATCTTAGTGAATTAAAAGCACAGTTATGGTTTCAAACTCCACTTGCTGCTTAAATTTTGAGATTTCAAGCACTTTCCTCTTTCCACAGGTCTATACAACGATGCTAAATACTCCAACAACAACGGCATCCAGCAATACCAACAGAACTACAATGGAAACGACGACTCTGTTGTCACTAACGCTGCATTCTCCAGGAACTACCCCACAGACGCTGACACGTCCAGGACCGGATCCACTGGAGCCACTTTTGGCAGAACTTCTGGTGTACAAAAGGCTTACCTGCCTCCGTTCTCCACTAACTCCCCAAGAGGTCCCACATCAGCCATCAGTGGACCTAGTTCTTTTGCTAACAGAGGTTTTTCTGGTCGTTCTTCTGGAGTTGAAACGGCATACATCCCTCCTTCTGTTACTGACACTTCTCGATCTTCCACTGGTTCAAATTTCGGTACCCGAGGTTCTACTGGTCTTGCCTTCACTCCCCAAGGTTCCAATGTCCCAGCTTTTGGCACCAGAGGTTCCGCTAGCCCTGCTTTTGGTACACGAGGTTCAACTGGCCCCAGTTTCGGTGTTCAAAAGGCGTATCTTCCCCCTTTCGCTACACGGGCTGGCAATGAGTTGAGGCGTCAGCAAAGTTTTGACTCGAAAAATGGTTACCGTTATTAAGACTTGATGTTGAATTGATTAATAAATAAAATATTTATGTGATAATTATTGCATTTTATTAGCGCTACCACGATGCTCCTGGTATTTATTATAATTTGTAGCCCACTAAAGTCTACAAAGTAAAAAAATATATGTTTAAGTAGTATGATAAATATTTTGTCAAGAGGTTTCAAATCGCCTAAAATTAAGTTTTATATCCTTAGAAAAAAACTTAATCTAGCATAAAAATATAAAGCCGAAATGAGAGCCTCCTCCCTTTTTTGAAGCTGGTTAAAAATATGATTACACTAGCATAAAATAAAAGCTCTGCTAAAAGCTCCATCTCGCAGTTTTTCAGCGCAATGATAGGATTGTTGACCTCAGTAAACCTTTTGTAGCCATCTCTATGTAATGCTGTCTTCACTCAATAGATGGCGTGTACTCAAGAATATTGCTCTAGTTTGCATGATCTCAAAAGCAGAAAAAATATGCCTCAAATGATATTGTAAAAAAATGGTAATTATCAAAAAAAAATATCTAAAATTATATTAAAAAATAAATGAAAATTATTTTAAAATTAAAATGTACTTTAAAATATATCTCAAAGTTTCATAAAAAGCATAGTTTCAAAAAAAAATCTTACTGACTTCTGAAAACGAGTTTTTTTTAATTTACATACCATGCTTTTTACTGATTTGAAGACAGTAATGATAGTAAAATGTGATGGTGACAAACCAGATTCAAACCTCAACCCCAGGAAAGAAGGGCAGGGTTGCGACCAAAAACCACCAGTGCTCAATTTAGTAATACAACTTTACCATTTATGAAAATTAAGAAAATTTACTGTGAAATTGAATTACTGCTCAAAGTCATATTGATGGACTAATCAATCAAACTTACCCAACATTCAATATACTTTTTGTCTGTCTGTACGTTTTTGTCTAATCAAAGGGTGTTGCATCAAATAAGTGTATGCCCATCTGATAAAAGTAGAATCAACTTATACTGACTTACAAAATACATAATTAGGCACAGTCGGGAATGTATATGTTATGGACCAAGTGATTAATGCGGGCATTATGAATAATGCCCGAACATTATGCATAATGTCTCGCTCTATTGGGCTAAGTGATAAATTCTTCATTATTTATCACATTGCCCGGTCATTATTATATTGCTACATGACAATTGGGCAATTTGATAATAAACACTTTAAAGTCGCTTAAAATACGTAGAAAGCCCCTCCTTTTGATAGCAACAGCAGGGAAGCTTCCCTTAAACACCATTTCCCAAGGGCATAAAAAAAATCCTAACAACCTAACCTACTCAAGTCGGTGTGCCCCGTGTTTGATTTCTTAAAGGATATAAAACAAAAACCTAACGACCTAACCAACTCAAGTCGGGGTGCCCCGTGTTTGGCTCTGGAATGGCTCAGCCAGAAGCTCGCGAGGTCGTCCATGAGCGGAGCTAGCCAATAACAATAAAATAATAGCAATTTAATATGTTTGTATTACTCTGCCCAAAAGGTGATGGACAATAATGCCCGGCCAATTTGGTTATTTGAATAGTTATTATCAAATTGGCCTCTCCTATCGGGCATTATACATAATGTCCGGTCATTATGTATAATGCCCAATTTATCACTTGGTCCATAACATATATACAGCTCGTAACTTTCATCAACTATGTTTTTTTGGGTCAGACAGTCCAATTAGGTAGAGCCAACTTCGACAAAGAGGTCAGCCGACGAATCCTACTCGGATGGGCAGCGTTTGGGAAATTGCGCCACATCTTCTGGTCGCAAATACCGCAATGCTTCAAGACAAAAGTCTTTAATCAGTGATGACTTACGGAACTGAGGCGTGGTCGCTAACTACCTGGCCTAGCACAAGCTCAAAGTCGCGCAACAAGCTATGGAGAGAGCTATGTTGGGAGTTTCACTACGTGATAGAATCAGAAATGAGGATATCCGTAGAAGAACCAAGGTCACCGACATATAGCTCATAGAGTTAGTAAGTTGAAGTGGCAATAGGCAGGTCATATAGCTCGAAGAACTGACAACCGTTGGGGAATAAAGGTTCTCGAATGGTGACAACGAAACGGAAGACGAAAAGTAGGGCACCCACCCACCAGATGGACTGACGACATTGTTAAGATCGCGGGAAGGCGATGGATGGAAAGGGCTCAGAATCGTTTTTCCTGGAAATGTGTAGGGGAGGCCTATGTCCAGCAGTGGACTTCTTCAGGCTGATGATGATGATGATGTACTTTCATGGCAGTATTTCAATGCGTAGAGGGTACAGTATTCTAACTCAAAGATCGTGAAAATACTGTAAGTTAGTGTTGCTTTTATTGATCGCGAATATTACCTTATTTTATTTATTTTCCCGAAGTTTATACCCGTGTTATAGTTACATGTACCCGGGTTGGCAAACTCCGTAGTTTTTCTGTAGTCGTAAAATAAAAAATTCAAATTTGGGCTATAATTACTTTCCAAGCAAAATGTCAAGCTACGAGTTAAAACACAATAATCTGCTATATAAAAATAAGTCGGGTTTTCCTTCCTGACGCTATAACTCGATAACGGCTGGACCGATTTGGCTGATTTTGGGTCTTGAATGATTTGTGGAGGTCCAGAGAAGGTTTAAAAGGTTTGTTTTTTTTTTTCAACGGGAACGGTAACGGCGAGTGAAGCTTCGGGCGGCCGCTAGTACTTTATAAATTCTCCTTCTTTGTTGTCTTTAGAATTCTTATATTTACCCCATTACTTAAGGCCTGTGCACACCTAGGTCGCTGGCGATGACGATCAGTCAAACGCTTTCAAATTTGACAGTGATATTGGACAGCGTTTCATTGATCACAATCGCTAGCGACCTAGGTGTGCGCAGCCCTTTACAAGCTTTTTTCAAAAGATATTCAGTGTTTGAGCAACTGTCATCTCTTACTATTCGGTAATGTCAAACAGTGACAGGGCGAACTTTAAGCAATGCATCACACCTAAGTAACGCTTGTAATGCTGCCTTCCTACGGTGCGTGGTTCTGCAGATCATCACGCACAGCCGACGACGCACGGCAACGCATGCAGACAGGGCTCCTGTGCTACCGCGCACCTCGGCGCACGAGACCGTTCCCATGGTGTGTCGTGCGTGCTGATCCGCCCCTCCGTAAGTGATATCACAGACCGTGGGAAGGGGCTGTTAGTAAGGCCATTAGTGTTTATTTAAATAAAACAGTCAAAATGTAAAACTGGCGACAGCAGCCCTGTACAAACGATGAATGATCGCCTTTATACTATTTCTGTATTCTGTTCCTAAAAACAGATAGACAAGACAGACAAAGGATTCGTTGATGATATAATCTACATAAATATCAAGGTAAACTATCTGTGAGGGTATCATCATAGTTCTGAGTAGTTTCATTGTACATTTCATGATAAACGCCTATTGTAGTTCAAAAATCTTTTTAGTGATGGACCATGATTAAAACAAACATAAGTAAAGTAAAGTAAAGTAAGTAAACTGGCCTTTCCATCTATTGTAGATGATTCATACAGCGTCAGGAGGAACTAGTGTTTACATTCATGCCCCTATTTACGGGACGATGTAGTTCCAGGGACAGATTGTAGATTTAGATTTACCCAGCACTCATACCTTTCTAACAGCTTGGTCGTCCTAATCCACAGGACAGACATAGTCAATACCTGTGGAGCTAACTAATCCGCGGGTTATCTCACGATCTTTTTCTTCACCGTTTGAAAGTACTAACTAGCATTGTGGTCATAATTTTTTGGAACAGTAAAATCTATAGGTAACATGACTGGATTTTACTCCTCTGTTATCCGTGTCATCTTTTTTTTTGACTGGCCTCTCAGCTCAGTTGGGAGTTGCTCTGCCTTCTGAGCCGTAGGTCGTAGGTTCGATCCCCACCGAGAACAAATATTTGAGTGGTGAACGCAGGTGTTTGTTTTCTGTCTGGATGTTATATTGTATTCTAAGTACCTATGTATTTGCAAAAAAAATATATAATTATTACATCAGCTCTCTGGTTCCTATAGTACAAGCTCTGCTTAGTTTGGGGTTAAATAGTGTTGAATGGATTGTATATAATATTTATTATTATCTTTTACACAGCTTGAGTATTATTGAAAGTAGCAAATGCTGAGTGGTTTACCTTTTTTGCCGCCATTTTATTTCTGTTGAACTGTACCTCAAAATAAATTATTTCTATTTTATTCTAAAAAAGATTTGTATTGTTGAGTATTGAGTGTGGACATCTCATTTTAAAAGTATACTGAATTCAATCAAGATACACCAACGCCCATCACTATCGTACTTGACCTCAGCGATCGTACCTTAATCGGAAATAGATGCATTCTCCCAACGTGTCATACTTCTCCACTCGATCACGAACCTTACCTAATCACAATCATTGTACTCTGTGTCATGATAAGTTCAACAAGTACTGTGATTTTTAAATTGAAGCAAGGTGTGTATTTCCTATAAAGTTGAAGGTGGTGTTCATTTATTTGGAATCAGAATCATACCTATTTTACCACTTTGGAAGTGTCTCTCGCGCAAACTTTTCAGTTTAGAAATTAACGATATTAGAAATTTCAACATCATTTTTGAAGACCTATTCATAGATAGCCCACACGAATAGGTTTGATGAAAAAATTTTTTTTTAGTTTTAGTGTCTAGTATTGGTACCACCAAAATTTATTGTTTTTTTTCTATTTGTGTGTAAATCACAGAACTCATCCACTCGCCAAGTTTCATTAGTCTAGCTCTTACAGTTTCGGAGAAAAATGGCTGTGACATACGGACGGATAGAAAGACAGACATGACAAATCTACAAGGGTTCCGTTTATTCCATTTGGCTACGGAAAAACGCTAAAAAAGTTGAATTAACAAAATAACAATGTACAGATTTTTATTTTTCTTTTGTATGTATGTAGCTTGACACACATCTGAATTTATAAGCATTTATTTGTTTAATTATTCTTTCGACGCAGACCCTTGTAAGTATTATGAGTCCGTTCCGTATGAGGATGACTGTGGTAGAGATCGCTGTTTAGCGATAAGGCCGCCCATTTTATTAGGCAAATACTTTAAAATTTTTTGTGTACCCCTATTCTTTCATAATTTGATGCAATAAAGCATTTTCTATCGTGAGGAAACTGGCATGTTGTAGAATCTAAAAAGTTCAAAAACATGACTGTGTCGAGTGTACGAAAGAAGTCTCTCTGAGAGCATTTGAAATCCTTTCACCACACTGGCACTGGTTTGAAAGAACCAATGACGCTATAAGAAGAAGAGAAAGGTAATAATCTGATAATATTAAATCCGTTTAAATGTCTTAAGTCTATGAGAATCTAGGTCAAAGCTGGGAGTAGTAAGGTCATAATTGAGGTCATATTCGAATCCCAAATCTTAAATTCTTGGTAAAATCGTGCTCTCTTTGTCGATTCATTTCAAAGGTCTGAGGTTTTAAAATGAAAGGTATCATACCTTCTCGTATATTCTAGAACCGACAATAGAGTCTACTTTACGCAAGTATAACTATATTCTCTGCGTAATAGGTCGTGATGCTTGGATGGATTATTTTAGCGGGTTTGAGCATGCCCGGGGTATGGCAGACGAGCGATTTTACGCCAACTTTGTTGGACAACATGTTTTGTGCTTTAGCTGTAGAATTAAAATATAATCAATTTTTTAATTCACGGTAATGATATGTAAGGTGGTACGATTATATCATATAAATTAATTCTACCGTTTTGGTGCGATGATAGTATGATTGTACTTTGAAAAAAATGTAGATGACAAACTCAGAAAAGAAAACTGTAGATTGACGGTGATAATAGTAAAAAAAAATAATATGCATATCAAACCATACGAAAAACCTATATGATTTTTTTTGGCTCCGCGGTTCTGGCGCCGCTTAAAAAATTATTTATTGGCAAGCCACGCTGTTAGTTTGCTAATTATAATTTTATTCTAGAGCGGCGACTGCTGTCAGAGCAGGATTAAGTCAAAAATATGAATCAATAATAAATGAATTTAATGTGAATGCAGCAGAACATCTGTATCCCTCAAGTTGAGGGGCGCAAGACAGTGCATCGTAAGGCACGTTGTTGACGTGCGTGCCCTGCGAGGCAATGCTTTGTTATAGGCGATGGCTATCACTTAACATTAGGTGAGCCATATGCTTGTTCCATCAGGCTAGTTTCACGATTATTGTTACGAAAAAGTTTAAACAGCTGTCAGTACTTAATTTGTCAATTCGTGAATCCAGCCCTTACTAGGAATGGTAAGAGATGGGTTTTGGCAACTTTAATGTTTATTCGATTGAATTTGGCCTCTCACTTAAGTTCGTAGGAGCTCTGTCTTCTATGTTGTAGGTCGCGGGTTTGATCTCCACCGATATTTTTTTTTATGTGGTGAACACAAAAATTTGTCTCTGTCTGGGTGTTACTCGTATATTGTAAAAAAATAGTTGCAAGTCTGTGCAGACCGGAGACGGCACTTTGAACCTCCTCTAGTCATTTTGCCGGTTGCATCACGGTATATGGATCATCAATGCCCGCTACGATTTAGACACGCAAGGAATTCGTTTCGCATACCTATTTACATAGTTTATGTATGTACTTGAAAATGATTGCTAGTTTGTATTGAATTTATTCGCTGCTGTACAAAGATGGATACGATGAAGAAAGAACGGATCTATAACTTTTTAGGGTTCCGTAGCCAAACGGCAAAAACGGAACCCTTATAGATTCGTCATGTCTGTCTGGCTGTCCGTCCGTATGTCGTAGCTACTGATAAAATTAAAAAAGACATAATAATATGATGTAGGTACATTACTATGCAAACTTCATAGTGAGTAGTTTTTTTTTACGTCATAAATCGTAAACCGCAATTTACCTTTCGACGAGCTACAAGAACTTTTATATTATGTTACTTGTTGCTACGGAACCCTTCATGGGCGAGTCCGACTCGCACTTGGCCGCTTTTTTAATGCTCAAACAGAAGCACATCCACATAAACCGTGCCGGTAAAATTACTGGCACGTGAGGCTGAATATCATTGTAGGGCACGTTCAAGACATGCGTGATCTACAAAAGAATGCTATGTTATAGGCGATGGTTACCACTTAACATCAGGGAGGCCATATTGTTGTTTTTCATTAGCTACTTGCATACAAAAAAATCGGCCTGAAGAAGACCATTGCTGGACATTGCCTTTTCGTAACCGGAAGAACATTTTTAAGTCTTCTTTTCGCCGTCCTTTTGTGATCTATCCTACGCTCTGTATTCAGTTTGTGGTCACCGCAATCTAAGGTTAAAAAGTTAATTCTCATTAAAAAAAAGTTTATTCTCCTAAGGCGCGAACACACCTAGTTCGCTGGCGGTAGCGATCAGTGAAACGCTGTCAAATATTCGCTGATCGAATCTGACAGCGATATTTGACAGCGTTTCATTGATCGCTACCGCCAGCGAACTAGGTGTGTTCGAGCCTTCAATATAAGTATTTCTTGTTATAATTATGTTTTTTTTATGACTTTTTTAATATTGTCTTTCTCTGTTTCTGTGGGTAAAGTTTTTAGTGTGTGTGCTGAAGTAACAAATGAATGTTTGTTTATGTCTATTATATGTTTAAAAACGAAATAGTTCACTTGTAATGAGATATCTATAGTTTTTTAGAATTTTTTAGCAGCCGATAAAGCCTTGCACACATCAAATATGACAACGATATTTGACAGCGTTTCACTGATTGCCTCCGCAGAAAGCTTAGATGTGCGCAGGCCTTAAGTCATGATGGAAAAGGAGCCAGAAAAAGGTGAAAAAATGTGAACCGTGGATGGGTATTAAAGTCAAGATCCCACTTTGAATAAATCAACCTAGTAACCTTGATGCCTAATAAAAAGCCCTTAGAAACAGCATACCTAGACTAAGTCTAGTCTAGGTTTGGCTAAGTTATACTAGATTAGTCGATTTTTAACCGACTTCATATTAAAAAGAAGGTTCTCAATTCGATTGTATGTTTTAATGTTTATTATCGCATATCTTCGGCATTAAAGAACGGATTTGAAAAAAAATATTTGAAAGGTATACTAAAGTATACTTCCAGATTAGTCCCATACAAATTTCATGTAAAAAAGTTTCGCAGTTGGGCCACGAAGTAGTTTTCTCAAGTTTTTTTTTTTGCTTATTTAGTGAGTTTCACCTTAAAGCACGCGTTTTTACCACTTTACTGCGGGGTTAAAACTTCCTCGATGATTTGCAGTTGTCTATCCAGGCTTCCCCCACAATAATAATTGTTTTATTATTTTTATAATTAAATAATAATAATTTTATAATTTATAATTACCCATGAGAGGTCTTAGAGCGAGTAAAGGAAAAGAGAGTAATACTTGAGACGATACAAAATCGAAAAGGAAAATGTTTGGAAATCTTCTACGACATGACAGCTACATAAAAAACATCATTGAAGGAAAAGTTGAAGGAAAACGGAGAAGAGGAAGGCCAAGAATAAGTTAGATGAGCCAGATAAAAGAAAAAGTTGCTGTCATGTCGTTTAAGGAAGTCAAGGAGGCCGCATTCGAAAGACTTAATTGGAGAAAACTGCATCAAACCCCGACAAGAGCTAAGCTCTTAAATTTAAGAAGAAGACCCATCTCTATATCACTATGGTCGTGGGTTCAAATCTAGCCAATGAGTTTTTCAGTCCAAATATGTCTGTCTATTATGCCAATACTCTCAAACGGTAAAGAAAACATCGTAATTAGCATGTCTGTCAAATGCACGAATAGAGCCTCTATATGAGGCGCAATAAAAATCCTTTCACCACACTGGATTGAAAGAACTGAAGGTGATACGACAAGAAGAAGATATCTAAGTTACTTCGAAAGCACCAAAACCAAATGCTAAGGGAACAGGTCGTCAATCATAGCTAATTGACGAAATCTACATACCATGGGCCTTAAAAGGGTTTAGGTCAGTCGTAACATTGTCATCTCTTCTTGGAGTTGTATGTCAACTAGATACAAGTAGGCCAGTGCACGTCTGCCTAGGACTAACCTAGATGCATCACTTTAAGCCAGTACTGGCCTACCACAAGCTCTGTCTGGCTCTGGTTTTGAGTCTGTGTGAGTGCTCACCAGTGTTTTGTACTGCTGGCTCTGTCTCTGGCTTTAGTTTTGTGTCTGTGTGAGGGTTCACCATTGTATTATACTGTGTGTGACGTTTCGACGTAAGACTGATTTAGTCAACACTCACACATACTCAAAATCAAAGTCAGAGACAGAGCCAGATAAAGCTTGTGGTATGCCTACAGTAGTTTGTTGACTATAGGAACTAGTATCTTCGTTCATTTTGTTCACATTTCTAACCTCCAGTCTTCTTCTTGCAGCTGGTTCTTTCAAAGTATTGAGGATTTTAAGTTTGAAAGTCATAAAAGCTATTCATCATCATCATCATCAGCCTGAAGAAGTTCACTGCTGAAAATAGGCCTCCCCTACATATTTCCAGGAAGAACATTTCTGACCCCTTTCCATCCACCGACTTCCCGCGATCTTAACAATGTCGTCAGTCCATGTGGTGGGTAGGCGCCCTAAGTTTTGTCTTCCGGTTTGTGGTCGCCATTAGAGAACCTTTATTTTTATTATTATCATATTATTTATAGAAGCTATTATTAAATCTCTCAAACTAAATAAATTCGGAAAATTCACAGACTCCAAAAACCTCAGCTTAGAAGTACTTTAAACCACCTGTATTTTTAACTAATTATTGCATTACTAAAATTAAAAGCCACGTAGTTTTTTGTAGAACACAAATTCAATGTATTTGCTTCATCATCTTGAATCAGCCATCTGATCTCATGCATTTTAAAACTTGCCATCTTCTATTCACACTAGTTTTTTTACTGAATGATTTAACTTATCAAACCAAAGCTAAGATTTATCATAATAACGTAACCGTAAAAAGCACCAAGTAACAAGTGAAGTTTAAAAATCTTGAGAAACTGACTTCTTGGCCAAACTGCTGTATTGATTTTGATATAAAATACTTATTGAACAACTTACAACCGCACTTGTCGCCCCTACGATTTTCGGAAGATCCCTTCGATTTCTTTGGTCTGCCATCATCAAACCCTGATTTCCTTAAGGGACCTTTAAAATATCTTCTTTTCAACAAAAAAAATATCTTCAAAATCGGTTCATAAACGACGAAGTTATACGCGAACACGCACATAAAAAAAGCATAATATATACGGTCGAATTGAGAACCCTCCTCCTTTTTTGAAATCAGTAAAAAAAGAATTCGTTTGCCATCACAAAACAAATGCGTTTCTTTATTTATTTATTTGAATGGCTTTGTCTCTTAGCAACCACACTAATAGTACAATAAGCAACTAGTTAATAAAAGACGGATTTAAATCGAGGACCAAAGATGAATCACGAGCAAGTGCAGGAATCTAACGACTGAATCACGACCGTAGGGAGTGATTCATGATGATTGAATCACGAGCGGAGCGAGTGATTCAAGTGTTAGAATCCTAAACGACGCGAGTGATTCATGGCCCTCGATATAAATCCGTTTTATTCAAGAGTTGCATACTATACTTTATACCATGACTTCGAGAAAAAGAAAGATTTAAGCGAAAAAGGATTAAAAACTATAAACTTTGTTTAAACTATTCTTATATGACATATAACAAATAATTTCAGATATTGATTTGATTTGTAAATAAAGAAGGATAAATTAATGCAAATAAATCAAATCTAGAGTATTTATAGCGCAAGGAGGTTGTAAGGTATTGAGATGGACGTTGACCTTATTCGTGTGTTCCAAATTCAAACACCAAAACAGTGATTAAAAGAGCTTTTTATTCACTGTTTTCAGTGAATAAAATAAGCTTTTTAGAGTGGGTATGGTATAAAATGTTTTTATAAATTCAAATAATGTTTTCTCTCAGTAAAATGTTCTATCTACAATATTAAAGGTAGGTATTTCCCTCCATGTGGCATATCCGTGAAACACCCAGTATAATTAAGTATTACAAACATAAGTAGTAAGTTTTAGTAGTAGTAATTCCCAGTAGGTAATGTATCACAAACATAAAAATATAAGTTTTTTATCAGCTCTTTGGTTCCTTTCGTATAAGCTTTGTTTAGTTTGAGGCTAAATAGTGTTGTGAATTGTCCACAATGTTTATTTATTTTATTAGACAAAGTACCAACAGCCGTCATAAACAAGTCATCTCTTACGAGACCGCTATCTTAATTGGCTCTAGAGCCTAACCCGGCTCCATTAGAAGCCAATCAGTGTTGCTACCTTATTTACTATGCATGAACTCATTATTGAGTGCATCTTTACGCACGTCTTGCAATTGAAGCGTTTGTGGCTTAGCTCAATTCGAATTCAAATTTTAAAATTGATTTCTAATAGTATCACAAGGACCACTTTGAAATGTCTTAAAGTCTAGGTACCAGTTCCACGCGACCGAGCCTAGAAGAACAAGCAACAAACTACGGCTTTGTGTGTGTTATAATCATCATGATCAGCCTGAAGAAGTCCACTGCGGGACATGGCCTCCTTGCCATTTCCAGGAAGAATGATTTCAAATACCGCTGTCATATTTGACAGCGTTTTAGCTGATCGCCATCGCCATTGCCTAGATGTGCGCAGGCTTTAAGGCCTTAGTATAAACTTTAATGGCACATTTTTTGTTTGACAATTGCTTGACAAGACATGTTATTTTGAGACAAATAATGGGCGTAAGAAATTATAATGACATTAAATTATCATCGATAGGTATAGTAATCATGTGAGTGAATCAGGTCAATGCTTGCTCAAACGGTGAAGGAACACATCGTGAAGGAACTTTGGCATAGTCCGCGTTTGTATTGGCCAAATATGTCTTCGCAAAAAGTTATATAAATTAGAAAGATGATAAATACGTACACAGTGATTATCTTGTTTTCATAGCACAAGTATTTTAGCTTAATATTTTTATTCGCCTTTTTTGCAACAAAGAAATACGAGCGAGCCTTCTAGGCTCGCAAGTTTGTTGTGAAATGAAAAAGATGTTTTCATCCCCCAATCTTGGAAACTGCATTTTTGCTCTTCAATATCTGAGTGCAAAAGCTGTTTTTATCCTCTAGAGGATAGAATACAATTGAATTTAGAACATCGTGTGCACTAAGTTTGTGAATTCAAAACATCATTAAACCTATATTACTTTTACCTTCATGATGCCGAATTTATCATACAACCTTTTTGAATTTGTTAAATCTATTCAGACCCTTCTTGGTGTGTTACTTTTGTTTTAATTTGCTTTACGCGCGCCATTTTCTTTTTTGCATTTAGTCATTTCTTCGCTGAGGTATAAAAAGTTACTAAGTAGCTCGAGTGTAAAGATGTTTCAGCCTCTTTATATTTACTCTCAACTAAAGTAAGTTATGCAATTCAGAGAGTAAGTTACATTGGCGATAAACTCTCAAACTGCTCGCTTTGCTCGATATAAAAAAATTGGTAATCTAAACTAACTCGTTTCGCGCCGATAGCGTTCAAACTGGTGCTTCACGTAGCTTTGACAGCCTCGTCCAGCCTTGCCTTGTATTTGATACAATTTAATTCCGACTTGATGAGTCTGTCTCGGCATTGAGATCTGGGAGGTATGTAGCCTCAATCATAGTGATTGCAACTGTATTCTAAAATTGGTTGTCATTAATTTTAAAGCATGAAATGAAGCGCAAAATGTTTGTCGATCAATAACTTAATCTACATAGCACTTTATAAGGAAAAGGTCAGTACAGTTCTAAAAACCAATAAAACGAAATTAAAGGCTCACGGTTAAAGCCTTGCGCACGTCTATATCACCTGCGATGGCGATCAGTGAACCGTTGTCAAATAACGCACTGTCAAAGTTCGCTGTCAAACAAAATAGCTATTTATTTACTAAACTTACAATAAAACAATATTTGCAAAATGTACAAAATACACAAGAAAAAGTAAACTATCTGCTGATACAACAAACGATCTAGAGATAGCTCAACGATCCAAATCAGTACCAAACGGAAACGTCTTCAAGACGTTGACGGCGACGCTGAATACTTAAATGTATTTTTTTTTGTATATTCATATTTAGAATACAATAAAAGACTCAGACAGAGAACAAACATGTGCGTTAACGACACAAATATTTGTTCTCAGTAGAGATCGAACCCACGACCTACGGCGCAAAGGGCAAAGCTACTACCAACTAAGCAGAGAGGTCAGTCATAAAAGAGGCAGTGGCATAAAGCTTCTGAGCTCTTTACCTACTTTTTTTGCTAAGTGAATTTCAATGATTATGTATTAGTGTCTACACTAATATTATAATGAGGAAAGATTTGTAATTTTGTGTATATTTTTGTAATTAATAACTCAAAAACTGCGTAACCGATTTTAAAAATTCTTTCAGCATTGGAAAGCTACATTCACCTTGAGTAATATAAGCTTTATTTATGTGTTTGAAAAATAAATATCCACCCGTGCGAAGCCAGGACAGACAGCTAGTATCTAATATATTTGAAGATACTTGTCCATCTTATAAATTCTTGCGAAACTACATAACTACGTAACCGATTTAAAAAATTCTTTCAGCATTGAAGAGCTACATTCACCTTGAGTAATATAAACTATATTTATGTGTTTATAAAATAAATGTCCACCCGTGCGAAGCCAGGACAGGCAGCTAGTATCTAATATTATTTGAAGATACTTGTCCATCTTATAAATTCTTGCAAAACACACTATTAATAAAACGTAATTAGAAATGTGTAACTAGTATGTAATTTGAGCAATTAAATTGGTAATACTGTTTGTAAGTTAATTACTGGATAGCTAATAAAGTACTTTGTGACCTTTGACGCGTAATTTTTAATTTCAAATTAAAAAGGTTACATCTACTTGTGTAGCAGCATCCTTAAAATTTTTAAGACGAAGACCACCCCCCACGTACTTCTTGCTTCTTGTTATCGTACTTTTTAGACCTTTGAAAGACAACAAAAAATTAAAAATTATAAAAAGTCGCTACTAATTATCTTGTATGCACACAGTTTATAAAAAAATAACTATGATTTGGAAACGTTTTCTTGCTAAAAAGTTTGCATAACTGGTGTTTGTACAAAAATAAACTTATAAGTAGAAAAACGTGATAGAATTAAAACAATTTTTTGCTAAATTGTGTAATCGCGACTTTTCTATATTTTTCAAATTCGACATCTTTCAAAAAGTCAAAGAAACAAAGTCTCACAGACTTTGTTTCAAGGAGCTCAGCATCTTAAGTTACTAAAGGAACCCCAGTTGGTAATAATTGCTTCACTTGAATTGATAATTCACTTGAATTGATCTATGAAATGTAGCTGGCAAGCACTGGAGGAGATGGCTCAGTGGCGCGTCTTGGGAGACACCTACGTCCAGCAGTGGACTGATGTAGGTCCATCATATTGTAGCTAAAAGATTTACACTATCTAGAATAGGGTTAGTGATCAATAATGACACAATACTAATTCATAGGTATTGATAGATGAGTATGTAATCATAAGTGAATGTCGAGATGTTATAAAATGTTCACAGATATTAACAAATAACTTATGATGCCAGTCGCTTATTTTATGTACAAGCATTAATAATTTACTGAGTACTAGCAGCCTGTCCCGGCTTCACACGGGTGTACATTTATTTTTTAAACAGATAAATATAGCCTATGTTACTCAAGGTGAATGTAGCTTTCCAATGGTGAAAGAATTTTAGAAATCGGCTCAGTAGTTTTTGAGTTTATTCATTACAAACATACAAATCTTTTCTCTTTGTAATATTAGATAACTTCAGCAAGGCAGATCTTAGAGAAGGAATTATAGCGCCTTTCAGTATTACGCCTAAGCGCTAAAGTTTGACTACGTGTTAGAATCAGACATGATGAAACTTATAGAACCTGTGGAGCTTAAGATAAACAATACTATTGTAACTATGAGTCTCCTCCTCGTCGTGTTCCTCACTGCTAAGGGTCGTGACTCCCTCCATGGATCAATTTGTCCCTCACAATGTTTTGCCACCTGGATCTGTCACCGGCAACCTTAATGGCTTCATGGACCTTCGTCGAGAGTGGAGCGGGTTTGGTCGGACCAACGTATCGGGCTTCGGCCTCGTGGTCTCTTGCCTTCAATTTTGCCAGTGATGACAAGTTTTTCCAGGTTGACTATAACTATGAGTCTAAGAATAAATAAATAAACAAACATAAATTCATAGCGGTCACCCAACAAAGTAGTGACGTGATGACTAAACAAGTTACGCCATGCGCTTCTTGTCTATGAAAAATTAATAGCATAAGTTTTTGTCGCTGGTTTTACATCTAATTGCGTTTATGTACACAAGATCCGTATTAAAGTAGTTACGCATATTTTCACGCCGATGTGTTCCGGCTTTAAGATGATTCCATCCAAGGTTATAATATAAGGCTGGTTATCTACAAGCTGATATAATAATAAAGCTCCAATATAATGGTAAATGAAAAAAAAAACCAACAGGCTAACTCTCTCATTCATAATGCCTACCCTACGAAACATCGCCATGCGTCAATCAATTTGATTTTGGTTTTTTTTAGAGTTATTTCGATACAAACGTCAGCCCTTATATATTCACCAGATTTTGACGTGACAATGACAACGTCTCATAATTCGATGGAGCCGGCTGCACGCACAAAAAAACATGACTCATGCGGCGTTACCTCGCTCTGAGGCGTTCAATTTAAGGCTTGAAGTGCAAGCGATAGCGCGGAACGAGCGACAAAGAGGCACAATCGGCCTCCGCGTTCGGCAGCGTTCGACATCTGTCTCTCTCCTACTTGAGTGAGCGATGCGTCCGCGTGGACAGCTGTATGACGTTGTCACGTTCAACTATCGTCAGTTAACCGACTTTACAGACAACCGATTTTTTTTTTGATACGAGGATGTACAAATCATCTCTCACTCTTAGCGGTATTCATGTGTCCGTGGTATTAGACCATTAGATAGATAAATGGTCCACGACCGTAGTACATAACAATTTGAGTTTTAAACCACAAGGTTCACTTTATTTCGTTGTTATAGGTAATTACTACCAATATGACCATAAATTTTAATTAACTAAATGTCATTATTTTGATTTCCAGTTCCACAGAATACACACTGACTGGCTTCTCAGCTTGGCAGTAGCTCTGCCTTCTGCGCCGTAGGCCGTGGGTTCGATCCCCATCAACAACAAATATTTGTTTGGTGAACACAGATGTTTGTTCCATGTGTCTGGGTGTTATAATTTGTATTCTAGGTATGTATTTACAAATAAATAGAAATGTGATAAGAATTATATAAGCTATCTGGTTCCCATAGTACAAGCTCTGCCTAGTTTGGGGCTAGATAGTGTTGTGTGGATTGTCTATAATATTTATTTTATTTTTATTATATTTATTTATGTGACCAAAGAGCGATGAGTATGAATCTGGATGGATATGTGAGCAGAGGTAGACCAAAGAAAACATGGATAAACTGTGTGAAAGATGATACCTATATTATGTAGATAAGAAAGGAGTGAATACAGAGATGAGACGGTTGATAGAGGAGAATGGAGGAGAAGAACAAAATGCTTACACCGACCACATACGGTGGTTTAAAGAAGAAGAAGAAGGTACAGGTACATTGTTAGGTATTTGCACAGTTTATGGTATTATTGCCTATCCCTCAGTGATCATAGAACCTTATTCTTGCGGATAAGCTACTGACAGGATGACTGACCGACCGCAATTAAGCTGTTTCTAGCTATGTGCAATAATTATTTAATTTTATAAAAGAGTATTAGGTATAGAGTGATAATAAATGAGGAATACTTATAGGTTCTTGACCACGAACATGGTAGTAGCGGCCCTAGCTTTCTATCCTAAGGTCGTGGGTTCAAATCCGGGCGTGAAGTAATAAATTTTCTGACCAAAAATTTTGCCAGGACTCTCCAACGCTGATGGCAAAACATAGTAATGAGAACAGCATGTCTTAGCTAAAAATTTTAAAAAGGTGTCAAAAATTTAAAATCCTTTCACCACACTTGTTCGATTCGACACTTTTTTTAAAACTTGATGAACCTGTACTTAGTTTATTTTATCAAATCGGTTCTTATATGACGAAACTATGCGAAAGCAAACGTAAAAAAATACAACCACATTGAGAACCTTATTTTTTATTTGAAGTCGGTTGAAAACAATACTCGTTAATAACTTTTTGAAACTATCATGGTTTTTATCACAATTTTTATGAAGCAACGGGATATTTACCATGATTAAATTTTTATGAGTTGACTTCCGATATTTCGGCACAGTTGCATGCACCATGATCACGGTTGAACTGAAGTCCACGAGTAAAAGAAATGTCATTGGCAGATAAATCGATCTACCCTCTTTCGCACTCTTTTATTGGTTTCGAGACTACTATTGGTTCCATTCTCACTTTTTTGTCGATTTTAACAAACAACACTCATGGTGCATGCAACTGTGCCGAAATATCGGAAGTCAACTCAACAAAATTTAATCATGGTAAATATCCCGTTGTTTCTTAAAAACCACACTCGTTTATATTGTTACTCCGAGGTGTCATCGCAATTATTGATCTAAAAGAGAATGGAATGTAGCTCTACAATAATCTTCAGCAAACAATTATTTTTAATTGGTGCAAAAGATAATAAATACTTGTGTGACCTATTATGACATACCTGTATGCACATACCTGCTATAGGCTATGCAATTGTTCGACATCGGACAACTGGTTTAATCTCATGAAAAGAAAAAAATATGTTTGTGTTGGGCACAATTTCGTCATGTAAGAGCCGATTCGAAAAATATTTTTATAACAGAAAATAATATTTTCAGATGATTCCTGAAGAAATTATTATCAAAATCGATTTTATTGTTTTGTTAATTGTTTGTTACCTCCGTCATATAAAACCGATTTAAAAAAAATATTTAAGGTTGTTCGATTCCGATACAAACTGAATTTACACAACTATGGGCAAACAAATTATAAATGTACACTGAAATAGCTGTAATAAAATTTTACAGTGGTCTTTATTGCCGGCCAGTTATAATAAAATTGGAGAAAACTGTAGGATAACAGAAATATTAATAAAAAACCAAAAAAGAAATTTTTTCGTCATTCTTTTTCTGAAGCCTCGACTGCCACGACGAACGGCTGACACTCCAACTTTATACAACTGGCCGGTAATAAGGACCACTGTAAAAGCCTATTACAGCTATTTCAGTGTACATTAATACTTTATTCGCCCATAGTTGTGTAAATTAAGTTTGTATGGAAATCGTACCCCCCCCTGAAACGTAATTCTTCCAGATTGGTCTTATTGATATTTAATCAAAATTAGTTTAATAGATGAAAAAAAAAATGAATTGAGAACCTCCGTATTAAAAATATTCCTTCAAAATAAATCAGAAATTGTTTCGATGTATTTTTAACTTCAAGATGTGGGCAAATTTTATGAACTTGTCTTTTTATGTGTTTTCAATAGAAGATCTACCGTGATAATGTCTACCATGCCTGCGAATTATAGTCCATTTCCAATATCCTAAGTGAATCTCATGTCAGTAGGTTTACCACCAGCTCTGTCTGGCTCTGTCTCTGGCTCTGGTTTAAAGTCTGTGTGAGTGCTCACCATGTGAATACTGTGCGTGCGTTTTGAGTCTGTGTGAGTGCTCATCAGTGGTATTATGCTGTGTGTGACGTTTTGACGTAGGATTTATTTAGTCAACACTCACACAGACTCAAAACCAGAGCCAGACAGAGCTTGTGGTAGACCTACTGGTCTAGACATTATTTGTACCACTCAAAGACGGTAAGATGCAATTACAATTAGTACAAATTGAAATTCCGTCCCAGTGACCAGCCTTGACCAATCCCTTCTTTTGCTTGGTCTTGACGTTTGTCGTCTTCTCTTGAGGCCTGCGCACATCCTAGGCGATGGCGATGGCGATCAGCTGAAACGTTGTCAAATATCACTGCCATATTTGTCAGCGTTTCAGCTGATCGCCACCACCATCGTCTAGATGTAGGCAGGCCTTTACCTGTTTTAAACGAAAAATTTAAATCTGTTTTAGGCTGTATGTATATTATAAGATACATTTTGTAATCCTCAAGAGCTGTGAATACAATACCACAAATATTATAAATGTTAAAGTTTGTATGGATGGATGGATGTTTGTTACTCAATGACGCCAGAACGGCTGAACGGATCCTAGAAGAAATTTGGCACAGAGATAGATTATAGTCTGTAATAACACATAGTCAATGTACCCCGGTTACAAGTATGGTTCCCGTGGGTTGGATTTGTTTTTAATCTAGTTGCGCGCAAGGCGTTTACCTGCTTAGTCCTAGCAACTGGAAATTTAGAGTGTATTCTTTATAAAAAGTATGGATACACTAGGATTTTTTTTTATTAAACATTTATTTTGAAAAGGTGAACTGGGCGTTGTAAAATAGGCCTTTGCATCTATTATAGATGACGTATATAGCGTCAAGAGTAACTGGTGATTACTTAAGCTCTACTTGCGGGACGCTACAGTTCCTGTGACTGAACTTTTGATGGAATGACCTGGAGAAAAATGCATACATTACGCCGACAAGAGCGTTGCTCTTAAATAAGAAGAAGAAATGCTTTTTTGTACAAAAAAAGCGAAGTGAAGACGCGGGATTCCACTAGTCTACAATAAACGCAAATGCCTTAACTTACTTGCATTCAAACCACATAGAATATTCTAAATGCATAATCTTATGTGCAATATAATATTATTGGACCATTAAGTTATTCACGCGCATGAAGAGACTCGTCTTTATAATAATAGTAGAGGCATCAATTTTGTCTAACTACATTATGTTTGGTAACTCTACATTTAGATCTGAGTCTACCTGAAGTTTCTCAAATTATACTCAAGTTATCGACTGTATTATAATACATATTTTATGTTTAGTTCAAAAGGAATAAAAGGACCATTTTCATTAAGGCTGTTAAAGTGTAACTTAACTTTGTTATAGGCGATGGTTACCACTTATCATCAGGTGGTCCATAAGCTTGTTCCATTAGCTAGTAGTAAAAAAAAATCCGTTGCCTGTAAAGTCGGTTTACTGACGATAGTTGAACGTGACAACGTCATACAGCTGTCCACGCGGACGCATCGCTCACTCAAGTAGGAGAGAGACAGATGTCGAACGCTGCCGAACGCGGAGGCCGATTGTGCCTCTTTGTCGCTTGTTCCGCGCTCTCGCTTGCACTTCAAGTTTTAAATGGAACGTCTCAGAGCGAGGTAACGCCGCATGATTTTTCGTGCGTGCAGCCGGCGCAATCGAATTATAAGATGTTGTCACGTCAAAAACTGTTGTTTTTGACGTGACAACATCTTATAATTCGTTGTTTGTTCTTCTATAGGCTTGGTCGCGTGTCTTGAAACTGGCACCTAGACTCACCTAGCTTTATGTCGTTCCAAAGTGATCCTTGGGATAATACTGAATAAATAAATTTTTAGAAGTAGGTGAAATAAAATTATGTAAGTATGCGTTTTATTTTTATTTTTACTGTCAATAATTATTTGTTCTGTGTTTTTTTTTTTTTTTTTTTTTTTTATTTATTTATCTTCTAAAAAAATATATAATCTTATTTATTATTATAGATAGCACTAAAAAACCACTAAGGTTTGTAGGGTAATGCTACTAGAGAGTCAAAAGTCGATAGCTTATAAGTACAAAAAAAATTCTAATAAACAGGAACTAGGTAAGTGCATGTAAGTATGTGTGATATGGGTGTACGTGTATTACCTCCTGTACCCGCAATAAAGAAATTTTATTTATTTAATTATTTTATTTCTTCAAAACCGTGAGTTCAGAACCCGAAGTCGGGGTTTTGCTACCACATTTCGTTACCAAATGTTGTTTTCGTTTCGCCTTTTTGTCTCTCTCTATTGCATGGAGAAAATGTGAGACAGCAAAAATACGTTACGTAGTTAGAGTTGTTGTCTCATCTTTTCTCCATACAATAGACAGAGACAAATAGGCGAAACGAAAACAACATTTGGTAACGAAATGTTGTAAATGCACTGGGACTTCGGGTACAGTTCATCTGTGGTAACTGGTAAATCTCGTGATAGTAACATTCCTGACAGTAATAAACTTATGCGTTTATGTCCTGCGCTGTAATGACCAGACTAACATAGGCTGATTGGTTTAACAATTAAGCTTAGGTTCTCTTAGCATAGGTTTTAGGAGGCCGACTGGCATAATTTCGAAATTTAAATTAGTGCAGGCATTCGCATGGGTTTGCTCTGGTATGTCGTCAAACACACACATACACCATGCCTGTAAGATGTGTTCCAAATTCAAAATTATTTAGTGGAAATGTATTGTGTTCCAAATTCATTTTGGAATTGGAATCGATGCAGGCGTTCGCATATCCAATGCCATAATGCCTGTATAATTAATAGCCCCTTCCCACAGCCTGTGATATCGCGCACGGAGGGGTGGATCAGCTCGCACAACACACCATGGGAACGGTCTCGTGCGCCGAGGTGCGTGGTAGCACAGGAGCCCTGTCTGTGTGCGTTGCCGTGCGTCGTCGTTGGCTGTGCGTGATGATCTGCAGAACCACGCACCGTAGGAAGGCACCATTAGATGTGTTCCAAATTCAAATCACTTTGTATAAATACATTGGTTGCACAAAAAAAGACTTGAAAACTGACTTTTCCTGCAGCAAACTTTTGTGGCTAAAAAATGGTTAATATGAAATGATAGCAATGTGTATATAAAAAGGTACAATGTATACTTACAAAATAATCTTCCACTTTTATATTGGGTAACTCGCTATTGATTCGTAAACGTGCAAACTGGTGCTAAGAATCTGTTAAGATAAATAGTTAGTAAGTTAGCTATTGGTATAAGCATTAGATATAGGCGGAACTAATTTCTAATTAAAGGCTCGGCCACATCAAGGCGATAACGCAGCGATCTGCAATAGCTCCGCGATAACATGACAGCGATACAAGCCAATGTTATCGCTGTGTTATCGCCTTGATGTGGTCGCGCCTAAGATTTTTATTTGACAGTGGCAATGTCGCTAGTAAATTGATACTTTCAGTAACTGATGCTCAGAACTGGCCCACGATGCTTCACTGTAGTTTTGGTTGAGCAATAGTGGTTTGTATACAGAGTGTGCTATTATTGCATTTTTCGTTTGCATGGTGTGTATTTTTTTTTACATGGTGTGTATTTTTAGGGTTCCCTCATCAAAGGATGCTATCAAGACTATTATTAGGCTTTTACCGTGTGTCCTTCCGCCTGTCTTTCAAAATCCAATAAAGCCTTCAATACTTCTTACAGATGATTATACTGTTATAGGAAAAGGTAACCGCTCAACTTCAAGTGGGCCAATAACTTGCTACGTCATTTTGTATAAAGCCGTGAGATAATAAATTCCAAAACTATAAAAATAGCAGTTTATAGGGAAGAAAAAAATGTATAAGGCTGCTCTGATAATTTTGTTTTTTTTTGTCCACGTGACGAGGTAATGCTTTTTTTATTATAGATAGCTAAAAATTTGGCTACCATCACACCTGATGGAAAGTGAGGATGCAACCTAAGATGGAGTATGCATAGAATCCACCTGTTCACTCTTGTCTTGAAAATTTCCTAAATTATTTTTTATAAGCGATGGTCACCACTTAACATCAGGTGGGCCCTAAGCTTGTTCCATCAGTGAGTTGTATAAGAAAAGTCTCCGTCCTAGTTTGATACCACCGGGAAACAAGTCCACCTGTTGATGAGTGGTACCGTAACCTACAAACGTACAGGTCCTCGTGACGATGAGTACCAACCTTGAGCATTTTACACACACAGTTACGACGTTCACGTACACAAAGGTATGGGTGTGTTGGTAGCAATGCTTTTGTTTCGAAGATCGTTTGGGTGTGCCCAGAGGCAGGGTTTGATTGACATGGTACAGTCGTATCAAAAACACGAAGAGTACTTATGATATAAAAATATATAATTTTATATTAAATATTAAATCAGCTATCTTGTTCCTGTAAAATAATCTGCGCTTAATTTGGGGCTGGATAGTGTTGTGGGGATTTTTTTTACAAATTAAGTTTCATAAACTTGAGAAACTGTTTTTCATGGTCAAACTGCTGAACCAATTTTGATGAAATTTCTATAGGACCACTCTGGAAGACCTAGCTAGATACAAAATATATGAAATTTTCAAATCGGCTCATTTTGCGATGACAAACTTTTAAGAACACAACCGAATTGAGAACATTCTTTATTATTTGAAGTCTTTTCAAAAATTTGTATAATTGGAATTTCCTGTTAATTTTGATAATCCAAGTCGAATTTTCTGTCAAAATTTTAAAAAATTAATATTATTTTTGTCATGGTGACATTATTTGTATGTATTTTTTCAGTTTTTAACGTCTTAATCATTCTTTTTGTAATTGTGTCATTTTCTGTTATTTTGACATGTTCTGTAAAATTTACCACTTGCAACTAATCTACAAGAACCTCTCAAATTTGTACAATGATGGTTTGCTGATTAGACGTTAGTTGGTTGGTTAGGTTTCCGGATAAAAGGGTGAATCAACTTTTAAGACACTCCTTTGACGACATTTTGAAAAGATAAAATTAAAAAATAAATTTTCGAAATATGATGAAATGATTAGTGTTACATTTGCACAATTTCATCTATTTTTAGGTTTTGAAGCGGGGCACGAAATCTAAGCTAATTTAAACGAGTTTTTTTAGAATAGGTGACGAGTGTGGCTCTAAAATATCCATTGCGTTACTTTTTTGTAAATACAATAACATGAAATAAACGAAAAAATATGATACAACAACTATGTTAACCATTTATTCGTACTTTTATTTAGTATTTCCAACTTATTCATAATGTTTTTTATCACTAACACATGAAATAGAGACCATTATTGGTCCATTGCGTTACTGTGCAAAATTTTCAATGCTTAACTTTAGAATAAATATCAAAACAGCATAATCAGACACACTATTCTTATTCCTACAATACACATGAGTCTTGGAGACTTTTAATTAAACGCTTTTTGTAAACAAAATCAATGACTATGAGAGTTATCTTCAAAATACATTAGATAAATTAAGGGACATTTGAGTAACGCCAGAGAAAAATAGTAACGCCTGAGAATTTTAAATCTTCAAAGTTGTGAAATTGTGACTATATTATATTAAACACATGATTTTTTTTTTGTAAATGTTTCTTCAGATTAGTCTTCTTTCACATTTTTTATAGCTTTCATGTTTTTTCCATCTTGTATATATTTATATTATTGTTATTTTCTAACCCATTCTGTCCAAGTGGTTGTATACTTTATTTTTCCTTACAATAACAATTTGTTTTGAAAAAATGTAATCAGTGTGCCTCACACTAATTACATTTGCCGTACATGCAATCTTTCAAGTTCGCATTGCAAACAGTTGACTCAATGAGGATGTTTAGGTCATCAGTGCCAGTTACATTATTTTTTTTCAGTGCTTTTGTTTTTGCTTTATGAATAAAGTTCGTGTGTATTTTGCAAGACACGTGTCTCTAGCGGCGACAGAAGCATTTTTGACATAAAAATGCTTGTTTCTCGTAAAATAAAAGTAAGAGCAACGAAGTTCAGGATTCTCTTTTACAAAGTTATTGAACAGATTTTTCATCGAATCCAACATAAACCTTTTTTGTTCCTTCACTTCTGTTTTTGTGAGCGTTTCTTTTTTGCCAGCTGTAGCACGTGAAATATCATCTCTCAGATAAAAATCCATTATTTTCTTCCTTAAAATAGTGTTTTTATTCGTATAGTCTTTTCTTCTAAGAATTTTGTCAATGCCTAATGTCTCCATAAGTATCTTTTTCTTCATTCGTGAATCTTTTATTTCTACAGTTGAGAAAATCTTCTTTATTACCTCTCGTTCTTTTCTAGATTTTGTTTTTTTTATTAATGTTTTATTTATAGCACTGCTCAGAACTGTGTGCCTTCAGATCTTCCGTTTTTTCAGTATCGTTAATTTCGC
The DNA here is from genome assembly GCA_947578465.1 of Thera obeliscata. Lineage (NCBI taxonomy): Eukaryota > Metazoa > Arthropoda > Insecta > Lepidoptera > Geometridae > Thera > Thera obeliscata. The sequence continues at coordinate 1,693,328 of OX387913.1, forward strand.
AGTCAATTCGTCTTTGATTATCTTTCTTAAATTTTTCATACTTTCGTCTCAAATTCTCATTATTTTGCTTAAGTTTTGCATTTTCTCTACTCACCCGTGACCTGTTCGTTTTAACTTTCTTCCGCCCTGCTTCTGCTTAAGATATGTGAAGTGGAAGAGCACTAGCCCTTGGTGGCGTAGTTAGTACTCGTGGTTGTGTATCTGTTGCACGAGGTGGTAGGTCTTTTGATTTTGGTGGTGGGTCTCTTGATCGCGATGATAAGGTTCTTGATCGTGGTGGTTGGTCGCTTGATTTTGGTGATGGGTCTCTTGACCGTGCCGTTAGGTTTCTTGATTGCAGTGGAGGGTATCTTGCTTGCAGTGACGTATCCTTAGCTCGTAGAGGATCTCGAGGAGGCGTCGCTGGTGGAGTTCCATTCAATTCTTCCAAATTATCTAATCTGGAGTCTGTTCAGGGGGTGTTTGTTGCAACAATCTCGAGTGTCTTTTTCGCATTATGTTTTTCTTTAGGAGTTAAATCTATTTGTTTTATGGTTCCAAACTCGGTGTTTTTTCTTCCCTTCTTCATACTTTTCTCTATTAATTTTTAGTCTTTCTACATAGCGCTTCTGTTTTTCTGCTGCACTTAGTGGCATTTTGAATTATGTAGCACAAACCTTGAACTATTAAACTATATTAATAATATCTTAGAAACCCAAGTTAGACGCAGATTAACATCCACACTATCCACATTAATGCCAAGTCGCAATGTTAATTTGCCCTACATTCTCTGGCGTTACCGGTAACTCAAGAGAAAATTTATCCGGCGTTATCAGTAACGCTAGGGAAAATTTCAATAAAAAATATCACAATTAATTCCACAACCAAAAATCACCAAAACTTTTGTCATGACCTTGAAATCAGACATCATAGGCAGCATACTGACCTAATAAAATTCAAATCTTTTAAAAACTTACCAAGATTCCCGCCGTAACGCTGTAGAGCGACAATAAACCCACGCACACCAGCTGAGAGCTTATCGCAGACTCAGGGGCGGGTAATGTGTGGTAGGGCTTATCGGATCATACCAATAAAATATTAGACAATAATCGCCTTAGATGACACCAAGCTAGGCGCCATCTCTTGATAACGGTCATGAATTTTTATCAGTAACTCTGTGGAGCTGATGTTTTGATCAAAGTTCAGGACAAAAGCTTAGGTGCATGTAAAATATATAATTTAAGCCAAACTTTTATAAATGTTAACTTTATATGTAAGTTTATCTCATTGTGAATTATAATATTGTGTGAAAATCCTGTCCATTCATACAATTTTTTTAAGAAACGTCTTTCATTGTATTGACGCCTAGGCGTGGGGACACATATTTTTTGTATGGATAGTGCATAAGCTCTGCTGAGTTACCACAAAAATATCAATTTTTTTTCTTAAACCTTCATAAAAAGATTAAACTAGCGAGTTAGCAAAGGATCTAAGTTTATGTTAACATAAAAATAACCATATTTTAAAATGAAATACAGATTTTATTGCTATTTCAATGCCAGGGACACAAAAGGAGTGCCTTAAAAGTTGATTCACCCAAAAAAGAAATACTAACCGACAAACTAGGTGGGCAGGCCAATAAATTTTTAGATTAATTGGGTGGAAAAATCTATTTTTTTGACGTGACGACGTCTTATAATTCGATGGAGCGGGCTGCACGCACGAAAAAACATGACTCATGCGGCGTTACCTCGCTCTGAGGCGTTCCATTTAAGGCTTGAAGTGCAAGCAGCCTGCACGTTCGGCAGCGTTCGACATCTGTCTCTCTCCTACTTGAGTGAGCGATGCGTCCGCGTGGACAGCCGTATGACGTTGTCACGTTCAACTATCGTCAGTAAACCGGCTTTACAGACAACCGATATTTTGAATACAAAAAATGCATAATTATTTTATGTTGATGTTGTCTGTACCTAAATGAGATCAAAATAGAGCAATAACTAAACGCCTGAAGGATTGTACCGTTTTAGTAAATGCCAATATTTGGGGCCAAGGATCATCAACGTACAACTTAATAGCGCCATGATTGATGATAGGCACCTAAACTAGATTATATCATTATTTGAAAATATAATAACAAAGAGACAAACCGAAATTTTCAAAAATTGCCTGTGCTATATAAAAGTAAATAAATTATATAAATATTCGGGACAAATCCACTAAGCACTATCTAGCCCCAAACTAAGCAGAGCGATGGGAACCAGATAATACTTATATAATAGATTTTTTTATATACATACTTTAATACAATATAACACCCAGACGGAGAACAAACATCTGTGTTCACCACACAAATATTTGTTCACGGTGGAGATCGAACCCACGACCTACGGCTCAGAAGGCAGAGAATATACCCGAAGAGCCTAGCGTTCTTTTGCTGACATTTTTGAACTTTTAATAATAATTGAAAGTTCAAACTTTGAACTATGAACTTCGTGTATAAACTTCTTAGAAATTTAGAGTTAGAACTTTTTAGAAAAGATTGAATTATCTTATAAGTAAGCGTGGTACACAATTGACTGCATTGAGAACGGCAATCGCGGTCAAATGTCTACTTAAAAGCACAAAAAAACTTGGACATTCCCAATCATTGAAGCGAAGATACCAAAGTGTAGCACTAGCACGTCACCGTTTGTGAAGGGTATTTGGTCGACGAAAATAGACTGCTCGAATCCTGGTGTCAAGGGCTTGCGTTATTACGAACAAATTGATTAAATTCATGAGAATTACGGATGAAACTTCCGTAGTCAGTATGGTTAGTGTTTTTTTTTAACACTTAGTAGTAGAGTTAGTGAAGGGCTCGTCCGTGGAAGTACTACCGCCATGCTTATTTCTGCCGCCAAGTAGCGTTGCTATGTTCCGGTTTGAAGGGTGTGGAAGGCTGTCTGTATGCCTCAATTTGATGAACAGTGCATCGTTGGGCACGTTCTTAACGTGCGTGACATGCAAAGCAATGTTTTGGTTGCAGGCAATAGTGACCACTTCACATCAGCTGAGCCATTATATTTGAGTTAGTGACATTAAAAGAGTAATAGTAGCAGAGTATTCTTTGTGAATGACTTGACCGGGGTATCTCTTCACAAAGAAAGAGCTCAAAGAAAGCGCTCGTCCGGGGAAGCAGCATTGCTGTCTCTTTTTGAAGGGTGTAGACTGTAGATGCCGCTGAAATGACTGGCACGTCTCATGATCAGCGCAGAGCTGTCTCAAATTGATGGACGCAAGGCGGTGCACCTTAGGGCACGTTATTGACGTGCGTGGCCTACAAGGCAATGCTTTGTTATAGGTGATGGTTACCACTTAAAATTATTCCATTAGCTATAGTTGTATAAAAATAAGCCCCTTTTTAATTACCCTAACCATGATTATGACACTAAATAAAAACTTCCTCTACTGACTACCCAGACATCCTTATAGAACCTTGGATCGAAGAAGAAAACCTAAGAGGATGAAAAACAGCGTCTGTAGATTAAGCCATGTTTTTAAAGTTTTTTATACGTCATAAATCGTAAACCGCAATTTACCTTTCGACGAACTACAAGAACCTTTATATTATGTTACTTGATGCTACGGAACCCTTCATGCGCGAGTCCGACTCGCACATGGCTGCTTTTATTTTAAGTTTGTGTTTCCAAATTAGGTATCGTCAAGAGTTTATTTTTTTTATAACTGAACTTCATAATTATGAAAATTAAATACATTTACATTGTTTCATATTTGCTTATATTTATTTATACGATAACGTATTTTTAAATGTGACCAATGAATAAATATCTCATTGCATGCATAACGTACTTAAAAAAATCATTTTACGACTTCAAATTGCATAGCAAACAAAACATTACGAAAATCAGTAAATCACTGCGTGTTTCCTAAAAAGATTAAGAGACGACTTTGAGTATGTAGAATTGGCAATAAAAGTCAGAAGTACCATAACAAATAAGCCTCTGCGTATATAGTATTTTAGATGATTTACCCTTCCTAAAACAGTTTTAATAGATTATACGCTCGCCCGCAATTTAGTAGGTACCTTTCTACCCTTATCTCTCACTAAGTGGGGTCGCTACAACAGTTTTTCTTCCTCTTCCTCCACTCACCTCTCTATCATTCGTCATCTCAGTGCTCACCCCTTTCTGGCAAGCTAGTTCCTTATACTATAAAGTATTTGAAAGAAAATAGTAAACTACAGTTTGGACAGAGAGATTTTTGCATTTTTGAAGAGAAAATATAGAAATATACAATACAAAATAACTTTATGTACAGTCGTGGTATGAAAATGTTCGTCACCTTAGAGTCGGTATTCGCTTGCACCAGTGCCTTGATCATGAACACATTTCGACATAATTTGTGACGTTCAGTTTCAATAGGTAGGCTTCGTTCACACGGCATTGTCCTGCACGTTTTTTTGGAGTATACGTCTTAACGTATAAATAGTGACCATACAACGTACATATATCCATTCACACGTCGATTGTACTGCAAAAAAACGTGTACCGCTTATACGTTTAAACGCATACTCAACGGACTTGTCAAGCAAATCGAATGAACTTTGACGTATTCGGTTCGCAGTGTCACATAATATAGCTCTGTCTCATTCACACGGCACGATGTTCACACGTTTTTTATCGAATAGCAACCGAAGAAGCGTTTAGTAGTACCTGAGCGGTAGGTGGTTAGGCTTGAATTTTCCAGTCGAGTTAATAACTTTTCAAAACTTTCAACAGACATTCGAAAGTAATTAAAAAACTTTTTTTCATCGTTTCTAAGATTTTCGAATAATTTTTCAAATGTGATCGTTCGCACAGATTCTTGATTAATAGGATGTACCCAAAACCTTCTGTTTTGTCGGCGGCGAGACCGTTGGCGCCTACGATACCAATATAAAAGTACAACCACGCGTGGATCCATCAGTGACGTCTACTTGCTGTGACAACTGTGTGAAGACTGCGGCTATTCGTCTTTTACACGAATGATAATTTACCGTGTGAAGACCCGGATGATTGTACGTTAAAAAAACGAATACGAAAAAAACGTGCAGGACAATGCCGTGTGAACGAAGCCTAATAATGTGCTCGCGATACGTCGAACGAATCAAGTTGAAAACTGACGAACATTTTCATACCGCCACTAATACATAAGCATAGGTACTGTACATACCTACCAGTGTTATAGTTTAAATATAAATATAGCACTTACTGTAGGTACATATTATTGAATCCCTAAGTTCCCGAACGAATGAAATCTTTGTTTCAGGAACCAGTGGCTTCTCCATTATTTTTAAAAGAAAGAAAGAAAGAAAATCATTTATTCAACCACCACAATTGTATACCTAAAAAAATAAACATAAAAAAGAAGCAGAAAACTTAACATAATGTATACTTACAAAAAACCAAAAAAAAAATATTCGCATGCATAGTGGAAATAGTGGTGGTGAAAAGGCCTAGGTACAGTTCAGATAACATATGGTATGTTATGTTAATATATACCACCACCATATGTTAACATAATATAGTAGCACTGGTCTTCCACTAGACCTGTGATTTTTGTAGCAATTATGTAAGAAAACACAGTGTTAAAGAGAAAAAAAAACAACAATAAAGAAAAAAAACAAATAACATACTAATACATTTTAATGTATCCTTTACATCCTTTAGGATGTAAAGGCTACGTTTTGGAGAAAAATCTATGGTTATCTAGTAGTCTCTCTTTTGGTTGCAACATCTAAACATAAACTAGGGTTCCGAGATCTTCGCTCCATAATTGCCAAAGTGATCAAATCATACGCAGACCTGTCTAAATTTGAATTTGCCCTAAAAGGGACCGGCCAACATTTGAGCAATAACTAGGGCCCTTAGTGCACGAACGGATGTGTAAATTCGCTTTGAATCTAAATAAATAAATATTATGGGCAATTTACACAACACTATCTTGCCCCAAACTAAGCAAAGCGTACACTATGGGAACCAGATAGCAGATATAAATACATCATTATTATACTCGTACAGCGGTGGACTTCTCTAGGCTGGTGATTAAATAGGTCTTCATCATCTATCGTGGGGTAGGTGTATGTATCTCCTGATATTGATATGACTGCGGTTAGCTATCCAGTGAACGGCGATACGGCGGATATACGGATAGTTACTGTTTCTGAGGATCTCGTAAAGTGGTTTCTAGATTCCAACCGAAATCTATTAGTCCAGTAGTAGGGGCAGACATTTAAATAGAAAAAATCCGGGGAGAGTTTTTTTTTTAAACGTCGTGGGGTGTTGTTGGAAGTATATAAATCTCGATTTTTGAACTAATCCTGGTAGAGGGTTCACCGCCATCTTGATTTAAAGTTTTTTTGTTGTTTTTTTTCGTTTTTCTGAAATAACTCGTTAATTTTCAACTTTAGAGCAAAAATGGCAGTAAGTATCCAAAGTTGTAAACCTGCAAACTGGCAACTGAAAATTTTAAAAACTGATATGAAAACAGGCATCAAAGGTCTGCTGCTAGAGTCTGAATAAAGGCCTGCGCACACCTAGTTCACTGGCGGTAGCGATCAGTGAAACGCTGTCAAATATTCGCTGTCAAATCTCAAATCTGACAGCGATATTTGACAGCGTTTCACTGATCGCTACCGCCAGCGAACTAGGTGTGTTCGGGCCATAAGATGTAGGATTCGTTTTCTGTCATTTTGGGAAGTCACACACAAATATAGATTTGCATTCAACGCAATGCAAGTTCGATTTCCCCATTCATGTTTATGATGGGAAGATAATTACGAGTATTATTTCCAGTCCCTTTCATTCATGTTTACCGCCATCTGTCACGTGCAGATATCTAGGTTATCGTTACATAGAAAGAACACTTTGCATGCGCATAGATATTCTTTCTATTTTCTTTCTATTCATCATCATTATCAGCCTGAAGAAGTCCACTGCTGGACATAGGCCTCTCCTACTCATTTCCAGGAAGACCGATCCTGAAGCCTTTCCGTCCACCGACTTCCCGCGATCTTAACAATGTCGTCGATCCATCTGGTGGGTGGGCGCTCTACTTTTCATCTTCCGGTTCGTGGTCGCCATTTCAGAACCTTTACTCCCCAACGGTTGTTGTGCTCTTTCTAATTACGTCACGATATTTAAAAGTATGGTTTTATATAAATACCGTAAATTTCAGACTTGCTGACGACTCGGACAAAAGATTGATTCCATCAAGACTTTTATTTATTTTTTTATTCTTGCATAATTTTGTAATTTTGCACCCGATTTGAAAAAAACATTTATCTTGCTGAAAGGTACTTTTTTGATTGGTCACATAGAGATTTCTTCAAATTTGGTTCCGCAGTTTGGCCATGAAGTCGGTTTCTCAAGTTTTTCATACTTATTACAATTATCATAATAATATTAAATGTTCAATCAACAAACTGCTAAAACATTAAAACGTTTTACAACGCTCTTTACGACGAACTATCTGTCAAAATAGATTTACTAAATATCATTCATGCAAGAGAATGTTAAGGATTTAGTCTAATATTCTAAATCCTTAACTTCTAAGTACGATTTTGAGCTTTATTTGCTTGAAGACAGAGTTGAAAATGTATGCAAGTACGTTGTCGACGCCTCTTGGAAATGACTCACCGTGAACTTATGAAAATTGAAACTTATCAATAACGTGCAAAGGGCTTACACCAATATAACAACTGAAACTTAAGCAAACAGGACTTAGCATCTATTGTAGATGATTTATATAGCGTCAGAGGCATCTGGTGATTACTCCAGACCTACTGCCTATTAGGACAGGATTTCAGATGGAATAGGCTTGCCCAGCGCCTATAGCATCCTGACAGCTTAGTCGGCCTAATCCACAGGAAAGACATAGTCAATACGTGCGTTGACTAAGCCGCGGACTTTCTCACAATGTTTTCCTTCACCGTTTGTGAACACTAGCGTTGAGTACATAATTTTTTGTCAGAAAAACTCATTGGTACACGACTGGATTTCAGCCCACGACCTTAGGATCGGAAGGCGGGACCGCTTCGACTAAACCACCAGTGCTTTTGTGCTCAGTGTAACTAAAACTTACAATTCACTTAACCTAAACTTTACTTCATAGTTGATGGTTTTTTCGTGATGTTTTTCTTCACCAATTAATGGCACTCTAGCATTAGCATTCAAAGCCTTCAAACCGAAACATAGCAATGCTGCTTCACGGCAGAAATAGGCATGGTGCATGGTGGTAAGCACCCGGACAAGGCCTTCACAAAGAACTTAATTTATTAAATGATGGTTACCACTTAGTAACAGGTTGGTCATACGATTGTTCAATCAGCTAGTACATAGTTTAATATTTTATTAATTTGTGTACGAAACGAGCCTTTTTGAAACGCACTTAAGGCCTGCGCACATCTAGGTCGCTGGCGATGGTGATCAATGAATCGCTGTCAAATATTGCTGTCAAATTTGACAGCGTTTCACTGATCACCAACGCCAGCGACCAACGTGTGCAGGCTTTTAGAATCTATTAACCACACTGGATCGAAAAGAGCGGTAAAACAACAAAAATAATCTTTTATATTATTTCACAGTCAGACACACAAGCAAACTTTGTAACTAAAGCTAGTGTTAATATTGTGTAAAAGAAATTCCATCAAGCATGAGCAATGAATATATCAACACAGAAATTGGCAAGTAGGGCGATGTAGGTTGTAGTACGCCCTGGGCGGTATTGCGAATAGTATTCAGTTAAGACATACTACATTACCCTTTTGCACTTCGAACTGGTCAGTTTATATTTAGATAATAACAGTTTCTCCAACATGCTTGGAAATTAGAGCATTATTTTTACAACCTTTTTCAAGATAAACCTAAATTCCTGTGCAAAAACATGCATAAACATGCGATGTCCAAATACATGCGAGCAGCGGCTGGCAAAATTTGTATGATAATTATAAGTTTAAAAAACTTGAGAAACCGACTTCATTGTCAAACGGCTAAACCGATTTTAATCAAATTTGTTTGGGACAATCTGGACGTAAGAATAACCTCCCAAATAAAAAAATAATTTTCTAAATCGGTTCATAAATGACGGGGGCATGCAGTTACAAACATTAAAAAAAATATTAAAAAAAAAATGGCAGCACCGATTTTAATAAAATTAAAATGAAACCAAACTGAAAGCAGTACCTTTCAGATAAAAAAATAATTTTTCAAATCGGCTCACAAATGACGAAGTTATGCGGTAACAAACATTTAAAAAAAAAAACCGAAATGAGAACCTCCTCCTTTTTGATTGGAAGTCGGTTAAAAAACCATTACTGTCATGTTTAGGCCTGCGCACATCTACGCGATGACAGCGATATAATTATGTTTGTTGTGTGATGTTCGCAGGCCTTTAGCGGCCAAATAAATTACATAACCGCTCAACTGTCCAAGTCTGAACTAATATCTGTCGTGTAATTTAAAAATGGAACGATCTTTTACTCTGGGTAACCAAGGAGGTAACTTATCAAAGGTTTTACTCAAATTTGGAACTGGGTTGCAAAGTTAATACCTCTTTGATGTTTGCTGCAGTAATGTACCATAATTATTAGTTTCAGAAAGTCTATCGCGACGTCATACTACCCCACGCTGCTTTGTACAATATCTATATATATATATAACTCAAAGGTGACTGACTGACTGACTGACTGACTGACTGACTGACATAGTGATCTATCAACGCACAGCCCAAACCACTGAACGGATCGGGCTAAAATTTGGCATGCAGGTAGATGTTATGACGTAGGCATCCGCTAAGAAAGGAAAATGGAAAATTATTTTCTAAAGAGGAGAAAAAGGGGAAAAATGGTTTAAAGAAAAATCAACGCACAGCCTAAACCGTTAGCCCTAGGAGCATGAAACTTAGAAGGTATGTTCCTCTAATAGAGCAGAGGTGCATTAAAAAAGAAAATAGCAAAATTCTTTCCCTAAAAGAAGAAAAAACGGAAAATGATTTTAAGAAAAATCACAAAAAATTACTTTACAAAATACGCAAAAAAAACATTAAAAATTGTCAGCTACCGCAGCATCTGGCACCAGGTTCGATTACACACAAAGGTTCACAAACAAACAGATGATAACCACTATGACAAAATTACGGGAAACATCTATCATACTTAAACTAAACACTGTTGAAAAAAAATCGGCTCCAACAAAACTCACCTTAAAATTCAAATACACTCTAAAGCACAAGCTCAAATCTATGGTAACTAGCAGTTGTTCATGTCAAATTAAAAAAATCTGATACGATTATACACCAACACGCATGCGAAACCCCAAATAAGCCACTAATATAACATAAATCCCAAAAAATAGCTTTAAGCAAAATACGGAAAAAAAAACATTTAAAAAAAATTCAGCTACCGCAGCATTTGTCACCAGGTTGTAAAACACACAAATGTTTACAAAAAAACCAATGATAACCACTAAGACAAAATCGCGGGAAACATCTATCATACTTAAACTGAACACTGCTGAAAAAAATCGGCTCCAACAGCACTCGCCTTCAAATTCAAATACACTCTAAAATACAAGCTCAAAACTATAGTAAACAGCAGTTGGTCATGTCAAATTAAAAATCTGATTCGATTATACACCAACACCCATACGAAACCCCAAATTAGCCACTAATATAACATAAAATCACAAAAAATTGCTTTACAAAATACGAAAAAAAAAACATCAAAAAATTTTCAGCTACCGCAGCATTTGTCACCAGGTTTTAATACACACAAATGTTTACAAAAAACCGATGAACTCCACAAAGACAAAATTGCGGGAAACATCTATTATATTTAAACTTAACACTCCTGAAAAAAATCGGCTCCAACAGCACTCGCCTTCAAATTCAAATACACTCTAAAGTACAAGCTCAAACTATAGTAACCAGCAATTGGTCATGTCAAATTAAAAAAATGTGATACGATTATACACCAACACGAATACGAAACCCCAAATTAGCCACTAATATAACATAAAATCACAAAAAGTAGCTTTACAAAATACGAAAAAAAAAACATTAAAAAATTTCAGCTACCGCAGCATTTGTTACCAGGTTTTAATACACACAAATGTTTACAAAAAAACAGATGATTACCACTAAGACAAAATCGCGGGAAACATCTATCATACTTAAACTAAACACTGCTGAAAAAAATCGGCTCCAACAGCACTCGCCTTCAAATTCAAATACACTCTAAAGTACAAGCTCAAAACTATAGTAACCAGCAATTGGTCATGTCAAATAAAAAAAATATAATTTGATTATACACCAACACGCATACGAAACCCCAAATTAGCCACTAATATAACATAAAATCACAAAAAATTGCTTTACAAAATACAAAAAAAACATTAAACAATTTTCAGCTACCGCAGCATTTGTCACCAGGTTTTAATACACACAAATGTTTACAAAAAACCGATGAACACCACAAAGACAAAATCGCGGGAAACATCTATCATATTTAAACTTAACACTCCTGAAAAAAATCGGCTCCAACAGCACTCGCCTTCAAATTCAAATACACTCTAAAGTACAAGCTCAAACTATAGTAACCAGCAATTGGTCATGTCAAATTAAAAAATCTGATACGATTATACACCAACACGCATACGAAACCCCAAATTAGCCACTAATATAACATAAAATCACAAAAAACAGCTTTACAAAATACGCAAAATAAAACATTAAAAAAATTTCAGCTACCGCAGCATCTGGAACCAGGTTCGATTACACACAAAGGTTCACAAACATACCGATGATTACCACTATGACAATATTGGGGGAAACATCTATCATACTTAAACTAAACACTGCTGAAGTCATGTCAAATAAAAAAAACAGATTCGATTATACACCAACGACGAATACGATTGCCCAAATTAGCCACTTCAACAAAATCACGAAAAAGAGCTTTACAAAATACGCAAAAAAAAACATTAAAAAAATTTCAACTACCACAGCTTCTCGCACCAGGTTCGATTACACACAAAGGTTCACAAAAAAACTGATGATAACAACTAAGACAAAATCGCGGGAAACATCTATAATACTTAAACTAAACACTGCTGAAAAAAATCGGCTACAACAGCACTCACCTTCAAATTCAAATACACTCTAAATTACAAGCTCAAAACAATGGTAACTAGCAGTTGGTCATATCAAACTAAAAAAAACGAACTCAAATATCCACGCGGACGAAGTCGCGGGTATTAGCTAGTGTAATATAAATTTTTCAATTTTTTTAGTTCAATTAGTTATAAAAGCGTGTTTTTTTAGTTTTTTAAAAAATATAATTTATTATCAGTACCACTTACCGTGAGGTGGGATGTTTAAATTAAAAAGTACTTGTAAAAAATATATTGTTCTAAGTTATCGTTATTGTATCAACTCGAATGACTGAATAATGTCAATTACCCAACAATTTCAATAATGTGGTGTCAATTTCTAAAGTTGACAAATAAATTTAATATTTACCTTTATAGCCTCAGAATGTGTTTTATAATGATTTAATACCAGGGTGTTTCTAAAAGACGAATTATTTGAGTTAAGCTATTTATAATATGGACACTCCTTGGTTTCGCAAGTAAATACTAAAACGATCTAGTGTGTTTTCGTAGACCTGTGCCTCAAGTCCGAGTTAAGTTAAGAAGTGAATTAGTGTGCTGTTTTTGAAACTTTTGCGTTTGTATTGTCCCTCTCAATAAGTTGGAGTGACACCACACTGGAACTTCGGTGCTATTTTTAGAGTTAAGTTTTGAAGTGAATTAGTGTTCTGTTTTTGAAACTTTTGCGTTTGTATTGTCCCTCTCAATAAGTTGGAGTGACACCACACTGGAACTTCAGTGCTATTTTTATTTTGTTTATGTATCATCCAAAAATATTTTGGGATACAAGCCTTAGTTTGTAGCCTGGTCTTACTCACCGAACTATAAGGGCGCTTGTTCACGCTAAGAAAAAACGCCGGGTGTACCCAAGAATTCATGTCGTAACTAGAAAATAACTGTGTACACTGCTCGCAGCGGTGCACGAAAAAAATCTTATCTGCGCAAGACACGACGCGGCGAACGTTGTTGTTGTTTCGTGTGTGGAACAGACAAAATTCTTGTCGTCTACACGAAGAATTTGTCTTGTCTGCCGCAGGAACGGCAAATTTTCTTAGCGTGTACAAGCGCCCTAAGACGTTACGCGTGATATTCAATGATTTGATTGGCTTATGCTAACCTATTTCTATTGTGTCGGAAAAGCTCTAATGTCAATAATAACTCTAATGATAATAATAAACTTAGCGACTGTAGTAAGCATATAATTATTATGCTTACAACAGTTGCTAAGGCCTGTTTTTAGATGATTGCGGCGAGCTCGCTATACTGAAACCAAAGTTGTAAACAATACTCGGACTTGAGGTTCAGATATTAAACATTAAAATATAATGGGTTAAGTGAGACATAAGAGAGAAGCGATAAAAGCTCTTAATCCTCCATGAAATCTTGTATTACAAATTTCAATTATTTACCCAATTATATTACTTATTTACTGTGTCTTGACATTTTGAGAGCAGTTCTACCAAATCATTAAGATTGATGAATTAAACGATCAAAATTTTGATGACATCGAAATAAGTTAAAATATTATGTACATACTGACAACATACAGCGCTGGCGGCCAAGTGGTAGCGGCCCCGCCTTCCGATTCTAAGGTCGTGGGTTCAAATCTTATGTACACTATGCCAGTGCTCTCAAACGGTGAAGGAAAACACCGTGAGGAAACCGGCATATTGTAAAACCTAAAAAGTTTGAAAATATGTGTCAAGTGCACGAAAGGAGCCTCTTTGAGGCGCACTTTTAAGCCTTTCACCACACTTGGTTCAAAAGAACCAGTGACACGATAAGAAGAAGAAGAAGGCAAAATACATGCTGAGTTAGAGTCCGTTTAACACACTTTGCTCTTTTCTTTAATATTAGTAATTTAGTTATATCAATAGATTAACATAGAAACGACAGGAGAGAAGAGAGGCCTTTACCCTGCAGTGGGACACCACAGGTTCATAACAAAAAAATAGGTTTAGTTTTTTTTGGGGGTTTTCAGTCGTCAAACGAAAAAAAATCCATTTACCACGACAAGAAGATAAACGCTAAAGAAATACCATCTCAGAATAATTCGTTTTTAACCGACTTCAAATAAAAAATAAGGAGGTTCTCATTTCGGTTGTTTTTTTAATGGTTGGTTTTTTTCAATTATTTTTTTGTAAATTCATTTTTAACACGTTAGCTGCGGCACCAATTTTTGCATACTTTCCGTTCCTGCGGCACGAGGTATAATCGGCCCGTACCGTGACCAGACGTTAGGGCGACACGCGGTCTATTAGACCCCACCTCCTTTTACAGACTAAAATCCATTTTCTGGCGCGAAATCAAAGATAAATGAGAATTTTGGTCCTTATTGATATAGACAGTGAATTGATGAACCCTAATCCACCGTCGCCCCGGGATCTGATGGCTAGTTTAGGAATTATTAGCAAAACAAAATATGGGATCTTATACACCTCGTAACGCACTGAAATAGGGCAAATTTTCGCTGTGATTAGTGATGGGAAAAATAATATCGACGTTTTTAAACTGTCTTAACTACGCAACGACTTGACCGATTTTGATTAATTATATCTCATTTAGATCGTTTTAAGGGCAAAACCTGGCAAAACAACACAAAGCTATCAAAGGATACATTTTTTTTAAATAATCTAAATTGTGCTTGAAGGCGCGCGATAGAATGGAACGCTTAGTGCGCGAGTCAGACTCGCGCACGAAGCGTTCCATTCTATACCATTAAGAGGCACCTATTACAGACTTATTATTGGAAAATAATGGATTACGGTTTATGCATATGGTTTATCTTTCTATTTGTATATGAAAATCTTAATGCGGTTCACAGAATAGAAAAAAAGATGATATATATATATATATATTATGATATCGACGTGATGCACAACACTGGTCGCGGGAAGCTCGCGTTGAGTGCGGTACGAGGTCAAGGGGGATATGGGACGTTTTAGCCTCGTTCCGCACTGCATTAAAATTATATTAATTCAGTGCGGCACGAGGCCTAAGACATCCGGTACCAAGGTAGGTACACCACCGAGTCCATGAACCATTAGTGATCTCAAATATATATTTATCTCTTTCCTACACTGGACCAAACCAAAGCTATGCCATTCGCACGACAGAGAAATTCACTTTTTTGCTTGCCGCACCACAGGGAAGTTGCATCAGGGGTGATTTAGGCCTCGCTTCGCACTTAACGTGTTAATAGAATACTATATGACACCCAGGCAGAGAAGAAACAACTGCAATTACCACATAATTAAATATTTGCTCATGGTGGGGATCGAACCCACGATCCATGGTGCAGAAGGCAGAGCTACTACCAGCTAAGCTAAGACACACGCATAGATAGATACATAGAAAATGCTTTATTGCACACAACAAATTATAAAAGTACAGGTACATAAAAACACTTAAAACTATTTGCCTAATACAATGGGTGGTCTTATCGCTAAATAGCGATCTCTACCAGACAATATTTAGATGGAATGGACTTATGATATTTACAACACATACACACACTTAGGCCTCAAAATAAACCCTTTTTACGGTCAGAAGTTAAAAATATAATCCTAAGCACTGATCAAACATGATCAATGCTTATAAATAAATATATATAAGCTAAGCGGTGATACAATTACTACATACATAGATGACTCAATCATTTGTAATGATTCACTCTACAACAAAAGCTAGACGTAAAGTTCAGACGGTTATCTAAAATCAGCAATAAGACCACCCATTATTGCAAATAAGTGTGCGTAATGAATTGTAATGCCCTTTTAACTCACTACTTAGTGAATAACAGCGCTTAGAGCATAAAAATATTTCAAAATGCAAAATGAAGATTTTGTGAAAATTCACGGCACGTTATTGTGCCTAGCATGCTTTTACTGCAGAAGTTATGTTACTTGTTAGTTTTTGAATAGATCAAACCGGTATATTGTAGCTTGAACCTAAAGTAAAAAAAAATCGGTTGTCTGTAAAGTCGGTTTACTGACGATATTTGAACGCGACAACGTCATACAGCTGTCCACGCGGACGCACTATTTGAGTACCTACTTGTTGTTACTTGAGTAGAAGAACGCCTCAGAGCGAGGTAACGCCGCATGTGTCATGTTTTTTCGTGCGTGCAACCGGCTCCATCCAATTATAAGACGTTGTCACGTCAAAAAATATTTTAAGGGCACGGCGAAGCGTGAAGAAGTGTAGGTATTTTAACTACGCTGGATTTAAAAGTATGGTGACAAGGCATTAACAAGAGGACGACAAGATACTTAAAAAAATCAAATTAGTTCTTATCTCCGTCTTCTTCTTCTTTTTTACAAAGTACGAGCTCACAGTGTAAGATGGATGATGGTGATTGGGATGGAGGGGGGATTATAAGTAGGTAAATACAGTCACATTAAAACAATTATTGTCATCGGAAAGAGTTGTTAATTCTTTCTTTAAATTCAGTTTACTTATTTGGTATATCAGTTTGCCGTAACGTAAATAAAAAAATACCATAAAACGTATTATGACTAAATAATCAACCCAACTAAAAGTAAAAAAACTGTTTAACTTTTGCTTCCAACATGCTGATCGGGTAACAGTTCCGTATGTTTACAGATGAGCCGTGATTATCCCACAATAACTAATAGATAGATAGTATACTGACTTCGTTCTGTTTCCTAACTGACAGCAATCAGTTTTATAGTTCTCAAACTATTTCCCGCGCTTTACCTCTTTATAGTTAAACCCCCTCATTCATAATGCCGGACAATTTTTAAAGGCCTGCGCATACCTAGGTCGCTGGCAATGGCGATCAATGAAACGCTGTCAAATATCGCTGTCAAATTTGACAGCGTTTCACTGATCGCCATCGCTGCGCATAGATGTGCGCACTTGCGCAGGCCCTATCGGCTCGCTTAGTCTCTTGTCACGGTCACTTTCATGTCAACAAATAGAGATAGCAACAGATTCATCAGTCTGCTAAACACAGCCAGACTCATAAATAAAGGACCTTTAAGAATATACCTACCTGTAAGTTATTTATCATAGCTTCCTAGAATTTAGCGAATGTAAATTGTTCCTCTCAAATCTTGCATCTAGATCGCTAGCGATGGCAAGCAGTGTATCGTTGTAAAATATGACGTATGAAACTTTTGTTTTTGCTTACGTCTCACTAAGTTTGAGTGGCAACAGTACTGGAACTACACTGCTATTTTTTCTTTTTTATGATAGAGGATCAAACAAAACGGTAGGAACCAAGCCGTAGTTTGCTGCCTGTTCTTTAACTCTCTTACATGGACAGTTTTCAGTGTGAAAGGGGTGTGTGTGTGAATAAAGAAATTTATTTTATACAGAATAAAGAAAAAAATACCCATTCAGTACCGCTTTACTTTTTCAGTAACTTTTAAAAGGAAGTGCGTTTAAATTATTGATGGTAATTATTGATATAAATAGCGGATAAAATAATGACGACCACTTTATAACGGCAATGACTTTTCATAGAAACCGGGTTAATTGAATTAGAAGTAATTTTAAATCAACTGAGAAGATCACTCATTTTTCTATGATTTATTATGTTAGTATTATTTTGTAAAATATTTTTAACTAATTAAAACATAGCTCTAAAACACACAAAAGATAATTCAATGAAAAAGGTTTAGCAAAAAGAAAATTAATGGAATTTACCCTTTAAGGCTTGAACACACCGCCAGCGAACTAGTTCGCTAGCGATGGCGAACTAGCCCCCAAATAATTTGAAGTCTCCGAAATGTACATTGCCATCACAATGGCGCTTTTGGCGCTAGGTCTAGCGCAATTTCAAAGCATTTAACTGCTATTATTTTGTAGGCTAATCTTGGATTAACCTTGGATTTTAAATACGTGTCGCAGTTTGTAGTTCATATAAATTGCCAAGTTAAAAAAAAAATTACATTTCTATTGAGTTTTCAAAAAAAAAAGATTTATTGAGCACTGTGACATGCGCACCTATTTTATCGGACAACTTGTGTCTATTCAAAGTATCTAGAAGCATTTAAAGTGTCTAGGTTTATGACTACAATGCTTAATTTAAAAAAAATAAAAATACATTAGTAAAAATAGCCAAACCCTGGAATGGACCTGGCAGCACTGGCCGCAATTTAGACTGTCAAGATATGAAAGATATTTAGCCCAATCAAAACACTTAACTACTGCTAGGCATGGGAAATAATTACCTGCAGTTAATCGGCTCATTTACAACCTTGAGCTTGTTCAGCTCAAACAACTCAGCGGCTCAAACATCATGTAGTTGTTGTAGAAGTGTGGAAGTGCGAGTGCAGAAGTTAAGCCGCTTACAGACCTTCTGGCTTCACTTCGGAATCATTCAGTTAATATAGTTACCTACTTTAATTTTTTTCACTGAAATACCTAACCTACCTACCAAAGTAGCAAGCAGCAAATAAACTGAATAAATAAAGTCTGTTTAAACTATTATCGCCACTGTTTGTTTTGAGCCGTTATTTATTAAAATTAAACTATGCTAAAGTATAAAATGCTATGATGTGCGGTTTTGGCCCTTACGTATTTACTGCAGAAGCAAATTTTCAACATAGTTTCTATTATTGGCTATGCATACCGTAAACCTTATATCTCTTTGTGCTTCTTCCAGAACGACTTCCAATTTGATCAGGGCGAGCAACGCCAGGCTCCATAGCTCGTCTTAATCTAGGTCTTTACCTATGAAATTGTACATTTGAATATTTTTTATGCCATTAAAATTAGATAGGCGTAAGGCTCCAAACCCCACAGCAAGCTCAGCCGTATAATTAGTTGGTCTAACTCCATCACGGCTAAGCTTGCCGCGGGGTTCCAATTCTTCGGTCCAACTTTTTCACCACTTCTACTATCGTCTTCAATTCAAGGCCTGCGCACACCTATGTGCTCTTTACCGTCGTCAGTATTTTCGAAGCATTACAACCTTGGAATTTTCAAGTCAAGAGTGAACAAGTGAATAATAGCTAAGCGTGCTCCACCTTAGGCTGCATTTTCACTTTCCATCAGGTTTGATGGCAGTTAAACGTTTAGCTATCAACAATAAAAAAAAAATACCTATATATGTCGCTGGCCATGGCGATCAGTGAAACGCTGTCAAATTTGAAAGCGATATTTGACATCGTTTCATTGATAGCCATTGCCAGTGACCTAGGTGTACACAGGCCTTCATATCGTTGTTGACAACGGTTGCCAGCCGACCACAAGGCTCGTTTTTCAACTCATAATTTGCAGATTTAAATTTAAGGCTTTGCATGGGTGCAAAATACAAAAGCACATATTGCCCTCCTTTTTTCTACACTAAGCCTGTGCAAAGCTAAGGCGATTGGCTAGTTATGTACATGGAATACATAGTGAGATAACTGGCATGTCGTAGAACCTACATAAACCGTAAAACATTGTCAAGTGCACGAAAAGAGCCTCATTGAGGTGCGTTTATAATTCTTTCACCACATTACTTTTGAATGAACTTTTGTCACCATAGTATTAAGTATGTTAAGGCTGCAATGCTTTCTAAGTGAGAGCTGAAATAAAAAGTTTTGGTTTGATTCAATTTTGGTGTGAGCTACACTGAGCTGCACAAAACGTAGATAATAATGACTCCTTCTGTCTTCGACCATATCACATTACCAAACTTTGACACAAGAGGTGGGCGTGGCTACGCCGCCGCCACGACCAAAGAAGTAGGAAATATAAAACTTGTTAAACCCATAGAGCAGCAGCATTGTTTTTGACAAAGTCAAACGGCTTCGTAGGTATTGCTTTTACCCAACATGCTGATGCAAACAGGAATGTTATGATATTGACCACTATGTGTGTGTATAAGTATTTTATGATTGCTCATCTGTTCCCCTATATCAAATAAATATAAAAATAGAACTAGTTTATTTTAATTATATGACAGCTGTCAGTTGAAAGCGATTCTATCTAGGACTAAAAAGTATTATTTTCAACCCACTCCTCAGGCAACTTCAGACCTTCTTTCTGAATATGAGTAATGAAAAATATAAAATAAAATGTCAGGAAATTAAAAACAAAAATAAAGTAGAAAATCACACGCAGTTATACATCACGCTCGCAGAATCCCAAGCATTCAGAAATAGTTTTCATCCAGCGATCCTCAAACATCTCACACCCAAGATTAAATGAAATGCGTGGAACAGACATGTTAACATACATAGCATAGGTACATAGCGGTGAAAATCATAACCTTTCCTTTTTTTATTTTCTTCGCCGCAGTCTATGTCTATATCTAGTCGAGTATAAATAGTATAAGGTCGGGCGCGATATAGATTAGATAGATCAGAAAACGTCGAATACAACAATTCAAATTCAATCAGTTTTAAATTTCTAATCCGCACAAGATTTTCGCCGAACACATTTTGTGCTAGACCTAAATGGTAAGAAAGTTGACAGACTGAACAGTATCCTTGGTTCATTAGAATTTTTCTATCAAACGTTTTCTGATGTACTTACTTAAGTACCTACCTATTAAACACCCGGCCTTATACTATTGAATTAGAGCACGGGTAGTCTAGTTTAGAGGGTAGCGAGCAATCCAATCCAAAGATTGACTGGACTCTCAGCTCAGTTGGCAGTAGCTCTGCCTTCTGCGCCGTAGGTCGTGGGTTCAATTCCCACCGAGAACAAATATTTCTTTGGTGAATGCAGATGTTTGTTCTCTGTCTGAGTGTTATATTGTATTCTAACTATGTGTTAACAAAATGATGTGCAGTAAAATGTATGTACTATAGGAATGAGATAGTTGATTGTAATACATCAACTATCTGATTCCAATAGTACAAGACAAGCTCGGGGATAGATAATGTTTTGTGGATTGTCTACATTATTAATTTATTTTATAAAGATCGTGGGTTAAAATTTGGTCGTGCACCACCAATGTATACTATTCTGTCAGTTCATCACCTATCTTATTATATAAATAGATATACTGTAGCTGTAGGTTTATCGACAAGATAAACCTAGCTCTAAGACTTCTCAATGTGATCATTGATATTATGTAATTTTAAAGGTACAATGAATAAAATTAAACATTTTTACTTTACTTTGACTTTCACTTTGAATAGGTACTGCTACTCCATTGTAATCTCCATTTGATAACTCTTTGAATTGCTCGAAATCAATTGTCAATTTGAAAAAACGTCAAAACTATAGCGCTTGCAAAACAGGAAAGTATTAAAAACCGGATTATCTCCGGCTTCCGGCCAAAAACCGTTTCCAGGTTTGGTCAACGTAATATTTTTTTATATAGTAGAATTTTAACAAGAAAACAATATTCTAAGATACCTACAAAATCAACTATTAAAAAATTTTACGAAATAGGAATTAGTATCTAGTGAAGTTTAATACTACTTACTTTATTATTGAGTAGTTTATTGTTGAGTAGATTAGTAGTAGTAGTGGAGCTTTTTGTGAAGTGCTCATCCAGGGAAGTACTACCACCATACCTGTTTCTGCCGTGAAGCAGCATTGCTGTGTTTCTGTTTGAAGGGTGTGGGTGCCGGTGAAATTACTGGCACTTGAGGCTGAACATCTGTACGCGTGAAGCTGATGGACGCAGGGCAGTGCATCGTAGGGCAAATTCCTGGCGTGTGTGACTTACGAGGCAATGCTTTGTTACAGGCTATAGGTACCTACCACTGTTACCACTTACAGGCCTATACCCGAGTGGGATCCTAGCTAAAGAAAAATAAGAACACAAATGAACAAAAAGTAAAACTGAAAAAAAAAACTAATAAAAATAAATCTAACATCAAAATATATGTATTAAAAATAAAGTTTAAAATTAAATTTAAACAAAATAATGAATATAATGTATGAATGTAAATAATAATGATGATATAATAATAATCGAAATAATAAGTAATAATATGCATGAAATGTAACTTAATGTAGTTATGGAATGAATGGGCTTTTTTTTTTTTTATAGTTACCACTTAACATCAGGTGGACCATATGCTTGTTCCATCAGCTAGATGTATTAAAAAAAAAGACGCAGTGCAATAATAGAAAAACAAAGTATTGGTTTTATTATGTTTTATCGGTTTTTAGCTATGTATGCTGGGGTTTTTTTTTTTTTTTTTTTTTTATAGTTACCACTTAACATCAGGTGGACCATATGCTTGTTCCATCAGCTAGATGTATTAAAAAAAAGACGCAGTGCAATAATAGAAAAACAACGTATTGGTTTTATTATGTTTTATCGGTTTTTAGCTATGTATGCTTTTAGACAAAAAAATCCATTTATAAAAATAATGCATCTTTTTAGTAATGTTTCAATTACCTGGACATTATTAGGGCTAAGAATAAAGTGATGGTGAACTGAACGCGCGAACCTTGTGCAAACAACACCCACACCATTGCCTCCATATTGCCACTGTTATGACTTTTGAGGAACAAGATTTAGCGCAGTTTCAAGACAGTATCTAACACTAATACTAGCTCGCTGCGTACAATGACAGTTCGCGGCGCTGTGTGGGGATGAATGCAAAACCCTACGCTTGAAACTGATCGCCATCGCCATCGCAGTTCGAAACTGTTCGCCGCAATCTTTTCTAAGCTTAATTCATTCACCCGCTAGTCCGGGGTACCTAGGTAGTTTTTGTTCACGGGGATTAAAAACAAAACAATATTTTTGAGGCTCAATCAGTAAGATTTATGTTTCTGATACTAAGGAAAATCGGAATACGTAAAACTTCCCTCACTGTATAGGCATACGCCTATCTATCATTGCGTCCTGAAGTGAGGGTAGTTATTATACCTCCACCTCTCAACGACGATAGCACTCATGTCAATGCTCCAGTCTGCCCACGACCACAGTTATTACAACATAGCCGAAGCATCGGGGAAAATTATACGCGGTAAACACCCATCATCATCATTATCATCATCATCAACCTATATTAGTCCACTGCTGGACGTAGGTCTCTCGCAAGACGCGCCACTGAGCCCGGTCTTCGGCTCTTCTTCTCCAGTGCTTGCCAGCTACATTTCGCAGATCGTCGCCCCACCTTGCCGGAGGGCGTCCTACACTACGCTTACCTAAATGCGGTAAAAATACCCGTGTAACAGTTTAATGTGTGTTATGATCGCAAAAGTTTAAAAAAGTACTATTGATAAATTTTGCTTAGCTGTCCGGCTTTTCGCAAAACCGGAAAACCGGGTTTGCACGCCCTAGTCAGGACGTAATGTCAGATGGGAAACTGATGGGTGGCTGAACTAATTGATGCCCGCGACTTCATCGACTGTCTCCACGGGTGGTGATTATACACTTCCTTGTTTCGATATTATATTTATGCATTCCATCTCTTATAAAAAAGTCCCCAAATATTATAAATACATTCACTTGTTCTGTTTTTTCTCCATCAATCAAAATATTACACGCTGTTAAACATTCATATCGAATACCATAAACTTAGCCTAATGATTGTATTTGTTTTTGTATTTATTGATTTACTTTGATTATGACGGTTCATTCTAGGTATGTAAATGCCCTTATTTTATTTTTTATTGATATTTGATCTTATTCTAAGCTTCTCTCCATCCAAAATTTGATTGGAAAATACTGATTTGCAGCGATATAACCGCCCATTATGCATTACTATATTTTTAAATAGTTTCAAATAAGATTCTATCCTATTATTATCTTACACAACATCTTTTTTTGCTTTTAACGTAGTTAAACAAATATTTTTAGAAGTAATATATTTTTTTTCTATTAAAACTAATAGGAAAAACAATTTCCAGAGTTCAATAATATTAGAACGAATCCTCAATAGTTCTCTTTTTCCAAATTTTTGACTCTACGGGTCGTTTTCACCGATGACTAATCAGTAGATCAAATATTTGACGATTGTTTAATACACAAAATTAAGAAAAATTAAGTAGGGGGTAGTAAAACATTAAATAGGGGATGCTTTGTCTGTCACGATCTGGGAACTTTCGTTTTTATTAGTAGTGATCGCAGCGTGCAACTGTCAAAAGACGCGGCAGTGTGTGCGGATGTATACAATTCCCTATGTTGAAACTGAACGGTTCGCCACCGCGCCCGCCAGCGAACTAGGTGTGTTCGAGCCTTTATAGGTATTAAATCTAGGTGAGTCTATGTTGGATTAACATAACATCAGGTGAGCCATTTGCTTGTTTAATCAGCTAGGTAATAAAAAAAAAAGATTAATGCAGTGATAGGATTCGAAATGCATTTTATTGGTGTCAGCGATGAGCTTCAAATTCAGGATTTTTACATAACACAATTATACAATATGTAATTGTGGTTTATCATTATTTCTTTTTAATCTTTAATTAATCTTTTTTTTTAATATACCTAGCTGATGAAACAAGCAAATGGCCCACCTGATGTTATGCTAATCTAACATAGACTCACCTAGATTTAATTCTTCTAAAGGATAGGTAGGTACATTTCATTATTTTCTTTTACTAAACCTTTTTCATTGAATTATCTTTTGTGTGTTTTAGAGCTATGTATATTAATATGTAAAATAAACATAAGAATAAAACAAAAAACATGCATTTTAGATAAAAGGATTGTAGAGGCAAGGGTTTTTCCATAGTTTTTTATTGGGTATCAGTATTTTTTAACGCTTTTAAAAGGAGATGGTGGAAGGAGGGTTGGTATAGGCAAAAGTGGAAGTACCTATTTGAGGTAGAATCAAAAAGAATGAAAGCCTTTGATAGCTCATGGGTTCAAATCCAATTTTGCTCCTTTTGGGTTCATTTTAAAACTTTGAGACAGGTTTTTAAGGGAAGCTTTTGAAGGAGGTTCCCTCAAAGTGGCACAAATATGGATTTTTATTCTGAATAGCACACGTGCTTTATGGTTCAGCGGACTGCTTGAATGTAGGAAACATGAATCATTTTTTAAATAAAATCTTATACAGGGTTATTCATAATTAGCTGCAAATACTCAGGAATTAGGTTCAACAAATAAAATAAAAAATATTTATGAAATGATTTTTTTTAAGTTTTGTTATGAAAATCCCGAGAAAATCGACAAAGAATATCCTTTGGAATCATTGGCGCCTGACCTATTTTGACCTTTGATCCACGCCCGCGCGCCGTGAGCGGCACTCTGCGTTCAGTCACCGCCTGGGTGGGTCATCGTCCTGTTCTCCATGGCGATCATTATGCAGTAGCCGTAAAAAAATTAATAAAAATAAAATTTTGATACAAAAACTTAAATCAAAATTAAAAAAAAATAATTACACATATATTTTTTATTTTATTTGTTGAACCTAATTCCTGAGTATTTGCAGCTAATTATGAATAACCCTGTATGAATGCATTCAACCACTTAACATAGCCAGTTTTTTCCGACACACGTTACTCATTCCCCGATCTCAACTTGTTTTTCCGATAAAGTTATCATCATACCTTTGTACATTTTAGCCCTTCATTGCCCTACAGGTAATCAAAATTATTCTCCAGTATTCGACTATTTCTACATAAAATGCATCTTGCCGCCAAACTAATATGCAATGAGGATGATGTAATCTTAGTTATTTGTTCTTTGAAAACGAAAAAAAAACAAAATGCTTAAATTCTGTGTACAATTGAACACATGGAACTCAAGATTTTTAAGGGTATGTAATTCACACCTTGAAGTTGAAACATTTTGTCATTACATGTATAATGTCGATGTTATTGTCGACTTACGGCGTTCACAGTTTTTGTTTCTTATATGTTTTGTATCCGTGAAAACCTTTAATTGGCTCTCTCGTTTCTATACTATGAATGTTATTAATTATTTCTTGCTGTTGGTTTTCCAATAAATAAATAAATAATTTCATCTAGGCTTGGTCACTTTGACTCACCCACAAGCAATTCAAAATGATCCTTGTAGAAAATAAACATTTTTTACTTTCACCTAAAAGTTTTTTGCACACATATTAACATATTATTTTAAGCATTACCATGTGCTTAAAATTGGAAAAAAACCATCATACTATCAAGGAAGAGTAACCTTCCTAAGATGGCCGTGATACCGATTTCAGAGCAACCGGCGATGCACCTATATAACCGCTGCTCGTCTCCGAACATCACAGTCACAGTCAGTTATTTGCCAGAGCAGTACTACCTCAGCCATGAAACTGGTGAGTACCTGTGGACGCACATAAACGGGAATAATCAGGATTTATTGCGAAACACACGGCGAAAATTCATTTTTAGTGCCATATAATGAAAAAATACATATATTCAGTTATTTGCTACTGGAACCTGTGGAAATTGATGAACGGGAGTAATGGGGATTTAGTGCGAAATTTGCAATCAAAAAATATTTTCAATAACAAAAACAATAAAATAAATTCAGACACGCAGTTTTTACCATAACAGTACTGCTTAATCATCATGAAACGGTTTTACCGGTTTCAATCAAAAAACGGGAACGTTCGGGGAAAAAACGGGAACGTCCGGTTTCAATCAAAAAACGGGAACGAACGTTAATTCATTTCAGAAACTATAATCTAGTGAGACAACTAGTGAGCCAAACAAATCAAAAACTCAGTGACACGCAGTTTCTCATACATTTGCTAAATCAGTACCTTTCAATCAACAAATGGGAACGTTCGGGATGTAATAATTCATTTCAAAAACTATAATTTAGTGCAACAACTTGTAAAGAGCCAAACAAATCAAAAACTCAGTGACACGCAGTTTCTCATACATTTGCTAAATCAGTACCTTTCAATCAGTAAATGGGAACGTTCGGGATGTAATAATTCATTTCAAAAACTATAATTTAGTGCAACAACTATAAAGCAATCAAATCAAAAGTGACACGCAGTTTCACACGCATTTGCTAAATCAGTACCTACCTTTCATAGTAAAACTGGTAAGTCTTTAAGGTATTAAATAAAAGGGATACAATCATTATATGACTCAACTCGCATCGGTTATTCAATTTTAGACCAAAAATAGAGTAAAATAAACTTTAGTTCCATCAAAATCCAGGATCAAAATTAGTTTTGGAATTCTAAGCCCCTGATCACCCTCAGAAGCTGCCGAGAAATGATAAGTAAAAGCTCCGATAGCATCATAACTGGATCAAAATAATATAAAATATAAACATAATATAAATTCTGATAGTGGAAGGATGCGCTATCGTATTAGGGTAAATAAATAAAATAAAATCACACGTATCGCACCTGTTTTTTAAGACCTAACTAATATTGGCTAACATTTTCATAAAGTTGGCTCTAACCAACCCCTCGAATTTGATCTGTAAAGTCACAAAACACCATTGATTTAATTTCTTATCACTCATACAACCTTTCCAAAAATTTTGTATTTTACCCAAGTTTTATAGCTATAAGTTTTATTGCTAAAATAAACACGAAATTACTTTCCCGGCTATAAAACTAATCGATACAGTGTTTTAGCAACGTATCGGTTTTGCCATCTTCAATCATGATTAACGACCAATTCATTACAAATTAAACTTCATTCCAATGCATCACTTAATTCTCAGTAGATTTAATTAGTAACGCATATCTTTGATTAATCAACGCATCTCAAATAAGGCCTACGCTCACTATTATCAGATCACATTATCATTTTGTATTTATCTTATCGAATTTGCTCACTCCTTAACGTGTTGTTTCAAACCAATGTGGTGATAGGATTTTAAGTGCACGTCAAAGAGGCTGTTTTTATGCACTTGCCACAAGTTTTCAAACTTATAATAAAATCCACTACATTTACAGATCTTTTCCATATTTTATGGGCTTGGTCGTAGTCAATGACGCTTGGCAGATGGACTGATAACCATAGGACAGTGTTATTACTTAGGAGATGCTGCTACCCATCTGTTAGTGTATTCCCCTAATCTCTTCTTACGACATCTACGGTGAGGAGCTCAATTCCTTGTTGGGATCACCATTGCCAGTAACAATTATTATTGGGATCATAAACTGTTGTCAAATGTCAGTGTTTTAAGAAATTGAACAAAAATCTTAATAGTATTATCACTGTGTTGTGCAAAGTTCCTTACCGTTCGGTGAAGTGATCGCCAGTCCCTTTTGTAGAACTTAAAGGTCAACTCCGTCTTGACCTATCATTTAAATATGGTGCTTCATTGAGTTAGATGTTTCTTTTTAATCACATGAAGAGAAGATTTTTAATGTCGTAATTTTTATGAAAAGGCTCTTAAAGTTACTAATTCACCAACCGCCATTTCAAACATATCTAGGACCGACGATATTATAAAGATCGAGGGAAATTAATGGATGGAGAGGGCTCAAAATGTGACGGCCAAAGATATTTGAGAGTATTCTTTCGTGCCTGGGAAAGAGTCGAGGCTTTTTGTTAATCTGGAAATTTGACACCTCTGAAGAGAAATTGAAATATTTTCACTACTCTAGTTTGAAAGAATCAGTGACACGATAAGTAGAAGAATCTGGAAGTCAGCAAGACCCTTTTTTTATTTTCCAGTTCATCGTAGCCGCCGTCCTCGGAGCTTGCGTAGCCGACCGTCTGGAGAACAAGTACCTCCCTCCCAGAGGTAACGCTGGCGCTGGATTTGGACCTGGCTTTGGCGCTGGAGGCCCACAAGGAGGCTTCGGCGGCCCTGCGTACAACCAGCCCTCAGGATTCGGAGCTCAGAACTCCGGCAATGCTTACAACGCTCCAGCTGCAGGGTATGGAGGCCGCAGCCAAGGAGGAGCTGGACCAGACGCAAACGCACAAATCTTGAAACTGAACAGTGAAGTGACAGCTGAAGGCTTCTCATACGACTTTGAAACTTCGAACGGAATCCGCGCTGACGCTCAAGGAGTAGCCACAAATGGAGTGCAATCTCAGGGCAGCTTCTCTTACAAGGGTGATGATGGCCAGGACTATTCCATCACGTACACGGCTGACGAGAACGGATTCCAGCCGCGTGGTGCTCATCTGCCCACTCCTCCTCCCATCCCGGAAGAAATCTTGAAGTCTCTGGAGCAGAACGCAAGGGATGAGGCTGCTGGCATTGTTGATGATGGTAAGTTTTTAATTATATCAAAATAACAAAAACCGGAAATGTAATTTTTCAAACTGGCTGCTTAAAAGCTTGACTCGATCGGGCAAGCAAGTAGTTTGACGAGATATAGCACATAATAAACTTTTGGCACTTTCTAAGTAAGAAAAGTAAATAACTGATTTGAAAGTAAGCTTTTAATAACATTCAATAATCATAACAGATTATTAAACATTGGGTAATTTAACAAAAACATCAGTCAATACAAAAATAATAAGGCTTTAAAGTAAGTACAAAATATCACAAAGAAATCTTTTTACGGACAGTGTACATTATTTAAATATTACAAAAAAATCAGGAACACTTCTTACAGTACCTAATTGATGTAAATACATAGCAATCACAACAAATTTTATTAGCTTCATTAATTATCTTCCGTGAATTACACAAAATGTAAATTGAGCTACCAAAAAATAAAACTAATGACTTGTAATACCTCTTGGTCATAGACCGATTTGTCAGTAGTGCTGCAAAAAGTCATCAAATGTAATACAAAGTACCTACCTAAATAATTATGACCTTTGGTCTCCATTTATATACCTACTTTACTTGGAATAAAAAAAAATAAGCTTTCAGCACTGCTGTTTTGGCAAAACGGCTCGATTGAGTGATCGCTGAACTCGACAACTCACTTTGCATTCAGCGATAGTTTTAGTGATTTGTGTGGCTAGAATTGAACCCCAGTTCATTAAGTGTGCATTTTTACCCTATACAAGGTTCCGAATTCATTGATTCTGTCTCGCACTCTCCACGAAAGTACTCTTTTTCGTTATCATATTAGTTTCTTGCCCAACATTCGCTTGAGATTATTATTTGTGGCATCGACAATCTTTCAAATAGTTGCAGCTTTTCAAAAATTTGAATTTCGAACGTTATATTCTTTATTGTTGCCAATTCAATTCTAGACGAAACTCCTTGCTGCAAAGATTCAAACCTTCTTGCATTTGGTATATTAGTTACAAGCGAAATGTGTCTTTTTTTGTACGTGTAAGGTATGACGATAAGGTTTGATTAGCCCACAGTAAACAAAAAAAAGAAAACCACCGATAGATTGAAATCTATATCACTTATTATTGCAAAATAGCAGGCTAAGTGTGGATTGCATCAGTTCAGTAGTAAATACGTTGCGCGCCCTAATACCTGCCAGTAAAAGGTCCAAAGGTCACTTTTAACTTGCAATTTAATAGGTATTTACACAATTCTTAGACAAAAGTATTGAAGGATTAAGACCGCACTAGTCTTTTTTGGGATTTTTGAATTTAGTGTATGGTATATTTCAATATATCTTATTATATCGATTTAAAAGAAAGTCGTGTTAGTTACATTATTTATACTTAATTCAAGAGAAGTGAACCGATTTGGCTAAAAATTGGTGGGTTAAAAACAGCAGACAGACATAGCTTTTGCATTAATTTCCTAGCATTTTACTCCAATTTAACTATACAATCATATTCAATTAGTTTTCTTAGAATATGTTTTTCTGCTTGATTTTTTTCATTTGCAAATTAATAATTTTTTTATCTCACTCATTGTGAGTATGTGTTAAAAATAATCGCTAAACAGAGACAACTTTGTACAGAGAGCACGTGAATTACAAACCGGTATGACGGCTTCATTAATTCATCTCAATAAAGTCTATAAATCACATTAATTATATCCAAACTTATCAAATTGAATAGCCGGAAATACTTCACACTTTTAAAAAACTGCTAATTGGTCAATCAACTCGTGTCAAGTTTTTACTCATACATCTTTATAAACAAGATTGATAAGTTAATTTTTGAGTAAAAAGATGCTCCTAGCACTCTAGAGTTGGGCTACAGAAAGCTCTTTTTATACTTCTTCTCCGTATCATGAAGTTTATTAAATTGAGAACTAAGAGGGGAAACATTTTTTTTAAACCTTTACATCCATTCATTGAAAGACAATCATAGACGGGAATTTTTTGAGACGTCAAAATACTGCCACCGCAAAAAGATCGCATTAGAAGTTTAACTAACAAAAATACCAATATGTTGTAGACAATCCACATTTAATTTTTAGCCCCAAATTAAGCATAGCTTGTACTATGGGAAACAGATAGCTAATATAAAACTTAAATACAAAGATGATATCAATATCAATCCCTCACCGAATCGAGCGCGCTAACATTTAGGTAAACCTTAGACTACATTCTCCCTTTCCCAAGATCTACAGAAACAAAGGCTAGTGTGACCTTTCAGCTGGCTATCGATTATATTAAACTCAGGAGTAATTTATTCGAGTCACCAACACAGACGTATTCTAGTTCAATCAAAATTAGTCCAGTGGTTGAGGTTTGATTGAAATACTATAGTTTTGACAGCTGGGTAACTGTGTTATAACTCAGTTGTAATCAAAGTTAGATACTAACAAATAAATGATACTAACAAGGAACAGCGATCACGTCATGTCATATTTTGTTGCCATCATTTCTCGACCACTATAATTATTATATTTATTGATACACTAGTTTTACAAAGCAAAGTTATCTTATTTTTATGTTTATTACGTACCTATCAACATTCAATTTTGTTACAATAGTTCTTTGTCAAAGATATTTTTTTTTTGCAATCAAAACTCAAAATAATGTCTAAACTGACAGCTGCAATCAGATTTTGATTACAACAAAAGATGCGCAATCACCCCACTGAACTTTACTTCAAAATTCACTGCAAATTAGGGCATAAGAAAGAATATCTGAAATAATAATTTAAAGTGTTAGTGTAGTGACCCAGATTTACTGCACTCGAGTGTAGACGGTAGTGAGTACCACGCCTTAGCACGATTCGTCTGGGAACCGTCAATCTTTTAACTAAAATAATATTACTGTAGAAATACCATTCAAAAATACATTACCTTTTTCACCACACTAGCTCTTTCCATCTCTTTGAGCCACTACAGTTACACAGGTAACCAACGCCATAAAAAACCTCAAATAAAAACCACTCTGTAACTTTTACTAATTTTAATAAGCATACGGTTTCTTTAAGTTCATATGAACAAATCAAGATGTCAGATTCCAAATAAAGTAACCCATCATACACCAAATTTGTAACCGTTTATCTAAAAAACTGTTTTGTAATTCCCCAGAGGCAGTTACTTGACAGCTAGCGTGTGTGTAACCTTAGTTATGCTGTCAATCTGTCATGTCATTACAGGTAACATCTTAGATTGTGACAGATGCTCTTGACCGTCATCATCATCTTCTATTGATTCTTCTTCTCGTCTCGTCGCTAGTTCTTTCTAACCAGTGTGTTGAAAGGATATTTATCCCACTTAATTAGGGGTCAGCATCAATATTTTTCTCTTCTATTATCTCTCTGTCAGCCGTCATTTCTTAGCTCAGTCCTTTCTCACATGTGTCATCTGTCATTAGTCCACAAAAAACACAAAGATTCTTCTTTGTGTAAAAAAAAACTTTAGCATGCGACCTTTTTATAAAAAAGTAAATCCTCAAGCTTCCATCTATCAGTAGGGGACAGTAATGTTTATTTTACGTAAAAAACAATTTAGTTCTGTGTGCAAAATAATAATAATAAAACTAATTGTGGTCAATTCACAAAACACTATCTTGCCCCAAATTAAGCAGAGATTGTACTATGGTAACCAAATTAGCTGATATAATTCTTAGAGACATTTTATTTTGTCAATGCATACCTACTTAGAATACAATATAACACCCAGACAGAGAACAAAAATCTACGTTCAGCACACAATTATTTTTTCTCGGTGGGGATCGAACCCAAGATCTACGGCACAGAAGGCAGAGCTACTAATTTGCTAAATAACATCTGTAATAAGTCAGCAGTAGCATTTTTTAATATCTTTGAACCACAACCCGTCAATCAATGCCGGGAGCTATCCATAATTACTAACATCAACATAACATTTAGTAATAATTTTCCAATAAGCACGAGTGCTTAAATGATAATTTTCGCACACTCTATCATAGTTGACGTTTGCCCTTTAGTTTTGCAACATTCTTTCGATCGTGTTCAGTAAATTAAACCGCGATTATGTTGCGTTAGTCAGTGTGTACAGAGCCTAATGATGAGTGCTTACTGTTATAACGTAGAGATGGGTCGAGATTGTATTAGTATATTTTAATTTTGAATCCTCTATAATCTATTTTATTCCAACCCCATTGTAATACAAATTTTCCAAAAAATTAAATTTAGAGATTTTTGACTTCTTATTCCTGCTCTTATCCCACTTTATGTGAGGTCGGCACAACATGTCTTCCCCTCTGTCAGCCGTCATCTCTGCATTCACTCCTCTCTTATCCATGTCATCTTTCACACAGTTCATCCAAGTTTTCTTTGGTCTACCTCTGCTCACATATCCATCCACATCCATACTCATCATTCTCTTAGTCACATGACTTTCATCCCTCCTCATGACATACCCATACCATGCTTGTTTATTGCTCCTTAATTTTTCTAGCTCTGTTTCTATTCGCGCTTCTTACGCCTTCTGCACTGTAGGTTTGATTCCCACCGGGAATAAATATTTGTGTGGTGAACACAGATTTTTATTCTCTGTCTTGGTGATTATATTATAATCTGAGTATGTATTTACATCTACCTACCTATCAGGTTCCCATCGTACAAGTTCTGCTTAGCTTGGAGCTAGATAGAGCTGTTTGAATTGGAATTGTTTACAGTATTTATTATTATTAAAGCTCCATTTGACTAAAAGTAAGTCCTCGATGAATGATAAATATGAATAAAACATGAGGCGCCTTTAACATGTAAATGCATGTTTACATTTGCATCTACCTGCAATGGAAGTACCAACTGGTTTGATATGGCAGATCAACGATCAAAGCTTTGACAATCAATAAAATAAATTGAAAAAGATATACGATCACATAAATTAGCATAGTTTTAGAGATAGCATAGTATTTTTAACCGACTTCAAATAATGGAGGATGGACAAAGGAGGAGGTTCTCAATTCGGTTGTATTTTTTATGTTTATCGCATAGCTTCGTCATATTTAAACCGATTTGAGAAATCATAATACATTCGGATTGGTCCAATAGAAATTCCATCAAAATCGATTCAGGAGTTTGGCCGTGACGACGGTTTCTGATGTTTTTTAAACTCATACTTGTTTTATCCACAAAGTGCCATTATTTAAAGCAAATGCATTGATTGTAAAATCATCAAAAAACAGTAGGTACATGCGATATATTTTTACCACTTATTTAAAACTAAAACCCCTCACTTTTTATAATTATTTCTTTGTCATAACTTTTTTCCTTTTTTTTTGTTCCACAACAATCTACCTACCATAGTTGAGGATTCTAAATTCAATTGAATGTCGATGTCAAATAAGAACTAGTTGAAATGTAAATTTAGTGCTTTAGAATTTTTTAGTGTCTGCATTATAGACCTAGTTTTCACCTCACTATCAAATGGGCGGTAGTACGAATATTAATGAGTGCTCAGCAATGAAGGCAAGGCTTCATCTAGATAATCGTAGTGTTGCAACGTGTAGAGGAAGCTTTACGTCGTAATTTGTGGATTAGTCGGCTCCCATGGCGAAAACGTGACGTGCTGTACTATCTCTGTTTAAGACTATTTCTATTTCTTCATAGTTAAATTACTATCCATCGTCGTCATCAGTTGGAAGAGTTCCACTACTTAAGGGGCCGGCGGAGGGTGAATTTTCATACAAACGTAATACCAAAATTATTACTAGTTTAGGCAGATTTTCACTATATTATTGTAATAACTGTATTCGTATAGTATTTATCAAGGTTCCTGAATAATTTTGATTTTAAATTACTTACCTCAAATGAAATTAACGCCAAGATTTGATTTGATTTGATTTGATTTGACAATTTAAAATGTGAATGGCGTTAATTTTGGTATTGCGTTTGTATGAAAATTCGCCCTCCGCTGGCCCCTTAACACAGAACATAGAACTGCCCTTTATATTGACAAAGAGATTGATTTTAAGCATCATAAATCATTTCATCAACATCAACGTATATTAGTCAC
The DNA here is from genome assembly GCA_947578465.1 of Thera obeliscata. NCBI lineage: Eukaryota > Metazoa > Arthropoda > Insecta > Lepidoptera > Geometridae > Thera > Thera obeliscata. The sequence continues at coordinate 1,728,587 of OX387913.1, forward strand.
CCACCTGATGGACCGAAGACTTTAATCGCAGGAAGTCAGAATCGTTCTTCCTGGAAATGTTAAAAAAATCTTAGTCGCGTCCCATGATATTATGGATTCCAATTTTACAGAAGACACTGTAACAGAAATACTTCTAAAAAGCAATGATTTCCTTCAAAATAAAACCCGTTTAAAATTATTTATAAATAAACTGCGTCAAAACAATGAATTAAAACCACTGTCAAACTAATATTATGTACAACAAAATGTCTCATTAATATTGTTTAAATTACTTACTCAGTTGTCAAAACTGACAATGCTGTCAAAATATACAAACGCTCATATTCTCCACTAAATCATGATAAGCCGTGAACAAAACGACTTTAACACCCGTTAGATTTTATCATCCATCATTCCAAAATTGACCCTTAATTATGATCATATCAAATTCCTTAAAACCAGTGTCATAAAGTGTATAATCGCTTGTCAAAATTCCCTCGAACTACGGATCATTTTCAGATCTTTGTGTATCTTAGCTCTTTGTTGATAGAAGTTAAAATTGAACGGTGGGTAGTTTTTCTCACATTTTGCAATAGCGTATGGGAATTTGTTAGACAATGGATGTAAGATGCCAACTATCTCATGTCATAGTGTGAAACAAATAAGTAACTAGTAACGTATGTGATGAAGCGATGGCTTTAATAGATAGCCTGAGAATTTGAATCTAGAGTTCTAAAACCAACGATTTGTCTTCGGCAAATCCCGGAACAACTTCGGACATCTTCGGAACAAGATTTAAAATATGGGCGATTCGAAATATCGTTTACGCGGGTGGAAAATTGAAATTAAGACTATTATTTTCTTACCTTTTTTAAATAAGACTCTTGCTGAGCTGGGGTGGGTCGCTAGTAATAAATAGCCTTAGTTACTCAAGGATAGTTTAGCATTATAATAGTGAAATAATTTTAGAACTCGAATCAGTAGTTTTTGAGGTTATTCGTTACAAAAATACAAATCTTTCCTCTTTGTAATAGTGGAGAAAAGAACAGTGCTGAAACTTCAATTTCAAATAAATACTCGTCCGTTTCATAGCCCGATTGTAAGAGTAGCATCAGAAAGTATCAAGGTCGTTTAGTCTATTCATAGCAGTCTAATGACCGTACTTATGCATTTGTAATACAAACAAACATAAGTAGATTGCAATGTATGATATTTATCTTACAAATTGGAATTTCAACTTTTGAAACAGAGATTAAAAAAAACAATGAAGAAAATTATTTGTTTAACTCATTACGATGTTTTTTTTTAATAAAAACCTCAATCAAAAGTAGGATTTGCTCATTTGTATTTCCAATTATTAGCACTTACTTTTTAAAGTTTTATCTAAATCAATTTATTTGTTACGATCTATGATTTTTTTTAATAGTGAAACTTACAATTTCTTTTATTTACAAAATGTACAAAATACACAAAAACATTTGAGCTATCTGCAGATCGTTACAAACGATCTACAACGAATCCAAATTAGTTCCAGATTGTTTAACTAAGATTTTCTAAGAATTCCAATTCAAACATTTATTCAGTAGTATCACAAGGATCACTTTGAAACGTTTTAAAGCTAGGTGAGTCTAGGTGCCAGTTCCACGCGACCAAGCCTAGAAGAATATAATTTGGGGCTAGACAGTGTTGTGTGAATTGTCCACAATATCTTTTTTTTAAGGAACAAACTAAGGCTTGGGTCTTACCGTTTTTTGTATGATCCTCTAACTAAACAAAAAATAAAGAAGCAGTGAAGTTCCAGTGTGGTGCCACTCCAACAGTCAGTGCAGTGTGGTGTCTCCAGTGTGGAGACATAGGCAATACAAAATCAGAAGTTTCAAAGACGCAATAAATTGCTCAAATAACCCAGTATCTAAAAGCTCATTACCAATCTACACATCGTCTTAATCTCTTCCTCATACATCAGACGAGTCTGGATCTAGAATTCTAGGACATGAGATGCAATACATTTGATTAGGTCACGACCTTTCAAAGCTTCTGACAGGTAGGCTGCAAATGAAAATGCTAGAATCTATTAAAAACATTTGACAGCTTGCAAGAAGTGTCAAAATGAAGAGAAATTACGCCTTTTGGGACGAACCTAAAATCCTTCCACCGCACTAGTTCCCCGGGACTTACAGATGCATGTACCATTCTGACTAAAATTTAAAACTTCTTGGGATGCACCTAAAATCTTTTCACAACAATGGTTCGCTAGAATTGGTGACAAGACTAGAAGAAGAATAAAAATTTAAAGTTGAAAAGGTTTTTCCAAGCTATAGTATGTGATTTCATATCTTCCAAAATTAAAATGCGGGAGGTTCCATCACATATTTTTTGTTGCAATCAAAATCTATAGTCGCATCTGTCAGTTTTGACATTATTTTGAGCTTTGATTGCAATGCTTTCATAATAAACATGAGATAGCGAATAAGTACTTCGCTTTGTAAAACTAGTATGGCAACTGATAAAAAAGTTATATCACTGTTAACCAAAGTGTGTGAATTCGTAATAAAATCTCTAAATCATGTGTAAATAGAACTAAAATTAGCCATGCATGAGCTAAGTGAACAAAGAGACTATTACCTATCATTATTTCTTGCATATATTTGTGACCTTTCTAACCTCCATTAAAACCACATCATTCATTCTACTTGAACTATTTTCAAATATTCTTTGTTACAACATGAGCACATAATATTTATTTCTAATTAACTGGCATCTCAGCTGAGAAGCTCAGTTGGTAGTCGCTCTGCTTTCTGCGCTGGAGGTCGTGGGTTCGATCCCCACTAAGAACAAATATTTGTGCGGTGAACACAGATGTTTGTTCTCTGTCTGATGTGTGTTAATAATCCAAGAATGTATTAAAAAAATGTATACGAGTATTATATCAGCTATTTCCTATATTACAAGCTCTGCCTAATTTGAGGCTAGATTAGTATTGTGTGGATTGTCCACATTATTTATTTATTTATCACCTGTCTGGAGAAGTCCACTGCTGGACAAAAGCTACCCCTATAGATTTCTTCATTCACCGACTTCCCCTGGCAATGCCGTCAGTCCATCTGGCGGGTGGGCATCCTTCGTTTCGTCTTCCAATTCGTAGTCTACTGTAGTTACAGTATTTTATTCAAATTTCTCATCATTTTTTACTTTCTTCCAGGCACTTACCGCGGTGAGGGCGCTGGCAGCGGCGCTGGTGGAAGCGGCTACGCTGGCAACGGTGGCTACTCAGGAGCTGCTGGTGGTGCCAGGCCGTTTGGAGGTGCCGGCAACTTTGGAGGTGCTAGCAACTTTGGAGCAGCAGGATCCCGTCAGTACATCGCCCCCAACGCAGGAGCCCGGCCTGGTGGCTCTGGAAACTTCAACGCCCAGTCTGGATACAAATACTAAGAACTGGATTATGACGATTGGGGGACTTTTTGTGTGAGACTTTTGAATGATGTTTTAAAATTCAATTATGTATGAGGCTGGCCTTATTTTTGATGGACGCAAGGCATTGACCTGTAAAGCAATGCTTTGTAAGAGATGATGGTTACCGCTTAACATCAAGTGGTCCAATCTTCTTGTTCCATCAGCAAGAAGTTAGAGATGCAATTATGAAGTATTGTTTCTTTTTAGAATCAATACCAATTTTTGATATCTAATTGCAAATAAAATTAGGTTTTATTCCATTATAATAGAATGATATCTTATTTTAGAATCTTTTAAAATCATTCAAAAGTTATAACTAAACCAAAATAATCATTAAACGCTTATTTATTTAATGGCATTATTCATATAAAACCATCCTGCAATCGTTATTATAGAATTACGACGATTTAAGCTGTGAACCGACAAATGTGATTTATATAAGTAATTCTTGTTATATTACTATATTGTTATACATAATATAACTTTTCTTTTCTTTCTGATTGTGATCTCAAACTTTGTATAAACTTGTATAATCTCTGTAAAATTGCTCTTTCTATTAGTTTTAAGTTAGATGCAGCATTACAAAAGATAGTACTGGATAGTTAGACATGAGATACGCTTAGTTTTAAGTTTGTAAATACGGCATGATGCAACAAATAAACTATGATTTGCAATAAATATTTCCTTTTACTTTGTGACCCACCCTAATAATTATATAAGTTTTAATAAAATGATAAGACCTTTGAGAGATCAATACTGATCCAAATCAGTACCAGACGGAAGCGTCCCTAAAACGCTGGCGGGATTGCTACGCAGAATAGCAATGCTAATGCACTGCGCCAGATACCCACCAGCCCTTGGGACACGCGTAGCTTCGATCAGTCGCCTAAAAAAATATATTTATATAACTAGTGGCGCCCGCGGCTTCGCTCGCCCGTTCCCGTAACACCCCGTTCCCGTTGCTTTTTCGGGATAAAAAGTATCCTATGTCCTTCTCCCGGCTCTAAGCTACCTCCTCACTAATTTTCTGCCAAATCGGTTCCGCCGTTCTTATATTATAGTGTCTTATATATAGAGTTATAAATAGTGTAACTAACACGACTTTCTTTTATAAATATAGATTTAAACAGAGCTTTACAAACTTACTATGCCTATGTTTTGAATAACTGTAATAACAGTATTCCTACCACAAATTCTGCCTGGCTCTGTTTCTGGCTCTGAGTCTGTGTGAACGTTGACTAAATAAATCCAAGCGTCATACACACTGTATGTATAATACAGAGCTTTTGGTTAGGCGTACTGGAAGGTCCTATTAATCTTGATACCTATTAATCTTAATTGTTATCTAGATATAATTCTAAGCATAAATTTTGAGCAAGTATAGTAAAATGTATGACGTTAAAATACATTCAAAATGATAAGAACTAAAATTTTAACTTATACAATAGAAGTTCAGTTATTTACTAAATTATCAAAATATTTAATTCAAAAAACAGAAAGGAAAGAAAAAAAATGCTATTTTAGAAAGACTATTTAAAAAATAGTGTTGGACGTCCAGAAGCAAGATGAGTGGCTATGGGTTTACGACATTATCAGTGTCGTGGGCCATAGATGAGGGTAGCCCAAGATCGTGGTATATGGCTAGGGCAAAGAGATGCCCTTGGTCGGCCTGCGGATGATGACTTACATACGAAATACACATGAATCAGTTGAGCCATCTGTAGACTGTTGCAAATGATCTAGAGATAGCTCATAATTATCATCAAGATCAGCACTGGTAGAAAGCGTTTCTCAGACGCTGGCTGCATTGCCACATCATCATCATCATCAACCTATCCACTGCTGGACATATCCAGCAGTGGACTGCAAAGCAGTGCACTCTAGCTACTCACCAGCTCTTGGGCTACGCAACGCTTTGACCAAGCATGTAGAACACAATTTTGAATATGAAAAACTCATCATATAATATAATGTTATACCTACTATACTGCAAATACCTAATAAATAAAATAAAAACCATCAAGTGAAGATGATGATATTGATGATTGAGATACTTCTAATTACGACGGACGTTAAAGTGCCTGTATTAATTAAAATTGAATTAAATGTTATTTTATTTCAGATAACTTGATCCATAGTTTTTAGTAGGTACAAATATTAAAAGTTGTGTTGGGTTGGCTGACAAAACAAATAATAATCAATAAATAAACGTTCTGATTAACGTTGTGAGTAATGAAGTCATAACGCATCACATAAGCTGTCATTACTCGCACACAGTGTTTAAAGAAAGGGCTATCCCATTGGCAGCAACACTGGTGCCCAGAATATCATTGGGACTTCCACGAAATCTGCTCATTAAGGACGCAATTTGTTTTCACCTGCCGGCGGCGAAATTACCTAATATCATTAATAAACCCATGTGTAAAGTCGAATCAATATCAAAAACTCAATGTTAATTAGTATCACAAGGATCACTTTGAAACGTCTTAGAGCTAGGTTTGTAGGTGTTAGTTCTACGCGACCAATACTAAAAGAAAAGATAACAAACTGCATGAGAGTGCCTTTTTCGTACACTTGGCACTATGTTTTGCGGTAATTCATTCAAATTCATTAATTATTGTCCTATAATGATCACAAAATTTAGCATTTATGAAACCATCTGTATCAAAAACTGATTACTTTACATTTAAGATTAAAGTCTTTTATAGTCTTAAACATTAGAAAAATATTATTAACCTAAAACATGAAAGAAATCGGTTTTAACTAATATAGATAGAACAACTAGAAAAGTTACTGTTTTCTATCATCATTTTGATCTATAGGTGCACAAAATACCTCGACCGAATCGCAACCTCACAATTCAGAAAATCTCAATCACTCTTATTAAACCCAAGTGCATTTTTTACACGTAATAAGAGCATCTTTGCCAATTACGTTATAGCTAGACGAGTTTGACCTCAGATTCTATACATAGGCATTCGACCATACATTTCTATGCCTTGGACTCATCATGCCTCTATACGGTTCAAAGTACTAGTTTTTGTCATTCTTCATTGAATTGCTGATCGGGTCCTTGTGGTCTCTTGGTTACGTCGTCATCATTCATGGGTTTTTTTGATGCTAAAACGTAATTATAGAACGTTTTTTTTTTAAATAGATCTGCAGACATAATGACCTTACTTATAAAAATATGTAAAATATAAACAGTGGTTAAACTATTGCCATCCCTTACCACTGGGTAATGACAAACAGTAACAGGGCTAACTTTAAAGTTGCTTAAGCAATGATTAAATTTAAATTGCGTTTATAAGTAGGGCTGTTAATTATCTACCAATAGGCATGAAGACAGTAATCAAGTATCGCCAAAATATTTATCTGATCTAATGAAAAAGGATTCAAAGATTTTGATATTATGTACCTAGGTATTTATTCTCTTATTAATGTCGAGATTAATAATTTATTTGTTAAAATAGATCTACAAAATACAACAATCCGCCATGATGGCTCAAACACCGGTCAGAGCAAATTACGTCACGTTTACGTAAACGTCATTCTGATTTAGTACAAAAGCACCAATGTTTACTGTTGATATACTTAACAGTGACGTAATAACAGACGCCATGACACCAGGGAGCATTTTGGCGTGAATTTGAAAATTTAAATTTAAATGTACTTTTATTGCACAAAAACCTTAATTTTCTACAGAAATATGATATATTTTAGACATAATAGATACTTCTACAGAAATATGATATATTTTAGACATAATAGATACTTCTGAATATGATAAAAGAGATTTTGAAAATTAGTCGTCAAGCCTATTGATCTTATGTGCCATATTGATACGGCTTTCAAAATTGGTATTGAGAGGCAATTTGAATTATTTTGAAAAAAGAACCTCAAATCCAAACATCCAGCCCAACTCAAGATAGTGGTCGCTCAAGTTATACAATACAGCTGTGGTTTGATGTCCGATGAATCACATTATAAATCTTGTGATCGAGGTGAGTTCCAAGCATGTCTCAATTACAAGATTTTTAACAACAATAATTTAATTTTCACAAACAAATGATTCCTATTAAAAAAATTAATGAGTTCAAACACTGAAACTTCTAACAGTTTTTTGTTTTTTTGATTTATTATAAAAAGTTCTGTCACTAAGCGGCTATACCTTTTTCCTTAATTCTGTCTTCCTTAGGTCTGCGGGCTGCATAATTGCGGCCCAAAAGTTTTACAGTAGCACAGAATAAAATAATAGTCACCTATTTTTTCTCGCATGACAAAGTAGGTTTATGCGTGTATTTTCGATGTCCCCCTTGTTATCTCCTGGTGTCCTCAATTATACTTTATTGATAATTATCAGATGAGTAGATTAGAACAGTATCTTGCTGTGTTACCGAAATAAAAAAGATGCATTTTGAAATAAAACAATCCTTGAATTGTAATTTATTTATTTTGGCTACACAGCGACATCTATTGGTATATGGACGAACCATGTATTGATGAACAAAAATATTGAACCACTGACAATTAGTTCAGAATGAAACTAAGAGATGGCGCCTTTATCAAACACTAATACTTTATTGACTCATCAACGTGCCTCGTAATTTAGATAGGTATTCTTTTATTTTCACGGCTGTTGGGTTGCTCATAATAAGGCCAGAAAATTAAACAATAAAACAGTTATTTCATTTTTATTTAAATCACAAAAGTTATCATGTCAACCGACCTCATTGCACATGCACAAATTATTGACTACAACCTCATTTTAAAAACCTTTTTACTTCATAATACCAACCAATGCAATAAACTAAAGATATAACTCTCTCCATATGGAAAATCTTGTAAAACAAAGACAGAAATGTACCTATCTTTGCAAATCATCACACATTCTCGACTATGTTTAACAGTTATGTTAGATTACTAGGTATGAGATAAGTAGAGCTGGGAAAAATACGCGTCTTAGTTTTTTGAAATTAAAGTCTTGTTCTTGAAGCACGAGGCATAAATAGGTATAAAAAAAAACAAATAGCTCGTACTGAATTATAAGGAATGTAGTTTTTTTTTCAATACTGTTTTAGATATTTAAAAGTTTACAAAAAAACTGAATACTTAAAAAAACTAGAACCAGATAAATCCAACAACTCCCTTATTACATCCATACATTACATACATCCAATTCAATTAAGAATCTTGCATAATAACTAGGCGAGTTACTTATAATTTCGAGTTCGTCGATTTTCAAAATCAATTCGAGGGCTAATTTTTCAATCAACAAAACTTTGGCCTTTTTTTTCGCTATCTTACAAAATACATGAAACTTCTTCTAATTTTCACCCAAATTCAAGCTCACCGTAACACTGTTACATCCCTATAGATCATCGTAGCCCAGCCTCTGATGCACGTTCACAATACGCTCTTATGGCAAGTACCTGTCCATATTACGAGCTCGTCCGATGTGCCTAAGGGCACTTGTACACGCTAAGAAAAAACGTCGGGTCTACCCAAGAATTCGTGTCGTAACTAGAAAATAACTGTGTACACTGCTCGCAGCGGTGCACGAAAAAAATCTTATCTGCGCAAGACACGACGCGGCGAACGTTGTTGCGTTTTTGTGTGTGGAAAAGACAAAATTCTTGTCGTCTACACGAAGAATTTGTCTTGTCTGCCGCAGGAACGGCAAATTTTCTTAGCGTGTACAAGCGCCCTAATGAAGAGCATGCGAAAATCTGGCCTTATTACGTGATGTGTCAATGTCACTGCGAATCGCCATAATCTGCGTGGGATGGAACTGGATGAAATTATTCGAACCAAGTGCAAAATCTGGGTCAAATAGGTATAATAATTTGATATTTATAGTTTTTGATACATACTTACCCAGTTTCTAAAATGTGTTTGGCTAGTTTAACTTTCTGAAAGGAAAACTTGTTTGGGTCAATCACAATATAAGATTGGGAGTTGGTAAGATTATGTAGTGTAAGTTTAGAATTCGATTGGAAGTTTAGATTTAATGAATTAAATTAATTTAATAATCAGAAATGTTGAAATTTGTGAGAAACTGAAAAATAATTAATTTTTGCTTTATTTTACGCTTTAAATTTTAGCATTTATTATTTCGTTCCAAGTTAAAATACCTAACATTAAATCATAATTATGTTTTATTCATTAACTTCTCCAACCAACCATTACCATCAAAAACCAAAATCCAAACTACCATCACATTAAAAATCCCACCCTTATATACCCCAACAAAGCCTCGGCATCCGCTTCAACTCCGTAAAAGCCTTCAGCAGTTCACGACATGCCATAGTATCAATAAAAAATCCTAATTGATTCCATGAGATCAGTATTAATTAATAATTACAACATCACGATTATTGATCGGTAGACCGGAAGATATAGATGCACGCTGTTGCCAGGCCAGGGGTTCAAAACTGGTAGGGCAACCAATCATCACCTCATCATCATCACAAGCCATTTGCATCCACTGCCTCTTTTTTACTGCGCCACTCTTTCCGGTCCCTCGCGAGTCTCATCCACCCATTCCCAGCAATGGCAACAATGTCTAACTAACTGACCTTTGCAACCTTTATCATAGAAATGTTTAACCATCATTTGATAAAAAAACAATTAGACAGCAATAATTTTGCCACACACACTTTTTAGGGTTCCGTAGCCAAATGGCAAAAACGGAACCCTTATAGATTCGTCATGTCTGTCTGTCTGTCTGTCCGTATGTCACAGCCACTTTTCTCCGAAACTGTAAGAGCTACACTAATGACACTTGGTAAGTAGATGTATTCTGTGAACCGCATTAAGATTTTTACACAAAAGTAGAAAAAAACAAAAGGATCCTATACTTAGAGCTGAAATTCAAAAAACTTCTAATAGTTGTAATCTTAGTTAGATAGTTAAAATCTTATAGTTTCGGAGAACTGAGGCTGAGGCTGTGACATACGGACGGACGGACAGACAGACAGACAGACTGGCAGACAGACATACATGACGATTCTGTAAGGGTTCCGTTTTTGCCATTTGGCTACGGAACCCTAAAAAGGTCTACGACTTCTCTTAGCATGACCCTCAGAGATTCTCACTGCCTAAGATCATAGTGCTGTCTAAATAAATCCTACACTGAGAAAAATGGATTTCTGGCCTAAGATGAATTCCACCTTTGACGGCTGAATTGTAATGACGCGAGGCGATTCTAAAACGCTTACGGTTAATTTGACTTTACTATTCGTTTGCGATAAACTGGTACGTCTCTTATGATAAACACGAACCGTCTCAAATGACTTACCGTAAGGTAGTCTTGGAATCCAACTTAACACTGTTAATACAGCAGTAATGGACTATTGAAAACGCTTTAAATTTACGACGTTGAATATGTGTTGAATATCACCTTAATTAAGGCAAAATTTAACTTAAATTAAGGCGATATATGCTTTAATAAAAACTAAACAAACTTAAACCTAAGTCATAAACAAACTTTCGAAAGCGGCATAAATAATCTTAAGCATGACAATATTCACCTTGCAATAAGGCAGAATATACTTTAGTCACAAAAATTTGAACGTAAACTTAAAGTCTTTCAGCGACGTATGAATTCGGCAACTTAAAGGTATAATGTGGCCACATTTGCCCTTTTATAGGGCCAAATATGCTCAGGTTTTGACGAATCAAATGGTAACATTAGGTTTTATAACGGCATACATATACGGCACATATAAACGTAAATATGGCAATATTCACCTTTTCATAAGGCAATACATGCTCAAGATATCGACTGGTTAAACAGTTACATTACGTCATATAACGACTTACATACTTGGTCAATATAACCGTAAATTTGGTGATATCATCAGGCGAAATACGATCAAGTTACGACTAATCAAACGGTGAATAACATCATAAAACGATTTACTTATTCGGTTAATTAAACCGTAGATAAGACAACAATCACCTTATGCTAGGGCGGATGATACTTTAATTACTATTTAATCAAACGTTTAAAAAGTCTTATAACGCCATACATATTTGTCCAATTTAACCGTAAATTTGGCAATATTTACCGTATCTTAAGGCGAAATACGATCGAGTTAAGATTAACCAAACGGTGAAATAACTGCATTTAACGACTTTCATATTCAGTAAATGAAACCGTAGATATAGCAATATTCACCTTAAGATAGGGTGGATGTTACTTGAGATATTATATAGTCAAACTTTAAAAAAGCCTAATAACGGCATACATATTTGGCTAATATAACCGTAAATTTAGCAATATTTGTCTATGTTAAAGGCTCAATAATGCTCAAGTTACGACTGATCAAATGGTGAAATAACATCATCTGGCGACTTACATATTCTGTGAATAAAGCCGTAGATATGGCAATGTTCAACGTATAATAATTTCGTAACTATTTATACAAACGTTTAAAACCTACATAAGTACGATCCTAGGTAATAGATAGATAGGCAGATTTGTACATTACCTACCTAAATACTTAAGTAGGTACTCTACCCACTTAAGTGTTTCATTGTGTTTTATTAGGAAGGTTCCTATTGAATCATAGCGCTGTTTAATAAACCATACCCATTAATAGCTGTTCCATTGAAAAAAGTTTGCTACGCTCTATGACTCCTTGTTGCTATTCAAAGGCAGAACCCTCGCTTCTACATACTCCTGTAGGAAGGTATCTACTTAGATCAAGCGAAGAACCTAAACCAGTGTCTACAAAAATTTGATACCTATTTAGGTAATATAGGTCTCAGCTACCTGTTTCTCATATTACCAAGCTTTGCTTAGTTTAGGGCTAGATTGTGTTGTGTGGAATGTCCGCAAATATTTGTATTTAATTTGGTGGAAGAAAAGTATATTTTACTCAGTTTTGTTATTTTAACGACTTTCAGTCATTTGGTGGGTTAAGTTTTAAAAAGCTCTCTAGTTACTGAGAGATACACCTTTGTAAGGCACATAACGTAGGTACAACGAAAATCTCAATAATGCTGCCAGCTACTAAGGCAAATAACCTTGGTTCGTATGACTGTATGAGAGAGAGTATATAAACTTGAAAACCCAACGTCAAAACTGCCGAACCGATTATGATGAAATTTCTATGGCACTAATCTGAAAGTAAAGTTAAGATATCATTTTTCAAATTAGTTTACGAGTTATGTGGTAACAAACATAAAAAAAATCAAATATCCGTGAAAACACCCATTTAGAATCATTCCCTGAGTTTACTCGCTTTTTGGTTGGAACCCTGACGAACGAGATTCAATACCTACTTTTGCTCTGTGCTGTGTGCTAACTACATGAACTATGCTTGGAGCATAGGCCAATTGACACATATATGACACAGGCAGTTAGTAATGCAGTACAGTTTTGGCTTTAAGATTACGTATAGCATATTTTTGATTGGCCTCTCAGCTCAGTTGGTAGGATCTCTGCCTTCTGCGCCGTAGGTCGTGGGTTCGATCCCCACCGAGAACAAATATTTGTGGTGAACACAGTTGTTTTTTCTCTGTTGGGGCGTTATATTGTATTCTAAGATGTATTTACAAAAAAAATGTATGTAAGTATTATATCAGCTATCCGGTTGCCATAGTACAAGCTCTGCTTAGTTTGGGACTAGATGGTGTTGAGTAGATTGTCTTGAATATTTATTTAATATTATTTTGTTATTTTTAACACACACCACTAGCATAATCTGCAGTAGTCGAGTTGGCAGCACTGCCCACGAGGCCACGAGCACGCAGGTATCAACTTGTTTCATTCGTCAGTTTGGTTTGAGTTTGGATGGAGTGTTTGGTTTCGTTCTGAGTCATTCAAAGTTTAATTTAGCGTTTAATTTAATTTCCCTCATTTTCTGAACGCTGCTGGCTGTGTCAGTGTATGGAGGCACAGACAAACAGATGTATCGAGGTCCAAGACAGACCTATCAGCAGCCAACCAGACAAACATTTTCGTGCTTCGAACGCGGCAGACCAGAATCCCATACATTTATTAACAAAATGGGGCACACACCTGATTGATACGTCATTTCGAGGTAAGTAGAGTACCTGTATCAAACTCAGTTATTCCCTGATGTTTTTGAACCTAATCATGTTTTGTATTTGATAAGTTTAGATACCTACCTACTCCTTAGATTCTGGTTGTGTTGGAAACACGATCGAAAAATGATTTATAAAACTTAGTGTTTTCAGTTCTGAACTTTTGCATTTAATTTTGTATATTGGTACAAAGAAGTTTTTAAAGTTAGGAAAATTAATTGTTTATTTTTTTCAGATAAGGTGTACTTAACATAATACGCAAAGAGGACAGGCTACTTAACAGGCTGTTAATGGCTTCCTGGATTCCAAACAACTAATAATTGGCCTATTTGTTAATGGACTCAGGGCTAAAAGTAAAACCAAACACCAAACTTCAATGGAGTGATTTCAATCATGGGCAAGCAGTATTGGAGAACTTTTTAAAAAGAACTAGACAGTCATCTATGCAGCGTACTGCATATATACCTATAACTGTAAGTACTTGTCATTTGCTATCAGTGATTCAAACGATTTCTCTGACTTAGAACCTGCAATGTCAGGCCGACCTGTCCTGTGGTCGTAGTTTGGTTAGATAAACATAATACCTACATGTACTAATTACCATCATAGAATGCTCTACTTTGTTTGCGATAACTATTTCCTACAAAATACATTATTTTATTTCAGTTGAAAGTGATCCGGTTGAGAAGGCTTCACTTGCAATAACGGTTGCCGAGGAAGGAGCGATGCCATGAGAGCAGGCAATAACAGCAAATGCGCGCCTACAAAAGCTTTACAATGAAAAGGGCATTCTCCAAGACGATTTATCTTGTTTTAAGTATTTAAATAATTAGTCTAAATTGATTTTCAAATACAGATTTATATCTATAAATTTTTATTGAATGGTTTTATTGCAATACCACTATTATTTCTAGTAGATGCAAAAGCTATTGGCTTATTTATTAGGCTAGGTTGAGGTTAAACTGTTGGGTTGAGAAAATACTAGTCTATGTAGTACATATTTTGGTAACCTGTAATCAGTTGTTATTGAGGTGCTTTATAAATTTTTGTTCTATTAATTTCAGAAGCTTACAAAGACTGGGAGAACAGCTTTCTGAGAGCAGCAGGCTACGCTGTTCACTGAAGGCATGTTTGGCTGATCTACTATCATGAAGTTCATGTGAAGGATAAGGTTACCTAGGAGTGATTTTTGAGCGGCCCAATGCCCTAAATATGAACTAAATGATAGTAAAGCAAGTCAATCATGCCCTTGGGGAACAGCGTTACCAGCCGTTAAAAGGCTTTTTTTCCGGTCTTCATAAAACGTTTCTGCTCGTACAGAAAGCAAAAATTACCGTACGACACGGCTTGCTTAATCGTATGAAACATTCTAAAACAACTTCTAGAAGGCAAATACGACTAAGTAAACGTTGGAAACGCTTAATGGTTAGGTTAAACCCATAGTAAGTAAAGACGTAAAACACCTTACTAGAAATGAATTACGACTTAAAAAAACATCAATATCGGTTAATGAACAGGTTAAACTACAGTAAGATAAGACGTACGACGTCTTACTAGAAGTCGATTATAACTAAGTAAACAGCTTAAACTACAGTAAGGTAAGACGTACGACGCCTTACAAAAAGTCGATTACTACTTAGTAAACGTTGAAAACACTTAATGAACAGATTAAACTACAGTAAGGTAAGACGTACAAAGCCTTGCTAGAAGTCGATTACGACTTAATAAACGTTGACAACGCTTAGTGGACAGGTTAAACCCACAGTCAGTAAAGACTTAAAACGCCTTACTAGAAGCGAATTACGATTTAAGAAACATTCAAAACACTTTGTGAACAAATTAAACAGCAGTAAGAAAAGGCGTAAAACGCCTTACCAGAGGTTAATTGGGGCACAATGATACGTCGGATATTACTCTAAAAAAATTTTAAGTGTGTGACCCGAGCACCTTCTTTACCGTTTATATCGCCTTACCAGAAGTTGAATCCTATCGTCAGTTCGTCGATCCTATCTGACTTACCACGTTAATAGCTTTTTATTTAAGGCTAATCTGTAAAAAAATACGTCTAAAACACACATTAGAGAGTATTATTGCTGCTTATTTGTTGCGCCTCACGCTTAAGGCGTAAAACGCCTCCAACCTAGGAGGCGTTTTTCGTTCAAGCACGGTCGGTCGTTTTTTCGCCTTCATTACGAATAAATCCACCTTCGTTACGAAACTTTCAGCTTTACATTTTTCTCAGTGTACGTCGAAACGTCACACACTCAGTTTAATACACTGGTGAGCACTCACACAGACTCAAAACCAGAGACAGAGCCAGACAGAGCTTGTGGAATGCCTAAAGATAGTGATAGCCAGTGCCAGTATTTAATTTAGAACTTCAAATATCTTTTTGAAAACGGGCGAAGTGTTTGACATAGGGATCCTTCAAATGACGGGCCTATCTATGTACATATTTCTAAAAAGCTGGCAGCGCATCAGCACCACCTCTGGTGTTGCAGGTGTCTTCCGGAAAATGCAACTAAGCTTCCAATTCGGAAGTTTAAAGCCTATATTAAGAGTAATTTGATAAAGAAAGCGTACTATACTCTAGATAGCTATATGAATGATAAAACTGCGTGGCCCGATGTCCCGGTCACTCTACCCATAGGAAGCTAGCATGTCAATTTGCAATGTCTGTACCTACTATTTAGTATTGTAACACCACAGCGCGCGGCTACAAGCGCGTTGACTCACACACGCCCCGCGCCTGTGACCGGCTCACGCACACAGCGATACGAGGCTCGCCGCTCGCCTATATAAGGCCGACCGCGGCCGTAGCAATTCAGTCGCAGTCTGAGCTTGCGCCTGCGCCCATCGTATCCAGTACTGGAAAGGTGGTCCGCTCTCTCAGACGCCCCCCCCGTCGCTAACCCCTCTGTGGTATCCTCACGTCCGTTTCGTCTCGCGCACTGCGTAACGAACGTATCGACAGGAACTTCAGTTGCACAGTATCCCCGCATCTACCTATCGGTTACAAATTGGCGCCCAACTTTAAGGCCTGGACTTCACCCCAACAACAAGGAGGAATGAAACAGAAAGCCGAGTAATGAAGAAGTGACAAAAAGAAGAGGAGGCTGCTATCTGGTGGAAAGGAGTTAAAGATCACGTATCCACCTGGGCAGATTTTAAAGAAATAGTGCTGGAGTCAACCTTGCCCCAAGCTAGTGCCGCTGGAGGTCTACAAGCACCTGGAAGTTTGAAGTTTGGAGAACCAGCACTACCTGAGACCACGGCCGGAACAAGTCTGAGCCTGCGCCTGTGCCCATCGTATCCAGTATTGGAAAGGTGGTCCGCTCTCTCAGACGCCCCCCCCCCGTCTCTCACCCCTCTGTTGTATCCTCACGACCGTTTCGTCTCGCGCACTGCGTAACGAACGTATCGACGGGAACTTCAGTTGCACAGTATCCCCGCAACTATCTATTTACAAACTGGCACTCAACGTTAAGGCCCGGAAATAGGCTGTTTCACCCCAACGACAAGATCGATGAGAGGAAAGCCTAGATAATAAAACACTGACGCAAGCAACTATGCACTCGGAGCTGTTTTAGTGCAGGGGGAGAGAGAAAATGAGCATCCTGTGGAGTACGCCAGGAGACTCATTACCCCTGCACAACGGAATTTGGTATGTACCATGCGTCTGCCTTGAGCCCTTTCCAAGGCAGCACAATCCAGTTTCCTCCACCCGTTCGTCCACTGAAGAGACGTGGACGTCCGGCCAAGCCGAAGCCTGTTCCTGCGGTGACTTCACTGCCCACTCGTGGACGTGGTCGACCTTGGAGGAACACCGCCCGGAGCAACCAACCTGTCTGTCTGCTCGTCGGGGCGACTTCGCATCCAGAGGGGGAGACTGTAACACCACAGCGCGCGGCTACAAGCGCGTTGACTCACACACGCCCCGCGCCTGTGACCGGCTCACGCACACAGCGATACGAGGCTCGCCGCTCGCCTATATAAGGCCGACCGCGGCCGTAGCAATTCAGTGCAGTCTGAGTCTGCGCCTGCGCTCCACCGTATCCAGTACTGGAAAGGTGGCCCGCTCTCTCAGATGCTCCCCTCGCCCCTCACCCCTCTGACGCATCCTTACGACCGTTTCGTCTCGCGCACTGCGTAACGAACGTATCGACAGGAACGTCATTTGCACTGTGTTCATGCACCTACCTCGCGGCAATATTATTGTAAACTACCTACCTAGTGTAACTATTGATATCTACCTAGCTAGTGTATGTGGTGTATGAATAAAACTAAGTTTTTGTAACTGGTGGTTTTCGTGAAGATCTAGACTATCTAGTTACAGTATCTTATTTTTATATCTGTGTAGATACTTTATTATAACTTTGAAGCGTAGCGTGTGCTGTCTTTGAAACTTTTGCTTTTGTATAATTACATTGCATACGTCTGACTAAGTGAAGTGGCACCACACTGGAACTTCACTGCTATTATTTTAGACTATTTTTGATTTGTAAAAGGATCATATAAAAAAACGGTAGGAACCGAGACGTAGTTTGTTGCCTGTTCTTCTACGCTTGGTCGCGTGAAACTGGCACCTAGACTCACCTAGCTTTAAGACGTTTCAAAGTGATTCTTGTATCGTATTGAATAAACGCTTATTGAATCTTGAATCTTGTCTATGGGCGACGGTAACTGCTCTCCATCAAGTGGCCCGTTTGCTCGTCTGCCACCTGTGGCATAAAAAAAGTACACACCGACCATTCAACTAATCATATTATTTTTCCTCGTAGTTACAAGCTAAAATTACTTTGATAGCATACTAGACGCAAAGAACTAAATCAGTAGGTATATTAAGTCAGGTATAAGATACTTTAAGTCTATTTATAAATTTAAAAATCTAAATGTTGCGTCTTTTTCGGGTTTTAATTGATAAATTGATTGATGTTTAGACTGGTCCATTAAAAGTATCGATCACGTTTCTATTGTATATCCTTCTGCTTTTTTGAAGTCGGCTAATAATTCTAAACAAAAACTATTGGCCAACCGTTCAATGTGAATGATCCAGTAGGCCTACCACAAGCTCTGTCTGGCTCTGTCTCTGGCTCTGGTTTGGGTCTGAGTGAGTGTTGACTAAATAATTCCTCTGTCGAAACGTCACACACAATACACTGGTGTGCACTCACACAGACTCAAAACCAGAGCCAGTGACAGAGCCAGACAGAGCTTGTGGTAGGCCTACTGATCAATGCAATAATTAATTCATAATCTATCACGATCTAGACAATACTGTTAATTTCGATCATCGATACTATACTTACCTAAATTTGTTTTGTACACTAGTTTTAGTTCACGACTTCTCACGCTTCACTCGCTATAATTTTTATCGAAATTGTCGAATTCGGAGCTATACACATAAATAATCAAACAAATATATATTGTAAATTGTATTTGTAATTGTTGTAGCCAATCCACGCAACACTATTTAGCCCCGAATTAAGCAGAGGGGACCCATTGCCTACGGCACAGAAGACAGAAGACAAAGGCTCCAGTTGGCAGTAACCAGCTGAAGTTTCATTCGTCTTTACCATCTCCCTGAAAAAGTCCAGTGCTGGTCAATCTGGACATACCTCATTATCATCATCAGCCTGAAGAAGTCCACTGCTGGACATAGGCCTACCCTACACATTTCCAGGAAGAACGATTCTGAGCCCTTTCCATCCACTGACGTACACAATCTAGTCTAAGTCTATCTATCTATCTATCTATCTATCTATCTATCTTCGTGATAGAATCAAAAATATGGATATCCGTAGAAGAACCAAGGTCACCGACATAGCTCGTAGAGTTAGTAAGTTGAAGTGGAAATGGGCAGGTCATTTAGCTCGAAGAACTGACAACCGCTGGGGAATAAAGGTTCTCAAATGGCGACCACGAACCAGCTGGCTTACCATGAGCTTCATATGGCTATGGTTATGGCTGTCAAAATTGTGTCAACAGTGTCAACACATTCAAACCCAAGAAGAAAATGAATGTGTGGGTCAGCCTATCTATACACAATTTGACAGCCATAGCCATAACCATATGGAGCTCGTGGTAGCCCTCCAGAAGACGAAAAGTAGGGCACCCACCCGATCCTGGTTGACAGGATCGGGCAGGACTTATCTCTGTCCAGCGTAGTTGAGGCTATGCTGGCAGATAGGACGGCGTGGATGGCTGTGGCTTCTTTCTGTGAGACGGTTTTAGTCCGGAAAGAGGCTGCTGAGCGAGATCGGGAGAGAGCCGATCCCGCTCGGAGAAGGCGGCGGAGGCGAGGTGCTGGCAACAGCCGCCTCGCACGCCCTGCCCTGTGAGGGGCTGAGTGGTACTCCCTGCCAAACAGGGAGACTTTCGGGTCCGTGGGTGGTCGGAGTTAAGGGCCCGGCTGCCCAACAGCGGACTCCGGGAGGGCGGCTGGCACATTGTAGTATGTGCCGCCGTAGCACCGCTGGTGCTGGGATCGTGACTGTGGGTGTCATTCTCCCGGGACGTGCTTCAAAGGGCAATATGCGATAAAGACTCCAGCGAAAGCCGTTTAGGGGACCTGGAGTCTTTGTTAAGCATCGAGGCCGGCCACCGGGGTGGTTTTAGTGAGTCGACGAGTTCGTCAACCTCACACTACCTTGCCGCATCCCTTAAATGCGGTAAGGTGTTTGATAGCAGATTTCCCCCCGATAACAAAAAAAAAAAAAAAAAAAAGGGCGCCCACCCACCAGATGGACTGACGACATTGTTAAGATCGCAGGACATTCCTACGTCTTCCTAGTTTTCTATGATAAACGCTTTTATAATGATGTGGTCCAACAGATAGAAGTTAGTCCTATACGATTTACCTTTGAGTTTACTTTCCTGTTCCCTTTTATTCCCCGGCAGCAGGGCTACCACGAGCTCCATATGGTTATGGCTATGGCTGTCAAATTGTGTATAGATACGCTGACCCACACATTCTATTTTCTATTCGTATTCATTTTCTTCTTGGGTTTGAATGTGTTGACACTGTTGACACAATTTTGACAGCCATAACCATAACCATTATGAAGCTTATGGTAGGCCAGCAGTTATCAACTGCTCTGTCATTTTGGCAGAACAGAATGTAAAATTATGGACATGATAAATTAATCTTCTTTGACATCTATGGTATGTGAACGGGAGTTGCAATGAGGGCACTGGACGGAGTGGAGTTGGAAAATAACCTAAAAAACAATATTCTCTAGAAATATTTTTGAAATTACACTTCCCGACCCACATTGTGTGTCAGTGACCTTGGTTTTTTGACGGATCCTCTCATTCTATTTTCTACCACGTAGAGAAACGTCATAGCACGATTTTTAGCTTATGGTCAATAATTTGACAGCTTGTGTATGGTGCCAATTATTAATAGCACTGCCAATTAGAAGCCTTAGTACTCAATGACCAGCAAGGCCGTAGCTAAAAAAATTATGTTCGGCTAATTACTTGCATATCAAAGCTTAGGAGGGTCGGAACTGTGTTGTATTCTGTGGTGGTGACGTCATCTGATGGGCAGGATTAGGATCATGTTTGGGTATATAATGGGTCAAAATGTTTGGAGGAGCACAGTGCAACTTCAGCTTTACATTAAGTAGCTTCAATTTGGGAGTTCACCACTTATCAACCATGAAACTGGTAATTTGATTTTCACTATTTTGTTGGCAATTTAAAGTTTTACAAATTGTAAAAAACACAAATTTTCTAATTTACATCATTCTTTACAAACAGATTTTCCAACACTTACAAGAATTGATCAAAATGTAAAAAAAAATTGCTCTACTAAGCTATTCTTCCACCTACAAATATATTTAACCACCAGATAAAAATATGCATATCCAACTCCTTTTTAGGCTTGTCAAAAATAATGACTGAATTTTTTTATTCCACAAAAGCGTTATTCGGTAAATGGAAAAATCACTACCCTAAGGAATCCTAGGGTAGTAGGGTACCCTAAAAGGTGCAGTGTCAAAAGTCTGACAGGAAAGCCTGATAGTCTGACAGGCATAACATTAGTCACAGCTGGTAAAATGACAAAGTTTAACAACAGTTCTTGTCCACAGTTGATCGTAGCCGCCCTTGTGTCAGTGGCCACCGCTGGCCGCCTAGAGCATCTTGAGCGAGGATACCTCCCGCCCAACCACAGCCAAGGTGGCTTTGGATCCCAGGGTAATATCCAAGGGTTCATAGATTTAAAAATGTTAAAATTCATGGTCTTCCTTTTATATCTGACACTATGTCATTTAGCAAAAAATAATGCCCCTTGTAGCTTTATCATACCGCTACAAGGGGGATTATTTTTCTCGTGGAACGGGTTCGATTCCCGGTTAAACCTGTAATTATTTAAATATCTATGAAAGCAGTTTAAATTGTTTTTAAATTCTAATAATGTCTTTTTAATTAAAATGTTCCATCTGGAATATATAAGGTACTATCCCTCCATGTGGCATATTCGTGGGACGCCCTGTACTCAGCTCAACAACAACCATATTTTCAGGTCAAAGCTTCGGTTCCCATGGATCCCATGGCTCGGGGTCTTTCGGGTCAGGGTTTGAATCCAACGTGATTGACTCCGGCAGCGCTGGATCCAGGTCCCAAGGCTTGGGGTCCTCAGCTTACCAAGGAGCTACTTCCAACCAATACCTGCCTCCCAACCACGGACCTTCAGGATCTAACGGACCGTTCAGTGGATCTCAGTCTGGTTTGTTTTTTACTGTTTTTTTCCGCTTTCTCACCTGCTGTTAAGTGATGATGCGGTCGACGGTATAGCACACTTCACTTACCTAGAAGATACCTATTCACTCTTGTATTGAAAACGTCAAAGTTGTAGGTGCTTGAAAAGACAGACGCCGGCAAAGAATTCCATTTCTTGGCTGATGAAATGAATTTGATCTATATTTTTTTTTCTAGTTTAGACAGTATTTAAATGATGAATGCTTCATTTTTCCCACTTTCATAAAAAGTACTGACTGTCATCAAGGTGATTACTACAAAAAAAAAATTGTCTTCAGTAGGTCAATTTTCATTTTAATACCATGTCAGGTAGATTTACATAAGTGAATATAAAAGTATAGCCTCAAGAAAAAGGTTCTCCTCGCTACATTTTCAAGTTTTATTTGATTTGCAGGCTTCCAGCGCTCTCAATCGCCCTTCGGTGGTTCCCAATCTCCCAACCAGTATGGATCTGCTTCCAACGGCTTGGGTAGAAGCCAGTACCACTCCCAAAACACTCCCAACCAGTACGGATCTGCTTCCAACGGCAGGAACCAATACCAGCAGCAATACTCTGGTAACCAGTTCCCTGCCACCCAGCAGCAATACTCTGGTAACCAGTTCCCGGCCACCAGCCGCCAATACCTGGCCCCTGAACGTTCCTCCTTCCAGAACAGCCCCCAGCAAGCCTTTGATGAGGAAACTGGATACCATTACTAGGATCATAGATCAAATGTAGCTCCAAGTTGTGTTCAAATTGTATATGCATGTAATATAATATTGTATCAAGTTTGTTGTTTTATATTATTCGCCACTAATTTCCCGATCCTGACCTTAGTCTAGAAATCTACTGTCTCTACTGTCTACTGTATTCTACCATTACATTTTTGTGCAAATAATATTCTATTTTTATTTTAACTGTAAACCTGTAGGCCTACCACAAGCTCTATCTGGCTCAGTCCCTGGCTCTGGTTTTGAGTCTGTGTGATAAAATACTACGTCGAAAATTCACACACACAGTTTAATACACTGGTGAGCACTCACACTGACTCAAACCAGAGCGAGAGACAGAGCCAGACAAAGTTTGTGGTAGAACTTCGTTTTCTTAACCAGGCACAACGTCTTGATTTAGCAACAGGTTATTTTAAGTTAGTGCCATTTCGAGATGGCAAATTAAAAAAAAAAAAGTCTTGATTACAAATTAAAGTTATCATGTAATTTTGTACAACAAAAACCATGATATCACGAGTTTAGGGTCTCGCCTGAAGTAGTGCACTGCTGGACATAGGCTTTACCTTCACATTTCTAGGAAGCCCTTTCCATCCACCGACTTTCTGCAATCTTAACAATGGCGTCGGTCCATCTAATGGGGCTCCTTACGTTTCGTCTTCTGGTTTGTGGTCGCCTACCAGGAAACTGGCTAACATGAAACAAGCTTTGTTTGTTAGATTTTTCGAGTTATTCTACAGCCAACAAATATTTCAAAGCAAAAAATAACACAAACATATCCCAAAATGCTATAGGAACAAACTAAGAAAAATATACGATTAACGTACAGCAGATGATAATGAACGATCTTATGGCCTTTTTTACGGATGACTAATAATCAAACAATCAAATATATGACAGATGTAATACCAATTGCTTGCAAAATAACATCCATCATCCATGAAACGGCCCTTAGTAAAGTGGCAATCAGTGAAACGCTGTCAAATATCGCTGTGATATTTGACAGCGTTTTATTGATCGCCACCGCAGGAGGCTTAGATGAGTGCAAACTGCAAGTCATGAATGGCGTTAACTTTGATTGACGGCTACTCGAGCTGGGTTTGTTGAAAGTACTTTTACTGATCTAATAGTCTTGCGTAGCCTTGACCTCTGGTCGTGACTTTGAAGAGCTACATTACTTTCGTTTTCTTAAATTGCTACACTTACATATCATGCTCGAACTAATTGAAATGAGAAATATGAGTCCATCTTTTAGTTTACTTACTTTACTTTCAGTTTCAGCGTGGCAATGACGCCAGCGTCTTGAAGACGCTTCCGTCTGGTACTGATTTGGATCAGTTGAGCTATCTCTAGATCGTTTGTCTGCAGATAGCTCAACTGTTTCTTGTGTATTTTGTACATTTTGTAATGTTTAATTGTTAGTTTCTATGTGTAAATAAAAGTTTACATAAATAAATATTTAGATTCAATTTATCTCAAGGGATTATCATAATAAAACTACTTAGGCCCAGTTCCATCGATGACTAATCGACTAATCAAATATTTGACAGTTTATTATTTCAAATTTAAAGGAATCATTTGGGTTAAATAACAGTCATCATCATTTTTTTGTCCTTGGCCCACTTCAGGGTCGGCACATAAGGTTTTTGTTCTCCACTCTCCTCTATTAGCCGTCATTCAAGCAGTCACTCCTGTCTTACCCATGTCATCCTTCACACAAGCCATCCATCTTTTCTTTGGCCTACCTCTACTTCTATACCCATACACATTCTACTATAGCATGGGGTTCTTCAAAAAGGGCGTTTTAAAAGTTTTAAAGCAGGGATACCCAAAGTGGTCGATATCGACCCCTTGGGGTCGATATTGGTTTCCTAGGGGTCGACACAAACGACAACTGATTTTGGGGGTCGACGAGGTCTAAAAATCGACCCCTATAAAATTAACACAAGTTCTTATTTCAAACTTTCAAGTTATGAAGGTAGGTACTGTATTGTTTATGTTGTGTTACGTGTAGGTACTAAGAATAATTAAAAAATTTGTAGGAAATAGCATTGTTGTAATAATTTAAGTCTCAAGTTCGTATAACTTACGTTTATTTTGTTAAATTTTGATGAGAAAATGAAGTCAACTTTAATCACTTAACCAAGTGCAAAGTTTTTTTCCAATTGGTACCTTAGTACCAAGGTATTTTGTATCAATAGGAAACAACTAAAGATAAGCCCCCTTATTCATAATAGTCTGCTAACTTAAAGCATTGCTAATTCTCACACTGTCTTCTTCTATTGACCTAAATCGAGAGAGGCCTATGAAAAATAACTCTCTGTAGAAGCTGTTTTAAGTTAGCGGACCGTTGTGAATAAGGGGGTAGATCTTAAAAGTAGGTAATTTGGCGATGGGGGTCTGAGGTAACTGTTCATTTTGGAAAAAGGGTCACTTCTCCAAAATAGTTTGGGAATCCCTGTTTTAAAGGGTCGGCAACGTGCTTGTGATGCCTTTGGTATTGCAGGTGTCCATAGGCTACGGTAACCGCTTCCCATCAGGTGGGCCGTATGCTTGTTTGTCAACTTAGTTGTATAAAAAAAAAACATTCATATCTAGCAATCTTCGGACTATCCTCTCAGCTTAGTTGGCAGTAGCTCTGCCTTCTGCGCCGTAGGTCGTGGGTTCGATCCCCACCGAGAACAAATATTTGTGTGGTGAGCACAGATGTTTGTTCTCTGTCTGGGTGTTATATTGCATTCTATGTATATATTTACAAAAAAAAAGTATTTAGGTATGTATTGTATCAGCTATCTGGTTCCCATAGTACAAGATCTGCTTAGTTTGGGGCTAGATATTGTTATGTGGTTTATCCTCATTATTTATTATTTGTTTTATTCTTCTCGTTACATGACATTCTTCCCTCAGTTAAACAACAGTCAAATATTTAATTTGCCAATTAGCAACCGGCCCTTAGAAAGTATTGTTTAAAATATTTAATTATCATCCTACAAGATCAACCGCAAACATTCTACGAGCAAGGTCATCGATTATGTTCATCGCTGATATCCTTAAGATGGTACTAAATACAATTCCGAATGCTTTTGTGCACTATAAAATCAAAGGATTCCTCAAAAAAGGTCACAGTGTCCTTTTGAGCTTGCAAGTTTGTAGAACTTATAACAAAAATGAATTTGGTGAGTGTTTTATTTTGTAAAAAATTAAAAATTAATAAAACTTCACAAAAAAAGAAAAAATTGGTCCAGCAGGGCTACCACGAGCTCCATATGGTTATGGCTATGGCTGTCAAATTGTGTATAGATCGGCTGACCCACACATTCATTTTCTTCTTGGGTTTGAATGTGTTGACACAATTTTGACAGCCATAACCATAACCATATGAAGCTCATGGTAGGCCAGCAGGATACTTTTTCAGCCAATATGTAGTATTTGTGTGAATCAAAATAGGATAGACTGAAAGTAAAACAATTAACTACGATAGGCTTTATCGCTGTGAAATCTTTCAGGCAAAATATACAAAATGTTTACGACTGAAATCCTCATGCATGGTAAAGCTTTTCTAAACTTCCTGGTACATTGAAGTGAAAAACACGATTGTTCCTGATTATTTTAATCATATTCCAAAAATCTCCTGAGACTACTCCCTGCGAAGGGAATTCAAATCAATAGACATGACGACTAATTTTCAAAATCTCTTCTATCATATTCAGAAGTATTTATTAGGTCTAAAATATATCATATTTCTGTATAAAATTAAGGTTTTTGTGCAATAGAAGTACATTTAAATTTAAACTTTCAAATTCACGCCAAAACGCTCGCTGTTGTCATGGCGTCTGTTATTACGTCACGGCGCAGTATATCAACAGTAAACATTGGTGCTTTTGTACTAAATCAAAATGACGTTTACAGAACCGTGACGTAATTCGCTCTGACCGGTGTTTAAGCCATCATGGTGGATTGTTGTATTTTGTAGATTTATTTTAACAAATAAATTATTAATCTCGACATTAATGAGAGAATAAATACATTTTTCAAAATCTTTGAATCCTTTTTCATTAGATCAGACAAATATTTTGGCGATACTTGATTACTGTCTTCATGCCTATTATTTCAGATACTTCTAGCTACAGTCATTGCGATCAGCTCAGCTGCGCAACTCCCCTCCCGCAACTACATCCCCCAGAACCAAGGAGGGAGTGGTGGGAGCTACCAGGGAGGGAGCCAAGGGGGGAGTTACCAGGGTGGTTCAGGCAGTGGAAACTACCAGGGATCTGGAGGTTTCGGTGGAAGCGGAGGAGGATTTGGAGGCAGCGGAGGCAATGGGAATACGAGGCCGCAGCAGCAGCAGGAGAAGAACGCTGCTATACTGAAACAGGATCAAGAGATTGATGAGAACAGTGGAAGTAAGTTTAATCTTGGTGGTAAGCCTCTTCTTCTTCTTCTTACTGTGTCATTGGTTCTTTCGAACCAAGTGTTGTGAAAGGATTTAAATGCGCCACAAAGAGGCTTCTTACATGCACTTGACCCATATTTTCGAAC
This sequence comes from Thera obeliscata, assembly GCA_947578465.1. Classification (NCBI taxonomy): domain Eukaryota; kingdom Metazoa; phylum Arthropoda; class Insecta; order Lepidoptera; family Geometridae; genus Thera; species Thera obeliscata. The sequence goes on from OX387913.1 coordinate 1,756,088, forward strand.
TTCTTAGGTTTCGACGTGCCGGTTTCCTCACGATGTTTTCCTTCACCATTTGAGAGCGCTGGCATTGTGTACATAAATTTTTGGACAGTAAAACTCATTGGTACACGACTGGAATTGAACCCACGACCTTTGGATCGGAAGGCGGGGCCGCTACCACTAGGCCACCAACGCTCTGTATAGTATAGTAGTTTAGTCTTATACCAGCTAGACTATACTTTTGATAGTATCAGTGGTCAAACAAAATAAAATAAAATTCACATGTATAATAGAACTAGATTTTGTACTCACGTGTACTTATTATAATCTGGCCAGTGGATCTTGCCAAGTCTGAATTGAAGTGGTTGTGCTAAAATGGCCAATTACTAATTTCAGACCCATCAACATCCGCCAACAGTATTTTATTATGAGATTTTGGAAGATCTATCCCAAAAATCCAGATGATTATAGAGATTTTTTAAAGCATAATATAACTCTTGAGATATTGCCCGCTCACACTAACTTATCATACCTCTTTCAGGCTACCACTTTGGCTTTGAGACAGAGAACGGCATCAGGGCTGAAGAGCAAGGAAACCCCTCGGACGCTCAAGGTGGCTTCTCTTACAAGGGAGATGATGGTATCACATACACTATCACCTACACCTCGGGAGAAGGTGGCTTTAGGCCTCAGGTGAGATTATCCATCAAAAACTTATCTAAGAGCGTGAAAAGTAAACTGCTAGAAACCTAAAAAATATTCATCTATTTATTTATTTATTTGGTATAAAAATAATTTTTTTTACACTAAAAACAGATATTATCAAAATGTACAAGATACACAAGAAACAGTAGTTACAAACGATCTAGAGATAGCTCAACTGATCCAAACCAGTAGCAGGCGGAAGCATCCCAATGATACGGGCGGCATTGCCACGCTGAATAACAATGCTAATGCGCTGTGCCAGATACCCACCAGCTCTTGGAGCACGTGTCACTTAGATCTAGATTTTTTATATGTTTTGGTGTATTTTCTTTCTTTCTTTGTTTAGCAAAAGTCCCATGCATAACAGTGCTAAGTAATTATGTAATTATCATGTATTGTTGCATAATTTACAGGTAGTCTATCGGACTATAGCTACCTATATTTATAGTTGTCAAAACTGACCGACACATCCAAACCTACGCAGGAATTAAAGTGTGGGCTAGCCAACTAATACTTTAGTAACTTTTATTTTCAGGGAGCGCATCTACCTGTCGCACCCCCTTCTCCTGAGGCTATCCTGGAGGCTCTGCAGCAGAACGCGAAAGATGAAGCTGCTGGTATATTTGACGATGGTAAGTCGATTTCAAAGTTTTAAACTTCAAAGTATTCAAAGACGTTTACCATCATTAGTCTGACGATGTCCACTGTTGGGCATAGGCCTCCTCTATAAATTTCACTAACTTCTTGCGATCTTCCCGAAAGAAGGAAGAGCAGAAGTAAAACTCAAGGAAGTTCTAGCAACAGATAAATACTAGCCTTAACGTAACACATGATACAATGCATATTATAGTGCATAAAATAGCCCATTTAAGAAATAAGATCTAGATTTTAATAATCCTGAAGTAAAATTTTATTTTTAACCTTTTTTCAAGAAAAAATGTGCCCTTTCTCTCTTCAAACTTGCATCGTTAGAATACAAACTTAATAGCATTTAGCATTAGATTAACCATTTGCTTGCTTCATCAGCAAATAAAAAAAAAAAAAGAATACAAAAGAATGAGATTTCTATCGCGAGGGATTACAATCGTATTTTTGTTTTTACAAATACAGTACAGTATTTCCGATTTTCTCTACAGGCTTATACAAAGCTGATGTCCACGGTGGTCCCGGTGCCGGAAACCAAGCAGGAAAAGGAGGCTTTGGGGGTAACGGAAACCGACCCAACGGAAACACAGGATTTGGAGGAAACGGAAACCGTCAGAACGGATTCAACTCCAACAGCGGATACACTTACTAGTTTTATATTATATCGACTTGTAGATTCTTATATTATGCTGGTGTATTTTATATGCTTTGTTTAAATTTTAATCATTATTTTTTGTGATTTATTTATATGCAAGTGAAAATGTAAATAAAAATGTTTAGAGGGTTAAATAGTTAGCATTGAGTTTTTTTTTCAGAACATATTATAGAAGAAAAGGCTAATGTACCTGAACCTACAAATATATGCCTAACTAATATCCTTGCTCCTATCTTTATTTTTCCATCTCTGAAACAATTGGCTATTCAAGAATATTAGGATTATTTATTATTCAGGAATGATTAAAAAAACAGTCCTTGTTTTTGACAAGCTTATACAAGAAATGGATATATTTATAACAGACGGATTTTATCTGTAGATTGAAAAGTTAGACCATAATGTGATATATTCAATACAAATTCTATTGCCACTTGGCACGTCTTCTGTTTAAAGACAAATGGAACCGTTCAACATCAAGTGTTCCATTTAATTATTCTCGTTAAAAACAAACCTCAAATTTAACTTCTATCTTAAGTTATTCCTATTATCAATTTAGTACCTCGTTTCACCAACTCATCTCAATAATGATGAGTAATAGAGTATAAATTAGAGTTTGTGCATGTAATCATATTTCATACAAATTGCGTCCATTATATGAAATTACATTTACCTACATGTCAAGGTCGCAAATGGCTCTTCTTACAAAACATGACTAAGTACTGCACGTTTTTGCAAATACGTTAACGAGATTTTTATTACTCGAATGAAGAGTAACATTTTTGAGGTTATCTTTTTATAGCTAGATTACTACATTGAGATCTAGACTTTGATTAAATACCAGAGCTTTCAAATTTTTGTTCTTTATTGCACTTTTGCTAATATAATAGTTAGGCAAGAATCAAACAAAAACTCAAGTACTTAAAGCAATAAAAAAAAGTGGCTTTTCTACGACGATAATAAATAATTATCATCGTAGGTTCTTGTAGAAATTGATGAATAAATGAGAATAAGTTGAAGTAATATTGAGGTAAGGAGGAGATATTATTATGTAAATGTCCTTATTTTTTTTTACTGTTATTTCTTAGTGCACCCTAGCCAACCATCTTATTATATTCCTCCATCGAAATGTGTTTTGGAAGAGATGGCTCTTCAGAGATAATAACACCCATTTTACATTGCTATATTTTAAAATTATTGTTACTTTTTTCTCCATTATCCGTTGAAAGGTGTGCAATAAAGAATTTAATATCTATCTAGGAGGCATAGCCTCATTACTTAGTGTACCCCTACACTTCATCCAGAAATCTACCCTCATTTTAGGAAATTAGGAGTATTCTTAGGGTTTAGGCAGTGCGTTGGTTGTCAGTCAGTCGATCAGTAGAAGATAAAAAACTACAGTTTTGAAAAAAGGTAGGCTGGGTTTATTCTTAAAAATAAATAGCATCACAACTCACAGGCAAACAATGACTAAACAATAATAAGTAAACTTAGAAAACCTTTTGTAAGCAAATACAAAATAAACTTAGCTAAATCAATAGAATATCAACCTTCACTTAATTTATAATTTTAAAACACTATTGATCAATTCAATATAATTCATTTGGTATTCACTCACATAAGTGACCATAAAATTATAAAGAGCAACTTTCAAAACGTTATTCAAATAGCCAATAGAAAATTTATAAACCTAGTGTGCGTATTGCCTTTTCATAATGTATGGCCAATCACAGCGCGTTCTCCTAAATGTGCGTTAAGAAAATGGTTGGAAAACGTGCTCTACTTTAAAACTAAAAGATAATAAACACACTAGTATCGTTACAAAATATTAGTATTCTATAATTTTACGCTGAATTAAGTATCAAAAATAATTCAATATTAACGAATACTTCAATATAGGTCTATAATTATATTGAAACTATTACACGGGTATTTATCGCGTATATTACCTTAGTTTCAATATGTGTTATTGATCGAGAAAGTTTAAAAAGTACTAGGTCTATAATTTTCCAGTTTTAGCTATCGTGTGCTTCCTAATTTCTTAGATGTTACTAAGTTTTCTTTTTAGATTAGATTTAGAGAGATTTAAGATTATATTTAGTACGACTTGTAAGGTTGTCTGTATCCGGCGGAAGCGGAGGCTTGCGCGCGGACGTACTGCTGCCCAGCACCAGCATCTCCGTATTTACCAGGGTTGTATTGTCCTGGAAAGGGAAAGTCAACTTTTAGATTGTTTTTGATAAAACTCACAGTTCTGTTGGTAGCTCTGTCTTCTGCGTAGGAAGTGCGTGGGTTTGATCCCTCCCAATTTTTTTTTTTTTTAATCTAAGTATGTAATCGAGTATCAGCTATCTGGTTCCAATTGTATAACTTTTGAGAGAACAATAAATATTTGTGTGGTGAACACAGCTGTTTTCTCTCTGTCTGGGTGTTATATTATATTTTAAGTATGTGATCGAGCATTAGCTATCTGGTTCCAATTGTATATCTTTTAGAGCAGAAAGCAGAGGTACCGTCAACATCAAAAGTAGATTGGCAAGTTTAGTCAGTATTCACTTTTTTTCTGGATTTGTTTATAATAATGGCAACTACGATTTGCAAATATGTAGTTGTGATTCAAAATGGATCATCAAAATAGAGTTAAAAATCCAATATAATGTAAGATGGTCTAAGAAATAATTAAACTTTACAAACGAGATCTACTTTTGGTGCTGACTGTACTAATCACTGAGCTGTGAAGCCTTTTGACTGCCTGAGAACATAAGGAATGGCTAGTAACAAAGGTACTATTACTTCAACTAAAACTCTATTATTAGGTATCGAATTAGTCACAGTGCAAGATGCAATAGTGCCACAGTACAAAAAGGAACAGAGGTACTACTGCATATTATTATGAGAAAGGACGCAAGGCAATGGCTACATTATGGCTCGACTAAAGACTTAATACATTATGTCTGTGCACAAAAGACACCATTCCGAGGCGCACTTTAAATCCTTTTAACACACTGGTTTCAAGGAACTAGTGAAACGATGAGAAGAAGAAGAAAAAAGTGGGTTGGTCATGTGGATCCTTTTCAACGTGACAACGCACCGAAACTTGTTGCCATAATTCGTGTGCAAAAATCTGGCTCTTTATCGTACTATCTTGCACGAGGACTGCTTTGACATGCCCTGCGTTCATCAACTTGAGGCTTATAGATGTTTAGCCTCACGTGCCAGTTATGTCAGCAGCACCCACACCCTTGAAACCGAAACACAGCGATGCTGGTTCACGGCAGAAATAGGCGTGGTGGTGGTAATACCCCGGACCAGCCTTTCACAAGGAGCACTTACTAAGCTGCTCTTAAGTTAAAAGTAGGAAATTAGTTACATTCATGTCATTGCATTCAATTTCTTACCCCTGCTGTCAGTAGTAGCAAAACAGCCTACAAATTTGATTGTACTCGATCATTTTTAAAATAGTTATAAATACATTGTCATTATTACAAACTTTATTGTTGTACTGCAAAATCACCGTGGCACAAAATTATCACAGGCGTGGACGAGCTTACATTATTGCTAAATGTTGCAACGTCGAAAGACACAACGCTACGTGAAGACCCATTAATATTGTATGACAAAGAGTCCTTTCATTCTGAAATTTATTTATTACCACGCCCTATGTTTGTGAGAAAATATTTTTATTACTAAACACTCGCAATCTTTCGCATTTTATATAACACTAGCGTCACCTACGGCTTCACTCGACCCGTTCCCGTTACTTTTTTTGCGATAAAAGTATCATGTCCGTCTCCTGTTTATAAGCTACCCTCTCACCAATTTTCAGCCAAATCGGTTTTTTGAGTTTTAAGTGTAACTAAAACGACTTTCATTTTGATTGAGATTTCATTTGTTCTAGCTCTTTCAAACCAGTGTGGTGGAAGGATTTAAAGCACCTCGAAGCTCTTTTCGGTCACTTGACACAATACATGCTTTCGAGTGGTTTAGGTTCCTCGCGATGTTTTTCTTCACCGTGCGAGAATACTGGCATAGTGCACATACATTTTTGGAAAGAAAAATTCATGGTGCACGACTGGATTCGAACCCACTTAAGGATCGGAAGTCGGGGCTGTTACCAATAGACCTTTTGAGTATTTGACACGATATTTTGATTCTACAACATGCCGGGTTCCTCACGATGTTTTCCTTCACCTTTTGAGAGCATTATAGTGTGGTAAGACGAGATGATGTTCTTACCGTCATCAATGATGCCAGCTGCTTCATCACGTGCGTTCTGCTCTAGTGCCTTCAGGATGGCTTCAGGGGTGGGGGGTGCGACCGGGAGATGAGCTCCTTGGGGCTGAAATACAGAGAAACTTATTTAGATTTTTTCAGTGTTGGTTTTTGAACGAAAGCATTGATTTTTTTATAAATAGTAATTTTAAAGGGACTTTTCACTTTTCAAATTACTGCATCATAGTTATAAAAGAGAAGGTTCATAATTGGCTAGGATTTTTTTTAATTATAAAACACTGTAAGTACTATGTTTCTTATAATTTCAACTTAGGGACTCATCATAACATTCACCAAAAAAATTAAAATGAAAACACCAATAAAAAAAATATTACCAAGGTTTTCAATTAATTTTTTTTTTGGATATCAGATGCGCCATGTTAACACAAGGCTATCCAAACAATCACCTATAAAACATTAATAAAAATTTACATATTCAACTTAACTATTTAACTATGGATAGTTTGTTTTGATCTTCGACTAGTTTGACCTTATGCTTTTTTTATTGAGCTTTATGTTCATGCGTATAGATAAACCAGTCTAAAAATGCACGCACCTCCACTACGTTTTCTTGACGTTGGCTCTCAGCAAAGTACTTCAAAATGATCTTTGTGACGTAGGTAATAAAGAACAATTTACTTTGACTGACTGATGTTGTAGGACGTGCAGTTTAAGATTGGACGATCTTTACTTGTTTATAAATGGAAGCCTACTCCACAAAATAATGTTAGTGATCCTGAGTGAAGACTCATGTTATCACTTTTCGTTACACTGCGCAGTATACGCGGAAACGACAACTCAACTGCAGAGCATTTTGTTGCATTCCTACGCCATGCAGCTTAAATATATCACTAAGTATAAGCTTTCATATTCCAGAAAATATTAGGTGCGTGAAAGAAATCACACAATTTTTTTTAATTAATTTTGATATTTAGATTTATTTGATTTTTAAAATAAAACAAGCTGATAAATTTTATTAATTTGATTGGAAATTTTAGACCTGAAAGTTGAGGAGGACATAAACTAGAATTTACCTGAAATCCGCCTGGTCCAGCTGCGTAGCTGATAGCGTACACCTGGCCATCATCACCGGTGTAAGAGAAACCGCCCTGAGCCTCGATACCATCGGCCTGGAATTTAAATGAGAAAATATTAAATAATACAGTCTTAAATATTACAAAAATAAAAGAAAGAAAATTACACCTCACATTTTGGAAAAAATTAGACATTTCAATTAATTTAATAAATAAGAGAGTAAAATAATGCAAGCTGAATAACCTTTAAATAAACACAAGTAAGATTAAAAACTATAAAAACTGACTGCCAAAATAAAAAAAAACAATCTGATTTTGATGTAATACTAGAACCAAACTGAAAGCATAACCTTTCAAATAAAAAAAATTTCTAAATGTAAGAAGTATGAGGTAAACGAACAGAGATGAAATCCTCTTTCTTTCTTTGGAAGTCGGTTTAACAATAGAGGTAAATGAGATTTAACCTTTAACCATAAAGTTATTTATAGGGCCTTAGAACATCCTGGTCACATCTCGAGCAATAGGTCGTGAAATAAAAAATAAATTTCAATGCTAACAATTACAATTCTTTGAAATGTCAATGCCACGATGCGTACCACTCACAACAAGAGCAAACCTAAGAGCACGGTACAGTGCAACACCATTCAGAGCTTCCATGGGCAAATAAAAAACAATCTAATTTTAAGTGACAATGCCGAGATGTCCACAGATGATAATGGAACAAGCATAAATAAGCCTCCTGTTAAGTCGTATTGCCATAACAAAGCGTTGTCGCTCAGGGTCCTCTTTAGGCAAACAAAACACAAAACCATTTAATTTTGACCTATCACATGATTTACTACACTAGGACTAGCCCCTCAGCTCAGTTGGCAGTACCTCTGCCTTCTGCTTCTGTCGTGAGTTTGATCCCTACCGAGAACAAATGTTGTGTGGTGAACACAGATGTTAGTTATCTGTTTGGTGTTTCTTGTATTCTAAGTATGGTATTTACAAAAAAAATAAGTATAATATTAGCTATTTGGTTCTCATACTATAAGGTCTGCTTCATTTGGAGCTATTAGTGTTGTGTGGATTCTTTTTCTTCTTGACGTGTCGTTCGAAATTTTAAATATATATTGTGTGGATTAACCACAATATTTATTTGATTACTTTAGTGAACCAAGTTTTTTTTAGTTTTATGTTCGCATTTTTGTCAATCTGACAGGGCCTCCAAACTGTGTTGCACTATTAGTACAGACACATGTTTACGTAATAGTTTCTGTACGCAACCTAAATTATTATGCAAATTATCGATAATTCCATCTTTGACCCCATCACAACCTGTCATAATGATGAATTTTACAAACGTTTTGTCTGGCATTCTTATGCAGCCTTTCGAATAATTATTAGCTAATGTATTAGTATTTTTATTGGTAATAAGTATTTAAATTTAGTGAAACACTTTAGTTAGTTGAGGGATTTCAACTTTTTTTGTTTTTTTTATTTATGAGGATTTGGATCATTACACAAATTTCGGAAAATATACATATTATAATATACCATATTTTGTAACTACAAAAAATGAATTAGGAACTGTTTCTTGTTCAAGAGTTTCAGCAGAGGCTAATAATGATGATAGCACGGTCAGTTTTTTTTTTTCGTTATAATAGGACCAATTTTATAGACATAGTACTAAAAAATACTTCACAAATCCAGTAAGTATAAGTAATAAGTATTTTTTGGGACCAATTTTGTAACATTGGTTTTTTGGTAGTTTCGATATGTAATATTATGTTTTATTATATACCTATTATGTTTTTTTTTTAATTTTCACTATCACCTGTATGAATCAGCCCGCGACCACGGTTGTTGCAACTTAGACAAAACGTCGAAACAAAACATAAAATAAGGTAATATACGCTATAAATACCCTTGTAATAAATAAATATAAATAATATATAAATATTGTGGACAATTCACACAACACTACCCAGCCCCAAACTAAGCAGAGCTTGTAATATGGGAACCAGATAGCTGATATAATACTTGAATACATTTTTTTTTTGTAAATACATACTTAGAATACAATATAACACCCAGACAGAGAACAAACATTTATGTTCACCACACAAATATTTGTTCTCGGTGGGGATCGAACCCACGACCTACGGCGCAGAAGGCAGAGCTACTACCAACTGAGCTAGAGGCCAGTCAATAGATAATAGATTCAGTTACAACATAAGTGTGTAAGGAAGTGAAAACTATATTTTAAAAGCCTTAAAAACTCAGCCTACCTTTTTCAGACGGTTAATGACTAAGCTAAAAGGTTAAACAAAATTGCGTGTATCGATATTTCAAAATATATTTATCAAATGCGGTTACCAGTTAATTTAACCACAAAGATTTGACCTTTTCTCGTGTAGCATATCATTCTAAGCCTCTAATTTTCTAAGATGATGTCACCGTTATATGCTGGTACCTAAACGTTCTCAACTTTAATTTCATACACCTTTGTGGCTGAAATTGGATTTGCAAAGCTCTGCTCTGTAATGCATTATTTTGCGAGCAAAAATTTGACACTTTATATCATTACTTGACAACTTTAACTATAACTTTTCTGGTACAAATGTGTTTTTTTGGTACAATATATGTTTTTTTGGCACCATAAGTGATTGTTTGGTGCAAAATGTGATTGTTTGGCGCAAAATGAGATTTTTCGGTACAAAATGTGATTATTTCGAAAAAAAGTCTAATTTTTTGTACATATTTTAATTTGGTCGGAGGTTTTTCGGCCAATCAATTTTGGTACAACTTTGATCAATTTAAGATTGTTGCTAGTCATTGGACGGCCACAGATTTAAGCGAAAGCTCTTTGCGTAGAAACTATTACATGCACTGTGGTAGGTCTGAAGTGGTCAATGCCCTTTGCTGTGCAGTTTACGGAGTTTGCGCAGATCACTAGGTCAACTATTCTCGTTTTTCATAGACACTATTTGGTATTTTATATCAGGTTTTCCTTATTCTTGACAGACTAAAATAAGTTTGTAATTTCAGTCAACGAGTCTGCGTGCAATTTTTTGATTAACCATGATCATGAAAACTTATTTTAGTCGAGTCACTATTACTTTCTAACCAGGGTGGTGAGAGGATTTTAAATGTGCCTCAAAGATACTCCTTTCGTGCACTCGACACATTTTTAGTTTTTTTTTGGTTCATTGTTTGACAGTACTGGCATAGTGCACGCACTGCACTACATTTTTGGACAGAAAAACTCTTTGGTTCCCTACTGGATTCAAACCCACGTCCTTAGGATCGGAAGGTGAGGCTGCTGCCACTAGACCTGTTCAAGGAAGTTATGAAACTGACCTCACGACCCTGCTCCTCAGCCTTAATCCCGTTCTCAGTCTCGAAGTTGTATCTGAAAGAGTCATCCTTCAGATCGGATTCCAGGGCGATGATCCTGGCATTCCTCTCGAAGGAAGCCTGGGGACGGTTCGACTGCTCAGGGTATCCGGGGACGCCGGCCGCAGCCACGGTTAAGAGAGCAGAGATCACGAACTGGTGGAGAAAGATTGTTATTGAAAAAAGCATGTAGTTTTGCGAGGTTTTATAAGGAATAGCTATCTCTAGATCGTTTGTAACGATCTGCAGATAGCTCAACTGTTTCTTGTGTATTTTGTACATTTTGTAAATATTTGTTTAATTGTAAGTTTCTTTGTGTAAATAAATTCAGTTACTTTATAAACAAGAAAATAAACCTATATAAAAAATAATAATTAAAAAAAAAACTGTTACAAAATTTAAAATTTTGTTAAAAAAATTGTGTAAAAAGTAGTAGAAATAAAGGCTCTTTTTATTTTTTATTTTTTACCTTAGTGGATGAATTAAAATAACAAAGGAAAAAATAATTCACAAGCTAGCAGATACATTAAATAATTTTGAAAATCTGATCAAAATCTTTACTTCTTAATGTGGGCTGCGTGTACATCAATAATGTTGTAATTTCCGCCAATAAATCAATAACTTTCCATTCGTAAAGTTAATATTTTCAGAGATCCGCAACGATGTTGCAAAAACCTTATTGGTTTTATCCAAAGCAAACGATACGATCTATGTTTGAATAATAACGATTAATTTTAATGGTGATTGCATTTTGAAATATTAATTGACATTAAGTTTTATAAACGCAGTAATTATTAAATTTACAGCGCATTAGTTATGCGTCGCAGTTTTGTTTCTTCAGTTTAGGGATAGTTTTACAGATAAATATAGATTTAGATTTATTAATTGCCAACATGCGCAATCATACATTATTGACCTATCTTAGGTCTACAGTAGCTATTAGGCAAGTACACGTACTATGTAGGACACTGCAAGTAAGTTCACTACTTATTAAAACAATGTAGAATGAATGAATGAATGAATGAACATTACTAAAGCTCTTACTAAAATAGGATAGGTCAAACAGTAGCCTTTAGATAAAAAAATATCCATCTTATTTTTAAGTATCTCAAAAACAAAGATTGACATTACTTTTTATTGATTTATAGTGTTTACAACACTTAAGGAAATCATAAAGATTTTTATAATGTTCCAAAAGTTAATTCCGCTCGGGTCTTAACTTTTGGGACATTATCAAAATCTTTGTAAAGATTATTTATTCGACAAAGTAGGCTGGTTTTATTAAATCAACTAATATTTTTTTTACTTGTGTCTGGAGAGTAAAAGTCACCAGGTTTTTTTTTATCCTACCGATAGAAACTCATTAGTTTAAGCCTCGTTTGAACTCTTGAACTGCCAAATCGATTCGATCTTCAAATTCATTGTCTAGTAACATCAGTCAGACAAAAAGTTTCACAAAGGCTTACAAGTCCCGCCATCACACCTATATCTATTGTTTTGTAATTCGTCTGTTGTCCTGAGGCTGTGACGGAGATCTAATCAAAGATAGCTTAGCATTGTTACAAGGCACTAAAACGCCTGTTTTTGTGGCCTTGTATTATCTTTGCTTGGCATGTTTGAAAATACGGTTATTGTTATTTTGTATTTATTGCACGATATTTTTGTACTTATATTCAATATTTGCTGCCTTTTTCGTCTTTTAAAACAAAACTAACAAGATAAATTGAAGAATAAGTACGTTTTGCAACAATCTTTTACGCTAATCTCAAAACGATTTTTCACTTGTTTTAGTAGGTATTTTTTAAGGTTTTCACTTTCACCGCTTTTAAATAAAATATGTACGGAATCACTTCTAAAATTCAAGCACATTGGGACTTATTCAAAAAATCAACACAAAATCACATTACACTAGCACGCCTTTATAAATCGATAAGTAATCGATAAAAATGTTGAATCGATATTGCAATCTATACGAACTAATAGTAATCTGAACTTTATCTACTCACCAATTTCATGGCTGATGCTGTGGGTCGGAGGTGAACAGACAAAGTGATGTACGAGCTAGAAATCCCTCCTATTTATACCTACTGGCTGCTAGTAAGTGTTACCAAACTCATTCTAGATTATAATGAATGCTTTTCTTCACTTGAAGTTCAGCTGTATTTGTGGTTAGATCTGAAGTTTTTACGTAAGTTAGTTCTTTGGTTTACAAATGCGCCTAATGAGGGGCTTACAAAAATATATTATGGTTGTCCTGTGCTGAAGAATGAATGATTTTCTTACTGAAAACTTTCTGAAACGGCCTAGAGTGGAATAAAAAAAGTTAATGGCAAAAAAAAACTACTTGAACAATAGGGCCTGCGCTCCAGATCGCGAATCAAGCTTTAGGAAGCACTCGCGACATATCGATTCAAAATTATAGTCGGATTCAATTTGAGCCCTAAAGAGTATTGGTAGGTAGGAAGGTTAAAAAATCTTGAAAAAACCGACTTCTAACAAAACTGCTGAACTGATTTCAATGAAGACTTTTCACTTTTGTCGGCTGTCCCTGTGTCGGCATTTCCGGAGCACGACGTTTTTTTTTTGGTTAGCTTATTGTTAGTTTAGTTTTCAGATGGTAAGCTTGCGAATATTGATAAACAAGTTCAGGGTGTCTATAGGTTTTTCATCACCCCCCCATCTCGGAAGGTGTATTTCTGCTCTTCGATATCATAGTGCAAAAGCCGGTTTTATCCAAAAAAAGTTAAATTGAACTTAGAACATCGTGTTTACCAAGTTTTTGAATTCAAAACATCATTAAACCTATTTCAAAATTGAGCACGCGGTTAAAAAGCAACTTTGCACTCTTGTGTAACAAAAAACCATTTTTTGCAAGGTTTTGTTTGTTTACTTTTAAGATAGTGGTTGGTATTTTTGATACCTACACAGTGTGTGTTCATATCTAAGTTCAAAGTGTGCGAGAGAGAAGTTTTGCGGAGTTCAGCGTCTTAAACACCTTATATGTTTTTTTTATGATCATTTCAACAGATGCTATTAGAACATTGTTTTTTATGTACCAGTGAGGTTGTATTTTAGTTTTAGGAATGGTGATGAAATGATTATATTATGATTTATTAAGTTTGTTGATTATTAAGTTTTTTTTTGCTGATGGCTGTAATAATGACAAGCATATGGTCCACCTGATGTGAAGAGGTTACCATCGCCTATAAGAAAGTATTGCCTCGTAGATCACGCACTTCAGGAACGTGCCCTGCACTGATCTACTTCCACCAATTTGAGGCATACAGATGTTCAGCTTCACGTGCCAGTCATTTTTCCGGCACCCACACCCTTCAAACCGAAACACAGCAACGCTGGTTCTCGACAGAAACAGGCATGGTGGTAGAACCTCCCCGGTCAAGCCTTTACAAAGAGTTCTACTAGGTACTACTATTATAGACAAATATTATTTTTATTAGGATTTTGTGTTCAAACAATCAATTTAGTTAAGTGATGCTGAATTAACTAACTAAAAGTAGTAAACATTTTCACAATTTATTTAGCATAATTAACAATCTTTTTAATATTTCAATCCCATTCAAAAATCCATTCGTTCAGAGTAGCCCTTGACCTAACCTTTTGTCTAGACTCATTCATAGTCTTTTGACCTATATTACTTGGGAATTTGACCTTTTCCGGTACAGCAAAGGCATAAAGTTATATCCATCCGTTATTATGTTATTTGAAGGTTGAAATATGAAAAGTAAAGGAGACGTTTCATGAAGCAATGGAGTAAGTGAAAGAATGGAAAAAGTGTGGCATCAATTACGCGTCCCGATACCGTTTGTGTTTTTAGTCGAAATCCAGTCAAAAGTGAGAATGGGAGTAGAATTAGTAGTGTCGAAACCAATAAAAGAGTGCAAAAGAGGGTAGATCGATTTATCTGCCAATAACATTATTTTACTCGTTCAACCGTGATCAATAGGCCTCCCACAAGCTCTGTCTGGCTCTGGTTTTGAGTCTGTCTCCAGTGTATTATGGCGTGTGTGACGTTTCGACGTAGAATTTATTTAGGTAACACTCACACAGGCCAGAGCCAGAGACAGAGCCAGATAGAGCTTGTGGCAGGCCTAGAGGGCATATGCCATTGCGCCAAAATATCGGGAGTCTAAACTTTCAAAACTAGTCATGGTAAATATCCCATTGTTCATAAAAAATCGGTTGTCTCTAAAGTCGGTTTACTGACGATAGTTGAACGTGACAACGTCATACAGCTGTCTACGCGGACGCATCTCTCACTCAAGTAGGAGAGAGACAGATGTCGAACGCTGCCGAACGCGGAGGCCGTGCGTGCCTCTTTGTCGCTCGTTACGCGAGGTAACGCCGCATGAGTTTTGTTTTTTCGTGCGTGCAGCCGGCTCCATCGAAATAAAAGATGAATTATTTGTCACGTCAAAAATAGTATTCTCACCAGTTTATACCAAATTAGGAATAAAACAAAACATGAATTTCATTGAAGCTCATGCACTGTGACTAATCTTCAATCGACAGAGGAATGCAGGTATAATAGCTTAATATCAAATTACATCCGAATATACTTGTGTCCTTGTAGAGGTGTGATGATGGATGTAACTGGTATGTTCTGTTTAGCTCCCATCCATCACATTACCACAAATTATGACATATTTGAACTAATAAACAGACTGGGGCTGGGTGACTAGGCTTGGTCGCGTGGAACTGGCACCTAGACTCACCTAGCTTCATGACGTTTCAAAGTGATCTTTGTGATACCTACTACTGAACAAAATATGTATATTGTACATATTATTATACATATTTGACTGGTCTCACAGTCTCAGCATACGTTAGCTGCGTAGTAGACTGTGCTACGTTGTAAGTTCTGGGTTCGAACACTACACAGATCAAACATTTTGGAATAAACAAAACTGTTTTAAGTTTAGTAAAACATTTTTGTCGTAGGAAAACTTCTTTGAATCAGGTTATATTTTAGCTTAGACGTTTAATAAGTAATGTTTTCCAAAACTTGTATGGATTGCTTTCAGTAATCTCTTCCTAGACAATTTTTGAATCAAAGGTCATTTAGTTATAATAATTATCACAACAGCCGCCCGCGGCTTTGTTGGTCCCGTTCCCTGGTTTTCCCCGGGATTAAAAGTATCCTATGTCCGCCTCCTGGTACAAAGCTACCCCAACAATTTTCATCCAAATCATTCCAACCGTTTACGCGTGATGGTGTGACCAAGGGAAATAGGGATTCACTATATAAGATATTATGTGACTGGTCTAACAAGTCATGTTGAACTACCTAAATAATGTACTGACATTAGGTTACTTATCGCAATTATTACAACACCATGAATTATGTTGTTAATCAATCTGCTTAAACACCTTAATCGTCTAACCATAGAAACTGTGGAATCAGAATACCTAAATCCATAATTTGAGCCTGGGTGAATAGTGAAGTAAAGTAATATTTGGTTGTTATTAGAATAATTTACTTCCAAATTTATTATCGTTTTCAGTACTGAAAGCAACAAGAAACATATTTATTGAAAACATACAGCTTGTTCCTTTACTTAATACATAAAAAAATACCTATAAATATCTTTTTTCAGACATTATATTGATTACATTAATGCGTAATTAATGTAAAAAATATCAAATCATTCTTTGTCTACACATTTTGGACGAACTTTTAGGCATTTAAAAACTGTGTATTCTGTTCCTCACAAATCAGTCGCCGGCGGGCAAACAGGTAATGTCAGTGGGTCACAGTGGAGCGGACTCGATAGAACAATGTCGGTATGCATTGTTGTACAATAGCACGTAGGATGAGGATAAGTGATTGATTCTAGTGATGATTTTTATTGATGCAATAATTATGCATATTGGAATCAAAAATTCATAAATTGTAGAGGTCTTTGGATAGCCTTATAAATTCCATCGCCAAGGTTATATTTTTGGCGATGAATAAGGCGATGAATACCGTGAATAAACTTCTCGCTCGCGCGCTGTGTTTGACCTTTTGAAATATATAAAATCACTTAACTTATTTATCAAAAACCATGAGTAAATGTCTTCGACAGAGATGAGTTGTGTCACGGCATCTTCCACTATTTGCTATTCAATTGTCATTACAAGAATATGTCTTTTTCTTCTTATCGCGTTTCACTGATCGCCAGCTGTGTTTGTTATCAAATTTAAATGATAACAAACACAGCTGGCGATCAGTGAAACGCTGACAAGTTTGGCAGCGATAATTGACAGCGCTTCATCGATCGCCATCGCCAGTGACCTATATGTGCGCTGGCCTTTACTTCGTCATCATGGACTGATTTGTTTTTTTTTTCTAGAAGGTTTTTTTTCCAGATTGGTCCAGAGATTCTAGAAGTTTTATCAAAATCGGTTTTGCAGTTTGGCCATGAAGTCGGCTTCTGAAGTTTTTAAAATTATATCATAGGAATTTTATTGCAAGGCAATGCGTTTTCATTTACGAAAAATAATAAAAATAATCGGTTACGAAAACATTTAATAATTTATTTATCTATCTATACAATTAGATAACAACACAAGCAAAACAAGCATACTTATACAATAAAAAATCAACAACGCAGCACATGCAAAACTCATCTTGAAGCAATTATTTTCAGTATTTTAACATTATGTACAAAACATTTCACAATTTTACCCAACTAATAAAATAATCCTCTTTTTCAGTCGAATTAAAAAACACAAATATTGATTTGAATTTCTAAAAACTAAATAATTTCAATTACGTTTGTCTATGCCCTAATTTTTTACAGATTTTATTGTTCAAATAATTATATAGCCATCTCTTTTTATGGTTCTAAAACAAGGACTGACATAATTATTATTATTTTTACTCGACAAAATAGCGTTATTCCGTAGGTAGAAAAATCAGTCCTTAGAAAACTAAAGACTTTTTCTCTTCTTTGAAATGGTGTAATAATGTCTTTGTCATTTTATGACTCTCTTAATGCTTATGGTAGCCATCAGAAGCCACAATATAGCTTGGCTGGAAACCACGAGGCTGGTGATCTTGCTGACTTCCTAACTGGTAACCCTGACCACCTTGGTGACCTTGAACTAGTCCGATCTGATGTCCAGTCTGGTGACCCCCTTGATCAATTAACTGATGCCCCTGGACTAGACCTTGGTGACCTTGAACTTGTCCAATCTGTCCACTCTGGTGACCCCCTTGATCAATGAACTGATGCCCCTGGACTAGACCTTGGTGACCTTGCTGGTATTGGTTTGGTTGGAATTCATGCTGGATGGCAGAGGTCTCGTATTGGAAGGCTTGGGTGGCTAGTGGACCGGCAGCATGTCCATGGATAGCTTGCTCTTGGTAAGACTCGTGCTGTGCTGGGTATTTGCCTAGAAAAATAAATTTATTGGAATCGTAGAACTGGAACCTAGACTCTCCTAGCTTTGAGTCGTTTCAATGTGATCCTTGTGATACAACTGAATACATCAATTTTTGAATTTCATTTCTATTGGCTAAAAGTACTGCGGTGGTTCTTATTGATTCTTTGGTCGTGGACTTAGAACCATGCAGAGTGTTGCAATATTTTTTTCCATTCGAAAAACTTTACTCTATTACTCCTTAAATCGCTTAAAAAGAATAATAAAATCATTATTTGAGTAATAATTTAGGAGCAAAATTCGGTCAGATATAAAACAACAAACTTATAAAAATAGGCTCACATCTATAAATATTTTAATACCAATTTTGGAGAAAAAATTAAGGAAAAAAAGTATCACACTGAAGAAGTCAAAGGCCTGGACCTATCTACTATATAAAAATAAGTCAGGTTTTCCTTCCTGACGCTATGACTCCAGAACGCACGAACCGATTTCCACGGTTTTGCATTCGTTGGAAAGGTCTCGGGCTCTGGACAATTCAGGACAAACCAACATTTTGAAGCCACCTGGTGGTGAAACGGAGTTCGCCGGGTTTGCTAGTGCATCATAGATTTCAAAACTATTAGAGGGTTTGCTATAGTCACCATTCTTAGAAAATAGATTTTGTGACGACAAAATTTGTCTGTCCAATGGTTACTGCAGTTAGATCTTACCATCATCATAGATCCCAGCAGCCTCATCTTTAGCGTTTTGCTCCAGACTCTTCACTATCGCCTCCGGGATAGGCGGAGGGGTGGGTAGATGTGCCCCCTGGGCATTGAACCCATGCTCCCCGGCTGTGTAGGTCACGGTATACACCTGACCGTCATCGCCTTTGTAGGAGTACGCGCCGTGGGCTTCCGTGCCCTTTTCATGGCCGGTGACTTGCCCTATTTCTTGAGCTTTTATGCCTGAAAGAGTAACATAACTTTTAATTACATTTATATTATTTATACGAGAATATTCAATGTTTAAATGTCTTTGATTTTTCTTGGATTTTCCTAGACATTCTACTGTAGGCCTACCACAAGCTCTATCTGGCTCTGTTTCTGGCTCTGGTTTTGAGTCTGTGTGAGATTTGACTAAAAAAATCCTACTCCGAAACATCACAGCACAGTATAATACACTGGTGAGCACTCACACAGACTCAAAACCAAAGCCAGAGACAGAGCCAGACAGAACTTGCCTACTGAATCTAATTTCTTATGATCACCCCTTTTCATGTTGTATTGTAATTTCTACCTGTGATGCAACATAGGTACCATATTTAACCATAAACATATTTCAAGCGAATAAACATTTCATTTCATTTCAGTCGAGCCATATGCATACATTTTTTGACAGTTTTCCACTGAACAGTGTCAAAAATCGATACTTGAGGCTGTATTTTGTGATAGATAGTATTTTAAATTTGAAACTAGTAGGTAATAAATATTTCACGCCTGCGCATAAGTAATTGCAATGAACTTGAGTGTGCGCGAGAGCTTTTAAGGCGCAAAAATAAATTGAATAGCGCCTGATAGAGATATGAAAGAATAATTATTTCGAAAACTCTCCTCTTCTTCTTCTTCTTCCTGCCTTGATCTCACTTTATGCGGGGTCGGCACAACATGTTCTCTTCCATTCTCCTCTATCAGCCGTCATCTCTGTATTCACTTTCTTATCCATGTCATGTTTCACACTGTTCATCCATCTCTTTTTTGGCCTAAGTTATCAAAACTTAAACTAGTTATCAAAATAAACATGAAACCCAGACTAAGAAATAAATACCTAAGGGTCTTATTAATAATCCTAGCGTAGCGTTGGACTAGTTTAGCGTTGGATTAACTAGTCCAACGCTACGCCAGGCTTATTAATAAGGCCTTTGAGTATTATGGTTATCAGTCATCACAAAAGTAAGTGTTATTTCTAGGTGGGAATCAAACTCACAACTTACAGCGCAAAATAAATATACTATCATTAGACCCATGAATCAGATTGATGCACTGTGCGATCGATGCTCGCAGCAAGACAAATTTAAACAGAATTGAATAAATGCTATAAAAAATGTTCTTAGTCTGAGTGTTAAATTTAAATTTAGGTCCAAGACACAGGAAATGTACCTATGGTTTTGAGTCTGTGTGAGTGCTGTCTAAATAAATCCTACGTCGAAATGACACACACAAGTATAATAGCCTGGTGAGCACTCACACAGACTAACCAGACTCAAAACCAGAGCCAGTGACAGACCCAGGCAGAGCTTGTGGTAGGCTATCTATATACGTACCATTCTCAGTCTCAAAAGCATACTGGTATCCATGCCCATCACTTCCAGACTCATAGCTCAATATCCTCGCTGTTTTCTCTCCTGCTGGCCTGGACTGCCCATGGCCAGCATACGCTGATTGGCCAGCATCGCCGTGCTGTCCAGCGTAAGCGTGCAGTTCAGCGCCAGCACTTGGTCCGGAAAACGCGTGCGATTGGTCAGAGTATAACCCCTGCTGTTGGTACTCGAGTGCTGATTGGTAGATTTCTGCAGAGTTTGCGTAGGCTTCTGCAGGCTGAGTGGTGTAGATTTGGCCTGCTGCTGCAGCGGCGATAATGGCGGTAAACGGAGTAAGCTGGAAACGTTAATAAAAAATATTAATTAGGCTTACAGCAAGTAGTAGAACTCTTTGTGTGGCTCGTCCGGGGAAGTACTACCACCATGCCTATTTTTGCCGTGAAACAGCATCGCTGTTTCGGTTTGAAGGGTGTGGGTGCCGGTGAAATTACTGGTGCGTGAGGCTGAACATCTGTATGCCCCAAAGATTTTTATAATGTCCCGAAAGTTAAGAGCCTAGCGGGGTTGAACCCGCGACCTTCCTTTTGGTACGGGGCTGCGCTGACCACTGCGCTATCGGATCCTAATCACACTCGACGAACGACAAGTGTAGTGAACACTATAAAAATTAATAAAAATAACTGTATCCCTCAAGTTGATGTATCCATCATGAAATCGATTGATGAGTCCATATTACTCTTGGATTCATTGTAAGTATTACTGTAACACCATTTTGAAAATGTTAACAGACCCAAAAGTGGGCAACAAAAAAAATATTTTATTTCTATGCATAAAAACTTTCATTAGAAATCACTGAATCCTTATCACAATGTATTATCATTTAATTCATATCACGATAATCATTATTATAAACCTTTCACTTAATTATAATTTCACGCACAAAACACACGAAAAACGTACCAATTTCATTTTGTAACCTTTTTGCTACTATTGAAGACAGTCAGCGAGAGAATGCGTTCATACAATTTCTTCCATACGTTTTTATAGTAATCTGTTTTGTACGAACGACTCTAAAGGCATATCTGTGGTATGTGGAGTAACCGTGCAGACTGTGAACTTAGGACAAAACATCATCAGCTGTTGTCATCATCATCATATCAGTATTTAATAAAAGCCATAGGGTATGATGAATCGACAAAAAAATTAAAATTTAAAATAAATACGGAACAAAAAACATCTTATGGAAGCCAATTAAAATTCTTCCTATAGGGGCAATGGGCAAACATCAAAAAGATGTACAATTTACTTATTACCAATTACCTCAAAATTATTAGGAATTTGTGTACCAGTACAATTTTTCCACACCGTAAACCGGTAAAAGTAAGTGATACAATTTAGCTATTGATACCCATTTAATTTCCTATACCATGTTTTTATGCAAATAAAAATGAATTGAATTGAACAATTAATAGTAGGCATGTGCCAGTACGAGTTGGACGACTGCGTCTGGACTGCTGACTGGGATATTTGCTTATTCTATCAGTCGTGAATAAATTTTATTAATTTTTGCTGTTATCAGAAACAATTTTTATACGATAATAATTTGATTCGTGGTAAACACTCGTTTCTTCCATATACGTAATATGGCAGAAACAGGTATTTATATTTTTTATTTCCCCTTTTCTTTTTTTCATCTATCTAATTATGAAAAACGATCGCGTTAATTTAAAAAGTGCTAATGTGATTCAAGTTCGTAGTTTTCGTAGTGCACAGTAGGCTGGGTACAGGCGCGAAGAGCATTGTTAGGTAATCTTAGGTAATAAGATGCGCTCACTGGATGAGCAAGTGGAGCGGATTTTGGGCAGAGCTACAAACTTAAAGAATTGTTTAAATTAAAAAACATCCAGTAACATCATCACTATCATCAGCTTGCTGGACATAGGCCAATGGTGATGGACAATGGTGTCCTCTCTGTCTCTTGATTCTTTGAGGCATTATTTTACCCCTTTTACCACACTGATTTGAAAGAACTAATGAAGAAGACTATATTTCAGACATGCTGCTCTGTCAGTGCGTTCCTGTTTTCCCTTTTTTATCGACGAGAAATGGTTGATGGAATGACTCAACAGGTCTTTCCGACTGATTTTACTAGGCTTTCAGAAACACCCAACAAGTCGATAAATAATAAGGAACCTACCTACCAACGCCTCCACCCCAAACATGACGTCAGTTGCCTTTCTAACAGGTAGTTTACAACGCAGAATACCAGGGGCTCATAAATACGCAAGGATGGAGGTTACATGTTGTAACAATAATATTTTTTGCGAGTTTTCATTCATTGTAAAAAAATACTACCGATGATTATGACCGAAATTTCAGGTATTTGTAAAAAAACACGTGGAATTTTGGCCAAAAAACTTTAAAAAAATAATTAACTTGAAAAATAAAAATGTATTCCCCACCCACAACTCACGCTTCAATTCAAACAGGTATTTTGCAACGTGGGATACTAGGCGCTCATAACAGCAAAGAGGCCACGGTTATCCCAACAAGTTTAGTGGTTCAGTTTGTAAGGTCACTGTCTGCTTCACCACAGGACCCACAGGTGGAATAAATATTAAGCTCCGCCTCTAAGCATGTGAATACTTGTGCAAAACAGGTTGTTTCAACCCAAAACACCAGGCGCTCATGATTATAAAGAACTTTCCCGAGGGTCTTATGTCCCAATCTTGTTCCCGTTATGACTGCTGTCTGGTATGATAACGGGTTGGTTGCATTACTATACCGATGTTGCTCTATCTTTGATCCTGATACGTTTTTCAACTTTTTTTTTATACAGTTATTTTAGCAAACAAGAACACGGTCCACCTGATGTAAAGCGTAGCCTATGTACGCTTGCAACATTATAGGCATCATTCGCACGATGCTGACCTTTTAATTATTTTAATTTTTATCTTCCTTTTTGAAAAACCCCATAATTCCTGTAGTCTCTTTGGAAAACCCTTAGTATCATGCATAAAGATAAAACAAATTTTAGTACGATTAAAATTATTTTTTTGCCAGGCTGTAAGCAATCAGATTGCACACAAGATAGTTGCTCGCAATTTTCTCTAAAGTTCCGCGTTTTTATATCTTTCTAAGGGTCAAAGTGAGCAAGGAAGTGGTTTCACGGTTTTCAGCATCTTAAACTTTTGCTTTGTGTTCTCTCAATCAAGTTGTCAAGAGAGAAGCAACAGCCGGAACAGGTAACAGGTTGTTGCTAGAAGAAGTACCAAGCACTCATATCAAAACGAGGATGCGAAACAAAATAAGTTGCATGAATTAGCTCCAAACAGGTTGTTTGACACCCATGGTACTAGGCTTTTAGAAAATACCGGTTGTAAAATTAATAGGGTTCAGCCATTTGGGCTCCACCTTCCTCAAACAGGTGGTCATATGACACGTGGCAGCAGCTAGAAACAAGTGGTTTGAGATGCAAAAACGAGGCCCTCATAATGAAAGAGAGACTAATAGACTACTAACCAAGCATAAAGTACCTAGTCCCTGATTATTTTTATGAATCAGTTGCAAACTGGTGGTGTGCCACATGAATTACTAGGCACACACATGTCTGAATAGAGCCTCCAGAACACAGTTGCAACAACCTTTACGTCATACCTTTCAAAAAATTACAATGGATATTGAATATCTCTTGCATATAAATATAAAAATTAGGAAAACCATTTTTTATGAGTACAAACTGAAGAATGTTTTACAAAAATAATGTTTATTTTGAACTTAGTGAAACAACTAATTAAGGAATATTATTCTGCAAAGGGACTGAAATAATTAACTCCTTACCTCATTCATAATGCCAGACACTTTTAAGCGGTTTGGTCACTTTCATGCCAACAAATAGAGATGGTTAAAGACTTTGTTTGGTCTGCTAAACTAAATGACTGCTATATAGGACCACTACGACGTTAGTCATTTACACTATGGCTTACTAGGCGCTCATGATCATAGCAGTAATAAGTTAAAATGCACCCGTTAAACTAAAATCCTCAACAAGTCATAGCACGTGCCATTACAATGTTTATTAATAAAATCGTTCCTGCCTCCAAGGAGTTTTTAAAAACAGGTTGTTTTCTTCCCAAATACTAGGGACTCATAAATTACAGGAGTGGATCTGTAATAAAACCATGAGGCTCCACCTTCCTCAAACAAGTGGGCAGGCAAAAAGCAACAGTAGCTAGAAACCACCTTCCTAAAACAAGTGGCTAGTACCTGTTTGTTAACAGGATTGTTTGCGAATAAAATTATCAGCCATATATTTATTATAAAACAGAAATGATCACGTTTTATATCATCATAGAAAGGCTCATAAGAAACACCTCGGATAAAATCCAGCTGCCTGTTTCTTTTAGGCTTGGTCTGTGTAGAAATGGTGCTTATATTAAACTAAGCACCAACTAAGCGCTAAGTAGAATTAAAAAACCTTGCAAGTATAGAAAGGAAAAGAATCTAAGATATGCAGGAACTGTTCAGAGTTCCTGCATATCTTAGATTAGTCAAACATGAATATCTACGGCAAACAAGTAGCACGATAGACATTATATCATACTTAATCCCACGTTTCAGGCTCAATCCACAACAGGTATAATATTAAACAAATTATACGAAGAATTCATGAGCGAAGCAAATGGTGAAGCTGATATTCCAAGCACAGACACGACACAACTAGGCATGCATCTACGTTGCAGAAAACAAGTTGCTAAGACCCAAAGTACTAAGATCTCATAAAATGATACTGTAGATAATCGTATTTGTGTGACATACACTTTTATTTAATTTGCGGCTCCACCTTCCCTTAGGGGAGTAGCAACAGCCGCTAGAAACAGGTTGTTTGAGATGCAAAGTACCAGGCGTTCATATCAGAACAGAGTGAAGAATCAAACAAGTGTCGCTTGATTTTATGAATCAGCTCCAAACAGGTGGTTTGACGCTCAAAGCACTCGGCTAGACTAAGTAGTAAACTGAATTCTCAGGTTCCATTTTCTTCACACAGCATCTGTTTTATACTCGTAAAGGTTGTCTACTACTGGAATGACTAGTAGGAGCTCATGAAAAGTAGTTGTGAGTTCAAGGTATAAAATCAATGTGAGTACTTATGCCTAGTTATCCTTCTTACCTTCCTCAAAACAATAAATAATGACTGCAACAACAGCCAAGCATATGCAACAGGTTTTTTTCAAACAAACTACAAGGAATTCATGAGCAGTTAGGCGGTGAAGCTGATATAGACAAACAAAGTGGATCTTGTTGATCCGCTGATGCCGCAAAGCCGAGGCTGAAAAAGTCCAAAGGATTATAAAATTTTTCTTACATGCAAAAAATAGACTAGGCAATTTCCGAACTCATTGCAGTATTTCAAAACTAAACAGTTATTCAACGAAACCAAAAGAAACTCACTTTGCAGTCTTGAAAACTGCGTTAAAACTCCAGCCACTGGTATACATGCTGTAATTCTTTTGATGTGAATATCATCAACAGGTTTTATGAAACCCCGAGTACCAGGGACTCATACGAAACTAGGAGGTAAGTTAACGGAGCAGTAAAAGATTCCACAATTGAGGGGCGTGCCACTCTTAAACCATCTCTGCTCAAACAGGTACTCCGACTAAAGCAACAGCCAAGCAACAAGTACCTTGCATACAAAACAAATTTCCAAGAACTCTTAAACGAGCCAATGGTGAAGCAAATATGAACAAACAAAGTTATTCTTGTTGAACCGCTGATTCTGTAATAAAAAACCCAGAAGATTCAGTCAATTTTCTCTCTCTCCCTGCAACAATCCCCTTAGCACGCCCTGCAATTGCTGGAAAGCGAATTCTAGACAAGAAGTTCAGAAATTTCCTGATTCATTCAGACTGAACTGTTTAGTCTACATGTAGTTGATCCCATCAACAAGTTTTATGAAACACTGAGTACCAGGGACTCATGTGAAACAGGAGTTAAACCAACAGATGTTTTAAAAGACGCCCACATTTTTGGAGTGAGCCCGTCTCAAACCTCCTCGAAAAGTGGAGCAACAGCCAAGCAACAAGTTGTTAACAAAAAAATACCAGGAATTCATAAGCGAACAGATGGTGAAGCTGATTAGATGATCTTGCGAACCACAGATGCAAACAGCAGTATATAGCCCAAAACATTAAAACAACAAAACACTCTCGCAAGAGTCAGACACAACAAATAGACTAAGCAGTTTTCGAACTAACTAGGTACATGGATCTAAGCAATTCCATAACAAAACAGTTCAATGAAACCATCGGACTTTGTAGCCTTCGAACTTGCAATGAAATCGCCAGCCACTCTACGCGTAATTTTTGACATGTCAACAGGTTTTATAGAACACCGAATACCAGGGAGTTATGAAGCTTGGAGTTTAAACAACCACAGAATCATTCAAAAAATGCCCCGTTTGAGGGGCGTGCCAGACTCACTACCAAACCTCGAACAGGTACTCCGACTAGAGCAACAGCCAAGCAACAGGTATTTTTTTAACATGTTACTAGGAGCTCATAAGTAAATAGAAGGTGAAGCTGAAACTTAAAGCCAGGGAAAGACAACCTTGTGTTACACAAGTAATAGCATCAAAAAATAGCGTTAGTCTAACCTGAAATTTTTCAAAATTGATAATATTTTTGCATACATTTTTGGCGATTACCTTTAAACTAGCAAAAAAAATTACAATAACTATTCAGAATATTTCATTTTAAGTACACACATCTTCTTCTACTTGCCCTTATCATATCTTACACTTAAATAATTTTAAACTATGTACCTTCATACTTAAGTTAGTTTCTGCTGGAACATGGCTGCTCGTGAGCCGTATGGCCAAAACTCCACCTCGGAACGAACAGTGATTTGATTTGAATAGCGATTTGAACCTGTTTGTTTCTCAAACAAACAGGTTTTTTCTGCCACGAGTACCAGGCTATCATACGAAATAAGGAAACGAACCCCGTTACCTAACAGGCTCCACCTCTCAAACACGTGATAAGACAAGAGCAAGAAAAACAACCACGCGGATGACAGACCAAACAAGTGGTTCTTAGTATGATCGTACGAAAAATGCAATGACTGACCAATGCCCAGTAGAAGTTTCTTGAGGATATGTTGATCGCGATGATAAATCTTAAGGTTACGTGAACACCCACGTTTGCATTTGGCCGGTATCTAAGAAGCAAAATAACAGGTTGTTTGCCAAGTAATGTACCAGGGCGTCATGACTGCGTAGAAGGTAAAGGGAGCTACTTATCCCAACAAGTGGTTTAAGGTGAGTTTTGATAAACCACTACGTATTCAAACTCAGATTATAAATGAAACGAACGTCACGTGAAAATGTGAATCCACTTTAAATTTTGGTCACCAAATGTACCACCATCTGATAAAGTGATCAATTAA
Organism: Thera obeliscata; assembly: GCA_947578465.1. NCBI lineage: Eukaryota > Metazoa > Arthropoda > Insecta > Lepidoptera > Geometridae > Thera > Thera obeliscata. The sequence continues at coordinate 1,783,887 of OX387913.1, forward strand.
TTCGGAACCGTAATAAATTTTGGACATCCAACTTGATAGGCCCACGACAATATTCACGGTAAAACCGATGGTGAGGGCTCAAAATCCTTCTTCCTGGAAATGTTTGGGAATGTGTATGTCAAGCAATGAATTTCTGAGTCTAATGATGAAGACCAATGACTGGATTATCACCATAAAGTTTATTTCCTAGAAATTTGCTCTACCCAGCTCATCAAAATAAAAAATGTTTAATTAAAAAGGTATAAAAAATAATCTTATTCGCTTCAGTTGAAATATAGTCAGTATTGAAAATCTTCTCACTAATAATAATATTAGTAATACCTACCACATACTTCATCAGAGACTGACATGCAAAGTTTGAATGTTGAATTCCTTCCTCCTTCCTTTAGGAAATATGATTCTACCGGTAAAATGTATGGTAAATTAAAAAGAATAAATAAATAAATAAATATTGTGGACAATTCACACAACACTACCCAGCCCCAAACTAAGCAGAGCTTGTAATATGGGAACCGGATAGCTGATATAATACTTGAATACATACCTAGAATACAATATAACACCCAGACAGAGAACAAACATTTATGTTCACCACACAAATATTTGTTCTCGGTGGGGATCGAACCCACGACCTACGGCGCAGAAGGCAGAGCTACTATACTACCAACTGAGCTAGAGGCCAGTCAAAATAGATGGTAACGCAACGCATTCAGGCAGAACCATCCTTAAAAATAAGTACGTAAGCTAACAGGTTGTAGGACAGAACTGATTCAGTGATGAATGAAGATCAACAAGTTGACCTTGTTTTGAGTTACCAGGATACCATAAATATTAAAAGTAAATGCTTAGTTTAGTTAGTAGTTTTAATGCCTTTTAAGTATTTATGTGATTAGTTGGCAGGTTTTTATCACGTCTATCGTCTATTAGTACTAATATTTTGTGTTATCGTTTTCAAATCCTTCCACCACACTGGTATGATAAGAAGTAGAAAAATATTCTCAGAGTAAAAGGTATGTCTACCATGCCTGAGAAATGCGTGGAATCTATGTATTCCTGGTCAGATATTTTTTGATAAATCTTATTTGTTAGCGAGAAAACTCAGTATAACCTTTTTTAAAAATAAATATTTGATTAAATTTTGCCCGCTCTAAAAGTATATAGCTCTACTTAAAACTGGCTTCAGACGAGCACGCTAACGAACAGTCAATATTGCATTGATCCACAAACACAGTTGACCAATAATGTGATCATTACATTGATACTTTGATAAGCTGTATAACTGAGAATGTAGGGCGTATGAAATAAAACCAATTGCAACAATAAAATGAGGTGATGATTTTGTAAAACAATTTATTTGTAATATTATAAAGTAAAGATCTCTAATTATCAGTGATCGGAATAGGCTGAGTATATTTACCTAAAGTTTTAATGGTCTTTAGGAGTAATTTAGCTTAGCAGACCGATAAATTTGTTGCCATCTCTTTTTGTTGATAGGAAAGTGACTGTGACAGTATGCTCTCCTACTACTTCAAATTAGTATCACAAAAGTCTGTGCTTGGTGGGTTGTGTATGTTTAAGTTTTTTCTAAGTTTTTATTCATATATTTTATTACGGTATGATTATCAATTTGTTCACAAATCAAAATAAGTGGTCATTGGATAATGTTATTATAAATAGAAAGAAAATACTGCAAATAAATACACATTTGGTACATTTTATATCCACATAACATTTATATTTATAATATTTCAGAATAGGGTATAATGATCAATTTGATCATGAACCAAATAATCAGTTATAAAAAAAATCCAGTTTGACTAATCATCACTCTTCATCACCACTTTTATGACATTCAATAGTAACATCGTAATTACATTTATGATGCTTTAGTAAGAGTTGAAGTAGTTTTATTGCTCCAATTATACGATCTTGTTTTTGAACGTGTAAAAATGACATGTGTAATAAATCTTGTTGTATTTTGCATAAATTATTATTTACACGGGGTTTGCCGGTGGTTTTTATTACACGTAGATTAACACGAGACGTACAAATAAAATATTATACAAACTAGCAATCCACCCCAGCTTTGCACAGGTCGCTAGTAGAAAATAGCGTGATGTTAGTTAGCCTTCCCCGATAAATAGACTATTCTTATCAATAATGTTTTATCAATTCGGCCCAGCAATTCTCGAGATAAGCACGTTCAACCAAACAAACAGTCAAACTCTTCAGCTTTATAATATTAGTACAGATTTATTATTTGTTAATGAAACAAAATAATTGTTTGGCGTTTGTAAATGTAGTGTATTTCGAGTTCTATGTACCTAGTAATAAATTCTCTTTACCGTCTGAGAGCGCTAGCATTGTGTGCATAATTTTTCCGAACAAAAAAATTGACGACTGGCTTCAAACCCGCGACCCTAGGATAGGAAGGCAGAATACTTTTTTTTATGCCATACCAGGCAGACGAGCAGACAGGCCACCTGATGGACAGTAGTCACCGTCACCCATAGACACCTGCAACACCAGAGGTGGTGCTGTTGCGCTGCCGGCCTTTAAGGAAATGATAGACCCGCCTTTGAAGGACCCCATGTTGAAGCTCCGAGGGAAAACCGCAGAAGGCAGCTCATTCGCAGTTGTGGAAAACCAGCCATCCAGGTTGTGTGGATGAAATCTGGTTCTGCGGCGTGTGGTACGATGACAGAAATCAGCCACGGGCACCAAACTAAACAGTTCCTCAGAACACTCCCCATCGTAGAGACGATAGAGCACACACAGAGAACCAACGTCTCTCCGCAGACCTAAGGGCTCTATGTCATCTGTGAGCTTGGAATCGTTGACAATACGAGCTGCCCGACGTTGGATCCGGTCAAGAGGAAGAAGCTGGTTTTGGGGCACCCCAGCCCAAAGATGAGAGCAGTACCTACTCTACGTGCGGTCGGACCACTTGTCCACCAATCCATAATCAAGAATTAACAAATTGACAAACGAATTACGCCACAGGCGCTGATTGGTAATTACCTACCTATCTACATAAATACCAAAAGGATAATCATGTTCGTATTTCTTTTTAATAAATTATGATTTATGAACAAGGTCTGACCCTTCAGGCTAATCAATTAGTAGACATGATTAACTATCTGGCCTGTCAATATTCTTATAGTTTTTCTTGTCTGGAAGAGGTTGCTACTCAGTGATTAGACCGCCTATTTTATTTCTGTTTCTGATGTTTTAATTAAAAAATTAAACATTGGCTTTAGAATAAATTTCCACAGCAATACTGTATTTCTGTTTCAAGGGTGTGGGTGCCGGTGAAATTACTGGCACGCGAGACTCTGTATGCCTCAAGTTGATGGACGCAGGGAAGTGCATCGTAAGGCACCGGATGTGCTTGACCTACGAGGCAATGCTTAGTTATAGGCGTTGGTTACCAAATAACATCAGGTGGGGCTGTATGCTTGTTCCATCAGATTTTTGTAAAAAAACACGGTTGCTATGTTGGTTTTCTTCTTCTTTTCGTGTCACTAGTTTGTTTGAACTAGTGAGGTTATAGAATTGTTTATTAGTAGAGCTTTTTGTGATGGGCTCGTCCAGGGTAGTACTACCATTATGCCTATTTCTGCTGTGAAGCAACATCGCTGTGTTTCGATGTCAATTTTGATATGATGTATCATGCATGACCTAGATACTTCAAATCTATATCAAAGTCTAGGCTTAGTACAAATAGATGTAATTAACTCTGACACTGTAGTCTAACGATGAGTGATCGGGTAATATCTATTGTATTTATTAACCAATACAATTTAGGAGTGATCGAGTATCTACTGTAATTATTAATCTATAAAAGTTATTTACACAAAGAAACATACAATTAAACAAATACTTAAAAAATGTACAATATACACAAGAAACAGTTGAGCTATCTGCAGACTGTTACAAACGATCTAGAGATAGTACTTTTTAAACTTTCGCGATCATAAGACATATTTATACTTTACACGGGTATTTATCGCGTATATTACCTTATTTTATTTATTTTCCCGACGTTTCGGCTATGTTGCAATAACCGTGGTCGCGGGCTGACTGGAGCATTGACATGAGTGCTACCGTCGTTGAAAAGTGGAGGCAGTATCACTAACTACCCTCACTTGATCTTCTTTGTCCATAATGTCCGTGCACGCACTATGACACACAACACTGATAGTATCTACGCACTGTGGTAAGGTATCGCGACGCATACACCTTCCAATGATGGGATTCCACGATGAAGAAAGTCTGAATCCGTCTTCGCGATTGAAATTAGGATATTTCTTAATCTCAATCGCTTCACGCACCATCCTTTTGTGGTAATACCGTTCATTGGATAGCACCTTGGGATCATGCAATTCTATCCAGTGATTAGGACCTGAATCCACAAGGTGCTCTGCTATCGCCGATTTGGTTACCTGGCGGTTTTTAACTGCAGCAATGTGTTCCTTCACCCGCTCTGCTATTGTGCGCTTAGTTTGGCCAATGTAGGCGCGGCCGCAGCTGCAGTCTATTTTATACACACCAGGTATTTGCAAGGGTATGCTGTCTTTTGGTGTCCTCAGCAGCTTTGCCATCTTTGTGAGGGGAGTGAAAACCGCCTTGATGGAATACCTCTTTAACACGTTTCCTATTCGGTCCGTTACTCCCTTCAAATACGGCAGGAACGCGGGCTGTCTGTTGACACCAACTGGCTTGCCTCTGCTCGTGCGTGTCCGGTTGCTTCTGTTTCCACTTCTATATCCATTGCGTTTTAGAACCTCCTGAACATGCGCCAACTCTCCGGCTACATGGTCAGGGTCACAAAGGTTGTACGCTCTGTTAGTGAGTGATGTAATCACAGACTGCAGGTCTGTGATTACATCACTCACTAACATTATTAAATAAAATAAGGTAATATACGCGATAAATACCCGTGTAAAGTATAAATAGATCTAGAGATAGCTCAACTGATCGAAATCAATAAAATACCTAAGAATAGGTAACAACATTTAGTTTACTACAATTAGAGAGGACTGTGGTCTAATGGTAGAGGCCTTCCGATCCTAAAATCGTGGGTTCCAATCTAGTAGTGCACCAATAAGTTTTTCTGTCGTAAAAATGTATGTCCACTATGCCAGCACTCATAAACGATGAAGGAAAACATTATGAGGAAACCGGTGTAAAAGACCCTTACCTTTAAAGTTCTAAAACATGTGTCAAGTGCACGAAAAGGACTCTTTGATGCGCTCTGGTAATATATTTTTTGCTAAAAAGTCCAGGGAGTAAAAAGGTAATAATAAAAAGCAACTTAGAATAAAAATATATCACTTTCTATTGCAAAATTCTTAATCACTAAGTATAAAAATGGCACGACGAATAGTTTTCGATATGTTCAGTAGAATCGTCCGGTTTTGAAGGGGTTGTAAGTACCAGGCTGGTAAGCACGAGCTGCCACTACTCCTGAGGAGTATTTGGCGTCGTGGTAGCTTCCTGTGGACAAATAAAAAATCCATTCAAAATACGTACAAGAGAAGAGGCCTTTCCGTTCATCATTATCCACAGACCCACTTCACCCACTGCTGGGTAGGTATAAACTTTTCTATGTAGATGCCATTCGCCTTAAAGTATTCAAAAATAAGATCAGTTAAATTAAATCATATTAATTAATTAAGTTAGAAAATATGACGTGTCAAGTGCACGATAAGAGCTCCTTTGAGGCGCACTTGAAATCCTTTCACCACACTTGGTTTGAAAGAATCAGTGACACGATAAGAAGAAGAATGAATGTCTACTGGCAAGATAAGTAGGTACAGGCCAGAGGAGGCTGGCAGAAAATGAAGGAGGCTCCCAGCAGTGGGTGATATCGGGCTAAGATGATGATGTTGATGTCCACTAAGGACGTGCCATAATGTAAGGTTACTACCATTATAGTACTCAAAATCTCAAACGAAAAGGATTTTATAATGTCCCAAAAGTTAAGAGTCGAGCGGGATCTGAACCCGTGACCGTGACAGTATCGTCAAACCTGTAGATGGAGCCACGGTCGCGTTAGTGCTGCACAGCCCATAAGAGTTATTCGTCGAGTATGATTAGGATTCGGGAAGTCGATGGATGGAAAGGGCTCAGAATCGTTCTTCCTGGAAATGTGTAGGGGAGGCCAATGTCCAGCAGTGGACTTCTTCAGGCTGTTAATGATGATGATGATTAGGATCCGATGGCGCAGCTGTCAGTGCAGCCCCGTAGCAAGAGAAGGTCGTGGGTTCTAATCCAGCTCGGCTCTTATCTTTTGGTACATTATAAAAATCTTTGTGATTTCCTTATGTGTAGTAAACACTATAAAATCAATAAAAATCTAATCCAAATGTTTTTAATCAATAAAATCACAAGAATCACTTTAAATGAATCCAAAAATAAGTAAATACTTTGGCTACTGACACTTAAGAATTTTATTTGCGCTCATCAAAGTCATATCCTGTGGAAACTGATTTAATATTTGAGCAAAGTGATTAATAATTCGCGCAGTAAAGTTCAATTTTTAATGGTCGCTTTAATGCCAAGTGTGAGCGAAAAGCGATTAATCACCGGATGTTTCTTCATAAGCGATTTAGCCAATGCGACACGATTTTACGATGTCGTATCAGACAAGCAAGCTTTAGCCAAAAACAAACTATTAAGTTCTTTTGACGTGACAACGTCTTATAATTCGATGGAACCGGCTGCACGAAAAAACATGGCTCACGCGGCGTTACCTCGCTCTGAGGCGTTCCATTTAAGGCTTGAAGTCCGAGAGCGCGCAACGAGCGACAAAGAGGCACAATCGGCCTCCGCGTTCGGCAGCGTTCGACATCTATCTCTCTCCTACTTGAGTGAGCGATGCGTCCGCGTGGACAGCTGTATGACGTTGTCACGTTCAAATATCGTCAGTAAACCGACTTTATTTTAAGTTGATGGACGCAAGGCAGTTTATCGTAGGGCTCGTTCCTGACGTGCGTGACTTACGAAGCAATGCTATGTTGTAGGTGATGGTTACCACTTAATTTAGCATACAGAGTACCATCTGGGACTTTCTATCCAGACTGTCTTCACGTCTGTTTTCAAACCAATTGTCAGTTCGCAGGTTGGCAAGTCTGGGTGTGTCCTACCAATGTTTTCTGTCCTAGGTATTTTTTAAATTTAGAACACAAGCTTACGGGCATCGTGTACTTACTGGCCTCTAGCTCAGTTGGCAGTAGCTCTGCCTTCTGCGCCGTAGGTCGTGGGTTCGATCCCCACCGAGAACAAATATTTGTGTGGTTAACATAAATGTTTGTTCTCTGTCTGGGTGTTATATTGTATTCTAAGTATGTATTTACTAAAAAAAAATGTATTCAAGTATTATATCAGCTATCCGGTTCCCATATTACAAGCTCTGCTTAGTTTGGGGCTGGGTAGTGTTGTGTGAATTGTCCACAATATTTATTTATTTATTATTTTATTATTGTGTGTGCATTTGTCGAGTGAATATATGTGCAGGCCTAGACTTGCATCGATTTTGATTTTAATAATATGTCGTTTTCGAAAGAACACATTTCTTTAGATTTTTTTTTACTTTTGTAATATGTTCCTTCTTTGTATGATTCATCTTATTGCAACATCTTTACTGCATATACTGATTACTGAATACTTAAAACCGTTTGAAAACAGCGCGATTATTTTATTGTGTCGGATAGTGTAAAGTGCTTTTAGCAACAAATTGCTTATAGCTTCCAGATGTAGCAGTTTTTTATTGTCTTATGGTAATTTTAATATTAACGAATACAATAGCGTGTAATTATTGACAAAGAATGAGCACCTACATTATTGCCTTATTTAAAAAACTTAGAGATAAAATTAGTGACAAGGAGTTTTTCATGAATAATTTGGTGCGTTGTTTTCCTTCAACAGAAACCCGGAACTTTTTATAGGTAGGTACTGTAAGCCTACCGCAAGCTCTGTCTGGCTCTGTATCTAGCTCCTGTGTTCACCACACAAATATTTGGTCTTGGTGAGGATCGAACCACCCTCTCCAGCGCAGGAGTCAGAGCTACTACCTATGTTAATACATACTCAATATAAATAACACCCAGACAGAGAACAAACATCTATGTTCACCACACAAATATTTGTTCTCGGTGAGGACTGAACCACGCCCTCCAGCGCAGGAGTCAGAGCTACACCTTTGTTAATACATACTCAGTAGAAATAACACCCAGACACACAAACATCTGTGTTCACCACACAAATATTTGTTCTCGGTGAGGACTGAACCACGCTCTCCAGCGCATGGAGGCAGAGCAACCAACTGAGCATTGAGAGCTGGCTTTAAACACTCACCATCATCAAAGATCCCAGCAGCCTCATCCCTGGCATTCTGTTCCAGAGCCCTCGCGATGGCCTCAGGCACGGGTGGAGGAGTTGGCAGATGAGCGCCCACGGGCTGGAAGCCGTTGCTGTCAGCGGTGTATCTGACACTGTACACCTGGCCATCGTCTCCGGTGTAGGAGTAGCCACCTTGGGCTTGGATGCCGTTGTTCTCTACGCCGCTTTCTTCGGCGTGGATGCCTGGAAGAAAATAATATAAACAACATTTTAGTCCAAGTTTTTTTTTTGTTTTAACTCAACCCATAAGCAGTGGGAATACCTAATTAGTTGCGGTGCCCTAACAGGGTTTATGTTTGAAATTAGTCTATTGTATTACTTGTAACTAACAACATAAGTGCAATAAATTATTTGAGTTTTAACGTCCAGGGCTAAATTTTAAATCTCTATAACCATCTCTAACTTTCGCCTTTTTCCACCATATTCTTCTAGTTTCTTGATTCTAGTTTTTTTTTATAGTAGAGCTTTTTGTGAAGGGCTCGTCCAGGGAAGTACAACAATGCCTATTTCTGCCGTGAAGCAGCATTGCTGTGTGTTTCGGGTTGGGTGTGGGTGCCGGTAAAATTACTGGCACGTAAGGCTGAACATGTATTCTTCAAGTTGATGGTCATAGGGCAGTGGATCGTAGGGCACGTTCCTGATGTGCGTGACCTACGAATCAATGCTTTGCTATACACGATGGTTGCTACTTAACACCAGGAGGGCCATAGTACCATCAGCTATAATAGTAGAACCAAAATTTTAAATTTTTTAAGTTTTTATAATTTTCGCAATGCTCAAATTTTTTCAACACCCAAACTACTGACTAATCGCTAAAGTTGTACGGTAGGCCTTGATGGTAGCTAGATTTGGTAAATTTACAGCTTCCCACGTGTTCTACCGGATTGATTTATACGTATTTGAATACACCTGCTTATTATCTGTATTTAAATAGTGGGTAGGCATCATCTTCGATTCAAAGCAGTTATTTGATTTGGAAATAACACATTATTTTATAATCACGAGTCTAAATTTGTATTCCACTCCAAATATTGCTATGCCCTAAATTTAACGGCTTATTATGTATTCACAATACCTCACCATGTTTTTTGCCATTGACTGCCTTCACAGCTCAGTTGGTAGTAGCTCTACCTTCTGCGCTGGAGGACGTGGGTTCGATCCCCACCGAGAACGAATATTTGTGTGGTGAACGCAGATGTTTGTTCTCTGTCTGGGTGTTATATTGTTTTCTATATTGGATGTATGTATGTATTTACAAAAAAAGTATTTAAGTATTATTATATCAGCTACCTGGTTCCCATAGTACAAGCTCTGCTTAGTTTGGGGCTAGAAAGTGTGGATTGTCCGCATTATTTATTATTATTATTAAGTAACATAATAATTACAGGAAATAGTATAAGTTTACTTCTGGGTTTACATCGATCTACTCAGTGGAAGTGAGGGTTGCCGTTGTCACCACGCTTGGCAGGTGATCAGTTTGATCATCATTATGATAAGTATTTAGAAGATGATGACATCTTCTTCTACGATTCTTTAGTTATTTTTTAAGCAACTCGTTGAATGGAACAAGCATAATATGGTTAGTGGTTATGGTAGTTGTGGTTAGTGGTTAGTGCATCTCTATATTTTATGGAGGGCCGTGGGTTCAAATATTTGGTAAATAAATTTTGACAAAGACTCTTTTGGCCCACCTGATGCTAAGTGATAACTATCGCCTTTAACAAAGTCTCGTAGGTCACGCACGTCAGAAACGTCAGAAACTCATGGGGTTGTTAGTGGTTATGTAACGGTAACAACTAAACAACAGGTGGGCTTGAAGTCTTTTTCAAAATTTATGAACCGAATGTTTGAACCCACGACCCTAGTCTTGATACAGAGATGCACCAACCAACTGCGCAATGAGATCTTAATCTAATCGAAATAACTCATAGGCCTGTCTCGTATAAATAATAAAAACTATAATTATGGCAAATGTCAGATTGATGTGCCAATAATTGTATGAAATGTCTTGAAATAGATTATTAGTATTGGTCAACATTTAATTTGTATACTTGAGAAACCTACTTCGTAGCCAAAAATCGGTAATTTTTATCATCCGCACTTGATGTGCGGGCAGGTTTTTCCGCAAGTAGGCTGGCGGGCCATTTTTGTGTGACCCTTGACACGTGTTGCTCGAACTTTTTTTAGGTTTTACGACACGCCGGTTTCCTTACAATGTTTTCCTTCACCGTTTTGAGAGTACTGGCATAGTGCACATAAATTTTCCGACAGAAAAACTCATTGGTACACGACTGGATTTGAACCCACATCCTTCGGATCGGAAGGCGGGGCCGCTACCACTAGACCACCAGTGCTCTTATTTCAATGGGACTAATCTGGAAGCCTTTCAGGTCTGGAACATTTGGATTAAAAAAAAATATTCACTAAATCGATTTATAAAATGATGGAGGTACGCAGTAAAAACATTAAAACAAAATGGCTAAAATAAATTACATGATTTTTTTTAGGTGACCAATCTAAATATTTCAAATCACATCATAAATGACGAAGTTATGCTATTAAAAAATAGACCGAGTTGAAAACCTCCTTATTTAATTGTAGTCAGTTAAAATAAGATTTTCTCACTGGTTTTTAGTTTTAATTGTGTCAAAGTGATACTTGATTTTATCATAGTCAATTGCTACACCTATAAAAATCATTATATTTTCAGTGAGAAAAAGTATTTTGTCTCTATATAACGTCTTCTCGTGATCTTCCCAAGGACGCCTGTCCATCAGGTGGGGAATTGTCCCACGCTTTATTCACCGAGCTTAATTATTAGTTTATAGAGGTTAATAACTACGTATCTATTTGCAAATGATATCTTTGTAACGCAAGCATCTATTAAATAAAATAGTGGGCCGTATATTTCTCGCCTGATAAGTAGTCAAGGAATCATTCTTGAATTAATGAATGATTTATTTTGCGAAACAAAAACTTACACTAATAACAATAACTATATTTATAATATTAAATTTAAATGTGAAGCTTGTGTACCTAACGCTAAAAAAAAACTCTGAAGAGCTTTTTAGGTTCTACAAAGTGCCGGTTTCCTTACGATTCCTTATTCACTATCTCATGTTTATTACGTCAATATTCAGTTCACTTAAATTTTTTAATTTTTTTATTCCAATTGATTCACAAAATTATGTCAAAACTGACAGATGCGACTAGGTTTTGATTGCAATTTCCCCACTGTTCTTCAAAGCCTGGTCACATTGAACTAACAGCAAGCAAGGTGTACCTAATAGTAAGCGTTATATTTCTTTGTTTTCTACACACCTTGAACTGTATCCTTGTGTACTTTCATCATTGATCATTATTATTAAGATTGCTAACTTTTTATTTTTGTCATCGTTAAGTTACATTATTACTTTTCTATATTCATTTTACCTCATTTATGTACCCATTTATCTTTTAATTCAAAGCATTTGAAACCTTGAAATTTAATAGGTATTGCGGAGGAGGGCGTTGATGTTCGCGACACAGTTTTTAACTCCTGCGAATTTCATCGTTTTCCATCTGTTTCTGTTCCATTTGTATTAAGTACCAAATAAAGAAATTTTGAATTTGAATTTTGAATTTGACCTGCCCACTAAAAGCAGTACCTGTGATTTGTTCGAAAAATATTTGTTTGTCTTCTAAACTCACCGTTCTCAGTATCAAAAGCGAACTGGTATCCTCCTTCGTTGACTGTTGCATCAGACCTCACGATAGCAGCATTCCTTTCGAGCCCAGCGTTAGGCCTGACGTAGTTCTGGTTGTACTGGTTGTAGCTCGGGTTGTAAGGGGCTGGGGTGGGTCTGATGCTGTAAGGGTTGTAACGGTTGAAAGGCCCATACTGAGGGGCGGCAGCGCACGCGCCTAGGAAAACAGCTAAGATGATCTGAAAAGGTTAAGAAGACTGTAAGTAAAATTATAATTACAGTGTTTTTTCAGGTTCAATCAGATAATCGCATAAATAATTAATCTTTTAATATTTGAAATTTGACTACATGAAAACTTAAAAGCTCTAAAAACATTTTTGTACTTCTAAACATCTAGACGATGGTGATCTGGGAAACGCTGTTAAATATCGCAGTCATATTTTATCAAATATGACTGCGATATTTAACTGATCTGATATTTAACTGATCTGCGAGGACAATCTGTGTAACGCTATCGCGTTACACAGATTGTCCTCGCAGATCACTTAGGTGTGTGCAAGGCTTTAATCTTTTAAACTGTGTAATAGTTATTTGTTATACAAGAGTGCAAAGCTGCTTTTTAACCGCGTGCTCAAGATGACTGAGCAAGCGCAGGATTCTAAAGTTTAACCACGAGCGTAGCGAGTGGTTTAAAAGTTAGAATCCTAAGCGTTGGCGAAGGAATCAAAAGAGCACAAGGTGAAAAATCTTTGCACTCGAGTGCAACACGTAACTTTTCATCCCACCTCAGCGAGGAAATGACTAAATGCAAAAAAGAACATGGCGCGACTAAAAAAAACACAACAAGAAGGTTCCGAGTATGAGATATTAACAAATTTAAAAAGGTTGTATGATAAATTCGGCACCATACAGGTAGAAGTAAATAGGTTTAATGGTGTTTTGAATTCACAAATACACCAAGAAGGTTACGAGTGCGAGTTTTTAACAAAATAAAAAAGGTTGTATGATAAGTTCGGCACCATGGAGGTAAATAGGTTGTGTATTCACAAACTTATTGAACACGATATTCTAAATTCAAATTTACTTTATCCTCTAGCGGATAAAAACGGCTTTTCCAGTCAGAAATTAAACAGCAAAAACACACTTTCAGAGCTGGTGGGATGAAAAGTAAATTTTTATTATTAAGTTGAGTTTCAATACTGAACTTGATTTATTCCGTTTAAAAAGCTTACAGAGTCGTCGTAGTACCAGATAAGGTTTTGATTAAAAGACATCAATTTTACGGACATCATAAATCAACAATAGCTTACATATATGGAACACTCAAGTGTTAAATATTATCATGAATCATCGATAAAATTGTTATAAAATTGTATTTGGAATGGTTAATAAAATTTTACGAGAGCTTTTAAAAAACTTATCAACAAAACAAAAGAAACTAATTTTCCAATTAAACACGCTACACTAATAAAATCTTTATAATTATTATAGGTTATAACTATAACATAAAAGCTATTAAAACCTTCGTAGTGGAGAACCTGTAGATTTAGAACTGAGAAGTGAATTAAGAGCTTTTCTTTTACGAATTTTTGTGACTTTTGTTGTTAAAACTTGTTATGATTTCAACAAAGTTGACTGAAAAAAGAAAATCTAAAAGCTTTTGCGCTTGTGCTCTGTGAATTAAAATTAAACATTTTAAAAATTCTGAAAAAAAAACTTTTATAATGACATCTTTTACCAATCGGTAATGTTTGATAGGGGCAGACCAAATTCTAATTTAGCTAAAATTTAAACAAAATTTATTTTTCACACTAAATTTTCTTTTCAAATAAAAATTTAGGAGGTTTTCAAATCAACCGTATTTTATTATGTTTGTTATCGCATAACTTCGTCGTTTATGAACTGATTTGAACAAAAAAAATCTTGACCTAATCTGGTTTCCCATAGAAATTTTAACAAAATTGGGTTAGCAGTTTTCCCATGAAGTCATTCAAAGTTTTTTATGTTATTTTGAGGACGGTTATGACGATTACGCGAATATTTTCACAACTTCACAAACTAGAGCAGATTATAAAACTATTAACAAATCGATCAAAAATCACAGCCTATTGTAACTTTACACAATGATTTGAGGAATCGTGATATTTACACAATGTATTTTATAACTGGATAGTAAACCCACCAATTTCATGTTGCCTGCTTGAATATCGATAGTGGAATGTTTCCAAAACTGATCCAGTCAGCTTATATACATGGGTCTAGTCTTCAATGTCAGGGTCACAGGCAACTGGTGAGGATCCCACATAAAACATGAACTTGAGAACATTTTACAATCGTGAAAATCGATGTTTTTGGTGAATTTTGATGTTTACGACCGCAAAAGGTTTGATGAAAGGTCAGTGCGATTAATTTCTTTTTGCGCAAGATGTGATGATATATTTGACATTTTGACGATTGATAGTGATAAAAATCGAGGACCTATTTCATTGAAGTTTTAGTACTTACATTTAAAATACGCGTTTTCAAAAAAGTTGTAGTATCACGAGTTTTAGTATGGGTTGCCTGTCACTTACGTGTATAATTTTATACTAAGGAGACAATAGAAGAGTCCCAAAAATAATGTATTTTCCCACAAAGCCCGTGCGTATGAAAGTCGTGTGGGTGAACCAATTTATGAACCAACAAAAAAAGAAAGAACATAAAATACTGATTGGTTGATACTTTTGTTTTAAATATTACTATTATCATCTAGATTAATTATATTAATGAGGGGTATTTTAGCTTATTATGAATCAGATAAAAAAAATATTGCATTTTTTTAGAAAAATCAAAGCACCACTCACAACCCCAAACTTTCATACGCACGAGCTTTAGGTGAAAAGTTATATTTTTGGAACTTTTCTATTGCCTTCTATAGCTATTGATAAAGCTTTTTTGTGGACAAACCACGCAACAGGTAAACTATGTTTTTTATGAATATTTATAAATATAATGTATGAATTTATCATTTGCAGACGAAAATCTTTACACGAGAATACATGGAAAGCCTTGCACAAATCTAAGCGTTCTGTGGTGGCTGTCAGTGAAACGCTGTCAAATATCACCGTCTTAAGTAACATCGTTTCACTGATCGCCACCGCAGATCGCTTAGATGTGGTCAAGGCTGAAGAAATGCGAATTAGTAATTAGTTTTGTTTAGACAATATGCAATTTGGGCTTTACGGCTCGTGCCAAAACGCCCAAATCTTATGAACATTTTATGCAAAAAATAGCTTATCGGTAGGAATGTTCATTATAATCTCGTCATTAAATAGTTCATACAAAAGTGAATAAGTTTGCACATGTATTTTGCATATAAAGTAATTTCATGTATCTTTTTCTAAACCGATTAAAAACAGTGCAACAATAGTAATTGAGGTTTTGCTCAAATTTTTGCAACAAAAAATAGCAAGTCAATGTTAATTGATGAGAAAGAAACGCTTACTAAATGCTATAGAAACTTTGGTTACTCATAATTCGGAATTCCCACTCTTTATAAAAAACTATAAAAAAACTATAATTTAAGAACATAGCCCAATTTTTCTAATTCTTCTTCTTATCGTGTCTTTCGAACCAAGTGTGGTGAAAGGATTTTAAGTGCGTCTCAAAGAGGGGCTCCTTTCGTGCACTCGACACCATGTTTGCGAACTTTTTACTTTATTATATTTTTTCTCATTTATACATTTTGTTACAAAAAGAAACTTACAATTAAACACATGCCCCTATTTAGGGGTCTAAAGTGTCTAGAATAATACTTGCCGTATGCTGACAAAATGCTTGAGTCTGAGTCGAATCTCAAGCATAGATTTTTTACACTTTTTAATGGAGAACTGTCACAAAATCGATGCTTGAGGTTCGTCTCAGACCTAAGCATTGTTTCTGCACGGGCCTTAGATCAAGTGACTTGCCCAGGAGGCCTACCATACAAGCTCTGTCTGGCTCTAGTTTTAAGTCTGTGTGAGTACTCGCTTGTGTATTATATTGTGTGTGTGACGTTTCGACGTAGGATTTATTTAGTCAATCCTCACACAGACTCAAAACAAGAGCCAGACAGAGCTGTTAATGGTAGGCCTAACTGGACAAGCCACTTGATAAGGCCCGTATGCAGAAACAATTAATGCTTGAGTCTTAGTACAAAGTGTTAGCAGTTGGAATGAAATTGTAGTAAGTGATTTCCTGATTTGAACGAAAATGTTTTTGATGGCTTGGAAGAAAAACACCACCATTTTCTTCAAAGCCAATGGCGGCCAACTTGTCTATTGACTGACTTGACTAAGTAATATATCCTCACTTGACATTGGCAAAAAGCTTATTTATTCGGCTGCTAGAAGCAACAAGTGAGTTAGTAGTTAAAGCCAGCAATAAAAGACATAAATCAGAAACATCAAGGACTCGCTGTAAAAACGGTCAAAAATTAAATCGGTTCCAGGTTGTTTAACCCAGATAATAGTCTAGAGGAGTAAAAACTGAAGAGACGAAAAACTATAATTACTTTATCCCAGAAGATGGAAACCACCAACAGAATTATCATCAGAAATAAACTTGGTCTTTGATAGATTTCCAAAAAAAAATTTGAACTTACTTTAGAAAGAAAAAAGGAAAAACTAAGTGTTTGACCTAAGAATATTATACACAAATAATAGCAATAGTTGAACAAGTTATTCCGTTTCAGGTGGCTACTTCTAAAACTCACACTAATGATATATAAAACTTAATTACTTAATACGATGCTACAGAGGTGAGTTTTGTGCGTGGCAAATTGGACTTTGACTCAGCATTTATGTTGGTTGGTTTACCAACGCTGGTCCGTCTTCTTTATTCAACAATTTTCTCAAAAATAATATGAAAACACATGAAAAAGTCCACTGCTGAACCTACTCTCGTTTCTAGTCTTCAAGTTTTTTAATCTACTGAGCCCGTGACCTTCAATACCGACTCTTTTTCTTCCTGCTTTTCATCATCATTTTCTTGTCCTTATCCCACTTCATGTAGGGTCGGCACAACAGGTTTTCGTTCTCCACTCTCCTCTATTAGCCGTCATTTCAGCAGTTACTCCTTTCTTACTCATGTCATCCTTCACACAATACATCCATCTTTTTTGCTTCTTCCTGTCCTTATTTCACATTATGTGGGGTCGGCACAACATGTCTTCATCCTCCATTCTCCTCTGTCAGTCATCTCTGCATTCAGTCTTCTCTTATTCATGCCAACTTTAACCTTCAATTTTTTCAATTTCAATTTCAATTTCAATTTATTTATTCCTGTACCACTTTGAAGCTTAACTAAAACTTAAAAATACTTAATCTAATAACTAGTTATTTACTAATAACAATAGCTAACAATTTTAGATTTTTTAGGTGAATGTTTAATATTATTATGAGAGTAGGTATACTAGCATCTAAAAATAAATCTAAAGATACATTAAGCAAAAGTGGTGGTATGTGTTAGATTCATTCAGTAGGTACCAACTACCAACGGGTGAAATGTAGCAAGCACTGGAGGAAAAGAGCCGAAGACCGGGCTCAGTGGCACGTCTTGGGAGAGACCTACGTCCAGCAGTGGACTGTTATAGGTTGATGATGATGATGAGGTACCAACTCGTAGAACTGCCGTCATCTCTGCATTCACTCCTCTCTTATCCATGTCATCT
Organism: Thera obeliscata; assembly: GCA_947578465.1. Classification (NCBI taxonomy): domain Eukaryota; kingdom Metazoa; phylum Arthropoda; class Insecta; order Lepidoptera; family Geometridae; genus Thera; species Thera obeliscata. The sequence goes on from OX387913.1 coordinate 1,801,668, forward strand.
TTAACCTTCAACACCGACTCATGGAACTAAAATCTGTCCAACGTCACAAGAATAAAAACTTGATACGTTTCACACAACCACCATTCTTTCCACGGAACAAAGCCAGTTCACATACTCTGTTATATGTTACACAAACTCCAACCCTGTCTTTTCCATCTTAGGTTGATTATTAACTGGCAAGATTCGAAGCAAATAGCCCATGTAATTTTGGCATAAATCTCATACAAGTTCCTGGTTTAAGCGTATTAATTATATCGTATACATAATACATGTATGTATAAATTCTACAAGAACTCTTATAGCATTGTTTCTCCCACGCCCGTGTCAAGGTGCGTGAATCATTTCGTTTGTTTTGATACATCCTATACAAGATAGGCTGTATTAAACAGAAGCAGAAATAGAAGATGAGTTAGAACCTCCATCCGATTTGTAGATTCATGTCGAAAGATAAGTCTCTGAAATTCAAATTAAAATTTATTTATTTCGTTTTTACTAAATAAATAAAAAAAAAATTGTCTAGGCTACTGATCGAAGCGACGCATGACCCAAGAGAGAGAGGGTATCTGGCGCAGCGTATAAGCATTGCTATTCAGCGTGGCAATGCCGCCAGCGTCTTGGGGACGCTTCCGTCTGGCACTGATTTGGATCAGTTGAGCTATCTCTAGATCGTTTGTGACGATCTGCAGATAGCTCATTTCTTGTGTATTTTGTACATTTTGTAAATATTTTGTTTAATTGTAAGTTTCTTTGTGTAAATAATTTTAGTAACACTGTTTTACTAATATAATACCTATTAAATAGACTATTACGTTATATTTCAAAAATCAAAATCAAAATGTAAGTATTTATATAAGAACGACAAAAGATGTGAATGTAGGTGAAATTACTGGCAAGTGAGTCTTAATATCTGCCTAAATTAATGAAGGCAAGGAAGTGCATCGCAGGGCGCGTTCCTGACGTGTGTGACCTGGTATAGGCGATGGTTCCCACTTAACATCGGGTTGGAAAAAAAACGATTTACATAAGAATGCAATAGATGCTAAAATTAACTGATGATACGGTCTACCCACGGTATTTTTGGTTGAACTACAAATGCCACCTGTCAATGCTCTTCCAAGGCTGAATCGTAGTTCGTGGAAAAAATAAACTAAAACTGACGTGTTATTTGACCTACTCTACTAGGAACAGTACTTAAAAATATATGATCGTATTTATTTGTTGTAAATGGGAGCAAATTTCCTGTCATGCATTTTTTTATTGTACTTCTGGAAAGGGTGAAGTTTATCGGCAAGTTTATAATGCGCACTTGATGTACGGGCAGGCTATTCCGCAAGTAGGCTGCTGGTGGGCCCTTTTTGCGTGACCCTTGACACGTGTTGCTCGATTTTTTTTAGGGTCTACAACACGCCGGTTTCCTCACGATGTTTTCCTTCACCGTTTTGAGAGTACTGGCATAGTGCACATACATTTTTCGACAGAAAAACTCATCGGTACACGAGTGGATTTAAACCCACGACCTTCGGATCGGAAGGCGGGGCCGCTACCACTAGACCACCAGTGCTCTTCTGGAAAGTTCTGGAAAGGGTGAAATTTATAAGGTTCAAACATTATACTAGTTTTTATATATTATGTTAAACTGAAGTTTTGCACTAAGAAATAAAATGAAAGACATATGACCGGGAGTTTGATGAGTATGAATGTAGATTTTTAAATATGTGGGTAGGGGTAAGTCAAAGAAAATATGGATGAACAGTATGAAAGATGACATGGATAAGAAAAGAGTGAATACAGAGATGACGGCTGATAGAGAATGGAAGAAGAGAACATGTGCCGACCCCACATTAAGTGGTAGGTATAAGGGTAAGAAGAAAACTGGGAGAATGGAAGAGGAGAACATGTGCCGACCCCACATAAAGTGGTATAAGGGTAAGAAGAAGACTGAAGTCTTATAAAGTTATCAATATCCAGTGCACGAGATATACAAGAGTTTACCCGTATAAGGGTAAGAAGAAGACTGAAGTCTTATAAAGTTATCACTATCCAGTGCACGAGATATACAAGAGTTAAACCGCAAGAAATTGTATACAATTTCAAAACCATTTTGGTTCGTGAACTGTAATAACATAAATTGAATTGCTTTATTAATAATGTGTTAACATCCACACCCTTTTATAAGCCATAATGCTTATACATAACCATAAAGAACTCAGAATAGTGCGGTCTAGTCAAATAATTACCATACGAATTGTGGCTACCTACCTACTTGTTAAAAAACACTTTCTCTTTCATTCATAAAAAGCACAGCGATTATGCAGCGGTTCGAACGCTTGAAGACGCTAGCGTTTATATCGATTTGAAATCGAATAATGTCGATTTTAAAAGCATTTTATTAGTTCTCTGCTCCCCTGGTACATTTAATCAATTTTTTTCTAGTTAGATAGGTTCAAATAGGTAGATTTGCAGCGGTACGAACGCATTTGAAGACGCTTGCGTTTGTATTTATTTTAATTCGGATTAAGTAGATTTTTATTTAAAGCATCTTCTTAGTTCCCTGCTCCCCTGGTACCTTTAATCAAATGTTAGTTGGTTAGATTATGTAGGTAGGTTCAAATAGGTGGATATATAATTTGAATTCATTTTGGAGGCTGCATGGCTGAACCTAGTTGTGTACTGTGCTTTTGTATTTGTACTTGTTGTGGAGTAGAGACTCATTTTTTTAATCATAATCATCATATTCATAATCAATTATTTGCTTCAATGTAGTGACATGAAAGATCTTAAAAATAATAAATAATTGTCACTCATACTCCGACTCTCAATCCGAGGTAGAGAGTCGGAAGAGAGCGTGACATTGGAGTAACCCATTAATTGATGGACTGTGTCAAAGATGACATGAAGAAGACAGAGCAGGAAGATGGTGATCATCCACACACACATTCTTCATCCAATAGACCTATGGCATAGTAAAACCGCGAAAAATCTGCTAGGGGTGATATAGTATTCAAATATGGATGCGGGCAAAAAGCAGTTGTAGTAGATCACACAACATATTCTGCATCCGATGGCATAGTAAAAATCGCGAAAAGTCTGCTATGGGTGATATAGCATTCGAATATAAATGCGGGCAAAAAGCAGTTGTAGTATAAACGTAAGCTGAAATGAGTAGCTCGGTAATCACACGTAAGCGCACGTTCACACGAGCGTACCTTTTCCGTCGTGACGACGATGCCGCGCGTGAGTACAGTAAGCGCCGTTTGCTTCTCAGAAAAGCGGCTCGCAGGCGCTGCACGTATGTGACTCATCATGCAAATATAATTATGTACTTTATCATCACCAGTCTTTTAGACCTACCACAGGCTTTATCTGGCTCTGGTTTTGAGTCTGTGTGAGTGCTCACCAGTGTATTATACTGTGTGTGTGACGTTTCCACGTGGAATTTATTTATTCATCACTCACACAGACTCTAAACCAGAGCCAGACATGGCTTGTGGTAGGCCTACTTATCTCATGCTAAATGGGGTTCGCATAACAAGTTTTCTTCTTCCACTCACTACTATCATTCCTCATCTCTCTCTCATCTATTTCAATGCTCACTCCTTTCTTGCTCACGTCATATTTGACACAGTCTATCCATCTTTTTTTTGTCTACCTCTTCTTTTAGAACCACCACCCGCATCGATAATTAACACTTTTCTCGTAATATGACTTTATTAAATATGTACTTTATGTGAATGACCTATAATGTAAAACTGAAAGTTTCTGAGGAGGTTCCGGCGCTTACCCCACTCACGAACGTTGATGTAAACTCAAAAGTTTCTGATGAGCAAGCGGCGCTTACGCGACTCAAGCGCGGTGTATGTCGCGCTGACTAAAATTGTGTTCGTGTGAACGTGCCCTAAGCTAGGTATGACCTAAGTATCTTAGGTATTAGTAATCATATTATGCAAATACAATGCACTGTGGGTGTGCTTGACGTTCCTATCCTATGTACTACATCTTGTAACGAACAGACAGACAAATAACATCTTAGTACTTTGATTGATAGACTGATTATAATTTCCTTTGTAAGCTTCTATGTATTTAGATTGCTAATTTATAGGTTTTCAATAGAGGATAATTTGCTATAGAACATCCTTGAATAGAAGAACGAAGCGAGCGTAGAATTCCTAAAGGATTTGGATAAATCAGTGTTGTATGTCTGTCAAACTGATTACGCATGGAATTTGATAAAATTACAGGTTTTACTATGATTTTTTTTTTATTTGTAAGTACTAAGTTTTAATAGGTTTAGGGGCTTTTGAGATAAAGGGGTTCCAAAAGGGTCCAAAAACTGCTACTTGATAAAAATTCTCGCTGAAAATAATGCTTTAGATAATTTCTAAGATAAATTTATTTCTATTATATTTAGAATAGGTACAATCTTATTCCAAAATCTACCCAGCATTCAGCTCTTGCAAAACCCCAATAATTTATTTTGATGCTCCATCTTTATTATTAGTACTGTTGCACAAATATCACAGAAACACCTTATTAAGCCGGGTCTAGACTAGTAGACCAAACCAAGCGATATACCTGCGGAAACTAGAACAGAACCGAACCAAAACAGAACCGGATCAAGTAATAGCGCTCAAATCAGTTTCTGGAAAACATTATTTTTTTGTATCTTAGACTGATAATAATAATTATTATCCCACAAAACATACTATTCATATTTTAAATAAGTATGTAAGTACGTATGTGTTCTGTTATTCAAATTCAATTCAATTACATACAGCTTCTATGGATGTATTCAGGTTTTATTTCTCTCGGTAGCACGCAGTGTCACTCTGATTTATTCATACAAATTGTTTGCGCGCAACCAGGGTGACACTGCACCGCGACACTGTCCATCTGCTACACTCTCAGTAGGCCTACCACAAACTTTATCTGGCTCTGTCTCTGGCTCTTGTTTTGAGTCTGTGTAAGTGTTGAATAATAAATCCTATGCATAGAAACGTCACACACAGTATAATATACCTCTTTGGGAAGGGCTCGTTCGGGGAAGTGTAGTACTTCCATGCCTATTTCGACCGTAAATTATTTTTGCCCTGTTTCGGTTTGTAGGGTGTGGGTGCCGGTGAAATTACTGACACGTGAGGTTGAACATCTATATGCCTCAAATTGATGGACGCAGGGCAAGGGCACGTTTCTGACGTGCCAATGCTTTGTTAGAGGTGATTATTACCACTTAACATCAGACGGGCCAAATGCTAGTTCCATCAGCGTTATGTAAAAAAAAATACGAAAAGCTACAGAAGTAAAATACATCGATCTGAAGATTGATCACGATGATACTCCACTGGATAGACTTTCTGGACACTTTTAGCATTTTTGACCATGCTCTAATAAATGATTGTGTAATTTTCCCATAGTCTGAAACCAGCATAAGATCCAGCTGATATTATAGATTCACGCTATTTCTTAACCAAAGTGTATGGAGATTCAAGTACGTATTAATTCAATTAGACTAATTTGTTTCAGTCAAATAATCTTTGAGATCACAAATCGAATTTGCATTAACGTGTTACGAAGTTAATGAAGGTTAGTATAACGTTCCTGCGTAACTAACTTAAAGCATTTTTACCGACATTATAAATAAAAGTTTATAAAACTTGGGACACAGACTTCATGGTCAAACTGCTGAACTGATTTTGATGGAATTTCTGTGGGATCAATCTAGATACCTTTCACATACAAATATAATGTTTTAAATCGGCTCAAAAATGACGAAGCCTGCATGTGCACATTAGGCGATAGCGATGGCGATCAATGAAACGCTGTCAAATATCGCCGCGATGCGTTAACTAAACATACAAAAATAAAATACAACCGATTTGAGAACCTTCCTTCTTCTTTATCGAATTCGGTTAAAACGGCAGAAGTTCGCAATTCAGTTGTTTTTTTTTATGTTTGTTATAGCATAATTTTGTCTTAATAATATGGACCGATTTTTTTTTTTGCCAATTTTAAGTTGTTTGGAACGTCCACAATTTTTATACAAGTTAAATAGTTTGAGCCATCTTTTTATTCCCCCAACAAGTGATATAAAAATAATTATCAAAACAGCCTCCGATACATCCAAAAATAGACGGATAGATCATTATTTTAATGAGAATACGAATTCTATTGTTATTTATTGAATCAAGTTAACCTTGGTTAACCTTAATGTTAACTGAAAATAGATGGTCCTCTTTAATACCTGTTTATTTAAATTTAATTTGGCTTACGTTATGAGTTATATTTGCCTTGCAATGTTTCATTCTTTTTCATTCATCTAAAATTTGGGTTAGATGATTGCAAAATACCATAGTATAGTATAGTATAGTCTCTTTTGCAGTTGGTGCACCTATTGTACACTAGCTCTGTCTGGCTCTGTCTCTAGCTCTGGTTTTGAGTCTGTGTGAGTGATCACCAGTGTATCATACTGTGTGTGTGATGTTTCGACGTAGACGTTAGTCAGCACTCACACAGACTCAAAACCAGAGCCAGAGACAAAGCCAGACTGAGCTTGTGGTAGGCTTACTAATGTTGAATGATCAAAATTCAGTTTTTTTTTCTATGGATAGCTAAGCATTTAGCTGCCGTCACACCTGAGTTTATTGTTAATATTTTACCACTATAGCTTTTTTACCACTCTGCATGAGTTGAAGACCTAAAATTAAGCACTTACCTAGTGTAGTAAATTACATATTAGTTAAATTCAAAATTGTTTATCTAATTTGCTATCTTTAAATAATTACAGTTAGCGAACAATTCACGCTTTCTTGAGCATCTGTTTATCATTAATTAAAATATTTGCTTTATGTAACTAAAAATGATAAGAACAAGTAGGTACACGCACTGAGCGTAATGGTAGTTCCCCGCTTTCCGATCCTAAGAACTTGGGCTTGAATTCAGTCATGTAGGTACTTATGGCTTGATGGAGCCGGCTGCACGCACGAAAAAACATGACTCATGCGGCGTTACCTCGCTCTGAGGCGTTCCATTTAAGGCTTGAAGTGCAAGCGAGAGCGCGGAACGAGCGACAAAGAGGCACAATTGTAGGTTATGCTATTGAAAAAACTATAACAATAAGTTAACAGAACTATTTCACGATGAGTAAAAAATCAATAGCTTAATTTAGCTATCCGATCGAAATAATTCAAAAAATTAAAACATTACATATATAACTAATTGAACAACAACTTTTATTCAGTTTACTTGCTGAAAGAAATAATGTCAATGCAAAATGTATTATTATAAAACAACGTCTTAGAATACAAATAAATGTAACTTGATCAATTCAATTGTGATTTCCATTTACCTCCTTCTCTATATCCATACAAAATATCTATCAAACAAATAAAATTAAAATTTTCCTATTGGATTGGGCTGTAAGCTGTCTGGATGGTATGCTGGGCAAGCCTATTCCATCTAAAATCCTATCTCTGGCACTATAGCGTCCCATAAATAGGTCTTGTGTAATCACTAGTTGCCCCTGACGCTATGTATATGAACTAGAATAGATGCAAAAGCCTGTTTACGCATAGTCCCTCACTAGATTCTTGATCGGTATATTTTCAGTCCAGTCCATTTTTTCCTGTTTTTCGCCATCAATCACGCGCAGAATACTTGCACTACTCTACTAGCAGCTTACTTCAAAAGGTTATGGTTCCTATGCGCGCACTGTAGGCCTACCATGAGCTCTGTTTGGCTCTGTCTCTGGTTCTGGTTTTGAGACTGTGTGAGTGTTGACTAAATAAATTCTACGTCAAAACGTCACACACACAGTATAATGCACTGGTGAGCACTCACATACACTCAAAACCAGAACCGGAGACAGAGCCAGACAGAGCTCATGGTAGGCCTTATTGTACTAAAGTTCAGTTAAGACATTTAAAAGTGTTTCATTTAACTAAAGTGTCGATTATGAATATTAATTTTTGTTAAACTATTATTTAATATGAATATATTTTGCCACAGTTTAGTCAAGCCTAACGTTCAAGTGGCATTTGATAGCGGTAGGTCGCTTTCCGCAATACCCATTCGTGTATATTAATACCCATTTATTAGGTTTAAAGACGGGTATTCAATATGTTTTCCAAAGGCAGTAGATGCAGGAGATTCAAGATAATAAGATAATTCCTTTGACAAACAAGAATATCATTATTAGCCCCCCCCCCCCCCTCAGCTCAACTGATATAACCCTGCCTTCTGCGCCGTAGGTACCTCACCGGAACAAATATTTGTGTGGTGAACGCAGATGTTTGTTCTCTGTCTGGGTGTAATAATGCATACTGAGTAGTGTTAGCCAGTTTTGGGAATCGGACATCTCTATTCGGATCAAGCAAAGAGTTACATCTCTAGTGTAGAAAAAGAAGAAGAGGAAGGATATATGGTATCGTCGTTACTTGGAGTTGTAATATCTGCAGTGTAATAAAGTCAAACAAAGTTGTAGCTATATTCAATGAAGAGTTTTCGTCCTATTAGTAGGTATTTACAAAAAATATATAAAGAGGTATTATATCAGCTATCTGGTTCCCATAGTCCAAGCTCTGCTTAGTTTAGGGCTAGGTAGCGTGTGAAGTGCTCACCGATATTTATTATTGACGTGACAACGTCTTATAATTCGATGGAGTTGGCTGCACGCACAAAAAAACATTACGCATGCGGCGTTACCTCGCTCTGAGGCGTTCCATTTAAGGCTTGAAGTGCAAGCGAGAGCGCGGAATGAGCGACAAAAAGGCACAATTGGTCTCCGCGTTCGGCAGCGTTCGACATCTGTCTCTCTCCTACTTGAGTGAGCGATGCGTCCACATGGACAGCTGTATGACGTTGTCACGTTCAACTATCGTCAGTAAACCGACTTTACAGACAATCGTTTTTTATTTTGACCATGAGTGAGTACCCAGCTTTATAATAATGTTCATAATAATTGCATCGCTGTAGCCGATCGCAAAACTTCAATATGTTACAAAGTATAATCTAATAAATTCTGACACGCTTCATGTGTAATCTGTTTGTACTAGACTATTAATAACGCACACATTAACTAAGTTAATTGAATTTTGTAAGATTAGTGAAGTAAATCAAATTAAAACGACTGCATACCACGGGTATGTCAACCCAGTTTCAATGTATGGGCTTGTTCTCTGGGATAGTAACACAGAAAACCGTAGGTACCATAGTTTTTTCCTGTTCTTTTATGCTTGGCCGCGTGAAACTAGCACCTAGACTCACCTAGTTTTAAGACATTTCAAAGTTATCATTGCGATTCAAATGAATTAATTATTTTTGACTTTGAATTCAACTTTGATGAATGCGTAGATTACAAAGTTGAGCGCTTATTATCTATCCTAAGTGATTTATATACGCAATAAATATACTGAATAAGTAGACATCCACGTTTCCTTGATTGCGGAAGTTTTAAAACAGTAAATATTTTGTTCTGTCAGGTGTGGTAGAGACCTACTTTACCTACTTCATGTTCTTTTGTAAAATCTACCTAGGGCTGGGCTAAAACAAAGTATTATAAGAATGTGAAATTTCAAAAGAACTGATATTATTATTTCTAGAAACAGATTTGTATGGTTTGCCCCTGAACTTTTTATGATTCCCATGATCACATTAGCCAGAAAAGTGCCTTGTCATATAAATAAGAGAACCAGTAGGTATGCAGAGGTTCTACTATACAACACTGATATATTTTAAATCACACTGGTTATAAGTACTATAATGCAAATCATTCAAATCTAAAAATAATGTTCAAAGAGGACCCTGAGCACTAAGTTTTTGCATTTCTGTATACAAAACAGTCCACAAAACACTTTTTTTTTGTAAATAAATACTTAGATTTAACACCCAGACAGAGAACAAACATCTGTGTTCACCACACAAATATTTGTTCTCGGTGGGTATCGAACCCACGACCTACGGCGCAGAAGGCAGAGGTACTACCAACCAAGCTGAGTAGGCCAGTCAAAGTCTAAGTCTTCAGAAGATATAAATATTGGCGAAGACCGCTGCTGACGATGGTCAATTGGAGGACTGGTCAATCTTTGCCATTTCAACGCACTCGCTCATCTATCGATATGGTCAGAAACTGATACCCCTTGCTATCAAGGTTGTGGCATTTAGATGATGCTCAGGTCCACTCCCTGATCCAGTTAAGCTTAAAGGACGATGAGAGGCATGAGCAGAGCGAGTGCAAAGGCGTGTTAAAATAAGTGCAGTCTGTATTATTTATTTATTTAATAATAGCCATCTGTTTCCCATAGTACAAACTCTGCTTAATTTGGGGATAGATAGTGTTGTGTGATTATACAACATATTTTTTATTTATTTTGCAATAGACAGAGAAACCTGGAAAATAGGTAGGGAGTTCTTGGTCTTGCAATAATTTATTTAAAAGGACACGATGGGCAATAGTACATTACAGTACAGACCTTACATTATTTCCCCTGCAAATGGACACATTCTCAGCTGGACATATTAATTAGCAACCTGCAGGCCTTCCACAAGCTCTGTCTGGCTCTGTCTCTGGCTCTGGCTCTGGTTTTGGGTATGTGTGAGTGTTGACTAAATAAATCCTATGTCGAAACGTCACACACACGCAGTTTAATACACTGGGGTGATCACTCACCCATACTCAAAACCAGAGACAGAGCCAGACAGAGCTTGTGGTAGGCCTACTGGACAAAGTAAAGTCGTATAAAAGAAATACCAATACTATATTTTCATTATTAAATCGCTCCGCTCATAACGCAAAGCGCTTCCTAACCTATCTGATGGCTCACCTCAGCCTCTAGCGTTTCCTAATGACGTTACTTAAATTACTTATAGATTAATTGAATTATACGCAATTATTCTTCCATAAATGCAATTGATAAGTAATGAAAAGGTCAAAGTCATGCGAAGATTTGTATCCGGAATTGGATTATATAAAAACTTTTTGAGAAAAATAATCGACCACTTGATAAATGCTTCTTCTTTTTGTCGTGTCACTGGTTCTTTTAGACCAGCAGGGCTACCACGAGCTCCATATGGTTATGGCTATGGCTGTCATATTGTGTATAGATTGGCTGACCCACACATTCATTTTCTTCTTGGGTTTGAATGTGTTGACATGACACTGTTGACACAATTTTGACAGCCATAACCATAACTATATGAAGCTCATGGTAGGTCAGCAGTGAGGTGATAGGGGTTGAAGTGCGCTGCTCAAAGGCTCTCTTCGTGCACTGTTCGTGCAAAAAGTTCGAAAAACATGTGTCATGTTTTTCGAACTTTATAGATTTTACGACATGCGGGTTTCCTCACGATGTTTTAAATAAAATCTTTATACAACTAGCTGATGGAACATGCATATGGTCCACCTGATGTTAAGTGGTAACCATCGCCTATAACAAAGCATTGCCTCGTAGGTCATGCACGTGAAAATGTGTAATTTTGGAGTTTGTGCAATCAATAGGTACCTTTGGTTGCAATAAGGTAATACCTACTAACTATAGATGAATGACTAGTATCTACTTCTTTTACATAACCGAATCTAGACTAGATGACCTAGAATCTAGGTCATCTAGTCTAGATTCGGTTATGTAGGTCCTAGATTGCCTACTGATCCTACAATCTAGGTCCTAGATTGTCTGTGTGAGTTGAATTGATGGCAGTGGTCGACAACCTTTTTACTAATTTACATTAGTATTAGTATTACGGCGCTGAATACCGTGAAATAAATTTTCGCTTACACAATGACCTTTTGAAGGATATTATATTCTAAGGGTGTTATTAATAATCCTGGCGTAACGTTGGACTAGTTAATCCGTGTTTTGTCTCTTGCATTGACATGCAATTTTCAACTCGAGCAAATGTGACAAAACACGGATTAACTAGTCCAACGCTACGCCAGGATTATTACCCTAAGGGTGTTATTAATAATCCTGGCGTAGCGTTGGACTAGTTAATCCGTGTTTTGTCTCTTGCATTGACATGCAATTGTCAACTCGAGCAAATGTGACAAAACACGGATTAACTAGTCCAACGCTACGAGGATTATTAATAACACCGTTGGAGACTAGCCGTTTTCGGATACGGTGACTGTAAATGGATAGGCAATTATTATTGTTTGAGGGCTTTGTTGTTCTGCCCTCTGATGTGCTCTAAAGGTACGAGCACTTAGGGGCACGTCAGTATTCCGCCAACGCGTAATGTATTGACACAAAATAAATAATATTATTACTTAGCTGTTTTTGTCCCACTGCAGGGCAAACTTCTTTCTTTCCACTCTTCGCGACTCAACGCAGTGACAGTCCACGATTTAAAGCGGGAGTCAAGTTCGTCCCGGCATCTCATTCTTGGTCAAAAAAGTCTTGCTATAAGAAATAATAGTTGTAGAAATATTGATAGTCAAATGTTTCCTTAGTTATCTCCAGTCACTATGAACACCACAAGTGTGTTCTTCAGCCCTACTGCTCACTATATTAATAACTAGTTTTACGCATAGAGTAAAAAGGTTGCGCACCCCACCGTGTGAAAGGTCACCCATCCACTACGCAAGGTGCGCCGCACCTCTGCTACGCCCATCTCTAAATAGAGATAGATACCTTTGCGATTAGACTCCCTAATCAATATTATATTTTATTTAGCAATACTACTACTTTATGTTATAATGAGAAATTTAATTTTGGTCTTTGAGGTCATGCTATTGCTAGCAATGACTACTGCTCAACGTCAGGTGGCTCTTTTGATAGCCCATTATTAGTACCTTACAAAAATATGATTAGGTTTTTTTCTTTTACGACAAATGGACCTGAGAGATGTCTACCGTGCTTGGGAACTACATTTATTCTGAGACAACTTTTTATTGCCCATAATCAGTAAATACTCGATAATAATTTCGTTTATTCTGGTAAATAAGTCTAAGCAAAGATTGAAGATCTGAAAAAATGACGACCGTGCCTTAATTGCAATCGTAAGCCTATTTTTTATTTTTCAGTGTGAGTTTTTCCATAGGACGCCATCTAGCGATTACTGTTAGAACTAAATTTTAAAATGTGCAATAGCCCTGAACTATGCGCAAACGCGTTGAGATGAAAGGTTTTAGTAGCTGGTTTGTAAGTGTCTTTCAACACCAATAGATGGCAGCAGCAGGCGCATTTTTTTTTACAATATAAAGGCTGATGTTTGACCACAATCTTCCGAACGAGTAGGGGAGCTCCCCTTTTTGGTCTCTTGGTGTTCAATTCTTCTAAGAATACTCTTAAGGGTAGTAAAAGGCACCACCAAATAAAAATAAAAATAATAACATAGGTACCTACTTTAGGTAAGTACCTAGTAGGTACATGTTGCCAAGACAAAGTATGAAGCAAAAAAATGTACGTCCGTTATTGCCGCACCCACAAAGCTGTAAATTTGTTATAAAAAATAAAGTATTTCCGGTTTATAACATTTAGCAGAAAGCGACCTTTTGTAGTTATTTAGGGCAGCAAACCGATGACATTGAGTGTTTCAGTATCGACTGTGAGGCCAGAGTCGTATCTAGGATCACAAATACATTTTAGAATACAAAAAAACTGCTCACGAATGTCACCTCCAGACACTATAAGGAACCCCTTACGATAACTTAAAATTAAATGGGACAGTGAGTAAAATTATAAAACGAAAAGAGTGTATGTATGTATTATTGTTCTTATTGGTATTTATATATTATTTAAGTAAATTGGTATTAGTTCTTGTAACACAACTTTTAAGAGTTGTGCGTCCAAGTGCACCCAGGCAAACTTAGTTTTAAATTTTCATATTATACAAAGTTCATAATTATTGATATGTAAATATTTTTACTAGGTAATTTACTCAAAGATCAAACAAACCCAGAGCTTTTGCATCTCACTCGACCGAAAAACTGCTAACAATTTTTATATGCTGCAGTTTTTTATATGTTTTTTTAGTTGTTGTTTTTAGTATGTGTGTTTTAGTTTTGATTTTTTGTGTTTTAGTATATGTATATGTAAACACATACATATATTATAAATAAAACATGGTTTAGTTTGTACTACATACATAGGTCAAAAAGGTTTTAATAAGTGTTTAACCTATATTGTACGGCAAACTGCCCCTATCTCCACCCCAAAGTGGTGGCCCTGTGTGTCGTATGCGTGAACTTTTGCATTCGTGATCTCTCAACACGTCTGTGACTCGAACTGATAGGATGTTGGTTTTAGAGCTTTTGGTATACCAAGGACTTGATGGGGTTAGTGCACCATGTGTTCTATAGAGGTACCTACAATTATTTTTTTCAGCTCATCGGATGGAAAGTGGCAACTTTCGGCCCGCTGGCGCTGCACGAACCGAAGTTGCCCCTTTCTGCTCGGCACGCAACAAGCGTAAAATAGTATATTACTTCTCATGGTGTCATGGGAAGTAATATACTATTTTACGCTTGTCAAAAACAAAGACTGGGTTTTTTTTATTGGACGATAAGTGTCAATCGGTAGATATATAGAAAGATCTGCTCTACTAAGGCAGAGGACTTCGTAAGAAATCAACGTCACAGTTTTTTTTTTTTTTTTTAAATAAATTTTGTGGACAATTCACACAACACTACCCAGCCCCAAACTAAGCAGAGCTTGTAATATGGGAACCATATAGCTGATATAATACTTGAATACATTTTTTTTTGTAAATACATACTTAGAATACCTACAATATAACACCCAGACAGAGAACAAACAGTTAAAACAAAGTCGCGGATATTATTCCATTAGCCTTGAGAATATAAAGCCCATGTTTAAAATAATGCTGCGGATATTGCAACAGTGCGTTACGATAGTGAAAAATAGTAAAAAAATGTAACAGTGCAATAAAGATGATCTGATTGCACGATGCCCGTCTGATAATGATTATAAGAAAATAAGAATCCTGAACGTTAGCGAAGGAACCAAAAGAGCACGAGGTGAAAAATCTTTGCACTCGAGTGACGAAATGACTAAAAGCAAAAAAGAAACTGGCGCGCTTAGAGCAAATTAAAATAAAAGTAGCACAGCAAATAAGGTTCCGAGTTCAGACTCGGAACCTTCTTTGCGATGACAATGACCGTACGTAAACGATAAAATTTAATCATTATTATAGACTCGACTGTTTCATAAAAAAAGAACAACACTTTATTTTTGAAAATGGAACTAAAATCAGCCATCTCTTTTGTAGAATCTGTTTTGAAGAAACAAAAAAAAGACTTTAGAGCGAATTATTTAGATTTTTTTTGAACTACCTATTTCATATTTTATTAGATAAATAGATAGATACTCCCCCGTACCCTTAAGTAATGGGTGATTTTTTAGCTCCTATTACAATAATACTATATTTAGTAGGTAATAAGTAAAAGTGGACAGTCAAGTTCATAATAAGCTAGTTTTGTAAAAATTCACACCATTTTTCGGTAAGATTTATTTGTAAAGCTGAGTTACAACCGACGCGGCTAGTATAGAACTTTATTTTGTGGCAAAATGCTTTCGATTACACGGTGCCTCTATGAAAACGAGTTTTTTTCATCGCCATGTCTTGTGCCTTACATTTTAAATCATCCCATGCAAAGTATTTCTCTAATAAATCACCCTCATTGCCAAATCCGTCCTTAAATAAAGTTCGAGAACATGTTTCACACAACGCTATCTAACCCCAAACTAAGCCAATATTGTAAAAATATGTCTGCTGTTTTTTTTTGCATACAATAAAAGTATGATAAAAACGGTCCATTCATCTTTATCAAACGCCTTCTAACGAAAAACCTTTGTAAATATTATCGCGCGGTATATAAGCGAGCCAAACTATTGTTCAAGAATAACGCAATATCCTTGTAAAAGTATCGCGCGGTTTTTTCGCGTGCCAGAATTATTGTTCGTGTCGGTTAGGCCGAAGCTTTACCTTAGTTCTATAAGGTCACGCTAAGTTTTGACATGATCGATTGGCTCGTGTGTTTCAGTTCGTATTTACTTTCACCTACGCGCGTTACCAAACACTATTAGCACGTAAGTTGAGTATGTGTCATGAAATTATTACTTATAGATCTCATCTTCAAATCACTCAGATTTGACCTTGTATTTTCAATTAAAATAAAACCTATGCAATACACTTGACCTAGCACTAATTATCATCATCAGCCTACTACTGGTTTTAACCGACATTTAATTTTGTGCTTTTGTGTCTACTTCCTGTGATTTTTGCAATGTTGGTGACCGATGCTAGTGGCATTTAACTATAGTTAAAATTAAATATAACCACATTTTAAATCACGTTTTTGACGTGAAAACGCCTTATGATTCGATGGAGCCGGCTGCACGCACGAAAAAACATGACTCATTCGGCGTTACCTCACTCTGAGGCGTTCCATTTAAGGCTTGAAGTGCAAGCGAGAGCGCGGAACGAGCGACAAAGAGGCACAATCGGCCTCCGCGTTCGGCAGTTCGACATCTGTCTCTTTCCTACTTGAGTGAGCGATGCGTCTACGTGGACCGCTGTATGACGTTGTCACGATCTACTATCGTCAGTAAACCAGACTTCATCGGTCGACTTTACAGACAACCGATTTTTTTATTGATTTATGTATAGTGTTTAAATACCACAAAGATTTTATTTTGTCAGATATGTTATGGCCGTGTGGGAACTGAACCCAAGATACCACCCTTCCTCTTGATACAAGGATTTGATACAAGGATTTGCTTGTATGGCGCAGTTGCAACTGCGCCATCGGATCCAAATCGGAGTCCTTACTTTTGCTCCAATTTTTTTTTTATACAACTACCTGGAGCAAGCTTAAGGCCCACCTGATGTTAAGCGGTAACCATCGCCTATAACAAAACATGGCTTCGGAGGTCACACACGTCATGAACGAGCCCTACGATGCACTGCTCTGCGTCCAGGCATACAGACGTTCAGCCTCACGTGCCAGTATTTTCTAAAAAACCTTTACGACTCACACTTGTCCATATCTAAATAAGTAAAAGGAGCACTCCACCTGACCCAGATAGCCCATGCAATACACATCATAATCCCCCAACAATCGAGTGTATCGGCTTAAAAAAACATCTCGTTTCGGAGTATCGACAGCGTCTTATTAAGTTATGTGATTCTATTTGAAGACACGCTCCAAGATATAAACTTAAAGCTGTAACACTTCCTACTAATCTTATAACTTTAAACGAAAAAATCTTGTATATGTTGTATATGTTGGCGCAATTTCCAAGATCCTTAATATATACATATTTAGGATCTCGGAAATTGCGCCAACGATTTTCATGAAATTATGTATAGAGGGTTTCGGAAGCGTTAAATCGATCTAGCTAGGATTCATTTTCAGAAAATGAGTCTGTTCGTTAAAAAAAAACTATTTACGATTGTGAGCAACTAACTGCAAGCATGTCCAGCAGATGGCGTTGTTCAGTAAGAATAAACCAGTAAAGATAATAATATGACTCATAGTATTACTTAAATATACAAATTAACGAAAAAAATTCCGAGCGAAGCTCGGTTACCAACTAGCAATATTAAAGTTTGTAAGTATGGATGGATGGATGGATGAACGTTTGTTACTCTTTCACGTAAAAACTCTTCAGCTTTATAATATAAGGGTGCACGAAAGGAGCCTCGTTGTGGCACACTTAAAATCCTTTCACCACACTTAGTAGTGACACGATAAGAAGAAGATAAAAAGGTTAGAAAAGGCAGCAACTCTTTTTTTTTTTTTTTTTTTATTGTTGATAGCTAAACGTTTGACTGCCATCACACCTGATGGAAAGTGAAAATGCAGCCTAAGGTGGAGCACGCTTAGCTATAAAATAATAAATAATAAATATTGTGGACAATTCACACAACACTACCCAGCCCCAAACTAAGCAGAGCTTGTAATATGGGAACCAGATAGCTGATATAATACTTGAATACATTTATTTTTTGTAAATACATACTTAGAACTAATACTATAATCCACTTGTTCACTCTTCAACTACTACTAATCAACTTGGCCCACAAGACATAGTTCAAGGTGGAAGCTCGTTGGTACTCTACCATAATGAATAGCTTCAATCACGCTTAAAGTTTTGTAATAACCTAATTTTACCGTTTAGCGTGTAACTATTACTAATAAATGCACTAGTTGGTTACGAGAGCACTGGTGGTCTAGTGGTAGCGGCCCCGCCTTCCGATCCGAAGGTCGTGGGTTCAAATCCAGTCGTGTACCAATTAGTTTTTCTGTTGAAAAATGTATGTGCACTGCACTATGCCAGTACTCTCAAAACGGTGAAGGAAAACATCGTGAGGAAACCGGCGTGTCGTAGAACCTAAACAAGTTCGAGCAAAACACGTGTCAATGGTCACGCAAAAAGGGCCCGCCAGCGGCCTAAACATTTGCCAATATTTTTTTGACTAGTATGTAACGTTGACTTTGTTCAAGGTTTTTTGTGTTTCAATGACTGCTTAATTATGTTGTAAGTAGTAAGTAGAAAAATACATAGAATACAACATAACACCCAGACAGAGAACAAACATCTGTGTTCACCCCACAAATTGTTCTCGGTGGGGATCGGAGGGAATATATTTGATAATGATGATACTTTAGGTCAGGGGTGCTCACACATAAAGTGTCGGCGATCGACCAGATAGTATTTTGAAAGCAAGGGATCGACTAAACTAATATTTAGGTAGGTCATCAGCTAAATTTGGCGTGGCAATGCCGCCAGCGTTTTGCCATGCATGCTACAATACAATATATTATATTTCCAGAAATTCTACTGGGTGCCTAATTGCCTATAGTGCCCATATCGCCCGGTCGATCGCGATCCGATCGAAAGCACCCCTGCTTTAAGTTAATGACATTAAGGTTGTTCGATTCCGATACAAACTGAATTTACACAACTATGGGCAAACAAAGTATAAATGTACACTGAAATAGCTGTAATAGAATTTTACAGTGGTCTTTATTGCCGGCCAGTTATATAAAGTTGGAGAAAACTGTAGGATAATAGAAATATTAATAAAAAACCAAAAAAGTATTTTTTTTGTCATTCTTTCTAACGGGGACTCGGCATTGAATACGTGAATGAGCTTAAAACATATGTCTCAAAATAGTCGTAAAAGTCTGTTAGTTTTTTTTTCTGAAGCCCCGACTGCCACGACCAACGGCTGACACTCCAACTTTATATAACTGGCCGGTAATAAGGACCACTGTAAAAGCCTATTACAGCTATTTCAGTGTACATCAATACTTTATTCGCCCATAGTTGTGTAAATTAAGTTTGTATGGAAAGCACTTAAGCTATAAATTCAAAAGTTACTGAGGAGCAATCGGTGCGTGCGCGACCCACGTGCGCGAAAATCGCGTTCAAATCGCGCTTGTGTGAACGTGCCCTAAGAATGTAAAGGATACCTACGATAACTTGGTTTTATGTAAAACAGATGACAATCACAATGCATTCCGAAATAAAGGTTGCATTTCATATTATGGACGCGAACTAGGACGAGGCTCTCATTTATCACGTTACAAAATGTACGTGGATTTATACATCTATATAAAAAACACATCATAATATGATCGCGGGAAGTCAGTGGATGGAGAGGGCTCAAAATCGTTCTTCCTAGAAATATTAGGGGAAGCCTCAATCCTCAGCCATGGGGGCTAATTCTCGGCTCATCTCGGATCATTTTGCAATTTTATTTTATTGCTTCTTTTCAAAGAGAGAATGGATGATTTCCTTGAGTAATTCATCAACGACCTCTTCGTAAAAGCCTCGACAGCTACCATATACGGAAAACGTAGAAAAAGTGCGGGGTTGTGAAAAGAAGCAATTAAATAAAATTGCAAAATGATCGAGATCGGCCCGAGAATTAGGCCCCAGCTGTGAATTTCTTCAGGCTGATAATGATGATAATAAACATTAGGCCCCTTATTTGTGGAACTATGACCTGCACCTTCTTAATTGGCAAAGTAAATTCACTCAACTTTTTCGATTACAAAAACTGAAGTTATTCTGATAAAATATGTTAATAAAAACTGTTTTTACACGACCGAATTCTAAATTCTATGCAAATATAAAACATCTGAGAGCTTCCTCTTTCTTACAAAGTTTGTTAAATAATAGCCACTAATAATAATTGTTACCTACTTATCTACTCAAATTAACTGACCTGCAAGTAAAACCGCGTGCATGCACTGTAGTTTAAAGTGTACGTGAAATATGATAACTTGTAAATAATTACAGCAATAATGATGAACGCATGGAGAATGCAGTAAAATGAGATTACTCGAAGTAATAGAGGCCTGCAAACGATAAACGAAGTAAGTTGACTTTTTAAGTTACATTGCGCATTGGTAACAATAACTTCGTCAAAAAAGTATGGGATTTGACAGAAAAATTCCAGCAAGTGACAACATGTCAATACATTTTTCCCGAAACCATAGATTAAATTCGGCACGCGTTAGTCAAACTTATAGACTTTTTAAACTATTTAACAGTTTTGAGCGTGATGGGCACGGGCCCATCACGCTCAAAACTGCTATGCCCCAAATCTCATTATCTCAAATCTCATAGATTTTTCGCAATAAGTTCCGTAACTTATTGCGAAAAATCTATGAGATTTGACAGAAAGTGCTAGAACTTAGTGCCAAAAACCTAAGAACCACCAAATAAATTCGGCAGGCAAGCATCCCAGTCAAAGAAATGACATTTCTTCTCCATTATACCGGGTTTCTAACCTCCTTCGTCAAACCAATGACATTACCTCTTTATTGTAATGGGTTTCCAACCTCCTTCGTCAAACCGATAACTTTTTCTCTCCATGAAATGTTATGAGTTTCCAACCTCCTTGGGCAACGATGACTTGACTGTTAGCAATATTTTTTTGGCGCGCGTTGTTTTATGCATTTGCCATACATTTTGTAAGTTCAAACACATATTTTTTTTCTGTGAGCGTGTCGTCGCGTTGTCACGCAGTATGACTCAAAACGTCAATAGTATCGTTCGTTGCTTGTTTTTAAGAGTAGATCTCTTGAGTGACTGTAGTTAGAAACATGCGTGACTAAATAGTGATCCTCATTCATGTCACAATACTATTATAATGAAAGATCAATTCACCTACTTTGATAAATTAGTAGTAGAGCTCTTTGTAAAGGGCTATTCCGGGGAAGTTCTACCACCATGCCTATTTCTGCCGTGAGGCAGCATTGCTGTTTCGGTTTTAAGGGTGTGGGTGCTGGTTAAATTACTGGCACGAGTCTGAACATCTTTATGACTAAGTTGATGGAAGCACGGCAGTGCATCGTAGGGCACGTTTTTGGCGTGCGTTTTTTGTAAAAACACACTTAGAATAAAATATAACAAACATATTATTGTGCGTTAGCCACAAGTTTTTTTGTTCTCGGAGGGGATCGAACCCAAGGCCTATGGTGCGGAAGGCAGAGCTACTACAAACTGAGCTACGAGACCATTCATGCAGCACATTATAAATAGTGCCTAGAGCATGATTTTCGATGGAATTGGTTTACCCCATAGAACAGAAAAAATTCTATAGCTTATACTAGCGACCCGCCCCGGCTTCGCACTATGCTGATACTAAATACAGTTCAGAATGTCGTTCACAGTATTTTCTCAGCCTCCGTCCACTTTTACTCCGCCTTAGTCGAGGGTTCGATCCCCGCCGAAAACAAATATGTATTTATGTGTGGTGAACACCGATGTTTGTTCTCAGTTTGGGTGTTATATCGTATTCTGATAAGTTATGTATTTACAAAAAAACCGTATTCGAGTATTATATCATCTGGGTCCCATCATACAATCTTAGTTTGGGGCTAGTGCTGTGTGAATTGTCCACAATATTTATTTATTTCTTATGTAAATATCGGGACAGTATGATGTGCGTTCGAGATATTATTCTAGAGTTAAGTATAAGCCAAGCTACAAACCTAACATCCTCTCTTTCGGCCTTAAACTTTAAGCACGCTGTTTAGTTGGCATAGCAAGGACTATTAAAACCCTCAGGCAATAATTACTTAGCGCCTATTAGTTTAGCACTGGTTCATTAAAATGTTCTGTTTAATCTTATGAACTTGTCACTCAACATAAATATAACAAATATGAATCCCGATAAGTAACATTAAATAAATTGAATTGAATTGATAAAGACATTTATTTTCATATTTAATTTTGGTTTTAGTGTTGCGACCCCGTTTTTCTAGGTACTGAAATAACAGTGGACTTTTTAAAGAATTAAGCAATTTTTTTTTAACTGATTTTTTTTTAATATCATACTGGCCCGGTTTCGCTTGTGTGGGAAAATTGAGTTTTGTCGTGACAAGAATATAACGAACACAAAAACGAAAAATTATCCATGTTGCAGTCGCTCGGAATCATCATCATCATCATCCACAGCCCGACTTCACCCACTGCTGGGTATAGGCCTCTCTCTGTATGTGCCACTGTTGCCGGTCTTGTGCCAATCTCATCCAGGTCTTGCCTGCGATGATAACCACATCGTCTGCCCATCTTGCCGCAGGGCGACCAACGCTTCTATAGCCAGTTCTTGGACGCCATTCAGTCATCGCCTTACTCTACCTGTCATCACCTCGCCTTGCCAGGTGTCCTGCCCAGCTCCATTTTAGTCGCTCGGAAGTTTGCGATTAATTTTTATTTTATAAAAATAGTTATTTTATAAGAGCATGCTTGCAGGCCTATATTACTGTGGCAAGCCATGCTGGAGGACGTATAGCTAAATTAAAGACACAGGCTTTGTAACTGAAAGTGAACTAATTTAGTGAAAGGATTGTTTGTAGTGCGAAGAGCCTTCAACATACAAGTAGCTCTGTCTTCTTCACGATGTGTCATTAGTTCTTTCGAACCAGTGCGGTGAAAGGATTTTAAATGCGCCTCAAAAAGGCTCATTTCGTGCACTGGCCACTGTGTTTTCAAACTTTTTAGTTTGTACTACATCGCAACTTTAGGACGGTAGTGACACATCTCAAAAAAGGCGGTAAATGACTTAGCATCATAATCGGACTCAGAACAACATTAGCTATCGTTGTGTGTATTTGAAATCCCCAATTTTTGGTTGGAAGAGGTCAAAACGATACCTAGGTCTCTTTGTTACTCAAGCGGTGTTTTAACGGTTAAGGAAACTGTCATGTCATGACAGTTTCCTTAACCGTTTGTAAGCTCTCTGTGATAGAGTTCGTCCGGAGAAGAACTACTAACACATCTATTCCTAAGCAAATCAAATCTAAAGTGTTTTTATTCAGTTCAATTCCAAGAATCACTTTGAAACGACTTAAAGCTTGGTGAGTCTAGGTGCCAGTTCCACGCGACCAAGCCTAGAAGCTTGGATACTCGCATTGCTGTGTTTTGAGTTGAAGGGCATGTGGTACTGTGCTATTACAGCCACATGTTTCAGAGTGAAACGCAGTGCCCATAGGTCACGTCCTTGATGAACGTGCTCTGTATTAATTGTTATAGGCGGCGATAACCGCTCAAGATCAGGTAGACCGTTTACTTGTAAAAAACACCTCACGTAAAATACTTATTTCTTGTGAGAACAGACAGTCAGCAAATATTGACAAATCCTAAATCAACAACGCCACTGGCACGGCTTGATGGTAACCACTTACCATCAAGTGGGTCGTAAGCATGTTTGCTTCATAGGACAATCTTCTTATACTTTCAAGTACCTACTACAAAAATCAACCGTAGCGTGAACTTAGAAATAGTCGAGTTTAGAGACTTCAGCGTTCAAAGTTCACCAAGACGGCTGCAGGCGAAATGGGAATTAGGCCACCTATTTGGAGCATAAAAAACTAAAACCACGCTATATTACTGAACTAGGATCTTCAATTTTCGATTCCAAATGCAACCTTAAGCCGTTGCAATAAGAAATGAAAGGACAATTCGAATGCGAATCTAAACTAAATCAGACAAATTATTGAATGCACGCATCAGTATAAATTGTGAGGAGTCCCACTGCACATCACATTCTAGAGGAGACCTTTGTGCAGACACCAGCTATGAAATTCGTTAGTATTTGTTTAAGTGTGATATTTAAGCAGTGGTTCAAGTGTTGTGACCTTTCGTTTTACGTCACGCGTGTGGTGGCCTAGATAGGTCCTGAAAATTTTGCTGTGGAAACGTGAAAAATGTTTTATTGTGCAATTTTGCGGATAAGAAAGACGTGCGGGTTCGTTTGAAGAAGCGGGACAAAATGTTTGCATTATCTTTACTTTAAATACTTTTTTGGGAAGTTTGAGTGTTCGGTACTCTTTAACTGTTACCAAGAAAATTCATAATTTTTTTATCAAACACTATTAATATTTTGAAAACTTTTACCTCACCTATGTTGACATAAGACGTCCACATATATTTTTTTAAATCATAGCTTACACTATTATAGAACTAGTTGCTCTTGTGAGCTGTATACCTCAATTTACACTAAAAGTGAGGAATTTACTGCATTTTGGAGCTATTCTGCTCATCATGCCAAAGTTCCAGATCTTCCCCAATTTTTTTGGAGAAAGTGCTCTTCCTGTCAAAAATCTGCGACAAAATCTAATAAATATTCGTTGAAAAATGTGACCTGTAAACGAAAACAGACAGACAGACAGCAGAACAAAAGCATTTTTGGCCAATCTTGAAACTGACGCGCTTCGGTCGCTTGGTCTATTAAGTTTGTATGGAATATTCTCAAAGTGACAGGCGTTTTACCGTCACTTATTGGTTGTGATGTGATCGTAAAATATATCGACTAGTGTAACCCAAGACTTCATTCACCGTAAGTTTATTGAGATTAAAATATTTGGCAGTTAGTTTGCGTGGTCAGGTACTTTCAGGTTTCATGTGGTACATACAGATTCTAAAAGAAAATTATTATATACAAAAAACAAAAAAAAAACCGTACCGTCACTTATTGGTTGTGATGTGATTAGAAAATATCGAGGGTGCAGTGTTAAAACCCGATAAATGCAAACAATACCAAAAATTTATTTCGTCAAAGCCGATAAATTAAGAAATTCTGATTCTCGTGAGTTATAAACAAATTTTGGTTTTTTTGCATTTATCGGGTTTTAACACTGCACCCTCGATATGTGAGTTCGACTCGCAATTTATGGTTCCGTACCATTATTTATAAAAACGGGAAAAATCATGTCTGTTGAATGGGAGCCCCACTTAAATATTTATTTTATTGTGCTTTTTAGCATTTGTTATTTAATTTTAACGGCAGCAGAAATACATCACAGTACATACAGCCTGGTGACAGATGGGCAGTCAGACAGATAGACAAACAGAACGACCAGCGGGTCTTAGTAATAGGATCCCGTTTTACCCTTTGGGTACGAAACCCTAAAAGCAACATCTATGTGTACATTTTATCAATATGGTTCCGGCTAATATGGTTCCCTTACGGCTACTTATGGCCATTAGTGGCCTAGGTACTTAGGCTACGAGGAAAACTTCCACTCGTAGGAAAGATTTTAAATAACCGAGATAGTAAGAAGCTTTCGGTGAAGCCTCTAAAATGCAAACTCCTTGCCTTTGATCGTTATCGGTTCAGCGATTTATCTGTAAAGATGTAACCAACATAACCAACAGACAGACACTTAGAATATTACCTACAATAACAAATTTAGAAATAGTTTCATAACCGGCATGATTGAAGATGTCTCTGGTACTTACGACAAAATACCTAAGTGCCAACTTGTTGGTGCAATCAACATACATACTTCATCAATCAAAACATCACACAAACATTCAATAAAGAAAATATGTCGGCTGTAAATGTTTCTGCCAGTTTGAAAACAGTATTTTATTTACAGTAAATTATAAGTACTGTACCCACATGTACTACATTTAATTTTAATCTATACCAAATGTTGTTTTAGTTTGAGAACGTGTCTTTCTCTTTTGTATTGAAAATTGATAAGACAACCACTCGTCTCGATCGTTTCTACTTAACGTATTTTTGCTGTCTCATCTTTTCTCCATACAATAGAGAGAGACAAATAAGCGAAACGAAAACAACATTTCGTAGAAGTTGCCCTTCTGCTCCGACAAGAGAAAGGACTGAAGTTCTAAGCGAATTTAGCAATTCGTATTTTGTTTCACTTTGAGGAAAGACTTTACTAGTGGCTATGTGAGCTGATAGCTTATTGGAACATCATAATATTCAATAATTATTAACCGATTTTGATGACTAAATACATTGAATTAGGGACCATTTTCGTATTTTGATCCAAAGTCCATGGATGATTATAAAAAAATAATTCAAAATAATGTTCCATTTTCAAACTTTCATTCTTTTGTTTCTGTGGTTTTCATGCGCACTTCTCAAGTGGGTACATTTATTCGATAATGATAATGTCAGTTGTAGGTTGTTTAAGGACAATGTGGGCTGTTCATTTTTCTGAACAAAATTTCACATCAATCTTAATATTCATGGTCTTCCTTTTATTTCTGACACTATGTTATTTAGCAAAAAATTATCTTTATGATGAAATCTTTCGATCGGTATGATAAAACTACGAGATGATGTCTTATTTCAGTAAAATGTTCTACAATATTCAAGGTACCTTCCCTTCTTGTCGCATAAACGTTGGATGCCTTGTGTATGACCACAACAGTGCATGTTGTTCTAAACTTTACTTCGACGACATTGCGTGTGTAATGTAAAATTGTAGCTATTGGGATGGTGGCGGCGGCGTGCGATATTAAGTGCACGCTGCAAGTGTTATTTAACATTAAAAGCATTAGCTGTGAAACAACCGCAGGCCACAATCAGGAAGGCTGTGTTTACCGACGTAATCTCGCCAGCCCTGGGAATATAAAATATTTAGGTCAACCCACATTTTTATGAGTTCAAAATTCTACTCTTTTATCGTGTCACTAATTCTTTCGAACCAAGTGTGGTGAAAGGATTTTAAGTGCGCCCCAAAGAAGCTTTCCTGCACTATTGGCACATATTTTCGAACTATAACTATATAGGTTCTACGATATGCCGGTTTTCTCACGATGTTTTCCTTCACCGTTTGAGAGCACTAGCATAGTGACATTTTTGGGCAGAAAAACTAATTGGTTACTACCAACTGATTCGTGAAGCATGTCACTGATGATGATTATGATGAAATTACTTTTTTTTCAGTTATTTATCGTATCAGCATTGACTGCGGTGACAGCTGACCGTTTGGAGAATGTGTACCTGGCTCCCAACAGCGCCAGGACAGCAGATGGAGCCAATGCTGGTCTGCAGGCTCCTTTAGGTTAGTTCATCGTCCAACTAAGTTTCAATAATGCAAATTTTTCATGCATATAGCTAGTTTGGCTAAACTTTTTTGTTTTGGGACGGTCTGGAGTCTGGACCCTGTAAAAAAGATGTCAAAGTCAAATCAAAGTCAAAGTTGGAAATGCTTGGGCTAAGGAAAACTTCAAGTTTTTGGGTAAAGCCTTTGTCTAGGAGCAGTACGATAAAAAAAGCTAAGAGAAAAAACCTGGTAAAAGCTAACATTCAACCGTTTGCAGCCAAAGATTTTGGTAAGTACTTTTACTTTCTTGAATTAAGAAAGTAAAAGTCCCAAAATCCTCAAATTACTTGAGAATCCTCAAACATGAGTTTCGTAACACTAACGCCTATGATAAAACTTTCAGGTCAGTCCAAAAACTACGCTTCAGCATCATCATCAGCATCAGCAAACGCCGAGATCCTGAGATACGACAACGAGATCAACGAGGAAGGGTACCGATACGCTTACGAAACCAGCGATGGAACAAAAGCTGAACAGCAAGGTAAACTTAGTTCAATCACTCTCATGACTTATAAGCAATGAAGGAAGGTAAACTTAATTCAGCGTAACTATCCTCATAACTTATGCCGTAAGAATGTTTTAGCTTAACCATCCTCCCTCACGACTTATAGTTATAAGCCATGAGGATGGATTGCTTTCACAGATGATGTATATCTTCTGTTGCCGATACAACAACAAATACTAAAAACCGAATAAAATATAAACTGTTTTTTTTGAGAAGAAGATTAAAAATAAAATCACTGAACTTAATCATATCGAAAATCACGAAAATACTGTGTGCAATCTGATCGCAAACAGTTTAGCAAAAACATATGTTTGATTCAACACGATTTCCTATCTAAAAGTTTACTTAAGTACAAAAACTCGTTTGGCAAGCCTTTAGCGAGAAGTTGTTTCACGGTGTTCATCGTCTTAATAGGAACTTCAAGTATTCCAACTATTCTAGCGAGAAGATGCATACCTATTACTTTATGAATGAAGACGCATATTACTTTTGACCTTTAGCGTAATTGGAGCTTTAGGCTTGGTATCATTTTAATTGACACTTAGATGTATGGTGTTAGTGATCTTAACATTTAGAAGGTTCAAGAACGGATTGAAGGACCTTTGTAAGGTTTTACTAAGATCTTAGTTTATTTTAGTAATTTTTTTAGTACTTCCTTAGACTTATTGCGCCGTAGACTTAGTTGACATGAGGTAATTCGCCTAGGTGAATTAAGTATACCTACTATTTCGTAGACTTTAATGTAGGTATTATAGCGCTGGTGGCCTAGTGGTAGTGGCCCCGCCTTCCGATCCTAAGGTCGTGGGTTCGAATCCAGCCGTGTACCAATGAGTTTTCCTGCCCAAAAATTTATCTACACTATGCCAGTGCTCTCAAACGGTGAAGGAAAACATCGTGAGGAAACCGGCATATTGTAGAACCTAAAAAGTTCGAAAATATGTGTCAAGTGCAAGAAAGGAGCCTCTTCGAGGCGCACTTAAAATCCTTTCACCACACTTGTTTCGAAAGAATCAGTGACACGATAAGAAGAAGAAGAATGTAGGTATTCAAGTTTACGACATTTAATTATGGTTTAATAGTTTTCTAGAGCTTTAGAGGAAAGGTTTATTAGTTTTAATATGTTTATACAATACTTACTCACGTAGGGAAGCTGTGTTCCAATCCACGTGAAGTTTCATGTGGATTGAAACATTTCAGTTAAACAGCGTCCGTATTATATGCCACTGGCAAAAAATAAGAATCAAATCAAATTTGTATTTAATGCAACCTTTATTAAAAAAAGCTAGTAAAAACCTTTCAAAAATTACTGAGACATTAAATTATGATAATTTGGCAAAGGAAGAAATACACAGACCGACAGAGTTGCAAGAGATCTAATGTTTGAAATACTGAATCGGGAAGCGTTCCCAAGACGCTGTCTGTTGCACTTACAAACTTTTTTTGTAATTAATTATCATTAAAAACTTTCCAGGTCGTGTGATCCCCGGTGCAGGCCCAGAAGAAGGCTCCCTTCAAGTCTCCGGTTCTTACTCGTACGTGGGTGACGATGGTCAAACCTACACCATCACATACACAGCCGACGAGAACGGCTACCGGGCTGAAGGGGCGCATCTGCCCACTCCCCCGCCGATACCAGAGGAGATCCTGAAGAGTTTGCAGCTTACTGATACAAGCCGCGGTATGTATCCAAATGAATAAAATATTCGTGGACATTCCACACAGCACTATCTAGCCCCAAGCTAAGCATAGCTTTATCATGAGGACCAGACTGATGTTTTTATTGTAAATACATAGGTACACACCTATGGCCTGATTTACAAGCGTTACTTAGGTGTGACGCACTGCTTAAAGTTCTCTGTCACTGTTTGGCATTACCGAATGGTAAGAGATGACAGTTGCTTAAACACTTATAATCTTTTGAAAAAAGCTTGTAAGTAATGGGGCTAATAGGTACTTAGAATACAATTTATCAGTCGTTTAGCAGTGATACTTGCATTGCTGTGTTCTGATTTGAGGGGATACTTGCCTGTTACAATTATTGGTACAATTTGCGCCATAAATGATGAGTGCATTTATACCATTTATAATTATATGGCACGTTCTCGGTGAGGTATTTTTGACGTGAAAACGTCTTATAATACGATGAAACCGGCTGCACGCACGAAAAAACATGACTCATGCGGCGTTACCTCGCTCTGAGACGTTCCATTTAAGGCTTAAAGTGCAAGCGAGAGCGCGGAACGAGCGACAAAGAGGCACGCTCGGCCCCTGCGATCGGCAGCGTTCGACATCTGTCTCTCTCCTACTTGAGTGAGCGATGCGTCCGCGTGGACAGCTGTATGACGTTGTCACGTTCAACTATCGTCAGTAAACCGACTTTACAGACAACCGATTTTTTTGCTAGGCTTTATAGCATCCCATTTTTAGGCAAAGACCATCTCCAAAGACAAGTTCTCTATATTCTGAGCTTCCTCCCACCATTTCCTTCGTGAGGTAGTGAAATTTTGAAATGCCTTTCACAATTTGTTGTAGCAACGTTTCATGCTTTTTGCTCTGATGCTTGCATCAGGAAGACTTTATAATAAGTTGGAAATGCCAGCTCATATTATACAGCATCTTTAGTATAACCTATCTAGTAAGATAAATCTGTTTTTTAGGAAATAGTTACTAAAAAGTAGCCATCAAAAAGTTATTATCTTTTCAAAATATTTGAAGTTGAGTTTTCAAGTTTCTTTTTTTTCAGGCCAATATGACAGTCAGAAGAGTAGCTACGATGCGGACGCGGGATACTAAACCATTTCTACTCTCCTAACTGTACCTCTAGTAGGTACAGTCGTCAATATACAACGTGTATCAAAATATGTGTACTATCCTGAAGGGGGGTGAATTTCCACCCCCCGGGGAACAACTTTTGTTCAACGACTTTTCGAACTTCGATTGGTATCTATCTCTGAAAAAAACTGCAACGAAGCTTCAACATTAACAGCTGACTTTATACAAAGTGACAACCCTAAACTCAGCTACAGAGGTAGTAGGTAGTAGTAGTAGACCTACAGAGGTAGTAGGTCAAGGGGTCAAGGGGTTACAAGGATAGGGTTGTCAATTTATTTAGGCATTATGAAATTAAATATTTTTGTATGGGAAACTGAAAATAGGAATTTTTAATTATCTCCCCTCCACAACTGATCACCATTGTGGTCTGAAACCCCCAACCTTCGCATAGTACACATATTTAGATACACCTTGTATACAGTTCGAGTTTTTTTTTACTTATGTATAGTGAGTGTTTGATTGGACAAATGGCCAGTATGTGTTTATTAGTTGTTACTGTTTCTAATAAAAAAATGAAAATATAAACCGAGGATTTCATTTCTACTCTATAATAATTATCAATCCGAACCGCAGGCGATGGACCGACGACATTACTGACTGGCCCCTCAGCTCAGTTGGTATTAGCCCTGCCTTCTGCCCCGTAGGTCGTGGGTTCGATCCCCACCACGAACAAATATTTGTGTGGTGAACGCAGATGTTTGTTCTCTGTCTGAACTGGTGTTTGGCGTTATATAGTATTCTAAGTAATGTATTTACAAAAAAAAAATACATATAAGTATTATATCAGCTTTGCTTAATTTGGGGCTAGATAGTGCTGTGTGAATAGTCCTCAATATTTATTTTGCTTATTTATTACATTACTAAGATCGCAGGAATTCGGTAGGTAGAATGGGCTCCGAATCGTTTCTCCTGAAAATGTATAGAGGAGGCCTATGTCCACAAGTGGATTTCTTCAGGCTGATGATAAATAAATAAACAAAAACATTGTGGACAATCCAAACAACACTATCTAGCCCCAAATATATACAGAGCTTGTACTGTAAGAACCAGATCCCTGATATAATACAAAATAACACCCAGACAGAGAGCAAACATCTGTGTTTACCACATCAAATATTTGTTAGCGGTGGGGATCGTACCCACAACCTACGGCACAGAAGGCAGAGCTGTGAGCCATGAGAGAATAACATAGGAGTTACTGGAGCGTGGGTTCGATCCCCACCGACAGCAAATCTTAATATATAAAAGCAGCCAAGTGCGAGTCGGACTCGCCCATGAAGGGTTCCGTAGCATCAAGTAACATAATATAAAGGTTCTTGTAGTTCGTCGAAAGGTAAATTGCGGTTTACGATTTATGACGTATAAAAAAAAAACTACAGGCTAGATCTCGTTCAAACCAAATATCGTTGGAAGTTTGCATAGTAATGTACAACATATATTTTTTTTAGTTTTATCATTCCCTTATTTTAGAAGTTAGAGGGGGGGGGACCAACTTTTTTCAACTTTGGAAGTGTCTCTCGCGCAAACTATTCAGTTTAGAAAAAAACGATATTAAAAACCTCAACATCATTTTTGAAGACCTATTCATAAATACCCCACACGTATGGGCTCGATGAAAAAATTTTTTTGAGTTTCAGTTTGAAGTATGGGGTCCCCCAAAATTTATAGTTTTTTTTCTATTTTTGTGTAAAAATCTTAATGCAGTTTACAGAATACATCTACTCGCCAAGTTTCATCAGTGTAGCTCTTATGGTTTCGGAGGAAAATGGCTGTGACACGGTCGGACAGACAGACAGACAGACATGACGAATCTATAAGGGTTCCGTTTTGCCATTTGGCTACGGAACCCTAAAAATGAATTGCTGTTCGTTAGTCTCGCTAAAACTCGAGAACGGCTGGACCGATTTGGCTGATTTTGGTCTTGAATGATTTGTGGAGGTCCAGAGAAGGTTAAAAAGGTGATTAAATATGTTTTTTTTAAACGGGAACGGTTACGGGGCCAGCGAAGCCGCGGGCGGCCGCCGCTAGTATTTTATAATAATATTATTATTATGATTAATTTTCCTGTTATTTCCATAGAATAAGCAAATATCTGCGCTCATGAATTTCTGCTTTATTACAATTTTAAAATTAAGTTATTTTACGTAATACTTTCCTGTACAAAAGAGAAATAAAACAATTAATTTACCACATTTAAGTATCATAGGTACCTATAATTAGATCATACAAAATGTTTTTACCTTGTATGTTCATTTATTTTTAGATTATGGTATAACCTACCTAATTATTATATTTCAAATTTGAAATAGAATATTTTGCAGTCAGTGGCATAACCTCTTTAAATTTCAGAAGTTGGTCAAATACCCAAATATTTGCAGCTAAAAATAAATCTACTATCAAAGTCAAAGTGTATTACATATTTATTTGCTGAATCACATCATGTACAAGGGTTGATAGGAGTAATAATTTTGACATCCATTGTCCATTTTGCCCTATGCAAAAATCGTCCATGCAAAATTCGGATTCACAAATTATAATTAAAATCTAACAATTATTAAATACTAAAACAGAAAGAAACACACACAGTTAAAATATACAAAAATCAATGATAATACTATTAATAAATCGATTAACTAATAAAATGTCTGTCAGTAGGTCGGTAGGTGGGGTTTAGACTATGTACCAAAACTACGTCGCTTTTGCACAGTTATATATTTCCTGCTCCTAAATTATCGCACGATTTAAGGTTTCTACCCACTATCCCGTAGCATACCATGGCCGTGCTAGGAACGTGTCGGGCACGGAAAGCAATCCGGTACGCTGTACTTCGCCCACTGAAGCGGGTCGACAGCGTTCTAAACCCGTTTCCCTCCAACAAATAGTTGACGGTCTGTGCATGGCACGCAACGGTGTCGGTCGGTGACGGAACGATCTAGTGGGCAAGTGTTTATACATTAACAAAGAATATTTTGTTGGCCGCTACGTGCCTATCACGGTCATGGTATGCTACGGGATAGTGGGTAGAAACCTTTAACCTACTTTCTCAAAAAAAGTTTTAGTTTACTGCGTTATTTTTGTATAGTACCTACCTACATTTTTGCAATCATCATCATCATCTCAGCCGGTATCACCCATAGCTGGGATTTTTGCGCTATTATTAGCGCAAAAATCCCACAAAGGTCCCAAAGTTCAATTTCGTTGGAGTTTTGACCGAAATGCTGTGGGGTTTCGAAATTGAGATTGGAATTGGAATCTTGTTTTATAGTCATCGTCATCATCATCAGCCTGAGAAGTCCACTGCTGGAAAGAAAAAAGAAAGAAAGAAGAAAATCCATCGCTGGACATAGGCCTACACATTTCCAGGAAAAACGATTCTGAGCTCTTTCCATACACCGACATAAGCGATCTTAACAATCTCGTCAGTCCATCTGGTATATAGGTGGGCGCCCTACGTTTCGTCTTCTGGTTCGAAAACACCATCAAAACCGGAGGATTTGTTTTGTAGTGACCCTTCGGTTTTATAGTGTTTTCGGTATTTTGATCACTTTTCACTTTCTCGTGCTTACTGAAAGATTAGAGCGAGACCAAGAATGCTAAACAACTTGCTTGCAAACACCACGGTGTTATGGTTGGAGCGATGTTCCACACATCTGGCGAAAAAAATCAAAGGCGTTTACAGACTGGGCGTTTTTTCAGCACGCAAAGCTTAGGTTGTATACATTTTGCGAACTCGTTATTGAGGTCGTATAAGCACGTTTTTTTAGGGTTCCGTAGCCAAATGGCAAAAACGGAACCCTTATAGATTCGTCATGTCTGTCTGTCTGTCTGTCCGTACGTATGTCTTGCTGCGTAACCAAACTTTTTGATTAGTTCATAGCCCGGTTATGGAATAAAACTGAGTGACAGAACTTTTTTATTAGTTGGTAGCCCGCATTGAACTAAGAAAAAAATCCTACCACATAGCTAATAGTTAACGAAGCCTAGTAAGTAACGTACAAGCACTAAAGGGTTCGCTGAATCTCCTGTGATTTTGCAATTTTTGATTAAAAAATTTGAAAATCGAACGCTGTAATGCGTTCGCAATTCACCGATTACGAATCTTCTTGCTAGAATAGGTATCGCTGTGCTTGATAAGCATATTGTAAGCTTGAGCAAATTAAGAATGCTTAATTGGTAAAATACGGCCAATCTAGAGTCGCCCTTACTTCGTAAAATAATTTAGCCTAACTTCTTAAATAGATTTGTTTATATTTTTACTAGACTCGGTTCAATTTTGCAACGCGAATTTGTAAATTCAACTGGTGGAGTTCAAATTATTTTGGTCATCCGAGATATCAAAAGTGCTTTCGCATTTTTAATATAGAGCTGTTTTTACGAATGACTAATCGACAGATATTTAACTCTGCTTGCAACATTTGAGATATATTGTCAAATATTTGAGCTGTCTAAAGGCTCGAACACACCTAGTTTGATGTGCGATCAGTGAAACGCTGTCAAATATCGCAGTCAGATTTAAGATTTGACAGCGATATTTGACAGCGTTTCACTGTTCGGTACCGCCAGCGAACTAGGTGTGCGCAGGCCATAACACTTGATCGGTAAATTAGTAATCCGTAAAATTGGCCATTATTAGATCCTTTTGATCAAACGGTGAAATCACTAAACGGACAATCAGAGCAGAAAATTGATAAATCAAAACAGCCAAGAAATCTAAAGCTCATGTTAAAGTCATCAAATAAACACATTGTAATGTATCATACTCTCAATACAGTGCCGCCAACTTAAGCCTTGCCCCCATCTAAACGTTCTGCGTTGGCGATCAGAGAAACGCTGTCAAATTCAACTCGTGTAGTATGAATTGAATCATATTATTTGAAAAAAAAAAGCTAGCTGTTAATATTGTTTGTATTTTATTGTGAATACATTATTTACATTCAAATGTCCTATCCTTTTTAATTATTTTATTTGTTCGAGGATTTAAATATCCAATACATAGAATAGAACTAGGTACTATACCAACTTTCTACGGAACCGATCGAACTGAATCACAGACATCAATGTCTGTGATTCAGTTTTTTACCTTCTGCAGATGTCACAGTTTTTCTTTTGAAATATGTAGGTCAAAACTGTTTTTTGTTCGTGATAAAGCATTATCTTATCCTATCTTATCTTATATATAATTATGAGAGCGACATTATGACTGCGTTACACTGATCGCACATCAATGATCAATGATTCACAAGATGATTCTATGCGATGGCGGTGGCGATTTCAGCTGAAATCGCTATCGCCACCGCACAACATAATGTAGCTCTTTAGGTGGATGGGTGGGTGCGCGGGACTTTTACCTAGTAGTTAGCCAATTTTCATAAGTCCTCACCTTGTACCTATACCTTGTTTGTATTTAAGTTCTAGTTTGTTCTTTGTATTTGTGTTCATTCAATATACTTTTTTCATTTCATTTTCATTTTTCACCGCCTAGATGTGAAACTGTGTGCAATGTGTGTTAAAAGTGCACAAAGCTTGATTTGACTCTTGATTTGACCAAAGAGATACTAATGATGTTGTTTCATTTCGCTTCGCTGACAGTTCTCTCTTTTGTTTCATATATTTGTGATGGTTGCTCTCTCTAGCCTGAGCATGTAGGTTGGTAGCACTGTAAGACTGCCATGGCCATCATGCTTATGTCATGAAGTTCTAGGAATAGACAACATCAGCATGATTCAATTGATTTAAAATCAGTTCCAGACGATTTGCTTCAAAACACAGTCGTTGGTTGTTAAAACCAAAAATTAAAAATTAAATAAGGATACAAAATTAAAAATTATTTGGATTAACAAAAAAAAAAATATGCCATAAAAATAAACAAATTGTGTGTGAACCTCGTATTTCTTTATCGTTTGTTTTTTTTAGTCGGTTCAAAATAAGAATGAACATGAAATAATGATATTCATTCAGTCGATTTAGAAGTAGGTATGTAGACATACTTCTACATTTAAATTCAGTCGTGGGTCGATAAAATTACAAAGAGCTGTAAGTTTAGGTAGGTTCCGAAGTAAAATTAAATATTTACCTGTTGATTTAATTTAGGTAGGTATGCATAACATAATGAAACAATTAACAAAATTATAAATTTTAAAAGGATAGACGAGGTACAGTTGACTAAAAAATCTGTCAGCAATAAACTTTTTCGTCTTTTAAAAAAAATTGGGAAACACTTATAAAGTGTCACGAATTTCATCTAATGCTGCCTTCCTACGGTGCGTGGTTCTGCAGATCATCACGCACCGCGCTCGACGACGCACGGCAACGCACACAGAAAAGGCTCCTGTGCTACCGCGCACCTCGGCGCACGAGACCGTTCCCATGGTGTGTCGTGCGAGCTGGTGCGGGCTGGTGCGCGATATCACGCACCGGTGGGAAGGGGCTATAAGACACGACAATTGTCACCGAGATCTCATAATTCCTAAGTACTAGAGGTTTAATAATTATAAGTTTAAAAAACTTGAGAAACCGACTTCATTGTCAAACGGCTAAACCGATTTTAATCAAATTTGTTTGGGACAATCTGGACGTAAGAATAACCTTCCAAATAAAAAAATAATTTTCTAAATCGGTTCATAAATGACGGAGGCATGCAGTTACAAACATTAAAAAAATTATTAAAAAAAAAATGGCAACACCGATTTTCATAAAATTAAAATGGGACCAATCTGAAAGCAGTACCTTTCAGATAAAAAAATAATTTTTCAAATCGGCCCATGCACTAATGACGAAGTTATGCGGTAACAAACATTTATAAAAAAAAAAAAAAAAAAAAACAACCAAATTGAGAACCTCCTCCTTTTTGATTGGAAGTCGGTTAAAAAATAAAGCGAAGAATGTACAAATCAATTACTTAGTAAGATAGCATGAACTTAGTGGATAGAGGGCTCCGAAACGTTTTCCCTGAGAATGTGTAGGAGGGGGGCCTATGTCTAGCAGTGGACTTCTTCAGGCTGATGATGATGATGGTGTATGATACTAAAGTCTATCCCTAGTACCTAGTGGACTTCTTCAGGCTTATTTGTATGAGTAGAGCTCTTTGAGAATGGCTCGTCCAGGGAAGTACTACCACCATGCCTATTTCTGCCGTGAAGCAGCATTGCTGTGTTTTGGTTTAAAGAGTGGGGTGCCGGTGAAATTACTGTCACGTGAGGTGAACACCTGCCTCAAATTGATAGACGCAGGGCAGTGCATCGTAGAGCACGTTCTTGACGTGCGTGACCAATCCACACAACACTATCTAGCCCCAAATTAAGTAGAGATTGTACTATAGAAAAAGCTTTTTGCATACATAGGTAATTAAAAAACAGTAGGTATATAATATATCACCAAGACAGAAAACAAACATCAGCGTTCACCACACAAATATTTGTTCTTCATGGGGATCGAACCCATGACCTACGGCGCAGAAGGCAGTGCGCCCATGCTACGGAGCTAAGTCAGTCAATTTCAAGCTTTCAAATAAACTTAATCGTGACTCGGTAGGTATTTTTAAACGTATAGAAGTAACTGGAATTGGCGCAGGTATTTTTAAATGCTCGTCGATAAAAAAGTAATTGCTTCTTCGTGGGAGAGCTTTCATCAATCTAGGAACACACAAAGGTGCTATCAATAGGAACTAATCAGTGGTTTGATGGTGTGCAGTGTATGTACTGGTAAGAAATAAAGAATAATAATCCTCTAAATAAATAAAACTCTTACGTTACTGACTGACTGACTGACTATCAACGCTCAGCCTAAACCGTAATTCTTAGAAGCATGAAACTTGGAGGGTATGTTTCTTTTACAGCGTGCACTAAGAAAGGAAATTGGAAAATGATTTCCATTTCCATAAGTAGAGAAATAGAGGAAAACTTTTAAAAGAAAAATCAACGGGGCGTAAAGGCAAAGGGGCGAGCGAAGCCGCGGGCGTCCGCTAGTGTTCTAGAATGAGAAACCTGTGAATATTTAAAAAAAAATGATTGTTGTGCCTTTTTCATGCTTGTGACTTCGCAATTTTTAGGAGGGTACTTATTTATTAGGGCACCAAATTATGTTCGAAGATGACTACTGCACAGTTTGCCTGGAAGAGATCGCTCTCGATAAGCTCAGCCCCTTGTTTTACCAATTATTATACATGTAGTATGTTACTGTGTGGTGAACAATAAAGATTTATCTATAGATCTATCTAATACAGATTATATCTACCGTCTTTGAAGATCACAGCCGTATTATTATGTGTCATTATTAGACCATGATGTAATTACCAGATGTCTTTTGCAACAAGAAACTTGAACTTCAGTCAAGAGCTTTGTGGCCTTTGAAAGTTTTGTTATTTAATGAGAAATGTCAAACCCTTTGCTGGTTACGTCATTGTACCTCTCGAAACTGGCTGTCAAAAATTTGACTGTCAAAAATGCTGTTTCAATTCCAGCTAGCCTATATTTTTATTAAGTCCTTTTGAATGTGTAGGTAGCGTATAATACATTTGTTTCTCTCAAATTAGTTATGTCAATTAAGGAGCAAATTTCAAAAACTTTGAAGCACTTTTATCACTATCTGTACTGTACTATACATTTAGTTATTATGACCGACATGCGGTAGTAACTTCAGTCTATTCTGTGGTTGCAATGATGTAGCTTGAAGCTTAGTTCGATTTAGGCTTTACGGTAGTGTGCTTGACAGTACCTGAATATTTTAAAATGAAGTTGTTATTGATTGTACTTGTTCTGGTGATTTGTTTTGATAATGGATTGTGTAAAAATGTAAGTAGGTATATTTCTTTTTTCATATATTTTTGACCTAATTTCAAGAGTAAGTTAGGTCAGTAAAGTTTAGTGTAGTCTAATCAGCATATTTAAATAATTATAAGTTTAAAAAACTTGAGAAACCGACTTCATTGCCAAACGGCTAAACCGATTGAAATTTGTTAGGGACAATCTGGACGTAAGAATAACCTTCCAAATAAAAAATAATTTTCTAAATCGGTTCATAAATGACGGAGGCATGCAGTTACAAACATTAAAAAAAATATTTAAAAAAAAATGGCACCACTGATTTTAATAAAATTAAAATGGGACCAATCTGGAAGCAGTACCTTGCAGATAAAAAAATAATTTTTCAAATCGGCTCACAAATGACGAAGTTATGCGGTAACAAACATAAAAAAAAAAAAAAAAAAAATACAACCGAATTGAGAACCTCCTCCTTTTTGATTGGAAGTCGGTTAAAAAAAAGCCATACAAAACCTTATCATTATAAAATTGGAATTACATCGGGGTCTTTCAATTAAAGAAAAACATCAAATTAATAAACTGATTTCAGAACTAAATTATTTTAATTAGAAATGTGACCAGAAACTTGATTTTTTTGTAAATTAATTATTCGCATTTAGGTATTTACAACAGAAACCCTAAAGCTTTGCTCACATTTATATCATTATTATTTTATCATCAAAAATGATAGCGATATTTGACAGCGTTTCACTGATCGCCATTGCGGATTGCTTAATAGATTCAAATTCAGATTAGAGAACTTACAATGTACCTATATTAGTTATAAAAACTTTAATTATGAACCATTACTTATTTGGAAAAACCTAAATTGTTTTTTTTTATTTTTGTACTTAGATCAATTTAAATAAAATCTGAGGGGTCTACCTACACCCTTTAATTATAACAAGCAGCCACCCGCGGCTTTGCTCGCCCTGTTCCCGTTAATTGTTCGGAATAAAAAGTATCTTATGTCCTTTTCCCGATTCTAAGATACCTACCTTCTTACCAATTTTACATTATTGTGGTGCCGGGGTCGAGGTTAAAACAATGGTAGACACTGTGAAAACGGGAAACAAAATAAGAAAATTGCAATAGTTTAGGCTACAGTTTGGCTATCAGTCGGCAAGTCACTAAAAGCAGATTAAATATAGCACTCTAAAAATAAAAATTGCAGACATGACGTCATTTTTTAGTTGTTTAGGCATATGTGAATTCACAGAAGGAAGATAACTACAAAGTTTCCTTCATACTGGTGAACTGAATTAGGGCGAACACACACCTACGAATTTGCACGCGCAATGCGATGAAAAATAAGCCAATAAGTTCTTAGGGCATGTTTTTGGGAGAGATGAAAGTCATGAGACCCCTAAAAATAAATGAAGATTCTCCTATAAAATAAGTGAGTCTTAAAAATTCTTGAGAAACCGACTTTATAGCCAAACTGCTAAACGGATTTTGATGAAAGATCTATAAACCTTTCAGGTAAAAAAAAATTTTTCCAAATCAAATGTGAAAATAACATGAAAAATACTACCGAATTGAGAACCTCCTCTCCTCTCCTATTTGAAGTTATTAAAAACTTTGAGGTTAATAAAAATATACACAATCACTCCACATGAGATGACTCAGTCATTACTGATGAGTATGAATACGGATGAATATGTGCGAGGCCAAAGAGACAGAGAGAGAGGTTTATGAAAGAAGTGACTGTAAGACATACTCGTTATAGATTAGATTTCGCATGGAATTTGACGTTATATTCTGGTGGCGGCATGGATACTGTTGTGGAGTGTGCTTGAGTAATTTTGTACTTGTTAAGCCTGGGATACACTATGGAACATTTTGTCCCGCAACATGACGAGCAACACTTAATTTACGTGAC
The DNA here is from genome assembly GCA_947578465.1 of Thera obeliscata. Taxonomy (NCBI): domain Eukaryota; kingdom Metazoa; phylum Arthropoda; class Insecta; order Lepidoptera; family Geometridae; genus Thera; species Thera obeliscata. The sequence continues at coordinate 1,843,022 of OX387913.1, forward strand.
GCTGCAACGTTGCATAATGTCCCGCAACATGTCCCGCAACATTGTACGTGACGCAGGGCATGTTGCTTGCTCCCGCCTCGAGAGCGAGCGCACGTGTCTCGCGTCAGTCAGTGTCGCGCCATTTGTCACCAAGTGTGGTCGCGTACGCAACGTGCCCGCAACATTATTAGCCACAACCTCCTCAGGCGACATTTCTATAAGCACTTACTAGTGTGGCCTGCAAAATGCTCCACGGCATTGTCTCTCGGGACATTCACGTAGTTGTCGAGCAACATGTTATGCAAAATGTCGCTCCGTTTGTCCCCTAGTGTATTCTAGACTTTATGGAGTAGCGACTCATTTGTTTTTAAAACCCATGACAGTTAGTGGGTTACAAGCGTGGCATTGGTAACCCATACCTACTCGTATCTCCGACTAATATTGACTTTTGTATTGCCTAAGTCTCATTAGGTTAAAGTAGCACCACACTGGAACTTCAATAATATTTTTATTTAGTAAAAGGATCATACAAAAAAGCAGCCAAGTGCGAGTCGGACTCGCCCATGAAGGGTTCCGTAGCAACAAGTAACATAATATAAAAGTTCTTGTAGTTCGTCGAAAGGTAAATTGCGGTTTGCGATTAATGACGTATAAAAAAAAGCTACTCACTAGATCTCGTTCAAACCAAATATCGTTGAAAGTTTGCATAGTAATGTAATACATATATTTTTTTTAGATTTATCATTCTCGTATTTTAGAAGTTAGAAGGGGGGGACCAACTTTTTTCCACTTTGGAAGTGTCTCTCGCGCAAACTATTCAGTTTAGAAAAAAGTGGTATTAGAAACCTCAATATCATTTTTGAAGACCTATTCATAGATAGCACACACATTCATAGATAACTGAAACTCAAAAAAAATTTTTTGAGTTTCAGTTTTAATTATGGGGACCCCCAAAATGTATAGTTTTTTTTTCTATTTTTGTGTAAAAATCTTAATGCGGTTCACAGAATACATCTACTCACCAAGTTTCATCAGTCTAGCTCTTACGGTTTCGGAGAAAAATGGCTGTGACATACGGACAGACAGACATGACGAATCTATAAGGGTTCCGTTTTTGCCATATGGCTACGGAACCCTAAAAAACGGTAGGAACCAAGCCGTATTTTATTGCCTGTGTTTCTAGGCTTGGTTGCGTGGAACTGGCATCTAAACTCACCTAGCTTTAAGATGTTTCAAAGTGATCCTTGTGATACAACTGAATATATATTTTGAATTTGAATTTGACTGAACGTTTCTGAGCTAAGTGTGCGAGTTTTAGCTAAGGATTTGAATGACTTGATTATCGTCGGGTGGCACTGTCGAGTTGCGTTCCTACGTGTGTTTCGGCCTTTAAAATTTATCATCACACCACGATGTCAATTTTTTTGTTTATTGTTTAATTATGATCATATTGCTAATGACATACTTATATGTGTTGATTGCTAGAGAATGTCCAAGAGGACGATGCTACAAGCATTTCATAGTCACTGTAACCCAATTCATTGTCAGGGTGAACTTCACCTGGGTATCTTCTTCATCTTCTTCCTGCCCTTATCCCCCTTTATGTGGGGTCAGCACAACATGACAGTTTTCTTCCTCCATTCCCTTCTGTCAGCCGTCATCTCCGCGTTCACACCTCTCTTATCCATGTCACCTTTCGCACAGTTCATCTATGTTTTTTTTGGTCGACCTCTGCTCACATATCCATCCACATCCATACTCATCCTCTCTTAGTCACGTGACTTTCATCTTTTATCATGACATGCCCGTACCACGCCAGTTTATTGCTCCTTATATTTAACCGACTTCTTTCTGTCACAGAAGCTACTTTCAAACTTGGTATTATGTGTTTAAAATCTAATATCTTTAATATTTATCAATTTCAGAATTACCCCAAAAAACGAATACAGGCTCCAAAACACGCAACTTTCAAATACTTCACAAAACCCCACCACGGAATCACCATCCCAGTGATGGTGCATCTGGACCAAGCTCTCACGCCAAACCTATCCAGAGAGTACAAATCAAGGTCCAGAGAAAAAGCGAAGAACATGTTCAGAATTATCTTAAACAACGTCGAGACGTTGTTCAGACGCCCGAGTCTGAACCAAACAGTTCAGTTCACGCTTCTAGACGTGAAATTCTTGAGAAATGGTACTAAAAGGTTTGTCATGGATGAGAACGTGTCAAAATACCTGGGAAGCTATTGTCGGTGGCAGGGAGAGAAGAAGAAAGAGAAGAAGAAGTGGTACTACTCTATTCTGTTCACGGGATTGGACGTGTTTTATTATGGGAGGAATAACACGCGAGTCAGGAGTAGCACAGGTGATGACATTCATATTTTTACCCCATCATCGGGAGATGGAAAAGGAGAAGGAAATGCTGACGTGTTCCATAATGGGAATTAGGGAACACGTCAGCATTTCCTGCTTGAGTACCTACTTAGCAACGACACTCACCAATCCGTCTGCCATATGTGGTGACCATGGTTAATCCCCTTGATTACAGGGGTTTGCCTTATTTCCCTTGGGCATACTCGTATTTTAGGCTAATGATGACGTTTCTTAATGATCCCTGTCATATGTTTGAATAACCCTTTGACTATATAGCGGCCAGCTGAGTGAGGAACTGGTCTCCCGCGTGGTCCTACTAGTAGGACAAAATAGTAGGACCACAAAAAAACGGCCCAAACTTGATGATGATGATCAGTAGCCTTAGGCTTCGTTCACACGGCATTGTCCTGCACGTTTTTTTGCAGTATACGTCTTAACGTATAAATAGTGACCATACAACGTACATATATCCATTCACACGTCGATTGTACTGCAAAAAACCGTGTACCGCTTATACGTTTAAACGCATACTCAACGGACTTGTCAAGCAAATCGAATGAACTTTAACGCGTGGATCCATCAGTGACGTCTACTCGCTGTGACAACTATGTGAAGACTGCGGCTATTCGTCTTTTACACGAATGATAATTTACCGTGTGAAGACCCGGATGATTGTACGTTAAAAAAACGAATACGAAAAAAACGTGCAGGACAATGCCGTGTGAACGAAGCCTTTTTCTGATTTTTATTCATCATTTTGTCGTTGGCTTATAACTAAATGCCTTACCGCTAGACGTCGAATTTTACGTAGCGTTTATAAATTATAGTACCTAGTAGGCAACAATTACACATCGGCTAATTTCGGCTTCATAGAGCGTAGTGTGCGTCAGAAAGAGATAGCGCTCTACAAAGCCGAAAAGCCGATGTGCAATATTTATTGCCTACAACCGTAATAACATTAGTTCTCGCAATCTTTGGGTCACGTTTTTTTATAGGTAGATAGTACTCATGTTAGCGAATTGGGTTATGAGAATAGATGACAGCACTTCTTAATTGCTGCTGAATTAGAAGAATAATGGCGCTCAAAGCTCAAAAAAATTAAGGAATGTAGAACTAGAGTCATAGGTACAGTCAACAACACAGAAGTGTGTCTTGGCTCTCTTATAACTCGTAAATCCATGTTCTGTTAGTTTTTTTAATTTCTGCCCTTTACTTTTTATCATGTTATTACTTATGTAAACTTATTTTTTTCATCTACCTATTTGTGTATTGTAAATAAATTTCGCTTGTAAGAATACAATACAACACCCAAACAGAGAGCAAACATCTGTGTTCATCACGCAAATATTTGTTCTCGATGGAAACTGAACTTACCCTCCTGCGCAAAAGGCAGAGCTATGAGGACTGTAAATTTTTGTACAAACAAAATTAATTTATTTTTTCAGGTCGAGGCTACTTGAAAGGAATTTGCAGTGAGAGAAACAGCTGTACTTTATTAGAGTGGCATCGAAACAATATCGCTCTGAAACTGGCTCATGAAATCGGACACAGGTAAAGATAAATAAAGCTATTGGTACAGTCGCGGTATGAAAATGCTCGTCACCTTAGAGTCGGTTTTCGCTTGCACCAGTGCCTTGATCGTGAACACATTTTGACATAATTTGTGACGTTAACTTATCGGTGTATTCTGTCTATTCAGTTTCAAAAGGTAGTATGTGATCGTGATACGTTGAACAAATCAAGTTGAAAATCGACGAACATTTTCATTCCGCCACTATACATAGGGAATGTTTGGAGTTTCACTACGTGATAGAATCAGAAATGAAGAGATCCGTTTAAGAATAAGAACCAAGGTCACTGACATAGGTCGTAGAATTAGTTGCATTGGCAATGGAAAGGTCATATTGCTCGAAGCACCAATAAATTGTGAGGAATAAAGGTTCTCGAATGGCGACCACGAACCGGAAGACGAAACGCTATAGTTATAATATTCGGAACATACAATATTATTCAGTAGGCCTACCTCAAGCTCTTTCTGGCTCTGTCTCTGGCTCTGGTTTTAGTCTGTGTGAGTGTTGACTAAGTAAATCCTACGCCGAAACGTCACACACACACTATAATACACTGGTCAGAACTCACACAAGCTTAAAACCAGGGCCAGAGACAGAGCTAGACTTGTGGAAAACCTACAGTATGGCATTCAAAAATAACTAGACATGACACGAACTAGACGACTTTATAGGGTGGGAAATAAATCGTGTTAGCACCCGTAGCTGAGATTTTGCTCAAACTTAGTTATAAGGCGTCCAAATACAAATTGCTATCCTGCATCTGCCCTGCAAAAATAACTGGTCTTTTTTCCCATTTCAGCCTGGGCATTGGCCATGACGGTGCCCCTGACAACCAATGCCGCGCTGACAGCCACATCATGGCTGCGAAGTACAGTCATCACAACCCCGCGAAAACCTGGTCTCCATGCAGTAAACGAGATTTTGAACAGTTTTTAACGTAAGCTATTAATTTTGATCATAGATATCATCAGTCTGAAGTCCATTGCTGGACATGGCCTAGGTAACGATTCTAAGCCCTCTCCACCCGAAGACTTCCCGCGATATTTATCGTCGATGAACGGAATGACCACCCACGCAATAATAATAAGGCTGATTATTCTGAAAAATCTAGAAACTTGAATAATTTTAAGCTACCGATCTGATTTTGATAAAATTTCTACGAAGCTAACCTGAGAATATAAAATAATTCAAATAGAAATCTATCGGTCGGTGATCTGAACTCTGTTTTCTACCTGTAATACCTACAGGTGGAAAACAGAGGTCATTATAAAAAATTCTAGTTTCTTATAAAATGTAATTTTTATTATTTCTTTTTAATTAGGTATTTCATGTTGTATAATAATAGTTTTTGTAAATAATGTATATTCTGTTGTATTAAAAATGGTTTAATTTCAGACATTGCTAATTCGCACTATCAACGTATTCCATTTCATTACACATTGTTTAGATGGGAATAGTTTAATTATAAGCAGTGTTAATTGTTAGAGATCTCTATGTTTCTTTGTTTGTTTATGTACCAATTTTTTTTTTATTACAGGAGCAGATACTCTTGGTGCCTTCGTGCTGGATCGAGAAATTTAATTGGATAAAATAATATACCAAAATAATAATATCCATTCACAGCACTGGTTTAAAAGAACCAGCAGTGACACGATAAGAAAAAGATATACCGAATTTTCTATGTAAATCATAGACTGGAGCCTAATTCTCGGGCCGACCGAGTTTTTCAATGTCCCTTAAATACACATTGGTATTGCACAACCCCGCACTATTTCTACGTTTTTCGTATATTATCGTAGCTGTCGAGGTTTCTACGATGAGGTCGTCGATGAATTACTCAAGGAAATCATCCATTCTCTCCTCGAAAAGAAGCAATCAAATAAAATTGCAAAATGATCCGAGATGAGCCGAGAATTATGCTCCTGGTCGATCAAACATTGCTCGGTTTGAAGCTAATCGCTCCTCGCGCTATGTGCCTTTGTAAGATGCCCATGCCCACCAATTTTTTTTAATAAACCTACCTCATCTTTTGAGCGTTTTTTTGTTATATTAATATAAGTTCTAAAGTAATCAAGATAAGAGATAAAATAGAGGATTATGGTTAGCATGGTAGGCCATGTCAGGCAGAAGGATGAAAGTCAAATCACACAGGCGACTCTCCAAACGTAGTCCATGACCCTCATAAGATTTATATGAAATATGAATTGGAGGTGATATTTTCTTTATCAATAAGTTTCTGAAAAAAAGGAAAACATACGAGCACGTACACAGTAGATCTGGATTTTATAAGACAAAATGGTTACTCATTCTAATGAGTAACCATTTTGTACCCTAAACGTAGTCCCCTATTTCCTCCCTGGATAATGCCTAGAGGCATTATCCAGGGAGGAAATAGGGGACTACGTTTGTATGGAAGGTCGCCTGTGTGATTCCCTCTTAAGATAAAAGTGTCAGTTATGGATGTGGATGGCGGTTATAGAAGAGGTAGACGAAGAGATAGTAGAAAAGAGAGTTGGACTGTGTCAAAGATGACATGAGCAAGAAAGGAGTGAGCACGGAGGTAACGAATGATAGAGGTGAGTGGAAGAAGAAAACCTGTTGTGCTGACCCCATGCAGCGCGGGATAAGGGTAAGAAGATGGTGATGAAGTAAAGTGAGAAATAGTAGTTATTAGAAAGCACTGGTGGTCTAATGGTAGCGGCCCTGCCTTCCGATCCTAAGTCGTCGGTTCAAGTCCAGTCGTGTACCAATGAGTTTTTTGTCGAAAAAATTATGCACAAAATGCGATTGCTCTCAAACGGTGAAGGAAAACATCGAGAGGAAACCCGCGGCTTAGTCAGCTTCGCACGTATTGACTCTGTCTTTCATATGTATTTGGCCGACTAAGCTGTCAGGATGGTATAGGTACTGGGCAAGCTTATTCCATCTAAAATCCTGTCCCAGGCACTATAGCGTCCTGCGATTAGGGCTTGTGTAAGCACCAGTTGCCTCTGACGCTATATTAATCATCTACAATAGATGCAAAAGCCTGTTTACTTTACTTTTAGTAGTTTTTAGTAAGCCATGTTTGACACAATACATGTCTTTCTAAAATGAATGAATGATAAAACAAACTATAAAAAACTTTTATTTTGTGAGATGCAAATTTTAAAATGTACCATCGATTTTATGATAGTGGCAAGTAAAAACAAAAATACACTTTCACCTAAAATCATGATCCGTAAGACAAAATGAACTCATAGGTATAACATTCAAATCACGCGTCGTATATAGATGAAAACATCTTTTTAGTATTCTCAAGACAAAAACTGAAAGTGGCCATTTGCAGCGAAAGTAATATCTGAGGTAGAAAGTATTTACGAGTAAGTAATGGACTTGCTCCAATCTTCATAATAGGTACTTAGGCTACTGCACTAGAGTTTCATCACCCACGCAATAGTAAAAGGAAAAGAGGACGCCCAAAAACACGGTGAGATGGCAATATTCCACAAGACAAGCGTACCAGACTGGATGCGACAGGCTATAGAGCAATGGAGAGACATGGGGGAGGCCTACGACCGAGAAGCGACTTTAATCAACAATAATCATCCAGGCACTATAGCGTCCCGTAAATAGGGGCGTGAGAAAAAATAGTTCTCCCAGACGCTCTTTATAACATCTACAATTTTAGTGATTTAATTAAATTGAATTTATTTACTTGAATGTTTCTAAGTCTACCACATAATTTTATATGCAAAGGCCTATTTACTTTTATAAATATCCAGGTGTTCTAAACTTGGTGCTGGACGTGGAATCATCTTCGGTGATGATCACAGCTGTTCTATTGACCCAGGCGCAAGAACAAAGCGTATGATATTAAAATCCCTGCGTTAATTCACAATTGAAACAAAGAAGTAACGGTTCGGTCACGGGTCCGGGGGTACTTATCTTTCGTCTGTGTTGCTCATTGTTGTATACGAATGTTGACTTTGTCATAGACTGTACTTCCTGATGAGACCTTCGCCATAGGTTCCTTACTTAGATTGAACCCTTATAAGTCTGAGGAGAGACTTTTCCTCCCTGTGTGTGTTCTACCGCTTGTACAACGGGTTGTGTTCTGAAGAACAGTTTGAAATGATGCCCACATCTTCATTTTGTCATCGGACGGCTCGCCATAGGGAGAGGGCTCATCCACATACCTTGGAGCCGGCATGGTCGCGTACCGTCCGGTTCCAGAGGAACTTCCTCCCGCGCACTCTAAGGTTGTGGAATACTCTTCCTGCCGAGGTTTTCCCTATAGATTACAGCATGGGGCTCTTCAAGAAGGGCGTTTTGCAACGCGCAAGTGATGCCTCTGGTATTGCAAGCGTCCATAAGCTGCAGTAACCGCTTTCCATCAGGTGGCCCGTATGCTTGGTTGCTAACTTTGTTGTATAAAAAAAAAACTGCTTAACCACCGCATCACCGACCAGTTCTGAAGGAAGACCATCGTTGGTTGTAATCCAACATTATGCTAGTCAGATACCGTTTTGCGACGCACAAGCATCACTTAAATGTAGTAAGTATTAGGATTTCTTTTCAGGTTATTATACCTAACTAATATTAAGTTTCCCAAAAAAACACCATGGGTACGGTCTCGTGCGCCGAGGTGCCCTTTCTGTGTGCGTTGCTGTGCGTCGTCGTCGGCTGTGCGTGATGATCTGCAGAACCACGCACCGTAGGAAGGCATATTATACCTATAGGTATTCACTAGAGTAAAAAGTTCGATCTAATTAATTTCCCCACTTTCCCGCAGACAATGGTTGGACTGGGGAGAAAGGCCTAGACAATACAGCATACGCGATGTGACATATCGAACTCGATCTGTGCATTCAATGGAAAAAGAAGACGTGGAGACGTAGTTGGAACTACATTTACAACGAATCAGGAAAAAAGAAAATAATTACTGTGATTATTTTTTCAAATAAATACCTACATAATTACATAAGTAAGCAAAAATGAAAAAAAAATTGTGCGATATGTAGGTATTCGACGAATTCGACGAAAAAAATTAGGATAAATTATAATATTTTCATTCGACGGAATAGAAGTTGAAAACATATTCTAAGATCAAACTGCTAAGCTTTAATACTTACATAAAAAGGATTCAAATTTGTTTTTTTAATGACTCCACGCAGTTTGTGTTCCGATGCCGAGAGAGGCAATAACCGAAGCGGAACTCTTGCCACATACATTTTCACTATTCCACTCCATTCCGTGTTTCAGATTAGCAAACAATGGCATCTCATCACTTACCTACCCGACTTACCAACTTACCTTTATTTACCACAGACGTATTGACTGGTATTTGGTAAGGTTGCCTTGCCCGGGGTAAGGGTAATTTTGGCCACTTGAATGACATAGCTTTCTGATTTTCACCACGTAGGTAAACCTACTCGTCTAACAACTCACCTTTATTTACCAAAGTTACCATTGGTAAAGTTATCTTAGGGTTCTCGAATGTCATTGTCATCATAGCCTATCAAATCCTATCAGTAGTCTAACTTTACCAAAATAACTTCACAAAAAAAAAGACAACCATTTTTAGACTCATACTTATCCAAGAAAATGAATGTATTTCTATCAGACCGCTATAATCTGTAGATTGAAAAAATACCCCTGAATTAAGAAGTATAGGTAGGTGCTTATAGGTAGACTATAATAGGTAGGCTACCTATCGTTTCAATAAACCACGCATAAACCAAAATACAATTAAATACCAAAGGAAAGTAAAACCCGCGCCTATTCATAACAAACAGCTGAGCTGACATAGTTTGGTAAATAGTTTTTGCAAGTTCGAATTGCATTAGATAGTGCTGGGACGCTGCTGTGCTTTTATTTTATCGATATCGACGTTTACGCAAACTTGACAATAAGTAAAATCTTCTACTGTAAATAGGATCGTAAAATCATCCCAAGATTGTTTGGTTGGCAGTAAAAAAACCTCATTTTCTACTACTAATAAAATATTTATATATTTTACCAGACCCCCTACAGATAGCAGGAGACATACAAAAAAACGTACTTGCCACGTTTTTCATAAACGATGGTCATCATAGTTATTCTACGCCACGTTCCGCATCAAATTATTTTATTTTGGTCAAATACATCGATATAGTTTTCCGCTCTGTCCATTTCTAACAGTTGTTTCGACTGGCCTGCACTAATCGCACAGTCGCAAGTTGCAAACCGCGCGAATAGTCGCTTGCTAGTTTTTTTTTTATTTCTAGCGGGAAAACACCGGCGACTTAACCGGACATAAAACCTCTATGAACAAAAGCATGTAATGTCACAACGAATTAAAAAGAAAACTTTCTAACGTCAATAATCGGCGGGAAAAGTAAAATGGCGAAAAAATTCAATGTTTTTGGTAGAAAAATATAAAAATAAGTAGTTTCTTGTTAAAAATGCGTAGTATTTTTGAATGTTACCACAACTTTTGGAAAAATTATGTTTTCTTGGAAGAAGTTGGTGTTGGTGGCGCTGCTGTCAATAATCTTGGATGTGAATAGCGAGGAGCTTTTTAGAGATCATGTAAGTTACTTATTCTTTTGTTTTTCATTTCTCTAATATTTCCGACACGCGCGAGCGTTATATTAAAAAAAAGTAATTATTGTGTGAGATCTTTTCCAACAATTAATGATTATAACTTATAGATGAGAGTACTGGGTGGCCTATATAGGCGTACCGGTCCCGCCTTCCGATCCTGAGGTCGTAAGTTCAAATCCAATCGTGTACTTATGAGTTTTTCAGCCCAAAAAAGGATAGACACTATGCCAGAACTCTCAAACGGTGAAGAAAAACATCGTGAGGAAACCTGCATTTCGTGGAACCAAAAAAGTTCGAAAACATGTAGAGCCTCTTTGAGGTGTGCTTATAATCCTTTCACCACGCCTGGTTTGAAATAACCAGTGACACTATAAGAAGACGATGACATGTTTTACCTACCCATCTTAAAAACTTATAAGTTATAACCCTGCGATATTGTAGGGTTTGCTATCAAAGAGTACCTTAGCCACTGTCAAACTAACGCCCAAATCATAGATACCCCAATAAAAAAATCATCTTCGTTCCACCATGAAAAAATAAACTTTCTGCGTAGGTCTTAGAACCAAATTGGTCACGGGTGTATTATATTCCGGGCCTAATAAGAAGATCCAGCCGCCAGCAACACCGGCTAGCGACCACGAAATGACCAATAAAATGGTAACGTAGGCCGGGATTACGTATTCAAATCACGACTAGACTGTATCTGAGCAGTAGCCCACTCGTCAGTTCAAGGCAGACTGTTAGACAATTGGAATTTGTCGTGACATGGCCTATTACTCGCTCTTGAACTACGGAAAGGACTTATTGGTCAGTGGGTTTTATCCTACTGTTTGACTAATTTAGGATAAGGCCTACTTTTTCTATCAGTTTATTGGATTGAAAACTTCTTTACGCGGGCTTGAGTATTTTTTGAGGTGGAAAAATGACCATAGTGGTGGTGGGTGACCAATAAACTCGCGTCACCATTGCCTCTTCGGTAAAGATCGTCAAACTTCGCCAAAAGTCAGGAGGGTGGGGGGCACAATTCCTGGAATGGCACAATTTAGTTTTACAATTTACTATAGGAAAGAGAAGAGTGAATGCCGAGATGACGGCTGATAGAGGGGAATGGAGGAGGAAGACATGTTGGGCCGACCCCACATAAAGTAGGTTGAGGAGAGGAAGAAGAATTTATTACAGACTTGCGTTTGACCGCAGTCTCAACTGATGCAGTCGACGCTATAGCACGCTTACCATTATCCAATTTATAGGTGTCATAATAATACGCATGGTACCTACTTTGACTCTACATCTTCTGATGATTGAGTCTTCATGTATTTAAGTGATGAATAAAAGCTTCAAATTTCTCACGAATACGGAAGACGCGTTTTGTGAATATATTTGTAGGTCGCTAAAAAAACAACCTCGACAACGTCTATGATTGAAGGTTTTGATGCAGCATTTGGATTTCCTTGATCCTTGAAAGTCAATCTCTTGTAAACCACGTCAGAGAACTTTTTCATTTAAGAATGCAGTCTGTTTAATAAAGACGTATCGTGAACCCCTATTAGGTAGGTAGGTAGGAAGAATGACACCCAATCCCATTGAGCTTTTTTTTTTTAAATAAAGTAGGAAATTCCTAGATGAACCGACGGCATTGGTAATATTAGGGGGAGTCGACCAAAGGGAACCCAAAATAAATCTTAAGAAATGGTTGATTACAACACATACATTTCTGCTGTGGATGATAACGGTGATGATAAACATTGATGGAAATTTCTTAAAGTGCAATCTAGCCAAACCAAGGCAACTTTTTTTATCATTATAAAACTTAACACAAGTAGTTTCTATCCAAGAAGTCATTTACCTCTACTAGTACTCTGCTGATAATAAAAAAATAATTACATTTTGAAATCAGCTGACCTTAACACCCATGATAACTTTTAACATTTAAAGTAGATACGTGTATAAAGTATCTACTTAGGAAGACAGATAAATACTTTTATCAAAATGATAGATAAATTTATTTAATTTAATTTACTTTTGATTGATAAGTCTGACCTTAGACAGACATTGACCGAGACCTGATTAAGTGCAAATCTCTTAAGACATCTTCAATCGTGCAAATATATAAATCGGTTGTAAAGTATAGATACGTTATTTTAGTCTCATTGCCACAAAGTCAAAGGCAAAGTAGTTTGAAAAGGATCACTTTGAAACGTCGTTAAAGCTTGGTGAGTCGAGGTGCCAGTTCCACGCGACCAAGTCTAAAAAAACAGGCAAGAAACTACGGCTCGGTTCCTACTGTATAATGTGAAGTTATGCCATTATTAATTCCTTCAATTCAAAAGGTTGATGGTTCAATGCTGTCCTAAATTATTCATCCAAAGTAGTTTATTATAATAATATAATATTATTTATTTATTTATTTATTCACATTTTTATTGTTTTTTTCAACCAGCTGTACCCAAAGTCCCAGTGCATTTACAACATTTCGTTACCAAATGTTGTTTTCGTTTCGCCTAGGTGTCACTCTCTTTTGCATGAAAAAAATGATGAGACAACAACTCTAACTACGTAACGTATTTTTGCTGTCTCATCTTTTTTCCATACATAAGACAGAGACACGTAGGCGAAACGAAAACAACATTTGGTAACGAAATGTGGTACCAAAACTAGGACTTCGGGTACTGATGGAACAATCATTATAGTTCACCTAACCTGAATTACTGATATTGGAGAAATTGGTAGATAGCGAAGGTTCAAAATCGTTCTTCCTGTAAAAGTAGTAGGTATAGGTAAGTAAACTGTAGTGCAACCTATTATAGGCTACTGCTGGATATGTTTATATACCTACTCCTTATAGGGATACCTCATGAATTGAGTACCTATTAGCAATGTTTTAGAGTTCTAGTAGTTCCAAAAATGGAACCATTTCATAAACATGAACTACACCAAAAGTTTGTGGGAATTATGTTTGCAATAGAAATGATTTAACTGACGAGTTTATCAAAGAAGGTAGGTATTACAGGATATAGAAAGTATCTAGAGGAAATATCGAAAAACATATAAAAGTATGCTTACGATTTATGCATGATTGACCGCATTGAAAGACATCGGATGATGAAGATTGGAAATCACTCGTCTTGGAATTGGATGGTAGAAACCCAACAGTAGAGATATTAATAATGAAGATCAAACAAAACCGACTAAAATACTGAAATGCCCAGTAAATCTGTCCTGTTAACCATATACAAGGTGTATCTAAATATGTGTACTATGCGAAGGTGGGGGGTTTCAGACCACAATGGTGATCAGTTGTGGAGGGGAGATAATTAAAAATTCCTATTTTTAGTTTCCCATGCAAAAATATTTAATTTCATAATGCCTAAATAAATTGACAACCCTATCCTTGGAACCCCTTGACCCCTTGACCTACTACCTCTGTAGGTCTACTACTACTACCTACTACCTCTGTAGCTGAGTTTAGGGTTGTCACTTTGCATAAAGTCAGCTGTTAATGTTGAAACTTCGTTGCAGTTTTTTTCAGAGATACCAATCGAAGTTCGAAAAGTCGTTGAACAAAAGTTGTTCCCCGGGGGGTGGAAATTCACCCCCCTTCAGGATAGTACACATATTTTGATACACGTTGTATTAAGACGGTTTTTTTGTCAGGTATTTCTAACTTCCAACCTTAATAATAGTAAGTCAAAAGTTGAAGGACCTCCCATTTACTAAGTTATGCTGTTTATCACCTATAAACCTAGTCGGTGCTAGGCTCATAGTAGTTTAAATTCAAAGAACCTGTTATTGAATCCAGTCTACTGTGAGGTAAGCCTAGAATAAAGCATAACTTAAAATGAATATAATGAAGAAGTTGTATTAATAAAATTTATTAAATCAATTTTATAAAAATAAATGAGCAGTGTTTGTTGCGAGTTGGCTTTTGAACCCTGCATCATAGCTCTCCTGTTTTAATGTCTACAGAAGATTTTCCACTGCTGGACGTATAGGTCTCTCCTAAGACGCGGCACTGAGCTTAGTCTTCGGCTCTTCTATTCCTGTGCTTACTAGATGATTTTCGCAGATCGTTGCCACACCTTGCCAGAGGGCGTCCTACACTACATCACACCACAATAACTTACATTAAAATTGGGTTATCATCACCATCATCATCCACAGCCTGACTTTACCCACTGCTTGTTACAGGCCTCCTTTAGTTTAAGCCAGTCCAATCCATTTCCACTCGCGTGACTTTGACTAATGTCATCCATCCATCTTGCTGCAGGGCGCCCTACGTTTCTTTAGCCAGTTCTTGACCACCATTCAGTTGTTGTCCTATACTCCACCAGATGTCATCACTACGCCAGCAGTCATCGAAATTGGAATAAAGTAGGCAAAATAAATTATGATTTCTAGCTCAGCCCCCTAGTACAAGCTTTGCTCTTAATTTGAGGCAAGATAGTGTTGTGTGGATCCAAAATATTAATTTATTTATTTGATCAGCGTCGTATATTCTTGACTTAGGTGCACTTAATTATTGACATCCGATTAGTAATTAAGCCTGTTTATTTGTAGAGTTTCTTTTTCTAGACCTCGGTATTTTTTTAGAAACGTGAGGAGGTATAATAAAACTACATTTTATATTTAACAAGAGATTTATTGCAAATGCTTCACGGTTTCAGCTCGGCTGGTTTATGTGTATTTTATTACAATTTAGTGGTTTCAATGACTCTGCTAGCCATTCTAAAGGAAGTTTTGTAATAAAAATGAATGTTTTTAAAAGATTCTCCGTGCAAAACTTCACGGCTAGTATTTTTTAAACGACGTTGTGTGCAAAAAAAAGTTTGGTAGTTAGATACCTAATCATAACTTTTTCGTATAGGTACTTCTTTCAGTCTATCCTTGTGATATTTTATTTTTAATGTTTGCCATCGCTTTATTTCGTCATTTATGAGGTTTTAAACATTATTTTCATCTGAAAGGTTTATTTCTACATTGGTTCCATAGAAATTCCATCAAAATCGGTTCAGCAGTTGACTATGAAGTCGGTTTCTCAAGTTTTTTAATGTAATATTATGTATTGAGCTGTAACCAATTTGTGGTTTGAAACCATACAAACAGTAGCCTCTACTGTGTCATGATAAAACTTGGACACAGAAAAAAAAACCAACAAAGCTCATAAAGAACCAGTTTAGAACTTAATTCAAGAATCATGGCACAACAACAATCGTGCTTAATCACAGTTTTAAATTAACTCTCAGATTTTGTGCCTCAGAGGAAATGCAACTAACCCAGTCACGACAATTTCATGTCAAGCAAATTGTCCAAAATTACGAATTAATAACACGAATTAGCCTAAATATCAAATATTGACTGATTAGAGACATTGTACTGTGAGTAGTAGTGGGCAGCTAGTGTGTACTTAGGCGAGGGGGTATTTTTATTAGATTTCTTCCAAACCATGGGTATCCTATAATAATTATAATATTTTTTTTTATAATATTTCCATATTATTTAGGTCTCTCTCTATTCTTTTCCCATACTTAAAGATCTTTGAAGGCATAATATGCAATTATTTCAAATGACTTTCCTATTCTAAACGCACGCTGGCTTAAAATTGGAAGAAAGACTAGATTAAATGTTTGTGGTCATCAAATAATATAGATAATATACATCATAATAGAAAAATATACATCATAATAGAAAAATAATGACGAAAAAACTACCAACACTCAGCATTTGCTAAAGTAGCAAAGTTCCTGCAGCTAAGAAGCCAAATAAGAAAGAAAAAAGCTCTACTACTGGGTACGACTTCTCAAATAAACAAGGGGTTTTCAATGTCAGGCTATACGACGCATCACGTTTTTTTATTTCTGTATTTCAACACACAAAGAAAAAGTAATAAGAAAGTCTCATATTCCTTTGTCTTTGAAAACTGAAGCTGACCTTAGTCACGCGGCATAACTTTTGCACCAGTTGACAAGGAGAGCATCGTCGTATTATCGCGAACAATGAGTGATTATTCTCACTATGTCATTTGGTGATAAACTTTACTGTTATATTTTACGACTGTTTAAATTTTACCTACTCGATTTGGGTCACTGTCTCTTAAGGCTTGTTTACACTTTAGTGAGCACAGTAAGAGAGTAACACACTTCGGGCAAATTTGTAAATTATAGGTACCGAATTTATCTGTAAAAATATATCCATCTATTTTTTAGGCTTGTCTAAAACAAGGACGGATATTTTTATCATCAAAAATTAGCCCTAACTTAGTTACTGTCTGATATTTTTTAAGCTACAGTTTTTTTCTTAGCTAGCAATGTTCTAAAATTATTTTTTGGCCATAAAATGTATTAGCGTTTCACTCAAGGCCAATGCTGCGTGATAGTAAAGTATTATAAGTATACTGGTTTTACTTAATCGTGTCCAATTATGATTATGTGACATCCTCATCGTTTTTGTTGTTACATTCAAGATATAGTAGAAGGCAACGGTTTCATAGTGTGCGTCAGAGAGAGATAGCGCTCTACAAAAGCAGAAAAACCGATGTGTAATATTTATTCCCCATAATCGTAGCGGGAAGTCGGTGGATGGAAAGGGCTCAGAATCGTTCTTCCTGGAAATGTGTAGGGGAGGCCTATGTCCAGCAGTGGACTTCTTCAGGCTGATAATGATGATGATGATATAATCGTACATAATAATTTGGTCCCATAAACACCTAAGTGTTACAAAAGTTCTAGTGATTACAGTTTTAAAAGGCATTACAATTCTATGTACACTGAACGTTATTTAAACTTAAAATAACTAGTCTAGATATGGATCTTGTTCCCAACCCGATTCAAATTATAAAAAAATATACTTCAATAATCACAAACTTAAATTATCCGGTCAGTCTTGTTTAATATTTTGTCAATAAAATTTTGTATTATTTTATCAAATAACTTGTTTGAATTCTATTTTATTTCTGCACCGGTTTTGATGCGCGAAATATTGCGCAACTTAAAATTTATAATCTTTGCATTTATTTATTGCATAAATTGAACTAAATGTGATAAAGAGGCGTTACCGATTTTAGTTTATCAGAGTTTTTTTGCATTCTTACTTGTACCTTATCTTGATTATTATGTCTCAAGTCGTTTTTTCAACACAAGAAAAATAAACATAAAATTGAATGTTGATACTGCAGGATAAGAACAACCGCAAAAAAAATGCCGTGTCATAAAAATAGACTTCGGTATTACTAAAGCTAAAATTCATTCAAAGGCTATGGGAGTTTTAATAAGAAATAGAATCCAAATGGAAAAGAACTAAAGGCCTGCGCACACCTAGGCCCCTGGCGTCGGCGATCAGTGAAACGCTGTCAAATTTGACAGCGATATTTGACAGCGTTTCACTGATCGCCACCGCCAACGAACTAGGTGTGCGCAGGCCACAGACAGCTTCCAAAGCTGGTTGCTCCAAAGTTGAAATGACAAAAGACAGGCCATATAGTTCTTTCACTGACAACCACTGGAGAAAATTGTGCTTTGTGACGATACGAACCGGAAAATGAATCGAAAAAACACCCATCCAAAGGACGCTAACACATATTTCAGAAGAAGTCTTCCTTGCAGTGTTTAAAGTCGTCTATTTCTTTAAAGTTTTGTCCACGGCTCCCAGTTTGTATGTTCTCGACATCATTATTCCAAGTTCTCGACAAAGCCATTAGTTTCGCCATCCGTCACAGTTGGTGTAGACCGTTGACACTTGCCACAATGCGCGGTTTGATCACAATTAGTCCCGGCCGCTGCTTTTTGTAATGCCCAAATTATGTAGGCCTGTGTAAGTGGTGTCTATATTATAAGTTCTGCTGTATCATATATAGCATGTTCTCAAAACGTTACATTCTGTGAGTTTTCTTTGAAGATTCGATATGGGGTTCTTCAAAGGCCAGACCATACCATACCATTAGACCGGCAGCGCATCAGCAGCATCACTAATTCTAATTTTAAAAATGCTCGTCTGTCAGATAAGGCCGAATTACTTGGACAGCTACCTCACGTGCGACATAGAAATAACCACGACCATACTGGCAAGAGTCGAACTAAGAAGCGATTAAGAGGGAATCACACAGGTGACTCTCCATTACGTAGTCCCCTATTTCCTCCCTGAATAATGCCTCTAGAGTAACCATTTTGTCTCATAAAATCCAGATCTGCTATATACGTGCTCGTATGTTTTCATTTTTTTCAGAAACTTATTGATAAAGAAAATATCACCTCCAATTCACATTTCATATAAATCATAATGAGGGTCATATTTTCTTATTATTATCCAGGGAGGAAAAAGGGGACTACGTTTGTATGGAGAGTCGCCTGTGTGATTCCCTTTTAACAATAAAGCATAGCAGGGGTCATCTGGGAATCTACTAATAAGATTCAGATAATTTGTCGCAGGGTCGATATAATGGACGATATAAGAGCAGTAGAAAAGACCATGTTTAAAAGAGGCACTTTTTGGTATAGGTATAGCTTGATCGACGCAATTTCTTGAACTGTCTATTCTCATAGTGGCCTCGATTTGCAAATAGTATAATAGCAGCCTATAACAGTCAATACAGGTTTCATATTAATTATTCGGTCAATTATAAAAAATACTATCGTAGACCAATATTTTTTGTGACGTAAAAATACACTTACAATTTAAGAAAACGTTTTACATTAGTAAACGTTTTACAAGTTACATAATTATGCGATCACAAAACCATGATAAAAACAAACCAGTTACATTTAGTACATAGCGATAACATTAGAAATTGCATACATCTTCCGATACGCAACGCTAGCTGAGATGAGACGAAAAGATAATCGCGTTTCCTTATTCTCGTAGAAAGTATATATTAGCACGCGAAGATGCATTTTTTTAACAGCTATGGTGCTCAGACCATCATTACCATGGACTTATCACTTGTCATTATCACATTTTATAGTACTCTACTATAGATAGTGCAATTCACGAAGACGCGCCCCTCGCGGGGTGCGGGGAGTTTGCTCCGAGCGGCAGTCGCGAACCGTAGTCTATTCATTGTAGTGTGCGTGTGCACTCATAGGTAATTAGTGTGTACCGATAACACTCAAACATTGACGGAAGCTTGCACACATATACTATAAACGGTTAGGAGGAATAGTGGGGCGCGCCTTCGTGGATTGCACTATCTATATACATTTCGTAGTACAAGAGCTCTTTGTGTGGCTCGTCCGGGGAAGTACCACCATGCTTATTTCTGCCGTCAAGCAGCATCGCTGTGTTCCGATTTGAAGGGTGTGGGTGCTGGAGAAATTACTGGTACGTGAGGCTGAATATCTGTATGGCTCATGTTGATGGACGCAAGACAGAGCATCGTAGGACACGTTTCGGATGCGTGTGACCTACGAGGCAATGCTTTTTAGGGTTCCGTAGCCAAATGGCAAAAACGGAACCCTTATAGATTCGTCATGTCTGTGTGTCTGTCTAAATATATACAATTCATTATGTCGGTCAATTTTAACATACTGCAACACTGCCTGGGGAGGAGCTTGTGTCACGTATATGTTACAACTAGAACGTGCACAAAGAGCGGTGTTAAAAGTGGCCACTTTTAGACCATACAGATTTCCAACAACAGACTTATATTCTGACTGTGAAGTACTTACTGTTCGTAAACTATTTATTTATAACGCTATTTTATTTGAGCACAGAAAGGCTAATGTAAATGATAATTTGTCTACTGGAAAACGAAGAAAAGATCGAGTTCTAATTAAACCCACGGTGCGTACTGCATTTGCCCAACGCCACCAAAGCTTTTTAGGTCCATTATTGTATAACAAAGCTAATAAGGCGATAAGTGGTTTAATCCACGTAAACCATGTGAAGTGCAAAGAGGCGATAATGCAATGGCTTCTTGCACTTGAGTATCAGGAGGCAGAACAGTTGTTGAAAATTATCAAGTAGTCAGTGGGATACCTCTCAGACACGCATACATAATATTTACACATCACAAAAAAAAAAAAAAAAAAAAAGACATTATTTATCTTCATTCATGCACACAAATACACTCACTCTAACATAGACTCACCCATCCACACAAAACGCACCCACCCACACTTAAGCACACACACCCGCACACCTCTATATAAAAATTAACTTTAACAATAATAAATAATTAATATTGTATTCAAATATAAGTAGGTACTTACCAATGTAGCTTGCACGCGTAATCCTTGTTATATTATATCCTGTAAAAAACAAAGTGATTATGCATGAAAAGTCATAATTAAATTTATTTGTTGTATTAATTATTATAATATCATTTGGCTAACGTAAATTTTAATCAAATAGATTTTATTTTATTTTGCATTGTAATAAGTTAAAGATAGTAAACAGTAGAAATTCTAATATACAGTTAAAAACTAGTAGGTAAAAATAAAATTGTACTTACGGTCCACACAATATTAATAACAGCTCAACATGGCATTTATGTAAACAACACTATGGGAAGGTAACGCGGTATCTACAACACAAGTTTATCACTTAGTGTAGATACTGCAATACAACAATAACTGTGCACAAGCCAAATTAAATTGCACTTAACTAGGAACTTCTCCATGTACCCTTATTTTTAGTAGCAACATATTGTGTTATATTTATACTGAATTGCTTGATTTTTGAATAAAGCTTATTCTATTCTATTCTATTCTATTCTGTCTGTCTGTCTGTCTGTCTGTCCGTCCGTATGTCACAGCCATTTTTCTCCGAAACCGTAAGAGCTAGACTAATGAAACTTGGCAAATAGATGTATTCTGTGAACCGCATTAAGATTTTTACACAAAAATAGAAAAAAAACTATAAATTTTGGGGGTTCCCATACTTGAAACTGAAACTCAAAAATTTTTTTTTCATCAAACCCATACGTGTGGGGTATCTATGAATAGGTCTTCAAAAATTATGTTGAGGTTTCTAATATTGTTTTTTTCTAAACTGAATAGTTTGCGCGAGAGACACTTCCAAAGTGGAAAAAAGTTGGTCCCCCCCCCCTCTAACTTCTAAAATAAGTGACTGATACAGCTAAAAAAAATATATGTTGTACATTACTATGGAAACTTCCAACGATATTTGGTTTGAACGAGATCTAGTCAGTAGTTTTTTTTTTATACGTCATAAATCGTAAACCGCAATTTACCTTTCGGCGAACTACTCGAACTTCTAGAACTCTATGTTATATTACTTACTGCTACGGAACCCTTCATGGGCGAGTCTGACTCGCACTTGGCCGCTTTTTATTTTAAAGGTAATGGTCGTCATTTAATATCAGGTGGGCCAGCTAGCCAAGCTATTTGTATAAAAAGTAAGGAGTATGGCTGGGTTATTGACAAGGTATTTGTTGTATATATGTGAATAACGTCTCGTAGCGTCCTCGAATAACGTTTCATAATTCTGTGGTATTCTTACTGTTGGTCACCACCAGGTATACCCATCGCGTGCCAATCTTGTCGCGTGTCGTGAGCGGAAGAGCAGAACATGACATTCCCGAGCCGTTACATACAATCCAAATGTCATGCACATGTCTTGAAATACTTTACGGTATGAGTACGCATACGATTTTCACGGCCTTTTTTATGTGAATAGTGACGAAATAGACAGATGAAGGGAGTTCTCCTGTATTTTTTTAAAATAGCTTGCATTTATTAAAGTCGTTACTGGAATCTGGTTTATTTATATTCCGAATGGGGATTTTTTTTCACTAGTTCAATTTATAGTTTATAAGTCAGAGTCCGAGGGTCCCCCTGAGCTTGGGGACCCTGGGGCACTGAATAGCTAGCAGGCAGAGCTAGCTACGTCACTGGATCTACTACTACGCTGTTGGGTAAAAGACTATTATTAGTCAATTTTGTACACTTGGACTTTGGGCAAGGGTTGCGCTTCAGATGCGTTGAAAGTTGAAATATTTTCTCCGCAAAAACCTGTTTAAATCTGTATTAAAGTTCATAGAAAAGTTATGATTGTATAACAACAATTTCACGGTCGATTTGTAACGGTGGCTGAGCTAATGATGCTTCCGATCCGGTCACTAGTTTTAATAGAAAAAACTATGAGACTGTAAACAACAGATTGAGATGACAGTTAGGTGCAATGCGCATGCAAAGGCCGCCTCGACTTTATTAATTTATTTATATTAAAATAAATATAAATATTATTATATTAAAGGTTAACTGGAAGAGAATGCTCTCTAGCATTAAGTTCGCCTATGTACAATGCATTTTTTTTTTGTTTTAGTGCAATAAAGAATTTTTTATCTATCTATATTACTAGCGGCTGCCATCGGCTTCGCTCGCCCCGTTACCGTTCCCGTTGAAAAATCGATCCAGCCGTTTTCGAGTTTTAGCGAGACTAACGAACAGCAATTCATTTTTATATATTAAGAAGATTTCATGTTATATTGTTCGAAATAAAGATTTTGCCTATAAATGCTTAGTCGTCGGTAATGGATGAGACAACCCTCATAGCTCAGTTGAGATTAACTCTGCCTTCTGCGCTGGAGGGCATGGGTTCGATCCCCACCGAGAACAAGTATTTAGATGATATATATAAAATTATTTATTACACTAAAACAAAAATTGCATCGTACTTAGGCGAACTTTATGCTAGAAAGCTTTCTCTTCAAGTTAAACTTTGCGTAATATTGACATTTTTAACGGGCAGTGTACAAAAAAAAACGAATTTAATGCACCTATTCGTAGGGACCGAGCTGTTTTCTAAATATATGAACTAACCAAGTATTTGTGTGGTGAACACTGAACACAGAGGTTGTTTTCTGTTTGGGAGTTTTATTATATTTTAAACTAGTGGCCGCCCGCGGCTTCGCTCGCCCGTTCCCGTAACACCCCGTTCCCGTTGTTTTTTCGGGATAAAAAGTATCCTATGTCCTTCTCCCGGTTCTAAGCTACCTCCCCACTAATTTTCTGCCAAATCGGTTCCGCCGTTCTTGAGTTATAAATAGTGTAACTAACACGACTTTCTTTTATAAATATAGATATGTTATTTACAAAATATCTGGTTCCCATCGTCCAATGCTGCTTAGTTTGGGGCTAGATATAGCTGTGTGAGTTGTACACTATATTTAATAACTATTTAATAGTTTAGGTATAAAATGTAGGAACACAATATGCTAGTTATTATATTTCTACTGATGACTTATGAACATTTAAACGGTGTTCAGTCACGAAAATAATTACGAAATTATTTTATGAACTATTGCAATATGCCATTTTATTGTTGTTCAATGTGGGCGTACATTTATTTGGCATGCTCATTGTTCGTGTTTGACAATTCAACCCCATTTGTGAGCAGGCTTTTTGCTTTTAGAGCTGTCATTTGTAAATAGATTGTGGGCCATTTAAAGCTACGAGCTTTCTTTTTTTTAAGAATAGTCACACTCGAGTTTAACAAATAGTGCGTTCAAACTTTGAACTTGGACTGATTATTGTAAAACCAAACTAATAGTATTACTGTCGTAGGTGATAGTCGACGCTTCAGATGCATCGTATGCATGCTATAGGTGTAGGTATCCCAAAAATTAGCGAGTGAGTATTGAACAAAACAGTATTTTGCCACTCATTTATTTTGTCAACAGTATACACATAATCATTTCTACTGCTAGGACTTAGGACTAGCATAGGGTAACAGAAACAAAGAAACGGTCACTGCCCGTGGTTCACCTGCCTGCATAGTTCACCTGCCTGTAGGTACTAGGGCCAACTTTTTTTTCTGTGACTTATTTCAAGATTCAATCAATCAATCAATAAAGGAAGCATGTTTACAAATGTGGTTGAAGCCTCAAATTGTGCAAAGACGGTGTAAAACAGAGACATGCAAATGCCGGGAAGCTCGTTCTCTATATTTTTAATTGATTTTTGGTTAATAACAAGCTATACCGAGATGATCAATAAAATATTTTCAGTTTATATTATTTTATTAGTACGATTTTATTATTGTTCTTAATTAACCTATACAGGGTTATTCATTATTAGCTGCAAATACTCAGGAATTAGGTTCAACAAGTAAAATAAAAAATATTTATGGAATGATTTTTTTTTAATTTTGATTTAAGTTTTTGTATCAAAATTTTATTTTTATTAATTTCTTTACGGCTATTGCATAATGATTGCCATGGAGAACAGGACGATGACCCACCCAGGCGGTGACTGAACGCAGAGTGTCGCTCACGGCGCGCGGGCGCGGATCAAAGGTCAAAATAGGTCAGGCGCCAATGATTCCTTTATCGATTTTCTCGGGATTTACATAACAAAACTTAAAAAAAATCAATTCATAAATACTTTTTATTTTATTTGTTGAACCTAATTCCTGAGTATTTGCAGCTAATAATGAATAACCCTGTATACTATCATTTTGTTAGTAAAACTTATAAATCTATTTATACTTCTTAATTAACCTATACAATTTTTGGAGAGAACCCCATCATCATCATCAGCCTGAAAAAGTCCACTGCTGGACATAGGCCCTTTCCATCCATCGACCTCCCGAGGGAAGAGAACCCAGCAGCTTATAAAACCTAACCGAACCTATAATATTGATAAGTGGCATATATCCTTACGATAGAAGCCCCCATGATGCGCATTTACAATCCTTTCACCACACTGGCACTGGACCGAAAGAACCAGAGGCATGACAAGAAGTTTGATAGGTTTAGAAATAAAATGGTAAAGGCCTGCGCACACCTAGTTCGCTGGCGGTAGCGATCAGTGAAACGCTGTCAAATATCGCTGTCAAATTTGAGATTTGACAGCGATATTTGACTGCGCAGGCCTTAACTGGCTGGTATCTGAGTTTGGTTCGTGAGGTTTTACTATGCAGCTTCCATAAACCCTTCCATGTCACCAGTCGGTCGGCAGTACGAGTGGCGATCAGTGAATCACTGTCAAATATCGCAGCGATATTTGACAGTGCCATCGCGGTAGAGGTGCGCAGACCACAAAACAGGTGAGATAGTTGGAACTTTGCTAAAGATCGTTTAAAAACAAGCCAAAAATCCTTCAAATTGAAGTTTTAATAACAAAACTGACCAAACTAGGTCAACATACAAGTACCTATTTTAATGAAATAATTACATTGAGTAATACAATAGTAGTTTCTACCCAACAAGCCGTTATAATCGTGGCCATCTTCAAATTATACTTTATCTGCCTATCTTTACTATGGCTATTATACGCATGTATCTGTCTGTCAGTTTTTAGGGTTCCGCACCCAAAGGGTAAAACGGGACCCTATTACTAAGACTCACTCACCTGCCCGTCCATCTGTCACCGGGCTGTATCTCATGAACTGTTATAGTTAGACAGTTGAAATTTTCAAAGATGATGTATTTTTGTTGCCGCTATAGCAACAAATCCTAAAAAAAACAGAATAAAATATTTTTTTTATATCAGGTGGCTCCCGTAAAACAAACAAAACATTTTACGGTAAACATGCAGGAGAAGTACACGCCTAAAATATTCACAGAATATTTCAGGAGGGCTTACAACAGGCAGGATTTTTTTGTCGTTTTAGGGCGCTTGTACACGCTAAGAAAATTTGCCGTTCCTGCGGCCGACAAGACAAATTCTTCGTGTAGACGACAAGAATTTTGTCTTTTCCACAAACGAAAACGCAACAACGTTCGCCGCGTCGTGTCTTGCGCAGATAAGATTTTTTTCGTGCACCGCTGCGAGCAGTGTACACAGTTATTTTCTAGTTACGACACGAATTCTTGGATAGACCCGGCGTTTTTTCTTAGCGTGTACAAGCGCCCTTACGGTTACGTTAGAACCCTTCGTGCGCGAGTCCGCTACTCGCACTTGGATGATTTAAATACCTGCTTAAAGTTTCCTGTGCTTTTTTTCAAAAATGGTTGTTCAGAGTTCACTACGCCACTGAATAAAAATTTTGAATAGTTGTTATTTACAAACAAGCCCGTGTACCAAAGTTAGGCGTACTGCAGTATTGTTGCATCAATAATTTTAATTAGCTAATTATAAATGCGTCAATAATGGTGTTAATAACCTTGTGTTAGGTGGTTAAGGTCAAAACATTTTGTAAGCTGTCTTTCAAATAATATAACTAGATTACACGGCTAGTTTTTACCAACGTAATTATAAATAAATAAATAAACATTATGGACAAACCATACACCACTAGGTATAGCTAGCCCGAAACAGGCAGAGCTTATACGATGGGAACCAGGGAGCTAATTTAACACTTATACATAATTTTTTTGTAAGTAGGTATAATAATACAATATAACACCAAGACAGAGAACAAACATTTGTATTCACCGCACAATTTTTTTTCCACCCACACCCTTCAAACCGAAACACAGCAATGCTGCTTCTCCGGACTAGTAGTTCTTCCCCGGACGAGCCTTTCTCAAACAACTCTACTACTACAATAAAATTCTGAACTACAATGCCTGTCTTCCATTTCTGCAAGTATTTGATCTATGATTTATATTGCATGTAATCTTCTTCTTCCTGCCTTTATCCCACTTTATGTGGGGTCGGCACAACATGTCTTCCTCATCGATTCTCCTCTGTCAGCCGTCATCTCTGCATTCAGTCCTTTCCTATCCATTTCAACTTAGTGTAGGCTCTGCATATCACTTTAAGCACAAACAAATTGTCTTTCAGATCTTTGGTCTAGCTCTGCTCACATATCCATCCACATCCATACTCCTCACTCTCCTAGTCTTATGACTTTCATCCCTCCTCATGAAATGCCTGTACCGCGCGACAGTCTATTGCTCTTCAATTTTTCTGTCGCTAGTGCTATTTTCAAACTTCCCCTGATAGGCAAACGATCGAAACCTGATAGGGAAATATGAGTATGTATGATAATGAGTGAACTATATGGATAGGATATTATAATTAATATCCTATCCATATTTGTCACTCATCTATATTGTATGTTATAAATAATAAAAAAAAATGTTTTCGACTGTCAAAAAGTATTTTACCCGTCACATCGAGCTCTACATAAAAACATTGTTACCTATTCCACTATAAGTAACCTTCATCATGGTCGCTTAAATAACTTTGTGGTTATTACCATTTGATGTTTCCGTCACGTTTCCACGTGGTAAAAAACATGTCCTGGGGCTGTACCCTGATGGGTTAATACAATGACTTTTATACCCTCGTGATATGGTCTATTTTTAACAATAATTCAGTAAACTTGATCGCAATAAGATTTCATGTTACCTACGGTCCCTGTTCATAGATCACTAAAACTAAAGCATGATATGTCAAATTAAGCATTTATGTTTGTGAATTATAAACTAACTTCGTATGTGCTCGTTGGCTGTTATAACTCGTGACGAAGTTTTTAAATAAGTTTTATATTCTCAAACTTTATTCAGGTTTCTTGCTTACGAAATGCTAAGTGTTTTTAACCAACTTGAAATATTAAATCGGTTGCGATGAAAAACATGAAAAAAAAATGTTTTTTTTTATGTTTTTCATCGCATAACTTCCTTATTTAATTTTATGGGTAGGTTTAAAAACAAATATCCGAAAAATTATGATTGGTCCCATATAAATGTCAGAAAAAGCAGTTTAACCATGTGTAGACGGTTTCTCAAGTTTTTAAACTTTGTTTATGTAACCCCATAAGTACGTGATTTTAATACAAAATATCATTTTATTAGCAAAAACAAATAAATACATTATAAGGTTTTAAAGAAAGTCCAAGTCATTAAAAATCTCCGGAAAATACTGCTAAAGCTAAACAAGACTTTCTTCACATAAAACGCTGATTATCAAGAGTGATATTGCAATGTATTGTACACCGCTGAAATCTAGGTTAATGAAAGTAAGTGCTCGTTACGTTACATATCCCATCAAAGTGGAAATCACACGTGAACCAATGCGTGGCGGTGGCGGCTCCTAACTAATTAACTGACTACGCGGCACTGTGTGAAATTTCCGACAATATAAAAATATTAATATATAGGAAAAGTCCACTCACTCACGCATGAAGAAATCTCGGAAACCAATAGGCTGACTTAATTAGACATTTTGAGGGTTGTACGGTTCACTATGAAACGATTATTGTAAATTTGCACCCCATGTCTTTTAACAAGGGTGCCAAAGCTTGTATGTAAAGCAAGGTGCATTATTATTATATAGAATTTCTCTAGTTGTACTATGAGTAGGTACTTACAATAAAAAAAAGTTTCTCGCAAACTGCTCAAAAAACTGATGACACCCGTTGGGAAATAAAGAACGATTTTTTTGCAAATGACGACCACATTTTTTATAAAAAAATCTCTTCTTTTTCTTGTAGTGTCACTAAGCAGGTACTTGTTTCAAAGCAGGGGAAGGATTATAAGTTCGCCACAAAAAGGCTCCTTTAAAAAATCGCTGTATTTACAGAACAGTCTTCTAACATGGCATAACTTGGAAACCGTTATTAACTTCATGTACTACGGTAACTACGGTATGAAATCTGACGTATATTTTAATTTTATAAGCTACAGCCCTTATATCGTACGTCATAAAGTCTACAATCGTATACTTGCAAATGCATTCTAATTGTGTAAAACCAGTGCAATTCTATGTGACATAATCTTGTCCCCGTTAAGTGTTTAATTGCTGTGAAATTAATTAGTAAGATTAGCAAGAACACATTTACTTACAAAGCGTGTCGCCAATAGAATTACTATGTGAACCATTGAATAAAGGTGGGAAAAATATTGATTAGTGTCATTCAATCGGTAGGAACATGTTCTTCTAGGCTTGGTCTCACCAAGTTTTAAGACGCTTCAAAGTGATCCATAAGATACCACCGAATACATACACCTTTGACTTTGACTTTTAATACTTAGCACTACGCGCATAAAATCATACTATAAGAAAATGGTGTGAAGAAATCGTTGGAAAGAGAAGGCTCACCATCGTTCTTCTTGAACATGTATACGAGTTGCCTTTTTTATGTAAAAACAAACAAACGGGCTTATGGCTCACCTCTGCTGGTAAGCGGTCACCATCGCCCATAGACGCCAAGAGTGCTCTCGTTGCGTTGCCAACCCAGAAATATATTTTTGCGTTTTTCTTGAAACTATTCATGTTGTAGTTTAGTTAAACCTCTAGTACGCTTATTCCACAATGTATAGGTATGAGAAAGAAACGATCTCCAGCCATCATATGTCCAGCAGTGGACTTCTTCACTCTGATGCGTGTATTTTTACCATATTCTCAATTAGTAAGTGTTGGTAAGGCCAATAAGAAGCAGGACAGACGGTCAAGAAGACACCACTCTCTTGGCTTGGGAAAAATGAAAACTTAATTGAAAGAGCTAGATTGATTGAAGCGAAAGAGGTGTGTCAGGATCGTAGCAAGTGGAAATCCGTGATCTCTGCCTACCCCCATGGGAATAAGGCATGATTTTATGTATGTATGTATGAGCTAGATTTTTAACTGTATAGAAATATAATAATTTTGGATATTTGGGGTAATCTTCTGATGGAACGTTTCTTGAAACAAAATGAGGGTACTAAGCTTTTTGGTATTGAGTTGGGACATTATTATATCTACCAATTTTATGGGTTCTTAGTATCGTTATTTGAAGGAAATTTACGTTCATTTTCATCAATGTCAAATTGCAATCTAGGTTTACTTCTAAATTATCAAGATAATTTCCACAAATCTGGTCCTAAATGCTAATCAGCTAAATTGGCTTCGATAATACATTAAATTAGGGTCTAAACCACACTGTCAAGACTTAGTTGGCCTAAATTCCTACTAGTTTTAGACAAAATATTGGCAACCAGATTGTACTTTCGAATATTCCAAGGCGGCAAAGATTATCAAAGGAAATCCTGTAATTTTGTGACATCAGAATCGACACCAATGAGATTTAAAGATCCTCTTGAAACCTCATCCATATTTCACTATTTTTTCACAGATTCACCCAAAAAAATGCTTTGATTTCATAAGACTGCTGGTCTCTCAGCTCAGTTGGTAGGTAGTAGTTCTGCCTTTTGCGTCGTGGTGGGCCCAATCCTCACTGAGAACAAATATTTGTGTGGTGAACGTAGTTGTTTGTTCTCGGTGTAGGTGTTTTATTGTATTCTAAATCCTTTCACCACACTTGGTTCGAAAGAATCAATGACACGATAAGAAGATGAATTGTACCTATTCTAAGTATGTATACAACGTGTACCAAAATATGTGTACTATCCTGAAGGGGGGTGAATTTCCACCCCCCGGGGAACAACTTTTGTTCAACGACTTTTCGAACTTCGATTGGTATCTCTGAAAAAAGCTGCAACGAAGTTTCAACATGAACAGCTGACTTTATACAAAGTGACAACCCTAAACTCAGCTACAGAGGTAGTAGGTAGTAGTAGTAGACCTACAGAGGTAGTAGGTCAAGGGGTCAAGGGTTTACAAGGATAGGGTTGTCAATTTATTTAGGCATTATGAAATTAAATATTTTTGTATGGGAAACTGAAAATAGGAATTTTTAATTATCTCCCCCCCACAACTGATCACCATTGTGGTCTGAAACCCCCCACCTTCGCATAGTACACATATTTAGATACACCTTGTATACAAAAAAAATGTATTCAAGTATTTTATCAGCTATCCGGTTCTCATCATACAAGCACTGCTTAGTTTTGGGCTAGATAGTGTTGTGTGGCTTGGCCATAGTGTTTATTTATTTTAATCTAGTAGTGTTTATTAATTAAATAATCGTTGGAGCAAACGAACACTTGAATGGAGACCGCGTTTAGGTAAGCGTAGTGTAGAGCACCCTCCGGCAAGGTGGAGTTACGTTCTGCGAAATGTAGCTGGCAAGCACTGGAGAAGAGCCGAAGACCGGACTCAGGGCTCCCACACAAAATTGCGAATTCGCATCGCATCGCTGAAGTCTGCGACACCCGCCTGTCTATTTATATGAATGACGTCATAGATTTTTGCGATGCGATGCGAATTTGCAGTTTTGTGTGCGGGAGCCCTCAGTGGCGTGTCTTATAGGAGAGCTTTACACCCAGTAGTGGAACAACATAGGTTATAGATGATGGTGATTATGATGAGGTAGGCACATACATTAAACAACCACAAATGCACCTTAACTTAGTACCTATGTATATACAATCACTTATATACAATCACATCGCAACATGATCGCGTGCGTCGTGTCTAGATAAAGGAATTCACATAATGCCTAGATAACGTCTAATGTGTGCGTAATTCATTTATGCTAATTTGAATTTATTGCTTTGACCTTCTACAGCAAAGATTTGACATTAGGTATAAAGGAATTCTTCAGAACTGTAATGGTGTCATTTAATTAAGTTGACATTAGTCTTCTATTTCTTCTTCTTCTTGCAAGGCTTTTGTAAGCGTTATTAATATATTTCTCTCCATGTATATTTCTATAAAGGTCTAACTCCTTGACCTCTCTGTAAGACGTGACGGCGATCATCGCTTTTATTTGGTTTAGGTATAGATAGTTTTTCTTGGTCTTCACCAAGAAAAGCTGCATAAACCAAGATAAGCTCAGGAAAGAGAGGAAGGAGAAGTCTCTCCTCTCTTTCCTTAGATATTTTCTTCAATGATTCTTTTAAAGTTGAAATACTGTTGTGTTGTAATGCTGTACACATTACGTTACATAAACACATTTACCTACACATTTTAAAAATGAAACCGTGTTTTTTTCGGCTTCTATTGTAAAAGGGACTGATTTTCGCCAAAGATTGAGTCTTCTTTCAAAATTGTGTACTTAGTAGGTCCTGCTAATCGTGCTCATATAATATGCTAATTTGAATTTCTTGATTTGACCCTCTGCGACAAAGACTTTACAGATAGATTAAGAAGGTAAAAAAACTATAATCTGAAAGTTTATATCAGGTATAAACTTTAGTTAAATGACCCCAAACTCTATGGCAAAAAAACGACCTGTACTCACACAGTCATTTAGCCTTTTGATTCTATCGAAGTACCCTCATAGATATTATTTCCATTACAAAGTGCTCTATGAGATGTCAGAAAAAAGTGCGACCTTTCTTAGGTCGCAAAAACAAACAATGGTAGAAATAAAGCACAAAGTTTGATGGCCACTAGTGAATTAGATTTTAAAAACAATCAACAGTGGTGCAATAAAACTACTGTTGTTTGGTTCAAAAACAGAAAAAAAGAGACACATGAGTCGCGGAATTTTCGCATCGTTTTCAGCTCTGGAGCGACAACCTCGACGCTTACCAGAGAAGATGGTGGAAACAAGGAAGAGAAAGAAACGATTGGAGAGGCATCCATTAATTGATGATACACTTTCTTTCCGCACTAACCGCTTCGCCCCCACTTTTATAATAAGAAGATTAACCCTTTGTCGGCGTCTGTCTGTTTTGAAAAAAAAGGAGTTATTGGGTATCTTCTAGGCGAGACATCATCATTTAACATCAGGTGAGATTGCGGTTAATCGTTAACCTATTGATTATAAAAATAATAACAGGAGGTATTAATATACTCTCTTGTACAGCAGTGAGATGAAATAGGTAGAAGGAAATATGACATAGTCGCTCTCTCTTGGCACTTAGACCTCATAAAACCAGCAATGTTCTTAGAGCCGACTTGAAATGGGTGGTAAAATATCACTGACAAATTACTACAGTCGCCGACACAAGCTATAAGTAATTATTTAATTACCCGTGTCGTCAGTTCCTGGCTACTAATATATTTTATTTAAAATTATTTAAGTTTATAAACTTTATACCTACTAGCTATGGTAAAACATTTAAAAATGTAGTTACGGGTTATGATTTTTGAGTTTTCCACTTAGACCATGTATATTATCATTGTCATTGGTTGTGGTTTCCATAGTTGTAGAAGAAAAAAACCTTTGCGAGATTTCAGACGTTCTCACATTCTTTGGTTAAAAATGCACATATAACCTTGTAAAAACAGCGCATCAAATACCTACACCAAAAAGACGTCCCTAATACATAATTCCAGCGATTACCCTTATCTAACATCAAGCAATTTGAATAATCACCCGGAAATTTTCGTCAAATCCTTCAAGCAAATTGTGTTTGTGCCTGTACGTCCTTTGTTTTCCACATTGTCTGAATGCCGCGCATCAAGATCTTGCATTTTTCGTCTCGCCTCAGTGGTAGTATTCTGTTACTGCGGGAACTGAGCATTCCCTTCTCACGAAGCGAAATGAGAAACATTAAAAACCACAAAACATGGCAGTAGTAGGAGGTAACGTCGGTAGAGGTCGAAAGAGGAAAAGTGTTTAGCTATGTTACCTGAGGGTTTAGCAGGAGTAGACAGAATAGATGCAGACAGAATATACAAAATAGATGCCAACTCGGGGTCTGCGGACCACCTGTGAACTGTCACAGGTGGTAC
The DNA here is from genome assembly GCA_947578465.1 of Thera obeliscata. NCBI lineage: Eukaryota > Metazoa > Arthropoda > Insecta > Lepidoptera > Geometridae > Thera > Thera obeliscata. Next base: position 1,876,919 of record OX387913.1, read on the forward strand.
GCAGACCCCGAGTTGGCATTTTAGATAGAGTGGTGTGATCTACACGGTATTTCTAAATGGAAACGCGTTCTCAAGCATCGACAAGGGGCGATTTTAGGCCCCTAGTGCCAAGGTAATCGAATTAATTATTTACCCGACCAGAATACCATGCAATTTCAGAGCCCCCATACAGGGCATGGCACATCTGCTTTCTTGTCCGCTGTGCATGACCAACTGCGCACCATTGAAGACTAGAACATGGCAACGAATAGAGCTATTGAGGTGGCTACACATTGGTCGAAGAAGGTTTGAGAAAGTCTTGACGCGTTATAAAGAAGAATTGAATAAGAGGAATCAGCTAGAAATTGGCTAGTATTTTCTTTTTGAGCTGAACTTTTTACTTCCTAAGATGTCATAAGTGACTCACGACGTTGCTCACTGTGTGAAATTACACACGTGAGCAATAAGTGAGAATTCAACTGCAATTAGCTGGTAATTACAATCATATACCTACCTACTTTAAACAAAGGCGTAGAGATGGTTTACTGCTCGCATTTGAGACACAACAATTGAGACGCTTCATGCTGGTCTCAGACAAATTGCTAAGATTGTATAAAAAGAATCATATTTTTGTTATTGAGTAGAGTAGGCTGTATACCCTTTCGTAGTCGGCACTAAAGAAGGTTCAAAGCTCACACTTCAAAGTTTTCCAAATAATTTGTTCATACCGTCTGGTAGACCAGACTTAAATACAAAAGTATCAACAGACGAGTAGAGCTCTTTTTGAAGGGTTCGTCTGGGGAAATTACTACCGCCATTCCATTTCTGCCGTGAAGCAGCATTACTGTGTTTCGGTTTGAAGGGTGTGGGTGCCGTATGTAGGTATGCCTCAACTGATGGACGCAGGGCGGTGCATCGTTGGGCATGTTCCTGACATGCGTGCCCTACGAGGCAATGCATAAAGGCGATGGCTATTTTTAACATCAGATGGGCTTGTTTATCAGCTAGTTGTCTAAAAAAATACTTACATTGTAAAAAGTCCCCTTCTAATACTCCACAAGATTTATCTTAGAAAGAAATAGTGTAAGTGCGTATTTCATTTCAATACAGGTTCTTGCAACTGAATATTATCACAACTTAAGCTCGCACTGCGAAAAAGCGATGAATTTATTTCGTTCTTTGTTTTTTTTTTATAAATAAATATTCATTTTCATCACTGGCTTCTTACACAACACAAAGTACAAGCCGTTTATGCGTCGAGCCTGTGTACAATGTGTTTCGGTGTCTCTCAGGCATAAATATGTCTCTCTGTATGAACATTTTACTAAACCAGCAAGTGGCATCTCTCTGGCCGAGTTTCAGCTAAAACTCTGTTCTCATTAAATTTTGAAGCTTTTAGAGAATTTAGAAAGAGTTTAAATGTCATGAAACTTTGTTAAGAAACCGGTGCCCTGTCAGACTTCTCACCTTAATAGAGTCAAAGCTCACATTTTAATCGAGATGCCACTGATCAACTTGCTGGTTTAGTAAAATTTTCATACAGTGAGACGTATTATCTGACGTAGTATGACATACGTATTATGGTGATGGACGCCTTGCTGAAGTTTAATCTAAATTGATTAAATAAATAAATATTTCGGACAATCCCCACAACACTATCAAGCCCCAAACTAAGCAGAGCTTGATTAAGGGAACCAGATAGCTGATATAATAATATTTAAATACTTTTTTTGTAATAGTGTAGTTTTTTAAATAGTTTGAGAGAGTGTTGTGCATTTTCGCAGTGCGAGCTAACTAGAGATAGTGACTTTCCAGTTCTTAGTTAGATTGCTTGATAAGCACAATTAAAATTGTGCGCGAACTTAGAATATTTGTAATTTAATTTAATCTTGTAATGAAAGTTAGAGGACCTACTATTGAAAATCTAGTTTATGTACTCTTATAATTACGTAACTATACTATTTAAATAGCTATTTGAGGATATCCGTAGAAGAACCAAGGTCACCAACATAGCTCGCAGAATGAGTAAGTTGAAGTGGCAATGGGCAGGTCATATAGCTCGAAGAACCGACAACCATTGGGGAATAAAGGTTCTCGAATGGTGACCACGAACCGGAAGACGTAATGTAGGGCGCCCACCCACCAGATGGACCAACGACATTGTAAAGATCAAAGGAAGTCGGTGGATGGAAAGGGCTCAGAATCGTTTTTCCTGGAAATGTGTAGGGGAGGCCTATGTCCAGCAGTGGACTTCTTCAGGCTGATGATGATGATGACTACTTAAAGTGAATGACACTGGAAAATTATTGAGCCTAATGAAAGTAATTACATAAAGCTGGGAAAGTAGTTTAGAAATGGTAATTAATGGTTATATACTTGTCTAATGACAGACAGAACATTGAACAGAATGTCAGTGCCCGTTCTCTGTGAAACACTTAACGCAAGTTAAGGTAACTGCTCTACATCAGGTAGGTCTAGTGCTTTTTAGTTAGCAATGGTGGTCTAGTGGTAGCGCCCCGCCTTCCGATTATCGCGGTTTCAAATCCAGCCGTGTACCAAAGAGTTTTTCTGTCCAAAAATGTATGATGTGCATACTGCATATATGGCAGTACTGTCAAACGGTGAAGGAAAACATCGTGAGGAAACCGGCTTTCACCAGACTGGTTCGCAAGGACTAGTAACACGACAAGAAGAAGTGTTTTTAGTCACAGTAGACTATCGCCTCATAAAGCCCATTCATACCTTTTAAAGGTGTTTCCCTCAGTTGCTCATAGGTTTTTTTTTTATACTACTAGCTGATGGAACAAGCATATGGCCCACCTGATGTTAAGCGCTAACCATCGCCTATAACAAAGCATTGCCTCGTTGGTCACGCACTTCTGAAACGTGCCCGCCCTACAATGCACTGCCCTGCGTCCATCAACTTGAGGCTTACAGATGTTTCGCCTCACGTGCCAGTAATTACACCGGCACCCACACCCTTCAAACCGAAACACAGCGATGCTGCTTCACGGCAGAAATAGGCATGATGCTAGTACTTCCCCGGACGAGCCCTTCACAAGGAGCTCTACTACTATATGTATGAAATGGTACTATAGGTATGAAATGCTCACGATATAATTCTCATTCAAGTTAGACATCGCCTCTCAGATGTAAAATCAGTACCAATTCAAAAATAAAAAAGCAGCCAAGTGCGAGTCGGACTCGCCCATGAAGGGTTCCGTAGCACGACGAACTACAAGAACCTTATTATGTTACATCAAGTAACATAATATACAGGTTCTTGTAGTTCGTCGAAAGGTAAATTGCGGTTTACGGTTTATGACGTATAAAAAAAAAACTACTTACTAGATCTCGTTCAAACCAAAAATCGTTGGAAGTTTACATAGTAATGTACAACATATATTTTTTTTAGTATTATCATTTTCTTACTTTAGAAGTTAGAGGGGGGGGACCAACTTTTTTCCACTTTGGAAGTGTCTCTCGCGCAAAGTATTCTGTTTAGAAAAAAACGATATTAGAAACCTTAAGATCATTTTTGAAGACCTGTTCATAGATACCCCACACGTATGGGTTCGATGAAAAAAAAATTTTGAGTTTCAGTTTCAAGTATGGGGACCCCCGAAATTTATAGTTTTTTTTTTATTTTTATGTTAAAATCTTAATGCGGTTCACAGAATACATCTACTCGCCAAGTTTCATCAGTCTAGCTCTTACGGTTTCGGAGAAAAATGGCTGTGACATACGGACGGACAGACAGACAGACAGACAGACAGACAGACATGACGAATCTATAAGGGTTCCGTTTTTGCCATTTGGCTACGGAACCCTAAAAAGCGTATCAAATCATGAATGCTGTCGCATTTGAGTAGATACTCAAGGCAATGGAGTCCAAATGTCAGTCATGAACTATTTTTTCAGTTGAACAATAGATGTGGCCGTGACCTATGAATACCAACATTGATCGATTTGTAATGATTTTGGATTTTATTCAAAGGTTTTCTAAATTATGGTACTGTAAAGGAGGCCTGGACTCTGGTGGGTCCTGGTTTGACCGACGACTTTGTAAAGAGAGCAGGAAGTCGGTGGATGGAAAGGGCTCAGAATCGTTCTTCCTGGAAATGTGTAGGGGAGGCCTATGTCCAGCAGTGGACTTCTGCAGGCTGATGATGATGATGGTGAATGTGAAGGAGAATTCAGCTGGGAAGGGCTGCTTACGGAAAGCTGGAGGACATCTTCAAATCCAAAATTCACTCAGTGCCTGAAGACCAAGACAATCATGTAACCAATACTAACTTATGGATCCGAAACCTGGCAGCTCACAAAAAAAATCATGCACAAGATAAAAGTAACACAAAGAGCAATGGAGTGCACCATGCTCGGTATCTCACTCTTATGAAATTTGAAATTTTTATGAATGAAATTTATTGAATATTCACAAACATCACAGTAGCATTCATATACAGTTAGGTTACAGCTTAAAATGTATTTATCCTGGCGGGATAACATTGGTACCCAAACTAGGATTATCCTGTGATATGGCATACCAATGCCCTCCCCCGAACTAACTAAACACAGCCTGTAATTAATTATGATTATGCATATAAATTAAATGAAAGAGTATTATTACTTAAATTAAAAAGTAAATTACTGGAGAATCACAATTTTCATAATTACAAATTATTTGAAGGACGAGTTCTAATAATTCACTTTACAATCAATTATAATTATAATATTAGAAAGAATTATGCGATTATTAATTAGGTTTGAAATTACAATATAAAATAATATACCATAAAAATAAACTAAAAGAAGTGCGAGTGTATGTACTATAATCATAAAGTATTTAATTTCAATTTTGAAGGACCTTTATAGTTCTATACTAGAGCAGCTAAAATACTCTCAGTTGAGGTATAGTCCTGTTCCAAAAGCCAGTCTTTTACCATAGACTTACATTTAAAGAGAGAAAGAGGATAAAAGTTAATTAATTTATTCAGAATTTTATAAATGTAGGGCTTCATGAAGTAACCCTGTTGACGTGCAAAGGAAGTGTTACATCTAATTATCTGGCCCTTATAAGATCGTGTGGATGTACCATGGGTGGGGTCATAGATGAGCGATTGGTGGTAGAAAAGGATGGTTTGAAGGATGTACAGTTTGCGTATGGACAAGAGCTTACATTCATTATAAAGGGAGGTTGTAGGGTAGCGGAAGGGCTTAAAGGTAATTACTTTTAATAGTGAACGTTGAGCTCTTTCGGCTCTTATCAAGTGCGTCTTGTATGCTCCGCCCCAAACAGAGACACAATAACTAAGCACCGATTGACCCAGGGCAAAATACACGGTTTTAAGTAGTTTAAAACAGGCAACGTGACGTAAATTTTTAAATACCCAAATAAGTTTTCGGGTACGAGTTGCCACAGACTCTATTTGCGGAACCCAGTTTAATTGACTATCCAGTAAGACTCCTAAATATTTAATGGAAGTAACCTGTTCTAATGATAGGCAGTTACAGACCGTGGTGTTAGAGAATTGGATGCAAGTGTGAGCTTGTATATTTAATGTTGGGACGTTTTTTTTTAAAATAGTAAAGGAAACGAACTTAGTTTTTTGACAGTTGAGGGTGAGTAGGTTTGCATCAAGCCACGAGATAATATTGTGCAGACCCAGTTCTGCATTCTGCCTAGCTTGCTCCCAGTTTTTTCCTTCAACAACCAGAGCCGTGTCGTCGGCAAATGTGAAAAGTTTTCCGTTGGGTGGAGCGTAAAGACACAGCTCATTGATAAATATCAGAAAGAGAGTAGGGCCCAAGATACTGCCTTGAGGAACACCGTAGGAGATAATTACTTCATCGCTAATAATTTTATTTATTGAAACACGCTGAGTTCTGTTTGATAGGTAGCTACGAAATAGATTTAAAGGAGTCCCTCTTATCCCAATATTTTCCAACTTTTTTAACAGTATGGGTATGGAGACAGTGTCGAACGCTTTGGCCATATCTAAAAATAGTGCGATGCATTTATTTCCTTGGTCGATACTCTTAGACCACATACCCAACGTGGAGATACGACGCCGAACGAAAATCGTAGACGTAGGTATGCGGATCAGTCTGAAGTGGAGATAGGCAGGACGCGAGGCCAGAAGGAATGATGGAAGATGAACAATGACGATTACGGAATGGTAGGCAAGAGAGGCACAGCGACCACGAAGCAGAACACCCGCTCCTTGGTCGCATGACATTGTCGGAGTAATTGGGCAGCAATGGCGAAGACTGGCACAGGACCGAAGAGAGTGGCATATTAAGGAGGAGGCCTATACCCAGCAGTGGGTATATACGGGTTAAATGGATATGTACAGATACTTTGGTGCGAATGTATCCTGAGGCTCAAGAAGTCAACTGCTGGCCATAAGGCTAAGCCATTACCAGGATGAGCGATTTTGACGCCTCCTCCATTCACCAGTTTCCAGTGATCTTCATACTGTCATTGGTGTTTCATTGGTTCCGCCATTACCCACGCTTGGCAGGAATGGTCAAGAGCTAGTCAGAGACAAATCGTGAACAGACCAAAATAATGAAACCGCTTGTAAGGAAGTAACGTGTTCCTAGAATATAATTAGAACATAATTCTTAAGATGGATTATCATAATTAATGAATAATTTATGCAAAACAATGATACTTTCAAGTGTCTACCAAATACAAGGCTAATAATTAATTTACAACCACAAAATATTTAATCTATTCTCATTGTTGTTTGGCTTGCAAGTGGTAGTAAAGCTCTTTGTGAAGTGCTCGTCCGGAGAAGCCATGAAGAAGAGTACAACCATGCCTAGTACTGCCGTGAAGCAGCATCGCTGTGTTTCGGTTTGAAGGGTAGGTGATGGTGAAATTACTGGCACGTGAGGCTGAACATCTGTATGCTTCAAGTTGATGGACGCAAGGAGAGTATCATAGAGCACGTTGCGTGTGATCTACGAGGCAATGCTTTGATATAAGAATGGTCGTCATTTAATATCAGGTAGGCCAGCCAACCAAGCTATTTGTATAAAAATGGCTGGGTTATGGACATGGTGTTTTGTACGTGTCTCGTAGCTCCTTCGCACGCGATGTGTTAGTCCTTACCTACTTAGCGTAAATAAATTCTTTGATTCTTTAGCTATCCAGTGGTGTCATTGAAATTTGGATGGGGATAATAAATGTACTCTCCAACAATAAACTGTATCCCCCGCTTTTGTTATCGCGTCCAATAGGGAAGCAATTTTAAAGACGTATTCATGTCAGAAGGTACTTGACACTGTTTTATGCGCTTTCTTTGTGAAACTAACAATTTACGAGTAGGTAATTCACAAATTTCCGTTCCAGTACTTCGGAGTGTGAAAGTGTATAATTAGTTGTTTTGATCTGAATACAATGAAACTTCATGCTGTGTGGAGGCTTATTACGTAAATGTTGCTACAGATTGCAATTGCTTTGCATACCTACGCGCCTGTTATTGGTGTTGCAAGTGAATTGTGGAGACCTAGACAAACCGACTTGTGAGCATTTGCACTGACAAAACGCTTGCCAGTTTTTGCAATTTTGCGGTTCTCCAGGCAAATATAAGCAGGCCTAATTATTTATTTAAAACAAAGTCCAATTGGCATACGAGACATGAGACCTAAGGAAAAGGCAGGACAGTTATAGCTAGTAATCCTTAGACCAAACGATACAGGACTTGCATTAATTAGTTTGATCCACACCGTTCTCTGTTATCTACTTAAATTTTAATTCCCGTCTTTCATAACGCCTGACAATTGTTAGCCCCTCGCAAAAAATCTCTTGTCACTTTCATGTCAACAAATAGAGATGGGCAGGCTTATCTATATCAGGAAACTGTATGACAAATAACAAAATCCCATAATCCTACACAAAATATTCAAGCTCATAATGTACCAATTCTTGATCACAACACCAGCTTCCGAAAACTTAGCAGGCGTCGTGCGAAAACCATTGTTGACCTAAGGTGCCGAGGCTACTTCATTACTCAAACACAATAGTGCAGAATAGGACCTAGTTACTACAACTACGAAATATTAGGCTAGAATACTAACTTTCGCTGATGGAGAACGAAGCTGACTACGAGGCATACTGACAGATAAATTAAGGGGTTAATGTCTAGTAGTCATAATCTGATGATCATGATTTGATGCAAAATGTTGGGATATAAAATCACTCTACCATTCCCTTCTAGTCTCTCAGCTCAGTTGGATCTGCGTCCTGTGCCGTAGGTCGTGGGTTTGACCCCACCGAGATCAAATAATAGTGTGTAACACAGACGTTTTTTTCTCAGTCTTGGTGCTAAGTATATTGTATTCCAAAAAAAAAAAAAATATTATATCAGCTATCTGGTTCTTATAATACAAGCTCTGCTTAATTTGGGCCTGTCCCAGTGTTGTGTGGATTGTCCACAATATTTATTGTTATTACCTATCTCCATATTGATGACCACAAAGTCAAGATGACCATTTTCAAAATAAAACCAGTCAACTTTTTAGGACACTAGAAATAAAATTAGCCATCCTACAACATTATGTTTAAATACCTACTTTACCAATCCGTGTATTTTGTCTATTTGCTTCTTGCCTAGTCATGTCAATGGGATGAAACTTGAATTTACCTACAACAATAATTGCAGGAGAGATCTTAAAACTTTATCGGATCCTCTTTTTGTTCCAGGATCATTCGAGGCAACTGCTGGACTACTTGACGGAGTCAGAACAGTTGTTTCTACTCGGAGCTAATCCTCACGGTAAGATTGTGAAACTTCATCATCATTATCAATCATCAAGTGCTGGAAATTGGCCTCCCCTATAAATTTCCAGGAACAACGATTCTGAGGCCTTTCCATCCATTGACTTCCCGCGATCTTAACAATGTCGTCGGTCTATCTGGTGGGTGGGCGCCCTAAACTTCGTCTTCTGGTTAATATAATATTCATAGAATTTAAATAAGTGCCTCCAAATTTAAAATCTTTAACAATATGAGCAGGTAAATGACCGAATAATTCAAACACTAACAAAAACATAGCGCCAAATAAACATGACCTCATTTTTATTGTTCTCTTAGAGAAGATTATCATAATCGAATCAATGAATAGATTTAATATTATCTAACAATCGGAAGCTGCTGATCTACTATGTGTTACGTTATTCATGAAATCTAGACCACTAGACACATTAATATTTTAGTTAATAACATTTTTGTCGCGGTCGAAAAAGGAACAAGAAATATATAATAAGCAAGTGTGACTATTTGAGTTATGATCTTTCAGCAGACCGTAAAAGAGATAAATAAATAAATATTCTGGACAATTCACACAACACTACCCAGCCCCAAACTAAGCAGAGCTTGTAATATGGAAACCAGATCGCTGATATAATACTTGAAAACATTTTTTTTTTTTGTAAATACATACTTAGAATACAATATAACATCCAGACAGAGAACAAACATTTATGTTCACCACACAAATATTTGTTCTCGGTGGGGATCGAACCCACGACCTATGACGCAGAAGGCAGAGCTACTACCAACTGAGCTAGAGGCCAGTATAAAGATCTAGATGTTATGGTAAAAAGATTCAATGCGTATCGCAAAGGTTCATAACCATCTCACTTTTCTATATATTTTGTTATAATAATAATGTTTTATAAAAGAATGAAATTATCATAAATACTCTGCCTACACAATAGACTGATCATAACAACTCCTTTTTTGCTCACAATACAAAATTTATGAACACTATTTTTGAAAAGCTTTTTCTTGGAATAAAATAAAAATAACATTCCAGAAGCCCAATTCGAGATAGCACATCTGCACCAAAAGCGTCGGAAACGCTCGTTATTCTACGACGACCAAGATCTAGTCGGGCTGAAGAAGCATCTACACGTAAAGCCTACTCCCAGAAGTCTTCTGGATCCTCAGTTCCTATTGCTGCGACGGCGTGCCAATGCAACTGAAGCAGTGGACCATAGTGATGATATAGACAGGTGTCACTTTAGAAGCGAGCATGCGGCTTTGTTTGCGTGTGGTGATGTGGTAAGTAAATAGACTCTGAGATCAAATATAAGTGACGTTCCAAATCAGCAAAATCACCAAAATCTCTGAATCTCAAAAATGCATTTTATGTTTTCTTTTTTCAGAGAGGAGTAGTCAAATCCAACGATAGTTTCTATTACATTCATCCTTTGCCAGAAAGATTTCACATCGAGAACTCAAAACCTCACGTAATAGTCAAACGTAATCCTAACCCAACACACGAAAGACTTTGCATAGAAAAACATGACATTCACGAAAAACCAGTAACTGTTAAACATTGGTCCAAACACAGGAGAAAACGACATGCCGAAGTCTCTAGACCTAACATAGAAGATTTTAAACTAAACATAGCTAATAGGAACAAAACTATAGACGCATTCATCGAAAAGTTAGAAATAAGAAATACAAGACAAAAACGAGGGATTCTACCAGCGATATTTGTCGAAACGGCAGTATTTGTAGATAGAGATCTATACAAGCATATGACAACAAACTTCCCAAAAGACACTGAAAGAGAGCTAGTAAGATTCGTACTAGCGATGATCAATGCTGTACAGCTGATATACCACGACTCATCTTTGGGACGACCTGTCAACTTTATCCTGAAGAGATTGGAGATTCTTCACGAAGACCCAGCTAATCTAAAAAGGCCGCATGATATAGATCGGTTCTTGAGCAACTTTTGCACATGGCAAAGACTGGAAAACCCTCTCGGTGATAACGATCCTTTGCATTGGGATCATGCACTCATTTTGACAGGATTGGACCTATACGTGGTGAATAAGAACGGGAAAGTCAGCAGCCAGGTTGTTGGTAAGCTTAAGCACGCATTACAAAATCTATTTACCAGAAATCTTAAAATATACCTGTCTGCTTGGTTTTGCGAAATATGAGACATTATAAATAGGATTTTAAAACCAGGCGACGAGTTCTAATAGAATAATTAATTTTGTTTTTTAATCACCTTGAATAATCACATTATAGACGGTCATCATTACATAAGCCGTTAATTTCTGAACGCTTTCCTCGGATTATGATATAATGGATATTTAATGCTCTCGTTCGATCGCTATTAAAGTAGCATCACTGGCACCAATGCTTATCGAATCGTTAAGTAACATTTGCAATAGCTTACCACCGAGTTAATCAGATAAACTTTGATGGATTCTGTTTCGAATATGCAAGAGTTAGGCAGTAGTAGAGAGGTTATTTTGTGAAATTGTTTGTCCAAGGAAGTACTAGAAATGTTATGCCAAGCAGTAATGCTTGCATTGTTACTTTGTTCCAATTTGAGGGTTAGGGTGCTGGTGCTATAACATAGCAATTTTTTGCCTCCGAAAAAGCTTCATAGGGTAGGTAGGTAAAGTACGTCTTCAAAGTTCAAACGTGATTTGCTTGCTCCACTACTTTATTGTCTTGAAAATTAGGTGGTGGTTAGTTATATGGTCTTCAAACTGGTTTCTTCAGCAATTTTAAAGCTTTGGCAAGTGTCATCGAAATATTTTTCTGTTTCAGGATTAGCTCCTGTAGCTGGTATGTGCACAGTGACCAGTAGCTGTACAGTCAACGAAGGAAGGCACTTCGAGAGTGTCTACGTGGTGGCACATGAAATAGGACACAAGTTCGTATAAAATATAAAGCACCAATAACTGAACCACAGGTCATGAAAGTTCTGGAAAGATTGATACTGAGGGTCCTTTGGTCGGGGTAGGTAGGTACTACGTAAGTGAAGCCAAAGGTGGATGCTAGTCTGTTAAATATAATCCAGTTGACTCAAGAAAGACTCTTGACTTAAGAATTTCAAGGTTGTAGTGTTCCAGAAATACTGACGACGGTAAAGAGTTCCCCACTCCTTGGCAGTTTGCACTATTTTTTTTGTTTTATTTGGGAAAGAAAAGGCAGAAGAAGAAAAGGCACTAGAAAAGATAATCATCACACATAGAGCGAAACGCTTTGTGTGATATTGAGGGATATCCACAACGGGGAGACACTTATTCGCACGTCTAGTACCTAGCACCTAGCCCGAAAGTAAAAAAACTAAAAAATGGCGATCTATGGAGATCACCTTCCAAACGACTGTTTTCTTTCCAGCCTGGGCATGCGACATGACGGTCCATTAGCCGACAACGGCTGTGATCCAAGCGCTTACATCATGAGCCCTACTCTCGGCAGTGGGAAGATTACCTGGTCGCAGTGCAGCAAGAGCTATCTGCAAAAGTTTCTAGAGTAAGTTTCAACTGTCTTCAAACTCGCAGAACGTGGAATCGTTTTCAAATTTAGATAATGAGATCCATCATCATCTTTCTGCCCTTATCCCACACTAAGTGGGGTCGGCACAGCAGGTTTTCTTCCTCCACTCATCTCTATCATTCGACATCACAGCGTGTTCACTCCTTTCTTGCTCATGTCCTCTTTGGCACAGTCCATCCATCTTTTCTTTAGTCTACTTCTTCTTGTATAACCACCATCCACATTCTTAACTAACATCTCTTTCGTAATAATGACTTTCATCCCTCCGCATGACATACCCATACCATGCTAACCTAACTCCTCATAATCTCATTAACATAATGAGATTATACTATTCAAAATACTCTACTGTGTGGCTGCACGCAAAGCATTCAAATCAGATGTGAAATTTCATCAGGTGCCAACATTTATTGCCGCAAGAAGTTCATCATTTCCTAAATGAAAATAATATTTGTCTACAGCACAGTACAATCGAGATGTCTGCTTGACCATGGGAATTCAGCAGGCCAGTTGGACCACAGCGCGGAAGGAATCCTACCAGGAGAGAGATTTGATGCTGATCAGCAATGTTAGTACATAATCCATCTCATCAATAGTTATTGATGTGGTTTAGATTGTCCGAGGCATACCTACTGCGCGGCCCTGATGGAAGACCAGCGTTAGGTGCTAGCTAACTAACTTATGAGTCAGAGACCGTTTTGCAGCTCTTGTCTCTCTATACCTTTAGTGTCCAATATTACCTTGAAAAAATTGTATTCTTTCTTTTTGTCAAATCTCAGAACACAGAAAACCTCTCTTCTGTATTTTGTGGTGACGCTATGCATGCGGGTTAAATGCATACCAGTAGCCATCTCACGGTGCGTGAGCATACAAGTATTAATTGAAAAACACCCACATACCTGCCTTGACGTGAAAACTTTAAAATTGGGTTCACCAGCAAATATCAAACATGTGGTTCCAGGCATGCTGAAATATGGGCGCGGCAGTCGTCACTCAGCGGTACAAAGCCTAGAGGATATCTGCAGAGACCTCCATTGCCAGAGGGAACGGTACACGTGGACGTCGCATCCTGCTTTGGAGGGAACCAAATGTGGAGAAGATATGGTAATTTTACCATCATCTACAATCTGACTTTTCCCATTTCTGGGAAAAGTCTTATAATTATCAGCTATTTGGTCCTTAGAGTACAAGCTCTGCTTAATTTGGGGCTTGATACTACTGTTGTGTGGATTGTCCTTAATATTAATTTATTTAATCCATGGTTATGGTCTTAGAAGACAGATAGTAATGTCTGCTATTTTCCAGTACTGCCGCGGAGGAGAATGCGTAGAACGAACTGCCACTGGACTATCCCCAGCCAGTCGAGGCGCCAGAGGAGCCTGGGCTAAATGGGGCATCTGGTCTGAATGTGCTTCCGCCTGCCTGTTAGATGATACCTTCGCACCAGCGGCTGCTGGCGTCGCTGTGGCCACGAGACGATGCACTCGTGCTAGGTAAGCAAACACCAGCAAACTAATAGGCTGATACGCTTGAAGATTCATTTCCATGAAGGGATATACAGAAAACCAAAGGAGAATGTGTAGAACGAATCACCTCTAGTATAATCAAGGTGCCAGAAGAGCCCGGGCTGAATGGGGTATATGGTAAGCAATGACCAGCAGGGAACTTCTTATCGAGTCTTGACTCTCTCAAACCCTCCTCGACCAATATGTAACCACCTCAATAGCTCTATTCGATGCCATGTCCATCTCTTCCATGGTGGTCTTCCATGGTGCAGTCGGGAACTAATCGGCTGACACACTTAAGGTGTGATATTGATTCCCATGACGGGAAATACAGAAGACGATTATAAATATGTGTCACAGTGGAGAACGCGTGGAGTGAATATTCACTTTTACTACCCAATTGATCTTGACCAGTGTGAAAACCTAGTTTCTTAGGGCTGTGTGAAGGTATATTGGTTTTATGTTTTCAGAAACAGCGATGGAAACTACTGCACGGGCCACGACAAGAAATACCAATCATGTCACGCTCAACAGGTGAGCTTTATTTTCAAGTTTTCAAAATTGCTAAAAGCCTCGCTAGGTAGTCCTTCCATAGTCGGTCCATAATTGTTAAGAGTGACTTAGAAATCCTTTTACTAAACTGCCACTGGTTTGAAAGAACTAGAGACACGACAGGAAAGAGATAAAGTTTAGAGTCTTTCCCATCTTGTGAACAGTCCTCAAATTTATAGCATGGTCGTATCCTATAGATTTTTTTTACCGGAGTAGGTTCTCAAGTCGATTGTATGGTTGTTTTCGCATAGCTTTGTCATTCAAGAACCGATTTCTTTTTTTTTATCTGAAAGGTAATATACTTCCAGATTGTACCATAGAAATTTCAGCAATATTCGTTTAGCAGTTTGACCATGAAAACGGTTTCTCAAGTTTTTTAAACTTCACTTGCTGATGGAACACCTAATAAGGCATTGCCCAACAGGTCACGCACGAATGCCCGACAACGATAGACAGTCCTAGTTTAATTTCAGTGCAACAACGTCCCACACATGACGGTTCGAGAGTTCGCTGACGGAATCTGTTCGAGAGCTCGAGACGTGGATCCTGACCTGATCGGCACCGGCCTGCAAAGGATCGAATCTGATGGTATAACTTCTTCTACATTGTAAAAATAACCAATTTACAGAAAGATTGAGGAGAAACAGGCTGGCGTGATACGAGCATGTCATGAGGATGCAACTGTGGCTCCATTTACAAGCCGTACGTACAGAGTGTCAGAGTAGGCTCGGGCATAACTTTAAAAATCTTTGGATGCTGTTCTCAAAATCTTAGGAGGAAAGGTTTTGAAAACTAATTGTTTTTGTTGTAGATGTGAGCAGTGCATGTGCTGTGTGGTGTGACACTCGCGGCGGCGGATACAAGTCCCGCGGGTGGAGTCTGCCGGACGGCACCGCTTGCTCCAGGGTGGCTCCCATGTTCTGTATCTCTGGAGTCTGTCAGGTGAACCCATTTAAGACTTAGTGCGTAGAGGGACTAAGTCGCGTTATGTCTTAATGTCATAATATGTTAGCTTACCTTAATATTTATCAGCCCAAATCGCATTTTGAATAAACAAATCGTGGAGGGAGTCGACGAACGGACGTTTATCTGTCCGCCATCTGCTGGAAGAGCTTAAATAAGTTTATGTTTAAGTTGATACCTACTCGATAAAGTTGATTGTTGAAAGCAATAAAAAAATATTTTTAAAAATAAAAAAAAATTGTATATTTACTACAAGATCCAACCAAACCAAGATTGTTACTTCTGGTACCCCAAAATTTCCTTGCCAAATACCAAAAATGCTTTAAACGAGCCCCTATTACCCCGAAAGAATATTCAGCGAGAGTGTGTCTGGTGGTCTACCGTGCCTTGGATGACAAGCCTGTATCATTTTCCAGAAGTTCACATGCTCGTCCAACGCAGACGCGGAGTTTTCCTTGAAGCCGGCTGATTGTGAATGGGAAGCTCTTCAACTACAAACTGCTACACCACACGCTACCTCGTAAGTGTTGTTTACGTTGCCTCATAGGTCACGCACGTTAGGAACGTGCCCTAAGATTCGCTGCTTTGCGGTTTTAAGCCTAATGTCATCGTAATTTCACCCATACCCTTCAAACCGAAGCACAACGCTGCTTGGCAACAAAAATAGTTATGGTGGCTTCTCTCCGGACGAGCCCCTTACAAAAAACTTTTATCGGAACTTTTATCTCGAGTGTTTGCGTGGTAGTGCAATAGATGGCGTTCTCCGTCACACTAGCAACAGACAGAGAAAATTTGTTTGTAAAAAAACGATCGACATTTTCTAAAAAGGAATCCTAGCTAGATCGATTTATCGCCACCGAAAATCTTTGTATACAAAATTTCATGAAAATCGTTAGAGCCGTTTCCGAGATTCTTATTATATTATATACCTATACAAGATTTTCTCATGTTGGTATAAGATGATGATGAAGGAAAAATAAACAAATTTTTACTTTCCTAACCATGTTTGTAGATTCAGTTTGATATTTTTATAAAACAAACTTTCCAGAACTAAATCATCATGGAGACGCGCCGTCGGCTCTCAATGGCGGCCGACCAGCGGCTGCCATTACCACTGCATATCCCCAGGAGTTGGAGTCAGGCTGGTTCGGTCAGCGTCCAAGTCTCTCACCTCCATACAACTGTGCCATCCTGACTCATCGAGGCATGATCTGGTATGATGGAATATAAAAACAAAATCAATATTATTGGATATTCCACACAACGACTATATCTAGCCCCAAATTAAGCAGCAGAGCGTTTACTATGGGAACCAGATAGCTGATATAATACTTACAGCTGAAGGCAGAGCTACTACCAACTGCTGTAGGTCATGGGTTCGATCCCCACGGAGAACAAATATTTGTGTGATGAACGCAGATGTTTGTTATCTGTCTGGGTGTATGTATTTAAATAAAAAATATATTTAAGTATCAGCTATCTGATGGTTCTCATAGTACAAGTTCTGCTTAATTTGGGGCTTGAAAGTGTTTTTAAATGACCATTACTTATTTGCTTGTCAATATAATTGTCCGTTTTCCAGGGTTGCACACAAAGGAAGTCTCCGTATCAGTACGCTACCATGGTGTGCAGCAAATACAAGGAACGGGTTAGAAGACTGTCGGGGTTGGGCATGCAAATATCACCGGTGCTTGGTAAGGAATACTCTTCTTTTAGGGTTGTCGTCTTCTCAGACAACCTTCGTCATGTAAGAGCGAATTTGAAAAATTCTTACCAACTTATTAGTAGTAAAATGATAATTATTAGGTTCAAAAAACTTAGATATCCACTTTATGTAAGTACAAAATTCTGTACTTACTGATTTTGATGAATTTCTATGGGCCCAATCTGGAAGTATGATAATACATACTTCCAGATTGGGCCCATAGAAATTCATAACAGTTCATAATAAATCGTTCAGATTTGAAAAAAAATATCTGAACGCTGTTCATTATTAACGAATTATTGCGGTAGCAGTATTGATATATTTATTTTATTTTTGCCTGGGTCGTCCCACTGGCAGTGCAAAGGCCTCCCTCCCCTTCTTCCATACCTCCTGATCTTTGTAACAAACATAAATAAAAATATAACTGTAGGTATTGGGAACCTTCTCCTATTTTGGAAGTCTGTTTTTTTTGACGAAGGCCAAAACAAAAAAGGTTTAACATACATTTCATCAAAATTGATTCAGCAGCATTCGGTTATGACGTTGGGATTTTCAATTTCTTTTAAACTTGTGTTCCCAGAGGATCCAGACCGACCATGCCGCATAGCGTGTCAAGACGAGCGCGTGCCGCATCGATTCTACCTCGTCAATGGACAGGAGGGCTGGTTCCCGCTCGGGACATCCTGCGGGAAGAAAAACGCATCCTACTGCGTTAGTGGAAAATGCTTGGTGAGTGCTTTTTTTACTATCCTCATCATCTACAGCACAACTTCACCCACTGGGTATAGGCTTCCTTTAGTTTGTGCCATCTATCTCAATCCTTTGCCATCTACCTCGATCCTGTGCCATTTACCTCGATCCTGTGCCATCTATCTCGATCCAGTGCCATCTTCCTCGAGCCTGTGCCATCTACCTCGATCCTGTGCCATCTATCTCAATCCTGTGCCAGCCTAACCCATTTCCGCCCCGCGACTTTGACTAAGTATGTCGTGCTTTTTTTACTCTTAGCAAATTTGATTGACGAAACATAACTATCACACTAAACACTGTTTATTACGTTTTCCTACAAATTGTATCTTATATAATAATTTAACCCGACAGTGATTATAAACGGAGGGTGCATGTTTTATTTTTTTTATTTAGCCTCTAAGCTCTAATTATAGCTTTTTTTGAAGTGAAAACTTCTTTAGCGGCGTTGAGCACTTTCTGAATGGGGATAAAATCTTAAACTCGCGTCAGGATCACGTGACCCTGATCGAAAAAGCGTAGGACGGATTTTTTGCAGAAATGTACCCTAAGACTACAACGTAGAGTTCATAATAAAAATCGAAAAAAAGCGTAAGACGCTACAGATACGCTAGTAGTTACTATGACACGGTAACGTCACAGAATAGATAATAGTTAGTAGCAAGCATACCAAGGCGTTTTTCGTGACTGTAGTAGGTATAGGTACATACCTATTATAGATTTTATGAACTAGCGGCCGCCCGCGGCAGGTAGTAGTGGTCATTGGTACATGATTTTATAGATCTACTGTATTTATTTTTCGAGTGGAGCATTGCGGCGAGCGAAGCGAGCCGCCATGTGACCATGGGAACAGCGCGGCGAGCGAAGCGAGCCGTGCTGTGACTCCCCCCAAGCCCCCCAGAACCCCCTCCTCCTGAACCCGGGGGGAGCGTCGCGGCGAGCGAAGCGAGCCGCCACGTGACCACGGGGAACAGCGCGGCGAGCGAAGCGAGCCGTGCTGTGACCCCCCCTAAGCCCCCCAGAACCCCCTCCTCCGAAACCCGGGGGAAGCGTCGCGGCGAACGAAGCGAGCCGCCACGCGATCACGGGGAACAGCGTGGCGAGTGAAGCGAGCCGTGCTGTTACCCCCCTAAGCCCCCCAGAACCCCCTCTTCCTGAACCCGGGGGGAGCGTCGCGGCGAGCGAAGCGAGCCGCCACGCGACCACGGGGAACAGCGCGGCGAGCGAAGCGAGCCGTGCTGTGACCCCCCTTAGCCCCCCAGAACCCCCTCCTCCTATGTCTGCCGTTTTACTTCATTTAGGACCTACTTGTAGGTCGCGCGACAAGGTCCCTTCTAGCGGTTCCGACCCGTTGAGGATTTGGCTTTACGTAAAATTTAGGGTTCCGTATAGGGTTTTGATTGGGGTTATACTATATTGAGGAATTTGATTAAATGGTCGACTTTTAGGGTTCCTTAGGACTTTGATTGGAGTTTCAACTACACTTAGAAGCTTGATAATGTTAAAATTTTTAGGGTTCCTTAGGACTTTGATTGGGGTTTTACTACATTGAGGAATTTGATTAAGTGGTCAACTTTTAGGGTTCCTTAGGACTTTGATTGGAGTTTCAACTACACTTAGGAGCTTGATAATGTTAACATTTTTAGGGTTCCTTAGGACTTTGATTGGAATTTCAACTACACTTAGGAGCTTGATAATGCTAAAATTTTTAGGGTTCCTTAGGACTTTGATTGGGGTTTTACTACATTGAGGAACTTGATAAAATAAACAACTTTTAGGGTTCCTTAGGCCTTTAATTGGACTTTCAACTACACTTAGGACCTTGATTATGTAAACAATTTTAGGGTTCCTTAGCACTTTGATTGGAATTTCAACTACACTTAGGAGCTTGATAATGCTAAAATTTTTAGGGTTCCTTAGGACTTTGATTGGGGTTTTACTACATTGAGGAACTTGATAAAATAAACAACTTTTAGGGTTCCTACGTTAATAATCAAGTTTTCACTTCTGCCGGCACTCCCGGAGTGCAACCCGTATTTTTTTATTTTATGTGAAATCTGATAAGTTTGAGGTTGTAATAAATATATTTCATAGAAATTGGTGTAACTGTTTCCATGTTTTGTTGTTATTCTAAGGTTTTGAAGGGATTGGTGCACGATCAGAATTGAACCTTTGACTTTTGGAGTTGAGTCACTCTTTCTATTCCACTTGATGTCTTTTTCCCCGTGTAATCATATTTATAACACACGAACATTCTTGTCAGTCTTTTGGAGCCTGCGATTCGACATCGCATCAGAAAAATCGGTTAATTTAAAAAATTAATAACTTTGTAATTCTCTTCCAGGAATTTGGACCAGACAACACCCCTCTATCAGAATCAGTATTCACATTACCGCTCCTTGGACGGTTCAGTAGTTCCCGATCTTCACGTCATCGGCGCAGTCTACGTGCTGTGAATAGCACGCGAAGTTACGCTAATAGCACGGGAAGTGATGATAATAGCAGAGAAAATTATGCTAATAGCACGGGAAGTGCTGCTAATAGTACGGGAAGTAATGTGAATAGCACACGAAGTAATGCAAGCTCAAGAAGTAATAACAATGATGGCTTGCGAAACGACGCTAATAGCTTGGAAACTAATAAAAAAAACATCACAAGTGCCCCTGATAACTCCCGGATGAGTGCCAATAGCTTACAAAGTAAAGCTAGTAGCTTGGAAAGTAATACGACTAGGTCACAAGCTGACGCTATCAGATCAAGTAAAGATGTCACTAGCTTGGATAGTGCAGCTAATATCTCGCCAAGAGAGGCTACTAGCATGAAAAATAACGGTAGTATCGAGCAAAGATATGCTAAAACATCGCGGAGTGACATTAGTAGCGTGCGAAGTGACGCTTATAGTACACGAAGTGATGTAAACCACGTGCGAAGTGACGCTAATAGTTTACAAAGTAATCCTAACAGCGTGCGAAGTAACGCTAATAGCTTACAAAGTGATACCAATAGCGTGCAAAGTGATGCTAATAGCTTGCGAAGTGAACGAAGCCTGCGACGTGATGCCATGCCAGTTAAAGCAACGCTACATCCTCAAACACTCAATGAGATCATTGCAGAGCTGAATCTCACCCGTAAGTAACCACTTCAAATAATTATTAGGTGTTAGAATGAAACAAAATCCCTCCCGCTCCCTTCAAATAACTTTGCAACAACTAAGTACCTACTTGTTAGCTCAAAGTTCGAAAATATGTGTCTAGTGCACGAAAGGAGCCTCTTTGAGGCGCACTTAAAATCCTTTCACCACACTTGGTTCGAAAGAATCAGTGACACGATAAGAAGAAGCTCAAGATTTAAGTTCTTATGGGGATAGAGTCAAAGGTACTTCCACGTTTCTCAGTAGTTGGTATTTTATATATAGCAGTTCCATCACCTCTGCTAGAATACTAGCAAGTTTGTTCACAGTATAAAAAGTATTATATGAGAGCGCTGCAAGGCTAGTGGTATCGGCCCCGCCTTCCGATCCTAAGGTCGTGGGTTCAAATACAGTTGTGTACCTATCAATGAGCATTTCTGACCAGAACTTTATGTGCACTATGCCAGTACTCTCAAACGGTGAAGGAAAACAGCGTTAGGAAACCAGCATGTCGTAGAACCTAAAAAGTTCGAAAACATGTGTCAAATGTACGAAAGAAGGTGCACTTAAAATCCTTACGCCACAAAGGCCAGTGATACGATATGAAGGCTGACGTCGCGTCGGTCCATTAAAGCTTTGCGTACATCTAAGCAATCTGCTATGGCGTTCAGTTAAATGCTGTCAAATATTAGTTGCGGTTCCATAACAGGGTTTATGTTTGAAACTAGTCTACTGTATCACCTGTATCTAACAACAGTGCATTAAATTATTTGAATTTAAATTTGATATGACAGCGTTTCACTGATCGCCATCGCCATCATCTAGATGTGCGCAGGCCTTTAGTGAGGGTGAGGGGCGTCTTACCTTCTATCTTCCGATTCCTCAATTGTACAATTATTTTTCAGATAACATTAACGACCATATCCACATAGACATGATACCAGAACACATTGATGTAGACTTCAACAATCCGATACACATCGCACCAGATGACACCTTCATGAAGAAACATCCTCGCCCTACTTGGGATTGACAACAGGAATAGACAAACTTTATAGGTACCTTCATCCTTCCAAAAAAAATCGCTCGTCTGTAAAGTCGGGTTACTGACGATAGTTGAACGTGACAACGTCATACAGCTGTCCACGCGGACGCATCGCTCACTTAAGTAGGACAGAGACAGATGTCGAACGCTGCCGAACGCGGAGGCCCATAGTGCCTCTTTGTCGCTCGTTCCGCGCTCTGCGCGCTTCAATCCTTAAATGGAACGCCTCAGAGCGAGGTAACGCCGCATGAGTCATGTTTTTTCGTGCGTGCAGCCGGCTCCATCGAATTATAAGACGTTGTCACGTTAAAAACTTTAAAAGGTACTTCTAACTTTTAAGTTGTCATTATAGCGTCTCGATGTGACCGGGCCATCATCGTGAACGTGTTTTTGTGGATCAGTAATATGATTAAAAGTAGATATGAGTCAGTAAATGACCTTTAAGTTCTATTTTTTTTTAGTTTTTGGTATAGGTAGCGGCACATAACTTTAGCGCTGACCGTTATTGCGCAAAAGTCAAAAATAAGGTAGGTTAGGTACCTGAGGGGCTAGCGGGATGAAGGGCGGGCGTGCTTAGCGCTGATTGGCTCTCCAGTCGCACTCTGCTCTCTTTACAAATAGGACTCTCTGCACACATCCACTGTACGCGACATGCGCACACTACGACACATGCGCAGCTATCCTCTCTGCGTATCGCTCAGCGCTAAAGTTATGTGCCGCTAGTTATACCCCCACTACACCTACGCACTATTCGAAGTTTCTTTACTAAAACTTGCCAAAAACGGCTTTGTTTCTATGACTTTTTAACTGCCAATGATTGTTCAAAGTGATTCCTAGTTTTATTGAATTAAAAGTTTTGACTTTAACTTACAATAAGTAGAACTTTTGTTTACACTTTGTTATTCCTGTACATTTATTTATAAGCTTAGTTTACACTTACCAAATGATTGGCCACAAAGTCATACGAACTTACTTGTCCAGTTACTTGTCTGGTGTAAACTAAGCCTTAGATTAATTATATTTCATGCAAATGGCCAGAAGTTTTGTAAATAAATAAATTTAATATTATTGCTACAAAATATGAGTAAGTATAATAATTGCAGACTGCAATGTTGTGATTTAGTATTTATTTAGTAATTTTTTATACTACTGTTATTTAATTAGGTAAGGTTGTAAAATTGAAATAAAATATTATTATACAAAATGTATTTTTATTAACACTCAAGGCACTCTTTCCACAATATTTAGAATATTATATTGTATTCTAAGCAATTATTTACAAAAAAGTATATAGGCATTAAATCAGCTTTCTGGAACGATTTTAAATTATTTTAAATTTCAGATTGTGTAACTCTGTTGCAATCAAAAGTATGATACTAACAAGGAATAGCGCTCACGTATCTTGTTGCTATCATTTTTCAACCACTATGTATCTTGAAAGATACAAAAGATAGATAGAGACAGAAGATGTATATTGTAATGGTCAATTGGTAAGTTTTTGCCATTTCAACGCACTCGCTCACCTCTCGATATTGTCAGAAACTGATACCCCTTGCTTTCAAGGTTGTGGCATTTAGATGATGCTCAGGTCCACTCCCTGATCCAGTTAAGCTTAAAGGACGATGAGAGGCATGAGCAGAGCGAGTGCAAAAGCGAGTTAAAATAAGTACAGTTCGTATTATTTATTTATAGCTATCTGTTTCCCATAGTACAAACTCTGCTTAATTTGAGGCTAGACGGTGTTATGTGGATTGTTCAAAATATTTATTTATATTACTCAAGACTTTATTAAAAATATGGCTATTTATAAAACCTTTAATATTGTGTGAGTTATTTATTATTAATAATCTCAAAAATATTTTCGCGCTAGTTTGAAGACGCCACTGTCTTGAGGTAGATATATTTGGAAGTTTTTGCATAAAGATTTTTTATGCTCACAAATTCATAACCTTGTTTCATTTTATCACGGACAATCTTACGATTTTATACGAATACTGTTTGATTTTTTTTATAATGTCTCAGCCGAGCCGAGCTGGATTTGAACCCGCGACCTTCCCCTTGGTTTATTCGTTGGCTTTATTCGTCGAGTGAGATTAGGATCCGATGGCGCAGCGGTCAGCGCAGCCTCGTACCAAAGGGAAGGTTGCGGGTTCAAATCCCGCTCGGATCTTAACTTTTAGGACATTATAAAAATATAAAATCAATAAAAAGTTAGGATACATTTATAGTAGTCATAAATTAATAACCTTATCTAATAACTTCTTGCGTTCTTGATAGCAGCTAAAAGTCTCGGCGGGTCTGTTAGGAACCACTGCCATAGTTTTCTCAAGTTTTGCTTATCACCACTCTGTAAAAAGAAATTTAAATTATTATAGTTTTTTATATACTGCTCTATTTTTAACTCTTTACTCAATTCATAATTTTATTGTTTTACTATGGAGTTTTAAAAAAACATTCAGTTACACGCACATACAATCGAAAAAGGATATAAATAAATGAAATAAATATTGTATACAATACATTTTTTTAGAAATACATTCTTAGAATACAATAGAACACCCAGACAGGGAACAAATATCTGGTTCACCACACAAATATTTGTTCTCGGTGGGGATCGAACCCACGACCTAGATAGAACAAATTATTTAAGTAGAATTATCAGAGTACAGGTACATTAAAAAAAACTTAAAACTATTTGCCTTATACAATGAAAGATACCTACGGCACAGAAGGCAGAGTTACTACCAACTAAGCTGAGAAGCCAGTAAAAAAACCTATAAAAATCGGTTGTCTCTAAAGTCGGTTTACTGACAATAGTTGAACGTGACAACGTCATACAGCTGTCCACGCGGACGCATCGCTCACTCAAGTAGGAGAGAGACAGATGGCGAACGCTGCCGAGCGCGGAGGCCGTGCGTGCCTCTTTGTCGCTCGTTCCGCGCTCTCGCTTGCACTTCAAGCCTTAAATGGAACGCCTCAGAGCGAGGTAACGCCGCATGACGTCATGTTTTTTCGTGCGTGCAGCCGGCTCCATCGAATTATAAGACGTAGTCATGTCAAAAACACATACCTTGACTGTAGTGAACAGAAGGCTGGTTTCCTTCACCCTTGTGTCCACCGCCTCCATCTCATGGTGTAAAGCGTGGTTCCGAGCCGCGACCGTGCGATCCCAGCAGTTGGGCTGCTTTGTACAGCCGTCCCAGATGTGCTTAGATAGGGGTTTTGAAGATTTATCTCTGTAAGTAAATAAAAGTATTTATATTATACCGTAAGGCACTATACTGAAAGATATTAGCCAGTCAAAAGACTGACAGGCGTAAAAAAATGAAAAATACTTACAATCTAGTTAAATTGGTTATATTTTGTAGCAATCGAGAGTTTTTTAAGCCGTTCATATAATCAAATCAATCAAAATATTTATTGGGGAAACAAGTAACACAAGTGAGTATAAAAAGAAGGATACGATGATAGCCACAGTAGTTACAAAAACTGTGACGCAGCTATCAACGCCCACCTCATAGACCTAAATATTGTTACATACATAAACAATTAGGTAATTAACAGTTTTATAAAAAGCGGCCAAGTGCGAGTCGGACTCGCCCATGAAGGGTTCCGTAGCACGATGAACTACAAGAACCTTTATATTATGTTACTTGATTTAACATAATAAGGTTCTTGTAGTTCGTCGAAAGGTAAATTGTGGTTTACGGTTTATGACGTATAAAAAAAAAACTACTGACTAGATCTCGTTCAAACCAAATATCGTTGGAAGTTTGCATAGTAATGTACAACATATATTTTTTTTAGTATTATCATTCTCTTACTTTAGAAGTTAGAGGGGGGGGGGGGGGGGGCAACTTTTTTCCACTTTGGAAGTGTCTCTCGTGCAAACTGTTCAGTTTAGAAAAAAACGATATTAGAAACCTCAACATCATTTTTGAAGACCTATTCATAGATACCCCACACGTATGGGTTCGATGAAAAAAAAATTTTTGAGTTTCAGTTTCAAGTATGGGGACCCCCGAAATTTATAGTTTTTTTTTTATTTTTATGTAAAAATCTTAATGCGGTTCACAGAATACATCTACTTGCCAAGTTTCATCAGTCTAGCTCTTACGGTTTCGGAGAAAAATGGCTGTGACATACGGACGGACAGACAGACAGACAGACAGACAGACAGACAGACAGACAGACAGACAGACAGACATGACGAATCTATAAGGGTTCCGTTTTTGCCATTTGGCTACGGAACCCTAAAAACGTTGTATCACAAGGATTACTTTGAAACATCTTCAAGCTATAGATAGTGCAATTCACGAAGACGCGCCCCACCAATTTTCGGTTGACGGGATCGCGGGGTGTGGGGAGTTTGCTCCGAGCGGCAGTCGCGAACCGTAGTCTATTCATTGTAGTGTGCGTGTGCACTCATAGGTAATTAGTGTGTACCGATAACACTCAAACATTGACGGAAGTTTGCACACAAATACTATAAACGGTTAGGAGGAATAGTGGGGTGCGTCTTCGTGGATTGCACTATCTATAGGTGAGTCTAGGTGCCAGTTCCACGCGACCAAGCCTAGAAGTACAGGCAACAAACTATGGCTTGGTTCCTACATATTTTTGTATGCAACAATAGTTTGCAGTAGTTTGTTACTACAACTAGTGGTAATTTCTGAAGGACCTGATAAGAAAGTCACTCACATCTCCACCAAAGCTAGCTCTTTCCTCCTCAACCCTTCATCAGCGCTAGTTTTCAATTCCTTCACATCAGCCTGCAGATCGTTGTAAAGTTTCACCAGAATCGATTCATCACTGATCGGACCACCCAGCATTTTAAACAAAACGCTTAGCAGCTGATTTGAGGATTGTTGTCTTAGGTGGCAGGTTTCTTGATCGGCACATATTTCTGTCATGGATGCCTGAAATAAAAAACAAATTCTTTGATACACATTTAGCGTGCGGACTAGTTTTAGTTTCCGCAAGTAGGCGGAAACTAAAACTTAAACTTTTTTCAGATGCGGACCAGCCTTCAAAAAAGGTTGTGGTCACAGCCGCCCGAAAATCGGGCAAGTGCGAGTCAGCGTATTTATTTGCTCGTTCATAATCGATAAAGTGCATTTCTACAAAATATTCCTTCTCTATCTCGACTTGTGTGTGACCCCCGTTGAGTCTACCGTGGACCCCTGGGGGTCCATCAATGCGCTAGACACATGTCTTCGAACTTTTTAGGTTCTACGACGTGTCATTTTCCTCTCGATGTTCCTCTACCGTTTTAAAGTACTGCATGCGGCATAATGCACATAAACTCATTATAGATAGAAAATTATTTTTTGCACTTAACAATAATTGAATCCTATATAGGCGAACTAAATGCTAAAAGAGCATTCTCTTCCAGTTAACCTTTGAGTAATTTTGAAATTCTTTTGGAAAATCCACAAATCAAATATGGGAGCTAATAATTCTAAATATTTGACAATAACTAAGCAATAAAGGGAGGCCTATACCCAGCAGTGGGTGAAGTCGGGCTGTGGATGATGATGATGATGATGATGAAGCAATAAAGTAAGAGTACCTACGTAGGCAATAAATATTGCACATCGGCTTTTCTGTTTTCGTAGAGCGCTATCTCTTTCTGACGCCAAGCCGAAATTAGCCGATGTGCAATATTTGTTGCCTACTAATGCACATAAGTTTTTTAAAAATTCTCATTGGCACAGGACTGAATTTGAATCCACGACCTTTTAACCACAAGGATCGCAAATCGGGGCGCTATTCAGACCTAAAACGGTTAAAAAGACTTACGATTCTGCTAGCAATAGCACTGTTCTCAGTAATCACGTACTGGCTCAGTTGTGTGGCGAACTGTACGAATTCCTCCGTAGTTCTAAGCTCATGTCGCAAGCAGAAGTACAGCAGTCGATCGAGAGACAGCGCTTGTTGCCAAATGTCGACTATGTACGTAAGACAGCTCAGCATGTGCCTGTGAAGGAAACGTACCTTAAAAATGCTCATTATCATCATCAACCTATATTAGTCCACTGCTGGACGTAGGTCTCAAATTCAAATTCAAAATAGTCTTTATTCAGTTGAATTTCAAGAATCACATTGAAACGTCTTAAAGCTAGGTGAGTCTAGGTGCCAGTTCCACGCGACCAAGCCTAGAAGAACAGGCAACAAACTACGGCTCGGTTCCTACCATTTTTTTATATGATCCTTTTACAAATCAAAAATAATAGCAGTGAAGTCTCTTCCAAGACGTGCCACTGAGCCCGGTCTTCGTCTCTCCTCCAGTGCTTGCCAGCTACATTTCGCAGATCGTCGCCCCACCTTGCCGGAGGGCGTCCTACACTACGCTTACCTAAACGCGGTTTCCACTCTAGTATTCGTTTGCTCCATCGATTGTCTGTTCTACGGCAAACATGACCGGCCCACTGCCACTTCAGCTTACTAATCATTTGAGCTATGTCGAAAATGTTCATAGTGGTGTCAAAATAGAATCCTTATAAGTTTCACTGCCTTTATTTTTTAGCCAATTTTGTCCCACAGCAGGGCAGAAGTCTCTTTGCACTGTTTCCAGCTTTCTTGGTTCATTGTTAAATTGGACTATCTGTGTTCACCACACAAATATTTGTTCTCGGTGGGGATCGAACCCATGACCTACTCAGAAGGCAGAGCTACTGCCAACTGAGCTGAGAGGCCAGTCAAAGTCTATGGTATAACTAGCGGCACGTAACTCTAGCGGTGAGCGATACGCGCTGCGCATGCGTCGTAGTGTGCCATGTCGCGCACACTGGATGTGTGTATGTGTGCAAGCGTCCTATTGGTACAGAGAGCGGAGTGCGACTGGAGAGCCAATCAGCGCTACGCACGCCCGCCCTTCATACCGCTAGCCCCCCTCAGGTACCTTATTTTTGACTTCTGCGCAATAACGGTCAGCGCTAGAGTT
Source organism: Thera obeliscata (assembly GCA_947578465.1). Taxonomy (NCBI): domain Eukaryota; kingdom Metazoa; phylum Arthropoda; class Insecta; order Lepidoptera; family Geometridae; genus Thera; species Thera obeliscata. The sequence goes on from OX387913.1 coordinate 1,905,816, forward strand.
ATGTGTCGCTACAAATAAGACGAGACTCATCATTGATTATAGCTACAAATCTGTTTTACTTTAATACACCGCACCGCACACAATACAAATAGACGTAACGACGCCATCTATCCTTCCTCCGCTTCCTTTTTTAACCACTAGAGATGTGTCCCGCTGTTTAGGGATGTCCTATTCCCAAACTGGTTAACACTACCTATAAAGTAACTTACTGTCTAACATGTACGGCGGCCGCAGCAGCAGTATTGACGGCAAGGCTGGTGCGACTCGCCGCCAGCTGTTGGACAGAGTTCTGCATTTCCTCCTCGAGAATATTCGCTTCTTGTTCAAGCAGTTCCAATGCGCTTTGCGTCTCCATTACTATTGATCTGAAATCATTGCATTTTATAGTTAGACTCCAGTTCGAAGACCAGATAATAATATATTTTGAATGACAAGGGATCGACTAAATTAATATGTAGGTAGGTCATCAACAATGCTATTCAGCGTAGCAATGCCGCCAGCGTCTTGGAGAGATTTCCGTCTGGCACTGATTTGGATACGTTGAGCTATCTCTAGATGATCATGCATGGCACTATATTATCCGCGTATTTCCAAAAATTCTACTAAATGCCTATATTAAGCACTAGCAGCCCGTCCCGGCTTCGCACGGGGTAGTAGACAATATTGTTGTACATTATTTTGTTCTATCGCTAATAGTTTCGGCAGCGCATTCGACGAAAGACATTTTAAGACTCATTTTTCTACACCTTCGGTTACATTGTTCAAATTTTACCAAGGATCCCTAATTTTTTTCAAAATGATATGAAGCCTATGTCAAATTGGAAGAATGTAGCATTCTATTGGTGAAAGACTTTTTTTTAAAACGGCCCAGTACTTTTTCAGCCTATTCATTACAAACATACAAAAATAGGTACAAATCTTTCCTCTTTATAATATTAGTATAGATATTGCTGGCGATCGACTCAAAAAGCTTTCTTGATCGACCGTTTGAGCATCCCTGCCTTACGTGATCTGACTGGGATGCACGTTGCTGTAGTTCGACATGAGAGCTAGCTTCGCCTGCTGCCCGCTCAGCTCCGCCTTGGAGTCCAGGTAAGCGAATGCTGCAGTGGCCAACCTGAAATGTTACCAAAAACTATTACACATTGTATATAGATAGTGCAATCCACGAAGGCGCGCCCCACTATTCCTCCTAACAGTTTATAGTATATGTGTGCAAGCTTCCGTCAATGTTTGAGTGTTGTCGGTACACACTAATTACCTATGAGTCCACACGCACACTACAATGAATAGACTACGGTTCGCGACTGCCGCTCGGAGCAAACTCCCCGCACCCCGCGATCCCCTCAACCGAAAATTGGTGGGGCGCGTCTTCGTGAATTAATTGCACTATCTATATTACACATTGTATAGTGGCGGAATGAAAATTTTCGTCGATTTTCAACTTGATTTGTTCAACGTATCACGATCACAAATTACCTTTTGAAACTGAATAGACAGAATTCAATTCAATTCAATATTTTTATTTCAGACCTTATAAATATTACATTACAAAGTCCATAGCAGGTACATAAGAAAAAACACACACACACACACATTAAAACCAAATACAAAATAAAATAAAAATAAAACATAACTATTATAGCCCTCAGTACATACTGGTCAAGAGAATAGCACATGCGCTCTTTTCCAGTACTCCATAAAGAGACAATCGCTGTCCAGCCTCTCGGCAATGAGTTGAAGGTAGCTGTTGGAGCTATCGCGCACCCGCCGCATCAGGGACGCAGATCTTTTGCGCATTATTGCCGCGAATCCGTCTACATGTGCGCCGGTAAACATTCCTGATGCGCTGCAGAAGCGCGGTAGCCCCATCAGCACCCTAAACGCATTGTTATACTGGATACGCAGGGCATCCCAGGACTTTTTCGTATGCTTGACCCAGAGGCTGCACGTATAAAACGACTGGCAGTATGCCGTAAACAACGTCGTTTTGACTTGCCTAGTGCACCGTGCAAACCTACGTGCCAGCATATTCGCTCTAATGGATAATGCCCTGCGTTCCCTCTCCATATCTTTATCATCTGTGAGATCCTCGGTGATCCAGTGGCCCAGATACTTAAAGCATGCTACTTGCTTTAGCTCGCAACCGTTAAGCTTAACCGGCGGAATGGTACCGTAGGTTTTAGTACCGGATTTAAAAACCATAAATTCGCTTTTGCTTACATTGTATCTGAGCCCGTGGTCCACCGCATATCTTTCACAGATCCCAATTAGCTTCCTGAGAGCACTGATCGATGGGCTCAGCAGCACCATATCGTCAGCATAGCTAATGTTGTTGACTAAAACACCATCAATCGAGCAGCCGACCTCGGCGTTGCTGAGCTCACGGATCAGGCGGTCCGTGTACAGGTTAAAAAGTCGGGGCGAATTTAACCCGCCCTGTCGCACCCCACATTCCAACCCGTACTCGTCCGAAAGTGATCCCGACCATCTAACATTGTTTCTCTGGTTCCCATACCAAAACTTGAGGAGTAAAATGAGTTCACGGGGAAGACCAGTATCACTGTGCAGCTTCTGCCACAACCTGTCATACGCCACAAGATCAAAAGCCTTCGATAAATCGAGAAAACAGGCGTAGACAGGTGTGCTTCTGCTAGTGTAGTACTGGACGGTGTGCTTAAAACTAAGTACCGCAGCTTCAGTGGACAGCCCAGCTCGGAATCCAAACTGGGCGTCATGCAGTTTAACATGCTTACTCAAATGAGAATCAATGACACCATCCAGCACTTTGGCTATCACAGTGGCAAGGGATATAGGTCTGTAGTTGTCAATGCTGGAAGCGTCACCAGTCTTGTCTTGTCAGCGTCAGAATACACCGATAAGTTAACGTCACAAATTATGTCAAAATGTGTTCATGATCGAGGCACTGGTGCAAGCGAAAACCGACTCTAAGGTGACGAACATTTTCATACCGCGACTGTACTAGTGGCCGTCCGCGGCTTCGCTCGCCCCGTTCCCGTTACGCCATGTTCCCGTAAATTTCTCGGGATTAAATCATAATCTATATCTGTGCCAAATTTCTTGACACATGTTTTCGAACTTTTTACGACATGCCAATAACTTCACGACGTTTTCCTTCACCGTTTGAGAGTAATAGCATAGTGCAACAAGTAACACAGCTGGCTTAATTTTTCGTACAGCAGTTCTGTTTACACAAAGCTAATGCTAGCTTGCTAACTTACTATCTACTCTAGCTATCGTGGCTTGAAAAAAACATTTTTTTTAAATACATACTTAGAACACGATATAACACCCAGACAGAGAACAAACATCTGTATTCACCACACAAATATTTGTTCTCGGTGGGGATCGAACCCACGTCCTCCAGCGCAGAAAGCAGAGCTACAATAAAACTGAGCAAGGAGGGCTGTCAGGGCACCCTATGGAACCCTATGGAACCCTATGGAATTTGACAGAAAGTTGTTAGCTCACCTTTCCTCCATATCCTTAGCTTCGAGTAATGTAGCCCGGAGCTCCTCATCACTGACGTCATTCTGTCGGTTCACAAGGTTCTTGGACACAAAGAGCTCGTAGTGTGACCGGAACAGAGATTGTGTCTGTCTGTATGACTCCAGTGGGGCGTATGTGAAGAACCGACTTGCAACCTCCTGGATAAATCCAAATGTGGATATAAATTAGTTACACCAAACATTGAAAGCTACCCTCGACACAAATTCCTTTTTGCCTTTCAATACACATACAGTACATGATTCTACTAGTCAAGCCCTTTCATTCGATACACATATTGAAAGGGTTAAAAAAATATTTAAGTAATCCGCCATTGTGTAGTGGACAGATATTCTTCAAACATAGCTATGAACACTCCCGATGAATTCACCTTTAAAATTTTCATGCGTTTCTTCCGCCCTTTTCCTTTTTATATTCCACTAGCGGCCTGTCCCGGCTTTGCACGGGTGGACATTTAATTTTAAACACATAAATATAGCCTATTTTACTCAGGGTGAATGTAGCTTTACAATATTGAAAGAATTTTTGAAATCGGCACAGTACTCTGTGAGAATATTCATTACAAACATACACACAAAAAAAAAACTTTCCTCTTTGTAATATTAGTATAGAAGTATAGATAGTATAGATAAAAATTGCATGACACTAACCTTATCACCTTTACAGCTTGCATACATCTCCAGATTCTCCGTTATAACCTCAATCACTTCATCCGTAAAGGTCTCTAACTCGTGAGCTAGACCGGTGCACTCTTGGGCAAATGTTGTCTCATCTTCTACAGCCTGGTGGTGGGCAGAGCTAAGCCGAGTTAGTTCTAGAGTCAGCTCTTCTTTTATTATACTGTAAAATAGAAGTTCGGCAAGTTTATCATGCGCACTTGATGTGCGGGCAGGTTTTTCCGCAAGTAGGCCGCTAGTGGGCCCTTTTAGAGTGACCCTTGACATGTGTTGCTCGAACTTTTTTAGTTTCTACAACACGCCAGTTTCCTCACGATGTTTTCCTTCACCGTTTTGAGAGTACTGGCATAGTGCACATAAATTTTTCAGCAGAAAAACTCATTGGTACACAAGTGTATTTGAACCCACAACCTTCGTATCGGAAGGTGGGGCCACTACCACTAGACCACCAGTGCTCTCGTAGAGCACTATCTCTTTCTGATGCACATTACACTCTATGAAGCTGAAATTAGCCAATGGCATTGCAAAAGAAGTAAGTAACTTACTCATTCTGTCTTATCAAATCCTTGACAACCATTTCTTGTTTCTCCAGCAAATTCAATCTTTCTTTCTGCATAACAACATCTAATTCAACATCTCTTTTGCTATCATGATCTCCTGGTATGCAGATTCCAGGATAATCTTCTTTTATTTTTGCAATGGAAGATTCTAGCTCTTCTGAGGGTAACAAACCGCTGGTTTTTTCTAACTCTATGTATCTGAAATCCATTCATTTAATTATAAATAAAAAGTAAAAGTAAGTTATAAAAATCATTCTAAAAGAATAGATTAAAGGGACAACAGAGCGAATTGCTATAAATTGTATATCACTTCACTGAAATATTCGTTCAGGGATTAACTTACAGGGATTTTCAGGGAGGGCAAACACTATAAAACTAAGAAAACATGGGAATGTTGTCTTCTTTAGAGATAGCAAAAGATACAATAGAAGTTTAGGCACAAAGTAAATGATTTATTAATAAGAAATTAAAGCTAGAATACCCCTAAAACTCGACACGATGTCGACACGACACTTCACTATTGTGGCTAGATTCTGGTCTTTATGAACTGAAAGATGAATGAAAACTATTTACCTGTATTCCTCACGAGCGGTCAAAGCATTATTATGATCTAAATTCTTGTAAAGCCACTTTAAAACTCCAGAAAAGCTAGGGTCGTTCAGCATCCATTCAAAAGATTTTTTGTAAGTCTCTACGCCAAGATCTTGAAGGAATGGCACAAACTCTTCATCACCAATCTCACTTATTAAGTTCATATTGTATGTTTCAGGATTATTTCAGTAAAAGAAAGTCGACTAGCGATTAAGTAGAACAGAAAAACAAGAAACAATTTTTCAATTTTCAAAACATACAAGCAAACAATACAAAAAACGAATTATTTCAAACTTTGACGTTGACAACCTTGACTTTGACATTAGGTTTTTTTCTAACGTTGAATACCTGGTGTTTTGCCAAGCCCAATATGTCTATAGCCGATTAATTACTTTGATTAAGCTGCTGGCTACTGAGCAAGGAGGTTGGAAATACCATAGACAAAGGTTTTCCTTTGTCTATGGAAATACCACGCAGTAAGAAGTTTTCTAAATTTATGCTGCTGAGTTGGTTGGTGTCCTCCTAAGTAATCGATAATGCACATAACTCTCCCTCCATAACCTGTATGTACTCTTTGACCTATCTTCTCATAGCGAAGATGTAAAGCCTCAAGTTGATGTAGCAGGGCAGTGCATATAAAGAACGTTCCTGACGTGCATGACCTAAGAGACAATACTTACTTTTTCACATAAAGCGATGGTGGGCCATAAACGATTGTTCCATCAGTAAGTTGTTTAAAAAAAAGTAGGTACCTAAGTAGGTAGGTAGGTACTTACTTGGTTCAGAAGCATTAGAATTCAAACAATAAAATAAATCAATTCGTTTTGACACAAATGATGAAGGAAGAGCCCGTAGCTCAAATTGGCCTATCAAATCGTTAGCCAATTTGTTTTTGGCACTAGACCTCGCACTTGAACCAGTCGCACTGTAGCAGGTTCAAGGTCGGATAGTTAGCAGTGGACTATTCTGAGTTTATAATAAATTATAGTTTAAAAAACTTAAAAAAAACGCTTTTATAACAAATTGAACTAAAAAGTTAAAAATAAAACTGTAATAATCAATTGAAAATTTATATTATTGTACAAAAAGCGTGGGGTGCTTTATAAAATAACTTCAGATATAATAAATTATTGATAAAATATTTACAACAATCAAAATCAAGCCCCCCACGCTTTTTGTACAATAATATAAATTTTCAATTGATTATTACAGTTTTATTTTTAACTTTTTAGTTCAACTAGTTATGAAAGCGTTTTTTTTAAGTTTTTTAAACTATAATTTATTTTTTACTTTTTAGTTTTTTTATTTTTTTTTCATTTATTTTTTTCATATTATTGCATTGTCATCGACCTTTGACAGGTGTGCAAAGTTTGAATCAAATCTGATCGTTCAAAGTGTGGTTTTTTTTTATTTCTTTTCATTTTTTTTTAATTTTTTTTTCATATTATTGCATTGTCATCGACCTTTGACAGGTGTGCAAAGTTTGAATCAAATCGGATCGTTCAAAGTAGGACAAAATCGAGCTCAAAGGGGTCGGTTACATACATACATACATACATACATACAGGTGAAGCTAATAAAAGCGTTATAAAAATGGAGGGCGATACTGGGTATATTCCTGCAAAATAAGCCTCGGAGCAACTGGAAAGATTCGTCTGGACATAACTATTAGCAGTTGGACATCATTATTAGCAATTGAGCAGAGTAAAAATATAATTCCTTCGCTGAATACGTTCTGAGCTTTCAATTTATTTTTGAAAAATTTGTTTATCGAACACGGATTCGGCGATCACCTGCAGGCCGATCATGTAACTTTTGTTGTAATGGTTTCAATCAAAATCTTATTGAAACTGACAATTTTCGAATTAATACGTGATCGCAAATTGACAGTTTCAATAAGATTTTGATTAAAACCATTGCAACAAAAGATTACATGATCAGCCTGCTGAACGAGCCGTGAATCCGTGATGCAGAAATAGCCCAGAACCTAACGGTCAATCCGATATAATATCAAATTGTTATTAGCCACCCTAGCATGACTCACAGGATACCCGACACTCATGGGGTTTTCCACCCCTACGGAATGCCTAATTAATAGGTTCGGGATCCGGCCTGCATGCATGACAGACCAACATAATAGCCCATGCCACCAAATAAATAATAATAAGCTGGGAATAAATGGCGACCACGAACCGGAAGACGAAACGTAGGACGAATGGACTGACAACATTACTAGGATCGCGGGAAGTCAGTGCTTTGAATGCTATCAGAATCGTTCTTCTTGGAAATGTATAGGGCAGGCCTATATCGAGCCGTGGACTTCTTCAGGCTGATGATGATGATATTTAAATAAAGATAGATTAACTCTGTTTGCTGTTTGAAATGCATTAAAACAGAATGGTTTAAAAATAATGCGTCCTCTTCTTCTTATTTATTATTTGTTTATTTATTCTGACGAAGTACTTATGTACCTACTTGTTATTTTAACCAACACTATAAGGCTATTACTATTGCTTTGTTATAGGCGATGGTTACCACTTAACATCAGGTGGGCCATATGCTTGTGCCATCAGCTAGTTACATAAAAAAAAAAAAAATAAAGGGCGCGTTCATACAAAACGTTTTTTCAGTCACTGAAACGCAATGATGAGCGAGTCGCTTTTTTTATTATACACCTAAATAAAGAATCGCCGCACACGGGTCTCCGTCCATAACCACAAAATGCCGCCACTGGCATATCTCGTGTAGTTTTCATACATTTTATAAAGCGACGATTTGTAGTGTGTGGCGGCCACCGAAGTCAACCGTGTGCGGCGACTCTTACAAGTTTCTAGAAACTTTTCATACACACCTCACGATAATCGGAGCGGGGCGGCCGGCTCTAAATAGGTTTGTTGTGAACACAGCCTAATACCTAATGTCTCACACAAAGGGCCTCACGGGAATCGAACCGGTTGCTCATAGTTTAAATAGGTATTTATTGTCCTGGCTACATCCTTATTGTGGTAATGGGCGATAATGGCCCTAAAGTCGGTCGGTTGCTCAATATGTTATTACGAATAATAATCGTGGAGGGACAGACCTACCTAGGCAAATTGAGGTGCAATGCAATAGGCTAGCGTGGTACGAGCAACGAGCATGTAATAAGGAGGGATGAAAGTCATAAGACTACCTATAGGAGAGTGATGATTATGGATGTGGATGGATATGTGAGTAAAGGTAAGACCAAAGAAAACATGGATGAACTGTGTGAAAGATGTTGTAGATAAGAGAGGAGTGAATGCCGAGATGACGGCTGACAGAGGGCAATAGAGGAGGAAGACATGTTGTGCCGCCCCCACGTAAAGTGGGATAAGGGCAGGAAGAAGAAAGACAGACGTAGGTACTTAGGCCTTTATTTGAAATTGCTTAGCTAGGGCATGTTACAACAATCAGAGTAACTCTATCCTGCAGATATTTCTGTCTTTATTTTTCTCTAGTGTAAAATAGACACGAAAATATTTTGATTTTTATGTAATTATCGTACGGCGATAACAGATAAATTATTTTATTATTATTCATCTTGTAGTACCTACTTTTTCTTGTTGTATTACTAGTTCTTTCAAACCAGTGTTTCTAGCTCGAAGTTTAAAAGTAATTCTTTTAGTTAGCTCCCATAGAAATTTCATCAAAATCGGATCAGCAGTTTGGCCATGAAGTCAGTTTCTCAAGTTTTTCAAACACATGGGTATCTTTGAATCCATTTTTAGCACTGTATAGTGGGTATGGTTAAAATAATAGGTTTTGTAAAATAAAATATTTCCATACGGTTTTAAATAAATTTATTCGTTGGTCTTATTTTAATTCCGATGGGGTTGCCAGTTAATAGAACCTCAAAACATGGAATCTGTAATATTTATCATCACAGAATTTCATCTAAAAATTACACAAAATACACACCAGCTAAGTCTTGCACAATATTATTCCTATCACTTTTACAAAACACATTATAATACACTATTGTCTATTTTCGTAATCATTCAGTTCAATTTTCAACTTTTCGCATTCTTCTTCTCTACACAAAAATCGGTGCAGCAATTTGACCAATAAGTTTTTTAAACCTATCTATTTATCGGTATCGGGGAAGGCATTTGATAGCGTCATACATTTAGCAATTTTTAAAGCCCTCGAAAATCATAATATAGACATCACGTACATCAATTTACTTAAAATCATCTATAGTAACAGCACAGCCGCGATAAAATTAAATTTTCCAGGTCCATCCTTCAAAATCAGAAAAGGTGTAAAACAGGGAGACCCTCTTTCACCCAAACTTTTTAACTCGGCCCTTGAAGAAGTATTCAGGAAGCTAACAGCTGGCTGGGAGCACAAGGGCATTGTCATCGGCGGAGCGAGGCTGACAAATCTCCGCTTCGCCGATGACATTGTCCTCTTCTCATCTTCACCCTCCGAGCTTCAGGCGATGACACAAGATCTTAGCTCTGCAAGCCTTGAGGTTGGACTGCGGATGAATAGAGCAAAGACACAGGTCATGACTAACCGCGTTAAAACCAGAATAACGGTGGATGGTGAACAACTTGCATACGTCCAGGAGTATATATACCTGGGCCAAATAGTCTCCTTCGAGGCCAGGCAAGATAAGGAGATCGCTCGGCGAACCGAGAATGCCTGGAGGAGCTATTGGTCCATGGGAGATTTAATGAAAGGTGAGCTCCCCATATCGCTTAAACGAAAGCTCATGGACGTATGCATCCTCCCCGTGCTGACATATGGTGCGCAGACCTGGTCTCTGATCAACATCCAAAAGTCCAGGCTCAAGGTTTGCCAACGTGCGATGGAACGTAGCATTCTGGGTGTCCGTCGAATCGACCGAGTCCGCAACACGGTACTGCGTTCACAAACGCAAATCGTGGATGTGGCGACCAAAGCTGCCAAGCTCAAGTGGGAGTGGGCTGGCCATGTCTGCCGCATGCATAACGAGCTCTGGGCCAAAATTACAACAGAGTGGTGCCCACAAGAGCCAAGGCGTCGCGGCAGACCAAGAACAAGATGGCGAGACGAGCTCGACAAGCACAGACCACAGTGGAACATCTCAGCACAGGACCGCACAGAGTGGAGGGGATTAGGGGAGGCCTTTGCCCAGCAGTGGGACATAGTAGGCTCATAATAATAATAATAATAATAATAATAATAATTTATCGGTAAAGATATGATTAAGACTAATTGGGGCCAGCCCATTTAAATATACTTGAGTAATTTCTTAATCTAAATAAGAGAATACTTATAGAAATACGGGAAAAAGATATTACAAATCTATGAATGCTGCCGCTGCGCTGTACGAAAAATGGCAGTTTCCCCCTTCAATGTTAAAATGGTAGGGGCTACATTAATTGCTGTCAAATTCAAATGAAAAATGTCTTTATTCAGTTATATCACAAGGATCACTTCGAAACGTTTTAAAGCTAGGTGTGTCTAAGTCCTAGTTCCACGCGACCAAGCCAAAATATATATATTTTGTTTGTAGAACATGCCTATACCTAGGTGAACCTAGGTATAGGTTCCTTTATAAAAAAATCAGAGCCCTTCCCATAGGCAGTTGTATCGTCCTAGCTTCTAAGTTCTTCGTCGAATAGCAATTTTTTTGTGGGTTTCCTGCTGTCTTCTGCTTCTTCATCGATATCTTCGTTTGTGGTTGAGAAGTTATTGCAGAGGCAGTTTACCTGAAAGAAAAAATCTATCATTAAAATACGACTCAAATGTGTTTATGAAAATTTTCTTTGTTTCATTCATGAGTTCGGTAAAGGCCTGCGCACACCTAGTTCGCTGGCAGTAGTGATCAGTGAAACGCTGTCAAAATTACCACACCTGGAACTACCACGAAGAATTGGTAGAATGACCGATTCGACCATCTTTTACTGGTAAGGATTTGAGTTGAATCGACCAAGGGATTTTGGGAAAAGGAAAAAGGAAGGGAAGGGAAGGGATTTTGGGGTTCGAAATTGGACAAAATTGAGTGGCATATGGTAAAATCGAGGTCATCGATATTGGAAACTGTACCTAGTTCTAGAAAAATTGGCTGATAATAATAATGCTTTAAACTTGTCCAAAACCGTTAGTTTTTTAGTCGGTCAGGCTTTTTCTTCTTCCTGCCCTTATCCCACTAAGTGGGGTCGGCACAACATATCTTCTTCCATTCTCCCCTATCATTCGTCATCTGATTACTCACTTCTTTCTTGGAAATATCATCTCTCACACAATCCATCCATTCATTCTTATATTAAGCCTACCTCTACCTTTATTATCCATCTAAATTCATGCCTAACACTCTTTTCGTCACATGGCATTCTTTTCTCTTCATACCATGTCCATACCACGCTAGCCGATTACTTCTCATTTTCTCCTTTACTGCTATAGATAGTGCAATCCACGAAGACGCGCCCCACTATTCCTCCTAACCGTTTATAGTATATGTGTGCAAGCTTCCGTCAATGTTTGAGTGTTATCAGTACACACTAATTACCTATGAGTGCACACGCACACTACAATGAATAGACTACGGTTGGCGACTGCCGCTCGGAGCAAACTCCCCGCACCCCGCGAGGGGCGCGTCTTCGTGAATTGCACTATACTTTTAGAATGATTATTTTAGAATTTTCTTAATTCTCAATGTTTGACCAAAATTGAAAGCTAAAAACCACTACATAGCTACTTACAGCATATAACAGTGTGATGATGCCAACAGCAAAGCCAGTGAGCACATCCCACCAGTGATGGCGGTGGTCGGTGATCCTCGTCAACGAGCTGACGACGGCAAAGCTGAGAGCGCAGAGTTGCACGAACGGGACGAGGAGGACGCTGCGGTAACGCCAGTTGAAGGCTCGCATTTGGAGGTACCACTGTGGAAGGATACAAAATATATTAAAAACTTCTGCCTCAAAACCAGCACTGCTGGGCATAGTAGATAATGCCTTGTCAGGCATAAAGCTGAGCCAGGGTCTATTTGGCATATTTTATCTACCGTTATCTATTGATGACGTATCTATTGTCAATGTACGTATGTATAATAAATGTATTTTCTTTCTTTCTTGTCTTTTCTTTCAAAAACTCACGATTTAGATGTAAAAAGGCTAAGCAGATTGAACGCAGCTAACGAATTATAGAATGATAACGAATTAAAGAACCCGAGAGTTGGACAAAACATGACTAATTTTAAACAGCTCTCTTTCCAATGGTTGAAACAGCACCTTCCTTGATTGAACGTTTTGACTCATTGGTAACAAGGTTTTTGGATAGTCATGACAAGCTCCTCTAGTGGGCGTGTTGAGAAGTCTAGTGACACAATTAGGGCTCTTATCTCAACGGCCAGCAAGTCTATTGCCATCTCTATTTATTGTCATGAAGGTGAGAGAGAACAGAATATTTTCGAGAGCTAGTAAATATTTACCGCAACAAAGAAGCCACAGTAGACCGACATAGATGTGTGTCCTGAAGGGAAGCTTCTGGACGCATCCATCTGCTCCCACCAGGAGTAGGTTGACGTACATTCGAACTTGCTCACAAATTCCGTTCTGTGGAGTGAAGACTGATTAGCAAACTAAAATCTGAACCATACATTTTCTTCAAACTAAGGAAAATTTTCCTCAACTGGACGCCTTTGAGAGGGACTGGCAACTGGTGGCACAGGATCTTGTAGAGTGGCGGGATTGGGAAGAGTCTTTTGCCCAACAATGGGATGATTCGGGCTATTAGTAAAGTAAAGTAAGGAGCAATAACAAATACCCGCTAGTATGTAGCCAGATAGCCAGATCAATGAAAAAAGTATCATAAGCGAGGAGTTTCAAAGTATTGCAGCCAAATAACTTCGTAGAACGTCGAATTCATAGGCAATAATCACGGTAATCATAATCTCCCAGTAATTTACCGACCGAACCCAGTTATTCGGTCAACAGAACTACTGGGAAAAAAACAATTTTAGTTGCAACAGTTCAGACTTAAACTCAGCAATATTTGTGCTGCTTCTTCTTCATGTCATGTCAATAGTTATTTGGAGCCAGTTAGGTGTTTTAATTGCTTCTCAAAGAGGGCTTATGCTTGGAGGCAGTTTAAGAAAAAAACAAGGCCCATTATTATTACCCATTGCAAATCACATTCGGCTTGCAGAATTCCATGAAGACCGGTCGTGGTGCGCCCGCAATGCCCTTCATCACTTCCACGATGCACAGGTTCATCATGAAACCGTAAGCGTAGGAGCGGTACACCCAACCGCTGCTTTTGAGAGCCTGGACGAGCTTGGATCCTGATTCACTGCTTGTGAAGATGAACTCAGTTAACAGAAACTGCAAAAAGAGATTTTCCGTTAGTTTGTTGTGGAAATGCGCAGAAATTACATCTAGGAAGAAGGAACGAAGTAAGCCATATTTTTCAAAATTTCTTTTGCCTTTTTTTTAAATGGGGGTTTGACACGCTTAGTTTTGCCATGCCAGTCTGTCTGACTGTATATCACTAGACTTACTAGAAATCCGCATTACGATCTAGTATTTATCGTGTGCCTTGGAAAGCTTTTATAAGGGGGTATCAGGTCACCCACTTTTTGGCAAGCAAACATACAAATGCATCCATGCTGGTGTTATCTCGAGATAGTAACCTTATGCCTTGTATATAGGCTAAGCCGCAGCCATTGGATTTATCTGGTCACCAAAAATATGTAGGTGGAGGTACTTTACCAGTTAAAAGTTATTCCTTTGTGATTTTCGCAATAGCTTTAACAGCAGAACAGCAACCCCATAAATACTTACAACAAGAATAGGCATCAGCAGTAAGACTGTCATGAGAATTGACGTGGTGACAGTTTCTTTCTGGTAGGGGAACATAAGTGCGGGATCATTGCAGTAGTATCCCCCTTTGTTGCTTGGTATCACCCCCAGCTCGAACAGGCCAATAAGTATGAGAACTGTAAAGAAAAAAATACACTTATTTAAACGAGATGGCGCTGTGGGGAGATTCTACGCGATTTCGTCAAGATTGGAGGCACAAGGGTTTAGTTCCCTGGGACCAATTTTAAAATCATCATTATGATCAAGGATGTCTACTGCTGGATATGTCTAGCAGTTAATGCTCTCCATCATCATCATCATCATCCTGAAGAAGTCCACTGCTGGACATAAGCCTCCCCTACACATTTCCAGGAAGAACGATACTGAGCCCTTTCCATCCACCGACTTCCTGCGATCTTAACAATGTCGTCAGTCCATCTGGTGGGTGGGCGCCCTACTTTTCGTCGTCTGGTTCGTGGTCGCCATTCGAGAACCTTTATTCCCCAACGGTTGTTAGTTCGTATAATAATTATGTAAGTGCTTTACGACAGTGGTTTCTTTGATGGAAACCAGACGATGTTTTAAACGCTCCAAGTCCTTAAGCCCTTTTTTCTATAAGACTATTTCAGGTCTTCCAGGTTGTTAGTGATACTATGTATATTATGTATGTGTGATCCTGCAGGGAACTTCTCCTGGTAGGTACGTTTCTTTGCAAATTGTATGGAAATTGAGGGACTTGCAAATAAACATCTTGTATGATTCCGGGTTTGTTGAGATGACGTCACAGGCTGTGGGCAATGTTTTGTAACCATTATCCACTTTATTTGGCAAGCCCCACGTCCGTCCGAGTTCAAAGTCAATGTCATCTTCATTACAGTGTTATGGAGACATTAAGGATATGCGTAGGCAGATTTGCAGTAAGTGAATTATTGACTCCCTTTGTTCAGTATTTCGCTTATGCGATATCATATACATATTGTATTATATATTATGTACGAAAAGAGCCTCTCTAAGGCACTCTGAAAGTTATTTCATCACACTGATTTGAAAAAAACCAGTGATAAGATAAGAAAAAGCGATGCATAATCGTATTTGAAATAGATTTGAATTAATTTCTAATAACTATTAATGGTTGGTATACTTGTTACTGAGAGAACCGTGGGAGTACCTACCGTGCCTTGGGGTTCTCAATTCACATGGTTCAAACATGTAAAGGAAATTGTCGTGGGGAAACTCGTGGAGCTTGGCCACGAGTTTCCTCAAGACATTTTCCTTCACCCATTTGAAAGTTTGACAGCAAGGCAAAAAAAAATATGACCAAAGTTTTAGTCCTCATTCCCCCGCTCTGCTTAATTTGGGGCTAGATAGTGTAACGCGGTAACTCTCAAAATAAAACTCTAGGTACCTCTTACATCAAAAAGGGTATAATTTTTGTCTTCTGTAAGTAAGCTCCTGGATTAACTATTATGTAAGAGTAGTACCTCACTGTGGCCGAGATACCTCATGAACTGATTCCCTGCCATGAACTATTACAGGATGATGTAATAGTGATTGACCCGCGAGCTGAACTAGCAACATCCTGTAGATGCCACGTGTGGGCCCGCGTGGAAGGGTCCGAATGACGTCTATGGACGTACTATGCACCTTACGTCAATATGGCATGATTGGTACATACAAATAGTCCTCAGATAGTATTCTTTGAAAAGATAGACGTAGAGAAATAATTTTATTGTTAAAATAATTTAGTCAATTAAAAAAAACTACCTTAATATTAAAGGATTTTAAATAAATAGGTAATCGTTTGTAAAGAAAACGAAATAACAGCTAAATGGAACAGCTGAAACTCAACAATCGACTCTAAATAATTATTTATATTTAGTACCGCTACTCAACAACAGATGGCGTCAGTCACTACCGCGGTTAATTAATAACTTATTAATTTCTGTTTGAAAAAAAGTTCAAAGATGATTTATTATTACTTAGTTGTATGTACCTACCTAAATATAATTAAACAATTATTAAAAAAATATTAATTTATTACATAGCCCTTATTATGTTTTTAAATTGATTTAAATATTATTTAGAACATTTTTTTCTCTGTGGTAGGTCTGTTTCATTATTAAAAAAATATTAATTTATTACATAGCCCTTATTATGTTTTTAAATTGATTTAAATATTATTTAGAACATTTTTTTCTCTGTGGTAGGTCTGTTTCATATCGATCGGTAATATTACTCGTAAGTTCGTAATTATGGATGCCACGGTTCATAACTCATTTGTCGATTACTGTGGTATGGTGCTCGTAATCACCGTAGCATCGAATGCACCTTAAATAGGTATCGATCTAAGAGTCATAATATTTTAGAAACTCTGACCATGTAGGTTTCATTTCTGGGGTAGAACAAAATGATAGCATGATTTGAAAATTTTGTTAATTTTGTTTTTAAGTTTTGAATACCTTTTTAAATACAACTAGCTGATAGAACCAGCACATGCCCCACCTGATGTTAAGCAGTAACCATCGCTATATAAAATAGCTTTGCGTCGTAGGCCTCATAAGACGGGAACGTGCCCTACGATCCACTTGCCTGTGTCCATCAACTTGAGACATAATGTTCAGCCTCACGTGCCAGTAATTTCACCGGCATTTTATTCAAAATCAACTTTATACTATACCTGGTTTTTCCTTTGTTTTTTTGCAAATATGTTTATGACGCGTGTGTTAATATTTTAGAAAAATAAACGCTTTAACTATCTATTTAGATAGATAGATAGTAAAGCATAGTAGAGGTAGGTACTTTACCTACAGCATGTTTTGACACGTTACACTGTGGTACTTCCTCATTAGTTTTATAATGACGCATCGTTAGACAAGTTGACAGCTTCGAAATCTGTCATTAACAGGTTTAAAGTCGTGTTTTATAATTAGTGTTGGGTGGGTTAATTAAAGCCATATCGGTAAAGCCATAGTTGAAATATATTTTTGTTGGGTAGGATATTTCCTTTCCATATTTTCAGATTGGTCTCATATAAATTTGAAAAACAGTTTGGCCATGAAGTAGGTTTCTCTAGTTTTTTTATTTATATTTTCCAAAGGGTTTATTCAATAGATAGGGCATTATAACAAGCATTATTTTTTAAAGGCTCATGGTCTTATTCATATCGGCTGCTCTACCAGCTAAGATGTAAAAACAATTCTGCCGTCATACCAACGAAGGTCTTACAGTTTTGTCAAAAATGAGTTAGATACAGATTCGGAATCAGCAAACAAAATGCTACCTTATGGCTTCACTCCTAAAGCTGTAACTCTAATGAATTCAAAGATACCATCTTTGTCTACTACCATCTGCTTTTGCTTGAACAAAAGTGAAGAATATTCTTTAACAGCCGGTATAGGAAACAAGGTGAACCTATGCCAGCTACGAGCCAAAAAGAACAGGCAAAAAACTTAAGACTCATAATCCTATTGATTTTTTAGCGGGCCGCTAAAATTTAGCGTCGTTAAATTAAATCAAATAGAATAAAAATATTTGTTTTATGCCACTCAATTACACATTATTACATAAGAATCATTTAAAAGAGACAATGACATAAAAATTGGTCTTATTCAGCATAATATGTTATAGTAGCGGTCGGGAGCTTATGCGTAGTAGTCGTGTGCTTATAAAGTCTAAGGTTCAGGCGCAATTTATACGTGACTATTACTCCCAACTCCCAGCAGGTATCTGTAAGGTGTTAAGTAATATTGGACGGTCTCTACGTTATGATAATGGTAACGATATTAGAATGCTAATGACTTCCCATAGAAGTTCTCATGGTAGGTTCTTTATGTTTAATCAAAATAAGTTTTTAATATGGGAAATTCTTACCAACATAATATTGAACATAGCAATAAATATTTATGTTATAAATATGGGCAATAACCTCAAAGAAACAATCTGTTGTCAGATTAAAAAAAGTGTTTGAATAATTCCGTGCAGACGGCAGTTTGGCCATAAGCCTTTGTGAATTTCATGGTTTATTCATTCTTGAAACCTTAAAAGGATTAAAAAGAAAGTTGGGTGATTTGCAACGGTTGCCAAAAAAACGCCAAGCAAGTGCTCATACCACATTTCACCCTGATTTATTTAATTGGTTGCAAAAAAATAACAAATAAATTGCATCCAAAAGTTCGTTGATACGGATTACCGTTTTTTTTTACTTTTTCTTTAAAAGTCAGCTGCGATTGCACGCATTCTACCACATGTCTCTGTGGGGTCCAACATGTGCGTCACATTTATTTTTATTGTACTTTTTTTCTTGTTTTTTAAACGTTTTAAGATGGCTCTCTATTTTTAAGTTTGTTGTTTTGTATGATGTTAATCTATTTTGGAGTATTTTTAAATTAACTTGAAAGGACGAGTGGATTAATAAAACATTATATTGTGAAATTTTACTTCTATCATGACGAAATGCAAGCTAATAATAAGAAAAAGCTTTAGTTATAACGTTATTTACAATACAGTGATTTATGGCAAGTGAAGTTTAAAAACTTGTGAAAATGACTTTATGATCAAATTACTGAACCAATTTTAATGAAATTTCTATGAGACTAACCTTTCATTTAAAAAAAGAGTTTTACATTCGGTTCATTAAATGACGAAGTCATGCGATAACAAAAAAATACAACCGTCTTGAGAACCTTTTTTATCGGTTAAAAATAAGTTGAAATAATGTATTGTGTCGTTCTGTATCAAAAAAGTTTTTAACAAAGTGTTACTTAATGTTTTTAAGACTACCAACTAATCGAATAAACAATTAAATATTAGGCTACTTACCAATAAGTAGTAAAGGCACGTCTACACCAAGCAGCCAACAGTAACTGCGTTGATTGGAACCGGCGTTATTTGACTGTGACTCCACATCTCTTTTCTGAAAAAAAAAACATTTCTATTTATGGTTCCCAAGTAAATTATGTATGGATACTCAAACAAGAATAGTTTCATTTGAAATGTAGGTCCTATTAAATAATATTAAATACGGTTGCAGGCAATAAATTATGCACAACAGCTTTTCTGCTTTCGAACATCTTTTTCTGGCTCACACTACTATACGCTTTATGAAGCCGAAATGAGCCGATGTGCAATATTTGTTGCCTTCTTCTCTAAACTTTACATACTTAATCCCGATGGGGATTACCCTATATTTTTTTTTATACAACCCGCTGATGGAACTTGTATTATGGCCCATCTGCTGTTAAGTGGTAACCATCGTCTATAAAAAAGTATTGCCTCGTAGGTCTATCATCTGGAAAACCACTCATTAATTCGGGCATGCGCAAGCTTCCGGAAGCGACGTTTTCTGACGTTTCGGACGCGTTTCGGACGCGTGGGTCGCTTTCCAGGTCCAGCAGTGGGACGCGGAAGTGGCTATCTTTTTGTTTTACCACTACACAAGCAAAGACACGGGCTAAAATCTAGCATAAAATATTCCTATCTCTAATTTAACCGCCATTCTTAGCGTACATAATAAATAGCTTTCTCACAAAAGCTCATAATCTTGATAAAGTTGGGTCTGAAAGTCACAACAGAGAGATTTTATCGCGGCAAGGTCAGGCCGACCTTGAAGAATAGGGTTGTTGCTTGATAAAAACACAAAGGTGGGGATCTTTTTAGTAGATAAACGAGTGTAGTTTGTGTAACTATTATTATAAATCAAGGGTGGGTGGGTATAACAGTGACACTTGCATAAATACTTATAAATAAATAAAAACAGCCTATATATCCCTAAAATTTTGTTGGTAAACTAATTCGAATTAAACTTTACATGACCACCAGAAACATAAATCTTAAGTTCTGATAAAGATAATGATATACCTAGACAAAGATTTTTTATTTGCATAAACATGACTGTGTTAAAATTAAGATGTTTTTTTAATAGATGATTAAGCATTCGAAACAACAGCATGAAAACTAAAATTACAGCAATTATACCTAATCGTATGTTTTTCCCAATTGTAAAATAAACCTGTGGATGTTATTTTAGAAATGTATTTAGTTATGTTATTTAAAAAGTCCTTGTTAAATATCCTTGGAGAGTTTTAAAAGGGTTAGTCAAAGCCACCTGAATGTATAATGTATAAAACATTCAGTACATTTTTATTTCACGTAATTGTGTAGGTACATTACGTTTCCCTATCTAAAATACCGATTCGTTTCAGACGTCTACCAACCCTATCTATGTCCTCATTTGACCTCTGTAGGTTACAGGGATGACCTTTGCCAAGGACCTTGGTCTTGGAACGTTGACCTCTTTGCATTATTTAGTTCATTTCGCTGGGTTACTTTACGTAGTGTTATGGATGTGTACATAATACGAACGTCTAGAACGTTTTGCATATATTTTGTAAGGCATTGTGAATGTGTGGGAGTAGCTATGCTAGAAATCCTAGCAAGGAGTTCCGAAGTCTATGGGGAGTAGACAATAAGTGATATTTTGTCTATTATCATTTTACTTACTAAAAAGGAGGTTAAAGTGACTGTTACTTATTTTTAAAGATGGAAGACTTTTTGAATACACCCACCTATAAAATTAGTTTTATATTATATTTTTTTACTAGTGGCCGCCCGCGGCTTCGCTCGCCCGTTCGCATAACGCCCCGTTCCCGTTGCTTTTTCGGGATAAAAAGTATCCTATGTCCTTCTCCCGGGTCTAAGCTACCTCCCCACTAATTTTCTGCCAAATCGGATCAGCCGTTCTTGAGTTATAAATAGTGTAACTAGCACGACTTTCTTTTATAAATATAGATAAGAAAAAAAAGTATTTTTAATAATTAAGTAGTAGGAATGGTCAGATTTGTTTAGTCAAAATAATTATTATATATAAATGTTTCTATAGATTATCTCTAAGTATTTTGGACTATCGTCATTACCTAGTAGAATGAACAATGATTTACAAATCTATGAATCATTATTTTTACAACAGAAATTCACGATAGTGACGTGCTTATACTCTACTTCAGGGGGCTAATTCTCAGGCCGATCTCGATCATTTTGAAATTTTATTTTATTGCTTCTTTTCGAAGAGAGAATAGATGATTTCCTTGAGTAATTCATCAACGACCTCTTCGTAAAAGCCTCGACAACTACGATATACAGAAAACGTACAAAAAGTGCGGGGTTGTGAAAAGAAGCAATAAAATAAAATTTTAAAATGATCGAGATCGGCCCGAGAATTAGCCCCCTGGTTCAGGCTCGGAAAAAATATTAAAACTTTAGATGCATTACATAAGTATAATTTTAATCTCACTACATAATAATATAAAAAAAATTTAATTTCTCTCTTCCAAAGTATGTATACAGAAACTTTATGTTTCTGACGCAAACTACGCTCTATGAAACCGAAATTGCGCCGATGTGCAATATTTGTTGCCTACTACTATAATTGGTGCTTTTTATAAAAACTAACTAATTACTAGTAAATGTGTTCGGTAGAAGTTCGGAAAACCACAGCTGCCGGCCTAACCCTTGAACGCGATTCCGATCCCAATACATTATTAAAATTGGGATCGGAATTGCGTTCAAGAGTAGACCGGCTGAACATGCCAAAACGAATATGAAACGAAACCGAATATGAAACGTATTTTCGGCTTATACATAATATTTAGGTATACTAATGTCACAACATATTATTTAACTTGAAGATGTTTGTTTTATTTTTTGTGAAAACACATTGTACGATTAACTTACCTGTATAGCTCCATATGAATCAAACGAAACCATTTTAAGACGCATAATATTGTTGCTTTAAACTGCACGTTACGATTAGTTTTATTATTGAACCACTGATGAGGAAAACCAATTGTCATTAAGTAAGTTACCTAGATAACCAAGTTTTACAATTTAATTGTTTAATTTGTGTTGATAAAATAATAATTTATATATTGAAATATTGCAACAAGAAAAATACTTGCATTCCTGAATGCCGACTAAATTGTGAAATACATTGGAAGCATCGTAAATTATATGACGAATGAGTGATTGTTATGTTATCGATAAGATATAATATCTTTTGCGTGAATTTGCCAATCAGTCACATACCTATTTCAAGTGTAAGTAAAAAAATCATCTTGAATCGCAAGGATCACTTTGAAACGTTTTTAAGCTAGGTTTTTTATTTTATTTTACTAGCTCATGGAACAAGCATATGGCCCACCTGATGTTAAGTGGTAACCATCGCCATCATTGTTATAATAAGCATTGCCTCGTACATCACGCTCGTCATAAACGTGCCCTACGGTGAACTGCCTTGCGTCCATCAACTTAAGGCATACAGATGTTCAGCCTCACGTGTTTTACTGGTGTAATAAATAGTAATTTCCCTGGAAAATTATCACCCCGTATTCGATTAAGGGTTAACGGATAAAGTCTCAGAAAATTAAGTAAAGAATCCCTTGCACCCATTGTAAATTTATATAGCGACAGGGGCAAATGGTGTTTACTCATGCCCTTACTTAGGTACCTACGGGACGCTATAGTGCCCGGGACAGAATATTAGATAAAATAAGCTTGCCCTCCCAGCTCCATAGACCATCCTCACAGCTTAGTCGGCCGAATTTACAGGAAAGACATATTCAATACGTGCGGAGCTGACTAAGCCGCGAAAAAGCCGCTATTTGATTTTACAGTTTTCTAGTCATCAGTCTCAGAAATTTTTTAATAAAATAACTAAGGGAATATTTTTCACCGCCCGTTAGCACTTCAGTGGACCCGCTTCATGCGTATGTATGTGAACCTCTGAAAACACTGATTCAGTGCAAAAACCAACGTCATAGAAAATACTGCTTAGTGCTTGGTACAAATTGTCCTGTTATTTTAGATTTTCTTACCCACATAATGTGAGCAAGTGCCAAATAAATTAAAAAAAAAATTGTGGGCGATCCACGCAACACTATTTTTTCAAATTAAGCAGAGCTTGTACTATGAGAACCAGATAACTAATAATCTACTTTCTTGATATTTCGTTGATACATACTCAGAATACAATATAACACATTGGCATTGCACAACTCCGCACTTTTTTTACGTTTTCCGTATATCGTAGCTGTCGAGGCTTCTACGATGAGGTCGTCGATGAATTACTCAAGAAAATCATCCATTCTCTCTTCGAAAAGAAGCAATAAAATAAAATAGCAAAATGATCCGAGATGAGCCGAAAATTAGGCTGTATATTATAGATTCACACAAATATTGTTCTCACTAGGGATCGAACCCGTGCCGCGCAGAAGACAGAGCTACTACCAACTGTGAATGCTGTCAAATACTGTTAAAAGCTTACTTCTGTATTTCTGATAGACAGAGTGATCGATGCCATCCTCTTTATACCCTCAATGCTGCTTCGCACAGCAGAGTTTATTGGCACCATTGTTTTTAAAACACTTTCTAGTCAGTTTTTAACTTCAATTAACAAACTCTTTGATAACTTTGAAAAAGAATCAAAAAAGGAACACTTGTAACTACATTAATAATTCACCAGATGGCGCTGTGTGAAATGTCCACAAATATTCGTATTAAAAAATTGTTTTATTAAATAAAATATGCACTGATGAACGTTCGAACAGTATGATTACTATATTAGTTATGTTTCTGAATGACCGGGTACAACCTACTTTGAATTACTTAATGAGTAATTGAAGGAAAACCCGAGTAGTACGTGCTAAACTACTGGAAGGCCTACAAATCCTTTGCGTAATAGAAATAAGTTCAAATAAGGTAATCTATGCTAATATTATAAAGTGGCAAGATTTTGATTTTGTGTTTTTTTTGTATTGAATAGACACCGAAACTACTGGACCGATTTGAAAAAATATTTTACTGTTAGCAAGGCTTTTTTTTTGGTCTATCATCAAGAGTTTCCGCAGCGCACGCGATGTAAGATATTATAGGGCTATATTTTGACACCTTGTGTTGTTTTATCGAATATTTAGATACAGAAATAGATGGTGACAGACGGGCAGACAGACAGACGGACGGACACTCCCGTTTTACCCTTTGGATATGGAACCGTGGAAATATCATTGCAAAATGAATGCTGCGGCGCGTCGCGTCGTCGTGTAGCGGACGCCTGCCGCAGTGAGTGAAAGCCGGGACGATCGGCTAGTTAATATTATAAAATAGTGAACGTTTATTTCATTGACATAATATTCCTTCAACCAGGAAATAAATAAAGTAGTATGTACCTACGTAGTCCTGGGAATAAGGAATTTTTTTAATAATAATGGATTCTAGATTTATTTACTGCCAACATGCAAATAATATAATATTAACAAACTTTTGGTCTAGGTCTACAGTAGCTATTTTATTATGCGAGTACATGTACTCTGTAGGGCGCTGCGAGTAAGTTCACTGCATTATTAAAATTATGTAGGTAGGTATAATTCACATTTTTTTTTTTCAATGGTAATCAAATCCTCTCGGGTAATTGTGTTCTGTGCTGTGATCAAATCACACCTCATGCGACTCAATCGGTCGCCATTTGGTTTTTTTTTTTTTTAATGAAGAAAAAAAATGATCACCTTTCTACTGTACACTGTCGTACCTTGTACTTTTTGTTTTAGAGGACTAACAACTAGACTTACCGTGGCTACGGAGGGGTTAAGCATTGTTACTGTCAAAATAATGCTTACATCATCAAAAAATTGTTTCATATAGGTACTCGTAAATTATTTTCTATTCATTGGAGGATAAAAAGGAATGCAAGATTTTAGCCTATGCAATCAGCCTATAATATGCAAAATTTTAACTCGATCTATCTAGTGTTTTTTTTAAACCATTCTTTTCCCGTCTCGTCAACTGTAAAACATTCTTTAGTGTTCGATCGAACTCCGAACTAGTCCAAAGTGGTATTTCGCAATAAATTGAATGGTTTTAAGTGAAATTGCAGAAACCCACACAAACGTCATTTTAGCCTACATTAATGAAGACGTTATGTACTTATGCGTAGTATTTAGTACGTCACACAAGGTAAGACCCCGTTTGAAAATTTACCACATTGATTACGCGTAGTGTAGGTACAATAATGTGGTTAAATAATATTATATTAGGTAGGTACCTAAATAAATTTAAACTAGGCAAATATAAGTATAATTAGTTACAAAGTAAGGTCCAATTTCACCGTTAAACGCGTTTAACTAAACTCGTTTATATGTACGTACACAAAAGAAATGGCGCGTTTAGAGAAAAATGTACCAACTGAATGCCTAGGCGAGTTTAAACGTCAGTAGAACGCGTTCAATTTCAACGGTGAAATTGGACCTAATAATTATGTGTACGTGATCAAGCGGTGTTTTAAATTAGGTATAGGTTTAATTGGCGGTAACGACAAATACATGAGGTTTACATATTCCTCAACTTGATAGACATAAGGCATCGTAGGGCATGCTCGTAACGTACGTGACCTGCGAGGCGGTTGTGTGATGATAGTTAGGCCAGCTAGTTGTATTAAAAAAAGTTTTTTTACACCATGTTCTTCTCTCACTTGGCTGGTTTTGGAATAGGTAAAGTCAATTAAACAGACAGATCAAATATACACGTTTTACCCGATAATTGGCTGATTTTGTTAATAGGAAGCTAGAATGTAAATTATAATTGGCAATAAACATAAACTCCCATATTTATCGCCAATTATTTACCTGCAACAGCCATCGACAAAATAGCGACCATTTATTACATCTCGAACAAGCACTAGGCTTATGCTACAAGGCATACGAGAAATTCCATTTACTATGGAAATAAACTTATAGCTTTATAAACCTTAAAATACACAAATCGAACTGAAAGTGAAAAGTATTCAGATAAAAATTTTCCATACCATTGCTGGTATGGGTTTTTTTCAAACTGTGCGTACAGTTTGAAAAGTTTGCTCTATGTTAGATGGTGCATTGTAATTAGAAAAAAAAAATACCTAGTGGCACTCCGAGAATGCCGATCGAAATGAAAACGTGAACGTGTGATGTCCTTCTTTGGCTGCCTACTACGGACAGACTCCAACTTTCGGCGAAGTATGTCGATCTTTACCGAAAAGGTGTCGGTGACGAAGAGTTCATTGGTTTTTTTCCCACCTAAGAAGTTCTCACGTCAAAAGGTTTTTTTAAACAAATTAAGAATGAAGTTATAAAACAAACACACCTATTTCTTTAGCAGAGGTAATAAAATTTAACTATTTTTCCCAATGACATTTTATCGAACGCTTCCCAGCATAAAGTCCGTTTTATTCGAATAATATCGAACGTTTCTGAGCATAGGGCCCGTGCTAAACGAATAGTCATAGATACTATCTCTCTTTCTCCCAAGTTCCTAAGTAGTTGTCTCCTTCTTGTGACAAATGGAGTTAATATTTTACAAATAC
This sequence comes from Thera obeliscata, assembly GCA_947578465.1. Lineage (NCBI taxonomy): Eukaryota > Metazoa > Arthropoda > Insecta > Lepidoptera > Geometridae > Thera > Thera obeliscata. The sequence continues at coordinate 1,932,370 of OX387913.1, forward strand.
TTAGCACACAATAAATAAGGGCAGGGGCATAAATTCTGCGTCTGCGCTTAGAGTGGTCAGAGGGGATGGGTTATCGATTAAAGGACGGTGTTATGCAGTAAGGAGCCAGTTCTACAAAATGATTGTAATACAAATGAAATGTGTTGTCCAGGATTAAGAGATTTTTAACAGGTTAAGAGTTCATGTAAAAAAAAGGTTTAACAGAGAGTTCAAGGATGACATATCAACAAATTAAATATTACACAAGTGTTTAATGATTGCTAGCAAAATTTGAGCCAGCCGTGAAACCGGAACTTATCCTAAAAAAATGGATATAATGAAGGTGTTTTAAACAGCCAATTAAAAAATAAACAGCCAATTGGTAAATTAGGATTAGATGGTAATCTAGCCTGCTCACCTGAAGCTGGCCTGAAACCTTCGTCACCAGAGTTACTAGCGTCAGAAGCTCATCCAAAGTGCCTTATCTTACTGGCATACTTACTCATGCTACTAGGATAGCACTACAGAGTTACTAGGCCACATGAATCACTATTGCGATGCGATTCTTCTACTAAGCTTGGCTAAGTTATAAAATGTGCTAATATAAGTATGTACCTATCAGTAATTTTTCTTACTTTTACAGGCGGCTTTTTTTATAAAACTAGCTGATGGAACAAGAATAATGGCCCATCTGATGTTAAGTGTTAACCATCACCTATAACAAAGCATTAACTCGTAGGTCACTCTCGTCAGGAACGTGCCCTACGATGCACTGCCCTGCGTCCATCTACTTGAGACATGCAGATGTTCATTTTCACGTGTCAGTAATTCCACCAGCACCCACAAACCAAAACACAGCAAATGCTGCTTCACTGCAGAAATATAGGCAGCATAGTGGTAGTAGGTACTTCCCTCGACGAGCCCTTCACAAAGGTCTCTACTACCACTAATCGTATGCGACAAAGAGCTAAACATCATAATAGGTATCTCATACTTATAATCAGTTCATTTATTTTTGGGTATTTTGCCCTGGACTAGCTGAGTGCAATTTTTAAAGTTAATAAATAAATAAATAATAAATATTGCGGACAATTCACACAACACTACCCAGCCCCAAACTAAGCAGAGCTTGTAATATGGGAACCAGATAGCTGATATAATACTTGAATACTTTTTTTTTTGTAAATACATACTTAGAATGCAATATAACACCCAGACAGAGAACAAACATTTATGTTCACCAAACAAATATTTGTTCTCGGTGGGGATCGAACCCACGACCTACGGCGCAGAAGGCAGAGCTACTACCAACTGAGCTAGAGGCCAGTAAAGTTATATATACGCATAGTGCAGCCAAATGTATAAGAGTTGCTTAGTTTGGGAGCGCTGTGTAGAATTACGCAAATATTTATTTAATAAAATTACTTGAAAAATATATTGCATAACACCATCCCCTGCAAGGTGCAACATAATTCAAGATGGCTACGCGATAATCGAAAGCACCCATAAATTTATTCTAAATCACACCGTAAATAAATTAAAACAAGTGATTGTTTACACTGTATTTCAAACATGTTTATTTACTCGCATCCACGTTTTGTGTTTATAATATCGCTATCACAGATAAAAAAATAGCTTTCAATCCTAAGGCCTCCTAATCCTTAACCTAAGGTTTGGATCAAAAAAAGGTAACTGTAGATTGTTTCTGCGCAATGCTCTCGAACGGTAAAGGAAAACATCGAGAGAATCTATGTCTTTTTAGTTAGCTCCGCATGTAGGTACTTATAATTATTATTATGTCTTAAAACCGAGTGTATTTTTCGGTAATAATGCTTATTTCTAGGTATTTGAGGAGGTCTATGTGGTGTAGGTACGTCATGTAGGTAAGGTATGTGATTCTAGTCAAGGAGGTTGGAACGCAAAGAGTTTCCTAAGTAATTGGGTTTTAAGTGGAAAACTTTTTGTTGCGCAGTATTTCCAACCTCCTTAGTTCATAGTGCAATTTTAGCCGAGATTAACTAATTCCCAAACTCCTTGGTTAGCTGTCGGACATTGGTGCATCTACTTGCCGGTAGATGGCGCTACTTTAAAGTGTTCATTCTAAGTTCAGATTAATTTATCGCTTCTTCCTTACGATTGCCTGATTGAAATAAGAATCATTCATTCAAAGTTCTAAACGTTTTTTAATGGTCAACCTCATATATACCAAAAAACAATTAAAAACGTTGTTGGGTGACAATATTAGGACTGTTCTATTGAAAGAACAATGCAAAATGAGCAATCTGACAAAACATGTTGTAAAACAAATACCTACATACTTAATTGCATTTAAAAATGGATAAAAACAAGTTCATCATCATCATCATTTTTAGACATAGGCCTTTTCTATACATTTCCTGGAATAATGATTCTGATCGAAGCACGATAAAAAAGTTATGACATAAAAATTACCACAAATCGATAGTGTAATACCCTCAGAACATAGTAGAAAGGCCATGTGACCGGAAAAGTGTCTCAAAAATGCAAGAGAATGTGCTCCTTTCTCAATACAAATTCAGCGGTTTTTTCGGAAGTCACAAAATGGTAAATGCCTTGTTGCGTAATAACTACTTTCCGAACAAGAAGTCAAGTGAAAAGTTAAAACAAAGAAATACTTTATTTGCATCCTCCTACATTCCTTTTTCTTAAAACCCTCATAATTATTGATATTTTAAATAATATTTTATATGTCGCCTTCTATAAGCCGTTTGTAAGATCGCCTGTCTACTGTATACTGTGGTTCTTGCCTTGTCGCCATGGATAAAGATGAATGCGATGGCGATCAGTGAAACGCTGTTGAATATCAGACAGCAATATTTGACAGTGTTTCACTGATCGCCATCTGGATGTGCGCAGGCAGGACTAACAACACATTAAGAACAAGAGTAATTATTGTAAAAACAAAGGAAAATAATAATACCTTCCTGTCCACAAGTACCAATAGTACCATGCTATCATAATAATCTCTGGCCAGTTATCTGACAAACGAATCCAATCCATCAGATGATTTTATCTGTCAGCTAAGTATGACAATATTAAACTGGTATATACAGGGTGGCTCGTTTATAATGGCCCGAACATTTTTTCGAAATGAACGCTAGAGGCTTTTATTATTTTTGTAAATATTAAAAACATTTGTATTACTCATTTTTTTTTCGAAATGAAAGCTAGAGATTTATTACTTTTCTAAATAATAAAAACATGGCATTTATATAACTATTATCTAAATGGCCTCTCAGCTCATTTGGTAGCTCTGTCTTCGGCGTTGTAGGTCAGTTCGATCCCCACTGAGAACAAAATATTTGTGTTGTGAACACAAATGTTTGTTCTCTGTCTGGGTGCTATATTTAAAAAATATTATATAAGTATTATATCAGCTATCCAATTCCCTTATTAAAAGATTCTGCTTAAATTGGGACGTGTTAGTGTTGTGTAGATTGTACACAATATTTATTTTTAGTATTATTTCTTATGAATAAACACGAGTCATTCCGAAGGTCAGTCATTAAATGTTACACTACTACTCCTAAGCCAAAGTTGATTAATTTAATCGTTTTCAAACCAAAGTGGTTTTTATTTATTTATAATTACTACAGATGTCATCTTAACAGCTAGCCAAAACGATAACACTATCAAACAAATCTACATTAAACTCTTATACTAAGTATTAACGGTTATATAAACGGTGAAGGAAAACATCGTGAGGAAACCAGCATTTCGTAGAACCTAAAAAGTTCGAAAATATGTGTCAAGTGCTTGAAAGGAGCCTCTTAGAGGCGCACTTAAAATCCTTTCACCACGCTTGGTTCGAAAGACCCAGTGACACGATAAAAAGAAGAATATTAAGAAGAATTTAACATTCAAAAATACAAGATATTTTAACTTAAGAATTTTTTAACAAAATATGCAAAGACTTTTTATGAATAGACTAGAATATAATATAAGTATTATAAATACAAGCCACCCTGTATGGTGTAAGTATCTATACATGTGTACATATATTTTAAACAGATGTGTCGTGTCACTATCATCAATGATAATAAAACACCTGTAAAAACAAAACCAGTACACATACGTAGATACCTATCACAAGTATTTAGGTCTAGGTAAACATTACTACTCAAGGATCACATCGGTCATATCGGTCTGAAAAAAGTCGTAATATTTTGAAGTGAAACCTCAGCGAGATTGAGCATTTTTAGGAAAAAAATCAATGACCGCGTCACTGTCACGCGTCACGCGATACTTTTGGCAAAGATCGCTACAAACCGGGGCCCGTATTCAGAAACAATGCTTGAGTTTTTTGACAGTTCTCCATTGAAAAATGGCAAAAATCTTGAGGATCGAGTCAGACTCAAGCACTGTTTCTGTGTACAGGCCTAATTTACACTTCTGTCGGTATTTCCGGAGTTCCACGATTTTGTTAGCTTATTCGCGAGAAGATGACACTTTAATTCTCTCTCTCCTAAAATCACACCGTAATTTTGAGAAATGTGAATTGACACGAGCTGCTGGGCTATAGGCTATAGCCTAGATACTTGTGACGTCAGAGCCCTTTCATCGATGACGTATTTGGCATAGTCGTAAAGCTGGATTTTCACTTATAACGTGAGTTTCGTCAAAAACCGTTTTAGTTCCCATACCCACATTTTTAGACGAAGCCTATTCCATCTAAAACTCTTGCCCCAAACACGTCCCGTAAGTAAGAGCTTGAACAAAAACAGTTGCTCCTGACGCTATTTAAATCATCTGAATGCAAAAGGCATTTTTACTTTTACTTTACTATTGTACACGCTGCGATTTTATGCATGTAAAAGGAAGTTCGTAAGATTCCCTACGAGTAAGGATAGATTAGTTAGGAAAGGAATTGACGGATATGAGTTTATGGACTTGCTGATGGAGTAGTTAGTGGCTTTAGACCTCCATCGGCTATTTATAAAGTTATGGAAATATGTGTTACCTGTTCGCTTAGGTCTGGCGATGAATACGAATGTATCGTGAATACCTCCGTACTTTCCGTAGGAGATATTTTAGCAGAAACACAGTTTAAGGCACCCCTCATATTTGATACACTTGATTTTGAACTCTGACTTTAGTGCGATTAAGTTTGTTATAGCTTAAAACTATGCTACTTCCGTTTAGACGAATAACTGCAGCATTTTTTTAAGTCATTATCACTTCAGTTTATTTTAAATTCTCAACACTTATAAAAAATCACTTGCCTCACTTGAGTTTTCAATATTTCAAAACTTTCACGAACTAAATTTCAATCCAAAGTAACAGTTGTTTTGGTATTTTAATTCACACGAAATTTTTATTATGCAAATAGTTTCCACTCCGATACGTTCGCTCAAGAAGGAGTTCTTTATGTTATTGGACATAGCGGCGTCGGCGCATGTACCTACCTCCTATGACGTGCATACGTTAACAAGCTGTAGAGTAAATGGAAGCGATATGAGAGCAAAAAGTAAACAGGCCTTTGCATCTGTTGTAGATGATTTAGCGTCACGGGCAACTGGTGATTACTCATGCCCCTACTTACGGGACGCTACAGTGCCTGGGACAGGATTTTTAGATGGAATTGGCTTGCCCAGCATCTATACCATCCTGACAGCTTAGTCGGTCTAATCTACAGCAAAGACATTGATAATGAGAGTGCCTGGCACCACGCGACCAGGCGTTTCAAAGTGATTCTTGAAATACAATTGAATAAATAAATTTGTTTATTTAAATTTGCATTTTAACGCGCGAAAGAAAGATTCAATGCGCAAAAAATTTTCAACAAATGTTATAACATTTTCCAATACTGGCCAAAGTTATTAAGTCATATCGGAGGCCTAATTTTTCAACGTTTGCTGATAGACCAAGCACCACCTTGACAAATCATCATCAGTATAGCCCTTTTTATTACGCCAATCTTTCCGGTGCCTTTAGAGTCTTATTCACTCATTCCCAGCACTCTTATCAATGCTCGACCAACGGGGGCGGTTGGTCTGTGTGTGTCTAACAAATCTTGGCATAGAAAATACATTTATGCCTCAAGCCATATCTAGTACCGGCGCTTTTTATATCAATGTTCCCATACTAACATGCGCATGAGTCACACACGTGAGCCTACCGTTTCACTACGATCGTGATTACGTACAAAACAGGTTTTAGGCGCTTGTTGTACAGTAGGATACACGTCAAGTTACCTAAAAACAAAGAAAAATGACGCTTACTGCAACGACATAAGAGCTAGCAGTGTATAGTTTGATGCGTATCCATTAGAGAATATAACCTTGTACACAAGTACAAGGTTATATTCTGAGATATCTGACTGCCAAATAATAATATTAGTTTTAGATACTTGAGAAACCGACTTCATGGCTAAACTGCCGAACCGATTTAGACAACTTTTTTTTTTATGGGAATAATGTAAAAATATTAATTACTGTTCAAATATTTTTTACTTGAATGGCAATATTTTTCAAATCAGCTCTTATTTGACAAAGTTATGCGATAACAAACACTCTCAAATATTTTATTTAAAACAGAAAATACATACATTTTTTACAAAAAATATTAAAATTATATACCTAGGACAAATAATTAGGTTAGCTATTCAAACAGGTAACGCTTCCAGCCTTTTGGGTCTGCGGTCGGTGATTTGAAATCTGGGTAAAAAGATGAGTAGCTGACGTCTCGGACAAATCGGAATTTCGCTGGGACAAAGTGTCCCAAATGTCACTTTTGATTTTAATATTATTTTTACTGACGTTTCGGACACCATCAAATTATTAATACTTTTGAGTCCAGTCAGGTAAAATATGTTTAAGCAAAATATAATGTAATGTGATAAAGCTAATCAAATTGCTTTGCTTATAAAAAATATGAAATTTATATTTAAAATTAAAATTTTATAAAATGTTAACTATGAAAGATACATACTATAAATAGAGATCTTAAAACATTTATCTCTCTTTCATTACGTTTCAAAAAAGTCATTAGTTTAATAATGTATAAAAATCACAGACAATTTATAGTTAACTGAGCAAAATATCCCGACCATATTTACAGATTTAGCGCTATTTATTATACTAAAAAGTACTACATTATTTTAAGCACGTCGATGAAATCAACTTAGAATCACAGATAATCGTTAATTCAGTCATAGACTTAAGATTACCGCAAATTATTTATTAGTATTAATCATCTCCAAGACCTATTATCCAATGAAAAAACATTAACCTAGAACAATCACAGTAATTTTCACAGCATTTGGCACAGTATTTTACCTAATAAAAACTTTAAAATTATCAATTTTCTTATATTCTTCTAATATTTTACCAAATAAACACTTTAGAATCATCTATTTTCTATATTGTCTTTTTAAATAAAACTTTTTTATCTTTGGTTTTTTTTTCTATTTTAATATAACAAGGCGTTCTATGCATAATTCAATATTTATTTGTCCTTGCTCAAATTCATAAATAAATAAATAAATAAATAAATAAATAAATAAATAAATAAATAAATAAATAAATAAATAAATAAATAAATAAATAAATAAATAAATAAATAAATAAATAAATAAATAAATAAATAAATAAATAAATAAATAAATAAATAAATAAATAAATAAATAAATAAATAAATAAATAAATAAATAAATAAATAAATAAATAAATAAATAAATAAATAAATAAATAAATAAATAAATAAATAAATAAATAAATAAATAAATAAATAAATAAATAAATAAATAAATAAATAAATAAATAAATAAATAAATAAATAAATAAATAAATAAATAAATAAATAAATAAATAAATAAATAAATAAATAAATAAATAAATAAATAAATAAATAAATAAATAAATAAATAAATAAATAAATAAATAAATAAATAAATAAATAAATAAATAAATAAATAAATAAATAAATAAATAAATAAATAAATAAATAAATAAATAAATAAATAAATAAATAAATAAATAAATAAATAAATAAATAAAACTATTTCGTCACCTTGCTATGCCGCCACCGGCACCGCCGCGTCTCGGTTAAACCTGTTTTTTTACCTGACTGTACAATGCAGTTATTTTGAATGGTGTCCGAAACGTCAGTAAAAATAATATTAAAATCAAAAGTGTCATTTGGGACAATGTGTCCCAGCAAAATTTGTCCGAAACGTCAGCTACTCAAAAAGATACGCACCTACCTTACAGGTCCTGGTCAATCTGTATTCTATGTAAATGAGGTTCATGACTTATTGAGTTATGTCAGTTTGTGGGTCATTTCTATAAGTTCCGGCTCCTCTTCTTAAGAATTGTTCTGTATACATATAATATTTATTTTCCTTATTTATTAATATTTTTTATGCTAACCCTACGGATTATAAGGACTGGGACCGGATGTCATGTCATTAAAACCCCTTTTCCCTATTTTTTATAAAAACCAACAAATTTACAGAGCACGTGTTTAATAAACCAAAAGTAAAGACCATAAATACTTTACGCTAAATGCAAATGAGCTAGATAAATAACATTTATTTGTATAAGTTTGATAAGCTGAATCCAACTTGCTTTAGTTATTGTTCTAGCTCCACACCCACAGATAAAACAAATGAAGCTAGAAACCAGCACCAAGGAGTTAGATAAAGCCATGACCAATGAGTAATAAAACGCTGCGCTAGCAATGACTAGAAAAACCCAACCAAGGAGTTTGAAGCCTATGAGAAAGTAGGTATACGACCTAAAAACTCTTTTGAGAAATTTAAGAGACACCAAGGAGATCTTTACCTGGCTAATAAAGGTGGCGCCAAAAAGATCCGTTACGTACGCACAAGGTGACACAAGCCGTTACAAAGTCGAAGTAAAAAAATATTTCTGAGTTTTCCAAATAACAAACATTAGTCGGATTTTCTAAATCTTTACTTTGTTTCTAACTGAAATGAATTTGCCTGAAATCAAACCCTATGAAGAACAAGCCATCGATACAGTAGTTTCTGTCATAAACAGTGCCAAGGAAAAGTTGGGGTTGAGGCAAACTTTACGTCAACTAGCCAGTAAGTACATCAAACCGCTTCTACGCAAGTTCTACACATTTTAAAAACTCCATATTGGACTACATTGTTATATGGCTTAGCCCAAGGATTTTTTAATTAACCTTTTGTACTGAGAAGCATGCTTATCTAAAGTACAATTTACTGTGAGTACATCGATTTAGCTATGCTCAGACTAAAACCTTTGCGTAAGCTTTGAACTTTCCCCGTAGCTTGGCGAAAGTTCAAGTCGCAATTTATTGTTCCAAACTTTGAAAAAATCTCTTGATGTAATTGATAAGATTTAGAGGGGTATCAAATTTAGCTAAGCTTTTACGCGTCAAGCCTTTTTCTGTGGCTCTACTGAAAACCAACGCTGCAAAGGTTTTGTCGCAAATAGTTTTTTATTGTCCAAAAAGATACCAGCTGAGTGGGATTTGATCTCTCTATCAAATGCTGACGGGTCTCTGGTTTTCGTCATCATTGTTTCTGTTAATGCTCTCGTAACTAGTAACTCTTTGGTTCTGTTTTATTCTTCAGAAAGTCGCAATCTCCTCGAGCCTCAGACCAAGGTATCCCTAAACAGCCTCGGTAGTCCCCTTGCGAAGACCAGCGAGACGCTGATAGCAGACACCATCGAGAAGAAATGGTGTCTGACTCCGCTGTTCAAGTATATCCTGAGGTACCAGGGGATATCGCAGGATGAGTGCTCGCAGTATTACTATTTTGAGGTATTTTCCAAAAAGAGCTTCAACCTTCAGCTGCCCAGAAGCCTTACTGCCAAGAGTTGGGAAGTTCACCAAGCATAGATGACTGATTCCAACCAATACACTTCAAATCTTTTTTTAAGGCTTGCACCAGATTTATAGGAGTCAGGAGCTGATTATGCTTGATGACTTTCACCAAACTTGGTGGAAAGGGGACTGGCTCCAAAGAGCGGAAAATAACAGAGGATGAATTTTCACAGTGGGACTTATAGATAGCTCAAAATAAAGAATTGATAATAATGATAAGTAAATTGGCCTAACGACCCAACTCATGGTCACTGTCACAGACCTACCTATCTTCATTCCTCTCCTTTACTCTTACTTCCATATATTTTCCATTAAACGGTTCATGTTTTAGCAGATTACTTTCTCGTGTACCTAAACTCCAGATATTTCTTTACAATGTTATTCTTCACCGTTTGAAAGTACTGGCATAGTGCATTAGTGAGTTAATATTTGCAGCGATCTGCTTCTTTATTCACTAGAGTACTTATTTCTAAACTGACTACGTGATTTTCGTATGGTATTTCTTAGACATACCTACGTGACTAGTGTGATGATGACTGTTGGTTGACGCTGAAAAAGACAATTTATTTTCGGGTTGAGTATTGCCATTTTGAAACGGTTGACCAGACTGTATTACCTAATAAGGCTTATGGGGACATGAGGAAACTGGCGTAAATAAATGTTTTTCGATTTCGTGTAGCCATTTACTATTGGCAGCTCTATGAGTAATCTACCAATCTTCAGTTCATGTGGAAATCAGAATCGAAGTGATCAGGCCGATAAGTACACTGCATAACATTTCGTTCCCACATACTTGATGAGCAAACCCGTTTCCGAAAGTAGGTCGCTGGTGGGTCTTTTGACGTGACAACGTCTTATAATTTGATGGAGCCGGCTGCATGCACAAAAAAACATGACTCATGCGGCGTTACCTAGCTCTGAGGCATTCCATTTAAGACTTGAAGTGCAAGCGAGAGCGCGTAACGAGCGACAAAGAGGCACAATCGGCCTCCGCGTTCGGCAGCGTTCGACATCTGTCTCTCTCCTATACATGACTAAAGGTATGATTCCGACCTTGGCAGCATCTTCTAAGTAAACGAATACTGCTGTTTTTAAACTTCTTGCCCACTGGCCCACTGGTGATTTTAGCAAACGCCTCCACGAAATATAAGAAAGGCCTATGATCAACAGTGGACTTATCCAAGTTGGTGGTGCTGATCTAGAATATTTTTTACTTAGAAGGATGGGCTGTTTAAGATTTGGGGTACTATTATGCTCTGCGATGCCCTACAGCAGCCATTTCAATTTAAACTCTCGTTGTTTTTCAGGCTGTCTTCAGCCAGCCTACCAAAGAGTACCCCATCCCCCAAACCACCGTTTCCGTGTTCTTCAGGGTTGAAGACAAGCATATTGAGCCACCGGAGATTCAAGGAGTACCTATGGTAAAATCAGATTCTCTTCATGCCCTTATCCCACGTTATGTGTGGTCAGCACAATATGTTCTCCTCTTCCATTCTCCTCTATCAGCCGTCTTCTCTGTATTTACTTCTTTCCATCCATGTCATCCTTCACACTGTTCATCCATCTTTTTTTGACCTACCTCTACCCAAATCATCATCATCATCAGCCTGAAGAAGCCCACTGCTGGACATAGGCCTCCCCTCCCCTACACATTTCTAGGAAAAACGATTCTGAGCTCTTTCCATCCACCGACTTCCCATGATCTTAACAATGACATTGGTCCATCTGGTGGGTGGGCACCCTACTTTTCGTCTTCCGGTTCGTGGTCGCCATTCGAGAACCTTACCCAAATATCCATCTACATTCATACTCCACACACATGACTTTCATCCCTTCTCATGACATGCCCGTACTACGTCAGCCTGTTGCTTCTAAATTTTCATTTTGATAACATCAGATTATGAAACAAATTTAAGTAAATCTTTTATCCTTATCTGCCATCTCTTTTCCTCATCAGATGAGCTTCCGCATCGAAGGCCAGCATGTGGACCATGACGTTCGCTTCGTAGCACTGACTGCTGATTGGATCCTGGCTGTCATCAAGATGAAGATCAAACTGTTCGAGAGAATCGAGGGCATCAGAATATATTAGATGATGTAGAACAGTTACATGAGAATATGGACACTTTTTTTGAGACTATTATGAATCTTTTATTTTATTAGTAGGAGATGATTACAACTTAACATCAGGTGGGCCACTAGCATGTTCCATTAGCATCAGCAGTATAAACATATATATAAATTCACCCCTGGCATTGATTTTTTTTATGGGCTGTAGGTTTTTTGAAATACATTTTTGATATTTATGTATTGTGTTTACACTTTAGGAAATCACAAAGATAAAGAGAAAGGCCACGGTCGCGTTAGTGCCGTATTAACAGTCTCTAAGAGTTATTCGTCGAGTGTGATTAGGATCCGATGGCGCAGCGGTCAGCCCAATCTTGTACCAAAGAGGAAGGTTGTTGGTCTTCCCGCTCGGCTTTTAACTTCTGGGATATCCTAAAAATAATTTTATGATTTATCGATCTTCATTTTAACTGATGATCTCATCCCAACTTTAAAATATGTACCTACCTAGAGTTACCTGAATACTAGGATCATTTGAGTGAAGGAATTTATATTAAAACATAGATTATTTAACGATTTCATGCGAACGATACGAAAATGATTGAGTCATACCTTCGTGTTCTTCGAATCGTGAGAAGGATGTACAATTCATAAGACGAAAACCAGATTTTTAATTAGATTTAAAAACATGGCGCCGCTGAAGCCACAACTTCAAGTAGGTTCACACTGACGCGGTCATGCAAATATTTGCACGGGGCAGGAAAATACGAGATAATTGATAAAGCTTTTTTTTCGAAGAGATAAGGAAATTTAAATTAATATTATAAGGAAGAATAATAATTCATTTAATTTTGCCTCCTTTCCCTGCTATTCCGCGAAATTTTTGACCTCCCCTCGTATAAAAATAGATAAATTTCCTCACCTCTATATGAAGTGGTTTCACATTATCCTGGGGGAATGTCTTTAGAAAGATTTTTAGAATACTATTTAATAGACTTATGCATATTAAGGCCAAATTAATTTGATAAAAAAAATATATGACACGAATGAAACAGACAAGCTAGAAATCCTTTCCGGTGTTTTGGCATTTATTTACCTACGCAGGAGATGCCTTATCTAGATTCTTTGAGGATATTATACTGTGGGCAATCCACATGGGATCGAGATACTTCTGCTGTTTTAGTACTTATGCATAAGTATAGTTTTTTTTAATAAATAACATAACAACCAGCTGACCCAGACAGAAAACAAAACATCACACAAATATTTATTCTCGGTAGGCATCGAACCCCGTAGATCGTGGGTTGAAATCATGTCGTGAAATCGTGGTGCAGAAGGCAGAGCTACTACTACCGAGCTGAGAGGTAAAACATATTTAGGAATGGTAGTCAAAAGCACGTGTAAACAATACGTCTGGATTTATTCACTCTGTTAATTAACCATTATTCTATACTTATCAAAAATACGATTAGTAAGCGTTAGGTATATAAATAAAACATACAAAAGTGACATATAGTAATTTGAATATAGTAAGTAATATAGTATTTTTTTTTTTTTTTTTTTTTTTTTTTTTTTTTTTTTTTTTTTGCAGTCTTATTTACTGGTGGTCCCCGCACTAGGACAAGCCTGTATCGCGGGAGGCCAAAGTACTAGAATAAGATTTCTAAAATGTGAAACAAAAGCAGACAACACAGAAACAAGGCAAGACACGAGAGAAAGAAAACTAATACAACTAAGAAACAAATTAATAATATGTAGGTAAGCAAACTAAAGAACACGACATGATAAACACCAGTTTTGAGAGTGTGTGTGGGGTGTGTAGGGGGTGTATGGGGTGTGTAGGGGATAGTGTAATGAGGGGAAGGGAAAACCGTAGAAACCACGACGAGAGAATCAGACCAGGATTTTTAAGATGCTTTCCGTAGCGTCGTAGTCCAACGTGAGAAGCCACTTTCTTATTCTTTCTTTTGCGCCGAAAAGAGAACAATTCAGGTCGCAATGCTTACAAACACGTCGGTATATGTATGGGAAAGAAAAGTATTTGAAACGCCTAGCAAAAGAGGTTTTCACTGCAGGCACTTTTATCTTAATCCGCCGATTTTCTGCGGAGAGATTGCTGGAAACCGAACGGAACAATCTATGGTACATCTGTGCAACCCGCAGCAGATAGAGCTGCCGAACACTAAGCGTATGAGTATCTGCGTGAAGGGATGCGGTGGGATAACGAAAGGGTTTCCGGAACATGACTTTAAGCACAGATCTTTGTGCTCTTTCAAGGGTGATCATGTGGGTTTTCGCTGTCCCACCCCAAACAGAGATGCAGTAGCATTATGTAGGTATTTACCTATTTATCTACGAAATTCTTTGCATAATGATTTTTCGTCGAACGTGTCGGGTGTGATACGTTGTTTAGTGTTTTACCAATGCAATAAATTTTATTGTTTGAGGAAAAAAAACAACAAAAATTCTAAGAGCTGAAAATCGGCTTCTTCTTCTTCTGTACTTAACAAATAGTTTGCAAATTTTCACTGAATTATATTGATCAAAACATGGTGTACATACTTGGCAAATAGGTAACAGTTTTTTGGAAGTAATTAGTGCAAAAGACATCAACGCGCTTGTTGCATGGTCTTTTTAACCGCATTATGTTGATCTAAATTATTATGTAGGTAGTTGAGAAAACGAAAGAGGATGCAGCCTGTGATAGAGGACCCTAATAGCTATAGAATCTAGATGCCAGTTTTACGTGCAAGCCTAGAAGAATAGGCAACTTAGCGTACCAAGCGCTTTGCTTCAACTTTTATGTCGCGGACAGCCAAGGAGTGGAATTCCTTGCTGGTGTCTGTCTTTCCGAACACCTAGATGTAGGTACCTGCTCAGTCTATGTACCTACCTAGCATTCCTGCATGACTACCTAGCATTTGACTGGCCTCTAGCTCAGTTGGTAGTAGCTCTGCCTTCTGCGCCCTAGGTCGTGGGCGATCCCCACCGAGAACAAATATTTGTGTGGTGAACATAAATGTTTGTTCTCTGTCTGGGTGTTATATTGTATTCTAAGTATGTATTTACAAAAAAAAAATGTATTCAAGTATTATATCAGCTATCTGGTTCCCATATTACAAGCTTTGCTTAGTTTGGGGCTGGGTAGTGTTGTGTGAATTGTCCACAATATTTATTTATTATTATTTATTTATTATTATTCCAATGGTCCTTTCAAAATCGGTGTGTTACTGACTAATCCTCAGTTTTTCTTCATCATTGCACTAGAATACACGGAATATGACGTCATCTATACTAACATTATTGGTTTGTTTGATTGAACGCGCTAATCTTGGATTTGAATTGAAATAAATATTTGTGTGTTAGATAGTCCATTTTATCGAGGAAGGCTATAGGCTATATAACATCACGCTCCGACTAATAGGAACAGCATCAATGCAAAATGTTACAAAAATCTATGTCTTTCCTTTTCTATCACGTAGGGACTTTTCTATGTCCATCCTTTTCTATCACATAAGGATTATTCTAAAAATTCTCGCTTCTAGTAAAAATAGAATGCTCCTAAACGCTCTAGAATGTTCTTTAAGGTTCTGGAATGATTTAGAACAATCAAATTCCCGGGCAACACCGGGCTTTGCTGCTATAGTGTCTTATTTTTTGTATAAGCCACAGTCAATGTCCTTGTTTTGCGCAAGCAATACTTTCACTGCTCATTTGAAATGCTAATATAACATTTGCATGGTAGTTTCTATGTTGAGTAGGTATCTTATCGTCTGCTTACCGAAAATCACGCAGCGTGTATTATACACGCAGATCTTCAATCTTTCAACTAGCATTATTGACTGACCTCTCAGCGCAGTTGGTAGTAGCCTTCTGCGTCGTAGGTCGTGGGTTCGATCCCCACCGAGAACAAATATTTGTGTGGTGAACGCATATGTTTTTTCTCTGTCTAGGTGTTAATGTGTCCATCTAAACTACCTTGCTTTTTATTATTATTTGATCTTCCTAAAAAATTTTAGAGGTTGTTTATGCCCGGCCGTGGCCTTCTTCAGGCTGATGATGATAATAAAACGTACATACACTCAGCGGCACGGAATGTGGCCCAAACATAAACAAACCGATAACAGGCGATTTTGGTATCGCGTGTAACAATTTCAAGTGGAAGATCGTCAGGACTTTTGTTTCTCTTAATTTAAGAGGGTTATTACTTCAAAAAGGTCGTTTGTTTAAATTTTGTGACACTTAACGTTAGTTCGTTGCTAGAACGCACAAACCATGGGTGAGTTAAAATTCGTTATTCAAATGATCGTGCATTTAATCTTTTTTTCTTTTCTTTTGACGTGATAACGTCTTATAAATCGATGGAGCCGGCAGCACGCACGAAAAAACATGACTCATGCGTCGTTACGTCGTTTCGTTGTTCCATCTACCTGAGCCCGAGCCCGGGTCGGGTAATGGGTAAGGGTAAATGAGGGTAAGGGTAAATGAGGGTAAGGGTAAGGGTTCGGTCGGGTTCCGGGTCCGGGTCCGAGAGTTCGAGTCCGAGTCCGAGTCCGGGTCCGAGTCCGTGAGTCCGCCAGTCCACGAGTCCGCGAGTCACAAATATTAATTAAAATTCTTTTGAAAAATGCAACCATTCCATCAGTATTTTTATTTTCTTATGACGTTATCACGTTCAACTATCGTCAGTAAACCGACTTTACAGACAACCGTTTTTTTTTAATTAATTTGTATTCATTTTTGCTTCCAGAAACGAAACAAAATGCCCCTTACTGCAGCTCAAGTTGCTCAAGCTGTGTTGCTACGAAGTCAAGGACGAATGCAGCGAGAGATCGCTGAATCATTAAATGTACCACGAACAACTCTTAGGTATGCCTTAAAAAGGTACGACCAGACCGGCCTGTACACGAGGAGACCAGGAAGCGGTGGTATTAGGTGAACATCGGCAAGGGATGACAGATTTATCGTTTACGCAATTTTGAGAAATCGGTTCCTTACTGCGGTCGAAATTCGACAGCGCCTACAAACGGCTAGAGGCGTCAACGTAAGTGAGCGGACGATACGAAGGAGAATGGAAGAACGAAACCTGCGTGCTCAGAGACCAGCTCGAGGTCCAGAACTGCTCCGGCAGCATCGCGTAGCTCGACTTCGTTTCGCTCGTGAACACGCAAATTGGACACACGAGCAGTGGAGTAAAGTTTAGTGGACTGATGAATGCAGAGTGGCCTTACGAGCTCCAGATGAGCGCGAACGAGGGTGGAGAAGGCGGGGAGAAAGGTTTTACCAGTCACCACCAGGCTAACCGTCAGTTTTCAAGGTGGATCCGTTATGATTTGGGGAGGGATCAGTTCAGACGCACGTACAGAGTTGGCGATAGTTAATGGTCGTCTAACGGCAGGCGGTACGTTGAAGAAATTATCCAGGAACATGTGTTACCATTTGTGGGCTTCATCGGTTGCAAAGAACTCATACTAATGCAGGATAATACCCGACCGCACACAGCACGTTGTGTAGATGGTTACCTTTCGGAGTTGGCAATCATAAAAATGGAGTGGCCAGCACGTAGCCCAGACATGAATCCTATAGAACATGTCTGGGACTTACTAAAAAGACGCATCCGATCCAGTCCCACCCCTCCAGAGACTCTCAGTCAGTTAAAAACCGCTCTGGTGGCCGCCTGGGAAGAAATACCCCAAGTGGACCTAAAAAACATTTTAAAGAGCATGCCTGACCGTATGGAAGCTGTTATCCGGGCCAGAGGTGGAAATACCCGCTATTAATTTTAAGTCCCCTAGCTTTAATTTGTAATTTTTTTCATAAAACTTTTATTGCAACCTAGATTCTAATGTCTTTTTTGTAATTTTATTGATTTATTGGAAAATAAACTCATTTTTTGTTTATTAATTATTCACATTTAAGTTTCTAATAAATATGCTCATGTTTTACAAAACAAAAAACTCCCGTTTTGCGTTTTATTTTGATAATTAACCACATATTGAGCTTGGGCCACATTCCGTGCCGCTGAGTGTATTAGTCAGTCGGTATCAACGGGCGAGTTTCATAATATCTAAGTATACAATTTTTAGACATAAATATTAATTGGTTGCGAACAAAAAAACGATATCGTTCACGAGTATCTAATCATTCAGGGGCCTTATTCTCGGCTCATCTCGGATCATTTTGCAATTTTATTTTATTGCTTCTTTTCGAAGAGAGAATAGATGATTTTCTTGAGAAATTCATCGACGACCTCATCGTAGAAGCCTCGACAGCTATGATATAAGGAAAACGTAGAAAAAGTGCGGGGCTGTGCAATGCCAATGTGTATTTAGGGGACATTGAAAATCTCGGTCGGCCCGAGAATTAGGCCCCAGATCTATTCCGAGAATCACCGCAAAAAAGCAACAATTGTATCTCACAATGTCATCTATTAACCATGGGATTTGCTATGAGTTGTATTCAATGGGTTTATGGGTGCGAGCAGATTTTATAATAACCCTCCATCTACCTGGCTGACTCACGACACAAACGCTCAAAGATACCTGTCATTTGCGCGTTCAAGCTATGCGCGTGCGCACGCCAAACGAGATCACGGTGTTTTCTCAATGAAAAAGTGCTAAAAACAGTGTAAATACCATAGTGATCAGTATGGTTCGGACATTTACAGTGGTGGGCTGTTTTAAAGTGCCTAAACGTGCGTCTAAAGTGGTACCAGCGGGCAATGATGGCGTGTTTACGATCGATATGTCCTCGACATCGACATTGGATGTTGCTGTAAGTTTACTTTTGTAAAAACTTGCCGAAATACAACGGTATTGCCGTCTTTTATGAACGCGTAATGACAGACAGAGACAGAGCTAATTGCAGTTTATCAGTATGGAATGCAAACTGTGCCAAAATTCTTAAATCGGTGTTTCCAGCTTCAACAAAAGGCGATTAATTTTATTTATGTTTCCAAAACAGGACGCAGCATTTTGGCTGTATAATTT
Source organism: Thera obeliscata (assembly GCA_947578465.1). Lineage (NCBI taxonomy): Eukaryota > Metazoa > Arthropoda > Insecta > Lepidoptera > Geometridae > Thera > Thera obeliscata. The sequence continues at coordinate 1,951,263 of OX387913.1, forward strand.
TATAATAATTTATTTGAAGGGTTTTGTTGCTTAGCAACCATACTGCTCTAGAGGTTCTTTTAGTGAGCTAACTGAAAAGTTGCAGGCTACTTTTGCGACTATCTATATTCTGATATCGGCTGTTTCAAAATTTAAAAACAAAACCGAGCACGACACGACGGCGACGCCGACGATTAAGTATTTTTGTTCTGTGGAGATGTTTTGTTAAAACTGTTTATTTTTTAGACTGTATCATTATGCATTAGGTATAAATGACGCCAGATGCATATAAAAAAAAAAATTGAAAACATTGGTTAAATTTTCGATTTCGATTCATATTTTTTGAAACTTGACTTTTGCATACTTTTAATCCGATAGGTTTGCAAAACTCAAGAAGCTAATTATAAAACAACACAAATTGGAGCATGTTTGTTTAATTTTAAGGTGCCTTAATGTCAACTAAATGCGATAACAGCTGTTTGATGACGTACGGTCAGCGTCACAAGTTACAAAGTGCGAGTATTGCGATCAACGTAACTTGGTAGTGGTACTGTAATCATTGAGGCAACATTATTCTACGAAATATGAGTCATAGTAATTTTGAATAAAAAGAGGTGGTAATAGTGATTTTTATCTCAAGTAGAAAGTTCTAATTGCGATCGAACTAGGGTTATGTACCCACTTGATGGGGCTATTAAGTAAAAATATGCAGTAGCAATGGAAGAGCAATAAAATTAGCCGTTGCTTTTAGATTAAGAAAGAAAGAAAGAAAATACATTTATTTGACATACATACATAGGTCCCTCTACGTTAACTCTCCTCATACGTTAACAATAAATTATGGGAGATAAAATATCCTAAATAGGCTCCAATTCAGTTTTTTGCAATAACTGCTATGCCAAGCAGCGCTGGTTTTCAAGCCTTTAAAAAGGTTTGCCTCAAGTTGATGGACGCAAAGCACAGAGCCCCTGTTTGAGGAAGGCCTCCCCTACCTCGAACTCCTTAAGAGGGCCGGCGAATTTGCCAGCGTCTTCCGCTCCCTCCCAAGCCCTATCCACAAGTGTCTGTATTTGGCAGACCAGGCTGCGCTTTTGGAAGCCGTCAATAACCTCTCCTTTTAACAAACCAAGATGTTTGCACAAAAGGAAAGGTTAAAACCCCGCTCCGTCACGTTAGCGTTTTTCAACGCTGACGATCTCAAAAAGCAACGTGCCTTAGTCCAGGACTTTTTAATTAAACACCAAATCGATATATTGCTTGTGCAAGAGACCTTCCTGAAACCGCACCATCGCAATCCCAGGATTGCTAACTACCAGATGGTACGAGATGACAGAACCGATCGAACTAAAGGTGGCACTGTCATCTATTACAGGAGGTCCTTGCACTGCATTCCGATCGACTGTCCTCCGTTGCAAAACATAGAAGCCTCCGTTTGTAGACTAGCGATGACCGGTCATCAATCTATCACCATTGCTTCTTGCTATCTTCCTCCGACTAAGTTACCACTCAAAAAAGATCTAGAGTCCCTCTTTAACCTAGGAAGCTCCGTCATTCTGGCGGGTGACTTCAATTGCTCTAACCAACTTTGGAATTGCGTTAAAACTACCCAAAACGGCAAACATCTCGAGGCCCTTGCCGACGATCTTAACTTTGACGTCATCCCTCCCTTGACCCCGACCCATTATCCTTATGTAGTCCAACAAAGACCCGACATACTTGATATGGCGTTGCTAAAGAACGTAACCCTGCGGTTGCGCTCAATAGAAACGCTCGACGAACTCGACTCTGACCACCGCCCCGTGCTCATGCACTTAGGCCCGCCGACTGACCCGACTCCCCTCACCAAGACCGTGGTACAATGGTTTAAGCTCGGGGAAGCCCTCGAGTCTATCCATTCACCCGACTTGGACAGGATCCCTGACGACATTAAGTCCCCCGACGACATTACCATTGCGATCGACTCCCTGACCAACCATGTCACCTCAGCCGTCAAAGGCGCATCGAAACAGGTGCCAGCGTCGTCATACCGTCGCTCGGCCCTGCCAGATGATGTGAGACGGTTGATCACGGAGAAGAACGCTGCGACCCGACATTACAGCTCCTGGCCCTCTGTAGACAACCGTGACCGACTACGCTCTCTGCGCTCCGAAGTTCAGAGACGCATCCGCGAACATGCTAACGACGAATGGGACAATCTGCTCTCAGGGATCGAGCCAACGCACCAGGCATACTGGACTTTGGCCCGATCAATGAAAGCAGATACCATCTCAGTCATGCCTCCCCTCTCCCGACCTGACAAATCACTGGCGTTTGACGACGATGAAAAGGCCGACTGCCTAGCGGAAAGCCTTGAATCGCAATGCTCCCCGAGTCTCGAACCCGTCGATCCAATCCACCTCGCTATGGTGAACGACGAAGTCGAACGCCTCTCCTCTCTGCCGCCCCCCGACCCTCCCTTACCTCTCATTAGGGCTTCTGAAGTTCAGGCGATAATCAAGAACCTCCATCCTCGCAAAGCTCCTGGAGCTGACGGTATCAGCAACAAGGTGCTAAAGCGCTTCCCCCTTGCCCTCGTTTATCTCCTAGTAAGCATCTTCAATGCAGCTATGGCGACTTGCACCTTCCCCGATCCCTGGAAGGAAGCCACCGTCATCGGCATTCCTAAACCAGGCAAAAAGGCATCCGAGCCTTCTAGCTACCGTCCTATCAGTCTTCTCAGTTCCATTGGGAAAATTTATGAACGACTTCTCCTGAATCGTCTCTGGTCCTATGTCAACGAGCTCCAACTCCTCCCTGACGAGCAGTTTGGTTTTCGTGCGAGACACTCTTGTCCCCAGCAAGTGATCCGCATCACGGAACACGTGCTCTCTCGACGGCACCATACCTGGCCTGCAGACACTGGTGCCGTCTTCCTCGATGTAGCGAAGGCTTTCGATAAGGTCTGGCACAACGGCTTGTTATACAAGCTTTACCAATTTGGTTTGCCAGTCAGGCTCGTGCTCATCTTACGAGACTTTCTCCTTAATCGGAGCTTCCGCTACCGCATAGAGGGCACTCTTTCTGCCCCCAGACCCGTCCGAGCTGGAGTTCCTCAAGGCTCCACTCTCTCCCCCCTCCTGTTCACGCTGTATACCAGCGACATTCCTCGCACCCATCAGGTGGAAATTGCCCTATTTGCGGACGACACAGCCTTGTACACATCGGATCGGAATCCCAATCGGATCTGTATAAGGTTGCAAGCCGCGCTCAACGCCCTAGGCACTTGGTTCCGGAAGTGGCGCATTGAGGTTAACCCTTCCAAGAGTACAGCAGTGCTCTTTTCGAATGGGTTCCCCAAGCCCCGCCCCATAATCCTCTTCGACAAACCCATCCCCTGGGCTAGTTCAGCTCGCTATCTTGGAGTGCATCTTGATCGTCGCCTGAGCTTCTGCCAACATACCAGAATAGTCAGTAACCGCGCCAAGTTCATGCTTGGTAGACTCCATAGCCTTATCTGCGCAAAGAGTAAAATGTCCCTTAGAAATAAGGTGACACTTTACAAAACTTGTATCCGCCCCGTCCTGACTTACTCCTCAGTAGTATTCGCCCACCGCCCTCAGACCCTTAAGGCCTTTCAGACTGTTCAAAACAAATTCTTGCGCAGAGCCACAGGTGCGCCTTGGTATGTGCGCACCATCGATCTCCATCGCGACATAGGCCTCGAGTCGATTACCGAATTCATAAAGCGTGCCTCTCGACGCTACTACGATTCAGCCCCCCACCATCCGAACCCCCTTGTCTCTACCATCCCCGATTATCCAAGCGAACCACCCGTCGACCAATCCCTCCGTAGACCGAGGCATATCCTCGGTGATCCCGATGACGTTATCACCGCCGCTAACGCGGAGGCGATCGAGTCATCCAGTTCGGACAGAAACACTGCACAGATTCACCGACCCCGCCGGCGGGGTCGAAGACGTCCCTTAGTGCCCGCCCTCTACGGGCCTAATCTAGATTTAAACCCCCCCCCTGGCAACAGCCCAAGCCGAGGTCGTACCATAGCGGTGCCCTTGAGTTTGTTGCCCCAACCTAATTTTACCGGTTGAGCGCCCTCTGCGCTCACCATTGTCCGGTAGCGCTGTAAGAATCGTCAGACGATCACCAGCATTTTGTCCATTCGAAAAAAAAAAAAAAAAGATGGACGCAAAGCAGTGCATCGTAGGGTACGCTCCTGACGTGCGTGACCTACTAGGTAATGATTTGTTGTAAGTGAAAGTTACATTAGGCCTACATAATGACACTTAACATAGGGTGGGCCATTATGCTTGTTGCATCAGATGAGTATGTAGTTGTATGAAATAAAAAAAACAATCTTATTTTTAACCGACTTCCAATCAAAAAGGAGGAGGTTCTCAATTCGGTTGTATGTTTTTTTTTTTTTTTTTTTTTTTTTTTTTTTTTTTTTTTTTTTTTAAATGTTTGTTACCGCATAACTTCGTCATTTGTGAGCCGATTTGAAAAATTATTTTTTTATCTGAAAGGTACTGCTTCCAGATTGGTCCCATTTTAATTTTATTAAAATCGGTGTTGCCATTTTTTTTTAATAATTTTTTTAATGTTTGTAACTGCATGCCTCCGTCATTTATGAACCGATTTAGAAAATTATTTTTTTATTTGGAAGGTTATTCTTACGTCCAGATTGTCCCAAACAAATTTGATTAAAATCGGTTTAGCCGTTTGACAATGAAGTCGGTTTCTCAAGTTTTTTAAACTTAAATTATAGATCTTATTAAAGTCTGCTATCAAAAATGACCGGTCGTCAGTCGACTAATCTTTTGCTCAATCATTTGTTTTATCAACAAGTGACTAGTTTCATTTCTCCTGCTACCGCTGTTGCTAAAAGTAATAGGTATTTGTACTAGCAAAACCTATAAGTACCAAGATGCTTAAGTTTATGATGTGGCCATACGTCTTGGCAACAGGTTTGGCAAGTTTCAGCTATGATCTTATAAGCTTATATAGGTACAGTGAACAGGCTACAATGAAAAATGACGCTTAATGCAAGGACATAAGAGCTAGCAGTGTATAGTCTGATGCGAATCCTTGTGTACGCTTCAATTTCAAATTCGCCTCTCCAGATGTTCTGTTCCATAGACATCTTGGTCTTTGGATTCAATTGAATTGAACTAACGTTTATTTAGCTTAGGAAATATTGGATTTTGGTTGACCTGGCAAGTTGGCAAGTTTATCATGCGCACTTGATGTGCAAACTCATTGGTACACGAGTGGATTTGAACCCACGACCTTCGGATTGGAAGGCGGGGCCACTACCACTAGACCACCAGTGCTCTCTTTTGGTTGACCTTGGCTGAACCTTAGTTTGACCGGTTTTTTCCTTGATCTTCTTCTTTTTGACGTGTCACTGTGTACGTATCTATGTGCGTTTGCTAAGAAATTTATTAGTTATCTTTTTTTTAATTCAACTTCCTGATGGAACAAGCATAAGACCCACTTAATATTAAGTCGTAACCATCGCCTATAGCAAAGCACTGTCTCGTAGGTCACGCACGTCAGGAACGTGCCCTAACATGCACTGCCGTGCGTCTATCAACTTGAGGCGTACAGATGTTCAGCCTCACGTGCCAGTAATTACACCGGCACCCACACCATTCAAACCGAAACACAGCATTGCTGCTTCACGGCAGAAATAGACATGGTGGTAGTACTTCCCCGGACGAGCCACACACAAAGAGAACTACTACTAAATACCTATTTTGTATATAAACTATGTACATACTTTAGATAACTATAGACGGAAGCCTCAAACATAATACTTCTGCCTTAGTCATTCTGGTATGTATTTATCTACACTGCAATTATTTGCTTAGGTAATCGTAAATAAATAGGAATCAATAAAATCATCAGTAAATTTCATCATACTATGCTATAGTATTTACTAGCGGCCGCCCGCGGCTTCGATCGCCCCGTTCCTGTTACAATATATTTGTAAATGTACTGGGCCTCTCAGCTCAGTTGGTAGTAGCTCTGCCTTCTGCGCCGTAGGACGTGGGTTCGATCCCCACCGAGAACAAATTTTTGTGTGGTGAACACAGATGTTTGTTCTCTGTCTGGGTGTTATATAATTATGAATTTACAAAAAAAACGTATTCAAGTATTGTATCAGCTATCTGTTTCTCATCATACAAGCTCTGCTTAGTTTGGGGCTTGATAGTGTTGTGTGTATTGTCCACATTATTTATTTATTGATTTATTTATTTAAATTGTAGCCTATGTGCTATTCTGATGTATTAAGCTATATTATTGTACAGTTTCATTAAAATCCATTCAGTAGTTTTTACGTGAAAGAGTAACAAACATCCATACATCCAGACTTACAAACTTTCGTGTTTATAATATTAGTAAGTATAGTAGTAGGAAGTAGTATTTTATGACATAAGTCTTTAGTAATGCAATATTTTATTGCTAGGTAGGTGATACAATTATTTACATCAAAGGTATATAGGTACCTACACCTAACTAACCTATGTAGGTACTAGGGCATGCTCCCGGGAAGTATCAGTATCGAAAGTACCGGGAATTATCGCTGATTTTGAACTTTTCCAGTACCGGTTCTCCACGAAGGAATTCCCGATACTTTCGATACTTTCGATACTGATGACAATGATCAATTATTGGTGTTTTCTAGTACAATATAAATAAATGTCGATAAAAAACACTAGCTATGCATTCAGTTTCACTTTTCTGTATACATTGATAGATATTTTGACAAATTACAAACCTATAATTTACATCATTCAGATAATATCTCAACAATTTCGGTCAAGTCAAAACGAAAATGACATGTTTATTTTACCTGAATTGAAGATTGTTTAATATTGTATTATACAATCTTCATATTTAGTTAGATGTTCGTTACTATTTATGACAAAATCTGTTAGAAAAAAAACGAAAATAACATGGACGGCTTTCTTTACGAAAGATGGAAATGCTTTTACATTCAACTTTCGCCTTGCTGATATTTCGCTATATCTTTGCTGAGCTGATTTAGTTAGATAACATACATAGTTTGTTACTGTTAGTTTTAACTGTTGATTTATTTGATGGATATTCGATTTAACTTTGATTTAAACTAGCTCTGATTGTTGCGTGCACGCACAGAGAGTTTTAGTATTATAATAATGAAGATACACGCGAAATAAATGAGAATATCCTGAGTGACCATCCTCCTGAGTGACCTATACGGATTTCGCTGAAATCGGTCAACAGGAGACCTTCTAGCGTATGTCCTTCTAGCGTTCTAGCGTGTCATGGAGTGAAGCCATCGAGAGAAACGGAGAAGCTTTAGCAGTTTCTCTGGATATCTCGAAGGCTTTTGACCGGGTTTGGCATGACAGTCTATTAAGCAAGCTTCCTACGTATGGATTACCCACTGGCTTATGTGTTTGGGTATCAGACTTTCTGAGGGACCGATCAATTAGAGTAGTCGTTGACGGCTGCTCGTCTGATCAAATGGCAATTAATGCCGGAGTTCCTCAGGGGTCAGTTCTCTCTGCAACACTTTTCCTGCTGCACATCAACGATCTGCTTAGGCCCGGTATCATTGGGTATGCAGACGACAGCACCGTTGTAGAGAGATACATACCTGAAGCACGTTCCAGTGGATCTCAGATCCAGTCTCATAGAGAGGCAATGATTGAACGCATGAACTAAACGCTGAAGGCAGTCGCAGAGTGGGGCGATGCCAATTTGGTGAAGTTCAATGCTTCAAAATCACAGGCGTATCTATTTTCCGCTAAGAAGAGTCAATGTCACCTGACTCCTACTTTCCGAGATGTATCCCTTCCGATTTCAAACTAACTAGAGCTTCTAGGGTTTACGCTAACCAGTAAATTGAACTTTGGCTCGTTCATAGAATCCAAAGCCAAGACAGCTGCGAAGAAGCTAGGCATTCTATCGAAGGTGAGACAGTACTTCACACCGGGACAGCTTCTTAATATGTACCAAGCACAAGTCCGGTCGTGTATGGAGTATTGTTCTCATCTCTGGGATGGCTCTGCCAAATACCAGCTTGAGGCATTGGAGCTTTTGAGAGACGAGCCAAAAGGCTCATTGGTAGCAACACTCTAGTTGAGTCCAAGCTTCTAAATCTTGAACATCGCCGTAAAGTTGCCAGTCTATCGGTATTTTACAGGATACATTTCGGAGTGTGCTACGGAACTTCACAATTTAGTTCCCCCATCCCCATTCTACCATCGGACCACTAGACGCATGGAAATGCGGCATCCATACCTGGTTGATGTTCCAACTGTCCGTACCAAGCGCTTTGCTTCAACTTTTATGTTGCGGACAGCCAAGGAATGGAGTTCCTTGCCGGCGTCTGTCTTTCCGAGTACCCACAAATTTGACGTTTTCAAGACAAGAGTGAATAGGTATCTTCTAGGTAAGCGTGCTACATCGTCGACTGCATCATCACTTAACAGCAGGTGAGATAGCGGTCAAACGCAAACCTATAAATTGTTAAAAAAAAAAACGTGTATTTTGTGGTTGTGCGTAGGTTACGGTTCTGAATAAAAAAATATATCTCAATAATACAAAGTGTTTTTTTCAGTAGTTTTTCTTTCATTATATATCTATACGGTCAGTTTTATTAAAAAAATTACGTCAGTATCGAAAGTATCGAAATTCCCGGGAATTCCCGGTTCCGAGCCCAGTATCGGGCGAAAATTCCCGGTTCTGAGAATGGTTCCGATACTGCATGCCCTAGTAGGTACCTATGTCAAGACGTAGCTTATTGTCTTTATAATTATGTGTAGCTTATTAGCTATAGTTTATTTTTATGTTTCTTGTATATTGTATTGTATGTCATCCATAAGTAATTTTAATTTGAATTCTTACGTGTATCTACAATTTGTGTCCTAATAAACACTTGTATTTGTATTATATGTAGGCAAGTGTTAAAAAAGTTAAACTGAATAATATTACATTCTTTAAATAAAAAAAAACAACATACATTTTTTATACTAACTTTTTTTTTTGTATTTTTTTGCCTATGCATCTCTGCTGGGCAAAGGTATCCTATACTTGATATTTAGGTACACCCTGTATTTACCCACGTCAGTAATTCATTATAATTACACTGCAAAGCATTGTTTACCACTCAAAGAGCTAAAAATAGTTTTATCATAATTACCAGTCGCTCATAAAGTGTATTTAAGTGAGAAATACACTATTTACCGTACAGAGTTGTAAGTTATTGAATATACCTACTATAATATCTACTAAGGTAATTAAAATAAATAAATATTTTATAATATAATTTATTAGGGCAATTTATATAAATACCTACTCGTAGCTAAATAAATACACAGCGTCTATGTCGAAACTAAGCATAGATATTATATACTTGTTAGTTCATCATCATCATCATCATCAGCCCGAAGGAGTCCACTGCTGGACATTAGGCCTCCCTACCCATTTCCAGGAAGAACGATTCTGCGCTCTGTCCATACACTGGCTTCGATCTTAAAAAAAAGAAACCGTTTTTATACCGACTTCAAAACAGGAGGCTATCAATTTGGCTGTTTTTTTAAAACAATGTTTGACGTGACAACGTCTTATAATTCGATGGAGCCGGCTGCACGCATGAAAAAACATGACTCATGCGGCGTTACCTTGCTCTGAGGCGTTCCATTTAGGTCTTGGAGTGCAAGCGAGAGCACGGAACGAGCGACAAGGAGGCACGCACGGCCTCCGCGTTCAGCAGTGTTCGACAATGTGTCTCTCTCCTACTTGAGTGAGCGATGCGTCCGTGTGGACAGCTGTATGACGTTGTCACGTTCAACTATCGTCAGTAAACCGATTTTACAGACAACCGATTCATTTTAGCAAATTCCTTTCAATATTGTTTAACCTATTAAAAGAGGACCTAAGGTTGTTGACCTTCCTAAATATTTGTCTTGAATTATCTGCAGGTTTTGTTGCGCAAATACCAAAACTTACCTCTAAAACCTACATTTAACTTTCAACCCTATCACGAAGTTATAAGACTTATAAGACTTAATCTACATGACATAACCAACAAAGGGAAGTAGGCTAAGGAAATACCTCGGATGACTGGGCTGGGGAATTCCTTTGAGTGGTTCATAAGCTTTTGTATACTTTAGTTTATGCTTAGCTGTGGTTGTGCCTGGTATGGTGTTTGAAGCACGTAGGTGGATGAATGTTGGGTAAAATACCAGAGCGGTGATAAATTTATACGGAACGGTTTAGGTCCATAAACTAACGGCAAAACTATAGATTCCGAAAATTCAAAATAATTAAATTAAAACAAAACAAAAATGTTAAACACGCCTCTTTTTACAAACTGCCAATAACTGGCCTGCGCACACCTAGGTCGCTGGCGATGGCGATCAATGAAGTACTGTCAAATGTCGCTGTCAAATATTATGATCACTGATCGCGATCGCCAGCGACCCAGGCTTTCACATAATGACAGTTCGTAAAAAGAGGCGTGCCTAAACATTTTTGCAGTAGGTACTGCTGAATAGTGTGGGAATATTATCCTGTTGTCCATTCAAAGGATGAATTGAATGAAGATTGATTTAGTGGGTTTTCTATCGTGACATGCGGTCTCGGTCTGATTACTACTGCCTTCGTTGTGTTTACCTACTTTAATAATTGTATTACGCGGAGTATTTTACCTGTTTGTATACGGGGGGGCTAGGCACGAAGAAATTTTATTTAACGTAAGCGTTTATTAAACCGACCTCTGCGTTACTACGTAGTCCTTGGCAAAACTTTGTAAGTATTTACTGTATTTAATTTATTACTCATATTTATTGACGTGACAACGTCTTATAATTCGATGGAGCCGGCTGCACGCACGAAAAACATGACTCATGCGGCGTAACCTCGCTCTGAGGCGTTCCATTTAAGGCTTAAAGTGCAAGCGAGAGCGCGGAACGAGCGACAAAGAGGCACGCACGGCCTCCGCGTTCGGCAGCGTTCAACATCTGTCTCTCTCCTACTTGAGTGAGCGATGCGTCCGCGTGGACAGGTCATGCTCGTGTATGATGTTGTCACGTTCAACTAAACTTTTTCAATTCACTTTTTCAATAAACTAATTATGTAATATTTGTCATGATTATACTCGACATTTGGCAATAATGAAGTAGTACCTATTATATTTATTTTTCCTTTAAAATATAGTTTCAATGTTGTTTTGTAAAATAAACTGTGTTAAGCCCTTCGCAAACGTTCACACGTCTGGATCGCCGCGCGCGCGCTACTGAACGAACCAAGTATACATATAATAAAAGTGAAAGTATAAGAATTAAATAAGGCAAATATTTGCCTTATTTTATTCCTAAAAACCGATAAGTTGACGGAAACGCATATTCGTTGTTTGCGTTGTTTGCCATATTCGTGCAAATAAAGCAAATACAATCAAATAGACCGTCTACACATAGTCATTTGGACGAATAATGCAAATACACGAACACGATACGCCAAGTGAGGAGCCGCCCTATGACTTCACCAACGTATACCGTAATTTATATATTAACGAGCCGGTATGACCGAGCTTCGCTCGGGTTTAAAAAAAAATTGTATTATTATTTGCCAATAGATGTCAGGAAGAGTCGTATCTTTATTGGCTTATTTTTAATTAACAACGCCTTCTAGCTTGCAGTTAGTTGCTCACAACCGCCAATAGATGGCAGGAACAGTCGTATATTGAGTTTATGTTTGATTATTGCAAAACACCAACTACTCGTCATTTTCTAAAAATGAATCCTAGCTAGATCGATTTATCACCCCCGAAAACCCTTGTATAGTAAATTTCGTGAAAATTGTTGGCTCAGTTTCCGAGATCCTAAATATATATATATATATATATATACAAGATTTTCTCGTTTAAAGGTATAAGATATATTAAACTATAGTTATAGTAGTAGGCAACAAATATTGCACATCGGTTTCCTATACCGTAGTAAGCGTCAGAAAGAGATAGCGCTCTACGAAAGCAGAAAAGCCGAATTGCAATATTTATTGTACGTGCGTGACGGCTTTACAGTCTCACACATATAGGTAAGTACGTAAAGTAGACTACATACTACCTGAGCCAAGGTAAACTACCTGCTTGTTTATATTTACTTAGGGAATTCACATTGAAACGAACTAAGTAGGAGTACCTACGTGTTTGGATGGAGAAGGTTGAATGAACTTTGAGGTAGGTTATGTCTGTAGGTTGGTGTTACTTATTAATCTTTAGAAACATGCGTCATAAAAAACAGCTTGCTCTTTTTTTTTTACTACTCGTAATTTAACGGATTTCTGTTGTATTAGAACTTTTTGGAAAGGGCTCGTCCGGGGAAGTTCTACCATACTTATTTCTGCCGTGAAGTAGCATAGCTGTGTTTCGGTTTGAAGGGTGTGGGTGCCGGTGAAATTACAGGCACGTGAGGCTGAACATCTATATGCCTCAAGTTGATGAACGCATACGGCAGTGCATCGCAGGGCACGTTCCTGACGTGCGTGACCTACAGGACAATGTTAGAGGCGATAGTTACCACTTAACATTAGGTGGGTCATTATGATTATACCTTCAGCTAGTTGTATAAAAATCGTAAAATACAGTGATACTTTACGTGACTTACCTACATTGCACGTGCATAGCTAACAATGAAGTCGTTTCAGAATAACGGTGATACCATTTTGAGACGTTACCGTTAACTTCACTCAAAATGTAGTTTAGTTTGTTTGGCCTAATTTTTTTAGCTTTTATTTTTTTATTTGTTTTGAACCAAATAGCTGATATAATAATGTATACTATTTTTTTATAAATACGTACATACTTAGAATATAATATAACACCACAGACACAGACAGAGAACAAACATCTTCACCACACAAATATTAGTTTTCGGCGGGGATCGAACCCACGACCTACAGCGCAGAAAGCAAGAGCTACCAACTGAGCTGAGGCGTGAAGGGCTTCAAGTGGCCACAGTTAGGTAGGTACTAGTAGGTACCTATATAAAAAGCAGGGCTACTCTTTCAAGTTATATAAAAACAGTAAGTACCTTGTTTCAATAGAAAGTGATTGAACCAGACTACTGGATGCAGTAAAAGTGAGTGTTGACTAGATCAGTATTTAATTGGCTCGCTACAAGCTGCAAGATTCGGCCTGCGCACACCTAGGTCGCTTCCTTTCCTTGTTGCATTAGCTATAGTTGAAGAAAAACAAGGACTATTTTTCAACGTCTGATCTCCGATTAATATCTGTAGAATACACACGGTCACTCAGAGGTCAGACGGTCAGAGAATACACACAGCTTAGATTAGATAGGTGTGGATATTTATTACGTTTCTAAGATAAGATATTTCAAAGGATTAGGTGCTTAGGATTGCACCTAGATTCAAATCTGAGATTTGAAACCCACATAGCCGACAGTGTGCGTAGTTGTTTTTATAGACTAAAGGTGTTATACAGAATTAGGCCTTATCTCAGCGAAGAACTCCGGCTCAGGTTGGTGGAGTCTCTGGTGCTCTCTAAACTGAACTACGTCGACACGGTGTTTGGACCTCGCCTCCTCGCACGAACTCAAAAACTTATCCAAAGGGTACAAAACGCGTGCGCTAGGTTCTGTTTCGCAATTCCGTCCAGAGGTCATGTGACTCCGTTTTTAAATAGTCATTTTGTACTTAAAATGAAATCCCGCCGTAAACTGCACTTGGCATGTCTCTTATTCGGTGTTATAAATGGAAAGACGCCAGCTTACTTATATGATAAGCACATGTGGATGGCAAATCACCAAACCCGTGGTAGGCGGTGCGCACCAGAACTTTCCACACAGCGTCATAAAACTGCAGCGTTTCGAGGTAGCTTTCGATACGCAGCCACTAAGTGTTGGAACAACATCCCCCCTCCGATCAGAACCTTAAAAAATATGAATGGCTTTAGGACTGGTCTTAAGCGTTTTTTACTTGAAGAGCAAATGAAACGAGAGGGTTTTAACAATGACGCCTCCATTATCTGATATGTTTCTAAGTACCTAATATTATAAAATGTTATGATTAAGATAAAATAAAAAAAATTATAGGAAGCTATTTTTCAAAGAATTTTTTATTTTTCACAATTGTTCACAATCACAATTTTTATTTTTATTTTTACTTTTTTTTATTAATATTATTTATCAGGCCATAGCATCCACTTTTTTATCTAATGTTCCTGCTGTTTTTTTTTTTAACCTGACTTTATTTAGCCACGATAGTAGATATGTATTTGTGTTTTTTACCTATAATATACCTGTAATATATATATAATCTGTCTATACCTGTAATATAATGTAATATCCTGTCTTATTATTATACCTGTCTTTTTATATATTTATCACGGTATGCACTTTGTAATAAGCTATTGCTTAATTATTATTATTTTTTAAATTTTTGTAATGATACCCTTAGATTCCGAGTGTTTGTGCGTTTGTCTGTCGTACGTCGTCACCTCACGGTTCAGCTGAAAATCAGCGTTGGATAGGTACCTGCCGACCTATTCAGCATATGCTGAGCTGAAACCTGTTGAGTGAACACAACATAATATAGCTCTTTAGGTGGATGGGTGGGTGCGCGGGACTTTTACCTAGTAGATAGCCAATTTTTCATAAGTACTCACCTTGTACCTATACCTTGTTTGTATTTAAGTTCTAGTTTGTTCTTTGTATCTGTGTTCATTCAATAAACTTTTTTCATTTCATTTCATTTCATTTCAAAGGCAAACTACTAACCTACTTAGTAACAGGTTAAAAACTACGTAATAGTATATGTTATTCAACATACTCAGTCTGACCTTTTGCTTTAAAATATAAGTTGACTAAGCTCAGTCTGGCGTACGGAAAGGTCAAAGACTTTGTAGACGATATATTGTATGCAAAATTTTATACCTATTTTTATCATAAAAGATAACTGTGATAAAAGCTTTCTTGGTTCACTTTCAAGGTGTTAGTGACCCGTTAGTTTTGTTATAAAGGCTATAATGTTTTTGGTGAACCAGTGCTAAGTAATTTTGTAAAACAGGGGGCTAATTCTCGGGCCGATCTCGATCATTTTGCAATTTTATTTTATCGCTTCTTTTCACAACCCCGTACTTTTTCTACGTTTTCCGTATATCGTAGCTGTTGAGGCTTTTATGATGAGGTTGTTGATGAATTACTCAAGGAAATCTGGCATTCTCTCTTCGAAAAGAAGCAATAAAATAAAATTGCAAAATGATCGAGATCGGCCCGAGAATTAGCCCCCAGGTCTAATCAGAATTCTTATGTAGTTTCTTAAATATTGAAATGAAAAGAAGAATTACCTTTATAATTAGCATTCGGTTAGATAAATTATTCCATGGTTCGTTGCACTTAAGCAATCACTGTGGTTTTAAAAACAAAGTGCTGCCATCTGTTATGGAGTAGCAACCCAAAACCTTTGACTACAGAATACACAGTAGTAGTTTGATACTAGTGCGTTTATAACGCCATCTATGAGCAAGTAGAAAACAATATTTCTCGAAGTTCAGGAAGCGCTACGAAATTCGCAAATCTGCTACGAAATTGCTACGAATCGACGTAATAAGTAAAAAATATTACTTACGCTGCGTTCTGAATATTTTTAGGGTGTTGTTTATTTTGTCAACTTTGTTTATCTTTTTAGCAAAGTTTTACAGAAGCTGTGTTTGTTTACGTTTGATTGATGACTTTGTCCCACAATTTATTCTTTATATAAACAAATCCCATCCGCCAAAACCGGCGTTATTCCCTCCAATTCTTAATTATCTCAGTCCCTATGTGGGACTTGTCGGTCGCTTGTAGAATCGAGAACCGTAGCTTGCGTTCAGTCGGCAAATGCACTGCGCGGTCTGTGAACGCGTGTCGCTTTTCCGCGCCATTGTTTTGAAAAGAACGCGATCGAATTCGAAATTCAAAGTCGTAATCGAAACTTTTTACAGAAATAAATAATAAATTGACGGCTGTTTTACTTTTTTAATTTTGTGATAATAGTGATGTGCCAGTAACACTACGAAAATAATGTTTTTGGATATCGCTCGCTGAAATTGCCGGCGAGTTGATTAATATTTTGTGTGGTGAGTTTCAAGTTTCTATTGTTAATTGGCTCAAGTGTTTCATGCTTGCGCCTAATATTTTATGGCTCGTGTAATTTATGGACTATTCAAAGTTTCTTACTTCTTTGAATAAAACATCTTTTACTCACATTTTCTAGCGCAGTACCAATTCAATTAGAAATGTATCAATAATAAATATAAATACTTGATGCTCTTTTTATCTTTATAGTATAAAGGATCGTTCAATACCTACATTCATAAATCTGATTTAATCTGATTTAAAAAATATAAAAAATATTTTGAGCTCTGTTTTTTTTTCGTAAAAATGAACTATCATACATAAACATTTCCAACACTATCGATTCCGTAGTTGTGCATCCTTATCAACACGTTGCCAGGAACATAAAATATTTAAAGATGTTCTCTATCTTAGTGCCTTGACCTTTGTCTCGTGAACTCGGTCATTGATAAAATGCAGTTCCGTGGTGCGAGGCGCCGTGCAAATAGTACAATACTTGCTTACAAATAAATAGTACAATACGTACAAATAGTACAATACTTACAAAAAAATAGTACAATATTTACAAATAGTACAAAATCTACAAAGAGTACATAATTACGATTTATTTATTTTCAAAGTTTTGGGAAATCTTACAGTATCCAATAGGTAGGTTACAAAATTAAACATGTACCTACTTACCTTAAGTACACCGATGGCTAATTGAAATGTTCCACAGATAAAAAAAAACTATTTGGGTTTTAGTAGGTAAGTATAAGTACTGCTTACAATATTAAATAAGTACTTATTGAAATTACCTATATACTCGTATTTTACTTGACTCAATAATATGTAAAAGAGAGATTGAATCGTGTTTAAATAATGTCTATTAGTTTATACATAAAACTAATTATGATTGAAATAAACTTCACAAGTACAAGCTCAATAGAATAAGTTGAAATATAAAATCAAGAAAATGTTTAAAATTACTCTTTTTATTAGCTATAAGAAACTAAAATAGCAACGGTAAGTGAAAACACACATAAAGTGTGTTTCTTAGTTTGTAATCAACAATCTTAGGACAGAAAGTAATTGGTTTTCAGGTACTTCCACCACTCGTAACTCACGAGTAGGTACTTCTATTTTTACCAATAAAAAGAAAGGTACTACGGAAGTGGCCGCAATATATTGCTTTATAGCCAATAAAAGACGTAGGAGTACAAAATGTATTTCATTTTACACAAAGGTTTAGTTATGAAATTGATATTGCACGTGGGGAATGAATTAATGGTCTGAATGCGTATTAACATTGCTATTTAAAAATAAAAAGTTAACTTACCAAAATATATAGGAACCAAGACAGACTCGTAAGCTTTTTGCTTTCTTCTAAGCTTGTTTACAAACGGTGCCTTTATTCAAATTAAAAAATCCAGAAGTGCTTTTATCAAAAGTATATCTTATACCTTTAAACGAGAAAATCTTGTATATATATATATATATATATATTCAGGATCTCGGAAATGGCACCAACGATTTTCATGTAATTTAGTATACAGGGGTTTTCGGGGACGATAAATCGATCTAGCTAGAATTTATTTTCAGAAAATGACGAGAAATGGGTTTTTGCAATAATCTAACATAAACTAAATATATGACTGTTCCTGCCATCTATTGGCGATTGTGAGCAACTAACTGCAAGCTATTCGAGCAGATGGCGTTGCTAAGTAAAAATAAGCCACTAAAGATTATGACTCTTCCGGACATCTATTGGCAAATAATAATACAATTTTTTTTAATAATACGATTTACAAAAAAATAAAATCCCGAGCGTAGCTCGGTCATACCGGCTCGTTATTTTTATACAAGAGAGTGGAGATAAATCATCTCCTCACTCGTTAGACTCAGTCGGTCTTCAGTGATCGTTCAATTTTCGCTGAGAACAGTTGTGTCGCTCGCGACCGCGCGTACCAACAGTGCAAAGTGCTAACGCATCATAACATAGCCAGCCGCGGCTCGGCCTGACCTCGACGATGACCTAGTTCTTCGTTGCGTAAGGCATGCTTACGGACGGCTAAACATATTGTTAAGGCGAATTTAATACCAGCCTCAACAATGGATACTCCGACAAAAAGCAGGGTTGCTCTGCAGACAGAAACTGAGCACCTATTATATAAAACTTATGAAGAAGAACGTGCCCGCTTCAAAGAAGAAAGGCGAGAGCGTATTAAGCTCGAAAGCCTTGTCAACGACCTAAAAAATCAGATAGACATTCTCAAGCAACAGCTGCAATGTGTAATGGAGGTTGAATCTGCATCACCATCTACCTCAAACATAAAAGGTTCCTCTCAGCAAGTGGAATACAAAACTGATGAGGAAGAACTCGCTAAAGAAACAGAGTGGATTAGAACAAAAACGAGGAAAAAAAGAAAGTTGAACACCTCGCCCTCACTCTCACCACCACAAAATCCAAATGCTGCATTTGAAAAAACTAAAAAAGTCCCACAGCCACCTCCTGTTATAGTTGATGGCGTTAAAGACTACCAATCCTTCTATGACTTTTTGTCTAGAAACACGAGCGCAGACACATTCAAAATAAAAATGCTAAGCGGTGACAGTGTCAAAATAAACGCTTACAACGATGAAGCTTACAGAGCCATAACCAAGTCATTGACTGACGAACACTGTTTCTGGCATTCTTACGAGAACAAGCAAGATAGGCCGATTAGAGTGATGGTGAAAAAGCTGCCTTTTACCTGCAAGCCTGATAGAATAATTAGTGACCTTCAATCAAAAGGGTACCAGATCGAAGATGCAGTGAACAAGTTAAGCTGGAAAACAAAGGAGCCACTTAATATGTTCATGCTTACCTTCAATAACAAAGAAGAGATAAACAAAATCTACGAGATAAGGATCATACTGGGATGTACGGTTGATATACAACCGCTTAGATCTCCTAAGCTGATACCCCAGTGTAAAAGATGCCAGGTGTATGGCCACACGCATAAATACTGTGGCAAAGAACCTAGGTGTGTTAAATGCATCGGAAAACACCTGACAGTGGACTGTAAAAAGCCCACAAGTGAGAAGCCAAAGTGCGTGCATTGTGGAGGCGCACACCCAGCTAATTATCGAGGATGCATGATAGCAAAGGAAATGCAGAAAATTCGAAGCAAAAATGTTAAAAAACCTGATACGATTCGGCAAACAGCTAGTGGTAAGCAACAAACGACTACCCAACACTCAAGTGTTGCTAAACTGTCGTCAACTGCAAACAAGAGCGTTAGCTACGCGCAAGCTACTGCCAAAAATACTACGCCTGTTGTGCAAAACAAGGGGCATGACGTCACTAACAACAACAAACTAGACGAAATCCTTAAGCTGATGACATCTTTTGATGAACGCCTAAAAATAATAGAACATAGCAACAAAATAGCTATGCCTAGAACTTCAAAATGATTTGCAAACTTAAAATCATGGCTTGGAATTGTAATGGGCTACAGAAACATCAAAATGAACTGCAAGTAGTCCTAGATATAGAAAATATAGATGTGTGTCTCATATCAGAAACACACTTTACAAGGCAATCACACATCCAATTTAAAGGATATAAAATATACCATGCACTACACCCGGACAATAAAGGTAGAGGGGGCAGTGCAGTTATAGTTAAAGAAAACATTAAACATCACGAGAAAGCTAAATACGAAGAGCCTGAGATCCAATCTGTTGCTATATGCATCAGTATTGAGCAAAATAACATTACAATAGCTTCAATATACTGCCCACCACGCTATACCATAAAAAAAGAAACGTACAAAAGTCTGTTTCAACTACTTGGGAAAAGATTTATACTTGGAGGAGATTTTATGCCAAAAATAAGTACTGGGGCTCCAGACTAACAAACACAAAAGGCAAAGAGCTCCTAAGTGCAATGAAAGAGCTAAAATGTGATGCTACATCCACAAGATCACCTACTTACTGGCCAACTGATCAACAAAAAATACCTGATTTAATAGACTTTTTTATATACAAAAATATATGTCCTAACTACCTCCGGACAGAACAGAGTTATGACATGAATTCGGATCACTCTGCTATATATTTAGAAATTACTGATAGTATACTGTACAAAGAAAACACTCTGACCCTAGTAAATAAACACACAGATTGGGAGAGTTTTAAGATAGAACTAAATAACAATATAGATTTAAGAGTACCGCTTAAAAGTCCAGAGCAGCTCAACTTAGAAGTAGACAAATTTATTAAACTTATACAGAAGACTGCGTGGAAAAACACTCCAGTATGTAAAAGAAGGGCTACAAGAAATAGCTATCCAAAAGAAATCAAGGACATAATACGACAAAAAAGAAAACAGAGAAAACAATGGCATCAATCTAGGTCTCCACAAGACAAAGCAAAGCTAAATAGGCTAACCAAGAATTTGAAAAACCAAATTCAGAACCACATTGACGTCTCAACTCATACATACCTCCAAAACCTTACCAGTGACCGTAGTACAGACTACTCGCTCTGGAAAGCAACTAAAAACCTGAAACGGCCTAATACTCAGATCCCACCAATCAGTATAGGATCCGGTAAATGGGCTGTCAACAATAAACAGAAAGCCGAAAAGTTTGCGGAGCACTTAGAAAATATATTCAAACCCAACGAAGCTCAAATAATTGACGAAAGCACGATACATGAGGTATGTGATGAAAATTATGATATAAAGCTTGTCTCACCTCGAGAGGTAGCGAATGAAATAAAACAACACATCAATCCAAAAAAATCCCCGGGTTTCGATCTCATTTCAGGAGAGGTTCTCCATAATCTCCCAAAAAAAGCCCTCGTTAAATTAACAACTATTATCAATGCAGCACTAAGGCTAAGACATGTACCAGATTTATGGAAAGTGGCTGAAGTTATAATGATACCAAAGCCAGGAAAACCACCACAAGATGCATCGTCATACAGACCAATCTCTTTATTACCCATTATGTCAAAATTATTCGAGAAACTTCTCCTTAAAAGGCTGAAACCAATAATTAACAACAAGAACCTTATTCCAGAACATCAGTTTGGCTTCCGTGAGAAACACTCTACAATAGACCAAGTCCATAGAATTACAAACATAATCGAGAGAACTCTTGAAGACAAAAAAGTCTGCTCTACTGTCTTTTTGGATGTAGCTCAGGCATTTGATAAAGTCTGGCATGAAGGACTCATGTTAAAACTAAGAAAGATGTTACCGAAAGTATTGGCAGATATACTCGAGTCATACTTATCTGATAGAGTCTTTAGAATAAGACAAGATGACGAGTACTCCGAATTAAAGGAGATCAAAGCTGGGGTTCCACAGGGAAGTGTTTTAGGTCCGGTCCTGTACCTTCTATATACCTGTGATATCCCTAAGCTCAAAAACAACACTATCGCAACCTTTGCTGATGATACTGCCATAATGGCTGTGGGCACCACCCATGCAGAAGCAGCAGAAAAGGTTCAAGCAGCAGTGAATAAAATCCATGACTGGACAGTAAAATGGAGAATTAGACTAAATGAAACCAAATCGGTTCACATTAACTTCACAAACAAAAAGGAAGAATATCATCCAATATTTATTAACGACACGCTCATTCCATATGAAAATACGGCAAAATATCTGGGCATGACACTTGACGCGAAGCTTCGCTGGAAAGCTCACGTCAAGAAGAAAAAAGTTGAGTTAGAGCTAAAATACCAAAGGATGAACTGGCTACTCGGAAGAAATTCCAGTGTAACAGTACCCAACAAAATTTTATTGTATAAACAAGTCCTTATGCCAGTATGGACCTACGGTATTCAGCTTTGGGGCTGTACCAAGAAGAGCAACATCCAAATCATCCAACGATTCCAAAGTAAAGTACTCAGGGGAATAGTAAATGCACCCTGGTACATAAGAAACGACGATCTCCATCGGGACCTTAATATAGAGTTCGTCGATAAAACTATTCAAAAATACGCGGAAAGTCACGAACAAAGACTCCATCACCATGTTAACGTAGAGGCTATCCAGCTCCTCGACAATACAGACCTAGTAAGAAGACTCAAAAGGACCAAACCTTTTGAGTTAGTGTAGTGATAAACTTAATATTGTGTAGTGATAGTGCTACTTTAATGAACACATAAACAAAGTGTCACCTTAATTAGTTAGAGACAGTAAGAAAAGTGCCAATGGACACATTCTTAGTACCTAATACTTATTTTATAAAACTAAGCTAAAGCAAAATTACTCATTAGCCTACTAGGCTAGATTGTAATATTAATTAGGGTACCGCATAGATGTAGTACACTAATTTAGTAAAAAAAAAAAAAAAAAAAAAAACTCGTTAGACTACTCTGAAATGATTGTATCGTTATTGGTGAAGCTTCCATCTAAAGGCATTACAGTATCCCGTAAATAAATTCTTAAGCGAAAAGTCACCCTTGACATCTAATACTCTCAAATGAAATCGGCAAGGCCTGCCGTAGAACCTAATAAGTTTGAAAACATTATCTTGTGCGCAAAAGAAGTCTATAAGGTGCATTTTTTTATAGTTCCTACATAAATAATGACATGCTAATTTTAGTTTAGATAAGTAGTCAAAATTCTCAAAATAATACATAGTTTAGAAACCCTTATGGTACCGCCATTTCGTAATTTAATATATCCTGTCCATCCAAAGATTGTCTGAAACATATAACTTAAAGCGATAAGACTGTCCATTATACTTCACTATTGTTTTAGTATTTTCGTTAAATGTATTATGTTCTATTTTTCTGGTGTACAATAAAGTATTTTCTATCTATCATTAAAAATACTTTCACCACAGTATTTCCAAAGTATTAGTGTCACCACAAGAAGAAGAATAGCAATAACCTGTTCATTAGGGTTCCGTAGCCAAATGGCAAAAACGGAACCCTTATAGATTCGTCATGTCTGTCTGTCTGTCTGTCCGAGTATGTCACAGCCATTTTTCTCCGAAACTATAAAAGCTAGACTAATGAAACTTGGCGAGTAGATGTATTATGTGAACCGCATCAATGTTTTTACATAAAACTAGAAAAAAATCAAAAAATTTGGGGGTCCCCATACTTGAAACTGAAACTCAAAAATTTTTTTTTCATCAAATCCGTACGTGTGGGGTATCTATGAATAGGTCTTTAAAAATGATATTGAGGTTTCTGATACCGTTTTTTTTTAAACTGAATAGTTTGCGCGAGAGACACTTCCAAAGTGGTAAAAAGTTGGTCCCCCCCCCTCTAACTTCTAAAATAAGAGAATGATAAATCTAAAAAAAATATATGATGTACATTACTATGCAAACTTTCAACGATATTTGGTTTGAACGAGATCTAAACAGTAGTTTTTTTTTATACGTCATAAATCGCAAACCGCAATTTACCTTTCGACAAACTACAAGAACTTTTATATTATGTTACTTGTTGCTACGGAACCCTTCATGGGCGAGTCCGACTCGCACTTGGCCGCTTTTTTTTATATAATAAAGTCGTAGAAATCTGCTGACACTCTCTCAACACAATGTTAATGAAGTTTTAAAATGCACGCACGTAGGGCCTGCGCACGTCTAGGCGATGGCAATGGCAATCAGTGAAATGCTCTCAAATATAGCTGTCATATTTGACAACGTTTCACTGATCGCCATCGCAGAACGCTTAGATGTGCGCAAGGCTTAAGATAACCGTGAAATGACCTAATAAGGTTTAATTAACGCTAATGATAAAATTGTCAAGTAACAGCTATGCTGGCCTATGCTTGTTAAGTCCAGTCATAATAGTAGAGCTCTTTGTATGTGGCTCGTCCGGGGAAGTACTATCACCATGCCTATTTCTGCCGTGAAGCAGCATTGCTGTGTTTCGGTTTGAAGGGTGTGGGTGCCGGTGAAATTACTGGCACGTGAGGCTGAACATCTGGGTGCCTCAAGTTGTTGGACGCAGGACAGTGCATTGTAGGGCACGTTCTTAAAGTGAGATACCTGTAAGGTAGTGCTTTGTTAGGTGATGGTTACCACTTAACACCAGTAGGCCTACCATGAGCTCTGTCTGGCTCTGTCTCTGGCTATGGTTTTGAGTCTGAATGAGTGCTCACCAGTGCATTATAGTGTATGTGTGACGTTTTGACATAGGATTTATTTAGTCAACACTCACACAGACTCAAAACCAGAACCAGAGACAGGAGCTCATGGTGGGCCTACAGCTAGGCCTTATACTTGTTCCATTAGCTAGTAGAATAATAAAAAAGTTTGGAAAAATTTAATATTCTAAATTAAAAATCATGCTTAATCAGCATAAAAGTAGACGTAAAACCACCGATTTAAGCTTGCTTGGATCCTCACCATTGTTAAATTATTGTTGACCTTGTAATAATTATAAGTAACTTAAATTTCACAAAAAAATCGACGTAGCCGTAGAACAGAGTTCGATGTGCTCATAGAGCAAAAATGAGTTAAATAGCTAGACGAGATAAGGAATACAAACTCTACAGATCTGCGTTTTTAGAATTTTTGTATCTTATTTAGTTTCGGAAATATAGAATCGAATAACGTTCTATCTGACATTAGCTCCGCATAAAATCGCACCGAGTGATCAAGCGACGGACCGCGGGGAGCGGGCGGCCCGTCCGTTCGTCAGACCGGTCGTTGTTTGTTGGAAAGAGGTTGTTTTTATGTCGTGCGCTTGGTTTTTTATCAGTGTGATGAAAAAATAATTTATCAATTGTTTTGTATGAAAAAATATATTTTTAGACATTTTGCGATCGATTTTTATAAAGGACGTTTTTTAATGGAGAGGTCTATTAACACATTATTAGTGCGAAAATACGATTGGCATAATGCATATCCACATAGTAATATTTTTTTCTGAAATAATAAACAGTAAAAAGTAGAGGTCTTATGAAGTATTAGGACAATTTTATGCGAACATTATTGAACTTTTAAGCGTTTCATGTGAATATAGGCCGTTTTTCTACGGAATCTATCATGCGATTTGTTGTTTCGATATTAAGATGGGACGTTATTACTGGGATAATGCAATCAGTTAGGACGTTGTTCACGTAAAAATATCGTCAAATATGAAGATTTTTATAAAAAAAATTGTAAAATTAGTTGCTAGGTACATCTGTCTTACAATTACATTAATAATTATATAGCTTTTTTGATTTCGGTTGTGAATATTGATGACAACGGAATGATACAGCAAACGTTACCTTTGCCTCCTGGTGCTTAAGAAATCAGTTAAGAACTAGCTGATTTATGGGAAGAAGTTTTGTATGAAGATGGTGGGACCAAAAAATTAACCTGCGACAGGTTAATACGGAATGTCACGTCTGATCCGTCTGCCAAGGAGGCTTTCAGCAATCCACCAAGTACCTACATTTTCCTAAGAAGTGCCTTGTCGTTTCGAAAACTCAAGCAGTTAGAAGTTTTTTTTTTTATGTAACTAGCTGATGGAACAAGCTTATGGCCCACCTGATGTTAAGTGGTAACCATCGCCTATAACAAAGCAATGCCTCGTAGGCACCACTGATCTACGCTGGTTAACTGTCAGTGCCAACTCCTATGCCATCTCCTAATATTTATTATTCTGCCCTTATCATTTGGACAGTCTTTCTATGATTTTTTTATCGTCATTTAGCACTATGAATTCGCCTGCAACTTTCCACTATAGAGGTATCTTCTAATTCTACTAGAATACGACAGAGGTGCCTAAAAGAATGGACAGACCTTAAACGTAAATGCTTTTTAGAACTTAGGTATGAAATATATAACGAAAAAAGGGAAAAGCAGTATACAAAAACAATGGGGCCATCATGCAAACGCCGTTACAAATGCCTTGATATAATATCTCTCCCACAGCAGCTTGACTGCTTCACAAAATTATAGTAACTGCGAGATCGAGCTATGTATGCAGTGAAATTCATCAAATATTCCGATAAAACTATACACCTTATAATAGGATACATAATTTTAAGTATTATCTTCCGCTGATTGAAGTAAGTATGCCAAACTATGGTATTTAATATTTTCGCCGTTTCAACTCGTATCCTAAAGACTGTGTGGCATAAGTACGATGGAAGTGCTATATTGTGCTAGGAAATGTACATTTAGGCGATGGCGATGGTTATCAGCTGAAACCCTGTCACATATGGCTGTCATATTTGACTGCGTTTCAGCTGATCGCTATCGCTATCGCCTAGATTCGCCTACATTCAAAAAGTTCATGCAAACGGTAGTGATCCCAACTAATTGTTTTTTAAATATGACTTGACTAAACCTGAATACAATATTTTAGTGATTCGGTACAAACTGAACTAAAACCTGCATATTTTATACCTATTATGGTTCCTGCTGATAAATATAAAGATTGAATGGCCACCCAGAAGTAATTCCTTTAGAGGATCATCCATATTTTAATTCTTTGCCAAACTACACCACTGTTGATGTTTCTGAGGAATCGGTCGATTACCTATTGGGATAAGTAAGTAATATTTGTATTTCAATTTTTTACTCCTTTTGATAGAGCTGAATATATTTTTTTCAAGACTGTTTATTTATGTCCGTGTAGTAGTCATAGTACTTAGTTAACAGCATGCTGTGATACGATATGCCATTTAATTACTATTTTAAGTTTTAACTATTACGCCCCCAAGGCAGTTTTAGTACAATTTAATTATTGCTAAGAATAGAGCTTCGTCTTGGTAGATGTTTAATGTTATCTATTTTGAGATTATTCATTAATGAACCATATAAAAAAATAACTTCCTATTTTTAATTAGCTATATGGAGGTGCAGTCATAATAATAGCTATTATATTATGTTTAAAAATAAAGTATATACATTTATTTACTCGTATAAACTTACAATTAAACAAATATTAACAAAATTTACAAAATACACACGAAACAGTTAAAATATTTAAAGATGGATAATCACAAAGGACTCTTACGGGATGGATAATTCCAACAAAAAATGACCCATATTAATATGGAACGCCAATTAATTCAGACGTCTCCGTAAAACAACGTATAATGTTCACTACGGACCCTCGTTATTCCGCCATAAAACGTCTTATGTTGATATGGAATCCACTATCTCGTGATATAAAAAGATAAGAAATATACCTTACATACCATTTAACAAGGTAGGCGCATTGTTACAACATACCAAAAAATCAAAATGCCAAGTCTTACCGTTTAAGAGTTACAAACAAGTTTAAGAGTAAACAACTTCTCTAACCTCTACTGAAAACTACCAACTTTGCAGATCGGACTTTGTTCTACGGATGAGTCGAAATATATATTTTGGTGCGCATTTCTCACACAAACATTCACAGGCTGCAAAGCTTGTAATAAGGAAATCAGTTGACTTTACAGACAGAGGTAACTTTTTACTATTACGCAATCAGATTTTCACAAAAAAATTCTTTCAAGTATTTTTACCTTATTTTTTTACATCTCCAATGAAACGAGCACGTCAGTGATTGATGATTTAAGCTCTTATTGAAATTCAAAACCAGTTTTTTTTTAATTTATATTGGTAGGTATTCAATTTAGTAGAACACCGATTCGATTATGTAAATCGATTTTTAATTGCTGGAACTAAACTACTGAATGTTTTTATCTTAGAAAATCATGATAAAATGCTTATTTTTCAATTTAATATTTATGCATAATAACATATTCATATTAAATCATTTTGCTTAGTTCATGTCCGCGGCTTAGCTTGCCTGGAGACGGGATAGTAAAAGTAAGGGTGGTGTAATAAAAAATATAAGTATGTATATTTTGATTTTAATTGTTAATAAAAAAGAAGTTAACAATTATCATCGCATGAATAAATAAGTTATTACCATTGTATGTAAAACACGTACTGTCAGCGACAGAAGTGACGATTAAAAGTTTTGTTTGTTACGTGACTTCTCTATTTTAAACTGTTTGCTTTTGTAAAGATCTTTTCCTACGATCTTTTTCTAACTAGTAAACTGATTTAGATGAATTTCTGTGAGACTTATTTCAAAGTATGTTTAACCTTTCAAATAAAAAATATATTTTCAAATCGGCTTATAAATAATGCAGTTGTGCGATAAACATTAACCTTCTTTTTTGGAGTCAGTTAAATAATACATTATGCTAATCAGGTTTTTTGTCATTGTTTGCTTCTTCTTCTTCTTCCTGCCCTTATCACACTTTATTTGGGGTACCTGTTTTCCTCCTCAATTCTCCTCTGTCAGCCGTCATCTCTGCATTCACTCCTTTCTTATCCCATGTCATCTTAAACATGCTTTTTAACTTTTAATAACAAACTCCGTACAAGGCTAGACAGCGCTTAATATCTCCACATTCTCTAATGACAGATAGAAAGGAAGATAAACCTTTTTTTGCAACGCCTTCAATTCTCTAACACACCGCAAAAAGTATCACTCAAGTTAATGATGATTTGTGACTGGATCATAGAATAATAATAATACGCATAGAATTGACGCTGTGGTCCCCCCCCTCCCCCCCAATCGGGTCTCCGCACCTCACTGCCGTTTCAATCACGATAATCTGATTTTAGTAAGAAACAAGTGTGTGTGCGAAACGTCATTAGTTATGTCTGTAAAGCGGTTCGTAGACGGGTCATATTTTCACTGCAATATGTGGCATCTTTTGGTGTCCCTGTCTAACATATGATTAAGAGAGGGACACCAATAGTTGCCGGCAACAATTTGCAGTAATTGCCCGTTTAGAAGCCCCATAAGAACCGCACACACGCGCTTGTCATAGGTGTTTAGAACACGTCTTTTATTTGCGGTCACTGGAATTTGGTCAAGAGTCCGGATGTAAAAACAAGTAATAAACACATTAGTACAGTATTAATAAACATATAGTATTCTCATAACTATCGTAATAAAATTCACATAAATAAATCTGCATATTTGCTATCACTAATTAAGGCGTTAAACAGCATTGCTGTGTTTCGGTTTGAAGAGCGCTGATACCACGAAATGGTGCTCTGTGGCTGATACCGTAAAAAATATAGAAACATTATTATAAGTTTAAAAAACTTGAGAAACCGACTTCATTGTCAAACGGCTAAACCGATTTTAATCAATTTGTTTGGGACAATCTGGACGTAAGAATAACCAAATAAAAAAAATAATTTTCTAAATCGGTTCATAAATGACGGAGGCATGCAGTTACAAACAAAAATTATTTAAAAAAAATGGCAACACCGATTTTAATAAAATTGAAATGGGACCAATCTGGAAGCAGTACCTTTCAGATAAAAAAATATTTTTTCAAATCGGCTCACAAATGACGAAGTTATGCGGTAACAAACATTAAAAAAAAAATAAAAAAAAAAAAATAAAAAAAAAAACATACAACCGAATTGAGAACCTCCTCCTTTTTGATTGGAAGTCGGTTAAAAATTTAAAACCTATATCCCTCAATTTGATGGACGCAGTGCATTGTATAGCACGTTTTTATATTTCCGTGACCTTCGAAGCAATACAGAATTGCCTCAATGCTGCGCAAAAGTGTTACAATTTAGACCTGTATAGTAAAAAAAAAACAGACATAACGTAAAGTGTAGGTACGTTATAAAAATGAGTTATTGTGGTATGTATTATAGCTAAATAACATTATTATCAATACATTTATTTACCTAAAAAGCTAATAAAACAAGGAAATACGTGCAAAATACCTAAGTGCTATGTGCTACATATCACATATCACTTTTGCTGCTTAAAAAAAGTAAGTATCATAATATGAGCCTCTATCATCATCATCATCAGCCTGAGGAAGCCCACTGCTGGACTTCCCCTATACATTTCCAGGAAGAACGGTCTGAGCCCTCCTCATCCAGTGACATCCTGCGATCGGTCTGATCGTCCAAATCGGTGGGCATCCTATATCTTGTCTTCCAGTTCGTGGTCACGACACTGGAACTTCAATGCTATTCGTTTTGTTTTGTAAAAGTAACGAACAAAAACACGGTAGGAACCGAGCCGTAGCTTGTTGCCTGTTCTTCTAGGCTTGGTCGCGTGGAACTGGCATCTAGACTCACCTAGCTTTAAGACATTTCAAAGTGATCCTCGTGTTAAAAACATAATTTGACTTTATTTGAGAATCTTTATTCCCCAACGGGTAAAAGTGGCAATACCGCGGTTTATTTTTTGTTTTATATTTTAGACAATTCACACAGCGCTATCTTGCTCCAAATTAAGCAGAGCTTGTGTTATGGGAACCAGATAGCTGATATAATACTTACATACATTTTTATTTTTTTTGTAAATACATACATAGAATACAATATAACACCCAGACCGAGAACAAACATCTGTGTTCACCACACAAATATTTGTTCTCGGTGGGGATCGAACCCACGACCTACGGCGCAGAAGACAGAGCTGCTAACAACTGAGCTGAGAGGCCAGCCCAATAGGTGCTTCATTGGCGGTTCATACCTTCGCAGGCTTGTCGGCTATAGCTCGCCAATGGATCACCCACTTACGGCTCTTTTAGGCTCATAAGCGCTTAACTAGACAAAGTCAAAGTAAAAAAAAAAGTTCAAAGTCTAGATTCCATCACAATAGATTTTTCATTGTTTCTGGATGATGATGGAGGTTTTATGATAGCAATAAGCGTAAGATGAAACCGACAAAACATCGGACGCAGGTGTTTATAGCATCGAAAATTCGAGAACATTCGAAAACTCATTTACACACAGAAGAACACTTCCCGTCTATTCTTCATTGGATGTGTTAACTTGCTTAGCCGACTTCCGGTCTTTGAAGCCTTTGTGGTTTGAAGCTTTCTTATCAAGTTTTTATTCTGTAAGTACAAAGAATAGCTATAATTTTGTTTTTTTCAAGAGTTCAGAGAGTACGTTAACCATGCCGGGAAATTATCGTTACAGCCTATTTTTCTCTTTCTTATTAAAAAAGCTTCTAGAATTGTGTCGTTTGGAAAACATCCAAGCAGGTAAGTACGTATATACCTAATAGTATACTACCATGTTCATATTATGTTATTTATTAGTCTTTCGTGAGTTGGTGCCTAACTGCCTACAACTAATGTATAACCGGTTTATGTTCGTTTGTGTTGCGAGTGAAGATCAGCTGGTGAATAAGTGAGCTGATTAGGCGTAGACCGTACCTTGTGAAACTTTTGCTAAAGTCAGGTAGGTATAAGTAGGTATGTACTATGTATTTTGATAATGACGTGCTCGAAAAATATTGTGTATACCCGTCGAGTGTGAGTACCCACACAAACCATACGTTGGTTTATAGGGTACAATATGTAAATGAAATCTGTACTATTTTGTAAGGCTATAAATAAAAAAAAAAAAAAAAAAAAAGAATAAAAAAAAATATTGTGGACAATTCACACAACACTACCCAGCCCCAAACTAAGCAGAGCTTGTAATATGGGAACCGGATAGCTGATATAATACTTGAATACATTTTTTATTTTTTTTGTAAATACATACTTAGAATACAATAGGTATAACACCCAGACAGAGAAAAACATTTATTTTAACCAAACAAACATTTGTTCTCGGTGGGGATCGAACCCACGACCTACGGCGCAGAAGGCAGAGCTACTACCAACTGAGCTAGAGGCCAGTCAAAAATAAATATTAGCATTTGTTTGAGTAAGTGTAGAATTAAAAAAAAATTATGAATAATTTGTCAATTAAAAAGGTATGTATCGTGTACGAACCTCCGAAAAAAAATAACTACTCTACAGTTTTTCAAAAAGTTTGAACTTATAGGACAACCTCATTTTTCAACTACCAAAACAAAACAAAATAAGAACGCCGCATATTTAACCTCCATTATTCAAACTAAACTGGCTGGTTCGAGAAATTAATAGCGCCACACGACTTCCAATTTCAAAAAATAAACCAATCAGAAAAGAACTTCCAATTTCAAAAACAATCAATAAACTTCAAACGCAATGTCAATGACCTACTTGCACCAACCGTTTATCCAATATTTCATAACCGATGTCGGGGTTCTAAATCGATAGATCATCTCTAGAGATGGTTTACGTCCGTCATCTTGGATTTGGCTCCCCTTGGAATAGTGCACTTGGTCACAGGGAGGGACTAAGGCTCGTACTTATTACAAACTCGAAATGAAATGCGACTCGTTTTTTTTATCCTTCTCAAAGCTTGAGTAATAGAATAGTTGTGTTTGTGTACTTATTATTTTCACTACTAGTTTTAAACTAAGATGATTAGGATGATATCGATTATAATTGTGCGTGACCTACGAGGCGATACTTTGTTATAGGCGATGGTTAACCACTTCACATCAAGTGGTTTTAAGAAATAAAATTAAAATGTCAGAAATTAATATAAGTTTCTTATTGATTCTGGAGGTTTGCTGTAAAAAAACTCTGCTCAGGGTTAAAGTCGCTTTTGTACATGTCCTCTATTTCTGTCTTTTTCCTATGATTTGTATTTTGTGCAATAAATAATTAAGAATAATATGATACATCTATTTATTTATTCTAGTTACAATATCAGTGACTTCGTATTTCCTTATTGTTTTCTAGAATAAGCTATTTATTTAGATAATTATGTATTGTTTACTCTAGCATACTTCATCAAAAATATACTTTGTATTAATGCAATAAATTAATTAATTCTCTTACAATGCAAAAACTAGTCAATTTATTTGTTAAACAGATTTATTTATGAGTTTCCTATTTTGACAAGTTTGATCGCCAATATCATACAAAAATACGGTGAGAACCAAGCCGTAGTTTGCTGCTTGTTCTTCTAGGCTTGGTGGCGTGGAACTGGCACCTAGACTCACCTAGTTTTAAAACGTTTCAAAGTGATCCTTGTGGTACCTACAAGTAATAAATAAGTTTTGAATTTCGATTTCAATTTTGTCCAATAGTAATAATTCATCAGTAGTAATATTGTTTGAACAATAACTAAGTTACTGTCACTTGCTTATTGGAATCTGATACCCTGAATTGTAAGTACCAGCAATGGCATTTAAAGTGCCAGTAAACCAAAGAATTAGGCAATTCGTTATCAACCCATTTAAATGCAATAAGTTCTCGCGACTAGTGCGGTTGATAATCCGTCCTTATCTGTCAGCACAGTTTTGGCCGGACGTCCTGTAACAGATATCTATATATAAAATGTGACCTTGGTATTGGACGGCTTTCCCATAAGGTACCTCTACCTACATTAAACGGTTAGTGTATGTCTTTGTACTCAGTTTTTGATAGACAAATCTTAATACTTTACTTTTTAAGTATTATATTTTCAGTTTTATATAAAAACTTTTTTTTTAACATTAAATAGACCATCCTATTGCTACAATCTCACCTGATGGTAAGCGAGGATGTAGCTGACGATGAAGCAGGATGGTCTAAAAGACACCTACCTATTCTCTTGAACACTACCTTGAAGAGGCCCAGATTTAGACTATATCTTCCTTCTGGGTAAGTGGTATACGCCATCGAGACTTTAACAGCTGAACCAA
This sequence comes from Thera obeliscata, assembly GCA_947578465.1. Taxonomy (NCBI): domain Eukaryota; kingdom Metazoa; phylum Arthropoda; class Insecta; order Lepidoptera; family Geometridae; genus Thera; species Thera obeliscata. Next base: position 1,984,874 of record OX387913.1, read on the forward strand.
TTCTCCCAATACATTATTACCATCTGCTGCTTACCACCTCCAATACACGTGTGTAACACCAGTACCCCTACCGAGAACCAATCGTATGAAATCGGTGTGCGTTGCCTGACGCCTATCGCCAATCGTATCGCCCCCACCTCTGCCACTATTTTGTATGGAGAAAGCAAAAGCGCCCCTAGCGGATTCTTCAAGAAGCATGAATAGAGATTGCGAGACGGTTACGTGTCCACGTCAGCTGGTGTACGATTGGTTCCTGGTAGGGGGTACAGTGCACGTGCTATAAAAAAAAACAATAGTGCGGGACCTTTGATTGAGCGCCCTAAAAGAGTTTTCAAAGTTCCGTCTTTTTTTATTTAATCTCCACTCTAGCACTGGCAATGTTTACACACAAGTGTTGGTAAATGGATGTTTTATCTTTCGTCATTCTACATTTAATTTTGTTGTTTAAAAGAAAATGTATTGCCAAACAAAGCAATCGACATCTTTTCGTTTTTGACTGTGTACTACACACATTTAACAGGGTATCAAATAATTACCAGAAACGGCTGTGGATAATCTATGAAATAAAACTTATAAGGCAAACTCGTAGTAAAAAAATCTTGAGCCAGAATAATTTTAACCATATTTTTTTTATTATTCATTGTTTTGTATACCAATATCAGAATCTGAGCATTATGATTCGTAGCAATGCAAAAAACACAAAATATTATTATTGAAAATAAAATGTAAATGTTATTGTTTTTAATGTATATTGAATATAAAATGTTCAGTTAGCTTATGCCACCTATCCTCCTTTCGAATATGTATTAAATTAGTTACAAATTTCACCCAAATCAGTCCCTTAGTTGATTGAGGCACATCGAAACCTCGTAATATTATTAGGAAGTAGGATATTATTAGGAAGTAGGATGGGATCATAGTTTGAAAACATTTCCGTCTACAATCTCTACAACAACAAAGACGGAAATATTATTATTATGACGAATACGAATTCTTTAATAACAGGTCTTATAGGAACAAATTGAACTTAAATCATGACTCTTTGAGAAGGCATTTTTTTTATTTATTCGAGTAAACAAACACTAGCTCATTAAGAAACAAGTTATGATAATGTATATAACTTTATTTACAATTTTTGGATATAATTGTTTTATAAATTGATTATTTTGTGTTCGACACCTACTTATGAATCCTATTTATTTTTTATACTTGACTTATAATTTGTTATAACTTTTAATAAATTGATCATGTGATTGATCTTATTATATTTTATTTTTTATATTTGCGCTCCTGACTACGCCCCTGACTTTTCTAACATCTTTATAATACAGAGTTTGTTCAGCTGTCTGTTTGTCTGTCAATCGTAAGTGCCATAACGTGACTGTATTATAATAGACCCTCGGTTATTGATTTACGAAGCTATGGCCCTTATGCTCTTGTAAGTCGAGGGTTTGAAGTATGACAGTAATGGTGGTCTTTTGGTACCGACTCTGCCTCCCGATCCAAAGGCTGTGGGTTCAAACCAGTGATGCACTTACGAGTTTTCTGTCGTTAAATTTGTGTGCACTATGTCAGTGCTCTCAAACGGTGAATGAAAACATCGCGAGGAATTTGGCATGTCATCTAAGTTTGAAAACTCTATCAAGTGCACAAAAAGAGCATCTTAGAGGTGTTCTCACACTCATTGGGTTTGAAAATCAAATCAAATAAAATATTCTTTATTCAATGTCATTTCAATGTATCACAAGAATCACTTTGAAACGTCGAGTGTAGGTGCCAGTTACGTCTTAAAGCTAGGTGAGTGTAGGTGCCACTTCCACGCGGCCAAGCTTACAAGCACAGCAGGACCACCACAATCTCTCTGTCTCTGGCTCTGATTTGGAGTCTGTGTGAGTGTTGACTTAATAAATCCTACGTTAAAATGTCACACACCCAGCGTAATACACTAATAAGCAAAGCACTCATACAGACTCAAAACCAGAGCCAGAGACAGAGCTTGTGACAGGCAACAAACTACAGCTTGGCGCCTCTCGTTTTTTTGTGTGATCCTGTAGAAAAACAAAAAATAATGATAAAAAACTAGTAACATGTCAAAAAAAAGAAGTGTTGGTGCCAAAAATAGAGCAAGTTTCTTATCGATTTCATTATCCAAGACTATTTAGCTTACACGTGTCCTGCAAAATTTGCTATATCTTATAGAATATGAAGCCTTATTTTTAGCACTTACGTCCTCAGCTTAAATGTTGATGATATCACAACTCAGTATAATTCTAGGTTCATTTTGATTAAAACGTCTCTGGTTTATTAGATTACTAAACTGCCCAGTCTAGCCGCTAAGAGCATAAATAGTGCAGTATTTAATCGATGTTTATCGAAACACGTTTCTCTAAATTGGAATCAGTTCCAATTAAAGCATACCTAGGTACAAAACTTGAAAACACGGTAGTACGATTGACTATTAGAACTTCCGAGTTAGACCTGTTTTTGCTTCGTTCAAGGTGTAGTTTTGATCACATCTTCTTACATTTTCCCACATTTTTGTTGATGGAACAAGCATATGGCTCACCTGATGTTAAGTGGTAACCATCGCCTATAACAAAGCATCGCCTCGTAGTTCATGCACATCAGGAACGTGCTCTACGATGCATTGCCCTGCGTCCATCAACTTGAGGCATACAGATGTTCAGCCTCACGTGCCAGTAATTTCACCGGCACCCACATCCGTCAAACAGAAACACATAAATGTACTACTTCTAAATGTTTTGTTTAAGTAAGCGTTCTGTAGTGGCGATCAATGAAACATCCTCAAAGTTAAAGAAAAAAATAGTGCCTGTAAAAAAATGTGCTTGTAAAATAAATGATCAGTGTTCTACTGAGTGTTTCTTGGTAAATTTAAAATAAAACCAAATTTCTTTTTAAATGGGCTTTTTTCAAGTATACGACAAGACAAGCCAGAGAGCTTATATGCGTGTGAACTTAGCAGATCATTGTCCAGCAGATCAAAAAAAAAAGTGAGTTCTATTCGCATGCAGCATAGTTCTACAGTTCCTGATACTTTTCAGGAATAGTTCTGGCCTGAAAACCTGAAAAAAAAACAATTGAAAATATGCTCTGCCAACTTCCCGTAGCAGATCATTTTTCACCAATAAAATAAAAAAAAATATTTTCATGTGCCTAAAGCTCTGCTCTACAGTTCCTGATACTTTTCAGAAATAGTTCTGGCCTGAAAACCTGAAAAAAGTGATTTGAACAAAAAATATTAATATTTTTTTTATGGTTTTAAACAGTTTGCAAGAGCTAGAACTCTTTCGTCTCTCATAGATCCATACTAGAGCTACTACCTAGAACTTGAATGAAGTCTGGAACTCACGCAAAAAAACCAGCAGAGCAGGGTTGAAAGTTTAAAATATTTTTTTTATAGTGTTAAGGGGTTCGTAAAAACTAGCACTCTCGCGTTTATCATAGGTCCTTATAAGACCTATTACCTACAAATTGAATTACGTCTGGAACTCACGCAAAAAAACCAGCAGAGCAGGGTTGAAAGTTTAAAATATTTTTTTTATAGTGTTAAGGGGTTCGTAGAAACTAGCACTCTCGCGTTTATCATAGGTCCTTATAAGCCCTATAACCTACAAATTGAATCACGTCTGGAACTCACGCAAAACGTTCAGCAGAGCAGGGTTGAAAGTTTAAAATATTTTTTTTATAGTGTTAAGGGGTTCGTAGAAACTAGCACTCTCAAGTTTATCATAGGTCCTTATAAGCCCTATACCCTACAAATTGAATTAAGTCTGGAACTCACGCAAAAAAACCAGCAGAGCAGGGTTGAAAGTTTAAATTATTTTTTTTATAGTGTTAAGGGGTTCGTAGAAACCAGCACTCTCGCGTTTATCATAGGTCCTTAAAAGACCTATTACCTACAAATTGAATCAAGTCTGGAACTCACGCAAAAAAACCAGCAGAGCAGGGTTGAAAGTTTAAAATATTTTTTTTATAGTGTTAAGGGCTTCGCAGAAAATAGCACTCTCGCGTTTATCATAGGTCCTTATAAGCCCTATAACCTACAAATTGAATCAAGTCTGGAACTCACGCAAAACGTTCAGCAGAGCAGGGTTGAAAGTTTAAAATATTTTTTTTATAGTGTTAAAGGGTTCGTAAAAACTAGCACTCTCGCGTTTATAATAGGTCCTTAAAAGCCCTATAACCTACAAATTGAATCAAATCTGGAACTCACGCAAAACAACCAGCAGAGCAGGGTTGAAAGTTTAAAATATTTTTTTTATAGTGTTAAGGGGTTCGTAGAAACTAGCACTCTCGCGTTTATCATAGGTCCTTATAAGCCCTATAACCTACAAATTGAATCACGTCTGGAACTCACGCAAAACGTTCAGCAGAGCAGGGTTGAAAGTTTAAAATATTTTTTTTATAATGTTAAGGGGTTCGTAGAAACTAGCACTCTCGCGTTTATCATAGGTCCTTATAAGCCCTATAACCTACAAATTGAATCACGTCTGGAACTCACGCAAAACGTTCAGCAGAGCAGGGTTGAAAGTTTAAAATATTTTTTTTATATTGTTAAGGGGTTCGTAGAAACTAGCACTCTCAAGTTTATCATAAGTCCTTATAAGCCCTATAACCTACAAATTGAATCACGTCTGGAACTCACGCAAAACGTTCAGCAGAGCAGGGTTGAAAGTTTAAAATATTTTTTTTATATTGTTAAGGGGTTCGTAGAAACTAGCACTCTCAAGTTTATCATAGGTCCTTATAAGCCCTATAACCTACAAATTGAATTAAGTCTGGAACTCACGCAAAAAAACCAGCAGAGCAGGGTTGAAAGTTTAAATTATTTTTTTTATAGTGTTAAGGGGTTCGTAGAAACTAGCACTCTCGCGTTTATCATAGGTCCTTATAAGCCCTATAACCTAAAAATTGAATCAAGTCTGGAACTCACGCAAACCGTTCAGCAGAGCAGGGTTGAAAGTTTAAATTATTTTTTTTATAGTGTTAAGGGGTTCGTAGAAACCAGCACTCTCGCGTTTATCATAGGTCCTTATAAGCCCTATAACCTACAAATTGAATTAAGTCTGGAACTCACGCAAAAAAACCAGCAGAGCAGGGTTGAAAGTTTAAAATATTTTTTTTATAGTGTTAAGGGGTTCGTAGAAACTAGCACTCTCGCGTTTATCATAGGTCCTTATAAGCCCTATAACCTACAAATTGAATCACGTCTGGAACTCACGCAAAACGTTCAGCAGAGCAGGGTTGAAAGTTTAAAATAATTTTTTTATATTGTTAAGGGGTTCGTAGAAACTAGCACTCTCAAGTTTATCATAAGTCCTTATAAGCCCTATAACCTACAAATTGAATTACGTCTGGAACTCACGCAAAACGTTCAGCAGAGCAGGGTTGAAAGTTTAAAATATTTTTTTTATAGTGTTTAGGGGTTCGTAAAAACTAGCACTCTCGCGTTTATCATAGGTCCTTATAAGCCCTATAACCTACAAATTGAATTAAGTCTGGAACTCACGCAAAAAAAACCAGCAGAGCAGGGTTGAAAGTTTAAAATATTTTTTTTATAGTGTTAAGGGGTTCGTAGAAACTAGCACTCTCGCGTTTATCATAGTTCCTTATAAGCCCTATAACCTACAAATTGAATCAAGTCTGGAACTCACGCAAAACGTTCAGCAGAGCAGGGTTGAAAGTTTAAAATATTTTTTTTATAGTGTTAAGGGGTTCGTAAAAACTAGCACTCTCGCGTTTATAATAGGTCCTTAAAAGCCCTATAACCTACAAATTGAATTAAATCTGAAACTCACGCAAAACGACCAGCAGAGCAGGGTTGAAAGTTAAAAATATTTTTTTTATAGTGTTAAGGGGTTCGTAGAAACTAGCACTCTCGCGTTTATCATAGGTCCTTATAAGCCCTATAACCTACAAATTGAATCAAGTCTGGAACTCACGCAAACCGTTCAGCAGAGCAGGGTTGAAAGTTTAAAATATGTTTTTTATAGTGTTAAGGGGTTCGTAAAAACTAGCACTCTCGCGTTTATCATAGGTCCTTATAAGCCCTATAACCTACAAATTGAATTAAGTCTGGAACTCAAGCAAAAAAACCAGCAGAGCAGGGTTGAAAGTTTAAAATATTTTTTTTATAATGTTAAGGGGTTCGTAGAAACTAGCACTCTCGCGTTTATCATAGGTCCTTATAAGCCCTATAACCTACAAATTGAATCACGTCTGGAACTCACGCAAAACGTTCAGCAGAGCAGGGTTGAAAGTTTAAAATATTTTTTTTATATTGTTAAGGGGTTCGTAGAAACTAGCACTCTCAAGTTTATCATAGGTCCTTATAAGCCCTATAACTTACAAATTGAATTACGTCTGGAACTCACGCAAACCGTTCAGCAAAGCAGGGTTGAAAGTTTAAAATATTTTTTTTATAGTGTTAAGGGGTTCGTAGAAACTAGCACTCTCGCGTTTATCATAGGTCCTTATAAGCCCTATAACCTACAAATTGAATCACGTCTGGAACTCACGCAAAACGTTCAGCAGAGCAGGGTTGAAAGTTTAAAATATTTTTTTTATATTGTTAAGGGGTTCGTAGAAACTAGCACTCTCAAGTTTATCATAGGTCCTTATAAGCCCTATAACCTACAAATTGAATTAAGTCTGGAACTCACGCAAAAAAACCAGCAGAGCAGGGTTGAAAGTTTAAATTATTTTTTTTATAGTGTTAAGGGGTTCGTAGAAACTAGCACTCTCGCGTTTATCATAGGTCCTTATAAGCCCTATAACCTACAAATTGAATCAAGTCTGGAACTCACGCAAACCGTTCAGCAGAGCAGGGTTGAAAGTTTAAAATATTTTTTTTATAGTGTTAAGGGGTTTGTAAAAACTAGCACTCTCGCGTTTATCATAGGTCCTTATAAGCCCTATAACCTACAAATTGAATTAAGTCTGGAACTCACGCAAAGAAACCAGCAGAGCAGGGTTGAAAGTTTAAAATATTTTTTTTATAGTGTTAAGGGGTTCGTAGAAACTAGCACTCTCGCGTTTATCATAGGTCCTTATAAGCCCTATAACCTACAAATTGAATCAAGTCTGGAACTCACGCAAAACGTTCAGCAGAGCAGGGTTGAAAGTTTAAAATATTTTTTTTATAGTGTTAAGGGGTTCGTAAAAACTAGCACTCTCGCGTTTATCATAGGTCCTTAAAAGCCCTATAACCTACAAATTGAATTAAATCTGGAACTCACGCAAAACGACCAGCAGAGCAGGGTTGAAAGTTTAAAATATTTTTTTTATATTGTTAAGGGGTTCGTAGAAACTAGCACTCTCAAGTTTATCATAGGTCCTTATAAGCCCTTTAACTTACAAATTGAATTACGTCTGGAACTCACGCAAACCGTTCAGCAGAGCAGGGTTGAAAGTTTAAAATATTTTTTTTATAGTGTTAAGGGGTTCGTAGAAACTAGCACTCTCGCGTTTATCATAGGTCCTTATAAGCCCTATAACCTACAAATTGAATCACGTCTGGAACTCACGCAAAACGTTCAGCAGAGCAGGGTTGAAAGTTTACAATAATTTTTTTATATTGTTAAGGGGTTCGTAGAAACTAGCACTTTCAAGTTTATCATAGGTCCTTATAAGCCCTATAACCTACAAATTGAATTAAGTCTGGAACTCACGCAAAAAAACCAGCAGAGCAGGGTTGAAAGTTTAAATTATTTTTTTTATAGTGTTAAGGGGTTCGTAGAAACTAGCACTCTCGCGTTTATCATAGGTCCTTATAAGCCCTATAACCTACAAATTGAATCAAGTCTGGAACTCACGCAAACCGTTCAGCAGAGCAGGGTTGAAAGTTTAAAATATTTTTTTTATAGTGTTAAGGGGTTCGTAAAAACTAGCACTCTCGCGTTTATCATAGGTCCTTATAAGCCCTATAACCTACAAATTGAATTAAGTCTGGAACTCACGCAAAAAAACCAGCAGAGCAGGGTTGAAAGTTTAAAATATTTTTTTTATAGTGTTAAGGGGTTCGTAGAAACTAGCACTCTCGCGTTTATCATAGGTCCTTATAAGCCCTATAACCTACAAATTGAATCAAGTCTGGAACTCACGCAAAAAAACCAGCAGAGCAGGGTTGAAAGTTTAAAATATTTTTTTTATAGTGTTAAGGGGTTCGTAGAAACTAGCACTCTCGCGTTTATCATAGGTCCTTATAAGCCCTATAACCTACAAATTGAATCACGTCTGGAACTCACGCAAAACGTTCAGCAGAGCAGGGTTGAAAGTTTAAAATATTTTTTTTATAGTGTTAAGGGGTTCGTAGAAACTAGCACTCTCGCGTTTATCATAGGTCCTTATAAGCCCTATATTATACAAATTGAATTACGTCTGGAACTCACGCAAAACGTTCAGCAGAGCAGGGTTGAAAGTTTAAAATATTTTTTTTATAGTGTTAAGGGGTTCGTAGAAACTAGCACTCTCGCGTTTATCATAGGTCCTTATAAGCCCTATAACCTACAAATTGAATCACGTCTGGAACTCACGCAAAACGTTCAGCAGAGCAGGGTTGAAAGTTTAAAATATTTTTTTTATAGTGTTAAGGGGTTCGTAGAAACTAGCACTCTCGCGTTTATCATAGGTCCTTATAAGCCCTATATTATACAAATTGAATTACGTCTGGAACTCACGCAAAACGTTCAGCAGAGCAGGGTTGAAAGTTTAAAATATTTTTTTTATAGTGTTTAGGGGTTCGTAAAAACTAGCACTCTCGCGTTTATCATAGGTCCTTATAAGCCCTATAACCTACAAATTGAATTAAGTCTGGAACTCACGCAAAAAAACCAGCAGAGCAGGGTTGAAAGTTTAAAATATTTTTTTTATAGTGTTTAGGGGTTCGTAGAAACTAGCACTCTCGCGTTTATCATAGTTCCTTATAAGCCCTATAACCTACAAATTGAATCAAGTCTGGAACTCACGCAAAACGTTCAGCAGAGCAGGGTTGAAAGTTTAAAATATTTTTTTTATAGTGTTAAGGGGTTCGTAAAAACTAGCACTCTCGCGTTTATAATAGGTCCTTAAAAGCCCTATAACCTACAAATTGAATTAAATCTGAAACTCACGCAAAACGACCAGCAGAGCAGGGTTGAAAGTTAAAAATATTTTTTTTATAGTGTTAAGGGGTTCGTAAAAACTAGCACTCTCGCGTTTATCATAGGTCCTTATAAGCCCTATAACCTACAAATTGAATTAAGTCTGGAACTCACGCAAAAAAACCAGCAGAGCAGGGTTGAAAGTTTAAAATATTTTTTTTATAGTGTTAAGGGGTTCGTAGAAACTAGCACTCTCGCGTTTATCATAGGTCCTTATAAGCCCTATAACCTACAAATTGAATCAAGTCTGGAACTCACGCAAAAAAACCAGCAGAGCAGGGTTGAAAGTTTAAAATATTTTTTTTATAGTGTTAAGGGGTTCGTAGAAACTAGCACTCTCGCGTTTATCATAGGTCCTTATAAGCCCTATAACCTACAAATTGAATCACGTCTGGAACTCACGCAAAACGTTCAGCAGAGCAGGGTTGAAAGTTTAAAATATTTTTTTTATAGTGTTAAGGGGTTCGTAGAAACTAGCACTCTCGCGTTTATCATAGGTCCTTATAAGCCCTATATTATACAAATTGAATTACGTCTGGAACTCACGCAAAACGTTCAGCAGAGCAGGGTTGAAAGTTTAAAATATTTTTTTTATAGTGTTAAGGGGTTCGTAGAAACTAGCACTCTCGCGTTTATCATAGGTCCTTATAAGCCCTATAACCTACAAATTGAATCACGTCTGGAACTCACGCAAAACGTTCAGCAGAGCAGGGTTGAAAGTTTAAAATATTTTTTTTATAGTGTTAAGGGGTTCGTAGAAACTAGCACTCTCGCGTTTATCATAGGTCCTTATAAGCCCTATATTATACAAATTGAATTACGTCTGGAACTCACGCAAAACGTTCAGCAGAGCAGGGTTGAAAGTTTAAAATATTTTTTTTATAGTGTTTAGGGGTTCGTAAAAACTAGCACTCTCGCGTTTATCATAGGTCCTTATAAGCCCTATAACCTACAAATTGAATTAAGTCTGGAACTCACGCAAAAAAACCAGCAGAGCAGGGTTGAAAGTTTAAAATATTTTTTTTATAGTGTTTAGGGGTTCGTAGAAACTAGCACTCTCGCGTTTATCATAGTTCCTTATAAGCCCTATAACCTACAAATTGAATCAAGTCTGGAACTCACGCAAAACGTTCAGCAGAGCAGGGTTGAAAGTTTAAAATATTTTTTTTATAGTGTTAAGGGGTTCGTAAAAACTAGCACTCTCGCGTTTATAATAGGTCCTTAAAAGCCCTATAACCTACAAATTGAATTAAATCTGAAACTCACGCAAAACGACCAGCAGAGCAGGGTTGAAAGTTAAAAATATTTTTTTTATAGTGTTAAGGGGTTCGTAGAAACTAGCACTCTCAAGTTTATCATAGGTCCTTATAAGCCCTATTGTTACCCGTCAAAGTGACCTCTGCGGTTTTGGTAGATGGTATGCCTAGCTAGCTTGGGGTTCTGTTCTAATTGGAGGCAACAGGAAGATTGGAGGGCGCCACAGGCTCTAAACTTTAACTTGGACAAGAGCCTGAGTGTCCAGCGATGATAATATTATTATTGAAGAAGACGAAGCAGATTGTGGTACATTGGAATAATTTTATTTCTTACACAAATATGTCTAAAATTAATTTATCTAAAGTTATTCACAAACGTCCTGAGACGACCAAGGAAAAGGAGTTTATTTTAATTAACAAGGTGTTTTCTTTATCCTGGGACAACCAAGAAATACCTATTCAAAGAAAGTTGATTACAATAGTTGGATTGACTAATTGACTGTTTTTATACGGGCATTCATATCCTTACATCCTCCACACACCTAAGGAACTATCTCTGTTAGTACCTACCTAATTCCCTACCTACTTATAACTAAACATGCAAGCTCTCTATCATACAACTATGTTAGTACACCTAGGAGTTATGGGATATGCATTTTAAATGCCCTGCTGATATTACAAGAGACAATGATTTGAAATTACTAAAATGAGCCGAGAGGCTACTTTCTTAAAGATATTTATAATTTGATTAATGCTACAATATTCAACGATGGTGAAGCCAACTTAGCCCTCTAAAGCACTAAGGCCTATACAATTGAGGGGAAAACGTACTTGAATACCTACTAATAAATCTACATTCAACACCGAGACTATCGGCTACAACGGTCCCTTCCTCACTTGAAATAAGTCTGCCAAAAGGCCCTAATACATAACCTAAAACCTAACCTTGTCACTTGCACTGTACTCTCACTGAGTTATGAAGATGAGAAACATACTAAAATCGAGGGGCACCGAAGATTACCATGAGACCACTGTCAATATATATGGAACGCAATCACCTGATTAGTAAGGCAGCGTGGGAAGGCCGAACCACGAATCATGGCCTTTTCCCCAAGCACGGATGAATTGATGGGACCAGTCAAACCCCGATCTACTGGCGGTGACGTGAAGGACCTGTCCCCTTCCAAGAGCCGAGCAGCTTCTTCTGAAACGCGTCATAAAAAAAATCAATATCCATACAACATAAACGACAACCTAAAATTGTTATTCTGAAACCGAGGCGGGGATTCCTCTGCACATGTTTGAGTCCAACAGAGTATGAAGCTATACGTGATCTGATAGATAACTTCAGATTAGCAGCCAAGCTTACCTTCTGCTCGGAGCGTGGTGATTTTTCTCTGGGATCGATAGCACGGAACGGACGCCTTCCGACCCAAACCAGTGCCGCAGTTCGCCGCCTCTCTCAAACATTTTACTTCAACAGCGATGCATACACGCACCCAATAATCCTAAAACAAGAACAAACGAACATTTAGTTCCCGACATTTCACTCGCCGCTTCTCACTGTACAATCACAATTGTCCAGAGGTAACTTACCACTTTCTATACTCCGACACACGTCCACTCATCACTTCTTCCACAAAGAAGGTCCCCTTAGCATAGGGCTATTTCAAAATAAAAACTTCCAATCAAAATTTACGGGGCTGAACCGTGAGACCGATCGCCGCCATTAGAAGAGCAAAAGACCACGTCCCGTGACATACCCCGCGTGACACTACTATCTAATGACAGTCAGTGGATCTGACAGCTGTCACCATCCTCAAATGTTGCCACCCCTATGACGCTAAAAGAAACCAAAGAGACAGACACAAACCCGCGTGCTGCCATCTAAGTGAAATGCCCGGAACTAGATTGCCAACCATTTGAATAAAATCGAAGTACACGTTTTAATTGTACAAAAAAGCCACTAGGTGGCGTCGTAACGTTTTGACCCGTTACACTATAACCTACAAATTGAATCACGTCTGGAACTCACGCAAAACGTTCAGCAGAGCAGGGTTGAAAGTTTAAAATATTTTTTTTATAGTGTTAAGGGGTTCGTAAAAACTAGCACTCTCGCGTTTATAATAGGTCCTTAAAAGCCCTATAACCTACAAATTGAATTAAATCTGGAACTCACGCAAAACGACCAGCAGAGCAGGGTTGAAAGTTAAAAATATTTTTTTTATAGTGTTAAGGGGTTCGTAGAAACTAGTACTCTCGCGTTTATCATAGGTCCTTATAAGCCCTATAACCTACAAATTGAATCACGTCTGGAACTCACGCAAAACGTTCAGCAGAGCAGGGTTGAAAGTTTAAAATATTTTTTTTATATTGTTAAGGGGTTCGTAGAAACTAGCACTCTCAAGTTTATCATAGGTCCTTATAAGCCCTATAACTTACAAATTGAATTACGTCTGGAACTCACGCAAACCGTTCAGCAGAGCAGGGTTGAAAGTTTAAAATATTTTTTTTATAGTGTTAAGGGGTTCGTAGAAACTAGCACTCTCGCGTTTATCATAGGTCCTTATAAGCCCTATAACCTACAAATTGAATCACGTCTGGAACTCACGCAAAACGTTCAGCAGAGCAGGGTTGAAAGTTTAAAATATTTTTTTTATATTGTTAAGGGGTTCGTAGAAACTAGCACTCTCAAGTTTATCATAGGTCCTTATAAGCCCTATAACCTTCAAATTGAATTAAGTCTGGAACTCACGCAAAAAAACCAGCAGAGCAGGGTTGAAAGTTTAAATTTTTTTTTTTATAGTGTTAAGGGGTTCGTAGAAACTAGCACTCTCGCGTTTATCATAGGTCCTTATAAGCCCTATAACCTACAAATTGAATTAAGTCTGGAACTCACGCAAAAAAACCAGCAGAGCAGGGTTGAAAGTTTAAAATATTTTTTTTATAGTGTTAAGGGGTTCGTAGAAACTAGCACTCTCGCGTTTATCATAGGTCCTTATAAGCCCTATAACCTACAAATTGAATCAAGTCTGGAACTCACGCAAAACGTTCAGCAGAGCAGGGTTGAAAGTTTAAAATATTTTTTTTATAGTGTTAAGGGGTTCGTAGAAACTAGCACTCTCGCGTTTATCATAGGTCCTTATAAGCCCTATAACCTACAAATTGAATCACGTCTGGAACTCACGCAAAACGTTCAGCAGAGCAGGGTTGAAAGTTTAAAATATTTTTTTTATAGTGTTAAGGGGTTCGTAGAAACTAGCACTCTCGCGTTTATCATAGGTCCTTATAAGCCCTATATTATACAAATTGAATTACGTCTGGAACTCACGCAAAACGTTCAGCAGAGCAGGGTTGAAAGTTTAAAATATTTTTTTTATAGTGTTAAGGGGTTCGTAAAAACTAGCACTCTCGCGTTTATCATAGGTCCTTATAAGCCCTATAACCTACAAATTGAATCACGTCTGGAACTCACGCAAAACGTTCAGCAGAGCAGGGTTGAAAGTTTAAAATATTTTTTTTTAAGTGTTTAGGGGTTCGTAGAAACTAGCACTCTCGCGTTTATCATAGGTCCTTATAAGCCCTATAACCTACAAATTGAATCACGTCTGGAACTCACGCAAAACGTTCAGCAGAGCAGGGTTGAAAGTTTAAAATATTTTTTTTATAGTGTTAAGGGGTTCGTAGAAACTAGCACTCTCGCGTTTATCATAGGTCCTTATAAGCCCTATATTATACAAATTGAATTACGTCTGGAACTCACGCAAAACGTTCAGCAGAGCAGGGTTGAAAGTTTAAAATATTTTTTTTATAGTGTTTAGGGGTTCGTAAAAACTAGCACTCTCGCGTTTATCATAGGTCCTTATAAGTCCTATAACCTTCAAATTGAATTAAGTCTGGAACTCACGCAAAAAAACCAGCAGAGCAGGGTTGAAAGTTTAAAATATTTTTTTTATAGTGTTAAGGGGTTCGTAGAAACTAGCACTCTCGCGTTTATCATAGTTCCTTATAAGCCCTATAACGTACAAATTGAATCAAGTCTGGAACTCACGCAAAACGTTCAGCAGAGCAGGGTTGAAAGTTTAAAATATTGTTTTTATAGTGTTAAGGGGTTCGTAAAAACTAGCACTCTCGCGTTTATAATAGGTCCTTAAAAGCCCTATAACCTACAAATTGAATTAAATCTGAAACTCACGCAAAACGACCAGCAGAGCAGGGTTGAAAGTTAAAAATATTTTTTTTATAGTGTTAAGGGGTTCGTAGAAACTAGCACTCTCAAGTTTATCATAGGTCCTTATAAGCCCTATAACCTACAAATTGAATCACGTCTGGAACTCACGCAAAACGTTCAGCAGAGCAGGGTTGAAAGTTTAAAATATTTTTTTTATATTGTTAAGGGGTTCGTAGAAACTAGCACTCTCGCGTTTATCATAGGTCCTTATAAGCCCTATAACTTACAAATTGAATTACGTCTGGAACTCACGCAAACCGTTCAGCAGAGCAGGGTTGAAAGTTTAAAATATTTTTTTTATAGTGATAAGGGGTTCGTAAAAACTAGCACTCTCGCGTTTATCATAGGTCCTTATAAGCCCTATAACCTACAAATTGAATCACGTCTGGAACTCACGCAAAACGTTCAGCAGAGCAGGGTTGAAAGTTTAAAATATTTTTTTTATAGTGTTAAGGGGTTCGTAGAAACTAGCACTCTCGCGTTTATCATAGGTCCTTATAAGCCCTATAACCTACAAATTGAATCAAGTCTGGAACTCACGCAAACCGTTCAGCAGAGCAGGGTTGAAAGTTTGAAATATTTTTTTTATAGTGTTAAGGGGTTTGTAAAAACTAGCACTCTCGCGTTTATCATAGGTCCTTATAAGCCCTATAACCTACAAATTGAATCACGTCTGGAACTCAAGCAAACCGTTCAGCAGAGCAGGGTTGAAAGTTTAAAATATTTTTTTTATAGTGTTAAGGGATTCGTAGAAACTAGCACTCTCACGTTTATCATAGGTCCTTATAAGCCCTATAACCTACAAATTGAATTAAGTCTGGAACTCACGCAAAAAAACCAGCAGAGCAGGGTTGAAAGTTTAAATTATTTTTTTTATAGTGTTAAGGGGTTCGTAGAAACTAGCACTCTCGCGTTTATCATAGGTCCTTATAAGCCCTATAACCTACAAATTGAATCAAGTCTGGAACTCACGCAAAACGTTCAGCAGAGCAGGGTTGAAAGTTTAAAATATTTTTTTTATAGTGTTAAGGGGTTCGTAAAAACTAGCACTCTCGCGTTTATAATAGGTCTTTAAAAGCCCTATAACCTACAAATTGAATTAAATCTGGAACTCACGCAAAACGACCAGCAGAGCAGGGTTGAAAGTTTAAAATATTTTTTTTATAGTGTTAAGGGGTTCGTAGAAACTAGCACTCTCGCGTTTATCATAGGTCCTTATAAGCCCTATAACCTACAAATTGAATCACTTTGGAACTCACGCAAAACGACCAGCAGAGCAGGGTTAATAGTTTAAAATATTTTTTTTATAGTGTTAAGTTAAGTTTTTAAAGTGTTTTTATTTGTGTTTTTTTATACTGAGTTCTAGTTTTTTGGCGTGAGTTCCAGGCTTGATTCAAATATAAGGTTATAGGGCTTATAAGGACCTATGATAAACACGAGAGTGCTAGTTTATACGAACCCCTTAACACTATAAAAAAATATTTTAAACTTTCAACCCTGCTCTGCTGGTTTTTTTGCGTGAGTTCCAGACTTGATTCAAATATATGGTAATAGGTCTTATAAGGATCTATGATAAACGCGAGAGTGCTAGTTTTTACGAACCCCTTAACACTATAAAAAAAATACTTTAATTTTTCAACCCTGCTCTGCTGGTTTTTTTGCGAGAGTTCCAGACTTGATTCAAATTGTAGGTTATAGGGCTTATAAGGACCTATGATAAACGCGAGAGTGCTAGTTTTTACGAATCCCTTAACACTATAAAAAAAATATTTTAAACTTTCAACCCTGCTCTGCTGAACGGTTTGCGTGAGTTCCAGACTTAATTCAATTTGTAAGTTATAGGGCTTATAAGGACCTATGATAAACGCGAGAGTGCTAGTTTCTACGAACCCCTTAACAATATAAAAAAATATTTTAAACTTTCAACCCTGCTCTGCTGAACGTTTTGCGTGAGTTCCAGACGTGATTCAATTTGTAGGTTATAGGGCTTATAAGGACCTATGATAAACGCGAGAGTGCTAGTTTCTACGAACCCCTTAACACTATAAAAAAAATATTTTTAACTTTCAACCCTGCTCTGCTGGTCGTTTTGCGTGAGTTTCAGATTTAATTCAATTTGTAGGTTATAGGGCTTTTAAGGACCTATTATAAACGCGAGAGTGCTAGTTTTTACGAACCCCTTAATACTATAAAAAAAATATTTTAAACTTTCAACCCTGCTCTGCTGAACGTTTTGCGTGAGTTCCAGACTTGATTCAATTTGTAGGTTATAGGGCTTATAAGGAACTATGATAAACGCGAGAGTGCTAGTTTTTACGAACCCCTAAACACTATAAAAAAAATATTTTAAACTTTCAACCCTGCTCTGCTGAACGTATTGCGTGAGTTCCAGACGTAATTCAATTTGTATAATATAGGGCTTATAAGGACCTATGATAAACGCGAGAGTGCTAGTTTCTACGAACCCCTTAACACTATAAAAAAAATATTTTAAACTTTCAACCCTGCTCTGCTGAACGTTTTGCGTGAGTTCCAGACGTGATCCAATTTGTAGGTTATAGGGCTTATAAGGACCTATGATAAACGCGAGAGTGCTAGTTTCTACGAACCCCTTAACACTATAAAAAAAATATTTTAAACTTTCAACCCTGCTCTGCTGAACGTTTTGCGTGAGTTCCAGACGTGATTCAATTTGTAGGTTATAGGGCTTATAAGGACCTATGATAAACGCGAGAGTGCTAGTTTCTACGAACCCCTTAACACTATAAAAAAAATATTTTAAACTTTCAACCCTGCTCTGCTGGTCGTTTTGCGTGAGTTCCAGATTTAATTCAATTTGTAAGTTATAGGGCTTTTAAGGACCTATGATAAACGCGAGAGTGCTAGTTTTTACGAACCCCTTAACACTATAAAAAAAATATTTTAAACTTTCAACCCTGCTCTGCTGAACGTTTTGCGTGAGTTCCAGACGTGATTCAATTTGTAGGTTATAGGGCTTATAAGGACCTATGATAAACGCGAGAGTGCTAGTTTCTACGAACCCCTTAACACTATAAAAAAAATATTTTTAACTTTCAACCCTGCTCTGCTGGTCGTTTTGCGTGAGTTTCAGATTTAATTCAATTTGTAGGTTATAGGGCTTTTAAGGACCTATTATAAACGCGAGAGTGCTAGTTTTTACGAACCCCTTAATACTATAAAAAAAATATTTTAAACTTTCAACCCTGCTCTGCTGAACGTTTTGCGTGAGTTCCAGACTTGATTCAATTTGTAGGTTATAGGGCTTATAAGGAACTATGATAAACGCGAGAGTGCTAGTTTTTACGAACCCCTAAACACTATAAAAAAAATATTTTAAACTTTCAACCCTGCTCTGCTGAACGTATTGCGTGAGTTCCAGACGTAATTCAATTTGTATAATATAGGGCTTATAAGGACCTATGATAAACGCGAGAGTGCTAGTTTCTACGAACCCCTTAACACTATAAAAAAAATATTTTAAACTTTCAACCCTGCTCTGCTGAACGTTTTGCGTGAGTTCCAGACGTGATCCAATTTGTAGGTTATAGGGCTTATAAGGACCTATGATAAACGCGAGAGTGCTAGTTTCTACGAACCCCTTAACACTATAAAAAAAATATTTTAAACTTTCAACCCTGCTCTGCTGAACGTTTTGCGTGAGTTCCAGACGTGATTCAATTTGTAGGTTATAGGGCTTATAAGGACCTATGATAAACGCGAGAGTGCTAGTTTCTACGAACCCCTTAACACTATAAAAAAAATATTTTAAACTTTCAACCCTGCTCTGCTGGTCGTTTTGCGTGAGTTCCAGATTTAATTCAATTTGTAAGTTATAGGGCTTTTAAGGACCTATGATAAACGCGAGAGTGCTAGTTTTTACGAACCCCTTAACACTATAAAAAAAATATTTTAAACTTTCAACCCTGCTCTGCTGAACGTTTTGCGTGAGTTCCAGACTTGATTCAATTTGTAGGTTATAGGGCTTATAAGGACCTATGATAAACGCGAGAGTGCTAGTTTCTACGAACCCCTTAACACTATAAAAAAAATAATTTAAACTTTCAACCCTGCTCTGCTGGTTTTTTTGCGTGAGTTCCAGACTTAATTCAATTTGTAGGGTATAGGGCTTATAAGGACCTATGATAAACTTGAGAGTGCTAGTTTCTACGAACCCCTTAACACTATAAAAAAAATATTTTAAACTTTCAACCCTGCTCTGCTGAACGTTTTGCGTGAGTTCCAGACGTAATTCAATTTGTATAATATAGGGCTTATAAGGACCTATGATAAACGTGAGAGTGCTAGTTTCTACGAACCCCTTAACACTATAAAAAAAATATTTTAAACTTTCAACCCTGCTCTGCTGAACGTTTTGCGTGAGTTCCAGACGTGATTCAATTTGTAGGTTATAGGGCTTATAAGGACCTATGATAAACGCGAGAGTGCTAGTTTCTACGAACCCCTTAACACTATAAAAAAAATATTTTAAACTTTCAACCCTGCTCTGCTGAACGTTTTGCGTGAGTTCCAGACGTGATTTAATTTGTAGGTTATAGAACTTATAAGGACCTATGATAAACGCGAGAGTGCTAGTTTCTACGAACCCCTTAACACTATAAAAAAAATATTTTAAACTTTCAACCCTGCTCTGCTGGTCGTTTTGCGTGAGTTCCAGATTTAATTCAATTTGTAGGTTATAGGGCTTTTAAGGACCTATGATAAACGCGAGAGTGCTAGTTTTTACGAACCCCTTAACACTATAAAAAAAATATTTTAAACTTTCAACCCTGCTCTGCTGAACGTTTTGCGTGAGTTCCAGACTTGATTCAATTTGTAGGTTATAGGGCTTATAAGGACCTATGATAAACAAGAGAGTGCTAGTTTCTACGAACCCCTTAACACTATAAAAAAAATATTTTAAACTTTCAACCCTGCTCTGCTGGTCGTTTTGCGTGAGTTCCAGATTTAATTCAATTTGTAGGTTATAGGGCTTTTAAGGACCTATGATAAACGCGAGAGTGCTAGTTTTTACGAACCCCTTAACACTATAAAAAAAATATTTTAAACTTTCAACCCTGCTCTGCTGAACGTTTTGCGTGAGTTCCAGACTTGATTCAATTTGTAGGTTATAGGGCTTATAAGGACCTATGATAAACGCGAGAGTGCTAGTTTCTACGAACCCCTTAACACTATAAAAAAAATAATTTAAACTTTCAACCCTGCTCTGCTGGTTTTTTTGCGTGAGTTCCAGACTTAATTCAATTTGTAGGTTATAGGGCTTATAAGGACCTATGATAAACGCGAGAGTGCTAGTTTCTACGAATCCCTTAACACTATAAAAAAAATATTTTAAACTTTCAACCCTGCTCTGCTGAACGGTTTGCGTGAGTTCCAGACGAAATTCAATTTGTAAGTTATAGGGCTTATAAGGACCTATGATAAACGCGAGAGTGCTAGTTTTTACGAACCCCTTATCACTATAAAAAAAATATTTTAAACTTTCAACCCTGCTCTGCTGAACGGTTTGCGTGAGTTCCAGACTTAATTCAATTTGTAAGTTATAGGGCTTATAAGGACCTATGATAAACTTGAGAGTGCTAGTTTCTACGAACCCCTTAACAATATAAAAAAATATTTTAAACTTTCAACCCTGCTCTGCTGAACGTTTTGCGTGAGTTCCAGACGTGATTCAATTTGTAGGTTATAGGGCTTATAAGGACCTATGATAAACGCGAGAGTGCTAGTTTCTGCGAACCCCTTAACACTATAAAAAAAATAATTTAAACTTTCAACCCTGCTCTGCTGGTTTTTTTGCGTGAGTTCCAGACTTAATTCAATTTGTAGGTTATAGGGCTTATAAGGACCTATGATAAACGCGAGAGTGCTAGTTTCTACGAATCCCTTAACACTATAAAAAAAATATTTTAAACTTTCAACCCTGCTCTGCTGAACGGTTTGCGTGAGTTCCAGACGAAATTCAATTTGTAAGTTATAGGGCTTATAAGGACCTATGATAAACGCGAGAGTGCTAGTTTTTACGAACCCCTTATCACTATAAAAAAAATATTTTAAACTTTCAACCCTGCTCTGCTGAACGGTTTGCGTGAGTTCCAGACTTAATTCAATTTGTAAGTTATAGGGCTTATAAGGACCTATGATAAACTTGAGAGTGCTAGTTTCTACGAACCCCTTAACAATATAAAAAAATATTTTAAACTTTCAACCCTGCTCTGCTGAACGTTTTGCGTGAGTTCCAGACGTGATTCAATTTGTAGGTTATAGGGCTTATAAGGACCTATGATAAACGCGAGAGTGCTAGTTTCTACGAACCCCTTAACACTATAAAAAAAATATTTTTAACTTTCAACCCTGCTCTGCTGGTCGTTTTGCGTGAGTTTCAGATTTAATTCAATTTGTAGGTTATAGGGCTTTTAAGGACCTATTATAAACGCGAGAGTGCTAGTTTTTACGAACCCCTTAATACTATAAAAAAAATATTTTAAACTTTCAACCCTGCTCTGCTGAACGTTTTGCGTGAGTTCCAGACTTGATTCAATTTGTAGGTTATAGGGCTTATAAGGAACTATGATAAACGCGAGAGTGCTAGTTTCTACGAACCCCTTAACACTATAAAAAAAATATTTTAAACTTTCAACCCTGCTCTGCTGGTTTTTTTGCGTGAGTTCCAGACTTAATTCAATTTGTAGGTTATAGGGCTTATAAGGACCTATGATAAACGCGAGAGTGCTAGTTTTTACGAACCCCTAAACACTATAAAAAAAATATTTTAAACTTTCAACCCTGCTCTGCTGAACGTTTTGCGTGAGTTCCAGACTTAATTCAATTTGTACGTTATAGGGCTTATAAGGACCTATGATAAACTTGAGAGTGCTAGTTTCTACGAACCCCTTAACAATATAAAAAAAATATTTTAAACTTTCAACCCTGCTCTGCTGAACGTTTTGCGTGAGTTCCAGACGTGATTCAATTTGTAGGTTATAGGGCTTATAAGGACCTATGATAAACGCGAGAGTGCTAGTTTCTACGAACCCCTTAACACTATAAAAAAAATATTTTAAACTTTCAACCCTGCTCTGCTGGTCGTTTTGCGTGAGTTCCAGATTTAATTCAATTTGTAGGTTATAGGGCTTTTAAGGACCTATGATAAACGCGAGAGTGCTAGTTTTTACGAACCCCTTAACACTATAAAAAAAATATTTTAAACTTTCAACCCTGCTCTGCTGAACGTTTTGCGTGAGTTCCAGACTTGATTCAATTTGTAGGTTATAGGGCTTATAAGGACCTATGATAAACGCGAGAGTGCTAGTTTCTACGAACCCCTTAACACTATAAAAAAAATAATTTAAACTTTCAACCCTGCTCTGCTGGTTTTTTTGCGTGAGTTCCAGACTTAATTCAATTTGTAGGTTATAGGGCTTATAAGGACCTATGATAAACGCGAGAGTGCTAGTTTCTACGAATCCCTTAACACTATAAAAAAAATATTTTAAACTTTCAACCCTGCTCTGCTGAACGGTTTGCGTGAGTTCCAGACGAAATTCAATTTGTAAGTTATAGGGCTTATAAGGACCTATGATAAACGCGAGAGTGCTAGTTTTTACGAACCCCTTATCACTATAAAAAAAATATTTTAAACTTTCAACCCTGCTCTGCTGAACGGTTTGCTTGAGTTCCAGACTTAATTCAATTTGTAAGTTATAGGGCTTATAAGGACCTATGATAAACGCGAGAGTGCTAGTTTCTACGAACCCCTTAACAATATAAAAAAAATATTTTAAACTTTCAACCCTGCTCTGCTGAACGTTTTGCGTGAGTTCCAGACGTGATTCAATTTGTAGGTTATAGGGCTTATAAGGACCTATGATAAACGCGAGAGTGCTAGTTTCTACGAACCCCTTAACACTATAAAAAAAATATTTTAAACTTTCAACCCTGCTCTGCTGGTCGTTTTGCGTGAGTTTCAGATTTAATTCAATTTGTAGGTTATAGGGCTTTTAAGGACCTATTATAAACGCGAGAGTGCTAGTTTTTACGAACCCCTTAACACTATAAAAAAAATATTTTAAACTTTCAACCCTGCTCTGCTGAACGTTTTGCGTGAGTTCCAGACTTGATTCAATTTGTAGGTTATAGGGCTTATAAGGAACTATGATAAACGCGAGAGTGCTAGTTTCTACGAACCCCTTAACACTATAAAAAAAATATTTTAAACTTTCAACCCTGCTCTGCTGGTTTTTTTGCGTGAGTTCCAGACTTAATTCAATTTGTAGGTTATAGGGCTTATAAGGACCTATGATAAACGCGAGAGTGCTAGTTTTTACGAACCCCTAAACACTATAAAAAAAATATTTTAAACTTTCAACCCTGCTCTGCTGAACGTTTTGCGTGAGTTCCAGACGTAATTCAATTTGTAGGTTATAGGGCTTATAAGGACCTATGATAAACGCGAGAGTGCTAGTTTTTACGAACCCCTAAACACTATAAAAAAAATATTTTAAACTTTCAACCCTGCTCTGCTGAACGTTTTGCGTGAGTTCCAGACGTAATTCAATTTGTATAATATAGGGCTTATAAGGACCTATGATAAACGCGAGAGTGCTAGTTTCTACGAACCCCTTAACACTAAAAAAAAAATATTTTAAACTTTCAACCCTGCTCTGCTGGTCGTTTTGCGTGAGTTCCAGATTTAATTCAATTTGTAGGTTATAGGGCTTTTAAGGACCTATGATAAACGCGAGAGTGCTAGTTTTTACGAACCCCTTAACACTATAAAAAAAATATTTTAAACTTTCAACCCTGCTCTGCTGATTGTTTTGCGTGAGTTCCAGACTTAATTCAATTTGTAGGTTATAGGGCTTATAAGGACCTATGATAAACGCGAGAGTGCTAGTTTCTACGAACCCCTTAACACTATAAAAAAAATATTTTAAACTTTCAACCCTGCTCTGCTGGTTTTTTTGCGTGAGTTCCAGACTTAATTCAATTTGTAGGTTATAGGGCTTATAAGGACCTATGATAAACGCGAGAGTGCTAGTTTTTACGAACCCCTTAACACTATAAAAAAAATATTTTAAACTTTCAACCCTGCTCTGCTGAACGGTTTGCGTGAGTTCCAGACTTGATTCAATTTGTAGGTTATAGGGCTTATAGGGACCTATGATAAACGCGAGAGTGCTGGTTTCTACGAACCCCTTAACACTATAAAAAAAATAATTTAAACTTTCAACCCTGCTCTGCTGGTTTTTTTGCGTGAGTTCCAGACTTAATTCAATTTGTAGGTTATAGGGCTTATAAGGACCTATGATAAACTTGAGAGTGCTAGTTTCTACGAACCCCTTAACAATATAAAAAAATTATTTTAAACTTTCAACCCTGCTCTGCTGAACGTTTTGCGTGAGTTCCAGACGTGATTCAATTTGTAGGTTATAGGGCTTATAAGGACCTATGATAAACGCGAGAGTGCTAGTTTCTACGAACCCCTTAACACTATAAAAAAAATATTTTAAACTTTCAACCCTGCTCTGCTGAACGGTTTGCGTGAGTTCCAGACGTAATTCAATTTGTAAGTTATAGGGCTTATAAGGACCTATGATAAACTTGAGAGTGCTAGTTTCTACGAACCCCTTAACACTATAAAAAAAATATTTTAAACTTTCAACCCTGCTCTGCTGGTTTTTTTGCGTGAGTTCCAGACTTGATTCAATTTGTAGGTAATAGGTCTTATAAGGACCTATGATAAACGCGAGAGTGCTAGTTTTTACGAACCCCTTAACACTATAAAAAAAATATTTTAAATTTTCAACCCTGCTCTGCTGGTTTTTTTGCGTGAGTTCTAGACTTGATTCAATTTGTAGGTAATAGGTCTTATAAGGACCTATGATAAACGCGAGAGTGCTAGTTTTTACGAACCCCTTAACACTATAAAAAAAATATTTTAAACTTTCAACCCTGCTCTGCTGGTTTTTTTGCGTGAGTTCCAGACTTCATTCAAGTTCTAGGTAGTAGCTCTAGTATGGATCTATGAGAGACGAAAGAGTTCTAGCTCTTGCAAACTGTTTAAAACCATAAAAAAAATATTAATATTTTTTGTTCAAATCACTTTTTTCAGGTTTTCAGGCCAGAACTATTTCTGAAAAGTATCAGGAACTGTAGAGCAGAGCTTTAGGCACATGAAAATATTTTTTTTTATTTTATTGGTGAAAAATGATCTGCTACGGGAAGTTGGCAGAGCATATTTTCAATTGTTTTTTTTTCAGGTTTTCAGGCCAGAACTATTCCTGAAAAGTATCAGGAACTGTAGAACTATGCTGCATGCGAATAGAACTCACTTTTTTTTTTGATCTGCTGGACAATGATCTGCTAAGTTCACACGCATAGAGCTTATCTAGTTATGTTATCGTCTATAGAGATGTCCTTTCATAAGAAGCATTTAACTGATATGTTAGACAAAGTGGTTGTTTGTGTGAGATAGGATTGTGTATTGTACTTTGTATTATTGTGGCTTTTCATTGTCCATTGAGGAGGGGTAGATACAATTGATTATAATTTAAAAGGAATTTAAATTAAACTTGCGTGTTTTTCCGTCAAGTTGTCTGTCAATGTCAGATGGGTTGTGTTATTCCTGTTTCATCTCATACATAAGCTACTGGTCCATTTGGGACCAAACGGGATTACAAATATAAAAATAACACCGAGAACAAATATTTGTGTGGTTAACATAGATGTTTGTTCTCTGTCTGGGTGTTATATTGTATTCTAAGTATGTATTTACAAAAAAAAATGTGTTCAAGTATTACCTATATCAGCTATCCGGTTCCCATATTACAAGCTCTGCTTAGTTTGGGGCTGGGTAGTGTTGTGTGAATTGTCCACAATATAAAAAAAAAATGTTATAAAAAAAATGCATGTTAACCAAACAGGATTTTACTCGTGGGACGTGTTTCCAGTTTGGTTACCAAATGGGATATTAGCTTGTGGGACGAAACAAGAATGGGTTCTCTATTTATTTAATAACTCAAAATACTAGGTGAATAAAGGCGCTATGACAGCTCCAAGTGACCAAGCATAGAAGCTAAGTAACTCATGCTTGGTTCCTATACTTTTTTGTGTGATCCTTCATGATTTTTTATTACTATAACTTATTATGTTACGACCTACTGCTACGGTTACTTGGTCCATTACTGACCTCTGCAACATTTTACTTGGTCACCATTCCGATGGGTGACTGCTAAGTGGACGTAGAAAGTGACTCTGCTGTAAACTCAAAATAAGTAAAAGGCACGAAATTTTTTTTAAGACTGCCGACAATTCACACAATACTATCTAGCCCCAAACTAAGCAGAGCTTATACGTTGGAAACCATATACCTAGCTGATATAATATTTGGATACATTGTTTTATATAAATAAATCACTTTAAAATACAATATAACAGCCAGACAACGAAGAAAACATAATTATGTTTACCACACTACGTTCTCGGTGGGGATCGAACCCACGACCTACGGCGTAGACACCTGTCAAAATCAAAGAAGGATGTGATAGGTTTTTTTCTTATGTTTACCACAATGTTCTCGGTGGGGATCGAACCCACGACCTACGGCGTAGACATCTATATCAAAGAAAAGGGGATGTGATTATTTTGCGTTTTTTTCCTAACAGTCCACATTCACACACATAATTATCAAGGATAAGTCATTGCTTTTGCGAAGAAATCAATTAACATTCCCATCCCGTCCCTTCGCGGATAAGCTAACTGTACTATTGCCAAGTCTAGATGCCAGTCTTCATCGTAACTAACCAATGTAGGTCCAAAAACGAATGCACACTCAATAATTTAATATTAGCTCCTTCTAAGGCTTGTCCGGGAAAGCAGATAAATAGATTAAGAGAGAATCACACAGGCGATTCTCTCGAAAGAAAATATCATCTCCAATTCATATTTCATATAAATCATATGAGGGTCATATTTTCTTTATCAATAAGTTTCTGAAAAAAAAGAAAACATACGAGCACGTATTATAGCAGATCTGGATTTTATGAGACAAAATGGTTACTCTAGAGGCATTATCCAGGGAGGAAATATGGGACTACGTTTGTATGGAGAGTCGCCTGTGTGATTCCCTCTTAATACTTTATTGTCCAAAATGAATAAATTTAAAAGAAATATTACAAAAAGGTAAAATAGGCCTTCGTCTGATCGTGTAAATGATTCTTTCGAACCAAGTGTGGTGAAAAGAATTTTGTGCACTTGACTCATATTTTCGAACTTTTAAGGTTCATCGACGTGCCGGTTTCCTCACGATGTTTTCCTTCACCATTTGAAAGCACTGGCATAGTATGTACATAATTTTTTGGGCAGAAAAACTCATTGGTACACGACTGTATTTGAGCCACGACCTTAAGATTGGAAGGTAGGGCCGCTACCACTAGAAAGGGACAGTTATGTACCATCAGAAGTTGATTCCAAATCTATAAATTAGAATAATATATACATATTATTGTTAGTATTTCTTTTTGAAATTTTAATCTTATTGGGACCCTAATGTCAAACGATTAGCAGTGGTACTAATAAATCTTGTTATTAAATTTGTTGGCTAACCAAATTCCACGCAGATCGGATTAACGGTTAAAACATTTTAATTTTATATGCTCAGACAATACAAAAACATGGAATTCCGATTCAAAAGTTATATGAGAATTCTTATCTGTAGGCCTACCACGAGCTCTGTCTGGCTCTGTTTCTGGTTCTGGTTTTAAGTCTGTGTGAGTGTTGACTAAATAAATCCTACGCCAAAACGTCACACACACAGTATAATGCGCTGGTGAAGCTCCCAACCCCTTGGAACTAACTTGAACTTGAAGTTATCAGTCCACACACGCCTTCTATAATAAATCGTGGACAATTCTCAGTCTTAAGTAAGTGCTCAACCCACTTGATAGTAATCTTGCTACAAACGACTGATTAAACTGTTTAGTCACGACCCAAAACTGTTTGGTAAAAACTCAGCCAGTAGGCCTACCATGAGCTCTATCTGACTGTCTCTGGCTCTGGATTTGAGTTTGTGTGAGTCACCAGTGCATTATACTGTGTGTGACGTTTTGACGTAGGATTTATTTAGTTAACATTCACACAGACTCAAAACCAGAACTAGAGACAGAGCCAGACAGAGTTCATGGTAGGCCTCCTACAGGCGATTATGTAATTTTTGGCGATGAAAAGATTGATACTTACAAATAAATTATAATAACAAAGGACAGGGAGCACGTATTTTGTTGCCATCATCCATCGATAGATTGCAGTCGAAAAATTGCGGTCCCATTGTGAACTTTCCACCAAATTAAAACCTACTATTGTGAAAAACTATTAAAATTAGAACTTTCTTTTACCATTTGGCAAACGAAACTCAAATAAGCCACACTCACATTCAAATCTCTTTGTAATCAGTTGTATAAGGATCACTTTGAAATGTCTTAAAGCTAAGTGAGTCTAGGTGCCAAGATTCATAGTCGTGACTTTGCTTTACAGCAAAGGAGTCTTCGCAAAGTAAGCTTTGTTTATCGAAGTTTACTTCAACATTTTGAATATAGAAGAGCTTGACAGAACTATGAAATATATTTTTGGTTGAAAGTAGAACTTTCCATCAAAGTAAAGTCAAAGTTCGGTCTATGAATCTGGGCCTAAGTGCCAGTTCCACACGACTAAGCGTATAGAAAAACAGGCAACAAACTAAGGCTTAGTTTCTACCGTTTTTAAGCAACATGACCCTTTTAAAAAATAAAAATAGCATTGCAGCAAGTTCCAGTGTGGTCTAACTGACAGTTGTGCTAAAAAACACTCCCTTTGTACCCTTAGGTTATAATATTCTTAGATTGTATCTTTGGGCGGATACTGTTAATCGTAGGGAGTAATAATCTCACTTGCAGTGTTTTACAATTTAAGATAATTTTAAGAAAGCATTTTAAAGCGCTGAAAACCGTTAAATAACTTCTCGTTCGCAAAGTTTGAAAGATATAAAAACACTGAAAGTATTTATCGAAAATTGCGAGCAAATACCTTGCATCTTGTGTAACAGATGAAACTTTTCATTGATTAAAGGTAGAACTCTGTTTTACTTTAATAAACGGAAAACCAAACATCTACGCGTTACGACGCCATCTTCCTCCCTCGACTAGTGTTGTCACTCGTCGCCCGGTCACAGTAGGGATGTCCTATTCCCAAAACTGGCTAACACTATGTATTTACAAAAAAAATATTTAAATGTTATATCAGCTTCCTGGTTTCCATCGTACAAACTCTGCTTAGTTTGGGGCTGGATAGTGTTGTGTGGATTGTCCGCCATATTTATTTAAATACATCTTTTCCTTAAGTAGATGAATCTCATCTTATTTTCTGATTTAATTGATTTGAATGAAAATGTTAATAGGTAAAACATTAATTCTATATGCCCTAGTACTTTCGCGATTAAAATAGCATAGGTGCAAAATAACTTTTGTCCGGCAAGCCATCACTATCTGATTAATATAATTTTCTCGTAATCAACTTGTCAACAATTTAGAAAGTCTGGCAGGGATGGATTTAAGGCGGGGGGGCTACTTTTATAATGAAGGGGGGCTACCATAAGGGCTTCGGTGAGTTACCGCACGACCGCGGCAGTCATACTGTAAATATTGCAAAAAATCTGCATAGTTGTAAAATCCATGCAATACTTGTTTTTGATTTCACGATTTTACTGACCATCAAAAATAATAAAATCAATTAAGCTTTTATTTCACTGAGCTTATAAAACAGTGTTGCTTAACTTAAACTCATACTAATCTTACTTACTAAAATATAACTAAGCAAAAGTTTGTTCTAATATCACACTGGCGTGGAGGTACATATCGGGTTGTCCTTGGACAAAGGCCTCCTCCAGGGTTTGCCATTTGATGTGGTACAGACATGATCTGCATAAAATAATAGGAATATTCCTATCTAGACCGTCCTGTGCTATCGTCAGTGGTTTTTTTTTTTTTTTTTACAATTTATAGGTTTGCGTTTGACCGCTATCTCACCTGCTGTTAAGTGATGATGCGGTCGACGATGTAGCACGCTTACCTAGAAGATACCTATTCACTCTTGTCTTGAAAACATCAAATTTGTAGGTGCTCGGAAAGACAGACGCCGGCAAGGAATTCCATTCCTTGGCTGTCCGCAACATAAAAGTTGAAGCAAAGCGCTTGGTGCGGACAGCTGGAACATCAACCAAGTATGGATGCCGCATTTCCGTGCGTCTAGTGGTCCGATGGTAGAATGGGGATGGGGGAACTAAATTGGTTTAAAAATAAGTGAGTCGTATCTCATGATACGATTTTTGCCAAATAATATTGTAATAATGTAAAAAAGTGCTTAATTTGATTCCTTAACCCTAACATTCAAAATGTTGAATGAAGCCCCCTGCTCTCAGGCTCTTGGCCCCCTAGCCCTTGGCCCCGTAGCCCCTTGGCTCCCTGGTCTGAATCCAAAAGGAAACATAATCAAAAACCAATTCCTTTGAACCTAGATCCAGCCCTATGCAGAGTTTTGAAAGGAAACATAATCAAAAACAAATTCCTTTGAACCTAGATCCAGCCCTATGCAGAGTTTTGAAAGGAAACATAATCGAAAACAAATTCCTTTGAACCTAGATCCAGCCCTATGCAGAGTTTTGAAAGGAAACATAATCAAAAACAAATTCCTTTGAACCTATCAGCCCTATGCAGAGTTTTGAAAGAAAACATAATCGAAAACAAATTCCTTTGAACCTTGATCCAGCCCAATGCAGAGTTTTGAAAGCGCGTCTAATGCGAGTAATAGCTGGCTTGCCAGTGCATGGGGTTAGGTTACCGCAGTTCAGACTAATTGCACGTCGTGATTCGTCATGATATAATTGGCCAAGCGCATTTCAGACTATGCACTGACACTGAGTAAATCATTTTGCACCGGAACGGGCTTTCAAAGACTTTAAAAGCCCGTTCCTTTGAATCAAACTTTGAAAGAATAGGTGCTTATATACAAAGTTTTTGAGTGAAACTCAGCTACGCTTCGAAAAAGTAGAGTTTTTCAAAATCTGTATATATGTATAAGGAAGTATAAGACGCTCAAGACAACTATGAAACCCATTTCTATATCTATCGTACTTTCATTAAGGCCCTGTTAGACGGCATCTACCAATCAAAATAAATATATTTGACAGTGGTTTAATTCCAATTTTTGCTCGCATTTGAGATACATACCTAAACAATTCGAATATCAAATGCGGTCAAATATTTGATCAGTCATCCGTGAAATCGGGCCTAATACAATAAAAACATCTTCCCTCGCAATCCAACTATTGCAACAAGTAATTTTAGAACCTATTTCATTTTATTTCGTTTTAACTAGCCGCACATTAGATTACATCCGTTCTAAATCGATAACCTTTTATAAAGATTTTTCCGACAAAACAAACCCATAAATTGCTCAATATTATCACACTTATCTCCAAATTGCATTGTGATGTAAAATATTATTGCGACAAATAAAATTATACTTACGGAGGGGAGCGAGAAATTCGGGAAAAACAAACCGGCTTTGTAGTTTTTTAAAGTAAAAACGGCGGGAGTTTTTGAGGTGGGAAAAAACCAATGAACTCTCGTCACCGTCACCAACACCTCTTCGGTAAAGATCGACAAACTTCGTCAAAAGTCGGGGTCTATCCACGCGCAGCCAGCCAGCCAGGGAGGGATACACACTCATCTTCTTTACCTGCCCTTGGGGCTGCATGGGGTCGACACAACAGGTTTTCTTCTTCCACTCACCTCTATCATACGTCATCTCAGTGTTCACTCCTTTGACACAGTCCATCCATCTTTACCAACCTGCCAGTACTAACTATCGAACGCATCGTGTTTGAAAACATAATGTCAAGTACAAGAAAGGAGCCTCTATGATGCGTGCTTAAAATCCTTTCACTACTTTCTGCTTCGTAAGAACAAGACATCAATAAGTGAACGCAAATCGACCAAGCAATCTAGAAACTTCTACGAACGACTTTACAGCTGATTTATTTCCAGAATGACTGGCTTTTTCTATTCATCACTAATCGTATCGAGAACCGTTAACTCCACATTGAATATACTCTATTCTGTGACGGGGTAACTGACAGACAGACAGACATGTGCTGAGGTATTAATATTTATAGTTTCCGATACTGGTTTTACCGGTTACAGATGGTTATTTGATAAACATAAAACTGCCTAGTAAATATTAGAAAAATAATTAAAATAAAGATTATAAAGAAATGAATTCTAATAACACTATAACAGTCAGAAACGATTAATTTGTTTTTAACAAATTCTGGAAGTGAAAACTTTTAAAGGCGAACTTGACCATTTTTCGAGGTGGAACAAACCAATAAATTCGTGTCATGTCACCGTTACGTGACCAACACCTCTTCGCCTAAGATCGACAAACTTCGGCAAAAGTCGGAGGGTCCTCCCTCCGACTTTTGAAGGCTATACAATGGAACAAGCATATGGCTCACCTGATGTTAAGTAGTTACCATCGCCTATAACAAAGCATTGCAACTTTTTTAGTCTTATTATAGTCACGCACGTCAGGAACGTGCCCTGCGTCCATCAACTTGAGACGTATGAGATGTTCAGATGTGCAGTGATGCCATGTATGATTTGCCAGTAATTTCACCGTCATACACACCCTTCAAACCGAAACACAGCAATGCTGCTTCACGTCAGAAATAGGTTTAATATCAAAACTATAGCAAGAGATATAACAGCAAATCCAATTCCAAAAATAAATTGGTTATTTATCTTCAACCTCTAGGCCCACTTTGAATACGTCAACTCTACAATAGGTTATCCCGTTAGCAACACAAGAAGACGTTCGAGAGATTGGGTTATTACCTAAGAACAAGCAATAGCGTTAGCATGCAATCTCACTGCTGTCTGTCGTGTAAGACGATCGTACTATCACTGATTCTTTCAAACCAAGTGTGGTGAAAGGATTTTAGTACGACTCAAAGAGGCTCTTTCCGTGCACTGCACTTGACCGAAAGAAAAAAATACCGATTTTCTCACGATGTTCTGGCATTGTGCATATAAGTTTTTTGGACAGAAAAACTTATTGGTCAAATCTTAATTGGATCCTTGTGGACCGAAATCTCATTCTTAATGCTATCCCTATTGCTTATTCCTAGTTAATAGCCCTGCCGTCGTATCTTTTGTCCCTTTGAAGATGGAAGACCAACAATAGATTTTATCAACACAGGTCTATTGTTGGGTTTGACTCTTGAAGTCTCTCAGAGCAAATAAGTGTTATGGGACTTTCTGTAGAGTCAATAGTCAAACCTATAACAACATGGGCCTTGCATTGTACAAATAATTCAACGAATTTCGGTAAACACGAGCATAACTTGGTAATGAATGAAAAATATTGGGAATGATTGAAATTATAATCTAAATCCAAAATGTATTTATTCAGTTGTATGAAAAGTATCACTTTGAAACGTCTTAAAGCTAGGGGAGTCTAATATGTGCCAGTTCCACGCGACCAAGCCTAGAAGAACAAGCAGCAAACGCATTGGTTCCTACAGTTTTTTAGTTTGAACCTTTTACAAAACACAAATAAAAATTGCAGTGAAGTTCCAGTGTGGTTGCTTAAGTTTTTATAAGCAGGTTGATAACCTGCCTCGATGCTTAAGAAAGAAGATTGAGGAAGGTGTTTCAGACAAGTGTGATATTACTGGCAGGTGAGGCTGATCTGTATATCTCAAGTTTATGGACACAGGGTAGTGCATCGTAAGGCACGTTCCTGACGTGCGTGACCTACGAGTTAATGCTTTGTCATAGGCGATGGTTACCGCTTAACATTAGGTGGGCCTGCTTGTTCCATCAGCTGCTAGTTGTATAAAAAAAACTGTTTGAGTGAGCACCAGTTACGTGTGGTGCACCTATAGTATATTGTTATTACTTATTTATTATTAACGTCAGAGGATCTCTGACGCTATACATATAAATCATCAAAATCTTCTTCTTCTTATCGTATCACTGATTCTTTCGAACCAAGTGTGGTGAAAGGATTTTAAGTGCGCCTCAAAGAGGCTACTTTCGTGCACTTGACACATATTTTCGAACTTTTTAGGTTCTACGATATGCCGGTTTCCTTACGATGTTTTCATTCACCGTTTGAGAGTACTGGCATAGTGTACATAATTTTTTGGGCAGAAAACTCATTGGTACACGACTGGATTTGAACCCACGACCTTAGAATCGGAAGGCGGGGCCGCTACCACCAGGCCGCGAGCACTCGCAAAAAAATGCAAAGGTCTGTTTACTTTTATTAGACTTTTTTTAGTTTACGCAATACAATTTGGTTGGCTCTTTCTTTCGACAACACTTCGCACTACCACCACAACTAGTTACCGAAGTAGGAAGACGTTGTCTTATTAAGTCTATTGCAATAAAGCTATTTGACACATATGAATAGCATCATTGATAGCTCTCCTGCATATTGTGCCAATGTATTCATTTGAAGCGTCAAATATGCAGACAAGCTTATTAGGCTTCGCATCTATATGCATGAATGCAATCGCTTTCACTGGCTTCGTGTAAGACAGTTTAGTCGCCGGGTCACTGTAGAAGGATTGGGCATGCAAACTTGCAGGAAAGCAATTAAAAAAAAAAACAATTTTAATTCATTTTTCTTTTTTTAAATGAGGTGATTGATGCCTGTACGGACGGTAAACAAAATGATATAATACTCGCACGCTTCTTTGCTAAAACAAATATTTATTTATATTTATATACACTAATAATTGTATGTCCTCGATGGGGACTGGACTCTGGACCCACAATTTCAGCGCAAAGGGTGCTACCACCAATTGTGACAAAGAACGATTGCAATAAGGGACTTCGCTTTGTAAAACTAGTATGGCAATAGATAGATAGTGGTTGAAAAAAGATGGCTACAAGACATGTGATCACTACTCCTTGTTAGTATCATTTATTTGTTAATATCAAACTTTTGATTGTAACAGAATTACATCATTGCTCAGCTGAGCCGTGAGGCCTGTCAAATGCCAAAAACGCAACATACATAAACTCGACCACTGAGTAAAACTTTCGTCCTGTTTGTCTCTATACCTGTGTTATTTGTTTGCATGATTAGCAATACCTTAAAATATTTGTACGCCTACAACAGATCACAGTGGTACCTCAACAATTGTACAATCTCTAAAACCTGTGTTTCACAAATAAAGAATTGAATTGAATTAAAGTATAAATAAAAATAAACTTAAGATGGCAGTCACCCAAAAACGAAATAAATACGAATTAAAATATTTGTATGCCTACAGCAGATTACCACAACAATAAAACTGTATGTAACAACTTTATAACCTATGTTTCACAAATAAAGAATTAAATTGAATTAAAATATAAATGAAAATAAACTTAAGATGGCAGTCACTAAAGACGCATGTGTACTCCACAGTAGGGCTGGCCCCTAGGCAGATAAATTGATGTTGCAATGATTTCGTGTGGTAATAGCATCGCTGACGCCGGTAATGAACGTTGAAACGGTAGAAGTGACCGTCAATGACCGTCTTTGACAACTTGTTCAAGTACTTATGACTAGACACGACGTTGTTAAAGTCAACACGACCAGTCAGGTGTCTACTTATGATGGAAAGGCAATTAAGCCTGATGTGATGTAATGTACAATACATTACATTTAAAATAAGGAAAACCCTAGGGTGTTATAATTTTTTTTGTGACATCTAGTTTTGTTATGTATTCTTGAGCTTATCCATTCTGTGTGTGAGGACTTTCAGATATTTTCTTTAAAGCCTGTGCACATCTAGGTCTGGCAATCACGTGAACCGATGTTAAATATGACAGCGATATTTAACAGCGTTTCAGCTGATCGCCATCGCCATCGCCTAGATGTGCGCAGGCCATTACTCACTAAGGGTCTTATTAATAATCCTAGCGTAGCGTTGGACTAGTTGATCCGTGTTTTGTCTCTTGCATTGACATGCAATTGTCAACTCGAACAAATGTGACAAAACACGATTTAACTACTCCAGCGTTGCGCCAGGATCATTAATAACACCCTAAGGACCCTCTGATATAATAATGCCCTATGATATCTAAATGATATTGCCTACGTCTTACTAAGTTACAGCACACTGGAACTGTACTGCAATATTTTTTAATTTTTGTTATGTTTATATAAAAAATTCCAGGAACCAAGTCCTAGTTGCCTGTTCTTCAAAAGCTTGGTCGCGTAGAACTCGCAGAGACTCGCAGAGCAGAGAGTTTTAGGCAGGCCGCACACCAGGCATACACTTGTATCTCGATAATTGTGGCGCCACATTTGAAACGCGACACATTTAACGCCCCCATTATATTATATCTGTACGTGAGCACGCACACTGAGGAAACATTTGTAGCGGGCGCACTTTGTGGCGAGACGTTGTCCGCGCTACGCGAATTCAAGATCGAACACGTTCGTTATTTGTGGCGCCACATCAAGAAATCGTCGTCGTCAGACGATGATGTTGAAATTTTTAAAGCGGTGCCACGCTACTGTGCTTTCGATGTGCGCTTAAACAATACATTTGTAGCAAGCTGAATTGTAGCGCATTGATTGTGGCGACGTAAATGTTCGATGCATGTAGCATGTGGCGCTGGTGTGTGGCCTGGCTTAGATGGAATAGGTTTGCCCAGCATCCTAAACTATCCTCACTTAGTCAGCCTAATCCAATAAAAAATGTTGTCCTAACTTACAAATAAAATACTAATGTTACTTTCTATATTTACAAAATGAATCAGTTGTTACCATGAGCTCTGTCTGGCTCTGTTTCTGGTTCTGGTTTTGAGTCTGTGTGTGTGTTGACTAAATAAATCCTACGTCAAAAAGTCACACGCACAGTATAATGCACTGGTGAGCACTCACACAGACTCAAAACCAGAACCAGACAGAACTAATGATAGGACTACAAAAGTGAATCAGTGGTTGCTCCGTCCGTAATTACAGCCCGCGCTGTAATTATTTATCGGCTTAACTAGTGAGTGACGAGTGCCTTCGTTTTTGTGTAAGTAAGATGTAAACTAAGTCTGGTACTCTTTCAGTGTATTTCAGGAGTATCATTCATACACGTCTACCTACGCTAAAAAATAAACCCAGATTTTTTTTGTTCGACCACCGGTGTAGGCAGGCGTCGTATATGAAGTTTAGATTCTTAAATATATTGCTGACACCATCATCATTATCAGCCTGGGAAGTCCACTAGACTAGATAACGGGCTCTACATTTGCGTATAAATATTGTGTACAATTCACACAACACTATGTAGTCCCAAATTAGGCAGAGCTTTCTCGTAATACGTGAACCATCAGTTAGCTTATACTTAAATGCTTTTTTTTTTGTAAATACATACTTAGCACACAATATAGAGAGATAAATAGTGTGAAGTGGGAAAAAAAGTCCCAGTTGAACAGTTTTGTTGACCGAATTACTGGGATTTTTTGATGACAATATCATTGGATAATCACCTGGACCAATTTTTTCCGACCGAAGCGACCGGTATTTTTTTATGACAAGCCTATCAGGTACTTTCAAGCTGATGATATAGAAGGAAATACCTGGATGAAAAACACTTTTAAGGAAAACAGTTTCTTTAGGTACGAGTATGTTTTGAGACAACGAAGGTGCATACAAACCACTGACCGCTTCGATCAGTCATACACCGCGTCAGTCATTTGCATAGGATGCATACAACGATGACGCGTCACTTTGACATGTCATGCCAAAGTTTGTATAAATCCACAATAGAAGCCAAAAAAAAACGCAATAAGTGCAATATTAAGTTATTTTTTATTATGAAAGGCATACAGACCACAGACAGACCTCTAGTTTTTAGGTACATATTTTTCTTGTTCTTGTTTTTACCTTTTTTATTTTGGTGTACAATAAAGTAATCTATTCTATTGTAAGCTTTGAAAAGTAAAAAAGTTAAATAATTAAGGCGAAGACAACCGTCAATGTATTTCTCACTCGGACATTTAACCCTTTGAAAAATATAAAAGCATTGAACTTATTTATCGAAAATCGAGATCTTGTGTGCAATTTCATTGGTCACAGATTTTTTTTAATATAACTCGTTTTTCCGCTTATAAGTTGGGTTTGTTTATAAAAGAAGTAATGTTTTAAAGAAGTTTGGCTATGAAGTCGGTTTTTCAAGTTTTTTGAAGCTATAACTTTTATCAATGGCTATCTTGGACAATCTAAGCTGCCATCCTGCTAATCAAGAATCATTCTGACCTTGAGAATGACAGATGTCAAGCCATGAGTAATAACATGGCGCCTGCCTCTATATTTAGCCACGGCAAATACGCATTTCCTGGAGAAAGGCCGTAAAATTTAATTTATGTTCACTGTAGTTGTGACTGCGCTTTCAATGTTATCTTAGATGCAACTAAATAATAAAATAATGATTGGAGTTAAATTTAATTATTTGGTTGTGTCGATTATCGATAACTATTGAGGCAGTGTGTGCGGATGTATACAATTCCCTATGTTGAAACTGAACGGCCAACGCTGAACGCAACTGAACGCCAGCGAACTAGGTGTGTTCGAGCCTAAATGGGTCTTTGGGGTCTTTGGGCTTTGTACGAAATAATAGTAGACAAAGATAGCTATAGCTAATAATAGATAGCTTTTGACTAGACCTAGGCGAGACCCAATTAGGCAAAACAAGTAACAAAGGGTTTACAATAAAAAAAAATGTATTATGGCAAATACACAAAAAGATGCGAAGCCAAAAAAAAAGTAACAAAAGAAGACTTCATTTACTTTTTTTAGACTTCAAAAGCTTTTGTTTGGTTTTATGTTCTACTTCATTTCATCTTGCTCCAAGGAGGTTGGAATGTACGAGTAACTTATCTATATTTCACTGATTCCTAGCTCTTATAATACCCTTCGTAACCCAACACCTGTTATTCAAAACCGTGTCACCTACACCAGTGAGCTCTAATTCAATTAACAGACATTCCCGTAGAATGCTTACAAGTTCCGCTAATCTGCTGTTGCAGTTCGAAGGTTTTATGTGACTGAGTGGCGCTCACTAGGCCCTCTTCAAACGAGTATAGTGTCACTTTAGTAGGGGTAAATTCGAACTGTCCATTGTGAGAACATTTAGATTTTGGTTCTATTTCTACTACATTATATTTCTTAGCAATGAAAATATCAAATATATTATCATTATTATATATATATTATCATATTGACCATCAAATATATTATTAATAATAATAATAATAAAAAAGCCGTTTATTCAGAACATATTTATGGTACGAGTATTATGGTCCTACTAAGAGACTGCTTATAGTTTCTCTTCTTTTCGTGTCACTGGTTCTGTCGTACCAATATGGTGAAAAGATTCATTAAATGTGTTTTGTTTAAAAATAGGTAAATACAACTTATTTTCATCCTAATCGGCCACAAACATTGGGCTACTTCAAACAAATGAATTTAAAAACTCGCAAGTTGTGATAAGTTGCCATCATTGTTTTATGATTTCGCTTATTAACTCTTTAGTTCAAAAGTTGCGTAAAACATTCTAGAAGTAAATTTGTTCTGCGCAGCTAAGTCACGTGGCTTAAAGGCATCTTGTTTATCGGCAGTTTATTACTTATCTACTACAAGTGCTTAGGTCTGCCCGACAGCTATTTAGCTTACGAGCTATTAATGTCTTAGAAAATTAGTATTCAGTTAGCTTCGAGTTGAACAACCTTTTTTATGACATTCTAAATCACGACTGCAATTATAGATTTTCCTTAAGGCACCTATTATTGTTGATAGTGGTTTGTACTACCAAACATGGGCTGGGTAGTATGCATCATTATATCTAAATATAATAAACTCTTACGTTACTGACTGACTGTCAATCAACGCGCAGCCTTAACTAATGGTCTTAAGAGTATGAAAATTAGAGGGTAAATTCCTGGTGTAGAGTAGGGGTGCACTAAGAAAGGAATTCCCGGAACTCAACCCCTAAAGGTCTGCAGCGGGGGTTGAAGTTTGTATGGAAAAACCTTAAGGCAAACGAAGTCGCGCGGGATTCCACTAGTAATAATATAATTGTGGACAATCCACACAACACTATCTAGTCCCAAAATAAGCAGAAACTTTTGAATTTATGGCTTATTCACAAAGTACAATTCACACACAAGTTGTCACATAAAGATCATTTTATCGATATTAATGTACCTACGAGCGCACGCTCAGCGCCTGAATAGAAACCGCGAATCGGAAATAAACCTAAAATCACGCTCGTGTGAACGCTTAGTTTTAGTTAATTAAGTGTTGTACCACTGTTACTATTTACTGATTAAAATGTACATGGTATTCAGTTTTTAGGTAAAAAAAATTATGAAACTAGACGGTGTTAGTAAGACTGACAGTGATTACCTTTCCACTAAGTATTACCGTTTGAAAGTGGCCTTACAAAATCCGCCAGCAACGGCTTAGCATCAAACACCTAGTCAATCTTGCTGTGAAGTGGAGTAAGCTTTGCAATCACATCAAAATGCATTAGGAAATGCAAAAGGTATACGACCAATGTGCACCATCACAAAATGGGCGGTTGTTTTTTTACAATGGTTATTGTGTCAAAAACAACTGTCAACAAAATCAATTAAAAATCATGTTTCTTATTAAATTATTAACTAAGTATGTTATATTTACAGGCAATGCTTTGTAATAGGTGATAGTTATCACTTAACATCAAGGGGGCCGTGTAAATAAATAAATATTGTGCACAATCCACACAACACTATCTGGCCCCAAACTAAGCAGAGCTTGTACTATGGGAACCAGATAGCAGATAATTATAATACTTATTTTTTGGTAAATAATATTATGTGTTCCTATTGTCACACACTTAGAATATAATATAACACCCAGATAGACAACAAATATCTATGTTCACCACACAAATATTTGTTCTCGATGGGGATCGAACCCATGACCTTCGCCAAAGAAGGCAGAACTACTACCAACTGAGCTGAAAGGCCAGTCGATGCTTGCTATGCTTGTACCATCAGCGAGATGCATTTTTTTTTTTAAGTTTTATCGAGTGGTCTGGCCTGCTATGCAGCTGACTGTACCGTAACATAACTGATTTAAGCTTGTTTTGTTTATAGAAAATTAACTTGACGTGTTAACCTTTGTAAAGCGTGACTTTGATAAGGACACAATGAACTCGAAAGAAACACTCAAAGCATTACAAGTACACTTGAATGCACTTATTTTGTTCGAGATAAGCAAAGTAAATGAATTAACTAATTAGTACTTGTCGTACCTACTGATGATAACGAGAAAAAAATTGAGAAACGAAGATCACCAACATTTTTTTCAGATAACACGTTAAAGTGGTCTTTTTCATATCGTGTCCCTGTTCATTTCGAACCAAGTGTGGTGAATGGATGTTGAAGTGGTGATGAGTGGAAAGATTCTTTTGAAGATCAAAATAATATTGCGTAATAATAATATTATGAATTTTCAATGATAACGGCTAAGATTAAATTCGTAAGAAAACCTCGTGAGTCACGATTGCATTCGTTTTTCAATCTACTTTCTCCTCTTTTCAATTGAAATTGTAGTTTCAAAGCACTAAATCATGGGTTCCAAGCTGCAGTAATTGGCCAATAATATTGTAATAACAGTCATTACTTAGAACAAATGGACTGGACTTCAAAGCAGTTGTCTGATATCTGTATGCTTATAAATATCGCAGGTCAACGGGCCAGCTTTGATTGACCGGTCTTTGTTTGGGTGTTATTTTCCTGATTGAATTCAAGCAGTCCACTACTGTATTAGTACTACTGTGGTACCAACTAGGACGTAATTTTTTTCCCGCCGGTTTTCAAACCAGTTCAATCTAGTTGACAGTTTGTAGCAAGGAGGTTAGAAACCCATACCTACTGCTCAGTAAGGAGTTTCCGAAGTCTGCGGTTTGCAGGTGTGTGTGCTAGACTCCGCTTATGACAGCTCTGCGCGTGACAGATAGTAGAAAATGTAAAAAACTGACTTGAAATACTCTCACACTAACAAATATGGACTTGCATTAGTTACAATGCAAGTTCGATTCCTCTATACCCATGTTTGTGATCGGAGATATGTTTCCGTGCATTTTTTTTGTTTTTCTTTATCTGTCAGTCACGCGCAGACTTATTTTGTGCGAACTTCTAGTTTTCAGTTTGCAGCAAAGAGGTTGGAAACCCATCCTGCGCAGCAAGGAGTTTGTATGGTTTGCAGGTATACAAGTCTGTGTGTGTGTGCTGCTAGTGTATTTTTTGCTAGGCAATTTTGAATTTGGAACACTTCTTAAAAACATTGTGTATCCTGAATTCTGTTTCTAAATATCAAGTTACGAGTATTTTGATTTAAATGATTAAAATACACACACGGTTTCCGCTTCAACAGAAAATGTTTACATAATTGTTTTATTTTCAATTCCAATGTTTATATTAGTTATTTTCATGCAACTAAATCTAAAATTCTGAGATATCCATAGTACGTGCTCCCTAATAAAGCAATTTGTCCATTTTAGGCTGGCAACAGCTACTTCAGAAGCTAGACAAAACATCACGTGTTGCCATAATTTGCTGTTCTGGGGTAAACTTTAGGCAAAATAAGAAATTAGACATAGAGAGACGCAATTTGAAACTACAAGCCATTGGCATCAGTAACCCCCACCTTGGATAATCAAAGTACTGATGTTGTGAGGCTTAGAACGAGTGTGGGTGATGGATTGGATTAGTTCTAGATTCTAAAGCTATGCACCAAAGACGGCGGGCTTAGCATATTTTCATCAATGTTCTTAAAAGAAACGGCATTTTGTCAAAAAAATGTTGCGAGTGTGAAAAAAAGAATAAGAAGCTTGTCAAAGTAGTTTGTTTAGGGATGTGCCTCATAAGCGAATAAAAGTAGATTTGATAATGAATTTCTTAAAACATCGTAGGGATCTGAGTTTTGCTACGTTTAAATAAATATTTTTGAGAAAAGGGTCATTAAAGAATCAAATTCGTTGAACTAAATGGTTAGAAAAATATGGAAGTGAGTTAATTTTAGTGGTGCTGTTAAAGGGTAGTAATGGTTGATAAGGTGACAAAGCCCTTCATATAAATAAAATATAAAAAAAAGTCGACGTAGAGTTTTCAAAATGTACATCATTCCTTTGACACAAGAACTGATAATGGCGGGAAAATTTCAAGCGATCGTCAGCGCAAAGCGTCTGTGGTTATTCTGTGTGAGAAGTAATATTTATACTAAACTTGGCGCCATGGTAGAAATGCCGCTCTAGAGACCTGGTTTTCTGAAAATTAGGACGTATTATAGCGGCCGTTCGCATAGCCGAGTACTGAGGCACCTTTATTCTAAATTACTTCCATACTTGAAAACAATAAACGTTTTGTTTTATCTTATACCTTTAAACGAGAAAATCTTGTATATATATATATATATATTTAGGATCTCGGAATCTGAGCCAACAATTTTCACGAAATTTACTATACAAGGGTTTTCGGGGGCGATAAATCGATCTAGCTAGGATTCATTTTTAGAAAATGACGAGAAGTTGGTGTTTTGCAATAATCAAACATAAACTCAATATACGACTGTTCCTGCCATCTATTGGCGGTTGTGAGCAACTAACTGCAAGCTAGAAGGCGTTGTTAATTAAAAATAAGCCAATAAAAGATACGACTCTTCCTGACATCTATTGGCAAATAATATTACTATTTTTTTTTAAACCCGAGCGAAGCTCGGTCATACCGGCTCGTTTTATTTAAGGCAGATTTTTCCGTGGAATAAAAAATGTCAGTCCTTGTTTTAGGTAAGCCCTAAAGAGAGATGGGTATATTTTTATCTGAACTGAAGAATAAATTTATCTTTAAATGGAAAAAAATGCGCTAAGCTGCTGTAAAATAACTTTTATTTTAACTCATTTTTTAGGGTTCCGTAGCCAAATGGCAAAAACGGAACCCTTATAGATTCGTCATGTCTGTCTGTCTGTCTGTCTGTCCGTCCGTATGTCACAGCCATTTTTCTCCGAAACCGTAAGAGCTAGACTGATGAAACTTGGCGAGTAGATGTATTCTGTAAACCGCATTAAGATTTTTACATAAAAATAAAAAATAAACTATAAATTTCGGGGGTCCCCATACTTGAAACTGAAACTCAAAATTTTTTTTTTCATCAAACCCATACGTGTGGGGTATCTATGAATAGGTCTTCAAAAATGATGCTGTGGTTTCTAATATCGTTTTTTTCTAAACTGAATAGTTTGCGCGAGAGACACTTCCAAAGTGGAAAAAAGTTGGTCCCCCCCCCTCTAACTTCTAAAGTAAGAGAATGATAATACTAAAAAAAATATATGTTGTAAATTACTATGCAAACTTCCAGCGATATTTGGTTTGAACAAGATCCAGTCAGCAGTTTTTTTTTTATACGTCATAAACCGTAAACCGCAATTTACCTTTCGACGAACTACAAGAACCTTATTATGTTACATCAAGTAACATAATATAAAGGTTCTTGTAGTTCGTCGTGCTACGGAACCCTTCATGGGCGAGTCCGACTCGCACTTGGCTGCTTTTTTTTATTTAGCTCAGCTCTGCGTGCTTTGTTAGTCAACGAACAATTTGTATATACCCACAATACTGACGGTGGTCATAAGACTGCCGCTATTATGAAAAGAAAACCTTAAGTCACGAGAAAGCTTTAGCACTGTAATCATTGAATGGGAGTCTATTTACTTTTCATCCATTCTATAAGATTTATATTGTGTACATTTTCATTTACGCCAATGGTATTATTATGGAAAGTGTCACGTATGTTGGGAAAGTGACAGTCAGCAGTAAAAATAGGGCAGGTAATGCATTTTGTTG
The DNA here is from genome assembly GCA_947578465.1 of Thera obeliscata. Lineage (NCBI taxonomy): Eukaryota > Metazoa > Arthropoda > Insecta > Lepidoptera > Geometridae > Thera > Thera obeliscata. The sequence goes on from OX387913.1 coordinate 2,029,536, forward strand.
ACTGATGATGATGACTTGACAATTGTTTGTTTGACCAATCAAAAAATTTTTTTTGTTTGTTGATGGGGCAGGGCTGTGTTTCTACGGCTTAGTTCCTACTGTTTTGTGGTAGATCCATAACAAAAAAAAATACGGGTTGCACTCCGGGAGTGCCGGCAGAAGTGAAAACTTGATTATTAACGTTGAGCATGTTTGATATTTTGGAATGGTTAGGGGGGGCTTGTTTGTTATTTGGCACGCTGTAACATACACGAACATTCGCGCAAGCGCCCTGCGCTGCCTAAACGAAACAGTAGGCCCAGGCATACATTTTCGCCGCGCCGTAGAGAGGGGATAGCTGTCTACTCTCCATCCGTCTTACGCTTTTTCGATCAGGTCACGTGTCCTGACGCGCTGACGCGAGTTTAAGATTTTATACCCATTACAGAAAAAGTGCTCAACGCCGCTAAAGAAGTTTTCACTTCAAAAAAATCAGTTGTCTGTAAAGTCAGTTTACTGACGATAGTTGAACACGACAATGTCATAAGAAAATACACAGATGTCGAACGCTGCCGAACGCGGAGGCCAATTGTGCCTCTTTGTCGCGCGTTCCGCACTCTCGCTTGCACTTCAAGCCTTAAATGGAACGCATCAGAGCGAGGTAACGCCGCAAGAGTCATGTTTTTTCGTGCGTGCAGCCGGCTCCATCGAATTATAAGACATTGTCACGTCAATAAATATAAAAAACTTAGGCTAAATCATGGGACATTTATAGGTAGGAACATAACTCAATGTAAGATTGAGATAAGATCGCTCTATTGCATAAACATATTTTGTAGGTGAAACAATTACCGTTTCTTAATATTTGGGTCGAATACAATAGTTTTCAAGATATCTTGTTTAGTAGGTACAGTAAGCAGCACAAAATATACTTAAATAATAATCGTTTTTGTAAATAATGTACATTGTGTGATGGTTTTCAATAATGGTTCAAATTTTTATGGTTTATTATTATTAGAAATTACTTTTATGATATTTGATGACACTTGTCATATTTTATAATTCCCTTTCATAATACTAGTCATATTTGTGGCTAAGTAAGCTAAGTGGATTAGTATTTTTTTAAACAATTAAGATCCTTAAACTTTTGACTGTTGTCTATTTCATAGTCATCAAACTTTTATGTTGACTGTACCTACACTTAAGAATTTGTGTCTACGCCCACTCTATTAGCAAAAGCCCGTGCTTATAAGTTTATGAAAATATTCGCTAACGGTTCGCTTACCTACTTACTGAAGATTGAAGCGTATTGAAGTATTCTCAGTATTGTTTTGGAGATAAGTTGTGTGTAGGATAGAATGTAATAAGTGGCCACTCAAATTATAGATAAACCAGTCTCAAAATGCACGCCCCTCCACCACGTTTTCTTGACGTTGGCTCACAGCATGGTACTTCAAAATGATCTTTGTGAGGTATGTAACAAAGAACAATTTACTTTGACTGACTGAAGTAGTGGGGCGTGCAGTTTAAGATTGGATGATCCCTACGTATTTTAAATATTTTCTCGCCAGGTTCAAAGGTTTTATGAAACCTTTTTTGATGAAACTTAGATTGAGACGCTTCGGAATTTCCTTTAATGCTTCCACGTAACCAGGTTTTGTTACCAGCTAGATAGGTTCCGGGTTAGTTCATAAAAATGTTGTCTTACAGTTCTTAGTTCGTAACCAGGTAATCGTAACGGTTACTGACTTTAATTTTTGTTCTACAAATTTAATGTCCCGATGATTTTCTAATGGTTTCTAATTCTAATTCTCTCTCTTGAATGATCTCTTTATTTGAATTCGTTCAATATTTACAAACAAACACAAATAGGTATTTGTGTGAACACAGATGTGTGTTCTCTGTCTGGGTGTTATATTGTATTCTAAGTATGTGTTTACAATTAAAAAAAATTAAAAGTATTTAAGTATTTTATGAGCTATCCCATAGTACAACCCCTACTTATTTTTATAATAACTAACACGCTTTTCAAAACAGGGTCATTATATATTTTTTCCTTTGTAATGAGTAGGAAAATTACTTCAAAACTAAGAAAAAAAGGTTACGAACTAAGAACTGTATGACAAAACTTTTGTATTAGTTGGCAACCCGGTTATTAACATAGAAAAAAATCCTTCTATACTCGGATTTTTAATTAGACGAAGCTAGCTGACGTTTGCTGTGTTGTCAGTTTTTGGTGAAATAAAAATAGTGTTGTGACAAAGTGAATGATTGAAAAAACTCCTGAATGAATGAAATTGCCTCGTTTATCAAGTGAATAGTTAGTGTGCCGATTTTGACTTGACGTGCCCGGTTGAGGATCCATATCGTTCGCGTGAAACAATATAGCAACAAAATACACAACAATTACCACAAACACAACGTAACGAAAAACTTTACAAAAACAATAACTAAACAGCGTGAGCGCAGAAAAACATTCGTGCTATCAGACCAGAGGTTAGAGACCGAATTACAAACAAAATGGTGAACGACGCGCATGGCGTTCATCGGTGTTGGCACTAGTCGCCACGCCGCACTTTGTAATAAACCGGCAAAAAACTGATTTTAATTACATACTACAAGTAACTTATATCATTTGAGCACTTTTATACATTTTTTATACAATTTTCAAGATTATTTTATACTTTGAAATGATTAACTATTCACTCATTGTTCATTCATCTGATTGAACGAGAACTGAACGCAGCACTATTACTTTAAATATGGCAACATTATTTTACAAAGTGACATCAGCGACTGTCAGTGGGTATCGTCTAATTAAAAATCCGACTATACGTAACTGGTAACAAAATCTGGTTACGTAAAAGCAATAAAGGAAATAACGCCCTTTTTTGACGTACCTAACTAATTAGTTACACAATCGGCGCTTGCGTTACGTACGAGTCAATGACAGTTTGACAGGTGTCATTTATGGTATGACAGCGACTGTCTCCCATACTCGTTTGAGAAGCCACCTGGTGTACCATGACCTCATAATGTGTGGATGGAATAAAATGTTAAACATTAGAACAATGGACTATCCATAGTTGATTTTTACTATTTATTATTATACCAACATAATTTTATTGATTAGGTGAATGAACTGTGTGAAAATGACATGGATGAAGAGTGAATGTAGAGATGACGGCTGACTGAGGGGAATGGAGGAAGATAATAATAATTATAAGTTTAAAAAACTTGAGAAACTGACTTCATTGCCAAACGGCTAAACCGATTTTAATGAAATTTGTTTGGGACAATCTGGACGTAAAAATAACCTTCCAAATAAAAAAATAATTTTCTAAACCGGTTCATAAATGACGGAGGCATGCAGTTACAAACATTAAAAAAAATATTTTAAAAAAAATGGCAGCACCGATTTTAATAAAATTAAAATGGGACCAATCTGGAAGAAGTACCTTTCAGATAAAAAAAAACAAATCGGCTCACGAATGACGAAGTCATGCGGTAATAAACATAAAAAAAAAAAAAAAAAATACAACCGAATTAAGAACCTCCTCCTTTTTGATTGGAAGTCGGTTAAAAAGATGTTGTGCCGCATACAGTGGGATAAGGGCAAGAAGAAGAAGAATTTTATTGATTCGGTATCTTTATGAAGAATTAAGAATTATCAGGATAAACTCGAGCAGAAATATTATTTGCTCAGAGTGAGTTGCCGAGGTTTTTGTTGAAAACCTGGACAAAAGTCTACGAAAGGCTGATTTTCAATTTATTTGTTACATAAATGCATTTATTTATTGATTTGTTAATTCTTAAACAAATTTAGTCATAGTCAGCTAAATTAAACGTCTTATAAGAATTTGTATAGTTCTTTAGTTTAGCTTTAGCTATAAAAAATAAATAGTAAGTTTATTTTTATGTATTTTGTGATTTGCCATTTTATTGTGAATATTATGACTTATCTTCCAATAAAAACGCGTTTAGATTTCAAAAAACCTTAGATCGGTTATAAAAATCTGTAAACTTTAAGATCGGACGTAAAACAAATCGGAACAAGGCTGCTAAGTTGTAAACGACATCTGTCAATTTATTGGTACAATATATCGTAGAAAAATAGTAAACTACCCACATTTTATTAAAACTTGAAGTGGAGAGGATTTCATAACATTTTACTACTCAGAAATCGTGTGGGTTTGATAATATAATATGTCCAAGGGTTCTATAGCGATATATTAAGTATCAATCTCTTTATTTAAATAATATTTCTTTCTTATGTAATAGTATAGCTCTTTTTGTGGGAGAGTTATCATGTTAAGAGGCCGACGGAGGGCGAATTTTCATACAAACGTAATACCAAAGTTATTACTAGTTTAGGCAGATTTTCACTATATTGTAATAACTGTATTCGTATAGTATATCTAGGTTCCTGAACAGTTTTTATTTTAAATTACTTACCTCAAATGATAAATACTATACAAATACAATTATTATAATAATATATTGAAAATCACCTTAAATTAGTAATCATTTTGGTATTACGTTTGTATGAAAATTCGCCCTCCGCCGGCCCCTTAAGGCCTACGCACATCTAGGCCATGGCGATGGCGATCACGTGAAACACTGTCAAATATGACAGCCATATTTGACAGCGTTTTAGCTGATTGCCATCGCCATCGCCTAGATGTGCTTGATGTGAGATGAATAATCTTATTTTTACCTTAAAAGCCTATTTTGCCAAAGATCTTATGCCAAAGAGTCCAAGGCCGTGCATTGGCATACATTACAGTACCACCCAATCACAGGCGACATTCCTAATGTTTAGGTTACAAATCAGAGAGTGCACACAAAACAGATAATTATCTTCTATATTCTGTGTATTATTATCATTATTAGTAGCTTCAGAAATTCTTCCTGAAAATTAGTGAAAAAGTAGTAGTAAAGCTATTTGTGAAGGGCTCGTCCGGGGAAGTTCTATCACCAAGCCTATTTCTGCCGTGAAGCAGCATTGCTGGTCGGTTTGAAAGGTGTGGGTGCCGGTGAAACTACTGGCACGTGAGGCTGAATATCTGTATGCCTCAAGTTGATGGACGCAGGGTAGTGCATCGTTCGTGACGTGCTATTCATCTACCAAAAGAACTATAATTTTTAAACAAGCTACGGGGGGTCCCCGCACTAGGGCTAGCCGAGAGACATCTCGGGATTCTTTTAACTAGGTACCTTTATCAGTATTTTTTTACAAATTGTATATTCATTCCTCTTCAAGGTCCAACCTTGTGTATGTTGGACCTTGACGTTCAACGGGAGATCAGCGTTGTCTTGTGCCTACACCAAACACAACACTAAGCTGAGTTGGATACCATTTTGTGACGTCATCATGTGGGATAGAGGTACACCATTTATACTTATTTTTCCATCACCTAACTTCTTATCATGTAAATATGTGTTTTTGTTTGTTATGTAAATTTTCGTGTTTCCTTATCTACCGTGTGCCATCATAAATAAATAAGTTTTATTTATTTCTTTGGATCGAATGACAGAGAATCTCTGTAGTGTTTAGAACTACATTGTAATATCTATAATATTATGATATAACATTTATATATATATTACCTATTATATCTGTCGTCTCGAGCAGCGTACTCGCGGATTGTGGGGTGGATCGGAGGGAGTCGGTATCCAACCGCCGCGGAGTAAAGACGAGCGCGTGTGCTAGCGAGCCGATATATATAACTATATTATTTACATACTTACATTCTTATAGTGTACACTACAGTGGCGACGAGACAAACGGTGAGCAATTTTACATAATTTCTAGAAAAGGAAAAAGAGGATCTACCTACATTTAATTTGGCTAATTCTTGAATAGGTTTAAAGCGGATCGAAGGCAATGATTGTCAACATCATTGATCGAAGTGATATTTTTCTACTGATCGAGATGATCTAGCTTTACCTAGGTACCTACATATTAGCGTAGATTTTGTGTTTTACAACTCAGTGACACGGTTCATATTTCTTTTCGGCCAATGATTAAAAGATTATTAAAGGGTAGATTCTTCATAAACCTAACACCTTAGGTACTACCTATTAATATATGTATAAATGTATAGAAATACATACCTACACCTAGACAATGAATAAAAATGCAACTTTGCTTTGTTTGCGCAAAGATTGTTTGCGTAGGTACATAATCATAATGAAGCTAAACAGAAGGAATAGGTAAGACTTCGATTTGTTTTGTTTACCTATCTTTCTTGATTTGAGTATTGGTTTATAGGTTTTATTGTTAGTTAAGAAAATAAAATAAATACTTACTTATCACATACCGATTTAGATATTATACCTTAAGCCTGCGCTATACTCTGGTCTAAAAACAAAACACGACCGGAAAGTTGGAAAAATTTAAAATAAAGATGGCGTTGCCTGACCTGAGCTGTGAATTCATGTATTTGATACCAACTATTACTTATTCTGTGCTTGGGTCTGACATTTGTCACGACATTACAATGTGTTGACTAGAATACGCTTCGTTAGACAAAAACACAGACAGGTATTCAGTAAATAAATATAACCCAATTGTTATGTTAGCTGATTCCCGTCGCAGAGTTTCCATTGCATATTTTTCATCCAGGATTGGTGATAACAATGGCAAGCTGTGCTTAATTGAAAACGATACGCATATAGTAAAATCTGTAATAAATAATTATAAGTTTAAAAAGCTGACAAACAGACTTCATAAAAAAACGGCTACACCAATTTTGATGAAATAACTATGAGATAATGTGGACAAAGTATAACCTTCCAGATAAAAAAATACTTAGTACTTACCTACGTTAGGCACTTAGCAGATAATCTACGTACTTAGGCACCTAACAAATATGTTTTGCAAGTAATTTTATTTGGTTCGTGTGTGAACTGGAGGCGTAGGTAATAGGTAGAACCTACCTACCTAGGTGGATATTGGTTCGTTTGTTACCTGGATGATATTACTACCTACCTAAAACTCAAATCTTGTACTTAAAAAAAAAAAAAAAAAAAAAAGTTCATACCTAGGTAAACATTTAATATTTTATTTTGTTGCCTGAATATACCTACTAGGTTTTAAAGTATGATACTACTTCTATCTAAGTAGTCTACCTACAACTACAAGCATTAAATTGCGTGGTACTGTAAAATAATTACAGTGCAGCTTTAAATAGCGATGGTGTAGTTATATCGAACTACAAGCATTAAATTGCGTGGTGCTGTAAAATAATTACAGTGCAGCTTTAAATAGCGATGGTGTAGTTATATCGAACTACAAGCATTAAATTGCGTGGTGCTGTAAAATAATTACAGTGCAGCTTTAAATAGCGATGGTGTAGTTATATCGAACTACAAGCATTAAATTGCGTGGTGCTGTAAAATAATTACAGTGCAGCTTTAAATAGCGATGGTGTAGTTATATCGAACTACGAGCATTAAATTGCGTGGTACTGTAAAATAATTACAGTGCAGCTTTAAATAGCGATGGTGTAGTTATATCGAACTACAAGCATTAAATTGCGTGGTGCTGTAAAATAATTACAGTGCAGCTTTAAATAGCGATGGTGTAGTTAAATGTAACTACAAGCATTAAATTGCAAGTTTTAACCTAATAAGTATAAATCATCTTGTCTACAGGTAGTCCCAAATGGCAACATACACTCTTGAGAAGTTTGAATGTGAAGGGGAGTCTAGCTCCGTCTCTGTGAGATGGGAACGATGGAAAAGGGGATTATATATTTATTTGGAGGCGGCAGGCATCGATTCTGCAGTAAAAAAACGAGCTAGTTTGCTTCATTTTGGAGGTCTTGAATTGCAGGAAATCTATTATAATATTCCGGGAGCTGATATATCAGAAGGAGATATTTTCAATGAAGCAATTAAAAAACTGGATGAGTACTTTGCCCCTAAGCAGAGCAAAGTATACGAACGCCATTTGTTCAGGTTATTAAGGCAGGAAACAGAAGAAAAATTTGAAAGGTTCCTAATAAGGTTGAGACAACAAGCAAAAAAGTGTCAATTTGAAAAAGAAGACGAACACCTGATAGACCAGATAGCTGAGAAGTGTAGGTCAGATGAGCTTAGGAAGAAGATTTTAAAGACAGGGGATAGTATGACACTAAATGAAATAGTTGCTGAGGCAAATGCTCTCGAAGCTATAGACCGACAGTTAGGAAATTTCGGAAATAAAGCTGCAGATACACATCCTATAAATAAAATAACTACACAGTCGTGGAAAGGCAAACATCATAACCAGAACACGGAAAATGCTTGTGGTAGGTGTGGAAATATGAAGCATACGAGTCGTGAAAAAAGTTGCCCTGCTAAAGGAAAATCATGTTTAAAATGTGGAATTCTAGGACACTTTAGAAAGCAGTGCCGTACAAGACAGCTAGAAAAACGAAAATTTGATGTAGGATATAAAAATTACCACGACACAAAAAAAAGGAAAATCAATAATACTGTTGAGGAAACTGCAAATATTTCCAGTAATGATAATGGAATTGATTACATTTTCAATATAGAGGATGATGCAAAAGTCTCATGCAGTATAGGAGGAACAGATGTTGAGATGTTGGTTGATTCGGGTTGTAAACACAACTTGATAACAGACCAAACTTGGAAGGCTATGAAAGAGAGGAATGCAATAATAACGAATCAAAATTCAAACCCTGATAAAACATTTGTAGCATACGGCAGCAAAAACCCGTTGAAACTTTTAGGATCATTTCAAGCCAGTATAAAGCTAGCACAAAAAGAGTTAAATGCAACTTTCTACGTCATTGAAAATGGAACGCGAGACCTTTTGGGACGAATAACTGCAACATCACTTGGGGTACTCCAGATCAAATTAGATGTCAACAAAGTGGGTATCGAAGAATTCCCCAAATTCAAAGATGTTTTGGTGACAATTCCCATTAATGACACAGTTAACCCGGTTTCTCAACCATACCGCAGAATACCTATCCCATTAGAAGAAAAAGTTGAAAAGAAACTGAACGAGTTACTAGAAAAAGATATAATCGAAGAAGTCAAAGGTCCGTCTAGCTGGATCTCGCCAATAGTTCCCGTATTAAAAGACAATGGAGATATTCGGCTGTGTATTGACATGCGTCGAGCTAATACGGCTATTCAACGTGAAAACCATCCACTACCAACGATGGACCAGCTATTACCCAAAGTGAGAGACGCGAAAATATTTAGTAAGCTAGATATACAAGATGCGTTTCATCATATTGAGCTTCACCCTGATTCAAGACACATCACTACCTTTATTACCAATAAAGGATTATTTAGATACAAAAGAATGATGTTTGGTATATCATGCGCACCGGAAATTTTTCAAAAAACCTTGGAAAGAATCCTGTTACATTGCGAAGGGGTTATTAATTTTATAGACGATATGCTAGTATTTGGCAAAGATATAGAAGAACATGATGCCAGATTAAAAAGAGTAGAAGAGGTCTTAAAGGAGAATAATGTACTGCTGAAACAAGAGAAATGCATTTTCAGAGTCAAAGAAGTTCAGTTCTTAGGACATGAACTTTCCGAACGCGGAGTCAAACCACTAGAAAGATATATATCAGCTATAAAAGACTTTCGGGCTCCGGTAAATATTTCGGAATTACAGAGCTTTCTAGGTTTAGTGAATTATGTGGGCAAATGGATACCTCATCTAGCTACGGTTACAGAACCACTCAAAGAATTGCTGCGACGTAAATCTGGCAGAAATACAGATATTCAAGATATTTGGGGTGAAGTACAAAAGAAAGCTTTTGAGGATCTAAAATTGGCACTAATTAGAATACCAAATTTAGGATACTATAACCCTCATGACGAAACAATGGTGATAGCTGATGCAAGCCCAGTAGGTTTGGGAGCCGTGCTCGTGCAAATTGATAAGGATGGGCCAAGGATCATTGCTTTTGGCAACAAAACACTTAGTACTAGTGAACGTCGCTATTGCCAGACAGAAAAAGAAGCGCTGGCATTAGTATGGGCAGTAGAACATTTTGATATGTTCCTTCAAGGAAAAGTGTTTGAATTGGTAACAGACCACAAACCCCTGGAAGTTATATTTGCACCAAAATCTAAACCCTGCGCTCGAATTGAAAGATGGGTGTTAAGGTTACAGTCGTACAGTTTTAGGGTTAAATATAGCCCAGGCAAAACCAATATAGCTGATCCACTTTCAAGATTATGCAAACTGGCTGTGAATCCCTCGAATGTTTTAGAAGATTGTGTTCAAGCAATAACCGAGAATTCAATACCAGTTGCTATATCATTACAAGAAATTACAGAAAGTTCAAAATTAGATATGGACATACAAAAAGTGAAGAAAGGTATATACAACAATAATTGGGATGAATCAATCAAAGCCTACAAGCCTTTTCAGCATGAGCTGTGCTTTCATGAGGACATCCTTTTGAGAGGGACAAAGATCGTAATACCAAAAATATTACGCGAAAAGGTTTTGAAAGCCGCACACGAAGGCCATCCAGGCATCGTTGCAATGAAAGGTAGATTGAGAACCAAGGTATGGTGGCCAAAGTGTGATAAAGACGCAGAAATTATATGCAAGTCCTGTAAAGGCTGCATATTAGTATCTGCTCCTAGTGCGCCTAATCCCTTGAAGCGAAGAGAACTACCTACAGAACCGTGGATTGACTTGGCGTTGGACTTAATGGGTCCATTACCAAGTGGAGATTATATTTTTGTAGTGGTAGACTATTATTCAAGATACAAGGAGGTGAAGATTTGCAGGACTATAACAAGTACAGAAATTATAGGAATTTTGAAAGATATGTTTAGTAGACTTGGAAACCCAGTTTCGATCACCTCAGATAATGGTAGACAGTTCGTGAGCCAAGAATTTAAGACCTTTTGCACGGAAAGAAACATCAGGCTGTATAATACGATTCCCTACTGGCCTCAACAAAATGGGGAAGTTGAGCGTCAAAATCGGGACATACTTAAACGGTTAAAGATTTCTCAAGCTGAAAAGAAAAATTGGAAGGACGCTCTCAAGGAATATATGGTGATGTACAATAGTACACCACATACAGTTACCGGAAAGACACCGGGAGAATTATTTTTCAGGCGACAGTTTCGTGACAAGCTACCGATGATACAGGATTTGACATACAATTCAGAAGATTTAGAAATGGTTGACAGAGATAAAGAACAAAAAGAGAAAGGGAAGGAGTACACAGATAGAAAGAGAAAAGCTATAGAGTCTAATCTCGAGGTGGGCGATAAAGTTTATGTTAAAAATATGAATAAGAGCAACAAGTTAAGCTTAAACTATGAACCGGAATCACACACCATCGAGACAACGAATGGAGGTGACGTAGTTCTCCGAAATGATGAGACTGGTCAGCAGGTCAGGCGGAATGTGTTACATCTGAAAAGAATAGAAGGACAGTGGACGGTGAAAGATAGCGAGGAAGGCTTGAAGAGTAATGAAGAAGATGTTTAAGAAATTAAATACGTGATTAGTGCGATTATTTAATAAGTATCAATTTTATATTATAAGTATAATCAGTGGAAATAGAAACACATTATATTGATTCAAATATCATCTTGTTTCATTAACTAAATTTATAACAAGGGAGGGATGTAGTGTTTAGAACTACATTGTAATATCTATAATATTATGATATAACATTTATATATATATTACCTATTATATCTGTCGTCTCGAGCAGCGTACTCGCGGATTGTGGGGTGGATCGGAGGGAGTCGGTATCCAACCGCCGCGGAGTAAAGACGAGCGCGTGTGCTAGCGAGCCGATACATATAACTATATTATTTACATACTTACATTCTTATAGTGTACACTACAATCTCTAAGTATAGTTTTCATGCAGTTCCAAGCTCCAACATCTTGCCAAAAGCTCCAAGGCCGTACATTGGCATACATAGCGCCATTCGAGCACATTCCAATGGTAATATCAGGTCGAAAGTAACTGCATGTGGGTCTGATGCCTTCTGTGACCATGGAATTCTGGCTTTTACTGGCACCACACAACGCTATCTAGCACTAAATTAAGCAGAGCTTGTACTATGGAAACCATAAAGCTGAATGATTACGTATGGACAATTTTTTTGTAATTATCTACTACTTAGAATACAATTTAACAAACATACAGAGAACAAACATCTGTGTTCACCACACAAGTATTTGTTCTCGGTAGGCATTGAACCCACGATCTGTCGCGCAGAAAGCAGAGCTACTACCAACTGAGATGAGAATAGTCAAACCCGTTTTTAGTGCAAATAAAAGGAATAATTAAATAAGATCAGAAATAGTGGAGCTCTGTGAAGGGCTCATTAGGGACTTCCCCAGATGAGCCAGCACAGCAGAAATATAATGTTAGTTAGCAAGTGCTACAACAAAAAATGTATTTTTAGTATATATTTTTTTTCAATATATTTGAGTAATAAATTAAATTAATTATAATAACTTTTTGCTCTGACTATACTTAATGCGCATTTGTTCCCATAAATTATAATGGGCCACAAATACACAAAAACCACTTGTTTTTGCTACTTACTTCAAGGCCCAAAGTTTTGGGCCACAGCGACAACGAAAATAATGCAAAATGGGCCACAGTGTCAATGGGACGCAAACCTCGGGCCACAAAGACAACATCCCTAATATTTCTGCCTTCCAGCAGGTTTTGTTGTGTTTGTTTGAAGAGTTTGCCAAATATAAAGCATACGTCCAGCAGTAAGCTTACCTATGCTTATAACAATGACGGAATCTAGAAACCTGACAGCAAAAATAGATCCACATTTACCTGTTTCCAGTCGGCTACATATCAGGTTATACACGTTCTACACCCGTAAATATAGACAAATATAAACATAGACATTAATTTAATAAGATTAAACAATATCAGAAACTGGTAGAAAAGAGATATTGCGGTGGTGGGCTGTGTGGTAATGAGACTGAAGAAAATAACACCAAGATATCGCACTATATCTTGCATGATACACAGCGTTTAACATCAAAAAGTTCAAAGTCTGAACAGGGTAATCTGTTGCGTAGTCGTGTGTTTCATGAGATTCTTTGTATTGCATGTAGTTTAGTCGTGGATTTTTATCAATACAAATCAAATAAAAATCATCCAAGTGTTAAACCTGATGTGTAGCAGTGTGTACATGCATACCTTTCAATTTCGTAACCGGAGTAATTTAAGACTGTTCCAATTCACCCACACTGATTTACTGTTTAACTGTAGTTCAAATCCAGTTTGTTATCGTGTCCGTTTAACTTAACGATTGGTTTAACTGGGTTTACGATACACGACAAACGTTGTTAGGGACGGTGTTGTTATTGTTTAGTTTTGTTGTGTTTTAGCACAAGTTTTGGAAATAAAAGTTCCTTTTGCGTATCTTGCTTAGACGATTCTAAAACAGATCAAACAAGATGAACTTTAGTGTAATTTACTTAAACGCTTCTGTACTCTTTTTGCGATATAAAAAATCTATTGGTAAAATATATTGGGCCATCTATTTTGTAACCCATGAACTAAAAACATTCGTTCTCTTCTTTTTTTAAGGACTTTGAGTTCTTAAAAGTAAATGTGTTCAGTGCTGCCTAGTGATGAAGGCATTAGGTCGACCTGAATACTCCATCGCCAGAGTCAACCCAGTGTCTGACATTACCGCTACATTTCAAAGAACAACTGGTGCTAATCGCCTATCGCCGTGGTAGTTTGGTAATCAATTATCGTTTTACTTTCAACTAAACCAATGATGTTTATTTGAACTCTGCACTGTTTTAAATCTAAACTCGTCACTGTTTGTCCGTAGTTCGTATATCTGTCTTCTAGGCTTCAGTTTTGCGCACATCCTAAGCGTATGCATCGATTACTGAAACGCTGTCTTATATGACAGCGATATTTGACAGCGTTTCACTGATTGCCACCGCAAAACGCTTAGATGTGGACAAGTCCATCATTATCATTCCCAGCATGACTTCACCCACTGCTGGGTATAGGCCTTTCTCTGTATGTGCCATTTTTGATCCTGAGCTATTCTCATCCAGGTCTTGCCCACGATGTTTTTTACATCGTCTGCTAATCATGCTGCAGGGTGAACGACGCTAAGCCCAGTTCTTGGACGTTATTTAGCAGGGCTTTACCATACCTGTAATCACCTGGTTTCATCTGGCCCAGCTAGCCCAGGTCGTGTGGAACTGGCAGCTGTGAGACATTAACCTAGCTTTAAGACGATTCAAAGTTGCCCTTGTGTATAATAAACCTTTTGACTTTATCATAAGTTTTCTGTAAACCCCAATGCGGAAAGCACAACCCAGGAGTTTCTTAGTATTGACTGAAAAACTCCTTGGCGACTCCTTGGTGATGCTCATAGTGATCTACATAGAATGACCACTCATTGGTAAAAAAGAAATATTTTTAGCAGGTTTTAGCAATGATTTGTCTTTTTCCAGATGTTTAACAGACCTTGATTTGAGTTATTTTGAAAAAACTTACAATTAAACAAATATTTACAAAATGTACAAAATACACAAGAAACAGTTGACCTATCTGCAGATCGTTACAAACGATCTAGAGATAGCTCAACTGATCCAAATCAGTGCCAGACGGAAACGTCCCCAAGAAGCTGGCGGCATTGCCACGCTGAATAGCAATGCTTATACGCTGCGCCAGATACCCACCAGCTCTTGGGTCACGCGTCGCTTCGATCAGTCGCCTAGGCAACATTTTGAAGACCCGTGAGGCCTCGGTTCCCCACGGACCCAGAGTCTCAACCCCAAGAGGATTCGTTGTTTTAGTTATTTTGTATTGTTTCAGAGAATACCGGAGCTCGCTCCCGCCCCGGCAGAAATGCAGGCGAGGCACAGCTTCTGGTGGCACCTGCTCATAGACCTGCCTATACTGCTGCTAGGTAAGTTTCACTTATAATGCCACACGGTTTCAACCAAGCAAATGAAGCGTCTTTGTTCCTTAAAATGCCACACGTTTTCGACCAAGCAAATGAAGTCTGAAGTCTTTGGTCTTTTTCAAAGCCGTATTGCACATCCTTGCGTCCGTCGTGCCTGTCTTCTTCTTGTCGTGTCGCTCAAATCAAATATTCCTCAAGTTGACAAAAATGCATAGGGCCGTATGGGAAGCGGTTACTGTAGCCTATGGACGCCTGCAATACCAGAGGCATCACAAACGCGTTGCCGACCCTTTTAAACTTTTAAAACGCCCTTTTTGAAGAACCCCATGCTATAGTCCTTAGGAAAAACCTCAGCAGGGAGATCATTCCACAGCCAACGTCATAAAGCTAAGTGAGTCTAGGTGCCAAGTCCACGCGACCAAGCCTAGAAGAACAGACAACAAACTACGGCTTGGTTCCTACCGTTTTTTTGTATGAGGTTATTTCTTTGAGGTTAATAGGTCTTTTGAACCAGTGGTGTAAGGATTTCAAGTGCGTCTCAAAGAGGCTCTATTCGTACATTGCTTATGATTACACTGGTACACGATACGATCGATGACGAAGGTACGGTCGATGGATGGAAAGGGCTCAGAATCGTTCTTCCTGGAAATGTGTAGGGGAGGCCTATATCCAGCAGTAGACTTCTCCAGTTCAATGATGATGATGATGATACCGGTACACGGTTTGTAGTATTTTCTAGAACGAGCATATTTCACCAAAATCATTATAGTCTTCTTCTTCTTCTTCTTATCGTGTCACTAGTCCTTTCGAAAGCAGTGTGGTGAAAGGATTTTAAGTGCGCCTCAGAGAGGCTCCTTACGTGCACTAGACACATGTTTTCGAACTTTTTAGATTCTACGACATGCCCGGTTTCCTCACGATGTTTTCCTTCACCGTTTGAGGGCACTAGCACTAGCATTGTGTACATAAATTTTTCAACAGAAAAACTCATTGGTACACGACTGGATTCGAACCCACGACCTTAGGATCGGAAGGTGGGGCCGCTACCACTAGACCACCAGTGCATCGTTATAGTAAATAGAATCGAGTCATTATAATACTATTTACTAACTACACCTGTAATTTAGGAAAAAATCTGGCAGTTTGTAAGTGCGTACTACATTAGAATACATTAACCTCATCAATATCAAAGGACAATGGTACTAATATCTGTCACTATTGCGTCACAGCCCTTTAGGTCAGGGTTCTGTATGTCTTTTGACATTAGGATCCAGTTATTTTAAAAGAAATCCTTGGCCCAGACTGTTTATGCTATATAAATAATGCGTAGGTATATCTAATTGCGTCCTCAAACTAAATTCTCACTACTATTCTTCTTAATTGTATGGAAGAAATCGGTAATTAGCGTGGTTACCTTTATTTTTTCCCGTCGTTTCGACCGTGTTGCAACAGCCGTGGTCGCGGGCTTATGCATAACGATCGCTTTATTTTAAGTATTATTCTCTACTTCTTATGCTTCCTTCCTACGGTGCGTGGTTCTGCAGATCATCACGCACGCGGTCTCGGCGCACGAGACCGTTCCCATGGTGTGTGCGAGCTGATTCGCCTCCGTGCGCGATATCACACACCGGTGGGAAGGGGCTATTATGCCGCCTTCCCACCAGTGCGTGATATCGCGCACCAGCCCGCACCAGCACGCACGACACACCATGGGAACGGTCTCGTGCGCCGAGGTGCGCGGTAGCACAGGAGCATTTTCTGTGTGCGTTGCCGTGCGTCGTCGTGCGCGGTGCGGGCTGGTGCGTGGTATCAGGCACCGTAGGAAGGCGGCATTTTAGGGTTTATCTCGACTACTGAAGGTTGACAGTCATCGTTTTAAACTTCTCTTTATATGTATAGGGCAAGCCCTATACATAAGTATAAAGAGAAGAGAACTAAAATGATGATTAGCCTTGCCTAAAAAGATCTTTTACTGTTTTGTTCCAATACTCTCCCAGGTCTCATTGGTAGGTAATGTGTTATGCTTAGAAGAAATAAAAAAATACATGGGTGAAATCTTTAAAAAATCTCAAATTTCATATAGTATTGGATTATTTTATTATCTCGGCTGAAACTGATCCCTATCGCCACCGTCAATGCTGTTCGTCGCAATATATTCTTACTTTAAATGATAGGTGTCTGTTCCTGACATGGCCATACACGCATTGGCAGGGTGCCAATTCCGTCATAATCTATGGAATACTAATAGTACCATCGGCGAACAACAAAGAGCTTGGCAATCTATTATTCTAATTGGTCGGCAAATTGCAGAATAATTGACTAGGGTGGGAAACTTTATGTCGTGTATCAGGCCGACACGTAATATACGTCTTTGAAAGAAAGAAAGAGAGAAAATGCATTTATTTTTGACACACAAACACAGCACGAACAGAATAAAAATAAGCTATACATAAAGAAAGCAGTTTAAGTTTCAGTTAATTTATTTCATTACCAATTGTACAATCGTGTCTGAAAAACCTATAAATAACAGTAGCAATAAATATATAATAATCCAAACACAGTAAATACAAAAACAAGAATAAAAAAACAGGATAAAAGAATAAACAGTAACCATAGTCTTATGTACTACGGTAGTATTACAGTTTAAATTACCGTACGTACGTACCTTGTCGTTTTACTCAAAGTCAAATCTTTATGCAATGATGTCACAAGTATCATTTTGAAGCATCATAAAACTAGATCCACAAGGATAACCGCTGATGAGGTTGTTGAACGAAACGAAACCATGACCACCCATCAAAATGAAGAGGAACACAAAATAACACCCCAGGAGTTTAGTCAGTATCAAGAATCTGACATAACCCATTAGTTCCTCTGGCTAGTAGGCACTCTACATAATATCCATAAAGGATTTCCCCTGGGCAAAAAAAAAATATAGGCGCGAGTGCCAAGCAACCAAGCCTAGAAGAACAGGCAACAAACTACGACTTAGATCCCATCACCTTTATTATTTGTGTGTTACAATTTTTAATTTTATTCTGCTTATTTTAGTATGCAATGTTCCGTTCTGTGTACCTGTGTTTTGTCAAATAAATATTTTTTCTTTCTTTCTTTCTTTACATTGTTTGACTAGTACTAGGTACGACTAAGTACTTCTATGTAAGCCACCTTTAAATGTATGTTAGTTAACGAACAATTAAAATGCATGCGACATTAGCTGCTATTTAAGGCCATCATTATTTTGGTTCATTGAATGGTTTAATTATAGAATGTTTAACAATGTACTGTCAGTGACACAAGTGTATGATCATTTTATTTATTGTTACGGAGTTACAGCTTGCGTGAAACTAAAAAAACAGCTACGGCGCTCTCTAAGAATTTTCTAGTATACC
This sequence comes from Thera obeliscata, assembly GCA_947578465.1. Classification (NCBI taxonomy): domain Eukaryota; kingdom Metazoa; phylum Arthropoda; class Insecta; order Lepidoptera; family Geometridae; genus Thera; species Thera obeliscata. The sequence continues at coordinate 2,047,844 of OX387913.1, forward strand.
TATTTCTCTTCTTTTAACATGTCATTGGTTCTTTCAAACCAATGTGATGATAGGATTTTAAGTGCGCCTCAAAGAGGCTCCTTTCGTGAACTTTAGTGTACCTCCTAATAGTTATGTTTTTTTTTTATTTCTATAAAAAAAAACAATGTTGAAAGTCTAGCACGGTAAAAAATAAAATAAAAAACAATATGTTTTATTGAGATGATAAGAAATTGAGTAAAAATTACCTGGTACTTGGTTCCAAGTAGTTTTTTTCTTATTTTTTTTTTATACTACTAGCTTTGGAACAAAAAAGTAATACAAGAAAACTAGCGGAAATAACTTTCAACGTTGAAGATTTTAGATTTTTTAATTATAGTTTGGTGGTAATATCTGCGGCCAGTTTGGCGGAGATGGGTTATCCCAAAATCACCAATACTTATATAAAAACTCTAGGCTCGTAGCGCATAGGTCAAAGTCAAAGTGTTCAAGACCTTTTCTCTATGATTGTACTACGTAGGTGTCCACCATGGCTGTATGTTTGAACAGTGCGTAACTACGCTATAAGACATTCTAACCGTTTCCTATTGTGAGAGTAGCTGAACGACTCGTATATCCGCGTTTAAACTCTGTTCCTGCATCTGCAGTAGCGTGCATTGGACGACCAGTTGAGGAGTGACCGAACAAAACGTGTTATTTCCACTTTTTGTAAAAAAAAAGTTAGCAATGACATTTGACAGAATACCATAAATTACGTCGCCCTTTAAGTTGGTGTGGTTCAAATCGTGCTTATTCTTGCAGTAAAAAAAAAATTCATTGAAAAAAAAAAACCATGCTTGATAAGTTTTTACAGTTATTTAATTAGAACCCATATTTTCTTTAATTGTGCAAAGGCAAAAGTAGTTGCCGGTTTTTGGCCTTTTGTAAAAAGTTAGACATCATGGAATTATCATGTTTTGTTCGGTCACTCCTCAGTTCTATTTAGTCGAGGCCAGAATTCAAATTATTGGACTTATTTTTAGAAAAAAGTTTTATGGACGCTTACCATAATGAATGGCACACAGTGGCACAAAATAGAGACGACTGGAGAGAAGGAAGAAAGGCATTTGCCCTGCAGTGGAACACCACTGGTAATATTGTTTTAGAGGTAAAAAATATTTGATCGCATTTTTACATACTATGGATTAGTAGGTTAAAAATGTTGTCAATTTAATTTTACTGACTTTTTGTTGGTTTCATAATCATAACGAGTTTATACCTACATTCTTCGAAAGTATCACTGGTTTTTTCGAACCTAGAAAAGTTAGAAGAACGTAGGTAAATTCAAATAATGATCATATTTGACAGCGTTACACTGAACGCCATCGCAGAACGCTTAGATGTGAGCACGGCTTAAGTCAAGTTCTTATGAGGAAGAACTACTTAGAAGTATTGCTGGTGGATTGGTTTTATTTTTGGTTTGTTTTTTTCAATATTGGTTTAAGTTTCCTATAAAAAGAAAAAAAGATGATTATTTTTTTACTAGAGACGAGGTTTATCTTAATTTTGTGGTTCTTTCCGCTAACCTAATATTATTAGTTAAAACAAACAGTTAAACACCCACCGTGGAATGTTTATGTAAACACGTTCCACGTGTTTTGAGATTTGACACTACATGGACTTTGACAGGTACATGAAAGTATCGCATTCACCCACTTGCACCTACGCTTAACCGTCCGATCGCTGAGAAATAATTTATTTGTATTGGTTATATGAAAAGCTCGCAAGCAGACGTGCTCAAAAAAAACCCGCTGTTAGAACGAAAAAGAAACACTTTCTCTAAAACAAGATTTAAGATTTAAAAAATATTGATTTGGTTTTAAGCACAAAATTTTACAAAGTATAAACAAAAATAAGTTGCAAAAAATGTAATGCTTAAGTACGCTAACTCCCACCCTAGGAGAACCTGTGTTGAGGGTAGTTAGCCTCTTTCGTCCAATTAGTATCCAATTTATGGGGTAAAAGTAATTTATTTACTGGGATCATTGATCCCAATAAGTAAAATTACTACAGCCTTGATCCTCCAATACTATAAACTGACAATTAGAGGGCCGCAAGCCAATCATTATGAATAACCCAAAAAATACAACCCTAGGTCAATCATTATGAATAACATAATAAAACTTTAAGGTTAAAATCCAGCCAATGAGTTTTTCTGTCCAAAACAAAATCGGTTGTCTGTAAAGTCGGTTTACTGACGATAGTTGAACGTGACAACGTCATACAGCTGTCCACGCAGACGCATCGCTCAATCAAGTAGGAAAGAGACAGATGTCGAACGCTGCCGAACGCGGAGGCCGATTGTGCCTCTTTGCTGCTCGTTCCGCGCTCTCGCTTGCACTTCAAGCCTTAATTGGAACGCCTCAACGAGGTAACGCCACATGAGCTATGTTTTTATCATGCGTGCAGCCGACTCCATCGAATTATAAGACGTTGTCACGTCAAAATGTGTGTTCATAGTGCACATGACAGTACTCTTAAACGATGAAGGAACACGGGAGGAAACCGGCATGTCATAGAACCTAAAAGTTCGAAAGCACGACGTGTGAAGTGCATGTGCTTGGAGCGCATTTAAAAATCCTATCACCACATTTGATTTTGACACGACAGTAAGAAGATGGTCTAAAAAATAACCTAAAAATACCTAAGCTGTATCGTTTCCGTTAAACAGAACCGATTCATTTTAATCCGACGGGATACGGTTTATTTCAATTTTTTTTGATCACAGATTAGGTTGTCTTTAACCTAATAGATGCTCTTTAGATAATTATAGCTTTTTACATACCTCATACTTACTTATGGAACAGTCCTAACCAATGGTTATTTTAATCGACCATTAAGTAGGTGTAACTGGTACATACGTTTGTTGTGATTTCTCGCTTATTCCCAACATTTGACACCTTTGTTTTGAAGAAAACTGATCCACAATAACAGTTATCTTATGTACTAACAATGAAGTGTCTGTTTGTAATTAATCATTTATGGTACTCATACCTACAAATGCTATGCAACTTAGCTGTATGTTGGCTTCTAGGCTTGGTCGGCAAAGTCAGAGCGAAAAGGAATATGAGGTGGGAAAATACCAATGAACCCGCGACACTGTCACGTAACCGACACCTCTTCGGCAAAGATTGACAAAGTATACCAAAAGTTGGGGTGGTCGAAGCAGCGTCTAAGTTTTATTTCTTTCGGCATTTAGGGTGGGCCAACATTTTTTACCAACTTCAAATAAAAAAGAAGGGTTTTCAATTCCGTTGTATTTTTTTTTTCATTGTTTTTTATGACATTATGTTCTTCGTCATTTATGAACCAATTTAATTTTAATTTATCTGAAAGGCTTCCAGATTGGTCCAATATGAATTTTATCAAAATCGGTTCAGCTGTTTGGCCATGAACATGAAGTCGGTTTCTCAAGTTTTTTAAACATATTTTGTTTTTTCTGAATTTGGCTATCAGCCGTGTCTATAATCCTAGTCCATTGCCTATCACGCCTCAGTGACCCTCCTCAATGCAAATGTCCATTCTATCATTATTTTTTCAATAATGTCATCTTGGGCAAGGTACTTAAGGTCAATGACATGGGAATGGATAAAGTATGCATAGGTTCATGTTACCATATTACTTACCATCATTTTGCCATTTGGCTTGTAAGTATAAAAGTTGTATAATATCTTGATAAATTCCCATAACATTAGCATGGAAAATATATCTGGGAATGAAATTGAATATGTTTGTTGCAATGGAATATTTTGACTTGTTGAAAAATGATAAAACAATCAATTTTGTCATGTTTTTACACAACTCAAGTTCAAGTTTGTCTTATCAAATTGCACGATGATGTAAACAAGAAGTATTTTTTGGATAACATTCGTATAAATATTTCAAACTAGCTTTCGTCCTCGTAACACAGCTTGGTATACGTGGTAAGTGGTAGTGGCAATTTTTTTTCTTCTCCTGCTCAAATTAAAAAGTTTTTTTTTAGTTTTTGACTATCAAATAACAAGAGAGCTTACAAAAGCACGAAAAAGTATTTAGTCATAAATAGAATAACATGAATAAAGACTCGACATAGAACTGTTTCTTATAAAAAGAACAACATTTTATTTTTGAAAATGGAACTGAAATTGTGCGACCTCTTTGTTAGAATTCATGCAATGCGCAATGTGGCTACAGAAGAAATAAAAGAAAAGACATTGGCGCGAAATCTGTACAATTTTTCTCAACTATATCATAATAAAGTACGTATTGGATTTTTTAATTTCTCGCAATCGTAGTGAAACGAAGAGTAAATACACGGTGCGATCATTTAAGCGCTAGTATAAAAATCTACTATTTTTTATTAAAAAGTAAGGAACGAAACAGAGTTTCATAATATTAGCCTGGACAGCCATAACAGATATCTCTCGAAATCTCTACTTACAGTTTGCGTCGTAAAATCGAGAAAAGGATTTTAATTTTCTATGACGTAAATATATTTTTTTCCGCTTTGCAATATTATAATCATCATTAGTGCTAAAGATCAGCATATCGCCTAGATGTGGCCATAGCTTAGGAGTTTCAGGTAGTCGTGTTCTTCAATACCTTAACCCACGTTAGACGTCACGTTACGGTGTCAGTTACCGTCGTCTAGCTGGGTGGTCATCGCGACATCCGATACCTGACAGTGAACTGTTGACATACTTGACACCGGGTTAACACTTCGTCACGATGTGGTACAGCCAGGCACACAAGTGGAAATGTTATTGTTGGAAATATTTATATTATTCTCTAGCGACCCGCCCCAGCTTCGCATGGACTCGATTAGCTCAGTAGGTTATAGCACCGATATAAAATAAATCTTAGCCATCGGAGGGCGCAGGTACTCTAACTCCTCGTTTCCTTATTTGTCCCCTAAAACGTGACAATGCAAAAATTAGAAAGAATTAAAGAAAATTTAGAATTTTTCCTGAATGCATATTTTATAGTCATAATGGTAGGCAAATTGCATCCTAAAAACTTAAACAAATTAAGAAAGAAAAAAAAATATTTTTTAACATTACTTAACAGCATGGCTATAGGTAGGTATACAAACATAAAAAGTACTATGATAGGCAGAGAAAATAACAAAAAAAAAAACAAATAAAATGAAATGTATTTATTCGCTTGAAGTATGGTCATATTATGATCAATTTTGAAAAACTTCTTATTAATAATAACGTAGTACCACATACTTCGTCAGAGACCGACATGCAAAGTTTAATGTTAAATTGCTAACATAAAGCAAAACTAAAGAAAAATTTAAAAAGAATAAACTACAAAGACAATTAAAAATATACTAAAAGTTTAAAGACAATTTAGGTATACAGTACAAAAACATAATTGTAATAGATTAGGTAAATAAATTGATTTATACAATTTGCACACGTAATGCAATTTAACATCTGGTGGCAAAGCTATTAAATTATTACATTTGACAGTACTTTGGTTGCCATCAGCCTTAAATTATTCTCTCATGATTTATTGCAGGACCTCATGCTGTGAATTATTCCATTTTGCTCATTACTTGGCTATTTACTGCGCTTTATTAGATAATCCATTAAATTGTCGTTTGTCGAACTGCTTTGTACTATAAATTATTTATTTGTCTTGATTACTATTCATCATAATTTTCTTGTCCTTCATGTGGGGTTGGCACAACAGGTCTTCGTTCTCCACTCTCCTCTATTAGCCGTCATTTTAGCAGTCACTCCTTTCATACCCATGTCATCCTTCACACAATCCATCTTTACATTCATATTTTTTTTATAAATGAAACTATTACTTACTAGCATTTTTTTTTATACTTACACGAATGCGTTGGCTTTAATTATCTGTCAAGTGTGTAAGACTTAGACTATTGCCATCTCTTTCCAATGAGTAAAAGCTTTATTAGTACCAGGCAATTTTATTGGCAATTTAATTAGTTCCTATAAAGTAACATTAAAATCGAAATTAAAAGTAAATTCGTATAAACTAGTGTCTAACTCTGGTAAAGTTTATAGGCTAAAACTATCCATTGACTAAAGCTAGAGCTCTGTTTAACTTTAGAACACGGCAAAACAATCATCTACGTAATACGACGCCATCTTTTTTTATCGACTAGTGATATCTCTCGTCGCCCGGTCTCAGTAGGGATGTCCTATTCCCAAAACCGGCTTACAGAGGTTAAAAAAAAAGTTTTGTTGGTACTTAAATGTTCACTAGCAGTAAGTGACCGCGGTATTTTTTTTGATAACGTACTTATGAATGATGAAATCATATATTTCGATCTTAATAACATACTACATAATAATAAAAAATAAGAACTGGTTATTTAAAAAAATAATCACGAGTGCAATGAGATAGAAACTTCCGAAACTTGTCTACAAGAGTGTTTACGTAATCCTTTAGTTCCAAAACTCGACAATAGATGGCGTTCTCTGTAAAACATAACCCTTGAGTTGTCAGGTTCTCACAGAGCTTAGTTTTTGCTTCTGAGCAACAGATGGCGCTAGGAGTAATGATATTATGAAAAAGTTATTTGTTTTTAACTCCGAACGCCGACATTTTCTAAAAATAAATCCTAGCTAGATCGATTTATCGTCCCCGAAAACCCCTGTATACTAAATTTCATCAAAATCGTTGGTGCAATTTCCGAGATCCTAAATATATATATATATATATATATACAAGGTTTTCTCGTTTAAAGGTATAAGATTAAGTGTTTTGTCGGTAACTGTACGTTGTATAAGTCCGCTCGCTTGTAAGTTGGAACACAATGTTATCTCAATGTTTATCTGACGCAACAGCTTGATAGCCAATCTTGTCGTCACAAGATCAATGTTTTTATTCGTACAATGTCACGGTTATTGTGCTAGCCAGTGTATTTAAACACTGTAATAATGTAAGTATGTGTACCTATTTGAAATTGTAAAAATACTAGCTGTTTCCGAGATTAGCGCGATCAACCAATCAAACAATCAAACTCTTCAGCTTCATAATTTTTATTATATAGATTTTTTTGCAAACTTCTACAAAGAATAACACCTAACGGCGCGACTATACTCACCAATTTATTTTATGCAAATGGACACGAGGCAACAAATCAAACTTCCCCTTATCAAGAGGTCCATGGATTCAAATCCTACACAGTACATTTTTCTTTACAACTAGCTGATGGAACAAGTATATGGCCCACCTGATGTAATGTAGTAACCATCGCATATGACAAAGCATTGCCTCGCAGGTCACGTCAAGATTGTGCCCTACGATTCACTGCCCTGCGTCCATTAACTTGAGGAGACAGATGTTCAGCCTCACGTGCCAGTAATTTCACCGGCACCCACACCCTTCTAACCGAAACACAGTAATGCTTCACGGCGGAAATAGGCATTGTGGCATTTTTGATGTTGGTATCGTAAAATCTCGGTAAATTATTTCTTGACGTAATTTCCTAAGGTTCAGAAACAGACAGGCTTGCTGCAATATTAATGATACTTGCATTAACGCCCCAAGGTACGACAGGTGAATCATTGCATTTTGATTCTTATTTCGACTACATAAGTGTCACAAGACGCACTGTATGGAAAATGTACCTTACTCAATGATCCTAGTCCTATAATCGTCTTGCATTATCCTACGATTTATGAACCAACTTCGCTTGAGGCTTGCACTTTCAACGGGATTTGGCAAAGCACAATAAAATTACAGTGCAATAATCGCACTATGTTGTCTAAATAGGTTGTATGTCACGAACCTACTTTTAGTAATTTACTGGCCAGTATTATTATTCAAGGGTATGAAACATGGTCGATGTTCAATTTCCAAATTTGAAAAATAGTTCGATGTTTAAATATTTTCGAAGCTTGATTCGTTTAGCAAAAGCCAGAGAGTATTTGAAAATGGAGTTAATCAAAGATTTTCAATCTCAGAACATTAAAAGAAATAGGTAGTTCGATATTCAAAATATTTTTTAACTCAATTTTTTTAGAAAAACCAGAACACTAATATTTGAAAATAGAACGAATCGATGCGTTGATTGAAGAGTGAGAACAAAAAATAAGCACAAAATTGTAAAGCGACTTTGACCAACGGGTGATCACAAAAATTCCAATAACTATGCGGTTTTGAACTTTCGTTGAAATTACAGACTAAAACCAGTTTGTAGAAAGTACGGAAATGCAAAATGACTGTTTACCATTTGACAAATCGCAAATAACATTGACAGTAATTTCCCATACATTCACCCATAACTTTATGCCGTTTATGCATTCACTATTGTCATTGAAGCTGTGAAACATATTGGTGTGAAAACAGTAGGTACTTGATACCCGGACGTGGTATACAAACTTTTGATGACTCTGTGGGCTTAATTGAGAGAAAAATCTAGACCTCAGTGGTCTAGATTTTTCTAGTTCGGTGAACTAGAGTTTGATACTAAAAAAAATTACATGTTTTCTACAATAATTGTTCGGAATTACTTTTTAAAGTTCAGTGACCTATACTTTTACTATGGACAATCCAAACTAAAAAATACAAAACTACACAATGCCATACAGTTTTGTATGAAATGTTAAACGATGTAATTAATAGCGATATAACTCGTCACATGGTTTTTTTTCTAAATTTAAATAAGTTCTCTAGCTACACCTATTTCTGCCAAAATATATAACTTCTTTAATTGACCCGACACGGGACAAGCCAAAGATGCTATTAATCATTCCAAAAAAAGTTACATCATTATATTATAATAATATGTTATAAACTTCCTATAGACGAACTTTGACGGGATGTGACAGATTTTTATTAAAAACTTTATGCTCATAACCTGCTCGGATGTCATGAAAACTGTTGTTTATGGTGTTTATTTTTAGAAGTTGTTATTATGACTAAAATGCATTTTACATAATTGACATCCCTTCTACTAGGAATTGGATTCGAAATCCGGTCAAATGATGTATGGTATATGTAGGTTCCTGACACACTTTCAATGTGGAAACTATTTTAACCAACTTGTAATAAAAAAGGAGAAGGTTCTCAATTCGTTTGTTATTTTTATGCTGTTTTCAGTTGTTATCCATGAATTCGTCATTTAATTTTGTGAGCAGATTTGAAAAAATATTTTTATCAGAAAATAATTTCTTTCAGATTGATCCAATAAAAAACACATCAAAATCTGTTTTATTTTTAAGTAAATGTCTACAAATTGATTATTTTGTTGTTTAAACAAAAATAGAGATTATCTCAACTGTTTCTTGTGTATTTTTACTTTTTGTAAATACTTATAATAATTTTAAGTTTCGTTGTAAAAATTAATGTATAAATACATCAATAATTATATTAATTACTGGCACTGCTTAAAGTACCTGCGGCTTCATCAAAGACGAATAATCATAGACTCTATTATATTTATAAATACAGTGCAATTTAGCTTAACTCTGGTATTTAGTTCAGATGGACCTTTGAAAAGCCGCATCAAACATTCATGTTCAATGACCCCACGCTAATGTTAATTACTCATAACATGCGAAGCTGTCACATTCTGAACCTTATGACTAATGCTATAGAGGTCATAGGATAAAACCAGGTCACGTGCAGTATGCTAATTCGATAAAAAGCAAACGTTCTTGTAATCTCGCATGCATGGAAAAGACAGGCTGAATTGAGCTCTAAGGCATAGTAATAAAGGTTATCTACTGACTACTTCGGTTGAGGTTCATGAATGAGCTTTTATCGTGATTTTACTAAGAAATAATTGGTAGAATATCTTCGACTAAAATGCGAGCTGGGATTTCTTTGGCGGGACCAGTTTAGATATCAAATACCTACTACCTACATTTATTAATACCTGTTTACTGTAATATGTACGTCCAGTCCTAGTATTTTTTTACAAATAAAAATATTACAAAATTATTTATTAAAGAATTAGTTTGTACAAAAATCAAGATATAAGGTGGGTGGACCATGGAAGGCCACTCTAACGAATAAACAGTTTTTATTAGTTAATTTACTGGATAAATAAAAGAAACTAATCGTTAATTAACACTTTGTTTTATTGAGTATCATACAAACTTCTTTTTTTTATTCTAGATGTAATCGCTATTTCTTAAACTTAACTTTTATAAAGCTCTTCTAAATGGCCTTGTAAGGAATAAGGCTCCATACAAGGCCAATATTATAAATCAGTCGTTCAACTTAAAACTAGAATTGTAATAATCAAAATATCCGCTTTTACTAAAACCACAGAAAATACTCTTTCATTTAAATGAAAAATAAATGCCTATTACACTATAATCTTCTTTAAAAAAAAAATGAATATTCCTTGAACACCATCGTATAACTAAGGATATATTAATGGAAATTATATAAAAAATATAGTAATGAGTGTTATATCGATAACAAATAGGTTTCCAATGCATTTTACAATGAAATTATAATATATTTTTTTTTACCTATAATGGCCAATCAAATATTTGATTGGCCTTATAAGGAACCACCGGCTTTCATAGGAACACTACCGATATTTTACCTAAAATCGTAGCAAAATTATTATATTTTTTCTTTAGTACCACAATAAATCCTTACATAACAATTTACAGTAAGAAGAATGCGATAATAATAGGTGATTCACATAAAAACTAACCTTTAGCTGAGGGCGGGAATTACAATTTTAACGTCGCCGACTGAAGTCTACGAAGCGAGGGATCGCACCGACAAAATAGCAACGCGAGTGACTCGCCGCCGCGTCTGTGTCCTTGACTTTGATGCAGCTTTGTTTGATTGGAAGGAATTTGTCATCACGTGACTATTAATATGACTTTTTTATAGTTGGCCTTCAAAGGAGCATGGCCTTCCATGGTCCACCCACCTTACAATGAACCCCGCACTAACCGCCGCCTGTATCGCGGGAGACCTGAATAATATAAAACCTATTAAATATGACAGCGATATTTGACAGCGTTTTAGGTGATCGCCATCGCTATCGCCTAGATGTGCGTAGGCCTTAAGACTTTACAAAATGCCAAAGAAAATGTCGAACAAAATAGAGAACAAAATGGCGTGTTTTTTTTTTGTTTTTCAGCGGGCTTTTGAATACGCGATGCCCTTGTTGTGTTGGAAACTCTCACAACAACAAAACCCACAAAAATGGATTCACAATAGGAATAAAGGAAACCAATAATAAAGAACTGAAACTAAAACTAAGTAAGGTAGATTAATTGGGCCGAGATGGAGAGGTCGATATGAGACCGAATGCTGATCAGGGAACTGTAATTTTCAAAGGAGCGGAGACCGCTTCTTAACGATAACTGGCAATTTCCTTTTAAGACATGATCCGGTTGATAATGATTGTGTGGGGTTTTTGCTATATTTCAGTTCATTGCAATCGAAGCTCAAAATAATGTCAAAACTGACAGATGCGACTAAGTTTTGGTTGCAACAAAAGATAAACAATCACCCATCAAAGTCACTTCAAAAAGGATAGGGTTAAAAAGTCATAAATATAAAAAAAAACATGATAAACTTTATAGTTTTTTTTAAGGTACTAAAACCATGGCATTTGATAGCAATTATTGCCTGTTTACGCATTTTAAACCTGTCGCAAGTTACGTAATCAGTGTCAATAGTACAGTCAGCATAAAAAGTAGTTTGCCATTTTTAGTTTGTAAATTTTGATGTGACAACGTCTTATAATTTGATGGAGCCGGCTGCACGCACGAAAAAACATGACTCATGCGGCGTTACCTCGCTCTGAGGCGTTCCATTTAAGGCTTGAAGTGCGAGCGAGAGCGCGGAACGAGCGACAAAGAGGCACAATCGTCCTCCACGTTCGGCAGCCTTCGACATTCTGTCTCTTTTCTACTTGAGTAAGTGATGCGTCCGCGTGGACAGCTGTATGACATTGTCACGTTCAACTATCGTCAGTAAACCGACTTTACAGACAGCCGATTTTTTTCTTATCTCTGCATTTTGTCAAAGATAATGGCGTTCGGTTTGACAAATAGTTAGTAGATCAAAGCGAGTCGTCAAAATAGCTGGATAAAGAAATAGTTTAACTTTCTTTTTGAAAATCTCTTTTGCATCATTTCAGCTCCCTTTTACCTATATACTCGTATTTTGTGATTATGTTAAGACCCTTCTTAACATATTCACAAAATACGAGTAAAATTACACAAAAGTGTTAACTCAGAAGACAGACATGAACATTAATTTATAATAAGAAGAGAATTTCAAGAAATCTATCCCTTTATCTATCTAGATAGATATCTACCTATCCATTTATCCATCCATCTATCTATATATATATATATACATCTTTACAAACCAGAAATGCCAATCTATTTGATGGTGACTGTACATGGTTCAATTGCAATCGTAATATCCTAGTTCTGCCATCGCCATCAAACCAACTATAAGTTTACTACTTCTGGATTAAAACAGTAATGTCAGATCTGTGTTAACGTGGGCTGGTGTAAGCATGATGACGGTGTTGCAATCTTAGGGGAAAGGCTGGGGTATTGGACCATCCTGTAAACTGAAATTAGGGTCCTGCACCTGTAAGGACGAGGTAAACTGAAACCCCCATGTATTGACTGGTCTCTCAGCTCAGTTGGTAGTAGCTCTGCCTTCTGCGCCGTAGGTCGTGGGTTCGATCCCCACCGAGAACAAACATCTGTGTGGTGAACACAGATGTTTGTTCTCTGTCTGGGTGTTATACAGGGTTATTCATTATTAGCTGCAAATACTCAGGAATTAGGTTCAACAAATAAACAAAAAAATATTTATGAATTATTTTTTTTTTTAATTATGATCAAAATTTTTTTAAAGTTTTTGTATCAACATTTTATTTTTATTAATTTCTTTACGGCTATTGCATAATGATTGCCATGGAGAACAGGACGATGACCCACCCAGGCGGTGACTGAACGCAGAGTGTCACTCACGGCGCGCGGGCGCGGATCAAAGGTCAAAATAGGTCAGACGCCAATGATTCTTTTATCGATTTTCTCGGGATTTTCATAACAAAACTTAAAAAAAATCATTTCATAAATATTTTTTATTTTATTTGTTGAACCTAATTCCTGAGTATTTGCAGCTAATAATGAATAACTCTGTATTGTATTCCAAGTACGTATTTAGAAAAAAAATGCAAGTATCAGCTATCTGGTTCCCATAGTACAAGCTCGGCTTAGTTTGGGGCTAGATAGTGAGGTGTGGATTGTCCACATTGTATATTTTTATAGTTTTTTTTATTTATTTTATTATTATTATACCTAATCTGCCTTTACTAACATACTTCTAAGTTATATTTTTATCATATTACTAACCTCTATGGATCAAGGTCTAATAAACCTAATATGCATTTATTATTACTACAGTTCAATTTACAAAGTGGTTCAAAAAACCAGCCCTTCCCTTTAATTCGCTATAAATTCTTTGCACGTACTTTCTGGTTTCAAAACGTTTGATTTCCTACCCGTTACTTATTTTATTATGCTTTTAATGCATGTAATCATTTAGATTGGAAAGGATCTATGCAAAAGATCTTACAGATATAAAATACCGTTTCTCCATACCACTTCTGCTGTTCAAACCTGAGGTAATTCTTGGCCTGTAAGTGTACAGTCAACTGTAGGTAGAGTCTGTTCAGAAAGAGAGCCGTCGTGGGATTGGAGGGCGCTGCTGTGCTTAATCACCTTTTTTATTTAGTGGGCAATACAAAAGCGCGTCTGTTGCGTTTTGATCCTATCACAACTAGTGTACTATTCCTATAGTTAATTTTTATGATGCAAAATGCTGACAGAAAGAAAGGGATGAGCTGCCATATAAAAATCGAAACGTTAGTTCTCAATTTGGTCACGACGGCTCTCTTTCTGAACATACTCTACTAGAATGTATGTCGTACGTTGCTGTTGCAAAAAAACAGTTTGAATAACGTGTGTCAAATGCACGAAAGGAGCCTCTTTGAGGCGCACTTTAAATCCTTTCACCACACTAGTTTAAAAGAAGCAGTGACACGATAAGAAAACTTTTGCAGCATTGCAATAGTCATAAGAGCTAACTGAAAAATCAACTGATTTAATGATTTCTGATCTGTAAAAGCATCTGTCATTTGTCAATGTCAGAAGGAACGTCAGTTTGTTTATTGGTAAAAGTGGGTTAGTCCCACGAATACCATGTATTGATTCCCAACCAAAGCAATGGCGTATTTTGTTCGTGTAACCTTCCTTTTTCAAATTTGGTTTTAGTTCCAACGCATACAGAACACTTTGAATCGTCTTTAATTTGTGAGTCTTTTTTTTGCCCAAAATTTACACTATGCCAGTGCTCTCAAACGGTGAAGGAAAACATCGTGAGGAAACCGGCATATCGAAGAACCTAAATGTTTGAAAATATGTGTCAAGTGCACGCAAGGAGTCTTTTTGAGGCGCACTTAAAATCCTTTCACCACACTTGGTTCGAATGAATCTGTGACACTTTAAGAAGGATTTGTGAGTAGGAACTAATATTAAGAAACGTTTACGTTACGGTTTCCAACATGGTTTTTAAGATTTTCCCACGACATTTCGAAAGTATAATTTTGACGTGACGAAACCAACTGTGTGAAATAAAATTTTATTTTTCTCACGGCTATGTCTTATATCTAATTCTAAAGCTATTTAAGGTCATAGTTATTGCATTCGTTTAATGTCGAATCGAATCGGACCAAAACATATACTGTAAAGTATAAAAAATATCTAAAATGTAAAATATCCACTTTGAGGGCTGATTTTTCCATATATGGAGAATAAAAAATGTCAGTCCCTGTTTTTGACAGACTTAAAAAAGAGATGGATATCATATAATTTTTTTCTACAGGGCGTCCCACGGATATGCCACATGGAAGGAAAGTACCTTGAATAATGTAGATTTAAAAAAAAATCGGTTGTCTGTAAAGTCGGTTTATTGACGATAGTTGAACGTGACAACGTCATACAGCTGTCCACGCGGACGCATCGCTCACTCAAGTAGGAGAGAGATAGATGTCGAACGCTGCCGAACGTGGAGGCCTATTGTGCCTCTTTGTCGCTTGTCCCGCGCTCTCGCTTGCACTTCTAGCCTTAAATGGAACGCCTCAGAGCGAGGTAACGCCGCATGAGTCATGTTTTTTCGTGCGTGCAGCCGGCTCCATTGAATTATAAGACGTTGTCAGGTCAAAAACAATTTAAACTGCATTCATAAATATTTACGTCGAGCTCGTTGTGATTTCAAAATTCAAAAACTTGTGCTAGAGAAACCCACTTCTATTCCGAAGCCCTTTTCTTATGATCCGGGTCAAAGAGAAAACATCACCTTTTCATTATGATCTTTATCTCGGTCCATCTTTAACATTTAAATTTCAAATGTTGTGTTCAACACGGCCTTTGCTCTACATTCTGGGAAAGTTACAGTTTCCAATATTTTCCAAATAGATACCTTCCAATAGAAAATGTAAATTACAATAAACGAAAACAACAACAAGAGACTTTGAACCGTTAAAAATGACAGGCACTATGAATAAGGGGGATGTGATAAGTACAAATTTACAAAAAAAAAATCGGTTGTAAAGTCGGTTTACTGACGATAGTTGAACGTGACAACGTCATACAGCTGTCCACGCAGACGCATCGCTCACTCAAGTAGGAGAGAGACAGATATCGAACGCTGCCGAATGCAGAGGCCGATTGTGCCTCTTTGTCGCTCGTTCCACGCTCTCGCTTGCACTTCAACCCATAAATGGAACGCCTCAGAGCGAGGGAATTCTAAGACGTTGTCACGTCAAAAATGTGTTTTATGTGTATTACTTATATTAATTATCTGGTTCTAGAATTATGAAAAATCAAATAACACACTAATTTTAACACAATTACATGTTTATGCAAATAAATAATCTTTATCTCTACCTTTTATCTTTAGCTCACGTTGAAGATCGCTGTCATATTTTCGCAGCGTATAACTGATCTCCACCGCAGAACGCTTAGAAGTGCGCAAGGCTTAAAAGTTTAAATCTCTCGAGCTTGATCGCAGACATCGCAGTTATTCTAGATATGGAAGACTAATTATTCAATAGCAAAGTACTTAGACTTAAATACCACAGGATGCCTTATCGCTGCAAGTGATTGCTTCCAGATAACGCCTCTACAAACCTCTGTATTGATAAACGCCAGACATTCAATATGTTGTGTGTAAGAGAACCTGTATGCAAGAAATTTATTAAAGTACTTTCTAACAAACTACAAATAAATAACTTAAGAAAACGACTTCATGGCTTTGGCCAAAAACAAAAAAAACTAATCACAACAAAATCGATTCAGTAGTTTGCTACTGCATCGATTTTGATGAAATTTCTATGGGATCAACTTGAGAGTACCTACTCTCAGGAGATATATGAAAGAAAGATTATTTATTTGACATACATTATTAGACAAAACGACAATGACGACATACCTCCGTCATCTCTTTAAACAGATTTTGAAAATTTACAAATTTATTTGACATACATTATTAGACAATTTACAAAATCTGTCTAATAATGTATGTCAAATAAATAATCTTTCTTTCTTCCTTTCTTGCTTTCTTTCTTCTTTCTTGTTGAGAGCCTTATTCACTTAAAAGAATGCATCTATCTAAAAAAGGTACTTGCAATATCTGTATCTAAATGATGGTATCCACTTAGATGACGGCAAATAAAACCTCTTTGGGAAATAATCATAAATTCAGTTAACATGTGATAAAAACTTTGTACCGCTCATAAAATCCGTTATTTGTCAATTTAACGCCTACAACTAGCAGTATTGGTTATTTCAATTCACTACAGATTTACAAGATATCTCAAAGTAGTAAGAAAGAACAGCTTTAAAGTAAACTAAATAAAAAAAAATCGGTTGTCTGTAAAGTCGGTTTACTGACGATAGTTGAACGTGACAACGTCATACAGCTGTCCACGCGGACGCATCGCTCACTCAAGTAGGAGAGAGACAGATGTCGAACGCTGCCGAATGCGGAGGCCGTGCGTGCCTCTTTGTGGCTCGTTCCGCGCTCTCGCTTGTACTTCAAGTCTTAAATAGAACGCCTCAGGGCGAGATAACGCCGCATGAGTCATGTTTTTTTCGTGCGTGCAGCCAGCTCCATCGAATTATAAGACGTTGTCACGTCAAAAAATATTGTGGACGATCCATATATCATTATCTAGCCCCAAATTAAGCAGAGCCTGTACTATGGGAACCAGATAGAAGGGAAGGGGATGAGATATCAGCTGATATATCTTCTTCTTATTTAAGAGCAATGCTCTAGTCGGCGTAATATATGCATTTTACTCCAGGTATTTATTTTGAGGGCAACCTCCTTGACCTCCCTATACGACATGTCGGCGATCTTCGCTTTTATTTCGGTTTGTGTAGCTTATCCTTGATCTTCCTCTTCCTTTCTTTCCTTCTTCCTTTCCTTCGATTACATTTCTAATAGAGCTGTCATGTCGTACAAAATGGCCAATTATCTTTCCTCTTCTGTTCTCAACAACTTTTATGAGGGCTTTATCCTCGTCGACTCTACTTAAGAGCGCATCGTGCGAAAATTTGAGATTTTTTTTAAAAAAATTCATAACTAAATAACTAAGTGACATTTTAAAAATCGCAAAAGGACTAATTGTAGACTATACATTTGAGATTAATTCGACTTTAAGTTTTGTAAAAAAATATACTATTTAACATGACATTCTATTTAACGCTAAAGAAAATCGTATGTCAGCGTTAAATAGAATGTCATGTTAAATAGTATATTTTTTTAACACACTTAAATTCGAATTAATCTCAAATGTATAGTCTACAATTAGTCCTTTTGCGATTTTAAAATGTCACTTAGTTATTTAGTTATAAAGTATATTTTTTTAAATCTCAAATTTTCGCACGATGCGCTCTTAATACTTCTACGTTCGTTACTTTTTTTACGTTACTGTTTAACTGATTTTGATATTTGTTTGAAATCGGTTCATAAATGACGAAGTTATGTTGGTTAAAAATAAAGGTTTTAAAATAAAATTTTACTGTTCATACCAATATAACTCCATAGCTTGCTCGTTCTTACCCCACAGTTAAATACAAAATAATGTTATGCCTGTATTGTCTGCAACGGGAACGTTAGGGTGTGGCCATAGTGAAAGCGATAACGATCAGCTACCAAGTTCCGCTACTGGGCTACTTTCTAGATAAAGGGCGTGGATTAACGCAATGCACGTTAATAACCTTGATAGGGTTATTAATAAAATTAGTTTCACTTAATGAATTGTTGCAAAATATGATCTACCGTTGGTATTAATTGCGGTTTGTTGTTTGGTACTTCTACCGCTAAGACAAACATTAAAAAAAAAACAAATGAATTGAGAACCTCCTCCTTTTTTAATCGACTTCAGATAAAAAAGGAATAAGTTCTCAATTCGATTGTATTTTTTATGTTTATCGTAGCTTTTTTTTTTTTTTCAAATCGGCTCGTAAATGACGACATTTACGAGCCGATTTGAAAAAAAAATTACCTGTCTCTCTCTTATCGTTCATTGGTTCTTTCGAACCGAGTGTAGGATTTTAAGTGCCCCTCAAAAAGGCTCCTTTCATACACTTTTTTATCTGAAGACTTCCAGATTGGTCCCATAGAAATTTTATAAAAATCAGTTTTGCAGTTTTGTTTTAATCGTTTTTTTAATGTTTGTTATTGCCAAATCTTTTTAATGTTTGTGAGCGGGTGGCCGCTAGTTTTTTTATAAGATTAAGGCTTGCGCTCATTTCAATGATCCGAGTCGGTACTACCTACACGGTTTTTTTGTCCCCAAAGGCAGATCATTAATCTCTTTTATACTACTTTCTCTGCCAAATAAAGCTAGCAGTTCGATTTGCGAATACAATAAACTCACCGGTTTGATTGTTGGTAGCGACATGACAGCAGTCAAAACTAAAGTCTTACCGATTTAAAAATAGCAGTTCAATTTGCGAATACAATAAATTCACCGTTTGGATTGTTGGTATTAGCGACATGACAGCTGTCAAAACTAAAGTCTTACCGTTTTAAAAATAGCGGCTCAATTTGCGAATACAATAAATTCGCCGTTTGGATTGGTGTTATTAGCGACATGACAACTGTCAAAACTGTAAACTTTACCGTTTTAAAAACAATAATAAAACCACAAGGATCACTTTCAATTTTAAACTGAATGCTGTTACTGCTATAGTATATTACTTCTTTCCATGCTATGGCTGCCTAGAAGAAATCATAATTCGATACTTAATGTCACTCAGTAGAAAGAAAAATCAGCACTCTAAGTGCTGATTTTAGTTTCATTTTGAAAGAAAGAAAGAAAGAAAAATTATTTATTTGCGAAGCAAAACTCACACTTACAATATAAACTTAACAACTTATCAATAGACTACAGTAACTTATCAATAGACTAATTTTGGCAGTAATCATTGCTTAAAGTTAGCCCTGTCACTGTTTTGTCACTACCCAGTGGTAAGAGATGACAATAGTTTAAGCACTGTTTATCTTTTGGCATATTTTTATAAGTAAGGCCATGAGTGTTTAGAGCGCATGAAACCGGGGGGGTTCACTAGTTATGAATAAGAATGGACTGTTCGGGTGTATTAATACTCGTAAATGTGTATTGTGAAGGGTCCTTATCAATAGGTTAGTGGCACAACACTTTATTGTGCAATGGTTGATTGATTTTATCGTAATTGAATTATGACGTCTGTGAATTTACTTATCTGGTTTTTGTTTAGTAATTTTTTACTAAGCCTGTAATGTAGTAATATACATTCAATTCTTCTTCTTATTTAAGAGCAATGCATAATGTCGGCGTAATGTATGCATTTTTCTCCAGGTATTTCTTTTTAGGGCAACCTCCTTGACCTCCTTATCTTCGGGTTTATTTGGCTCATGGAGCTTATCCTTTGTCTTCTCCTTCCTCTCTTTCCTTCAACCTTTTTTATTCAACATTCAGTAAAATTACATAAAAAAATCGGTTGTCTGTAAAGTCGGTTTACAGACGATAGTTGAACGTGACAACGTCAGAAAATACACAGATGTCGAACGCTGGCCTCCGCGTTCGGGGCCGATTGTGTCTCTTTGTCGCTCATTCCGCGCTCTCGCTTGCACTTCAAGCCTTAAATGGAACGCCTCAGAGCGAGGTAACGCTGCATGAGTCATGTTCTTCGTGCGTGCAGCCGGCTCCATCGAATTATAAGACGTTGTCACGTCAAAAATAATCAAACGAAGTGTGGGTGCCGGTATAAATGGCACTTGAGGCATTGTATGCCTCTAGTTGATGGACGCAAAGTAGTGCATTGCCTACAATGCACTACCTTGGCGTGTGGCATAAAATAAATAAACTTTGATTTGATTTATCATCAAATCTGCAATACCTTTTAGAATAAATTTCATCATTTCCTATCAAGCCACAGTAACACTTACAGTAGCACAACTCTGACGTAATAAAAGCCCTAAGAACTTGTCCTCAACTAGTGAACGTTGAGAAATGCGATCCAACAGATTTCTATGCTAATTGACACGCGGAAATAATCAAGATAACACATGTGACACTGGCGCCTGTTTAAACTAATTAAAACTTAAATCACAGCACAATATGTTAATCAGTAGCTCAGCTTTTCTCAATTTCAATTTATTCACTAAGATGTTGTCAAGAGTTTGATGACTGAATGTCTACTGAACACCTGTCTGGGAACCACAGTAATGTTAAAACCCGATAATTACAAAAAAATCTAAAATTTGTCTTCAATAAATCATAAATTTCTGATTCTCGTGAGTTCCAAAAACAAATTTTAGATTTTTTTGCATTTATCGGGTTCTAACACTGCAACCTCGATATTTTGTCAATCGAGAGGATCTAGCACGTAGACTCACCAGACGTTTCAATGTAATCCTTTAGATACAACTCAATAAACATTTTTTTGACTTTGATGTGAATATCCAAAATCGCTGCATGGTGTCAGAATGACTGCGATTATAATATATATTAAAACATATTATGTATAATAAAATAATATATATATATAATAAATATATTATTATTATTGTTCCCTTGACAGCTTATCTAATTAATAAATTATACAGATGAGGGAGCTATTTTGATTTAACTACCTCTCACCTGCATTTTATGGAGCTAATTTACTGGTTCTTTTCACACTACTGTGCCAACAGTAGCACACTATAAATGTCGAAAGTTGGATTGAAGTGGCAATGGTTTCCTCTTTAATTTGTCAGATGCATTTATAGGCAGAGGAAACTGACGTGCTGGACAACATAACACCTACTTACAGTTTCCGGCGCTTGTCGCGACGTATTGTAAACTCATTCATATTCAATCATTTATTCATTGCTTCTGTGTTTTATAGGTCTTAGGGGGTAATAATGTCGAGAACATGAGCCCCGCTGGGGCATTACAATGGTCTTACGGCTAATAACAATTAAGTAAACCTAGATAATAAATTATTAATTAATAAAATTGAACTTATCTACTCTATCGCCCATTGTACATTATTTTATAAGAAGTTCGTCAAATTCTCTTTTTATTCATTTGTATAAAATTCAGGTGTACATTATATAGTTTTCTATCTCTAAAGAAGTGCAGTAAAAATGCATTTCGTACGTTTTGGAAAATCAATTTTTGCAAACACTTTGTTTATGATGTTTTAGGATAAAAACTCATGTAACATCAACCATCAATCTGTAATTTTAATCGGTATAAAACTTTATTTAAAAAATATTGAATTTTATCGAAAGGAAATAAATTTGTGCGTGTGCCATTTTAGCTACCACTTATTTGGCTTTTCCGTTTCTTGGAATCTTGTTTAATGTTTAAATAAAACTACTCCGTGCCTGATGTGCCACAGCAGTATCCGAGCTGTACAACACAGGCGTGTAATTTATAGGCTGTTTGAAGATAAAAGTACCATTAATATTGGTCGAGGAAAGGGCAAGAACCGAGCGTCTTGGTGAACGTTTTACGAAGTCCTAAAGTTCAAAATTCTTATAAATCACTCTCTTCTTGAAACGTTGAAAAGCCTCGTAGATAAATTAGCGATGAATGGAAAAAATATCTAAACTAAAGGTAACTTGTTTTATAGTATTCATATAAGTTTTAATTATGGACCACGTATTATAATTAATTACACTAATTGAATTGCTAATAAAAATTTAATGATAATATGTTTTAACTGTAAAAATAAGACACATAAAATTTGCATGCCAATTCTTTGGTGAAATATGTATGTGAAACTGATAATATAAGATAAGAACTAACCCCTAACCATATTTCAAGGGAATAAACTCTTCATTTTATTTCATTTATTCAATGAACTTTTAAATACTAATGTAAATAAAAAAATCGAAAACCAGTCGAAATATGAGCAATAACAGTTTGTATTTTTATGAATAAATATATTTACTATAATAATATAATATTTACCTTAAATATTATATATTTACTATAATTTTGTCATGTTATGCGTCATTTCAGATATCGGAAGAATCTTATTTTCGTTTCATTTATTTACAAACAATTATTATTAACTAAGAATCGAATTTGAAATTTCGTTATTATTATTATACACTATAACACATAGTACACAAAAAGGTTAAAATTACTTACAATAAAATGTCAGCAGATAAAATATAATTCTTAATCTAAATTTCAAGAAATAACTACACTACTACTTACACCCTGTATAGCTCCTACCAGATTACTAAAATTCCCTTTGTCGTGGGTTAGCTTAAAACAACTACAACTTCCAAGCCCACCTTAGCCAAGATCAAGTACAACGTGTATTCCTGAGATAATCCAAGACATGTCGAACGACTTCCGCAGACGAGATAACGTAATTCAGACCCCTAGTTCCGCGACTAGCGATTCGGCTGATAAGCTACAAAGTCAAATTCAAATATGTATTGATTCAATAGTATCACAAGGATCACTTTGAAACGTCTTAAAGCTAGGTGAGTCTAGGTGAGTGTATTTAAATATAGCATGCTTGCTTATGTAGTGTACCTATAATAAGCTTTTTACAAATAAATCTTGTATCTTAGTGCCAGTTCCACGTGACACAACGTAGAAGAACAGGCAACAAACCACGGCTTAGTTCCTACAGTTTTTTTGTGTGACTCTTTAACAAAACAAAAATAAATCAGTGAAGCTCCAGTGTGGTTCCAGTTTAGTTCGTAATGACATTGTGTCATAACGAACTAAATCCACTTAATATTTAGTAGCTTAAAAAATTACCACGCTATTATTCTCGTTCCTTTTTTAAACTGACTTCAAACAAAAAAGGAAAAGGAAAGGAAAGGAAGTTCTCTATTCAGTTCTCAATGTTTGCTATCACATAACTTCTTCATTTATGAACCGATTTAAAAAAACCGTTTTTTCAGCAAATCTCAGACTTAATGGCTGAAATGAAAATCAGTTCAGCTGTTTGGCCATTTAGTCGGTTTCTCAGGTTTTTTTAAGCTTACATTCTAGATCCTCTTTTTATTCATACAAACATTTGTTCCAAAGATCCGTTGCCGATTCAGCAGCCGAATCGTATGCCATAGAATCAGCGTTACCAACTAGAACTTTAGTTTAGTAGGCGTAGTGATAACATCACTCTGTGGGAAGATACGATGCTGAGGAATGAAGGACACCACCAGTTTGCGACGCAATAGAAAACTTGTCAAATGTCGGTCCATCAATCCTCTCTACTATTGGTATGGCACGCATACTTTGCTAAATATAATGGTTGGATATACCTCTGACCACCCCCTTCCACAACCCCTAAGACATAAAGATAAAAACATTTTTTTTATAATTTCACTGGTTTGGTTAGACAAATTCCAAACCAATCCCAACTAAACACAATTATTTATACATATATACATATACATACAGAGTACATATACCTACAGTTTATAAACATGAATACAAAGATAGCAAAAATAATATAATACATAATTATACTGATAATATAGATAAATCATAATGAATCTCCTAATTCAACTGAAAAACTTTATAGTTAATTAGGAAATTATATTCTAGACCGAATTAAAAAAAACCCATATGCAATATTATTGCCTATATTTATTGACGTAGTTATTTATCTTTAAATATAATAATTCTACTGTACGTGTGTATGTCACTGAACTCCACCGAAACGGCTGGACCGATTTGAATGACTTTTTGGATGCGTTTGGGCGCACCTGGATGGTTTAGATTCACAAATTAATTATAAATATAAATTTATAATCATGCAAGACGTCTGACGGGTCCGCTAGTTGAGTATAAAATACTACAGCTTGGTGACGGTCGTTGTATAGCGGGATCTAAGACTAATACTGATAACTAGAAAGTTGTAATACAGTTGCACAATTTGCTTACTACTCCTAGATAATACAAACTAACATTTAACGATCGCTACAGGATCTAGAGAGACGTAAACATCGAACACCTCATGTTATGACTGAGCTTTCACAACAGCACCTACCATCGACACTAGTTTAGACATAGACAGGCATGTAGTAGTATGTTATGCTGACCGTAGCCTAAAAATTGTATTGTAAGGAAAAAAAAAGAAGGATTGAGACTGATTCCTTTTCGCTCCTTTCGAAGCAGGCTATAGTACCAAGACCATACCGCCGTTTTGTTTTTACCCATGGGTTGGGTTTTTTAAAATTTACGTCTTTCGTCAGGCCGCCATGATGGATGAGAAAAATAAGGATTCTGTGTGTCTGGACGCCATTACGAGTTTCTTTCTTTTTCCTGATCCTTGACGTGTTTGAGCTACGAGGCAATGCTTTGTTTTATTTCATTTATTTATTGCATGCATTAATATAAAGCTTTAAATTAGACATGTACCCTGTAAGAGTGTATGTATACGTAAATAACTTGAGGTTGTATTTTAAATTCAATTTAATTTAATGTCATGCATGGTTAATTATTACAATAAGTTTACAAGTTTCAATTTCAATATTAAATTCTAAATAGTATATACAGTCAATAGAAGCAAGTTATAACACGGATAAAAATAAGCAAATCAATCATAAAAAAACCATGATTACCTCTGAAAATCACCTTATTCCATCACCTAGTTGTAAAAAAATATTGTATTCCGTTGAGGGGCGGGATATCGTTGGTACCAGAAACTAGTGCTAAGGGGTCTTAACCGTGGGTGTTGCGGATAAAATGTTAATCGGTAAGTTTCGTTGAATAGTTGGCATAACTCAATCTGTGGTTCTAGTTAACCCACGCGCAGGTGAAAATCACGTATTGTAGCCCTACTCAGCCGCTGTTTGTCCGTCCATTTGTCACCAGTACCCAAAGTCCCAGTGCATTTACAACATTTCATTACCAAATGTTGTTTTCGTTTCGCCTACGTTTGCATGGAAAAATGATGCGACAACATTTTTTTGCTCGATATTGATAACAGTTACAGGAGCGCTTGAAATATTCACATAATATTTAATTATGTACTCAGTTTAAAAATAAATTATTAAATTCAATAAAACAAATATTTTAGGTGGGCATTTTTGTTGTAACAAATATTTATAACAAAAATGTTTTATTTGCCTTTTTTATAAATAATGGTACGGAACCCTTCGCGTGCGAGTCCAACTCGCACTTGACCAGTTTTTTAAGGAATCATTGTGTACATAAACAGACATGATTTGTGATGTGACTGTAGCGAATTTTTCGGCATTTTCAGACCGAAACTAATTTGTGCGAAAAATGTTTTGTTCAACTCTTCAGTGTTTTCTTTGCTTTAGCATGGCGTAGAGAAAAAAACCCAGTATCATAGGTATTTTGTGTTTTTAATGCAAATCTTCGCCATGTTACGTTTGGCAAAGACAATAGAATTTCTACTAGAATTTGAATATTTGCCAATAATAATTGCTAACAGGCTCAATAGGTTCAAGGCTGTGTTTGGCATATCAATTACGCAGGACTAATATCTAAAATCATGCAATAGCGATAGTAGCTGCAGTAAGTAGAGTCCCTATTTGTTAAATAAATAAATATCGCCGCTATCGCTGTTTAACATGTAGGTAAACAAAAAAGGTTTATTTTTACCAGACTCCGATCGCCTAGCCCTTTGTTAGAAAAGTTTAATCAACGACTTATTATGGTAAGCGTCCACTTGTCGGTATCGTACGCAACGGACGCGTCGCGTCGCATCAAACAGATACAAGTTTTCACAGTAACCGACGTCAAATAAAGAAGGAAGAGTTTCTTAATTCGGTTGTATTTTTTAAATGTTTGGGTTCACATAACTTCGTCATTGATCATGATAACCGATTTGAGCAACTTTTTTAATCTAAAAGGTAATCCCATAGAAATTTCGCAAAATTAGAAATTTAGCTTTCATTTTAATCCCAAAAGCGAAATTTCTATCGCAAAAATCGGTTCAGCAGTTGTCTCAAGTATTTTAAACTTATATTCTTTGATTGCTTTCGCTCGTGCTATCGCTATTGCTTGTGGTTAGGTAATAGCACCGTAGGTTTTAGATGTATAAAACATTACTGATTTATTTGGCATGTGTAGATAAATTTAAGGTCGTGCTACGTAAGCGTACTTAGTTACGATGTTGCATTAATTTGACATTCTTTAAACTGTAAACAATAGTGTCAATGACTTACAATAATCTTATAATAAAATTTGAATATCATTTTAAACTTAGTATAACAAATATGCATATAATAACATAATAAATAAAGATAATGATAATACTATATGTTGACTATTAGTTTTATAATCTATCAAAACATAAGGCATGAAGACATGTTTAAAATAATTAAATAACAACAGAATACAGAAAAGCGATCATGCGCTGTTTTAATTTGAACTGCTGTTGCCAGTTTTATTAATAATATCACTAAATATGACAATTCTAAAAAAAAGAAGGTCAATGTAAATAAGCCTTTTGATAATTATGCCTTTAGGATTGAAGAGGCAAAAAAGAATTTTTCATTATGCGACTCCGGAAAAAACGGGCAAATTTGTATGGAGAAAGAAGCACATGCTCATAAATGGTCCACATTTTTCTAGCCACATGGTTGTTCTACTATGTTCTGTGAAAATAACGGCGTTGCAAGAAATGTTTGGTAATCAAAACAAACAAAACTCATAACTTTGTAACACACCATTACATCTTTGAAATATTGTTATTAAAATACTTTGATTACACAATGTTGTATCTATGTCTCAATGCAGAAGGCCTAACCACAAGCTCGGTCTGGCTCTGGTTTTGAGTATGTGTGCTCACCAGTGTATTATACTGTGTGTGTCACGTTTCGTCGTAGGGTTTATTTAGTCAACACTCACAGAGACTCAAAACCAGAATCAGAGACAGAGCCAGGCATAGCTTGTGGTAGACTCACAGGATACTCATTACATTACAATATCCATTTGTGGCTTTATTGTGCCTATTGCAGGTGTAAAATTGCGGTGTAACACTATACTAACAATGTATTTGATTTCTGCTTTAATGAGGTTGATTGTTTCACCAGGAACTGTAGTAGTAGTAGAGCTCTTTGTGAAGGGCTCGTCCAGGGAAGTACTACCACCATGCTTATTTAGATATTTTAGACTGGCCTCTCAGCTCATTTTTGGTAGTTGCTCTGCCTTCTGCGCCGTAGGTCGTGGGTTCGATCCTCACGGATAACAAATATTTGTGTGGTGAACGCAGAAGTTTGTTCTCTGTATGTTTGTTAAATTGTATTCTAACTAGTAGGTAGATACATATTTACAAAAAATGTCCATACGTAATCATTCAGCTTTAGGTTTCCATAGTATAGTAAGTAATGTATTTCTATTGGTAAAATATTTTTTAAAAACGGTTTAGTTGATCCACAAATTTTATCAAACACACGAACTCACAAACTTTACCTCTTTATAATATACTAGCAGCCCGTCCCGGCTTCGCACGGGGTAGACAATATTGTTGTACATTATTTTCTTCTATCGCTAATAGTTTTGGCAGCGCATTCGACGAAAGACATTTTAAGACTCATTTTTCTACACCTTCGGTTACATTGTTCAAATTTTACCAAGGATCCCTAATTTTTTTCAAAATGAAATGTAGCCTATGTCAAATTGGAAGAATGTAGCATTCTATTGGTGAAAGATTTTTTTAAATCGGCCTATTACTTTTTGAGCCTATTCATTACAAACATACAAAAATAGGTACAAATCTTTCCTCTTTAAAATATTAGTATAGAAGTACCTAGCTAGAAAATCAAGCACAATCTTGATTGCCTCGTACGCTCTGCCACAAAACGACAAAAGCAATACTACCAGCACCAAGTATATCTATTCAAAGAGCTCATTGTGCTTCACCTTTGGTCTAGACATTTAAATCTAGGCGTATCAGTACTACGGCATCAGTTGTATGTGGAGTTCGTCAGCCCTGATCGTGGCCCTGACGAGGACTTTCACCACTTACCATGCCTTGGCTTACCTGATTAAGGCTAAGGCTAGTTAACATTTAAACTAATTGTGCAGTGATCGTTGTATTGGGTCTTAGCGGTTAGAAAGAATCTGGGAGAAACTTGAGTGAGAAAAGTCGTTGGCTTCAATGTCAATACGAAAGGCTTCAAAGATCATTTTGATTTAACTAAAGATTTTTTTAAGAAAATATGGTGTGTTATGGTTTGTGATACATAGAGGCCTTAAGCCTAACAATCCATCTTTAGTATGTTATACTGAGAGACTGTCTGTATGAATATGTACACACAGATACGCGCTCGCTAGTCTTTGTAGTAACGAATACTCGAATGGAGACCGCGTATAAGTAAGCGTTGTGTAAGGACGTCCTTCGGCTGACGATCTGCAAAATGATGATGAGTAAGCATCACTGTTCTTTGGGGTAGTGTTGCTTGTTACATATTTTTGTACATGATATGTATAATACAAAAATATTATCAACACTACAGTTTAAACGTCCGTTAAATTATTGGTATAAACATGGCTTAGAGTGCTTTCGACCGTTAGCTCTTGATAGAGCTAAATGCTTCGATAAAACTCTAACATATCCTTAAATTATGTAAATAGTACACAAATGGCTATGACTCACGAAATACAATAAAATAAAAATAAATAAAATGATAAAAACGGTGCGACAAATACTGAGCTAAGTGATGCCAGGGACCTAATTGACCATGTGAAATTTTGTCTAAGTACTTACCATGCCTATTTGTATCTTTTTTATGGTCAATAAACCTTATTTTCTTTCTTTCAAAACTAATAGCATTAAGCCTGTGTCATAGTGGATGGAGTGTTAGGCAACAAAAGGAATGGATGAGAGAACAGTGCATGCTGCTGAATGCAATGTTGCGATGGATTTGTGGAGTGACAAGGATGGATAAAATAAGGAATGACTAAATTCATGGAAGTCTGAAAGTAGCGCCTGTGACGGACAAGATGAGGAGTAATAGGTTAGCATGGTATGGGCATGTCATGCGGAGGGATGAAAGTCATATTACGAGAAAAATGTTTAATATAAATGTGGATGGGGTGGTTATGCAAGAAAAGGTAGAACAAGGAAAATATGGATGGACTGTGTCAAAGATGGCATGAGCAAGAAAGAAGCGAGCACTGTGATGACGAACGGTAGAGGTGAGTGGAAGAAGAAAACGTGTTGTGCCAACCCCAGTTAGGTACTAGGGCAGGCGGATGAAAATTATGAAAAATACACACATTTTTTGAACAGAAAAATTCATAGGTCACACGACTGGATTCGAACAAACGGCCAGAAAATCGGTAGGCGGGGTATAATACCACTAGACCACAAGTGCTTCGATAAATAAAGGCTCGAACACACCTAGTTCGCTGGCGGTAGCGATCTGTGAAACGCTGTCAAATATCGCTGTCAGATTTAAGATTTTACAGCGATATTTGACAGCGTTTCACTGTTCGCTACCGCCAGCGAACTAGGTGTGCGCAGGCCTTATGGCCCGAACACACCTAGTTCGCTGGCGGTAGCGATTAGTGAAACGGTGTCAAATATCGCTGTCAGATTTGAGATTTGACAGCGAATATTTGACAGCGTTTCACTGTTCGCTACCGCCAGCGAACTAGGTGTGTTCGAGCCTTTAAGTGTTTTATACCTTTCAAAAGATCAAAGTGTGTGACAGAGACGCTGTTTCACAGTTTCCATCGTCTTAAAATATTTAGAACATTTGCTTGAACGATGAGGAATCCTAACTGACTTTTATACACACATCAATAAATAAGAAAGTTAACTTTACGTCTCCCAATTATGTCTTTAATGATTTTATAATTTATTGACCGAAACGTTGAAATTAAAAAGGATTTTAATAGCGTACCTTAGCATAAATATTTTTTATAGCCACGAGTTATGGGGTTAGGCTATGAAAGGAGGAATAAATTAAAATGAAATGTTTCCTTTAATGCCAACAGAATAAGATATTTATCAGCAATTTATGGCATCACTTTCAATGACCGAAAATGCTTGTTCCATTTCGCTTTGGTTGAGGCCGAAAACTTTGTTGTTTTTCGGCTTATTTTGTTTAACCTACTTAACTATGATAAATCACTTTAAAAAGAGTTATTTATTGTATAAATAAGATACCATGAGCATAGGCTTAAATAGTTTTGTACGACATCAATTTATTAAGAGTAGTTTTTAGAGTAGTACAACTCTTTGTGAAGGGCTCGTCTGGGGTAGTACCTACCACCAATCATGCCTATTTCTGCCGTGAAGCAGCATCGCTTTGTTTCAGTTTGAAGGGTGTGGGCGCCGGTGTAATTACTGGCATGTAACGCTGAATATCTGCATGCATCAAGTTGTTGAACACAGGGCACGTTCCTGACGTGCGTGACCTATGAGGCAATGCTTTGTTATAAGCGATGGTTACTTAAACTTAACAAACCGTGGGCCATTATGCTTGTTCCATTAGATAGATAGATAGATAGAAAATGCTTTATTGCACACAACAAATTATAAAAGTACAGGTACATAAAAATACTTAAAACTATTTGCCTCATACAATGGGCGGTCTTATCGCTAAACGAGTGATCTTTACCAGACATCCTTTGGATGGAATGGACTTAAGATATTTATAAGGGGACTGTGTGCAAAGAAAGAATAAACAAAAAAGTGCCTTAAAATTTTTGAAATTTTAGATAGCTGTATAAAAAAACAGTTTATTTGAAAACCGTTTAGTGTAAGCTATTATGTGACGTTCGTAAATATTTATGCATGGTTTGATAACATAAAACATTTAGGTCATCAGTCTCTATTGGCTTAGGTTTTATTTGAAGTGATAAAAGTGTTATAAAACTAATGAATGAGGTATCACTAATGTTAGTTCTTCTTTGAACAAGATAACAGGATTCAATGCCAGAGAATAATGATCCAGGGCACTGTTCGTGCATTTTAAAAATAAGCCTTTAAAAAGGAAGAACAATCTTTTATTTCATTATTGCGTCATTTATATAGATAGTGCAATCCACGAAGGCGCGCCCCACTATTCCTCCTAACCGTTTATAGTATATGTGTGCAAGCTTCCGTCAATGTTTGAGTGTTATCGGTACACACTAATTACCTATGAGTGCACACGCACACTACAATGAATAGACTACGGTTCGCGACTGCCGCTCGGAGCAAACTACCCGCACCCCGCGAGGGGCGCGTCTTCGTGAATTGCACTATCAACCTTTATCACAGAAAACACTCGCATTATAAACAACAAGATAATTAAAATAAAATAGAAAAGATCGATCCATCGAAAGTGACATTGGACTTTATTATAACAAATTATTTAAATAATTGAAAACAACATTTCCATTCTTTGAAATAAGAATCTTTTCAAAATTTTCATTTGGCATCTTTCCTAAATGGCATGTTGCCGGTACTGGACCAATGGATTGAAAAAGAACACAATTTTTGTCTAGGAATCAATAAAATAGGAAAGCATTTTTTATAGTCCATAGTAATAAGTAAAAACTTACTTTAAATAAAGTTATTGATATTCATCAAATATCTTGTGATTTTAATAGTCTTTATTTTAACAATATTATACATTAGACTTTTATTTTTGTAAAATAGTCGCTAATTTGACATTTTCTTTTGTCCACAGTTGCGGCAGTATGCATCTTACTAGAAGTGGGGGCGCTGCCAAGCCGACAGAGTGGTTTCATCTGCAATGATCCAGCCCTCTCCTTCCCTCATACGAGGGACACATTCTCCATCTCTCTCGTTGCTGCCATCACTATAATCGTGCCTTTTGTCATTGTAAGTATTTAAATAAGATTAGTAAAATATTTAAGCAGATCATATTTTTTTATATTCACTAACTATGTACCTACTATAATATCTATGGTAAGTTTTATACCATGTTTACATTATTGAGTATTTATTAAATATTATATTTACTTATAGCTGTAAAAAGTTGTAGCCAATTTAACACATATTTTATTGCATAAAAATTACTTTACTTTAGTTAAATCTTGCAGGCGTTAAAATAAAAATGCTGTAAGTATGTAATCAAATTATTTTTATGACCCTAACCCTTTAAAAACTCTACAGGGCGTCCCACGGAAGAAGATTATTATGTAAATTTAAAAACAATTTAAACTAGTGCAGTTTAAATTGTTTTTTAAATTTTAAAATTTATCAAATGTTCAATTTTTTTTAGCACTTAAAAAAAATTGAACATTTGATAAATAATTGATTAATTAAAAAATAAAAGTATTTAGCAGCTATCTAGTTCCCATAGTACAAGCTCTGCTTAGTTTGGGGCTAGATAGTGTTATGTGGATTGGATGTGGATATCAAAAATGTACAAATTCATGGTCTTCAATAATTGAAGCCTTTCGATCGGTATGATAAAGCTACAGGCTTATATTTGTTTACCTACGCTATGCATGTACCTACTCGGTGACACAAAAAATATGTTATAGGTAGAGTCTGTTCAGAAAGAGACCCGTCGTGGCCAAATTGAGAACTAACGCTTAGATTTTTTTAAGGCAGCTCATCCCTTTCTTTTTGACAGCATTTTGCATCATAAAAATTAAATAAAGGAATAGTACACTAGTTGTGATAGGATCAAAACGCAACAGACGCGCTATTGTATTGCCCACTAAACAAAAAAGGTGATTAAGCACAGCAGCGCCCTCCAATCCCTCGTCGGTTCTCTTTCTGAACAGACTCTACACGTTATTGCAAAATAATTAGCATTGCAAATCATTTTTTTCAAATTGTTATGCAAGGTACCTACGATTATTAAAAAAAACTGTTTTTGACAATGCCATCATCAATGATAAATATACGACACATAAAAAATGTAGAGACACTAAAGCCTTACGCACATCTAAGTGTTCTGGAATGGCGATCAGTGAAACGCTGTCAAATATGCCAGTGATTTTTGACATTTGACTGATCGCCACCGCAGAACGCAAGGCTTTATAATGCAATCTGCGAAATAATCGCTTTTATTTAGGTAGTGTATGATGTTGTAATGTTTTTACTTTATGTATGTACTTAAGTAAGATCCGTCTACTTGACAAAACACATATTTGCGGTTAAATAATGTCGTAATAATGTACGAAAATGATTTATGTACTTATTTACTTAAAGCTACATACATTAACTACACACAAACCTTTTCAACTACTACTTTACGTAAGCATACATACGTTATAATATTAGGTAAAAGCAATGTATTAGGTAATTTTATTGATTGCTGCTTCCTTTCAGAAGTTCTTCTTTTCTTCTAAAATTTAAGAGCTTAGCTCTTGTCGGGGTTTTTGATACAGTTTTCTCTAATTAAGTCTTTCGAATGCGGCCTCCTTGAATTCCATATACGACATGACAGTGACTTTCTTGACCTTCCTTTTCCCTGTTTTCCTTCAACCATTCTTTATTTAGATAAGAAAAAAAGTTATTCTTTCATCGATCTCTACGAGAAAATTTTCCAAGAAAAAGCGACAGCGATAGCAGAAGTATTTCAAGATTAGTCATTGCTTGTTGATGGAACAATTTTCACCGATTTTTCTATCAGTATAATTTGTGTGTTGTCAAGAAATCTTTTCTCAACAAGGCAGCTACTAATTTACTGATGTCCCTACAATTCTATTGTTTGTCAAGAAATAGCCCCTTCGAGAGAATACAGCAAAAAACAGCGTAGAAATTTTGAAAATAGAAGTCTTTACCAAAGAATACGACCTCAACTTGCGATCTTTTTGCTAATTAAACTCGACACATTTTCAAACACAATAGCGTTCCTTTTTTTTGTTCCTTTGTACTTACTGGTTTATGTAAGGAGGTTGGAAGGATGAGGTTTATGTCTTTTTCCAGTGGTACTCAACCTTTTTTAACTTTGAACTATTCCGAATTTTTTCGTCAATAAGCTGTAATCAGAAAGAAAACCCTAGAATGTCGAAATAACTTTAAAAAATACGTAACAAATAGATGGTCTACTTGATGTTAAAACTCTGACTAAAAACAAATACATTACCCCACAAATAAAGTCCATTGTCTGACTACATCCATCAAACATTCCTTGATTTTTCCGCTGGATTATTTAATATATATATGTCTATATATATATATATATATATATATATATATATATATATATATATATATATATATATATATATATATATATATATATATGTTTATGTCTGTTTTCTAGATCTGGGCAGTAGAAGTAACTCTCAATCAAGACGTTGAGTACAGCATGAAGCAGAGTAAGCTCCTCTCCAGCGCTAAGACCGCCGGTTTCATTTATAGAGACTACATCTATGGTGCTGTCGTCAACCTAGCTATACTGGAAGTGGTTAAATGTGTAGTGGGGTCTCCAAGACCCACCTTCTTCGATTTGTGCCAGCCGGAAGAAATGAAGACTTGTGTTGAGTAAGTATTTTACTGAATTCACTTTATGTAGATCTTAAATCAAAGTCAATGCGATTATTTTTGTAACCAAACCCATAGATAATTATCTTGGTTTCCTTAACACTTGATATACCAAAGTCTGTCCTAAAATGTACTTGGTTACAAGCATTTTCATATCGAAATTGGCCAATTCTTACAATGCATCATACAAAAACGGTATAGGAACCGAGCCGTAGTTTGTTGCATGTTCTTCTAAGCTTGGTTGCGTGGAACTGGCACCTATATAGACTCACCTAGCTTTAAGACCTTTCAAAGTGATTCTTGCAATTGTATTGAATAAAATTGTATTGAGTTTGAATGAAAAAACTTTTCGTTGTAATAAATGAACGCGCGTTCGCGTTTAAATCTTTTGTATGAAGAATTTGATTTCTGTTAATTTCAAAATAAAAATTAAGAAAATAAACATAAAAAAAAAACAATGCATTATTGCTAATTAAAAACCTAGGTGCTGCTATCCTGACACAAAGACTTCAAAGTCAAGTTCAAGTCTCTTTGTTGCTCTATTAATTAATTATTATTGTATTGCGTTCATCATCATCATCATCAGCCTGAAGAAGTCCGCTGCCACATAGGCCTCCCACACATTTCCAGGATGAACGATTCTGAGCTCTTTTCATCCACCGACTTCCTATGATCTTAACAATGTTGTCGGTCCATCTGGTGGGTGGATGCCCTACGTTCGTCTTCCGTTTCGTGGCCGTGTACAGCATTAGTAGAATGGAATTTTAATTTTATTAGGAACCTATTTCATTTAATTTTATGTTGTTTCCAAATTTAAATGGCATGAACCCAAAATTTGCATCCCAGCAATGGGGAATGAGTGACACCTATTTATTATTTTTTAAGATCTTTCATTTATTGTATACACTTGAGGTAAATAAATGATTATGATTTGTCCACAGCTCAGAATACGTAAGCAGCTACACTTGCACATCGACGAAGTACACGCGGTATCTTCAGATCGACTCCAGCAGGAGTTTCCCTTCAGCTCACTCCTCGTTGTCGCTATACTGCGGGCTGTTCTTAGCTGTAAGTATTCTTTTATTCCTGTACTTTATTTGGGAATCGCAAGAAAAGATTTAAAGAGGAGGTGAAAAATATGAAGTCTCTGCTTTTGAGTTTTTCCACCAGCGTGACGCCAGGGCGGAACGCGCACATTTTACACGCGTATATTTTTTAATTGTTACACATATATTTTTTTTCTTATGTAACTAGCTGATGGAACAAGCATATGGCCCACCTGATGTTAAGTGGTAACCATCGCCTATAACAAAGCAATGCCTCTAAATGCACTAAAATACCACTGAACGAAGTTACTCGAAGTGGTTTGCAAATTGTAACTCAATAATAATGTAGCATTCTAAAAGTTAAATCATGTTCGAAAGTAGGTTTTGAGTTTATTTGAAAATAGGTACATGCTAAAATACTAATATTTCTTCTTTATAAAATTAGTATGAATATTGTAATGCAAGGATCACTTTGAAACATGAGCTAGGTGAGTCTTGGTGCCAGTTCTAAGCGATCAAGCCTAGAAGAACAAAATACTAACTATGACTTGGTTCCTTCTGTTTTTGCCATACTCCCATGGGCGTCGTAAGAGGTAACTAAGAGAACGTATCAAGGGAAGATTTGGTAGAAAACTCTTAAATAAATAAAAAAAATTATGGACACTTCACAAAGCACTATCTAGCCCCAAACTAAGACTTATAGATTATTTAGAAAACAAACATGAAATAGTTAAGCTATCTGCAAACCGTTTCAAGTCATCTAGAGGTACCACAACTGATCTAATAAGTACCAAAATTAAAGCGTCACCAAGACGTTCTGTTGCCAGTAATTTTGAATACTACAAGAAATGAAAGTTAATTCGTATTATGTCAGTCAGTTATTTATAGAGCAGTCTTCATTATTATCAATCATAATAAATGTAGCTGTCTTATTTTGCACACATGTTGCTAATGAGCGACCATCTGCAAAGATGAACTGGCGAATTTAGGTTTGTGGACTAGAACACTTAGACGTAATTAGGTATCATGAGAGATAATATTATTACTAAGTGTCTAGTTATCTTAATGTTTTATTAGGCGCCTCAAATTTTTTATTTTATTGTAAAGTACTATTTATTTATTTATATTCATATTCATTTATTCATTGCTTCATGTGTTTTATAGGTCTTAGGGGGTAATAACGTCCAGAACATGAGCCCTGCTGGGGTATATTTAACTGACTGACAAATAAAATAGGAGGTTCACAATTCGGTTGTCACCACTTGTCGTAAAGTGAAAGATGATTATCCAAGTCTAATTTTTATTTCCTACATACAACCAGACGATATGATAAGGTTTCGCTTGCATACATCCGCACATAATGCCTCGAACTTTGTCAACACACTGATCGCCATCGCAGACGATCTTAGTGTGCGCAAGGCTTAAAATAACAAGAATTAGCTAATATATTAAGAAATTCAAAACTCTCGACAAAAAACTGCTTTGAAATCCGTTTCGGAGTTATGAAGCCACAACAGGCACATACACTCAAACTTTGAGAGATATATTTAGGTGATAACACCATGCTCAGACACCAAATCCTTTCACCACACTGATTCAAATGAGCAAGTGACATGACAAACATAAGAAGATGACGGCAAGACCTTCAAAAATTCCTCTCATTTCCAGTGGTACCTCCAAAGACGAGCGTTCAGCTGGCACAACAGATCAGTTCTAGCAGTTCCACTGGTGCAGGTCCTGTGCATCATCTACTCTGCTGTGTGTGCGTTGACGCGGGTGACAGACCACCGCCATCATTGGTGGGATGTGCTCATCGGCGGCAGCATGGGCGCTTTGACGGCTGTTTATACGGTAGGTTATCAATCATCTTTGGCGCTTTGATTGATGTAACCCAAAAAAACAATTTAAGTTTAGAACATTTCAAAGTGGACTAAATACTGAACCAACCACACAATTACAACATTCTGAGCTAAAATAAAAAAATATAAAGAGCTGAAATTTCATGAAATGAATAATTGATCGACCCAAACTGAGATCTCGTGATGGTCACATGTTTTAACAGCTTCTGACTACCCCTACCCACTTTAGTATGGTTGCTAAGTTTCAACTCGATCGGCCTATTTATAGAAGAGTTCCGTCGACAAAAGTTATAGCCTAACAAGCATAATTATAAATATAAAAGTATGATTTAAAATCACCCAAGCGCCCATCACACTTGGTTCGAAAGAATCAGTGACACGATAAAAAAAAGAAGACTGTAAAATCTTCGTTCACTTCCCTCACTCGATCAACTACGTGGATTGCTAACTCATCATCATCATCAACCTATATTAGTCCACTGCTGGACGTAGGTCTCTCCCAAGACGTGCCACTGAGCCCAGTCTTCGGCTCTTCTCCTCCAGTGCTTGCCAGCTACACTACGCTTACCTTAACGCGGTCTCCACTCTAGTATTCGTTTGCTCCAACGATTATCTGTTCTACGGCAAACATGACCGGCCCACTGCCACTTCAGCTTACTAATCCTTTGAGCTATGTCGACGATCTTGGTTCTCTGTCGGATAAACTCCGGATTTTGTCCTTCAGAGAGACTCC
Source organism: Thera obeliscata (assembly GCA_947578465.1). Classification (NCBI taxonomy): domain Eukaryota; kingdom Metazoa; phylum Arthropoda; class Insecta; order Lepidoptera; family Geometridae; genus Thera; species Thera obeliscata. The sequence continues at coordinate 2,086,422 of OX387913.1, forward strand.
AAGAACATCTATCTATCGTCTATTGCTAACTGATTGATGCCTATTCCAGGTGCTGGTCCTCTGCAAGAACTTCTCCCAGCCTGCCGTCGTCAGCACCAGCGATATATCGAGCAGCGATGGCAACAACCACCAATCAGTACGACGGCTGCTGACGAGGGACACACATGTGGTCGTGCCTTAGCCAGAGGCGGTGTAAGCGACTGCTTACTATGGACTTTGGACTTTGAATCAGTGTTTCGACTTGTGCGGAGTTTTGCAGCTTGTTTCTGTTTAGGACTGTATTTTAAATAAAGACTTGAGTAGCCCAATTTTCTCGTGATTTGAGTGGCTTCAGTTTTGATAAAGACTTGAGCAGCCTAGGTTTTTGTTAAGGAATGTGTAGCCTACATTTCTGTGCGGGCTTTTTTCTGATAAAGTACGAGGCTAGTTCGGAGTTGTGCGGGCTGTTTCCATTTAGAACTTATGTGGCTTGAATATCAAAAGCTTGAGTGGGCTATCTTTCTGATTAAGACTGGAATAGCTTCAGTTTTAGATTAGGACTTGAGTAGCCCAATTTGTAACTAACATTTCTGTACAGAACTCAACTTGTGAGTGACGTTTGTAATAAAAACTTGAGTAGCCTAAAACTTTTCGATTCAGTGGCCTAAGTTTCGTTATTGGCCTGCATGACCTACGTGCCTGATTGAAGGCTCAACTAGTAGCTCGAGGATATTAGAAATTGCGGCCTGAGTTTCTGGCTAGTATTTTGATTGGCTGACATTTTTTTACCATGTTATACGTAGTTAAAGCTTTTAGCTATCAAAGCTTAGCGGTGAATAATAAATAAAGATATGATGTTTCATAGTAGTAGTTTTTAATCACGCTAACTTCGGTAGGTGATTGTAAATAGGTTCTTTCTGAAAATGTATCGGGTCCAGTTAATGTACACTCCGTTAAAATGAATCCACTTTTTTCCACTGTCAAATTATTCAGGCTCATTTACAAATATAGTTATTGAGGCTCGTGTACTGCAGTCGTTCGATAATTCAATAACTACTTTTGTTTTTTTATAATGTCCTAAAAGTTAAGAGCCGAGCGGGATTTGAACCCACGACTTTTCCCCGTACCAAGGGAAAGATCGCTGCGCTGACCGCTGCGCTATCAGATCCTAATCACACTCGATGAAAAGCTCGTAGGAACTGTTCGGCACTAACGCAACCGTAGTGATTTCCTTAAGTGTAGTAAACACTATAAAATCAATAAAAAGTTATAGTCTAAGATTCCGCTATAGAAGGACCTTCACCGAGTTGGTTATTTAATGAAACGTATTTAATATTTAATTAAACATGCCAATAAATATATTCTATATGGGTTGCCTATCAAATTTCAGTCCAGGATAATTATGATTAATTGATAATTTAATTTTTAAAAAAAACTTTCCACTGGTTTATTTATTAAACAAATTCTATACCAATCGAAAGTATAGTAGACTGAACTGGCATAGTTATAACGGGGTGTACATTAACTGGACGTGCACTATCGCCTCCCATCGTATCTGAATAAGGCTCATAGTTATATTTATCAGAATAATAATTATTGAAAATTACCATTTTGGTCAAATTATGTACGAAATTAAATGAGAATGACAAATAGTATTAAGTTTTTTGCTTTATAATGACATTAGAAGCAGTAAATAGTAGCATCGTTTCATAGAAATTACATTATAGTACCTAATAGAGAAAAATATAGAGAGCTAAGATAAAACTTTCTTGAATTTTATAAATGTTGAGTGTTTTTTGAGAATTTAATGAAAGAATTAATGTTCAAATGTTCAATCTAGATAGAAGTTTATAATATCTCGTCACGTCAAATTAAAGATCGTAATTTCTTCAAAAATGGTTCTCAAACTTTTTCACTTAGTTACCTACACTATTTACATAGCATAGAAGTGGTTCTAGATGAGTTTGTCTGCCCGAAGTGTTGCCCGAAGTGGTAGTAATAAAAGGTGTAGGTATTTTTATAGACCTCATTATAAATCCGTGATAATGGCTAGTTATATTTATGGCAGCTTTAGATTTAAAAACTTATGATTAGTTATTTAATAGTCCTAGATTAGTTATTTAGTAGTGGGGGTCGATATAGTACCTACAATTTCGAATCGTGTAAGGAGTTTTAAAAAAGTTGGAGAAACTCGTGAGGCTGTACATCTGTATGTCTCAAGTTGATGGACGCAGGGCACGTTCATAACGTGCGTGACCTACGAGGCCATGCTTTGTTATAGACTATGATTACCACTTACCATCTCGTGGGCCATTATGCTTGTTCCATCAGCTATTTGTATACAAAAATCAAACCAGTGAAATAAATTGTTTTTTTATTATTTTTTTAAATAAAGTATGATACTGTTTTGAATATTTTCTAACGAATGGTATTTGAAATAAATGCAACTTAATTAAACTTTTTAAAGGCTAAACTCTACTTACTTATTTATTATGATTATTAATGATTAATGTAACAGCCTGCAATTTACTTGTAAGTTATATTAAATAACAGTATTCGATGTACATACAGTACCTGTCTAGTCTTAAGTTAAATATGTATATGTATATTAATACTGAAATATCACTAAGTACCCACCTTTATGACAGACCACTATCATGTTTTCTGTAAGTTTTCAAAATACAATGTTTTCATCAAAGTGAAAAATATTGTGGTTATAAATTGTTTCAAAGTTTTTCAAGTATAATTAAAAAAAAAGTTTTCTGATTAAAAAAAATATTACATTGACATTCCTATGCATTTAGTATACGTACCATTAGATTAATATTTGAATTGTTAAAATCTGTAAATATTAAATTAAGTAATTTAATTAGTAAATGTATGTTTGGATGTAAATGTGTTTTAATAAATGATATAATGCCTAGACAATTGTTTTTTTTTATTACTTTACTTCAGGTTACAGTTATTACAATTATTGCACCAGAAATACTTTTTCCTCGTAAAAATACCAGCGACCTAGTAAGTGAGTAAAGACTTCCACAACTTATGTAAATCTTCAAATAAATTTATCATAAATCTGTTTCAAAAACACTGACATTCCGTAGCGGTCGTAAATATAAACATTTTGCTTCAAATAGTTTTAGTATACATCCAAATATAGTTCCTACGTTTGAGTTATGTGGTAGCCCGCAGGGACTTGTGGCTTTTACCACAACACTAAACACTAAATTGAAAGAAAAGACATAAATAAAGTCTTTGATGTAGGTAAATTCCACTTTGTCGAGACCTGGGGGTAAATTATTTTTAATTGAACTTTCTTCTCTGTAAGTTTATCCTAAATTCGACTTCGACTGCCCTCTCAGCTTAGTTGATAGTAGCTCTGCCTTCTGTGCCATAGGTCGTGAGTTTGATCCCCATCGAGAACAAATATTTGTGTGTGTTAAACGCAGATGTTTGTTCTATGTCTAGGTCTTATATTGTATTCTTAGTATGTATTTACAAGCTCTACTGATTTTGGGGCTTAATAGTGTTGGGTGGATTACCCAAAATAAAATAAAAAAATATATCATCAATATTTGACTAGTAAAGATTCCTTAGTCTATACGACTATAGTATAATATTATACTATAGTAGATGAATACTTAATCTATAGTATTCTCTGTATACATTTTCATTCCTCACGAATTTAAACTAAAAGTATTAGAACAATGAGAAATGAGTTCAAGAAACCACAAACAACGTAAGTAGGTACCCATAGCGTGCCGACAGGCACTTGTCGAGTGACAATAAATAAGGGACCTAGCAATGTGTACCATACTTTACCAATATAAAGAGATTTTTACACTGTGACTCTGGTCACATGACATGTAGTAGTTAATGGAACTACCTATTTATACTACAAATATATTCTTCCTTCAGCTAGAAATAAATTAAGTTATAATATTAATAGGTATAGCATAAACTAAACATTATTCAACATTTTCCTAACACCAGTAGAATAACTAAATTACTTGTTGAAAATGTTCATTATTATAATAATGTGCTAGTAGGAAGGCTTGATGGTTCAATTTTTTTTTTTTTATTAAAGATAGTATAAGCAGTGTATTTTAGCAGTGTTGTGTAGTGTGTGTGTAGTGCATTTGAACAGTCAAAGTAAGTATTTACCGTATATTTTATAAAAAAAAACCATTTGTTTAGAGGTGAAATGGAATGCACCTTTACTTCAGTTCGTAATTTACCTCCACCACGCTAGCCCACACTTTTCTACAAAGCAAATGAAATAAAACTAAAAAAACATGAAGTCTGACTACAATGAGGTCGATAAATCCAGTCGTGGGAATGCCTTCTGCCACAATAGTCTTTTTGTCAGAGTTTCACTATAAATAAAATAAAATTATAGCAGGTAAGTAGCCAGAGGGAGCGCTTTTAAAGCATATTTTATGGAATTATTAGTTTAAAATGTAAATGTGCGTTTATTTGCATTCCTAGTTAGTTCGGGATCAGTGCAGGTCATCCAAGCTAAAGTTATTTTAATAACTCTCAAAAAGAGTTCTCAGTTTATGTAGTTCACCGTAATTATGTTGCAAGATGTTTGTTGGTATCCAAAAAGGGGGTCTAGCCAAAATGTTTGAGTAACACTATCTTCAACAATAAATACGTCTGCTACTATGTAGGTACCTAGAACCTACTCATTTATTTGGAAAAGTTAAAAAAACATTTAAATTAAGAAACAGGATTTTTTTCTACATCAATTTTGGCGCTATTTTGAAAAACTTTGATCGAAATATTTTTAGAATACCTATACATTGTATCAAAATACCAAAATATTTGAATGCCCACATACACACCCAAAGTTTCATTATCATACAGAATGTTGATAAACCGTTAATTTTCATAATTCTACTTTAATTAGATTTCCATACATTTGCGTGCTTTATAGGCCAATAAATCATGGGATTTTAATTAAGTTAGCACTTGTAGTGAGAAAGTTCAAAAATTATGCCCTTTTACTATGAGGTACAGAATGATAAACTTTTAGAAAGTTAAATGTGACTGTTTTTGGGAAGACTGACTATAAAAAACGTTGATATATAATCCAACTTTGACATGATACCTGCATAAAATTTTGACATCAAAAACTAGACAATCAATAACCGCACAATAACTACCTACCAAGATAAGGTACATCACAATCCTAAATATCAAGATAACTACATATATATAGTTTAATCGTAAGTACCTACTTACCTTAAAACCTCGGCCTGCCTCCATGTTTGCTATACCCTATGCAGGGTCCATGAGATACCTACTTACACCTAAAAACTATGTATGTACAAACTTAACCATGTGTAAAGCAATAAATATATTGAGTATTGAGTATTGATTTTATACCTCCGTGATTTTTTTAAATCAGTCTTGAATCCCTTTAAAATATTTTTCTTCTTCTTGTTATGATTTCTTATTTTTTTGTTCTACAAAAAAATAAGTAGAGCTCTTTGTATGTGGCTCGTCCGGGGAAGTACTAGCATCATGCCTATTTCTGCTGTGAAGCAGCATCGCTGGTGTTTCGGTTTGAAGGGTGTGGATGCTGGTGAAATTACGGGGACCTGCGGCTGAACATCTGTATGCCTCAAGTTGATGGACGCAGAGAAGTGCATCGTAGGTCACGTTCCGGACGTGCGTGACATTCGAGGCAATGCTTTGCTATAGGCAAAGGTTACCACTTAACATCAGGTGGGCCATATGTTTGTTCCATCAGCTATTTAAAAGTTTACCTCGCATGAATGATGTAAAGTAGAATGCTTACCTCGGTCATAAGTATAGCTATTGCACTCTCGAACTATATTCGCCCTCGCTCGCTTTGCTCGCTCTGGCATCTAAATATCTCGGGTACACTCGATCCATTAGCGCCCTTTGCGAGCTGCGCTCGCACGCGAGCCAAATAGGATCTCGTTCTGCAAAAGCTCACTTACTGCCCTTGTATAACAATCTACTATTTAGTCAAGTCAATCAATAGATCGACAAGTTGGCCGTCATGTAATGATGATAGGTACATAACTACTTAAATATTTAAAACATGTTTTCACCATGTTTGAGTAAGTATTAACTATTAATAAAATCACCCCTATTTTTCGACCCTTCTTCATTCAATGACTTCCCGCCATCCTACAATGTCATCGGTCCTACGGGTGGGGGACTATCCCATGGTAATTCATGTGATAACCATAAATGCTACCTTTATCGGAAATTATTCAGGTGTAAATACAAAATATACGAAGTTAATTAAAGTTATTGCCCAATTACCATTACTTATATTAAAGCTAGTAGCACACTGAAAGCTATGCTGGTGAAAGCTAGAGCGATACTTCGTAGCAACCGCGGCTACGACGCGCGGCGTATCATCAAAGAATAAGATAGCAAAGATTGTTTTTAAGTTTTATATTCTGCGGTAATCACTATGTTGGAGTGGCCCCACTGGAACTTCACTATTTTTATACAACTAGCTGATAGAACAAGCACATGACCCTCCTGATGTTGAGTGGTAACCATCGTCTATAACAAGGCATTTTGTAAGACACACTCGTCAGGAACGTGCCCTACGACGCCAAGACTAAGAACCAAGTTAGCATCAAGAGTAGCTTTTATAAAGAGGTTTTATTTTAATTGCCAGAATTTGTTGGCATCAATTGGCATGTTGGCAATAAATAAAATATAAATAAATTTATTATTTCGGTCGGTAATTAATTCGCATGGCTATGATTATTATTTGTCAGTGGAACACAATCTCAACATACAAATAAATCGGCTATGCATTTCATCTTCACCCATAAACGTCAAAAGTAATTTTGGACTCCAGCTAAGCAAGCTAACTAAGCAAACACTTAGCGAGCGGTAATGCAGAGGTTAAGCAATCGGAAGGTAAGTGAAAACTGAGAGCACGTACATACGTAAACAAAACTGTGTGAAATGTTGGATTAAAAAGGGGCAGTTCGGGGGAAAATAATTGTTACGTTTATTTGCAGTACACCTTCAATTAGGCGGTTATAATACCGCTAAACGTGTGGGCAACACATTTTTATTTTTATAATTAGTCCTATAATAATAATTTAAATAAGCATAATATCCTACTAATATTATAAATGAATAAAGATATAATATTTTTAATTTTATAACAACAAAACAAAAATTCATAATATTAACAAAAAAAACTAAAACTAATTAAAACTAAACCTTAAAAATCTAACAAAAGTGGGTGTCCATGAGGCATGGTGCCAAGAACGCTGGCTGCATTCCCACGTTGAACAGCAATAGCTATTCTCTGTGCGAAAAAAGAGCCAGCCCTCTTGTCACCAGTGGCGTCGACCAGCCGAGGACACAATTGCTTAAAAAAATTTTTTGTACTGGGACCCCATGGACCAAAAGTTTATAAATGTGAAAGTTTATAAGGATGGATGTTTGTTACTCAATAACCCTAAATCGACTGAACGGATTTGGATGAAATTTGGCACAGATATAGATTATGGTCTGAAAATAGCACATAGGCTACTTTTAATCCCGAAAAATTAACGGGAACGGGGCGAGCAAAGCCGCGGGCGACCGCTAGTAGTTCATAAGTTATTTTTCAAGCAGTGCCATCTAGCCTCAAACTAAACAATAAAAAAATACTATTTGTTGTGTTTTATCTACTATGTTGGTTAGATGTACTCACCTACCTACTAAGTACTTGTACCTCATTCTGCTTGCTATTTTTACATTTTTTTTTAAACACTTTTGGTACCAACTGTACCTACCAGACCTGAGTACCTACCAATCTCACCGCATCAATTTTGGTGGATGACAGTAGACGTGTATAAGTGCTTGTTATTTTATACCGATTTTGATGATATTTCTATGGTGGTTCCATAGAAATGTCATAAAAATCGGTATATCAGAAAGTATTAAAAAAAAGAAATAGGCTCCTAAATGACGAAACTTTAAAAAAATACCTACAACAGAATTGAGAACCTTTTAGTTTATTAAATTTGAAGTCTTAAGCAAGCCTTGGCAAGTTAAAAATAGATCTACAAGTGATAATCTGCTAATAGATCTTTATCGCCTAGTTGATCTAGCTGTAGGTATGTCGTTTGAAACGGATCCTTTTGATTCAACTAAATAAAAACCTTTTGGCTTTCACTTGCTTTATTGGTTTGGTGGTCCATTCGTGGACGTTAGGTACAATACCTTTCATTGTTTATTTAACACCGATACAGGTTTTATTTCCTCCAAACACATGTTTTTAATCTGTCGTCGTAACCCACAACCAGCACGAGCCAAGTTAAACAAACAGAGAGACTCTGAGAGACGACGTTTCACCGCTAATCACACCCTTTGTAAAGGTTTGTTTGGTCTTTAGGGTTCCGTACCCAAAGTATAAAACAGGCAGACAGACGGACGGACAGCGGAAACTCAGTAATAATAGGGTCCCGCTATTACTAAGATTCCGATGTCCGTCCGTTCGTCTGTCAGTCATTAGGCTGTATCTCATGAACTGTGTTATAGGTACAGTTGCAACTTTCACAGATTGTGTATTTTTGCTGCCTTTTTATCAAGAATACCTACTTACTAAAAAACAGAATACTTAAAATAAAGATTTAAGGCGACTTGACGTTTGTATAGTTAATGTTACGGAACCCCTCTTGCGCGAGTCCAATTCGCACTTGGTAGATTTTTTTATTCAACCGTGTTACTTAAGTACCTTCATGCAGCAAATGTTTTTTGTAGGTGAGTATCGTCAGCAACAAAAGTTGATTATTGACTTACCTATTTACGTAATCCCAATATTATTTAGATGCGAAAGTTTGAATGAATGTTTGTTACTCAATAACGCCAGAACGGCGTAATATACTTTTTGTATCTATTTATATTATTATTCATATTTTTATACCGAAAAAGTAACCAGAACGGGGCGTGGCGGGAACGGAGCGAGCGAAGCCGCGGGCAGCCGCTAGTATTTACATAGGTAAACACTTCTATGAAGTTGCTGTATTTTTCACAGTGAAGCTTAGCAGCCCAGCTAGTTAGGCCCATAGTAATTAATTACCTACCTAAAGACTCCTTAGTAGGTACCTACCTACCTAACTCACTAGATAGGCAAACCCCATTAATCCGAACAGCTTCAGCAAAGATAAGCAAATCCCATCACGAAACAGCCATAAAAAGTGGTAACATTAAACTCCCATGACGGGTATTAGTGTTCATTATTACTAATCCAAAAGTAGACCATTTTATCTATTCTTGGTTGTAAATTAACGATGATTACAAGATGCGGTTGGCCAACATCTCAAATGAAAAAAGTGCGGTGACCACACACGAAGCAATAAATTATGTGAAGTTGGGAAAATCTTCTCAAATGAACATGTTGGTCAGTTGGCTCACTAACATGTTGTAGGTATGTAGGTAAGTGTATAGTATTCGTGAGCAAATCTCGCGAATACTATACACTTACCTGATACCTGTGGATTTAGAAACAATACAGAAGTATGCCATCGAAACATTAGGCCTCTTCAATTTTTTAAAGTCATAATCGGAAACGGAAGCGTGGGCTGGAATAAACTGAACTTCTTGGAGGAAGAAAATCTACGTCGTAGTAGCTGCTAAATGTCAATGTCAAAAGTAAGGCGGGCTTAGCCTTGATTCCGTCGAAATGACGGAAAAGACTTGATACATCTCTAACTTGACATTTGACAGAAGCCATAAAAAACAAGAAGAAGATCCCGATAATTTCAATTCAAAATTTCAATTATTTTCATTTTGTTTGCGAGTGTTTGCGAGAGAGATCCTTCGTCGGTCTTCTCGTTTTAATTTAGTTTATTTCGGTTTAAACTGATGTGAATTGAACCACAGTGAATAAGGAAATTGCCTGCTAAATAAATGTTGTAATCAATCCTTAATATAGCGAAGTGAAGATCGCCGATTAGAGAACGTTGACTGAATTTACAGCACAATTCAGTTCAATTAAATTCAAGTTACTTCGGCTCGGTGCTATTGATAGAACTATCCGAGCATAATACCTTTGAAAATTAGCAAGTGTATGTGAGTCACAGTATTTTACATCCTCGTATTTTGAACGTTATTCGTAAACGTAATTAAAGTTATCTATAAACTGTAACTGGGTAACAACTTATTTTTATTTTCAGGAAATTATAAAATAATGGATAAAATCAATGTGCTGTGGTCTAAAACCAACCGCTGGCATATAGGTAAGGACAAACATGATTTAGGTACCTAACCATATCATTGCTACATAACCTACCTACTAAATTTAATTGCATATTTCTGACTTCACTGCGGCAATCACTGTGGGTAGAGTAGTAGAAGTAAAATTGATAAGCTTGGCAAGACTAGAGGACAGAAAAGTAAGATTGCAGCAAGGAGTCATTGATATACCAGAGTTTATAATTCACCGAGACATTATAAGTATTCCATTACGATGTAGCACACGGGCCTCTCAGCTCAGTTAGTAGAAGCTCTGCCTTCTGTGCCAGTAAGTTAATTCCCTATACACAATACAATACAATATTTTATTTTCACAAAAGATCCAATTTGTTAGTAGCACCATAGACAAAGGAAGTAGCACACAGAAATAAAATCTTGAATAACTAATGTTAGTAAATGGCAATTACAACTATTTATTACATAATACAAATATTAACTACTGATGTGTTGGATTCAAGCTTCAACAGTCACTCTTCTCACCTTTTTACATGCCTATATTCTCCTCTAAAAATGTTGTGTCTTTGTAATTTGTGCAATAAAGAATGATTTCTATGTTTCCCATCCTTCCATGTATTGTAATGCCCATAAGGGTACATTGAGATACTAAATTGTTCTAACTACCATAATGTTGTATACATTTATTAGATAGATAGAAAATTCTTTATTGCACAAAATTAAAAATTACTGTACACAGGCGAACTTAATGCTAGATAGCATTATCTACCAGCTAACCTTTGGGTAATAGAGAGATAGGTTGGGTAGTGCACATATAAGATGAGGGCTTACGTAAATACTAAACTAAAAATAAACACACAGTTAAGTGCGTACACCAATGTGAGTAAAATATTGAGTATTAAGTATTTGTTTCAGGTCTTCTTATGTTCTTAGTGATAGAATTGGACTGGATACCCGGCGGCATGGTGGGATTTACGTGTAAAGACCCGGCCTTATCCTATAAGTTCAATGGTGACACTATAACAGCTAGACACCTGTTTGGTACTATATTCCTGTTGCCGTTGGCTGTGGTGAGTATTCCTGCTATATATGTATATCCACGGTGAAGGAAAACATCGTGAGGAAACCGGCGTGTTGTAGAACCTAAAAAAGTTCGAGCAACACGTGTCAAGGGTCACGCAAAAAGGGCCCACCAGCGGCCTACTTGCCCGCACATCAAGTGCGCATGATAAACTTGCTGAACTATGTATATCCAAACTGCTACTATCTATCGGAATTAAGAGTCTTTAGGCCTGCGCACATCTTGGCGATGGCGATGGCGATCAGCTGAGTATATACGCTGCTATTTACGGTTGTAGGCAATAAATATTGCACATCGGCTTTTCTGCTTTTGTAGAGCGCTATCTCTTTCTGACGCACACTACTCTCTATGAAGCCGAAATTAGCCAATGTGCAATATTTGTTGCCTACTTCTTTCATTTGCGTCTAAGCCTCCTATACCACTACTAGTCATTTAGTTCATACAATGACTCATATGTATGTCTATCTCATAGTTTCTAGTCCTATATCTATATCTATGTAGGTACTCTTATGTTTTTATCATAATCTATTTCGATCCAAGGTGATCAAATCTCGTTTTGAACTTTGCACCTCATTATTACTCTTAGTACCTTGTTATTGTCGGAGTTAAAGTGATTTTTGTGATTATACTGAATAAAGACTATTTTGAAGAGTTTGATTGTTAACAGGGATATTTTTGTGATTATACTGAATAAAGACTATTTTGAAGAATTTGATTGATAACAGAGATACGATTTTTCTGAATCAAATATGCAAATTGAGAAATGACCTTCCTCCCATAGTTTTCATAGCGGGATTTGAACCCGCGTCCTTCCCCTTGGTACGGGGCTGCGCTCAAATCACGCTCGACTCTTAACTTTTGGAGCATTATAAGTTCGGCAAGTTTATCATGTGCACTTGATGTGCGGGCAGGTTTTTCCGCAAGTAGGCCGCTGGTGGGCCCTTTTTGCGTGACCCTTGACACGTGTTGCTCGAACTTTTTTAGGTTTTACAACACGCCGGTTTCCTCACGATGTTTTCCTTCACCGGTTTGAGAGTACTGGCATAGTGCACATACATTTTTCGACAGAAAAACTCATTGGTACACGAGTGGATTGGAACCCACGACCTTCAGATCGGAAGGCGGGGTCACTACCACTAGACCACCCAGTGCTCTCTTGGGGCATTATAAAAATCTTTGTGATTTCCAGTGTAGTAAGTATAGTTAAGGGGGTACGATTGCCATACAAACTTAATTTACACACCTATGGGCGAATAAAGTTTTAATGTACACTGAAATAGCTGTAATAGGCTTTTACAGTGGTCCTTATTACCGGCCAGTTATATAAAGTTGGAGTGTCAGCCGTTGGTCGTGGCAGTCGGGGCTTCAGAAAAAAAACTAACAGACTTTTACGTCTATTTTGAAACAGTGATGTAAAAAAATTACTCTATGCTAAAAGCTAGTACCCGTTAGAAAGAATGACGAAAAAATTACTTTTTTGGTTTTTTATTAATATTTCTGTTATCCTACAGTTTTCTCCAACTTTATATAACTGGCCGGCAATAAAGATCACTGTAAAATTCTATTACAGCTATTTCAGTGTACATTAATACTTTATTCGCCCATAGTTGTGTAAATTAAGTTTGTATTGGAATCGAACAACCTTAACATAATAAAAAAATCGGTTGTCTGTAAAGTCGGTTTACTGACGATAGTTGAACGTGATAACGTCATAAGAAAATACTCGCGGACTCGCGGACTCGAACTCTTGGACCCCCTCCGGACCCTCATTTACCCTTACCCTCATTTACCCTTACCCTCATTTACCCTTACCCATTACCCGACCCGGGCTCGGGCTCAGGTAAATGGAACGACGAAACGACGTAACGACGCATGAGTCATGTTTTTTCGTGCGTGCAGCCGACTCCATCGATTTATAAGACGTTATCACGTCAAAATGATTTTTCTTTTCAGCTGTTACTAGTGGAACGCACCCACCGTGAAAGAAGCAAGTCCCGACTGGCGTTACGTTGGTACAAAGAATACATGTTCGGCATCTTACTAAACCTCATCATTGTGGAGAGTTTGAAAATAGTAGTCGGCTCACCGCGACCACACTTCTTCGACACTTGCAGTCCTAAGGAAGCTGTCACCTGTGCAGAGTGAGTAGAAGAAAGATACATGATATCCTGGTGCTAGCCAAATTAAATTTTCAGGGTAATTTTTCCATAAATGGAGTTAGTTTTTAAAGTAGGTTGTAGAAAAAAATATTCAGTAATTTATTTCTTTTGAGAGCGTTTGAAGTTTGTTGCGAAATTCAGTTCGTAATTTTTTTTGTGAAGATGATTTTTTATATGGTAATTAATAAAATAACGACTCCAACCGGTATGTTTGTACAAAAGGTCTACTATTAACCTACTAGGAGAAAAAAATATACGGTCGTAGCCCTAATAGTTTGGCTGCACTTGGGAAATCTAACCTAAAATCGGGTTTTGACTAAAATTTTATAAAAACGCTAATAACTTTTGAACGACTGAATATCGCGGGTTCAATCGATAGGCATGGACGTCCCCCATCACTCTGCCACTTTTGGTCTACTAGTCCAGTTACACCGTGTATAGATAACCTTTGGTGCTTGTACGTAAACCAGTTTCGTAACCAACTACGTACAAGTTCAGGGGCGTAGCTACCGCCGTATTTGCCGTATCGGCACACCGTATGGAGAGGCATCTTGTACTTAGCTCGATTCGTAGTCGTCATTTGAGAACCTATAATCCCCTGCGGTTGTCGCTTTTGCGGGCTTTTCTTAGCATTGCCATTGCTACTTCAGGTTATAAATACTTTATAAGGAAAAAGAATAAAAACTTTCATGACAAAATTCTATAAAGCAATTCCTTTTTTTCCCGCCTTAAGCGTGCGTTCAAAAGTTGGCTTGCTAGTAAAATTCAATAGTCTTGCATCCAGTTTTCCCGAGGTAATCACAGCATGCTTTTTATTCTTGACCCTTCCAGTTACAACCGCAACGGCAGAAAGAAGTTTTTCAAAATTAAAACTTCGATGGGACAAGAACGGCTGTCAGACATCTCACTATTGTCCATAGAGGCAGAAACTTTAGAAAAACTAAAATCATCATCAGCCATAAATGATTTAATAAATCAGTTTGCCGATAAAAAGGCAAGGAGAGTGAATATTTAAAATTCGATTTTTATTTGTAAAATGGGTAACTATGTGACAAATAAATATTACTTCTCACAATATTTTTTTTCTTTTGTGAAAAATCTTTACCTCCATATAAGGGCCTCCAAAAAAATTTTTATACGGGGCCCCGACAAGGCAAGCTACGCCACTGTACAAGTTATTCCTTTCTTAGTTTGTAACCGGTATAAGAACTAAGAAATAAGTTCTGTCATTCAATTCTTAGTTCACAACCGGGTTATGAGCCGGGGTCGCGGTCAGACTGGAAGTTATTTACCAAAGATCAGCGCAGTGTGTAGATACAGTTAGTGTGGTGTATCGTAATATGAACGTGGACATTTCTAATTCTGTACCCGAAGTCCGAGTTTAACTACCACATTTCGTTACCAAATTTTGTATTCGTTTCGCCTACGTGTCTCTGTCTTTTGTATGGAGAAAAGATGAGACAGCAAAAATACGTTACGTAGTTAGAGTTGTTGTCTCATAATTTCTCCATACAAAAGACAGAGACACGTAGGCGAAACGAAAACAACATTTGGTAACGTAATGTTGTAAATGCAGTGGGACTTTGGGTACTGAAGACCAAGTGAGGGTAGTTGCAAATGCGACTGCCTCCGCTTCTTGACGGTAACTCCAATGAACTCCAGTCTGCCCGCGACCACGGCTGTTGTAACACGTTCGAAACTTCGGGAAATAATAAGGTTAATCGCCTTTTTGTTTTGTTACAGTTCAGAGTATGTGCCACACTACACATGTACGAAGTCGTACTGGCTACAGCAGTCTAACACGAGCTTTCCTTCCGGACACACAGCGTTGGCGATTCACGCGGGATTCTTCCTTGTTGTAAGTACTTCTGTATGAGTATGTAATGTAGTACTTACTTTACTATAATACTTATACAGCAAGGAAACCCGTGGCTTAGTGAGCTTTGACTATAAGATAGGTAACTATTAATTGCAAAATAATGGGCGACCTTATCGTGGAGGAGAAGGAAAGAATTTGCCCGTGATAAAATCATCTACAATCTTCTTCTTCTTCTTCTTCTAAATATATAAAACTCTTACGTTACTGACTGACTGACAATCAACGCGCAGCCTAAACTAATGGTCTCAGGAGTATAAAATTTGTAGGGTAGATTCCTGGTGTAGGGTAGGGGTGCACTAAGAAAGGAATTTCCGAAACTCAACCCCTAAAGGTCTGTAGCGGGGGTTGAAGTTTGTATGGAAAAACCTTAACGCGAACAAAGTCGCGCGGGATTCAACTAATAATATATAAAAATGAATTGCTGTTTGTTAGTCTCGCTAAAACTCGAGAACGGCTGGACCGATTAGGCTGATTTTGGTCTTGAATGATTTGTGGAGGTCCAAAGAAGGTTTAAAAGGTGAATAAATATGTTTTTTTAACGGGAACGGGGCGAGCGAAGCCGCAGGCGGCCACTAGTAATAAAGAAATATTGTGGACAATCCACACAACATTATCTAGCCCCAAATGAAGCAGAGCTTAATACATTCTTAGAATACAATAATAATACCCAGACAGAGAATAAACATCTTTGTTAACTATACAAATATTTGTTCTCGGTGGGTATCGAACCCACGACCAACTGAGATGAGTATATATAAATGCAAGCACAGGCCTGTTTACATACCTCAAAGTTGGTAAAAAAAACTATGGATTGTCTACACTATCTTTTTAGACCTAATCCTCTTTAAAAATAAAGAAATTAAGAAACTAATAGGGAGTGTTATTGTGACTTTTTCTAAAAATTTAATTCGTTATTTTTCAGTACTACCTCCACCGACGAGCGATACGATCGAGCACGACACTAGGCGCTCAGATAGTATTTGCCGCCGTGGCTATAGCGTGTGCGGCGTCGCGGATGGCAGACCACAGACACCACTGGTGGGACGTCCTGGCGGGCGCGGCCGTGGGGCTACCTGTTCTAGGGTACACTGTAAGTATTCCCTTTTATTACAGACTTCAAATAAAAAAGGAATTTCTCAATTCCTTTTTAGGGTTCCGTAGCCAACTGGCAAAAACGGAACCCTTCGATTCGTCATGTCTGTCTGTCTGTCCGTCCGTATGTCACAGCCATTTTTCTCCGAAACTATAAGAGCTGACGTTTTATAAGAGACTGATGAAACTTGGCGAGTAGATGTATTCTGTGAACCGCATTAAGGTTGTTCGATTCCGATACAAACTGAATTTACACAACTATGGGCAAACAAAGTATAAATGTACACTGAAATAGCTGTAATAGAATGTTTTAATACAGGTGCTCAAAAAGTGGCGTATTGCAGGGACGTATAGCGTTCGGGATGTGGGCTATTACACACGCGTGCTTTTTTTTACCATTCCCGCACTAGTGCTTTTTCTTTCCCAACTGTCAAAATAATGTCTAAAAAGAAAAACCAACCATGAAGTTTTTACTAAAAAAATTCATCGAAGTTTTTATGATTCATGCAAATACGTATTATTTCTAAAAAGTATATTAACAGATTTAATGATTTGATTAAATGAGTTATGTTAGGTTTCATTTCATTTCATCTCATTAAATTTCATTTTCAATTCATATCAATAAAAAAATCTACTGAAGACTTGGCTGTATGGGTATTTGCCTTCCAGAATGGGTGAAGAAAAAAAAAAAATCTCTGCTTATATTTTACGGTTGGCGCTTGGCGCCATTTTTCAGAAATTTTCTTTGCGAGTTTATTTGTTTGTTGCACAAAATGAGTAATTTCGACCCTAGTTTTTTTGAATTAACACCACCGGAACTCAGTATAATTGCACAAAATGCTTCGGAGAACATTTTACCGGAAAAGTCAAAAAGTCGCTACATGCATACATACGACGAACTTATTGCGTGGAGAGAAGAGAATAAAGCAAATGGTATTTTTATTATTTTATTAAATTGCTTAATTTTTTCGCAACTGTATTAAAAATAGTCGTTCAGTACACGTGCGGAACCGTCATTGCAATGACAGCCTTCCCGCACTTGTAATGAAATATACTATTACAGTGGTCTTTATTGCCGGACAGTTATATAAAGTTGAAGAAAACTGTAGGATAACAGAAATATTAATAAAAAACCAAAAAAGTAATTTTTTCGTCATTCTTTCTAACGGGTACTCGGCATTGAATACGTGAATGAGCTTAAAACATATGTCTCAAAATAGTCGTAAAAGTCTGTTAGATTTTTTTCTGAAGCCCCGACTGCCACGACCAACGGCTGACACTCCAACTTTATATAACTGGCCGGTAATAAGGACCACTGTAAAAGCCTATTACAGCTATTTCAGTGTTCATTAATACCTTATTCGCTATTTCCTGATTCCGTGGCTAACATGTTTTTTTTACCCAGAGAAGTTTCATAGGCGCTACATGCAAAAATGACACTTTTTAGGAAAAACTTAATGTTACTGAGCTAATTGACATTGAATTGGCAAAAAATTAATAAAACACATAATCTCATAATCACTTATAAATGTAATATAATAGTTTTTGCGAGAGACACTTCCAAAGTGGTAAAATGTTGGTGCCCCCCCCGTCTAACTTCTAAAATGAAAGAATGATAAAACTAATAAAAATATATGATGTACATTACTATGCAAACTTCCAACGATATTTGGTTTGAACGAGATCTAGTGAGTAGTTTTTTTTATACGTCATAAATCGTAAACCGCAATTTACCTTTCGACGAACTACAAGAACTTTTATATTATGTTACTTGTTACTACGGAACCCTTCATGGGCGAGTCCGACTCGCACTTGGCCGCTTTTTTATTTGAATGGTTTATTTGGCCATGAATGGTTTTTGGTTATTCCATTATTAGTTCGATCCCCACCGAAAACAAATATCGTTCGTTTACTCATTGATTTAGTTATTATAATAAAATTCTAAAATTATGTTTTTTTTTGCAGGTTGTTCACCTCTGCAAAAATTTCGACCTGCCTGAACCCAAAGAGCTAAAACCAATCAATATTGAAACTAATAGTAATACAGCATAGATTTCACTTCTAGTCGATACCAAAAAACGTAACTACCCACATTCCACACATGTACCTACATGAATGAGATGTTTCAAAATGCGCCAGGTCAATGTACACTTGTATGAAAAATGCGGTAGATAATGAAGATTACGACCAAAATACTATATTCACAAATTAATAAACAAGTACGTTGTACAAAAATGTTCACTAATGGTTGATTTTTTATATAGGTGTTTACCAATAGGCGCCGCCATGACAGCTTTACCGCAGTGACTGACACAAATAAGTGTCAGCGTCATGCCATTTGACAGTTTTACCGCAGTGACTGACACAAATAAGTGTCAGTTTCATGCTAATTGACATCGTCAGTTGTCAAAATGACATTTTTACTACTGCTTGTCATGTTTATGTCATGTCGGTCCGCCATGTTTTGTGTGCGTTGTTTTGCTCCCTTTGACCAAGAAAATCACTATGTACAACCAAACGAAGTAGAATTGAAGAAAAATTACATATTAACCCGAATTCAACATTGCTAAGCTGTATTTAAGATTAGTGTACATTCCTGGCGTGGGCTCCATAGTTCCATGAAACATCTCATCTATAATCAGCTATCGAGTCCTCAATATAATACTGGCTAACCAGCTTACTTGGTAGCTGTCTTCTGCGCTGTAGGTTGCGGGTTCAATTCCTACTAAGATCTAACATTTGTGTGATGAACATAGTTCTGTATCGGAGTGGGTAAATAATAAATGCGAAAAATGTTAAGTTTTGGTTTTTCGTCGTGAGAGCTGAACTAATTTAGATGAAACTTATCACAATAAGTAAACTTACCTTACAGAACTTACCTGTTTAGTTACGAGGCGCTATACTAAAACTAATTGTAAAGAAAAGATTACAGAAAAGCAAAACAAAATGGCGTCAATAGTTTTCGCTTCGCTGTCTAGATGGCGCTGTTTGAAAAGATTGTCTTTAGGGTTTTTTTTTTACATTTATACACAGTGACGTGTGTTTATCCATCACAGAAAAGAAAAAACGCTTTTATTCTATGTTAAGAGCGGGTCGTGCGAAAATTTTAGATTAAAAAAAAAAAAATCATAACTAAATAACTAAGTGACATTTTAAAAATCGCAAAAGGACTAATTGTAGACTATACATTTGAGATTAATTCGAATTTAAGTGTGTTAAAAAAATATACTATTTAACATGACATTCTATTTAACGCTAATGAAAATCGTATGTCAGCGTAAACATTGCTTAAAATTGCCATTTTAATTTGACATTACACTACTAGCGGTGGAATTAAATGAGTAATACATTTTTATTCTAAAACAGTTTTTATAAGTTGGAAAATAAATGTTGAAAAAGTTCATATTTTTATAAAACTATACATTCTTCTACTACATTTAAGTAAATGAATATATTTTAATAAGTACATACAGTTGTTATTTAGATTCTAATATAGGTTCAGTTAAACTGGCCTAAGGCTAAGTTGCCTTCTACGCTGCAGGTTGTAGGTTTGATTCTCGCTTGTGTATAATATAATAACTTACCTATTCAAAATACGTACTTATACATAACAAAAAAAGTATGTTCTATAAGTTATCTGGTTCCTATATTTTATAAGCTTGGCTTAGTTTGGGGCTAGATATCGCTATGTAAAATGGTTACTTATATTTGTTTATTGTCACCTAGTCAGTTTTCATACCTTTTATAGTTCCATTTTTTACCTACATAAGTATTATTTGTAGAGATTAAAGTACGAATAAGTATTTAATTGTTTTGGTAAAACCAATGTACATTCCATAATAATGTATAATATTTTCATAAAATATGTATTTTTGCACACCTTAATAAAATATTGAATCAAATCAAAATCTTTTATTTGTTGTTAAAAGAAACCTATTCCTACAAAATTACTTAATTTTAGTTTCATTCATTATAAAGAAAGTAATATTGGCATTTTTCCATGAATGATTAAATATATACTTACTTACTATAATTGCTTAGGTCATGGAACAAACGTAGTTCATATAATCCGCGTTTTGTCACATTTGTTCGAGTTGACAATTGCATGTCAATGCAAGAGACAAAACACGGATTAACTAGTCCAACGCTACGCCAGGATTATTAATAAGGCCCAAAGTGTTTATTGAAATGTATTTATCATACTTAGAGTCAAAGTTCAAAATCGTTTATTCAGTTGAATCACAAGAATCACATTAAAACGTCTTAAAGCTAGGTGAGTCTAGGTGCCAGTTCCACGCAACCAAGCCTAGAAAAACAAGGACAATAGAGGCAGCTTTATTTGTCAAAAAACATAATAGTTTATTTGTAAAAGCAAACGAAATGTACGTTCGAAATACCAGGGACTCGGACAGAATTGTACTACCGAGGGTTCCTCGCACAAAATTGTATTCGAATAACTGTTACGTTATGTGCGGCAAAATATTCAACGCCCTACCCCGAGACATGAGAAGCCTTCCGCTTAACAAGTTCACCAAAGAACTAAGACGGTGGCTTATAAGTAAAAGTTTTTATAAGTTGCAGGATTTCCTAGGTAAGAATAGCTAGCACATTAACATTGTATTATTATATTGCATTCGTAGTAGGTTAGGACATTGATTTATTTGTATTTGTATTTTTTTTTTTTGACTGCTGTTCTATTGATATGACATTTAATTATTATTGTATAGCGTTAGTAGAATGAAATTTTAATTTTATTAGGTACGTTTTAATATAATTTTATGTTGTGAACCCAAAATTTGCATCCCATCATATGGGGAATGAGTGACACTTATTTATTATTTTTAAGATCTTTCATGTATACACTTCATTGAGGCAAATAAATGATTATGATTATGATAACAGGCAATACGACTCGGTTCCTACCGGTTTTTGCAACGATCCTTTGGCATGGATTTTATTACAACCTCTATAAACTATAGCTAGCTGTAAAGCTACCTTGTTTATTTAAGCCTTCCTTGAATCACCCTGTATTATTGACCTACCTAATAATACCAGTTATAATAATTACGGGGTATTTCGTGAAGGGTTGTTTAAACGTTTAATTTGTGAATAATTGACGTCGTGTGCAAGCACGGTAAATTAATGAGACACAGTATAGGAAACATAATGCAGTAATACAAGTTTAGTAATTAATAAATAAATAATAAATATTGTGGACAATTCACACAACACTATCTAGCCCCAAACTATGCAGAGCTTGTAATATGGGAACCAGATAGCTGATATAATACTTGAAAACATTTTTTTTTTGTAAATACATACTTAGAATACAATATAACACCCAGACAGAGAACAAACATTTATGTTCCCCACACAAATGTTTGTTCTCGGTGGGGATCGAACCCACGACCTACGGCGCAGAAGGCAGAGCTACTACCAACTGAGCTAGAGGCCAGTTAATTAATACATCTGCCTACCAGTCCCCGGTACCAGAGCGCTGGTGTCCTAGTGGTAGCGGCCCCGCCTTCGGAGCCGCCTAAGGTCGTGGGTTCAAATCCAGTCGTGTACCTACTGATGAGTTTTTCTGCCCGCATATTTATGTAAGCACTACTAAGCCAATTGCCAGTGCTCTCAAACGGTGAAGAATAACATCGTGAGTAGGTATGCCTGCATGTTGTAGACCCTAAAAAGTTCACCTCCACTCTTATGGTCTCATTAATAATCCTGGCGTAGCGTTGGACTAGTTGATCCGTGTTTTGTCTCTTGCATTGACATGCAATTGTCAACTCGAGCAAATGTGACACCCCTAAGGTGTTATTAATAATCCTGGCTCAACGCTGGAGTAGTTAAATCGTGTTTTGTCACATTTGTTCGAGTTGACAATTGCATGTCAATGCAAGAGACAAAACACGGATCAACTAGTCCAACGCTACGCTAGGATTATTAATAAGACCCTAGCCTAAGCTTAATGGCAGATTTATAATTTTCGCACACAACGAATCCTTTCACCACACTATAGTTTTAAAGAACTAGTGACACGACAAGAAGCTCTGTCCGGGTAGTGTCCTGCCTGTACAATATTAGGTACATACCAATGCAAACTTTTTTCCTTGAACTTCTGTCTGCATATTAATCGAAATTAAACTCGTGGCAAACAAAATGAAAAGCATAAAAAAAATATCTATAATACTAACCTACAACATAAAAAAATATCTAAGTATAGTAATACGGTTTTTCTCTTCAGTCACGCTTAGGTAGGTATACCTACTGTGTTGTATCTTTTGCTCTTCTGTGGTTGTGTCAATAAGCTTACAAATTATGTGGGATTTAATTGCATCCTACTTAAATACCAAGCATAACAAAACCTACATTTGAAATCACTATCACAAAATCATTTGAAAACCAACAGCCTTACGAATTAGTGTATTCGCTTCTTCAAATTCAGTATTCTATACAGTAGACATTTAAATAATAAAGGTAACACTATTATTTATTTTTAATAATAGTATTGTACTGAACAGCATGAATTGGAAAATATTGCTTACGTTCGCTTCGATCATAGTATGGTGTTCCGCAAGGGACGATGTTGGGATCAGTTTTGTTTCTAGCTACGTTGGAAATGAGCAAAAACCTACCACCGTGATTTTTAATGACTTGTGCTGGACTAAAAGTAAGTGGGCCAATTATGTATAAATAAACACTTGTCTTGTTTATTATTTTTGAATCGACGAGCGATGTCACCTTGCTTTTTCATATTTTTTTGGTCGCGGGCTCTAATTCCGCTCGGGTCTTAACTTTTGAGACATTATAAAAATCTTTGTGATTTCCTTAAATATAAATTAATAAAAAAATACCTACTTCAGGTTACATTTTAGGTGTCTCTTATAAAAAATATTATTACAAAAGTTAATCAATATGGGTCGTCCGAAAGCGCGATGGATCGAAGACATCGTAAAGGTCGCAGAAAACAACTGGGCAAGAGACGCTCAGTCAGTCAGAAGGACAGTCTTATTAAAAAAATCACTTAGGTACTCATTCCGTGAATGCTGATAGATAGGTATAAAAATTTTAACAATTCGTGTGAAGAGACCATTGGTATTTTCCCCCTTCCTCAAACCCTCACCTTCTATGTAATTCCAAGCCTGCCTACAGAAGGGATTTCCCTTCAATAACTGTTACTTTTTCATAGAAGAACAAATATCTATAGCCAATGCTATAATAGTTGTGGGTGGCCGAGTTTCGGCAAATACTCTCGAGAATGAGTATCAAGATCACGAGCTGCTGTTTCTCCTAGATCTGGACTGTCCTGGGGCTGAGGAAGCAGTTCTAAATGTAAGTAAAATACGAGTATTATTATTATTATTAAAAAAAGCAATCACTTATAACGTCACCACATTTGGCTACGATAGCAGGATCAACTGAAACGAGAGATGTAATTAGTTTGAAGACATTAGTGTGTTTATTTTTGTTTGTCTGTCTTTACCCTCATAGCTTTTTCTTCTTTCCATGTTCATCACCTCGATCTTAGATCTTAGAAACTTTGATGAAACAATTTGTTAAAAACAGTTCGATCAAAAATCTAACTTTTTGTGATCAGGCTTCTACCAAAAACCTCTTCCGCGCCCCTTTCCGCTGGCTGATCATCACCAACACGAGCGATAGCATTGCAAGAGAGATGCTGTTCAACAGTTCAGCGCTGGCCGATAGTGACGTAGTGCTGGCTGAAAGACGAGGAAACCAGTTCCAACTGGTTGAAAGTAAGTTATTTTCTAGAGCATGATACATGTTCCAAGACTTATCAGGGATAGGACAGTCTCATCATATTATTAGTAAGTAGATTACTTTTAGCCCATAGCCAGGAAACAATGGAAACCCGATTCAAATTGAACAACGAGGCAACAGACAAAAAGTTGAATCTTTTGCTTTTGTATTATTGCCTACGTCTCACTAATTTGCAGTGGCACTACATTGGAACTTCACTGCTAAATTATCTTTGTTCTGTAAAAGTATCATACAAAAAAACTATAGGAACCAAGCCGTAGTTTGTTGCCTGTTCTTTTAGGTTTGGTCGCGTGGAACTGGCACCTAGACTCACCTAGCTTTATGACGTTTCAAAGTGATCTTTGTAATAAAAAATCTGAATTTTATAAATCGGTATTATTTCTCCAGTCTACAGGCCTTCATTAAACTTCCCAATGCTGACAACCCCGCGCGGTCTCTTCAACGGCACTTACCACGACACACGACAACGGCGAGAGCTGTTCCAACGGCGCATGGACTTGCGAGGACATCCACTGACCATGTCCAATGTTATACAAGACAGTAACAACACTAGATACCATCTGCCGAGGGAGGATGGATTGTAAGGACGTTTTGGATTTATACAGGGTGTTTTTTAGGAGTTTATGCTGACATTCAATGAACACGGGTTAAAGCTATTTGCAAAAAAAACTTACATTTAAAAAAATACTAGTTGGTAACCGAGCTTCGCTCGGAAATTTTTTCGTTAATTTATATTTTTAAGAAATCATAAGAAGCATATTATTATCTTTACTGGTTTATTCTTACTGAACAACGCCATCTACTGGACATGCTTGCAGTTAGTTGCTCACAATCGGCAATAGATGGCAGGAGCAGTCACATATTCAGTTTATGTTTTTAGTTTTTTTTTAACGAACAGACTCATTTTCTGAAAATGAATCCTAGCTAGATCGATTTATCGCCCCCGAAACCCTCTGTATACTTAATTTCATGAAAATCGTTGGCTCAGTTTCCGAGATCCTAAATATATATATATATATATATATATATATATACAAGATTTTCTCGTTTAAAGGTATAAGATTTACAAAATACACAAGAAACAGTTGAGCTATCTGCAGACCGTTACAAAAGATCTAGATATGGCTTAGGTATTAACTAAACCAAATCAGTGCCAGACTGAAAAAGACTTAAAGTAGGTAGGTACTACTAGACAGGTTAAAGTATCTTCATACCTATTAGTACTAATAGAACATGGAACGAACAGGGTTGATTGTGTTGTGGTGGAGGGCTAAACAAAACATTCGAAATTGAAAAAGTCAGCCAAAGACAGAATTTAATGTTTCATACTAATTCTGCCGGAAAGACTTCAATGTTTTAAAGTAGGCCGTGCCGTACTAAGCGCGACAAAAAAATCGCCTGGACCAGTTTTTTTGCGCTTATCTTTTTCCTTCGCACAAAAAGCTGTTTTCATTGATAAGTACATATTTAGTTTTCGGGAGCAGTCTTATTACAACCTGTATAAACTTTTGTTTCTTAAACTTGAAAGCATATTTTTTCTAATTTTATTTTTCTCAGAGATTTTGAAAACGATGCCACCGCTAAAATAAGCTGGATGGTAGGAAAGCTCGCGTTTCTGATGTTGAACGCAACTCCTCGGTACATCTACAGCTATCGGTACGGATACAAAGTGGACGGACAGTGGTCGGGGATGATCCACGACTTGCACTCTGGGAACGCTGATCTTGGTATTTTTTTATTTTTTATTTTATTTATTTAAAGGGCTTTTTCCCTAAGTGACCACACTGCCCTATAATAAAACAACAATTAAAACAACTTAATCTAAATTTATACAAACTTTTTGTCTTAGCTAAACCAATTTCTGCTAATTTATATAACATCTTGGCTTGATCCGACAAGGGACAAGCCAAAATGCTATTTATTTTACCAACATTCATATATCTTCTTCCAAAACAAACTAATCTAAATCTATCATTTCGAACACACTCCAGCAAAACATAGATAGATAGATAGAAAATTCATTATTGCACAAAATTAAAAATTACTGTACACAGGCGAACTTAATGCTAGATAGCATTATCTACCAGCTAACCTTTGGGTAATAGGGAGATAGGTTACACACATATACATATATACAAGGTGTATCTAAATATGTGTACTATGCGAAGGTGGGGGGTTTCAGACCACAATGGTGATCAGTTGTGGAGGGGAGATAATTAAAAATTCCTATTTTCAGTTTCCCATACAAAAATATTTAATTTCTTAATGCCATAATAAATTGACAACCCTATCCTTGTAACCCCTTGACCCCTCGACCTACTACCTCTGTAGGTCTACTACTACTACCTACTACCTCTGTAGCTGAGTTTAGGGTTGTCACTTTGTATAAAGTCAGCTGTTAATGTTGAAACTTCGTTGCAGTTTTTTTCAGAGATACCAATCGAAGTTCGAAAAGTCGTTGAACAAAAGTTGTTCCCCAGGGGGTGGAAATTCACCCCCCTTCAGGATAGTACACATATTTTGATACACGTTGTATAGGATAGGTAAACATGTTGTACGTCCTGATCTTGGTATGTGATGATTTATAGAACTTTTTCAAAAGTACGTATGAGTTCGGTCTCTTTGAGGTGAATTATTTTACCACACTGGTTTGAAAGAACACGGCTAAAAAATAAGAAGCGTGGTAAGCTCGGGTGACGTTTTTAGGCCGTCCTTTTTCGTCTTATTATCGACCGCTACCGCAGTAGCAGTACCTACCTACAATGAGTTGTTAGCGGCTCGCTTTTCTTACCACAAGACATATTTATTTATTTTGATGCCACACTATAGTAGTAGGTATTACACAAGGATTAAGCATAGGTACAAGTAAAAATGTAAAAAAAAATTAAAGCACAAATCTACCATCTGCTGCTCTCTGCTTGTTACGTTTATTTCCATAATTTTCTAGTGTGTTTAATATCTGTCACGTGAAATTAACTGTCACTAAGTCACCTAGACTCACCTAGCTTTAAGACGTTTCAAAGTGATTCTTGCATTCGTATTGAATAAAATGTTATTGAGTTTGAGTTTGAGTTAGATATACTTTCCCAGGTACGAACTGCGTAGTGTCGAACCCGGAACGTCTGTCCGTAGTCACATACACGGATACATTAGCCCCGTTCCGCGTGCGGTTCATATTCCGTCAGCCGCCGCTGTCCTACGTGGCTAATATCTACTATCTGCCGTTCTCTGGCCGCGTGTGGGCAGGCACGGCAGTATGTGCTATTATATCTGCCGTGGCGTTGTATGTGGCAACGCGGTGGGAAGCTATTTTTGGAAAGGTTAGTGGGCAGATTATTTTCATTTGATCTCTTGGGTCTACCACCATGCCTATTTCTGCTGCAGCTGCTTTCGCTGTGTTTCAGTTTAAAAGGTGCCGGTGAAATTACTGGCACGTGAGGCTGAACATCTGTATCCTCAAGTTATTGGACGCAGGGCAGTGTGTCGTAGGGCACGTTCCGTGCGTGACTTAAAAAATAAATAAAAATAAAATAAAAAATAAAATTCCTGACGTGCTTGACTTGCAATGCTTTTGACGTGACAACGTCTATAATTCGATGGAGCGGGCTGCACGCACGAAAAAACTGAATGACTCATGCGGCGTTACCTCGCTCTGAGGCGTTCCATAAAGGGCTTGAAGTGCAAGCGAGAGCGCGGAACGAGCGACAAAGAGGCACAATCGCCCTCCGCGTTCGGCAGCGTTCGACATCTGTGTATTTTATTATGACGTTGTCACGTTCAACTATCGTCATTAAACCGACTTTAGTACAGACAACCGATTTTTTTTTATGGACGATGGTTAGGTACCCCTTAACATCAGGTGGGGCATATGCTTGTTCCATCAGCTAGATAGTTTTCCTATGGTTTCTAGAGTTCAACTCAATTGGATGGCGGTATCAGTGATGCTATGTTCCTGACGGTGAGTGCTCTCAGCCAACAAGGATGCGTCATGGAACCTAGGAGGAATTCAGGTGATATTACCAAAGATTGAAAGATTGAAGATTGGAGCCAAAGAGTGGAACTCGTTGCCGGCGTCTATTTTTCCGAATTCCTATAATTTGGACGCTTTCAAAAAAAGAGTGAATAGGTATCTTCTAGGTGAGCGCGCTACACCGTCGATCGCATCATCACTTAACATCAGGTGAGATTGCTGTCAAGCGTTAGCCTATAAATTGTAAAAAAAAAAAAAAAAAAAAAAAATTGAGATAATAATGAACAATGGCTTAAAACAAAGGCAAGGTTTAAAGGTTAGTCTGTCACTTTTGACAGCGTTTCACTGATCGCCATCGCAAGCGACCTAGGTGTGCGCAGGCTTTTAAAAAAAAAAACAATAACTGCATAGGTAGGTAGGTACTCATGTTTTCAAAATCATTTTTAATAATTTTTCAACAAAATTGAATTTATACTGAATAGGTATATGCTATGCAATTGTTATTGTCCAAAACTTGATTGTTTGCGAATTTTTATAGCTAAATTAAGTGTATTACCAAGTTATCTTCTAAAAAAATCGAATGTAGGCTCTTAAGTACCTAGTTCAATGAAATAATGTTACCTATTTACTCACTAACAGGTCGTATAACAGTATGGTCTGTATTCGCTGCCCTGATGGCACTCCACGCAGCATATTCCGCGAACATTGTGACACTCCTCCAAGCGCCATCGCACTCGATTACAACGCTGCCTCAACTCGCCGCCTCGAAGATAACCCTAGCGGCATACGATGTGGACTACAACCATTTCATATTCGCTGTAAGTGACACACCTGAATTCTTTTTCTTCTTATTCTTCTTGACAGAATATTCCGCGAAGATTATGACACTTTAGGCGCCATCTTTGTTTTAACGCGGCTTCAACGCGCTGCTTCTAAGATAACCCTTGCGGCATACGATGTGGACTACAAGCAATTCATATTCGCTGTAAGTGGGCACACACCTGATTTTTTCTTGTTCTTGCTGTCATGTTTCTAGTTATGTGGTGACAGAATATTCCGCGAGGATAATGACACTTCAGGCGCCACCGAACTCTTTATTAACGCTGGCTCAACTCGCCTCTTTTAAGATAACCCTAGTGGCTTACGAAGAACTATTTCTCTCTCCCACTTCCTCCACCGACTCCCCGCAATCTTATTAACAATATCGTCGGTAGTGGGCGGGCGTCCTTTGCTTCGTATTCCAGGGGGCTAATTCTCAGGCCAATCTCGATCATTTAGAAATTTT
Organism: Thera obeliscata; assembly: GCA_947578465.1. Lineage (NCBI taxonomy): Eukaryota > Metazoa > Arthropoda > Insecta > Lepidoptera > Geometridae > Thera > Thera obeliscata. The sequence continues at coordinate 2,115,858 of OX387913.1, forward strand.
ATTTTATTGCTTCTTTTCGAAGGGGGAATGGATAATTTCCTTGAGTAATTCATAAACGACCTCTTCGTAAAAGCCTCGACAGCTACGATATACGGAAAACGTACAAAAATTGCGGCGTTGTGAAAAGAAGCAATAAAATAAAATTTCAAAATGATCGAGATCGGCCCGAGAATTAGCCCCCAGGTCTTAATCGCCATTCAAGAATTCATTGTGCAAGGGTGGTCGCTTCTTCGCGCTTTTGGTCTCTCATCTTATTCTTTTTATAACGCTTTTATTAGCTTCACCTGTATGTAAGTTTGTATGTAACCGACCCCTTTGAGCTCGATTTTGTCCTACTTTGAACGATCAGATTTGATTCAAACTTTGCACACCCTGTCAAAGGTCGATGACAATGCAATAATATGAAAAATAAAAAAAACCTACTTTGAACGATCAGATTTGATTCAAACTTTGCACACCCTGTCAAAGGTCGATGACAATGCAATAATATGAAAAATAAAAAAAACCTACTTTGAACGATCAGATTTGATTCAAACTTTGCACGCACCTGTCAAAGATCGACAATGCAATAATATGAAAAAAAATATGAAAAAATAATAAAAAACCTACTTTGAACGATCAGATTTGATTCAAACTTTGCACGCACCTGTCAAAGGTCGATGACAATGCAATAATATGAAAAAAAAATATGAAAAAAAAAAACTAAAAAGTAAAAAAAAAATTATAGTTTAAAAAAACTAAAAAAAACGCTTTTATAACTAATTGAACTAAAAAGTTAAAAATAAAACTGTAATAATCAATTGAAAAATTTATATCATTGTACAAAAAAGCGTGGGGAGCTTTTTATAATAACTTCAGATATTATAATAAACTATTGATAAAATATTTACAACAATCAAAATCAAGCCCCCCCGCTTTTTGTACAATAATATAAATTTTTCAATTGATTATTACAGTTTTATTTTTAACTTTTTAGTTCAATTAGTTATGAAAGCGTTTTTTTTAGTTTTTTTAAACTATAATTTATTTTTCATCCCACCAGCTCTGAAAGTGTGTTTTTGCTGTTTAATTTCTGACTGGAAAAGCCGTTTTTATCCGCTAGAGGATAAAGTAAATTTAAATTTAGAATATCGTGTTCAATAAGTTTTTGAATAACACAACCTATTTACTTCTACCTCCATGGTGCCGAACTTATCATACAACCTTTTTTAGTTTGTTATTAACTCGCACTCGTAACCTTCTTGGTGTATTTGTGAATTCAAAACACCATTAAACCTATTTACTTCTACCTGCATGGTGCCGAATTTATCATACAACCTTTTTAAATTTGTTAATAACTCATACTCGGAACCTTCTTGGTGTGTTACTTTTAGTCGCGCCATGTTCTTTTTTTCATTAGTCATTTCCTCGCTGAGGTGGGATGAAAAGTTACGTGTTGCACTTGAGTGCAAAGATTTTTCACCTTGTGCTCTTTTGATTCCTTCGTCAACGCTTAGGATTCTAAAGTTTAACCACGAGCGTAGCGAGTGGTTAAACTTTAGAATCCTAAGCTTGACTGAGCTGCGCTTGCTCAGTCATCAAAATTGAGCACGCGGTTAAAAAGCAGCTTTGCACTCTTGTATAACAAATAACTATTTTACTTTTTAGTTTTTTTTTTTCTTCTGTCGTGTCAATGTAGGTAGGTACACACTAGACAGTTTTGAAGTAATATTTTGCTACCGTACTGCATGGTCTGTGGTGTTGGCAAGATCATCCCGCTGAGAGTATTATATTCCTTGATCCCGCTATCGGATGTTCGGGCACAAGAAATAGGTAAATAGATGCGCCATGGACTGAATTTGAGATTCCTCTTATTGATTGAAGAATAGTTGTCAAATTATAAATACCTTTTCTTGTTATAGTTATACAAAGATCCCGTGAGTGTCTCGGTTTACAAGAAGATTGCGCCTACGAAAGGGAAACCGCAGTTCTACGACTTGAGTATGGGAGTCGAAAGAATTCGCCAGGTGAATAAATAAGGAACATCGTTTAATTCACAATTAACATTTTTGGCCTCTTTTTTATGTACCCGTGCGAAACCGGTGTACCTAAGTACAATAAAATGAGGACTTATTCCGCGTGAAAAATAAATTTTCTTTTAGAATCCCTATCTAATCCTCTATAAAGCACTCCGGGGGCATTTTGATCACATTGGCCGTATTGTATAGTAAGTTTAACAAACTTTATCAAAGCACACTATATCAAAATGATTATATATCATTTAACTTCTATTTTATTATTTCAAACAATTACTTACTACAACGGCATTACATTTTGCTTGCGCACACATAGCCGATCAAAAAATTATCATAATTACTTTCCCCTAGCTTACCTACCTAAAACCCAAGCTCAAAGCTACTATAGGCCCAAAACACAACGATAGCGCGTGCTAACTTTTCCTGTGGCGACATCTAGTTCTGTTTTCGGGAAACCCTTAGGCCTCGGCCTCGAATTTAGCGGGCAGCGGGGCGACGGCTCTGCAGCGGGGCGGGGCGGGGGGGTCCATTTGATTTTACGCATACAGTCCGGCAAGTATAACTTGGCGGGTCTGAAGTGAGCTGTTCGATCGTTAATGGCCAATGACTGATGGAAGATTGGCCAAACGGCTAGCTTCAGACCCGCCAAGTTATACTTGCCGGACTGTAAGAATCCTGCCGCTGCCGCGCCGCCGCCGCTGCCGCCCCGCTGCCCGCTGAATTCGAGGCCGAGGCCTTAGGTACACTAAAATTCATTTAAGTATTATTTTAGTTTAGGCATTAGTGTAAAAATATAAACTAAAATTGTACTATAAATCAATAAATCTCTTTACTAGCGGCCGCTCGCGGCTTTTTTTATACTGGCCGATGGAAGAAGCACCTCTAATATACCTTAACCTTGGTTCCTACTTTTAACAGGGTCTTTTCGCAATGCACTGCATGACTGAACAAGTCTACCGTAAGGTCGAGCTGACCTTCCTCGAAAACGAAAAATGTGACCTCATGGAGATCGACTTCATGAACACATTTGACCCCTATGCCCCTGTGAGGAAGGGCTCACCGTATTTAGAACTTATTCGAGTAGCGTAAGTATAAAATACCATAATTAATAAGTAATTTCAAAGCAGCCTCAAACCTCTCCAGAACACTTTGAAGCGTAGCGTGTGCTGTCTTTAAAACTTTTGCTTTTGTATTATTGCATTGCAAACGTCTGAATAAGTGAAGTGGAACCACACTGGAACTTCACTGCTATTATTTTAGACTATTTTTGATTTGTAAAAGGATCATATAAAAAAACGGTAGGAACCAAGCCGTAGTTTGTTGCCTGTTCTTCTACGCTTGGTCGCGTGGAACTGGCACCTAGACTCACCTAGCTTTAGGACGTTTCAAAGTGATTCTTGCATCGTACTGAATAAAAAATTATTGACTTTGACTTTGACACTACGAACCTTAGGTCGTAGGATTAAATCCTACCTACCAATGAGATTTCCGTCCGAAAATTGTGAACTATACCTACCTACTAGTAATCTTAGACGGTGTAGGAAAACATCATAACCTATCGTCTATAGGTCGTCAGCGCTTAATTTTTGTATTTTTCATAATTATATTGTGTTATACCTTAAAATACCTAGTTATTTGTTACACAAAAATGCAAAGTTAAAAAAAGTTAAATAAAAAATTAAACCGCGTGCACAATTTTGATAACCGAGCAAGCGAAGGATTTTAAAATTTAACCACGAGCGCAGCGACTGACTTAATGCAAAAAAGAAAATGGCGCGCGTAAAGCAAATTAAAAAAAGTAAAACACCAAGAAGGTTCAGATTCTGAGTTTGTAACAAATTAAAAAAGATTGCATGATAAATTCGGTAGTCGGTTCACCATGAAGGTAGAAACGATGTTCTTAATTCAATTTTTCCTTCTTTATCCTCTAGCTAGCCGCTAAAGCTCTAGACTCACTCATATAACGAAGAGCAAAAATAGACTTTCCGACATGGAAAAAAAGTTATTTTTTCAGCTTCAAACGTATCCGCGAGACGGGCATTCAGTCCGCTATAAACCGCCGCCACGTGACACCTAAGCCGCGCTGCGCGGGACATGTGACGTCATTCTCCAGCGTCGGTGCAAGCGAGCTGCAGCCAATACTCACGCTCATGGCTATCGGGGCAACCCTGTCAGTGGCTATACTTTGTGTGGAAATACTGACGCATAACTTGTAAGTCACCTTTTTCCTGCCTTCTTTACGCGAAAAGGAGTTCAGCGACCTTCATTCAGCGTCTTAGGCCCGTATTCAGAAACAGTGCCTAAGCTTGATTCGAGCCTCAAGCATAGATTTTTTGACAGTTCTGACAGATTTATTGAAAAGTGACAAATATGCATATATTTGGCATCGAAGCTCGACTCAGACTCAAGCTGTTTCTGAATACGGGCCTAAGTTTTTGTGAGAATGTAGTATTTGGTATGCGAGCCGGTTTTCCAGCGTTTTTTGTATGGAGACACGATAAAGCGCCTCTATCGGACGAGAAGTAGGTATCGTGACTCTATGAGCCCTTTCGGATCTCATTCTATTTGACAGCTAAATTTCGCAGATTTCAAGTTAAAATAAAATGCAACATTATGTAAAATGCTTTATTTAAATCATCTTACGCTACCAATAAATAAATGCCGAAAACTAACATTAAAATTTTAAATCCACAGAATGGCGAAACTGAAGAAAAAAGGCAGAGAAATATCTTATCATCATTGACGTTCTTATAAAATATAATTATAACAAATAGCAATAGAAATGTTGTATTTGAAACTTAGTTTTCGGAAAATAAAAAAAAATATTTTATAGTGTTGTTTTTCTTAATTCGGAGCTGTCATACAGCCAGAAAAGTGAAAAAGTAATAAAAGAACTTTGTTAGTCATTTTTATACTGGGTGTAATTTGTATAAGTTACAAAGAGTCTACTAACGAAATGATCCTGTGCTGATTTGAATAAGTAAATTGAAAAAACGAAGATTCTTCTTAGAAATCCTGTTCAGCCGTTTGTAAAAATCATCAATAAAATTATTTTCCAGGATGAATGTGTTGTAAAATTAAATACATGCTTATTCTTAAAATTATACATTTTTCTTGACTGTAGTGTACTAGCCTAAGTATGTAGGTACAAACTTAGTCTAGTTTTGATGTAGACATAGACAATCATTTATGGATGTCTAATAAAATCTAGAAGTTTTTTTGTGAATCTATTCAGTACACTTATTATTATAAGAGATTTAAATGACACCCTGTATAACATAAATACATTATTCCCAAGAAAGTAAGGCATGTACTATTTAGGTAGCTCGCTGTCTTCAGAAAGTGTCTTCTCAGTGACAAGTGTGTTGAGATGGTCTATCAGACCGGCTATGGACATCTCTCCATGTACCTTGTTGTCTCTGGTACGGACGTTCACAGTGCCTGAGTTCTTCTCGCGATCGCCCACCACTGGAAGAAGATATTTTATACTATTAGTTTAATTCGACAGGCGTCACTGCTCAGATAAGATAAGATAATCATTTATTTCACTGAAGCACACACTTATACTTATTATAATAAACAATACAAAGGGCGCAATGGCTTATATACTTTGCGGTTCATGACAGAAGACCTACACTAAGTCTGTAAAGACTTGTGTTGTAGGTTCTGCATCCTTCCAGGGGAGCTAAAGTTGCGCCATTACCACAATTTACTATTATTGTAAAATGTTAATTTATCATAATTAAGTATTATATGTTTTAAAAAATATAATTTTGATTATTACTTAAATTATACATAATATATTATGATACGCCTTCTACGCCGTGGGTTCGATCCCTACCGAGAACAAATCATGTTTTTGTGTGGTGGTCAATCCAAGCTTAGATTTTTTGACAATTCCCAATTCAAAAATGTCAAAAATCTATCTCGGTGGGGATCGAACCCACGACCTAAGGCGCAGAAAGCTACTACCAACAGTGCTGACGATGATGATATTAGAAATGTGACTTCTTGTCCTGTGTCACGAACCAGTATGATTAAACAATTTATAACGCGCCTCAAAGAGGTTCCTTTCGTGCACTCGGCACATGTTTTCGAACTCTTTATTCTAACGACATGTCGGTTTCCTCACGTTGTTTTCCTTCACCGTTAGAGCACTGGCAATGCATAAATTTTCAGACTGAAACTCTCATTGATGCACTACAAAGAGCTGGACCCACGACCTTAGGATCGGAAGGCTTCCACTAGACCACCACTGCTCATTGCAATATTTCGCAGTGTCATGTACGGTTGTTAGGAAATACTATTGCAAATCGGCGTTTCTGCATCTCTTTCTGGCGTACACTACGCTCTATGAAGCCGAAATTAGCCGATGTGCATTATTTGTTGCCTATACTACTATATCTTAGTAGTAGGCAACAAATTATAACTTCTAAGTTGTCCCTCAGATTCCTTGTCTTATAGTCACACGGCATCAGTTCGGCAAGTGACATACAAACCTTGCTTCACCACACCATCCATACAACTTTCTCATCACAGGGAGAGCACTGGCGGCCTAGTGGTAGCTATCCTAGCTAGTCTATGTCTGAGGCTAGCCTATCCTAAGGTAAGGCTCAAAACACCAATAAGTTTTTCTGTCCAAAAATGCATGTGCACTATGCCAGTACTCTCAAACGGTGAAGGAAAACATAACACAGAAACCAGCACTTCGGAGATCCCAAAAGGTTGGAAAAACATGGGTTAAGTGCACGAAAGGAGCCTCTTTGAGACGCACAATCCTTTCAAAAAAGTGGAAGCGAAGAGCTTTGTGCGATATTGAGGGACATAAAAAATCAGCTATCAGGTTCCCATCGTACAAGCTCTGCTTAGTTTGGGGCTAGATAGTGCTGTGTGGAGTATCCAGAATATTTATTTATTTATTTATCAATGTACCATCGGCAAAAGTTCTGCCTCACCACCTTAAGAGCGGGTCGTGCGAAAATTTGAGATGCGTTTTAAAAAAATTCATAACTAAATAACTAAGTGACATTTTAAAAATCGCAAAAGGACTAATTGTAGACTATACATTTGAGATTAATTCGAATTTAAGTGTGTTAAAAAAATATACTATTTAACATGACATTCTATTTAACGCTGAGCGTTAAAGCTGGTACAATTAGTCCTTTTGCGATTTTTAAAATGTCACTTAGTTATTTAGTTATGAATTTTTTAAAAACGCATCTCAAATTTTCGCACGACCCGCTCTTAAGGGTGACCATAAGGGTTCTATGACGCTAGTTACCGATATCCCGCTAAAATTTGATTGTGACCAGATTTTAACCAGTCTTTGGAAGTGTATGTCATAAAACAGATGGCTTAGAGGCATCTAGCTGGCGATCAGCTGAAACGCTGTCAAATATCACTGTCATATTTGACAGCTAAAAGGTTGCAAGCAAATCTGTTTCAAAAGTGGTAAGGCAGAGATTTTGCTGATAGTACATTACTATGTTTTAAAATTAATCTTGCTTGTTTTTCCATTGTTAGTTTTAAGGTGTGCAATAAAGAATGTTCTATTCTATTCTATCAACAATCGAGACCGAAACGTACCGAGAATATAGTTGAACTGCGCTAGTTGTGCGTTCCTGACTTTCTTGTTGAGCGTGTCTCCTGCGTCGGTGTCCACTTCGGACATGAAGCCGGCTTTGAACAGCTGATCGTTCACCTGCAACAAACAATACTATTGAAAACCAGCTCACTTTTGAACTTAATTGGAAGTATTTTATATAAATAATACAAAAATATAACAATAACTAAAATATTGTGCGTATTTTGTATAATAATCACATTATATTAAACCAACTTAAAAAAGAAGAGGATGAGGCGTTCGATCGGAACCGATTTTGAAACAGAGTTTAAAAATACTTCACTTCAAAATCGCAAATTTTTTAATGGCCAAACTGCTGAACCGATTTTGATCAAATTTCTATGGGACCAATCTGGAAGTACATAATTATATTTCAGATACATAAATAAATCAGTTCATAAATGACAATATTATGCGATGCGAAATAATAGTATTTGCAAGAATCTCGAAACTTTCTTAAGGGGCCGGCGGAGGGCGCATTTTCATACAAACGTAATACCAAAATGATTACTAGTTTAGGCAGATTTTCACTATTATATTGTAATAACGGTATTCATATAGTATTTATCTAGGTTCCTGAACAGTTTTTATTTTAAATTACTTACCTCAAATGAAATAATCACCAATCGCATTTTACACATTTTTTTCATTGAAAATTGTGATTGGCGTTAATTTTATTTGAGGAAAGTAATTTTATTACAATAATACAAGGTGTATCTAAATATGTGTACTTTGCGAAGGTGGGGGGTTTCAGACCACAATGGTGATCATTTGTGGGGGGGGAGATAATTAAAAATTCCTATTTTCAGTTTCCCATACAAAAATATTTAATTTCATAATGCCTAAATAAATTGACAACCCTATCCTTGTAAACCCTTGACCCATTGACCTACTTTTTCTGTAGGTCTACTACTACTACCTACTACCTCTGTAGCTGAGTTTAGGGTTGTCACTTTGTATAAAGTCAGCTGTTCATGTTGAAACTTCGTTGCAGTTTTTTTCAGAGATACCAATCGAAGTTCGAAAAGTCGTTGAACAAAAGTTGTTCCCAGGGGGGTGGAAATTCACCCCCCTTCAGGATAGTACACATATTTTGATACACGTTGTATAGTGAAAATCGGCTTAAATTAGTAATCATTTTGGTATTACGTTTGTATGAAAATTCGCGCTCCGCCGGCCCCTTAAGGTGGTCCCGTTGTCACCAAGTTTTAATCGAAAGACTACACTTGTTCAGTTTTAAATGTATTCCTCTGTAATAGTAATAACAGACCTGCACAGCATAGGAGTCGAATGCGGGTCCGACCGGCACCACGCAAACCTGGCGCGGGCTGAGCCAGAAGGGCCACTTGCCGGCGTACGACTCGCTGAGGATGGCTATCATGCGCTCCACCGAGCCGAGGATCGCGCGGTGGATTATCACTGGACGCTTCTTCTCGCCGCTTTCACTGGAAAAAAAATCGGTTGTCTGTAAAGTTGGTTTACTGATGATAGTTGAACGTGACAACGTCATACAGCTGTCCACGCGGACGCATCGCTCACTCAAGTAGGAGAGAGACAGATGTCGAACGCTGCCGAACGTGGAGGCCGTGCGTGCCTCTTTGTCACTCGTTCCGCGCTCTCGCTTGCACTTCAAGCCTTAAATGGAACGCCTCAGAGGTAACGACGCACGAGTCATATTTTTCGTGCGTGCAGCCGGCTTTATCGAATTATAAGACGTTGCCACGTCATAAACTTCAGCCGTTAAAGAGTGTCCGGATAACGAATGAGGCAGATTAATCGGCAGCGAGGACTTTTTTTTTGTAAAATGAACTCTTTGTTTAAATGACTGTGTACCTGACATAGTTGAGATTGAATCTCTCCGGCAGTTGGAAGTCCAGTTGTATGGTGGCGCATTGGTGCGACCGGCGTAGTGCGTCTTGTATAGTGATGTCTATCTTAGGGCCGTAGAATGCGCCGTCGCCCGGATTCAACTGCCAAGGCTTGCCGAACTTGTCTAAAGAGTCTCGTAGCGCCTGGAAATAAATAAATATATAGTTTGAATAGATATCTTCTAGAATAGGTTTGCGTTTGTTTTTATTTTTTTCTATTGTAGATGATTTATACAGGGTGTTACGAAACTACCCGTAAAGCCGAAAGAATCATCCAAGTTATAGCTATGTAGATTACTGTAGAGTCCGCCCAAGAGCAAATACAAAAAAGATACTATGAAAGAGTCATTATGGAGGCCTAAAAATACCGACATAATAAAAACTTTATACTACACCTGCTTGGAAAGTACCTTGATACTTTATCAAATTTACGGTAGAAAGTACGTCATTGCATATCGAACAAATATGCGGGGAGAAAACGCATCTGAGCGGGAGAGAAGTGTAGAAAATCCATTTCTTACGTGGTTTTTATTTTTTATTTTGGGTAAGACTATGCGCCGGTAACCTAAATGTCAAAAGCCAAAAAGTTTTTACAGTGAGTATTTATCTCAAAGTTCGCAAAATGACACTGGCCACTAGCTGTGTGTTGGATGGTGTCGGGCTGGCAGTGCGACCCTGCGGCGGCAGGATAAACAATTTGAAAAAAAGAACATGTGAAAATTGCAGACGCCATTTCCAATTTGTGTGTTTGTTTGAGGATTCAGTTTTCGTAGAATTTATTTTCCTTGTAGGTGTAGTATAAAGCACTATGTATCACTCGAGAGAAACTGCGATTCCCGATCTCGGGTAAACGACACCCTCAACGGTAATCGGTCACTTTCTCCTCTCGGTGAACAATGTACTATTGTGTTACAGCTGCACGAGAAGAACCATACGTAATAAAGTCAGAGTAACTTCAGAATATTACCTTTTCCGCCTGGTCCCAAGTGGCGAGCTCTCCCAAGTATTTCTCTGGTCTCGTGGACAGCTTCAGTTGGAAGGTGAAGCCGAAAGTAGTGTATACCGCTTCGAGGAATTGAAGACACGCAATCTGTCAAAAACATTGTACATTATAACTTTTGAAACTATCATGGTTTTTAACACTTTTTTTAAGAAACAACGATTTACCATGATTAAATTTTTGTGAGTTTAACTTCCGATATTTCGGCACAGTTCGGTATTTCGGAACCCGGTAGTACGAATGTGAAACAACCAAAAAATGTGGCATCTATTACGCGTCCTGATACCGTCAGCTTTGTTTGTCGAAATCGAGAAAAAAGTGAGTGCCACCAAAAGTAGTATCAAGAGCAATAAAAGAGTGCAAAAGAGGGTAGATCGATTTGTCTGCTAATAAAATTTTCTTTTACTCGTGGACTTCAGTTCAACCGTGATCATAGTGCATGCAACTGTGCCGAAATATCGGAACTCAAAACTCTCAAAAATGTAATCATGGTAAATACCCAGTTGTTTCATAAAAACATCATTCAAATAATGAAACTGTGTTGTAATTTTTAAGACAATAGTAATTGTTGCAGTGTAAAATATGACTAGGTGTGACCACCAATCTATAAAATAATTTATTTTGGGTCAATAAATTTTTTTATTTAGTTGTACACAAAGATCACTTAGAAACGTCTTAAAGCCAGGTGCCAGTTCCACGCGATCAAGCCTAGTACTACCTAGATAAACTTTATTTTTAACTAGCTGATACCCGCGACTTCGTCCGCGTGGATTTCGTTTTTTTTAGTTTGATATGACCAACTGCTAGTCACCATTGTTTTGAGCTTGTACTTTTATTTAGAGTGTATTTGAATTTGAAGGTGAGTGCTGTTGTAGCCGATTTTTTTCAGCAGTGTTTAGTTTAGGTATGGTAGATGTTTCCCGCGATTTTGCCGTAGTGGTTATCATCGGTTTGTTTGTGAACCTTTGTGTGTAATCAAACCTGGTGCCAGATGCTGCGGTAGCTGAAATTTTTTTAATGTTTTTTTTGCGTATTTTGTAAAGCTATTTTTTGTGATTTTTCTTAAAATCATTTTCCGTTTTTTCTTCTTTTAGGGGAAGAATTTTCCTATTTTCTTTCTTAGTGCACCTCTGCTCTATGAGAGAAACACACCTTCTAAGTTTCATGCGTCTAGGGCTAACGGTTTAGGCTGTGCGTTGATTTTTCTTTAAACCATTTTTCCCCTTTTTCTCCTCTTCGGAAAATAATTTTCCATTTTCCTTTCTTAGCGGATGCCTACGTCATAACATCTACCTGCATGCCAAATTTTAGCCCGATCCGTCTAGTGGTTTGGGCTGTGCGTTGATAGATCACTATGTCAGTCAGTCAGTCAGTCAGTCACCTTTGAGTTATATATATATATATAGATAGATGGTCCAGTGCTCACCATCTCGTCTTCGATATGTTGAGGCGCGCAGAAGATATGCGCGTCGTCTTGCTGGAAGCGCCGCACTCGCGTCAGGCCGGTGAGAGCGCCACTCAACTCATTGCGATGTAGCACGCCGAAGTCGGCCAGGCGGAGCGGCAACTCGCGCCACGAGCGGTTGCGGTTATCGAACATTAGGCTGCGGGACAATCATCTATTTAGGATCGACAACAAAATACATCTATCTACATATACTAATAAGAGAAAAGAAGAAAAATAAAAAGAAGAAAAGTAAGAACAAGAGAGATATAAGAGAAAAGTGCGACTATTATACAAGGTGTATCTAAATATGTGTACTATGCGAAGGTGGAGGGTTTCAGACCACAATGGTGATCAGTTGTGGAGGGGAGATAATTAAAAATTCCTATTTTCAGTTTCCCATACAAAAATATTTAATTTCATAATGCCTAAATAAATTGACAACCCTATCCTTGTAACCCCTTGACCCCTTGACCTACTACCTCTGTAGGTCTACTACTACTACCTACTACCTCTGTAGCTGAGTTTAGGGTTGTCACTTTGTATAAAGTCAGCTGTTAATGTTGAAACTTCGTTGCAGTTTTTTTCAGAGATACCAATCTAAGTTCGAAAAGTCGTTGAACAAAAGTTGTTCCCCGGGGGGTGGAAATTCACCCCCCTTCAGGATAGTACACATATTTTGATACACGTTGTATACTATGTTTATTTGGGTCAGACGATCCAATTAGGTAGAGCCAACTTCGACAGAGGCCAGCCGACGAATCCAACTCGGTTGGGCATCGTTCAGGAAACTGCGCCACATCTTCTCGTCGCTACCGCAGAGCCTCAAGACAAAAGTCTTTAATCAATGCGTGTTGCCAGTGATGACTAATGGAACTGAGACGTGATCGCTAATTATTGGCTTCGTGCTCAAGCTCAAAGGTTACTATTTGACATTACATTAAAAATAATGTCATTATCGTTATTTAGCTAATAATTACTCAAACTTATAGTTGTATTGCGTGCGCGACAGTACACATGCGCAGTTATTCTCTCCGCGTATCGCTCAGCGCTAGACTTACGTGCCGCTAGTTATACTTACCAATGTCCGGGACAGTTCATGGGTTTGAGCGCGAATGTTTCCTTCTCCACGTCGAACGAGAACATGTTGTCTGAGTAATGCGCCCAGTGGCCTGACGTCTGCCATAGCTTAGCGTTATACATGTTCGGAGTTACCACTTCTTGGAAGCCGCGGCTCCTGGAAACACAAGATATTTGCTATGACTTAGTGATAGAACGATGAGAACCGAGAAAATAGGCGAGAACTTTGCCCACCCACAACAGTGGGCGGTTTTTTTTAAATGCAAATGATAGACAAAAGGGCTTACGGCCCACCTGATAGTAAGCGGTCACCGTCGCCCATAGACACCAACAACACAAAGGGTGCTGTTGTTGCGTTGCCTACCCTGAAGGAACTTTATTAAAATTATTCTTGAACCTATTCATGTTATAGCTGACGGGAGGTAGCTCATTCCTCATTTTATGTGTGTGTGTGAGCCTTTTCCCCCTGCCAGTCCGCGAACTTTTTCACCTCCCCTCGTAGCTCGAAGAACCGAAAACTATTGGGGAATAAAGGTTCTCGAATGCGTATACGAACCGGAAGACGAAAAGTAGGGCGCCCACCCACCAGATGGGCCGACCATATTATTAAGAGGGAATCACACAGGCGACTCTCCATACAAACGTAGTCCCCTATTTCCTCCCTGGATAATACTTCTAGAGTAACCATTTTGTCTCATAAAATCCAGATCTGCTATATACGTGCTCGTATATTTTCCTTTTTTTCAGAGACTTATTGATAAATAAAATATGACCCTCATAATGATTTATATGAAATATGAATTGGAGGTGATATTTTCCTTATGTGTGATTCCCTCTTAAGATCGTTCTTCCTGGAAATGTGTAGGAGAGGCTAATGTCTGGTTTGGGTGAACTTGTGAGCTGAGACGGTCATAAAAACGAATTCCAATTAGTTGTGGGTACATACCTGTATTGTTCTTTGATGAAATTGACGAGAATATTGTAAATATGCGCTCCGCGTGGTTGAAAGAAACACGAGCCCGGAGACATCTCGTGGAAGAAGAATAGCTCTTGCTCCTGTGGGAATAAAGTTCATTTATCATTCATTATAAACGGCTACAAGCGACTATTCCATAAGTTTTATAGGTGTTACGCAATTTATGCTTATGGGCCTTAATTTTATACTAAGAGTATAACTACTATTTTGCCTGAAATAAAATGATAACTTATGGCTCATTGACAGAACTCTTTAAAGCGTAGGTGAATTTATGAATGGATAATAATATTTTTTATATTTTTTTTTTACCTTTTTAATACGTACCTATAGATAGTGCAATTCACGAAGACGCGCCCCTCGCGGGGTGCGGGGAGTTTGCTCCGAGCGGCAGTCGCGAACCGTAGTCTATTCATTGTAGTGTGCGTGTGCACTCATAGGTAATTAGTGTGTACCGACAACACTCAAACATTGATGGAAGCTTGCACACATATACTATAAACGGTTAGGAGGAATAGTGGGGCGCGCCTTCGTGGATTGCACTATCTATATTAAATGGTTTCATGACATTATTTGTATATTATAAGTTAAGCAAGCTGTAATTGACTTTTACTATGTAATTTGTAATGTATTATGACTTGACTTTAATTTTTATGAACCCGCAATTTTTGCATCCCAGCTATGTAGTGGGGAATGTGTGTTTATTCTTTATGTAAAATCTTATGCACACCATTCATGCAAAACAAATAATTTGATTTGATTTAGAATCAGTTACGCCACTCATCATCATCATCAGTCTGAAGAAGTCCACTGCTGGACATAGACGTCCCCTACACATTTCCTGGAAGAACGATTCTGAGCCCTTTCCATCCATCGACTTCCCGCGATCTTAACAATTTCGTCGGTCCATCTGGTGGGTGGGCGCCCTACGCTTCGTCTACCGGTTCGTGGTCGCCATTCGAGAACCTTTACTCCCCAACGGTTGTCGGCACTCATACCTGGGGGGAATTAAATAAAGCCATGAGGTAAATTTGTCTAAGTACTTACTCGACCGATTTTCCTATGATCCCGTTTAGCGGCCTCCTCCTGTATAGTTTCCCATTCCTTCAATTGCTTGGGCTCTGGGAAGGATACCCCGTAGATCCGCTGCAAACTTTCTGCTTCCGCTTTACCCTCCCAATATGTGGCAGAGTTCTGTAACATGAGATTTTTTTTAAAGTTTTATCTTAGTTTTTGTAAGAAGTCGAAGCCAAAGAGTTGTTAATGTATTTGTCACGTGTATGTGAGTGAAGTAAATTTATTTTCTTTCTTTCAAAGAGGCAGTCATCTTTGACAGACACTTTAGTAGCTACCACTTTTTAAACTAAAACGATGTATAAAAAAAGGGTATCGCGTTAAATACAACAACAGCGTTAAGGAACCAGTTAGCTGATATAATACTACTTTTTTTTGTAAATACATACTTAGAATACAATATAACACACAGACAGAGAACAAACATCTGTGTTCAGCACACAACTATTTGATCTCGGTGGGGATCGAACCCACGACCTACGGCTCAAAAGGCAGAGCTATTACCAACCGAGTTTAGAGGCCAGTCATTTGTATTTATTCTTTGTTCTTTCTGTTTATTATTTTATGTTTTTTGTGTTTTTGTTTGTGCTTTGTTTATGTGTGTTGTGTGTCCAAAATAAATGTATTTTTTTTCTTTCTGCTAGTAAATTATGTGTCCAACTCACCTTAGTAACTTTCAACGCCTTGACTTTCCCCGTATGTCGTACATGGGGTCCCCTACACAAGTCTATCAGCGGTCCACATCGATACACCGTGGTGGTCGGCGTATTCACTTTCTCGTTCAAAATGCGCACTTTGAACTGATTGTAGTCGAACATCTCCAGTAGTTGTGCCTTGGTCAGTTCGAGCCGTTCAAACGGCTGCTTTTCCTTTGCTATTTTCTTGATCAGACCTTCTAGCACGTGGAAATCTGTTGATGATATCTGGAAGACAAATAAAAGTATAAGAAACTTGAAAAACCGACTTCAAAGCCAACAAACGGTTGAACCGATTTTGATAGAATTTCTATGCGACCACGACGTATTGACGATGTTTCCGGGTGACAGTACGACGGTGACACTTAACATTGGGTGAAATACCTTATTTCCATGTCATAAATAATAATTTGCAACCTTGTACGATGAGAACCAGGTAGCTGATATAATACTTATATACATTTTATTGTAAATACATAGAAAATACATTAGAATACATCCAGACAGAGAACAAACATATGTGTTCACCACATTAATATTTGTTCTCGGTGAGGATCGAACCCACGACCTACGGCGCAGAAGCAGAACCAACTGAGCTGAGAGGCCAGTCAACATTGGGTGGAATACCTTTTTGACATGACATAAAAACTAGTTTTCAACTTGAAGACGGTATGTTTTGGATATTGCTTACCCCCTTCTCAGTGTAAAACATGTCGTAGTAGAATCCTTCTTCAATGGGGGGCCCGTAACATAGACAGCCGCCGTATACCTGCAAGAAGTATATACAATAAAATATTATATGTAATATATTGTGTATGAAATATTGAGACGAAAATTCACCCATCGGGTGGGGGGGGGCCTTGGGGCCAATGGGGTCTTTATCGCTGACAGCGCTTTCTTCCAAGCACTTAACACACTTCTAAAATACTATATGGGCAACGCAGTAACAACCCCTGATGAGATTGTAGGCCATAAGCCCGTTTGGCTATTTCAGAGGTCACGGATTTCCACTTGCTACGATCCTGACACACCTCTTTCGCTTCGTTCACTCGCATAACATATCTAATCGAGATACATGCGCCGAGGTCTTCCCCTTCCAGCAGTTCCATTCACACTGATGCACCTGTATTGTTAATCTCCTTTCAAAAATTCTCTCTACATGCCCAAACCATCTTAGCATACCTTTATCTACGTCATCACTATGTCTTCTTTCACACCGCATTTCTCTTATCACACTCTTCCTTACTCTATCACTCAACTTTACACCACACATACTACGCAACGCTCTCATCTCTTCATCATCCACAGCCCGACTTCACCCACTGCTGGGTATAGGCCTCTCTCTGTATGTGCCACTGTTGCCGGTCTTGTGCCAATCTCATCCAGGTCTTGCCTGCGACGTTAACCACATCGTCTGCCCATTTTGCCGCAGGGCGACCAACGCTTCTATAGCCAGTTCTTGGACGCCATTCAGTCATCGCCTTACTACCCTTCATCACCTCGCCTTGCCAGGTGTCCTGCCCAGCTCCATTTTAGTTCCGTTATGCGATTCCCAACATCTTTGAACTTTGCTCGACTTCGAATCTCTTATATATGCCATATTTAACAAAAAAAACGAACCCTTTCCATAGCTTCCCCAAGCATATGCGCGGAGGAATGCCAGAACACCGCCTGCGCATCCGTATTGTCCCATCTCAGCAGCTCCAGTTTACAATCCCCCTCCAACGGCCGGTCCAGATCCCAGAGTTCATTGTTCACGCGCGCGATGATTGTGGAGTCCGCCAGACCCTGGCTGCAGAGGGAATGGTCAGTCAGGTAGAGGTGGTGAGTGGGCAGGCTGGGATGTATTGTCTTTGGTTGCGTTGTTAGTTTAAACTTTAGCACGTTATGATATACGGCGATAAGAGATCAAAAAGTTATATTTTGTAGAAACTACTGTCACTTTTTCATACATACATAAAATCACGCCTTATTACCATGGGTAGGCAGAGATCACGGATTTCCACTTGCTACGATCCTGACACACCTCTTTCGCTTCATTCACTCTCATAACATTCTTCATGCATGCTCGTCGGTTTAGGGTACTCCTAACCTGGCCTTTCTCTAAAACGTCTGCAGTCTTCTCTTCCAGCAGTTCCATTCACACTCGTGGGAACGCAATGATGATTTCACTTTTTCAGGAGTAAATTAATGCTGTTTTGTAAAAAATACTAATCATAAAGATTTTTATAATGACCCAAAAGTTAAGAGCCGAGCGGGATATGAACCCCAAGTACCAAGGGGAAGGTCGCGGGTTCAAATGCCGCTCGGCTCTTAACTTTTGGGACATAATAAAAATCTTTGTGTTTTCCTTAAGTAGAGTAAACACTATAAAATCAATAAAAAGTAATACTAATCAAAGTTATTTAGTTATTTATTTATATTTAATGTTTATTCGGTCAATATGAAAGAAAAATTATAGGTAGTTATTACATTTTCGCTATAAAAGCATTTTTTTTTATATTTTGCCCTTCCCGTAAGCACCACTGCAAAGCGCATATTAGTTTATTTTTTTTTATCGACGATTTACGACCCTTGTTATATCAAATTGCATGTCGACAATATCTTCGTTATAATTAGAAATCATGCATGTGTACCCTCACTTCCTGGATTACAGCAAAGCATATCAGTCAATAAACAGACTAACATAGCAAGCTTTTCATATTCGATAGACACACTCAAAATTCATTAATGCTGTCATTTTATTAATTTTGCCCGATTTGGAAAGGATGCGTGAAATTACACACAAACATGAATACACATTAAAGTAAAAATCATCTTTCTTTTTATAAAACCAGCTGATGGAAAAAGCATACTTAGTACGTACATCGCCTTTAACAAAGCATTTCCTCGCAGATCACGCACGTCAAGAACGTGCCCAACGATGCACTGCCCTGCGTCCATCAACTTTAGGCATACAGATGTTCAGCCTCACGTGCCAGTAATTCCACCGGCACCCACACCCTTCAAACCGACCAGCAATGCTAGTTCACGGCAGAAATAGGCATGGTGGTAGTACTTCCTCGACGAGCCACACACAACGAGCTCTGCTAATACTAAAATCTCATGTTTTTCCATCATTACCAATTTCAAAAAAAGTTAAAACCACCCACCCTGCATGGTACAGTATAAAAGCAAGCCTTCAAACAACCATCGACATAACATTAACGCAGCCTGTCCTTCAATCAAGTACTTACTATTCAATCCAAAACTCGCTTGTGTGCAAGTAAAGTAATAAAAAAATTAATAAAATCTATTTTATAAAAGAAAAAAAAAGACGTATGGCACTCGGAGACTGCCGCGGTAAAGCTATTGCATAGCATTTTTTATCAACTTATGCAATTATTATTATTTATTTATTTTATTAATGCAGTATTTTTTATTTTTTAATAAATCGGTTTGTCCCTACCTTCATGTGCAAATCACCCTAAAGAACGGAACAGTCTTTTGAGCACTGACTTGAACATTGTTACGTATGGCAACTCCAAAACTGTTACTTACACGTCATTGAAAAAACGTCATTGGGGGTGTTAGGTTTTTTTCGTTACGGAATTTCTGGATTCGGTCCCCACGCTCAAGGCCCGCGATAGAAGCTATGCAATAGCTTAAAAATTGAAGCTACATTACTACAGAACTATTACAAAGTAAAGCATAGATAATATATTTAAAATTTTCCACTGAGAAGAAAAATACAAATCCTTTGATATTATACACGTAAATATGCTGTTGCTTACCTAATTCCTTTAGCTACATCATAAGGCGAAGTTCTCCACGCCTTTGCTTCTACAGTCTTTCCGTCTGGCAGAGTGACCACAATGCTTAAATCTGGTTTCGCAGCGATTGCCTCCTGGTATTCCACTTTATATTTATCCCAAAGGTTGATACGTCTCTGGATGAACTCGGGCCAAGGATTGAGTTCAGCGACCCCACCTGAAGGTGCTTCCACTTTCTTCTTTTTTTCCTTCATTGCTTTGGTTTTTGACTGGAAAGAGAATACATTCTTAGATTATCTACAGACAGAAAATAAACATCGATTTTTACCAAGCAAATAATTTTTCTCGGTGGGGATCGAACCCACAGCCAATAGCACAGTAGGGAGAGCTACTACCATCTGAGCTGGAAGCCTGTCGAGTTAATTGGAGCTTAATGTTCAATAGTTGTCAAATCTATTGCATAGTCCACCCAGGATAAGCCTGACTGTGACAGATTCCAAAAAAAAATTAATAAAATAGACTGGAAATATATCTTCTAATCAAAAACATGAATGGGGATATCAAACTTGCATTGCGTTAAATGCTAGTCCATATTAGTGATTATGAGACTATTGAAAGTCAGTTTATTAGTTTTTCCACAATCTGTTACACACAAAGTTATCTGTTGCAGACTATAGGGACCACAAACATATCACAGGCTCCTAAACAAACACACACTACAACTTTGAAGCCTAAGACAAGCCACTCTGGTAAGGTTGATGAAGTGGCTGGATCTTTACAGCTCAAAGTTGTCCATCGTCATCAACCTATAGCACTCCACTGCTGGAAGTAGGTCTCTTCCAAGATGCACCACTGAGCCAGGTCTTCGGCTCTTCCCTAGTGCTTGTCAGCTGCATTTTGCAGATCGTCGCCCCACCTTGCAAGAGGGCAAAGTTGTCCCTTATACCTAGATTATGCTCCTCAAAGCTTCACACATGCACTAATGGTTCATTTGTAATAACATTTATCTGTCACAGATTTCTTCACACAATCAAGGATTTGTATTTCTATCGGTATGGTAGTTAAAAAAATGTTACAAAATATTGTTTTTTGTGGTAAGTTTTGAATGAATTACTGTTATTAGCTAATCAAGAGTAAGTTAAAGCACTGTGTTGATCAGAAATACGTGGAGGACATTGCGTCAGAATGCAGTTGTACATTACACAGATGTTATTTGTTGACTAGCATGTAATCTCTAGCATGTGCACAGCTTGTTATCTTAATTGTTTTAGTAACAATATGCGTCATAATAAATAGGAAAGTAGAAAAGTAAAAGTGTCGGCGTGGAGTACCTACTATAAGGTACGACTTTAAGTAGGTAATGTATTCAAAAAGTAAGGACCCAGCTTAGAAGAAATAAACGTATGCAGTAAAGAAATCTCTCGGTAAAAATTTAGAGATTTGCTACGGGAAAACACGGGAGGGGTGGGGAGGGGGGGAGGGGGGGGAGGTCCCCCTGCCCCCTGGTACCACCGGCATTACTTGCTGATGCACCATTCCTGAGAAAAACCGATTAATGTAACCTAACCTCAAAACACTTTACAGTCGCTTGAAAGGCGTAGTAAAGTTAAAATTTGGGTTGGCTTTAGTATTGTTAGAGAGGAAGAGGGTCGGGGTAGGGGTCCTCTCTGCACTGCCATGCACCATTGTTGAAATTAAGTTGGTATAAAAAAAAAAAAAAAACCTAACAACCTACTGTTACTTTTGTGACTTAAATCGGGGTGCCCCGAGTTTGAATCTGCAATGGCTCAGCCAGAACACTCGCGAGGAGCCCTGAGCGTCGCTTCACACGCTCAACCTTCGCTCCGCTTAGGAGGTCGCCGGCTCGCTTCGCTCGCCACCTCCCCCCTTCGCTCCACTCGGCATCGCGGGCTAGCTCAACTCAGGACCTCCTCGCGAGCGTCTGGCTTCACGATTTTTATATACACTCTAGGGGTAGGGACCTCAAGACTACGTGGAGTCGGGGTGCTCTGTTTCGGTTCTGTCACACATTTCCAACCTAACTGACTCAAGTCGAGGTGCTCTGTGTCGGTTCTGTGACACATTTAGTAACCTAACCTACACAAGTCGGGTTAGACAAAAAAAATAAACAACAAAAAATTCACAAATCAATTTGAACACGGAACACGGGAGCACATTCACGCACCTCGAAAAGAAACGGAATGCACAGAACAAACGAATGACACTGACACTTTTTTTTTTTACGTTCCGTTTTGCCATTGCTGTTCGTCATTTTGCACCATAGACTATTATGTGGAACAGATTTGGTTGTCAATCAGCCATTTTAACGTTCCGTTTTCGCTATAAAACTGTTTTAATGTTAGAAACTTATTTCACGAATTTCTCGAAAAATATGCAATTCCAAGTAATAATAGTGATAGCGTTATAATCAGGGACCCAAACCAATTCAACATTGACCCTTTTTCCCCTCCTCCGCGCGTAGCAAATCGCTAAAGCCAACCCAATCTCTCGACTCAGTGATTCAAATAATTTGCTGACGAATATTCCTGCAAAGCCTACAAACCCATGTGGCATACGCGTAGCTCTCTTGGCAGCGGACCACGCAGCCGCTACGAAAACCGAATATCTTTATCATCACGTATCACAGGCACAGAATTACTTCTGATATAGGAATAAAATGCTTAGAACCCTGCCTTTTCGTCAATATTTAGATTTTGAACACCTTCGGCTGCCGTATCCCCCATAGCGGCTCTGCTCTGCGTTTACCACGTTACTGTTGACAGAATAATAGAAAAGAAATGACAGCTTATAAAATAATGCGTTTTGACAGTGACACTGAAGTGTTTTTTTTTATTCACCTTTTTTGAGGCTGATGTCATAAAAACATACTACCTCTTCTTCTCTTGACGCTAAAAGTAAAAGTATGCCTTTCGTCGCTCTCGCGTGTACAGCGAATATAGTTTGTATGTTACCTGGCTTCAAGGCTTCTAACACGAAAAAAAAATAGGAAGTCGGTACATACCTTGATAAGTTTCTTCAAAACAGAACTAGATGTCACCACAAGAAAAGTCCTACTAATAACATGCGATAGGGTTGCGTTTTTCTTTGTTGGTCTTTTGTTTTGTTAGAAATTTTCTAGGGAGCTTGGATTTGAAATTAATGTCACAGCACATCGGTAGCATATTTAGCGAATTTGGACATTTTGCCGCGAGTAGGTTATTCTTTTGCCACCCCTTCCTAACTATATACTCACACACCCTCAAATTATACGCATCATTAGCTTAGACAATTAAGATCATTAGGCATCATTTAATTCATAACCTCCTCGGTTTGAGACCTTGATTGAAGACTAAAAAAAAAATGAAAAAATATGAAAACGTCATAAAAATCTGCAGCAAAATTCTTCAGTGAAAAACCAATATTTATCCGAGTAAAATGACGTTGCAGAAAACACGTCCAGCAATGGACGCACTGCAGCGCATCATGAACTCCTTCAATCAGTTTGAAAGGAAATTGGACAAATTGCAGGAAGATGTGAACTACCACGGGCAGACCCTGCTCGACCTGCGTACTTTAGTCGCCAGTTTGTCAGCTGGCACAATAACAAACCCTGACCTCTTACCAGAAGAACCAAAACCTTCTCCGAGGAAGTCCACAGCTATACAGTACGATAACTTTGCTGAGCCCATAATAAAAACGAGAAGGAAAAATGCTATTCAGACTTTCCCCGCTAAATTAAAGACGAGTTTCCAAAGTCAGGGAAGCAGGGTGTATGCAGGTCCGTTCCATAGCAAGCTCAATGCTAGTCCTAAAGGCAGTTCAGCAAGGCCGAGCAAAGCCGAAGCCCCACGAAAAGCTACTATGCTCAGAACAGGAAAACATACAGAGAAAAAGCGTAGCAAACTTCAGAAAATAACTGTACCCGACCAGTCTAGAATAGGGACAATGTGATCAAATGTCTGCTTCTCGTTTTAGGCACCTATAATAATATGCTTGTACGTACCTAGATATACCTAACATAGACCTGAATATTAATAAAACCACACCACCTGCTGTTTAAATAATGAGTTTATTTAATAAAAATAAGATAATTATGTAATTATACATACGATATTAAGTCTTGCGCACATCAAACGACCTGTGATAGCGACCACAGTTTCAGCATTAGAAATTTGCATGCATCCGCACTTTATCGCGAACTTCTACAGCGATACACTGATCGCCATCGCAGGCGATCTAAAGATTTTTCACACAATCCACACAACACTACCTATATCTAGCCCTAAATTAAGCAGAGCTTCTACAATGGGAACCAGCTTACTGATGCACTATTATTAGCTAACTTCTAGGTATGTGCACTTGTTTTGTGAATGTACTAAAACACCCAGACAGAGAACAAAATATATCAGTTTTCACCACACAAATATTCGTTCTCTGTGATTTGATTGCCGTTCTTCATCACGTCTTTTGCGTCTAGGTAAATAAAATATTAATTTTGCCGAACTTCTTCTAATTCAGTTGTGAAAAATTTGCCGTGATGAATCTTCATCGAGTCTCATCAATCTGTTTCTTTTCTGGCGCTCCTTCATCCTGAAAACATTTTATTATTACTTACAATTTTTCCCCCACCTGATGTTTGTGATAACCATTGCATAGTACGAGTACAAAGCATAGCGTCATAGGTAACGACGTCATGCGTCCATCAACTTTAAACCTCTTTTGCCTGTAATTTTACCGGCACCCACAGCCTTCGAACCAAAACACAGCAACGCTGTTTGGCAGTAGAAATAGGCATGGTGGTAGTAGGTACTTCCCCGGACGAACCCTTCACAAATAACTCTAATAAGTGAAAGAAAGAAAGAAAGAAAGAAAGAAAGAAAATATATTTATTTAACATAACATACACAGAACGGAACACTGACAAACATAATACTAAAACATAATATAATAACAATACATAATAATGAATAGGCACAAAAAAGAATGAAAATAAAATAAAATACAATCGAACACAAATAATAAAGTAGGTAGGTAGGTTAGTTACATAATACATACCCACTCCACTACCTGCACTGTAGGTATGTTCCGTGCTTAGATGTCATGCCAAATAGGCCCTGACTCAGCTTTTGCTACTTAGCGGCATAGGTATGAACCTACCCCGCCAAGCAGCACTGGTTTTCAGGTGTGCTACTAGGTACCTATTTATAATTACTTTACTTATTAGGTTCAAAGCTGATAAGATCTTCTTCTTCTTATTTAAGAGCAACGTTCTTGTCGGTGAAATGTATGCATTTTTCTCCGCAGGTATTTCTTTTGAGGGCGACCCCCATGACCTCCTTATATGACATGACAGCGACCTTTGCTTTCATTTGGCTCATGTAGCTTATCCTTGGTCTTCCTCTTCCCCTCTTTCCTTCTACCTTTCCTTCGATGATATGTATTTCTGATAAAGCTGTCATGTCGTACAAGATGGCCAATCATCATAGCTGATAAGATAATACTATTATACCTTCTGTGATTATTGTCCACATGAATTTCAAAGCACTCACAGTCTATGGTAAGCTATTTCCAGCACGAGCACAGCGGGGGCTAGCAGGAATCCGTAGAGCGTGGCGAGCATGGCTGGATACATGTCCGTGATGCCCACACTGCTGAAAGTGGACACCACGCCGGAACACTTGGGCTTGGGGACATACATGCGACGGTGGAGGCAGGACTGGATGCCGGTCTCTCGGATCTTCATGAAGCTGGAATGTTAAAGACTTTCTTCAAACAAGTCAATCAGGTAAATCTTAATTTAAGGGAGAATGAGAGAAGCGAAGCGAGCTACTCTTTCGGTTAGAAAGAAGACTGGTCGACTGGAGTGTTTTGCCAAGGATTGAAGTCTGCTCTAAAATCCAGTCAGTAGGGTTTGGGTAAGTAGTAATGTTTCGATACTCCAAGAACTAAACATCAAACAGCGTCTGTCCAGCTTAGTACAGTGTCGCATTTTATAGTACTTCGGACACGTCTCGCGGCGGGAAACTGACTCGATTTAGCGCCTCGTGGTTCAGGGACAAGTAGGGGAGAAGAGCACGTGGAAGATCTCCTATGCGCTGGACTGATCAGGTCAAATCAGCAGTGGGTGGAACCCTACAAGAGTGCTCCCGGATGACGACATGTAGGGAGAAGTGGCGAGATATCGTGAGGCGTGCCACAGCCCCTGATAAAAATAAATAATAAGATATTCATGATGACCACGAGCGCTCTGAAAATCACTTCCCGGCGCGTTCTCGCTCCGGCAATGTTGTATGAAACGGTGTGCTGTTTGAATTTAGAACTCTTTCATCTATCGTACACATTGCGTTCTCGTGGCTGTATAGCCACAGAAACGTTTACCTTTCGGCACAAACGGTAAAAAATAAAAATGGCGGTAAAGCGGAGTTCGTTGTTATTTTTTTAAGAAAAGCACTATACATGCCTCGGCCGAAATGGCAATTGCCTGTCTCGTATCATTGAAGTCCTCGCCTGCGGCTCGGCCTTCAAACTTATACTCGACCTGCAATTGCCTATTTCGCTGCCTTTGCAATAATGTACTATTTACACCAATAGATATATAATTATTAAACAAAGTTAGACCCACTTTATTTTGAACAGGTCTTTATGCGCGGCTCGCTTCTGGCCGGGCACCCAAGGATCGTTCTCGTTGATGTAATCTATCTCCACCAAGTCGCACTTCTCTTCCTCTTGGAATGTCTCCTGGATCAGCCGGTAGCCAGGGTTTAGCTCCATGTGGAACGCGAACAGACCCTGAGGAAAACTAGGTTCAGGATTCAGGTTTAAATTATTTTGGGCACTTTTGAATTAGTCTAGAATCACAGAAGCTCACCCACCGAATACAAACCTAAATTATACTTTCTTTCTTACCAAAATATCTGGAAAAAAGTATAAGAAATAATGAAATAATAAGAAATAAAAACGGTTGCTAACTTTGAGATGTTGAAACAGCCATTCAAATAGCAAAATCTAGCTGTACAAAAATCGACGAAGACGGTTGCGCTATTTGAGATGGTAAAACTGCTCTTAAAATTGAAAAATCTAGTTGTAAAAAATCGACGAGGATGGGATTCGAACCCACGCGTGCAGAGCACATTGGATTAGCAGTCCAACGCCTTAACCTCTCGGCCACCTCGTCGCATGCTATGGGTCTCTAAATAAATAGTCGTGGTTCTCTGGACTGTGCCGAAATCGATAAGGTCATACAAATTAATGTTATTGTGTGCACTCTGTGCAACCTTTGATATAAAATGAAAACCCAAACCTGTCTAAGTCTTGCCACTCCATCTTCCATGTTCAAGAAATTTGCCTTCTTTCCTTTAGGAGCAATTTTCTTGTCGTAAATTGTTTTGCGTAAAGGGTCTTTCAGATGCTGTAAAAAAGTGAACATGAATGTATTAGCTGGCTGCATTATTAAATTTTTGTAGGATGCACGATTTTTTTTAAAGATCCAATGAACCTCTCAGTTTACCTTCAGGAAATACCGGTTGTACTCAAAGTCACTCGCTCCAAGCTTCAAAGGAGAGCTAAGCAGGTCTGAGAGACTCCTGACTGAAGAGCTAGGGGCTCTTAGTAGCACTACGATGTTTGCTGAGTAGGCTGAGTAAAGAACCGTCATAGCGATGAAAAGAATCAGCATTACTACTCGACCTGAAAGAGAAGACCCATCTAAGATTTCCTTTCATCACCCCATCTACCATCAGAGAGACGGCAGCCCTACCGCTAAGTTTGAAAGTTCGTCTACCAAAGATAACTCTTAATTCTCTAGCTGCAGCCTTTCCCCAAAGATTTGAACCTGATTGGTTGGATTTAGGAGTTGTCTATGTTTGGTGAACTTAACCAAATTAAGCGATACGATAGCTGATCATTCATCATCAGAGCTACCTTCCTCATCCACGGCTAAACGATGACAATGTCATCCTCTTCATTTCCTGACAATTCTTAGCTTTTACTGCTACGAAATTACGTACACACAGTGTCTACCACGATCCACAATATCCAGATTGGAGAAGGTCGTTGGATGGAGAGGTATCAGAATCATTCGTCCTGGAAATGTAGGCATAGGGTACGCCAATGTCGACCAGTAAACTTCTACAAGTATGCCTGCATAGCATAAGCTTAAGTGACCATCAGAGGATGATGTATCCACCAATGTTAGTTTAAACTCACCAGCGGCATACCTCGGCTCCAAAGTGCAGCCTTGTTGCAGAACAGCTCCAATGATGAGGATCAGTACATCAGCCCATGATCCGTCCAGTTGGAGAGGGTGCTGTAACATGATGAAACCTGGAGTAGCTGGCTTGGTCGTGGACCAAACACTTACCTAAGGCTAGGCAACGTAAGCTCAGCCATTTTAACTAGGTATTGCGTGTGATGCACCTTTTTCAACGAGTGTTTTCTTGCTTTGAAAGAGTGATCTGCTTTAGGTTCTGGCTACCTAAGTATGAAAATGACACAGGGTTAACTTCGACACCAAATTCAGCTTCTACCTCAATATGACACCAGTGGATCCGCAGCCACCTCACCAACAACAAAATCCATCACCTCCGTTAGTTGTCCCCTACCGTTCCAAAAAAATATGAAATGAAAATGAAATGAAAAATGAAAATGAAAAATACTTTATTTACAGCTTATTACACGTCTGTCTTAAACAAGGTACTTAGAAAATAATATGGCATTATGTACTACAAACGTGCAATTGCTGGAGCTCTTATAATCTAAGGGTGTTATTAAATATGATGAGATTCAAAGGACAGTTAAGCAGGTCGGACAGACTCCTGACTGAAGAGCTAGGGGCTCTTAGTAGCACCACACCAAGCTCATTTCTAGCTCACCTCATCTACGAAAACTTACCATGCTCATGCTAGCTTCCCACTTCGAAGTAATAAAGAGGAAAAGTGCGCAACCCATTACACAGATGAATATCGCCAACCACACAGACCCCGTGAAGGGAAGCGTGAAGATGTTGGACATGAAAGCGAGGGGAGGCTCCCGGAAGACGAAGCGAACAGCCGTGGAGCCCACCATGGCGATGTAGTCTTCAACCTTCATGCGGTCTTGCGTGAAGATCGACATTGTTCCTGTAATATTTTGCAGATCATTGGCCTGACCTAATTATTTACTTACAACAGTCAGTGTTCAAACACGTCACTCTTCATCATCATATGCAGTTCGTATTAACCCACTGCTGGGCATAAATCTCCTCCGTGAAACACTACTCTTGTCACTTTTGGGACTTTTGCATCCGGGACTTTCCCTGAAACTTTCCCTGAACGGCAAAGATGCCATTCACGCACCAGGTGTTGGTCCGCCAAGAACTCTTCTGCGTCCCTTAGGCAAATTATTATCATCTTTTATCACAGACAGGGCTTTTGTTTTGTACAACTTGCTGATGGGACATGCTTACCCACCTGGTGTTAAGTGGTAGCCCTCGCCTATAACAAAGCATTGTGTCTTAAGTCAAGCATGTCAGGAATGAGCCCTACGATGCATTGTCCTGCGTATCCACTTGAGGCACACAGAAGTTCAGCCTCACGTGCCAGTAATATCACCGGCACCCACACCCTTCAAACCAAAACAGAGCAATGCTAATTTACGGCAGAAATAGACATGGTGATAGTTCTTCCCGGACGAGCTCTTAATAAAGAGTTCTGCTTATTATAGGGCTATTGAGCAATGACTCAAACCAACGCTTGTAAGAGAGCATTCAACTGGCTGCGTCTAGAAAGCTCTCTTCTCCTACCCAGGTCAGCCTCCTTCTTGATGAGAAGATCAACCACTCCTTGCCAGTTGCCGTTCTTATCCCGGTAGCCCCACGTGTTGGTGAATTTGGCGTTGATTGTCGCATTCAGCATTTCAAAGCAGATCGAGACTACTATGTACGACATCTTTGCTATCGAATCTTGGTGGAGAAACCTTTGAAAAGAAATAACTGAATTAATAAAAAAATATCAGTTGTCACTTCGAGGGATTTCATAAGGGTAATAAAGGTAGGGGAGCCTAGACTTCCTGTTCGCCTGTTCCACGCTACCAAGCCTAGAAGAACAGGCAACAAACTACGATTGAAGGTTACCTTCAATCCTAAATTTGAGTTAGTTCAAGTTATTTCTCCATGATTACCTAACTTATGCGTACCTATCTACAACCCGGCAACAACCCGGCCTGCGTTTCGAATAAAGTTCCCAATCTGACAGTTTCTAGAAAACTTGTTATGTTAGACTACTATAAATCCTACTACTACTATTATGCCTATAAAGCTTACTTTACTACTAATATAAAACTTGTAAGGGATAAGTTCATACTTTATAGCCTTGCGCATTATCTAAGCGATCAGTAAAACGCTGTCAAATATGATAGCGATATTTGAAATCGAAGGACACAAATAAATTAGTTAGGTAGGTATGTTTTGTCGGGCTTTACTGATCAGATAAAATATTTTACGACTTTGTTTTTTACAAAAGAGACGAATATATTTGTTTTATCTTACGAGTATTTTGAGGTGTTAAAACTCTGAGAAACTCACAATCTATCGTCCAAATGGTTGATCGTATCGTTGCTATCTGTTATAACATTCGCCATGGTCAGATTGCTCCTCCTCAAGTTGTTCCTTCTTGCAAACAACACTTTGGACTTCCAGAAATATTCAACAACTCCATACTTCTTTGACCTGTCTTCTGTGGTCTGGTAGACCACCATGTTTGTGTTGTTAGAGTCCAAGGAATATTTGGAATATGGACATCGCCATGATGCTCTCGGTGTAAATATTATTTCAGACGTTTCAGTTATTTTGTAAGCTGTAACAAAATAAAAAAAAATATTTTTTTCATGCTGTTTTTTGTGTTAAATGTATTAGGTATTTTACTGACAGTAAATAAAATAAAAAAATATATATATAAGTTAGTACATATTATTATACAAATTCTATTATTAGCATTGTTTCTGGCAGTTTTATTTTTTATTTAATTTTCTAGACTAACAGTTGAAACCTAAGCTAGGTTTGATCTTAATTTTACCTATAGATAGATAGATAGAAAATACTTTATTGCACACAACAAATTATAAAAGTACAGGTATACATAAAAATACTTAAAACTATTTACCGGTCTTATCGCTAAACAGCAATCTCTACCAGACATATGTCACCTACAAAGTGCTTAGCTAAGTTAAGTATTACCTACTAACTAAGTAGGTATTCTTATAATTTGTTTTATTATCATCAACAACAAAGCACTTTACTAACTAAACGTGCAATATGGTATGGCGATTTACCGATTACCAAGAATGGGTCAAAGCTATGTGTGAATAGAGACACCATTATCCAAAAAGCCGGATCTATTCGTCCGGTCATTTTCTGGCACGTCTGTGCTCACATGATGATGATACTAACGTCAAGATTATATATTTAATAACCAACAAAAGCACATAAATACCTAAATACTTGGCCGAGACGGACTTAATTGTTGATCCCTTTTTTGTATTCATATTGAGGACACATCCGATGAATGTCATATAGGGCAACTAAATGAACATACCTGAAGAGGGGCAGCCTGCCAAGCGTGGGGATTATGACAAACCCTCCAAATGTACAGCAAAATACCTTCTTATATTACATAAACTAAATTTACCTAAACGCAATGTGAAATTAGAAGTCAGCTGGCGCGCGTCTTAGCTGGTTTTCTAGGCTTGGTCGCGTGAAACTTGCACCTAGACTCACCTTGCTTTGAGACGTTTCAAAGTGATCCTTGTGATACAACTGAATGAATATAGTTTTTTTTTAATTCTGAAAAAGTTCCTCATAAATAAATAAAATTGAAAAGGCCGGATGGATAGTAATCAAAACGCCAGAAATAGCCGGAAAACCCAAGATAGATGAAAACTCTATGTAAGAATCGTTTACATAATTATATGAGCGAGTGTTATTTGTCTTATTGTCTGACATAGAAATTACTGAGTGCTTGAAGGAATTTATGGTTTTTGATACTTACACTACGAGTCAAGGGAGGATGGGTTATTTATACAAATATTCATGATAGTTTATTATTGTTTCCTTTTTGCAGTTTCAATTATATGAATGTTGCACTTGATTTAATTTTACAATGGCCGATAATTTTAATTGGAATAGGTCATATTATAAAGAACATGCGTGACTATATTGGGATTCAAAAAATAGACATCCTTATTTAAAAAAGGGTTTTTATTTGAACACCTTTAATTTTGTAGTCAGAAGACGGCAATATAATTTTGTTACCTAATTGTAATTAGCTGTAAGCCCATTGTAATGCCCCAGCGAACTCAATTTCTGGACGTTATTATCCCCACAGAACTAAAAATACATACATGAAGCAGTTAATAAATGAATAATGAAATACATATCATACAAAAACATAGGTATGAAATAATTATACATGTACCTGTACATGCTCTTTAGAAAAAATGTCCTTCTAATGTCCAAAAAGTTAACTTAGCATACCTACTCATTCTAATCTGTTGTCTGGAGGTTACAATTGCTAAGTAGCTAAGTACCTAGATTATGTTCCAAAATAGAATAGTACTTATAGAGCACAAAAAACTTGGGGTAACCTATATATCTGTACCCATGTGTCCTACTTGGGTATAATAGCCTAATTTTATGCTAACGAAGTATGCTTAGGAATGTTGTTCTTTATTGTAGGTATTAAAATATTCAAAAATAGATTCTAGTTTTTAACTTAAAACCAGATTATAAATCAGGTTTTTTTTTTATTTTCATAGCTTATAATGTATTACCTACTATTCCGTAGTATAGGTACCTACCTATAAATATAGAAGTTGTAGGTTTTATTAGATACAATTATTATGATAAAAGTGGTAAGTTTTTTATGTAACTATGCTGATGGAACAAGCATAATGGCCAACCTGATAGGTAGCACCTGATTCCCGTAGGGGTAGGTAAAGATAATGAATTTCCACTTGCTACTACGATCCTGACATTAGGTACCAATCTCTTCTGCTTCGTTTACTCTCATAAGTCAATGCTTTCAAACTCAAACTCAAACTCAAAAATGTTTTATCCAGTACGATGCAAGAATCACTTTGAAACGTCTTAAAGCTAGGTGAGTCTAGGTGCCAGTTCCACGCGACCAAGCCTAGAAGAACAGGCAACAAACTACGTCTCGGTTTCTTCCGTTTTTTTATATGATCCTTTTACAAATCAAAAATAGTCTAAAATAATAGCAGTGATTTGTTGTGAAGTGCTTTGTTGTAGGCATTGGTTACTACTTACTATCTGCAGGGCTACCGCGAGCTCCATAAGGTTATGGCTATGGCTGTCAAATTGTGTATAGATAGGCTGACCCACACATTCATTTACTTGGGTTTGAATGTATTGACACTGTTGACACAATTTTGACAGATATGGAGCTCGTGGCTGCAGATAAGTAAATCGTAACCATTGCCTATAACAAAGCATTGACTTATGAGAGTAAACGAAGCAGGAGAGATTGGTACCTAATGTCAGGATCAATAGCAAGTGTGAATCCATTATCTATGTCTACCAGTATGGGAAACAGGCGCTATTTTATATATTCGCTGGTCCCGTTCCCGTTACGTCCCGTTCCCATTACTTTTTCAGGATAAAAAGTATCCGTCTCCTGGTTCTAAGCTAGCAATTTTCAGCCAAATCAGTCCAGCTGTTCACGCGTGATGGCGTAACCAAGGGAAATAGGGATTCATTTTTATGTTTTCCCAGGTGTACCTAGAAGCCCGTACCTTCAATAAACAAGGAGGTCTCGTCGCCTCTCTGAGCTACGACCACATCGCTGTCGATCAGCAAGCTCAGCCTGTCAAGAACTGTCAAGTCGCCAGCACTGAGGATCAGCCAGCGGTATGGAGATTTAAAGAACTCGGCTTCATTTGCCTGAAAATAAAACTTGCTAAATACACAGAACAATACAAACATTTGCATGTCTATTGCAAAACTATTAAAATAAAATAAACACAGTGCTACTGCTTCAGTTAGTTAATTCACACTAATAACTTTTTTTTAACTTGTAAGTACAACTTGTAGTGACGGTTTTCAACGATGAAGATTCTACTCTCTCTTTTCTTGTTGTGTGACTGGTTCTTTCCAGTGTGGTGAAAGGCTTTTCAGTGCACCTAAAGGAGGTTGCTTTCGTGCAATTGACACATGTTTTTGAACTTTTTTTTAATGTTCTCAGACATGCCGGTTTCCTTCCGATGTTTTCCTGCGCACACATAGGTCGCTGGCGATAGCGATCAATGAAACGCTGTCAAATGTCGCTTTCAAATTTGACAGCATTTCACTGATCACCACCGCCAGCGACCTAGGTGTGCGCAGGCCTTTACCGTTTGAGAGTACCTAACCTACTTTTATAGTGCACATTAGTTTTGATAATCTTATTGTGGTTGACCGGCTTTGAACCCACGACTTTGCGATCAGGAGGCGGGGTTGCTACCACATGACGGCCAATGCTCTCAAGAATCCACTTCTTCTTCTTCTAATCGTGTCACTGATTATTTCGAACCAAGTGTGGTGAAAGGATGTTAAGTAAAAGAATCTACTGATTCTACTAGATCCACTTACTCTCTCAAGGAACCTGTCAGTTCCAGGACATGACAGATCAGCTAATACCATGACGTGCTGAAGGTGAAACTCCGTTCTGTTCGGTTGGAAGGAGAACGCGAATGGTATCCCAGCCTCACACAACTCCTTTGTGAATGTTTTCAGCTTATCTAGAAACGACATGCTGTGAGATTTCTATGGGTACCGGAATTGAAAACTACGATCAAAGAATACGCTGCACAACTCATCATCATCATTAGGCCTACCACAAGCTCTGTCTAGCTCTGTCTCTGGCTCTGGTTTTGAGTGCTGACTAAATAAATCCTACGTCAAAACGTCACTCACACAGTATAATACACAGACTCAAAACCAGAGCTAGAGACAGAGCCAGACAAAGCTTGTGGTAACCTTAGTAAAAGTCTCTAGAAATGTTATAGAAAAAACAATAACATAGGTCAAAAGTTTTATTCCTCTTCCTAGGGTTTTGACCCTAGACTTTGACCATCTACAGTTGGCTTGGACGAGCCATATTATATTAGGTATCTACGTTAGTCAAACCAGTGTATAGAGAAGCAAATAGACAATAAAAAAAATCACAGCACGAAAAAAATGGAGAGATACAGCTTAACAGAGCAGCTGGCCTACCATGAGCTTCCTAAGGTTACGGTTATGGCTGTCAAAATTGTGTCAACAGTGTCAACACATTCAAACCCAAGAAGAAAATGAATGTGTGGGTCAGCCTATCTATACACAATTTGATAGCCATAGCCATAACATATGGAGCTCGTGGTAGCCCTGCCGGTCTAGCTACAGACAAATAATGTGCTCAGAAAAACTAGCTTCATACAAAAAAGTTAGGGTCTCAGTGGTTGAAAGACAAAGTCAAATAAATAAAAAGTAAAAGTAATATTTATTCAGTAGTGTCACAATGATCACTTTGAAACTTCTTAAAGCCTAGTCTAGGTGCCAGTTCAACTCGACCAAGCCTAGAAAAACAAGCAACAAACTACGGCATGGTTCCTACCGTTTTTTTGCATGCTCCTTTTACAAAACAAAAATAATAATCGACTCCATTTTGTTGGTTTGGATATCAATATTGTTTATTTTTTACTAACACTTTGTATTTTGTAGAGATTAGTAAAATAACTTACAATATCCCCAGCAAATAAACGGCATTAGAACTGACACTGGCCTCTCATCCGTCGTCAGGAAAGACATCACCATGTCCAGGTCAGCCATACTCCATGCCACGCCGAGCAGTATGAAGAATAATATCTTCAGCTCCATTGCTAGTCGCCACTATTAATGTCTGCTGTTTGCAATGCTTGTAAAAAAATTGCCTTTTTACACGTCCTAGTTTCCGTGTTTGGACACCCAAAATCAAATCAAATCAAATTATTTATTTTATGGCTCGCAAGGATTATTTACAAGTAACAATGACTTAAAAATTGGTCGTCACTCAGCTTATACATAATATGTTATAGTAGCGAGTGCCACTCTAACGCAGTTCTTCCGAGTTTTCAGTACAAGGAAACATTTGAGAAAGGCCTAAGTCTAATAGGCTTTTAAGGTTGTGTTGTTGTAAGATCGCAAAAAATTAAGACTCTAATTTTGTTTTATCTTTCCTACAATTTTGGTACTTCTAGCTTCTAGCTTTGGTTAGTAGATGTTCGAAAATTGTAAGGATTACAACTGAATTTTCACTTACCTTTGAAGATGTTTAACTAAAAGACATTCTAGAATATTGATTTAAAGACTTACTGTGTAGTATAGTATCATCTTATTTTGTGGCGTTATGTAAAGTTTATGTACTTACTTAGTTTGTGCGTGTTGTGGCCACGTTTATTTAGGTCCGAAGTCAGTTAAAAAGTAACCATAGTCAAATAAACCAAAGATAAACGGTCGAGCTTTGTGCATATTTTATGTGAAAGAAATAAGCATTTGTTTTCACAAAAGTACAGTTAGAGACAAAAGTACATTCACAATTTATTTATTTTCTCTTGATTTAGCTCATAAATTGCAATTTTCGTAATGTTCTACGGTAAAAAGCATTCCTTGTAGACTTTCGTAGATGTAGATCTCGTAGCAAAGTTTATTTTTTTAGTGAATTCCTTTTAAACTTTACTAAAGTAGTAGATAGTGTAAGCAATAAGGAATGACTTATAATAATTTTTGCGTCTAGTATCTGTACCTTGAGTTGAGAGCTATCTCTAGATAGTCTTCAACGATCCGCTGAGTATTTCTGGGTTTTTTCAATGTTGTATTTTTGTGTAAATTAATATTATTTTAAACGTTTGGACATGTAGTTTATTTAACTGTACATGTAATGTCAGTAAATAAACAGTAATAATTAGAGCCCGCGCAAGATAAGTCTGCGCGTGACAGATGACGGAAAACATAATTAAATGGACTGGAAATATATCATCCAATCACAAACATGAAAATGTTACTACACATTATATGAATTTATGAAGGACGACTTACTGACAGACATTACATTTTATTACTTAATCAATTTATTAATAGTATTATCATTGATTTTTGTATATTTTTACTGTGTGTGTTTCTTTCTGTTTTAGTATTTGATAATTGTTAAGATTTTAATTTAAAGTGAATCCGAATTTTGCATGCCCATACAGGGCGAAATCACAATGGATGTCAAAATTTTTACTCTAACAACCCTTGTACATGTGATTTGGCAAATAAATACACTTTGACTTTGACAGGGGAAATCGTACTTGCATTGCGTTTAATGCAAGTTCATATTTGTAATTCAGAGATAATTTCATTTTACGCCATTAGTCACGCGCAGAGCTATCATACGCAGACTCTATAATATCTTTAGCAGTAATGACATGTTTACTGGCCCAGTAGGCTTCATAATTTGACATTACTTTGTCATCATTGAAGGCTCTATTTTTATGGAAACTACCACTTATCGAATTTATTATGAACGTTCTAAGTATTTTCTTTAACGGAGCATGTTAAAGCTAATACAAAATAAGTTAACCGACATTATTTTTTGTGAAACTCACCTATTATTATTGCTAAACAGATTATTAAAAAAAAGCAGCCAAGTGCGAGTTGGCCTCGCCCATGAAGGGTTCCGTAGCAACAAGTAACGCATAATTATTAAAGGTTCTTGTAGTTCGTCGAAAGGTAAATTGCAGTTTACGATTTATGACGTATAAAAAAAAACTACTGACTAGATCTCGTTCAAACCAAATACCGTTGGAAGTTTGCATAGTAATGTACAACATATATATTTTTTAGTTTTATCGTTCTCTTATTTTGGAAGTTTTGGTACCTCGGGAATCCAGTACTAAATAGGTTACATTCCCAGTATAAAATATTTTGTTTATAATCTACACAAGGCTATCTAGCCCCAAATTAAGCAGAGCTTATGGGAACTAGATAGCTGATATAGGTAATACTTATACTTAGACATTTTTTGTAAATATTTTGTAAATACTTAAAATACAATATAACCAACTGAAGGAAAATCTTTGTTCCCCAAGTTCTTGAACTCCAACATATTGCCACAGTCATACCAAGAATAAGCCAATTAAATTTCGAGAATAATTACTGTTTAATTAATTCGATCAACAGACGACGCGTCATGTCCATGACCTACAAATGACAGGATAAATTACATGACATGTCATCTCCATTGAAAATGATTCAGAGATCCCCAATTCTTCGAACTTCATTTTGGCTCATCATCCCCCTATGCTGTATCCTTATGCAAATACAGTCCAAAATCGCATGATTTTGGCCTTGTGAAACCTAGTTTAAAAATCTCGAATTCTCTAGTCTTTATTGTTTAGTACATAAGGTTGAAAATGTCATGGATTTTCTACTGAATAATCATGTCAAGACCTTAATGTAGCAAGAATGCAATCAGCCATCGTTTTCTCTGGTTATGGCAATGACCATTTCTCAGAATTGCATCTGTGGAAGTTTGTATTTGAGTCAGCTGGTGGATTAACCATGAATGGTAATTTGCTTACGAATCATATGTTGTTTTTTTTTCCTTCTAAAATAACCTGT
Source organism: Thera obeliscata (assembly GCA_947578465.1). Lineage (NCBI taxonomy): Eukaryota > Metazoa > Arthropoda > Insecta > Lepidoptera > Geometridae > Thera > Thera obeliscata. Next base: position 2,154,028 of record OX387913.1, read on the forward strand.
GGAACCAACATATTGTGTTAACGGCATGGATTGCCGTTCAAATATTCAACCATTTAATCCTTACTATGTGTATTATTATAATTCAAATACTTATTGTGTGCAGTGCAATATTAGTAGGTACTTAGTTAGTTATAAGTTTACAAGATGTTTTTTTATTATTAGATATTATTTAATAGTTTTACGCCTTAAATAATGCATTGGATTTAATCTTTAATGCTATTTTTAAGTGAATTAAAATTGAATCCATCAACCATTTAAATATTTGACAGTTGTTTATATCAATGGCAAGCAAAAATTTGAGTGTCGCTGTCAAATATTTAATTGATCGACAACGCGCCAGGAGCTAGACACTGATTCTTTCGAACCAAGCGTGGTGAAAGGATTTTAAGTGCGCCTAAGAGGCTCCTTTCGTGCACTTGACACATATTTTCAAACTTTTTGTCTAAGATGAAAATGTATTAAGTATGGCATCAGTACATCTTAACCGATCACAAAGTTATTTCAAGATAAGATTTGCAGCAATGATTAAGTAATTAAATATAACCATAGCCAACAAAATATGTATACCTAGCTGTTCTATCAAGCTTGCATATATCTTGCTTGACCTAGTAAATTTTCAACAAAGTACAGTCAACTGCACTAATATAATGTACCTATACCTCAAAATCAAAATGGTATAATAAAATAAGGTCTTACACAACACAAAGGAAAGTGCCTATACTCTATACTTACTCAGCAGTGGGCGATACTGCGGTGAGATGATGATAAAAAGTACGTGGTGAAGATTGCCTGGTAGAAACGTAAGAGATAGGGCCGCTCATAGATGAAAAAAAATCCTTATTGCACAAATTAAAAAGTACTGAACACAGGCGAACTTAATGCTAGATAGCAGCTATCTTCATCGTATTACTATGACAAAAACTTTATAATACCTATTAGTGTGTCATGGTAATTAATAAAGAGTTATTTATCTTAAGAGGGCATCACACAGGCGACTCTCCATACAAACCTAGTCCCCTATTTCCTCCCTGGATAATGCCTCTAGAGTAACCATTTTTTCACATAAAATCCAGATCTGCTATACGTGCTCGTATGTTTTCCTTTTTTTCAGAAACTTATTGATAAACAAAATATGACCCTCATATGATTTATATGAAATATGAATTGGAGGTGATATTTTCATTATCAATAAGTTTCTGGAAAAAAAGAAAACATACGAGCACGTATATAGCAGATCTGGATTTTATGAGAAAAAATGGTTACTCTAGAGGCATTATCCAGGGAGGAAATAGGGGACTACATTTGTATGAAGAGTCGCAGGTGTGATTCCCTCAAGATAATGCAAGCATTACGATCTACTGTCGTTGACTGTACCTAGACAAGATTGATAGAGGTTCATAGTGTTTAACCTATTACTCACCTGTCTACTGTTGCACTTGTGGGCATAATCAACATTGCCGTTATGACGTTAGTCGTAAACATTACATTACACTATTTGTGATAGTAATTTGACACTCCTTTTCAACCCCCTAGCGTGCAGATTTTCCTAAAAAGAGTTTGTGTGCTAAATTTCAGACCTCTACTGTAGTGAATATATTATGCGAGTATTTATCGTGTCAATTACCTTATTTTATTTACTTCAAAAAATAAATAAAATAAGGTATTTATCGGTATAACTACCGTGTAATAAATAGATTCAGTATGTGTTATGAACGCTAGAGTTTAAAAAGTACTGTAGTTTCGAAGATTTGGTCATGAGTCAGTTAGCGAGTGCAATTATTCAGTAAAGTTGTAAATACTCACAAACTTATTTTGGCATTGACTGCAGTAGGCCTACCATGAGCTCTGTCTGGCTCTGTCTCTGGTTCTGAATTGTTGACTAAATAAATACTACGTCAAAACGTCACAAACACAGTAGGTATAGTTCACTGCATGGTCAGCACTCACACAGACTCAAAACCAGAGCCAGAGACAGAGACAGAGCCAGACAGAGCTCATGGTAGGCCTACAGTTTGCTCTAAGCTCTAAAGTACTTTGAACCCTTGACGCAGAGACTAATATTCTGAGTCAAAAGGAATTTAGCTATTTATAGTGAAATTATTTTCTGAGCCATTGAAATACTATAGAAATGAATCATAATCCCATAAGTAGAATCTATAATGCGTAGTCTTGCGGTCATCTATTACTAAGTATATATCTATGTTACTATGACCAAACTTGCATAGGAGTAGAAATACCTACACAATATCTATAAATGGACAAAACATTGCTGACGCACGCAAGACCAATCTTCATTGTGGCTAGCGCGGCTAGAGAGCCTTATGTCTTTGGTTGTCTAGTGGTAAGGACCCCGCCAATCAACCGAATTGGCTGTGGGTTCAAATCTAGTCCAATTACCAATTAGTTACCAATTAGTTTTTTTCTCCAAAACAAAATATTTGCAGTATGCGCGTACTCTCAAACGATGAAAAAAAACATGATGATAGTCATAATAGTCATCAAAAATGGAGCTTCGTTTGCACTTATTAATCTTTTTACCATACTGTGCACTGGTTTGAAAGACGAAGTGACATGACAAGAAGGAGTAGGTAAGCACAACTGGGGCCTAATTCTCGGGCCGATCTCGATCATTTTGCAATTTTATTTTATTGCTTCTTTTCACAACCCCACACTTTTTCTACGTTTTCCGTATATCGTAGCTGTCGAGGCTTCTACGATGAGGTCGTTGATGAATTACTCAAGGAAATCTGCCATTCTCTCTTCGAAAAGAAGCAATAAGATAATATTGCAAAATGATCGAGATTGGCCCGAGAATAAGACCCCTGGGTGTTAATTCTCGGGCCGATCTCGATCATTTTGAAATTTTATTTTATTGCTTCTTTTCACAACCCCGCACTTTTTGTACGTTTTCCGTATAGCGTAGCTGTCGAGGCTTCTACGATGAGGTCGTTGATGAATTACTCAAGGAAATCTGCCATTCTCTCTTCGAAAAGAAGCAATAAGATAATATTGCAAAATGATCGAGATTGGCCCGAGAATAAGACCCCTGGGGGTGAATTCTCGGGCCGATCTCGATCATTTTGAAATTTTATTTTATTGCTTCTTTTCACAACCCCGCACTTTTTGTACGTTTTCCGTATAGCGTAGCTGTCGAGGCTTCTACGATGAGGTCGTTGATGAATTACTCAAGGAAATCTGCCATTCTCTCTTCGAAAAGAAGCAATAAGATAATATTGCAAAATGATCGAGATTGGCCCGAGAATAAGACCCCTGTTCTCGTGTATTTTGTACTTTTTGTAAATATGTACTCTAATGGATTCAAAAATGATTAGTCACTATTGATACTACTAGTAACACGGTGCATACCGTGATGGGATGAAGGCGTGACATCCGTAATCCGTCATCTCACTCACGACCGTAGAACGACTGACTAACCCTGTAACAGTGGAGAAAAAACCCTGCTAATACCACTCATAGGATGTAAAATATACCCGTTGAAATGACGGTATAGTAAAGAGCGCGGGAAGTAAATGTATGAAATTGGAGAGGCCTATTTTTACCGACTTTAAATGCAAAAGGATCTCAATTCGGTTGAATTTTTTTTCGAATTAGGTGTATGAAAATTATTTTTATACTTGCCTAAGTACAGTGAGTTAAAAATATGTACAAAACATAGAAAAAAATACTAATAACATGATGAATTATTGGGCTCATAAATTCTCCAATATTAGCTATCGAAATCACGTATGCCCAAAAAAATTCGAGCTTTTTATTAAAACTTGTTCATTATGCAACTTTATCGAAAAGGTGTTCAGCAGGTATACCTTGATAAACCGGCTTATAAAAACTCACAGGATTGTATATGTTTGTATATTGATGTGTGTGTATTTTTTATTTTCTTAAAAAGCCTTGGCTGGGTTTATTTATTAATAGCTACTAACTTCTTAGGTATGTACCAATTTAAATGACAAATAGGCTGCCTCAAATTGATGCCATAGAAAAGAGAAACGTGTCTAAACTGCGTGACCTATACGAGGCAATTCTTATTATTGGTAATGGTTACCACGGACCAATGAGGTTTGCTTTTGAGGCATACAGATGTTCAGCCTCACGTGCCAGCAATTTCACCGGCACCCATCACACCCTTCAAACCGAAACACAGAAACGCTCTTTAAAAGCAGAAATAGGCATGATAGTATATAGGTACTTCCCCGGACGAGCCACATACAAAGAGCTTTTACTCTACTACTAATAAATGAGCTTATTGCATTTTATAAAACAACATCGTTCGATGTGATGCCCAGAAAAGAATCAAGTACCGGTCATCAATTTTTGCCAAAAAACCTGTTCAACATACGAATGTTTCGTCTTTTGGCACACGTGTCGTCTGGCCTTAATTGGTACCAGTTTTTAAATCGTCTCGCTTCTGTTTTTTTGTGAAACGAAGTCATAATAATAATAAAATTATCCTGCGACGATATCTACGACTATGGACTCGATGTCTGGCGGTCTTGTAATGAAACTAGTCTTAATTTAGTTAGCAAGCTCTCAGTGCCTATCAGCTCGTATCAGAAGCCTAATTCTCGGGCCGACCGGCGACCGAGCTTTTCAATGTCCCCTAATTACACATTGACATTGCACAACCCCGCACTTTCTCTACGTTTTCCGTATATCGTAGCTGTCGAGGCTTCTACGATGAGGTCGTTAATTAATTACTCAAGGAAATCTGCTATTCTCTCTTCGAAAAGAAGCAAAAAAATAAGAAGCAAATGATCCGAGATGAGCCGAAAGTTAAGCTCTCAGTGCCTATCAGCTCGTATCAGGTCTCTTGATGTCATCATTTCAGCCATAGGACATGTGCTGTGTTTTTGCCTATACTCCTCCTATGCTGTGTTCCTGACTACCTCCTTTCGTGCACTCGACACATGCGCCTTAGAGAGGACTCTTACGTGCACTCAACGCATGTTTTTGAATTTTTTAGATTCTATTACATGCTGGTTTCCTTATGATGTTTTCTTTCACCGATTGTGAGTTACTGGCGTAGTACACACATTAATATTTCGACAGAAAAACCCATTGGTTCACGGCTGGATAAACAATATTGACTTGTAATTAGGTACGTGTACACCTGATGACAGAGTAACAACACCATGCAATATTTAAAAACTAAGTAGGTATAGGTACATCAAATGTACGTAATGGGATTTTCTATCTGTTTGGGTTGATTAACCTATAAAGGAAATCATACATATAAAACAATTACCTGCATCTAAATTACTTTAAAATAGGTACTTACAAACAATATAAATTGTGACGCGGTGCTGACGTAACTACCAGAAAATTCTAGTAACGCCGAGTGCCTTCTTTAAGGAATTCAAATAAAGAACCGAAAGTTCTGGACTAAAACAAGAAATGATGTAGGTAGGAAAAGACGATCGGAATCCAACAGAAGAAAACGAAATGACTATCGAAATTCAATAAATGACGATCGAAATCCAATAAATGACAATCGAAATTCCGGGTATATAAAGAGCTGCAGGCGCGTCTACGGGCAGTTCAGTGGAAAGTGATCTGAAGAAAGGAACAAGAAGAAAAAGTGGAAAAAGTGAACAGTGAAAGTGAATAGTGAACAGTGAACAGTGAATAGTGAAGTGAAGTGCAAAGTGGTGAAGTGCTCTCTGTGGACTGTCAGTGTTCGGAGCACAGCGTTGAACCGTGTAACGCGCAGTGAGCGGGGACAGTGTCGGACAGTGCTACGCGTTTCGTGCAGTGCTACGCGTTCAGTGCAGTGTTACGTGTTCGTAGTGCGAATAAATCGCTACTTTCGGTAAAACGTTCGTTTCCTTCCAATCCCTGTACCCACTTCGGTAACAAAATCAATAACTTCATTTTGTTCTTTATTTGCAAATAAATTATAATAATTATAAGTTTAAAAAACTTGAGAAACCGACTTCATTGTCAAACGGCTAAACCGATTTTAATCAAATTTGTTTGGGATAATCTGGACGTAAGAATAACCTTCCAAATAAAAAAATAATTTTCTAAATCGGTTCATAAATGACGGAGGCATGCAGTTACAAACATTTAAAAAAATATTTAAAAAAAAATGGCAACACCGATTTTAATAAAAACAACCGAATTGAGAACCTCCTTCTTTTTGATTGGAAGTCGGTTAAAAATTGTATGTATATGTAAGTTGTATGTATTACCTACCTATACAAGCGTATTAAAGTTGTAAATTTAGGTACTACCTACCCTAAATTTACAACTCACGTTAAAGTCACGTAGCCATAACACATAATGGGTAATTTGACGTAGGATTGGTGACGCTATAACATTGAAGTTGAGTTACGTTTAATTCATCACACTGTGACTCACTATGACGTATTCTGAGGCAGACTTTTGGTACGCGACCGAGACGCGACCGCAACGCGCTATTAAAAATAAGTAAAAAAATCACCCAAGTGCGAGTCGGACTCGCCCATGAAGGGTTCCGTAGCATCAAGTAACATAATATAAAGGTTCTTGTAGTTCGTCGAAAGGTAAATTGCGGTTTACGTACGTACGGTACGGTAAGGTAGATCTGGTTCAAACCAAATATCGTTGAAAGTTTGCATAGTAATGTACAACATATTTTTTTTTAGTTTTATCATTCTCTTATTTTAGAAGTTAGAGGGGGGGGGGGGCAACTTTTTTCCACTTTGGAAGTGTCTCTTGCGCAAACTATTCAGTTTAGAAAAAAACTATATTAGAAACCTCAACATCATTTTTAAAGACCTATTCATAGATACCATACGTATGGGTTTAATGAAAAAAAAAATTTTGAGTTTCAGTTTCAAGTACCCCCAAAATTTATAGTTTTTTTTCTATTTTTGTGTAAAAATCTTAATGCGGTTCACAGAATACATCTACTCGCCAAGTTTCATCAGTCTAGCTCTTACGGTTTCAGAGAAAAATGGCTGTGACATACGGACGGACAGACAGACAGACAGACAGACATGACGAATCTATAAGGGTTCCGTTTTTGCCATTTGGCTACGGAACCCTAAAAACGTGTCAAGTGCACGAAAGAAGCCTCGTTGAGGCGCACTTATAACCCTTTTACCACACTGGTTCGAAAGAACCAGTGATACTTGAGAAAAAGAACAAGCTATTCCATAAATCGCTGTAGTAAACACGTATTCCGTCTCACGTCTGAAATATTATGAGGAAAGCATAAGTGTACCTAATTCTCTTAAAGTCACTTAAAAGTATTTAGGCCTACTAAATAGTATACTTAATTCACCTAGGTGAATTACGTATGCTTAAAGTACGCACGTACACCAAAGTGTACGGCGCCATTTTTTATTATTTACCTCAACAAAAAAGAAAAAAATACCACCTTGTGTGTAAAATAGATTGGTAGGTACGGACGAATCGAAACGATTAGAAGAATCAATTTTGGATTTGGAAGCTAATTTATTCTCTCGGTCTCGTAATAAATGATTAATGTACTAAAGAAACAGTTGAGATAAGAATCCTGCTAAAATCACACATAAAATCCTTTTACCACACTGGTTTTATACTTCTTACTACTGTACAAAATTTTAACAGACTTCAAAGAGGAGGAGGTAAAAACATGATTTTGTATGTACGTATTTGGTCTTAATAAATATGAACTCAGTAGTATTTCAGAAGTCAATAAAACAAAAACATAAATATGAACTCAGTATTTCCAAAATCAATAGCAATAAAACAAAAACAATAAATTCCACCATTATACAATGGGGGAATTTACTGTTCATCCATGGGGTATCCCATGGATGAACAGTTACAAAGTTGTTATTACGTATACTGCCCCTAAAGGGATAGTTTTCGATGGTAATATAACATTACTGAAAAAGCGTCGTTGGGATAACCGACGATAACGTGTTGATAAGTAGAGTCCAAATTTGGCAAGTGACCAAGATACGTAAAAGAAAAAAGATGAAGTCTTTGCATAAAAAAACGAATGATTTATAGCTTTTTACGAAGAAAATATTTTATTTATGCGTTTGGCACTAACTCCCGGTTTCGAAGGCTCTCTCCGACAATGCACTATGTTTTTTAAATGAAGAAAAGTCATGAAAAATGTCCATCTAATTTTGACAAAAATTGATGCGCGAGTGACCTTTGCTGCCAAGATTTTCATACGAATACCTACTTTAAAACTATAACTGTAACATATATTTTACAAATCACATAACAGAATTACTTAGCATCTGATAAAACAATATAAAAAAGTCGAAACTGGTTATTTTCTTTGATAAGACATCTGTGTCCACATTTAGACTGCGCCAGCGCACAACAGAAGATATTTTAGCAATATAATATTTTATGGTTTATTAAAACCATAATATATAAATTCAATAAATCATATTAGGTATATAGAATTAGCAAAAAATACATAAAAGTTAAGAATTAATTGAATTGTATAAATAATAATTATGTATAAACTATGAGCATTCGCGACTATTCAATATTACGATGACGAAGATCGACGGCCTTTGGGAAACACTATTAGTAGACATACTTGTTTATTTATAGATAGAGAATACTGTGAACTTGACGACATGTAGGGCCACCATGAGTTAGGAATACTATTTAAAAAATACTGCATGTAAATGTAAATGAAATACACTTTATTATAATTATTTACAAATGATTTAATTTACATGAGAATCATTTGTTTATATTATTGAATATTCAGTAGTTATTGTATCGATGTCGTTGATAGTCTTTGTGACTAAAATAATTCAAAAACGTACAAAAATGTAGATATGTCTTTCTAATTCCCATACAAAAGATTTTAACGCGCTGTATTTACCAAAGCGATATTCTTGGGCTTTTCTCGCAAACATTGTGACATACTCACCTTGATTATAATGACGATGATGAATATTCATTATGTTAAAATTATCTTTTCCATTGTCCCATATGGTTGCAGGACAATCAGTTACAGCCTTTTGTAAATACCGAAACCAATAACCGTTATTAATAAATCGGGGAATTAACCCGGGAAAAATTATTGAAATTTCAGAAATAATTGTCACCCTAAAGCCGAATCTCGCGATATTCTTATAGGATGTACGCGTGAAATGTAGAGTCAGTCTTCTGCGCGGGCGCATAGTGTCGGTCGGACGCGTTCTTTATTTGAATATTTTTCGCGGACGGATCGTGAAGTGTAGTGATTTGTCGTGAAGTGAAGAATTAATTCATAGTTATTACTTACTGAGGTATTTATTTTTACGTTTGTGACAGTTTTAATAAAACAACTATATTTAAATAAAAAATTACAATGTAATAAAATTAAACTCTAGAGACCGGAATATGTACCAAACTGGTTATTTAACAATATAAAAATGATAATTTATCAAATTCCACACTAATGATATCTTGAATCATTAAATTTACTAACGTGTAAAATAATAGGTATAATTTCGTAGCTCTTAAAATTCTTTCACCCGCTTTATCCAAAAGATTAAAATGAAAAGGGGTCTTTTGGGGGTACATTTGAGCGGTGATGAGCGAACTATCAATCAATTGGGTCTAATAAATCCAAGCATACTAACTATTCAATAACCTGTGCAAAGACCAATGTTTAGGTCAAAATATTTAGGAACTACGCGAATACAGTCTAGACTAGTATACAACGATGAGTAAACACCACCAATGAAGTTAAAACACTGATTTAATTACTGGCACGTGAGGCTGAATATCTGTATATCTACAGGACACTATAAAAAAATACTACAAATGGGACACTATAAATGGCACTTTCCCGACGTGCGTGATCTACGAGACAATGCTTTGTTATAGGCAGAAATTCGATGAAGCCAATACTAGCTGTTCAATAATCTGTGTCTTCCAATGCCTAGTGCTAAATATTTATGTTCTTGTCTAGACTAAAATTAGTATCAAACGATGAACATCATCTATAAAAAGACATGCAGTTGAAAATACTGTTGAAGTGATGAAAATAAAAATTCAGACGCTCGCAAAATATTTATCACCCAGTCTATATAACTTTTGAAACTATCATGGTTTTTAACACTATTTTTATGAAACAACGGGGTATTTACCATGATTACATTTTTGAGTTTACTTCCCGATATATCGGGAAGGGAAATTTAATCATGGTAAATATCCCGTTGTTTCATAAAAATAGTATCATCCAGTCTGTCTATTAAAACATTAAAATAGGATTGAAAAACCATACATTTTTTGTTTGCTCTACCTTGTTAAACCTTAACTACCTTTGACTGGCCTCTCAGCTCAGTTGGTAGTAGCTCTGCCTTCTGCGCCGTAGGTCGTGGGTTTGATCCCCACCGGGAACAAGTACTTGTGTGGTGAACACACATGTTGGTTCTCTGTCTGGGTGTGATATTGTAGTATAAGTATATATTAAAAAATGTACAAGTATATATAAGTACGAGTACCATAATTATATCAGGTTCCCATAGCACACGCTCTGTTTAATTTGGGGCTAGATAATGTTGCGTCCATAATATTTATTTATTTACACTATAAATAGTTTCACGGCACAGGTTTTTATGGAGATCTGGTCATCGAAGAATTACACCGTCGTGTAGAGCTTAGCATGACTCTTAGAGATGGGCTACGGTACCAAACTCTTTCTAGATTACCAAAGAATTTGCAACAGTTGTTACTTTTAATAATATTTTACCGACTATAACCCCAGGCATTGTAGACCACAACATACTTTTTCTCTCCGTTTATCTCAGACTCTCGAAGGTTCCCGAATGGTGACCACGAACTGGAAGACGAAACGTAGGGCCCGCAGATAGACCGACGACATTGTTAAGATCGCGGGAAGTCGGTGGATGGAAAGAGCTCAGAATCTATCAGATCCTGGAAATGTGTAGGGGAGGGGACATAGGTCCAGCAGTGGACTTCTTCAGGCTGTTGATGATGATGATGATCTCAGACTGGATGGGTAGGTACTGTACAGTTATTTTGGTGTTTTTAATTCTCAACATGTGTTTTGCTTTTCAGGAATAATCAACCAGTGAAAAATGGATCCCCTCTTGGTAGACATCGTGTATTTTTATCCTCGGGATAACGCACAGATACACAATACGATAAAGTAAGTTAATAAAATGCGGTCGCTATATTGATGGGCTTTGATTTTTATAGACGCTATTTCGATGGAATTTTCAGTAGCCTATCAAAATTGTATAGACAATACATATGCGTCATATTTTAACATTTAAACATAAACACCTGTGCGACCTGCTTCTTCTTGCCCTTATCCCACTTTGTGTGGGGTCGGCATAACATGTTTTCTTCTACAGTTCTCCTCTTTCAGCCGTAGTTTCTTTATTCACTCCTTTCTTATCCATTATGTCATCTTTCATTACAGGGGTAACTCATGAAAACACGAGTTTCCCGTAAGTACGGGCATGAGTAAACTCATGCCCGTACTTACAAGATGCTATAGTGCCTGTAAAGAAGTAGGCCAAAAAAAATATGGATGAATTAATTGTGTGAAAGATGACATGGAGAGATATTTGTGTCAGTCACGCCGTAACGGCACGACTGATTTAGATATAACTAAGAATAGGCAAAGCTTATAGCTTTGGCTATAGAAAGTCACAAAGTTTGTGACACAAAGCAGCGAGAAATAGAAAGACACTTCGACAACATTTTGCCACACAAGGTTCGAAAACATTTGAGTCAAGTGTACGAAAGGAGCCTCTTTGATGTGCACTCATAAGCCTTTTACCACACTTATTCAAAAGAACTAGTGTAACGTCGAATGGCAAAAGACGCCATTTGAAGCCTACGTAGAGTCTGTTGAGACCTGCATATAATCTTTGCATGCTGCAATAAAGTATTATTATATTTGTTCCGTGCTTTAAATATGGAGAGTTTTCTGACCAGATATGAAGCAGTGAACGAGGAACAGGAGCCAGCCACGATCGTACGCCGTGGGCAGCCTTTCAATGGAGTGATTGGTTTCAACAGGCCGTACGATGAAAACAACGATATGATCCAGCTTCTTTTTAGTCTAGGTGAGAGATTTTTTTTTAACTCTTTTATCTTTGACAAGCGAGCCAAGTCTTTCTGTGGCCGACAATTCAGTCACTGAAAACCAGCGCTGCAAGAAATTGACTCTGAGAGCAAATGCACATGCATACGCTTTTTTTGTTTGGTTCGTCTTGGTTTTGTAAAATTGTTATCACAGTCGGAAGCTCGTTTTACAAAAACGTACGTAATTAATAGCCCCATTGACCGTAGACATTGGAAAATCAGGGGAAGTCAGTGGATAGAGAAGGCAACACATAAATAAAATTATAATGACAGAGGAGAAATCTTTTGGATATACCAAAAGATTTCATCAAGTGATGATCACAAATGTTTGCGCAGCCACAGGCAGAAGCTTGGATTGGTTCTGAAGCTTCCTATTTTACTCAATAGATTTTTCTTATCAAAGTCAAAAATCTATTATTTTATATTAATTTTGTTGGATCTCTTTCAATGTCTAAGCTGGGCCAGTCTAAATACCAGTCCCACGTAACCAATCCTAGAAGAACCGGCAGCAAAATAATGCTTGGATCTCAGTTAGCATTGGTTCTTATATCATTGCAAAGTTTTGTAATGCTTACAGGAGACAACCCCGCCATGGACACACAAGGCTCCATCTTCGTCAAGCCAGACTCAGTTCCCGATAAGCACTCTTGGAGCGCTAAGCTGATCGGCAACGAAGGAAACAACGTGTCCTTTGAGGTAAGCATCGTAAAATTAGAGTGGCTAGATCTCTCGACACTCGATTCCAAATTCAAATCTCGATTTTGCTGGAAATTTGATGGTAATACAAGATTTAAGGCCTGCGCACACCTAGTTCGCTGGCGGTAGCGATCAGTGAAACGCTGTCAAATATCGCTGTCAAATCTCAAATCTGACAGCGATATTTGACAGCGTTTCATTGATCGCTACCGCCAGCGAACTAGGTGTGCGCAGGCCTTTAGGCACGTCTAGAGTTTTCCTTCTCTATAGACGGTCTCACATTTTTTGAGGATCGTGACTCTTTCCCATTTTATGGATAATATATCTATCTCCATATAAAGCGTTTGGTCAAAGTCAAATAAGTAATTATTCAGTAGTATCACAAGGATCACTTTGAAACGTCTTAAAGCTAGGTGAGACTAAGCGCCTTTCCTTTGCGACCAAGCCTAGAAGAACAGGTAACAAACTACGGCCTTGTTCCTAAGAGTTTTTTGTATGATCCTTTAAAAAAACCATAATAGCAGTAGTAATGTTAGTATTGGTTACTATATATGTTGTTATTATACCAGGCTCGTAGTACCTATTAGATACGTATTACCTAGTTCTTATAATTTTATTACCGGTCCACAACATTTGCATACAAAACGTTCTATTAAATACAATTTAGTAGAAATCTCGGAATTGTTAATAACAATGTTAATAAATTCCTCGAATATAAAATACCGAATTTACTGGGATTTTACCAAAATACATTGAAATAGGCACTTACCTACTTTGTAGATATAATATTATGAGCTAAACGCACATTTAGTTTCGCCAATGCCAGTACTAAATCCGCCTCACATCAAACCTAACTTTGTTTCAACAATGAACGAGGCACTGAGTAATAAAAGTACAGACAACAGCAAAATTAAAAAAAAACTAATACCAGGTACTTACTACTACAATTTCTTCTGTACAATTACTACCTATAGTTTAGTAAGTTACGCAAGCACAAATTTTATTTTTAAAACCAAATAAATACCCACAGACTTTTTCAATCAAATATCATTAAAAAATCTAACAGTAAAATTAAATAGTGCCACAGCATACTTCCCTTTTTGGAGCGGATGAAAGTTTCTATTCTCTAAAAATCTATGAAATTGCAGAAATTAACGTGTTAAATCAAAAATGTTGCTATTTGTCCACCTAGTCTCACCTAGCTTTAAGACGTTTCAAAGAAATCCCTGTGATACAACTGAATAAAGATGAATTTGAATTTGTTGTTGATGCAAAGTTTAATCCTGATAAAATTTAAATTAACATTCAAAAGGTACTGCATCGTCATTACTACAGCTAACTATTAACAATGGCGCTAAAATTTGTAATGACGACTTTACCCCGCACGCAGTATGAAACAGAATTGCATTTGATTCGTATCCATGCTGTAATATCTATTTTTAACTGAACAAGCAAATGTGAACATTGATGCAAATTGCATTTAAACAACCACGTTCATAAACACAGATGGTTATTATCATCATCATTTTTATTATCAGTCGACCGAGACCAATTGCAACTATAAAAAAACATATTTTCTTGTTACGGACTGAATGAATATGATGAACGCGTGCTTCCTTTTCATTATCATTAAAATACCAGCCAGTTTGCTCCAAGGAGTTTGGAAACTCATAACATCAAAAAGTTTACCAAGTTTCTGGTTCGCACCAAGAAGGTTGGTTGGTAACCCATTACATCGAGAGGAATAAATGTAATTCGTTTGACTAGGATGCTTTACAGGACGAGGACGCGTGCTTGCCGAATTTATTCACGTTACGCCCTTCTTTGTTACGGCAGTAAGGATTTAAAAAAATCTGTGGGTTCGCAAACCACTCTTGAGTTACTCAACTGAGTAGGTATTAGGTAGGTAGAGGCTTCCTCTTTAAGTATTTCATCACTCTTTGCGATCCCTTGCGAGTCTCATCCACTCATTCCCAGCACTCCTTAGTTATTTACCATGCCTTCTGTTACCCAGGTGTCAACCCCGGTAAGCTTGCCTATCGGCAACTGGTCTCTTCGCGTGGTCACACGGCTGAAGAGCTCCACAGCCAGGGAGCTTTACGAGTTCAACCAAGACCTGTACATCCTGTTCAATCCCTGGAACCAAGGTATGCTTCAATCCTAAAGCCATTGGGCCAGCATCCTTTTCAATCTTCGGAACCATGGTATGCTTTCATATCATTTTAAAACCACTTGGGTGGAAAGGTTCCCAAGTGGAGGAAAATGCATTGGTGAGCCCAGGGTAAGAACAGTTCCAATAAATTTCCAATCAGTGGGTCCGGAAATTTTTCTAATCTTTCAATAATCATGACTATGACTATATTGAATCGAGGTTATCATCATTCAAAAACAGTTTCCAATGGATTTCCAATAAGTGGGTTTGGAAGTTTATAGAATCTTTCAATAATCACTGATGCTATATTGTATCGAGGTCATCATCATCATCATCATTGGCCGGTAACATCTATTGCAGATGATTTAGGTGGTGTCAGTTAGGTAATTGCACATGAACCAGAAATGGAACACTTCCGTCCATGGCGAAAAAGATACGAGAGTGGCAGGCACGGCTGCATTTACCGCAGATGAAAGAACCGGGGGATATTGCAGGGTCTGCGGCGCGTTGGTGTCGTTTTTCTCGTTTGAATGCTAAAAAGTTGAGCCAGGCGCGATCGTGAGCTACAACGCCGTCAGCCACGGTTTTTGACCAGCCGTTGCGATCTTCAGCCTCGCTCTCCCAATTAGAGTAGTTCATTTTAAAGGTACCCAATACCCATGTCGCATTACACGCTGTCTTTATAAGGCAACCTCGGTTAACGAGATACTTGTTCATTAACCTTAGGCAGTGACTATGAAATGATTCAACATTAGTGATAGTGACTCACAAAATCAATCAATGGTACTTTGGTTCTTACTAAGTACCTATAAAGATTATCATCACAAGACATAGAGTTTATTTGGCTTCTATTGTATAGAAAGCTTTACATCTGTTAGGAAAGAGTAGCCAGTGATGGCTTATATAATCCTATGCCTAACCATCTTCTAGGGCGCTTTAACTTCTAGGGAAAACCTACCATCTAATCCAGACCCAGGCACTACAGCGTCCCGTAAATAGAAGGCTGAGAGAGAACAGTTTCTCTTGACGCTGTAATAGTATAATCATCTAAGTTAAATTTTATACACATTTAAAATAAAACATCTAGGCATTGAACTTCTTTCGGATGCTGCTGATAATGTTGCTTCGGGGTAGCTCTCTACAATGTTTCAACCATCGCTAGAAATTAATATCCCCTGTTTTATGGCGTTGAAACTGGGTTTTCTTCCTCAACATTACTTTTATAGATTCTTGCAAAACAAACAACGTCATGGCTTTATGATCGCAAAATTTTCAAGGTTTCCGAGTACAAGGTCTAGTACGAAAGAGGAGTCACCTACTTCAGTGTCAGTGACCGATTTCCTGAGTCATGCCTTCAAACAACAACAGAAGGATTAGGATTACCATGCGTCCAATTCGGATATACTTACACATATCAACATTGTCTCAGGATATTCTATTTCGCATTGATTTTCTGATTTTACGAGATTTCGTTCTTTCTTAAATTTTTATTAATAAATAATTATAATATCAAGCAGTCGTTTTTATTATTATTAATAAATAACACCAAATAAAGATTCTTGTCATACCTAGTTTTTACAGAAACTATTTTAAGTTTTTGTAAAAATCAACAATTTGTGGAATATCCCTAGGGCCTTGACAATGTTGATGGGTGTAGCGTTTATCTTATGAGTAGTTTGAGGCATATTTTGAAAGTTTAAAAGTGACAAAAAAAAGATGAAGAGATAGATGATGAAGAGGGAAGAACTGACTAGGAGAGTGATGAGTATGGATGTGGATGGATATGACCAGAGGTAAGTAGACCAAAGAAAACATGGATGAACTGTGTGAAAGATGACATGGATAAGAGTAGAGTGAATGCAGAGATGACGGTTGACAGAGGGGAATGGAGGAGGAGAACATTGTGCTGACTCCACATAAAGTGAGATAAGCAGGAAGAAGAAGAGGAGTTTGAGGCATATTTTCACGATCTGAATTCTAAAGTTCGTGGGAATTAAGAGTTTCAGCACGCAAACTACTCGTACATCTTCTGCTGATCTTTGAAAGTGTCTTTCGTTAAACAGATTTTTTGTTCAAAACTTTGACAAGTTAGCAGTGAGAAACAGCTTATAGTACAAGGCCTAAAAACTCCTTCATTAAGCCAGCTCAAATCACATTTGACAGCTTCTGCATCTAATGCAACTATTTTGACAGATGACCAAACCTACATGGAAGACACATCGCTGCTCCAAGAGTACGTGCTGAATGACGTCGGTAAAGTCTGGGTGGGGCCGATCAAGACCACGCGTGGGAAGCCGTGGGCGTACGGACAGTTTGATGCCGTGGTGCTGCCAGCGTGTATGTTCATGCTTGATAGAGGAGAGGTGCCGTTCAAAGAGTGAGTTTTTAACAATTTTCGGAACAATTTCCCGAATATAAAATCTTCTCATTCGAGGTGAGGAGATCCAGTCTTTCACCAATGAGTTTTTAATTCACAAAATGTATAATAATATGCACTATGCCAGTACTTTCAAACGCTGAAGGAAAACATCTTGAAGAAACTTAAAAACTTAAAAAGTTCGAAACATTGTTTTAAATGTTATAACCCTTTCACCACACTGGCTCCAAAGTACTAGTGACGCGACTAGAAGAAGATCATCATCATCTTCCTTATCCCTCTCTATGTGGAATCGGCACAGTTGTTCCTGTTCTCCCCTTAATTCCAGTCAGTCGCCACGTTCACTCCTTTCTTATCCATGTCATCTTTCACACAGTTCTGTCATTTTTTTGGCCTGACCTTCCCAAATGGGATTCCCAAATAGAAACATGCGTGCACTAGGAGGTGCTTCTAAGTTTAATCCACCTACGTGACCAGCAGCTCAATACAGTCGCAATAATGTTAATTATTTAAATATCTGCAATATAAAATCGTAACGTGACTGTCTTACAGCCAACGCACAGTCGAATCCAAAAATAACATACATACCCATTTACATTTGTACCTACTTATAGATTACCGAATCCTTAGTAGATAATATGGGTATATCCTAGCCTAGTAATACGAACAAAGTTTGTTATACAAAGAAATGTTAAGTATTGTGTACCTATGTTATTCACATCTTTAGTACCTAATAAGATCGTATATTAACTTTCGAAGTTATCTATAAGCCTTTGCATATTATGTGCACTTAAGCTTTCAGAAGAACCTAAATACCCTACAAAGTTGTCATTCCGTGTAAAGTTTTTTCTGCAGTATTTCTCATCTCGATATCATGCAGATGCAAAATGATAATTATCGTAATACTCATAACCTCATTAATTATACATTAGTCTGGGTTCTTTGTTTAGTAAGAGCTACCTGTAAATACCACGTGTGATGACGGTATAAGCCCTAGTGAACTAAGTCGTCGCTGGTACATAGGAACGGCCCACGGTAGATGCACTGTTGCGTCATGATGATGGCATCAAAATGTTTTCTTTGTAACCGATGTGACCTGTTGGAATACACAAGTAGTGATGCATAGACACGTGCAAACCGTGTTGCGCTTTAGAGACCTGTATCCAATGGTTATTTGTAGGTCTCTTCACAATGCTATTCGGGCGTGATGGACTAGACTTCAAAACACGCTTATTTTTTTATTATAAAGCTAGCTGCTATGGAGCTAGCTAGCATATGGCCCACCCGAACAAAGCATTGCTTCGTCAGTCCCGCACGTCAGGAACGTGCCCTACTATGCACTGCACTGTTTCCATTAACTTAAAACATACGTGCTCACCCTCACGTGCCACTAATTTCACCGGCACCCACACCCTTCAAACCGAAACACAGCAATGCGTTTGCAATCATGACTTTTGCGCGTGATGACAAGAAAGCTATAAGTTACCCTGCCCACCTCATCATCATTGACCTGTAACATCTATTGCAGATGATTTAGGTGGCGTAGTTTAGGTTACACAAAGGCCAGAAGCGAAACACTTCCGTTCATGGAAAATCCCTGAACACCTAAGTATCAAACCTCTAAGCTGCGCTTATGGATCCCAGTCATAACCTATACTCACAGTATTTGATTGTCCCACAGCCGCGGCGACGCAGTAAAGCTCTCTCGTCACATCTCCCGCATGGTAAACTCCGTCGACGACGGCGGCGTGCTGATCGGCCGTTGGGACGGGCAGTACGACGACGGCACAGCACCGTCAGAATGGACCGGCTCCGTGGATATCCTGGCGTCGTATCTGGAGAATCAGCAGGAGGTGCCGTATGGGCAGTGCTGGGTGTTTGCTGGTGTTGTTACTACGGGTGAGAGGTTTTTTTATACAACTAAGCAAACAAACATACGGCCTATCTGATGAAAAGCGATTACCGTAGCCTGTGAACGCTTGCAACACCAGAGGCATAACTATCGCACTGTGGTGACCCTTTGAATATTTAAAAACCTCATTTTAGAAGAACCCCATACTATAGGGAAGTCTCTAGGGAAAACCTCAGCAGGCCGAGTATTCCATAATCTTAGAGTCCGCGGAAGGAAGTTGCGCGGACGGTGCGCGACCATGCCGGCTCCAAGGTATGTGGATGAGCCCACTGCCTATGGCGAGCTGTGCGATGATAAAATGATGATGTGGGCATCATGTCGAACAGGTTGGGGTATTTTTTATTCGTGAGACAGCAAAACTAGATTATTTAATTAGCACTTAGCAAAACAGTCTGAGTGGAACATCCTGGTCACTCCTGACAACATTTGAAGGGTTTTTGCAGATGCTTTAACTAGCTACTGGTGAAATGGTATGAGGAATTGTAACACGCTCACGAATATATTCAAATGGGTCGGAGATTCTAATTAGTTGCTACGTCGTATAAAAAGGTAAAAAACTATATCGCGAGTAATTAAGATTATAATATCTGAGGTCGAATCCGGTCAAAGTAATTGGCAATTGGACATTGGCAAGATGAAAGCATATCTACCTATAGGTAAGTAACTAAACTATTTAGTGGCACTGAGCCAGAAGAAATAGTAGTGAACCGGAAATAGGTTAGAATAATATAAATGTGCCTATTGGTAGCAAATCATATTCATTCGCCCACACTGGTTTTCCTACAATTGGTTTGGGTACCATAGCTACCTACACTGCTATTTTCATTGTCACTAACCCAATTCATGCAGTGCCAAAGAAAAACCAGTAGCATGATGCACTGGCTGGGACGCAAAAGTCTGGTCACACATTGCCCAAGTTTTGTGTACTTTAGCATAGTGGAGCTAGATTAAATAAATCACCAGGTTTTCGACCCTTATCGGTGACTTGATTGACTGAAGCAGTAGGACAATGAAAAATAAGATAACCTCGAAGATTTACACTGACAAAATGAAGGCAGGACCAAAAGAAAACACCCTATTTTACTAGATCCAAAGTAGACACAAACAAGTGCCAGTTTGTATTTGAAGCTAAATAACGAATTCAATTTTCATTCCAGTCTGCCGTGCCCTGGGCATTCCTTCCCGCGTGGTATCCAACCTGGTGTCAGCCCACGACGCTAACAGTTCTCTCACCATCGACAAGTTCTACACGGAGGCTATGGAGGAGCTGGACTATGATCCTACGAACCCGGCTGGCGTGGACTCTATCTGGAACTATCATGTTTGGAACGATGTTTGGATGGCGAGGCCAGATTTACCTTCAGGTAAGTTATACTAACACCATTTTTTGGCAACAGGTGACAACCTAATAGAAATAGAAATAATTTATTTTGCGTCAACTTAAAATTAAAAGGTACAGTTCAACTTAGATTAAATGACGGCAAAAATGTTAACCACTCAGCATTTGCTACAAGGTAACCCTTGCAGCACTGGTTTTCAGTGGCATGACCTGATGATAAGTGACGATGAAGGAAATCGCGCCGGCCTCGCAGACACCTATTTAGGTACTCGTGCATCGAATGACAATGATGCCGATAAGGGACCACAACGGTCTAGAAGTTACCTACCTATTCACTCTTGCATTAAAGACAGAATTTAGTGGTCAGGGAAAACAAACAACAGCCTATGAATCTTGCAAATCTTGAAAATTCCACTTTGGAAGTAGGTCCAGGAAGATCTCATATTCTTTTTTTCTGGAGTTATTACTGAGGTAGGTCCCTAAAAAGGCCAGCTGATGGGTTCCTTATAGAATAGAATAGAATAGAATAGTATTTATTTCAGACATTATTCATCCATAATTTTGTTAGTAACAATGTAACTTAGAGACTAGTGTTAGTACTACTTTATGAAAACTATTTACTGCGGAGTGTGCAGCTGCATCCAGAAATGGTTCAGGGGACAGTCCCACCTTTCAGACAATACATTCACGATCTTTCGTAGTATGGCGTGAAAACCGTCATACTACGAACGTTACGTTACGTTACGTTATAGCTAATAATCAGGATAATTCTGAATTAGCTTTGAGAAATATAAAGATATAATCCCTAGTAGACCAGCATGGACTGATAGAAATACTTTCCGTCTTCAGGTTACGGTGGTTGGCAAGCAATTGACGCAACTCCCCAGGAGAAATCATCAAGCTTCTACCAATGCGGGCCAGCACCTCTGGAGGCTATCAAGCAAGGAGTCATCGGCCTGGGTTATGACGTAGAGTTTATGCTGGCTTCCGTGAATGCTGATCTGATGCGCTGGAGGAAAGACCCCGATGCAGAGGCTGGTTACTCTATGGTTGATACCAATAATTACCAGTAAGTGGAATTTGCGGTTCTAAAATATTGTGATTGTCTGAGAAAGAAAAAGATTGTTGAAGAATCTGAGAATCGAAAAGAATGAGCGAGCGCCTAAAGGAACGTAAAGATACAGAGAAATTTTAAAACAATCGAATTATGACAAAATACATAGACCATAAACACAGACATTTATTTTTTTACAATTTAAGCACTCATAAACCTTTCGTAAACAAGGACACTATAAGAATAAAGATACTTACAAGTAGATCCATCGATACTAGAAAAGTGCGTCGTGTGTGCTACAGCAGCAAAAGGCGCCTCAAAGAGGCTCCTTTAATGCACTTGACGCCATAGTTTTGAACGCTTTTAGATTCTACCTCCTGTAGCTCTTCTCAGCTTACATTAATGATCTTCAGTAGGCCTACCATGAGCTCTGTCTGGCTCTGTCTCTGACTCTAGTTTTAAGTCTGTGTGAGTGATCACCAGTGCATTATACTGTTTTGACGTAGTATTTATTTAGTCAACACTCACACTGACTCAAAACCAGAGCCAGACAGAGCTCATGGTTACAGGCACAGTATTAAATAATCTTCCATCCACAGCATTGGGCGTATGATCCTGACGAAGAAGCCATACGTGTTCGATCCCAACGGAGACGAGGACCGGGAAGACATCACTCCTCAGTACAAGTTCAGGGAGGGCACCACTTCTGAGAGACTCGCTCTTATGAACGGAGTGCGGTACTCAGAGAGGGCTAAGAGGTAAACCCCCGAATACTGAAACGCAACTCAGATTTAAGCACGTCTCAAGCGACGAATATTTGACAGATTTTCATTGAAAACTGTCAAATATTCGTCGCTTGAGACGTGCTTAAATCTGAGTTGCGTTTCAGTATTCGGGGGAAAATAAAATAAAAAATATTTATTTGTATCGCAAGACACGGGACAGAACAGAGGATGCTAGCAGAACAAGAAGAAGAGATTTACCCAGCAGTGGGTACTGCCATGCTACACGGTTTCAAACGGAAGTTTTAAACCGTGTAGGCGGTTTCAAGCCAAATTTTGCATGACCTATAAACGTCCTTGGTAGTTAAGCGCGCCCGCCAAAGTTTGTAGATGTAGACAGAAGCGTTTTGCCAAGGTTGTTAGAAACGGTGGTTTTATACCGTCTAAAATTAGTGATACCCGGTTGAGATGAAGTAAAAGTAGGTAGTTGTATAATCTTATGTAGTCAGTCAAGAGTAGTAGAGCTCTTTGTGAAGGGCTCGTCCAGGGAAATACTATCACCATGCCTATTTTTCTGCTAGTGAAATTACTGGCACGCGAGGTTGAACATCTGCATGGCTCAAGTTGATGGACGCAGGGCAGTACATTGTAGGGCACGTTCCTGACGTGCGTGACCTACGAGGCAATGTTTCGTTATAGGCGAATGGTTACCACTTAACATAAGTAGGCCTACCATGAGCTCTGTCACATGTTCCGGTTTTGAGTCTGTGTGAGTGTTGACTAAATTAATCCTACGTCAAAACGTCACACACACACAGTATAATGCACCGGTGAGCACTCACACAGACTCAAAACCATAGCCAGAGACAGAGCCAGACAGAGCTCATGGTGGGCCATTATGCTTGTTCTATCATCTAGTTAATAAAAAAAAAAAAAATTCTCTTGGTCGCGTGGAACACAGGCTCTCCTTGATTTTAGACGTTTCAAAGTGATCCTTATGATACAACTGAATAAAGAAGTTTTTTATTTGAATTTGAATATCGTAGAACTACTTACTATGAAGTTTAATCAAAGTGCCCTCCACTTTCAGGTATTATTCAGTAGCGGCGACCATGGAAAACGACGTGACCTTCAAACTCAGAGACATAGACACGGTGCTGATAGGCAAGGAGTTCAGAGTGTCGGTCGATATTGAGAATACTTCCACAGAGGTAATACAACTGGTCTCTCAGCTCAGTTGGTAGTAGCTCTGCCTTCTGCGCCGTAGGCCGTGGGTTCGATCCCCACCGAGAACAAATCTGATCCTATCTCTCTGATTCTATTCAAATAAATAAAATAAATATTGTGGACAATTCACACAACACTATCAAGCCCAAATTAAGCAGAACTTGTACTATGGGAACCAGATTGCAGGGCAGGGTTTAGAGAAGCCACAACAAAACAAAAGCAAGTGTTCAATGGGACAAGGAGCCTCTCTTACACTTACTCCTTTCACCACACGGGTTTGAAAGAACCAATGACACGATAAGAAGAATGGGAACAGTAATCTATATTTTTAAAAGAAAGTCGTGTTAGTTACACTATTTATAACTCAAGAACGGCAGAACCGATTTGGCAGAAAATTTGTGGGGAGGTAGCTTAAAACCGGGAGAAGGACATAGGATACTTTTTATCCCGAAAAAGCAACGGGAACGGGGTGTTACGGGATCGGGCGAGCGAAGCCGCAGGCGGCCACTAGTCTTAAAATAAATATTTTTGTATCCACAGGCAAGAAACATCAAGGCCTCTTTGGCAGCAAAGAGTGTTTTCTACAATGGAGTCAGAGCTGATCCCGTGAAGAAGGTTGAAGGAAAAATATATGTCGGCCCTGGCAAAGGTAAGTTTCTCTTACCCAACATAAGTTATGAGGAAGACAGCCGTCGATGACCTTATCACTTGCACAATTTGACCTTTTGAGAGATATAAAATCACTGAACTTTGAGCGCTGGTGGCCTAGTGGTGGGTCACTCCAGTCGTGTACCAATGAGTTTATCTGCCCAAAAAATTATGTATTATGACAGCGCTCGCAAACGGTGAAGGAAAACATCGTGAGGCAACCGGCATAGAACCTCAAAAGTTCGAAAATATGTGTCAAGTGCACGAAAGGAGCCTCGTTGAGGCGCACTCAAAATTCTTTCACCACGCTTGGTTCGAAAGAATAAGTGACATGATAGGTAACGCCTGGTTTTCGTAAACTTTTTTTTTGTCTTTCAAAACGCAGATTGTTTTACAGTTTTCAGTCTTAAAACAAATACCATGACGTAGGGCACGTTCCTGTACCTACTTACCATCTATATTCATCTTTGAAGTTATTCGAAAAAAAATGAAACACGCACTGGTCAAGAAAAAAATCTCATAATTTTAAGTTTGTCATTTCCAGTTGAAAGAATCAGCATCCTAGTCACCCCTAGCGACTATCTCCCGAAGCTGGTGGAATATTGCAACATGAAGATATCAGCCATGGCCATCGTTGAGGAGACGAAGCAGTCCTGGGCTGATGATGACGACTTCCAGATCCTCAAGCCTAACATTACTATCAAGGTAAGACTTTCAAGAACAGATTTAAGTTTAAGCTGTAGATGACGTAAAATCTTTATTATCTATCTAATAAACCTGCGCACAGCTAGCGCGATGGCGATCAGTGAATCGCTGTCAAATATGACACTTTCACTAATCGCCATCGCAATCGCGCTAGATGTGCGATTTATTCGGTCGGTCGGTTCTTCGAGCTATATGACCTGCCCATTGCCACTTTAACTTACTAATTCTAAAAGCTATGCCGGTGACATCGGTTCTTCTACGGATAACCTCATTTCTGATTCTATCACGTAGTGAAACTCCCAGCATAGCTCTCTCCATAGCTCGTTGCGTTGTTTTCAAATATAAACGAGCCTAAATATCAGAATAGAAATAAAAATATTAAGTACCTCCATCTTTTGTCAGTTCAACGAAGACCTGATTATCGGCCAGGCAGCCACAGCTACCCTCTCCTTCGGCAACCCCCTGGACGTGCCACTGACTAACTGCGAATTCAGATTCACGTCATCCGGGATAGTGGGACGCACACTTCGGTTCCCGGCCAGCAATGTCGAAGCTAACCAGGTCTTGACCACGGAATTGCCCATTCAGCCAAATGTAAGTAGAATTTACTATTTTATGCCTAAGTAAAACATACTGTTTTTAAACCAACATAGGCAAATGTAAGTAGAATTTACTATTTTATGCCTAAGTAAAACATACTGTTTTAAACCAACATAGGCAAATGTAAGTAGAATTTACTATTTTATGCCTAAGTAAAACATACTGTTTTAAACCAACATAGGCAAATGTAAGTAGAATTTACTATTTTATGCCTAAGTAAAACATACTGTTTTAAACCAACATAGGCAAATGTAAGTAGAATTTACTATTTTATGCCTAAGTAAAACATACTGTTTTAAACCAACATAGGCAAATGTAAGTAGAATTTACTATTTTATGCCTAAGTAAAACATACTGTTTTAAACCAACATAGGCAAATGTAAGTAGAATTTACTATTTTATGCCTAAGTAAAACATACTGTTTTAAACCAACATAGGCAAATGTAAGTAGAATTTACTATTTTATGCCTAAGTAAAACATACTGTTTTAAACCAACATAGGCAAATGTAAGTAGAATTTACTATTTTATGCCTAAGTAAAACATACTGTTTTAAACCAACATAGGCAAATGTAAGTAGAATTTACTATTTTATACCTAGGCAGAACACAATGTTTTCAACCCAACATAAGTAGGAATTCCTTTTTTACGAACACCATAAGTAGACGCCTTACTGTTATTATGACCAACGTAAGTAGAGTTTACTGTTTTACGAGCATCGTAAGAACTTAGTATGTCTATGACCAGCGGAAGTAGATTTTACTGTTTTTACGACCAGCATTAGTAGAAATTACTGCGACTTTCTGATGTAAAAATACCGATTTCTCCAAGAATCTATTCAATTGACTAAAGATGAATAAGGCTCTTGTCCCACCGCCGCGCCGGCGACAAGCGAGAAGCGAGTGTTTATTTATATGATTTTGTTGCTGAGCTATTAAAAGCCCAGCGATAAAAATCATATAAATAAACACTCGCTTCTCGCTTGTCGCCGGCGGCGGCGGTGGGACAAGTGCCTAAAGGTGTCATTTCACTAGAAGTAGTATTCTAGTCCTACTTTTGTTTCTGATCGCGGAAAGTCGGTGGATGAAAAGAGCACTGAACCGTTCTTCCTGGAAATGTGTAGGGGAGGCCTATGTCCAGCAGTAGACTTCTTCATCAGCCTGAAGAAGTCCACTACTGGACATAGGCTTTTTGATGACTTTTGTTTCAATCAGTAAGCAACTTTAATTATACGTTTTATTTACAGAAACTTGGAAAGATCAGTTTTGTGGCTACCTTCAAATCAAACGAGCTGAAGGATATCAACGGAGCTGCCAGTGCCGAGGTTTACGAAGGATAAAGAACCCTATACTTTAACTAAGAGTTTGAAAGAAATAAAATATTTTTATACAATAATAAAAAAACAAGCATTTAGATTTAAGGTATGAGCACACTATGCAATACCTATAATTATTTTTTATTGCCTATAGTTATAAGTAAATATTTTATAGTGCCATAAAATGGTTAAAGTCCAGTGCTGCTACGTTATGTTTATCATATTTTATTATAATAATGAATGTAAATCATCTGTGTATTTTTTATAATGTCTGTATTTTTTTTATAATGTTTGCATCTCATGTACTTGCATGCTTAATCAATAGGTATTTTAAATCAAGCCAAATGGTTTTTTTATAAATAAAAAAGATATTTTTAAAAACAAGGTTTTATTGATCAATTCCATACAACATTCGCCATTTTCACTTACACCAAAATGCAAAGTTTTAACAGTTTATTCTCAAATGATAACATGAAAGTACCGTTTGGGGAAAACACCAAAAACACACCTATAGCATAATTACAATAATGGTATACTTATTATACCACGTAACTATTGTATTGATTCGCAAGACTGAAATATTTGACGTATTTGCGAAATAGTACTCGATAATTTTTGAATTTTTAATGTATTAGAATGAGCTTCCTGATCAAAATTTACTTTAACCTTTAGATATTTTTACTAGGGCTAATTTTTAATATTCAAATAAATTTATCCGCACGATAAGAATATAGCCATCTCTTTTTAGGCTTGTTTAAAACAAGGACTATGATCAATCAGCCCTAAGATAAGGGCTCATTGTTCAATCTACGGCATAACTCTACTCGTCGAATAAAAAATGTCAGTCCTTGTTTCATGACTAAAACAGAAATGGTCATTTTTTTTATCTGTAGATCGAAAAATTAGCCCTAGAGTAAATAAATATATTGCGAACAATCCACACAACACTACCTAGCGCCAAATTAAGCAGAGCGTGTACTATGGTAACAGATAGCTGATATAATACATTTTTTGTAAATATATACGACGATAATTAAGACATATTTTTAGTTTTTATGTCATCTGTTTCAAAAAAACAATTATAACTCTATGTATACATTCTCTTATTTATTATCATAACCTTCTACCACCAATCGCCACATTTTTATACCTATAAACAGTTCGTTTGATTTTAAACTAATGAAAAATAACAAGCGCAGTACATAAATAGTAACTTATCACGAAAAATGGTTGAAGCTATGTACCCACTAGCTATGTGAAATAATGTTGGTAAAAATATGATTTATTATTCCTTGACTAGTTTATAAGTATATAAATTATAAGTGCAGGGATATGTGTGCACACCTTTATGGCAGTGGGTACATAGCTTTGTATGGTATGTTTTGTTATGAATTAACTCACAGGAATAGAACGTTAAAATGGAAGGTTTTGTACACATTTGCAAAATATCTACACGAAATAATTTTGGGTTTAAAATTTTTGACTAATAAGAGGATTCTTTCAGATTTTTTATGATACAGGTAAAACAAAATACATAATTATACGCATAATACTCAATGATCCACAAAATAGATACCAATTTATTGCAAACAAAGATATATCATTTAATTAGGTTATTGGTGAAAACAGTTTCTTCCAGGCAATCTTCAATAAACTAGGCAACAACCAAATAAAAAAAAATACGATATGATTTTTTGATCCCCCCAAATTTAAAAATGAAGTATATTTTAAAGAACATACATTATAATATAGCAACTGCTAGTATTTGTTCAGCCTTTTGGGCAACTATCGACTTCCCAAACCAAAAATAAACAAAAAAAACTTAAATGTGTACAAAACCTAATAAAATTCAATATACATCTGAAGGAACTCGAAAGAGGACGGTCAACAAAACCGTTGAATATTTAACACAGAGTAATGATTCCACTTCCTTAGCACTTTAAAATAGCCAGAAAATCGACTATAGTCCGTCCAAGTTAACTCTGCCAATTAATTTCACAGGTATCCCCAAAAAGATTTTTTGAAGCTGGAAACTCATGCGGTGAATCTACTATTTTTCGAAAAATGCAGACTTAGCTTGGTCGGACATTATTTTAGATGAGGAACATTTTTTTAAAAAGTTGTTTCCTAGGGTACCCCAGATTGTTGGGTAGAGTCCGCGCATAACATTACTCGTGACAGGTGGCGAAAAAAATGGACTGGAAATATATCTTCCAAACACAAACTTAACTGGGAAAATAGAACTTGCATTGTGTTTAATACTCGTACAAGTCTATATTTTTTATTGGGATTTTTTTTACATTTTCCTCTGCTACGCGTACATAGTTTGTGCGGACTCTAGCATTTGGATTCAAACAGGTAAATGCATTGTATATATCATCTGTGCCAAATCAATTGTACAATGCCATCTATAAATTGATAAGGATACTTTTTTTAATGTTCCTCATAGATTGGCCTATGGAAAGCATAAATAAACAAAAAAGAACATGGAGCTGAAAGTTATTTTACAATAATTTTCACTTTTTTCATCAAGTTCTACAATATTTTTTATTTGATCTAATAAAAATAATACTTAGCACGAGTGTGACAACAATATTTTATATATTAATATAATAAATTATTACATTTTCGAGCTCATATTATAAACTGGATAATATTGCTTCTTAATGATAAGTCTATACGATAGTCTTATTTAATATTGAAAGAAAAAAATATTTTGCACAAATCTACAGAAGATATTTTTCTCCAAGTGTTGTACATTTTAATTCGAAATGTCTTTTTAATGAATTAAATATATTTCAACCGACTTCAAAAGAGCAGGAGGTTTTCGAATCGACTTGTGTTTATGTTCTTACGTACCCATTTCTGTACGCGTTACTTTTTTTATACAATAGAGCTTACCTTCAGGGTAAAATTTCAGGTTAGGTATCAATATTGTGATTGAACTATGAAGGATTATTTTTAAGTTTAAAATTATGAAGTCGGTCTTTAGTTTTAAAACGTAACTGTTGTACTTACACCAATGAAGACAAGGGTTTATAATATAAACAAAATTGTTCAACACTTATTAACTAACTTGAAGATTGATTTATTGCTCTTAGAATATCATTCGTAGGATATATGTGTCCTGTTGCATCGTCTTTCGCTTATACTCCTTAGAACTGTATAGGTGCGAGGGAGACGCAAGATTCAGAGAGACAACTAAAGTGTTAAACACGCCCACTAGAGGCGCTTATCGCAACAAAACACGCAAGCATAGAAAACTCATGCCATAGATATTACAATCGGGCTTTAGACAAAGGCATTCATTAATCAGTACGTAGAGCGTTGTCTCAGTGCAAAACGATTAACAATACGAGCGACATGAAGGCACTTGTCCGAACGCCGGCGAGCAAGCGATTAGCTCTCAACTATTTTCCCGCTCAAGAAACGAAAAAAAGATACAGATTATGTGTCAATAAAAGAGACACACATGTATCAATTATTTTATGACGTTTACACTCTCAACGTTTGCCAACTCGAACTCTCCTCAGAAGGGCAAATCCCACTTCATTCACAACATTTCTTCTACGAAATGTAGTTTTTATTTCACCCGTTCATGTCTCTCTCGTATGGAGAAAAGATGAGACAACAACAATATATTACTTACGTAGAAAACGATCGAAACGTGTTGTTGTCTCATAAATTTTCCACACAAAAGACAGAGACACGTGCTCACACGAAAACATTTGGTAGACGAAATGTTGAAATGGGACTTGCCCTTCTATTTCTACAGGGTTATTCATAATTAGCTGCAAATACTCAGGAATTAGGTTCAACAAATAAAATAAAAAATATTTATGAAATGATTATTTTAAGTTTTGTTATGAAAATCCCGAGAAAATCGATAAAGGAATCATTGGCACCTGACCTATTTTGACCTTTGATCCGCGCCCGCGTGCCGTGAGCGACTCTCTGCGTTCAGTCACCGCCTGGGTGGGTCATCGTCCTGTTCTCCATGGCAATCATTATGCAATAGCCGTAAAGAAATTAATAAAAATAAAATTTTGATACAAAAACTTGAAATTTTTTTTGATCAAATTTAAAAAAAATAATTTCATTAATATTTTTTATTCTATTTGTTGAACCTAATTCCTGAGTATTTGCAGCTAATAATGAATAACCCTGTATATATAGCCCAAAAAACGAAACAATTAACATACTCGCTGTTCGCTTATCGTCGGCGGTCGGACGTGCATTAGTTGGGCAAATCGGCCGTAAAAACAACTTTAGGGTCCGTTCACACAGACCGGCTCGAAGAGAGCAAATTTTTATCACGTTGAAAACAGAGTTTTTAGTATTTGTAGTAACGTTTATTTTTGCATATGCACTGCTTTTGTCATTAAGAATGCTTGAACGCGCTTGGTGTGAAATAATAAGAGGAGCTGACCTGTGGGGTGATCACGTATCTTTTGTTTCAATCAAATGCTTGTTGCAATCCTCAGTTTTTACATGATTATGAGCTTCGATTGCAATAAACACGAATACAAACAAAGCCTTGTGTCTGACAAGCAAGGATTGCAATTCATATTCGTTTTATAATACAATCGTAGCTCAAAAACATGTAAAAACTGAGGATTGAAACAAGGATTTGATTGCAACAAAAGATACGTGATCACCCCGCGGCTCCGATCGCGTACTTTTCTCGTCGGCTGCGAGCGCATCCGCTTTCAGATCGCTTCCAGCCGGTATATGTAAAATAGTTGGCGGCTCCACTCCGACCAAATCCAAGCGTATACGATCCGGTCTGTGTGAACGGGCCCTTAGCGATCGACCCAGGTTGATTTCTCCTACTTCTTCTTCTTGCTTATTGCTTCTTGCAAATAAATATTTCATTTCATTTCATTTACTTCTAAGAACAATATACCAATCTGCATAAACTCACCGTTTACTGCACTTTGGCTTTCTGTGTGACAAGTTTAGCGTACTCTTCATAAAAGGCAGGGAAAAGATTAATCGCGAAGTAAACCAACGCTAGGTACGCGATGATGGCTAATGTCAGAATCAGGTCGAACACTGCCGGTTTCACACTGAAAAAGAATTATTTAGATTTTTAGTAAAATACTGGTGTAAAAAGAATAATTAATTATAAATACTGTGAACAATTCACACAGCAATATCTAGCCCCAAATGAAGCAGAGCTTGTACTATGGGAACCAGATAGCTGATATAATACTTAGTATCAAAATTTACATAAGTCTTATATAATTTTTTTGTGTAAATACATACTTAGAATACAATATAACACCCAGACAGAGAACAAACATCGCCACGCAAATATTTGTTCTCGGTGGGTATCGAACCCACGGTCTTCAGCATGACCCAACCAATTGCCAAACTAAGTATTGCCTCGCAACTCATGCACTATAGGACGTGCCTTACGATGCACTGCCCCGCGTCCATCAACTTGAGGCATACAGATGTAAAGCATCACGTGACTATAATTTCACCCTTCAAACCGAAATGCAGCAACTCTACTTGACGGCAGAAATAAGCATGGTGGTAGTACTTCCCGGGACGAGCTCTTCACTAAGAGTTCTACTACTACAAAAACTACTACTATGTAGTAAAATTTGTATATGTTAATACCCGAAGTGCGGCTACACCTAGTTTTAGCCGGTTAGAATTAGGTGTAGCCACTTACTCTTGGTTAAACCTAGAACGTGCCGATTGTTTTCGGGTACTGCCATGCAATATTCTTGAAATTAAGTAGGTATAAAAAAAAAAACCTAACAACCTACTGTTACTTTTGTGACTTAAGTCGGGGTGCCCCGAGTTTGAATCTGCAATGGCTCAGCCAGAACACTCGCGAGGAGCCCTACACCTAGTTCTAACCGGCTAAAACTAGGTGTAGCCGCACTCCGGGTATTAGCCGTAACATATATATTTAATAGTAGTATCAGTATGCCTATTTCTGCCGTGAAGCAGCATTGCTGTGTTTCGGTTTGAAGTGGGTGCCGGTGAAATTACTGGCACGTGAGGCTGAACATCTGCATGCCTCAAGTTCATAGACGCAGAGCAGCGAATCGGAGGGCACATTTCTGGTACACACATGACCTACGAAGCAATGCTTTGTTATAGGCGATGGTTGTCACTTAGCATCTGGAGCTCATATGCTAGTTCCATCAACTCGCGGCTTAGCTCTGCCCGTATTGACCATGTCTTTCCTGTGGATTAATCCGACTAAGCTGTCAGGATGGTATAGGTGCTGGGCAAGCCTATTCCTTCTAAAATCCTGTCCCAGGCACTATAGCGTCCCGCAAATAGAGCTTGTGTAATCACCAGTTGCTTCTGACGCTATATAAATCATCTACAATAGATGCAAGGGCCTGTTTACTTCTCTTCTTCTTATCGTGTCACTGATTCTTTCGAACCAAGTGTGGTGAAAGGATTTTAAGAGCGCCTCAAAGAGTCTCCTTTCGTACACTTGACACATTTTTTCGAACTTTTTAGGTTCTACGATATGCCGGTTTCCTCACGATGTTTTCCTTCACCATTTGAGAGCACTTGAGTGTACATAAATATTTCGACAGAAAAACTCATTGGTACACGACTGGATTTGAACCCACGACCTACGGATCGGAAGGCGGGGCCACTACCGCTAGACCACCAGAGCTGATTACTTTACAACTAGTAGTCGAAAAAATAAAAATAAAATCATTATTACCTGTACACATAGAGGGTTGCTTCTGTGGGACCGTAAAGTGAGAATTCAGGTTCTCTCTTGTCGACGGCGTGGACGCTAACCGTTACTTCCGTGTACCGTGATAGTGCTCTCTCTAACGCGCCCGTTACTCCTGACAAAAAATAAATATTCAAACTCAACCAAAATTTATTCATTTCAGTTCCAAGAATCACTTTGAAACGTCTTAAAGCCTGCGCACACCTAGGACGCTGGCGATAGCGTTCAGTGAAACGCTGTCAAAAGTGACAGCGATATTGTTTTACTGATCGCCATCGCCAGCGACCTAGGTGTGCGCAGACCTTTAAAGCTAGGTGAGTCTAGGTGACAGTTCCACGTGACCAGACAACAAACTACGGCTTGGTTACTAACGTTTTTTAATATGATCCTTTTACAAATCAAAAATAATCTATTGGAATAATCTCTAATCCTAATTAAGCAGAGCTTGCTGGGAACCAGTTAGCTAAATATAATACTTGAATATATTTATTTGTAAATAAATACTAAGAAAACAATACTCCCAGACAGAGAGCAAACATAACAAACAAACAAATAAACCACCAAACAAATATTTGTTCTTAGTGGGGATCGAACCCACGACATACGGCGCAGAAGGCCGGATTACTACCAACTGAGCCGTGATGAATAAGCTTTTAGGAGACAGTAAAGGCGAACTGAATTGAATCAAACTATTTTTTTTGAAAGTTGGTTGTTATCACAGATTTAAGAAACTTCCAGAGTAGTTTTAAGACTATAAATACTAAATAGTGATCATTTTCACGAGAATAATAAAAAAACGAAATACCTGCATTTGGTGCCGTTGTCGTGATGATATGCGGTGATCTGGATTGCGAAGATAAGTATTCGTACCAATGCCTCACGGAATTTTCATCCACACTCTGAAAATACATATTTTATGACAAGTTGCACACATTGGTATAATATTGACTAAGATTATTGATGCTGTCTCTATCTTACTTTATACGTGTGAGAGAGACGACTATCCTTATAAGAGCCTCGTCGTCTAAAACCGTGATAAAGTAGTGTTCTAAGATGGGAAAGGCAAGCGTTATTCAGCTAGAATCTTCAAGCTGTCTCTGTCTTAATCTATACGTGTGAGAGAGACAGCTATCCTTACCAAAGCGTCGTCGTACAGAGCAGCATCGTCCGAGCTTCCTTCAGTGATGTTGTAGATATGAGAAGCGAAGGCTCGAGCAATGGAGTTGATGTTTTCGGCTAGATTCTTTTAGCTCTGTCTTATTCTATACGTATGAGAGAGACAGCTATCCCTACCAAAGCGTCGTCGTACAGAGCAGCATCGTCGGAGCTTCCTTCAGCGGTGATGTTGTAGATATGAGAAGCGAGTGCTCGGGCAATAGAGTTGATGTTTTCGACTAGATTCTTTTAGCTGTCTTATTCTATACGTGTGAGGGAGACAGCTATCCTTACCAACGGGCACTAGAGTTGGCGTTCATGTTTTCGACTTGATTCTTTAAGCTCTCTGTCTTATTCCATACATGTGAAAGAGACAGCTATCCTTACCAAAGCGTCGTCGTACAGAGCAGCATCGTCGGAGCTTCCTTCAGCGGTGATGTTGTAGATATGAGAAGCGAGGGCTCGGGCAATAGAGTTGATGTTTTCGACTAGATTCTTTAAGCTCTCCGGATTGGGTGTGTCCAGGACTGTACTGCGAGCTGAGTCCTTGTGACTCTGAGGATGAGAGAACTTTTGAAACCATCGTGATTTTGATATTATTGATACTATTTTAATTTTAAATGGGATATTTACCATGGCACTAGCCTTGGAGAGGACTTTAACAAAGAGCGCCATTTCTGAAGAGAGCACTGGTGGTCTAGTGGTAGCTGCCCCGCCATCCGAAGGTCGTGGGTTCAATTCCAGTCGTGTACCAATGAGTTTTTCTGTCGAAACATATATGTGCACTAGGCCAGTACTCTCAAAATGGCGAAGGAAAACATCTTGCGGAAACCGGCGTGTCGTAGAACCTAAAAAGTTCGAGCAACACCTGTCAAGGGTCACGCAAAAAGGGCCCACCAGCGGTCTGCGTGCGGAGTAGCTGAAGTATTTAGTTTCGGTTTCAAACATGTAGCTGAAATTGATGGTTGCATGTCAGTGCAGCGCAGAACCAGCAGAACCAGATTCTATCCTCACCACCTGGATGGCTGGTTTTCCACAACTATTCGTTTTTCGTTTTCACTGCCTTCTGCGGTTATCGCTCGACATGGAGTCCTTCAAACGGCGGGTCTATTAATTTCTTAAAAGGCCGACAGCGCATCAACATCATTTCTGGTGATGCAGGAGTCTATGGGCGACGGTGACTTCATTCCATCAGGTGGCCCGTCTGCTCGCCTGCCAGCTATGACAAAAAAAAGTTCCTACCGTGCGTGACTTGCACCGCAACGTTTTGTTTTGAAGTGACCAATATAATCAGAAAGTAAGTTACCTGCAAGGAGCTCAATGTGAATGCCGGCATTCGTCTAATACTGAATCGTTCATGCTGCCACGCCAACGCCTCGTCTGCCAGATTGATCTTCTTATGCACGAGGCCAGCCCCCAGCCGAGCTAGCAGCGAGTGAGGGGGGCCCCCTGGTCGCGGGGGCTTCGACACGTGCATCGCGAGCGAGGGGCCCGACGACAGAGAGTCTAGGCACATCGCGAATGACACGTCCTGAAATATAACAGATGGTTGATATTATGCACGAGGCTAGCCCCCAGACACATTTAAGCATATATTATGCACGAGGCTAGCCCCCAGACACATTTAAGCATACATTATGCATGAGGCTAGCCCCCAGACACATTTAAGCATATATTATGCATGAGGCTAGCCCCCAGACACATTTAAGCATATATTATGCATGAGGCTAGCCCCCAGACACATTTAAGCATATATTATGCATGAGGCTAGCCCCCAGACACATTTAAGCATATATTATGCATGAGGCTAGCCCCCAGCTGTACTAGCAGCAAGTGAGGGGGGCCCCCTGGGCACGTGTGGCTTAGACACGTGCATTGCGAGCGAGGGGCCCGCAGACAGAGTCAAGGCTAGGTTTTCTGTAAATACGCACAAATCTATACTAATATTATGAAGCTGAAGAAATTTGGAGCCTAATTCTCGGGCCGACCGAGATTTTCAATGTCCCTTAAATACACATTGGCATTGCACAACCTCGCCCTTTTTCTACGTTTTCCGAATATCGTAGCTGTCGAGGCTTCCACGATGAGGTCGTCGATGAATTACTCAAGGAAAAAATCCATTCGAAAAGAAGCAATAAAATAAAATTACAAAAATGATCCGAGATGAGCAGAGAATTAAGCTCCTGATTGTTTGTTTGGTTGAATGCGCAAATGTATTTTTGTGTTGGATAGTCCATTTATAGAGGAAGGTTATAGGCTATATAACATCGCGCTATTTTCTACTAGCGACTCGTGCGAAGCTGGGCGGATCACTAGTAATACAATATAACACCCAGACAGCGAACAAACATGTGCGTTCACCTTACAAATGTTTGTTCTCCGTGGGGATCCAACGCAGAAGGCAGAGCCAACTGAGCTGTGAAAGTTGCATTGAAAGTTGTACAAACCTGTAGTAAAGAAGCGTCGTTTGAATCCAGTTGTTCCTCCAACCATTTTTTAGCTGCGAAGTAGTTCAGCGAGTGTCCGGTAGATGTCAGCGCGAACACTAGCGACGACCCGCCTCGGACAGACGAGCTAGCGTATAGACGGGAGAATATACGCGCGAGCTCTAGCACTGCGACCGCGCCCGACGCATTCGAGTCAGCACCAACCGATAGCTTCTGTGATAATAATGACATTAAATTATTTAACTACTAGATGATAATAAAACTCAACATCATCATCATTATCAGCCTGAAGAAGTCCACTGCTGGACTTAGACCTCCCCTACACCTACACATTTCATTAATTAATTTTTGTTTTGTTATTAGTATTATTTTTATTCGACGAAAGATAGACCTACCTAATTTGACATGCTTAACTTTTTGTAATTATGTTCTTTAATGAAAAAATTACAGTTAGGACAAATATAGGGTTGGGATATCTTCTTTTAAGTTGTTAAACCTGTATTAGAAGAGATCCCCTCTTTTATGTGGCTCAACATCGCCTTGTAATTTAGTTTAAGTGATACGTTATACATAAATAGGTAACGATCGAGCTAATTTTAATGATAAGTATTTAAAAAGACATTGAAACATTTAGACTTCCGATCCGAGCCTACTTATTAAACTACTAGATGTTAATTAAACTCATCATCATCATCATTATCAGCCTGAGGAAGTCCACTGCTGGACTTAGACCTCCCCTACACATTTCCAGGAAGAACGATTCTGAGTCCTTTCCATCCATCGTCTTCCCGCGATCTTAACAATGTCGTCGGTCCATCTGGTGGGCCCTACGCTTCGTCTCCCGGTTCGTGGTCACCTTTCGAGAACCTTTACTTCCAACGGTTGTCGGTTCTTCGAGCTATATGGCCGGCCCATTGCCACTTCAACTTACTAATTCTTCAAGCTATGTCGGTGACCTTGCCACCAACATGTCTGTCTGTCTGTCTGTCCGTCCATATGGCACAGCCACTTTTTTCACAGTGATGTGACAGCCTTGTGAGTTTATTCAACTTCAAAAAATGCTAAAGCCTGACTATTAAGGGGTTACGATTTCCATACAAACTTAATTTACACAACTATGGGCGAATTAATGTACACTGAAATCGCTGTAATAGGCTTTTACAGTGGTCCTTATTACCGGCCAGTTATATAAAGTTGGAGTGTCAGCCGTTGGTCGTGGCAGTCGGGGCTTCAGAAAAAAAACTAACAGACTTTTACGACTATTTTGTGACGCATGTTTTAAGCTCATTCACGTATTCAATGCCGAGTACCCGTTAGAAAGAATGACGAAAAAAACTCTTTTTTGGTTTTTTATTAATATTTCTGTTATCCTACAGTTTTCTCCAACTTTATATAACTGGCCGGCAATAAAGACCACTGTAAAATTCCATTACAGCTATTTCAGTGTACATTTATACTTTGTTTGCCCATAGTTGTGTAAATTCAGTTTGTATCGGAATCGAACAACCTTAAGGTTATAGCTTCAATAACTATGTTTTTGAATACAAAGCTCATGCTCTCATTCCCTACATTAAAAACCTTAATTAGGTTTGTGTATTCATATTGTTACAATATCTTATTACGACACTCTAATCTTGTTACATCAAATATTCCAGTCTAATAAGATTACTTTACTTACCCGCCAAGTACATAATACCAAGAAAATGGCCTATGGACGACCTAAAAGTAGAGCGCAATAGGCCGGTCATGACTCGAGAATGCTTAGTATTTTTTAACCGACTTCCAATCAAAAAGGAACCTCTCTCAATTCAGTTGTATTTTATTTTTTATTTTTATTTTTAATGTTTGTTACCGTATAACTTCGTCATTTGTGAGCCGATTTGAAAAAATATTTTTTTATCTGAAAGGTACTGCTTCCAGATTGGTCCCCTTTAAATTTTATTAAAATCGGTGATGATATTTTTTTTTAAATAATTTTTTTAATGTTTGTAACTGCATGCCTCCGTCATTTATGAACCGATTTAGAAAATTATTTTTTTATTTGGAAGGTTATTCTTACGTCCAGATTGTCCCAAACAGTTTTGATTAAAATCGGTTTAGCCGTTTGACAATGAAGTCGGTTTCTCAAGTTTTTTAAACTTATAATTATTCATTACTCACAGGAACTATCCCAGAGGCATCATAGTGGGCAGCGATGACAATAGTCTGACCAGCTGCTGACCGTCCAGTCAGCTTCCCGTGAAGAGTCACCGGCTTGGACTCCAGCTTTGAGGGTGTAGCAGCTGATACCACTGTGAAATTAATGCTATTTAATCAAATGCTTGATTTTTATGAAATAGGAGAATGTATTTTATTGATTTAAATTTAGGGTGAATGTGTGCTGATTTGATAGATAGGGTGGCCTTATCGCTGAAAGTTAATTCTTCCAAGCAAACTTAGGATTGTAAGAAATAGACAGAAGTAGGTTGTGGGTTTGATCCCCAACAAGAACAAATATTTGTGCAGTGAACACAGATATTTGTTCGATTTACAAAAAATATTATGTTTTAAAGTATTATATCAGCTATCTGGTTCACATAG
This sequence comes from Thera obeliscata, assembly GCA_947578465.1. Lineage (NCBI taxonomy): Eukaryota > Metazoa > Arthropoda > Insecta > Lepidoptera > Geometridae > Thera > Thera obeliscata. The sequence continues at coordinate 2,193,749 of OX387913.1, forward strand.
TACAAGCTCTGCTTAGTTGAGGCTTAATACTTAGGCTGGAAAGTAATTGACAGAACAGTACCCCAAGTCCCAGTATTGCTACCACATTATACCACGCCTAAAAAATGTTGTTTTCGTTTCGCCTATTTGTCTCTCTCTTTTGTATAGTGAAAAGATAAGACAGGAAAAATAAAAGACGTAGAAACGATCGAATTGAGTTTTAGTCTCATCAATTTTCCACACAAAAGAGAGAGACACATGCTCACACGAAAACAACATTTGGTAGATGAAATGTGGTACCAAAACTCCCGACTTCGGGTACAGAAGTATGTATTTCTTACCAATTTGATACCCATTAGAAGAAACAGAGTTAAACATGGCTTCCAGGGCAGTGCCAGACTTATCATCGGTGATGAAGCTGTGCTGCAAGTCTTCGATGATATCCTCAAACTCTGGAGTCCACTGGGCAAAGTACACGGGTGCCGGCATGTCTTGCTGGCTCATCGCCATTTCCAGGAGTCCAATGTGCTGGAAGTGGTCATTAATTAAATTAATTATCATATACAGATACATTATTCAAGTTCAATTAGACTAGTTCAATTAGATTATAAAATAGAAAATGTGGGCAATAATAGCTCTGTGGTCGTAAATAGTGAAAGAAGACATAAATAAATAAATATTGAAGACAAAAACTCAATACTATCTAGCCCCAAACTAAGCAGAGCTTGTACTATGGGAACCAGATAGCTGATAATAATACTTATGTGCATATATCTATATTTATAAAAGAAATTCGTGTTAGTTACACTATTTATAACTCAAGAACGGCGGAACCGATTTGGCAGAAAATTAGTGGGGAGGTAGCTTAGAACCGGGAGAAGGACATAGGATACTTTTTATCCCGAAAAAGCAACGGGAACGGGGTGTTACGGGAACGGGCGAGCGAAGCCGCGGGTGGCCACTAGTTTTTTATAAATACATACTTAGAATACAATATGACACCCAGACAGAAAACAAAGGTCTGTGTGCACCACAAGAATATTTGTTCTCGGTGGGTATCGAACCCATGACCTATGACGCAGAAGGCAGAGCTATTACCAACTGAGCTGAGATGCCAGTCAACACAACATCGAGGACACCCGCCGATATTGAATATAATGGAACAAGCGTATGGCCCACCTAATGGAACAATCATGTGGTATTGCTTCTCAGGTCAGGCACATCAGGAACATACCCTATGATGCACTGCCATGCATTGAGATTTAAGTAAGTATACAACAAAGATTGTGCAAACTGGTGGCAAAACACACCTATGTGTTTCCTTAAAGCTTACAAGTTTCCGTAATTAACTCTTCTTCTTCTTAGGGTGCCTCTCCACTACTGAAGGTTGGCAGTCATCCTTTTAACTTTCTTTTATCTAGGGCAAGCCTTTCTTGTACTTTCTTGATCCCGGTCCATTCCCTGATGTTGCAAAGCCTGATGTAATTAACTCAGCAATTGCAAATTCAAAATTAACAAAACAAACCTCCTTCTTCTCAACAGACAGCAAAGTATTATTCTTGGGCAGCACCAAAAGTAGAGCGCCAGCTTTGTTCCTAATCTCCACGAACTGGTCAATAGTGATGTCTTGGATTCTAGCCACCACACAGTGCCGGGAGGTCGACCAGGAGGTGAGAGAACGGCCTTCCAGGTTGAAACTAGAAGTGCGGGATCCTGTAACCACAAGTTTAATTAAATAAAATAGCTAGTTTCTAATTTTTAAGAGAGACTACATGATAATTATATTCACAATTTAGTGGAACTGTTTTTTTTTTTAATTTATTATTCTTGCTGTAGCAAGATACAATTACATAGGTGAATAAAATCAAGCCTACAACCATTAGCCCAGATTTCAAGACTATTATTTACATAACTTATATGAATGATAAGGCATTTTACTAGGTAAACAGCGAGAAAGTAATATCCGAATAACCTCTAAACATTCAATAGGAAATTGTCTGCTATTGTAAATGAAAACTTATGCAGTACAGGTTTCTTACCGTGGGGAACTGAATGTAAATCGTACTGTTGCATCCTATAGACAGAAAACTCGTGAGAAGCACCTACAGGCTTCACAGGAGACATGATGATAAAAATAGGCAAAGCAACGAGAAGATAAAACGGCAAATAGCCTCTAAATATCTCTGCGAACCCATCTGCTTCGTCCAACCACATTTTGGTTTCTATTTACTGTATTATCTTATTGTTTAGACCTAAAAATCACCCTACTTATTTTAAAAAGACATTCTTCCAAATATTCGATTATATAGCAAGAAAGAAAGTTTTTTTTTTTTTTTTTTTATTTTGTGCTGGCTTGGATTCAAAGTCCTTTCGCCAACAAGAAAGAAAGTAGAACGCAGTGTTGCCAGTTGCCACTGTTGCCAGTGCTTGCCACTGTTGCCAGTGCTTGCCACTGGCCAGTGGCAGTGGCAGATATTCAAGTAGAACATGAGGCAGCTCAAAAAGTAACATTTTCTCGAGAAAAGTAGTATTACCAAAAATTTTGTGGAAAACGACACAATACTTTATTAGGTGCACTAAAGACCTTGAGAAACTGAATTGACAATTTAGTTTCTTTTAAAATCAAAAAACTTGGCAAAAAGACCAAAGTCAAAGTCAATAATTTTTTATTCATTACCTACGATGCCGATGCAAGAATCACTTTGAAACGTCATAAAGCTAGGTGAGTTTAGGTGCCAGTTACACGCGACCAAGCGTAGAAGAACAGGCAACAAACTACGTCTCGGTTCCTACTGTTTTTTTAAATGATCCTTTTACAAATCAAAAATAGTCTAAAATAATAGCAGTGAAGTTCCAGTGTGGTGCCACTTCACTTAGTCAGACGTATGCAATGCAATAATACAAAAGCAAAAGTTTCAACCTTTGACCTTGTCTCCGGTCCAGTGCAAGCCCAAGCCAAGCTCAAAATGTAAAGGCAGTTTTACACAGCGGCAGCAACTGACGTCAGTCGACTGCCGAGTCAGTGCTTACCTGGCACTGCTATCGTATAAATTGATTTCAAATCAGTACAGTACTGTCGCGTCAGTACTGACTTCACTGTTCCCGCTTCATATTTTCGGTGTCAGTCCGCACCCCCCGCCACCCGCGCCAGCGCAACTGACGCCGTGTGAAATGTCAAATCAGTCACTGGTCAGTCGCTGCCACTGTATTGTACGGTGACCACACTGCGTCGCACCACTCGCACCGCATCACAAAATGATGTGAAAACTGAGCGACATGGAAACTATACCACGATAATGAATGCCTGTGGGATATTAGAACACAAAATTTCTTCAAATATAAAATTTTAATTTCGTTTTTGTGAATTCATTTTTCCGCACTGACTTTACAAGCGTGTGTGCACTGAAAGAAATATACTGACTACTGACGAAATGCTGACTGCGTATAAATAGCATGACTCAGTTTTCGGCGCCAGCACTGACGTCAGTTACTGACCCTGTGTAAAACTGCCATGCCATAAGACTAGGTGGTATGGTCTTTATTTTTATAGCCTGCTACGATAGATAGAAGCGAAAAGGAAAAAAAAAAAACAACCCACCCAAGCCAAATTCAGCCAAAACAAGGTCACGTCACTCACCAAACCAAACCAAACCAAACCAATTTAATTTAATTTGTTTGTTTTTTGTGAGAAATATGCTTCTTTCTGCGGTTTCTGTAGTTAGAAGGGTTGCGTAGCTTAAATAACATAAGTGCATATTTCTTAGTAAATTACCTTTTATTATAATAACTTTGATTAGTACTTTAGCTAACTCAAAATCGGCAAATAAAAAATACCTAAGTTTCAAGAGCCCTAAAATACCTAATCATAGTGCCTATTTCAAAGCGGAGCGCCTTCGAAAAGATTTCAAGCCATGGCTCAATGCAGAGTCTGTCTCGTCAGCAACATCAGGCTGCTAAACCTCAGTGAAATCCATCTGGAGGCTTACGAAAGACTTACGAATACTGAGGTAACCCTATTAAACTACATAATTTAAGTACTAGCAATTTTGAAAATATTCGAGTAACAAAATTGGCAAATATTTGCAAGCCATAATTAGAACTTCTGTCAGGTAGGCATAGAATATTTTTTTGAGGGGATCCTTGCCAGCCTTGGTTCCATCGTCAGATTTGATTGCTTTCCCAATTTTACAAGAATATTCACAAAGTCCAGTAAAAGTAAAGTAAAAAGTTGGTTTAATTTTTATTCACAATATTAGTACCTAAATCTATGACTTATGTCTACGAAACAAGTTCTTAAATGCTAAAAGTATAAAGGACTGGTGCCTGATATCACCATGCCCCACTCTACGAACACATCAGGTCATGTTTAAGATCTTCAGTATTTTAAATAACATTATGGCATTGTCAGTGCTCTGTACAAGAACAGTGAAAGAAGAAAAATAGCTTATCACATACATAAATCTAAACTATAATAAAAACCATGGGAGCATGTGTAAGTATGAGTGTATATTTGTGTGTGAATCTTTGAGTGTGGGAAGTATGAAAGTATGTTGGAAGCTAGCTAAGCTATACATATAACACCAGTCTCTTAAGAGTTGTGAGTTTGACAGGAGAACCCGAGTAGTGTGTGCGATTTGAGGGTGGGTGTGATTGTGAGTTTTATGAATGTGTCCAGTCACTAAAGAATTGTAGGATGCATTAACAGGAATTCAAGTGATTCCTTCAGAAACTTGTTATGGGTGCTTAGGAAGTAAATGTGGCCACTAGGCTGCTTTTTATTCTGCAAAAAATATGTAGTGTATTGTAGGAACTAATTATCAGTTGGTAATAAGGTACTGTGAAAACTGGTTCAGCTATTAAACTCTGGGTGGCCTTTAACAAGTTGATCAATAATAGTAAATAATTAAATTGTTATTTGTGTATTATTGTTTCAGCATAACATACAATCAGAGTTTGACATGCCTAGCACAGTATGCTATATCTGTCACCGTCTACTGCAGAAGTTCTGTATGTTTTTCGAGATGGCTCACAAATCTAACATAATGCTACAAGATCCACTTCACAATAGCACTGAGGTAAAACAAGCTTCTTATTCACTTAGCCATTTTTATAATGCTTTTATTAGCTTCACCTGTATGTAAGTTTGTTTGCTTGTATGTAACTGTAACCAACCTCTTTGAGCTCGATTTTGTCCTACTTTGAAAGATCAGATTTGATTCAAACTTTGCACACCTGTCAAAGGTCGATGACAATGCAATAACATGAAAAAAAAACTAAAAGGTAAAAAATAACAATTAGTTATAAAAGCGTTTTTTTTTTTTTAGATTTTTAAACTATAATTTATTTTATATTAATATTAAAGAGGGATTTATGTCAATTATTTTGTGGATTGTTTTTTCAGGTATCACATGATGCACTGGAAGTGCAACCTCTGAATGTAATACTTAACTTATCCTTGTCATCAACTATGCACTACTCTATAGGAGATGCAAAAAACGCTTCAAATACCCCTGTAGTTGTTAAAGAAGAACAAATACTTGAGAACAATGAAGAAGATGAAACCCTTGAATCTGAAGAACATAGCGTTGGGGACTTCAGGTTAGAGTCTTTCAGTGACGTAGAAATCGAACATGAATCAAACAGAATATGTTATAAGACTCAACAAAGTGATAGCAATGTCAACACCGATATAGATAATAAGCAATCATGTTTTTATTGTGATTGGTGTAACAAAATGTTCTATAGAAAAACAGACATCGTGAAACATATAAAGTTTCACACTAACAAAAAATCTGGAGAAAGAACATATTCCTCTAACAGTTGTGGAAATAAATTAGCAGCTAAAAGTAATCTGGAAAGCCATCTAAAACTTCATACTGGAGATAAACCATATTCCTGCAAGACATGTGAAAAGTCATATGCTCGAAAAATTAATTTAATACATCACATGCGAGTTCACACCGAAGAAAAGCCATATTCCTGTAGCAGTTGTGATAAAAAATTCTTTTTTAAATGTAATTTCGTACTTCATTCAAAAATTCACACCGGAACAACGAATTCTTGCAGCACATGTAACATCTCATTTACTCAAAAAAAAGGTTTAATTCGGCACATGCTATATCACACCGAAGAAAAGCCATATTCCTGTAGCAGTTGTGATAAGAAATTCTCTTTGAAAAATGGTTTAGTACGTCATCTAAAAATTCACACTGGAGAAAGACCATTTTACTGTAATATTTGTGATAAAACATTCTATGATAAACGTTATTTTGTAGGTCATCTAGCAATTCACACCGGAGAAAAGCCATATTCCTGCAGCAGTTGTGATAAAAAATTTACTCTTGAACAAAATTTAGTAAGACATCTAAAAACTCACACTGGAGAAAAGCCATATTCCTGTAACATTTGTGATAAAAAATTCAATGATAAACGTCATTTGGTAAATCATCTAACAATTCATACCGGAGAAAAGCCATATTACTGCAGCAGTTGTGATAAGAAATTCTCTGTTAAAAGTCATCTGGTACGTCATCTAAGAACTCACACTGGAGAAAAACTATATTCCTGTAACAGTTGTGATAAGAAATTCAATGATAAACGTTATTTGGTAAGTCATCTAACAACGCACACCGGAGAAAAGCCATATTCCTGCAGCAGTTGTGATAAAAAATTCTCTGTTAAATATAGTTTGGTAAAACATCTAAAAACTCACACTGGAGAAAAGCGATATTCCTGTAACAGTTGTGATAAGAAATTCAATGATAAACGTCATTTGGTAAATCATCTAACAACGCACACTCGAGAAAAGCCATATTCCTGCAGCAGTTGTGATAAAAAATTCTCTGTTAAATATGGTTTGGTAAAACATCTAAGAACTCACACTGGAGAAAGGCCATATTCCTGTAACATTTGTGATAAAAAATACTTTGTTAAACGTTATTTGGTAGATCATCTAAGAATTCACACTGGAGAAATGCCACATTCCTGTAACATTTGTGATTTAAAATTTTATGATAAACGTCATTTGGTAAGTCATCTAACAATTCACACCGGGGAAAAACCATATTCCTGTAACAGTTGTGATAAGAAGTTCACTGCTAAATATAGTTTGGTAAAACATCTAAGAATTCACACTGGTGAAAAGCTATATTCCTGTAACAGTTGTGATAAGAAATTCAATGATAAACGTCATTTGGTAAATCATCTAACAACGCACACTCGAGAAAAGCCATATTCCTGCAGCAGTTGTGATAAAAAATTCTCTGTTAAATATGGTTTGGTAAAACATCTAAGAACTCACACTGGAGAAAGGCCATATTCCTGTAACATTTGTGATAAAAAATACTTTGTTAAACGTTATTTGGTAGATCATCTAAGAATTCACACTGGAGAAATGCCACATTCCTGTAACATTTGTGATTTAAAATTTTATGATAAACGTCATTTGGTAAGTCATCTAACAATTCACACCGGGGAAAAACCATATTCCTGTAACAGTTGTGATAAGAAGTTCACTGCTAAATATAGTTTGGAAAAACATCTAAGAATTCACACTGGTGAAAAGCTATATTCCTGTAACAGTTGTGATAAAAAATTCAATGATAAACGTCATATGGTAAATCATCTAAAAATTCATACTGGAGAAAAGCCATATTCCTGTAACATTTGTGATAAAAAATTCTCTGTTAAATATATTTTTGTAAAACATCTAAAAATTCACACTGGTGAAAGGCCATAATCCTGTGACATCTGTGATAAAAAATTCTATAATAAACGTCATTTGGTAAGTAATCTAACTAATGCGAGAAGAGAGTGAGGTATCACAGAGCCAGTTTGGGTTCATGCCCGGGCGTGGAACCACGGATGCCATATTTGCACTTCGTCAATTATGTGAGAAATACAGACGTGTCCACAAAAATTTGCATATGGTGTTCGTGGATCTTGAAAAGGCGTATGATCGAGTGCCCCGGGAGGTTCTGTGGTGGAGTATGAAAGTTAAGGGAGTGCCTGAGAAGTACATACAGCTCATTCGAGCAATGTACAGTCGAGCGAGCACACACGTCCGGTCCGAGGCTGGAGTTACCGGCAAGTTCAATGTGGCTGTAGGCTTACACCAGGGGTCGGCTTTAAGCCCTTATCTGTTTCTCCTGGTAATGGATGCTTTGACATCAGACATACAGGAAGAGGCACCCTGGTGTATGCTGTTCGCCGATGACATTGTTCTTGTTGGAGAAGATGCGCTTGAGGTCCAGAGCAGGCTGGGAAAATGGCGGGATAAATTGGAGAGTGTCGGACTGAAGATCAGCAGAACCAAAACAGAGCATCTGTTTTGTGACTTCGGTGGTCCATCTAGTTTTATCCCAATTGCCTTAGATGGTGTATCCCTACCAGTCTGCTCCGACTTTCGGTACCTCGGCTCATTGATTTAGAACGACGGCGACATTGACCGAGACGTGAAAAATAGAATAAATGCGGGATGGATGAAATGGCGACAGGTCTCCGGAACTACGTGTGATCCAAGACTTCCCCTTAAACTTAAGGGTAAAGTGTACAAGACGATCATAAGACCTGTCGTAATGTATGGATCTGAGTGTTGGGCAGCAAAAGGGACGGATGAAAAAAAGGTACATGTGGCAGAGATGCGAATGCTGAGATGGATGTGTGGAGTGACAAGAATGGATAGGATACGGAATGAGTATATCAGGGGAAGTTTGAAAGTAGCGCCAGTGACAGAAAAACTGAAGAGCAATAGGTTGGCATGGTATGGGCATGTCATGAGGAGGGATGAAAGTCATGTGACTAGGAGAGTAATGAGTATGGATGTAGATGGATATGTGAGCAGAGGTAGACCAAGGAAAACATGGATGAACTGTGTGAAAAATGACATGGATAGGAGAGGAGTGAATGCAGAGATGACGGCTGACAGAGGGGAATGGAGGAAGAAGACATGTTGTGCCGACCCCACATAAAGTGGGATAAGGGCAGGAAGAAGAAGGAGAAGGTAAGTAATCTAACAATTCACACCGGGGAAAAATCATTATTATTATTATTATTGAATGAATTAATTAATACGGTCTACATGTCGACCACTTACACTAATTAATACTATATAAAACTACGATTAAAATAGAATATAAAAAATGTCAAAATAAAATCAAAATAATTAAACATAACACACAATAAAGATCAAAATTACCTACAGCTAACAAATATTTGAATTCTATACAAATTAAATGTCATAACACAAATTAATAATACAATAAAGTTCTATAATAAATTAACGTCAAATGCATGCTCACCCTTCCTTTCATCATTCTTTCTCACAATGTCATCATAGGTAGGTATAGTGCTTATAATCTAAGTCTGCATTTTTTTTAAATAGTGGAGTTCAAAATTTTATTTTTGGAAACGCCACATGTGTTTCCAGCTTCAAAAGGTTTGATACTTTTGTTTTGAAAAGTTGTTGTACCTAAAATTTGATGCTTTATCAATAAAGAATGGTTACATTTTCGTGGTGCAGTGCCGAATTTGATACAGAATTGCCAGACGGCCCACCTGAGGTTAAGTGGGAAAGATCGCCCATAAATAACATAAAATAAACAAAATAAGCCTTTATTTCACCGACCTTAAAAAACAGCATTGCTTAATAATTAACTTATACTACTAATCTTACTTACTAAATATTGCGAAGCAAAAGCTTGTTTTAATATGACTTCTAGTTAACTGGCTTCTCAGCTCAGTTGGTAGTTGCTCTGCCTACGGCGCCGTAGGTCGTGGGTTCGATCCCCACGATCAAATATTTGTGTGTTGAACGCGGATGTGTGTTCTCTGTCTGAGTGTTATATTGTATTCTAAGTATGTATTTACAAAAAAAGTGTGTTAGTATAGGTAGATATCATATCAGCTGTCCGATTCCCATAGTACAAGCTCTGCTTAATTTTGATCAAGGCCATGGTCACAAAATCAGTCGTGATTATCTCTGTTTCTATTGCTAATTATGTTACCATCTACTACATTACTGAAACTATTGGAAGAGTTTCGATTCTGTTCATTTTGTTTCAAATATTTTTCATGCGCTCAACCGTTTTCAAGCTAGAAGACAGAGCGCGCATTGCTCAGCTGTTACAAATATTATAAGCACTGTAACTATAATTACCTACATAGTATTTAGCCGCTTTTTTACAATGTTTATTTTGAAAACTATAGCCAATACGAAGACAAGGCACACTACATAGTACAGGATCCCCCAAGATTTATTTTATTGATTTTGATCACGTGGAGTAGCCTCGTTTTGACGAGTCAATCTCGTTTTTCTTTGGAAACTCTCGATAGCAAGGTATGTTAATTTGGTGGAGTGTGGAAATAATGTTCCCAATAATGTTGAAAAAAAGAAAGAGAAGTCACTTTCCATCAGGTGTGATGGCAGCCAAATGCTTAGCTATCTATATTAAAAAAAAAAAAGAAGTTTAAAACTGAAACCGATTTCATGGCCAAACTGCTGAACCGATTTCTATCCAAAATATTTTTTCAAATCGGTACGTAAAGATGAAGAGAGAAGTTATGCGATAACAAACATAAAATAAAACCACCGAATTCAGAATTTCATATTTTTATTTGGAGTCAGTTTAGTCAGACAATTACGACACCACCACATTAACATGGTTTAACCTCTGCGCACTACATTGGCTACCGCTTTCTAGAAATTTCCAAAGGTGGGTTGACTCGTCAAAACTATGCTACCTACTCACGAAGTTTGAACCTGTTTAAATAAATCAATACATACAAAAATCCCTTGAGGATCTTGTACCAGGACAGATCGATAGAGAACTTCAACTTTAATTCGTTTGTAAATAAGGCCACTAGGGTCAAAGTTTGATTGTATCTTAGAATAAACGTCAATATTTCAATTGTAAAATGTTAATGTTTTTATAATAATTAATAAATGTTTAACATAAAACTATGTTTCTCTATTCTAAGTTAATTTAATGTAGGCTTGTGTGTGCAGTGTGTAACACCCACAAATCCTGCAAAATTATATAATTTAGGTGATACACATCAAAAATACCATAAAAAATAAAAAACTTACCAAGATTTCAACACGTGTTTTGCCTCTACGAAGCATCTTCAGGAAAATTTACTCGCTATTATTATTATTGAGGATTTGCGGGTCTTGTTTAGGGTGCACACACAAGTCTAAGCGGATCAGTACTAAGTATTTGTCCTAATTTTATGTTTAACAATGGATTTCCGAAAGTCAAGCTTGAATCAATTAATTAATAAAAGTTTCGCAACTTGTCTTATTAAAATTCTCCGATATTTCTGACATACTTGTAAAATTTGTTATTGTTTTCTGTCTTGATATATTCATTATGTACTTCAAGCGCTGAACACCGTGAAGCAACTTCCCCCTCTCACATTTTGACCTTTTCAATTGAAGTACTTATAAAATCATCGGTGGACTTCGCCTTAATCTTTCTGTGACTGTAATTTAATTAATGTGATAATTTGTTTGCAACCGTTTTATGTAACATATAAATAAATAGTCAGTTAAACAAAACAGCTATTTTAGTAATATAGTTTCAGTTTTCGTAAGTAATATTGTAAAACCCTGTATTATCTGTATTTAGTCGTGTGCGACCTAACAAAGCTTGCGCGTTTTATCTAGGCAAAACGACCGCAGGCGAAACTCCGTAGCTCTTTACATTGAACGAAATGTAGCAGTGTCATAGGCTCTACGGCAAAGTTACCGTACCGTAGAAATTGGTTGAGCATGCAGACGTGAAATCTCGTAGGCGTCTACGATACGGCGTAGTAGTTACGTCTAGGTTCGTTGAACATGCAGAAATATTGTAGGCATCTCTACGGCGTAGTAGTATCGTCAGTACCGTAGAGGTTGGTTGAGCGTACAGACATGAAATCTCGTAGGCGTCCCTATGGCTTAGTAGTACCGTAGAGGTTGGAGTCTACAGACATAAAATCTCGTTAGGCGTCTCTACGGCGTAGTAGTATCGTAGGGGTTGGTTGAGCCTACAGACATGAAATCTCGTAGGCGTCTCTACGGCGTAATCGTACCGTAAAGGTTGGTTGTGTCTACACACTTTTAAGGTCTATCCCCACACATCAGTGCCGTAGCACGGACGTGTTTCGTCAGGAGTCTATATCAGTGCATATTCTCTATGAACTCGATCACACGCATCCGTGCCCGTGCCGGCAACAACGATTCAGTTTCAGGACCGACGCCGTAACGTGTGCAAGTGTTCCGATTGCATTCCGTGCCGTGCAGCTTGCTGGCTTTTTTTGTTGGTGAACATAAATGATGAGTTATTATAAGAGCCTATACGCGTAGGTGTATAGCGTATTTGTACGACTTGTCTAACCCGAGATATATAGATGATTATTATTTTTGGCAATGTCACGGCTCTGACGTGTTAACAGGCAGCTCCTGACGGGATACGGATGCTCGGTCTTGCCACGGCCACGTTCCTGCCCAGTCCCTGATTCGGCACTGAAGTGCGGGGATAGACCTTTACTCGTACTATTATAAAAAGGTTTACATACAACGACTGCATGAGCAGTTGCTCTTTCCCATAGCCATACCTAATAAATACACGCTTATTTTCTCTCGTGTTTCTAATTCACTGCGCATATTGATGTTGGTAGCTGCCGGAATCCTGTTTGTTCAAAAACTATCGTTCGTTTAATTTATTGAAATAGAAAAGTACTTCTACCGGAAACGACTTTTCATGTTTCTTTTTTAACATAAAAAAATAATTTACGATTTTTTCTGTGCAAGACCTTGTGCTATTTCCTCGTTTGTTATTTAGCTTCATGGCGATTATAATCTACCCCTTCTTTCGCGGGGGCTCGCGTGCAGGGCTCCCCATGCACTGATTTCTAATTTATCTTCATTAGTTGCCTACGCAGTTTTCCTTTTCTATTTAGGTAGGTAGGTACTAAGCTAAGTGAGTAGGTATCAAAAAAGCTTTTTTGCTCAGTTTGGCAAGTAGACCGAAACTCTTACACCTAAAGAAAAAAAATCAGGAGAATGCTGCTACAAATCCAGCTCGCAAGAAAATATGCGGTAAAGCGTACAATTTTCCGGCGGACCGCTCGACTATTAGGCAGCACGATAATTCACCTAATCTATAGGTATCGGTGGAGCGGTCCAGGGTAGGTATAGCACCCGCTCCGTGCCCGGGGCGTCGTACTAACTGTCGTGCATTCCACGGCACGCACGGAGACACGCATGGAGAGGCGGGGGTGCGCAGTGCGGAGGTATCGAGCGCGGCAGACGCGGCAGTGGCGGCAGTCGCGGCCCGCACACGGCATGGGTGGCGGCGTGCTGCTGGCGCTGCTGGCGGCCGGCGCCGGCGAGCCTAACGCCACCGAGTACGGAGACTACTCCGAGCTCGCCGACGCCTCTCCTTCCCCGACGGAGATCGCGCGCACGCCTCTCTTCCCCCCCGACATCTTCACGGAGGAGCAGCGGCGCTCGGGCGCGGTGATCTTCCACATGATGGGCATGGGCTACATGTTCGTGGCGCTCGCCATCGTCTGCGATGAGTTCTTCGTGCCCGCGCTCGACGTCATCATCGAGCGGCTCGCCATCCGCGACGACGTCGCTGGCGCCACCTTCATGGCGGCCGGGGGCTCCGCTCCCGAGCTCTTCACCTCCATCATCGGCGTGTTCGTCTCGTTCGATGACGTCGGTATCGGGACGATCGTCGGCTCAGCGGTGTTCAACATTCTGTTCGTGATCGGTGCCTGCGCACTTTTCTCCAGAACGACTCTCACTCTGACCTGGTGGCCGCTGTTCCGCGACTGCTCGTTCTACTCGATCAGTCTGCTGGTCCTGATATACTGCTTCAAGGACAGCCACATATACTGGCAGGAGGCACTGGCGCTGTTCAGCCTGTACGGGGCTTACGTTCTCTTCATGCGGTGGAACCAGCCGGTGGAGCGCGCCGTCAAGAAGCTGATCTATAAGAACAAGGTGACCCGCGTCAGGAGTACTGACCAGCTGATGCCGACGGTGAGCTCGCCCGCTAGATGCTTGCATGCTAGTACGCGCCACACCACAGGTTCCGTCGTCAAGAAGAACTTACCTAACTTATCCATCTATTGGGCACAGTCTATCCTTAGTATCACAGCGTTTTTTCTGGAACTTTACCTTCTTTTATCCCTAAACTATTAGCTTTCAATCAATCAATCAATTTTTCAAAGTGATCGCACAAAACGAAGACGGATTTTGTTGTATAGCAGGCCTATTTAATATAAATTATTTGAAGTGCTATAATCTTGCTCACCACCTGCTTTGATTTAGTGATAAAATCCCCCTAAATGTGACCGCGAGTCTCGAGGCCACGCACCTGTGCGGTAAGCAACTCACACAAAAACAACTTAGTTTACGCGTAGCTTGAGGTGTGGCGCTACACTAAACTTGGCACAGATTTGATGTAATAAAATGTTTACCTGACTTCTTTCAATATTTGCTTTACCAAAAACAGATTAAAAAATGCTCTGGTTGAGGGCATGAAGAGCTTATGAAACTCCACGTAATGTATTTACAACGTAAACGTAAAAGCAAACATTTTTAAGCCTGAGGTTTTTTAGCAAAATAATTTTACCAAAACTGTGCCAAATTCTATATTAAAAACGTTAGTATGTACCTAGATAATAGCCTGCTAATACCAAAGTATGTTATATACCTGTCATTAATGCTCAAACTTTCCCTTCTCCTTGCCTTTCATTAATAAATAAATGCATCGATAGATAACGATCAGCCATCACTGTAACGACGTTCATTCTTCTATTATTAAATAGCAGATCATTAAATTTGTCACCCCTATTGCTTCGTAGTTCATATACGCTAGAAATGATTATTTTTTTATCGAAAATCTGAGGCCATAATTTGAGGAAAATTGAAAATTTTTACCTTCGTATGCTGACTTCTAACTACGTATGCTGACTAAACCATTTCATTTTATAGATATACTCGTCCTTGTAAGTGTAATTTACCAATAAACGAAGTATTTCTAGAATTTCGTGAAGTCTTGTCCGGAAATTAACGAGCAATGACGTTCGATAAACCTACTAGAGATTAGTCAAAACTTCCACCGCTAACTACGTTCGCTGCAACCACCAAATGACGGCGTTTTACACCTCAAATGCTTTTATTTCTCAATGAACATATTAAATAGGTCCCTGTTCCCTGATTGAAAATACCTAGATTTTAATAAGTGACGAAGAGGAAGGCAATGAGAAATAGGAATAGGTAATAAAAACCAGTCAAGACAACGATAGTGAAGATAGTATTTTCCTGCACAACATGGGTACAACTACAAGTACGTAGGTATGGTCAAGACTATGCTTGTTGTACGTAAGTACGTAAATAATTATCCTTTACGTGTGTGCTTGTACGTAACCGAGTTTTAAAACCAGTTACGTAGTAGGCATTTTTTCCTTAGTTCGTAACAGGATTTCGAATTTAAAAAAAAAATAGTCATTCTAAGCGTATTTTTTTAAAATTCCAGAAGCCAATTTCAAATAACGTCAGTTTTATTAAATAACCTAATTAGCGGAAAAGAGTATCTGAAAACATTGTTCACGCTAAAATGAGCTATAAAACCAGAAGGGTAAGGTTTACGTCGCTGTTATTCCAGATTGGGGCTATTCTCCAAACTTTGAAAGAAATCTTAATTAGGTTTTTGGTAAATGTTCTTGTTTGCTAAAATTGACTTAGGAGTTAGTAATTGATTGCAAAGAATCATAAGAAAATACACTATAACACCCGAGAACACAGAGAACAAACATCTGCGTTCATTACACAAATACTACCTAAGTATAGGTAAACAGTAGCCAAACGATATTATCTACCTATAGGTCGTATACTTACGACCTACGGCGCAGAAAATATGGGTACTATACTACCAACTGAGCTTCTTCTTATTTAATGGAATCTGTCCATTTTGTTTTGGATCAATTTTGCCAGTGTCGAGTATTACATAAATAAACTACTTTTTCGTCAAGTCGAGTTAGTCATAGACAAGTCGGCCCTACTTGGCTTTGAAAACTAATGATGGTCGTTTGTTTTCAAAACCATCAGAAACATTTTTTATCAAATCAGAATTATCACTAAATACACTTTCATTCCAACTGCTAACACTTTGCGCTAAGACCTCAAGTAATGTTGGTTAAAATACCACAGCAAAACTCAAAATAACACCAGAAAAACAATTAAAATTCCCAAAATGATGACCAATCTTAGAGAATTCATAGACTGGCTATGTCCAGCAGTGGACTAATTACTAATTAGGCTGTTGAACATGACAAGGGAAGCTATCATCCTTCCAATCAATAAAATGTCAGAATTGACAAGAAGAAGGAAACTCCTTGCTAAAAAAACCTGAGACTTATGCTGTCATGTAAGGACGCAGTAGAATGCCACTTTTTGGGTTTATGACTTTAGTTTTGAAAATCGAATCGCGGCCGTAAAAAAGTAACGTAAAAGTTTCGTGTCTCGCCTGCCATTGCGTTGACGTTACTTTACGTAACTAGTGACTATAGCGTGACGCTGTTACGTGTTCACTTGATTTGATTCAAACGATACCGTGCGTATCCGGCAAAACATTAGTAAACTTTTGGTAATAAATCAGTTATTATTAATAATATAGATAGGAAAGTCAGAAATATGTCTGTGATTTGACTGACTAACGCTAGCGGATTGACCGGTTTTATTTATCATCAAAAGTTCTCGAGCTTGAGGTATGCATTTCTTGATTAAAATCGTATAGAAATAAATAAAACGTGTTTTCCCTTAAGAGGCATCACACAGGCGACTCTCCATACAAACGTAGTCCCCTATTTCCTCCCTGGGTAATGCCTCTAGAGCAGGGATCCCCAAACTTTTTTGGACAAGTGACCCCTTTTCTTAAATGAACAGTTACCTCAGACCCCCATGGCCAAATTACCTACTTTTAAGATCAACCCCCTTATTCGCAATGGTCCGCTAACTTAAAACAGCTGCTACAGAGTGTTATTTTTCATAGGTCTCGATTTGGGTCAATAGAAGAAGACAGAGTGAGAATTAGCAATGCTCTAAGTTAGCAGACTATTATGAATAAGGGGGCTTTCCTTTAGTTTTTTCCTATTGATACAAAATACCTAGGTACTAAGGTACCAATTGGAAAACTTTGCACTTGGTTAGGTGATTAAAGTTGACTTCATTTTACGTGGTACGCACTTGAGACATTACATTACTACAACAATGCTATTTCCTACAAAAATATTAATTATTTACACAACACAACAAAAACAATACAGTATCTAACTACCTAACTTGAAAGTTTGAAATAAGAACTTGTGTTAATTTAATAGGGGTCGATTTTTAGACCTCGTCGACCCCCAAAATTAGTTATCGTTTATGTCGACCCCTAGGAAACCACTTTGGGAATCCCTGCTTTAGAGTAACCATTTTTAGGGTTCCGTAGCCAAATGGCAAAAACGGAACCCTTATAGATTCGTCATGTCTGTCTGTCTGTCTGTCTGTCTGTCTGTCCGACCGTGTCACAGCCATTTTTCTCCGAAACCATAAAAGCTAGACTGATGAAACTTGGTGAGTAGATGTATTCTGTGAACCGCATTAAGGTTTTTACATAAAAATAGAAAAAAAAACTATAAATTTTGGGGGTCCCCGTACTTGAAACTGAAACTCAAAAATTTTTTTTTCATCGAACCCATACGTGTGGGGTATCTATGGATAGGTCTTTAAAAATGATGTTGAGATTTCTAACATCGTTTTTTTCTAAACTGAATAGTTTGCGCGAGAGACACTTCCAAAGTGGAAAAAAGTTGGTCCCCCCCCCTCTAACTTCTAAAATAAGAGAATGATAAATCCAAAAAAAATATATGTTGTACATTACTATGCAAACTTTCAACGATATTTGGTTTGAACGAGATCTAGTCAGTAGTTTTTTTTTTATACGTCATAAATCGTAAACCGCAAATTTTTTTTTCATCGAACCCATACGTGTGGGGTATCTATGAATAGGTCTTCATAAATGATGTTGAGGTTTCTAATATCGTTTTTTTCTAAACTGAATAGTTTGCGCGAGAGACACTTCCAAAGTGGAAAAAAGTTGGTCCCCCCCCCTCTAACTTCTAAAATAAGAGAATGATAAATCCAAAAAATATATATGTTGTACATTACTATGCAAACTTTCAACGATATTTGGTTTGAACGAGATCTAGTCAGTAGTTTTTTTTTTATACGTCATAAATCGTAAACCGCAATTTACCTTTCGACGAACTACAAAAACCTTTATATTATGTTAATTGATGCTACGGAACCCTTCATGGGCGAGTCCGACTCGCACGTGGCTGCTTTTTTCTCATAAAATCCAGATCTGCTATATGTATACGTGCTCGTATGTTTTCCTTTTTTTCAGAAACTTATTGATAAAAAAAATATGACCTTCTTAAGATTTATATGAAATATGAATTGTAGGTGATATTTTCTTTATCAATAAGTTTCTGAAAAAAAGGAAAACATACGAGCACGTATATAGCAGATCTGGATTTTATGAGAAAAAAATGGTTACTCTATTAAACAAATATGAATAGAAATATGAATTGGAGGTGATATTTTCTTTATCAATAAGTTTCTGAAAAAAGGAAAACATATTATTATAGCACTTATATAGCAGATCTGGATTTTAGTAGAAAAAATGGTTACTCTAGAGGCATTATCCAGGGAGGAAATAGGAGACTACGTGTTGTTCAACTGCAAAGGCTGTAATGTGGAGTTCAGAGATGGAGCTCTTTGTTCCGTTTGCCAGGGCCATTTTGACTTCGCCTGTGCCGGAGTCACCGAAACCGGATATCGTAGGTTAGGGGAGAGAAAAGCGACGTGGAAGTGTTCCGCCTGTAAAAGCGTTCGACCAGCAAGTCCTCATCCAGCTTTGCCAAAGTCTCCCGCCCCAGCCGACATGGACGCCGTGCTTGCAGAACTTAAGCGTCTGTCGCTCCAGGTCGCCGTGCTCCCTGGACTCGATGCGAGTATTCAAGCTATTAAAGCAGAGCTATCTGAACTGAAGTCAATTAAGCCGGAACTCGCGGACATCAAGTCTTCAATCAACTTCGTGGACCACAAAATTGAGGCGTTGTCCGTTAAGATACTTGAGATGGAAAAGGACATCCAGTCCCTGCAGAAGACGAAGAATGAAGTGGAGTACTTGCAGCTACGTGTTCAGAATTTAGAGGGGCAGTTGAAGGAGAATGAGCAAAGATCACGCCTCAATAACATTGAACTTAAAGGCGTTCTAGTCTCCAACTCCGAGAACCTCTTCGAGATAGTTTCGAAGGTCGCGGCTCACGTCAAATGTCCATTACCGATAGAGCAAATTAACTACATTGCTCGGGTGCCGATGCGCAATGATAAACTTAACAAAACAATTGTTATAGCCGTGCACAGCCGGTACGTTAAGGACGACTTCGTTGCTGCAGCTAAGAAGTGTAGCACGACCGCTGCTGATCTTGGGCTTCAGGGTACCAACCGGGTCTTTGTCAATGACCACCTGACATTGGATAATAAGATCCTGCTCAACAAAACCAAGACCCTAGCGAAGGACCGGGGGTTCGATTTTACCTGGGTCAAAGGATGCAGGATCTTTGTGCGAAGAAATCCAACGTCGCCTGTGTTGGCGATAAGATCGGAGTCCGACTTAAAAAAACTTTAATATACAGTGTTGTGTGCTTACTTAGTGTTATGTGCTTATTTAGTGTTACTCAGCTACTTTATGTTGCTTGCTTGATAAAATGCAGCCAAAGGTTGTTGAACGCTGGCTCATTAGCTAGCTTACGTTTTGGTTTACTCAATGCATCTACTGTGCGTCATCAGTTTGCTTGCTTATCACTGCTACCCGCATCGGTAAGTCAGCTGTCTATTTTTCATTGTCCATTTTGTACTATTGCCTTTTTCTTATTAATATCTTCCAACATCATCATGCTAAAACTTATTATTGCCCTACTTGCGAGCTTTAATAAAACTTTGCAGTTTCTTATACCTATTCCAACGCTAATAAACCACCGTTATAAAATTCCTTCCGATTAGCATTTATTACCAAAACGTTCGTGGCCTACGTACGAAAACTGCAACTTTTCTAAGAAACGTCTCCATAGGCTCCTATGATGTTATTTGTATCACGGAAACTTGGTTAAATGATAGCGTTTTTGATAATGAGTTGTTTGACGATCGATACATGGTTTGGAGACGCGATCGTAATTATGAGTTAACCGATCAGGTTAAGGGGGGTGGGGTTATGATAGCTGTTCGCCGGGAACTCACGGCTGAGCATCGGGTGGAATGGTCTTCCACTGCCGAGGATTTATGGGTTACACTTACACTTTTTAACCGTAATCCAAGATCTACCTACAAACTTCATATCGGGGTTGTATACATTTGTAATGAAAATTTAGGTAATTCGATGTCTGTACAGTTAACTAACTTTGCAAATAGCCTAAGTAGGATTACATTAGATAACCCATTGGATAAAATGATTGTATTTGGCGATTTTAACATGCCCTTTGTTACATGGTCTGTAGATAATGACGGGATCTCTTTGTCTCCAAGTAATCTTCAAGGATCGCATCAATTAGGTTTGATTGACAGCCTCAATACTTGCAATCTTTTGCAATACAATTCCTTTTCAAATGATAGCCATGGCCGTCTTTTAGATTTAATTTTCTCAAACAGTGATGTAACAGTTAGGTCTTGTGAGTGCCCTCTAGTCCAAGAGGACCCTCACCACCGGTCTCTTGTGACTACTGCAGAGTTTGTTCAGTTACATACTATAAAACCACGTCCATACACTAGGTACTCTTATCACAATGGGGACTATGATTCTATTTGCTCTAAACTTAACGCTATCGACTGGCATCTTGAGCTTGGTAGTAGGACTATCGAGGATGCGGTCTCTTTCTTATACAATGCAATTTACACCCAGCGTGATACTTATATAACATCCAAACTAGTAACCCCGACCCGTAAATATCCATTATGGTACAATAGGCCTCTTATAAAGTTAATCCGTGAAAAAGCTAAATTTCATAAAAAATATAAAACTTACGGTAATTCGTATGATCGGGACTCATTTATTTTTCTAAGAGAAAGAGCGCGTACTTTGGAGAAGGAAAGGTACAATACCTACATTACACACATTGAAACTTCGATCAGGGAGAATCCCCGTGCGTTTTGGTCGTATGTAAAGAGCAAAAATCAATCAAATACGTATCCCTCTGTTCTTGAATACGGTAGTCGCTCATCAGACCAAGGGGACGAGATATGTAACTTTTTCGGCGAGTACTTTCATTCTACCTTCCTCAACAATCCTCAAAATAATGCACAGCCTACATTACCTTGCCCACCCGACTTTGCTTCTTCTACGGATATTAGCATGATTGAAGTGTTGGAGGCTAATGTCCTAAAACTATTAAAATCAGTTGATCTCACGAAGTCGGCTGGACCCGACAATATCCCTGCTATTTTAATCGTAAAATGTGCCAAGAGTCTTGTTATACCCCTCTCAATTTTATATCATCGCTCCCTCACTGAGGGCATTGTACCTAATATTTGGAAGGCTGCGTTTATCACCCCCATTCACAAAAAAGGTCATAAAAATAAAGTCGAGAATTATAGACCAATATCAAAACTTTGTATTTTTGCTAAGGTTCTAGAAAAAATTGTTTACGCTCAACTTTACTCCGCACTCAAACACAGCATTTCGTTTCAACAGCACGGGTTCCTAAGAGGTAGGTCAACCACTTCTAATCTTTTGTTGTGTGCTGAGTTTTTAACACGTTTTATGTCAGAACCCTCCCAAGTTGACGTTATCTACACAGACTATTCTAAATGCTTCGATCGTATCGATCACATCGCTCTTCTTGAGAAGCTACAAAGAATAGGTATCAGGGGCAATCTTTTTAGATGGTTCACATCTTACGTACGCAACCGTTGTCAAACTGTCGTTTTGGGTGGCTACTCTTCGTTGCCTATGAATATCCCATCTGGTGTCCCCCAAGGATCCTTATTAGGACCATTGCTTTTTACAATTTTTATAAATGATGTTTCTTCCTGCTTTATTCACTCAAAAATTCTCCTATACGCAGACGACATGAAAATTATTTACCCAGTAAATTCACTTAGCGACGCTCTTTGCCTTCAGGAAGATCTTAACAGGTTTCAAAACTATTGCACACTCAACAGATTGGATTTAAACGTATCCAAGTGCTACGTATGTTCTTTTACGCGTAAGACAACAAAGTTCACTCATAACTATTCTTTTTATGACTCACCCTTAAATCGAGTTGACAAAATTAAGGATTTAGGTATAACGTTCGACTCTAAATTGCTATTTGATGAGCATGTTGACAATATAGTTAAGAAAGCGTCTCGTGCGCTTGGTTTCGTATTTAGAATGTCATCGGAATTCACAAGTATCAAAACATTTAAGATCCTATACTGTGCATACGTACGAAGTCATCTGGAGTACGCCTCACAGGTATGGAATCCTTGTTACACCGTTTATGTATCGCGGCTTGAATCCATTCAAAAAAGATTTCTACGTTACCTTCAATACCGAGCTAAAATCTTCTTACCTGATTATATTACTAGGTGTCGTAAATTTCACTTTATGCCGCTTTCCATGCGTAGGGAAGTATGTGATTTGGTGTATCTACTGAATATTGCAAATGGTAACGTCGACTGCCCAGAACTTCTTGAACACATAGGATTGCGTACTAACACGGCTGCATTGAGAAAACCAAACGTTCTGTATGTTCCTGTGGTCAGGACAAATTATAGGCAAAATGCATTTCTTATCAGAGCAAGCTGCTCGTTTAACTCGCTGGCTAAAGCAAACATTGATGTAGATTTATTCAATACAAGTACAAGTAAGCTTAAACGCTTACTTAGCAACAACTTCCTTCAACCAGGATAATACCAGCACCATTTTATTGAACAATTTTCTTTTGTATTGTATTCTGTCGTCTACTGTTACTTTTTCATACCTACTCATTTTTGTTTATCTGTGGAAACTTTTAATTGGCCCTCTGCATACATGTAGCATTGCTACATGTTTAATTTTGTAACCTATTTATGTATACCTAGCTGTTAGTTTTCCCAAAATTTTGAAAATAAAATAAAATAAAGTATGGAGAGTCGCCTGTGTGATTCCCTCTTAAGCGTTCGGCATTCTCCCCTCGTACCCTAGTACATACGTAGCGGAGTTTCATTTCTACTCATAATTTGTGCTACGACGTAGCGCTACGAAGCTACGAAATGAACCCAACATAATTTTCGCTTGGTAGGCAGGTATTACTCATAGTATTTACCTACGAAATGCAAATAATCAAGCAATAAATACAATTTGACTTTGAAAGCTAAGATCTTACCTACTTAATAGATTCAGGAAGGCGAACCATAAAACTTTGTGTTTTATTATTTTGTCTGACCAACACGTTCAAGTTGTTCAAATTTTCGCTCACTCGATCAATTACAGCCGAAACGTAAAGCACCGAAAAGAACATAAATCGCCGCTATAATATATTACGCTATCAGTGGACGCCAACCCCAATACCTTCAGAGGCAGCTATTAAAATGATGCATTGTTTGGTTGCCAACAGAAATGGAGCTGGTTTTTGGGCCAGGCTCTGTGACGCAGAGATGTGTTTTTGAGTAATGGTAGTTCTAGAATTGAGTAAGCCTTTTCGATTTCGAAGATTGGATATCTTTTGTATCAAAATTGGCAGTTTTATGAAACCTTTTATTATAATAAACCATTCGCTAGTTTTGTCTACAGAATTGAGTTGAAAAGAAGAAAGAAAATGCATTTATCTATAATAATAATAATAAAGTTTACCTTACCTTATCCTTATACCTACTTACTAACATTTTAAAGAGGAAAACTTTGTATGTTTGTAATAAACTCAAAAACTACCGAGGCGATTTAAAAAAATATTTCACCATTGGAAAGCTACATTCATCCTGAGTTACATAGGCTATATTTATGTGTTTAAAAAATAAATGCCCTCGTGCGCAGCTATTACGACAGGCTGCTAGTTTGACATAAAAGACAATAGGACGTAAGACAAATACATTAAAGCACAACTAAAGATAAACTCTTGGAAACTGAGTCCCAGCCAGTCTAAATAGGCACCGACTCAGCTTTTTGCTGCCTGACATGGCAAAAAACAAACAGCCAAGTAGTGTAAAGTTTCCAGTAAAATTTTGAGCATCATATTTACTCAGTGCTCAAAATTTTATTGGCATCAAGTCATCACATATGGTACATTGACCTACTTTCTTAAGTACCTTTCTTTATTACCAATGCTTCTATAACGCTAGTTTTCAGTAGAGCTCGTATTTTCTTTAAAGTTTTTTTTTTAATATCATGAGCCTAATTCTCGGCTCATCTCGGATCATTTTGCAATTTTATTTTATTTTTCTTTTCGAAGAGAGAATGGATGATTTCCTTGAGTAATTCATCGACGACCTCATCGTAGAAGCCTCGACAGCTACGATATACGGAAAACGTAAACGAGTAAAAAAGTGTGGGGTTGTGCAATGCCAATGTGTATTTAAAGGACATTGAAAATCTCAGTCGGCCCGAGAATTGGGCTCCATGACCTGATTTTTTTTTTTAATATTACCTGAAGATATTTGATACTCTTATTACCAAAATGTAAACTAGAGTACTGAGTCCGCAATACGACTGAAAAATGCTAAAATAGCATGAATTTAGCATGAGAACTGCAACTATTGCGGTTGCTCCCGGGCGGGCTATAAACGGGCCACGGCTCCGCTTTGTGGGCTTAAACTCTCCTCAAAATGAAAATTTACGGAGTTTAGTTCCGTTTTTACATTTATTTTGAACGTAGGAAATCTAGGGGCTTACTTATAAAAATATTGCAGCCACCCGCGGCTTTGGTTACCCCGTTCCCGTTATTTTTTTTAGGATAAAAAGTCCTATGTCCCTCTCCTGGTTCTATAAGTTACCTCCCCACCCATTTTCAGCCAAATCGATTTAGCTGTTCTTGAGTTAACTAACTCGATTAGTAGAACATTTTAATTACTATCATCTAGCATCGAAGCAAAACTTGTGATAAAAAGTCATTAGTAGAAATAAGCCTATGAGTTACTTCAAGTCACGAACGACGAGTAGGTAGGTATGTATATTTATGCAAAATTTTAATCCATTATTTAAAGTAGGGTTATCTAAACAAGCCCTTGCATCTATTGTTAAAATAGCGTCAGGGGCAACTGGGGATTCAAATTCACACAATCCCTACTTGCGGGACGCTATAGTACCTGGGAAAGGATTTTAGATGAAATAGGCTTGCCCGGTCTGACAACTTAGCTTTATCAATAACTAGCTGACACCCGCGACTTCGTCCGCGTGGTTAGTTTAAAGTCATAGTTTGAGTTCGTTTAAAAGAAACTATTTTATGGTGGAAAGTGGACAACTATTGATATGTTTTCACTGTTTTTTGCTTATATTTTGAGAGTTATTTTTCGTGAATTTGCCTTAGTGGCTAAGTTGGGTTATGTATGCGTTGGTTTTACATGACCAAGTTCTGGTTACCTTAGTTTTGAGTTTGCATTCAAAACTATATAAAGTGTGTTTGAAAGATGGTAACTGCTGTTGTAGCCGATTTTTTTCAGCTGTGTTTAGTTTTGGTATGATAGGTGCTTCCCGCGATTTTGTCTTGGTGGTTATCATCGGTTTTTTTGTAAACATTTGTGTGTATTAAAACCTGGTGACAAATGCTGCGGTAGCTGAATTTTTTTAAATGTTTTTTTGCGTATTTTGTAAAGCTCTTTTTCGTGATTTTGTTTAAGTGGCTAATTTGGGCTATCGTATTCGTTGGTGTATAATTGAATCTTGTTTTTTTAGTTTGATATGATCAAATGCAAGTTACCATCGTTTTGAGCTTGTACTTTAGAGTGTATTTGAATTTGAAGGTGAGTGCTGTTGCAGCCGTTTTTTTTCAGCGGTGTTTAGTTTAAGTATTATAGATGATTCCCGCGATTTTGTCTTGGTGGTTATCATCGGTTTTTTAGTAAACATTTGTGTGTATTAAAACCTGGTGACAAATGCTGCGATAGCTGAAAATTTTTTAGTGTTTTTTTTTGCGTATTTTGTAAAGCTATTTTTTGTGATTTTATGTTATATTAGTGGCTTATTTGGGGTTTCGTATGCATGTTGGTGTATAATCGAATCTGAATTTTTAATTTGACATGACCAACTGCTGGTTACCATAGTTTTGAGCATGTACTTTAGAGTGTATTTGAATTTGAAGGCGAGTTCTGTTGTAGCTGTTTTTTTTCAGCGGTGTTTAGTTTGAGTATGATAGATGATTCCCGCAATTTTGTCTTGGTGGTTATCATCGGTTTTTTTGTAAACATTTGTGTGTATTAAAACCTGGTGACAAATGCTGCGGTAGCTGAAATTTTTTTAATGTTTTTTTTTGCGTATTTTGTAAAGCTATTTTTTGTGATTTTGTGTTATATTAGTGGCTTATTTGGGGTTTCGTATACATGTTGGTGTATAATCGAATCTGAATTTTTAATTTGACATGACCAACTGCTGGTTACCATAGTTTTGAGCATGTACTTTAGAGTGTATTTGAATTTGAAGGCGAGTTCTGTTGTAGCTGTTTTTTTTCAGCGGTGTTTAGTTTAAGTATGATAGATGATTCCTGCAATTTTGTCTTGGTGGTTATCATCGGTTTTTTTGTAAGCATTTGTGTGTATTAAAACCTGGTGACAAATGCTGCGGTAGCTGAAAATTTTTTAATGTTTTTTTTTGCGTATTTTGTAAAGCTATTTTTTGTGATTTTATGTTATATTAGTGGCTAATTTGGGGTTTCGTATGTGTATAATCGAATCACATTTTTAATTTGACATGACCAACTGCTGGTTACCATAGTTTTGAGCATGTACTTTAGAGTGTATTTGAATTTGAAGACAGGTGCTGTTGTACCCGATTTTTTTCGGCGGTGTTTAGTTTAAGTATGATAGATGATTCCCGCAATTTTGTCTAAGTGGTTATCATTGGTTTTTTTGTAAACCTTTGTGTGTATTCAAACCTGGTGACAGATGCTGCGGTAGCTGAAAATTTTTTAATGGTTTTTTTTGCGTATTTTGTAAAGCAATTTCTTGTGATTTTATGTTATACTAGCTGACACCCGCGACTTCGTCCGCGTGGTTAGTTTAAAGTCATAGTTTGAGTTCGTTTAAAAGAAACTATTTTATGGTGGAAAGTGGACAACTATTGATATGTTTTCACTGTTTTTTGCTTATATTTTGAGAGTTATTTTTCGTGAATTTGCCTTAGTGGCTAAGTTGGGTTATGTATGCGTTGGTTTTACATGACCAAGTTCTGGTTACCTTAGTTTTGAGTTTGCATTCAAAACTATATAAAGTGTGTTTGAAAGATGGTAACTGCTGTTGTAGCCGATTTTTTTCAGCTGTGTTTAGTTTTGGTATGATAGGTGCTTCCCGCGATTTTGTCTTGGTGGTTATCATCGGTTTTTTTGTAAACATTTGTGTGTATTAAAACCTGGTGACAAATGCTGCGGTAGCTGAATTTTTTTAAATGTTTTTTTGCGTATTTTGTAAAGCTCTTTTTCGTGATTTTGTTTAAGTGGCTAATTTGGGCTATCGTATTCGTTGGTGTATAATTGAATCTTGTTTTTTTAGTTTGATATGATCAAATGCAAGTTACCATCGTTTTGAGCTTGTACTTTAGAGTGTATTTGAATTTGAAGGTGAGTGCTGTTGCAGCCGTTTTTTTTCAGCGGTGTTTAGTTTAAGTATTATAGATGATTCCCGCGATTTTGTCTTGGTGGTTATCATCGGTTTTTTAGTAAACATTTGTGTGTATTAAAACCTGGTGACAAATGCTGCGATAGCTGAAAATTTTTTAGTGTTTTTTTTTGCGTATTTTGTAAAGCTATTTTTTGTGATTTTATGTTATATTAGTGGCTTATTTGGGGTTTCGTATGCATGTTGGTGTATAATCGAATCTGAATTTTTAATTTGACATGACCAACTGCTGGTTACCATAGTTTTGAGCATGTACTTTAGAGTGTATTTGAATTTGAAGGCGAGTTCTGTTGTAGCTGTTTTTTTTCAGCGGTGTTTAGTTTGAGTATGATAGATGATTCCCGCAATTTTG
This sequence comes from Thera obeliscata, assembly GCA_947578465.1. Lineage (NCBI taxonomy): Eukaryota > Metazoa > Arthropoda > Insecta > Lepidoptera > Geometridae > Thera > Thera obeliscata. The sequence goes on from OX387913.1 coordinate 2,221,963, forward strand.
TCTTGGTGGTTATCATCGGTTTTTTTGTAAACATTTGTGTGTATTAAAACCTGGTGACAAATGCTGCGGTAGCTGAAATTTTTTTAATGTTTTTTTTTGCGTATTTTGTAAAGCTATTTTTTGTGATTTTGTGTTATATTAGTGGCTTATTTGGGGTTTCGTATACATGTTGGTGTATAATCGAATCTGAATTTTTAATTTGACATGACCAACTGCTGGTTACCATAGTTTTGAGCATGTACTTTAGAGTGTATTTGAATTTGAAGGCGAGTTCTGTTGTAGCTGTTTTTTTTCAGCGGTGTTTAGTTTAAGTATGATAGATGATTCCTGCAATTTTGTCTTGGTGGTTATCATCGGTTTTTTTGTAAGCATTTGTGTGTATTAAAACCTGGTGACAAATGCTGCGGTAGCTGAAAATTTTTTAATGTTTTTTTTTGCGTATTTTGTAAAGCTATTTTTTGTGATTTTATGTTATATTAGTGGCTAATTTGGGGTTTCGTATGTGTATAATCGAATCACATTTTTAATTTGACATGACCAACTGCTGGTTACCATAGTTTTGAGCATGTACTTTAGAGTGTATTTGAATTTGAAGACAGGTGCTGTTGTACCCGATTTTTTTCGGCGGTGTTTAGTTTAAGTATGATAGATGATTCCCGCAATTTTGTCTAAGTGGTTATCATTGGTTTTTTTGTAAACCTTTGTGTGTATTCAAACCTGGTGACAGATGCTGCGGTAGCTGAAAATTTTTTAATGGTTTTTTTTGCGTATTTTGTAAAGCAATTTCTTGTGATTTTATGTTATATTAGTGGCTAATTTAGGGTTTCGTCTGCGTGTTGGTGTAAAATCGAATCAGATTTTTTTAATTTGACATGACCAGCTGGTTACCATAGTTTTGAGCATGTACTTTAGCCGTTTTTTGAAGCGGTGCGGTGTTTAGTTTCGGTACGATAGGTGTTTTCCGCGATTTTGTCTTAGTGGTTACGGTGGGGTTAATGTAAACTTTTGTGTGTATTCAAATTTGGTGACAAATGCTGCGGTAGCAGATTTTTTTTTTAACTGTTTTTTTGCGTATTTTGTAAAGCAATTTTTTGTGAATTTTCATGAAACTTTTTTCCTTTTTTTTCTTCTTTTAGGTAAATAATTTTCCAATTTTCTTTCTTAATGCACCTTTGCTCTATAAGAGCAACACATCTTCCAAGTTTCATGCTTCTAGGACTAATGGTTTAGGCTGTGCGTTGATTTTTCTTTAAACCATTTTTCCCCTTTTTCTCCTCTTCGGGAAATAATTTTCCGATTTCCTTTCTTAGTACATCTCTACGTTATAAGAGGAACATACCCTCCAAGTTTCATGCTTCTAGGACTAACGGTTTAGGCTGTGCGTTGATTGTCAGTCAGTCAGTCAGTCAGTCAGTCAGTCAGTCAGTCAGTCAGTAACGAAAGAGTTTTATATATTTAGATTACTGGCTAATTTTGGGTTTCGTATGCGTGTTGGTGTATAATCAAATCAGATTTTTAATTTGACATGACCAACTGCTGGTTACCATAGTTTTGAGCATGTACTTTAGTGTGTATTTGAATTTGAAGACAGGTGCTGTTGTACCCGATTTTTTTCAGCGGTGTTTAGCTTAAGTATGATAGATGATTCCCGCAATTTTGTCTAAGTGATTATCATTGTTTTTTTTGTAAACCTTTGTGTGTATTCAAACCTGGTGACAGATGCTGCGGTAGCTGAAAATTTTTTAATGGTTTTTTTTGCGTATTTTGTAAAGCAATTTTTTGTGATTTTATGTTGTATTAGTGGCTAATTTAGGGTTTCGTATGCGTGTTGGTGTATAATCGAATCAGATTTTTTTAATTTGACATGACCAGCTGGTTACCATAGTTTTGAGCATGTTCTTTAGCCATTTTTTGAAGCGGTGCGGTGTTTAGTTTCGGTATGATAGGTGTTTTCCGCGATTTTGTCTTAGTGGTTACGGTGGGGTTTATGTAAACTTTTGTGTGTATTCAAATTTGGTGACAGAAGCTGCGGTAGCAGATTTTTTTTACTGTTTTTTTGCGTATTTTGTAAAGCAATTTTTTGTGATTTTTCTTTAAACTGGTTTTCCCTTTTTTCTTCTTTTAGGGAAATAATTTTCCTATTTTTTTTCTTAGTGCACCTTTGCTCTATAAGAGGAACACATCTTCCATGTTTCATGCTTCTAAGACTAATGGTTTAGGCTGTGTGTAGATTTTTCTTAAAACCTTTTTTCCCCTTTTACTCCTCTTCGGGAAAGAATTTTCCAATTTCCTTTCTTAGTACACCTCTACGCTATAAGAGGAACATACCCTCCAAGTTTCATGCTTCTAGGACTAACGGTTTAGGCTGTGCGTTGATTGTCAGTCAGTCAGTGAGTCAGTCAGTCAGTCAGTAACGAAAGAGTTTTATATATTTAGAAGATAGCCTAATCAACATGGTCAATATGCGCAAAGCTGACTAAGCCATCGGTTTCTTCACGATATTTTCCTTTGCCGTTTGAGAGCACTAGCATTGTGTACCTACATACATTTTCCGAACAGAACAATCCTAAAGGTACACGACTGGATTCAAACCCACGACCTTAGGATCGGAAACCCCTAGCACTGTATTACCTACTTAAAATTTATTAAAATTCACAAATTGAAAACGCAGACTTCACATAAAATTAAATTAACCTACTTATTTGAAACTACAGCCAAACTGCTATTCCACTGACCACATTAAAAACGGCAACTTGGCCAGACCTTAATTACCACTTACAGTGGATTCATAGTTAACAAATAAAAGCGGGTTATTCCATTGCAATAAATTTCAAAAAGGCTGCTTCACTTCAAATGCTTTCATAGAAAACTGAACTTAACAGAGATTTATTTATTTAATCTTAGTATGACCGGAAAAACAATAGGCGTTATTGTAGAGTTTGGTAAGGTATTCACGGTAAAAGCTCCTTGTTACAGCATTTTTTAAGCGAAACTTCTAGATGTTTCATGTTTTCTGCAAAGCTCCAGTAAAGTATTTTTATTGAAATCGCTATACGTCCGCTCTCAGGCGCTTGGCGCACAGCCAAGCACTTACTTTAACCACGGTAACCATAAAAAGAGGTTTCTTGGTTCTTTCTGTAATTAGGAACATTTGTTATTCCACTATTCCTAATTACTAGTGTCTTGGTTTGCTAAAGTATGATGTCATCCACTAAGTTCTATACAAATAGTAGGTAGGTACTTCTTCCAAACTTTGATTGAAATATGCCTCCCGCGAAATTAATTCTTATTAATATTTGAATGACACTGCAGCCATAGATCGAGAAATGTTGAAAAAAGGGAGGGAGGCTTTTGCCTTGCAGTGATACGATCCAGGCAAAATAAATATCAAGAGAGAAAACAATATGGCATTTACCTTAATTTTCATAGACTTTTTTACTATGCTAATAAAACATGCGCTCAAAATTGAGAACGTCTTTTAGAAAGCCAAGCTCTAAACCTCTAAACAAAAGGAACAAAAAGCAGTAGGTAGGAACAATAAAACTTAAATACCAGAGCGTCTTCAATAGAACGAATTTACATAAAAATAATTCAGCGCTGGCCCAGTTTCTTTAAATTAATTCATTTCTACGAAAGCTATAGATAGTACCGGCACCTGAACGAAGATGATGACACTTCTTAATTAAAACAAAGACTTTTTTTATTGTAAACAAAGAAAATCATGAAAGAGGACAGTGGAAGGAAACCTGACCCCACTTAGCGAGGGATGAGGGCAGGAACATGACGATTTCGAGTTGTAGGCCAAAGTAAAAATCTTTTTATTCAATTGTATCACAAAGATCCCTATGAAATGTATTAAAAGCTGCGTGAATCGAGTTTTCAGAAGCGTTCGGGCACGTTCACACGAGCGCGGTTTGAACGCGATTTTAGTTGGCGCGACACCGCGCGTGAGAAAACAGAAACTTTTGAATTTAGAGTTTATGCCATTCAAATAATGTACTTTTTTTTATTTGGGGGCTGAGCGTACGCTCGTACATTAATATCAATAAAATATGTACTATAAACCGTTGTTGTTGTTGTTCGTTGGGGAATAAAGGTTCTCGAATACCTAGCGACTACGAACCGGAAGACGAAATGTAGGGCGGCCACTCACCAGATGGACTTTACAATGTCGTCAACATTGTTAAGATTGCGGGAAGGTGGGGGATGGAAATAGCTCAGAATTGTTCTTCCAGGAAATGTGTAGGGGAGGGGAGGTCTATGTCCAGCAGATTTTTTTTAGGCTGATGATGCATTTTAAGTGAATCACATAAATTGTAAATTCTAAATTTTGTGAGGAGCAAGCAGAGCGGCCTGCTATGGCATAAAAAAAAAGCTGCGCTTACGCAACTCACGCGCGGTGTCGCATCGTCTAAAAACGCGTTCGAATTGCGCTCGTGTGAGCGAACTCTTCCTGTTATTTCATGTGTGGTGGATCCAATACAAAATGCAAATACAAAAGTAAGCATTGACAAACCCTACCGAATAAATAATTTGAAGCGAAGTAACAAGGAGGAATTTTTAAAATTAGTTATTCTATTTATTGAACACCAACATAATTTTCACCAATACATTTTTAAGAGATACAATGCTTACATTTTAATTTTACCAAGTCAAATGCTAAAAATTATAAAGCTACTGTTATTGCATCTGACTGTACCTAACGGTACCCTGAGGTACTTTCAAAATAACAAAGTGTAAATTACGAAGTATCATTTGGGATGGTACTTAAGCTACCGCCTGCTCTTAGACGTAATTGGCGCAGAACAGTCGAGGCTAAATCATGATCTTTAGCGAAAAACTTGGCGTGAAAGAAAAGGCCTATTTTTATACCTAAGGGATTGAAATGTGAGAAAAAGAGCGATGTACATCAGTGCTTTAATATTGCTCATATTGCTCTAATATTTTATTATTTTTTTTAGTTTGTTGTATTTCATAACTTCATTTATCATTTTTTTTATCTAAAAGGAAATATTTTTATTAATTTTATAGTGTTTACTACACTAAAGGAAATCACTAAGATTTTTATAATATTTGACATTATTACATAATACAATTTTTCTGTCACTAGCGCTTCTTTCAAAGTTCCTATGATATACTCATCACGTAGGTAGGTATATTTAATCTCAATATTCGCATCTCTTCAGGCTGATAATGATGAAGCGCTAAAATAAGCATTTACGCAAGTTTAAGCAAACCAACTGGACAGATTTCAAAAATTATATTACCATTAGAATGCGTACCTACTTATCCCTGAGTACCAAAAGTTATTTATTTTTTTATCCGTGCGAAGCCGAGGCAGATCGTTAGTCGAATATAAACACGTAGAATTCTACTTGTGTCTTGTGTACATTGTTGTTAGTGTTGTAGTGATGAATGGGAACGTCCAAAATGAAAATCACGTTTTGCCTTTATATTTGGGACACATTTTACAAAGGACCTCGCTCATTGTCATCTTTTGTCGCCCCTTGTAGGGGATTTCAGAATACTACGAAAACAAAGAGCTCTTAGAAATAAATAAAGATGTAGGAAAATGTTTTATTGTAGAAAGTAACGTTATAAATTAAAATTGCAGGAAAATGCCTGACTGGTGCAAAGGCTCGCTGTAATTTTTTTTGCCAACCTTGTCAACACCTCAAAAACAAGACAAAAAAAAGAAAGAAGGAAACATATCAAAGGTTTTATTTAAATGTCGAATTGGCTTGCAAAATTTAAATGCTGTTTATTGAAAAAAAAAAAACAAATGAACACTTCAACGTGAGAAAAAATTGCGTTGTTTGTCGTAATTGTACTTGACAATATGAGTTCAAGTTGTATTAATTGCTTTTAGTAGTTTGAATTTTCTCGTATTATGCCGCGCGTTTTAAACATACGCACTATCGTGATGTATTACGTTGTCTGGCAGGCACCCACGGAAGTGTCTGTAGGCGAAACCTTTTGGCCAATACTTTGCATCTATAAAGGTTGAAAGACATTAACCAAATGGGTCAGCTTAAGGTGCCTTCACACGTCATTGAATTTTCCGGTTCAACTATTTGAATGTATTCCTTGTTCATTTTCACGCGAGCTTAGCACGCCACGACTTTATATCATGAATTTATGTTTGTGATAAAGATATAATGAATCCATATTAATCGCTTTTCGATAGGAATAATTTATTAGTAATCGTATCAGCCCATAATATGCTGAGTTAGAACTTTTCACTAGAAATTTTGTGTGCATTTTGAAAGCCGTCATGGCTCATTTAGTAGCTTTGCTTTCGGCGTGGGTTCGATCCCCATCAAGAACAAATATTTGTGCAGTGAACGCAGATGTTTTTTCTCTGTCTGGGTGTTATATTGTATTCTAGGTATGAAATCACAAAAAAATATGTAAGTCTTTTATCAGGTCTTTGGTTCCCATATGATAAGCTCTGCTTAGTTTGGGGCTAGATAATGTTGTGTGAATTGTCCACCATATTCATTTATTGCCACAGGAAAGATTATGGTTAATACTATACAAAACAAACTTATCTTTGGCAAGGAACGATTGCAACAAGACTGAATATCGACGTAATAAACATGAGGAAGCGAATAGGAACGTTGCTTTGTAAAACTAGTATGCCAACAGAAAGATAGTAGCCGAAAAATTATATCATCAAAATATGTGATCGCTGTTCCTTGTTAGTATCATTTATTTGCTAGTATCAAACTTTTGATTGCAATAGAATTACAAAATCGCCGATGTGATCATTCGATATCGCGATTTCGCCCTACGACCCAAATTTCAGGCGGCCAGAGTTGGCAATAGTGCGCGGCAGTTGCCTTGGCACACTGCCAATAAGGCTGCACAGCTCGGCACGTTAGGCACGTTTGTCAGCCGATTGAATAACATTCTCAACCGCTTTGCTGATACATTGATGTAACTGGGAGTTTGCTAAAGAAGCGTATTTATCTGAAGGTTTTGAAAAACAGACGAAATAGTTCAAGTAAAATCGATAATTCATAGACTTATTAGTAAGTACTAATAACTAACTACTATTAATACTAATACCAGGGTAAGGTTGTAGGCAATAAATATTGTCCATCGGCTTTTCTGCTTTCGTAGAGAAAGAGAGATCTCTTTCTGACGCACACTACGCTCTGTGAAGCCGGTTTTAGCCGATGTGCAATATTTGTTGCCTACTACTTTACTAACTGAATTGAACTCAAACCCAAGAATCTGGGCTTACTCCATGCAGTAATAGTAGAGGTTTTGACGTGACAACGTCTTATAATTCGATGGAGCAGGCTGCACGCACGAAAAAACATGACTCATGCGGCCTTACCTCGCTCTGAGGCGTTCCATGTAAGGCTTGAAGTGCAAGCGAGAGTGCGGGACGAGCGACAAAGAGGCACAATGATGACGTCTTCACGTTCAACTATCGACAGTAAACCGACTTTACAGACAACCAATTTTTTTTGTATGTGGGTCGTCCGGGGAAGTACCTACTACAACCATGTCTATATCTGAAGTGAAGCAGCATCGCTGTGTTTCGGTTTGAAGGGTGCGGGTGCCGGTGAAATTTCTGACGCGTGGAACGAACATCTGTGTGCCTCAAGTTGGTGGACGTAGAGCAGAGCTAAAATCAATCACTACCTCACTTGCTACATCGTGGTGTGTGGAATAACCATTTTATTTATATTAATTTTTTAGTGTGAGCGCAGTCTTAGCTTAAGGTTGGCGACCAGCCAGCAGTCATTTATCTGGAGCCGGGCTGCGTTTGACAAGCTATTAAAAATAATTCGGAGGAAAATAACTCTTCATCAAATGGGGGAATGATTTTCAAGTATGTCAGTCAAGTTATACGAGCGTGAATATGATAATGCATCGGTGATTTTTATGGTTTAAGCGTAATTTACCCGGTAGAATTAAAATCATGAATGTCTTCCTTGACTGCCTTTACAGCTCAGTTGGTAGTAGCTCTGCAGACAGAGAAAATTGTACTCACCGAGAACAAATATTTGTGTGGTGAACACAGATGTTTGTTCTCTGTTAGGTACATTGTATTCTAAGTACCTACGTATTTACAAAAAAATAATGTGTACAAGAATTCTATCAGCTATCTGGTTCCCATAGTACGGGCTCTGCTTAGTTTGGGGCTAATGAAAATAAAAAAGCATGCTGGTTTCATAAAAATACTTATGTAATGAAACATAAATGTTCATCTATTATTTTCGTTAATATGTAGTTCCTTCCTCTATTGGAAAAATGCATGAGATGAAAAATCGCGGTGTTTTGCTTTTTCGAAAAATATATAGCTCTGAATGTTTCAATTAATAAATACATGTTTTAGTGGTATTCTAATCTTCTAGTCTCTTTGACACACGAGGCAAAGAAAGCCGGTAGAAAATGAAGGAGGCTATTACCCAGCAGTGGGTTATACAGGGCTGAGATGAAAAAAAAGAAAGAAAGAAAAAAAAGAAAGAAAGCAAACTTATTGATTTATGACGGCACACGGTAAGATAAGAGAAAAACGAACGTTGTTGACAAATGATGCGTCTCTTCCTCGTTTATTTGTTAAACACTGCAGTTTCTGTGGTCTAGTTAAAGAACTGTGGTCTTTAGAGGCTGAGGACCGAGCCAGTATCTAGGGCTGGCTCAGCTAAGTTTACAACCCAGTTGGCAGCATGCCAGCTCACACGGCGATTTTATCTGTATGCTGCGTTTGATAAACGGTCAAATAACATCAGTATGGACGATATCACTCTGTAGTACCAAGTAAACTAAATAACTCCTCATTCTTAGTGAATGGCATCTGTCCATTTCGGATCAATTTTGCCAGTGTCGAGTAGTGAGGATATATTAGGTACATAGATAAAATACTTTTTGTCAAGTCAAGTCAGTCATAGACAAGTCGGCCTTACCCTAATTGGCTTTGAAAACAAAAGATGGCTGTTTTTTCCAAAACCATCTGAAACATTTTCGATCAAATCAGAATATCACATAAATACACTTTAATTCCAACTGCTAAAGCTTTGAGCTAAGACCTCAAGTAATGTTGGTTTATAAATTTTTTAGACGATTTACACAGCACTATCTAGCCCCAAACTAAGCAGAGCTTGTACGATGGGAACCAGATAGCTGATATAATATACTTATATGCATTTTTTTTGTAAATACATACTTAGAATACAATATAACACCCAGACAGAGGACAAAGATCCCCACACAAATGTTTGTTCTCGGTGGGGATCGAACCCATGACCTACGGCGCAGAAGGCAGAGCTACTACCAACTGAGCTGAGAGGCCAGTTTCCACAATAACTTCCGTTAGGTATTCATCATCATCATCATCAGCCTGAAGAAGTCCACTGCTGGACATAGGCCTCCCCTACACATTTCCAGGAAGAACGATTCTGAGCCCTTTCCATCCATCGACTTCCCGCGATCTTAACAATGTCGTCGGTCCATCTGGTGGGTGGGCGCCCGACGCTTCGTCTTCCGGTTCGTGGTCGCCATTCGAGAACCTTTATTCCCTCCGGTTAAATGTAATCTCCAAAGCTTATCTTCCCGCTAAAAAAATGGCTGCGCTAAACCGACAGGTATTCGGATACCGACCGAACCGCGTACCGCTGAATAAATAAGAGCTTGGTTTGTGGGATTAAACTTCCCACGACAGGGATTACGAATGTAACGTCAACGTGGTAAGCCGCTTACTGACACAACCTTAGGTAAGGGCGACAGGCAGTGAGTGAGCGGACGCGAAAGCGTTTTATTTTGCGTAAAATTCATTATCAATACTTTTTTATGTGTCAAGTGCACGAAAGAAGTCTCTTTGAGGCGCACTTAAAATCCCACACTTGGTTCGAAAGACTCAGTCACACGATAAGAAGAAGTACTTTTTTTTATGTTACCCACCAGATAGTACCTACGACATTGTTAAGATCGCAGGAAGTGGATGGAAAGGTCTCAGAATCGTTCTTCCTGGAAATGTGTAGGGGAGGTTTAGGCTGATGATGATGATGACTGAAGATTTAGACTAATTAGAAAAATTGGACTTAAGACTAAACATTTAAAAATAATCAAAATTCTCAAACTCCATAAACATTGTTATTTGTACCCCTAAACTTGCTATTTTCGTTACAAAAGCTACTCAAATAATTGAATAGGTTAACAATGCTTCCAAATAATTAGTACAGTTATTGTCAAACGCTATTGCTCTAGCTAATTCGTTCTCCTATCAATTACTGAGACCGACTGCTGATGACAGGTTGTAATGGGCCTTAGTATTAGTGGATATAGCGTAGTGCTAGCAACACTGCCTTCCGATCCAAAGATCGCGGGTTCGAATTTAGTCGTCTATGTTTTTTTTTAATTATTACAATTATATGATATCAGCCACATCGCAGCTCAGTTGATAGTAGCTCTGTAGGCCTACCTTGAGCTCTGTCTGGCTCTGTCTCTGGTTCTGTTTTTGAGTCTGTGTGAGTGTTGACTAAATAAATTCTGCGTCAAAACGTCACACATACAGTATAATGAATGCACTGGTGAGCTCTCAAAACCAGAGCCAGACAGAGCTCATGGTAGGCCTACTGCCTTCTTTTGCGCCGTCGTGGGTTCAATCCCCACCGAGAAAAAATACTTGTGTGGTGAACGCAGATGTTTGTTTTCTGACTGGGTGTGATATTTTATTCTAAATTTGTATTTATATATTTATTAGAAAGTCGTGTTAGTAAACTATTTTTAACTCAAGAACGGCTGAGCCGAATCGCCTGAAAATTGGTGGGGAGGTAGCTTAGAAACAGGAGACGGGCATAGGGTACTTTTTAGGGAACAGAGTAAGCAAAGCCGTGTGTGATCCTGACAAATAAATGATACTAACAAGGAATAGTGACACGTATTTTGTTGCCATTATTTTTCAACTACCATCTATCCGTTGCCATACTATTCACATTTTAAAAAGCAAAGTTCTTTTTCGCTATCTTTGACTTCTTGACTGGCCTCTCAGCTCAGTTGGCAGTAGCTCTGCCTTCTGTGCCGTAGGTCGTGGATTCGATCTCCACCGAGAACAAATGTTTGTGTTGTGAACATAGATATTTGTTCTCTGTCTGGGTGTTATATTGTATTTTAATAATGTATTTACAAAAAAAATGTATGAAAGTAGGTATATCAGCTTTCTGGTTCCCATAGCACAAGCTCTGCTTAATTTGGAGTTAGATAGTGTTGTGTGAATTGTCCAAAAATATTTATTTATATTTATCTAGTGGTTATTCGTCATTTGGTCTTGTTGCAATAATTTCTTGTCAAAGGTTTGTTTCTATTCGTTTTTATTGCAATCGAAGCTCATAATCATGCAAAAATTAACAGAAGCGACTAGGTTTTGATAGCAACAAAAATACGCAATTACCCCGCAGATATTTAGTTGATAACTAATTCCCATTGCAATCGGCCAAAAGTGCTTTCCGATACATCTGATCATAAATACCTGAACAGATCATTTAGCTAAAATACTACCTATACATTACATTATAGTCTAATCCCTAGCTGTTTGGCCACGTTTGCATAGAAAGCAGGTTGGCGCTGGTTGAGATGTTCAAATCGGGTTCAACCCGTTTTAAGGTGGTAACATACTTCGATGAAAAAGAACTCTATAATTATTGATTATTAGCCATATCAGTATTCATTTATTTATATGACCAAAGGGTAAACAATAATTAGTGACATAAACAGAAAACTCGTGAATGAGTTGAATTTTCATTTATTCATCGAATAAAAAATGTCAGTCCTTGTTTTTAACAAGCTCAAAAAAGAGATACACTTTAATTGATGATAAAAAATTGCAGATCAAAAAGTTCATGGTTATTAGCACATTCAAGTGTGTTTTTGTCTGTATAGTTTTAGTTTCGCGTGAGTAAAACCGGCACCTACCTGTTTTCTACGTACATAATTATATATAGCTAATAGGTATTACATTTTAGTTATTTATATACTTATAGAGCAAATCTATGTTACTATTAACAATGCCCGCAGTTGTTCCTTATTTGCGGGGTTTTTTTACTTCTATCTTACTGTAGTCAGTGCCAAAGAGAAAACTCCGTAATCTTCGTAAATTTTGAGCTAGCTATTTATCATAATTTTATATTGAAAATCATTGTAACTTTTCAAGATATTACAAACCTAATGATTGGTAATTATTAGGTTTTACTGCACCTAAAGTATAATTAATATTATGCATAGTAACACCACAGGTTACTATTTCAATGCACAATGTTATGTCGTTCAAAGCTCCAATTTATTTAACAAGTTGTGAACATAATTATGTTGTTTATGTAAATATACAGGGTTATTCATTATTAGCTGCAAATACTCAGGAATTAGGTTCAACAAATAAAATAAAAAATATTTATGAAATGTTTTTTTTTGTATTGTTATGAAAATCCCGAGAAAATCGATAAAGGAATCATTGGCGCCTGACCTATTTTGACCTTTGATCCGCGCCCGCGCGCCGTGAGTGACACTCTGCGTTCAGTCACCGCCTGGGTGGGTCATCGTCCTGTTCTCCGTGGCAATCATTATGCAATAGCCGTAAAGAAAATAATAAAAATAAAATTTTGATACAAAAACTTGAAAAAATTTTTGATCAAATTTAAAAAAAATAATTTCATAAATATTTTTTATTCTATTTGTTGAACCTAATTCCTGAGTATTTGCAGTTAATAATGAATAACCCTGTATAATTAAATACCTTTTTAGTTAGATTATTGTAGTTCATCAGATTTCTTGGTAAATATATACTGAAACCAATATATTAAAAAAAAAGGCTGGCTTATCATCAGATTTCTTGGTAGTCCGCTAACTTCTCTCTGGCACTGCCTTTACTCTACCGGCTGAACTGACCTAAGCCTTGTTTGCAGCACCAGAACGCCGCTCAGACCTTGGTGAGTGTTTCCTATACCGCACATTCTTTCATTCTTTCTTTCTTTTCTTAAGCACTAACTGCGGGCATTTTATTGTAACGTTACGTCCGCACTAACGGGTGGCTTACTTAGCGCCTAGAGCCTAGTGACTGCGCACTTGACGCAACCAGTGACGGCGCCAAGTGCGTAGTGCGGCTAGTTGCGAAGATTCTTGAAAGTTCGTTTTACAAAGCTACTCACAAGGCTCTAGGTGCTAAGCAAGCCACCCGTCAGTGTGTTTGTAGCCTAAGGCTTTTTAGTTATAAGCTTATCTCTATACTTGTAAAAAGTAAGTATGAATTCTCAAGTTAATTCAGTTAATTATCCTAAACTAACTTAGCTGAAAGCAAGTTTTGTTGTTTCTGAAAAACTGAAACCGAATACGGATTTAATGTAAGCGCCGATAAAGTTAAGTAAGGTTAGGATAATGCTATGATTGTCACTAATATCTTGTCTGATTATAACAACACCAATTTATTTAGTAGTTTATAGTGTATGGAATTTTATGACTGCGTTTCCAGAAGAGCTTCCAAAATGCACCAATAAGATCACTTCATTTACCAAGGCTATGAAAATGAAGACATCCTATTGGTGATTTTATCTTCGCCACCGCTTAGCTACTCTGCAGTTCTGGTAGAAGCGCAGCCTAATGCTTGGTAGAGTTAGTTTTAATTTAAGCTTTTTATCCTCGCTTGCACAATATTGAAGTACAATCTCTTTGTTTTGACAAATCACACTTCTGCATGTTTTATTCACCTTTAATGCAATTTTTAAAACCTTTGGAAAATCTTTATCTACAAACCAAAAATATACTGTTAAAGTGGTTATAAATAACCGCAAACCCGTCGCGATCTTAATAATCTTTGGTGACCCCAAAAAAATACAATGAAAACATTTAAGTTTAATGCAAACTATATCATAATAAGTGAACTCTACAGCAAATTTTGTCTTCAAATTACACTATGGTGGCCCAACCCCACCCATTAGAAATTTCCCTAAACTAATTCAAACCAATAAATCACTACTAAAATCGATAGGCTATAAAAATCTTATTCTAAAAATTTTCTTCTAAGTAATAGTAAAAAATAAAACACATAAGCAAACGACGTGATAAAATGACCAATAAATAACTTCTAAAATCGATAGGTCTTCTAGAAACGAATTCTAAAAAAATATTCTTAACCTTAAGTAATATGAATAGCAGAAAATAAAACACAATGACAAAACAATAAACCCATAAGCAAATGACAATGATAAAATGATAAACTTCAGGCAAACTATAGTACAGCAAGTTTAGTCTACGAGTTACAGCAAGGTGGCCCAACCCACCCATTAGGAATTCCCGAGGTCAAATTAATCATCCCACAGGAAGGATGACTTGCAGCTTCCTTAGACAGGATGTCGCTATAATTGTACGTTAAGAGCTTTTATTCAACGCCGAAAACCGGTTAATACCGCTTATTTTGAACCGGCAACAAATTAGTTTTCAAATCTACACGACGTATAAACAAGTTAGTTTTTATCAAAGATTTTGTTTATTTAAATTATCTCTCTCTCTCTCGTCTACTATGTTTTTAAATCAAGGTACGGGTATTGTTTTTCTAGATTAATCAAAAAGAGCTGTATTTTTATCAGTGTCATCAAAAAAGAGAGCCATTTTTTTAAGAATACTTTTTTAAAATTTCCATCACAGAAAAATACCTAAAGCTGAATAGGAGAAACAATACACATCGGTTTAAAATCTAGTTTGAACAATAATTACAAGAAACATAAAAGCAGGTTCACTCCCAATATTCTGCCAGTCTGCCGCCACCTGCTTTCGGTGTAAACGTGGCCTCCTTACATTATGCGTGTAACTGAGGAAAATAATTCGGCAGAGTGTGCGAACAGTAATAATTTAGAATAATAAGAGAATTACACAAATTTTCCTAGGTAGGTACATTATTTTGTTATAATTACTGCCTCTTTGTGAGTAACTCTAATTATTTCATCCCTCTTTGATATCAAAACGGTTGAATTTGTAAAAATAACATAGAAGAGAAAATGTTATATTAAATAGATATAGAGATTGTCGATAGATTTACCTATCAAAGTTTGGCAAACGGCTGAACCGATTTTGATGGAATTTCTATGGGACTAATTTGGAAGTTACCTTTTAGATAAAAAAAGAAATATTCAAAACGGCTCTTAAATGGCGAAATTATGCGAAAACATAAAAAAAAGTGTAACGGAATTGACCTCCTTATATTGTTTACCTACTACACTTCATCACAAAGATTTTTATAATGTCCCAAACCAAAAGTTAAGAGCTGAGCAGGATTTGAACCCACGACCAGATCAAGATTATCGGGCAGGTAAGTAGTTTACTGCTCTCTTCTTTTTTATTTTAAGTCGGTAAACGGTAAACACTCGCAAAATCTCTATGCAAGTGTGCAAATCTATTCATCTGTGGAACGTAGGTATTTCATGGCGCTAAGCGGATCGGCAAATCGATACTCGTTGCTCGATTTGACTCTGAATAGTTTGACTAAAGGTGTGAATAGACGTGACCAAGGCTCGATACACACTGGCATTATAAATGTACTACGGAAGTCTGTAAGAGAGTGCAGCAGTAGAGATAAAAGGTAGTTGCTTTTAGTAAAAGAGTTTGCCCTAGAAAGAACTACTTACTTTTTTGGTAGGTACCTATTTCTGCAACTAAGCTGACCCATTGTTACCATAACAATAAATCCTAAGAATCCTAAGTATAATTAAGTCTTTAGCCTCGTCTTCAGAAACAACTGTAAAACTGTCCTCAAAGGAGTGTAGCACAATTAAAACTCTTCGGATAGGTAGAACCAACTTATAATCTTCATATCTTTCACACTATCCATAGGACGCCATAACACTCAACAACTGTCTGCCTTCCCCCCAAAACGCAACTATACTGTGCATGACAGGTGACATAACGGTAGTAAGGCCATTATATCCCTAACATGATAACATAGAGCTCTATAAATAAAGCCCCGTTACATAACCCTTGAGTCGGAGTCAAGCCTCAAGCATAATTTTTGTCAGTTCTCCATTGAAAAATGTCATAAGTCTATGCTTGAGTCTCGACTCAGACTCAAGCACTGTTTTTGAATACGAGCCTTATAGAAAAGGCAGCACCTCCATGTTTGCTCAAAATACTATCTTCTATATGACTCAATTGCATTACTAGAACACGTCTACTAAGGTTTATAAAATAACCCTGTGTGAACGTAGGCGGTTGAAGATTTATTTTTAAAAGTACAATAAAAAGGTCAATTTTATCTCAACTTGTCAGTGACACGAACATTGTGTGTAAAGCCTTATTCGGATGTTCACGAATCATTCGAATAGCAATCGATTCTTGATTTATAGCCGGGCGGCACGCGAAGCGGATGCCTGGAGGAATTACATAGAGGGAACTGCTAGTTAGCTGTAACTAATCGATTAATTGCGTGATTTCATCGATTAAATTAGACAAAAGAAACTAAGGTACCTTCTACTTTTGCTTTAAGGCCTGCGCACATCTAGGAGATCAGTGAAACACTGTCAAATATCGCTGTCACATCTGACAGCGTTTAACTGATCAGATCGTTTAGTATGCGCAAGGCGTTACGAGGTCCATAAAAAAGGTGAAAAGTCTGATCCAAAAAACTTTAGGCCTATTTCGTTACTGCCGATCTTTTCGAAGCTATTTGAAAAACTTATCAAGGATCGGATTGTGTCGCACCTAAATTTAAATAAAATATTAAATCAACGCCAATTCGGCTACCAGATAGGAGTGGGCACTCTCGACGCGGTTGACTTGTTAATTAGTGAATCGATAGGATACCTAGAAAGTAAAATGAAGGTAGCGGGTCTTTTCTTAGATCTTTCCTCTGCCTTTGATACCGTGGATCATGAGATATTAATTGCCAAGCTAGAGTACTACGGAGTAAGGGGAAATTCTCTTAGTCTTGTCAGATCATATCTAAGCGACAGAAAACAATTCGTTGAAATTAAAAATGTTTTGGACCGACAAGAAGTCGTGACAAAATCCAAGGTACTGACTATAAAACGCGGGGTCCCCCAGGGGTCCATTTTAGGGCCTATATTCTTTGTAATGTTTCTTAATGACCTCATTAACTTCATTAGTGATTCTGTTCCAGGGATTAGGGTAGTCATATATGCAGATGATACGAATGCAATTATCCCAGGCACATCTGCTCAAGAACTCGAACATAAAATTGGCATGGCACTAGACACTTTCAATAAATGGTTTTATGCAAACAACCTAAAACTTAATATAAGTAAGACACAAGCAATTCTTTTCAAAACTACAGCACATAGTCATGATACCGTAGACATTATTCATAGCGGAGTAAAAATCGAATTTGCAAATAGCGTTAAATTTCTTGGCGTGCATATTGATCAGGCATTAAACTAGAAAACTGAATTAGAAGCCCTAGAAAACGCGATTAGCTCTGCTTGTTACGCTTTAAGGAGCTTAAAAGATGAGGTCAGTCGTGAGCAATTAATATCTGTTTACTACGCTTTAGTAGAATCAAAGTTCAGGTACAGTGTGAAATTTTGGGGAAACAGTTACAAATACAACCGGAATAGAGCTTTTGTGCTACAAAAACGTGCTATTAGAACGATCGTGCGAATACCTCCATGGGAGTCGTGCAAAGATCATTTTAAAAATCTTAGGATATTGACCCTTCCCAGCCTTTATATATTAGTGGTTCTCATGGACATTGCTCGACATTCATATAGATATGAATCAGTGGAAGATAGATTGCTAAGGTTGGATACGAGAAGAAAGAACCTTGAAGCCCCTAAGTGTCCGCGGTTAAATGTGGCAATGCACGGCTGTCGGTACCAGGCTATCAAATTATTTAATGCTCTGCCTACTGAGTTGAAGTCTGTCGGCAACCCTAATGCTTTTAAAAGACAGTTGAAGAAGCTTTTGTTGGAGAAATGTTTCTACTCTATTGAAGAGTTTTATGATAGTAAACTCCACAATCACCAATCAGCCTGACATTTTTATTATTATTATTATTATTATTTTTATTATTATTATTAATGAGTGTCTAAGTATTTTAATTTTAATTAATTTGTTTGTTATCATATTGTGTTTGTTATATTATTATTTGTCAGTGTATTTTTAAGTAGGTAGACATTCGAATACGATAAGTTATTGTTTCTGAATAAATAAATTGAATTGAAAATTGATTGTTTTATAAAATAATATTCAAGGATGACTGCATTATCTTTAGATAGCTAAGTTAATTTGTGGATCACAAAATACACTTATATCTTATTGTTTTGCACTCTGAGTCATCGAATTTCTGAAAGTTTATGGTTGCTAAGGTATTTTTGTTTTTGGGAAATCTATACAGGGTGGAATTTTGTAATGCCACCTGGAGGGAAAGTACTCTTAATACTGCAGATAGAAAATTTTACTCAAAGGAAACATTCCTTTATTTTTGAATAGAAAGCAAACTGCATTCAAAGATTTTCGAAAATTCTCTTCTCCCACACCCGGGAATTGAACCGGCTAAAATCTGAAAAAATTATACCCTGTACTTTTATTGCATCGATCGTTAGGGTCAATTATAAGGTTGAAATCTCTCTAACAAACATGATAAATTAAATGAAAGAAAAACGAAAGAGAGATTAAAGAGCTTTAACTTGACTCATTGAATTTGTAACTTCAGATTTCCTGGTTTTTCTTAAATTAAAAAATTAAATCTATGTTATCATAATTGTACAAACTAATGTGTATTTTGTTATTGATCGTATCAAGAAATAAAACCTCAGTATTTAAAACAAATAAGTTGTAATAACTAAATAAACTAACATAAAATATAACCTGTCTTATTCAAAAATATAACTTATAATCTTGTATATTACCTCAATCCTTGTTAGCATCAGTCCAACAATACCTTGCTGGAATTCTATTGGGCTTGTCTGTTTTGACACCTACAGAAGATGTAGGTCTCATACTCGCTACTTCTCCACACCCCAAGCTATCTCGATTATCTTCAAACTTCATTTTGTTCCTTTTTACCTCAAACTCTTCGCCAAAACTCTTTTCATCATTAATATCTTCACCTAATTCTTCCAAAGTAGACGCTTTCACACATGGACGTGGTGACTTACTTACTTTTGCGTATTCTCTATTTTGTAAATGCTTCTCAATAAACGCAAGTCTGTCTAAGATTTGGTCTAGTTTATCACTATTATCTTTTACTACTCTTTTTACTGTTTTAACCTCTTCTCTTACGTCTGTAATGTTTAATTCTAAACATTTTCTAACTGCGTTCAAGATTGGTGATTTAATACTGTCACAGAAAGCGTTCTTCTCCGCATCGTTCATAAGCTGTAACTTAATCGTTGTATCATCAGCATCCATACATTCAGTGGCAACCGCTTCAAAAGATTGAGATATTATAAATTTATCTTTGTTTCTTTTCCTTTTGGAATTGACCTCGTTTTTCATATATTTTTCTCTTACCGACTGCTCAGATATTGAACAGTTGAAAGACGGATTGTCTAGATCATCTAATGTGTCGCTTTGGGAAGTATAAGAGACGGATTCCGTTGTGCTGTGTTGTTTGTGATGTTTTCTTTTCTTTCGGTAAGCCTCGATTATCTTCTTGCATTTCTTTTTCTTGTACGTAGCGTCATCTTGGACTTCTTTTGGATTCCTATCCTTTTTTCTGCATTTCGAGCATGCATCAATGGTGTAAAACATTGGTGTGTTGTTACCTTCATTTGGAGGAATAACTAAAGGTGCCAGGTGTTTGGCAAATCGTACCGTCTGTTCTAGTACTGTTGCATTTCTATCCCTTTCGTTTATAATATCTAGGCGATTGTTTATTTTACTTTTTTTCTTCTTCTTTGCTTTCCTTGCCTTTTCTTCTTCTTCTTGTTTTAAGACTCGTTTGTGGACGTACAGAACAGTGTCACTAGTCCGCTGATATGGAACGTAATTCTTCAAGTTTACTCCGTTGATGTCATTGAGGTTCGCTTGGTCTAAGACAAAAGATTTACGTTAAATTAAACTCTATTATATATATACGAAGGCGCTTTATACTCTACTTGGCAGGGCTCAAGAGGGATTTTGTTAATTCTGTAATCAAGGGGTAATTAACCCAATTTTGTAGATTTAACTTTCTTAAGGAGAAAATGCAGCTTATATTATTTAAGATGGAAGTAATTTACAAAGCTAATCTCTGGAAGAAACGAGTCATGTTTTTGACAAGGCTACTTAAGAATTGGTCAATTAGCAATTCACAAAGTGCGCAAAAGTATAGCCTTCATTAAAAGAATAAGAAAGTAGGACATGAAAATGATTATTTTTAATATAACAATGTGATGGAATAATCTTACGAGATGATAAAACTTTTGGGCAAAGCCTCTTCCCAAGAGAAGAAAAAGAACGCCAAGATAGGACATGATAAAATTAAAGATGGAGTGTTCAATGTTAATTTAAAAAAACTAACCGATTTCCATTCGCCGCTGATCTCCAAATCTAAAGCTATGTTTATTACCCACGATTGTAAAATCTAATTACAAATTAGGAAAATGATTTGCGTATTGTATTATTTTAATATTGTTGATAGTTTTGTCAGTTTTGACAGGTTTCAATAAAGCTTTTGACCAATGGGTAAGAAAACTCTTCAGCAAAGAGTTTCGAAATCAAACGAGGTCTAAGACTCTCACGGCTTTGATAAAAACTCCTTGCTGAGGTGTTCCTTTTTTGATTGCTCTCATGATGGTAAAACAAGTTGTATTTATATGTACCTATACTCGTAGCGAAAAATTACTTGAATAGCACACGAGACACATAAACAAAACTAAACGAGCAATTTTCATTTTAATGCGCTGCTATTTGAGTTTATTTTCCTTTTTGCTTCCGGCGTCTTTTAAGCTACGTTTACCTAAAAGAAAATAAACTTTATCACTGTGCAAGTTAGGCTTAAATTGAGCTGTATCCAACTGATTTTGTAAAATTACGGGTTCAATTCGTGACAAACTGGAAATCCCAAGCGAAGCGATCACGAAATTGCGTAAGCAAAAGCGTGTTTGGTGCTCGGTGGAAGCGATCGTATAGCCTTGAAATTCGTGCCTACCACGAGCTCTCGAACTTATTTCACCACTATTACTAAAATTATTTTACATACAAACTAGTGAACACCCGCTGTTGCACTTGCATGATGACATCAAATAAGACGAAGACGAGAAAAAACGCCTAGATCATTAAGATGAAATACGAACTGCAAGAAAATTGAAATATTAGCTATATTGCTTTACTAGAAGGAGAGCGATAGAGACAACTACAGCTCAAACAGATTTTACCTAAGTATACATTACCTACTTCGTTTTCCTTTGCTTCCTCCTCCAAAAATGAATGGATTTTATATATTTTTTCAAAATAATATTAAAAATAGGGCTTTGGCTATGCCTGTATGTTTTTCTTTAACTGTTTATATTCCTCAAATTAGTTTACTGGCGGTATTAGATCATTTTTGAAGGTTTCAAGTTCAGTTTCAGAAAACATTTTTATGGACATAAAGCCTGCGCACATCTAGGCGATGGCGATCAGCTGAACGCTGTGAAATATCGCTGTTATCGTTTCAGCTGATTGCCATTGCCATAGATGTGCACAGACCTTTAACGCCAACCGCATTTCCTCTTAACCAGCATTCTTTTATTGTATTTATCATTTATCGCTGGTTAATAAAATGCTATGGAACAGCATTTTATTGTAAACTAGCTGATACCCGCGACTTCGTCCGCGTGGATATTTGAGTTCGTTTGTTTTAGTTTGATATGACCAACTGCTAGTTACCATTGTTTTGAGCTTGTACTTAAGAATGTATTTGAATTTAAAGGTGAGTGCTGTTGGAGATGATTTTTTTCAGCAGTGTTTAGTTTAAGTATGATAGATGTTTCCCGCGATTTTGTCTAAGTGGTTATCATCGGTTTTTTTGTAAACATTTGTGTGTATTAAAACCTGGTGACAAATGCTGCGGTAGCTGAATTTTTTTTAATGTTTTTTTGTCGTATTTTGTAAAGCTATTTTTTGTGATTTTATGGTATATTAGTGGCTAATTTGGGGTTTCGTATGCGTGTTGGTGTATAATCGAATCAGATTTTTTTAATTTGATATGACCAACTGCTAGTTACCATTGTTTTGAGCTTGTACTTTAGAATGTATTTGAATTTGAAGGTGAGTGCTGTTGGAGCTGATTTTTTTCAGCAGTGTTTAGTTTAAGTATGATAGATGTTTCCTGCGATTTTGTCTAAGTGGTTATCATCGGGTTTTTTTGTAAACATTTGTGTGTATAAAAACCTGGTGACAAATGCTGCGGTAGCTGAAAATTTTTAATGTTTTTTTTTCGTATTTTGTAAAGCTATTTTTTGTGATTTTTATGTTATATGTTTCCCGCGATTTTGTCTAAGTGGTTATCATCGGTTTTTTTGTAAACATTTGTGTGTATTAAAACCTGGTGACAAATGCTGCGGTAGCTGGAAATTTTTTAATGTTTTTTTTTAGTATTTTGTAAAGCTATTTTTTGTGATTTTATGTTATATTAGTGGCTAATTTGGGGTTTCGTATGCGTGTTGGTGTGTAATCGAATCAGATTTTTTTAATTTGACATGACCAACTGCTGGTTACTATAGATTTGAGCTTGTACTTTATAGTGTATTTGAATTTGAAGGCGAGTGCTGTTGGAGCCGATTTTTTTCAGCAGTGTTTAGTTTAAGTATGATAGATGTTTCCCGCGATTTTGTCTTAGTGGTTATCATCGGTTTTTTTGTAAACATTTGTTTGTATTAAAACCTGGTGACAAATGCTGCGGTAGCTGAAAATTTTTTAATGTTTTTTTTTTCGTATTTTGTAAAGCTATTTTTTGTAGTTTTATGTTATATTAGTGGCTAATTTGGGGTTTCGTATGCGTGTTGGTGTTAGTTTGTTTGTGAACCTTTGTGTGTAATCGAACCTGGTGCCAGATGCTGCGGTAGCTGATTTTTTTAAATGTTTTTTTGCGTATTTTGTAAAGCTATTTTTTGTGATATTTCTTAAAATCATTTTCCATTTTTCTTCTTTTAGGGAAATAATTTTCCTATTTTCTTTTTTAGTACACCTTTGCTCTATTAGAGGAATACACCTTCTAAGTTTCATGCTTCTAGGGATAACGGTTTAGGCTGTGCGTTGATTTTTCTTTAAACCATTTTTCCCCTTTTTCTCCTCTTCGGAAAATAATTTTCCATTTTCCTTTCTTAGCGGATGCCTACGTCATAACATCTACCTGCATGCCAAATTTTAGCCTGATCTGTCCAGTGGTTTGGGCTGTGCGTTGATAGATCACTATGTCAGTCAGTCAGTCACCTTTGAGTTATATATATATAGATTAGTGGCTAATTTGGGGTTTCGTATGCGTGTTGGTGTGTAATCGAATCAGATTTTTTTAATTTGACATGACCAACTGCTGGTTACTATAGATTTGAGCTTGTACTTTATAGTGTATTTGAATTTGAAGGCGAGTGCTGTTGGAGCCGATTTTTTTCAGCAGTGTTTAGTTTAAGTATGATAGATGTTTCCCGCGATTTTGTCTTAGTGGTTATCATCGGTTTTTTTGTAAACATTTGTTTGTATTAAAACCTGGTGACAAATGCTGCGGTAGCTGAAAATTTTTTAATGTTTTTTTTTTCGTATTTTGTAAAGCTATTTTTTGTAGTTTTATGTTATATTAGTGGCTAATTTGGGGTTTCGTATGCGTGTTGGTGTTAGTTTGTTTGTGAACCTTTGTGTGTAATCGAACCTGGTGCCAGATGCTGCGGTAGCTGATTTTTTTAAATGTTTTTTTGCGTATTTTGTAAAGCTATTTTTTGTGATATTTCTTAAAATCATTTTCCATTTTTCTTCTTTTAGGGAAATAATTTTCCTATTTTCTTTTTTAGTACACCTTTGCTCTATTAGAGGAATACACCTTCTAAGTTTCATGCTTCTAGGGATAACGGTTTAGGCTGTGCGTTGATTTTTCTTTAAACCATTTTTCCCCTTTTTCTCCTCTTCGGAAAATAATTTTCCATTTTCCTTTCTTAGCGGATGCCTACGTCATAACATCTACCGGCATGCCAAATTTTAGCCTGATCTGTCCAGTGGTTTGGGCTGTGCGTTGATAGATCACTATGTCAGTCAGTCAGTCACCTTTGAGTTATATATATATAGATTACTGTTTTTAATGATACCTTTGTGGTAAAGCCTAGTGCTTCAATAACAGACGCGGTAGTCATTATGTTCAACATATCAGCTCAGTAGATATTATAATTAACTAGGCACAATTTTCATTTTATACTGAGAACGAATTATATGGATGCACATGCATAGTGTCTAGGTAGTCATAGTGACTGCACTATACACAGACATGCGAGGAAATGATATAATTATATCCTACTAATATTATAAACGTAATAGTTAGTAAGTATAGATGGATAGATGTTTGTTACTCTTTCACGTAAAAACTACTGAATGGATTTTAATAAAACTTTATAATAATATATGGCTTATACATCAGAATAGCACATAGGCTACATTTTATAAAGATATTGTAACCGTTAGTAATATATAAAAGTGCCCGCTCAAGATAAATTTAATAGTAGTAAAGCTGCTTGTGAAGGGCTCGTCCGAGGAAGTACTACCACCATGCCTATTACTGCCGTGAAGCAGCATTGCTGTGTTTCAATTTGAAGGGAGTGGGTGCCAGTGAAATTACTGACAAGTGAAGATATCTGTAAATTTCAAGTTGATAGACGCAGGGCACACGTTCCTGACGGGCGTGACCTACGAGGCAATGTTTTGTTATAGACGATGGTTACCACTTAACAGCAGGTGGGTCATAAAAGAACTGAAATTTATCTGTTACGATGTGTATTTTTACAGTTCTCAAAACTAAACTGAGGCATTTTATACATTCACACGTTAGCTGTGGTTGCAACATACTAAACTCAAATAAAACCACGCGTATTTAAATTTGTGCTCTTATTACTGTGGCCGTTTTTAAGGCTAGGACGTTCAATCTGGATTATACATGTTCTGAATCTTTTTTATAACTGAGTCAGCTGATTTGAAGTCCCTGTGTGGCAGCAATTTATTATTAAAAATGCTTGCCTAGCGCTGTTAGCGCTTTCTTTGAGGCTCGGTAATCGGACGGTAGTTACTGAAGGCGTAATCGGTTTGTAAATAAAGTGCTTCATAGCAGCGGAATTAAAGCACCAACCAACACAGTAAAGCAGGGGTGCTCAAACGGTCGTTCGCAAAAACTTTTTGAGTCGACGAACGATCGCCAGCAATATGCTTAACTAGTGAAATCCCGTGCGACTTCGTTCGCGTTAGCTTTTTCCGTACAAACTTCAACCCTCGCTGCACACCTTTAGGGGTTGAGTTTCAGGAAACCCGTTCTTAGTGCACCCTCAAACTACACCAGAAATCTACTCTCCAAATTTCACACTCCTAGGATCATTAGTTCAGGCTGTGAGTAGATTGCCAGTCAGTCAGTCAGTAACGTAAGAGTTTTATAAATTTAGATATAGGTTCCAGTAGAATTTCTGGATATACGTGGATAATAATGTAGTGGCATGCATGGTCATCTAGAGATAGCTCAACTGATCCAAATCAGTGACAGACGAAAGCGTCCCCAAGACGCTGGTGGCAATGGCTGACCTGCCTACAATCAGTTTAGTCGATCCCTTGCTTTCAAAATATTAGGTCGATCTCCGACGCTTTAAGTGTGAGCACCCCTGCAGTAGAGGATTATATTAAAGCGCTGGAAACCGTGAAATAACACTGCAGAAATAGGCAGAATAGTGGAGGTAGTACTTTCCCAGACGAGCCACATTAAAGAGCTCTACTACTACTATCATTTTTCATACAATGCATACTTAAATGCACACATATATGGAAGAAACTGGTATTTATCGCGATTACCTTTATTATTTCCCGACGTTTCGACCGTGTTACAAAAGCCGTGGTCGCTCGCAGACAAATACCCGTTTCTTCCATATTTATGCACAACATTCGCGTTAATTTGAAAAGTGCGGACATGCGGACCCTAGGCTTTAGTTGGTAGCCGACGATGGGGACCTAGAGGGAATTTCAAAACTTTCAAGTGTCTGTGGAACTTTCCTCGGCGTAGTTCAGTTCAGCTGCCTCCTGGGGAAGTGACTCAACTTGTTCCCTAGCCAAGTCACTGGAGTTTCTTAACACATTTACACGTTGAGGATTTCAGCATGTCGTATGAACCTAAAAAGTTTGACAACATGTGTCAAGTGCACAAAAGCTACATGGCACTGTCTGAAATAAAATTTACTTCTGTAAATGGGCCGAGATGCCAATAAGAGAAAAAACATCTTGATTTTTGATGAGACCGGAATCATTTCATTTATTAATACTTCGACACACTTTGTTGTTTTTAAACACCTTGGATCGCTTTTCAAATTACACAGCAATATTATTATCCCACAAATAGCGTTACTTAGAGACGACAATAATGGGGTGTGGCATTATTATGGGCTCGGCCGTTTCTTGTACGTGAATACGTCTTGTAATTTCGGGGCTTCCCCCTCCGCCACTGGCGATGCGTTACAGTCCTTACTTAGCGTTAATAAATTCTTTGATATCTAGCTATCTATTGGTGTAACTGAAATTTGAATGGGGATGATAGATATGTAGCTGTAACACTAAATTGTATCCCCCGGTTTTGTTATCATTCGTTTTATGAATTGCGTCCTTATGGACGCAAAAGCAATCTTAAAGACGTATTCACGTCTAAACGTTAATTTCCTCGTCTTGTGATAGGTATCGCTTTAAGGCCTGCGCACATCTAGCATGATGGCGATGGCGATCAATGAAACGCTGTCAAATATCGCTGTCATATATGACAGTGTTTCACTAATCGCCTTGGCGTAATGCATTCTTTGATTATTTAGCTATCCAGTGGTGTAATTGAAAGTTGGATGGGCATATGATAGCTATACATATAGCTGCAACACTAAACTGTATCCCCCGATTTGTTATCATTAGTTTTTATGAATTGCGTCCCTAATGGAAGCAATTTTAAGACATATTGACGTACAAAAAGATATACTCACGTGCAAAACATGAATTTATACGATTAATTAAGCTGTTCTGTGATGGGATATGGATCACTTTACATAATAACAGTATAATCATAATAATAGCGAATCGCTTCAATTCCCGATATCAAGTTCCATGCAGTCGGCAATTTCAATTATTGAATTCCATTATCGTAGCCGTTCGAACTATCTGGATTTAATAACATATTCAAAAATTATAGCAATTCCATTGAATTGGAATGAAGATAGCAATAAGCTTGTTAAGTGCTTTTTCAGATGTAATGAATAATTTAAAGTCTGGAGTGAATGACCTCAGTTCATTTATATTATGAGATGCTCAGACTTTTGTGCTGTAGGTTGGGATTCAATCTCCACCGAGGAAGACTGCGATGCAATAAATAATTTTAAAGAAAGGAGCCTTGTGAAACGCACTTAAAATCCTTTTACCTCACTGGTTCGTAAGAAATAGTGATAAAACGCGAAGAAGAAGCAATTTTAATAAATAAAATAACTTAAAAAATACATAAATTAACACCCAGTTAAATTAATAGGAAATCCAAAGTGAATAAAAAATACCACAGAAAAGGATGGTATCTTTTGAAATCGCGCTACAAAACCATTTGTGATATAGGTATAAATACCTGAACTCAAGGAAACGGATCACGATCAAAGCCTCCAATAGTAAACCCTCTATAAATACGCAGCCGTAGAGTATGGACAAGTTTCCGGAAATCCAGTGGCATTCGGAGTTTTACGTTTTTTTTAGTATCATATTGAACGAAAATATTTCCATCTTTGACTGAATGCAGAGAAATCGACCTCATTTTTTTGACTTCTTTACAATTCTTACAGCTCAGTAGTACAATGGGATGCAGCTCAAGTTACCTAAAATCAAAGAAAAATGACGCTTACCGCAAGGAAATAAGAGCTAGCAGTGTATAGTCTGATAAGTATCCTTGTGTACCTAGTAAGTATAATGCAGCATTTAAGTTAAGAGTTTGCACATTTGAGATTTGCAAGAGTTTGAGTATTGACATTTTCTCGATCAATAGAAATTAAAAAAACTACTTACTTAAAGTCACGGACTCTTTGAGGTGCACTTAGTATCCTTTCATCTCTCTGGTTCGCAGAACAAGTGACATGGCAAGAGAGAGAGACTGACTCTCTTATCCAACTCTTATCACAAAACGAACTTACATATCAGGCATCACATGCAAAAGTCCACAAGCACCTACTTCTACAAATAACGAAATAATATTGTTAATTGTGTCTATTGACCTATATGTACCTACTTGTTTTAGTAAAAGAAAGTCATACCGAAAACTTAGAAAACATACTGTTCGCAATTTGCATTTTTATCAACCCATATTGCCTACCCGTGCAAACTACGCCTTATTAAGATTTCACCCGAGTAGACCCAACTTCTGTAGCACTGGGAACGAAACGACCCAAAGAATCTTCACAAACTCGTCGTTGGTGTCTTCAGTTGATAACTGCCCATAAGTTCTGCTTACACGAGATGAGTTTTTTTTTACATTCATATTTCTGTCAATCTGACACTCAGTCAAATCTGAATTTTTCTTTAAAATCTGTAATTTTTTGTCAAACTGACGTCTGCTGTCAACCTGTCATTACCTGTCAAGCTGATATTTTTTAGTTAAGTCAGTCTTTTTCTGTCAATCTGACCTTTGCTGTCATGTTTTAAGATAATATTTTTTTTTGTTTGTGATTATTGTATTGGTGAAAGAGGACATGATAAAGCGGGTGAACGGATCTAGCGAGAATAAAAAATCTCACTAGATCCACTATGGATCTTGTGAGATTGAACGAAATATTCCAAATTTGAGCACCAGTCATCGCGTGAATCACAGAATACAGAATACTGTAGAAAGACCGAGGCCTGACCCGTTTGTATGAGAACCGCTGTCACCAGTTTAGGACTGGTGACAGCGGTTCTCATTTACACTATTTTATTTAAAATATCACTAAATATAAAGATTTTAAGAAAAATAAAGGAAGCAAAATGTAAAGAAACTCTTTATTTATTTTAACTTGTCGCTTGACTTCCTGTTCGCAAAGTAATTATTACGCAACAAGGCTCTTTTTAACCGACTTCCAATCAAAAAGGAGGAGGTTCTCAATTCGGTAGTATTTTTTTTTTTTTTTTTTTTTTTTTTTTTTTAATGTTTGTTACCGCATAACTTTGTCATTTGTGAGCCGATTTGAAATTTTTTTTTTTTATATGAAAGGTACTGCTTCCATATTGGTCCCATTTTAATTTTATTAAAATTGGTGTTGCCATTTTTTTTTAATATTTTTTTTAATGTTTGTAACAGCATGCCTCCGTCATTTATGAACCGATTTAGAAAATTATTTTTTTATTTGGAAGGTTATTCTTACGTCCAGATTGTCCCAAACAAATTTCATAAAAATCGGTTTAGCCGTTTGGCAATGAAGTCGGTTTCTCAAGTTTTTTAAACTTATAATTATCATTTAACGACTCCTGAAAAACTTGCGAATTTGTATGGAGAAGGGAGGCTCATGTATTTTGGCGACACTTTTCCGGCCCATGGCCCTTCTACTGTGCTCTATAGCGTGAACCTTTGTTGTTCAATTAATGTAATGTCTAATAAATGATAATAAAAAAAAAAACATGTTATTTCTAAATACTGATTTGGATCAGTTGTGCTATCTCTAGATCGTTTGCAACGGTCAACAGATAGCTAAATTTTTTCTTGTGTATTTTGAAAATTTTGTGTATATTTGATTTATTGTTAGTTTCTTTATGTAAATAAATATATTATTTAAATAACTGATGGTTAGGTACCATTACAAAGGAACACCAGGTAACCATCTGATTAGGCGATTGTCTTAATAAAATAAGCATTCGAGTAGCAAAAACAAAAATCCTCAAACAACCCCAACCCCATTTAGATCATTGCCACAAAAGATATTCACTTATGTTTGAATACTCTAGTTTTACCGTTTTCTCAAGTTTATAGATCCTTAAATTGGGTTATTCTTACGTCGATTCATTTTATGCATAAAACATTTTGACTGAACACTCTCGTAGTATAATAAAACTACCTACTCGCTCCACTGCAGTATTTTACTACCCTAAGCTACTACCCCGTGTCAACCCCCCTTATACTCCAGAGGTGGAATTCCCAGGAACAATGACGTAACTTTCCTTGTCAGCCAAAATTAGACCTTGTTCAGTAGCCTGGAAGATTGAGTTTACCTCGTACTATCTTGGCCTACAATCGAAAAGAGAATTCGGTGACAGTCAAACTTTCTGAATTAGGTCGGGGAGTTTTAAAAGTGGTTTCATAAGTTTTCGCAAGTGCTGATAAAAAGTCTGGTGATTTTTACGATACCGTACCTACTTCTCTAATGAGAATTAATTATTGCCAGTTAAAATACTCGTTTTTTCGGTAAATACTGTTTGGCGCAGAATTTCCTTTTCGTTAATGCATAATTTAGGTTCTAATTCTTGGCAAGAGAAATTTGTAGCCGATCCTCAGCGCCTCTGTACATTAGCATCGATCTCCACTTGGAGAATTGCCCAATATCTTGGAAGCTACAGGGAATTTTACAAATTTTACAATTTTGCAGACTCTTTGCTACGAAACGCTACGCCGTAGGCGATGTCTACAAGGTTACGTGTTTTTGGCAAATCAAATTAATTGAGAAAATTTGCTGATTATACTTGATTGTTTTTACCGTTTCTATGGCAAATTATAATAAAATGCCTGCCTGCCTGAATCAGTGACACGATAAGAAGAAGAAGTACTTCAGCTAAAACCACTTAATCCCAAGAGAACGGCTCTGACAATCACTGTTTTGGAACCCAACACTCAACATTAAACTACATAATGTTGACTAGAAGACGAAACGTAGGACCGATGAACCGACGACAAATAAAACATTACGAGAAGTCGGTGGATCGAAAGGGCTAAGAACTATTATTTCTGAAAATGTATGTAGGGAGGCCTATGTCCAGCAGTGTACTTCATCAGGCTCATTATGATGATGCTTGGTCTTTAGTCTTGGTCGTGTGGAACTGGCACCTAGACTGCTAGCTTTAAGCCGTTTCAAAGTGATCCTTGTGATACAACTGAATAAGAAAAAAATAATTTGAAGTTGATGATGATGATGATGAAGCATAATGATTGTAAACTCCAGACGTAGTAAACATTTCTTTAGATTCCCTTGAAAATGTATACCTACAAGGTTTTATAGCAAATTGCATATTTTTATTACATGGTTCACAATATTATTTTTGATGATCGGATTTCTGGGTGATTCCATATACGATTGTGCGCTGGTATTATGTAAAACATACTGTTATGGAATAAAAATTCAGAAGCTTTAGAATTTCATATAAGTAGGCCACTAAAATGGAGTGCCACTACACTGGAACTACACTACTATTTCTATATTTGTTTTGTGAAAGGATCATGCAAAAAACGGTAGGAACCAAGCCGTAGTTTGCTGCTTATTCTACTAGGCTTGGTCGCGTGGAGTTGGCACCTACACTCACCTAGCTCTAATAGCCCCTACCCACCGGTGCGTGATTTCGCGCACCAGCCCGCACCAGCTCGTACGACACACCATGGGAACGGTCTCGTGCGCCGAGGTGCGCGGTAGCACAAGAGCCCTTTCTGTGTGCGTTGCCGTGCGTCGTCGTGCGCTGTGCGTGATGATCTGCAGAACCACGCACCGTAGGAAGGCAGCATAACAAATAAAGTGATGCAATCCACACAACACTACCTAACTCTAAACTTAGCAGAGCATGTGCGATGTATTTTTTTTGTAAATACATATTTAGAATACGATAAAACGTAAACAGACAAAGAACAAACATCTCTGTTCACCACACAAATATTTGTTCTCGGTGGGAATCAAACTCACGCCCTCCTGCGCAGAAGGCAGGGCTACTACCAACTGAGCTGTGAAGGCTGTTAGATTATTTTCTATTTTAAACTGCAGACTTTCTGAGCGACTATATTTTTCTCTTCTCTCATTTATAAATATTTCATTAAAATATTTTACTCTATAAGTTGTGTAAATATTCAAATTATCATTAAAGATAAATAGTTATCTAGATAAACCCATAAAATAGTAGTTACTTCATAGCCTATATAAGTTATTTCATGCCTGAATAAGCAAATTTTCATCAAAAACCTAGACTTCTAGATAGAGCATGGTCTAGAAATACTCTTTTGTAGACCTTTATAGTTGCGGGCGAGCAACCTAACATAATATTTATAGAAAACTAGTATTTAACAGTAGTAACTAATTTTTAAGTGTTTACTTACAGATTTGCCTGGATAATTAATGAAATTGATAAGGTACATTTTTTGTGTTATTTTAGGGTAGGTTACTTTCGTTTCTGATTATAAACACTTGAATAACCCTCTTTCGGCAGTTGGGTAAGAAGCTACTTCAACAATTTCATTGCAAAAAACAGCGTGCCAATTTTTATTTATTAAAAAGCAAAAAAAAACAGCTCGAAATGATCACTACGCTGCATTTATGAAAATCTATACCATAGAGGTATGCAGGAGGTCATTCAAAAGTATAACGTCCTAAAAGACATAAAGACATTAAAAGAAAATAAAACCATAATTTTATTTTTGATTCCTAATCGAGATTTAATGATCAAAAGATAGGGGTTTTTGTCGAGCATTAGGATAAGGCAAATGAAAATAGACATTAAAAAATACAATAAATTTCGTCCCCAAAAAACAGATTAGAAAAAACATATTTACTTTAAAGTAATATTTTCGCTACGGTGTCGTTTTACTAAATAACGTCCGGTTTCTAAAAGCCAATAATCGGACATACCCTTGATCAACTAACAGGCCTGTCAGGGTGACAAGGGATTCGAAGCCGGTTTCTGAAAGCACAATCACATCAAAATGAACTAATCATGTGTCAAATCCAAATGATTATCTGGCTTAAAGACCTCTTGTTTTGGCTATCAAACCGGCCGTAGTAACATTTTCCAGGCTCAAACTATTTCTATTAGTGCAAGCCCGTAGTGTCCCACTGTTGGGTAAAGGCATCTTCTCATTTTTGCCACTACGATCTTCTGCTTTTAGTCGCCAAACTATGAGACAAATCTGGAAGTACATCCCTTAAGATAAACAAAATTTATTCAAATCGGCTCATAAATGACGAAGGTGAATTGAGAACCTCCTCCTTTTTGTTTGAAGTCAGTTAAAAAGAAAAATAAAGTAGTTCTATGAGTGTGTTTTGTGTAAGTATATGTATATATTTCAGAGCATTATGTTACCTGCATTGTCTCTGCAAAAGGTGGTATTCTATTTACTTGAAAGTATTTTACGAAAACTCTCTGGTACTGCACTGCAATATATTATAAAAGTTGCATCCATGTGTGCTTCTAAATAATTCCAAAGCGATGGACCGCAATAACAGAACTACAGAGCTTAGCCGAATGCTTTTGCATTTTTGGCTCGTTTTCTGTGAGTTTGAATTGTGAAAGCAGCAGGGTTAAGCTAGCCTTTGTATGAACATTCAAAACCAAATGTGCAGTGGTAGAAAAGCAATCATGCTTTTTGTTGATACTTTTTATAACTGGAGAATCCCCCTCATTCATAATACTTGACACTTTTTAGCGGGTCGCAAAACGTATGTCCACTGTCATTTTCATACCGACAAAAAGAGATGGTAACAGACTAAGTGGTCTTAGCTAAATCACTGCTATAAGACAATCATACAAAAGTGTTGTTCAAAGATGTTGCCGCGTTGCTCGGAGTTATAAAAAGAACACCATAAACTAACTTCTAGCTCGATGGTCGATGGTCGATTTTCTCGATGGAAAATAGTCACCACCTTTTTCAATAAAACATAGTTACAACTCTGAAGTATCCGATTTGAAAAAAAAAACACCATTTTCTTTACATAAAACTAAAAACAAATGATAATACAAATTGATGTTAAGTTGACTGACATAGAAATGTTAAATTTATTTCACTTAACACTGGCAGTACGTTTTTTCCAAGAAAAAAAGCAATTTTTCATGAAAATATCGAGAGGCAAATTGTAGGCTCGTTGTGAAATCGCTCCAAACGATTAATTTGAACGAATGGGGTAGATTCGATAAGTCAACACATATTTTAATGGATTCGTTTACGGTCGGAAAACTGTATTGTGAAATAAAACGGGACTTTGTGGCGAATTTATCTTATTCAAGCGTGGTTTCGAGTATTTTTCATGAAATAAGTTGCTAATAAAATAGCAACGCGCGTGTGTAGCATAACTTTATCGAGTTGTAAAAAAATTGCTCGGAAATAGCTATTATTTTTACGGTGTTTTCTTTAAAGAGAAGAAAGAAACCGTATGAATATCATTGGATATTAGAGGCAATGTTTTGTCAAAACACTTATCGAAGGTATCCCAATAGTGGACTGATGTCGTGTTTATTTTCAAGGTCTTGCCTGTGCCTTCTGATAAGGTACTTTTTTTATTAATGTCGTGCTTTTCATCTTGCACTAGCACGCTCATAGGGGCATAGCATCAGTTTTGATGACATAGGTCAATGCACTGGTTCGCTATCGGTAAACCTCTTAGACTCTAGCAGTAGTAGAGCTCTTTGTTAAGGGCTCGTCCGGGGAAGTACTACCACCAAGCCTATTTCTGCCGTCAAGCAGCATTGCTGTGTTTCGGTTTAAAGGACGTGGGTGCCGGTGATATTACTAGACGTGAGGCTGAACTGTGTGCCTCAAGTTGATGGGCGCAGGGCGTGTATCGTAGGGCACATTCCTGACGTGCGTGACCCATGCATGAGGCAACGTTTTCGTAAAGGTGATGGAACTAGTTGTATTAAAATTACTTTGAAATAGAGAGGCACTAAACTTGTAGGAGTGTGTAGTATTTTTTTGTATAAATAATTTCTGTACGAAAAATACAATGACGTAATATTTACAAAATGTACAAGAAACCCACGATGTAGCCGTGTTATCTGCAGACCTTTGCAGATCGTATTGAGATAAAAAAAAATCTAGTAGATAATAACATTCAATTTAAAGTATGAAAAATAAAAAAAAATATGCAAATTTTTCTTAAAAGCTTGAAAAAAAAATACAATCTTTGCCGACTTTTTTCGACGACTTTCACTATATCATAAAATCAACACTGCCTTTTTCTTCAACGTATTAAGTGTCCTTGTTTGCAATGTGCTACGTCATCTGAGACTGTAGGTACTTATAGTAATAATTTATTCAGTCCAAATAACGATGAATGATGCCCTATTTCAGGCATACCCTCACTTCAACCGGCTATTACCCAAAACGACCGCTTTCCATTACTCTGTATCGTTGAACAAATAAAACATTTCTTGGACATGCGGGTTTATTAGGGACATTGCGTAGACTAAGAAAGAAAAACATTTATTAACCTCAACCCTATGTTAAAACTTCTTAGGATGCCTAGTGCCTCTCCACTACTGAAGGTAGATAAAAGAAAGTTTAAAAGGATGACTGCCAATCCTTTTAAACTTTCTTTTATCTAGGGCAAGCCTAAATAGGTCTTCTACTTTCTTCATGTCCATTCCCTGATGTTGCGAAGCCATGATGTTCTTCTACATACTCTTCTCTTGCCCAACAACTTGCCCATCATAATGTTTAAACATACAACATAAAAAAAACTATCTAAAATTATTTTAATTCGGGTTATACTGTCGTTCAACTAGTCAGATCCGACATGCGATAAAATATCTTGGCTTTTACTGATATTTTGAAAAATAATATATTTATTGACCCCAAAAGATGTATAAACTATAAATAAGAATGTTAAAAAAATTGCATACGGCCAATTAGGTCCCTGGCTCAGTATTTGTCGCGCCGTGTAGGTCACGTGACACACTACACAGTTACACAGTGCAACCCTGGTATTCTGCCAGGCCTAGAACGGGTTTAATTATCCCAAAAGTTGAGAGCCGAGTACGATTTGAACCCACGATCTTTCCCTTGCCTTTAAGCTCTACTGGTTTATTTTTTGTATTTACGCACTATACGTCTAAATCGCGATAATATTCTTCTAAATTTTGCACAGCGACGCACAGCAATTCTTTTCACAGCACAGCAGCTACGATTAGATCTACAGTGAAGGCTCACGACTGATACATGCACGGCTCAACCTTCTATGCACTGTTTTTTACTACAAATGTATGGTAAATACTTACTACCGCATCATGAAAGATGTAACTATGGAACTCAGTATGGTATATTCAGTCCCCTTGCCGATATAACGGTCTACTGAAATCACAATTCGTCTGGCTCTATCTCTGGCTCTGTTTTTGAGTCTGTGTGAGTGCTGACTAAATAAATCCTACGTTGAAACGTCACGCACACAATCAATACACTCAATACACTGGTCAAAACTCACTGGACAGACAGAGCTTGTGGTAGCCTTACTGGTTTTACAAAATAAATAGTACCTACTTATAATTTGTCGAAAATAAAGACATTAGATTTTTGAACTCTAAAAGTTCTAAATATTTTTTTGCATACCTAGTTTATTTGATATTTTACACAAAGAAACTTACAATTAAACAAATATTTATAAAATATACAAAATACTCAACAAAAAGTTGAGCTATCTACAGACCGTTACAAGCGATCTAGAGATAGCTCAACTGATCCAAATCAATGCCAGACGGAAGCGCCCTCAAGACGCTGGCGGCATTGCCACGCTGAATAGCAATGCTAATGCGCTGCGCCAGATATCCACCAGCCCTTGGGTCACGCGTCGCTTCAAAGCCTGCGCACACCTAGGTCGCTGGCGATAGCGATCAGAGAAACGCTTTCAAATATCGCTGTCACATTTGACAGCGTTTCACTGATCCGCCGACGCCAGTGACAGGTGTGCGCAGGCCTTCAATCAGATGCAAACTATTAAATAGTGATTTAGTGATTATGATTTTAGTAAATCGTTATATCGACGAGAAGCAATTCAGTATACCACATCGAGTTAAATGTTTTTAGACTTAGGTCTCACAAAACTCCGTTTTCCCCCACAGCACGGGAACGCGACCACGTCCAGCGAAACATCAGTGGGCACCAACACCGCCACACCAGGACCGAGCAAAGCGCCTCCGGCTGCCAAGTTCCGCCATGGTCTGCTGCAGCTCATGATCCATACCATTGATCCCATGCATGATGGTGAGTTAGGTATGCACCGCTTTGCTTATTTGCTCGTACCGCGATGGGGGGACTGTTACTCAATTATAAATAAAAAAATATTATAGACAATTCACACAACACTATCTAAACCCAAACTAAGCAGAACTTGTATTATGGGAACCAGATAGCTGATATAATAGAATACAATATAACACCCAGACAGAAAATAAACATCTGCGTTCACCACATGCACAAATGTTTGTTCTCGATTGGGATCAAACCCACGACGTACGGCTCAGAAGGCAGAGCTACTACCGACTGAGCTGAGAGGCCAGTGTGAGTTATGTTGGTGAAGAATTAAGCTTTGTATTTATCAGACAAACGAACTGTACTCCTGTAACTGTACTAAATGTACGAGTCTTTTATTTTCTTAATGACTGACAAAAAGCTGCCTCATACTTCATTGGTTTTGGGTATAATTGAGTAACCGTCCAATCTCCCAAAGCGGGGTCACAGAGGTCACTCCTCAGTCGCCTTCCGGCACCTCACGCCAAGCCAAGGTTTTTGTGACACGCTGCACTTTTCAAGGTAAGTTGTTTTCTTTCTGTCTCCTTAAGAAACCTCACCACTAGAAAATTCTTCAGTTTATTAGCTGGACGTAGCTTGGTGATGTGCTATAGGTATGCATAAGCTAGCACTAACACAAATAGCGATCACATAGGCTAGACATAACCGCAAATGGGCACAAATAAAATGACCTGTATCACAGGTGTTTTTCTTTTATAACCTGTTCGAAGCACCAACATCGTAAGCCTGTTGTGTTTTGGTTCACGAGGAAAACTGTACATATTTATCAGGTACAAGAAAAAAATTGAGAAAAAATCGTTTTTATCGTTACTCCACGTTGGTGGAACAGGCAATAATTTTAAAAAAACCTTACATCGCATTACGTCATGTAATTACACCAAAGTTCGAAAATATGTGTCAAGTGCACGAAAGGAGCCTCTTCGAGGCGCACTTAAAATCCTTTCACCACACTTGGTTCGAAAGAATCAGTGACACGATAAGAAGAAGATTACACCAAAGTATCACAGTTTGTATCCGAAGTCGGAGTTCTGCTTCCACATTTCGTCTACGAAATGTTGTTTTCGTTTCGCCAAATTTGTCTCTCTCAAATATATGGAGAAAAGATGAGACAGCAAAAATATATGTATGACGTGGAAACGATCGAAACGAGTCTTTGTCTCATCAATTTTTCTTACAAAAGAGAGAGACACGTGCGCATACGAAAACAACATTTGGTAGACGAAATGTGGTAGCTTATATGGTTTCAAACTTCATATCCCTCCCCCCCATTCATAGATGTGCCCTTACTTGGACATAGTCGACTGATAAGTTGAACAGAATATCAGTCTTCTTTTTTCGAAGTACGGGACTCTATACCTGTCTACACTGGAACACCACAGAAGATAATATCAAGAAGAAGAAAGAAGAAAGCCGTACCGGGAGTTAGTAATTTTGTTATTACTAAATGTGTTTATTCATTGAGTAAGCAATATTACTAAAACTCGTGACGTGCGCATGCGGCAAACGAAGAACGAGCAACTTTTTAAATATAACTTTGTAAACACAATTTTATTGAATGCTAGCGGCCTGTCCCGGCTTCGCACCTGTTGACATTTATTTTTTGAACACATAAATATAGCTTATGTTACTCAGGTTTACAAGTCTGTGTGTTCGATAACAATGTATTTTTCTCAAACATTCTCGGAAATTTGGGTTGGCCAAATACATGTGAGCAGCGGCTGGCCGAAGTTGTATTGTCGTGATTAGGGGCCAAATAAATTACATACTAAACTCATATCTGTCTGTAGCGTAATTTAAAAATAGAACGGTATTTTACTCCAAAACATGGCAACCAAGGAGGTAACTTATCGAAGGTTTTATTTAATAAAAAAAGTTTTGCCTGGGTAATGCTAAGTTTTAATTTCAGCGCAGTATTAAATAATAGTACTTACAATTTCTTGGCCACAACTAGGTATTGACGGACTTACGTAATGTGTGCCAGTAATGTACCTACTATTATTTGACTATGTACCTAATTTTGAAATTGGAACACATCTTGCAGGCATTGTGTGTATTTATGGGTATAGGTTTGCATACGCCTGCATCGATTTTCTAAAGGCCTGCGCACATATAGGCGTATATAATATCGCTGTCATATTTGACAGCGTTGCAGCTGATCGCCATCACCTAGATATGGTATCAGTTGAATTAGACAATAAGGCTGCAGGCCTTAAGATGCCATTCGATCTTCAGAAACACAGAATAAAGACTATACGCAAAAATGACAGTCATATAACCTCAAACAAACACAGTTCCAAACGTTCATTTCCACACATGCACAAATCGCGTGATTTGGCTTAGCACAAGGCAAGTGGCAATCTATTCAGAGGTTGTAAGATGATGCAATCCCTTTGCCGCTCACCCTTCAGCCCGGATCGTGCCAAGTACGCGAAGCTCTGGCATTTACAGTCGACCTTGTTTCAAGTTTCAACAGCATTGATTGAGGTGCCGTGAGATTGGATATCATTGAAGAAAGGTTATGAAGTTTTTTTATGGTGCTAACCAAAATAGGATTTATTTGTAACTCATAATAGTTAGAATAAACTGTCTGAAATAGGAGGAGGTTCTGTATTCAGATTTTTTTAATGTTATGGTATCGCATAACTTCTTCATTTACCTAATGAGACTATTTTAAAAACTTTTGTTTTATCTTAAAGATAATAATACTACCAGAATGATCACATAGAAATTTCATCAAAATAGTTTGGCCATGGAGTCAGTTTCTCAAGTTTTTTAACTTATATTACACATATTCATAATGCCTGACATACGTTTTATAGCGGCTCGCTAAAATCTCTTGTCACTGTCTCTTTCATGGCAACAAATAGAGATAGCAACAAATTTAGCGGTCGGCTAAGCTACAGGAGTACAATAAATATATTTATATTTTGTCAACTCATAAGTGTCGTTGTTTCCAATTAGCATTTTTTTTGTGGATTATAATTTTTAAGGCTTAGTTCCAATTGCTCAAAAGCTCTACAAAAGAAGTATTAAACTTTTTAAAGCATTGCTCGTCGTAATATGACAGATACTGCTTCTTCAGAAACCGTATCTTCAGAAGCCCTTGTTGCCAAGTGCCGACCCTGCCTTGACCCCAAACCCGGCACGTATTGATTTAACAGTGCATTGAGATTTTAAGAACTTGTCTTGCAGAGATTGTGGCTTGTAAAACTTTCAAAAGAACATTATTTTCTCAATTATAGAGTACATTTGCAAAACGCGCAGTCTTCTCATAGATAGATAACATTTTATTGATTACCATGACACGCTAGGTAAGTAGAATACAGTTTTAGCTTAAAAATAATCAGCCATAGTAATACAATGGGCGGCTTTAGCGCTAACAGTGATCTCTACCAGGGAACCTCTTATTTGTATATTGTTTTAAATGCATCTCAAATAGGCTCTTATAAGAATAACTATAGTTTTTTTTGGGATATTTTTGGTACCCCGCCCTTAGATATCCACAAAGAATCTTGGCTTATTATTTGGTACTAAAAGACTCAAGGAATATCTACAGTTATTTTAAAAGATTTAAGATTTTAGAGAGAACTTAAAAGTACGGCCAAATGTTGAAAGCAGAACCACAAAACTACGAGATCAGTTCTAAACTCCGAAACTTGACTCAAAGCTGGACTAAACGGGGCCAACCTCTGAACAAAGGAATATCTGTATCGTATCTGCCTCCTGATTCGGCACAACCGATTCGGCACTGAGATTTACTGTAAGAAACGGCGACGTGTGTCTCGGCGTACGATAGGCTATAGAAGTGCGGGCATATTTTTAGATATAGGAATAAATAAAAACTATTCAATGGCTTCAAATTATTATACTCGTACGGCTGTAGGCAATAAATATTGCACATCCACTTTTCTGCTTTCGTAGAGCGCTATCTCTTTCTGACGCACACTACGCTCTATGAAGCCGAAATTAGCCGACGATGTGCAATATTTGTTGCCTACTATACCACAGTGTTATGTATTTAACGCAGTGAATAATTTTTAACCTTTTCTACCAAGCTTATTAAATTATTAATCTATAACAGCGCTATTATGCTATTTATATGCCTACCACCTACTGTCTAAAAACCTTAGCCTTCCTCCATGTTGCTTTACCCTAATAAAGGGTCTATGTGATACTAACTTACACCTAAGAACTATGTATTATTACGGCGAAAACTATTCATTCAGTATACATTATTTAGAACTCTGTATAACTTTATAACACAGCAAAACAATAATATACGCA
Organism: Thera obeliscata; assembly: GCA_947578465.1. Lineage (NCBI taxonomy): Eukaryota > Metazoa > Arthropoda > Insecta > Lepidoptera > Geometridae > Thera > Thera obeliscata. The sequence continues at coordinate 2,263,580 of OX387913.1, forward strand.
TTACGACGCCATCTTTCTTTCTCCCCACTGTGGAGTCAGCGTCATAATGTTAATGTACCACTAATTATCTACCTAACGTATCACATCTTATGTATCTACTTAGGTGTGTATTTTTGTTTATGTACTTGAACTTGTAAATTAGTTTAATTAGTTTTAAGTTAAAAAGAATGTGTCAAACAAGGTTGCAAATAAACGGTTTGATTTGATTTGATTTAAAAATGTTTAATTATTAACATTTCGATAAAAATTGTTAAATTTATTGATAATAATCAAACAAGAGCCTGAATGGCCTTCACCCAAAGAGGGGGCTTAACATTTGTCACACTGCAAACAAAAATTATAATTAATTGATGTCAGCTACTGAATACATAGATATAATTTTTAGTTAATTATGTACTTAGATGTAAGAAAACATACGGCTTTTTTATTATTTATTATTATTAATCAATTCAAATCAAAAGTAATTTATTTTATGCCACACAACAAGACGTTTTAAAGTGATTCTTACAATCCTACTGATTAAATACACTTTTGATTTGATTGATTTGACAACAAGAGCAGTATTACTTGCAAATAAATTATTGAAAATAAAATAAAAGTTAAACGGTAAATCAGCCGAATCATGCGGCGTAGAATCAGGGGCTTATGTATCTATCTATCTATAGTTAATACAGTTCTATCTAGCTATTTGTCTGTAGCGGATTAGCACAATGACCACGATAAGTCGTATCGACCTTTTGTGGTCGGCGCTAAACTTCGTAAGAAGGCTGTAATGCCTTTGATGTTATGAGGCTTAAGGACTTTGTAAGGGTCACATAATGCAGTACTTTTATTCTAAAATAGACATACTTTTAAAACAGAGTGGCTTTTTTTTCGTGTGGTGTTTTCCATCGTCATCGCAGATCGCCTATCGCCTAGTCTAAGATCCCGCTATAGAAGGACCTTCACCGAGCTGGTTATTTAATGAAACGTATTTTATATATAATTAAACATGCCAATAAATATATTTTAAAAATCTTAGGATATTGACCCTTCCCAGCCTTTATATATTAGTGGTTCTCATGGACATTGCTCGACATTCATATTTTATAGATATGAATCAGTAGAAGATAGATTGCTAAGGTTGGATACGAGAAGAAAGAACCTTGAAGCCCCTAAGTGTCCGCGGTTAAATGTGGCAATGCACGGCTGTCGGTACCAGGCTATCAAGTTATTTAATGCTCTGCCTACTGAGTTGAAGTCTGTCGGCAACCCTAATGCTTTTAAAAGACAGTTGAAGAAGCTTTTGTTGGAGAAATGTTTCTACTCTATTGAAGAGTTTTATGATAGTAAACTCCACAATCACCAATCAGCCTGACATTTTTATTATTATTATTATTATTGATATTATTATTATTATTATTATTATTATTATTATTAATGAGTGTCTAAGTATTTTAATTATAATTAATTTGTTTGTTATCAATATCATATTGTGTTTGTTATATTATTATTTGTCAGTGTATTTTTAAGTAGGTAGACATTCGAATACGATAAGTTATTGTTTCTGAATAAATAAATTGAAAATTGAAAATATGGGTTGCCTATCAAATTTCAGTCCAGGATAATTATGATTAATTAATAATTAAAAAAAAATATATATATACTTTCCACTGGTTTGTTAATTAAACAAATTCTATACCAATCGAAAGTATAGACCCAAGTATTTTTATTCAATAAACATACCGGTGCAAAATGCTAGTATCGATTTACCTGTTTATACCTGGCTACCCGAGAGTTGTGACCGGAAAAAAATAGGCAACCTAACGTTTGCATATTCTATGGGGTCTATACTTTCGATTGGAATAGAATTTGTCTAATAAACAAACCGGTGGAAAGTTAAAAAAACAATTTAGTTTTTTAATTATTAATTAATCATATCCTGGACTGAAATTTGATAGGCAACCCATATAGAATATATTTATTGGCATGTTTAATAAAATATAAAATACGTTTCATTAAATAACCAGCTCGGTGAAGGTCCTTCTATAGCGGGATCCTATACTACTAGATGCGCGTTAGGCTTGACAAGTGTCTAAACAAGGATTTATTAGAAATTCCTTGTTTCTTAATTGTTATTTTTTTAATTTTATACTGGCGCTGGAGACAATGTCTTTTTGCCAAGTCCTTTTTTACATTAAATTTTTTTTTACAGTGTTGCCAAATAATTGCTATCTCCTTTCCACTGGTAATGCTAACGACATACAGCGATAGGATCAATGTCTCGAACAAGCAAGCCACAAGCACTTCAAATGATATAAAATCGTGAACGATGTCGTAACATTGTTCTCTTAAAACGTTCGCATTGCCATTGTGAAATACGGCTGCAGCCCACTTTTAGTTTGCTTTTAGTTCAAGTACCCACCCACTTGCATTTTAATCTCGCCGTTTTCAATCACACTATTCGGCCTACTCAAGCAGGCAGAGACAGATTCAGAAGTTTCAGGGGTTCGAAAATGTTCACATTCCTCTAAAATAATAAAGTACGTTCTGTTAGCAAGCGTGCATTGAAAATAAGTAGTAGGTAATGCAGACAAGTGGTGCACGAAAGGAGCCTATTGGAGTTGCACTTAAAATCCTTTCACCACACTGATTCGAAAAAAACAGTGTGACCTGACCTGATCCAGTGACACGATAAGAAGACTATTGCAGGCAGAAAGGAAAAATCAAGATGGCGCTTGTCATAGAAAAATCACATTGTACCAAATGGTCCAAATGCCTATGTTTAGAACCTATAATTTAACTAAGCACCCGGACTTTGATCAACCATGATCTAATCTACGCATCATCTATGATTAATAAAAAAACATAATATTACACTGTGGCCCTTGGCACTTCCCTAGGTTCATCTCTGGCTCTTATAGTTACGATAAAAATGGGTCAGACGGCCGCAACAACCAACTTTAGCACAATGCTGCGGAGTTTGGACGTCCGTTGGAGATACAGAACGAGATTATTTAGTTTAAAGTTTTAACTGTGTTAAGGATGCTTGTAGTGTTAAGTAGGCCGAGAACGTGCTTTAAATTAATTATGTAACTGATGTTATTTGTAAGTTTGAAGCAACAGTTCCGGTAGGTCTAATTTATGAGTTAAATTTTTTTAAACCAGAGGACCCAGCGTATTCTAAAAGGTTGAATTCCTCTGCTCAAAATATATTTGCATTACGGAAGCAACTAAGGAATGCACAAGAGAAGGGCAGTACTTTATTCAATGTGATCATCTACCATGAACATGAAAAACCCCCCTAAACTTTCTGGAGACAATAGGGAGGACTATCTACATAAGCCTTCTCTTGTTGTAAATGAAGATGGCTTATCAAAAACGTTGTCCTCAGGCAAAGTGGACGAGAAAGCGACGCAGCTCCACGCCATCGCGTCACTAAAAGTGCTGCTAGAAGCGACGAGGCCAACAGCCGGCGGCGCGGGAGCGGCGGCCGCGCGACACTCCGCCGCGGCCGCCGCGCAACCCAAGGAGACGCCACTGGACTTGCCCAACGGGCTCGCACAAGACGTCCAGCTAGATGCGATAGAAGAGGTATGTAAAGTTACTGAAGTGATCCTACCGGCTGCGCCATATAAGGACATGCAATTTGGGACCATGGTTCTCCACCGTAGCTACCAGGCAATCCAAGGAGATACCACTGGACTTGCCCAACGGGCTCGCACAAGACGTCCAGCTAGATGCGATAGAAGAGGTATGTAACGTAACTGAAGTGATCCTACCGGCTGCGCCATATAAGGACATGCAAATTGGGACCATGGTTCTCCACCGTAGCTACCAGGCAACCCAAGGAGACGCCACTGAACCTGCTCAACAGCTAGATGCGACAGAAGAGGTATGTAAAGTTACTGAAGTGATCCTACTGGCTTCGCCATAAACTTCACTAAGACAGCGTTTTTAGAGCACCACAGTTCTAATTTGAAAGTGGTTCTGGTTATTCAACGTCCTCAAGATTGAAAAGAGTAAAGGAATCAGTGGATAGCCGTGTGCCAACTTAATTTCTTCAAATCATAAGGCTCGTTTTATTTGCGAATGGTTTTTTATACCTTTTGAAATTATAACCTAGATCTACATAACCACTACGCCTATATAGACCGGCATAGTCTATAGTAACTTCACATACTAGAACCCACAGTACTGCGAACAACTGACCGCTAAATTCGAGCATTAGCCAGCATTAGTTCCTACAGAATTGCCTACCATTGTGGGCGGTACAGAACCTACTTCTCCTTTGTTTTTAGACAGGAACATGGCTGTTATTAATGACTGCCGCGACCCGAATAGGTGCTTTCAAGTACACAGATTGAATAAGATTGCGGACGTTGAGTTATTAGCTTTAGGTGTAGATTCATCTCGACGGGAAAATGGAAATTAAGTCACTGATCAACAGCCTTTTCACGGAAATAAAGTACCTAATTAAATATTTGGCAACAAACAATGCCGGCAAGGTAAAACTTTTTATTTATACAACTAGCTGATAAAACAAGCTTACGGGCCACCTGATGTTCCAGTTAAAGGAAAATTACAATAATACAAATTATACAAATATTTACAAAATGTACAAAATACACAAGAATTACTTGAGCTATCTGCAGACCGTTCCAAACCATCTAGAGATAGCTAAACTGATCCAAATCAGTGCCCTACGGAAGCGACCCCAAGACGCTGGTGGTATTGCCACGTTGAATGCTAATGCGGTGCGCTAGATACCCACCAGCCCTTAGGTCACGCGTCGCTTTGATGGTTTTATTATTTATTTAATATAATTGCTCGATATATTTTGAACGTTGAAATATTTAAAAGAGACGATTCCGCATTAGCATCAAGTTTATAACTCTGTTATACAGTCAAAACAATGATATTATATTATATCTGTTACTTTCAACCTCTTGACTTTCAGAAATAAGTTGTCCTTTTGTAAGAATTAAAATGATTCAGACGATCGAGTACTGCCGACTGAATAATTTGAACATGTTCAAATGAATAATTCTCGCGAACGGAATCTGTTCATATCGAACATCACTCCATGTCGCAGCTGAATTAAATTTCCCCGAAACTCACCCGTATCTTAAGAACTCACTCAACTCTTTCATAACTCATACTAAACGTAGGCAGATCTTTTAAATGATAGTACTAGAATAGTATTATCTTATCTGTGATGATAGTAACTTAGATGCTAAACCGCCATCTATTAGGAATTTATAAAACTAACCTATAAATACGATTTCGTATAATAAACATTTAATTTACAATGATAAATATTGAATAAAAACTATTCTTATAAGTTGGATAAAGGGTAACAAAATTTTATCAAAATCCATTCAGTAGTTTCGGACGTTATCGCGAACATACATCGTGACACGAGATTTCATGACAGTGATGGTGATTAGTGAAACGCTGTCGAATTTGACAGCGTTTCATTGATCGTCATCGCCAGTGACAGGTGTGCGCAGGCCTTCAATGTCTCGAGCGAAAAATCTGAGAGTGATGTTTTTTTGATGGGTGTAGAATACTGGGGTTATTCAGGGCCACGTTCCATCGACGAGTAATTGGCCTGAGATCAAATGTTACACGTTATTGCTTTCGTTTCCAAGGGGAGCAATAAAAAACAATATTATAGTAGAATGACACTTCTGTTTTACTGGCTTTGTAAAATAATAATAGCCTACTCAATAATACATTTGTGCTTTTGCTCATAATTTTGTCGTGATACGGTCTTGATACGGTCCATGTTTGGACCATTATCCTTCTGATATATATTTACCTTTCTATTCATAAACGAATGAAAAATATACATTCTAGAATGTACAGCCAACAAATTCTCTAGGATATCAAAGGCTCTCCGATATGCTGATTTCCTCACGATGTTTTCCTTCACCGTTTGAGAGCACTGGCATAGTAGTACATACATTTTTGGGTAGAAAACTCATTGGTACACGACTGGATTTGAACCCACGACCTTAGGATCGGAAGGCGGGTCCAATACCACTAGACCACCAGTGCTCTCAGCCACCAGTGTTAGTTCTATCTGCAATATTTAGCGATAAATTTTTAAAATCTATTTCAGAATAGTAGCTCTCAACAATGAATAATAAAATATTAAATCCCTTTTGAAATAAAATTCGTGGAACGAAATACTCGTGGCACCTGCCTCCTCACCCAGACATATTGCACAATACATGTACAACTCAACAACATACGAATAAATCAATAACCCGGATTCTAGGAAACGAATTGGAATCTACGTTATAAATTTGGCGATAACTTTATGAACAGTTGTATTTATTTTATTTATTTATTAATTTTGTTTAGGTAGAGATATTAACAAGACGTTTAAAAAAAATTAAACTACAAGAATGACCTCAAAAACTTGAAGTCATCCTCAAGTTTTTTTTTACGAAAAAAAGTTTTGTAAGGAAAGGATGACTAAGTTTTTGCTTGACTCATTCGGCATTATACAAGCGAAGTTAAAAAAAATTGAGAAACCGATTTCATGGCCAAACTGGTGAACCGATTTTGATAGAATTTCTATGGGACCATTGAAGAAGTTCTAGAAAAATATTAAATTAAATAACGAAGTTATGAGATTCCAAACACATTTTTGTTGTTTTTTGTAAAAACTACCAAATTTTGAACCACCTTCTTATTGATTTGAACCGGCCAATTACAAGGAAAACCCCAAAAACTTAAGATGCCCCATTCAGCGTTATAAAATACGGTACGTAAGTTAAAGTGAATTTTATATAAATTATTTTATTTATTTATACGCCAATCGATACACTAACAACAGCTTTGTTACTTCAAACTTCAAATTTCCAGGTACTATTTTAAAGGAAACTATAGCCCTATGAATAACCCGATACGAAAATCAAAATCAACAGAGCACTCAACTATAGACTATATCCAATTCAAATATTCCAATTCAATTGGTCCACAGTCCAGACAGGAGGCTTAACCCACCCTCTATGCAACCCTTACTGTCTGCACTCGCAGGTACCAATTAATTTGAATTCAGTCCAGTTTGTCCTACCACAAGCTCTGTCTCTAGCCATGGTTTCGGTCTGTGTTAGGCCTCTTCCTCGAATTTTGCGGGCAGCGGGGTGGCGGCGGCGGTGGCGTGGCAGCGGGGCGGGGTGGGGAGGGGTCCATTTGATTTTACGCATAAGATCCTGCCGTTCCCGCACCGCCGATGCCGCCACCCCGCTGCCCGCAAAATTCGAGGCAGAGGCCTTAGTGCTCACTAGTATATTATAAGGCTGGTTTACACTTTGATTAGTGTGAGTGCAGGTGATTAGTGCGAGTACAGGTGTGTAGTGCGAGTAGTGTCCAATTCACTGCGAGTGTCTTCGGTCCAACAACAAGCGTCCGACGCTACACACTAAACGCTAAACTCTCCTGTCCAGACGTGTTTAGTGGCAGGCACGCTGCAAGTGAGGGGGAAAGGAGGGCGCGCGGGATCACGCTGCTCGCAGTCCACTCGCAAAAAAATAGAACACGCTTCTATTCACTTTACTACACAGCCCACTAAACACTTGCACTAATCAGTCGCTGTCCACACCTTGTCACTAAGCACCTGCACTAATCACCTGCACTCGCACTTATCAAAGTGTAAACCAGCCTATACTGTATGTGACGTTTCGACGTAGGATTTATTAAGTCAACACTCACACAGCTCAAAATCAGAGCCAGAGACAGAGCCAGACAGAGCCTATGGTAGGCCTACAGTTAGTGTTGGACCACTTCCGTCCTTTTAATCCTAGGCAGTTTTCCCCGGTTGTTTCGGAATTGGGTAAGTATAATTGACGGTGCAGGCAGTATCTTGGGAACGTTTCCGATCGGTACTGATTTAGATCAGTGGAACTTTTTATAGATGTTTTAAAACGGTTTGCAGATACGAGATACGAGATAGATGTGTTAATAATAAAGTAAGTCAAAGTTACATTATTTATTTATTTTAATTATTTATTATACAGAAATTTAGGTACCTTTAACATCGAACAGTGGTTTAAAGCCATGAACATACCATGATATACATATATATATATATATATATATATGACATATTTTTCATGCCATGATAGTGGCATGAAAAATATACATGCAACTTTTCTTTAAAAGAACGACGAGAAGAAGGTTAAACTATCTTGGTGTTATAAATAATAAAGAAGAAACGGGTATTTATCGCGATTACCTTAAAATACCTGTTTCTTCTATATTTTTTTTTTTTTTTATTTATTAGGCATCACAATCGCGTTAATTTAAAATCTTGGTGGTTAACACTGTTTTTATGTAAAACACTATATTTATGATCATGCTCTGCTTAAATATCGGGAGTCAAATCTCACAAAATTAAAACATGGTGAATATCCCGTTGTTTACGAAAATAAGCTTTTAACGTGTCAACGTCTTATAATTCGATGGAGCCGGCTGCAAGCACGAAAAAACATGACTTATGCGTCGTTACCTCGCTCTGAGGCGTTCCATTTAAGGCTTGAAGTACAAGCGAGAGCGTGGAACGAGCGACAAAGAGGCACAATCGGCCTCCGCGTTCGGCAGCGTACGACATCTGTCTCTCTCCTACTTGAGTGAGCGATGCGTCCGCGTGGACAGCTGTATGACGTTGTCACGTTCATCTATCGTCAGTAAGCCGACTTTACAGACAACTGACTTTTTTTTATATTAACGAACGGCATACTTTTTTATTTGCATCCGGCCTTTGATCGTGATTGGACTCGCATCCCTCTAAGCCTGTCCGAGGGGATCAATCTATTGAATCGTCGATGCTCTGGACGGGATGAGAGCCATTCCAATTAATTGGAGCCATGAGCTCAGATGTCACGTGCTGTTTTTGGTCGACGATTGTGCTTTCGTAGCACTTCGTAGCGAGTCGTAGCAACTCGTAGCAGCTGATAGCGAGTCGAAGCGACTTGTAGCGAGTCGAAGAGGCTGACTCGTAGTACTCGTAGCGGCTCGTAGTGACTCGTAGCACGTGTGATTTTGATCATCATTAATTTGGGAAAACGTACAGGGCTTTTTTTTAATCTTTGTTATTTTATCATCGCAGAATAACTGATCGTTCCCAGAAAGTATGTATTATACATAAGTGGCTCATAGCGAGTCGAAGCGACTTGTAGCGAGTCGAAGAGGCTGACTCGTAGTACTCGTAGCGGCTCGTAGTGCTCGTAGCGACTCGTAGCACGTGTGATTTTGATCATAATTAATTCGGGAAAACGAACAAGGCTTTTGCTATCTTTGTTTTTTATCATCACAGAATAAGTTATCGTTCCCAGAAAGTATATATTATTTATACATAAGGCCAAAAGGTTTTCTTTAGTTGGTTTCCTGGCGCTAAAGTAGCATTCAACCACAGCTAAAGTAGCATTCAACTAGAGACTGGAAATTCTCGGTGCTTGATCTTACTTTAAGAACTTGAGAAGCTTGGATAGCTTATTCAACTTGCTGAGTTTGATGAGCTTTCTACTGCAATCTTACTTTCAAAGTACTTATCACAGTTACAGTCTGTAACTTCGTGTCGGTACTATATTCTTGAAGATCGTGATCCACGGTGTTGTTCTTCAGGCATTGACGGCTTGTCTTCGATATCTGAGGGGTGATTGCGTATTTTTTGGTAGAATTAAAACCTAGTCACATTAGTCATTTGGCATTATTTTGAGCTTCGATTACAATAAAAAACGAATTGAATAAAATTTATTTATTAAAATTAAATTAACGATTACAATAAAAATTATAGTAGCAAGTTATGTCATCGCTGTTCCTCATTATTTGTTAGAATCAAACTTTTGATTGCAACAGAATTACAAAATATTTTTTCTTTGGTATCGTATTTTTGTGGTTGTTTCGTCATGTATGATCCGATTCGAAAAAAAATTATGTTATTGGTTATTCAATTCATCCCATAGAAATTTTATCAAAATCGGTTCGACATTTTGACCGTGAAATCGCTTTCTCAAGTGTTTAAAACTACTTTATTTGTATTAATAAAGGTGTTTATTTCCAGATAGGAGACCTGGATGAGGACACGACGCCACTGGACATGTCGTGGCCCTCCGGCTTCCGCAAGCGGCTGACGTACCTGTTGGTTGCGCCAATTGTCTTCCCTTTATGGATCACCCTCCCGGACACTAGGACTCCGAGAGGTAATTGAAATCGACCAAAAAACTCTTACAGGCTCAAACTCTCTGTTGTCTATGTTGCCTGTATTTCTGTTGCAATCAAACTTTGATTACAACAGAAATACATAAACACAAAAATTTGGTCGTTGGTTTTGTTTTTTAATTTATATACACAAATGCTACACAAATGCTTTTGACCAGCGAAAAAAAACATTGAAAGAAGCCCATAGCTTAGCCAGTTTTGGGCAAGCCTACTCCATCTGAAATTATATCCGAGGTTCTACAGTATCTTATCAAATAAATAAGGACATGGCTGAAAAGTTTCCACTGCTTCTTTAAAAATGATCTAGGTCTACATTAGATTTAAAAGCTTTACCAAGATATTTCTGAATGATCTAAATTCCAAAATTGTTGTGATTAGAATCCGAACCTTTTTCCTCTTTTGCTTTAATTTATTCTAAAAATGTTAGCAGGCAAGCTCGAACCCATTACATTACCTACAAATACCTATTTTTATAGATGGCAGGATTTACATAGAAAACGGGTATTTACAACATACCAGGATTAACCACCTGAATATACTCGTACCTAGATATAGGTAACTTTTACTCCAAAATGTTAACAGGAATGGGAAAATGACATTTTTGTGCATGCTTCAGTCTCCAATAAACCATCGTAAAGAACACTCGCTTTATTTAATTACAAACCTTCCCGCAAACAAAAAGGAACCTTAACGAACAACTACCACGCGGACAAAGCCATGGGTAGTTGCTAGCGCTAATATGAAAGTCAAACATAATACCAACATCTATGTTAAACACACATGGATGTAAACATTTGTGTAAACACCTGCAGTGCAAAAAACGGTTTATTCGGTTTTTTCTAACAAACCCTCTTTTTGTCCTCTTTCCGTAACTCAGGGTCAACCGTTCTAAGTGGCTACATATATCACACGTGGTCTTTATTTCACGCCTAGTTTTTTAGCTAAAGGTGGTTCGAAATCTAAGGGCCCTCGCCCACGACGACTTTTTGCACTATAGGAGCGATGCTAACGCGCTACAGCATCGCGACCGTACCGATGCAAATGCGCGACCGTGTCCTTACGGAGAGAGTTAAGAGGGCATCACACAGGCGACTCTCCATACAAACTTAGTCCCCTATTTCCTCCCTGGATAATGCCTCTAGAGTAACCATTTTTTCCAATTCATATTTCATATAAATCATAATATATGAGGGTCATATTTTCTTTATCAATAAGTTTCTGAAAAAAAGGAAAACATACCAGCACGTATATAGCAGATCTGAGTTTTATGAGAAAAAATGGTTATTCTAGAGGCATTATCCAGGGAGGAAATAGGGGACTACATTTGTATGGAGAGTCGCCTGTGTGAATCCTTCTTAAGGGAGGCGGAATGGTGGCGCGTGAGTGGAGAACCGTATTTTTAAGCCATTACTGAATCGCGTTTGCATCGCGACTGAGAGTCATGATGTGATGTGGGCGAGGGCAAACAGCTAGCGACCGCATCGCAACTTTATCGCTACAAAAAGTCGTCATGGGCAAGGGGCCTATCAAACCTGCTTTTTATAACAAATGCGACCTATGACGTCACGGTAACGTCAAAGATTTTAGGTCAATGACGGAGGCTTCCGACCCTTGGGACTGTCCGCATGTCCGGGACCTTTCGATCGTAATATCATGGACAAATTATAGTAATATATAGATGTATTGTGGACGTGACACAATACATACATTTAATGTACTCTAGCTCATGGAAAGTAGAAGAAGAAGTGTCGCCAAGACAAGAATAATTTTATCGAGAGTATATGTAGTGAAATTGAGACACACGCCATCAAATTTCAAACGTCAGATCTCTTCAAGAAGGTCCGCCTCCTTTCCGGAAAATTCAAGCCCAAATCTTGGGTAGTTGAGGACGCAAACGGGACTCCAATCCACGACCTGGAGGCCATTTGTGATAGATGGCGTGAGTATTGCGAACAACTTTACATCCAAGCACCTCCCATAACTGATCCTCCATCCATTAGCTGGCCTTCTTTGGAACAGGAACCATCAATTCTTCGCGTGGAGATCAAGACCGCCATAATGCGACTCAAGGACAAGAAGGCACCGGGTCCTGACCGGATAACAGCAGAAGTGATCAAGTGCTTGGGTGAGGGCGGAGTCGATATTCTACACACGATATGCAGTCACATCTGGCAGCATGGGGACTGGCCCAGAGACTGGACAGAGTCAATTATACTCCCGTTGCACAAAAAAGGCTCCACAAAAAAATGCGACAACTACCGCACCTTGGCATTGATATCTCACTGCAGTAAAATCTTGCTACACATTATAAATAACCGCCTTCGCTACTACCTGGACTGGCAAATTCCTCAAGGGCAAGCGGGCTTTGTGAAGGGCAAAGGCACCAGGGAGCAAATTCTTAACATAAGACAGGTTATCGAAAAGACCTACGAATTTAACATCCCGGTCATAATGTGTTTCATTGATTACAGCAAAGCCTTTGATTGTGTTGACTGGAGCTGCCTGTGGATGGTTCTGACAGATCTAGGAGTTCCGAAACACCTTATAGCACTTCTGCAGACGTTGTATCTGGACAGTCTAGGTATCGTGAGATTAGACCAAACGCTGTCACAACCGTTTAAATTCAGGAAAGGAGTGAGGCAGGGCTGCATACTGTCACCTATCCTATTTAACATTTACGGAGAATACGTAATGCGAAGGACTCTCGAAAACTGGGATGGTGGTATAACGATTGGAGGTATTAAAATCACAAATCTGCGTTATGCCGACGACACCACCTTATTCTCGGCTAGTGAAGCAGAAATGGTTACCTTGTTAAGTAGAATGGAAAGTGTCAGCAAGGATCTAGGTCTCTCCATAAACAAGAGTAAGACCAAAGTCATGGTGATTGATCGGACTGGTGGCTTGGATCTCACTGGCGCACTTAATTTAGAAATAGTCGACACGTTTACTTACCTGGGCTCTGCTATCACAAGCAATGGATCGTGTGAATCAGACGTGCGTAGGCGGATCGGTATGGCTAAAAATGCCATGTCACAGTTGCATAAAGTGTGGGCCGATGGGAGAATCTCCGTTTGGACTAAACGCAAGCTTGTGACCACCTTAGTTTTCTCCATATTTTATTACGGAGCAGAAACGTGGACGCTTAGAAAAGCAGACCGAGCACGAATAGACGCTTTTGAAATGTGGTGCTGGCGGAAACTGCTTCGAATCCCATGGACGGCGCATCGTACCAACGTATCAATTCTGAAGGAGCTCAACATAAAAACAAGACTTTCCTCCATCTGTCTTCGCAGAGTCCTCGAGTTTTTCGGCCACATTGCCAGGAAGGAAGGGAGTAATCTCGAAAAGTTGGTGGTGACTGGCAAGGTGGAGGGAAAGAGGCCGCGAGGACGGAGCCCGATGCGTTGGAGCGACCAAGTGCGCTCAGTAACAGACTCCTCCGTGAGCGAAGCCATCCATGCCGCGGAGGACAGAACCAAATGGAGAAACATAGTGCAGACTAGGGTCCTGCATAAAGGTCACGACCCTCAACAGTGAGGATACCGATGCAAGGAGGAGGAGCTCATGGAAAGTATGAACTATGAGGAAATAGGATTGTTAACCGCTTTTTTTGTAAAAAAAATCTGGTCGGCAGGTTTTTTATTTACTTACCTATCTAGTTTTTTTATTTGATCTCAAAGTCAAAGTCACATCATACATACCTATGTATGATGTGACTTTGACTTTGAGATCACATATTTATTCAGTAGTATCACAAGGATCACTTTAAAGCTAGGTGAGTCTAGGTGCCAGTTCCACGCGACCAAGCCTATAGAAGAACAGGCAACAAATTACGGCTTGGTTCCTACCGATTTTTTGTATGATCCTTTTACAAAACAAAAGTGTTTAGTTTTTCATTGTGTTCGCCGACAGAAGGTATGCGTAAACAGTATAAAATAATATGAATGTATGTATATACATTTGATAGTGGCAAAGTTGTTTAGCTCGATCAAAATAACTGCAGCACAAACTCTCTAACTCTGAAAAGTTTGAGCCGCAATCTAAACCACAGGTCGTATATTTGGATTAAGGCAACGTTTTAGTTTGAGGATTTATTTTGGTACCGTTCAAAACCAGCCCACGTTGCCTACTAGTTGGTGAAACTTACTGAAATATAGTTAGCGAAAAAAAGTCAACATTTTCCGGTTTATTTAGATACTAGTAATCCGCCCCAGCTTTGCACGGGTCTTTGTAACGTGATACTATGTTGCCTTCCTCGATAAATGGACTATCCAACACAAACATATTTTTTTCAATTCAGACCAGCCAGTTCCCAAGATTAGCGCGTTCAACAACAAACTCTTCAGCATTATAATATTAGCATAGATTTTATAAGCCAGAACACGTTCTATCAAAGTTTTAAACCTCACTTGAAGATCCGCCCTACCTTGCAAACCAAAGATGACATTTTTGCAGAATCTAAAAACAAACTCTAAATAACTGAAATTGCTAATCTTCTACCGCTTACCTTATCATAAACTAACACTAAAAAAACAGGCCTTTGCATATATTGTAGATGATTTATATAGCGTCACGGGCAACTAGTGTTTACACAAGTCCTATTTGCGGGACGCTATAGTGCCTAGGGCAAGATTTTAGATGGAATAGGCTTGCCCAGCCCCTATACCATCCTGACAGCTCAGTCGGCCTTATCCACTGGAAGTTCGGCAAGTTTATCATCCGCACTTGATGTGCGGGCAGGTTTTTCCGCAAGTAGGCCGCTGGTGGGCCCTTTTTGCGCGACCCTTGACACGTGTTGCTCGAACTTTTTTAGGTTCTACAACACGCCGGTTTCCACACGATGTTTTCCTTCACCGTTTTGAGAGTACTGGCATAGTGCACATACATTTTTCGACAGATAAACACATTGGTACACGAGTGGATTCGAACCCACGACCTTCGGATCGGAAGGCGGGGCTGCTACCACTAGACCACCAGTGCTCCTCAAGTTATCCACAGGAAAGTCATGGTCAATACGTGCGGAGCTGGCTAAGCCGCGGGTTTTCTTAAGATCTTCTCCTTCAACGTTTTTCAAACTAAAAAAAAACTAACACTATGTGTTTTCTTTTCCAGGGAAGAACCTATTCCCTATAACATTTATAGGGTCTATAGTTTGGATAGCATTTTTCTCATACCTTATGGTGTGGTGGGCGAACGTGGCGGGGGCCACAGCCATGGTGCCCCCTGAGGTGATGGGCCTTACGTTGCTGGCTGCGGGGACCTCGGTGCCAGATCTGATAACCTCGGTCATCGTGGCCAGGAAAGGCTTTGGTGACATGGCTGTGTCCAGTTCCGTGGGCAGTAATATTTTTGATGTTACAGTTGGGTAAGTGTTTTTGTTTTTGCATGTTCTCTCCATCCAAAGGTTGAGATCGCTCTTCAGTGATAAGATCGCCCATTGTATATTAGTGTGTGTTAAATTGTTAGAACTTGTTTTTCCTTTGTTAGTTATAAGGTGTGCAATATAAAATTTTCTATTCTATTCTATGTTAAGATCGCAAGAAATCGTTCGATGGAAGGTGTTTTTTTCTATTTATCGTGTCACTGCTTCTTTCAAACCAAGTGTGGTGATAGGATTTTATGTGCACCTCATATATAGGCTCTTTTCATGCACATGTTAAGGCGATTTTTTTTAGGTTCTACGACATGCTGGTTTCCTCACGATGTTTTCCTTCGCCGTTTGAGAGTATTGACAAGTTCGGCAAGTTTATCATGCGCACTTGATGTGCGGGCAGGTTTTTCCGCATGTAGGCCGCTGGTGGGCCCTTTTTGCGTGACCCTTGACACGTGTTGCTCGAATTTTTTTAGGTTCTACAACACGCCGGTTTCCTCACGATGTTTTCCTTCACCGTTTTGAAAGTACTGGCATAGTGCACATCAATTTTTCGATAGAAAAACTCATTGGTACACGAGTGGATTTGAACCCACGATCGGAAGGCGGGGCCACTACCACTAGACCACCAGTGCTGTCTGAGAGTATTGGCATAGCGCACGTAAATTTTAAAAAGCAGTGCTTTCGAAAGCAATAAAACGAACTCTTATATCAAAGTTACCTATGTGACTTCACCATAAACGTGTGTGACAAATTATTCCTATGATTCAACTGAGCTGATAAATGCCTTTAGCCTTTGGCTTTGACCCGAACTCCGGCAACGAATTTGATTCTGCGCATAAATGTTATATCCAGGTCACTAGTTTGCCACTTCACATTCTACTAGGAATAGAGTGAGACTTCAGCCCGAAAATTCAGGAGGACTATTACGTAAGAAGCAGCAGCGACACCTATAAGTTCGGAGTGGCACCGCTCAAATACAATCACTCGCAAGTCACGTTCTATGTTTAAAAAAAATACATCTAGCAAAACGGTAACGGTAACTGTGGGGGGTATCATAATTAATAGAATATAGATTTTAACATTTATTTTTGCCATACATAATTATGGTGATTGTCTGTTAATTTGATTCCTCAAACAAAATGAATAAAAATACAAAAAATCTATAAGCAAAAATTAGCGACGTAGGTTTTTCCAAAGACGCCTGAACTCGGTCCTTGGTAAAAAAAACAGGACGCAATAAACATTTTCAATAAACAGCATTTCATTTTCCAAGCCCGTTCGAAATTTAAATTAAACCTTTTATAAGTTACCTCCTTGGTTGCCATGTTTCGGAGTAAAAAGATCGTTCCATTTTTAAATTGCACGTAAAGACAAACTCATCATCATCAGCCTGAAGAAGTCCAATGATGGACATGCACATTTCCAGGAAGATCGATTCTGAGCTCTTTCCATCCACCAACTTCCCGCAATCTTAACAATGTCGTCGGTCCATCTTGGTGGGTTGTATTTTCAACATATATAAATTAAATAAATAAATAAATATTGTGGTCAATGCACACACCCCTATCTAGCGCCAAATTCAGCAGAGCTTGTACTTTGGAAACCAGATCAGAGAGAGGGATCAGTCCATAAGTCAAAATATCAAAAAAATCTGTTGCAAACGTGTCGCGGCAAACGTAATAAAAAGCCCTTTTACGTTTGTAAGCTGAGCACGCCTGAATATGTAAATGCCAACACTTGAGTTATGTGTAATGACACGTTCAAGACAGGTTATGTGCTACATGTCGGATTTTAGCACCGTCATAATGAATGGTATGAATTGTGACAAATGACGACATAAAAGTAAGTCATGAAAATATTCACTACCCTTACCTTATTCTTTCAGGAATACCTATTACGATTGATTACATAGCAATATACATCATAATGGTATAAATCAGTCTTTCAGCTTAGCAGACCGATAATAACTCTTTACCGTCGTCAGTATTTCCGAAGCATTACAACCTTGGAATTTTCAAGTCAAGAGTTTTTACAACGGGCTGATGGAACGAACATATGGCCCGGCTGATAGGTAACCATCGTCGTCTTTAGCGATGGGCGAATCCGAGAGATACTAATACTAATGTTTCGAAAACTCATATCTCTCGAACTATTCGAAAAACGCTGATACTAATATACTAATCTAGCTAAAAGTAGCCTATGGGTAAAAAGTGTTCTGTGAGCAAGCCTGACTGACTGTATGAAACGAAAGAATGAGTATGTATACTAACGAACGACTAACGAACGACTAACGAAACGAATCAAGCGTTCGAGTGGTGAATGAAATGAATAAACAGACAACAACATCGAACGAATGAATGCCTGCCGCTTAGTCGAACGAAACAAACGATATAATTATGATAGGGACGGGAAGCATCTTAATAAAACCTCAGTAATCTTGGATCAAAACGAGTATTAGTTACCCACCAAAGGATTAACAATGATATACTTAGGCAAAATTTTTTTTTTTTTTGTCTAAGAATTAGTAAGTTGAAGTGGCAATGGGCAGGTCATATAGCTCGAAAAATCAATAACTGTTGGGGAATAAAAGTTCTCGAAAAGCCGCTACGAACCGGATGATGAGACATAGGACGCCTACTCACTCGATAGACCGATGACATTTTTAAGATTGCGGGAAGTCAGTGGATGGAAAAAGCTCAGAATCGTTCTTCATCGAAATATAGAGGGAGGGTCCAGCAGTAGACTTCTTCAGGCAGCGGCGTCTTTACCTATTGTGCAGGGTGTGCGGTGCACACGGGCGCAGCGTTCCTAGGGGGCGCCGAGCGCCGCGGCGGGGCGCTCGGCCACTATCAGCAGGCGCGTTGGCTGGACGCCGCACTTTCAATGACCAACGTAAAAAGGGTTCCGCTCTGCGTTCGTCGCCCCCTAGGACCGCTACGGAGCTCAACTTGGCGGGCGCGTTGGACAGGCGCCGCTCTTTCAATGATCAACGTAAAAAGCGCTCCGCTCTGCGTTCGGCGCCCCCTAAGACCGCTACGGAGCTCAACTTGGCGGGCGCGTTAGTCGGGCGCCGCACTTTCAATGACCAACGTAAAAAGCGCTCCGCTCTGCGTTCGGCGCCCCCTAGGACCGCTACGGAGCTCAACTTGGCGGGCGCGTTGGCCAGGCGCCGCACTTTCAATGACCAACATAAAAAGCGCTCCGCTCTGCGTTCGGCGCCCCTTAGGACCGCTAAGGAGCTCAACTTGGCGGGCGCGTTGGCCGGGTGCCGCACTTTCAATGACCAACGTAAAAAAATCTCCGCTCTGCATAGATTTTGTATAGCATCTTGAGCTCTTCTAATATTTGATGAATAACATCATAGGGGCCGACGAGCGCCGCTGGCACTCGGCGCCCTCCCCCCCCCCCCTTTTTTTCTCCTCATAAAGAAAGAATTTTCAAATTTTCTTTCTAAATGCATTTCTAAGCTATAATAGAAACACACCCTCCAAGTTTCATGCTTCTAGAACTTACGGTTTAGGCTGTGCGTTGATTTTTTTTAAACCATTTTCCCCCTTTTTCTCTAAGTTCTTTTTCGATAAGTTTTGGCTTGTTAGGGTTTACACCAGAACACCTTGCATAATAATTCTAAATATAGTCAACAGGACATTGTGGTAACCAAACTGCATTTCTTCTTAAAAATCTCCAAGCAATAGAGTTAATTACCCATTGGGGAAATTTGACAGTTTGTTGTAACTTGATGTGCTGTTACTTGTACTTTGTATCCATTCCATTTTGAACGCACACTTACTAGGGGGCGCTTGGGTAATGTTTGCACACGGGCGCTACATGGGCTAGAGACGCCTCTGTCTTCAGGCTTATAATGATGATGATGATGACCTACTTATAATCCTCCATGGCACATGAACAATCAGTTCCAAAAAACTGAAAGATAGAGAGATAGAGCCATAGACAGACGACCGCCACAGCCAGCGTTTTCAACATAGACATTTTTTCAAACGAAATTTTAATCGTTGCCTATATATTTATTATTATTATTATGTAATTAAAAACAAAAAAAGGATTATTATCAAAATAACTTTTTGCAATGAAAGTCACATGTCACATCCCTAGCCCTTGAACGGTACTATAAGCGAACGAACATTGCGTGAGCGTAAATGAATCAACCAAACTAAGCCCCGCCCGATTCGTCTCTCGAAAGATCTCTCGAATCATTCGAAAGCGGAAGTCATTCATGGACTAATTTCATATTCGAACAGAACAATTAGTAACGAAAGACCTTTCGAACGCAGTTTTCATTCGAAAATGCGCATCGCTATCGTCTATAACAAAGCATTCCATCGTAAGATACACTGCCCTGCGTCAATCAATAGATGTTCAGCCTCACGTGCCAGTAATTTCACCGGCACCCACAGCCACACCCATCAAACCGAAACACTTCTTCTTCTTCTTCTTAATGAATGGTATCTGTCCATTATGGATCAATTTAGCCAGTGTCGAGTAATGTGGATATACACAGCGATGCTGCTTCACGGCAGAAATAGGCATGGAAACATTGTTGACATGAAAGTGACAATGGCAAGACTTTGAGCAAGCTGTTAAAAAGTGACTGGCATTATGAATGCGGGTAAAATAAAATTGATATAATCATATTAAAAAAATATTTAGCGTTCTATTGTATTAATTACGAATAAAAAATTAATATTAAAAAGCAAAAACCACATAAGGTACCTCATAAAATAATTAATGGCTGATAGAAAACAAATCATATTTTTTATTATAGGTATTACGAGTACCTGGTAGTTAAATGATAGTAAAGTGAATGTACAGTAATAGTTCCTAGAAGACATGAAATAAAACAAAACATTACTAAAAAAATACTCAGAAAGCTTGCATTTACAGAAAATCTCAGAGTGTAATGAACTAAATATAGGTACATAGACCATGTTGTATGAACCTTTCATCGTTTTTATTAACACTTTAATCAAAGGTATGAACATAGAATTAAATAAAAATATTTTAGGTACACATATCGATGAAAATAATTTTCCACTTAATTTTAACGCAGATCATGGTTGGAAGAAATGCAATGCAAGGCAATGCTTATTATAAACGACGCGTATGGATTTGATGAACATTTTTTTGAGTTTTAGTTCTAAGTATGGGGACCCCCAAAATGTATGGTTTTTTTCTAGTTTTATGTGATAATCTTAATGCGGAATACATCTAGGTACTTACCAAGTTTCATCAGTATAGCTTTTTATAGTTTCGGAAAAAAGTGGCTGTGATATACGGACGGACAGACAGACATGACGAATCTATAAGGGTTCCGTTTTTGCCATTTGGCTACGGAACCCTAAAAAATGGTACACGGTATGGTTATTTCTACTCTCAGATTTCAACTCCACGTCTGCAGAAATGAACAATAAATCGTACATTCAAAGAAACTTCGCGTAAATCCTATTCAGGGTCGCTCAGTGCTTATGCAATGAATCTTATTGTAAGGCATTACGGGTGGTTTTCTACTGGCAATGTGTATTAATAGTTGTTGGAACTAGAGCGCGGGGCAAACATAGCTTATTTCAAATATGAGTTTAAATAGAATTTATGAATGTATTTCACAAAATAGAAGTGCCTTTGCGGATGAAATGCTAATTAGCATTTTCTTCCAGTTTATTTAAAATAATAATTAGGGCCGTTTCTCAAACATGCTCGCTTTAATTTGACAACCTTCTTCGAGATAAATCGAAATTGCTGTACTGGCCAAATACATACGTCTACATGTGCATGCGACCAGATAAATTACCATAGTAAACTCATATTTGTCGTGTATCGTGTAGTTTAAAAATGGAACGATCTTTTATTCCGAAACATGCAACCAAGGAGGTAACTCATCAAAGGTTTTATTTAAATTTCGAACAGGATTGCAAAATTGAATGCGGTTTATTGAAAAAAAAAACAAATGCGTTTATTTGACGAAATTAGTTCAAGTTGTGCCTAGTTTTAATTTCCTTTAACACTTAGTAGTACATTTGTAACATTATTTATTTGTGAAAAGCCTTCGCCATAACTACAAGTCTTCTTCTTTTATAAGCTAGTAAATTTGCCAAAAAAATAAAAATCATACTTACTGAAAGCTGGAAATATCTAAATGCATATTCTGTTTACACAACTCCAACTTCTCAGACGAATCTAACAAGCAATAGCAGATTCAAAGAGCTATTTCAAGCGTTATTGCACGAAATTCGAATTTGTCTAGAAAATAGCGAAAACTAAGGATAAAGCGTGAATTTGCCAAAGGAATTTGAACTTTACTCCAAGGATTTACGATCGTGGCTTTGCGGTTTGTATTGATCCGTAATGGTCCGAAATGTTACGGTTTGGTTAGTCTACGAAGCGTGGTTTTGTGAAGTATTTTACGGGTTTATTTTCGCAATATAATGATCACGATAAATGGAAACGTAGTATATAAATATTCAGGTGTTTTTTTTATTTTTGTTAACGCAACTTCGTCAATTGAGAGTCAATTTTAAAAAAATACTTTCAGATTAGTCCCATAGAAGTTTCATCAAAACCGGTTCACTAGTTTGGCCATGAAGTCATTCTAAACTTTTTTAAACTTATTTTATTCTAACTCAATTTACTGAACAGCACGTCTTTTGATCTGAATCTGGTTTACGTTCAACCTTCGCCTTATTGGTGTTAGTCATAACATAGCCTTCCACAAAGCCAGTAAAGTTACTATAAAAATAACGACCAGATATTTATCAGCTTAATTCACGAGGCCGTGTTCCAAATATCAGGTCAAAGAAAATGCCAACTCGCGTAAGAGTATAAATGAAGGAGTGATGTGAAAATATTATTTTTAGTGATAAGGAAAAATATTTATTAAGTATTCATCCGCTAATCTAGATTTAGATTAGTTGATTAATACTAAATATTTTTTTCTAGTTTTATGTTTAACAATGGAATTCCACAAAGTCATCTTGTTATTTGTTTTTTTTTATTATAATCAGCTGGCCAAAGGTCCACTAAAACCCTCCAGTCAGTTCTACCTAGAAAAGTATTGTCTACTATTTATTTTCTCTTACACAGGTATTGTGTTATTACTCTGTCGGGTTAAGTCGTTAGCAAACTAGGTTATAACTTTGTTATCTATAAGAACAGATTTTTATAACAGCTGTTCTTTGATTACCTAACTTTTTTAATTTACTGACTAACTGTACTTTCTACTTTACTTATTTGTAATTTCGTTTGGGCTGCATGCCAAGTATCCATTATAAATTGATATTATTGTATTTCAAAGTTCACTTTGGGGGTTTTTAGCATACCTAATATTGCAGCAGTGTTATTTTCGTAGCACTTCTTTTTATCAGCATTAAAAGTCTCTTCTTTCTTCTTCTTTTTAACCTTGCAATCTAGACAATCTGCAATGGCGATGGCGATCAGTTTCAGAAGGGTTTTACTTACATCCGCACACACTGACGCGATATTTGACAGCGGTACACTGATTGCCGTAGCCGGCGATCTTGATGTGCGCAATAGGCTTTAGTGTTTACTTTTTACTTTATTAATCCGATTCTTGACGTGTCACAAACAAATACGTGAAAAGTATATACTTTACCTATCTACAATATGTACGCTAAAGTGTTCTTTAATTATTTCTATATAATACTGAATCTATCTAACTAGGTCACACTTATAATTGTATCCATCTTGTAATGTACCTACTTTGTATTATTTAGTGCTCTAATAATGTTGAGGAATTTGATGTACTTTACTCTTCAATAATCCAATAAACATTTTTTGTTTCATTTACAAAGTTACTTTTGTGTTTCCAGGCTGCCACTCCCCTGGCTGTTGTACGGGCTCATCAACGGCGAGCCTGTTTTGGTGAACTCCAAAGGCATGATGTGCAGCATCGTGCTTCTCTTCGCGATGCTCATCTTCGTCATCATTAGCATCGCCTGCTTCAGGTGGAAGATGAACCGCGGCCTTGGGTTCACCATGTTCCTCCTGTACTTTGTGTTCGTAGCGGTCAGCTTAGCACTCGAGTACGGCTACCTTCACTGCCCAAGCTAAGACAGCAAGGATAGTACAAATGTTAGAAAATAGGCCAGTGCCATGGACTGTTACTTTATTAAAACGACAAATAATAGCAGATTAATTAGAGTTTGATTTCGAATTTGGTTGTTTGAATGTCAATTGCATAAACAGTTGTTTAAATACATTGCTCAAATTATCTACTTTATGTTGTGATTCAGTTGCCGAATAGATTAATTTAGGTGTTTTTGATATCGTAAAGCTTGTAATAGAATAATGTTAGCACCAATACGCAAAGTGCGGGTAAATTATGAATTAAATCTTGGAAGAGCGTAAAAATTCCTAAAATAAATGCAATAATACGACGAAGCTTCTGTTACAATTAATATAAGACTTTGAATTGTATAAACGGAGATACATTTTTGTATCGAAAATTATAATTATATTTAGCCATCAATAGAGACTGTAGTTATTTATATGAATGTTAGTTGTTCATTTAACTTGATGGCGCTTATAAGATTTATATAATAAGTTCAGAAAGATATATTAGAAGTCGTATGTGTTGAATATATTGTATCTATTTTTGTAAATATCAATTCATTATGTTTATAGATAAGGTTGTAGGAAAGCGTCGTTTTGATTTGGATATGATTTTGGTCGATAAGACCTGCAGTCCATGAATTGTTGATGATTAAAATGTAATAAGCATTGCCGCGATGTGTAAGTGAATATTGTCGTCTCCGCACAATCGGATAGGAGTGAAAGGGATGTAAATACACGAAGTAGCGGGTGTAAGTGATCTATGGAGCGGGGCAAATGCAACATTTGCCACCAATGTTCATTATAAAACGTGCCTAAGAGTCCTGAGGGCTTATAACATTAGCTTTGATATTTTTACAGATTTCAAATAATTTATTGGTTGTAATTAAAAAACCGGGAATTGACTGAAAGCTGACACGCTAACAACCAACATAACTATCGGTCAGTGACCTCTTAGTTGTGTGTTATTCATCAATAATAGTCTTGTTAATTAGAGAGGCTACTTTTAGAGACGTAAGTAACTTAGAGCGCATTGGTCCCGCTCTACATACGTTAGGTACGGTAGATAGATTTTTACACTCTACGAATTTTTGTCTTTGTACAAATTCTTCTCTTGAATTATCATTTCACTATGGCTCTATATCTTTATTTTCAACAGCTCTTTCTAAGATTTCGACAAAAGCTTTCTAGAATCATAGTCAATTCTTAAATATAGCAAACAAAAATCCAAATATTTGAACCTCTCGTCTTATCTTTCAATATATTACGGTTTTAAATAATATTCTAAAAGATGCTGTTTTGGACATCTAGTTAAACCGTCCATTTGTTTTCCATTTTCTTTACGCTTCCGCCAATTTATTTAACATTTTTCTCATAACAAATACAATTTAAACGAAATTCGTATGTTCAATGTACCCTCAAGTTTTATATTGATAACCCGCCTATATGACATAGCAATAAATAGACTAGAATAGATAGTTAAATATATTATTATGATAAGCTTAAACAACATTTATTGTATCGCTCAAAGGTGTGACATAGAATCTATCAAGAAATCACACGATATAACGAATGAAACATACAATAAGAATACGCACAAGTAACATGCAAATCCCAGATTTGCTTTCACTTGACATTCAGCTATCATCAAGGTTCGAAATAGAGGGTTTACAAAGTAGCGTTTTATTGTGATATAACGGTCGCATGCAAAAACATCTACGGATGTTATCGAGACAAATAAGGACATATCGGTAGGTACCGCACTCGATTAGGCCATAATCTGTGATAAGAGCATGCTTATGAAATACTTATAAAGTTAGTTCATCTCTTCGGGTTTCACATAGTTTCTGTAAGCTTGGATTTGATAGTCTTCTGTAGTTCGCTTAGCAGCGCCACTGCGGATCGGTCTCAATCGACTTCTGTTTGACTCTGTCTTATGCTTACCTCGTTCTCAATACCATCAGTCGATTCAATAATAAACTGTTTCACGTAGTGGCCATTCTTTTATATAATAATTATTATAAGATTTGATGAAACTATGATACGGGCTAGGATGACATAGTGCTATAATCTCTTCATATACTTATATAGCATTACCAGAAGTACCAATGTTCAAGCGTATGTACTCTTACACTCTTACAGTCATGTATTGGAATACAAAAAACGTGAATCTACACGCTATATTATATAATTATATTGTACACTAGTTATTTCTATCTATCTCTTTAATATGTAATTAGAATTTGTAAATTAATCAAATTATCATCCTTCCATATAATTTAGGCGTTGATCTAAGATTTGTATCATCACGAGTGATTAGAATGTGATAGGACCTTCTCAAATACATTTGTCTTAGCTGTTGAGAGACATAGAAGCAATTCGAGAGTATGTAAATGGACGATGCTACCAAGTTCTATTTTTTCTCTTCCTTCCTCTTCATTCTTCTGTTCCTTGAATATTGTCAAAACTATGTTATGGTATCATTCAAAATCGTCATCGAAATGCTGTCTGTTTTCATTATCGTTTACTTCATCATATTTCACTTCAATTTTGCCCTTCATGTTTCACGTAGCTTCATTAAAATTGCATTTGTTCAATACCAAATAGCACAAAACGATATAGTTCTCATCAACTTTCAAATACTTTGTTACTTAAGTAGTATCTTAAAGGTGTCATACTAAAAGATGCCACTAATAATATCTTTTATTACTTCTTCGTAGTTAAGATTAACTAGGCTTAAAGCTACAATTAACAAAATGTTTACTAACAAATTGAAATATATTATATCCAGGTAGATTGTTATTAGAATGATGGTTTTTATATTAAAAAGGTATTTATGGAGTATGGAACTTATTGCAGAAGATAACATTTCACTTGTTTCAATGCAGTCTTCCTAATCGTGAACACCATTATAATATTAGTGAGTTTAGTACTAGTGACAACCTCTTTGATTCAGCTTTAATATATGTCCGCGTTGGGACAAGTGGAGTGTTTGAAATAGTCATCCATTTTATTTATAACTGTATCTCGATTTCGATAAGCATACTAAGAATGAAGGGAAACAGTAGGCATCCAGATGTTGAGGAATTAAAAAAAAAATACATTTATTGTTTTTACAATTCACATAATAAACCGGGTTGGGATCTTTTCAGTTAATTAAGAATAACCTGTGTTTGAAGAAAGAATGAACAATGAACATGATATTTAGCGTCAGGGGCAACTGGTGATTACTCAAGCCTTACTTGCAGGACGCTAGTGCCTGGGACAAGATTTTAGATAGGATAAGCTTGTCCAGCACCTATACCATCCTCAGCTTAGTAATTAACGATGTGGTAATTCTGGACTTCTTGTCTAAAGTTATTTTACCGACACTCGCGACGCGCGCTAAGGGGAGAATCGCCTCTGGTGTTGCAGGTGTATAAGGGCGACGATGACTGTTTTCCATCAGGTGGCCTGTAGTCTGCCAGATATGGCGTAAAAAAAGGGGGGACTGTCACAGGGGATTTTTGGAATAAGCAATGCTCAGTAATATTGTGATCAAACTTTTTTACAATAAGCTTATATAACATAGCCTTTATATCTCTAACCATGTTTTTCGTTGTGCATTTTTCTTGAAGTAAGTACTGATTATCTAACCATCTCTTACTCTTGACGTTGACTGTACCTACAAGTACCAGTTTTACTGACATTTCTGTCCTACAAAGACATTAAATAATGGAGTATAAAATTGAGTGATAAAGAGCGAGATACAGATACAGAGATGTGTATTATAAAGTAGACTTGAAACAGAATGGTAAAAATATTATCGAAATCGAGATTTCAGTATACGAGTAGGTTGTTATTAGTGATATTACAAATTAGGTAAAAAAATAATAAAAATGTTATTAATTTTAAATTGTAGATAAGTTAGGGATTTTCATCGTGTTGTAACAAGTAAACATGGAATGGATGAAAACTAAGGGATTTAAATTTTTGATTAGTTTTTTTGTGATTTTTAAAAATATTTTAGCAGTATTAGACTTATCAGTTAATTAAAATTAAATACATAGTTGTGTTCATAATAAATAACTTTTAGCTTTTTCTGCGATTGTTGTTCTTATCAAAGCTTTTAATAATTGTTGACAATTTACAAATTGTGATAGTTTTAAAGTTTATAACTAGTTTATTGCGTAACAGATGTTTATATATTTTGTTTTAATAGTATTTATTAATTTTGGCGTAATTATGATTAATGGCGGATTTGCGCCTGTCGGCTGTCGACGGTATTATGAAAAATTACAATAAAATAGTGAGTGAATATTATCGGAATTTATTTTACCTTTCTACTTTGCCACCTGATGCAGTGGATCACCAACTAAGTAAAGTTATAAGAGATGTAGGTATGATTCCTGGAGGTATTAAGGCCTGAGCACATCTAGGCCATGGCGATGGCGATCAGCTGAAATGTTGTCAAATACGACAGCAATATTTGGCCTTTATTCCGTGTCACTGCGGCTAACGACACTTTAGAAGTTTAGATAAATAACTCTTTATTGAACACCATTAAAAATACACAGTACAGGACATAAAAGGCAACATAGTAAGAAAAAGGAAAATTAAGCAAAACAATAGGCAACCGCATCGCTGTGAGCGATACCTTCTATGCAACTATGCATGAAAAGAACTGAAAATAACGAATTGAAGGCGGTGTAGTCACGGACTTTACACACTTTTGTAGCTGACTTTTTGTACCACTGGTTCTCGTAAATTCTGATATAATTAGATACGCTGTGTTGTGAAAGAATCCATGTGTTGTGATAGTATTACTTGCAGATTTCTAAGTTTCGTTAAAAATACATAATATACAGGGTGGAATTTTGTAATGCCACCTGGAGGGAAAGTACTCTTAATACTGCAGATAGAAAATTTTACTCAAAGGAAGCATTCCTTTATTTTTGAATAGAAAGCAAACTGCATTCAAAGATTTTTGAAAATTCTCTTCTCCCACACCCGGGAATCGAACCGGCAAAAATCTGAAAAAATTATACCCTGTACTTTTATTGCATCGATCGTTAGGGTCAATTAATTATAAGGATGAAATCTCTCTAACATACATGATAAATTAAATGAAAGGAAAACCAGGAAATCTGAAGTTACAATATCAATGAGTCAAGTTATAGCTCTTTAAATAACACCCATCTTTTGTAATGCGACATACTCGTAGCTGCTAATAATTAGTACTAATTAGTAATATTAACTAATTAGTAAGTTTACCATTTCTTGTAAATAATTAAATTAATTTAAGATTTCCTGGTTTTTCTTTCATTTAATTTATCATGTTTGTTGATTTATCATGAGACATTTCATCCTTATAATTGACCCTAACGATCGCTGCAATAAAAGTACAGGGTATAATTTTACCAGATTTTAGCCGGTTCGATTCCCGCGTGTGGGAGAAGAGAATTTTCGAAAATCTTTGAATGCAGTTTGCTTTCTATTCAAAAATAAATAAATGTTTCCTTTCAGTAAAATTTTCTATCTGCAGTATTAAGAGTACTTTCCCTCCAGGTGGCATTACAAAATTCCACCCTGTATGTTCAGAGACCTACGTGATAAGTTATTAAGCAGAAATGATCTCACAAGCTTTTCAGTACTGAAAATGTATTTACACAAAATATAAATATCAAAATCATTTTCACAATAAATACGTATATAAATTAATAAACTATTTGTGCAAGCCACCATGTTTAAATAAACGATATTTAGATTCAACAACGACTTTTGCATTTTACAGCAATATTTCTAAGTATTATAAAAGTAACAGATCAACGATTTATAGTAGGTAAATTAATATTTAAAAATAAATCTACATATTTTTTAAAGATCGTTTTTTTATGTATTTTGTTAGTAAAGTAGGTAATGGTTATTGACTTAATAAATACCAAGGATAATTTTGGATAAGTACTAAATGTGATTTGAAATGCATTATAAAAAAACTAGTTCCCTTACGTTCAATCATAAACAATTACATAATCTTGTTACATTATTCTCATTGCTTATAATTACAGTAATTCTTAATTAGCTATTTATAGATTTCTAAAGACACAAACTACAAGAATAAATTAGCTTGGCCCTCTAGGAGAGATTCGTGTTCTCCACATAATTTAAATATTCTTCTTCATAACGTGTCACTGGTTCTTTCGAACCAAGTGTGGTGAAAGGATTTTAAGTGGGCATCAAGGAGGCTCACTTAAAATTAATAATAATATTCTACTAATAATTAATATTTAGTTTTTTTTATATAATTTTTCATCTTTGATTTCTCCAAATCTTGTCTCTGAGACAAATCTTTGGAAATAAGTACGTCCTGCATTGATTAATGCTCGTAAACTCCAACAACTCAATGACTCTATACCAAGTCAAAAACAATTGGAAATCTATTGCCGTGAATCCTGGTACAATACAAGAAAGAATCTTGTATATTTTTGCCAAATCTGGCGGAATTTAGTAACCTCTAGAATATGAGGGTAGTCTTACAAGAAGGACTGACGTTGACGTGAGCGGCAGAACAGCCAGAAAGCCAGAAGTGCTGCAATAGCCGCGCCGCCAGCTATCAGTGTCGCTTCGTCTCTTCTGCCTCCACCTGCCCGGTCCACTACGGTGCTCTGGGGAAACAAGAAGTAGAAAACTTGATCTAAGTATGCTGATGCTGTGGTACTAGATATTGGTTTAAAAGAGAGTGAAACCTTTGGTTCTGATTTTAAACAATTTCTTTGTGAAATTAATAAAGAATCCATTACGCATTATGAACAGGTAGACGGTACTTCACCAGTAACTCCTTTATAATCCAAAGTTATGAACAAGTTTTTCAGTACTCGGTTACAAGAGATCCGCTCAATCCATCAACAAAGTTTTAATTCTAGTTCTGTCAATCTTAGGCCCATATACAGACACAGTGTTGAGTCTGAGTAGCCTCAAACATATTAGATTTTTGACATCTTTCAATGAAGAACTGTCAAAAAATCTATGCTTGAGGCTCGACTCAGACTCAAGCACTGTTTCTGAATAAGAGCCTTAGACGATGAACCTAAAACTGGTGCTTAGAAAGTAGCAGAAAGAATCTGCCTGCTTGGAAATTAATGGGAGAAGCCTGTGGCTCGACTGTCAGACAAATCGATCTAGCGTCTTTGATCACATTTGGCCAACCAGTGTGTCCGGTCATTCTTACCCATCCTCCATGTCTGATGGCCCACGGCGTTGCGCACTGTGCGACGTGCTTCGCCGCCCAATCCGCCGCCCTGCACCAGCCTCCGACCCTCACGGCTCGGGAGCACACTTCGCATAGGAACGCAAGAACCACCAAGGCTTTTTGTTCCACATGGACGCATGCCTGTAAAGAAAGACGTTTTCATTAAGAAACGGTTCAAAACTTTTGGGGTTTCTAAACAAGTAACCTTAACTGTAGCAGTTTACTTGATAAATTAAGTCAGTGCAAATAATTCATCAGCACAAATCACAAATTGACAGGAGCCAAGACGTAAGATTCTTGGAAGTTTTTTCTTAGATTGGCCGTGTGGTTCTGGTGATTAACTCATGCATTCATCAAACAAAACAGCTTTGAACGAGTAAAATAACTTAACCTATCTTCTTACCTGGCAAACCTCTTGCATGATATCCTCAAACTCCACCTCATCTAAGCTCAGCAGTGGAATGTGTTCAGCTCTGGCCGCCAGCAGTGCTTGCGCCTTCGTCTCCCTGAACCTTCGCGCTGCTCGGTCCAACGCTCGCCAGTCGCGCCAGTACATCCACCAGCCTCTACAAAAGTAATAATCTCTATGAGTGTCCATTATCTGACCGTAAACCAGAGAAAAAGAAAAAACGCAAGGAGTTGCCATTAGTTCATGGCCTGTTTTTCCCTCTCACCTCTGATCAGGTTTGGCTGAAGCCACCCAACAAGGGGGCGGCCTCAATTCCTCAATCCTCAGATGCTGTAGTAGTAACGCTCGGAACAGCCTGATACCTCTTTGTTCCTCTTCCCCCACCAGTTCTGGACCCTGCCAGTGGCCTTGGCAGTCGTCTGGTCTCTCTTCATCGAGAGACATTTGTCTTCGGAGAGGAGCTCTGTGTGAATCGTTGTCTTCTAGTGATTGGATGCTCCAAGACTTTGATTTCGACGCTGGAATTGAAAAAAACCCCTTTTAATAAGTTATTATGACCTAGGTAACCTGGAAACAGAAACGTGTCAGCGTCGGAGACCAAAGATGGTTGAGGGTATACGAAGATCGTGGTGAATGGCAAGAGCAAATAGAGACCTCTGCCCAGCAGTGAGTTAAGTCGAACTGTGGATGACGGTTATGATGAAGTAACCAATCTGGTGATGGAACTCGTACATCCAACCACAACTTTTTTCATAAAACTTTGCAAAAACAAGACATTGGCCGGAATAAAGCCAGAGAAACAGGTCGTGTCGCAGGAATAGAGTATTTGCCGAAATATAGCCAAAAGATAATCTAGAACTACAATAGAAAATAAGAAACGATCCTTTAGGCCTACCATGAGCTCTGTCTGGCTCTGGTTTTGAGTCTGTGTGAGTGCTAACCAGTGCATTATACTGTGTGTGTTACGTTTTGACGTAGGATTTATTAAGTGGATGTATTCAACAGTCACACAGACTCAAAACCAGAACCAGAGACAGAGCCAGACAGAGCTCATGGAAGGCCTACTTAGAAGCTCTTCGCGTGAGCCAGCCAAAATAATAAAGAAATACAACATTCTTACAAATCTTATTTATCGACACAAGTCACGAAATTACTATAATTTGTCTAGTTAGGTCAACAACTGTTTCACCAAGCGACTCTTTCTAGCAGACATTTTGCTATCTTACTTCTTACAAAACCAATGGTTTATAGAAGTGGGCAATGTTTTGATTAACTTGACTTAATCGAACGATAACATGGTTTAACGAAGTAAACGACTGTTCGGAATATATTTTTTAGTAAAGATACTAATAATAATAATAAAAAAACGGCCAAGTGCGAGTCGGACTCGCCCATGAAGGGTTCCGTAGCATCAAGTAACATATTATAAAGGTTCTTGTAGTTCGTCGAAAGGTAAATTGCGGTTTACGATTTATGACGTATAAAAAAAAACTACTGACTAGATCTCGTTCAAACCAAATATAGTTGAAAGTTTGCATAGTAATGTACAACATATATTTTTTTTAGTTTTATCTTTCTCTTATTTTAGACGTTAGTAGAGGGGGGGGGACCAACTTTTTTCGACTTTGGAAGTGTCTCTCGCGCAAACCATTAAGTTAAGAAAAAAACGATATTAGAAACCTCAACATCATTTTTGAAGACCTATTCACAAATACCTCACACGTATGGGTTCGATTAAAAAAATTTTTTGAGTTTCAGTTTCAAGTATGGGGACGTCCAAAATTTATAGTTTTTTTTTCTATTTTTGTGTAAAAATCCTCGCCAAGTTTCATCAGTCTAGCTCTTACGGTTTCGGAGAAAAATGGCTGTGACACGGACGGACAGACAGACAGACATGACGAATCTATAAGGGTTCCGTTTTTGCCATTTGGCTACGGAACCCTAAAACAGATGATCAAAAACATAGATCAAAAGAAGATTTAGGTCAGGCTTATCGTCTTCTTACTTCGTAGTTCGTAAAAGTAGCCTAAAGGCTGGTTTTTTCCATCTATAGAGTAACACTATCCGTCAAATAAAATATTACTTTCACATCTTTCGGCTTGTCAAGAACAAGTACAGATGTATTATTATTATTATTATTATTATTCGACGATTAGCGTTTCTCCATGGATGGAAAAGTCTGCCTTAAAGTAGAGACCGTTTTTTTCAACTGACGGATACATCCTTTTACTTTTACAACTCATGCTAATACAAATATAGCCAACTAATGATATTTTTATCGTGAACAATGACTATTAAAAAGCCATCAAAACAAACAAAGCAGAGGTTGAGAGTAGAAATGCTTTGAGTAACGAAAAAAAATGTTATGGACATTCCACAACAACACTATCTATCCCCTAATTAAGCAGAGCTTGTACTATACCACCAGGGAACCAGAATACATTATAACACCCAGACAGAGAACAAAACAAATATCTGCGTTCACCACACAAATACTTTTTCTCTGTGGGAATCGAACCCACGACCTACGACGCAAAAGGCAGAGCTACTACCAACTGAGTTGAGAAGCCAGTCTGATGAACTAAGACAGCAACTTGGGATGCGAACCCCAAAACATCACTATTCGGTCACTTGGCCTATTTCCTTATTAATTGGGTTATGCAAAGCAGAATTTTCAACGGTAAAGATAAAATGAATAAAACAAGGAAAACTGAAGCAATAATCTATAGTGGAATAAGTGGTAGAGTTTGTTATACAAATAATCAAGCAAACAAGCGTTCGTAAGAATAAACACACACACACAATGAGGAAAAGTCTCGTCAAACTTGATGTAAGAGTTAGTCTTTTGTTTCCAAACATTAACTTGAAATTTTGACATAACCTTTATATAAAACTATGAAGAACAACTATTACCTCTGTTACTTGTTGACATTGTAACCACTAAACCACTGATCCAGTTATGACTTTCCACTGTGGTGGTAGATGTATTTCTTTTATGATAAACACAGCTAGAAATTGACGTATTCCACATAACCTATAAGTAAAACAACGGAGAAAAATTACCTCTAGTAGTACTTGTTGACATTGCAATCACTTAAAACACTGATTGGGATACTAAATGACTTTCCTCTGTGCTGGTTCCTGGTGAAATGACAGATTTAGACGCTAAACATGAGCGACCTTGGAGAACATCAGGTCAGGACCCTGACATATTTGTTGGCGCATGCGTGCTGAATGTTTTGTTTTCTTGGAAAGGGGAGTTTTTGCATGATAATACATCTCACTCTGTGTGCAAGAATGTAAATAAAATATAAGTATATTTAATGGTATTGAAGAAATATTGCCTTTATTTATTATCGATAAGTTTCTGTTAGTTAGTTAAGCACACAAAAAAATAGAAAAATTGTCGTAATTAGCCGTAGGTTTTGGCAAGTTGCCTGCTTAGCAACAGTGGATGCGGAATCTCTTATCGCCAAAATATGCCAATGAACTTAGGCACACTACATAATATAGTAATATTTTCTACCAAATTCAACAATTTTGAATAGATTACACAAACCCTCATCAATTTAAGATAGATTTAATGGGACTTTCAAATCTTCATCGCTCATTATCATCAAATTGTTAATGAGCCAACATCTTTACCAACTCTACTAATACCCAGCAAGCAGCATCATATCTCTCGGGTCCAATGAAGTTAGGTAAGTACACTACATAATGAAGTAATATTTTCGACCAAATTCAACAATTTTGAATAGATTACACAAACCCTCATCAATTTAAGATAGATTTAATGGGACTTTCAAATCTTCATCGCTCATTATCATCAAATTGTTAATGAGCCAACATCTTTACCAACTCTACTAATACCCAGCAAGCAACATCATATCTCTCGGGTCCAATGAAGTTAGGTAAGTACATGAAGTAATTTTTTCCGCCCAATTCAACAATTTTGAATACATTAGACAAACCTACATCAATTTAAGATAGATTTAAAGGGACTTTCAAATCTTCATCGCTCATTATTAGCGAGTTAACTCCCTTAATGCCATCCAAAGGGATCGCATCGCTAAATTTATGTCCAGAGTCGGCAAGTGTAAAAACGCAATTATTGCAAGTCTGTCAGATAGGCTTATGCTGACAGGCGTCTATAGACGATGGGTGCAATTAGCATCCTAAATTATATGTTTTTTACGTTAGGTTAGGTATGTTGCCTACCTATTATATTATTTTATTTTATCTTGTTGCGTTGTTAGCTTTTTAGCGTTCTATGACCTAAACTTTTGTATGTGCCTATGGATCTCGTGTTCGAAATAAAGATATATTATTATTATCATCAAGTTGTTAATGATCACCATCATCTTTACCAACTCTAAAACAGCAGCATCTGATTTGTCGGGTCTGTACTCCGCCTGTCGATTGCTTGATTGAGTTCATTTATTCTCGGTCTCAATTGACCATTTATCAGCACGTTGTGAAACCCTATCGGCCGGAAGGACCGCATTGGTTCGGATTACGTTCAGATAACTCGGCAGGAACGGGCGTACTCTACCGAAAAATAGCATAAATAGCACAACAAAACCACCAATTAATTCTAAAACAAAATGATTTTCAAATGCTGTGAAAGTGAATTTAATCCGTGATAATGAAGACGAGTAAGCGAAGAAGTCTAACCTCGGATATAGAAGACTCTTGGTCTAAACAAGTATCGGTATTCGCGTGCGTATGTGCAATACTGTCTTTACTGCTGCATTCGTATAATTATGTGGAAGTGGGCAAGTGGGAAGCCAAGGATCTGATGGATAGTGTTCTAGAAGAAAAGATAGAAGAGAAGATCGATGCGTACTTATCTGAGACAACGCTGCGGAGGAGAAAGAGAGAAGCAATGCTGGTGGGTTATTTATTTATTCTTGCTTACTTTAATGTCGAAGGACGTATTGTGCTATTTACATACACAATGCTAGCGCTTTCAAATGGTGAAGGAAAACGTCGTGAGGAAACCCGCGGCTTGGTCAGCTCCACACGAGTTGACCATGTGTTTCCTGCGGATTAGGCCGACTAAGCTGTCAAGAGAGTATAAGGGCAAGCCTATTCCATCTAAAATCCTGTCCCAGGCACTATAGCGTCTTGTAAGTAGGGGCATGAGTAAACACCAGTAGCCCCTGACGTTATTTAAATCATCTACAATAGATGCAAAAGCCTGTTTACTTTTACAGTACCCTACGGTGGTTACCAAACCCATAAATGCTTTTACACTGCAAAGCTAATTTTAGTCATTTTATTAGATTAACGGTAGAAAGGCCGAAACTGAAACCTTTTAGGGCGAGAAAGTAGAATTTCTGTAATGTAAATTAATGTGACGACGTTTCGGCCAAGATTTTTGAGCAATCCTCGATCACTCGATTACCTTACTATTTCAAGAAGCCGTCAGCGATACAAGAAGACAACACTGTGACGCCACACGTTGAGTTCTTCAACCCGAAGATGCGGTCGGAGCTTGAGGAGAAAGATGCTGCTGAGATGAGGAAAACGGGAGCCAAGGGCCCAGCACCTGGTGGTGATACTTGGGTGTGGCTGACCAGCTACTCGAGAGTACCAGTTAGTATCTGATCATCTTACAATGATAAAAAATTGCTCCAATAAACATGAGGAATCGCTTAGTCTTGACACTGTATGTGATACATTGAAAAGTCAAGAGATGACTGCAAATATTTTTGTACATCTAATTTGTTTTTAGTACAAGGTTGTCCAAGGTTTCTGCAAAGCGACACAGGATTACTGCCCCCCAGGAGTTCAAGGACCTACAGGCCCGATGGGATCTCAAGGACCTAAGGGTGTCAAAGGCGAGTCTGGTGCACCAGGAACGCCTGGTCTTGGTGGCGGGAGAGGCCCAATTGGGCCACCTGGACCTAAAGGTACACATAAAACTCACAACGTGATCAGAACTTACACGCACATAAAGGCACCAGAGCAGTTTAATTTGTAGACTATACAATAAAGATCAGCCTCAAGATAAATGTCTATTAAGAGGAAGAAAGATTTTGAGCCATTTTAGTGGGTCCGTCGGGAGGGGGAGATCTTTCTTCCGGTTTGTAGTCAATTCATTAATGGTCTGACTACTACTAATACGATTTTCAGGAGAACGTGGTTTCCCGGGGAATTCAGGTCTGGATGGTAGAGACGGTGTTCCAGGAGAGCCTGGGTTGGATGGTATGTCTGGTCGTAATGGTGCTGATGGAGCTGCGGGTAAGGACGGCCGGGATGGCATGCCCGGGAAGGATGGCAGCCCGGGAAAGCATGGCAAGGATGGAAAGGATGGTGAGATTACGTAATAAATACTTAAATAAACTATTTTAGTTCTTTTTTTCTTGTTAGTTTGAAAATAAAATAACTTACCAACTACTTTTTGCCACTAGGTAGATCCGGTGCTCCAGGTCCACAAGGAATCCGTGGCCCCAAAGGTGAAAAAGGATCACAAGGACCAAAGGGCCTACCCGGGAATAATGGCCGTGATGGTTTACCTGGAAGACCTGGATTGTCTATTTACAACTACACCAAAGAGAAAGAATTGTTTATACCACCTACATTTGCACGTGAGTTAAGATTATGTATGCCATCAAAAAGGGATTTATAAAGAGAACCTGATGATAGCAGTGCGTAGACTTTTTTCTGCATTTTACCCAAAGAGGAAATATTTGTGCGTGTAGTTTCTTGGAAGTCTGTTGAGTCAATCTATCCCAGTCAGTAGACCCTAAGAGATGCCGTGATCTGGAAATATTGTATACGTTTCAGAGGATCAAACACGAGTGATCGTTCGTGAGGGCGATACATTGCGACTCAGCTGCAACCCCATGGGCCGGCCCGAACCCACTGTTGAATGGAGAAGAGCAGACGATACAGCCGTCATTCAGGTAAGAAATCCTTGAGTTTTTCTCAAACGCTGAAATAAAACATCGATACCATAGAACCTTAAAAGTTCAAAAAATTAAATAAATAATGTCAAGTGCACGAAAAGAGCCTCTTTCAGGTGCACTAACCCTTTTACCACACTGGTACGAAAGAACAAGACTGACATGAATAGAAATAAAATCTACTTCTCAGCCCTGGGAGAAGTAGATTTTCTTTCTGCTATAGTGGTCTTTGGCCTACCTTGACTCTTTGCCACTAGTAAAACTATTAAAACTACAGATGTATTCTGAAACGACTGAGCCTGTGCTTCGTGGTTCCAGGGTTCAGTACGAGATGCGTCAGTCAGCGGCCAGCACTTGAATGTTCCGAACGTGTCGCGCTGGCACACTGGCAAGTACGTGTGTCTCGCTAACAACGGGATGCTGCCGTCTGCTAACCAGACCACTGATGTCGAGATACACTGTACGTTTTTTTGTAGTCCTGCCTGATGAATAACCTGTATTATGAACGTTATGTGAAGGTGGAGTTAGACCGAACAAACGGTCGCGAGAACTGTTGTTGGTTGTAGAAAGTTTTTTTATTGTTATGCTCGTTTTTTAAAAGCGTTTGTCTTGATCCAGCAAGAGCATGTGCAAGAAATCTAGTTCTTGTTCATAATATTTCATTAGTATAATTTTAAACATTTTCATCATGCGACTGGATAATGATATATCCTTTGATGGTTTTCAGTCAGTCCGTACATCCGTGTTCCGAACAACATAGTCTACGTAGCAAACAAGACTGTCAAAAGCGTGAAGCTTGAGTGTGAGGTAAGCTTCTAATAAAAATCTTTTTACAAACATGCATGATATTATGTTATTTGTGGCACTTTTGAGGAGCTTTCCCCTTATTTCCAGGTCCAAGCTTGGCCAGAACCAGTTCTCGCCTGGGAGTGTGATGGAATCACGCTTGAAGGCCTTCGATACAGAACTGACGTGGTTTCCACCGCAGACCCCTGGCGGTGGATCATGAGGCTTGAGATTCCAGGGTTGCGGGAGCATGATATGAGACAGTACAGCTGCGTGGCTAAGAATGAACTCAATAATACGACGGTTAAGGGTCATATTCGACTGGCGTGTGAGTATTTTGCAATCAATCCAAAGTATGTTTCCGATAGATCTTTTTTGTGATGGATCAAACCCATAGCCCTATGTTGGATTTATGCTTCAGTCCATCGATCAGATGCGTTAAAAGTCTGAAGTTTCTGCTCTAATGTTCCCAATGATGAGATATTATTTTCTTCCAGACCCTAGTCCAAACCAGCCGATACCAGTTCAGCAGCCCATGGAGTTTGGCTCCCGGCCACCAACGCTGACTTCTTACGAGGAGCTGTGCAAGGTGCAACGGTGCCCTACCTGCCCTCGGTGTGATAAAGATCTGCTCATCACCTCTATGAATGGAACCGCTGGTTTCAAACCCAAGAGGAATCTAAGTGAGGTTTCTTATTTCGAGTTGATGCTGGCTCTCCCTAGAACCTTACCTAAACAATTGGGGATATGGACTTCAGTGCCAAGTAACTCCTCAAGCATAACTAAAAACGTTTTCCAGATTGTCAACTCTACGCAATTGGGAAACCTATGTATCATAAATTCAGAGATGAGCTGTTTGGAGCTTGGCTTCGGGATTCCAACGCCTCAGAAATACAGGTCTATATTTAAAATACTTCGAAGGAACTAGTGATATGACTATACTAGGAAGAAAAGGCATGATAGTTAAAGTAAAACAAAATGCAGAGAAATTATTTTGTGCTAATGTTATTCACTATATTTATTTATGTTACATTATGTACATTTTAGAAAGAAAAAGTATGGACGACCCAAGAATCTGACGTGGAAAAACTTCGAGAGTACAAATCTAAACTGAGCTTCACGAAAGATCATGTTGATGAGTTCCATAAACTGCAAAAACCTTTCTTTGTAAGTGCCCATTTCATTTACTATGCCTTATCGTTTGCCCTAAACAAGGCTCTTTGCTTTTTCTCTGTTTCGCCCTTATCCACAACTCTTCAAGCCTGAACGAGCACTGCGTGGCGAATGAAACTATGGTGGTATTTTGTCATGTCCCAGACAAATTCATTTTTTTTTATCTAATCTACATTGTCCCACTCCTGGGCAAAGGTCTTCCCCAAAACCTTCCATCAAATTCTTTTACAAAATGAAATGCTACGACTATTCCAGGGCAACGGGCACATAGTATACAGCGGCTCGTTCTTTTATCAAGCCAACGAGACGGGCCACCCTGGCGACATCATCCGCTATGATCTCACACAGAGCCGCATCAAGTCTGTGCGGCTGCCGCATGCTGCCGGCAGGCTATACAACTCGCAGCACAACCAGGTAACTGAAGTTCTTAACAGTTCCTCGCGACTAAGCGTAGAAAACAAGCAAAAACTGGTAGGATAATGTCTCTGAGATCTGGTATATTTGGGTGAATGAAATTGCTGTCTGGCTCACTAAATTTGGTTTTAACCTGCATGCAGGCAAGCATAAAGTGCTGTTCAGCCGTCAAGCATCGACGCTAGGAAATCCCTTAAGGGGGTACGATTTCCATACAAACTTAATTTACACAACTATGGGTGAATAAAGTATTAATGTACACTGAAATAGCTGTAATAGGCTTTTACAATGGTCCTTATTACCGGCCAGTTATATAAAGATTAGAAAAAGAACTAACAGACTTTTCGACTAATTTGAGACATATGTTTTTAAGCTCATTCACGTATTCAATGCCGAGTACCTGTTAGAAAGAATGACGAAAAAATTACTTTATTGGTTTTTTATTAATATTTCTGTTATCCTACAGTTTTCTCCAACTTTATATAACTGGCCGGCAATAAAGACCACTGTAAAATTCTATTACAGCTATTTCAGTGTACATTTATACTTTGTTTGCCCATAGTTGTGTAAATTCAGTTTGTATCGGAATCGAACAACCTTAATGCCATAATGTAGCAATACAGAGAGTCTGCCAGAAAATAGAGCTCATTCTTGCATCTCTAGAACAGTCATTTCTTCCAGGTGGACTTCA
This sequence comes from Thera obeliscata, assembly GCA_947578465.1. Lineage (NCBI taxonomy): Eukaryota > Metazoa > Arthropoda > Insecta > Lepidoptera > Geometridae > Thera > Thera obeliscata. The sequence goes on from OX387913.1 coordinate 2,304,866, forward strand.
GCGCAGACGACAACGGTCTCTGGGTCATTTACTCTATAGAAGGTTCAAATAACACGGCCGTCGCTAAGCTTAGCTTTGACCCCAGCAAAGAAGGGCTCAACATTGACTACATCTGGAACATATCACTTAATCATAGACAAGTAAGTGGATAGAGCCTAATTTTATATTTATCAAAATGTCTAGCAGTATTGGCAGTATAATCGAGTTGGTAATTTTTTGCAACGGTCTTTGGTTCTCCAAGCTATCACCTTATACTTGCTTTTCCAACCTACGAGTAGGTATATGCTAAGTCAATTGCCACTTCAACTTGCTTATCCTCTAGGCTACGCCAGTGACTTTGGTTGGTCTACGGATTTCACTAGTTTCTAGCGCATTAATATGATTGAAGTTACTATAAACTGTTGATTTTCCAATAAGTAAATACAATTCAATGCCTATTCGGCTCACCAGGTTGGAGAAATGTTCATAGTTTGTGGAGTGCTGTACGCTCTGGACTCCGCCACGGATCGAGAGAGCAAGGTCACTGTGGCCATTGACCTGTACCTCAGCAAAACAGTCGAGGTCTCACTGCAGTTCACCAACCCTTTCAGGAAGACCACGCAGTTGGGTTACGACCATATGCATAAAGTACGTGGCATGGAATTGGACCTAGACTCACCTAGATTTAGATTTTGTACCTTGTACTTGTACTTACCTACCAAAAGGTCAAATAGAAAAACCATGGATACTTACATGAAAATAAGTGTGTATTAATACGCAGGACAGCAAGGGCCTTGCGTACATGACTTTGAAACTATGTGCACAATGCTAACTCTCTCAAACGGTGAAGGAAAACATCACCAGGAAACCGGCATTTTCCCGCACAAAAAGTTTGAATGTTTTCAAATGTTATGGCAAGTGCAGTAAGTCTCTTTGCAGTGCGCTTTAAATCTTTTCACCACACTCACTGGTTCAAAACAACTACAGACATGACAAAGAAAAATTGACCATCATCATATCTCGTAGCATCTCTAGAGCGAACGTAGAGCTACGTCGTAGAGCTAGAAGACGATGATATTTTTATTTTGAGGCGTTGTAGGTATATCTAATCATAATATTTTTTCAGGAATTGTATTCATGGGATCGAGGCAATCAACTAACGTATCCTGTAAGATACAACGAATTACCTGGGCCATAAAATGGGAATAAAAACCTACCAATAAAATAGGTAGGTATTTATAAAATTAAATAAAGAAAAGTTAAGTTAATGATATATTTTTATACGAATAATGCGGTTTGTTTTATGTTTTATCCTATATTTGAGAGTGCAGTCCTAAAATAAGAGGATCTATTTATTTTCCTCTTATTTTTTAATATAAGTTTTTCTTTACTGTTATTTCTGCCATCTACTGGCGTATGTTAGAACTAAATTGCTATTTGACTACGTATACAGTTACAAAGTAGTTCATTAATCTACAAACAGATGGCGCTAAAATGTTGTGCTTGTTTTTACTGATAGATGGCAGCACTTTAAAATTCCGTCTGATTACGAAATTTTTCTTTTTCTCGTTTTTACTTACTATAAACTTTTTATTAATTATTGAGTTTTTACATAATATATAAGCGGGTTATAAAGAGGCATAAACTGATTAAATAGTTATAACTAAAAGGCTTTGACCAACGAAGTCTTTCAGCAGTGTGAATTATCTAGTAGACGCGCTAAAATTAGGCGTTGTTTGTACTCATCGTGTATTCTAGGTTCTGTTTCAGGTAGTCTGCAATATTCAGCAGCCTTTTGAAGTCTCTCAGCCGTTTGCTATCTTCAGGAACCTGAAATATTCTGACCCGATTCGAGTATAATGTTGCTGGGGACACTGTTTTGCACTTTGGATCTCGTCTAGGGCAGTAAATAATCTATATGTTTTTCTAAAAGGGTCCGGTGCTTCTAGTCTGTGTGAATTAGTCAGTGGCCTGAGTTATATACACGTGCCTCTGACTAACCCCTTAGATATCTGCCAGGAAACTTAAGTAGGTATAAGTACCTTGGTAATAAAGAGTTCTAAGAGAGTATCTACCGTGCCTCGGAATTATAGTAGTTTTTTTGGTAACATCATCAACCTATATCAGTCCACTGCTGGACCTATATCTCTGCCAAGACGCGCTACTGAACCCGGTCTTCGCTCTTCTCCTCCAGTGCTTGCCAGCTACATTTTGCAGATCGACGATTTTTTTACACCAAGCATTTTTTTTTCAATATAATGTAATTGTAGGGAGCTTTCTTAAAACCATAAAACGATATTCCGTCATGCTCAAATATTTCTCAGGTAAGTGCCTATCTGACTACATAAGTACATACTTAAGTTTAACTATTTTTGCCCCTAAGCATAAAGCGGAATAATCTCATAATTCGCCTGCACCAAGCTATAAACTAAAACAATTCGAACCCCGTGCCCAATAACCCTTAATTGCACCCCACCCGCCCACACGTTAAGCCTTCTTTCAGAGGTCGAATTACCTGCCCCGTACCAACTACTACTTCTCTATGGCTGGTAACTGCTTTGTATTCCATGGTCGGGGGTTGGCATTCAATGCAGTTCAACCAGCCGGGCGACTGGCATTCAGTATCCCATCTCCCCCCATTTTTCGCCACAATAGCGGCAATACATTCCGTGACTTGGCAAAACTTGATGTCGAGATATTTGGCCCCCATCTCGCGATCAATACGTGTGCGCAACGCCATCTAGCCGAGCCAGCCATCGCGCAGCCAAATTACACTTTAATAGTTCATTAGATCCAGCAAAAATGGCGGCACGCGACAGTTTAAATTCAGACCTATCGATTCTTTAATCTGGGGTCCGTACATCTGTTACGCAATTACGTTTGCTTTGGAAGAACTGGGGTTTGTTTCCTGTGGGAGTTCGGACCTTCATAATGTAAGTTGGCTTACAAGATAATGGAGTCTCAGAGACAAGATGACAGGGCTCTATCGTCTAAAATAAATAGCTACTTTCAAGTGAATATGAATTTGTCACAGCCACAAGATTATCATGTCAGGAGAATACAATGTCAAGAGAGTGAGAACGGATGAAGGAAGAAGAAGTGCAGCCGTTTGAAAACTTCAGAACATAAGCGAATCTGTTTGTGCGGTTGTACTGTTGGAAGTCTTTCCAGCGACTTTCCACTGACTCATACAAACATTGCTCTACATTTTCCGGCGCCATCTTGCGACAAAACGCGTGTATAATTCAGTAGATATTGGTCATTTTTACCCACAACGCCCACCTCCCCGGACTAAATGAATGAATTATCAGCATTCAGTACGTTAATTTGTTCGATCGATGCGGGCGGTGTGAGAGAGGGGATTCCACAACGTTAGAGCTGGGAGTAACTGCTTCTTGTTGTGGTATGCACGAGAGATGTGGTATGAGACCATGGGGCTAATTCTCGGGCCGATCTCGATCATTTTGCAATTTTATTTTAATGCTTCTTTTCACAACCTCGCACTTTTTCTACGTTTTCCGTATATCTTAGCTGTCGAGGCTTTTACGAAGAGGTCGTTGATGAATTACTCAAGGAAATCATCCATTCTCTCTTCGAAAAGAAGCAATAAAATAAAATTGCAAAATGATCGAGATCGGCCCGAGAATTAGCCCCCATGCCTTGTGCACAATTTTAAGCGATCTGCGGTGGCGATCAGTGAAACAGCGATATTTGACAGCGTTTCACTGATCGCCATTGCCTAGATGTGATTGTGAACTGAGATCATTTTGACAATATAAGCAATGTAGAACTTTTTGGACATGAGTCAAAGTCAAAGTCAATAGTTTTTTATTCATTACGATGCAAGAATCACTTTGAAACGTCCTAAAGAGATCCGTTCACGTCTGTCTGGCTCTGTCTATGGCTCTGGTTTTGAGTATGTGTGAGTGTTGACTAAATAAATATAACGTCGGAACATAACACACACACTGGTGTGGTGAGCCCTCATACAGTCTCAAAACCAGAGCCAGAGACAGAGCCAGACAGAGCTTGTGGTAGGCGTATAGGCCTGCTTAAAGCAGCATAAATTATCAATTAACTGAAATAAAAAAACCTCCATTTAATTTGAACTAGACTCACTTTCGCTATCAATCAGCTGACTGACATAATTCGCTACAATAACATTATGTGCTATACACAGCACGTGGTATATAGGTAGACGTCGTCGCTGGGACTTCCTCCGACCGAGTTCCGATGCGCTGCAAGCAATCCAGCGCTTTATTGAGTAAGTAAAGCTATGAGCTATAGAAATAAATGTAAACCGCTTTTTTATTTTGTTTAACCCTGATAATTTCTATCAAAATTCTAACTAAATATTTATTGGGATTGAAATCAAATGTCGGTAATATAATCTCAGCAGAATAAAAAAAAACGAAGTTGTCTATTATTTTCAAATTTAAATATCGAAGCATAATCAGGTTTAGAATACGTTTTGTATCGTTTGGACACTGTAATTCTTTTTGAAATCATTTTGATTTAATAATCCCAGAACGGTGAGTTTTTTCATAAAATGCGTAGGGCTGCATAAGCAGTCGAGCCTCATGCATAGATTTTTAATACTTTTCTATGGAGAACTGTCATAAATCTATGCTTAAGGCTTTGTTCTTGCATACGGGCCTTAGTCTGCTTATACCAGTACGACTTATAAGCCGTTTTTCAAGAAACTCCTCAGTGGCACAACATGGCAAATTTAAACTCATCCGCTAAGGCTAAGCCATTTATAGTTTTGTAAACTGTAGATTTTGTACATTTTAAAATAGACAATGAGTCATTTGCGTTAGGTAAAGTAGGTGCATTACACTCAGATATAAAAATAGATGAGTAAGTAAACATCTCTCGAGGTAAGACGGTGTCATAAACAAAAAATCGTTGTAAAGTTCAAATGTTTCTGGAACCAGCAACATAAACCTTGACCATAGACTGAAGTTATTACTCAGTTGAAACCAAAATGTTTTTTTTTCTATAGTTAGAAAGAAGATAGCTTTGGAACAACGCCTTTATGATTTTCGAAAACAATGGAAGGATTTGAGGGGTTTTTGCTCATTGATGGGCTGTTTTTGGCTATAAAAAGGCGCATTGAGTAAATTAATATTGCAACAATGTTGCTTTCCGATAATCTGTATAATAAAAAATCATCAATATTTATTATTTCTAAGGAAGTAGGTTTACATTGTGTTTTTTCCTATTTATGTTAATACTTGCTATTGTTATTATTACATTGTTGCAAAATGGGTATGAGTGGTGGCAGAGGTGGGTAACCCCGGCTGCAAACAACGACCTAGGTAATCAAATATTTGCATTATAATAACAAGTGGTACATAGTATCTAAGTTTATTTAATGATTAGTTTATAGGAGAATCCACCAGATTGAAATACGAAAAAGTGGCTGGAAACTGGTGGATGCCGCATAGGATCGGCTAGTCTGGTAAATTAGGGGTGGTAAGTATATTTAGTTTCGAAGATATCGAAGAAAATAATGTAAAATCAAAACCTTAAAAATACAAAAAATAAAATAAGTAATCACCATTACTAGATTTGCCAGACTGTTTTAGGAAAAAGATAAGATAAAAAAACTATAAATATAACTCTGTAAGCAGTACTGGCACGTTATTTCGTAATCAACATAGATAATAAAAATAAAATCGTAATGTTTACAAAAAATAATGATAAACAAAAAGGTCAATGGTCAACAGTTACAACTCAGCGCTGGTAGCGCTATAAAGCGGTGCTCAGCTGACGAAGTGTTGCTAGCTGAGGTTGCTCGTGGCTGGTTTTCAAAAGTGGCTAGATACTTATTCATTTACGTTCTGATCGGCTACTTTTGACATTCAATTAAATTCCAAATTCGGTATGGTTGGAGCATGGTTACAAAAATTCCTCCATCCAGAATCGGATTTATCATTCAAAAACTACAAAAGTAGCCAAGTGCCTTGGCCAACTTTGATTTAAAAAAATGTGTAAAGTGGCAAGTGTTTAATTTATGCCAAGCGTAAAAAACTAATTTTTAAAATTATTTACTATATTCTAAGCAAAATAAAAAAATATGTTCACATTATTTGTTTTTTTTTAATTTTTTGCATAAGTTCATTCATTTAATTTTTGTGCTTTTTAAATGAAGTTGCTCTACCAACCTAACTGATTCATATAACATGGGTGGCTGTGATGGTAATTATACATTTTTAATGTGTCGAGAACTCGGAAGTGGCTACATCTAGCCTAAATGCTGTTAGCTGGCAATATCACTGTTAGGTCGGACACCTGACGTCTGCCCCCCCTTCCCCGCAGCCATCAGCTGTTAATGTTCCCCGCCCGCGCCCCGCGCGCTTTCCCCTTCGTTTGTGTAATGCGAGGAGATGCGGCTACAGTGGCATATTGAAGAAATGACATTAAATTATTTCAAAATATTGATTGGAAAATTTAATTTTATTTCATTACTGTACGTAATGAAAGTTTACTAGGTATATTAATGTTATTTTCGATTGTCCACAATATTTATTATAATCTCGGTTTAACTTTGGTTTTGGTTTGACAATTAACATCACTATCATCACAAATCATACCTGACTCCATGAGAAATATAATTTTAATGTAGCCCTCTCTACCTTCACTTAGGTATCTCCATTGCATTTAATGAAAGCTGTACAATAAGTTATAACTAAATTTTGGAATAACTGCGTAATATTTCACAATAAATAAAATATGGCGACGTATGCACATGACTATCGATTTTATTTCACAAACGTGAACAAAACAAAAATGCTAACTTTTAATAATAAATCGCACATTATGTCTGCCAAATGAATTATTTATGGCAACGTGTCGATTCGGGGCGCGCATCCCCGGGGCTGGCGGGACGAGGGGTGAGAGGCGTGGCGGGCGGTGCGCTGCGGGGAGGGAGCTCAGTCCGCGCCGAGCGGCCGAGCCAGCGCCATGTCCGCGTGCGCGCCGCGCGCCTGCTGCCGGCCGCGCGCCCCCTCCTCGCTACTGGACATCACCGCGAAGATTGTTGCTGCTGCGATCCCCTTCCAGCGCATCGAAGAGCGCTACGAGCGCATCCCGGAGCCCGTGCAGCGCCGCGTGGTGTACTGGTCCTTCCCGCGGGATGAGCGCGACATCTGCATGTATTCGTCGCTGGCCCGCGCGCCTCCCGACGACCACCGCAACATCGCCTTCTGCCGCGGCCTCAAGCTGCTGGAGGCCGGCTGCGTGGAGAACGTGCTACAAGTCGGTGAGTCGCATTCCTTACAGCACAGCGCCTGCGCCTGTTTACTAATATGCGCCTCGCCCACCCGCGCCGTATAAATAAAAACCTCGACGTGTGCGATCGATAGCTGCTCCTCTCGGGAATTATTCATGCGTCGGCTCGTAAAAGTTTCAGGAGATTAGGACCCACCGGGCAGGACCGATCATTGTGATGTGAACCCGCAATCTCGGGCCCGAGGACGCCACACCGCCTTGTGAGCCGTCCTGTGGGGAAACTAATACGCGACGTTGATTTATCTACCCGATATCGATAACCCGGTAGTTGCACTGACGTTTAATCGATACGAGCCAGCGATGTATCATTGGCACTCGTTCGGGCCCACTAGATACAGTAGAGGGTAAATAATGCTTCCCTGCGATACGCCTGGCGCCGATAGTCAATAGAGACGCATAATTAATCTAACTCGTTGACTATGCAACGACGTCGACGCGCCCCGATAAACCCATATGCCACTTCCGAGTTCCACTTTAAAATCGTTTTTCGTCTCCTATTTACAAAAACATGTGATTCAATTAATCGAAAGCGTGATTAAGATCTACTTTCAAAAATATGCTGATGTGCCGTAAAATTCGGCCAAAATTTACATAACTGGTAGTCCCGTTACATAGAAATTACACAACCGGATTCTTTCTGCGTTGGCAGCGGCTCACATAGCAGTCCTGTCCTGGGCCGGAGACTCGAGCAGTCAGCCCGCAGCGTGGCCGCCGCATTAATCCATGCAGACGTCGTTTGTTACTGTCGCCGCTCTGAATAACGGACGCGAATAAACAATATTAATTGCCTGTTTTTATTTTATAGGGCCAGGCAGAGTCAGGCTCGTTTTATTGTGCTCGTCGTGGGAGGACGCTGTTACATATTCATTTGTGCTTATCTGGCATCGGAACGGGCGGCGATTACTGGTCGTTTCGGTCGCGCTGCGGTCGCATACGCCACATTTGGAAGGCTGGCCGCTGTTGAACGCCGTCACGTCTCGCGAGAGCATTGAACGCACTCGTTTTATGGCAGAGATGAAGCTTATAAACTGTACAAACATGAATTCATAGTTGAATCATGACCGCAGTCCGATTTTAGGCACTGGCTTTCGTCCAAGTTGAGTGCGATGGAAGAAGTGCCTATCCAAGATACGCTTCCGATATGAATTGGGTGCTTATGCGGCAGATAAACGTTAGAAGTAGGGCTATTTCTCTCATCTAAGTGATATAAGTTCCCACACCCATATCATCTGAGTCACACTATCTACGATCAGAACGAACCGCCCACTTGAAGTAAAAACAGGCTGAATTATCTTCCGAGAACTGTTGCAGGCAACTGAGGTTTCCCTTGCCGTAGGAGGACTAAATTGTCTGCAAGGTATGTAAATTCATGGGTCGATTGAGGTCATGGAAAACCACGTTTACAAATTGCAACAAATAATGATGAAAAACTATTTGAATAGCGCTGAAGCTGCTAAACTTAGATTCGCACACAAAAGATACCAATTTTTGTAATAATAAACATTTAATTTCTTCGGCGATAGCAAAAAGGCAGACCTAAAATGTCATGTGAAAGAAAAAATATCTGGTTGACACTGTTCGAACAGCCAAACACTCACCAAACGAAAATTGCCAGATTCAAGAGTATGAATAAAAGAACACCGTCTGCCCTGAAGGTACATGCAAATGATCGAAAATGAGCCTCACAATTCCAACGTATCAAAAACACTCGTAAGATATTTAATTGTCATGCAAAAATAAACGAGTGCACCCGGCGATGTTCTGTAAATATTTTAATTCAATGTTAATAACTTTATATCAATTCCGTTGTGCGCAGCGGAACCGGTTCTCGACTGCGGCGAGTTCCCTGAAGAGGGTTGTGTTGTACCTGATTGAATTATTGAACGCTAAGCCCTGTATCGAGATTTAATATTAGATTAGGAAGATTATGGGAAGACATTAAACACACGTGAACGATCGTTGATAATAAATGTTCTGTCTAGGCTGAAGGACGCCGTTGAGGTATCATAGATTATTTAATTCGATCGATTCTATTGTGAAGCATAATGGAGGTATTGAATTTTTAAAATGCGCACTGCGAGTTCCCAACCATTAAATATTACGTTGTCAGGTTAATAGCTAGGAGTAGTTCAGTGGTTCTTTGAGTTGGTGGACTATGTGCTATATTAATAAATCTACATCATTATCACGTGCGTTCATAGTTGTAGTTCCCAGAAGGTTGAGAGTCGTTTTATTATCAGCGGCAGCCATGATTCATACTTCGTGATGATCTTTGATATCCTTTCTGGTCGTAACGAGTTTCTTGTGAAGCTTAAAATTCTGAGGCGGCTCCGTTGTTTACAGACGTTCAAATAATCTTGTTTGTTGGTATAACAAGAGATGTGAAAGACTAATACGTAAAAGCACGTTGTAATGTGAATGTGGATCGTGTAAGTAATATACATAAATGATTGATGAAGCTCGTGATTACCATATGGATGATGAATTTCCATAGATTGTGTGTCATTTACAATTTGGAGAAGGTCAACGGAATATACTAGTAATTATAGGTTATAAAACGAATTTAGTTTTCTTATGAATAAATTGTTTTCATTATAAAGTAAGGAGTATATCTATATTTTAGGTATTTCAAATATCATCATTCTAATTCTCAAGATTAGATAAATGTTACCGATGATATTCAGTTTGAAATAGGCATTGCATCAGCTGTAAAGTACACAAATGTGTAAGCTAACATGCACCTAATTCTACAAATTATATGCACTATGCAAGTACTCTCAAACAGCGAAGGAAAACATCGTGAGGAAACCAGCATGTCGGAGAACCTAAAAAGTTCGAAAAACATGAATCAAGTGCACGAATGAAGCCACTTTGAGGGGCACTTAAAATTATTTCACCACACTGTTTCCTTCAGTAAGAAGAAGAATGGCTACACATTATCTCTTTGGTTTTGATATAGAATTAGTAATGTAATGAATGTACGAACCGTTGATAATGTAATAAGAGTGTATGTAGATGTAGGCACAGATGATTCCGCTGATAACTTTACATATTTTTTCTCATGAATCTTCGGATTTAAATATATAAATCCATATTATAGATAATCAAGATTATCATCAAAAGATTACGAATAACACATTATTCATGTAATTTATAACCCTAGAGTTTTGATTAGATTACATAGGTTTGACCTAAAACCCATTTTGATTTGTATGCTTGGAGTGAGGCAATATCTATGGTCTGAAACAGGCGGGTTATGAATCAGCTCTAAGAAAAACTATGTAATTGCCATCTGGTAACACAATTGCGATTCATCGCAACAAAGAAAATACTGAACAAACTGACAAACAGACAAACTAAATGCTCCTCTGTCCAATAACAGAGTTTCATAGTGTCTACACAAGACCGTTTCTGTCGCGCGACCTCGCTAAAACCAGCGTAACCAGAACCCATGTTACCTTACAATATCCCCGTTGATGCCTGAATCTATACAAGCTCAGATAGACGAGGCAGATCCTGAGAAACTGGCCACATTACAAAGACCTGCTTGTGAGTACCGAAAGCACCTCCGCATTTTAGAACCCAATTGCAAAGCCCCATCTGCAACTCACTTGAGCCTTACCAAAGGGTGTTATGGTATATTTTGCAATGTTCTGAATCGTGTTTTACGATGGTAGAACACAGTGATTCGTTGAAGGCAAACAAGATTGTGAGGAGTCGTGAATGCCTGATTTGATGGTGTATGGATAAATGCTGATTGTTGTATATGAAGGGGGCTTGTTCTTCGGTTACCAAAAATACTGAAAGATTCGACTACTCAGACTCTTAAAGACTGATTTGTGAAGTTTCACTGAAACGGAACAAACAAGTCTTCATTGATATCTGATTCAATGAAAGACACGTAATTCTAGACAAAGCTAATTGCAGAAATGTTTAGACCACCGCGACCAGCTCACGTATTTCCTTAAACGTTTACACTTTGTGCAAAAATGACATAATGATTCTATTATGTGTGTGAGAAACCAACAGAGGCCATAGAATAAATAATGCTGTACAGTACCACAAGTTTATTCAATGAAGAACTTTCAAAAACGTTATCATCTTACTTAAAATTGATTTCCCGAAATGAATAGGTAAGAATATAGGGAATATAGGGCAGTGAGCCCTATATTCCCTATATTCTTACCGTTTCGGGGTTTAAATTCAAGGACTACGTGAACTAGATAATTTTCTGTTGCCCATGAGAGTGTAGGTGCAAACTTTTCTAATCGAGTTTAGAAAAGTGTGGACATGAGGGGACAAGGGTTGTAAAATTTCTCATGACATCTACGAAGACAGGGGGAGATCTCAAGGGAGACTCTGCACTACCCGGAGCACGGCTGGTGACTAGTTTACTTTGACATCTGTCAGCTTCAAAATATCAGTGAATGTATCAAATAGTTGAAAGCATACATTCAAATCAATAAAAGTCTGTTTTTCCTGACGTTTGTTGAAAAACGTCGTTCGTAACTCTTGTAAATTGATAAATATATCCTCGGCTTCCTTAAAACCTAAAAAAAAATCTGTCACTCTGAAAATGCCGAGAGCAGTGAAAATTTAAACAATTACTCCCCCCTTTTCATTTCTCCTTTCTCCATTTCTCGACCCCCCTGTCCCCTGACTTTGTTCTGACTGACAAAGTTCATATTATGATTGTCGAAGAGGTATCGGTTACGTGACCTCATAGAATGGTCAAACCCACCTAAAAATCAAAAATCGTTTTGTTGCTATGATAAGGAATTTCACATAATTTCAGTATTGGTTCATTACAATTCGTTTGGCTACTCTGGGGTTTAAGTTACCAACCACAGTTATTATTATGAGCATTGTCGAACAATGCTTCTTCACACTACCTACTTTCTGTGGTGTTGGGTATCACTATGCACACATACATAACATACACCTGAGGGGTCACAGAATACAAAAACTATGAGTATCGATTAGATACTCATAAGGTGGGACCATTGCAATAAGCTATGTTACTGAAAATGATTGGCTTTGCATCTGTTCTAGATAATTTATATGTATGTATGTATAGAGTCAGGGGCTAACTGTTCGCTCATGCCCTTACTTACGGGACGCTATAGTGCCTAGACAGGATTTTCAGGCTTGCTCAGCACCTATACCACCCTGACAGCTTAGTCGGCCTAATCCACGGAAAAGACAATGGTCAATACATGGAAAATAAACAAAATAAGGTAATTAGCGCGATAAATTTTAATCCCCGTGTAATAGATTCAGTATTGTTTTGACAAACCTAAAAATGAGATGGATATATTTATATCTGATGGATAAAATCTTTAGATGGAAAAATTTGCTCTTAAATTACAAAATAATGAAAGCTAAATATGTGTTTTTAGATCCAAGAACACTTGAATCTCTTAATCAATGGCCTAATTTTAATGAATTCTTATAACTCATTTTGATAACTACAGGTTTGTAAACAAGCGATGCATGGGACTAATTGGTAATTAATGGTGTGCTTTATCATTAGTTTAGTAATACCTACTGTGTATTTTTATTGTTTTAGAAAACGTGAGTAAAATGCGTAATAAACAAAAATAGTTATGATCGTTGTAGCTGTAGGCTGACTTCATAATTAAATTAATTAGATCAAAAATCAATCAACCAGAACTCTATTTTTTACCTGTTATACTTACACAGGTGGAAAACAGAGTTCATTAGTATTTCTGGTCTTTTATTCTTATAAAATTTAGTTTTAGTTTTATAATAATAATACTTTTAGCAAATAAAATACATTCTGTTGTGTTGATCAAAAAACATAAAAATGTTCGATTATAGAGGAGATAAAAATAATCTAAGCATTATAAAAATCTTATAGAATTTAACAGCCGGTTTTCAAACTTTATGATTTTCCATAAGTGAAGGTTAGCACTATAAATCAATGAAAAATATTAATTTGAAGCGTTTCCTAAAATTATTTTATTATTATGTTATGGATTTGTTTATTGAGTTTTCAAACAGGGATAGACTTACCCCAGCTTCCTCTTTGCGTCAGATACTATTTTCGCGCAATGTTTTCGGAAATACCAATTTTATTTTCCTGTGCACTTTGTAATTTCATTGGTCTGAATAAAATCATTAGTTAACTACCTATATAAAAGTTTATTATTACATTATACTCTACCTACTAATTTAAAACAATTCATTGATAAGCGTTTAGTTTTTTTAAACCAATACTTATTTAAAAAAATAAATCCTTTCGGTAGCTGATTAAAGCTGAATGAATATCTAATAAAAAATCGGTTGTCGCTTTGTCGCTCGTTCCGCACTCTCGCTTGCACTTCAAGCCTTAAATGGAACGCCTCCGAGCGAGGTAACGCCGCACGAGTCATGTTTTTTCGTGCGTGCAGCCGGCTCCGTCAAATTATAAGACGTTGTCACGTCAAAAATAAAATAATGAAACACTGCCAAATATGTCAGCGATATTTGAGTGTTTCTCTGATCGCTACCGCAGAACGCTTGTGTGCAAGGCTATAAACAAAAATAATTGACTTTTATTACATACCGATATGTACATAACTACATTAATATTTGTATGTCAATGCCATGTCACGGAATGGCAATATTGATCAATCAAGCTTGAGCCCATTTTCGCGAACACTCATGTTAGCAAACACAATCCATGACAGTACCACGAACCAACACAAAGGAAATATTGTGACACGTTAGTACGGACACGGAAATCCACACGATTCTTATCACAACGGAGTAAAGTACAATTTGCAACGCAATTTGGAATGTTCATAATTTTCTTTGGAAAATATCTCATAAGCAGAGTTTTTGTTGGCATTTCTTGCGCAAACGCAAATGACCTGGGATCACGTTCTTAATATAAAGATAATTGTGGTCTTTATGGGGTTATACAACTTTAGAAATATGACGCATTCGCTTGCTTTTCGAGGTTATAATTTTCCGGTCCGACCAACATTGTTGCATTCCTCTGTTTTAGTAATTTGACCACTACCCAATAGTGTTTCGTTTTACCTTTGTTTCGAAAGTATGAAATACTAACACAAACGACTTGCACTTGCGACTGCAAGCCTTGATAGAGCATCTTATTGTGCTCTTATTTGACAGCGTTTCACTGATCGCCATCGCCAGCGACCTAGGTGTGCGCAGGCCTTCATAATATCCTGTGTTACTATCCCTCGTAGAATGGCAAATCTATAAAATAAAATATTGTGGACAATCCACGCAACACTATCTAGCCCCAAATTAAGCAGAGCTTGTACTAGACTACTATGAGCTGATATAATACTTTAATTTTTCTGTAAAAGACATAGGTACCTACTGAGAATACAACATAACACCCTGACAAAACAAACATCTGCGTCGAATTACGACCAAACTTGTATCTACCGTCAAAAAGCGGTACCAGATTTGGAAGCTCTTACAATCCCCCATTTCTCCAAAACCATTATTTAGTCGTCTCAAATAAAATTAAAAGATAAACGCATTAAAGTACCACTTAAGGTCTGTATAGTAACTTGCCAAGGCTCTTCCCACGTCTCCGACGCTAGTACTCTGCAGTTCTCCGTAATAACTTAATTCGTTCTTCCTGCGCCTGCGCCGATTGGGGCTAATTGTCGACCTGCCACCTCTAGCCCCTTGTAATTGAAGCTGACCTGGGGCGTTGAAGCCGAGTGCAAAAGGAAGGGTGTTATTTCAAACATTGACAACGTTTCCTATCTTATTTTTAAATACTGTACAGGTAAAAATAAGATGAGAAAAATACTTTCGATCCTAAGGTCGTGAGTTTGAATCCAGTCGTGTACCTGTGGATGTTTTTGTTCGAAAAATGAACACCACAAAAAAACCATATCTTTCCTGCGGATTAGGCCGACTAAGCTGTCAAGATAATCTATTATAGGTACTGGACGTTTCCCCCCAGGTGGCCGACATTGACCAGCTAGGTTCTCCAAGTTCAGCTCTACGTCTTGCAATGAGGTCCAAATACAGTATACGGCGATAGCATAACGTATACATTCGTTCTTTTATATTGAGCTCCGTTTACCTACTAGATAATATTAAAGCTAAGTTGAAGGTTAAATGGATGACCGACTGAATGTCGATTCAGAGCGTTTCAGAGCACTTTCGAGGGCTAGCTATTTTATTAGTTGTCCCGACTCATTAATGACTCATATCCGTCTGCGGTTGCGAACCACTAGTTTTATTGTTTATCAAAAACATTAATCTGGTATACAGAAAAACCCGGGAGCTTATTTAAACAATAATACCAAAGCAAAACGACAAAATTTTGGGCCACTGACTGTATTGGTAGGTACTTACACAATTTCTGCCAACCAACGGCATTAGTAGAATTTAGAAACTTCTCAAAATTTTATAATTAATGGATAAATGGGTATTTATCGCGAGAAATGCCTAAAACAATTAAATTTTTATTTATTTTTGTTTCTCAAAATTCTGGCCGAAGTAACACTGATACATTTTACAGACGTTTAAAACTATAAAAAAAGCGGCCAAGTGCGAGTCGGACTCGCCCATGAAGGGTTAACAAGCAACAAGTAACATAATGTATTATGAGTTCTTGTAGTTCGTCGAAAGGTAAATTGCAGTTTACGACTTATGACGTATAAAAAAAAAACTACTCACTAGATCTAGTTTCAAACCAAATATCGTTGAAAGTTTGCATAGTAATGTACATCATATATTTTTTCTAGTTTTATCATTCTCTTATTTTAGAAGTTAGAGGGGGGGGGACCAACTTTTTACCACTTTGGGAGTATCTCTCGCGCAAACTATTAAGTTTAGAGAAAAACGATATAAGAAACCTCAAAATCATTTTTGAAGACCTATTCATAGATACCCCACACGTATGGGTTTGATGAAAAAAAACAATTTGAGTTTCAGTTTCAAGTATGGGGACCCCCCCAATTTTTGTTTTTTTTTCTACTTCTGTACAAAAATCTTAATGCGGTTCACAGAATACATCTACTCGCCAAGTTTCATCAGTCTAGCTCTTATAGTTTCGGAGAAAAATGGCCATGACACACGGACGGACAGACAGACAGACAGACAGACATGACGAATCTATAAGGGTTCCGTTTTTGCCATTTGGCTACGAAACCCTAAAAAATGACATAACAAGAGCTATTTTTCCAAAATGGCGTCCAACAGCCGATAAACGAGCGCGAGTCCACGCAATGGTCAGTTACGCGCTTATCGATACGAAATGTAGTAACTGTTCGATTGTGCGATTGAGCATCAAGTGACAACACGACATAAAACGAAAAATCATTCATATCAGGGTTCTCTATTTAAAAGTATACAATAGTCCAGCCGTCAAGCCCCCTCGTCATTATAAATTGTCAATGTTGACAATAACAAATGACGTGGCTGTCATTACAGACCTGCCTGTCTCCTAGTGATGGATTCTATCCCTATTGTGCACTAGATTAATCATTACTTATTATATTTAGTTATTGATCATCTTGGAAATGTTGCATACAATATTATATTAATCGTCTTGTAAAGTAGATTTTTTAGGGTTACGTACTTTGAAAATGAAATGAAATAATTTATTTGCTTAAACATTAAACATTCTAGAACTTAAAAATTGGTAAATATAGATGTAGCAAACGCGAACAGGTAAGTAGACATAATAATGTTTTGTTTTAAAGCTAAATACAAATAGAACATAACAACTGTTAATAGTTGAACATAGCACAGAGTGGGTCCCTGCAGACGAAAACGCCGCCGAGGCAGACCCAGGAAGCGTTGGCGGGATGACCTGGACGCGTTCTGCAGGGAGTGGCCGAGTTTGGGTCAAGAGCGAGATGAGTGGAAGGAACGGGGGGAGGCCTTTGCCCAGCAGTGGGACAGACCGGGCTGAATTAAAAAAAAAAAATAGTTGAACAGGGACAAGGAAACCGAAGTTACAAAAATATCAAGCTCAATGAGTTAAAATGATTGAAAAATCCCAGAATTTAGAAAAGTTTGTTTTAAAATAGAAATATAAATCTGTAATTTGGATTACTATACCTGTGACGTTGTAATAACAAAAAAAAAACAAAACTTGCTTGACATTTTTGAAATAATTAACGGATTTTAGCTGTTTGTAGTCAAGATAATTATAATCTAGCTGAGAACGGAACCCTGCGGGTACGATTGCCGCTCGTACTTATCTTTTTTATTTAGTTATCGATCACCATGACGCGATTCTTGGAAACTGGGAGATGGACAGATTAATAATATGGTGTATTATATTTTTTTTAATTAGTCAGTTATTAGCGTTAAGTTTTATTACAAGAGAATATTTTTTATATGAAGTAAATTAAGTCTGTATCTTTTGTATTCACGGTCATAATTAGAGCTATTGCATTCACGTACTTATGCGTAAAATTAAAAAACATCGTTATCGACATAATGATCTACAAACGAAATCGAACTTCGCTAGAACTCGATGGGGGTATTTATTTGTTTTTAGGAGCCAAAGACCGGGCTCAGTGGCGCGCCATGGGAGAGACCTACGTCTAACAGTGGACTGATATAGGTTGATGATGATGATGATTCCTTATGATGAAGCCTTTCGATCGGTACGATAAAGCTACAGGGTGATTATTTTTCGCCCTGTAGAGTGATACAAGTAAATGTTAGTCGAAACACTTCACGACCTACATAGCACATTTTGACCTAAAATCCTATCACAGATAAACAAAACTGTGTCGGTCTTTGACAACAAACTTGCGATATCAAAAACTAGTGCAGAAATAGTCTTTATTGTAGAGATGTAAGGTTGATAAGGGGTTGGTCATGGTGACAGCTGTAACAGCTGATAAGATTACGTCACAGCTGGAAGTACAGTTGCGAAATCGATTTGAACATTACACATGTTATACAGGATGAGTGTAATAATGACATAACCGACACAATGTATGGATAATATAAGTTTAAAAAACTTGCAAACCCGACTTTATGGCCAAACTGTAGGACGGATTTTGATGATTTTTTTATGGGACCAATCTGAACCTCTATAAAATTTTCTCAGATAATTTAGTCTCTCCGCATCAGGCAGCCAGGGAGAGACATACACTCGTAATTGACTAACTTTTGTCGGCATTCCACATTGCCACTCGTTTTTTTTTATTAATCTATGTATGGCGAACTAAAGTCACTTTACGCAGAGCCATAGATTGGATTATGTGTTTTAAGTAGTGAACATGGGATTTTTCAAGGTTTTTCGTTTAGAACTGTATGCAGATACCTCAACTGTTTTATGTGAATTTTACACATCTATAAGCTAGCTCAAGTAATGCCAAGGTCAGCCCAAGTTCAGAGCGGGGTCAGTGGTATCATTAGTAGGTTCGAATCTAGCGGAAATGAATTGTTAAAAGCACCATTTTATATGATTCCATGTATTGTTGTGAGATAGCGCTCTAAGAATTGTATGAGTGTTTAATCTTGGATGAATTAATGGGGCTATAATTTTGAGGTGTTACAATAAAAGATTTTAATGGAAATAGAATAAAAGTTATGGTAAGTATATTATTATCATCCACACTCTCAAACATAGCTAAATCCAAAATTTTATTATCTATATATATATAACTCAAAGGTGACTGACTGACTGACATAGTGATCTATCAACGCACAGCCCAAACCACTGGACAGATCAGGCTAAAATTTGGCATGCCGGTAGATGTTATGACGTAGGCATCCGCTAAGAAAGGAAAATGGAAAATTATTTTCCGAAGAGGAGAAAAAGGGGAAAAATGGTTTAAAGAAAAATCAACGCACAGCCTAAACCGTTATCCCTAGAAGCATGAAACTTAGAAGGTGTATTCCTCTAATAGAGCAAAGGTGTACTAAAAAAGAAAATAGGAAAATTATTTCCCTAAAAGAAGAAAAATGGAAAATGATTTTAAGAAATATCACAAAAAATAGCTTTACAAAATACGCAAAAAAACATTTAAAAAAATCAGCTACCGCAGCATCTGGCACCAGGTTCGATTACACACAAAGGTTCACAAACAAACTAACACCAACACGCATACGAAACCCCAAATTAGCCACTAATCTATATATATATAACTCAAAGGTGACTGACTGACTGACATAGTGATCTATCAACGCACAGCCCAAACCACTGGACAGATCAGGCTAAAATTTGGCATGCCGGTAGATGTTATGACGTAGGCATCCGCTAAGAAAGGAAAATGGAAAATTATTTTCCGAAGAGGAGAAAAAGGGGAAAAATGGTTTAAAGAAAAATCAACGCACAGCCTAAACCGTTATCCCTAGAAGCATGAAACTTAGAAGGTGTATTCCTCTAATAGAGCAAAGGTGTACTAAAAAAGAAAATAGGAAAATTATTTCCCTAAAAGAAGAAAAATGGAAAATGATTTTAAGAAATATCACAAAAAATAGCTTTACAAAATACGCAAAAAAACATTTAAAAAAATCAGCTACCGCAGCATCTGGCACCAGGTTCGATTACACACAAAGGTTCACAAACAAACTAACACCAACACGCATACGAAACCCCAAATTAGCCACTAATATAACATAAAACTACAAAAAATAGCTTTACAAAATACGAAAAAAAAAACATTAAAAAATTTTCAGCTACCGCAGCATTTGTCACCAGGTTTTAATACAAACAAATGTTTACAAAAAAACCGATGATAACCACTAAGACAAAATCGCGGGAAACATCTATCATACTTAAACTAAACACTGCTGAAAAAAATCGGCTCCAACAGCACTCGCCTTCAAATTCAAATACACTATAAAGTACAAGCTCAAATCTATAGTAACCAGCAGTTGGTCATGTCAAATTAAAAAAATCTGATTCGATTACACACCAACACGCATACGAAACCCCAAATTAGCCACTAATCTATATATATATATATAACTCAAAGGTGACTGACTGACTGACATAGTGATCTATCAACGCACAGCCCAAACCACTGGACAGATCAGGCTAAAATTTGGCATGCAGGTAGATGTTATGACGTAGGCATCCGCTAAGAAAGGAAAATGGAAAATTATTTTCCGAAGAGGAGAAAAAGGGGAAAAATGGTTTAAAGAAAAATCAACGCACAGCCTAAACCGTTATCCCTAGAAGCATGAAACTTAGAAGGTGTATTCCTCTAATAGAGCAAAGGTGTACTAAAAAAGAAAATAGGAAAATTATTTCCCTAAAAGAAGAAAAATGGAAAATGATTTTAAGAAATATCACAAAAAATAGCTTTACAAAATACGCAAAAAAACATTTAAAAAAATCAGCTACCGCAGCATCTGGCACCAGGTTCGATTACACACAAAGGTTCACAAACAAACTAACACCAACACGCATACGAAACCCCAAATTAGCCACTAATCTATATATATATAACTCAAAGGTGACTGACTGACTGACATAGTGATCTATCAACGCACAGCCCAAACCACTGGACAGATCAGGCTAAAATTTGGCATGCAGGTAGATGTTATGACGTAGGCATCCGCTAAGAAAGGAAAATGGAAAATTATTTTCCGAAGAGGAGAAAAAGGGGAAAAATGGTTTAAAGAAAAATCAACGCACAGCCTAAACCGTTATCCCTAGAAGCATGAAACTTAGAAGGTGTATTCCTCTAATAGAGCAAAGGTGTACTAAAAAAGAAAATAGGAAAATTATTTCCCTAAAAGAAGAAAAATGGAAAATGATTTTAAGAAATATCACAAAAAATAGCTTTACAAAATACGCAAAAAAACATTTAAAAAAATCAGCTACCGCAGCATCTGGCACCAGGTTCGATTACACACAAAGGTTCACAAACAAACTAACACCAACACGCATACGAAACCCCAAATTAGCCACTAATCTATATATATATAACTCAAAGGTGACTGACTGACTGACATAGTGATCTATCAACGCACAGCCCAAACCACTGGACAGATCGGGCTAAAATTTGGCATGCAGGTAGATGTTATGACGTAGGCATCCGCTAAGAAAGGAAAATGGAAAATTATTTTCCGAAGAGGAGAAAAAAGGGAAAAATGGTTTAAAGAAAAATCAACGCACAGCCTAAACCATTAGCCCTAGAAGCATGAAACTTAGAATGTGTGTTCCTCTAATAGAGCAAAGGTGTACTAAAAAAGAAAATAGGAAAATTATTTCCCTAAAAGAAGAAAAAACGGAAAATGATTTTAAGAAAAATCACAAAAAATAGCTTTACAAAATACGCAAAAAAACATTTAAAAAAATCTGCTACCGCAGCATCTGGCACCAGGTTCGATTACACACAAAGGTTCACAAACAAACCAACACCAACACGCATACGAAACCCCAAATTAGTTACTAATATAACATAAAACTACAAAAAATAGCTTTACAGAATACGAAAAAAAAACATTAAAAAAATTTCAGCTACCGCAGCATTTGTCACCAGGTTTTAATACAAACAAATGTTTACAAAAAAACCGATGATAACCACTAAGACAAAATCGCGGGAAACATCTATCTTCTATCTTCTATCTTCTTCTTCTATCTATATATATATAACTCAAAGGTGACTGACTGACTGACATAGTGATCTATCAACGCACAGCCCAAACCACTGGACAGATCGGGCTAAAATTTGGCATGCAGGTAGATGTTATGACGTAGGCATCCGCTAAGAAAGGAAAATGGAAAATTATTTTCCGAAGAGGAGAAAAAAGGGAAAAATGGTTTAAAGAAAAATCAACGCACAGCCTAAACCGTTAGCCCTAGAAGCATGAAACTTAGAATGTGTGTTCCTCTAATAGAGCAAAGGTGTACTAAAAAAGAAAATAGGAAAATTAATTCCCTAAAAGAAGAAAAAACGGAAAATGATTTTAAGAAAAATCTCAAAAAATAGCTTTACAAAATACGCAAAAAAACATTTAAAAAAATCTGCTACCGCAGCATCTGGCACCAGGTTCGATTACACACAAAGGTTCACAAACAAACCAACACCAACACGCATACGAAACCCCAAATTAGTTACTAATCTATATATATATAACTCAAAGGTGACTGACTGACTGACATAGTGATCTATCAACGCACAGCCCAAACCACTGGACAGATCGGGCTAAAATTTGGCATGCAGGTAGATGTTATGACGTAGGCATCCGCTAAGAAAGGAAAATGGAAAATTATTTTCCGAAGAGGAGAAAAAGGGGAAAAATGGTTTAAAGAAAAATCAACGCACAGCCTAAACCGTTAGCCCTAGAAGCATGAAACTTAGAATGTGTGTTCCTCTAATAGAGCAAAGGTGTACTAAAAAAGAAAATAGGAAAATTAATTCCCTAAAAGAAGAAAAAACGGAAAATGATTTTAAGAAAAATCTCAAAAAATAGCTTTACAAAATACGCAAAAAAACATTTAAAAAAATCTGCTACCGCAGCATCTGGCACCAGGTTCGATTACACACAAAGGTTCACAAACAAACCAACACCAACACGCATACGAAACCCCAAATTAGTTACTAATCTATATATATATAACTCAAAGGTGACTGACTGACTGACATAGTGATCTATCAACGCACAGCCCAAACCACTGGACAGATCGGGCTAAAATTTGGCATGCAGGTAGATGTTATGACGTAGGCATCCGCTAAGAAAGGAAAATGGAAAATTATTTTCCGAAGAGGAGAAAAAAGGGAAAAATGGTTTAAAGAAAAATCAACGCACAGCCTAAACCGTTAGCCCTAGAAGCATGAAACTTAGAATGTGTGTTCCTCTAATAGAGCAAAGGTGTACTAAAAAAGAAAATAGGAAAATTAATTCCCTAAAAGAAGAAAAAACGGAAAATGATTTTAAGAAAAATCTCAAAAAATAGCTTTACAAAATACGCAAAAAAACATTTAAAAAAATCTGCTACCGCAGCATCTGGCACCAGGTTCGATTACACACAAAGGTTCACAAACAAACCAACACCAACACGCATACGAAACCCCAAATTAGTTACTAATATAACATAAAACTACAAAAAATAGCTTTACAGAATACGAAAAAAAAACATTAAAAAATTTTCAGCTACCGCAGCATTTGTCACCAGGTTTTAATACAAACAAATGTTTACAAAAAAACCGATGATAACCACTAAGACAAAATCGCGGGAAACATCTATCATACTTAAACTAAACACTGCTGAAAAAAATCGGTTCCAACAGCACTCGCCTTCAAATTCAAATACACTATAAAGTACAAGCTCAAATCTATAGTAACCAGCAGTTGGTCATGTCAAATTAAAAAAATCTGATTCGATTATACACCAACACGCATACGAAACCCCAAATTAGCCACTAATATAACATAAAATCACAAAAAATAGCTTTACAAAATACTAAAAAAAAACATTAAAAAATTTCCAGCTACCGCAGCATTTGTCACCAGGTTTTAATACACACAAATGTTTACAAAAAAACCGATGATAACCACTTAGACAAAATCGCGGGAAACATATAACATAAAATCACAAGAAATAGCTTTACAAAATACGAAAAAAAAACATTAAAAAAATTTCAGCTACCGCAGCATTTGTCACCAGGTTTTAATACACACAAATGTTTACAAAAAAACCGATGATAACCACTTAGACAAAATCGCGGGAAACATCTATCATACTTAAACTAAACACTGCTGAAAAAAATCAGCTCCAACAGCACTCACCTTTAAATTCAAATACATTCTAAAGTACAAGCTCAAAACAATGGTAACTAGCAGTTGGTCATATCAAACTAAAACAAACGAACTCAAATATCCACGCGGACGAAGTCGCGGGTATCAGCTAGTATAACATAAAACTACAAAAAATAGCTTTACAGAATACGAAAAAAAAACATTAAAAAATTTTCAGCTACCGCAGCATTTGTCACCAGGTTTTAATACAAACAAATGTTTACAAAAAAACCGATGATAACCACTAAGACAAAATCGCGGGAAACATCTATCATACTTAAACTAAACACTGCTGAAAAAAATCGGTTCCAACAGCACTCGCCTTCAAATTCAAATACACTATAAAGTACAAGCTCAAATCTATAGTAACCAGCAGTTGGTCATGTCAAATTAAAAAAATCTGATTCGATTATACACCAACACGCATACGAAACCCCAAATTAGCCACTAATCTATATATATATAACTCAAAGGTGACTGACTGACTGACATAGTGATCTATCAACGCACAGCCCAAACCACTGGACAGATCGGGCTAAAATTTGGCATGCAGGTAGATGTTATGACGTAGGCATCCGCTAAGAAAGGAAAATGGAAAATTATTTTCCGAAGAGGAGAAAAAAGGGAAAAATGGTTTAAAGAAAAATCAACGCACAGCCTAAACCGTTAGCCCTAGAAGCATGAAACTTAGAATGTGTGTTCCTCTAATAGAGCAAAGGTGTACTAAAAAAGAAAATAGGAAAATTAATTCCCTAAAAGAAGAAAAAACGGAAAATGATTTTAAGAAAAATCTCAAAAAATAGCTTTACAAAATACGCAAAAAAACATTTAAAAAAATCTGCTACCGCAGCATCTGGCACCAGGTTCGATTACACACAAAGGTTCACAAACAAACCAACACCAACACGCATACGAAACCCCAAATTAGTTACTAATATAACATAAAACTACAAAAAATAGCTTTACAGAATACGAAAAAAAAACATTAAAAAATTTTCAGCTACCGCAGCATTTGTCACCAGGTTTTAATACAAACAAATGTTTACAAAAAAACCGATGATAACCACTAAGACAAAATCGCGGGAAACATCTATCATACTTAAACTAAACACTGCTGAAAAAAATCGGTTCCAACAGCACTCGCCTTCAAATTCAAATACACTATAAAGTACAAGCTCAAATCTATAGTAACCAGCAGTTGGTCATGTCAAATTAAAAAAATCTGATTCGATTATACACCAACACGAATACGAAACCCCAAATTAGCCACTAATATAACATAAAATCACAAAAAATAGCTTTACAAAATACTAAAAAAAAACATTAAAAAATTTCCAGCTACCGCAGCATTTGTCACCAGGTTTTAATACACACAAATGTTTACAAAAAAACCGATGATAACCACTTAGACAAAATCGCGGGAAACATATAACATAAAATCACAAGAAATAGCTTTACAAAATACGAAAAAAAAACATTAAAAAAATTTCAGCTACCGCAGCATTTGTCACCAGGTTTTAATACACACAAATGTTTACAAAAAAACCGATGATAACCACTTAGACAAAATCGCGGGAAACATCTATCATACTTAAACTAAACACTGCTGAAAAAAATCAGCTCCAACAGCACTCACCTTTAAATTCAAATACATTCTAAAGTACAAGCTCAAAACAATGGTAACTAGCAGTTGGTCATATCAAACTAAAACAAACGAACTCAAATATCCACGCGGACGAAGTCGCGGGTATCAGCTAGTATAACATAAAACTACAAAAAATAGCTTTACAAAATACGAAAAAAAAAACATTAAAAAATTTTCAGCTACCGCAGCATTTGTCACCAGGTTTTAATACAAACAAATGTTTACAAAAAAACCGATGATAACCACTAAGACAAAATCGCGGGAAACATCTATATATATATAACTCAAAGGTGACTGACTGACTGACATAGTGATCTATCAACGCACAGCCCAAACCACTGGACAGATCAGGCTAAAATTTGGCATGCCGGTAGATGTTATGACGTAGGCATCCGCTAAGAAAGGAAAATGGAAAATTATTTTCCGAAGAGGAGAAAAAGGGGAAAAATGGTTTAAAGAAAAATCAACGCACAGCCTAAACCGTTATCCCTAGAAGCATGAAACTTAGAAGGTGTATTCCTCTAATAGAGCAAAGGTGTACTAAAAAAGAAAATAGGAAAATTATTTCCCTAAAAGAAGAAAAATGGAAAATGATTTTAAGAAATATCACAAAAAATAGCTTTACAAAATACGCAAAAAAACATTTAAAAAAATCAGCTACCGCAGCATCTGGCACCAGGTTCGATTACACACAAAGGTTCACAAACAAACTAACACCAACACGCATACGAAACCCCAAATTAGCCACTAATCTATATATATATAACTCAAAGGTGACTGACTGACTGACATAGTGATCTATCAACGCACAGCCCAAACCACTGGACAGATCAGGCTAAAATTTGGCATGCCGGTAGATGTTATGACGTAGGCATCCGCTAAGAAAGGAAAATGGAAAATTATTTTCCGAAGAGGAGAAAAAGGGGAAAAATGGTTTAAAGAAAAATCAACGCACAGCCTAAACCGTTATCCCTAGAAGCATGAAACTTAGAAGGTGTATTCCTCTAATAGAGCAAAGGTGTACTAAAAAAGAAAATAGGAAAATTATTTCCCTAAAAGAAGAAAAATGGAAAATGATTTTAAGAAATATCACAAAAAATAGCTTTACAAAATACGCAAAAAAACATTTAAAAAAATCAGCTACCGCAGCATCTGGCACCAGGTTCGATTACACACAAAGGTTCACAAACAAACTAACACCAACACGCATACGAAACCCCAAATTAGCCACTAATATAACATAAAACTACAAAAAATAGCTTTACAAAATACGAAAAAAAAAACATTAAAAAATTTTCAGCTACCGCAGCATTTGTCACCAGGTTTTAATACAAACAAATGTTTACAAAAAAACCGATGATAACCACTAAGACAAAATCGCGGGAAACATCTATCATACTTAAACTAAACACTGCTGAAAAAAATCGGCTCCAACAGCACTCGCCTTCAAATTCAAATACACTATAAAGTACAAGCTCAAATCTATAGTAACCAGCAGTTGGTCATGTCAAATTAAAAAAATCTGATTCGATTACACACCAACACGCATACGAAACCCCAAATTAGCCACTAATCTATATATATATGTATATATATATTATATATATATAACTCAAAGGTGACTGACTGACTGACATAGTGATCTATCAACGCACAGCCCAAACCACTGGACAGATCAGGCTAAAATTTGGCATGCAGGTAGATGTTATGACGTAGGCATCCGCTAAGAAAGGAAAATGGAAAATTATTTTCCGAAGAGGAGAAAAAGGGGAAAAATGGTTTAAAGAAAAATCAACGCACAGCCTAAACCGTTATCCCTAGAAGCATGAAACTTAGAAGGTGTATTCCTCTAATAGAGCAAAGGTGTACTAAAAAAGAAAATAGGAAAATTATTTCCCTAAAAGAAGAAAAATGGAAAATGATTTTAAGAAATATCACAAAAAATAGCTTTACAAAATACGCAAAAAAACATTTAAAAAAATCAGCTACCGCAGCATCTGGCACCAGGTTCGATTACACACAAAGGTTCACAAACAAACTAACACCAACACGCATACGAAACCCCAAATTAGCCACTAATCTATATATATATAACTCAAAGGTGACTGACTGACTGACATAGTGATCTATCAACGCACAGCCCAAACCACTGGACAGATCAGGCTAAAATTTGGCATGCAGGTAGATGTTATGACGTAGGCATCCGCTAAGAAAGGAAAATGGAAAATTATTTTCCGAAGAGGAGAAAAAGGGGAAAAATGGTTTAAAGAAAAATCAACGCACAGCCTAAACCGTTATCCCTAGAAGCATGAAACTTAGAAGGTGTATTCCTCTAATAGAGCAAAGGTGTACTAAAAAAGAAAATAGGAAAATTATTTCCCTAAAAGAAGAAAAATGGAAAATGATTTTAAGAAATATCACAAAAAATAGCTTTACAAAATACGCAAAAAAACATTTAAAAAAATCAGCTACCGCAGCATCTGGCACCAGGTTCGATTACACACAAAGGTTCACAAACAAACTAACACCAACACGCATACGAAACCCCAAATTAGCCACTAATATAACATAAAACTACAAAAAATAGCTTTACAAAATACGAAAAAAAAAACATTAAAAAATTTTCAGCTACCGCAGCATTTGTCACCAGGTTTTAATACAAACAAATGTTTACAAAAAAACCGATGATAACCACTAAGACAAAATCGCGGGAAACATCTATCATACTTAAACTAAACACTGCTGAAAAAAATCGGCTCCAACAGCACTCGCCTTCAAATTCAAATACACTATAAAGTACAAGCTCAAATCTATAGTAACCAGCAGTTGGTCATGTCAAATTAAAAAAATCTGATTCGATTACACACCAACACGCATACGAAACCCCAAATTAGCCACTAATCTATATATATATAACTCAAAGGTGACTGACTGACTGACATAGTGATCTATCAACGCACAGCCCAAACCACTGGACAGATCAGGCTAAAATTTGGCATGCAGGTAGATGTTATGACGTAGGCATCCGCTAAGAAAGGAAAATGGAAAATTATTTTCCGAAGAGGAGAAAAAGGGGAAAAATGGTTTAAAGAAAAATCAACGCACAGCCTAAACCGTTATCCCTAGAAGCATGAAACTTAGAAGGTGTATTCCTCTAATAGAGCAAAGGTGTACTAAAAAAGAAAATAGGAAAATTATTTCCCTAAAAGAAGAAAAATGGAAAATGATTTTAAGAAATATCACAAAAAATAGCTTTACAAAATACGCAAAAAAACATTTAAAAAAATCAGCTACCGCAGCATCTGGCACCAGGTTCGATTACACACAAAGGTTCACAAACAAACTAACACCAACACGCATACGAAACCCCAAATTAGCCACTAATATAACATAAAACTACAAAAAATAGCTTTACAAAATACGAAAAAAAAAACATTAAAAAATTTTCAGCTACCGCAGCATTTGTCACCAGGTTTTAATACAAACAAATGTTTACAAAAAAACCGATGATAACCACTAAGACAAAATCGCGGGAAACATCTATCATACTTAAACTAAACACTGCTGAAAAAAATCGGCTCCAACAGCACTCGCCTTCAAATTCAAATACACTATAAAGTACAAGCTCAAATCTATAGTAACCAGCAGTTGGTCATGTCAAATTAAAAAAATCTGATTCGATTACACACCAACACGCATACGAAACCCCAAATTAGCCACTAATATAACATAAAATCACAAAAAATAGCTTTACAAAATACTAAAAAAAAACATTAAAAAATTTCCAGCTACCGCAGCATTTGTCACCAGGTTTTAATACACACAAATGTTTACAAAAAAACCGATGATAACCACTTAGACAAAATCGCGGGAAACATATAACATAAAAATCACAAAAAATAGCTTTACAAAATACGAAAAAAAAACATTAAAAATTTTCAGCTACCGCAGCATTTGTCACCAGGTTTTTATACACACAAATGTTTACAAAAAAACCCGATGATAACCACTTAGACAAAATCGCAGGAAACATCTATCATACTTAAACTAAACACTGCTGAAAAAAATCAGCTCCAACAGCACTCACCTTCAAATTCAAATACATTCTAAAGTACAAGCTCAAAACAATGGTAACTAGCAGTTGGTCATATCAAATTAAAAAAATCTGATTCGATTATACACCAACACGCATACGAAACCCCAAATTAGCCACTAATATACCATAAAATCACAAAAAATAGCTTTACAAAATACGACAAAAAAACATTAAAAAAAATTCAGCTACCGCAGCATTTGTCACCAGGTTTTAATACACACAAATGTTTACAAAAAAACCGATGATAACCACTTAGACAAAATCGCGGGAAACATCTATCATACTTAAACTAAACACTGCTGAAAAAAATCATCTCCAACAGCACTCACCTTTAAATTCAAATACATTCTTAAGTACAAGCTCAAAACAATGGTAACTAGCAGTTGGTCATATCAAACTAAAACAAACGAACTCAAATATCCACGCGGACGAAGTCGCGGGTATCAGCTAGTGAATATATAAAAAGAAAAAATCGGACCCAGATGTTACCATGAAGAACTCCTAATATTTTTTGGTTTTACCGAATGTCTTCTTCTTCTTCTTAATTGATGGCATCTGTCCATTTTGGATCAATTTTGGCAGTGTCGAGTAAGGATGTATTACTTAAATAAAATAGTTTTAGTCAAGGCAGTCCATACTGTCCATAGACAAGTCGGTCGTCATTGGCTTTGAAGGAAAAGATGGCGTTTTTCTTCAAACCCAACGGATAAAGAGTAACAACCAAGAGCCGTATACCGTGTTTAAGCCAAAAATACCGTGCATCTACGGTAATTACCGTGTACCTGGTAACACTGGTTGCATGCCGCGCAGCTCGCCAGGCAGCTCGCCGGGCTGCACGGCACGCATGGAAACATAGCATAATGCTATGTTTCCATGCGTGCCGTGCAGCCCGGCAGGCTGCCTGGCAGGCTGCCTGGCGGGCTGCGTGGCATGCAGCCCGTCCCGGGCCGGCGAACATTCAAGCTGTTTCCATGCGTGCCGTGCAGCCCGGCGAGCTGCCTGGCGAGCTGCGCGGCATGCAACCAGTGTTACCAGGTACACGGTAATTACCGTAGATGCACGGTATTTTTGGCTTAAACACGGTATACGGTAATGTTTCACTACCGTGTCATTTCTACGGTATTTTTAATTATGAATTACCTTGACAGTCAATAAGTAAATAATTACGAAGTAGGTATTCCCCGATCATCAAAATACGTCTAAATGTAAAAGTATGCCCTTTGCCCTGCCCACTAGTTAAACAATTAAGTGTATATGAAAATTGCTTGTATAATAAATGAATGAATGAATCGCTTTCTCGCAACTCTCACCGTACTCTTTTTTTCTTCGATAGTTTTGTTGGTGTTTGTGTTTTTGTTTCTTATCATAGACTAAATCAGATTCCAAAAATCTGTATAAAAGTAGGGTAAAATCTGTAATCTGTAATACTACCCTAAATTCTGTATAAATACAGATAAATCTGTATAATTGGCAACACCAATTTGGCCCGCGCGCGTGTATAATGCCACGTTTCCACGCGTGCGTTCAACTCGACATTCAACGTGCACATTCACATTCACGGGCGCGTTTACGGGCTCGGGCGTACCGTTTCCACGCGCGTGAATGTGAATGTGCACGTTGAATGTCGAGTTGAACGCACGCGTGGAAACGTGGCATAACAGTCGTTATGTCACCGCAGACACAGTAATGACGTATAATTTTGAACTTTGCTCATGAAAACTTACAAAAACTCCAAATAGCAGCTGTTATAAAAATAGTATAACTTGATCTTTGGAGGAAATACCAGCATTATCAATGATATGATAACTAACAAACAAATAAATATTACGGACATTCCACACAAAACTATCTAGCCCCAAACTAAGAAGAGCTGGTGCCAATCACATGACAGAACTCGGCGTGATAGATCAAGAACCTTCTTGTGACTTCGGATATTCCCTCTACCTCTACCTATTGCCAGCGGCGTCTTTACCTATTGTGCAGGGTGTGCGGTGCACACGGGCGCAGCGGTCCTAGGGGGCGCCGAGCGCCAGCCATGGCGCTCGGCGCCCTCTAGGACCACTACGGAGCCCTACTTGGCGGGCTCTTTGGCCGGGCACCGCACTTTCAATGACCAACGTAAAAAGAGCTCCGGTCTGCATAGATTTTGCATAGCATCTTGAGCTCTTCTAATATTTGATGAATAACATCGTAGAGGCGCCGCGCCCCGGGTGCCGCCCCCCCGCCCCTTTTTTCTCCTCATAAGGAAAGAATTTTCTTTTTTTTTTTTTTTTGCCTTTTGCAATGAAATTTGTCAGTTTGTAGTAGCTTGATGTGCTGTTACTTGTACTTTGTATCCATTCCATTTTGAACGCGCACTTACTAGGGGAGGGGGCGCTTGGGTAATGTTTGCACACGGGCGCTACATGGGCTAGAGACGCCTCTGCCTATTGCACTAAGTATGGGCCAGAAACATGATCGGCGAAGACCACAAAACACCACTTTCCGGTATTTCGGGTCAAAAGCAATCTAAACTATAAACATAAATAACCCTGGAGCCCGTTGGTAGTGTTGCCATTATCCGGCTTTACAATGCTGCCGTCCGGCTAACACAAATATATCCACTAAAAACTATCTTGATTTCAATCTGTAGTTTGTGCGATACATTTTGATGTCATCCAAATTATATACCTACCTAGTCTGCTCACTGGAGTATCTTTATAGAAAGACCTAGAAGCGGCTATTCGCTTGCAGTCTAGCATAACAAAATGATTGCTTATAAATATAAATTTTAAACGTAACGTAGTCCCTAACGTTTAATACCTAATTTAACTACAGTAGGTACTCTGAGTTTAAAATACAAAGCCAAGTTCAACGATTTTTCTATAAAAAATACTTTTTTCTTTTAGTTATCGATTTCTTCTTTTTATCACCGTCTGTGGAGTAAGAATTTAAATGCGCCTATAAGAGGCTCTTTCGTACTTACGTACAAGTCTACATACATCTCGTGCCGTGTTTTCTTTTTGTTTTTTTTTTGAGTTAATTATAGTATAATGAATGCTCAACCTTAGAAGGTGTTTTAATCCGACTTTTCTAGGTTACATCTGGTAACACTATCCGACTTTTATTGATCCTGGCAACACTATTTGGGCGGCCTAAAACGCACGTACGGCAATCATGTGTAATTTAGGACAATAAGTTTGTATCAATAATAAAATAAATTATCGTTTACCTGCCCTTCCATTCCGGTCCTATATTAGTTTAGGGTACCGTGAGACGATGGTAAAACGGATCTGTAACCTACCCCAAGTTCGAGATTTTATGTTGAGTTTAGTTATTATTATTCCACACAATTATTAGTTGAGTGTGTTTTTATCCCTAATAACTTATATATAGATTATAGGTACCCTATTATAGGTAAATCTAAAATATGGTTTTCCAGGAAAACCCAATGAGAGACAGTAAATTGTTTTTTTTTATGGGATCTCTATGTTTGTATTTTATAGAATAAACAATCATTTGACTTTTTTATAGGTAACAGCATCAGTCAGACATTTTCGGAATTTCTAAACAGAGACACAAAAAAAAATACAAAAATGAGTACGACTTACAAATATTCGCTGACAATCAACTGTATGAACCAAATTGTCCCAATACCCGGTTGCTGAGTTCGAAATGAAATTGCTGACGGTAAAATAAGGTCGTCCATGTTAAGGTTAGGCCATATCTAATAGGTATCATAAGCAGTCTAATTTCAGAACACGAACATTAGAGTTTTGACGTCATAATCTTCCTGTCCTTATTTCACACTAAGTGGGGTCGGCATAAGGTTTTCTTCTTCCACTCACCCCTATTATTCGTCATCTCAGTGCTCACTCCTTTATTGCATAAGTCATTTTTTTTGACACAGTCATCTTTTCTTTGGTCTTTAACCGCCATCCTCATTCATACATAACACTTTTCTCGTAATATAACTTCACCCCTCCGCATGACATGTTCCTTCATCATGTCCGTCACATGAATGTATTGACGCAAGTTATTTTATTTCTGGCAATTTTTACAGAGTTTAACATATTTGCCGGTCTCTATAATTATATTTTTTGCACATTATCCGCTCTGTTGACTTTAAATTATGGGCCTTGCTCTGATTTATTTTAATCTGCAAACGTTACCGCCACCATAAGTTACATTTTTATAACCATTTTAAGAAATCTTCCATTGTTTAAAACAACTTACATTTTGCTGCTTGATTTATAGTTTGCGTGTTGCCGCACATGCATTCGTATAGGATCACTAAATCAATCGAAAACAAAATGGCGGCTCATAAAATCCCGCGATAAAACAACATTGTAAGGACGTATTAATTTGACAAAAGTCCTATCGGCCGTGGGTAGGACGAAGAAATTGTGCACAATGTTCCAAGACAAAGATCGATCTGGGGCATAGAATGTATCGAGACTCAACAATAGCTAACTTGACAAGACGCTATAAATATGTACCGTCCTAATGTTCAATCAATCATGATGTATTGTTTAATGCACGGAAGAACTCGCTTTTGATTATTTACAGCTAGGATCAGCCCGTGGCTCTACTCGCGTGGTATATTCCTAAGAGTAACTTATACCTTGCGCACTCCTAGATCGCCTTCGATGGTGATCAGAATCGCTGTCAAGTATCGTTCTGTCAAAGTTGGCGGCAGTGTGTGCAACACCCTAAACATAAATTGATTGTCTTGATTTACTCAAGTGTTAATCCAGGTCAAAAAGTTTCATCAAAAAATCAGCTGATACGGCGATGAGTAGAAACAAATATAGTAGGTACATAACTACATACTTACCCAATCATCGGCTTATAAAATAGGTATTGTCAATTAAAAGAACTGAGTAAGTAGATCTTAAACAATCGTGTTTGCTGACGATATAATTTGACATTACCACAACGGGGTTAGAGAATTTGATAATCAGGTTATAATTTATACCCAAGCTGCATTAGGTATCTTACATCATTTTTAGCTGACATTAAAATGATCGATTACTGTAGAAAAAGAAAAAATCTTGCCTGTTAAATTCCATATTGTCTGAATGATTAATGACATTACAAAAATAAGAAAAACGCTCTTTTGCCCGATGATCAAGCAATCTTCTAATGCTTTTTGAATGCTTTTGAAGTGTATCCTTAGGCCAAAATTAGGACTATTTATAGTAATAAAAACATGTAAACGTATCTACGCCCCGTGGGTTACATGTGAAGATCGTGATAGCTATTAAAATTATTAGGCTTCAACCATGATAAAATTCACATCCTACAGAGCAAAAGGCAGAACTGCTCCCAATACTAACGATTTGCTAAAACCTAGACGATGGTGGCAGCTGAAACGCTGTCAAACATGACAGCGATATTTGACAGCGTTTCAACTGATACTGAGCTATGAGGTCAGTCAATAATGGCTGAAATGTCAACACAGACCATGTGAAAAAAGCGAGCTTTGCCAAAGTAAGCCCATACTGAATGGCAATTCAGCTCTTGGCACCGCCTTTAGTGCAACTTCCGATGTAACGTGCGGGCCAGTTGGCAACATTACTGTTTCAGCTTGGTAAATTGTCGATTTACGAGGTTTGCTTTGGCTGTGATAGAATCTACTTCAGCTGTAAGCTTTTCAATACTTTTACTGTAAATTTCCAAGGAATTACAAAATGATTGAACGCACTCGAATTCCGAATCAAAAGTTCAATCAAAGAGAAGGTGTTTCCCAGAATTAAAGGGATCAAAGATACTTCCCACTACTTTTACCCAAGGTAAATTAAATACGTACGGAGAGACCACATCTCCCAATAACATTCCTTAGCTTAACCGAGGCGCCGCTTAAAATGTTACTACATCGCTACCTACCAATTAAAATGAAATTAGTAGAAACAAAAAAGAGTTCTAATTAACTGGAACTTCGAAAAGTAAAAAAGTATCGCGTGTCATTAGACCCCTGTGTGGCACAGCTTGGATGCATTATACATACCCGGGATAGGAGACTGTGTGTTGGGGGATTAGGGTTTAGTTTCGTGTGTGGGAAAGAACAATTTATTACCCCCTTGGAGAGAAAGCTTTTTTTGAGCTTTTTTCTCTACCTGCGATGACAAAAAGCAAACAACCTACCACCAGCGAGCGAAAAGGCACAGATGTGTGTACTTGCATTCAACACATGTAATTCTGGGAAGAGGTTTTGGTATTTTTGTCGCGTTCCGTAAATCTGTAGAGATGGATTTTTTTAATCTTCTTCTGTGGACTTGACTATGAATTAGCTTTAATCTCGAACGCTACTGTGCTGTCCGAGTATTCGTTATCTATGGATTTGCTTATATTTTGTGATCTTGTGATTGATTGTAATAGGTCTTTTATCTTGGATTTATAAAGATTTCAATATGGGAGACTATTTTCTGCTCTTTCATCTATGAGAACAAAATATGATCTCTTTTTCTCATAAACTAGTGATGATAAAATCTGGAATACAATTTTATGAGGTTTTTCGTATTTGGTGACGTCTGATACACTGAGGTTTCTAAACTGCTGCTCATTTCAAGCCAAAACTTTTGACCTCAAGTCCTAAAGGGCAACATTGTTCTTTCAAAGACGTAGACGTTCGACAGTCATCTTTAGAGTCCAAAGCTCTGAAGGTACGAGCACACTCAAACGGTCAAGACTGAAGTATTATTTGCGAAGCAAACACAGTCATATTTGAAGGCCCTAAGAAAACGTTTTACATAACAGAGTCTGTGAATTATATAAAAGTACAAAATCAGTAGTTAGTTTTTGAGGATTTATCAGTCTCTAAATCAAATTAAACTTAATCGAATCGGTTGTCCTGTAAGCTTAGGTCAAACTCATCAAGTTTTTTTTAATACAACTTGCTGATGGAACAAGCATATGGCCCACCAATCGCCTATAACAAAGCATTGTCTTGTAGGTCACGCACGTCAGAAATGTGCCCTACGATGCACTGCCTTGCGTCCGTCAACTTGAGGCATACAGATGTTTAGCTTCACGTGCTTGAGTAATTGTGTTTTGTGTTCACGTGCCAATTACACCCACACCTTTCAAACCGAAAAACTGCTTGACGGTAGAAATATACATGGTGATAGTTCTTATAAAAAAAGTAAGTAGTCAAAAAAGGTGAACAAAGTTATTCCGTTTAATTCCGTTTTTACTTGAGCAAACCCTACGACAATAATGAAATTGGCCCTCAGTACGGTATCTACTGAAAACTCAATTATCTTTGGAAGCTTCACGCAGGCCCCATCATCTTCAGCAGTTGTGTGCCGAGCCACACTACAGCGGTCAAGATTATTTGCGAAGGGTCTCGATTCAAACCGGCTCGGATACGGAAACCGCGACATGCCGCCCGGTCGATGACAGCTTGATGCATTACGTCACGTGACATGTGACGAGCCAACCGCAGCGCAGGATCTTGGGTTCTGTTTTTGAAACTTCCTGGCTGGAATTATTTTTATGGATGAGGTTGTAGCATAGAGTTTATAAAACTTCTTGCTGGGTCATAGACAAAGACATCACAGTCGCCATGCTTTTATTTGATTTGTGGATATTTTAATTATATATTGCGCCATCTATAGGCATTATCTAAGCAATCAATCATCTTTTCCGTTAGGTACCTGTATTTTATCTTCATGGTGCTTCTTAAAATCAGACTTCATACATTAAACCCATCGATCTAAATTGATCTAATCAAACCTGAATATTACATACACACACTTACTATATGTGTGTGTGATTATAATTTGTAGAAAACTTTATTTTTGTATCTGTAGGTATGTAATTGAGGGAATGATGCTAATTTGAAAGAGAATTGGCATACAATGAGTTTTTGCATGTCAACAGATTTTTACATAACAATTGCCCAATCTAAATTTCCTTTTCTGAAATCACCATACATTACCATCAAAATAAGCTCAAAACATGCATATTTTCAATTAAACATGTGGGTTGTTGTATGGCAGTTGTGGAATCCGAGAGTCTGATCCGTCGGATCGGATGTCAAACGCAGGAAAGGGGGTCCGAGACGGGAGTAGCTGGGGGGTGGTTGCAGTTTGACATTAGCCTGGGGGTTGAAGCCGCGTTAAAGGTCTGAAACCATTGAGGTGTTGATACGAAAATAATTTAATTAATATTTTTGCTAGGGTCTGCTGTCTAAGTTTTTTAATCAACCGGTCCCGTATAAACGAATACGTTTTCAAATACCAGTTTTGTAGCTTCTGATACAAAATTAGAGCAAACAGTGAACTAAAAATAAAGCTATTTACAAACCCGAAAAGCATGTGTCACTCTCATATTATGCTAATACATATTGTAAAAACATGAACCATATTTTTGTTCTGTACGAATCTTGCCAGATCCTAAAAAAACTTTTAAATGAAACCTACGTAAACTAAACTACTTGAGGGGTCACGGACAAAACATAATCAAACAACATATCTTATACCTTTAAACGAGAAAATCTTGTATATATATATATATTATATATTATATATTATATATTACAAGCTCTGCTTAGTTTGGGGCTGGGTAGTGTTGTGTGAAATGTCCACAATATTTATTTATTTATTTATTTATTTATATATATATATATTTAGGATCTCGGGAACTGCACCAACAATTTTCACGAAATTTACTATACAGGGGTTTTCGGGGGCGATAAATCGATCTAGCTAGGATTCATTTTTAGAAAATGACGAGAAGTTGGTGTTTTGCAATAATCAAACATAAACTCAATATACGACTGTTCCTGCCATCTATTGGCGATTGTGAGCAACTAACTGCAAGCTAGAAGGCGTTGTTAATTAAAAATAAGTCAATAAAGATACGACTCTTCCTGACATCTATTGGCAAATAATAATACTATTTTTTTTTTACCCGAGTGAAGCTCGGTCATACCGGCTCGTATAAATATTATAAATAAAATATTGTAGACAATTCACACAACACTATCTAGCCCCAAACTAAGCAGAGCTTGTAGTATTGCAACCAGATAGCTGATACAATGCTTCTATGAATTGTTTTTGTAATTAGGTACATACTTAGAATACAATCTAACACCCAGAGACAGACATCTGTGTTCACCACACAAATAGGTAGGTATATGTTCTCGGTGGGGATTGAACCCACGACCTACGTCGCAGAAGATAGAGCTACTAGACTACCAAGTACCAACTAAGTTCAGAAGCCAGTGAAGCCAATATGATTCTTTGAAGTGCCCCTTTAATAAACTTACAAGCATATATTATAGATATAGGTACCGGTACCCAATGCTACCGCACCGCCATCCATAGCTTATCTAAAATGTATGGCCTCTGCCTCAATTAATATCTCATAGGAGAGCCGGCTATAAGTGGACCACTCTGCATCTTGTGAGAGTCGACTCGGGAGGTTTCAAGTGTATCCTGCGTGGTTACATCTTGCCGCCAAATGTGGCTTAAATTATTTTCAGAAGTCGCAAAATAACCGTCTGCTTTGTTGACTATTTTTAATCTACATTTAGATTGACTGAAAGCATGCTACCGCAAGTGTGTTACTTACTGTTGGATTTTTGTTAAACGATAATGATTACCGTCACAAAATAAACTTTCTATACACCACTATTTTGTAATTACCAAAAAAAAAATGGCGATATTGGCTGCTGATACTGAACACATCCAAGAAAAAAAAAATTTTTTGAGACATAATAAAAATATTTTTAAATAACCAAAATTTTTAGTCAAATATTGAGAAATGACTGACAAGCAAAAATCATTTCATTCATAAACGCTAAATACCAAGCGGAACCGAACAGCGTAATTTTTTTTCTCTCTAGTAGGTACTACGTAACTAATGTGTCCATAATTTTATGCAGGATTTCTGAAAATTTTAACATTTAATTACTTTGTCATTTTATCGAAACTTACAATTCTGATTGCACATTCATAATGTTCTACCCTTACTACATTACTTACCCTATATTTTTTTTGGTAGGTACAAAATAGAGGTGTATACAACGGCTTTGTCTTATTACAGTCGTTTCTGTGAGTTTGAGCAGACATAACAACTCGTTTAAAATTCCTGGGACCAACTCAACCATCCATAAAATCATTAGAATTATTATTTCCTCCGTGCGTGTATCGATAGTGCGTGCCCAATGCCCATACAAAACAATACAAAAAGACACATAAGACAAGACCCTACAAAAGCCAAAAGTTATAAAACGCCCCGTTCCGTTCCAGGCCATTGTTTTTAAATTTCATATTTTATGCAACAGAACAGATGCGTCACGATCCATGCCATAAACGGAACGCACCCCGCTGATTACCAATTTATCTGGGCCTCTCCAACCTCCTTGGCCTATTATATTATGTACGTTGCTTGGGATTTCGTTTGAAGCACGACGGTTCTAAGTTTAGTGGTGCTTTGGCCGAGGGGCCCACACATCGGCGCCAAAGGCACTTGATATCGATCTTTGCTCCCTCGCGTCTTAAGCTGAATTAGGCCTAGGAATTTATGTTATGGGCTTATAGCCAAGGGATCGGTGCCATTCGAGAGCAGCAGGATTAAACTTTGACGGCGACTAATTCGGAGTAATAGAAATTGAATTTGCGCACACTCGAATTGGGTTATTCTCAAACCAGAACTACATTGGAATTTAATCGATTATATTCAATTCAATGTGTGGGATATCCAAGGATTTATTTGTTAAAAAGTTTGTTTATAATATTTTGCTAAGCTTGCCTGTTATGCCATTTCGTTAAAACTTTTCTGTTTCCTATGTATCGGAGTTAGACGAAGCTCTCTATTATTTTTTATAAAAGTTTCGAGCGAAAACAATGCGACCAAAGAGTTTCCGTCAAACGTAGCCTGTCGGACTCATCCCCCGCAGACAATACGAAGTTATCGGTCCGACTAAACAAGTTTTCGAGTGGGGATGCCGCTTATCTGTTCAGGCACATGTGAGCCGTGCCTCAGGGCCTTTAAAACTAATACCACTATAAAAAGACCCCCTCGCCTCCCGCGGCGCGTAATAAAATAGGCCGTAGAAGGAAATGGGCGTATAAACTGAGAGGTCAGGTTACTCTGGGCGGCCGTATAAAAGCTTTTGCCCGATTACTCGGTTGCCTGCCTCGCGTGCGTTCTATTTTCAAACGTGATAATGATAACCGGATAGGAGTAGCGTTGCGGGTTTTCGAACGCAATTCGATTTCAAGTCGACGCTCATTTTGTTTTTTAAAAAGGAAAAAAGCAGCCAAGTGCGAGTCGGACTCGCTCATGAAGGGTTCCGTAGCATCAAGTAACATAATATACAGAAAATAAACAGGAAACAGGTTCTTGTAGTTCGTCGAAAGGTAAATTGCGGTTTACGATTTATGACGTATAAAAAAAAAACTACGGGCTAGATCTCGTTCAAACCAAATATCGTTGAAAGTTTGCATAGTAATGTACAACATATATTTTTTTTAGTTTTATCATTCCCTTATTTTAGAAGTTAGAGGGGGGGGGACCAACTTTTTTCAACTTTGGAAGTGTCTCTCGCGCAAACTATTCAGTTTAGAAAAAAACGATATTGGAAACCTCAACATCATTTTTGAAGACCTATTCATAGATACCCCACACGTATGGGTTTGACGAAAAAAATTTTTTTGAGTTGCAGTTTGAAGTATGGGGACCCCCAAAATTTATAGTTTTTTTTCTATTTTTGTGTAAAAATCTTAATGCGGTTTACAGAATACATCTACTCGCCAAGTTTCATCAGTGTAGCTCTTATGGTTTCGGAGAAAAATGGCTGTGACACGGTCGGACAGACAGACAGACAGACAGACAGACAGACATGACGAATCTATAAGGGTTCCGTTTTTGCCATTTGGCTACGGAACCCTAAAAATTACACCTACTGCTTCCTTTCAAAGCTAATTACGAACCAGACGCCAAATTATAGCGTTGTTTTTGCCTGTTAATTTATTGGCATGGTTCGACGAATTTGCAAAATGTCAAACGCCTTTTTGTACAGGTTGGCCTTTTTGCTCCAACTCCAATATTGTGTAGGAAAGCTGGTCGCAAGCCGTCCGAAGTCAGTGGACGTAATGTGCCACAAAAACTAATGTAAGCAAACCTCGGCAGCACCCTTGTTTGTTCCGTAGATTACGGGCTAAAGGATGGGTCGGCCAAGCCGTTCATATTAGTTGCCCTGCTAGTTCGGTTGGAAACTGGACTTAACATGTGTGGAGTTGCGAATACTTTGCTCGGTAAAACTGTCTGTAAAACCGTGTAGCTTAGTCCTAAGATTATACAGCTTATATTTTTAGATTCGTTTCGAACTTATTATACTTAGTCTTATTAGAATATTCTACGGAAGAACGAGACTCTCTAACACAGGTATTTCTATACTTAAGAGGGTCTCAAACCCATGAAATGTACCATAGATTAAGGTTACTGAAATAAATTATTTGTATTGTATTTGTATAAGATGAAGAATGTTTTCCTTTGCGTTTTAATATCGATATTGTATGTAGTTTACCGATTTGTGAAACTATGGATTATTTTATATGATTAATTGATTAATAAGCAATGTTTAACAAGTATTTCGGAACGGAAAATTGTTTTATTTATACGATTTTGTATTTTAGCGAATTCAGTCTATCCTGTTTTGCATTAGTTAGTTAAGGTAACTACTATTGAGTAGGTTCTTACATATCATGTTAACAAGTATTTACTATGTTTTGTTCATATAAAACATGGTAAGTAGATTAGATACCTACTCAATTTAAATTGTTTAAATATGTACACGCTGTTTTCTATTTATATTTATTTAGACATTATTCAGTAAAACCAAAGTATTACCTAATATTTTTTTATATTCTATCTTCTGTTTTTATGGTAGGTTAGGTACACCGTATTTTTTAGTTAGCGCTTTTTACTGCACAAAAGCTTTCACATCAACTACCAAAAACCTCCAACAGCCCATATTTCAGGCACAAAAACGCAGCAAAACATAACATTTCGTTAAAAAACCCACTAGGCGTTCTAAAACGAGCCGTACGTTCTGATTAAGTCTAATGGTGGAGATAGGTAAGCTGCCCTGGGGCGTAATAACCGGGGAGTGGAGCCGTTCGAGGACCATTAGGTGGTCAACGGGACGGGCAGGTAGACGGTACCAATGGAACTCGATGAAAAAACATGGCTTATGATCGTCGGTTTCCGGATGGCCAGAACTGATCAAAGCAACGTGCCAAGTATTGAAGAATTGTGTAGAGTTCCATTGCATTGGATAGGGAATTATTACTTCTTATGCTAAGAACTAGTAATTTGTAACTTAACTACGTAGTGAAAAGTGTTGTGCAGTTTATGGTATAACTGGTATAATAACTACGCCCTTAAAATTGAGCTCAACGTTTCGTAAGCATATTAACGAGTATGCAATGCATACAAAATGCATGCGTAAACTAGACAGGTAGGGCTGGTCTAAAACCTTGAAAACCAGCACCGCTACAACTTGATCCGTCTGTCAAAGATCAACTTTCAAAAGAGTCGTTCTTTCGAGTTTACATTGTACGGGCCGCTGCAGGTACGCGCATAATGCCATCCCGAGCTAATGTTTTTTGTGCCTCTAAAGCAGAATTCCTTGCGTATGACTTTGACTGTGAAGTCTGAGTACAGATTTATGTTCCGTCGAATTATTTGTAGTCGCGATGGCATTCGTTTGGACGATTTATGTCCGGTTGTCGCGAAGAAATACGGCGTATTGTTGCATTTTTACGACACTTCTATTTATTGGGAGTTTGAGAGTTAAATGGAGGCTGGAGTTTCGCCAATTTTAGGATAATATACATCGGGCGCTCACAACAACGTGCTAACTTGAATATTTAAATAGTCGGTAGAGCAGGTATGTACCTAGCTAGGTTATTGAAAGTAAGCAGGTTTAAGCTACATTTTATGTGTGAAACCGACATTTGACTCGGCGTTTCACAGAAACTCGGCC
This sequence comes from Thera obeliscata, assembly GCA_947578465.1. NCBI lineage: Eukaryota > Metazoa > Arthropoda > Insecta > Lepidoptera > Geometridae > Thera > Thera obeliscata. The sequence continues at coordinate 2,348,585 of OX387913.1, forward strand.
TCATTACTGATGAACTCATTCAGCAGAACTAATCAAAGCAAAGAGTACCTACACGTGTAATAAAGTCCGAAACTCGTGTCGAGGCATAATGCCTCAAGTCCGTGGTCGAACATAAAGCGGCTAATCCTTCGCACGGCACAGAATCCATCGAGTGAGCACGTAGCGGACGAATTAGTTGCAGAATACCCCGGCACGTTTGTTTGCTATCCCCATACAGCTAATTGGTTACTTGGTCAAGACGAAGAAAGGACTCATCGTCTCTGGCATCTTCAGCTGTCGCACGTCACGTGACAGTGCGGACTGGATTAGACACACTCAGATTAAACCCACCCCTGATATAATTTAAACTAAACTGTGCGAATCGAATTAACCCACGCCGAACCCTTCCCGGCCGTCGCGTCCGCAGCAAACGCAGATTTCAATGTATTACGACAAGGCCACTTTTTGAAGACCTCCCCACCTCTTTAAATCTGATATTCACGGGGGCCCTCTAGGGGGGAGCGTGGGGAATATCTCAGATCCAAGTGTAATGGACATGTTTTATAACACAACCCCCCAGCATTAAGGCACGGGCCGCGTATAAAACGCGTAATAGAATTTCAGTGATGACGAGCACCACCCCTGATGGCGTTTCTCTTTACTGCCCATCTAACGATGTTATCTGCACGCATGCGCGGTGCCATGCACAGTTATGTCATGCTTATGCTCCAGACGTGACAATGGCAACACTGTCATATGAATATAATTTTCTCACGTTTTGAACGTGTAATTTCAGTAATGGACGTTTAAAATAAAGTGTAAGGATCTGAAGGAGAATGAGAATACACAAATTCCATAAACGATTCCTTTACGATACGAGCAAGAAAGCGGAATAATCCATGAATTTAGCTTGTCGATGGCCTTTCGTTAAAGAAAATGTATTCACATTATTTCCATAAAAGCGAGCAATCGTAGTTAAATTGTAAAGCTCCTAACCATAAATTAGGCATAGAAAGTCCGGCAAAAAGACAAGTTTTCAAACTTTTTTTGAGATATGCGTCAAGTCCAAACAGCCAATGGCGTGGGGGAGGCGCTGGCGCCCTCATTGTTATCCAATTACGGCCTCCCGCGCGATAATACGCGGCGAATTCAAATTAGGAACGGGGAGAGAGCGGTCGCCGACCCCGCTGATCAATCGCTTGCTGGACCGCGCCCGCTCGAACGCGCATCGATGCAAACTGGGAAAAGTCGCACGCGGCAGTAGGGCCACCCGCCACCGCAATAGGGTGCAATTTTTCTGGGTTAAGATAATGTTGAGGGCAAAAAGAAACAGGCAGAATAATATTAAGAGAATAGAACGTATTCCAAAAACATTAGAACTTGAAATCGTGGAATAAATGCGTAGCTATTTCGCTTATGCATTATTCGATAGCGCGATTACAATCAGAGGAATAAATAACGACAATTCCACTGTTAATTGGCAAGTATTAAGTATATTTCCATCTTACACTGTTGCACCGAGTCTGGTGCGTGCGAGAAACGTTTAATTGCCACTAAATTTGAAAATCGAAGTTGCGTGCGCCACACGTTCAGCCAATGAAAATTGCATTCGTACTTCTTGGTTTTGTTTGACGTGCGTGTGGTGGGTGCCTAACAGCCGAGCTACCATTGTTGTTTGGAGAATTACCCAGCTTTACGTCCTACTGTATTGCCTGCGGTCAAATTAAAGTGGATATACAGAGGTCATTATTTAATTTTGTTATAATTCTACAGCGTAAAAAGATATAGGAAAAAAAATAAAAAATACTAAGCATGCTAAATGTAAAAATCTACATCAGTAGGTAGTTTTTTCGTAATTTTACCAAAACGACGATAAACATTTTTGTCTCTAGAAAGTCGTAAACAGGCAATAAATATTAATTTTTGTTCATCAGTTATGAATACATGCAATACGTGGGCCTTAAAACTAGTTTTGTATTTGAAATCGGCCAAGCAAATACAGAACTAGAATTTCGAGTTGAGATTGTGAAGTTTGAGCGTTTGTAATCCAAGATTGTAGAACCGAAATCACTTAAATAAATAAATATTGTGTATAATCCACACAGCACTATCTAGCCCCAAACTAAGCAGTGGGGTGATCACGTATCTTTTGTTTCAATCAAATGCTTGTTTTCAAAATGCTTGTTTGCGTTGTCAAATGATTTGATTTGCAATAAAAACGAATACAAACAAAGCCTTGTGTCTGACAAGCAAGGATTGCAATTCATATTCGTTTTATAATGCAATCGAAGCTCAAAATCGAGCTTGGAAGATGGGAATCCGAATTATGAATTTTGGAGGACTAATTCACCTCCAAACTTTGAGCTCCAGTCATGGAGGCAAGATTTTAATACGACACGTGTTTATCTACATAAAAATATATAAGTTCGAGGAGGCAGGCTTTCGTGTTCGGGAAAATTCAATACGCTGCAGCCTAGTGTACCTTACCTACCTTACACTCCATAAAGAGATCCTGGTATTTATCCCGGGAACACACCACGAGGAACGCGGTAACGGGACCTTACGTAACCACGGGAATGATTCCCACGTCGCGTCGTCCAGCCACAGTAACTACATCTAGTTATATCAGTAGGGAAACTGGATCCCAATTACAATCTCATGTATTGACAGAAAATTCAATAAAATTTCAGTCAAAATTCTAACCGAAATTGGGATTCGAATTTAACATGGATTCGTTTGCTGTCAGTTTGGGAAGTCACATATGTTTTCATTTTAATTGTTTTTCTGGTGCTCATTAAGGTCCAATTTCACCGTTAAATGCGTTTAACTAAACTCGTTTATATGTACGTACACAAAAGAAATGCAACGACATTGACAGGTCTTTAGCGCGTTTAGAGAAAAATGTACCAACTGAATGCTTAAGCGAGTCGAGAGAGTTGAACGTCAGTAGAACGCGTTCAATTTCAACGGTGAAATTGGACCTAAGTACTGTGGTGTAATTTTGGTGGTATTTTAACCAAAACTGCTTGAGGTCTTAGCACAAAGTGTGAGCAATTGGAATGCTGATTTGAACGAAAATGTTTCCGATGGTTTTTAAGAAAAACACCATATTTTCCTTCAAATCCAGTGACTACCGACTTGTATATTGACTGATTTGACAAAAAACTATTTTATTTATGTAATAAATATCCTCACTTGACACTGGCTAAATTGTCCGAATGGACAGATGCCATCTAAGTAAGAAGTTGAAGTCGAATTTAAAATAATAGTCAGTGGTAGTTTTTAGCATTATCACAAAAAATCTGCGGCCATATTAAAGGCTCAATCTCCAAGTGGGTTCCAGAGTAGAAGTTTTGTCCGCTCGGAAAATTCTTTTAGACGTCAAAAGTTCAAAACCAACTAACTCAACCAAGTTTTTGGTTGCTTTTGAAAGTTAAACGATTGAATGAACTTGGCTCAACCAAAAATATAATAATCAATCAAGAACTTCAACTTTCATCAATGAAAACTTCAAATAAAATGTGTATCTGTCTCCAGTCTCCAAGCAGCTCACATTGCTGTGTTCCGGTTTGAATGGTATGGGTGCCGGTGCATGAAACATAACACCTAAGTAATGGAAGTTCAATGCCATATAAGGATACGGATGTGCTCTGTTGGGTTAGGCAATTGTTATAGGCAAAGGTAACCCAACATTACAAAGTCAAAGAACTTTTTTTTTACAAAGTGTTAATGGAACAAGCATATGGCCCACCATAGCTAATACCTAATTATTGCCTCATAGGTCACGCAGGTTGATTTATTCAATAGTATCGCAAAGATCGCTTTCATACGTCTTAAAGCTAGGTAAGTCTAGGTGCCAGTTCCCCGCGACCAAGCCTAGAAGAACAGGCAACAAGGGTCTTCTGCGTGTTCCAACGCCTTATATGATTTGAAAATCTCTCATGCTGCAGTTGATCAATCAGAGAGAGTTTGTGGTTTGACGATCCCATTGGTTATATCGATATTTGATATCAAAAACAGAGGATATCGGAAATCGAGCCGAACTGGTGACCGCAATGTCATTTTAAGTTTCTCCAGACCTTAAAACCACAAAAATTGGTTAAGTGTTGACTGAGGGCCATCTTCACAGATAACTAATCGACCAATCAAATATTTGAACACTTTGTGATAAACTGGCAATTATTTGTTAAGTCTATTAGTCATCCCTAAAATCGGCCAAGTTGTCTTTCTTCAGTCGATAATGCAAGGAGAATTAGATGATCGAAATATCGTGAGCATTGTCATTTTTATACATTTTGACATTTTTCTTACAAATAACCTTGAAGAATCTTCTTTTTTTAATGAACGGCGTTTGTCCATTTTGGATCAATTTTGACAGTGTCAAGTAAGGATATTTCACAAATAAAATAGTTTTTATTCAAGTCAGTCAATAGACAAGTCGGCTGTCACTGGCTTTTAAGAAAAGATGGCGGCTATCTTCAAACCCTCGGAAACAAAATGGTCTTACTTATAAAAATATGTAGATAATAGTGCTTAAATTACTGGCATCTCTTACCACTGCGTAAATGATAATGACAAACAGTGAGATGAGTTTATTATTGTATACTAATCATAAAATTTCGCTTGTTACAGGTACGTATCAGCTAACAAAATAAAAGACCCTAAAGAAGAGACCCACACAATAATTATCTGCACAGTAATGTATCTCACTAGACAGACATCTAAATATTAAGGATCGTATATCACAATCAAACTAAATTGTCTAAGCAATCAAACCATGAAAATGACAACTTAATTCATCTTCACGTGACAATGCGTGGTCGTGCTAAATGAACCAGTTCATTTTGCCGTTTGTGACGTGACATACAAAAAAACATTAAGGCCCGTATTCCGAAACAGTGCTTAAGTCTGAGTCGAGCCTCAAGAACAGATTTTTGACACTTTTCAATGGAGAACTGTCATAAAATCTATGCTTGAGGCTCGACTCAGACTCAAGCGCTGTTTCGGAATACGGGCCTAAGACAAGAGCAAGAAGTACCATAAGTAGTAGAGCTCTTTGTGTGTGGCTCGTCCGGGGAAGTAGGTACTACCAACATACCTATTTCTGACGTGATGCAGAGTTTTGGTTGGAAGGGTGTGGGTGCCGGTGAATTACTGGCAGGTGAGGCTGACCATCTGTACCTATGCCTCAAGTTGATGGACGCAGGGCAGTGCATCGTAGGACAATTTCCTGATCATATATGTATATTTCCAGATCTATAAAAAAAATCAACGGTGGTCTTCGCCTTAAGGGGCCAGCGGAGGGCAAATTTTCATACAAACGTAATACCAAAATGATTACTAATTTAAGCAGATTTTCACTATATTATTGTAATAATTGTATTTTATTGTATTTATCTAGGTTCCTGGGCAGTTTTTATTTTAAATTACTTACCTCAAATGAAATTAACGCCAATCACATTTTACAATGAAAAAAAAATGTGTAAAATGCGATTGATGTTTATTTCATTATACGTAAGTAATTTGAAATAAAGACTGTTGAGGAACCTAGATAAATACTATACAAATACAATTATTACAATAATATAGTGTAAATCTGTCTAAATTAGAAATCATTTTGGTACCTATTCCGTTTGTATGAAAATTTTCCCTCCGCTGGCCCCTTAAAATATCCTCGAAGTAAGACAATAGTTATTGAAAACAATAAGTTTATGACTCCTTACGTTTTTCTTACTTTTGACACCTTTCAGTCAAAGTACTTAGTATAAAAAAGTCGTTTGGGTCTTGTGAAGTAATAAAGAATTTACGCTGTATTCAAATAGGGTCATTTGCATTACTTGCCGACGTTAACGAACTTCCGATTGTCTTTGGTAAAAAATGACAGCTGTCATGCGGGTGTTTGACATGCGCATGCCTAACGAGTTTTTAAACGGCAGAGGGCAATCGCTAGTGTCAATGTCTTGCGTGCGGAGTCCATGCGTTAGTTTTTTCTACGAAACAATCTTAGCACCGGCTCAAACATCTGTCAATTTATTTTCTTGGTTATGTTGGACGTTGGATTATGTCAAACTTTGATTATCTTGCTGACCGTTTAACGGTAAATAGGTTCATTTATATTACTGTTGTAACAATCATGGTTTGAACACTATTTTTATGAACAACGGAAACACGTGATCATGCTGCATGTAAGGCGTCAAAACTCACAAAATTAATTCATTTAACAGAAATAAAAATTGCTACTAAGCAAAGCGCAGTTTATTTTAAAAAAGCTGAATGGTTTTTCATCGGATTCAAGTTGAAACTAATACGACATAAGACACACCTCTGATTACTACCTTTAAACATCTTCAATTTGGTACAAGTAGGTGGGTAAGAGATCCAAGAGATCTAAGGACTGCCTCCGCGCACACACTTTCATAAAGACCTCTTTGAAGTAGGTTCCGAATCTATTTCAGGGTTCAGTCAGACGTTAAGCAACGCGATTTACATTCCCCACATGCCTGTAGAGGGCTTACATTAAAACCAATATCCGCAAAGGGCGTGGTGGTACTGATAGCGATCGACAACGCACCTGCCGTGGGCGACAGCACAGGTGCCGGAAATCTATTAACACTTTACATGTGGGGTGAGTGTTCTTTGTTTTTATTGAAGTCCTGGAAGCGGTGGCTGGTTTACGTCGCCCGTATACTGCTATCTCAGGTGAAGAAAATTAATTGCTTAAAAATCATTCACCTTAGAATATTTTTATTGGATGATCTAGTGATGAATAATCGTGGCACTCCGGGAATGCCGACAAAAGTATAAACTTGAACAATTTTTTCCCCTCCTCCCACTTTTTCACGATGACGTGCCAGTGTCGCGAACTTTTTGTTTTTTTACCTCGTAAAATGCTGTCGCAGAAAGAAGTTTTTACTTCAAAATTAGATGACCTGGCGTTAGGATCATCAATGACACTTGCAGACGTCAAGAGGAAAACAAAACAGAAGTGTTTAAAACCACCTGAAAAACAAACTTCCGTAACGAAATAAATATTATTTTTTTCTATAGACGTTCAGATACAACTTATGTCAGTTATTTTAAATTTGACTTGTTGGCAAATTATTACATACCGTAATTCTTACAAAAATAAAAGTTTATTTTGTTCTCTTTGTCAATTCTTTGTCAAAAATATTACATTTTTGAACTATTAAGGCCGGAGCACATCTAGGCGATGGCGATCAGCTGAAGCGCTGTCAAATATAGCTGTCATAACTGACAGCGTTTCAGCTGATCGCCTTTAATCAAAAATACAACTCTATTTTAGGTGCTCGATGGTCGAACACTGTCACCGCTTTTTTGGAAGCCAAAGCTTGTGTAGCAAGTACTACTACTACTACTGATATTTATTCTGTGGTTCAACTGACAATTTTCAGAGATCAAGGATCAAGATCATGAATCGTTTTGACTTTGAAGATTGAAAGTACCGATATTACAAAGGTAGGTATTGAAAATCTAGAAATGTGATTTTATTATTCTTTGTTTAATATTGCACCTGCAGCTGTTAGTAAAAAAATACCTACATCTAGCTACATAAATAGTACAAAAAAGTACGGAAACAAAAACTATTCCTTACAATCAGTAAATCTATCCGAATCAGTAAATTCTTAAAAACATCCACTCACGAACAGCAGTTGTTCGGTGCAATTTCGTAAAAAAGTACCCAAAGGACTATAAATATTCCAGCGCAAGCTGAAACAGGCTTTATCTCTATACGATAAGGTATAAAATTGGTTGTGCCAGCAGTTCTGTTGTTTGGGCTATTATGGTCCCCCTAGGAAAAATTCGCATGTCACAGATGTTTGATGCACTTGCTACTTGATACATCCGCTGAATACAATGTAATATTGCAAGTTAAATATCATTCATGAAGTATTCATGTTTAAAATGGCTCTAGCACGATAAGGACGTAATGAAAAAAAATTACACTGAAAAAAAATCCGGTCTAACATAAAAAGTATCAATTCTTTTTTTTCGGGTTTATTATATTGTAAGATCTAAAACCAATGGCTAATTATTGACAAACTTTGAAAGAGCTGATTGAGTATTTATCATTCAAATTGCTCACGCGTCTCACAATAGCGTAAAACATCTGAATATATTAACTTAATTAAGAATTCAATCACGAAAATAAAAAGAAAAAAATATTTAAGTACATGTGGTGTACAGTATCTACAGAGTAGAGTAGAATACAGAGTAGAGTACAGTTTTATTTTATTGTGCATGAAAATAAAAGGTAGGAACAAGAAGAATACTTAAAACTGGAGATACAATGGACGGCCTTAACGCTAAAAGCGAGTTCTTCCAGACAATCTTTGACTGAATAGAAACATTATAGAACAAATAGGTATAGAGCAGAAAGAGGAGATGATTCAATAAAGTTTCATGAGTAACATTAATTTAGACTCAAGACACGAGTGACTCAACCAATTTGGTGATCCCTTGTTCACACAGCGGCTCATAGAAATGGGCAGACGAGATTCGCGTTAGATGACGAATGCGGATTTCAATACATCGACGAGCTAACTCGTAATAAATAAAATAAAAGGACAAGACAGACGGTTAAGGTCACAAAAATGTAACATTGACTTGACAGTTGACACGCCTGCGTCGCACACAGACTCTACGCTACACTCACACAGAGAAAGGCGCGTGACGACACGCGCCGTGACGTCACCGCACGCGAGCACACCCACACTACCACGTGCTGAACGCGTGACGTGTACACAATAGGGATGGGACACGCGATTGTCTGCAGATAGTACGGATACGATTTGCTTTATTAGTTTTTGTCGTGCAAGCAATTGATTTATTGGTCATTGTTTCTAAATTATAGCTTGAGATTATTGTTAAATTACTGAGTGGATGTTAAATTGATGCTAATAAGTCTGCTTTATATTTTATTTATTGTTTATTCAACGAATTATTAATATTCAAACCTACGTCAACTTGTGTTTTTAAATAATGAATTCAAAGAATGTGAAGACCATGTGCATAGGCAGAGCTCAGAATAATATTCAACACATTTTCTTTTATGTTTTAGTAATGAATTTCTCACCTCCCTTTCCAAGTTTCCATAGGTACCCAACTAAATTATCTAAGCATTATAAGTAATATTAAGTAAGTATGCAATTTGATTTAAATACCGCATAAATAATATAAGTTTTAAAAACATGAGAAACCGGCTTCATGACCAAGCAATTTGATGTTTTTGATTTTGATCAAAAAGTTATAACCTTTAAGGAAAAAAAATTTTTTTCTTATTGGCTCATAAATGTCAAAATTATGCCATATCAAACATTTCAGAAAAATATAATAACCGATAGAGAACCTTCCCTTTTTTAATGAAGTCGGTTAAAAACAATCCGATAGAGCATTTTCATTAGCCCAAGAACCATCTCTACCAAACTAACATTACGAAACACAATATTATAGGAGTGGCACACTAGCGCAATGTAAACAATGTGACGTAAAGACGTGACTCACACAGGAACGAGCGTCTCGACGCACACAAGCATCCGGCGACGGACGCCCAGTGATTAACGTAAACAAACCGGTTCGTAGACACGCGACGCACACTACTACAAACTGGGCCATCTGGAATGAACCTTTATTAAAATAAGTCATCTATGGCTGAGTTTGCTATTTATGTAACTACGGCAGTGGCATAGCAAGTACAGTTAATTATTTATACTTTGAGGTGAAGAAGAACCTTTTCTTCAATAAAACACTATACAGTCCACTGAATCGTATTCTAATTACATCATCACAATCCCATCCCACACACTAAGCTTTTCTTTCTTCCTCTTGAATCGCCTGACAGCGCGTCAAATATGTACTTTGACATTCTATGACATGACAGATGAGATACCTAGAGGCTAGAGCACAGATTAAAGAGTATACGATTATACGTCATTATTTTCCTCGCTAAGTTTTGGCTGATAAATAGTCCTATTCATAAGTGTAATGAACTAAGGTTTCGAGGCCATTTTAATAAAGCAGCATTATAACAAAGCAGGTAGGGTACAAGTGTTATATTCAAACAAACAGTTGTAAAAACGAACCACCCTAATTTAGTTAGATGCGTCCCCGACCGAAGCCCACTAATTTCCACAACAAAGGACAATAAAAAGTAGAGAGTACAGATAGCGATATAAAACAAAAAATAATAAAAATCACAATACAGTCGTGCACGAAAGTTATAACCGACTGAATGTGAAACAAGTACAGTCGTAAATAAAAGCGAATAGCGCGCGGCCCGACGCGTACTGTTATTGCTCCAAAATTTATGGCATTTACCCAAAAATTACCAGTTTCAGCCAGTTTATGACGCACTGAACTCAGACCCTACCTAATATACAGTAGTTGTTAAGCAAAATGCTCCCTCTTCGCTTATTGCTGCGATCAAAATTGAAATACTAGTACATAAAATACAAGAGTTAATGCAAGGTTTATGCCAAAAGCTATATAAATTCTGATGCGAAAGCTCCAAAAGCACAAGATGAAGGAAGGCGAATCTCGAAGGCAGGTCTCGTGTGCGTGAAAAAGTAAATGATGCTCCCTATTAACATGTAAACTACAAAATTATAAAGATGTCAAAATCTTTGACCAGAAATTGAGAAAGCGGGCTAATGTGGCAAAACTAACAACTTTCTAAAGATCAAACTTCCAAATCTATGGACTTTGAAACTTGCTATAAATCCTCTTCTGGGCTTATGAAACGTGTTATTGAAGCTAATGAATAAATAAACACAACAACAATCTACAAAACACTATCTAGCCCTAAAATTAAGCACAGCTTGTACTATGAGAACGTAGCTGATATACTACTTGTAGAATTTGTACTAAGAATACAATAACACACAGACAGAGAAGAAACGTCAGTGTTCACCACATATTTGTTCTTGGTGGAGATCAAATCACGCCCTCCAACGCAGAAGGCAGAGTTATTTCAGAGATATTATTTAAATACAAACTTGTTAATTTTAAGATGAACTCTGTTTTTAAGCATAATCTAAATTCAAATATACTATTAAACAGTAAAACGAAGAAGGAAGAGAATTAGGAGAGTAGGAAGAGGAATGTTTGGATTCCTCTGAAACATACATCAACTAACTCAAATCGGAAACAAATACGTACAAATCGTAAGTAACAATTGAACCTACATCTCTTCCATCTCTGTTGCACAGCCACAAAACGCATCCAGAGAATCGAGACATAAACTAGAAAACTTAAATCTAAGATAAAATCTAGTAGGAGAAATCTTACGCCAACGCACGTTTACTGCACTGATGTAATCCAACCCGCTTAAAATTGGGGTCAATAGCGGGGTCAAGGCGTCCACTATTGTTATATCTTCGCGGTGCGCTGCATTTATAGATCTCATTATTTCATTTACAATGAGCAATTTAGTGTTAATTTAATTTAGATTAGTAATAGTAGAGCTCTTTGTGTGTGGCTCGTCCGGGGAAGTACTACCATCATGCCTATTTCTGCCGTGAAGCAGCATCGCTGTGTTTCGATTTGAAGGATGTGGATGCCGGTGAAATTACTGGCACGTGAAGCTGAACATCTATGTGTCTCAACCCAAGTTGATGGACGCAGGGCAGTGCATCGTAGGGTACGTTACTGACGTGCGTGACCTACTAGGCAATGCTTTGTTATATTATATGCGATGGTGACCACTTAGCATCAGGCGGGCCATATTCTAGTTGTACAAAAACTAAGCTCTTTTTGTCCTTCCAAAAGTCGTAAATCTTAGTGATTTTGGCAGTGAGTGTACTTGAAAAGTTTTGAAAGCCAAGTTTTTTTCGTCAAATGACATGAAAAATCTTGTGATATGCCAAATGGAATCCCGCCATGTCTTTGTGTGATCCTTCGTTTTTCTATGAGCTAGTTATAGCTACGGACTAGACCAAACCTAGTTTTCGATGTAGAGTCGCCCGATGAGGGCCATGGCCTGAATTTCTACGTGATTCGATTTCGACACCATCTTGTTTTTTGCGTTTATGTCAAATTGTTGGAGACCTTTGGGTGACGAATGCAATTAACGCGTATATTAGTTCCAAAGAGCGTTTACAACATTTCGTACCAAGCAAAATCCAGACCCATTAGTTCTAAGGCTCTCATTTTTGCTACTACCGATAGATCATCATATATTATCTGTGGTTATTTGTGTGAACCTGGAAAATGTATTTTGTTGAAACCAGCATAATCAGAATCATCATCATCATTATCATTATCAGCCTGAAGAAGTCCTCTGCTGGACATAGGCCTCCCCTACACATTTCCAGGAAGAACGATTCTAAGCCCTTTCCATCCATCGACTTCCCGCGATCTTAACAATGTCGTTGGTCTATCTGGTAGGTGGATGCCCTACGCTTCGTCTTCCGGTTCGTGGTCGCCATTCGAGAACCTTTATTCCCCAACGGTTGTCGGTTCTTCGAGCTATATGGCCTGCCCATTGCCACAGAATCATGGCTACACAATGCAAGATAATCGGAATACATACAATTAAATATCAGTTCTACCTACTAGGATCAGGTCCAACGAAAATCAAGCCTGCGAAGGCGTTCGATCTGGTTTGAGATCCCGTTTCGAAAAATCAGGTCTTGTATCCTTTCTCTTACCAATGCTCTTAAAACGTTTAAAAAGCTGTCAATGGGGTGGGAGAACTGGCTGCTCGAACTATAACATGCTCCTTTTTGGAGCACTTTCAAAATGAATTTAAAAATATTGATCTGGTTTGGCTCTACATCGGATGTTCTGAAATTAATATTATTTGACTCGCTTAAATTGAAAGCACCTCAGCCTTATCACGTTTCCTACATTTCACAATTCAACGCCACTTCACGTGACCAATCGTTGTTTTCTAAGCGTCGTCTATGTACAATCAGAAAACATTACGTTCAAATCACACATGTGCCAAGCCGTCGTGCTAGATACACCATGTCCCGCAAGGATAAGTGCTGACGGGGTTGTGGAACGAACCGATGCCATGATCTCGTCCACCCAGCGCAAATGTAGAGGAACACCCCAGGGGTTTTAGTCAGTAGCAAGAGTCTGACATAACCCACTAGTTCCCCCGGCTAGTGGGTATCCATAAAGGATTTCCCCTGGGCAAAAAAAAAAAAAAAAAAGATACACCATGTCCAACTCGAGTTGATCGTGAGAAAACTAATTTAAAAGCGTTCGGACGTCCGATTATCTCGGACATCGAACGCGCCTCACTAATGTCGGGACGTGACGAGGCTCGTGTCCGGCGAATCGGCACGAACGACACGTTCCAATCTCAAAATTTGCCTCAGATGTGATTTCCATTCGTCAAATTGAAATAAGAACGTAAATTCGATTTTTTTAAGGACAGATGTTTATGGCTAGCGTGTGCCCACTAACAGCGCAGAAGACAAAAAAGCTAATTATATTCTGTGCGGACAGGGTAAGGTACATTTTGAAAAAATATAATAAGTACACCAGTTCTCTGTTTCAGTAAGACTTGAGTCTTTAAGTTTAATAATAATAAACGTTTGGAATATCTTAAAAGTAATTTACCTACTTATTTCTTCTTTCTCTAGCTAGAGCCTGTCATAAGTAGTAATCTTATTATGCAAAGCAGGTATTAGTTTAAGCCTATTGTCTAGTTTTCTACAGATTTCTACTTCATTTTATCTGAAAATTTCGTAATAGAATAATTAATCGAGGAAAATCATTCGGGCGAGTTAATTGGAATCGAATGCTCTGATAAAACTCCAAAACCTACAGTACAAATGGCAGCGCTCCAGAAACCAGCTGTGCCAACACCTTTTTACTTGGTTTTTTCTTCTCCTTCAATATAGGAATAAAATTGGCAATTTTGAACCTTGTGCCGTTGCCATAAGGAAGTCAAAGGCTATGGTCGTGAACACTATTGCGGCAATTGCTTTTCAATCCGCACTTTTTTGTCGCACAACAATGAAAACATTCACCATTTTGTGCGATTTCGCATCGGTTCGCTGCGATTATTAAAAGTGAGTAATTGGTTGTTTAGTAAAAAAGAATCGGTTTTCGCTGCCGATAAAATCGATAATTGGCACTTACGCCTTTGTGGAGTTTTATCGTTTTCAATTACCAAATGGATTTAAAATTATTGCATGGGTATCCGATTCGGATTACAATAGCCACCTACTTATTTACCTAGAAACGAAATACTGCGAACATGATTTCATTACAAGGCAATTTGTTCCATGCCTAACTTTTTTTCTCCTCTATGAACTGCTGTTATAAGCATAATAAATGTTTGATTATTTTTCTACATTATAGTGAACAATTATTATTGTTCTAAACGATAAATTAAAGCGCGCCCATATTCCTCAATCCCTCTAAAACCAAGCCTACAAAGAGCTGGCAGGCAACACAACACCAATCGCCAAAAAAAACAATTAAAAAATAAACGCAGAGAATCGTTCGAATTTCAAAGCTTGACGAATCGAAATCGATTGCTTTCGAGACGACATCACGAGGAGAATGGATCACTCGGAAACTAGGGTGCACATAATTCAGCGGTATTGTGTTTCCTAACGTACTCGAGAAAAATCTTTTGGTGTTCGTGAGAACGTGAAATTACATCGCGAATTGAAATTGTTCTTGCCGATTCTTACGTGACTTGGGAATTTCTAGAGACCTTGTTGAAGTCTTGCCGAAGGAACTTAGGTATTACCTACATGGTAGCATTTTTATTGAATTTCAAAATATAATTCCGCTTATATGTCTTAATTTAATAAAAACCTAAAAATTCTAATATAAAAAATCGTGAGGCCAAAAACATGTCAAAAAACACGAAAAAAATGTATAAGTACTTACTACTTATACCAACTACTTTAATCTATTTTTTTCTATATTATGTGCCAGGTTTTTTTTGTATTAGATTCTTAATAGGTACTTATTCATTTTACCTCAACCCAGGGGCGTATTTACCCTTAGGCCAAGAGGGCCATGGCCCGGGGCGGCAGGCTGTGAGGGGCGGCTTGCGCCACCCCTCGCTCAGATTCGTGCGCCTTTTTTTACTTTACATCATCATCATCATAATCATCCACAGCCCGACTTCACCCACTGCTGGGTATAGGCCTCCCTTAGTTTTTGCCATCTACCTTGATCCTGTGCCAGTCTAAGCCATTGCCGCCCCACGACCCAGAATATATCTGACTTTACATCCCTGAAGCAATTTTAAAAAGCCTAATAACCAAAACTAACCTCGTTCGTCGAATGAACGAACAAAAGATGAAACTCATAAAAATAACGTTAATTTTAACGGGGCGGCCGGTCAACGGGCGCGGGCGAGAGCGGGGCGAGGCGTACTCCGTCGCTCGTGATTGACTCGGGACTAGTGGGGATGCTTCGACTTTCGTTTCTCGTGTTGTAAAGCAGCCGGGGCGGCGCGGTCGCGGGTGGACTAGCGGCTAGCGGCACGTAAGTCTAGCGCTGAGCGATACGCGGAGGGGGTAGCTGCGCATGTGTACTGTCACGCGCGCAATACAATTATAACTTTAAATAATTATTTAGTCAATTGAAATGTTACATAAGCTTTACATTTTTTCATTGCTAACTCTTTTCCTTACGTAAAGAACTTTCCAAATTATTGTTTCTCGTAGTAATTTCTAAGAGGAGTGCACATTTTCGATAATGTTAGGCAGGTAGAAAAAGTGCGAGTTACTGTTAGGGGGCAAATTAACATCTACCTGCTACGACTATTATTATTATTAAAGAAGCTATTAGCAAAAAAGTGAGTAAATTTCTGGACAAAATTTCTCCCATTTGCTTATAACTTCTTTAATTTTAAAGTTAAGGCAAAAAGTTATATGAACATATTTTTAGCAAAGCGATTTGCTACAAATTATTCCTTAATGATTTTTTTGTAGGACGCATAGTTTCCGAGATATCGCGAAAAAAGTGTTTGCACGCCTTTATCGAAGATTTATTTTATAAATAAAATATAAAATACTGGCAGGGTGTGCTCAAACGCGAACCTATTTAGGTAGTAGGTACTCTAGGTACGTAATAGTACATTGTTACCTGAGTGTTGAAAGTCACGTTTTTTGAGTCCCGAGACGGGTTTGGCGCCAGAGCGTAGCGAGGGCGCCAATGGAGCTTGAGGGACTTATAAGACTTTCATCCAAAATAATTATAAGTTTAAAAAACTAGAGAAATCGACTTCACTGCCAAACGGCTAAACCGATTTTAATGAAATTTGTTTGGGACAATCTGGACGTAAGAATAACCTTCCAAATAAAAATATAATTTTCATTGCTCATACTCTGAAAGTAGGTCTGAAGTTGCCTGAGGGGCCTAATTGAAAGTAATACTTTCAGCCTTAGGGAGAATCGCTTTCTACTGACAGCTGTCAAATTATAAAAAAAAACAAGTTCTATTTTATTCAACCATGTTCCAACTTTCTAAAGTCTTTCTAACTGCAAGGAGGTTGTTGAACCAAATTCCAACTTTTTATTCAGCAAGTAGGTTGGAAACCCATTACAACGTAACGGTAAGAAGTTTAAAAAGTCTAAATAAAGCGCAATGTAACATTTAAATTTAAATAACATAAAGATTATTATTTCTAATAAAATAAAATAAAATAAAATAAATAAATTATTAAATAAATAATATATCTTCTAAATTACTTGATTAATATATAGCTTCTACTATTTATTTAAAATAACATAGATTTGAGCAAACAATTTACCATTTTTTAAATTTAAAAATGAAAATAATGGCTGATTATTGCTGGCGAGCCGTAGCCGAAGGCCCGCCAGAAAAAAAGAAAAAAAAACCGGGAAGGCGGCAATTCAATCTTCATTTTCACTAATTTTTCTTTTATGTTTTTATTTTTACTTTCCTTGTATTCGTAATGAAAAGCACAGTGTTTACCTCGGGTGAAAGTCTTTTAAGTCCCTCAAGCTCCATTGGCGCCCTCGCTACGCTCTGGCGCCAAACCCGTCTCGGGACTCAAAAAACGTGACTTTCAACACTCGTGTAACAATGTACTATTACTAAATCGGTTCATAAATGACGAAGGCATGCAGTTACAAACATTAAAAAAAATATTTAAAAAAAAAATACAACACTGATTTTAATCTTATACCTTTAAACGAGAAAATGTTGTATATATATATATATTTAGGATCTCGGAAACTGAGCCAACGATTTTCATGAAATTAAGAATACAGGGGTTTTCGGGGACGATAAAACGATCTAGCTAGGATTCATTTTTAGAAAATGTCCCCCTAATCGTAAAGTAAATAATCAAATTTATCATAAAATCATAACTCCTAGCGCCATCTGTTTATTAAGTCATGAGTTAGTGGGACAGAGAACGCCATCTATTGACGAGTAGTGGAGTTTATTATTATGTCGGTAAGATCGAAAAATATTAATATTTAATCATTAAGTAAGTAATTCGTATTTAAATATATGTAATTCACAACAGTTTACCAAAAAAAAAAATACCGAGCGAAGCTCGGGCACCAACTGCTAGTAAAATTAAAATGGGACCAATCTGGAAGCAGTACCTTTCAGATAAAAAATAATTTTTCTAATCGGCTCACAAATGATATGTTATGCGATAACAAACAATAAATAAAAAAAATAAAAAATACAACCTAATTGAGAACATCTTCCGTTTTGATTGAAAGTCGGTTAAAAAAAACCTTTTTTTCCGAAAATTTATGGGGCGGCATATCTTTTAGGCCCGGGGCGCCAAATCTTTAAATACGCCTCTGCCTCAACCCTATTCGACTGTACAGAACTAGAGGTTGGTTGCAAAGTTGTGTGATATTTTCACCTCGGAAATAGCAACAGGATGTGTCCTATTTACGAGGTCGTAATATTCAAAGTTTTGACTAAACTTTACGCTCGTTAAACTCTTCAAGTGCTTCGTAAAACAGTTAGCTGTTTTGTAAATAGTCCCTGTGAGATATTTACAAAATATTACCAGTTTGGAAACCATTAAGCCAAAAATGTTTGAAAGTTCGTAATTTTAACTCTGAATTCAGTAATGAAATGGAGGTTGATTGGGTTCCCTGTGGACTGTGTTTGAGGTTTTTGATGTCAGAAAGTATAGCCTAGTCGATGGGAAAAAAATCTCACGTTTGGCCTAGCCCGAGTTTTTAGTACACTAAATACGTGTGTCGCCAATATTACTGAACCAACCACCAACGTGGATCATGTCATCGTCACCATACGTTTTTCCAAATGCGTGTACGGTGTTAAGTGCACACATTTTTACACACGTGCAAAGTTTGAAAAACAAAAACTCGAAATAAGGCCTCAGTGAAGGTATCTCACAATAGTAATTTCGACACATTAGATCTCATTTCGAATATCTTCGTTTTGATAATGATATACTTAGTAAAATGTTTCGATCGACTCAGTGAACGAAAGAAACGAAAAATTATACTTATTAAAAAAAAAACGGAAACAAAACTTGCTGGCACCATAACTCCACCATATTGTGAACAATTTCACTGCCCTAAAGTCACAACCCCTGAGGAACTGTACAGCACATTGTTCTTTGAACAGCACTGACGTTTTGTTCCTCTTGTTCCAGGTTTCCATTTGAGCGGCGTGGTCCGAGCCCCGGCGGCTGTACCACCATGTTCGGAGCCCGAAAGGCTTTACAGGGTGACTGTCTCCTTCGACAGGTAAGATGTGACCAAAAGCTTTGTAGCATCACGACCTACACGTGTTACACCAAGATTTGCTAATTGCCAAGATAGCATGGTTGCGCTTTGGACGCGTAGACAAGCCATGGGGTCTACGATGTCCGCGTGGACGCAACAAAGCTTATAACTTCGTGCTAAAGTATACATACGTGCCGTTGTTCTAAAACCTGTCACTAGAAGTTTCAAATAATCAATGCTTTATTAAGCCCTAATTGCGCTGTGTGAATTGCGGTATAATTTTTTTTTTAATTCTTTGCTCATAGTTTACTCCACAGTCAGCGGCAAATTATAACAATTTCAGTTACTAAATGTCAATTTTCCGTTGATTTCGCAAAGAAATGGTATGTTTCAAGTTGGATCTTCAAACAAAGTTCTATGTCAAAACGTAAATTTTCACAGAAGAACAGAATCACGTATACTTATACTTACCTACTGTGAACAAACTGTAGAGCCACGTGGTGGAGAAAATAAACTTTTTGGATTATAGAGACCTTCAAAACTAACTAGCCCTCACTTCATTCACTTATGTATTAACCGACGTGGTCTTTTTTAAAAACAAAACTAACGTTTACTCACAAAAACCTGCCAAAAATATAATTAGCCCAAACATCGGTAGCTTACAATAAGACCCCGATAGAATGGGGTCACAAAGACCCTGACTATTGTTAAAAGCTTTATTGCGATACTCCTTTTGTAGGAAAGAAAAAGTTGTCACCTGCACAAGAAAAAAGGTTATTGTCTTTTTATTTAACGACCGCAATAGAATCGAGGCTTGAATCAGGGATTTCTTTGGTCCAAGTTGTACACAGCAAAAGTAATTTCACAGATGAATAGTTTGTAGTAATTCTGTCAGCTTATTTTTACGGACCTCAAATAATTGATGACCAGGTATTTTAGTCAATTATACGATTATCATGAACCTATTGCGATGCAATATGTACTTTTTCTTTTAAAAATTTGGTTTTGCAGAGTTTTTCTTTATTCCGTATTGCTAGTTTTTTAAGCAGACGCGAGAATTCTCAGAACGCCCGATAGGGGCGCGCTTATCGCATTTCCATACAAAACTGGCAATACGGAATACAAAAACCTAAAACGAAAAAAAAAACTCAGAATAGGCAGGTTTATCGTTACCACAAAAGTATAGAACCTCTTTGTATCTCGGACTATAAAATCTCATTGGTTTTTTTTTATTAATTGTCCACAGATGCAAAATAACCGGTGTGACGTGCAGCTGCGAAGCTCGCGACATCTTCTGGTGCCAGCACGTGGTCGCGCTGGCGCTGTACCGGATCCGGAACGCGGATACTGTGCGGTTACGAGTGCCTATATCAGGTGGGTCACAGAATAGAGTCAAGGTCCTTTTATCAGGCTATAGACTGATACATGCTGCCATACTTACTTCACAGTGTTTTGTGTCTCAGTCATTTTTTCGCGCGAGTGTGCAATTTAACCATCTGGAGGCTAAACATTTTTTTTGAAATTCGAAACAATGTCCATCCATTTCATCATAAAAGAAGAAAAAGAAGGTGGTTCTAATTTCGGTTGTATTTTTTCAATGTTGTTTATCGCATATCTTCATCATTGAGGAGCTGATTTGATTTGTTTTTTATTTGAATGGCAATACTTTTAGATTAGTCCCATAGAAATGACAAAATCGGTTCGGCAGTTAGGTTAGGCCATGAAGTCTGTTTCTCAAGTTTTTTAAACTTATATTATTTGCCATTGCGTCCAATAAAAAAAAAACACAACTTCTAACTTGCAATAACGTTGTACTTTGCTTCCAGAAACCCTTCTCCAAATGGATCGGCAGCAGTTACAAAAGTTCGTCCAATACCTCATAGCGGAACACCACACAGAGGTGTTGCCAACTGCGCAAAAGTTAGCTGACGAGGTGTTGCAAGCGCGGTCAGCTATCAACAGGATATGCGGCGCGCCAGATCCGACCGCGGGGCCGCCGCCTGATGCGCATCATGCTTGGCACTTGGATGAGCAGCAGGTGAGACTAACGAGGTGCTAGCTTGTACTCAAACTCAAAGATGTAATTATTCAGTAGTATCACAAGGATCACTTTGAAACTAGGTGAGTCTAGGTGCCAGTTCCACGCGACCAAGCCTAAAGGCCTGCGCACACCTAGTCCGCTGGCGGTAGCGATCAGTGAAACGCTGTCAAATATTCGCTGTCAAATCTCAAATCTGACAGCGATATTTGACAGCGTTTCACTGATCGCTACCGCCAGCGAACTAGGTGTGTTCGAGCCTTAAAAGAACAGGCAACAAACTACGGTTTGGTTCTTACTGTTTTCACCGTGCAATACCTCATTCATATAGCGGGGCGACATACAGAGATGTTGCCAACTGCGCGGAATTTAGCTGACGAGATGTAACAAGAGCGGTCAGCAGTTCGTTATTCAAACGTTGTTATTGATGTCTCTAAGCAGTATCCGTTTTATTTCACCATAGTTTAATTTGATATTTGGATAAACAACAGGTGGACCTGATATAATTGTAATTTGTAAAAGATTTGATTTGTAAAAGGATCATATAAAAAACGGTAGGAACCGAGCTACGGCTTGGTTCGCTTGTGTAGGCTAGGTCGCGTGGAACTGGCTCCTAGACTCACCTAGCTTTAAGACGTTGCAAACTGATCCTTGCAACTCTACTGAATAAATACACTTTTGATTTTAATCAGACAGGATTATGGAGTGAAAATCCAGGATAGCAGAGCCGTTTTTATCAGCATAAGCATGTAGAGACATAAATTTAAGCAAATCGTGAGTTACCTTTTGACAGATAACTCACGACTAGCTTCTGCGATCATCGATGCAAAGGCCGGTTTACTAACATTATTGCTGTTTGTGGAAAATATAATAGTGTTGTTTCGTTTTGTTTCAGGTCTGCGAACAAGTGCGAGCATATCTATTACAGGGAACTTATTACAATGCAAATAAGCAGCTTAATTCCTTATTTTCAAAGGTAAGATTTTCAGTTTCTGGACGTATCTTAGTACAGTCAACATCAAAGACCGAGTCCCGGCCCGGGCTCTAGATATATTTATTTGTTATTCAATCTAGCATTAATAATGTTTTTTTTTCCAACTATGATTAGGGAGTAAAGAATGTAGTGAAGATGACTGTTATAAGAACATATTAATAAAAACAAACAGAAAACAGCTCCAACTGGATGCTGACAGTAAAAATGATTGCATAACATTTTCTAAATTAAAGTCCAGAGCTACAGATGTTTATTTTCCAGCACAATATTATGAGTCAGTGATCTGAAAATTCTAATTCCAGGTCCGCGAGATGCTCCGAGCACAGGACTCAAACGGTCCTCGGATGCTGATGCTGATGACCGAACAATTCCTCTCAGACCCTCGGCTCCTACTCTGGAGGAACCAGAACACGCCGATGACGGAGAAGTGCCGGCAGCTATGGGAACAGCTGGGCGCTCTCTGGGTCAGCATAGTACTGGATCCGGGCAGCAATAAGCACCATCGGATGCAGTGGCGACAACTGCTGGACAAGTGGTCAGCAGTTGAAGTGTGTCCCACTGAAGATCCGGATTATAGGTCTTTCCCTCTGGTAAGTCGCTGTCACTTTCGTGTCAACAGATTCATTTTCATTTTCAACGGTTACGTCAAAAGTGTACCAATTAGCCAAAACTAGAATAAAATTAAAAACAAATATGTAGGTAAGTATGTAGTAAAGTGATGTCTACGCCACGAGTAGATACAGCGTAGACCTGCTACGCTTACGCTACGCTCCCTCTACGATTACGCTACGCTGGGTACACAAGAATTTGCGTAGCGTTTTTTTTACTATAGTCGGATTTTTAATTAGACGACACCGACTGACAGTAGCTAATGTCACTTTGCAAAATAATGTTGCCATATTTAAAGTAATAGTGCTGCGTTCAGTTCTCGTTCAATCAGATGAATGAACAATGAGTGAATAGTTAATCATTTCAAAATATAAATAATATTGAAATTTGAATAAAAAAATGCATAAAAGTGCTCTGATATATGTTACTTGTAGTATGTAACTACAATCAGTTTTTTGACGGTTTATTACAAAGCGCGGCGTGGCGACTAGTGATGATGCCACGCGCGTCGGTCATCATTTTGTTTGTGATTCGGCTTCTAACCTCTGATAGCACGAATGTTTTTCTGCGCTCACGCTGTTTAGTTATTGTTTTTGTAAAGTTTTTCGTTACGTTGTGTTTGTGGTAATTGTTGTGTATTTTGTTGCTATATTGTTTCGCGCGAACGATATGGATCCTCAACCAAGCACGTCAAGTCAAGTTGGGCACACTAACTATTCACTAGAAAAACGAGGCAATTTCATTCATTCAGGAGTTTTTTCAATCATTCACTTTATCACAACACTATTTTTATTTCATCAAAAACTGACAACACAGTAAACGTCAGCTAGCTTCGTCTAATTAAAAATCCGAGTATAGACGAGTTTTCTTGCAATCCAGTTTCAACTTTTGCAGTTGGCAACATTATTATTATTTTTTTCGATGACTTTTGTTTCAAATACAGGTACGATTTGAATTTCGAAGACCTGTTAAATTCGAAAGAGAAGTGAAAACCATTTAAGTTTGAATTTGGAATGCATTTGAAATTAGAATGTAAGTAATTATTGTTTTCTTTCAGTATGCGAGGGAAAGGGAACGAAACGAGAGGGATCGAGACAGGGACCACCGCGACAGAGATAGAGAGAGACATAGAGACAGGGAGGAGAGGGATAGAGAAAGGCTGAGAGAACGAGAGGAGAGAGATAGGTGAGTTCTCAAAATGAAATATGGAGTTGAATGGATTTGGTAGCTTATTTTTAGAAGTTAGGTATATTTTGTTTATTGATTATAATTATAAATGTTTTTTTCAGACATAGAGATAGAGAACGACAAAGGAGAGGAGAAGTTAATTCTCACTCTGAAAGTTCTGACGAAGAATCTAGACCTAATAAGTAAGTTCTAAAAATATAAATAGTTTTTTTGAGCAAGTGTGGTGAAAGGATTTAAGTGCGCCTCAAATAACTCTTTTCATCCACCTTAGGTTATATTCGACATGTCGGTTTCCGCACCATGTTTTCCTTCGCCGCACAACCGAATTTGAACCCACGACCTTAGGATCAGAAAGTGGGGCGCACCAATGCTCTCGTCTCTCAACTTTTTAACCGACTTCAAATAAAAAAAGAGGAGGTTCTCAATTCGGATGTATTTTTTTATCTTCTGTGTTATGTTTGTAATCGCATAACTTCGTCACATATGAGCCGATTTGATTCATTCTTTTTTATCTAAAAGATACATTCAGATTGTTTTTAATAAATTTCACAAAAATCGGTTCAACATGCCTTGAATGGTTTCTCAAGTTATTTAAACTATAATTTTTTGGTGGAAATTACCAGCCATTTCTGTACGCCTACCATGAGCTCTGTCTGGCTATTTTCTGGTTTTGAGTCTGAGTGCTCATTGTCTCATTTGACTGGCCTCTAGCTCAGTTGGTAGTAGCTCTGCCTTCTGCGCCGTAGGTCGTGGGTTCGATCCCCACCGAGAACAAATATTTGTGTGGTGAACATAAATGCTTGTTCTCTGTCTGGGTGTTATATTGTATTCTAAGTATGTATTTATAAAAAAAAAATGTATTCAAGTATTATATCAGCTATCTGGTTCCCATATTACAAGCTCTGCTTAGTTTGGGGCTGGGTAGTGTTGTGTGAATTGTCCACAATATTTATTTATTTATTTATTTATTTATTTATTGTATTATACTGTGTGTATGACGTTTTGACGTTGGATATATTTAGTCAACACTCACAGACTCAAAACCAGAACCAGAGACATAGCCAGACAGAGGTCATGATAGGAATACGGGTCTGTTTGTCTAGATATTAATGTATCGTGTTATTTTAGTTATGAACGTGAGTACAGGAGAGCGAGTAAGAGATTAAGACTTCACCGGAGTGCAGCGCCGCCGCTCACGCCTAGGACTGTTTTTCATAAGTGAGTAATATAGCCCCAAACAGCCCCCCATTTGATCATCATCATCCGCAGCCTGACTTAACCCACTGCTGGACATAGGCCTCTCTTCGCTCCTGCCATTTACCACGATCTTGGGCTACCCTCATCCATCTGCGGCCCACGACGCTGACAATAGATAGATAGATAGATAGAAAATACTGTATTGTACACCACATAAAATTAACTAATGAATACAGCAATATATCAAAGTGGAATACAATGGGCAGTCTCATCACTAAAAGTGATCTCTTCCAGACAATCTTGGGATGGACTGAACTTGAAAAGAACGATAGAGAACAATGTCGTCAACCCATCGTGTCGCCAATTCTGTTCAGTCGTTCTTGAGTTATAAATAGTGTAACTATACCGACTTTTACATAATATTATATACTAGTGGTCGTCCGCGGCTTCGCCCCGTTCCCGTTTACTTTTTCGGGATAAAAAGTGTCATTATGTCTGTCTCCTGGATCCAAGCTGGTGGCAACTGTCCTCTCAGCTCAGTTGGTAGTAGCTCTGCCTTCTGCGCCGTAGGTCGTGGATTCGATCCCCACCGAGAACAAATATTTGTATGGTGAACGCTGATGAGATGTTTGTTCTCTGTCTGGGTGTTATATTATATTATAAGTATGTATTTACTAAAAAAATGTATTCGAGTAGATAGATAGATTAACTCTTTGTTGTACACAAATAAATACATACAGAAACTATTACAAAAAGTTCAATGGGCGGCCTTACCGCTAAGAGCGATCTCTTCCAGACAACCTTTGGAGTATTGTATCAGCTATCTGGTTCCCATAGAACAAGCTCTGCTTAGTTTAGGAATAGGTAGTGTTGTGGGAATTGTCCGCAATATTTATTTACTATTAATTTATTCATATGTTTGTCTCCTAGATGTAAGCTACCACCCACCAATTTTCAGCCAAATCGGTTCAGCCGTTCTTAAGTCCTTAAGTTGTGTGTGTGTTACCTATTGTTTATTACTAACATAGTTTCTAAGTTATTTTGTCGTGTTACTAACCCCTATGGATCAAGGTCTGAAATAAAAAGTTTTTATTTATATTTATTTATTATTTAAGTTATAGATAGGGTAATTAACACGACTTTCTTTATTGATTACATTATTCATTATTCCTCCTATCCGCAGAGCGTTAGACGCAGTAGACATATCTTGGGAGGACGAGCACTTGAAGTATATCCTCGGCGCCGATGATTACTGCGACTCCGAGAAGCCAGGCAAAGCGGGAGGCTCGGCCAATACCACCCTCCAACCCTACCCCCAGTACAACGAGCTTGGACAACCCTTGTGGCATGGTAACATACCTGTGCAATATATTTTTTAATACAGTTGCTCAAAAAGTGGCGTATTGCAGGGACGTATAGCGTTCGGGATGTGGGCTATTACACACGCGTGCTTTTTTTTTACCTTTCCCGCACTAGTGCTTTTTCTTTCCCAACTGTCAAAATAATGTCTAAAAAGAAAAACCAACCATGAAGTTTTTACTAAAAAAATTCATCGAAGATTTTATGATTCATGCAAATACGTATTATTTCTAAAAAGAAGCTACTAATTTGTTTCATTAACAGATTTAATGATTTGATTGAATGAATTATGTTAGGTTTCATTTCATTTCATCTCATTAAATTTCATTTTCAATTCATATCAATAAAAAAATCTACTGAAGACTTGGCTGTGTGGGTATAGTTCCCTTTGCCTTCCAGAATGGGTAAAGAAAAAAAAAATCTCTGCTTATATTCTACGGTTGGCTCAATTATTGATATAAATTTCACCTATAGAAAAATTACGAAAGACGTAAATTTTAAAAAACCCAACTCAAGGGAAAAAACGAAACGTAAGACTAGGCGGTATGGTCTTGGTACTATAGCCTGCTTCGAAAGGAGCGAAAAGAAAAAAAAAAAATCTACGGTTGGCGCCATTTTTCAGAAATTTTCTTTGCGAGTTTATTTGTTTGTTGCACAAAATGAGTAATTTCGACCCTAGTTTTTTTTAATGAACACCACCGGAACTCAGTATAATTGCACAAAATGCTTCGGACATTTTACCGGAAAAGTCAAAAAGTCGCTACATGCATACATACGACGAACTTATTGCGTGGAGAGAAGAGAAAAAAGCAAATGGTATTTTATTATTTTATTAAATTGCTTCATTTTTTCGCAACTGTATTAAAAATAGTCGTTCAGTACACGTGCGGAACCGTCATTGCAACTTGTTCCGACTGTCAACCCTCGCCTTCGGCTCGGGTAGGCATTTGTCGGAACTCTTTGCAATGACAGCCTTCCCGCACTTGTAATGAAATATACTATTATTATACCTTCATACCGAAATCAACAGATTTCAATCTAAAAGACGATTTTATTCATAATACAAATACAATACAAATAATTTATTTCAGTAAACTCAATCTATGGTACATTTCATGGGTTTGAGACTCTCTTTTAAGCATGGAAATATGCCTGTGTTAGAGAGTCTCACTCTTCCATAGTACATACTATTATGACTAAGTATATTATGTTTGGAACGGTTCTTAAAAATTAAAGCTATATAAAAAGTTAAGTTAGAGAAATGAGTATGATTAAATTATGATATGTGTGAATTAAAAAGCAAAGACGTGGGTGTGTGTGTGTGGAGTGTTTTGGGTGTGTAAGGGTGTATGTGTAAGGAAGGCCCTAGGCCCTAGTCCCGGTAACAACAACTAACCGCATTACTTGCAAGCTTTTTTCAAAAGATAATCAGTGTTTTAGCAACTGTCATCTCTTACCATTCGGTAATGTCAAACAGTGACAGAACGAACTACAAGCAATGCGTCACACCTAAGTAACGCTTGTAAATAAGGCCATAAGTCAATAAACATTACTTACTTGTCTGAGGGATTTAATTTACTGACAAGGCAAAGCCCGCTCTAAGTTTCATTTTTTCTGTGTCCACAGAGCATTTACCAGTGGTGGGCGCTCGGATAGAGGCGCTTCGAGCGCACGGCAGAGCGCCCGCTGCGCTTCGTCTCGCTGTCAGCGCCGCAAGGGCTATGAGGCATCGACAGGTTAGTATAACTAGCGGCACATAACTCTAGCGCTGAGCGATACGCGGAGGGGATACATACTGGATGTGTGGATGTGTGCAGAACGTTCTATTAGTACAGAGAGCGGAGTGCGACTGCGAAAAAATACCGGTCACCAACTGCTAGTATTTATAATAATAGGCATGACGACTAATTTTCAAAATCTCTTCTATCATATTCAGAAGTATCTATTATGTCTAAAATATATCATATTTCTGTAGAAAATTAAGGTTTTTGTGCAATAAAAGTACATTTAAATTTAAATTTTCAAATTCACGCCAAAACGCTCGCTGGTGTCATGGCGTCTGTTATTACGTCACGGTTAAGTATATCAACAGTAAACATTGGTGCTTTTGTACTAAATCAGAATGACGTTTACGAAAACGTGACGTAATTCGCTCTGACCGGTGTTTAAGCTATCATGGCGGATTGTTGTATTTTGTAGATTTATATTATCAAATAAATTGTCAATCTCGACATTAATAAGAGTATTAATACATTTTTCAAAATCTTTGAATCCTTTTTCATTAGATCAGATAAATATTTTGGCGATACTTGATTACTGTCTTCATGCCTATTGTTCTCCATTGTTCCAGGAGGTATCACAAAGTAGATGGCAGGAAGTGGGCGGCGGGGAAGCGTCTGCGTCCGCGTCCTCTAGCAGTTGTTCCGGCGCGGACGCATGCGCCGGCAGCTGCGAGCGCGTCAAGATATCGCTAGTGCTCGCGCATATGGACGCGGGCACTTGTCTACCGGGGGGCAATACCTGTGCGCTCAGTCACACGCATCGGTGTATCGGACGAGGTGAGCTTTTAGAAGATATCGCTCGTGCGCGCGCATATGGACGCGGGCACTTGTCTACCGGGGGGCAATACCTGTGCGCTCAGTCACACGCATCGGTGTATCGGACGAGGTGAGGCTTTAAGAGGGTACAACACAGGCGACTCTCCATACAAACGTAGTCCCCTATTTCCTCCCTGGATAATGCCTCTAGAGCAGCGGTACTCAAAGTGTGTTCCGCGGAACCCTAGGGTTCCGAACTACCCCTGTAGGGGTTCCGCAAGAATTAAGAAAAAAAAACTAAATAATTAGTAACTGTTACATTGTTATTTTATTATGCTTCTATAATGAAGAATACACTTTTAAAACTATTGTTTTATTGTAGAGTTCCGTCAAGTATTTTGCTTGTCAAAAGGGTTCCGTGACCAAAAAAGTTTGAGAACCGCCTGCTCTAGAGTAACCATTTTGTCTCATAAAATTTAGATCTGCTATATACGTGCTCGTATGGTTTCCTTTTTTTTCAGAAACTTATTGATAAAGAAAATATGACCCTCATAATTGGAGGTGATATTTTCTTTATCGACAAGTTTCCTTTCACATCCTACCCACAGACAGTAGATGTTGGACCGGATGGACACTGGAAGCGATCTGGTGCGTGTATGAGTGTCTCGCAGACGCCTGTCTCGCGCCCGACGACCAGCGCGCGTCTCCCAGACTACACACCGCATACTTAGACGAGGAACCGAACACTGGACTACCCCCTAGGTATTATACAGCAGGATCTTGATTATACCACTCTGTGACACTCATTAAAATCTAGGTCATTCGAGCCGGACCCATAATTTTTATTCAACTATGAAAGTCCGACAAGCCTATGTGACTTTTTAGCGAACAGTCAAAAAAGAGTCTTCGTACCGGATCCTACGTATAATTCGTGGTCTTTTGGCCGGAATTCATTTTAAAGCTGACCATTCTTCCTCCACTCTAAAAGCTGGTCCTTCGCTTCGGATCAGACCAAATCCAGCTAAATATTCCTAAACTTAGTACATGTATGTAGCCGGGTTTCGAACCAGCTACGCAGTAAAAAAGGTCTGTCATTCATTTACAGTTCTTATTTCGTAACCGAGTTACGAAGCAGTGTGTTATCTATTTTTATAACACATTTGCTCGTAAAGGGTCTCTTATTTCACCAATTTCAATATCGTAATGTATGTCATTACGTACTTGTGCGGTAATGTAAAACGTGTAAAACGCAAAGGTTGCTTTTAAATAAGGTCAAACGTACGGTTTATCAAAATGCTAAATTTATGAAATTAAATGAAACTGAAGAAAACCGAATGTAACCGATTGAATTCGAATGAATCGGAATGAATCTAAATGAAACTGAATGAAATGACATTTACAATCTGTTAATGTCATTTCATTTAAAAAAATGTAACTGCTTTAAAAAGTGATTAATGATTTATTCGTTTAATTTCTATTTATTTCCTTGCAAATATGTTATAAAACGTCGTATGACATACGTGCGCTTTGATAATTACAGCCTCTGCTTTCTTGTAGCCCTCGCCTTCGGCTCGGGCTTGCAATAACGCCTCGGCTGTAATTTTCAAACTACCGCACTAATATCATAATGTACTATTATTAATTTTCCCCAGATACCAACACGTGCCTGTAGCGGGCAGCAAAAACCCTGAAGAGACGTATCTCGCGCTGGCGTTAGAAGCGGCTCTCCTAGGCTTGGGGGTGCAGAGGATGTTACCCAGCGGGCTATACGCGCAGGAGAGGTATTGCAAACAGGTGAGGACATTGCACGAGCTACCTGGTCAAGTAATAGTAGATTATTACACAAGGGCAGTAAATAGCAATGCGTGGGTTAGTTGAGTCCTTTCTAGATCGTTTGCAGCAGTATTTCACTGTGTGGTGACTGTTTAATCGCCTTTATAAGTGCGCCGTAATTAGCTATGCCGGGCAATTTTTGAATTTGGAACATCTTAGTGTTCAGCGCCAAAGGAATTGAATGCAAATATTGTTTTCATTGCTCATACTCTGAAAGTAGGTCTGAAGTTGCCTGAGGGGCCTAATTGAAAGTAATACTTTCAGCCCTAGGGAGAATCGCTTTCTACTGACAGCTGTCAAATTATAAAAAAAAAACAAGTTCTATTTTCACATTTTTCTTCAACCATGTTCCAACTTTCTAAACAGCAAGCAGGTTATTGAACCAAATTCCAACTTTTTATTCAGCAAGAAGGTTGAAAACCCATTACAACGGTAAGAAGTTTAAAAAGTCTAATTAGAGCGCGATGTAAAATAAAATTCCCTCATTTTTCTATCATGTTTTTAAGTTTACTTTCCTTGTATTCGTAATGAAAAGCACAGTGTTTACCTCGGGTGAAAGACTTAATTAAGTCCCTCGAGCTCTATTAGCCGTCTCGGGACTTAAATTCGTGACTTTCAATCCTCGGGTAACAATGTATAGATAGTGCAATCCACGAAGGCGCGCCCCACTATTCCTCCTAACCGTTTTTAGTATATGTGTGCAAGCTTCCATCAATGTCTGAGTGTTATCGGTACACATTAATTACCTATGAGTGCACACGCACACTACAATGAATAGACTACGGTTCGCGACTGCTGCTCGGAGCAAACTCCCTGCACCCCGCGAGGGGCGCGTCTTCGTGAATTGCACTATCTATACTATTAATCGTTTCCCAGGAGGAGCGTCTAATCAGCCAGCTGCAGCGCGTGGAAGGCGAAGCGGCGGGCGCCGTGTGCGGTCGCGTGGCCCGCGCGCTGCTGGCGGGAGGCCCGGCCTCCTGTCTCGGCGCGCAAGTACATCCCCGCGCAGCCCCCGCCCACACCTTCGCACGGTTCCTCTTCCTCACGCTGCTGCCTAATGATGCCGAGCTGGCGTACAGAGTGGGGCTACGAGCTATGAGGTGAGGACAGTAGTCTAATCAGCCAGCTCCAGCGCGTGGAAGGCGGAGGCCCGGCCTCCTGTCTCGGCGCGCAAGTACATCCCCGCGCAGCCCCCGCCCACACCTTCGCACGGTTCCTCTTCCTCACGCTGCTGCCTAATGATGCCGAGCTGGCGTACAGAGTGGGGCTACGAGCTATGAGGTGAGAACAGTACTTTAGCTTTAGTAGGTTCTCGGTTCACTTTTTGCTGACTGACACTTCCGTTCCTCATCAGAATAAACTATCTCTTGAGTTATAATCACTGGCCGTATCTGCCGTTCTCCATAGACCCATAACTCCTATTTGTTCTATATGGTTGTGACGTTATTAATCTTTTGAAATTTTTGTATCCATTTATATCTATGATTCTTTAGTTTAGAATTCATAGAACTGTTAAACTACTGTACTGTTGTTTTGTCCTTTTAGCAGAACTGTTAAAACAAAACTGGCACATTTGTCCTATAAACCTAATGCGATCTGGGAAATTCAATTATACTCCTCCTCCTGACTATTGATAATACCGAAAAATACGTGCTCAGTCATTCATGGAGTTTTTGAATAATAATGGACAATAATGTACGAACAATTTAAATACAGAATGTGTGGCTACCCTCAGATTGCCAATGGTAGAAGAATACGTGTTTAACCATTTTTGGAGTTATAGAAGTGATATTTTGAGTAGAGTGTGTGCGTACTCTCTTTCCAATGGTAGAAGAATACGTGCTTAACCATTTTTAGAGTTATAGAAATAGAAGATTTTGCTACAACTTGTGATGTAATTAGAGAATGTGTGTGTATTGTCAGATTGCCGATGGTGGAGGAGGCGTACGCGCTGGACGGCGCGGGCGGCGGCGCGGGCGCGGCGGGCGGCGGCGCCGGCGCCTGGCACACGCTGCAGCACGCCGAGCAGCAGCAGGCCGCACTCGCCAGCGCGCTGCTAGGTAACCACACATCACACAACACATCACACAGAACAGTACTACTATACAGGGTTATTCATTATTAGCTACAAATACTCAGGAATTAGGTTCAACAGATAAGATAAATAATATTTATGAAATTATTTTTTAAACTTATCCAGCCATACTTAAAAACGCAATTTAAATTTAATCATTGCTTAAAGTTAGCCTTGTCACTGTTTGTCATTACCCAGTGGTAAGAGATGGCAATAGTTTAAGCACTGTTTATCTTTTGTCATTTTTTTTATAAGTAAGGTCATTAAACTTTTGTTAAACGAAAATCCCGAGAAAATCGATGAAGATTATCTTTTCGAATCATTGGCGCGTTGTTACATCTAAAAGTCCATTGCTAATCAAAAGCGAGCCGCCTGACCTTTTATGACCTTTGATCTGCGCCCGCGCGCCGCGAGCGACACTCTGCGTTCAGTCACCGCCTGGTGGCGATGGTCCTATTCTCCGTGGCAATAATTATGCATGTCGTAAAGAAATTAATAAAAAAAAAGACGTGTGGCACTCGGAGACTGCCGCGGTAAAGCTATTGCATAGTATTTTTTATCAACTTATGCAATTATAATTATTTATTTATTTTATTAATGCAGTATTTTTTATTTTATAATAAATCGGTTTGTCCCTACCTTCATGTGCAAATCTCCCTAAAGAACGGAACAAAGTCTTTTGAGCACTGACTTGAACTTTGTTACCTATGGCAACTCCAAAACTGTTACTTACACGTCATTGAAAAAACGTCATTGTGGGTGTTAGGTTTTCTTCGTTATGGAATTTCTGGATTCGGTCTCCACGCTCAAGGCCCGCGATAGAAGCTAAAATTTTGATACATAAACTTAAATCAGTTTAGGAATTTAATTGATTCGGCCAAATAAATATTCAACCCCCAAAAATTAGGTCCTGTCAGCTTGTGTAGCTAATAATGAATAACCCTGTATACAGCGCATCCCACGGGTATAACTAGTGGCGCGCAAATTTAACGTTACTGTCGCGTGCGCAGTACACATGCACAGCTATCCCCTCCGCGTACCGCTCAGCGCTAGACTTACGTGCCGCTAGTTATAACAAAATTATATTCTTAATAATTACATTTATAATATCGTTTATAACTTGGACGGCTTGGAAATGCTTAGAAGTGTAGTTTTTATATTTCTTCTTCCATTGAGACTGGCCTCTCAGCTCAGTTGGTAGTAGCTCTGCCTTCTATGCTGGAGGTCGTGGGTTCAATCCCCACCGAGGACAAGTATTTGTGTAGTGAACATAGATGTTTGTTCTCTGTCTGGGTGTTATATTGTATTCTAAGTATGTATTTACAAAAAAAAAAAATGTATTCAAGTATTATATCAGCTATCTGGTTCCCATATTACAAGCTCTGCTTAGTTTGGGGCTGGGTAGTGTTGTTGAATTGTCCAGAATATTATTATTATTATTATTATATTGTATTCTAAGTATGTATTTACAAAAAAATATATAATAAATAGTATATCAGCTATCTTGTTCCCATAGTACAAGCTCTGCTTAGTTTGGGGTCAGATAGTGTTGCGTGGATTGTCTAAAATATTTATTTTGTTTATTGATTGTAGGTGCAGCCCGAGGGAATCCAGGCAGGCTACGCGCCGCCCTGGGAGCGGCTCAGAGACACGTCCGCTCAGCGGCGCAGCTGTTCCGGCTGGCACAAGACGCGCTGCGGCACGCGGCCCCGCCTGACGCGCCGCATCACCACCGGGACTTGTTGGCCGCTGCTTTCGAACTGGGACTGCAGGTATTAACGGTCTTCTTATCGTGAAACTGGTCCTTTCAATTCCGCCCGACGCGCCGCATCACCACCGGGACTTGTTGGCCGCTGCTTTCTGTGACAATTCCGACGATAAGGCGGAGTTTGTCACGTTTCAGGTTGAGGAGCTTTCGGGAGTATCTCGGGTTAAGAACCGGGAAAGCCTCCTTCGACTGCCTACAGTCCTGAATACTTGCCCAGTAGTCCTGATGTAGTTTAACCGTTGTTTTACGGATCCAGGAGCGAATCTGGCTAAAAGGGAGGGGAACTCCTGGCTCTGGTCCCGCTGTCCGCATTTCCGAGCCTCTCCTGGCCAGGGCGTCCGCTTTGTCATTACCTCTGGATCCGCTGTGTCCTTTGATCCATTGAAGGATGATGCTATTGGTCTGGCTTACCTTCTCCAGTAGCTCATGACACTGTAATGTCAGTCCAGAGTTGTATTCGTACCTGTTCAGGGACTGTAGTATAGCAGCACTGTCTGATAGGATTCTGATGTTGTTACCAGTTACCACCAGATGGACCTACGATATTGTTAAGATCGCAGGAAGTCGATTGATGGAAAGGGGTCAGAATCGTTCTTCCAGGAAATTTGTAGGGGAGGCCTATGTCCAGCAGTGGACTTCTTCAGGCTGATAATGATGATGAATGATGATAATAATTTCTGTCGGCCGTCATCTCTGTAGACACTTTATTATCCATGTCATTCTTCACGCTGTTCATCCATCTTTTCTTTGGCCCACCTCTACCCAACAGTTTTGTCCACAGGTGCTAAGGATGACGTTATCATCAGTGAACTGGCGCAGACGAGAGATGGTGCGATGGCTGGTGACGTGTGCAACGGAGCTGGGGCTCGATGCACTGTTGTCTATCATGCAGAACTGGTAAGCTGGGACCATTTTTTTACTAAATTAGTGTACCTACTACATCTACGCGGTACACTAATTATACTAAGAATTAAAAGGGAAATAATATTAAGGGGAATAAGAAGGGTTATTAGGTACTAAGAATGTGTCAAATGGAACTTTCCTTGCTTACTTGCTCTTTTTTTTAATGCAAATTTTTGACAATCGGGCTTACGGCCCACCTGATGGCAAGTGGTTTAAGGTGCCACTTGGCTTATGTGTTCATAAAAGTAGCACTATCACTACACAAACTCGAATGGTTTGGTCCTTTTGATCGAACTACATACTATGTATTCGCATGAAATGTACCGCTTGAAATGTGGCTTGTATTCGCATGAAATGTGACTTTTTATTATATTTATTTTATAACTCCTGATAGTAGCTTCTAAACAGGTAATCTTCTAATGTAAGTTGATTTCTCATTCTCATGTTTTCCAGGTACGATCTCTTCACACCGACGGAAGCGACAGGGCCGGTCGCAGCCGCAGCGATGTCGCACGCGACAGCGTTGCGACTGGGACTGTCGTTCGAGCAACAGGAGAAACTTAGCGCATGTGCTAGGACGTTAGCTCTGCAGTGTGCTGCTAAGGTGAGACATTAAATTTTAGGTAATATTTTGGCCAAATTCTTTCTTTCTTTCATTTGGTGAGATTGCGGTCGAATGTTTTGCAAATAAATTGTGAAAAAACGATTTTGTACCGATTGTCACTGTAAAAGTAATTTCCAGTATCCTTCCGGCTGCGCCCTAAATATCTGTAAGGATATTGGTCCCGAAATGGCTGTTGAAACAAAATTACTTTTAAGATCTTTTTAACACAGTTTTACTATAAATGATTCTGATATAACTATCTAGGTGTAAAATAAATATCTATGTAATTCACACTGTGTAATTTACACTATGTAATTATTTCCCAGGATCCCCCCGGCTGCGCCCTAAGTGCCCTCTCCGTCTGCGAAGGCTCAGCGGGTGCCTTTGAGGCTGCTTGTGCGGCCGTTGGCGGCGCCGCTGCGCGTGGAGCCCTAGCCTCTAGCCAGCTGTTTGCAGTGGCCAGATACATGGAGCAGCGGGGACAGCCGGCCAGAGCGATGAGACTCGCCACGCTAGCAATGAGAAACTTACATCTACATTACAATCAGGTAACATCATCAAAATGCACTAAAATGGTACAAAAATCCACGGGATAAGTTTGGCTGCGCCAGTAAAAAAGTTAGAAGCCAGCTGTTCGCGTTTGCACGATACATGGATCAGCGAGGATAAATCGCCAGTCAAAAAGCTCGCGAGTTGGCTGCTCCAGTTAAAGAGTTTGGCTGCGCCAATAATACAGTTCAGCCTCAGTGAAATAGTAGTCCCAGCTATTAATGCTGTCTATTATTAATCTATCAAAATTTGAGTATTTAACATTGTAATTGTTTTCAGGACAGCCACCCAGCGATAGCGGATATCCACTGGGCGGTCGCGCTGGCACATTCTTTGGGAAGGGCGGAGCTCCAAGCCATGCTTCCACTCTTAGTCAAGAATGTGCAATGCGCTCCTGTGCTGGTGAGTTTCTTTTAAAAGCTAAACATGCATTTGACTGCAATCTCACCGCACCTCGGTGGAAACCGCTCTCATAGCTTTAGAGCTGCTTAAAAAATAGCATGTTTCAATAGTCAGGCAAATAATCGCCCTAGTCAACTCGTTCAGCTGACGCAAACTCTTAGCTTAAAATTAAGATTCTACCATTTTTGAAATTCATTCTTGAAATGTCTCTGAAACTTACATTGCTCTATACCCGAAGTCGGAGTTTTGCTACCACATTTTTTCGTATGAGCACGTGTAAAATGGCTCTTTTGTATGGAAAATTGATGACACAACTACTCATTTCGATCGTTTCTACGTATTGAGGTATTTTTGCTGTTACAGTCTCATCTTTTCTCCATACAATAGAGAGAGACAAATAGGCGAAACGAAAACCACATTTCATAGACGAATTGTTCTAAATGAAGTGGGGACTTGCCCTTCTGGGTTCAATTGTACGCCCTCAAGAACACCATACTTACCACCTCGTGTATTTCTCCAGTCGGACGTGCTCCGTCGCTGTTGCGTGGCGGCGGCGGGCTGTTCCCGCAGCCGGCCCCCTCCCCCGCGGCCGCCGACCCCCCTCCGGCCGCTGCTGGAGGCGGCGCTGCGAGCGTACGCGACCACCACGCACGCGCGCCTCGCGCACATCTCGCCACGCCACTACGCCGACTTCGTAGACTTCCTCGGTAAGTGCGGCTCACTCCCCCCTCCCCCCTCCCCCCTCCGGCCGCTGCTGGAGGCGGCGCTGCGAGCGTACGCGACCACCACGCACGCGCGCCTCGCGCACATCTCGCCACGCCACTACGCCGACTTCGTAGACTTCCTCGGTAAGTGCGGCTCACTCCCCCCTCCCCCCTCCGGCCGCTGCTGGAGGCGGCGCTGCGAGCGTACGCGACCACCACGCACGCGCGCCTCGCGCACATCTCGCCACGCCACTACGCCGACTTCGTAGACTTCCTCGGTAAGTGCGGCTCACTCCCCCCTCCCCCCTCCGGCCGCTGCTGGAGGCGGCGCTGCGAGCGTACGCGACCACCACGCACGCGCGCCTCGCGCACATCTCGCCACGCCACTACGCCGACTTCGTAGACTTCCTCGGTAAGTGCGGCTCACTCCCCCCTCCCCCCTCCGGCCGCTGCTGGAGGCGGCGCTGCGAGCGTACGCGACCACCACGCACGCGCGCCTCGCGCACATCTCGCCACGCCACTACGCCGACTTCGTAGACTTCCTCGGTAAGTGCGGCTCACTCCCCCCTCTCCCCATTCCCCTGCCCCCCCCACCCCCAGTAAAATATGACTGAAATTGTCGGGAATTGAAAATTTACGTGCGCTGTTTACGAACGGGGTTGGTCTACTACGTTCATTTTATGTACAGGCTGACGGTTCACTTGATACCACGCCTTAAAGACCAACAACACCAGGGGCGTTGTCATTGCGACAACAATGTGCATTGCAAACTATTGCAAACCCCTCTAACTGATTATATTAAGTAGGTAGATGCAACTCATAAATTCACATTAAAAAAACATGCTGGCCTGTTTACCCATTTACCAACTTAATAAAAAGAGAGGACGTTCTCAATACTGTTTTTTTTATACATACTAAATAGACTAACAATGAGTATTTGTTCCGCAGGTAAGGCCCGCGATACATTCTCGCTAGCGCACGACGGTCCACACCAGTTCGCCGCCTTACTACAAGAAATCAAGCTCAAGTACAAAGGCAAGAAGAAACTCATGTTTCTCGTCAAAGAGAGGTTCGGATGAACGGTCAGCAAACAATACAGGAAAGACAGACTTT
This sequence comes from Thera obeliscata, assembly GCA_947578465.1. Lineage (NCBI taxonomy): Eukaryota > Metazoa > Arthropoda > Insecta > Lepidoptera > Geometridae > Thera > Thera obeliscata. The sequence continues at coordinate 2,387,122 of OX387913.1, forward strand.
AGGCGATCAGCCGACACGATTTTAACAACTGTATAAAACTAATTACATAATCATGCCTTGGGATCTTTTCTCTTATGGACTCGCTACACGGATTGATAATAGACCAATCAAATAATTGAGATCTCAAAAATTGGTCAATCAGCAATCCGTAGAATCAGCCCTAAGTTGTAAAAACTAAGAGACCATTTTCTGTGGTTTAACGTTTTACGTGAACCTAGATTACTTAAAACTGTTTGAAATTATGATAATGCAATCAGCATTAGAACCTACAGTAATATTTTCTGTGTTTTTGTTAATCAACGAGTGCAATCATTGTTTTGTTATTCGTTCAATCCAGTGGTTTATGTTTCTGTTAATTAATTTTAACGTGCAATAGGTCTTGCTTGTTTATTACTAGAGTGACAACGATTTCGAAAAATCGAGGACATTCTCGTCAACAGAAATTACCATTACGGTAATATTATTACCTCATGTACGGTACTGGCGTAACAACGTGTACCAAACCAGTCCACTATAAAGTATTATTTTTTATTTAATTATTAATTAAAAATAATAACTGACCTCGTGAACGTCACTTTTATTTTGTAAGTAATATTGTAATGATCTCAATGATTCCATTTATGTAAATAGACTTAAGTTTTGTAAATATAGATGAAGGCTAGAGTAATAAATAAAATTATTAGTTAGGTTATGCAAGTAGTCGCATCACGGTCTGTGTGGAAGTTGCGTTTTGTATAAATGTGTAAAGTGCAGGAGTTTCGGAAATAAAATAGTGAAGCTTTAGTGTTTAGGCGACGGGTACTCAGACCGAAATGTTAAATTAATAGTAAATAGTGCGCCATTCGTATAGCGTCCAATAGTAATGAGAATAAATGACACAACACCAAAGAAATATTATTATATTTAAGTCCATGTGCGGATAAAGCAACGCCATTCATTGTTTCAGTATTCTTCTAGTATTCGTTATAATTATCTAAATATTCATTTCTCTCTATATTTTCAGCCTAGTAAAAAAATGACACAAAAATCTTACTACTTCTTAGGTTTACTTACTTTTTGAGAAAGGACTGAAAATATTGTGCTTACCTACGGTGGCTAGGTGGCTAAGCTAGGTAACCTGAAACGTATGCATTTAATAATGTTGATGATACTAAGTATAGAAAAAAACTGGCGTAATCAAAATGTTATCTGAAAAATGACTGTTTTGGTTTGTGCAAAAAACTGAGTTCCCACTTTCTATTTGATTTCGTCTAGATCCTAACAAATCTTGAGTTATTTAGTATAGACTATTTTAACAAAAAGTGCATTTATAAAGATAGAAATGAATAATATTTAACATAAATATAGAGGCGGCGTTTGAATAGTGTTCAGAGATTAGGAATTTTAATGTAAATTAGAAGTATATTAATGTATGGACTTTTGTACTTTTGTGGTGTGTATGAGGGTTGAGCAAAAGTATTTAATTTGTTTCAAATTCTTGCCAATCACATACAACAAAATGACTGTCAGTATCTGCAGAAATTCCACGAGCATTTTTATTGTTTCCTTTTGCCAACCCGAAAATGTGTCAAATTAATAAATACATACAAATTGAGCACTGCATGAAATCTGATTAGCGCTAAAATATTATGGTACCATTTTGTAAAGAAATTGATAAATAATGTAGCTAATTCACGGTGAAAGCAGGATGAATACAATGTGATTAGTAATTTGCTTTTAGCGTGCCTGACTAAATATATTAGTTCAATATAGGTACTCCTGTTAAACTCTGTTGGTATTATACGGTACTGACTTGAATAGTTCTTCAAAGACATGCAAATACTATTTCCTCAGTAAGGAACCAAAGCTCTCTAAAATTATGATTACGATTTCAGATAAAACATAATAATGTTGAAAACGAGTACCTACTAACGGAGTACTTAGATAAAATTATTTTTTGTATGAAAGGTTTCGTATAGAGTGATTTTCAACGTAAAGCAATAATGAAGCCTTTGGTCGGTCTGACGAGCCTGTGTGTTTATATTTACTGCAATTTTGAGATATTTTAGATTTTTGATGCCTTAGTCAGTAGTACTTTCTTTTAATTTAGTATGGGGTGATTTTTAATATTTTGTATTTGAAAACGCCCGCAATAATTGAACGAATTTAGAGCAATTTTAGTTAACATAAATTAAATTGATAGCAAATTCATAATTTTACATTAAAAGCAACCTAATTTACCTGCTTTGATGTAAGTATAAAAAAGCCTTATTTCAAGTAAAAAACTTAACAAAACGTAATAAAGCAATTAATTGACCTCAAGTGCCTTCAAACGAGTCCAAATAAGCCGTCAGACCGACTCCGTATAGATTTTCATTTGAAGTTGTCAATGTCAGTGGATATCATTTTGTAATTGTGTTGTACGTTAAACGTGGACACCCTTCATGCTGGTGACAAGAAGGTGATAATATTATTTCAATATAAATATTTGAAAATGAATGCATTTTTATTCCTTTTGAATCTACCAAAAACCCTCCTTTTTGATTCGCCTTAGTCGGGTAGGTAATAACATCCAATCTATGTTCGGTAAGCAGTTTGGTTAGTTAGAAGTTGGTAATTACCATTTATCCTGTTTTAGAAAATATGATGGACACCTCATTTTGATCTTCACCTGTAACTATTCGAAAGTCTATTACATATCGACGGTGAAGTATCAATATCTAATAAGTAACATTTTAACGATTTTCACTTTATTGCATATTCGTATGTAAAAATAAAAGAGCTTCTATTTGCAAAGACGTAAGGTCTTGAATTGTACTTATTTATGAGATATTTGCTTGTTGAAATACCAAATAAGTCATCGTGCGTGATTTTTGCTTGCAATACCGAATATCTACGCTTAAAAGTGTTGACTGCGGCGCTGTTCCTCGCTGACTAGACTAGCTAGTTGCAGTGTGCCACAATTTTACAGTGTACAATTTGATAAATAAACATTGCGCTTGCTATTGGTTTGATGAGACTTCTGCGGACCTAACCTCAAGTGCTTTTGCGTCATTCCTGGTCGATTACTTGGAGAAAAATTGCATTCCGAAAAAATTGCCTATAGTAATTTTCCCAGATGGTTGTACTTACCAAAACCGCAACGTTGTTATGGCGAACGCTTTGTTGAATTTAAGCAAGAAGAATAATGTCTTGATCACTCTAGAATTTTTAGAACCTGGTCATACTCAAATGGAATGTGATTCAGTTCACAGTGTCATTGAGCGGAAACTGAAGAATAGGGAAATACACCTGCCAAGTGACTGCGTAACTATTACAAGAGAGGCACGAAGCTCATATCCTTATGAATCAATCTACATTAATCATGAATTTATAAAAGATTATGCCAGTCAAGAAAATTGTATGTACAAAAGCATTAGACCTGGACGCAAGGCTGGTGATCCCCAAGTTGTGTACATTAGAGTCATCCATTATAACACAATGACCATCGAAGTAAAACTAAACTTTGATGCAGAATGGATGCCGCTACCTCAGAGACCTACTACCCTCCGCCCCCTTTGTAGCTGAAATTGGGACCCTGCATTCCAACAGTTTAACCATCTACAGCAGCTGAAACAAGTTTTTCCCAGAGATTGTCACGCGTTTTACGATGCACTTTTTTTTGCTAATGAAATGTAATGCAAGTGTGTTACTTTATGATCAATAAGTTGATTGATTATTCTGAACTTTGTCCTTTGATCAAAAGTAGAATTTACTACTAAGTTCCTGTTTTAAATATTAGTTCGTTAGGTTTATACTAAAAGAGAGAAAGATTTAGTTTTATTGCCGTACAAATGATTTATTAATGATTTGTTAAAAATACTGTGATTACGATATTAGTTACGAATTGTCTTAACTTGACTAAATAGTGTGATAACGATGTTTGTTAGTTATTAAAATAGTTTTTTTTTCTACCAAAATGTTGATACTCAACTAAAATTAAACTGTCTTAATTTTGTTATTGTTTTTTTGTCAAACTTGTTAATAAAACAATATTAAAGTATGCCTTTCAAGTAATCCAAACTGTTTTATTGCATTTGTTTTATAATGCAATACATTGCATCTACGAGATAAATATCAGGTTCTTAGTTAAATTTGAAACAATAACTTCTATATACATTTATATCCCTAACCTGAAATATTAGATTTGAATTATTATCACCATCAGAAGCGGTTCCTACTATTTTTAAAATAAAAGTAACTTTTTCATTAAAATGTTAAAAACTATAGAAATTAAAAGTTTTTTTTGCCTCCTGTAAAATCATGTTTTTGTAGATATTATATATTGATACTACACCGTCGATATGTACCATTTGCGCTTTCACTCACACTAATTTTACCTACCTTCTACCTATTTAGGTAAGTAGGTGTCCTATTTCTATGACCTATGATTTACGTAAGAAATAAAAACTCGGGTGAGAAAATTTTTAAAATCTTATTATGAATCCTCAGGTGAGTGAGTTTTCATATCCGTATGTGTTTGAATACCATCTTTTACAATTTTATGAGGAATATCCTGATCCCTCTCTTCATAGGAGTAAGAAATTTCTTCATATCCCAACACTAAGGGGGGTAGTATCACCAAACTAGCTTTCCGGTCCGCACACTCGACCTAGGTATAAATAAATTCAACCATTTCGGTAATAATAGCTTAAATCAGTGATAAAATCATTGATTTGATTAAATTGAATTTTGTGAATAGGTACATCTTGATGTATTCACAAAATTCAAACGAAACAGTTGAGCTAACTTCTGACCGATGCAATGACCTAGAGATAGATAAACTGATCTAAATCACAATTTTTATGAAACAACGGGATATTTAACATGATTAAATTTTGTTGAGTTGACTTCCGATATTTCGGCACAGTTGCATGTTCAACCGTGATCATGGTGCATGCAACTGTGCCGAAATATCGAAAGTCAACTCAACAAAATTTAATAATGGTAAATATTCCGTTGTTTCATAATAAATAGTGTTAAAAACCATGATAGTTTCAAAAGTTTGATCTAAATCAGGGCCGAAAACGTTTGCAAGAAGGTATAAAATATACTCACATACCTGAATAATAAATCCGAAAGCAAATACAAGCAAAAGTAATAACATTGCAATAAAGCATGAAATAACTATTTTATTTAACTGCTTTTCGACGTAGCTACAAACGTTCGAAGTATTGCAATACAAGTAACCAACTATTTGGTGGGTACCTACGTACTTATTTCTTTCTACAGTATTTAGGCGGTACCTATTTACCCACTACACAACATTCATTACGAATTAATTTGGTATAATAAGTACCTGCAACCTATAGGTAATCATCAAGCCACAGATTAAATTATCCTAAACTATTAGTTCCTAGAAAAACGAATTGATAGGTTTTTTTTGCTATCAAAGGGCGTTCGAAAAATCTCACTCTGTTTAGTATGTAGGAGGTACCTAATATTTTTCACATTATTTTATTTTCAAAACAATTGGCTTGTAAGTTTTCTCTTTAGCGTATTTATGAAAGATGTTTGGTAGATTAACGTTGCTAGGTATGAGTATGTCTTTACCTACTGTGCTTTGGTCTTGTACTTCTAAAGTACCTAAGTAAGTAGTAAGTTTAAACTTCGTCTGGAGCCAATTCTTCATCAGGCGTATTTAGAACCTCTTTTCCAGCAGAAGGTAAATCATCCACTTCTGGCAACGGCGCCCGCAGTAGTGATTCTCGTAATTCCACTCCAGCATCCCCTAGCTGAGCTAATAATGTCGCTAAAGAGCTCGCAAGCTGAAAAAAACAAATCGTAATTTAAATTATTTGAATAGCCGCTATTTTTTGCTATTTCCGGTTACATTTTATTGGAGATACCAGCATAAAATATGTTACCAAAAACATGGGGTAAAAAGATAACCAAAAAACATTAAGAAAATACGTAGTTATTTTACCTGTGGATCCGGTTTTTCCTCAGTTTCAAGCAATTCTGTAACTTTTGCAGCATCTTTCAAAGAATCGTCCAGCCTTCCAGCTCGAGCATGTCGGCCTGCTTGGTTGAGTATAATAAGAGGGTCGTTCGGAGCCAGAAATGCCGCTTGGGCATATGCAGCGTCTGATCTACTGTCTCCGAGTCGCTCCAGTGTTATGGCTATAAGCAAAACCTGCAAAAAGTATGAGTTTAATTCAACCACAACGTGAATGTTATCGCAAGTGTTATTATATTGTATTTATTATATTACCGTGTAAGGCTGTGTTGGTTGTAGGGCTGCTGAAGTTGCAAGTCGGCAAAATGCAGAAGCTGGTCGTCGACAAACAATCAATGCCATCCCCAAATTATGAGCTGCTCTAGCACTTAGTGGTGCTGACCAAACTGCACGCTGAAGGCAAGTCAAGGCCTGTAAAAAATAAACATGATGGAATTGATTTTATGTATGAGTAAAACAAGCCCACTTTAAATTTCTTACCGCAATATATTTCTTCTTCCCCATCAACGCCAATCCTAAATTACTATGGGCAGCGACACAGGTTGGGTGCGCTGATAAGGCTGCTTTCAACCTCGCCAGTGCTGCATCCAGATCGTTGTGCTGAAGCATCATAGCAGCCAATGCTAAGGCAGCAGGGTGTTGGGTAGGCTGTTGAGCGAGAGCTGCACCAAGGAGTTGAAAGGCACGACGTGGATCACCTGTTTTCAGGCGCAAGGCTCCAGCCGCAGCTAGGGTATCCGCTCCACACGCGTGACTTCTATTAAATACACAAGTGTTTTTACTAGTGGCCGCTCACGGCACGGCTTCACCCACATGGTAATTTATTGGTAATAAAAACAGGAATGGGATTCCTGTCAATTTCTTGGGGGCTATATTCTATATTAATCTAGATTACAATCTATAGTTACTGTAGGTACCTACTAGGAGCCTAAATGGAACTTACGTCAAAGCGTTGTCATAAGCACACAAAGCTCCATGAATGTCACCAGCGGCCACTAGTTGCCTAGCTAACAGTGCCCCTGCCCTCTCTGCACCACCAGCTTGTACTGCTGATCTGGCCCATTCTACTCCACGTTGAGTATCACCTAGGTTCCATGCACATTCCGCTGAAAGAATTGAAATAGTTTATATAGAACCACACTTTTTTCGTGTGCCGATCAGCACTTCGACAGGCAAGAGTTCTACAATAAAAGAAACAACGTTTCGTACGACTAAACCTGATCGCAATCCAAAACATGGCCGCTCAAAAAGGAATAGGTACATGCACAAGATAAAAGTAACACAAAAAATGCTCGGTATCTCACTCCTAGATTACATACCCAACGTGAAGATATGACGCGGAACGAAGGTCGAAGACGTTGGTATTTGGATCACAGACCTGAAGTTGAGATAGGCAGGACACGTGGAAAAAGGAATGACGGAAGATGGAACACGGCAATTACGGAATGGTGGCCAAGAGGCACACAACGACCACGAGGCAGACCACCCGCCTTTTGATTGGATAATAATATTGTCAAAGTAGTTGCGCAGCACATTGGCAGAGACTGGCAAAGGAATGAAGAGAGTAGCGTACCTATTGGGTAGAAGGACAAGCAGTGGGTACTCTGGGTACATTACGAGCTAAATAGATGCCACCAGAAGATTTAAAAAATACCGATAAATTATTTCTTACCTAAGGCACAGTAAATTTCTTCATCTGGGAATTTCGATAACTTTTCAGCTTCCAAGTAGGCTTCTTGTGATAACTGAAAGCGTCCTTGGCGAAATCTGTAATTAATGGTTGTATTATGACTTCATTAATTGTAGATTTTAGAGTGCTAATGGAAGAACAAATTAATAATAAATAAATAGCTAGTAAGTAGGTACATGGAGGATATTCGTAGCAATAGTCCATATGGTGGTAGGTACTTACAAACAATTGGCAACTTGTTTCAGTGGCTCAGGGTCTCGAAGTTGTAATCTTAGGCAGCTGTGAAATCTTTCTAAGGCTTCTTGATATCTACCAGCGTCTGCTAAAACAGAACCCTAAAAAATCGGACTGTGAAGTAAAATAAATGTGTCACGTGTAGGCATCCTTAGACTTTATTTGAAGGCAAGAAAACGCATGCATGAAACATGATCAACTAAAGATTTTCTTTGAAATAGGTAGCTATGTATTATGTATTACCTATTACCTGAGGTAAATTGTAGGTTAGTGTTAGTGTTAATAACTTTTGAAACTATCATGGTTTTTAAAACTATTTTTATGAAACAACGGGGTATTTACCATGATTAATTTTCTTTTTTTATCAAGTTCATCCGTGATCATGGTGCATGCAACTGTGCCAAAATATCGGAAGTCAACTCAAAAAAAAAAAAAATGTTGTTTCATAAAAATTGTAGGTAAATTAATACATACTACTAACCTTGATAAAATGAGCGTATCTGTGTTTGTTGTTATTCTGCCTTTGCAATTCATCTGCCAAATCTTGACACAGTGCATGTTCTCCGCGCACATAGCGAGCGTGAAGTAACCAGTTTCGAGAACCACGACCAAAGTCTAAAATTAAAATTAAAAAGACTATGACATTATCATGGTTTCACAACTTTCATTCAAACTTAAGTAGTACCTAGGTAGTTAGGTACTTTGGTTACAAACAGTAGGTACGTAAGTAATACTATTCAGATGTTAAATTTACCATGTTCAAGTGGGTTTACTATTCCTTGTGAAAGTTTTCTCATTACTGTTATGCTTCTCAATTTACATGAATTTATTTTGTTTTTGTTTGCATTTTAGTATCCCATGGTAACCTGTAAATATTGGGGTATTTTTTGATGAAACTATGGCAACACAATAAAGCGGAAATGAAAAATATTTCGTTCAAAAATCAGTATTACAACCAAAGAGTACAGTGGGGCGATCATGTAACTTTTGTTGCAATGGTTTCAATGGATATTATTGGATATCCTATTGAAACTGTCAAATTTGCGATCACGTAGTAGGTAGTAGCTTCGATTGCAATTGAAACCATCTTTGACAATGAACGATTGCAACATGAGCGTAATGTTTCTATAGATATCATGAAACAGCGATCACGTAAGGCTGTTTCAATGGAAATGACAGCTTACGATTACTATCATATCAATCGCGAATAGAAACAAGTAAGGTGCTGTTGCGATGGATAGAAATTGAATAAAGTAAGTTATTTACAGTAAGTTTTTAGTGTTTTGACAATGATAAACAACGTTATTATTGCATTCCTAATCAAATAAAATCTAGTGCGTACCTATTACAAATCCGTTTCAACTAAGTAGGTATTTAAATTCATTTCAGTTTATCATATCAAGAGGATTCCTACTTGGGCTAGAGAAGGAACAGTGCCAAAAAAATACGCATTCTTGATAGAACATTGATGCAGGATGCCAGCAATCCGTTCTAAATCCCTCAGAGAGAGTTTATTTCGAACTTTCGCCTGACGAAGGAAGCGTTTGATATCCTGTGCTGGGATATCATCCTCATTCTACCATAGCCATGTGTAGAATCAGTCAAAACCTCCACGCGCAGGGGGAAATAGCTGGCTCCTGCCTATGTTACATTACATACTTCCAATATTTCATTATCAATTATGTACTAATGACTAGAATAGGATAAAAGCTGTTTCAAATTAAAATACAAAATGCTATAATTAGTCTGATTTATAAGCAGTAGGTGCCTTATCTATGTATTGTGGTAAAGAAATAAGGCGAGTTATTAAAAGAAATAATGTATTTTATTTAACTGTTTTATTTAATGGTGGTGGATGCTGTTGAACTTAAAGCAGCAGCAACTCCACACATGGCTCTTGTGTCGCCATTTCATTAAACGATCTGCCTATAGCAGCGACAGCATCCACCATTCCCTCTCTTCACGTTCCCTCTTCGACCACAAGGTGCCTTTTTTCTAGACTGTACACCCAGCGGAGCACATAGTCATCGTGATCTAAAAACAAAAAAAAATTAACATCTACAAAAGTAAGCTAAATAAAACCTGTGAGTGTGAGTGGATGCAGCGTATAGGGTCCACCCCCAGTGCCCCCAACGTTTCGCCGGTTATCCACCACCTTGGACTTTATGGGGCACTTGTATCTACATATTACCATTAATTAATCAAAAAACATAGAACTTTGTTGTTTTACCATAAAGAGCACAAAAAAATGATGAATAATAGCTGCACAAAACTAGCCTGTCGTTTGTCAGTCGGCCAGGCCCTGGCTACCTTCAAAATTCTCACATTTGCGCACCGGCGAGCTCCTGGCCGATCGCATGCCTCTCAGGGCTCTCAGTATTTGTACGAAATTAACGGCATTAACCTATAGCTGCACTTCTCTAACCTAGTCACTGGCTTCGTTGAAGAATAGAGACAGGTAGCAAATGTTCGTGAAAATACGGCCAACCGAGACAACGTTCCAAAGTTCATTTTATTTATGCGCACTTTCGCGGCCGGTCATCGTGTAACAAGTTTGTGTTTTGTTGCTGGTTTACAGGGTAAAAAGTGAATTATTTTGTTGTTGGTGCTATTGTAACGATGAACAGGTAAGTTTTTAATGTTTTTACATTCAATTGGTTTCGGTTTTGATAAGTTTTCATTCAAAACCTTGCTAATTTCATCAGCCACCTAATTTTTTTTTGCGAAGTTCTCCAACAAAATCTCTTTGTTTAGACTTAAAATCTAACTGTCCTTACTAAAAAACCAGTGGAATAGGTCAACAATACATATTTTTATGTTATTTAAGTGTTATATTGTTAGAATGTAATTAGGTTTCTTCAAAATAGTGAAATAAATACTAGCATTCCATACATGAGCCAGGAGCGGGCCGTTCCGCTGTCATTTTTTTTCTGCGAAGTTCTCCAACAAAATCTCTTGTTTAGACTTAAAATCTAACTGTCCGTACTAAAAAACCAGTGGAATAGGTCAACAATACATATTTTTATGTTATTTAAGTGTTATATTGTTAGAATGTAATTAGGTTTCTTCAAAATAGTGAAATAAATACTAGCATTCCATACATGAGCCAGGAGCTGGCCGTTCGAGAAATCCTTTGCACTGTTATGGTTACTGAAAACTATTTACCTACTACTTAATCCCTTCCATTTTTCACCAGTTTTTATGTAGCCGCCACCCACGGCATTTAACATCCTTGCAAGATTTTCCCAGGCCTTCAAATATTGTTGGTGCCCTTATTTTACTAAGGGCTATGGTTGATTGCTTCGACGAACACTGGTGGATTGGGATCATAACTTTATAACAAATAGAAACAACATATTAATCACTTGAGCAAGATAGGAATGAAGAAATAAGAATGTTAGACTTTAATTACTTGAAATCAGATTAAATAACTTGAAAAAGTAAATTTTATTCGATATTTACGAAACCTTTGTAAAGAAGAAGAAGAAGACTGACAGAAACAACACAAAATGAGTGAACGAGGTCTATTAGAAAGTCAAATAAAGTGGGCCAATCGTTTTCACACGGCTACTTACTAAGATTATGATTTTTAAATTGGTCGGGTTAAATTGATTTGCAGGAACTTCACGCTGCAAAACTATCATTGCAACTGATAGATAGCGGTCAAAAAGGTATTGCAACAAGTTACATGATCGCTATTCCTTGATAGTATCGTTTAGCTGTTAGTATCAAACTAATGATTGCAACTGAATTAGACAATCGCCCTACTGAACTATGAAATTACAACAACCAGAGCCCACGTAGAACTAATCAGCTGTTACACTTTTAGAACGCAACAAAATGACAAATCAAAAATTGACAAGTGTTCGCTACAGAATGGATTTATCAATACGTCGTGTAAAACATTAATTACTCATTTTCTATGCATTAAACAGTGCTAAAAACGTAAAACATCGAAAATGGAGGGCATGGCGCGTCTTGCGCTGGTAGAACAAAGTGTGCGGGATAATGATGAATTCAGTAAAATACTATACGAACTTTTGCGGTTCCTAAATCATATTTTGGAAAACCCTCACGATTACAAGCTAAGAACAATCAAAAGTAATATTCTTAAGGATTTTTTGAAGCTAGACGCGTTTAGTGAATACATAAAATATGTGGGTTTCGAGCCGGTAAGTACAAAAAACTGATATTCCTTTGATACCTTATCAGTGAGTATTGTTTATCCTCCTAACACCCAGGCAATCTTTTAGTTAAATCAATCAAACCATCCAAATAACATAAAAATGTATTCCAAATTAATGTCTTAATTTATATTTGACCTATACACCCTCCAGTAAGAATTTTGGTTGGTAACATTGAATTTAACCATGCAAACCCAACAAAAGGCAAGAACACACTAATAATGATAGTACAATTTTACAGAAAGAAGATAACTTAGTTTACCCGAACGCACTGACACTGAGCAACTTGAGAATGGCGCAGGTTTCCATAGAGAGGAAGATATATATTTGCTGCGGGTCCATAGATGAAGCCCGGATCCGTTTTAAGCCAAGTCTGAGCCAACCCTTCAAAAATAATATACAACCTGCAAATATTTTGGTAAGTACTACTTCTGGGTAAAACTATAACTCACAAACAATTATAAAAATCCTTAAAATATTAGCAAAAAAGTGAGGATTACTAGTTTTAATTTGCTAAACATTTAATTGCATCATTATTAAAATTTCATGGCCTCTCTTATGTTAGCCGTTCCGAATTTCAAAATATCATCCATAATAAAACAAAACCACTGCAACAATAATGCACCTTAGTCTTCCTATTCTTCCTGCCCTTAGCCCACTTTATGCAGGGTCGGCACAACATATCTTCCTCTTCCATTGCCCTCTGTCAGTCGTCATCTCTGCATTCACTACTCTTTTATCCATGTGTCTAAGTGTTGGTACCTATTTCTTACCTACTCCAATCCTAAAAGCTAGGCTAAATCAAAAAACATATCTAACTAGTGATACGACGAAAAATCTTCAGTGATTATAGCTATAGCTACAACTTGGTGTTCCTTTAATACAGGGCAAACATTACAATTACGCCGAGACGCCATCTTATCCTTTTTCTGCTTCTTCCACAACTTTAGGGATGTGATCTCTTGCTTGATCCGATTAGAAATGTCCTATTCCCAAAACCAGTTAAGAGGGAATCACACAGGCGACTCTCCATACAAACGTACGTAAGTTTCTGAAAAAAAGGAAAACATATGAGCAAGTAAGATCTGGATTTTACTAGACAAAATGGTTACTCTAGCTAGAGGCATTATCCAGGGAGGAAATAGGGGACTACGTTTGTATGGAGAGTCGCCTGTGTGATTCCCTCTTAACACTAGGTTTTATTTTTTTCAGAACACAACCAACCCTTTGCTCCTGAAGGTACAAGATCTGTTCAACAATATGCTTCAATATGAGGATCCAAATTTGCAGGCATATGCTCGTGAGCAAATCCCAATTGTCACTTTGCAACTCAGGGCATTAGACCGAGTTAGGGAGCAGCAGAAGAAAATAAAGACAGGTAAGTTGTAATGTTAAAGATTTAATAAGAATGACGCTCATGTATATCAAATATTTTTCTGATTAGGATCTTACTTAAAAATACTTATTTATTAAGAATGACGCTCATGTATCTCAAATATTTATTTAAATAGAACTTTACTTAAAAATACTTATATATTACGAATGACGCTCATGTATCTCAAATATTTTTTAAAATAGGATTTTACTTAAACATACTTATTTCATTAAACCTAGGAACAGTACTACCACCATCCTTATTTCTACCGTCAAGCAGCTTTACTGTGTTTCGGTTGAGGGGGGTGTCGGTAAAATTACTGACTTGTGAGGCTTAACATCAGTTTGCCACAAGTTGATGAACGCAGAGATCGTAGGGCACTTCTTAACGTGCATGACCTACAAGTTCTTCTGTACTTTGTTTGCGGACTGGTTTCCGCGAACATCCTATGTTCTACGATATGCCGGTGTCCTTACAATGTTTTCTGTCAACGTTTGAGAGTCCTAGCATAGTGTACAATACATGTTTGGGCAGAAAAAATAATTTACTGATTTGAACCCACAACTGAGAAGGCTACCGCTACCACTAGTGCTCTCCAGTTTGTGACCTACGAGGCAACATTTCGTTTGGTGGTTACCACCATATTGCCTGGTTATTGGTTTTTTCCCACCTTAAATATGCTCAAGTCCGCCCAAAGGCTTAACTTCAAAAACATTCTTATAACTTCAGGTGAAATCAAAAGCCTAGACCTCCCGTTCGACATAGCGTTGCTAATGGAACTGATGTCCTGGTTCAAGTATAAGTTCTTCACGTGGGTGGACGCGCCCGCGTGCGACTGCGGCGGGAAAACCGTGCCGTGCGGGACCATCACGCAGAAGTGCAAGGGGGAAATCTGCAGGGTCGAGGTTAGTTTATAAATACATATATTGAAAACCAGCGCTTTTTAAGATTCTCTAGCTAGCTGTGTCTTTAATCATCGGAGTAACCTCGATAGGCTCCTTAAGAGGGAATCACACAGGTGACTCTCCATACAAACGTAGTCCCTTATTTCCTCCCTGGATAATGCCTCTAGAGAGTAACCATTTTTTCTCATAAAATCCAGATCTGCTATATACATGCTCGTATGTTTTCCTTTTTTTTAGAAACTTATTGATAAAGAAAATATCACCTCCAATTCATATTTCATATAAATCATAATATGAGGGTCATATTTTCTTTATCAATAAGTTTATGAAAAAAAGGAAAACATACGAGCATGTATTATAGCAGATCTGGATTTTATGAGAAAAAATGGTTACTCTAGACTCTAGAGGCATTATCCAGGGAGGAAATAGGGGACTACGTCTGTATGGAGTCGCCGGTGTGATGCCCTCTTAAAGCAGAAAGAAAAGCTACCCCCCATACATTTCTAAGAATAATAATTTTGAGCACTCGGCACTTTTGAGCCTTGACCCTTCAAACCGAAACACAGCAATGCTGCTTCACTGCAGAAATAGGCAGGGTGTAGGCGTGGTGGTTTCAGTTCTGTCTTCTCTACAGTGCTTGAGTCTGAGTCGAGCCTCAAGCATAGATTTTGCAAGCATGGAGAACTGTCAATCTGTCTGTGTGACAGCCCCTTCCCACTGTCTGTGATATCGCGCACGGAGGCGGATCAGCTCGCACGACACACCATGGGAACGGTCTCGTGCGCCGAGGTGCGCGGTAGCACAGGAGCCCTTTCTGTGTGCGTTGCCGTGCGTCGTCGTGGGCTGTGGGTGATGATCTGCAGAACCACGCACCGTTAGGAAGGCAGCATGAGGCTAGACTCAGGCTCGAGCATTATTTCTGAATACGGGCCTAAGTGTACCTTAAGTTTATTGTTCATTCCAGCTTTACAAATGCGTGACTTGCCTCGCGCCGGCCTCTTTCCCCCGCTACAACAGCCCGCGCACTCTACTAACGTGGCGCCGCGGCCGCTGCGGGGAATGGGCTAACTGCTTCACTTTGCTATGCCGCTCGCTGGGATATGACGTCCGCTATGTGTATGACGTCACCGATCATGTGTGGTGCGAGGTAATACTGCAATTCGTTTAAGGCGAAGATTAACAAAGATTTTTTGACCTTTTGGAAGATACAAAATAAATAAATAATGCGGACAATCCACACAATACTATCTAGCCCCAAACTAAGCAGAGCTTGTACTATGGGAACCAAATAGCTGATATAATACTTAAATACTTTTTTTTGTAAATACATGCTTAGAAAACAATATAATACCATAGACTAAGGAAAACAAGTAGACTGACAATCTCATCCAAGAAAACGTGCATCGATAAATGATTGCCTACAATGACGCTAGATGTCGCTGATCGTTTTGAATCTGATAAAAACGAGTGAAATGGTTTTTACAGTATTCGCAACAATAGGTTAGCTAACTAATTGATATTGTAGTACGACAAAAAATAGAGAGATGGCGTTAATCTGAGTGGCGTTACTTAAACTTGCGGCGTTGCCAGCTTTCGATGGAGCAAAAACAGGGTAGAGTGTGACGCGACGTTGTCAGCTAGTGTACGGAGATTTTATTTTGATGTTTTTAGTTTGTTCCAAGGATTAAGGTCATTGCTTAATTGCTAACAAGTTGCGCTGAAGCGTCAAAGTGACACTCAGGCAGGACAGGCAGGACCAACCTGGATTTTTAAAAACATTGGGTTATGTAATAACTTGTTACCTATTTGTAAAATCTTATGCGTAAGTTGTTAGGCAAAGTAAAAAGGCACACCACAATAACGTGTTATTTATTTTGTTGTGTATGCAAATAAGTTTAAAGATTTAGCATGGAGTTTTAGTTGAGTGATGACTATGACATTTAGTAACAACCTACCGTCTACATACATTGTAGATTGTAGGTACACAATACAAACTGAATGATTTACACACCCATTTTTAGGGTTCCGTAGCCAAATGGCAAAAACAGAACCCTTATAGATTCGTCATGTTTGTCTGTCTGTCTGTCTGTCTGTCCGTCCGTATGTCACAGCCATTTTTCTCCAAAACCGTAAGAGCTAGGGTGATGAAACTTGGCGAGTAGATGTATTTTGTTAACCACATTAAGATTTTGACACAAAAATAGAAAAAAAAACTATAAATTTTGGGGGTCCCCATACTTGAAACTGAAACTATAAAAAATGTTTTTCATCGGTCCCATACGTGTGGGGTATTTATGAATAGTTCTTCAAAAATGATGTTGAGGTTTATAATATAGTTTTTTTCTAAACTGAATAGTTTGCGCGAGAGACACTTCCAATGTGGAAAAAAGTTGGTCCCCCCCCTCTTAACTTCTAAAATAAAAGAATGATAAAACTAAAAAAATATATGGTATACATTACTATGCAAACTTTCAACGATATTTGGTTTGAACGAGATCTAGTCAGTTGGTTTTTTTTTTATACGTCATAAATCGTAAACCACAATTTACCTTTCGACGAACTACAAAAACCTTTTTATTATGTTACTTGATGCTACGGAACCCTTCATGGGCGAGTCCGACTTGCACTTGGCTGCTTTTTAAATTGCCCGAAAATTGAGTTTCGTTGTTAGCGTGTTTTCCTCGTGTTTATTGTTTTTAGTTTGTTCCGTTTTTCTTAAGATGGTACCGAGCAAAATAGTTCAAAACGATAGTCACGGTTAAATCGATATTATGAATAAACTTGCGATAATGAATCTAAAACTATGTTTAAAACTATGTACCAGACTGAACGTATTTACAATTATTCCGTCATAAAATTATCGTCATAAATATTAATTGATGTCTAGTTAAATAAGCAAAGTTAAGTAAAATTGGCCAAAATCGTATGTCAGCGTTAAATAGAAATGTCATATTAAATAGTATTTTTTTTTAACACACTTTAATTCGAATTAATCTTAAATGTTTAGTCTACAATTAGTCCGTTTTCTATTTTTAAAATGTCACTTGGTTATTTAGTTATGAGTTTTTTTTTAAAGCATCTCAAATCCGCTATACATTTTTACTATGGACGTGCGAAGTTGAATATACAGGGTGGAATTTTGTAATGCCACCTGGAGGGAAAGTACTCATAATACTGCAGATAGATTTATTTTTGAATAGAAAGCAAACTGCATTCAAAGATTTTCGAAAATTCTCTTCTCCCACACCCGGGCATCGAACCGGATAAAATCTAAAAATTATACCCTGTACTTTTATTGCATCGATCGTTAGGGTCAATTATAAGGATGAAATCTCACTAACAAACATGATAAATTAAATGACATAAAAACCAGGAAATCTTAAATTAATTTAATTATTTACAAAAAATTACTAAAATCCTGATTTTCCTTTCATTTAATTTATCATGTTTGTTAGAGAGATTTCATCCTTATAATTGACCCTAACGATCGATGCAATAAAAGTACAGGGTATATTTTTTTCAGATTTTAGCCGGTTCGATTCCCGGGTGTGGAAGAAGAGAATTTTTGAAAATCTTTGAATGCAGTTTGCTTTCTATTCAAAAATAAAGGAATGTTTGCATTACAAAATTCCACCCTGTATACGCAACGCACACTCAGTGGAAATTCAGTCGACCACGGAAGCTCAGAGAGAGAGAGTGAGCACGTCTCGTTGCGGAGTGACACAAGCCGAGCAGCAAACGCGATCTTTTGTGAATGCGCATTGAGCTGCGAACAGGTGAAATATGATAACTCAATTTTATTATTATTTGTGCTTTTTACCGTCAAAACAAAGTTTTTTTTTTGGAACAAATACTGTTCTTCTTCGGTTTTCAGAGAAAAATGGGATATGAGATGGGGGATGATTATAATATGAAGAAAAGTGGGGCTCTATTCCGGATAAGGTTTAATTTTTTTTTCTTAAGAGGGTGACGTAGGTACACAGCTCGCAACTTCAATTCGAGGCGCGGGCAAAAATTGCTCCGAATATAGCTATCTCTATTCATTTGATGCGGGCATTTGATGTAAAATGGATATGGGTATCGTTTAATAGGTTTTTGGGGACTCTGATTATGAATTCGACATTATTTTTAAATCAATATGTTGACTTCATTTTTTTTCTTAAAAAATGGATATGGGTGTCGTTTAATAGGTTTTTGGGGGCTCTGATTGTGAATTTGACATTATTTTTTGAACACAATTAGACGGCTGCATTTTTTTTCTGAAAATATGAATATGAGTATCGTTTACACATATCGTAACAATGTCAAACGAGCGACAAAGAGGAACAATCGGCCTCCGCGTTCGGCAGCGTTCGACATCTGTCTCTCTCTTATTTGAGTGAGCGATGCGTCCGCGTGGACAGCTGTATGACGTTGTCACGTTCAACTGTCGTCAGTTAACTGACTTTACAGACAGCTGATTTTTTTAAGGAAATGTAGAGCTTGCATTACTGCTGAAGGCCAACAGTTTGAACATTTGCTGTAAATCCTTGATGTAGTTAAATTAAAATCATGATTGAAGAAATCCTATGATTGAATTTTATTTCAAACTTTCACTTAAAACTAACAAATTACTTGAACACCCATGTTTATTACTCTTTCGACAAGATGGTGGCTCTATCTGTTTACTTGCAATGTCGAAATGGTATTTACTTTTACCTGTAAATTGTGAGCGACTTAAAAACACAGCGTAGGCATTTTAAGTCCATAATTTAAAGGGTACAAACATTTTATCTCATGAAATAAAATTGATTGGAAATCCGGTTTATTTGAAAAAACTTTTTTTATTTCCAAAACTAAGGAGTACTCTAGCAAGTATTATACCATTTTGGAATCCTGAATAAATGCGCCATTTTTTAAAGTTACTTGCCATAATAATGTTGCACATTTTTTTTGCAGTACAGACGGTTAAAGTTGGGTGATGTAATTATCTGAAATGAAATGTTGGCCAAAACTCCACGATTTCATTGAAAACTGAGGAAGTTATGGCTTAATTTAGAATTGTAATTTACAGAAGGGTTATTCGTGCTTACGTTGCAGAAAAAAGTTAATATTTGTAGTCACAGGACTTAAAAGATCATCACAGGGTGTCAGTTTTTCCTGTTTTTTTTAAATACTCATAACTCCAAAGTTACATAACAAATAATTTTTTTATATTTTTCTGATAACTGTCATGCCTTGGCGCATCACCCGTTTTCGGCTGGACGTTGACTTAATGGACACCCTGTATATTTTTAAAAAAATCCTCAATCTTGGATTCAAAAATGAATAGCAAATGCGAGGCAGAATATAGTTTAAAATGAAACGAAAAACACCAAAAAGTCCATTAAAATAGTATATTTCATTACAAGTGCGGGAAGGCTGTCATTGCAAAGAGTTCCGACAAATGTCTACCCGAGCCGAAGGCGAGGGTTGACAGTCGGAACAAGTTGCAATTACGGTTCCGCACGTGTACTGAACGACTATTTTTAAACAGTTGCGAAAAAATTAAGCAATTTAATAAAATAATAAAATACCATTTGCTTTTTTCTCTTCTCTCCACGCAATAAGTTCGTCGTATGTATGCATGTAGCGACTTTTTGACTTTTCCGGTAAAATGTTCTCCGAAGCATTTTGTGCAATTATACTGAGTTCCGGTGGTGTTAATTCAAAAAAACTAGGGTCGAAATTACTCATTTTGTGCAACAAACAAATCGAAAAGAAAATTTCTGAAAAATGGCGCCAACCGTAAAATATAAGCAGAGATTTTTTTTTTCTTCACCCATTCTGGAAGGCAAAGGGAACTATTACCCATACAGCCAAGTCTTCAGTAGATTTTTTTTATTGATATGAATTGAAAATGAAATTTAATGAGATGAAATGAAATGAAACCTAACATAATTCATTCAATCAAATCATTAAATCTGTTAATGAAACAAATTAGTAGCTTCTTTTTAGAAATAATACGTATTTGCATGAATCATGAAAACTTCGATGAATTTTTTTAGTAAAAACTTCATGGTTGGTTTTTCTTTTTAGACATTATTTTGACAGTTGGGAAAGAAAAAGCACTAGTGCGGGAATGGTAAAAAAAAAGCACGCGTGTGTAATAGCCCACATCCCGAACGCTATACGTCCCTGCAATACGCCACTTTTTGAGCAACGGTATTAAAAACATAATTATGAAACACATCACGATCATTACCATGGTCATGATCGTGACGTCAGATTTTTCATATCCGAGTAATGAATATTATTTTCTTGTTTAAATAGTGACCTAAAAATATATTCGTCTCTCTTAGTCACTCAACCAAACATTTTTTTTTTCAAATCATGGGTTACCTACTTTTACCATTCTAGGTGTAAACGGAGTCGAGCGAACCTATCATTGTGTGCGTGAGTACGCACACAACTAGCGAGCCGCAGTAAATACCTATTTTCCGTCCGCCTTGTTTGCTCGATACCCTCTTAAATAACTTACCTTTGCTTGCCTACCGGACTTGATTGACTACGCCTACCTGTAACCTGTGCTTATTAAACGGACTTCGATTGCCCAAAGAACACTGTCTGACTGTCACGAAAATGTATCTTTGAAGGAAAAGTTCATGATAGTCCTAAAACCAAAGTTTTGAAAAAGACTGCATTAACATTACTGTTACGGATAGGTGCGTGGAGTGGCGAGATGCCGTGGTAATTTAAAACACTTTTTTGAGGAAGTTAAAAGAAAACCGGCCGGGTACGCGCGGACAAGCTAGTGCTCAGTACCGAGGTTCAAATCCAACCATTTTTTTAGCTGTCCGCGCGCAAGCGGGGGTAGTCTCCAGTTTTATTCAACGAACAAAGTAAGTACATTTTATATTTTTTTAAATCTACCTACACTTTATAATTTAATAATTGTTTTTTAATATTATTACAGGTTCGTGAGGTGCGTCGTCTACATTCTCCGCCCAGTGTCACGTCAGAGACACTGATTAGCAACAGGAAGCAGCACCAAGCGAGTAACAGGTCGGAACTCCAATCTCGGCGTTTATTTCCACAGTGCGTCATACACTTGTCGGGTCCGGACAATAGTAAATCCGCGGTACCTCTCGGCCAAGTGGTTTTGGTAGGTGCTACTCGGCCAATGCGAAGAATGCCCCACTCGCCTATTTGAACAGCAGAAGTACAGCAGTGCAGCAGCGACGACAAATTCTCTAAATGCAGAACAGCTAAGTCGACGCTCTCAGTTGCGTGCTTGCGTGTACCATTTCTAAGGTTTCTTTATTTATTTTGATTTTTTCTTTTTCAGGTGCGGCTGTCATCCAGGGCCATCCGGGATCATCTTTTTCGCACAGGAAACCAGCATCTCGGGACCATTGACAATCTTTGTGTAATTTCAAATTCATATATTTTCTTTCTGAATGTGTGTAACACAACTTGTCTAAATAATTTGTAGTCCAGTACATACCACTCTTATGATTCATCGAAAAATAAATTATATTTATTTGTAATCTGTGTTTCTTTTGTATGACACCATCGCTGAGGCAGTATGCGCGTACTGCACCCTGTAGATGTACTCGTAGCTCAGGAATCGAATCAGGATTTGTAGGTATGTATACGCGCCAGTAGACGACACAGGCGGCGTAAGCGGCGGGCGATGTGTTACATAACAACAAATAATGCAGCTCATTTTTCTCGCTTGAACTTGAAGTGATTTGTATTTTATAACTTTTGCATCCTAAAACTTGCTTTTGTAAACAAGGGAACCATCTTGGTATGCTAGTCCGATATTTTATCTGTTGAAGTTGTAGAATCCAATCAGTAAAAATCTTGCCATATTTCGTAGGTATTTGTTCGTATGCTGATATCTTCTTAGGAATGTTTATGAGTGTGCGTGAGGGCGACGCATCAGCTGTGGTCTCGCAGGCACCTGTGCGCGCGGCCACCAGTGGGGAGGTGGTAGTGACGGCGCGGGAGCAGGCGTGGCGGGGCAGGTAGCTGGAGGCGGGGGCGGGGGAGCAGCTCAGCTGTTCCAGTGCACACTCAGAACATTGATGCTTCGAAAGACAGAATCCGTGAACACACGAACCTAGCGGTGTTACGGTGGCACAAGGTTCATTTTTGCAGAGCATTATTGTCTTTATTGGCGCGATGCAATGGTAATTGTCCTCACCAATTAATAACTTTGTTTTTACATTATCACTACACGAAATGAGACAGTTCATATGTAAATTTAGTTCATCACTTTTTCTCGCACTTAGTTCCAATGAATTATTGTTTATGTTAGTAACTTTGCACTTTTTATCAGCTACAGATTTTTGTCGATTCTTCGTTACATTTTTACGATTGATCTCGTTATTGTAGGCTGGTATAAATAACTGCGTTGGTCTATGTCTTTTGCGTGCGCTTTTTTCTAAGGCTGCTATGTCCGCGGCTAACTTTTGCCCGAGTAAAAACTTTTCAAATTGAAAGTAGTTTTTGTTGTATCTTTTTTCGATTTCAACATTTTCAATTGCAGGCATAATGGTTATTGAGTTGCAATGTTGGTTGCGTGCCGGGTCTTCTTTCGTCTTGAGTTGTTCCTTTTTCGAAGCGCTACGTGTCCGCGTCGTCGTTGTAAGATGGCGGCTGGGTAGCGGCGTAGTTTTAAACATTGAAGCGACTTCTCACAATGTTCCACGTGTAATCCGGCTCGTAAGGACTTTGTTACGGATAGGTGCGTGGAGTGGCGAGATGCCGTGGGAATTTAAAACACTTTTTTGAGGAAGCTAAAAGAAAACCGGCCGGGTACGCGCGGACAAGCTAGTGTTCAGTACCTACTGAGGTTAAAATCCAACTATTTTTGTAGCCGTCCGCGCGCAAGCGGGGGTTGTCTCCAGTTTTATTCAACGAACAAAGTAAGTACATTTTATATTTTTTTAAATCTACCTACACTTTATAATTTAATAATTGTTTTTTAATATTATTACAGGTTCGTGAGGTGCGTCGTCTACAATTACTTTAACTGTGAAAAAAGACAGCCTTCCACCTTATACATACTAAAATAATAGTAAATTATTGCAAAGGCAGCGAAATAGGCAATTGCAGGTCGAGTATGAGTTTGAAGGCCGAGCCGCAGGCGAGGACTTCAATGATACGAGACAGGCAATTGCCATTTCGGCCGAGGCATATATAGTGCTTTTCTTAAAAAAATGCAAGGAAATAAAAAAGGGTCTTTTACATAATAAATTTATTTTTTGTTAACCAAATAACAACGAATTCCGCTTTACCGCCATTTTTTATTTTTATTTTACAGTTTGTGTCGAAAGATAAACGCATCTGTGGCTATACAGCCACGAGAACGCAATGTGTACGTTAGATGAAAGAGTTCTAAATTCAAACAGCACACCGTTTCATACAACATTGCCGGAGCGAGAACGCGCTGGGAAGTGATTTTGGTTTTTCAGTCTACGTAAATATGATCCTTCGCGTATTCTATATTCAAAAGTAATGACAATATTTCCGCGCATGTTTAAGAAAAATATAGTTGTAGAGGTCTTCTAAAGTGCTCTAAGGTTTAATCCTACTAGAATAAAGAAACTAACCAAAGTCGAGGGCGGCAGTTAGTCTACTTGCAATAAAAAAATAATTTTTCATTAGCGCCATCTATTTTAAAAAAGCACCACTTAGTATGTACCTTACAAAATACCACTACGCCACGCCATCTATCAATAGGTTTAAGAACATTGAAAATATTGCTCTTTCCAGGCTATTTGCCAGCGCCATCTAGAAATAGCCCGGAATTTTGCCATTTTTTGAGTCACAAAATTTTGTTCTGTATTAGCAGTCTTCTTGTTTTCCTTAGTCTATGATAATACCCAGACAGAGAACAAACATCTGTGTTTCCCATACAAATATTTGTTCTCAGTAGGGATTAGGGATCGAACCCACAACATACAGCGCAGAAGGCAGAGCTACTGTCAACTGAGCTGAGAGGCCAGTCGAGAGGGAAAATATTGTGAAAAATCGATACCAATTAGTTTGTTTGTTATTAGGTTGCACAGTTTAGCAAAAAAAATAATGTTGTTCCTAACAAGTTTTTCTAGGTACGAAAACTAGTATTTAAAGTATTGTGTTCAGCGCATTAAATCCTTCTTGGCGATCTGTTTTCAGAATAATAAGATAAGAATAAATAGTCCAAACTTTTTTATGACTGGACTCTCAGCTCAGTTGGATCGATGCGATGCCCCAAACAAATATATTTTGTGTGATGAACGCAGATGTTTGTTTTCTGTCTGGGTGTTCTATTGTATTCTAAATGCATGTATGTAGCAGCCACGCCTTCCGATCCTAAGGTCGTGCGCTCAAATTCAGTCATGTACCAATGAGTTTTTCTGCCCAAAAATTAACGTACGCTATTCCCGTGCTCTCAAACGGTGAAGGAAAACATCGTGAGGAAACCGGCATGTCGTAGAACCTAAAAAGTTTGAAAATATGTGTCAAGTGCAAGAAAGGAGCCTCCTTGAGGCGCACTTAAAATCCTTTCACCACACTTGGTTCGAAATAATTAGTGACACGATAAGAAGACTAGCTATCTGGTTCCCAATACAAGATCTGTTTAGTTTAGGTGTTGTGTGGTTAGTCGACAATTTTTATTTTCTTTTTTTACATATTATAGGCTTGCGTTTGACCGCAATCTCACCTGTTGTTAAGTGATGATGCGGTCGACGGTGTATTTATTTATATATGTATCTCCCCAGGTATTCGACTACGACACTAAGACATGGCTACACTGTGACCCTTGCGAAGGCACGCTCGACTCTCCTCTAATGTACTCTGTCGGATGGCGCAAACAACTGTCGTATGTCGTCGCCGTATCCCGAGACGATCTCCAAGACGTCACGTGGCGGTATACCACACAACATCAGGAGGTATTTATTACTTTGACTGGTTTCTCAGCTCAGTTGGTAGTAGCTCTTCCTTCTGAGCCGTAGGTCGTGGGTTCAATCCCCACCGAGAACAAATATTTGTGTGGTGAACATAGATATTTGTTTTCTGTCTGGGAGTTATATTGTATTCTAAGTATGTATTTTCATAAATATATCTAAGTATTATAATGAGCTATCTGGTTGCCATAGTACTAGCTCTGCTTAGTTTAGGGCTAGATAGTGTTGTGTGAATTGTCTATAATATTTATTATTATTATTTATTTACTTATGCTTTTAACTAGCGACCCGGCCCGGGTTCGCACGGGTGTATTTTAGAAATAAAAGTTAAAAATGCGATACAATATAACGCTTAGACAGAGAACAAACATCTACGCTTTCTATATACGCTTCTCTCCATCCAAAGGTTGTCTAGAAGAAATCGCTCTTCAGCGATAAAACCGCCCATTGTACATTAGTATGTGTTTAATTATTGTTACTTGTTGTTCCATTGTTCGTTTTAGGGTGTGCAATAAAGAATTTATATTCTATTCT
This sequence comes from Thera obeliscata, assembly GCA_947578465.1. Lineage (NCBI taxonomy): Eukaryota > Metazoa > Arthropoda > Insecta > Lepidoptera > Geometridae > Thera > Thera obeliscata. Next base: position 2,412,943 of record OX387913.1, read on the forward strand.
ATGTTCACCACACAAATATTTGTTCTCGGTGGGGGTCGAACCCACGCCCTCCAGTGCAAAAGGCAGAGCAACTACCAACTGAGCTATTTTCTTGTTATCGTGTCACTGATTCTTTCGAACCAAGTGTGGTGAAAGGATTTGACTAAGCTATGAAGGCAGTCCATAAAACTATGGTGTACATTGTAGACTAACCCATCTCTTTCTAAACTAAGCAATGCTTATATTATGGGAACCAGTTATTGAGAGAGCTATGCTGGGAGTTTCACTACGTGATAGAATCAGAAATGAGGATATCCGTAGAAGAACCAAGTCCACCGACATAGCTCTTAAAATTAGTAAGTTGAAGTGGCAATGGGCAGGTCATATCGCTCGAAGAACCGACAACCGTTGGGGAATAAAGGTTCTCGAATGGCGACCACAAACCGGAAGACGAAACGTAGGGCGCCCACCCACCAGATGGACCGACGACATTGTTAAGATCGCGGGAAGTCGGTGGATGGAAAGAGCTCAGGCTAATAATGATAATGCTGAACAGGCTGATAGTAAATATAAATAAAAATATATAAATATTTTGTTGACAATGCACACAACATTATCAAGCCCTTAATTTGGGGCTTGATAATGTTGTGCAGAGCTTGTACCATGGGAACCAGATAGCTGGTATGATACTTAAATACTTTTTTTTTTGTAAATACATACATAGCAATAAAAACACCCAGACAGAGAACAAACATATTTTTTTGTAAATACATACATACCAATAAAAACACACAGACATAGAACAAACATCTATGTTCACCACACAAATATTTGTTCTCGGTGGGGATCGAACCCACGCCCCCCAGCTCAGAAGGCAAAGCTACTACCAACTGAGCTGTGAAAGCAGTATACTACGTTTTTCATAATATATTATGTTTATTCCCTCAGGTGCTAAAGCGTAGGCGAGAGTGTACAGAACAAGAGCTAATAGATAGCATTATAAAGCTGCGTTCACACCGACAGCGGCAAGTCTCCGAGGCGCGTCGGTTGTACCTAGTAAGGAGAACTCTCTTGGAGCTGGTGCATTTGATGAAGGAAAGGTACATTCATTTTTCACAAGCTTATTTTATTTATTTATTTTGTTTTAGATCAAAATTTACATCTCTAAAGATACTATGTAAATACTTCTAACATACAGCCAATAACGGATTTATATTTTTATTACTTACATAAATATACTACGGTAAAATAAGTTTAGAAAACTTGAGAAACCGACTTCATGATTTTGATAAAATTTCTATGGGACCAATAGAAGAATTACCTCTCAGATAAAAAAAGTATTTTTTCAAATCAGCTTATAAATGAAAAAGTCGTGCGATAACAAACATAAAAAAACAACCGAATTGAAAACCTCCTTTTTTATTTGAAGAAAGGATTTTGTTTTTTTTTTCAGTCGAAAGAATGTAAAGAAGTTAAATACAAACTCGCCAACTCGCTTCTCGCTCATCGCCGGTGGTCGAACGAGTGCCTTTACTGCAAGGGTAGAATTTTTTTGGCTAATATAAAAAAATATGTACACAGGAAACCGGAAGAGTCAGAATTGCACGGGCGGATATCCGGTTCGACGGCGTGGCGGCGCGAGCGCGGGGAGTGCGGCGCGGGACTCGAACCCTACACCTTCCGCCTCGCCGACAAGGGAATCTACACTATCCGGTAAGTCAGATCTGTCAAACTATGAAGACGTTAGCGTGACTGAACATTCAATCCAGAATAATAAGTCGCGTCAGCCTAATCCTTAGCGGTTTCTTTCGTGCACTTGACATTATACGTTCGAACTTTTAAGGTTCTACGACATGCCGTTTTCTTCACGATGTTTTTCAACTGTTTGAGAGTACTGGCATAGTTTATATATGTTTTTGGACACGCCCAGTTTATGTGGGGTAAGGTATAATCTTTATACCTACTAATATTATAAAGAGGAAAGATATTTTTTTTTTTGTGTATGTTTGTAATGAATAAACTTAAAAACTACTGTGCCGATTTCGACAATTCTTTCACCATTGGAAAGCTACATTCAGCCCGAGTAACATAGGCTACTTTAATGTGTTTAAAAAATAAATGTCCACCCGTGCGAAGCCGGGTAGTTATAAGGCTGTTGGTTCTCTCTTTTTCTTCCTGCCCTTATCCCACTGTATGTGGGGTCGGCACATTCATTCTCCTCTATCAGCCGTCATCTTTGTCCTACTCTCTTCTCCATTATATGTAAAAAAAAACAATAAATACACACCACATTCATACTTATCATCCTCCTCACTCCATGATACGCTCAACAATAATGGTAGTTGAATGTTTCAGATACAACTGTGCCCGTGACCGGTACCGAGTGAGTCGCGACGGTACCGAGCTGGAGGCCGTGTGTGTTTGGTCGAGCGGCGCGTACGCAGCCAGCCACCTCTTTAGAAAGGTGGAGCACGACTGGAAGCAAGCATACTTGGCGAGAGAAGGTATAGTTATTTTTAGGGTTCCGTAGCCAAATGGCAAAAAACGGAAACCTTATGGATTCATCATGTCTGTCTGTCACAGCCACTTTTTTCCGAAACTATAAGAACTATACTGTTGAAACTTGGTAAGTAGAGAAAGATTTTTACACAAAAATAGAAAAAAAAAAAAAAAATTTTGGGAGTTCCGCATAGGTACACAAGGATACGCATTAGACTATACACTGCTGGCTTTTATGTCCTTGCAGTAAGCGTCATTTTTCTTTGTTTTTGGGTAACTTGAGGTGTATCCCACTGTACTTAGACTTACCTACTGAAACTAAAAAAAAATTTTTTTCATCACATCTACGTGATCTATGGATGGCCTTCAAAAATGATAGTGAGGATTCTAATATATTTTTTTTTCTAAACTGAATAGTTAGCGCGAGAGACACTTCCAAAGTGGTAAAATGTGTGTCCCTGCCGCCCCCCTGTAACCTATAAAACTATAGTTAATGATTTTTGTTTTTCATTTGCAAAAAAAAAAAAAAAAACACGACGACGCGTCAATTAGAGCATTTTGGCTCTTATTATAACCAGATAAATATCACTGGATGCGTCTTCGTGAAATGCATGAACTATAAAAAAAAAAGTATGTGTACCTTACATGCAAACTTCCACCAAACGAACTGGTTTGAACGAGATCTAGTTGAAAAAAAACTACTAATAGTAAAAAAAACTACTAATAGTAGTTTTTTTAATGCGTCATACATCGTACGTACAAACTACAAGAACTTTTATACCATGTTACTTGCTGCGGAACTTACTTGAACACATTTTTTATTATTTGTTTAGTAACAGTGCTGTGATTGTTTCAGAGGGAGCGACCTCCGGCGAGATTAGTTGGAAATTCAGCGCTTCAAGCGGCTTTGTATGCAAACAGCTGAGCGTCACGGCATCCAGCGCTGTTTACGAGGACGCTAAGATAGCTTGGAGCGTGGCCTTTGATGATGAGACACCTGACATGGCTGTTTTGGGAGGTAAGCTCATATTATATACATAACATATACTCGTAGATAAGTATATATATGACTTATATAAATAGGTCGCGTGGAACTGGCACCTAGACTCAGAGCTTTAAGACGTTTCGAAGTGATCCTTGTTGAACTATTGAATAAATACATATTTGATTTGAGATAAAATAAATAAACGTCTTCATAATTCATATTTTTTTGCCATTATTTGTGGAAAGAACATGTCAGGAATGAATGTTTAAGGATTTACCATAATAAACTTTATATAGCATGCAATAATAAAAATACACCAATTATAAATACCTATGTATTTATAATTATATTTATACCTATGTCAGCGATAACTGATAGCGTTTCACTGTTCGCCACCGCAGATCGTTTAGATGGGCGCAAGGATAATTCTATTTAAAAAAAAAAATTTCGTGTTTGTTTTAAGACGATGGCGATACGACCTTCTTCGAATTCTGGAGGATTGGTGGGAATTTGTCAAAGATTACACAGCGTTTTGCTTTTTGCATTGGCCAGCACAGATTAAGAGGGAATCACACAGGCGACTCTACATACAAACATAGTCCCCTATTTCCTCCCTGGATAATGCCTCTAGAGTAACCATTTTGTCTCATAAAATCCAGGTCTGCTATATACGTGCTCGTATGTTTTCCTTTTTTTCAGAAACTTATTGATAAAGAAAATATGACCCTCATATGATTTATATGAAATATGAATTGGAGGTGATATTTTCTTTATAGGGGACTACGTTTGTATGGAGAGTCGCCTGTGTTGTACTCTCTTAACAAAAAAAATCCGTGTTACAGAGAGTCCAGTGGAGTTCAACCGCACGTTCACATCGGTATCGCTCCGCGCCGCTCTCTCGGGCGGAGCGGGCCCGGTCGCGTGGCAGCACGCACAGCTGTTCAGACAGCCCCTAGACGCAGATACACCCGCCTTTATTATTCAAATACATGTGCAATAAAACATTCTTCCTGTTATCTTGCGTTTCCACTTTAGTAGGTATAACTTTTCAAGCTATCATGGTCTTTGTAAAACTAGTTTCCTGTCGCGGCTTCGCACGCGTGGACATTTATTTTTAAAACATAAATATAGCCCATGTTACTCAGGGTGAATGTAGCTTTCCAATGTTATTTTCTCAAATTCCTTGGATTAGCCAACACACACCAAAAGTACCTTCGATTACATCATATAAGAGCAGGCCAATAGTAATTGAAACAAGAAATATTTCTCCCTCGTGCTCACATTAATGGGACCACGAAAAAACCGGCGCAAAATACGACACACACGTAGCTATAATACATAATACATGTTGTGTCAATAAACAAATATTTCATTTCATACTAAGTAATATGCCGTGCGATAATAAACATTATATAAATTACCGTATAAGTTTGTGACGTCATAGAACTAGGTATATAATTATACCTGCGTGTGCGGTCACTTGAATATTTGTATAGAAAATATATCGTAATGTGCCTTGCTATAATTTATATGTATTAATATATATTATAGTGTGCCGGGCTTACTTTCCTTACTTTGTTTCTTGTTCTCCTTCCGATATTATTATTTAGGTAAGTGTAAATATTAAGAATTATGTTATCTAGTCGTAAAAATAAATCATTCCAATTTTATTACGTGTAATGACGACAGCCGCACTCGGAAATGTTACTTGGACTTTGAATACATATATAAATACCAACTTTACCTACTAATTATAGGCATTTTAGAAATTAATAAAACTATTTAATATTAAGTACTCAAGAGTTTTATTTAGCACTTATTTTCTTCTGTTTAGTAGGAAAGTACATTATATCAACCATTGACAGCGGGGAGTATAATATAAACGTAAACTAATAATACATTGTGGTACTAGTGTGTAATCATCAGTACACACGTTTAGAGTCTGTTCAGAAAGAGAACCGTCGCGTCGTGGGATTGGAGGGCGCTGCTGTGCTTAATCACCTTTTTTGTTTAGTCTGCAATACAATAGCGCGTCTGTTGCGTTTTGATCCTATCACAAATAGTGTACTAGTACTAGGTATTCCTTTATTTAATTTTTATGATGCAAAATGCTGACAGAAAGAAAGGGATGAGCTGCCATATATAAATCGAAACGTTAGTTCTCAATAACAATAAAACTCATTTTATTTAGTAGTTAAAAAGTTTATTTAGAGAAACAATTAGTAAATGTGAAGTAAGTAAAATTATAATTACTGTTTTTGATGGCATAGGGGGCGTCCATAAATTACGTACGAAGCGTTTTTTTTTTCTTTTTACAATAACACTCCAACGCGTTTACGTAAGAAACCCACATTTAGAAAAATCTCACGTGAGATTGGGGGATGGGGGAGGGGGTTGAATAAAATGTCACGACATCTCACCAGGAAGGGAGGGAGGGACGGAAAATTTTAAAAAACACCTCACGTAATTTATGGACGCCCCCATAGCGGTCTCACCAGATAGATTATTTATTGAAATACTTTCATGAGATGTGATGGCTGAGGGATGAGATGTCTAATTATTCGTGTAGGTAGGTGAAATCCAATCATTGGATGTAGGTACTTGGGGTTTCGTCAGTAGGAAGCGCCTCAGAATCAAGTTTAATGCCACTCCATTCTTTGTTCGAGCTGTACTTTTTAACATTAAGTCTAAACACCACAAAGAGCTAGATTTGTACCTACTTAGAAGATAATTCTTGAAAGTACGCCATGAACACATTTTCTGAAAAAGACTAGGTATCCTTGCTGTTTTGCCATTTTATGAAATTTTGTTACGCTAATAGATATTTTTCCTTGGAGTTTTACGGTAGTAACTTTCCATAACGTTAAGGGCTTCACATCTTATCGGGCGGTGTACAACATAAATCATTTTCTTCGTAACTACTACTTGTAGACATTCTAATTAATAAATAACTATAATTTCAACAGTGAAAACGAGTTGTGAAAAGTGTTTCGCTATGGCGGGAAAAATTTATCAGTTTTCATCGCGACAGACTAGACTAGAGGGATGAGTTTTTTTTTATTTTCCGTGCATGTCTTGCGCCACGCTATTCTGCCACGTACAAAATTTAATGGGGAACTTAAGTTTTCTTTTATTACAGAGAAAACAAAATAATAGACTAGTATTTGAGGGGAAAGTTTTATTTAATAATCACGTACAAAGAGTTCAAATTATCTATTTAAATAATAAGTTGCATGGAACGAACAAGCAAGAGGAACATTAATTTATTTGTTCTTTTAACACGATCTTTTTTTTTTATTAAAAACTTTTTTAGGAACAAAGCAATTCAAACAATAAAATTAAAAAAAATCCTTAACTCACTAGTGAGTTAGAGCAATGAAAATGTCACAGTTTGATTATGTGTCATTCTGTGCAATATTTGTTGCCATACTCGTCAATAACCAACAAAATCAAAATCGACATACAACATTGTCCGCTGACTGACGAACCACGTCAGTTACGCAGAACGAAAATGTATATGAAAGAACGCATTTCTTTCATACATTTTCGTTCCGCTGTGCTGTTTAGTCAGATGGTCCCTTGAGACAAATGTGTACATTTTTTAACTTTAACTAATAACAAAATCTAGCAGGTCTAAGAGTTTTCACTTCAATAAACACGTTTGCAAAAATACTACCAATGTAACACGAAACTCGGTGATCCTGCAAGTTCGTTTATCTTTTTTTGACAATAATGGCATATCACAATGCACAATGCTCTCGTAAATCCACTGTTTTGAACCGACCCTTACAGGTATATACCTAAAGCTAGTAAAAGTCTTTTCACCTTATGCTTAAATGCAAAATCAACATTATCACTAACATTATTAGTGTTTATAAGCTTGTACACGCATTTCTGCTCCAGTGCGGGCATCTCGTAGTGCTGAGCTAGCAGCAAAAGTTCCTGCAATCCGTTATCCGGTATAATTTTACAGTATACATAGTTCTTCAAGTCTTGAAGAGTTTTTTTCGAAGCTGTTGGAACATGTATGTAGTTGTTTGCTCTCCAACTTCCGTGGAGCAGTCGTCTTAAATAAGGACTTGCAGTAGCTAGAATGACTTTGTGGAAACTGACAGAACCGGAATTGCCGCAAATCGTAATGTCTGTGAACTCTTCATCATCGCCGAGACTTGCGAAGGAGTTGATGGGCAGTGAAACCTCCATTTCAACGTTTATATCTAGCGTGTACTGTTGCTTCTTAAACTCGCTGATACAGCGGTAGGAGCCCTCATCAGCGTACAACATTTTGTCCCAAAGCAACAATTCCTTGCTGGTCAATTTTATGGTGTAAGTTAAGTCGTCACAGGGTCGTGTTTTCTTGAACTTCACAAATATCAGGTTGTAGTAATCGTTGGTGTGTTCATTCTTAACTTGGAAGACTCTGACCTGGACTTGGAAGATCGCTACGTTGTTGATGATGTACTCCGGACTGGACATCCTTGAGTTCGGTATATTGTAGTTAGTCACGATAAATTTTACTTGAAGTAAGTTCGCCATTTGGTTTACTTCGCTGACTTCCATTCTGGAACAATAGAAATAGCGTTTAGGTTTTTTAATTTCAAGATGGCAGAATATAAGAGAAATAGGGTTTGTACCTACTAATAAGACGAAATCTCTTCATTGAATATAGCTAGAACTCTTTTACTTTAGTACACCGCAAAACAATCACAACTTTTCAATTCGCCATCTTTCTTCCTTCCCCACTACCACAAGTTGATCGAGTGAGCGAAGCGAACGAAGATCTTACAAACAACTTGGGCAATTTGGAATTTTATGCGCGTATGTAAGTATGTATGTTTGTCCGACGATAACTTTCGAACCAATGATCCGATCTGCATGAAATTTGATAAGTAGGTACTTGGTAGGTTTAAGCTTGTACTTGAGAAATTTACTGGTAAGTAAAATCGGATGAGGTGTTATTAAGATATGGGGTTTTTAAAAGGGGCATAAATAAAAAATGTGACACAAAAAACCAAGTTACATGTCATATGAAAGAGCTTTGCTTGGACATTCCAAAACCGTTTTTACTTTTTTTCTAGGACGCTCCTTTTTTGCTATACAAAAAAAAAGGTTAAATTAAAGGGCCTCACGTAATGAGATGTATCGTGCTATAATGTACATCTTTACATTATAGCTCCTGTGTGTGAAGCCCCTAAGATAACCAACGATCCGAGAGCTCCTATCTGTAAGAATTTTGTTGACATCAAGGTTTTTCTACTGGTTGGTCAATTTTTTTACTTTTTCTTATTTTTTTTTCTTGAAATAAGTTAAGGAGGTACTCAGCTGTCATAAAATCGTAAAAGCGACCTGTAGGCCTAAGATGACCGACGTGACATATGTCTTCGCGAGAAGACAAAATTTTGTCGACATCGATTCGTTTGTCGATTACGGTAAGATGAGCATCACGAGAGAGACAGCTGTCGTCGACGACTCGCCTATGTCGTGAAGACAAACCAGTGATCATTTCTTCCATATTCTACCATAATCTACCATTGTATTTTTATTTTTTAATGGTTTCGTTCATTCAATTTGGTACCAGTTACTGAAAAAAAAACCCCGCCAAAACTAAAATAAAATAAAATAATAAGGAAGCAAACGGAATGAAAATGTAAGTAAATACCTATGGTACCTCTATTTATTGTTAAAAACCGATAGGACTAGCAAAATAGATTCATTGTATTCTCAAAATCGGTCAAACCTATGCTGCTAGCTATACTTGTCTGTCTTATTATTTCAGGGTAAGAAGTAACAGAATCCAAATAGAGTTTCTTTGCCGGTATAATATGTCCGAGCACTATGAATTTGCGGCAGGTGAATATAGCTCACTGCAAAGTGTCCAACAAATAACAGCGGGGTGGAACCGCCTCAAGACCGACGAGTTGAGCCTAGGTAGGACGGTGACCAGTGGAAAATTGTACGTTTTGATAGCAACCACACCTGTTTTGACCTTTTGCTATTTATCAATGAGGATTTTTAAAGTAGGTAAAAAAAATTATATATCGAGGGTGCAGTGTTAAAACCCTCGATATGTAAGTATTAGTTACTTTAATATACTCCGTAGTACATAACTACCAAGTTTTTTTTTCAGTGTCCATTGAGCCGTACCTAACTAAACTAACTCATAGAACTACACATGTACCTATTTATGTGCGTAGACTAAGCAGTTTGCACTAAAGGAATGATTGCAGGATGCAGGATAGAGAATACAGAAATACCTATAAGAGCATGTCCGTATATTAATGTATTTGTTTCTTTTCAGATTCCACGGGCCATCCACAAACCAAACATTCCACCTGACATAGGTATTTGCATAACTTGTAAATAATATACCTACTTTAATTTATGACAAATAAATTTATTTACACACAGAAAATTGCCTTTTTAACTAAATAATGTTGAACTAATGAAGAGGGCTTTCTTTGTAGGTGCTTATGGTTGATAAGGTTATTAAAAAATCAAGCTACCAATAGTGATAGATATTATTAAGGCTTTTGTAATATTCTATTCATTAACATAACGTAGAAGTTCTGCGCGTCTTTGGCCTTGCCGAAGCAGACCCGCAGGTGATAGAGGTCCTCTGCAGCCAAATCTCCGTTGATAACTTCTTCGTTTTCGACTCGTACATCTTCGTCCAATGTCACCCTGTTATTAAAATATTTTTACTAAAGTATTAGATAGGTAGGTAACTATACTCAGTTTTTACTTTGCATAAATTCGTAGTGTAGTAGGTAGTTCGTAGTTGGTAAACTAAGATCCAATGACACTTCTTCACTATTTAAACATTGAGTGAATTGGGTAAATGTATGAGAAGTGTTGACTCACACTAACCTAATTTGTTATTATTAATTTTAGACCTTTACAATAACATTATAAGCAGGATAACACATTCCTACCTTCGAATGCACCGCCCGCAGCAAGGTAGGCCCCTACTAGTTTTAGGCTCTAAATCGGGTTTTAGACGTTTGATGAGGTAGAATTCCCAGGGTTTTGATAATCTCCAGAGGCACTGAAACTCTATCTGAACAACGTCAAAAAGATCACATACCACATACGTCTCTGATTATTTTCCGTTGAATCGTTCTGTTTTGCTTATCGGCGTACATCGCAATAAGATGATTATAAAGGCATCGCCATCCTTTGAAAAGTTAGCAAAACAAAATCTAAAAAACAAGCGGAAGACTTATCTCGTTTTCAAAAACTGTCGACGAGAAACTTTCCCGCGCAGAAACGTCAAAAGACGAGAAAATATGGCGGTCATCTTACCATTTGACGACAAAATTCAAAAATCAAAATTCGAATTCCGAGTAAGTCTTCATTTGACAGATGATGACGACATATTTAGGCGGTCATCTTAGCTCGTGTAGAGATATAGACATATCTCTACTTTTGACGAGATAAATCGACTCTCGTGGCGGTCATCTTAGGCCTACTGGTCTGATGATGGAGCCATTGTCTGTCCAATTACGGAACTCTTCAATAAATTGGCCAATTGAGTTAAAACTTGTTTACCATACAAAGTTAGTGAGCGATAGTCAGAGGCAAGGCCAAACAGTGAATCTGGACAGAAATACTTTCTCAAAGTAGATAAAACACAATGCGTGATGGTGGCCCTTTTTATAACGCTTTTATTAGCTTCACCTGTATGTATGTATGTATGTATGTAACCGACCCCTTTGAGCTCGATTTTGTCCTATTTTGAACGATCAGATTTGATTAAAACTTTGCACGCACCTGTCAAAGGTCGATGACAATGCAATAATATTAAAAAAAAAATGAAAAAAAAAAACTAAAAAGTATGAAATAAATTATAGTTTAAAAAACTAAAAAAAAACTGTTTTATAACTAATTGAACTAAAAAGTTAAAAATAAAACTGTACTAATCAATTGAAAATTTTATATTATTGTACAAAAAGCGTGGGGGGCTTGATTTTGATTGTTGTAAATATTTTAGCAATAGTTTATTATAGGTATCTGAAGTTATTATAAAAAGCACCCCACGCTTTTTAGGGTTCCGTAGCCAAATGGCAAAAACGGAACCCTTATAGATTCGTCATGTCTGTCTGTCTGTCTGTCTGTCTGTCTGTCCGGCCGTGTCACAGCCATTTTTCTCCGAAACCATAAGAGCAAGACTGATGAAACTTGGTGAGTAGATGTATTCTGTGAACCGCATTAAGGTTTTTACACAAAAATAGAAAAAAAACTATAAATTTTGGGGGTCCCCATACTTAAAACTGAAACTCAAAAAATTTTTTTTCATCGAACCCATACGTGTGGGGTATCTATGGATAGGTCTTCAAAATTATGTTGAGATTTCTAATATCGTTTTTTTCTAAAACTATAAATTTTGGAGGTCCCCTTACTTGAAACTGAAACTCAAAAAAATTTTTTTCATTGAACCCATACGTGTGGGGTATCTATGAATAGGTCTTTAAATGATGTTGAGGTTTCTAACATCGTTTTTTTCTAAACTGAATAGTTTGCGCGAGAGACACTTCCAAAGTGGAAAAAAGTTGGTCCCCCCCCTCTAACTTCTAAAATAAGAGAATGATAAAACTAAAAAAAATATATGTTGTACATTACTATGCAAACTTCCAACGATATTTGGTTTGAACGAGATCTAGTCAGTAGTTTTTTTTTTATACGTCATAAATTGTAAACCGCAATTTACCTTTCAACGAACTACAAAAACCTTTATATTATGTTATTTGATGCTACGGAACCCTTCATGGGCGAGTCCGACTCGCACTTGGCTGCTTTTTTTGTACAATAATATAAATTTTTCAATTGATTAGTACAGTTTTATTTTTAACTTTTTAGTTCAATTAGTTATAAAAGCGTTTTTTTTTAGTTTTTTAAACTACCTATAATTTATTCTTTCTGATTACCATCTACCTATTGATATGTCGAAAACTCTTCATTGAAAATAGCTACAACTCTGTTTTATACACAATAAAACACACAACACACATAACGACGCCATCATGGATTTACTATGACGCCATCATGGATTTACTATGACGCCATATTATCCTTCCTCTGCTTCTTTTTTCCACCACTAGAGATGTCATCCCTTGCTTGATCCGATTAGGGATGTCCTTATTCCCAAAACTGGTTAACACTATGTACTAAACTTTTCGGAGCATTTGGATCGCATCACGAGATCTCAGTTCGGAGCGAACTACTAGTATAGCGTGACTCGTCGCTCGGTTCGAGTAGGGTTGTCCTATTCCCAAAACCGGTTAACACTACTTAGTAGCAGTTATTGGTGAATTTGGGGAACGAACGAAAACGATGGCGGCTTAGAGATGACGACGTCCCAGACAGAATTGATGGGGCGATATTTGACCAGGACTCCAGGCGACTCGGATGGTTTTCATAAACCTAATCGGTGAAAACACAGATAGGAGACACGGGAACCTAGCATGGTCTAATTAAAAATTAGTTTTAAATAAAAAAATATTGTGGACAATCCACACAACACCTTATTCTAGCCCTAAACTACTGTCAGAGCATTATCAGAGCTTGCAGTATGGGACCTAGATAGACGATATAATACTCATATGTTTTTGTTAATACATACCTACTTATAATACAATACCTAGACAGAGAACAAACATCTGCGTTCATCACACAAATATTTGTTCTCGGTGGGGATCAAACCCACGACCTACGGCACGGAGAGGCCAGTCAACAATAGTTTTGTGGCACATCGGTAATTCATAAACCCTGTAGGTACACGTTTAATTGGCACTTTGAAATTCAATAAAACAGTGTTAGATTAAGTTTATAATTATTTATCACATAGAATATTATTTTATTTAGTTTCTATTTACATTTATACAATAGGCAGTATACCTAACTATTAATAAATGCCCGGTTCTTATATTATGCGAATGAGTGTAGTTGTCCATCTCCCAATCTCTTTCACGTTACTAGGTAGGTCGGTAGGTGTCTATTACTGTCTAGATAGATAAATAGAAAAATCTTTATTGTACACCATAAAATTGAATAAAAAGAGAGTTTGACAAACTTTATATAAACTATATGATTAAGTAGGTACTATATAAATGTATGTAATGTGAAAGTTTTGGGAATAGGACATCCCTAATCGGATCAAGCAAGGGATGACATCTCTAGTGGTGGAAAAAAGAAGCAGAGGAAGGGAGATGGGCGTCGTGATACGTAGTTGTATTGTTTGCCGTGTAATTAAAGTAAAACAAAGTTGTAGCTAGGTATAATCAATGAAGTGTTTTCGATCAATCAGTAAGTACATGTATACTTAATCTAAATATTACAGTCAACATTTCCAGAGTGTTAGGTCAATGGATGCTACAGGATAGTTAGATTAACGGTAGGTACGGTAGGTAGGTACCTACATTTTCATGATTATAATGTGGGTTCGTATATTATAAGAACCGGGCCTGAGGGCAGCATCGTTAGACAGACATAAGTAATACCTCCCATAAGTTTAATGAAAAATGAGATTACTTATCTACTTCATAAGGTAGATGTTTTCTAGAATTTTACTACAAATTGTAGAAAACATTAGACTAAAATAAATGAGCCGACTTGTCCTAAAATTTAAAGGACAACATCAAATTTGCCGACTTGTCCACAGACTCACGAACGACATGTGAGCTTTGCAGAAAAAAAATACTCAAGATTTTTTATACTTAGGTACTAAAATGGGCTACGTTCAAACAAATTATTATACCAACTTAGATAGGTACCTAAAGGCCTGCGCACACCTAGATCGCTGGCGACCACCACTGAGTATATAACGCTATGGCAACCACGATCAATGAAACGCTGTCAAATTTGACAGCATTTCACTGATCGCGTTCGCCAGCGGCCTCGGTGTGCGCAGGCCTAAGTACTTACTTATAATTTATATAAGATAATATAAGTTTTAAAAACTTAAGAAACCGGCTCCATCTGCAGAAATGATTTGGATGACAATCTAAGCATGCGGCCAATCTGGAGGTACAACCTTCCAGTAGTTTTTTTTTTAATCGGCTCATAAATGACGAAGTTATTATAGCTTATGAAACAAAAAGAAAACCGAATTGAGAATTTCCTCCTGTTTTATTTAAAGTCTGTTAAAATGAAATACGTTCTGCGTATTAGTAAGAATCTGCGACAAACACGTCGTATAATAAGTAACATAATTAAGTTCGTCGAATTGACGCTTAAGAGATTTTTAAGAGAGCAAGAGCATTTCATATATCAAAACTTTATTTATTCAGTTGAATCGCAAGGATCACTTTGAAACGTTTTAAAGCTAGGTGAGTCTAGGTGTCAGTTCCACGCGACCAAGCCGTGCGTCCATCAACTTGAGGCATACAGATGTTCAGCCTCACGCACCAGTAATTTCACCGGCACACAAACACACCCTTCGAACCGAAAAACAGCAATGCTGCTTCACGGCAGATATAGGCATGGTGGTAGTACTTCCCCGGACGAGCCACACACAAAAAGCTACTACTATGTATTCAAGAAACATTAACTAATCTGTAGCATGGGTCATTAAGTGACCTTACTCACAAGCGTTACTAGACGTAAGGGTATTGCTTAAAGATAGCTCTGTCACTGTCTGTCATTACCTAGTGGTAAGAAATAGCAGTAGCTATCACACTGATTATCTTCTAAGAAGCGCTTGTAAATAAGGAGGTAAATGTTGATTTATTAATTAATCTTTTGGCCTAAGCATTATGAACTGTAACTGACATCAATAGGTCATTTTTGTTTATCTTTGTAATGTGATTATATTGTGGAATATTTTTAATAGGTTTTTGTTTTTATTACTTATAAAAATATGACAAAAGATAAACATTGCAAAAAATTTATGCGCCTACGCGATTTTAAGGTCTCGACATTTACAATACCTTAAATATGTTTTATGATCGCGAAAGTTTAAAAAGTACTATTTACAATACCTACATGTCTTCGTGCAAGCAAATAATAAATAATAGCACTATGGATCAAGAGCTCTGCTGAAATAATTCGAGGTCTTTTGCATTTAACTTTGAATTGGCCATAATACAAAAAACGCATTTGCTGCTATTTCCAACCCTTGACACGTGTGTATCACGTCTAAGAAAATACCAAAGGATTTTAACACATTACATGGTATATGCAATTTCAGTATTACTGGTCCGGGCACGTAGCAACATCACTTTTATTGCACAATTCTTCACGCATCACATATTCTCTCACATCGTCCACTTTTATAGTCTTATTCTGAACCAACTCTAGTATAGACAGAAGCAACTGATTCACTTTGTTCTTCGACGCAAATTCTAACAGTTCAAAAGCATTCTCAGCCGTCAGACTCTTCGCCAGCTTGTCCACGCACTTCTGCTCCAAAGCCGGCATCATGTAGTACGAGGCTAGCAGTAAAAGCTGCTTTAACCCCTGATCAGGTAAATTGTGACAATATACGTAATTTTTCAGATTCTGCAGGGTTTCTCTCGATGCTCCTGGGATGTCCACGTGACCTTCTGTGGTTTCTCTCCATTTCCCGCAGAGCATTCGTCTCAAGACTGGACTTGCAGCTGCTAGAATGACTTTGTGGACGTAAACGGAGCCGTCTTCACCGCGCATTTCAAAGTCCGTCAACTCTTCATCGTCGTGCAGACTTGCGAAGGAGTTGACGTGGCATGCGATCTCCATTTGAACGCTTATATCCAGCGTGTACTGCTGTTTCTTCAACTCGCAAATGAGATGGTAGGAACCTTCATCAGCGGTAAAGACTTTGCCCTTGAGCGATAATTCTTTGCTGGTCAACTTAATAGTGTAAGTCAGGTCGTCGTCGGGCCGTATTTTAGTGAACCTCACGAATATAAGATTGTAGTAAACGTTGGTGTGCCCGTTGTTGACTTGGCTGACTATAACCTGGACTTGGAAGAGAGCTACGCTGTTGATGATGTACTCCGGGCTGCACATCCTCGAATACGGCATATTGTAGTTGGTAACGACGAATTTTACTTGAAGGGTGTTCCCTAGTTGGACCACGTCCGTGGCTTTCATTCTAGAACAATGGAAAGAGTGTTTAGGGTCGTTCATTGCGCGCTCAGTAATTTGACGGATAATAAAGATAAGTATCGGTATCTACATTTTGGTGTTTTGAACGGGATCCATCCATGTGAAGGTGAAGTCTCTTGACAGAATGTGTGGGATGAGCGACAGATGGATTACTCGTAGACCAGTCCAGACCCAGATGGTTTAGCATAAAGCTGGTCGATGGAAACCTAGGGAGGAACCCAACATGAAATCTAATAATTCAACATGAGTTCTAAATCTAAATGGGGATGGAATATAAAAATATATCCCATCCCCATCCCATCCATAAAATGGCGCATTAGGGAAAAAGTGCTTATCTGAAGTTACGTTGGTAATTATTCCTGAAAATCAGTCTTGTTGGTACGTTAGGCATACCTATCTACCTACATTTACGGACTAGTTTAAGGTTAACTTGTTTAGTACAGTGAAATAATAATAATCTACATTACGGATTTGGCGAGATCTCAGTTCAGGGTGTACCTACCACGTAAGGGTATTAGTATTTACCTGTACCGGCACAGCGCACTACTTAGGTAGGTATTATGTACTTTGTACCAACAGCACAATAGAAATGATGAAGGTACTAACTAGACTACTACTAATACTACTATTATTATGTAGGTACTAACTGCTAATTGACCATGCTCAAAAGTCTAAATGTTTGAACATCTTTTGTTAAATATGTATTATGAAAATGTATAGTTCGTTACCTACATAATATCGATTACGAAAATTGCAGGGCAATTGTTGGGCCACAGCAAAGAGGGGATCTCTTCCAATACAGGTTTCACAACTTAAGAAAAGATCCCAACCCTTCATTTGTACTTTTAGAATAAATACATTTTGATTTGAAATAGACAACGTTGGTAGGTAAGGTAATAGGTACCAGTTGTTACTTATACCCGTTTCAGGGAGTTCCCCAAGTTCCAAACACGAAAACAGCATTAAAAACGTTTGTCGAATTCAATGACTTTACAACACCGAGAACAAATATTTGTGAGAACACCTCAGATGTCTGTTCATACTGGTCATATTGTCCTATCCATATCCATTAGCTTAGCAGACCGATAATATGTTGCCATCTCTAAATATGTATTTTTTGACGTAACAGTGACAAGATACTTTTAGCAAGCCTTTTAAAAAGTGTATGACATTATGAATGAGGGGAGAAGTATGTAATAAAAAAAAAGATTAATGTATTATATCAGCTAACTAGTTCCGTCGTACAAGCTCTGCTTATTTTAGGGCTTGCGCTTGATAGTGTTGTGTTGATTGTCCACAATATTTATTTTCGGCAAGTTCGGCAAGTTTATCATGAGCACTTGATGTGCGGGCAGGTTTTTCCGCAAGTAGGCCGCTGGTGGGTCTTTTTTGCGTGACCCTTGACACGAGTTGCTCGAACTTTTTTAGGTTCTACAACACGCCGGTTTCCTTACGATGTTTTCCTTCACCGTTTTGAGAGTACTGGCATAGTGCACATACATTTTTCGACAGAAAAAGTCTTTGGTACTCGAGTGGATTTGAACCCACGACCTTCGGATCGGAAGGCGGGGCCACTACCACTAGACCACCAGTTCTCTCTTATATTTATTTTATTGCAATCGTTAGTAACTAACAGAGCATGGTAAAATCGAACCTAAGCTATCTAAAGTTAGTAGTATCGGTCGCTACTTCGCTGCACTATTATTCAAGAACCAGTTACTTAATCACAAAACCACAGAGTAACTCATAAAATACATAGTAGTATCTTTAGGGACCCGACAAGATCGCGATGTAAAGCATTGTCCACACTGGGCTTCATTTTTTAATCGGGTTATTTAGCTTGTAAAACTTTTTTTACATTTTACAATATGGGGGAGGCCTATTGCTGGTAGCGGACTTGGGCTGATGACGAAAATAAGTTTTAGAAAATATTTATTCAGACTATAGATAAGAGTAAATGAATAGCCATTAAGTTTGTGTTTTTTATTGTGCGTGTGCTATGGATTTCATGTGGTCCGAATTAAACGATTTTTAATTTATTTTATAAGTGATTTGAAATTATGTATTTTCATAATGAAACCTTAAAACCATTTGAACGTAAATGATATGAAAATAACTCGGTAGTTTAGTTTTACCTTTTGTTTTGGGTTATAAATTCTCAAGTTTTATTGTAAAATGTCCGTCTCCTTATTCTTAGCTACCTCCCAATCAATTTTCAGCCGAATCGATTCAGCCGTTCTTCAGTTATAAATAGTATAACTAACACGACTTTATTTTTTATTGTATATAGAAATTTATGTCGTTTATCAAACATTCAGGAAATTTATAATAGTGATTCATATTAAAAATATATATTATTTACTATTTGAAATTCTAGCCCTCGTGGAATAAAAACGGGTTAAAAATGTATTGTTTTTTATAGAAAGAAAGTAGGTTATAATTTAAACCAAGCGTGGCGACACTTAAGTAGTAAAATAAACTATTTAGGTATAGGTACCAGTGCCTAGTAGCTAAACCTAGTACCTAGTAGTTAGTACCTATACCTATAATACAGACAAAAACTTGAACTTATTTTGCTATTAGGTATACTTTATACTAATTACAAAACCTACCCTACTTAGCTAATTTGTTTTTTTTTAAGAACAAAAGCTATTCAGGCTCCGTATTAATTCGCGTTGCTCTCAACGCCAAAACCGGTAGGTGTGAACGTGGCATAACTAAAGATAAATATTCTTAACTACTTAAAGAGATGGAATCTTTGTTTCATCAGTAGTGTTGGAATATTGCTCGGACAGCCAACATGAAGCTGTTCTTAACTTGTTTACTCGGTAAGTACAACTTTTTGATTGAATGACATCATGCTTGAAATTAAAAAAGCGATTATACGTTGTTTGGTCACGGAAAAATGCATCATATACAGAATATAACATTCGATATAAGAGTCTCAATTTTTCCGTCAGTTGCAGCAGTGGGAAACGTGGAGTCTTTCCCGTTTTACGAACATGAATACACGAGGACTGCGCTTGGTGACTCCATCGACAAAGCCAGTTTGAAACTGTTAAAGGTAGGTCTGCATCTATTTTAAATGAATTATATAGCGTCAGGGGCAAGGTTTTTACTCATGCCCCTATTTGCGGGACGCTATATTGCCTGGGACAGGATTTTAGATGAAATAGGCTTGCTCAGAATCTACATCCTGACTTGACCTGTGATGATCCTGACCTGATCCTGAGCTTAGTCGGCCTAATCCACAGGAAAGACATGGTCAATACGTGCGGAGCTGACTAAGGTAGGCCCCGATGTACCAAGGCTATATTATGATATCATGGCTATTGTCCGATAAAATCTTGCATGTACAATTTTACATGTTGTGATCGAATGTTTATCATCTAGCAAAGTAAACATTTGTAGGTAATTGTGTAAAAAGTTCGGTGATTTTATAACCTCAATTTTTTTTTAAGATTTACGTGTGTGTAGTTCTAATATTTTTAAGCTACTGAACTCCATGAATAACCTTCTAAAAGTTCTTTTGAAAAAAAAACCACTGAACTTATTGCAAATCACGAGTTATCTTGCGTGCAGTACGATTTAACACATTTAAGCAAAAAAAATATTTTGATCCCAACACGTTCCCCTACTTAAAACTTTACATAAGTAGATACGAAAACAAATTTAGGCAAACTTGTAATCATCTTGTGATTCAAAACATAGGTCTTTGTTTTAATTTCAAGGTCAAAAGTTTCGCACAAGAAGCTTGAAATGTACCATTTTTAGGGCTCCGTAGCCAAATGGCAAAAACGGAACCCTTATAGATTCGTCATGTCTGTCTGTCTGCCTGTCTGTCTGTCTGTCCGACCGTGTCACAGCCATTTTTCTCCGAAACCATAAGAGCTAGACTGATGAAACTTGGCGAGTAGATGTATTCTGTGAACCGCATAAAGATTTTTACACAAAAATAGAAAAAAAACTAAAAAATTTGGGGGTCCCCATACTTGAAACTGAAACTAAAAAAAAATTTTTTCATCAAACCCAATACGTGTGGGGTATCTATGAATGGGTCTTCAAAAATGATGTTGAGGTTTCTAATATCGTTTTTTTCTAAACTGAATAGTTTGCGCGAGAGACACTTCCAAAGTGGAAAAAGTTGGTCTAACTTCTAAAATAAGAGAATGATAAAACTAAAAAAAATATATGTTGTACATTACTATGCAAACTTTCAACGATATTTGGTTTGAACGAGATCTAGTCAGTAGTTTTTTTTTTATACGTCATAAATCGTAAACCGCAATTTAACTTTCGACGAACTACAATAACCTTTATATTATGTTACTTGATGCTACGGAACCCTTCATGGGCGAGTCCGACTCGCACTTGGCTGCTTTTTCTGATTGTTATATGTGATGTATTTTAGGAAGCGTACAATGCTGGTGAAAACAAGAATGTGATTGCATCTCCCTTGGGTGTGATGATGCTGTTGTCTCTATACTCCACCGGTGCTGGTAGCACCAGCCGTGGGGAGATAACCAGCTACTTGGGAGGATCCGATGACAAGCAGGTATGTGGGCGAATCAACTTTTAAGACACTCCTTTGACGACATTATGAAAAGATAAAATTAAAAAATAAATTATCGAAATATCATGAAATCATTAGTGATACATTTGCACAATTTTATCTATTTTTAGGTTTTGGAGCGGGGCACGACATCTAAGCTAATTTAAACGAGTTTTTTTAGAAAAACTGGGGAGTGTGGCTCTAAAATATCCATTGCGTTACTTTTTTGTATATACCATAACATGAAATAAAACGAAATAATTAGAAAAATCAACGATGTTAATCATTTATTCATACTATAATTCAGTCTTTCTAACTTATTGATAATGTTTTTTATAACTAACACATGAAATAGAGACCATTCTTGGTCCATTGCGTTACTGTGCAAATTTTTCAATGCTTAACTTTAGGATACATATCAAAACAGCATAATCAGACACACTATTCTTATTTCTACAATACACATGAGTATTGGAGACTTTGATTTAAGCGTATTTTGTAAACAAAACCAACGACTATGAGAGCTATCTTCAAAAGACATTATAAAAATTAAGGGACATTTGAGTAACGCCAGAGAAAAATAGTAACGCCTGATAATTTTAAATCTTCAAGGTTTCAATATTTAACAAAAATGTTGACGATCAGATAGAACTTATTATTATCTCAACACAATTATACAATGTTTTTGGCACAAATCTTAAAATTAAACAAAATTAAATAATCAACTATAGCAAAACAACAAAATTTACCAACAATATTGGTATAATCACTAATTAAATAATTTGAGGAACATTAACGAGATCAATAACTTATCATATAAATATTGTAAAGAGGTATACCTAGTTATTATCTTACTGTTTGTAGGAAACTCAATGTTTGTATTGTCATTTCTCTTTTCTTCTTATTTCTTTTCAAAGACATCTACTGGTTTTTGGAAATGATAGTATAAACGATGTCCTTTCTTCATTACTTCTGGTACTGGTAATTTTTGAATTATGTCTTCATAATCCACGTAAGAAATATCTTTCTCATCTAAACGAAACCGTTTAGCGTTTTCGTCCACTACGCGTAAAAACATCACTTTTATTTCTCCGTCATCTTCAACGTCAGTCAGTGCTTTACACGCATAGGTGTATGATTTGTTCTTAAAAGAGTCCACATGCAACTTCACCAACAAAAAATCTCCACATTCTATTTTAGAATTTTGATCATGACTGCCACATGCCAATTCTTCCTCCGACGAGGAACCTCCGTATATGTCTTTATAAATTCTCTGGTGTCTATTTGTCATGTCTTGTAACTGCTTAACAATTTTTACGTTGCTTAATGGTTCATCATCATCAGATATGTTTTCCAAATTCTGTTGTGTTGTTGTGAGCTCCAAGTTAGAATTGGTAAGTATGAAATCAATATCCTCTGGTGTTAAATCATTTAATGGAGTATCATAATTCGTCAGATCAGGGATGGAATCGATGTCCCTAGCTTCAATTTCATCTGCATTGCAGGAGACTCCAACACTGTAAGCTTTAGGTTCGAGGCACATGCAGAATCCCCTAAGGCCCTTATCCCCTTTCTCACAAAAACAGCTTAAATCTCTGAATTTAAGCTTTCCATAAGTATTTGAAAATACTTGGTGGACTTTAAGCGTTCCCACAAGTCTTGGGATATTGCTTGGCAGGGCTTGTTGGTTATTTTCTATGTCTTTTTCATTAATTAAAAATAGTTTTATTTTGCTAATATTATTCATCTTTTCATAGAATTGCAAAACATCAGCGATATCATCTCCATTGGCTACTATCTTGTCTGCTGTTCTTTTCAGAAAACCTCCAATTCCATCAGCTGGTCCTTTTCCATGGCCGGCTTCAAAAAATGACCATGTCATATTGTTAAAACCATAATCAAAGAACTTGGTGCACATCAAAAAGAAGTTTTGCTTTTGACGGTACTGAGTGCTTGGGCCATCTGAGTAGAAATGCACAGTGTTGACGTCCTCAAAACTAGATCTTATCCATTTCAATATCGGATCCAAGTGACTCCAAATTGCGGCAGGTTGGTGGTTGTTTGATGCGGAAATGCTGCAAAAAGAGTTGACTTTGTATCCTCTTGCACCGATAGTGTCAAAAGTGTAGACCACAACCGTGTGCAGGGAAACCTGTTTGCGTGATCCTCCGAAATGGTGAGATTGTACTTCTTGGCTATACTTGCAGCTATAATTTTCGCTAAAATCTGCGACTATAACGCATTCGTTTGAACGAATATGTTCTAGACAACGACGAAAGTTTTGAAATTGTGACTTTATATTAAACACATGCTTTTTGAAAGCTGCAAGGTCATTTTCAAATATTTTCAAAAATGTAACTGTTTCTTCAGTTTTGTCCTCTTTCAAATTTTTTATAGCTTTCATGTTTTTTCCATCTTTTATATATTTTTCTTCTTTTCTAACCCATTCTGTCCAAGTGATTGTATCCTTTACGTTTTCCTTACAATACAAATTTGTTTTGGAGGCACACTGATTACATTTGCCGTACATGCAATCTTTCGAGTTCGCATTGCAAACAGTTGACTCAATGAGGATGTTTAGGTCATCAGTGCCAGTTACATTTTTTTTTTTCAGTGCTTTTGCTTTATATATAAAGTTCGTGTGTATTTTACAAAGACACATGTCTCTAGCGTCGACAGAAGCATTTTTGACATAAAAAGGCTTGTTTCTCGTAAAATAAAAGTAAGAGCAATGAAGTTCAGGATTCTCTTTTACAAAGTTTTTGAACAGATTTTTCATCGAATCCAGCATGAACCTTTTTTGTTCCTTCACTCCTGCTTTTGTGAGTGTTTCTTTTTTGCCAGCTGTAGCACGTGAAATGTCATCTCTTAGATAAAAATCTTTTATTTTCTTCCTTAAAATAGTGTTTTTATTTGTACAGTCCTTTCTTTTAAGAATTTTGTCTATGCCTAATGTCTCCATAAGTATCTTTTTCTTCATTCGTGAATCTTTTATTTCTACAGTTGAGAAAATCTTCTTTATTACCTCTCGTTCTTTTCTAGATTTTGTTTTTTTAAATGTTTTATTTATAGCACTGCTCAGAACTTTGTACCTCATATCTTCAGTTTTTTCAGTCTCGTTAATTTCACAGTCTTTTCGTCTTTGATATCTTTTCTTAAATTTTTCATACTTTCGTCTCAAATTCTCATTATCTTGTTTAAGTTTTGCGTTTTCTCTACACACCCGTGACCTGTTCGTTTTAACTTTCTTCCGGCCTGCTTTTGCGTAAGATGTGTGGAGTGGAAGAGCTAGTGCCCTTGGTGGCGTAGCTAGTACTCGTGGTTGTGTATCTGTTGCACGTGGTGGCAGGTTTTTTGATATTGGTGGTGGGTCTATTGATCGCGGTGATAAGGTTCTTGATCGTGGTGGTTGGTCGCTTGATTTTGGTGATGGGTCTCTTGACCGTGCCGTTAGGTTTCTTGATCGCAGTGGTGGGTATCTTGCTTGCAGTGACGTATCCTTAGCTCGTGGAGGATCTCGCGGAGGCGTCGGTGGTGGAGTTCCATTCAATTCTTCCAAATTATCTAATCTGGAGTCTGTTCTAGGTGAGTCAGGGGGTGTTTGTTGCAACAATCTCTCAAGAGCCTGTTTTCGTTCTTTTGAGTGTCGTTTTCGTAGCTTCCATATCACGTTTGCATTATATTTTTCTTTAGGAGTTAAATCTTTTACTAATCTCTTTGTTTTATGGTACCGAGCTCGGTGTTTTTTCTTCGCTTCTTCATACTTTTCTCTATTATTTTTTAATCTTTCTCTATAGCGCTTCTGTTTTTCTGCTGCACTTAGTGGCATTTTGAATTATATTGCACAAACCTTGAACAAATTAAACTATATTAAAATTATCTTAGAAACCCAAGTTAGACGCAGATTACCATCCACACTATCCATCCATCTACTATTCACATTAATGCCAACTCGCAATGTCAATTTGCCTTACATTCTCTAGCGTTACCGGTAACTCAGGAGAAAATTTATCCAGCGTTATCAGTAACGCTAGGGAAAATTTCCATAAAAAATATCATAATTAATTTCACAACCTAAAATCACCAAATCTTTTGTCATGACCTTGAAATCAGACATCATAGGCAGCATACTGACCTAATGAAATTCAAATCTTTTAAAAACTTACCTAGATTCCCGCCGTAACGCTGTAGAGCGACAATAAACCCACGCGCACCGGCTGAGAGCTTACCGCAGACTGAGGGGCGGGTAAAGCGTGCTACAACTTGTCGGATCATACCAACAAAGTATTAGACAATAATCGCCTTAGATGAAACCAAGCTAGGCGCCATCTCTTGATAATAGTCATGAATTTTTATCAGTAACTCTGTAGAGCCGATGTTTTGATCAAAGTTCGGGACAAAAGTTTAGGTGCATGTAAAATATATAATCTAAGTCAAACTTTTGTAAATGTTAACTTTATTGTAAGTTTATCTCACTGTGAATTATAATATTGCGTGAAAATGCTGTGCATTCATACAATTTTTTTAAGAAACGTCGTTCATTGTATTGACACCCAGGCCTGGGGACACATATTTTTTGTATGGATAGTGCATAAGCTCTGCTGAGTTACCATAAAAATATCATTTTTTTTTCTTGAACCTTCATAAAAAGATTAAACAAACGTGTTAGCAAAGGATCTAAGTTTATGTTTACATAAAAATAACCATATTTTCAAATGAAATACAGATTTAATTGCTATTTTAGGGCCAGGGACACAAAAGGAGTGCCTTAAAAGTTGATTCACCCATGTACCTTGTCTTTGTGCCGTGTCCCTAGATCCTTCGAATATGTTGGGGAAAGGATTTTAAGAGGGAATCACACAGGCGACTCTCCATACAAAAGTAGTCCCCTATTTCCTCCCTGGATAACCTCTAACTCTAGAGTAACCATTTTGTCTCATAAAATCCAGATCTGCTATATACGTGCTCGTATGTTTTCCTTTTTTCAGAAACTTATTGATAAAGAAAATATCACCTCCAATTCATATTTCATATTTTCTTTATTCTCTTAAGTGCGCCTTAAAGAGGCTAAATTCTACCTATGTAGAGTAAATACTACCCAAATAACTATGTAGTAATAATTCAACTATATACCTAGTTAGGTTAGACATCGACGGATACGTCGCAGAATCAAGTGTAGACTTTTAGGCTACAATCTGGCAGAGTTATTTTCTCTCTAACGTTGTATTACTTCTAGATCGCTAGAATGTAGACATCTAAATAGTTATAACTTAGCGGTTTCCATATAAAACCGATTTCAGTTGGTGAATAACTCAGCAAACATTTTATTTGTCCTGACTTCGCAAACCCCATGGTAACACGGTGATGTTACATTATTCCTACACGTGTAAAGATATTCTGGTAACCACTTATCACATTGTTCTATCACATTTCTAGGTCAAAGTGTCTAGTATTTGAGGATACAAACGAAGATAAACCATGTCAAAACATACCTTACATAAAAAAACATGGTAGATCGTTAAATATATTTATTCTAGAAAAGTTCAAAAGTTCATTTGATGATAAAAAAAATTGTAAACAAATATTTTTTTTTCTTGGTAAGTTCATTTAGAGTTTCAATCATAAAATAAAGGTTATTAAAAAAGCAATTATCTCATTGAGTGTTCTATACTATTTAAGATAGCCTGGCAATTTAAAAGCAATAAAAATACTAATTAAGTAATAACGACTAATTTAAGCTGAGCTGGGCTGTAAATAGAAATATGATATCAGTTTGTAGTGTGTGTGATGAACATAATTATTATAAGAAATATAATACATTCATCACACTCTGGTTTGAAAGAACCAGTGACACGACAAGAAGAAAAAGAGAATAAAATAAAAATGTTCTATTATGTAGAATTTTAAAAGGAAATTTGTCTAAAATTACTGGCGCGTGAGGCTGAACATCTGTATGCCTCAAGTTGACATAAAGAACCAAGAGCTGCAAAACGGTCCCTGACTCAGCGTGAAGGTAGTTGGCTAGCAACGCTGGTCTTCCGTCAGGCCCGCGCAGTAATGTCAATGACAATCTATAACATATTATTATAAATAACTATTGATTTATTATAGGCTATAATATTGAAAGCCTAAAGTTAATTGTTTAAAAACAATTCCAGCTAACCAGCAACTACGTGGGCCTTACCCATGAGTTCGGCAACATGAACCCTGACTTCCTGACCCTGGCCAACAGGATCTACGTGGACAAGAAGTACGAGCTGAACCAAGACTTCTCAAATACTGCTAGAGATTACAGAAGCGAGGTGGAAACAATTGATTTCAACGACACAAACAAGGCAGCTGGCATCATCAACAAATGGGTAAGTCATGGTTCAAAACGAACCTAGTCTAAAATGGTATGCGTAGTCGAAACAAAGTTAGATAACTTTTTATTTGGCTCGAAACACAAAGGTATAGCACAATTTATCAAGAAAATAAAACAACAGAAAAAGAAGAATAACGAATACAGGTACAGCTAAACAAGAAAACAAATAAGAAAAAAACATTGAACACTAGAAACACAGTAACGAGTACCACATAGTTTTATGTTCTAATGTTGAAAAGGGTGCCGACAGTAACCAATTATGCATACATGTATTATGGAGCCAAAGTGGTCCTCAGCTTAATGCTGCTTCGCCTCCACCAAGGGGACGAGGCAGCGCTGGTTTTCAGTAGGTTTTTTAAACTAGCTTCCGAAACTGCATCAAGTTACCATAGACATATCATGCATAAACTATCTCTAGCAATAACAGATGACGAAACTATCAAGTCATGAAGAGGTAACTAGATTGTGCATCACGACAATTTAATTTTGTAAGATGTAATAAACCTAACTGGAACTTCTGATATTCTAGGCAGACGAGAAAACCAAGGGGCATATCAAGGAGCCAGTGTCTGCTGATAGTCTCGACCCTCAAACAGCCCTCGGTCTCTTCAACATTATCTTCTTCCAGGTATTACATAATTCTATATTCAGGCACTTTCTTATAAAAATCTGTCAAAGATAAGCTCTTTTTTTAACACACACATATGGTGACAGGGCAACTTCAAGCAATTACTAAATTTAAATTACGTTTATATGTATAACTGTATATTTTCAGCAAATAATCTATGCTGTCCCAACAGGACAATTGTTTTTTTAATCTAAAAATATAAATAAACACTATCTAGCTCCAAATTAAGCGGAGCTTGTACTATGGGAAACAGATAACTGATATAATACTTGCATATATTTTTTTGTAGTTACATACAATATAACACCCAGGCAGAGAACAAACATCTGTGTTCACCACATAGTTGTTCTCGGTAGGTATCAAACCTAAGACCTACGGCGCAGGAGGTAGAATTATTACCAACTGAGCTGAGGCCAGTCAAAAAACCGGACATCGCGTCTGGCAAAACATTGTAGAACATAAAATACTTCTTTTGACTCAGTAACTAGTTTTAGTCCTGTTCCACGGTTTTTTTGGCAATAAACTGACGAAAAATGCTTTATTATTCAGGGTCATTGGCATGTGCCGTTTATAGCGAACCAGACCAAAGACATGGACTTCCACGTGGACAGTAAGACCACTGTTAAGAAACCGACTATGCACCTCGAGCAGTCCCTCTTTTACACTGAGAGCGAAAAGCTTGGAGCCAGGGTAAGTTATACAAATCCCAAGAAAACGAAGCATAATAGAGTAACAATAACAATGAACTGGAGAAAGGAAAGAGTACCCTAAACGAGCATGCATGAATAATGTTTTGAGAGAGAATGAAGCGAAATCGATAATCACCTCACAGGTAGCAAGTGGAAACTCTTGATCTCTGTCTTGCCTACCCTTATGATAACGAGACATGATTTTATTTATGTATGTTAGTAACTTTATTTCGTAAAGACATGATAACCGCAAGTATGATATTCTTGATAGTTACTTTATATCACCGTAATGGAACGATAAGGCTAAAGCTATTGAAGGTTTATAAGTGATATTATAAAACTAAGGGTAAATATCTAT
Organism: Thera obeliscata; assembly: GCA_947578465.1. NCBI lineage: Eukaryota > Metazoa > Arthropoda > Insecta > Lepidoptera > Geometridae > Thera > Thera obeliscata. The sequence goes on from OX387913.1 coordinate 2,442,080, forward strand.
AGAAAGAAACAAAATAGTTACCACAATTTTTGAGGATAATATGATTGATCTTGTGCCCATTGGAGAGGTATAAAATAGCATTTCTAATATGATTAAAACCTGTTGTAATAAAGTTCTAACGTCGTCTAATATGAACTATGTACGTAGTAACAATTGGGCACAATAGCACTCCCAGAGTGAGTAGTTTAAATTTTATTCTTCATAGCTTCTGCGTTCTGACAATGTTTATTATCCACAGATGGTTGAGCTGCCCTACAAAGAACAAGGTTTCCGCATGATTATAGTCCTTCCCAACGAAGTGGAAGGTCTGTCTTCTGTCATCGAGAAGGCCACGGAAAAGGGTGTCTTGGAAGATGTGTTCAAATTGGAACCTTCAGGCCGTGACGTCATTCTGGATTTGCCCAAGTTCGAAATCAAGACCAAATTGAATTTGAATGACCTTTTGCCTAAGGTGAAATTATGATTGATTGATTGAAAAAAACTAGCAATGATATAAAAAAACCTCGACCGATGCAAAAAGGAGGAAAATTGATGAGCATTTATAACAATTTGAATTGAGCTTTCAAGGTTGAATTTATAGCTATACCACAAAAAAAGAGAATAATATCCGTGTGCTATTTATAAATAGCGCGAGCCTTTGGCTTTAAATAACTTAAAAGAATAGCAGTTGCAAAAAAGAGTACTTATTCTAATCCAAAAAACTTCGCCAGGTATATCCCAGTCTATAAACAAGTTCGAAAATAGTTGCGAATGGAGCTTCTTTGAGCGCATTTAAAATATTTCAACAAAAGCATCCAACCAACCATCGGCAAGTTCGGCAAGTTTATCATGCGCACTTGATGTGCGGGCAGGTTTTTCCGCAAGTAGGCCGCTGGTGGGCCCTTTTTGCATGACCCTTGACACGTGTTGCTCGAACTTTATTAGGTTCTACAACACGCCGGTTTCCTCACGATGTTTTCCTTCACCGTTTTGAGAGTACTGGCATAGTGCACATAAATTTTTCGATAGAAAAACTCATTGGTACACGAGTGGATTTGAACCCACGACCTTCGGATCGGAAGGCAGGGCCACTACCACTAGACCACCAGTGCTCTCTAACCAACCATCTTATCTCTAGGTTGGCGTATCCAGCATGTTCTCCGAGGGCGCTAGCGGCATCGTGAAAGACGATACCGTGGTAGTGTCCAAGGCATTCCAGGAGGCATTCGTGAAGGTCGACGAGGAAGGAGCTACCGCCGGAGCTTTTACTGGTAAATTACATTCTACCCTCATTCATAATGCCTCGCACGTTTTAGCGGCTCGCTAAAGGTCTCTTGTCACTGTCACTTTTATGTCAACAAGTAGAGATGGCAACAGACTTATACTGCCTTCCTACGGTGCGTGGTTCTGCAGATCATCACGCACCGCGCACGACGACGCACGGCAACGGAAAAGGCTCCTGTGCTACCGCGCACCTCGGCGCACGAGACCGTTCCCATGGTGTGTCGTGCGGGCTGGTGCGCGATATCACGCACCTGCCCGCTACTGTTATAAGACCATCATGAATATGAGCCTCGGCCATAAAGAGTAGAGCTGACTGCTGAAAATCTGATTCTTCTTTTCAATTCCTTAACGTTCTGACTTCAGAACGTTGGTAATTAATTAACCCAGTGAGTTAGATACCTGAAAAAAGGTTGAGACGATTCGGTGGAACAGAAAATTACACAGTCGATGATTTGGTTGAATGCGACTAGTTCTCAAGCAGAAAAGGGGGTTTTTTCCCAGCATTATCGAATACTTAGGTACGATAGAATAAAAAATACGTTTGGAAGACGATTGATACGTTTGTAATAAAAGTTACAACCAGCACTCAAGATAATTTACATGAAGTTCAATAAAAGTGAGGCTCGAAAGTGCACATTATATTATTTGCCCAGTTTAGTTTTCTCTAGTTATGTTTTACGAGAAGTTCGAAGTTCAAGGTCGAAACTGTCTACACGCTAAGACAGTTTCTAAAGGAACTGTGCTAAAAATAGTTTACTTACAGATAAATAACAGCTGATTCTAATTTTAACATTGCAAATCTTGGCTCTGCATGTCTACAGTCAAAACATGCATATGCGGAAATCACAAGCTAGTGTTCTATGTGAATTAAATTTGTAGGATTTGATAGTACTGGATAAAATGGTAAGTACACGATATACGTCTTATATTAGGAAAGAAAAACTTACTATTAGCCCACTTCTGAAAAACAAAAGGTGGGTTTGCGACATTTCTCCACATAAGTGCATCGTCAAAACTTCAAATAAGCTCGATTTCTACTTGTCAGGGTTCATAGCTCGGCTAACTGGCGGAGCAGTCACCAGTCCAGAACCCATCGAGATGAAAGTGGACCACCCATTCTTGCTCTTGATACTTTATGAAGATAGGATAGTTTTTTCTGGAACTTATTCTCAGTAAAATAACCACTATTTAAATAAATTTTAATGATATTGATGACATTTTCTTATTTTTGTTTTATTCCCTTTTTACAAAACCAATATAACTTCTGCACATTCATCTTTCAGACAGAAGATGCAATGATGCACGCATTTTCCGATTTTTATGCCATGACTAACAGACGGGCTAACTGATGGAAACTAGTTACCGTCGCCCATAACGACTCGTCGGAGAGTTATTCAAACTGTGGAAGGGTTCTTATCATCATAGTTATAACGAACATAGTAGTGCGAACGGAAAATATATCACTTTACGGGACTACATTATCACGCATACGTTTACTAGTTCCACACACGTGTAGAACTATAGGATTATTATGAGCTTCCGTGTGATTCCATGCACCTTTTTCTCTATTGGCAGGTTTTCTTATAGCTGAATATGCCCTCTCAGTCGGACCCCCGCCAGTGACCGTGTTCAAAGTGGACCACCCGTTCTTATTCCTAATCTTGCATCAGGATAAAATTATCTTTGCTGGCACTTACTCGGCCTAGCTGTAGGTAGGTACTTTAGTATAGTATTTTCTTTTCTATGTGCTTGGACGCCCATGACTACTCTCTTAAATGTAAAAACGTAATATTTTGTCTTAGTGTGAAAACTGAATAAATCTTTATGGATATTATTTGTTATTTGGTTGGATATGGATTTTTTATTCATTTATTTGATGCCTCCTATAACAATAATAATTGTTTATTATTACATCATAAAATAATAATCACTACCTTTAATTTTTTTTACATAGTTCGAAAGAAATACAAATTTTAAGCAACTAAATCAGTTGCACAGTTCAGTTGTTTAGTTTTATATCGTTTTCTTTAGTTCAGCAATCTCTGTATTTCTTTCTACATTCTTCCTATCATCTTACTCTTTCTTTCTAACATTCTTGCGTTTTTTCCTAGGTATATTGATGGTGCCTACTTCGAGTTTCTACACGCCACCAAAACCAATAAACTTCACAGTTGACCGTCCATTCATGTTTCTTATTCTTCATACCGACAAAGTGCTGTTTGTGGGAACATCTACAAATTAATAAAACCTGAACAATTAAATTTCAACTACCTTTCTATGTTCTAAACTGAAATGATGTAAGGTTAATAATTTAACATTTCATAAGTTTGTTTACACCTAATTTCTTATGATTATATAATGTTCACGTTTATTTAGTTGTTTTTTTGGCACGCCAAACATTGTTGGTCTTCAATCTTCATACTCATATTATTTATTGCAATTATTATATCACATGGTGAGGTCTTAAAGTTAAGCATGGTGAATACATATTAGGCCCTTAAATTTAGGGCATAGTAATATTTGGAGTGAAAGCGGATCTTTTAAGCATCTGCTTAAAATACCCGTTTCGCTAGACGCGCTTGAGATAATTGATGGCTCAACGATTTAGGGCACACTAGGCGTCCTCATTGGGTATGCGTAGAGTACTAGAAGCCTTACTATTTTTGAGCATGTCAAAATGTTGCGTTGCATATTAGCACATGCCCACATTTTTCGTTCGTTAGTATTCGATTATATCATGAGTTCGGGTTTTATATTGGTGTTTATTTTGTTACCATAAAACTGATGGTCATTTTTATGGGGAAAAGTTTTTTCCCAACAGTGGGACACAACGGGCTAGTAGTAACAAGTCAATCATTTATACAATTTACAGCAAAGGTTATTCCTTTGTTGCCAATCCAATGCAACAGCCGGTAATTATTTTTGTTTTTTTCGTCAGATTTTCTAATTCTTCAACCTGTCATTCTTTATTATAGCTAAGAATCTTCTCTAAACGCCATTTTTCCATCTTCTTTTTCCTGTCGCAAATAGATATTCTTTGTTTTTTATTATTATGGACCTTATGTTTTTTTTCTTAGGAATGTTGATGGTGCCTATGTCGTGGCCACCTCCACCGCCCCCTAAGCCATTGGAGTTCAAAGTTGACCGCCCGTTCCTATTCTTCATTATGGAAAAAGACAAAGTACTATTCTCTGGAACTTACGCCAAATGATTTTCAACGAAAACTGTTGTAAAAATTGTATTATGTCATGTTTATTACTGATTATTCAATGCAACAAATACACGTTTTTTAACATTTTAGTAGTTTTTATTACAAATAATTACCCTAACCATTTTCTCTATTCATGAATAAAATGTATGTGAGATATCACATTAAAAAAAACAATTTTCTGTATTTTTAATCTTGTATTGAAATATTATTTTTTATTAAATTAAAAAGGTGAAATTACCTAAATGTTGCTGTCACAGCGAAACTGTAACTTTATCAGTTCATACAAAAAAACTTTAGTTTTACGATAAATATTTCTGATTATAGGTGAGCCCAATAATAAATGAATTATTATTATTATAGGAATACTAGTAGTGCCTCCCTCGTGGCCGCCACCACCACCCCCAAAGCCGATGGAGTTCAAAGTAGACCGCCCATTCGCATTCCTAATAATGCACAATGATAGAATACTATTCGCTGGCACTTATACCAAATAAATGTTTGTGAATACAGGAAATAGTGTTAGTGCAAATTATTACCTATGTACTATATTTTTTAAATTTTTGGTTAGTGTGCTATGTGAAATCAGCTTAAGAGTTGTTACTTAATTAAAAAACTATTAGTTGTGCCCGCAACTTTGTCCGCGTCGAATAGTGTTTTTGAGTAGCATTTTTAGTTTGCAGCGTAAAAATCAGTAAACACTCTTGAGGGTAAAACTTTTACAGACATTAAATGTCATATTTATTTATCAATAACCCAAAAAATTAAGTTCAAGCTTCTAGCTCTAAAAATGACGACACTTCCATACAACTTTTCATCCCCTTTCAACCCTTTTTTGCATTAAAAAGTAGTCTATGTCTTTCCTCAGTCAGGCTCGGACTATTTGTGTACCAATTTCATTTAAATCGGTTCAGTATTTTTGGCGTAAAAGCGCGACCGACTAACAGACAGACAGAGTTATTGTCGCATTTATAATATTAGTAAGGATAACGAATACAAATAAATTCATGTTCTGTTTGTAGTTTTGTTAATAAATTAACAAACGTACAAACAGAACATGAATTTATTAAACTAAGACTAAAGTCTTAATTTTCTAAAAAGTGCAAAGACCGTGAGGTGGCCAGGGGTAAACAGGCACTACGGGAAATTTATAAAAACAGACAGCAACGGTAGGAATAATAGAAAGATTTTGGTTAGGATTAATAACAATACAAATAATAAAACCAGTATATCTGCTTCGAGAAAAACCAATATTACCAGTAGCTTCTAAAATTACAACTGTTATGGAAAACAACGTGCGGAAACCCGCGCCTTAGTCGCCACCGCATGGACCATGTCTTTCCATTCATTGTCTTGATGGTATTGGTGCTGGGCAAGCCTATTCCATCTAAAATCCTGTCCCAGGCACTGCATGCGTCCCGTAAGTAGGGATATGAGTAAAGACCAGTTGACCCTGACGTTATTTTAATCATTTTAAATTGTTTTATGTTGTAATAAACAATAATTTTCTTATATTATAGGAGTGCTAGCGGTACCCGTATCCTGGCCACCCCCACCACCTCCAAAACCTTTGGAGTTCAAAGTAGACCGCCCGTTCTTATTCTTCATTTTGCACGAAGACAAAGTCCTGTTTACTGGTTCTTATGCCAAATGAGTTTAGGTCAAACTACGTAGGTACCTAGCTTTGTCAAATGAGTTGAGGTCAAATAACATAGATGGGTACCTTCTTTTATTGCTTATACATAATGCGAAATTAGAGGTACCTTCTTCTATTGCTTATATTATAAATGCGAAATTAGAGGTACCTTCTTCTATTGCTTATAATGATAAATGCGAAATTAAAGGAACCTTCTATTGCTTACATCGTAAATTCGAAATTTAGAGGTACCTTCTCCTATTGCTAATATCGTAAATGCGAAATTTAGAGGTACCTACCTTCTTCTATTGCTGATATCATAAATGCGAAATTTAGAGGTACCTACCTTCTTCTATTGCTTATATCGTAAATGCGAAATTTAGAGGCACCTTCTTCTATTGCTAATATCATAAATTCGAAATTTAGAGGTACCTTCATCTATTGCTTATATAGATAACGTCTGATCGATTTGGATTCTTGCTATTAATATAAGTAGTTTGAACTTGAAAAAGTATTTAGGTTTTTTAAACAGATGTCAACCCGAGCTAAGGCACCGGTGGATTTTGTATTTTTATAATTCAATAAATATTTATAAAAATGTTTGTTTCATTTTTATTCAAGTTCCTAAAAATATTTTAAACCAAAACGCTTTTTTTTTGAACTGATCTTGATGGAGACTGTACAGAAACCTAAATTCGATCAGGCAGTCCTTCATGCATGCTAAGATAGGCTAAGATTGCTTGAGGCACATTATAGATAATGCATGGAGCAAACTACGAAAGTGACACTAAAATGGGACACCCCGTATATTAGTAGACTTACCTAACAAGTACCTTTCCATAAAAAATCTTATATCGATCGGGACACGTGCCTAACAATGTCAGCCCGATCATCCCACCCGGTAGGTATCTCTATCCTTCAATCACGCATGCATTTATGGAAACAGTTGTTATTTTGACTTCCTATTTGATTTTCCTAGGATTGCTGTTGGTGCCAGAATCATTTCCTCCACCGCCGCCGCCGGCTCCGGTCGTGTTCAGAGTCGATCACCCGTTCTTATTCTCGATTCTATACCAAGACAAAGTACTGTTTTCTGGAACTTATACCAACTAGGTAATTCCAAGTTGAGAATAAATCTTATACATGACGTACAATAGCACCATATCTTTTTATTGAAGTGTATTTTGAGTACATCCTACTGAAACTTTTTTATCTATGCCCAAAAAAAAAAATATCCGAAAGAAAGCCATTATCATCAAACTGAAGAAGTCCACAGCTGGACATACCTAGATAGAAAGATAGATAGAAAATGCTTTATTGCATACAACAAATTATAAATGTACAGGTACATAAAAACATACATGGACATAGGCCTCCCCTTTAGATTTCCAGGAAGATTGATTTTGAATTATTTTCATCCACCGACTTCCCGTGATCTTAACAATGTCGTCGGTCCATCGGAAACCAGGCCACCTTAGTCCGGGCGTCCTACGTTTCGTCTTCAGTCACACACTATTTATTTATATAAGTATTAACCGATAATTCTAAATTAAAAATACACAGTTCCGATCCAACAACAATGGCATCGAAAATTTATAATAAAATCCCCGAACAAATAAAAGACCTAGAAAAGGATAGTACATTTGAATGTAAATTAAAGGACTTATTGATAAAAAAATGCTATTATAATTTAAATGACTTTTTCAATGATACACTGCCTGTGTTATAATAATAATTTAATTGACTTCACAATAGAAAACTAACAACTAGCTTTTATCTATTTTTCAGACTTCCACTCCAAATATTGCTTTGCCCTAAACATTAGGGCCTATTATGTATTCACAATGTTTTACTTAAAGACCTCACCATGTAACATAATAATTGCAATAAATAATATGAGTATGAATTTTCGCATTTTTTCTAGATTTGGAAAAAAATAACTCTTTGACTCAAGTCCAATCTCTATACTTTGATCAAAAGCTACAAGCTCTCAGACTGTACATACTAATGCAACAGTGTTGAGTTTAAGCTCTCTTATTATGTGGCATAAAATAAATAACTTTTGATTTGATTTTTAATGTTGCTTTATCTTTGCACACAGGATTAGTAGCAGTGTTGTTATCAAGCAACTCGGAGCCTCCACCACCTATGAAGTTTACAGTGGACCATCCATTCCTATTTTTAATATTACAAAAGGATAAAATCATCTTTGCTGGAACCTACTCTAAATAGATATTATCTAACATTTCAATAGTTTGAGAGATTTTGTTTGAGATTTTAGGAAAAATTGTATAACGAATGGCCACCACTTAAGAAAAATTGATCTTTAACTAGACAATTACTATAGTGTTAATGCATGTGTATTTAGACTTATATTTAGACAAATAAAATTTCCATATATATCTACCTAACTATTATACAAATATATTTACCCAAGACATAAAATTGGTATCTTTTTTTTATTATTGATAGCTAAATATTTGGCTGCCATCACACCTGATTGAAAGTGAGGATGCAGCCTAAGATTGAGCATGCTTAGCCATAACCCACCTATTCCTCACAGCAAGGCCGTCTTAAACTAGGCTGGGGACCTTGGGCACACAAGAATTTTGGGCCCTCTTGGAAAGTAATAAAAGCTAATTATAATAACATTTTTTACTAAGTTTAACCATTTATAATAGGTAATCAAATAACAGTAGGATATAAAGGCGTAGTATATGACATATATTGTGAAAAAAATGTAATGTGCCCGACAAAAATGTTTTGAGAATAAATGTGTTAGAGAAATTGTCGGTCCTTCGGGGCCCCCTGAGAATGGGGGCCCTGGGCACGGGCCCCGTGTGCCCTTATGGTAAAGACGGTATTGCTTCACAGTACCTAGATATTATGCTGAGTCAAGGCCCTTTTGCTGCTGTAGCACACAGAAACATGACACTTCTTCAGTATCGATGTATTACTTGTATCTTTCTTTTAGTGTCCTTGTTTTTTACTGGGTTATGTGTGCTTATGTAGTAAATAAATAAATGTCTATGTCTATTCACTCTTGTATTCAAAATTCCTAAATAAAAAAAAACTAGTGTTTTAAAACAAATAAGATAGTATTCAATCATTTGATAATCATTATAAATTAGTGTCAAAGGTGTCCTACTTATTATTGTGCCCAGCCTTACTTTATAGAATGATTTAACAGATAAAAGAAAAGGTTGCTCTCATGTCGTACAAGGAAGTCAAGGAGGCCGTATTTGAAAGACTTAATTGGAGAAAACTGCATCAAAACCCTGACAAGAGCTAAGCTCTTAATTAAAAAGGAGAGCTAAATTAGTAGGTTTAAAGTAGGCTGGCTGGCTAAGCACCTAAGCACCTTATTGTATTCTAAGTATGTATTTACAAAAAAAAAAAAGTATTCAAGTATTATATCAGCTATCCGGTTCCCATATTACAAGCTCTGCTTAGTTTGGGGCTGGGTAGTGTTGAGTGAATTGTCTACAATATTTATTATTATTTATTATTATTATTATTATTCTACCAGCTAGCAAGCAAAAGAACAAAATACGTAAGTAGTTGATACACGCAGAGCTACTATCTCAGTCAGCTTCTAACCAGAAGCTAGGATTTCCTATGTTGGCATTAGAAACGAAAACCTTCATAATTGGCTATCTAATAGATATTAAAATTATGGTTGACATTAGGGACAACAGATCATCAAAAGAGGTACTGGTTAAAGAAGGAATCCATACCTACAGTCTTGTCTGGACATCATGATATTATTTTTAAACTAAATACTAAATTTTTAAACTAATTCCCAAATTTCATCTGCAAAAGTAAATGGGTCTTTATGGGGAACACTGTACGCTTCTATAATAAATTTCCGGAAAATGCAACTAAGCTTCCTATTTGGAAGTTTAAAGCCTATGTTAAGAATAATTTAATAAAGAAAGCGTACTATACTCTAGATAGCTATTTTTTTTGTTTTTTTTTTAAGACGTTTCAAAGTGATTCTTGCATTGTACTGAATAAAAAATTATTGATGTTATGTACCTTCCATAATAGTTAATGCAGGTAGTTGAATAAATGCCCACAACCAGTTGGCTCTAAACTTCCATCTTTTATTACCACATCACTGGCGACAGGACGGAAATTAAATCATTTTAATTGTTTTTTACGCGTTTTGGCTACTGATTATCATGCCACTCGGTAAAATAGAAAGTTTTAACATCAGTGACCAAAATTGGGACACCTACGTGCGTCGTGTGAAACAATTTATCGCACTCAATGAAGTCAAAGAAACTTTACACGTTTCCACCCTTGTGACAATCGTTGGTTCTCAGTGCTATGATCTTATGTGCGATTTATGTGCACCGGAATTGCCGGAAAATAAAAAATTCGACGAACTTGTGAAACTTGTGAAAGATCATTTGGAACCAGAGAGATCGGAAATTGCTGAGCGACACGTCTTCAGGCAAAGAAAGCAGGCGCAGGGCGAAAGCGTTCGCTCGTATTTGCAAAGTTTGAAGCATCTGGCCAAGACTTGCAACTTCGAGTCCTCGCTAGAAGTTAATCTGCGCGATCAATTCGTGTCAGGATTATTTAGCGAGGATATGCGATCCAGGCTGTTTGCCGAGAAGAATATTGACTACAAGCGGGGCGTCGAGCTCGCTTTTGCTTTGGAGGCGGCGGAGCGGCACGCGAGCGGCGTGTCGGGTGCTCCGGCCGCTAGCAGCATGAGCGTCGCGGCCGTGAAGGATGAGGGACTCCACCGCGTCGGCGGAGGCGGAGGCGCAGCGCGCGCGCGCCAGTCCGCGCCCGCGCCCGGCGGAGCGGCGGCGGCGGCCGCGGGACCGCGCCAGCCGTGCTCGCGGTGCGGCAGGTCCGGTCATGTGCCCGGCAGGTGCCGGTACAAGTTTTATTCGTGTGATAAGTGCGGTGAAAAGGGGCACTTGAAGGCTATGTGCAAAAGGAGTGACGGTAACGGGGCTACGAAGAAAGGTCAGTACTTTTTGGACGATACTGATTCCGATGACGATTGCCATTTTTATAATTTGGTCAGTAGTGTTGGTGATAAGCCCTATTATATCCGATTAAGCGTGGAGAATATACAGTGTAAATTTGAAATCGATACGGGCAGTAAAATATCTGCAATTTCTAAAAGTTTTTATGACGACAACTTTTCAAAGTTACCTATTCAAAGCAGGATTCTAACGTTTAGATCATATACAGGTGACGTCATCGAAACCTTAGGTTATATTATGGTACACGTGAAGTGCGGTTTAGAGACCGCTTATTTGAAACTTTATGTGATAGATAACGGTGGACCTCCATTGTTAGGGCGTATATGGATAAAACATTTAAAATTATCACTTTTTAAATCAGTTAATGACACCATCCATAATGTAAACGAAGGTGATTCGATGGCCGATTCCCTTAGGGACCAATTTCCCGAGGTGTTCGCGGAAGGTTTAGGTACTTGTAAGTCTCGCATACGGTTGCACCTGAGCGACGAGACGCCCGTGTTTGTGAAGGCGCGGCCGCTACCGCTGGCGCTGCGCGAGCGCGTGGAGCAGGAACTCGATCGGCTGCAGCGGGAAGGGGTCATTTACAAAGTTGAAAGGTCAGACTACGGCACGCCTATTGTGCCCGTAGTTAAGGCAAACGGCGATATTCGCATATGTGGCGACTACAAGGTTACAATTAACCCGCGTTTGAAAGACTTTCACTATCCGCTGCCGCGGATCGCGGACCTCTTCGCGACCCTAGGGGGGGGGAGAACAATATACGAAACTAGATTTATCGAATGCATTTCAGCAGTGTTTGTTGGCGGAGGAATCACAGCCGTTGTCGGCCATTACCACTCATGTAGGTACGTTTATCTACTCAAGGGTTCCATTCGGTATAAAATGTATACCTGAAAATTTTCAGAAAATCATGGAAGAGACGTTGAGTGGATTGCCGTCAACGGCCGTGTTTGCCGACGATATTTGTATAACGGGCGCCACTAAATCGATTCATATGTCTAATCTTAGGGCCGTTCTACAAAGATTAAACGATAACGGACTTAGAATAAATTTTTCCAAGTGTCAATTTTTTAAAGATTCCGTGACATATTTAGGATACAAAATAGACAAGTTTGGCTTGCATACGGACTCCAAAAAAGTTGAAGCTATTGTCTCCGCTCCGGTCCCAGAAAATGTTACACAACTACGGAGTTTCTTGGGCCTTGTAAATTTTTATTCTAAATTTTGCCCAAACTCGAGCGATGTTTTAAAACCTATGTATAGTTTATTGAAAAAGGACACTAAATGGAAGTGGGACAAATGTTGTGATGCTGGATTCAATAAAATTAAAAAGTTGTTAAGTAGTTCTCCGGTGCTGGCACACTACGATCCGAGTCTGCCGTTGATACTATCAGTAGACAGTAGTCAGTACGGACTGGGAGCGGTGCTGGCACAGCGGCACGCGGACGGCAGCGAGCGGCCGGTGTGCTGCGCGTCGCGGACGCTAAACGCCGCCGAGTCTAACTACTCGCAGTTGGACAAGGAGGCGTTAGCGATTGTGTTTGGTGTCACTAAGCACCATCAATACTTGTATGGTAGAAAATTTTTACTCAGAAGCGATCACCAAGCTCTCAGTTACATATTAGGTAAAAATAAAGGTATACCCGTAACGGCTGCCAGCCGGCTGCAACGTTATGCAGTGAAGTTGGCTGCGTATGATTACGACATAGCATTTGTGAGATCCGAGCAGAACTCTGTGGCTGACGCGCTTTCGCGTCTTCCACTGGCGGCGGCCAGCGGGCGAGCCAGGGGCGAGGACGAGGAATGCAGCTACTTGAGTTTCGTACAAGAGACTTTGCCGGTAAGTTTCGACCAGATCAAAGTAGAGATGGCGAAGGACGCACTGCTGGGTAAAATAAACGGTTATGTTATGTTCGGTTGGCCGTCTTCGCACATCGAAGCCGAAGCTGAGAAGCCGTTCTTCCGAAGAAAAGATGCTTTGCACTCGGACCGTGGATGCTTGGTTTGGGGTTATCGGATCGTGATACCAAAATCTTTGCAAGAAATGGTCTTGAATGAGATTCATGAGGGACATCCTGGTATCGTGAGAATGAAACAGATAGCCAGGAACTATGTGTGGTGGGAAACATTGGACTTGGACATCGAGCGTGTGTGCGCAGCATGCGAGGCGTGCCGCTCGCAGCGCGCCGCGCCGCCGCCCGCGCCGCTGCACTCGTGGCCGTGGCCGCATGAGCCATGGGCGAGACTCAACATGGATTTTCTTGGCCCATTTCGGGGTAAGTATTATCTCATCATAGTAGACGCGCACTCGAAGTGGATCGAAGTAGCGAAGGTCGGCAGTACGTCCGCAACAAGCGTGATCGGTTGCCTCCGACGTCTTTTTGCCCGGTTCGGTTTACCGAAGAGAATAGTGACCGACAACGGGCCTCCCTTCTCTTCGGTGGAGTTCGGTACGTATTTGCAGGGAAATGGCATCAGGCATTCGGCTATAGCTCCGTATCATCCGGCCAGCAATGGCGCAGCTGAGAATGCAGTAAGGACCATCAAGAGGGTTCTGAAGAAGGCATGTCTCGAGGGTATGAACGATGATACCGCTTTATGTAAGTTCCTGTTCATGTATAGGAACAGTGCGCACAGTACGACGGGACGCGAGCCAGCCGTGGCAATGTTCGGGCGACGGTTGCGAGGGCGACTCGACCTGCTGCGTGCCGACACCGGCGAGGCGGTGCGCGACAAGCAGCTGCTGCAGGAGGAGCGCGCCGGCGCCGTGCAGGCCCGCCCGCTGCGCGTGCTCGCGCCGCAAGACAAGGTGCTGGCGCGCGACTACTCAGCTCGCGCAGACAAATGGACAGACGCAGTGGTCTTGGAGCGATCGGGACCGGTTTCATATAAGGTAAAGACGTCAGATGGACGGGTGCAAAAACGTCACGTCGATCAGTTGCTAGCCGATAGAAGTGGTAAGTCGCGATTCTCGCTATCTGATTTAGGCCAGAAGAGTGATTGTGAGCTCGGTGGTGCAAAATCTGTGTCGCATGAGAATATAGGGTCTCCTAGTGGTAGTGTGCAAGCATGTAGCCCGCGGATGTCTACCCCGTTGTCTTCGCCGCCCGCCAGTCCGTACTATAGCCCGCAGATGTCAACGCCGGCGACGACGCCAACAGTGGCGGTGACGCCGGCGCCGGTTGATCGACCGCGCCGGAGGGCTGCTCTCGAGTGTTATAAAAAGCTAAAGAAGCAAGCCTAAATAATTGTACCTTAATGTCATAACTTTATCTTGTCTGGATAACGGATACCTAATTATGTGTATCTTACTGTTTAATTAAGCTTTACTCGTATAATATAGGTACATTAGGGCATATAGTTAAGTCTTACCAATAGATAAACTTAGTTTAAAAGAGGGCAGTGTTATGTACCTTCCATAATAGTTAATGCAGGTAGTTGAATAAATGCCCACAACCAGTTGGCTCTAAACTTCCATCTTTTATTACCACATCAATTGACTTCGACTTTATATGAATGATAAAACTGCGTGGCCCAATGTCCCGGTCACTCTACCCATAGGAAGCTAGCATGTCAATTTGCAATGTCTGTACTTACTATTTTCTATAATAAATTTCCGGAAAATGCAACTAAGCTTCCTATTTGGAAGTTTAAAGCCTATGTTAAGAATAATTTAATAAAGAAAGCGTACTATACTCTAGATAGCTCTTTTTTTTGTTTTTTTTTTAAGATGTTTCAAAGTGATTCTTGCATTGTACTGAATAAAAAATTATTGACTTCGACTTTATATGAATGATAAAACTGCGTGGCCCAATGTCCCGGTCACTCTACCCATAGGAAGCTAGCATGTCAATTTGCAATGTCTGTACTTACTATTTTCGTATGTTATTTTTATGTGCTGTGTACTTTATTATAACTTTGAAGCGTAGCGTGTGCTGTCTTTGAAACTTTTGCTTTTGTATTATTGCATTGCATATGTCTGACTACTATTATTTTTCATTTAAAAAGGATCATTTAAAAAAAACCGTAGGAACCGAGCCGTAGTTTGTTGCCTGTTCTTCTAGGCTTGATCGCGTGGAACTGGTACCTAGACTCACGTAGCTTTAAGACGTTTCAAAGTGATTCTTGTAATTCAACTGACTAAAGACTATTTTGATTTGATTTGAAATGCACAAATGTGGCTATGTTAAGCCTGGTACAGCTAGGGACGGTTTAAAACAGCGCTGATGATCAGAACATGATACAATTTTCAGCTAAGGTTTGTAGTTACAGAACAGATCAGTAGTGGTAAGTACTTACGTATTTGAAGAGCACCGCTTTCTATGACGAATAATAGACTGTTTTTATGACGCAAATATGAATAAATTATTACATTCAGAAATGAATTATTCTCTCCGCCCAACACAACAACGCACAGCACAGAAAGAAAGGGCAGTGTTGCCACGTGCTAAAACAAACGTGGGTTTCAAAGTCAAAAAATCTGTATAAATCTGTATTTGATCGAAAAAACACACAGAACATAAAACGAAACAAAAACAACACAGAATAAAACAGAAAATATACAAATTAAACCGGCCGAGTGCGAGTCGGACTCGCGCACGAAGGGTTCCGTTCTAAAAACATTTGTTATCTTTTGTATTTGCTGATAAAGCGGCAACAGAAATACATCATCTGTGAAAATTTCAACTGTCTCACTATCACGATTCATGAGATACAGCCTGGTGACAGACAGACAGACATACAGACAGACGGGCGGACAACAAAGCCTTAATAATAGAAATCCCGTTTTTACTCTACGGGTAGGGATTCTTAATTATACACAAATATTGAATTTACGTATAATTGAATTATAGATGACATAGACAGGGTCACAGGGTGGCAATGGTTTAGACTGGCACAGGATCGAGGTAGATGGCACAAACTAAGGGAGGCCTATACCCAGCAGTGGGTGAAGTCGGGCTGTGGATGATGATGATGATGATAATTGCATTACTTTTTCATAGACTAAATCAGATTCCAAAAATCTGTATAAAAGTAAGGTCAAATCTGTAATACTAGCCAAAATTCTGTTTATATACCTTGGATAAATACAGATAAATCTATATAGTTGGCAGCACTGAGAAAATACGATTGTTTTTTTTTCGCGCTTCTTTCGAAGTAGGAAGTACCAAGATCATACCGCCTCCTCTTAACGTTTTGTTTTTTCCCTTGAGTTGGAAAATTTACGTCTTTCCTAATTATATTAGTACTTTAGAATACTTTTTCGTCAAGTCAGTTAGTCATAGACAAGTTGGCCCTACTTGGCTTTGAAAACAAAATGGTGGTCGTTTGTTTTCAAAACTATCAGAAACATTTTTGATCAAATCAGAATATCACTTATAATAGTACACTTACATTCCAACTGCTAACACTTTTAGCTAAGACCTCAAGCAATGTTGGATAAAATACCACTGAAATTACAAAACAGAACTCAAAATAACACTAGAAAAACAATAAGTTTTGTCAATCCCTGACTGACATGACAACTGACGCTAACTGTAATCTGACAACTGGCACTGGCAGCGGCGCGGGTTGATTGGTGTTTCTTTGCTTCGTCCGGTCCGAGGCTCTCTCTCTATTTTTTTTTTGTTTGTTTACTTTTCAAGTTTTCAGCTGTGGTTGTGTTTACTGTTTGGAAACACAGATTAGAACTAAAATTATATAAGTTTAAATGAGAAGAATGAGCATACTTCGGAAATATATCGGTATGTTTTACCTTTTATGTTGCACTAAATAACCTGATAATCCATAATCCAGGTATGTACATAAGCAGAAACTTAAACTTATAATAGTACATCTTCACTTTCTTTAGACTCTACCTGTTTCTTAGGGCTCGTCAGGGGAAATACTATCATCATGCGTATTTCTGAGACGAAGCTGCTGTGTTTTGGTGTGATGGGTGCCGATGAAATTACATTTACAACCATCATTCTGTAAGCCTGGATGGCCGCAGGGCAGGGTATCAGCAACTACAAATACGCTCGCCGAAACTTCCGTCTGTCGGCTGTTTTGTACGTAGTAATTAGATATGATCGACTCGAACCTACTTTTGATACCTATTCAATTTAATATTAGTAGGTATTTCTGACTTCATATAATAATTATGTCACTACAAAGTCCATATGTGGTCAAATCAAAAGTGCATTATTATTCAACAGGATCACTATGAAACATCCTAAAGCTAGGTGAGTCTAGGTGCCAGTTCCACGCGACCAAGCCTAAAAGAACAGGCAACAAACTATGGCTTGGTTCCTACCAAATTTTTATATGATCCTTTTACAAATCAAAAATAATTAAAAATAAAAGCAGTAAAGCTCCAGTGTGGTGCCACTTCACTTAGTGAGACATATGCAATAAAACAAAAGCTAAAGTTTCAAAGACAGCACACGCTACGCTTCAAAGTAATAATAAAGTACCAACACAGTAATAAAAATAAAAATACTAGGTACAAAATAAACCCAATAAAACTAAATACAAACAATTTTATTAAAGTAGATGTTATTGGTCAAGAGAATACATAAGCTCCCATGTCACATTACTCGCCACTAGGCCCGGCAGAACACCAGTGTTGCACTGAGTGGGGTGACCTACACAGTGCAACAAATACTGAGCGGGGGCCTAATTGACCTCTAATATTGTTACCCATTCCTAAGTAATACTGTAGGTATGACAGCTGCATACCTGCCTCTAATGACTATTTTCTTTTTTATAATTTTTTATGTGATTTTTATTTTTTAAGTAGGTAGGTATTCCTGTGTCCTGTATGCTAATAGGTCAATAAAATGCTTTTCTTTCTTCCCTTCTTGTCCAGTACTCCATAAAGAGGCATTCCGTGTCCAGCCTCTTGGCTATGAGCTAGAGCTGTGCATGTGATATGATTATTTATCTGATGAAGAAATACACATTTTTAATTTTAGATATTGGTGCAAACCTCACAGATGACATGTACCAAGGCTCTTACCATGGATCTGTGAAACATCAGCCCGACCTGGATGTGGTATTGGACCGTTCCTGGGCTGGTGGGCTGGATAAGATGATTGTAACTGGAGGCAGTCTCACAGATAGTAAAAAAGCTATTGAAATGTCTAGGAGTGATAGTAAGTCTACTACTAGTTTTATAAAGGCTAAGATATAGATGTATACAGGGTTATTGGTAATTATATAAGAAACCAGTTAAGAGCTCCTTCTGTATATCTTAACAAACATTTTTGTTCTACGACTTTCACTAATTCATCATTTTTTTCTATACAAAACTAAGAATAACAAACTTGTCACTCTAAATAATTATAACACTATGCCCCGTGGCGCGGCGCGGCGGCAATTTCAATGAAAGGGGCGGGCGGTGAGTAACCGGCGGGTTACTACGCTATACAGAGCTAAAAAGTGTGAGAGAGCATCACAAAAACAAAATATTTTTTTTATAAAGTGTTTTGATTTTTGGCAAAAGTCATAGAACAAATATCGGCTCGGCCGGGGAAGCACTACCACCATGCCTTTTTCTGTCGTGAAGCAACATTGCTATATTTCGATTTGAAGGGTGTGGGTGCCGTTGAAATTACTGATGGACGCAGGGCAGTGCATCGTAGGGCGCGTTCCTGACGTGCGTGACCTACGAGGCAATAGGTGTTATGGGCGATGATTACGACTTAAGATCAGGTGGGCCATATGCTTGTTCCAGCGGCTAGTTATAAAAAAATACCTTTTTTTCTATTAATTTCTAGCAAGGTTGTTTTCTACCGTTGGCTGCCATCCAACAAGATGCACAGACTTTCTGGAATCCCCAGACACATACTTGCAAGGGCTAAAGGAGCTTATAACAGAGAACCGGGACAAAGTGGTTGCTATAGGGGAGTGTGGGCTTGACTATGACAGGCTTAAGTTCTGTGATAAAGACATACAACTCAAGTAAGTACAGTAGGATACAAATACAATACAAATACAAATAATTTATTTCAGTAAACTTAATCTATGGTACATTTCTTGGGTTTGAGACTCTCTTTTAAGTATGGAAATACCTGTGTTAGAGAGTCTCGCTCTTCCGTAGTACATTCTATTATGACTAAGTAGGTATACTAAGCTTGAACGGATCTTAAAAAATAAAGCTATATAAAAGTTAAGTTAGACAAAAAGGTACAATTAAATTATGATAAATGTGAGTTAAAAAGCAGACGTGGGTATGTGTGTTTGTGTGGAGTGTTTTGGGTGTGTAAGGGTGTATGTGTAAGGAAGGCCCTGATGCACCAGACTCATAAGAGTCTGGGTAACAGGGCAATCCAGGTGGCAGGTGTGTAAGTGTGTGTGTGAGCGTGTCGTGGGTAGGCCTCAAGTCGTGGGAGGATACAGCTCAAGTTACCTAAAAACAAAGAAAAATGACGCTTCATGCAAGGACATAAGAGTTAGTAGTGTATAGTCTGATGCGTATCCTTGTGTACATAGAATTAATAACTTGACAGGCGTCATCAGACCCTGGCCGGGGAATGGGGGCTACTTGCAAGGGGTTACAAGTCGTGAGCGAGAAGAGGAATAATGCTTTTGGGAGTGATCCATCAACGTCTCGATTTCTGCTCAATTGTATCAAGACAAGGAAACCTAACCAATGCCCTGGTTCAAACCCAAAAAGGCTAGTCTTCTTGCATTGTAAAAAATAATCAACGCCTATCTTGTTCCTCCTACTCCTCCTATCCTATTTTCTTGGCGTCTTCTTTTCTTGGTATAAGCATTTTATCTCATAGTTTCATCTAATCGCAGAAAAATATATTTATATATAAAAGAAAGTCGTGATAATTACACTATTTATAACTCAAGAACGGCTACATCGATATCGCTGAAAATTGTTGGGGACGTAGCTTAGTTTTTATCCCAAAAAGTAACGGGAACGGGTCGAGAAAAGCCGCGGACGACCGCTTGTGATTTATAAACTTCAGTCAAACCTTTTTCCAGATACTTTGAATACCAGCTCCCGCTCAGCAAAGAGTTCAACTTACCTCTTTTCTTGCATTGCCGCGCCGCAGCCGATGACCTAGTGGAGATACTCAGCCGGAATCGAGACAACATTGTGGGTGGTGTTGTACACTCCTTTGATGGGAGTAAGGAGGCCTTGGATAAGATTCTAGATCTGGGGCTTTATATAGGTATCAATGGATGGTTAGTACAGACGTTATACATACATAAAAAAAATATAATGTTCTTTTATAATTAATACTATTCTCTGAAGCCCCTTATGGGAAAGAAGCGTGATTTTATGTACGTGTTTTTTTCATTGAATTTATAATGTCCCAAAAGTTAGAGCCGAGCGGGATTTGAACCCGCGACCTCCCCATAACACTATCATCATCATCAGCCCGTTTGCACCCAATGCTGAGTATAGGCCACCTCTTTAGTGCGCCATTCTTTCCGGTCCCTCGCGAGTCTCATCCACTCATTCCCAACACTCGCAACAATGTCGTTCGACCATAACACTATAAAAAAAAAACATGCTCATGCATTTTGGCGCCCCTTTTCAAAGTAGCACTAAAAACCCACACTTTATTTCCAGCTCTCTAAGAACAAAAGAGAACCTAGAAGTGGCAGCTACCATCCCCAAAGACCGGTTGATGATAGAAACCGACTGCCCATGGTGTGAGGTAAAGCCTACTCACCCAGGATACCCACACGTGGTGACCAAGCCGGCCAGTGTGAAGAAAGAAAAGTACAGGACAGATGCGCAAGTGAAGGGAAGAAATGAACCTGTCAATATTGTGTAAGTTATATTTTTAACAGACTTCAAATAAAATAAATTATAGTTTAAAAAACTAAAAAAATCACGCTTTTATAACTAATTGAACTAAAAAGTTAAAAATAAAACTGTAATAATCAATTGAAAAATTTATATTATTGTACAAAAAAGCGTGGGGTGCTTTTTATAGCGTGATTATTTAGTTTTTTTTCTTTTTAGTTTTTTTTTTTCATATTATTGCATTGTCATCGAATTTGGACAGGTGTGCAAAGTTTGAATCAAATCTGATCGTTCAAAGTAGGACAAAATCGAGCTCAAAGAGGTCGGTTACATACAAGCAAGCAAACAAACTTACATACAGGTGAAGCTAATAAAAGCGTTATAAAAAGAGGTTCTAAATTCGGTTGTATTTTTTTATTTTAATATTTGTATCGCATAACTTCGTCTTGTATGAGCCGATTAAAAAAAAAATATTATCTCTATAGTAGGTAATTCCAGATTAATCCCATAGAAATTTCATCAAAATCGGTTCCTCAAGTTTTGGATTCAATAGGGATATTGAATCGTGCGAGCGAGACAGCGGCCGCAGTCTTGCTCTGTAGTTTTGAAGAAGTAATGGAGAACAAAGGTTCAAGAACTTGGGTCCTAAAAAGTAATTTCGTTTTTTTCGATGCCCAATTATTTTTCTTTTGTTTCAGGCAAGTTTTAGAAATACTAGCGGCAATAAGAAAGGAGAACATCGATGAATTAGCAACAGCCATCTACAACAATACAAATAAGTTATTTTTTAGCAGCTCTAGTTGAAAATAAATCGAATAAATTGTAATTATTTTTTATTTCTTAGCACGCCTCGTCCAAAAAAACCTTCCCCAAAAAAAACCAAAAAAGCCAAAAACAAAAGATCCTTCCCCTTGATTTCCAGTTTTTTTTTACAATTTGTAGGCTAACGCTCGACTGCAATCTACTGCGGTCGACGGTTAGTTTTCCCTATCACGAGCCTCCTCCCACCATCCTCTCTCCAAGGCGTCCAAATCGTCAGGTATAGGTTAGGTAGGTACTGCTCATCCTACAGGTATTGCTGTTTCTATCGCCTAGATGTGGCCGTACTACAGAGTTAAATTGTGAATTAAAACGAACATTTATTAAAACAAAAGTATATCACTAACAATATTTATTGTGACTCCTTAACATTACCATACAACACAACATTAATAATTATCTTATATCCGGAGAACTCACAAACTGGTGTATTTACAAATTTTGACAGTAAAATTACATTTCAAATTAAACCAGTTTTGTCAAAAAATAAAGCAAATTTTGAAAATATTCAAGGAGTATGATTTCAACACAATATAAAATTAATTATAAAACTTACTTATATAGGCCTAATGATAATAACAATTCATTAAATAAGATTTGGGTGACATTTTGTAGGTTGAGTTACATTGTATTCTTCAGTAATGTTAAATCAGCAAGCTTGTTCTCAATACAAATCAAGCCCCTAATTGTTGATTTTGATGTAAGCCGAAGAATTTATACTGAAGCATACAATGATATTACTTAAACCTCGGTAACCAACTCAAAAAAAAGTTTGATTTATTAGAAAAACAACTTTTAAATGCATCAGGAATGTAGAAACAGGATTAAATTCATACAATTATTACTAGAATTTCATCAAAAAAACTGTCATGGATTTACATAATAAATTGCTATGATATGATTTAAATATTGCCACAATAAATTTAAAACAGTAGATTCCTTTGTTGTCGCTACATAATTTTGTACTCAATAAAGTTTGCATCAATTCATATTTTACGGAGGAAAGGAAATATTGAAATGTATTTATAAATATCTACGAATGGAGGAGTGACTTTGTGCTTTCCGAAAAGTCCAGCTTTTCTTTACAATATTTTCGTCAAGAGACAAATAAAAAAACTTCCAACTGGACAAAAAAAAGGAAGTTAATATTTCCGGAATTAGTAGGTATATCAGAAGTTGGGTATTAGCGCCAGTGACAGAAAAATTGAGGAGCAATGGGCTGGCGTGGTACGGGCATGTCAGGGGATGAATGTCATGTGTATGGACGAGGATGGATATGTGAGCGGAAGTAGGCCAAAGAAAACATGAATGAACTGTGTGAAAGATGACATAATATGACGGCTGACAGAGGGGAATGGAGGAAGAAGACATGTGCCGACCCCACGTAAAGTGGGATAAGGGCAAGAAGAAGGAACCCTATAGACCGATTTTTAAAAATAGTAATTTCGAGACAGTATATACCAATCAACACAGAAAACGTCTAACATAATAAATTACATCATTCCTCCATTCGCACTGAACACACAGCTATCACTAGGGCAGAGCCCTTCCCATTTCAGGGTATCTCCGAGTACAGATGTACCTGTTCCCTGAACCAATGGAAGTATGATGAGACGTGGAACCTTGTCACGTTGAATGCAGACTCTGTTTTGTTCTGGAGTATTTCTGGGGCCCACTCACCACTGAAAATAACAAAAGAAGTTTTATTAATAATGCTTTAATTTTTACTGAAGAAATTGAAACATTTTTTTTATACAGTTTGCTAATAGAACAAGGGTATGGCCCAGCTGGTGTTAAGTGATAACTACCTCTGATTAGCTCTGATATGACAAAGCATTGACTCGTAGGCCACGCACGTCAAAAACGTGCTCTACGATGCATACATCAACTTGAGGCATACAGATGTTTAGCCTCACGTGCCGGTATTTTTACCGGCACCTACACCTTTCAAACCGAAACAGATGTTGCTTCATGGCAGAAATCCTCCCCCAGCTTTTTAATGCCATCATCAACCTGCAGAAGTCCACTAGACATAATGGACTTTGAACCATTTCCAAATCACCATAATGTTTTAAACTGATAAGTTTCTAGTATCAATCAAGGTAGCATAAAGTTGGGCGGAAACAAATATAATTTTATGACTGTAGGATTAAAGATACTCACACAAATACTTTAGTCTTCAGATAATCAGCGCTCAACTGATAATAATCACTGGAGTACTTCACAACAGTCTGGTAGCCCGCTGCAGAGTAATTCTTCACATTGTCCACCAAACCGGGAACATACTGCTCAATTGTGGCCAGGACTACCGGCGTTTTCACTATGACATAGTCCTTTATGTTGGTGAAGAAGATTCCTGCCTTCTTGGCTGTGATGGTTGCCAGGTCTTTTGTTAGTACAGAGTATGGCTTCAAAGCTTCAACAGTCTGTGTGTAATAGATTGGTGCATTGGTCTCCACCCAGAGGTATCCTCGAGCAGATGTAGAAAGCGACTTCTGCCAAGCTTTTTGGCTGTGTTCTAAGATGCCCAGGTCTTTGAAGAGACGACCTGTTGCACTCTCTGGAAAATAAACACAATTTTATCAAATCATTCTAATCTTTTATGAATACAAACACAGTGTCACCTGACAGTAAGAAAAGTACCAATGGAACATTCTTAGTACCTACCTAATACTTATTCTATAATAATAAGTCAAAGCAAAATTTCTCATCAAGTAGGCCAACTTGGCTAGATTGTTGTGTCAATGTGGTACTTTGACACACTTTTGTGGTGTGAAAATTAAAAAGAAATTATACAACTAGCTGATGGAACAAGCATATGGCCCACCCGTTGTTAAGTGGTAACCATTGTAGATCACGAACGTGCCCAGAAACAGGCATGGTGGTAGTACATACTTCCCTGAACTACCCACACACAAAGAGTTCTATGTTGAAAATATTAGACTGATCCAAACATCTCACAAATAAAATCCATTCAATAAGTCACTTTTTAGGGTTCCGTAGCCAAATGGCAAAAACGGAACCCTTATAGATTCGTCATGTCTGTCTGTCTGTCTGTCTGTCTGTCTGTCTGTCTGTCTGTCCGTCCGTATGTCACAGCCATTTTTCTCCGAATACGTAAGAGCTAGACTGATGAAACTTAGCGAGTAGATGTATTCTGTGAACCGCATTAAGATTTTTACATAAAAATAAAAAAAAACTATAAATTTCGGGGGTCCCCATACTTGAAACTGAAACTCAAAAATTTTTTTTTCATCGAAGCCATACGTGTGGGGTATCTATGAATAGGTCTTCAAAAATGATGTTGAGGTTTCTAATATCGTTTTTTTCTAAACTAAATAGTTTGCGCGAGAGACACTTCCAAAGTGGAAAAAAGTTGGTCCCCCCCCCTCTAACTTCTAAAGTAAGAGAATGATAACACAAAAAAATATATATGTTGTACATTACTATGTAAACTTCCAACGATATTTGGTTTGAACGAGATCTAGTCAGTAGTTTTTTTTTTATACGTCATAAACCGTAAACCGCAATTTACCTTTCGACGAACTACAAGAACTTTATTATGTTACATCAAGGAACATAATATAAAGGTTCTTGTAGTTCGTCGTGCTACGGAACCCTTCATGGGCGAGTCCGACTCGCACTTGGCTGCTTTTTACTACTTTCTACAGTCTAATGTTTATTTTATTTTACATTAGGAATCCAGAGCATTTGATAAGGTGTGAAAGACCAGAATAATTTGCAAAACAACAAATACCACTTCAATATTTGAAATATGCAGATTGGTTTCAAGATGTTTTCATAACAATATGCTAAATATTGTGGGTTAGATGAGTCATGATGTTAATTAAGCGGTGCTGCTACTTGATTCCCTCCAGAATTAGCATAATTAAAGACAGAGGTAACGCGTTTAGCACAAAAGCACATGCTTAAAATGGATTGCCTTTCTAAATGTAAACATCCAGTGACTAGGAGTCACAAATTATTTCCCGGCTTTGCACAAATGGAAAAATATTAAAGCAGTGCCTTTATACTGGCATCTAGACTCATCTAGCTTGAAGACGTTTCAAGTGAATTGATTTCTTGTTATACAACTGAATAAACATTTAGAATTTGATTTTACATTTTTCTAAATTACAGCTGTGTGCAGACAGGATTGCTAGTAATAAATACAGTCTATGTTACTCAGGATAATGTAGTAGTATTTAATGTGCGAAATAATTTTGATATTGGTTTAGTCATTTGAAGGGTGCCTTTGAAGGACCTACGAGGCAAAAGTTACCACTTAACATCAGGTATATGCTTGTTCTAACAGCTAGTGGTATAAAAATGGGATTAATCGTAATAATTTTAAATATTTTGATATTGGTTTAGTCATTTGAATGGTGCCTTTGAGGGACCTACGAGGCAAAGGTTACCACTTAACATCAGGTATATGCTTCTTCTATCAGCCAGTTGTATAAAAATGGGATTATTCATTAGTAATAACAAAAATACAAATCTTTCCTCTTTCTAATATAGGTATAATTAATGATTCTACAACTATGAAATAAAAAGCAAGTTCTTATGAGTTGGCCAGCAGTCACTAAGCTAGGCTAATAGTGTTGCTAAAGCATTATCTATGGAGTTACAAAGTTAGTTATCATAGGCACACAATATTATGTGATAACTAGTGTAAGATAGGTCAAACTGAGTTTAACCTTCTGTAGACCAAAACACTTTTTATCAAAATTAAATCTTAAAGTGTAAATATAAAGGTAGGACAAAAAGGTTGAAATACTTGTTTACTCAACAATACGACCACAATGTAGAAGTTGCTGTTGTTATAACAAATACATTACGAATAACAGTATCTATAGTTAAGCGTTAATGGAGAAATTATTACTGGAGAAATGTCCAGCACACCAAACCTGCTTATAGTCAGAACACTATTGCAGATAAAACACAGTAAAAAAAAAAGTTATCACAATAACTGCTGCACAGTAGATAAGAAATTCCTAAACACACATCTCATTATAACTACATTACTGCCGGTCAACTTACTTACATTATCTCCAATGACTTTAAAGTAATTTATTGATTGACCAAGCAAAACTTGTGTGATCTTCAGGTTTAAAACTACTACATCAATTAGTAGTCTAGTAGTACTGTAGTTCTAGGCTTCTCGCAAGGCAATAACTGTTTTTTATTTTATTTATTTACCCTTGCACTAACTAACCTACACTTGCAATCAAAGTCATAACTATTCAATAATCACTAGTATCACTTTGATATACCTCATAAAATAACTAGTGTGATTAAATGTGCATGCATTTATTTGTTTTAATTATATATTATTTACAAAACATTACCTACAAGGAAAACAAAAACTATTTGCAAATAGAATATACTGTCACAGATATTTCTAGCCTTTATAAGCTCCTCTATATGCTAAGCAGATATAAAATGGATTCGTTTTCTGTCATTTTAGAAGTCACATAATTTATATTTTATTTTAATTGTTTTACTGGTATTATTCTGAGTTTTGTTGTGTAATTTCGGTGGTATTTTAACCAACATTGAGGTCTTAGCTCAAAGTGTTAGCAGTTGGAATAAAAGTGTATTATGTGATATTCTGATTTGATCTAAAAGGTTTCTGATGGGATTGAAGAAGAAGATATAAAATGACACTTACTCGGGAAGTTTCCACCGGCCAGTTTCACATCATACGCAACCAGTCCAGCGATGCTGACGAGAAGGATGAAGCTAGCCCACAGCCAAGGGAACTTTCTAGTGCTCGTCATTCTGTCTAGAATATCCTGGAATAGACATTATACTCATATAATGAAGGCCAGTGACATGGCAATAGTTAGTGAGATGCTCTTTGATAAAAACTTGTAAGCCACCGGCCCCTTTTTAAAATGGCATACTATTCAGGTTTCAAAATAAACAGCAGTATAAATCTATGTAACATTAAACTTGCCGCAGTTTCATTCAAGCTGATATTTGCTTTACATAATTGAGTTTTCTATTGAAGCATATCGCTTGGTAGGTTCAGAAAAAGGATAAAATAGATACTCTGCAATCAGCCATATTGACACAGTTGTATCAACAACATTGTGTACTCGACAATATAATAAATGAAAACTCAATCAGTCATGATTTTTAATGAATATAAAATAAGGTGTTTTTGGGAGTGAAGCTGACAACAATGGAGGATTTATACAGGAAAATTGAGTGATTATTACTGCCACTAGCACAGAAAAACGCCCAAAACGATGATCAAACCCGAAAGTAGACTCTGTGTTTGAAGGTATCGTACCTGGCTCGATCTTTCAAATTAATAAGTAACACAATATAAATACAATTAAATTTGGAGAAAGCTTTGTCACCACCCGCAAAGTAACGGGCGGAACACATCGGTAGATAAATACTGTTACCGTGCCACGCCGAAGAGCTAACAGGCGCGGAATAAAAAGTGGTTTTACTCGTTTTGTTCGCGATCGCGAGAGGCTAAACGGTGCGCGATTTGATTTCACTCCAATTTGCGACTTAAAATCTCCCTTCATTCATTATTCCGCACAACACATCAGCATACACAAGACAAGACACAGAAATGCACGATCACCAACCTTTGAACAGTTTCAGCGAGAACGTTAACAAATCTCAGAATTTCTATTTTATCGATTCGTATTTTTCGAAAATTTCGTCGCAGATTCGCAGTACCCGATCCGCTTCCTTCGCAATTTTTAGAATAATGCCAGATTTAGGGTCAGTGTTGCCGTTTTCTATTTTGAGAAAATGCTAGAACTTGCTCCAAATAATGCTAAAAAATGCTATTTTTGTATTTAAAAATGCTAAAAAACATGCTAAAATCCTAATTTTGTCATTAACTTTTCAGTGTACAATTTTATGGTAGAACAGTAGCTTAGCATGATAATCTAGGCTCTAAAGTATCGTTACACACCAAATGTTAGCAAAATCCATCATTCATCCGATTCGGCATTCAGTGAACGAAAATACTATAGGTATCTAGTACACAATTTGCCACATTTCTGATGTTACTAGGGTATGAAGGACAGGTTAATATTAAAGAACATTTTGGTCGTTTTATTTATACTTTCACTTCACATTCACAAATCACATTGAATGAATTTATTCAAGAGTCAAGTGGGGTTCGGACGCGAAACGTTCGTATGTAAAAACAATCAGAAACGGGAAGTCCCTGATCCAGAGAGTTGCCCTATCTCAATGAAAACCATAGATAAAAAATAATGTCTCTGGTCGGTCTCTATTAAATAACCTTTTGACATTGACTTTTGATTTGAAATGCCAAAATATGCAATATGCTAAATGCAAAATTTACATGCTAAAGAGTCATGAAATATGCTAAATTTAGCACTAAAAATGCTAAAACGGCAACAGTGTTTAGGGTTGCCCTCAGTGTTGCCAGATGCGAAAGTTGAAAATGTGGTAACGGTACTCCAAAAACGCGGATTTTCAACAAAAAAAGCGGAATTTCCTGTTTTAGCGTTAGATCGATTTTTCTCACTCAGTTCATAATCGTATTACAAATCAAAGAGTTTTGTGAAGTAAACTTCCTTTTCATTGCTCATACTCGGAAAGTAGGTCTGAAGTTGCCTGAGGGGCCTAATTGAAAGTAATACCTTCAGCCCTAGGGAGAATCGCTTTCTACTGACAGCTGTCAAATTATAAAAAAAAACAAGTTCTATTTTATTCAACCATGTTCCAACTTTCTAAAGTCTTTCTAACTGCCAGGAGGTTTTTTTTTTTAACCTGCACTGGCCCACTGCTGGGCAAAG
The DNA here is from genome assembly GCA_947578465.1 of Thera obeliscata. Lineage (NCBI taxonomy): Eukaryota > Metazoa > Arthropoda > Insecta > Lepidoptera > Geometridae > Thera > Thera obeliscata. The sequence goes on from OX387913.1 coordinate 2,471,574, forward strand.
GCCTCCCCCAAAATCTTCCAACTATCACGATCTTCGGCGACTTTCCACCAATCCTTCTCCAGAGCTTCCAGATCGTCTCGCAATCGTTTTTTTGGGTGGCCACGCCGCGCGCCGTCACCTTCCGTCCTCCGGCACTCAATGAGTCGGTATGTTTGCCCACTTTTTAGGGTCCATCCTGCTGACGTGGCCCGCCCACTCCCACTTGAGCTTGGCTGTTTTGCTCTCTACATCGGCAATGCCAGTCATTAAACGCAGCATTGTATTTCGCACCCGGTCGATGCGTCTAAGGCCGAGAATGCTGTGTTCCATTGCCCTCCGGCAAATCTGCAGTCTAGACTTCTGTAACTCAGTCAATGACCAAGTCTGGCAAGGAGGTTATTAAACCAAATTCCAACTTTTTATTCAGCGAGCAGGTTGGAAGCCCATTACAACGGTAAGAAGTTTAAAAAGTCAAATAAGAGCGCGATGTGAAATTTAAATTTTAATAACATAAAGAGTATTAAATAAAGAATATATTTTTGACGTGATAACGTCTTATAAATCGATGGAGCCAGCTGCACTCACGAAAAAACATGACTCATGCGTCGTTACGTCGTTTCGTCGTTCCATTTACCTGAGCCCGAGCCCGGGTCGGGTAATGGTTAAGGGTAAATGAGGGTAAGGGTAAGAGTTCGGTCGGGTTCCGGGTCCGGGACCGAGAGTTCGAGCCCGAGTCCGAGTCCGAGTCCGAGAGTCCGCGAGTCCGCGAGTATTTTCTTATGACGTTATCACGTTCAACTATCGTCAGTAAACCGACTTTACAGACAACCGATTTTTTTTAAATGACTTTATTATTATTTAGCTTCAACTATTTCTTTAAAATAACATAGATTTGAGCAAAAAAATTACCATTTTTTAAATTATGAAAATGAAAATAAAGGCTGAATAATGCTGGCCAGCTGAAGGCCTGCCTGAGAAAAAAAAAAGCTTGAAGGCGGCAATTCAATCATCATTTTCACCATCGAGATCTAAGTACTACGTGATGATTTTCACTAATTTTTCTATCATGTTTTTATTTTTACTTTCCTTGTATTCGTAATGAAAAGCACAGTGTTTACCTCAGGTGAAAGACTTATTTAAGTCCCTCAAGCTCCATTGGCGCCCTCGCTACGCTCTAGTGCCAAACCCGTCTTGGGACTCAAAAACGTGACTTTCAATCCTCAGGTAACAATGTACTATTACTTCACAGAACAGAAACAGAAGGTGGCTCAGGGAGGCACAAAAGATATCAATCAAGTTCAATCCACATTCTTCAGTCAGTGAAAAACTTGTAGCTCGATCTGAACTTGCGCGTGTGCAACTTCATAACACTGTGTACCAACATGACAATAGTGATTTGACAACATAAATTTCACGGACTATATGGGACAGCGCTATACTAAGAAAAGAGATACAAGTATTTCTGTCTTGCTTTCTCGTATAGCGCTGTCTCCTACCCAACCTATCTCCCTATTACCCAAAGGTTAGCTGGAAGATAATGCTATCTAGCATTAAGTTCGCCTGTGTACAGTAATTTTTAATTTTGTGCAATAAAGAATTTTCTATCTATCTATCTATCCTATTTGGCGTAGTTTTGGCAGGAATGTAGAGCCCGCTATAGAAATTTTTTAGGTTCTTCTATTTGAAAGAGTAAACGGATCGGTGCCCATAAAAAGTCTTTAGTGGGAAGATAATATTTTAATCCTCATGTCCTATCAAAGTCGAAAAAAGTGGAACCCCGCTGGCTAAAAGCGGATGGCGGATCCATTGTCAAAAAGGCGGTGTAAAAAGTGGAAAAGCGGTATGATCTGGCAACGCTGGTTGCCCTCTACTTGCTCATAAAATTTTCCATTTATTTTGCTATTTCAGCAGCACAAAATAAAATGGTGATATTATGATAAACAGTACCAGCAAATTCTGATTAGTTCGTTAATATGTAATTAAATATTTCATGAGAAAATACAATGATTATTTTAAGATCATAATAATCTCTTATGGCGTAATCAGAGCAATTGAAAAAACGAATGATAACAAAATCTGGGGACACAGTTTTGTGTTGCATTGCAGCAATTTTGTAAGATGAATCATAATTATCCTGGGTCCATATCCATCTACCTACGATCTGAATATTTCTACTAATTTAGAAGACATTTTGATTCCTGGCAACACTTGAAAGGGCTTGCTTGACACGTGTTCTTTCGCTTGACACGTTACGGAAAAGTTACCGGTTTTTGGTCAAGGTACTTTTAGCTACATTGAGGCGTGGTAACTATGGTTTTTTTTTTTTAATAAAATTGTTGCTAACCTGGCATATCTTATTTGTCTTGACAACTGTCTCATCCTTTTTCTTTCCTTTTAGGGCTTCTACGCTGACCTCCTTGTATTCAAGCACCGTTGCTTTCAAAGATTTCTGCTTTAGTTTTAGCTTCACTTCCTCCCAGTTGCTATCTACAAAGAAATAATACATGATGACTTCTTGAAGATCATTATTTTTATCAAAAGATTATGTACAGTCCAGCTGCACTAGAATATTTTACACTTTCAAAGTTCAGGGGTGGCAGCATTGCAAAGGACATTAACAGGGAAAAACTCAAAAACGTTTGACGAGTTTCCCGTTATTTTTATAAGACTTGCAAGTTACAAATTGTGTACATTTTAGCGCAGCCGACTGTACCTACATTACACAGAAATGTAATGTATCACGACTCACGAGATAGTATTCAAATCAAGGTAGGTAAACTTTTGGCAGTCAGATATGTATTTTTAAAAAAGGAATTCAAACTGTAAAAATCAGTTCAATGACCTTACAGCGCTTAAAAATAATCATGAGTAATTTTTAGCCTTACCAATATAATCCAGTAGTGTAGCGGACTGTTTTGTGCACTTATTGAAGAGTTGCCTCCAAGTTGCATTGCATGAGTCGTCTCGCTCGAGGCAATCCAATAGACTTTCTACTAAAACCCTATGATAGGGATCCAGGGTCGCTCCAGAGAGGTACTGGTTCGGAAGCTTCTTCATTATCTGGTTAAAAGTGACTTGGAGCTTGTTGCCGCAACGATTGAAGAATATGTCCTAGAATAAGAGTTGGAGTTGAACGCAATATCCGTCTGGTCTAGAGGAAAAACTATGGCGACCCCTTTTTTGTTCCCTAAAGGTCGAATTATTTGAATACCTACGCATATTATTAAAACGTCATAACTGAGCCATAAAAAATCTAGTTTATCCAATTTATAAAAAAAAACACGCGTGTGAAAAGGCCTTCCCAGGCCAAGTCCAGGAAGAACGATTTTGAGCCACCCAATTTCAACGGTTTTCATACTCAATAGACTCTCAAAGATTTTTATAATGTCCCAAAAGTTCAGAGCCGAGCGGGATTTGACGCCTTGGTATGGGGCTGCCCTGACCGCTGTGACCGTGTGGATCAGCCACATAATTATTATTGAAAAAAACTAACCTTATATTTGCTCATCTGTAATACAAGATCATTAGCCATGTCCTTAGGCAGGGCTTGTTTCTTGCTGTTGACTGTGTCAAACATAGCAATTAGCTGGTCCTGGGTTACTCGCGCTGTGTCCATGTTGCCGTGACGTTTTAGGAGATTAGCAAGGTAACCGATCACGTACTTTGTATAGTTCTTCAGCTCAATCACTGGGAGGAAAAGGTCTTGCCACGCTGCAAAAGATTGATATTTTTAGGAAAGTTTAATCTTACCCTTATCCCACTTTATGTGAGGTCGGTATTACATGGTCCTTCTTCCATTCTCCTCAATCAGCTAATTTTTTATTATTTTAATATATATATCCCTTTCAATTTCATAATTATTTATTTCGGTCAACATGGATCATTTTGTTAGTAAAACTTAAATCTATTGTTAGTAGTACTTAATTAACCTATACACATACATTTATATGGAGAGAACCCCGCAGCGTGTAACCTATCTAATTGTAGTTTTGCTTGTCATTAAATGAACCATATCGCAATGGTTCATGTAATGACAATCAAACCTACTGGCAAACACGCTCAGGATGGTGTTGGAGCTGGCCCGCACTCTGCGCACCAGGGACGTGCAGCGCTTGCGCATGGTAGCGTAGAAACAATCTACTCGCGCTTCTGCAAACATCCCGGATGCGCTGCAGAAGCGAGGCAGCCCCACCAGCACCCTGAACGCGTTATTATATTGTACGCGAAGGGCACTGTACTGCTTTTGAGTATAGTTCGCCCACAGGCTGCTCGTGTAGAAACTAGTACAGTAGGCTCGGAAAAGTGTAATTTTTACATCAGTGGAGCAACGAGCAAACCTGCGGGCGATCATGTTCGCTCTAACAGACAGCGCCCTCCGTTCTCTCTCTATATCCACATCGTCTTTCAGGTCGGAGGTTACTAAATGTCCGAGATATCTAAATTGTTCCACTCTATTTAGCGGCGTTCCATACAATTTTATCGGTGGTATGTACGACCTTTGGTCTCAAACCTGAATTTAAGGTTATAGTTTTTTGTTGTGTTTGTGTTCATTCAATAAACTTTTCATTTCATTTCATTTTCATCAGCCGTCATCTTTGTATTCACTTCTTTCTTAGCCATGTCATCTTTCATACTGTTCATCTTTTCTTTGGCTACCTCGGCCCACATATCCATATTTCATACTCATCACTTTCTTAGTCACATGACTTTCAACCAAGGAATATAATACTCTCTAAGAGAGCTTTCAACCCTCCTCATGAAATGCCCGTACCACGCCAGCCTGTTGCTCCTCAATTTTTCTGTCACCAGTGCTGCTTTCAGACTTCCCCTGATATCTCGTATCTTGCCCAATTGTCACTCCACACATCCATCTCAACATTCGCAACTATACCGCATGTACCCTTCTTTCGTCGGTCCGTTTTTTTTTAGGAAAGTTTATTGAGAGGAGAATATTGAGAATATAATAGAGGAGAAAGATGAAAGAATATTTAAGAGTAAAAATAACGGTCATCATCATCATCATCATTCTCTTGTCCTTATCCCACTTTATGTAGGGTCGGCACAACAGGTTTTCGTTCTCCACTCTCCTCTATCAGCCGTCATTTCAACAGTCACTTCTTTCTTACTCATGTCATCCTTCACACAATCCATCCATCTTTTCTTTGGCCTACCTCTACTTCTATAACCATCCACATTCATATTTAACACTCTTCTCGTTACATGACATTCTTCCCTTCGCATGACATGCCCGTACCATGCTAACCTATTGCTTCTCATCTTTTCAGTCACTGGCGCCACTTTCAAACTGCCCCTAATATACTCATTCCTTATCTTATCCATTCTAGTCACTCCACACATCCATCTCAACATTCGCATTTCCGCTGCATGCACTCTTCTTTCATCAATCCCTTTGGTGGCCCAACACTCAGACCCATACAAAACGACAGGTCTTATAACCGTCTTGTAAATCTTCCCCTTTAGTTTAAGGGGCATTCGCGGATCGCACGTTGTTCCTGTGACCTGTCGCCATTTCATCCATCCTGCGTTTATCCTGCTCTTTAAAAAGTAAAAATAACGAAAAATTAATAAAATTAATTAATATTTTAATAATTTTATTATTTAATTTTTTAATTAATAAAATTAAAAAATAAATAAAAATTTTTAAAGAGTAAAAATAACGGTATAGGTAGATAATGTTATGAACGTTGTCAATCGTTAAAATGATCACAAGCTCAATTAAATAAATCAAAGAAATCAGATTCGTGTCATTTTCATAAAAAAATACAGATTATTTTATGATTATAAAACTTCAAAATAGCACTTTTTAAATTAACGCGATGGTTATGCGTATGGATGAAACGGTATTTATCGCGATATACCTTTTTTAAATACTTTAAAACGTAGGTATATGATTAAGGCATGTGTATAGCCGCTTTTAGCAAATTCCCGAATGATACAGGTAATCTAAACCTTCAGAGGTGTCTGTGCTGATAAGATAAAACAGATCTCGCTCGACCTTTTTATCTCTCGATCATTTTTGTTTTCAAATTACTTGAAAAATATTATGTTTTTTTTATTGATTTATAGAGTTTACTACCACGGTCGCGTTAGTGCCGAACAGTCCTTACAAGTTATTCGTCGAGTGTGATTAGGATCCGATGGCGCAGCGGTCAACGCAGCCCCGTACCAAGGGAAAGGTCGCGGATTCAAATCCCGCTCGGATCTTAAGTTTTGGGACATTATAAAAATTGGGTTATTTTTCAATTATTATCGATGGAACTATCGATATAAAATACGTATAGACTGGCATCCGCTAAGTTGGTAGTAGCTCTGCCTTCTGCGCCGTAGGTCGTGGGTTCTATCCCCACCGAGAGCAAATATTATTTGTTGTACTTTTATACCTTACTTTATTTTATGTAAATACATAATTTAGAATACAATATAACACCCAGATAGAGAACAAACATCTGCGTTCACCACCCAAATATTTGATCTCGGTGGGGATCGAACCCACGACCTTAAGCGCAGAAGGCAGAGCTACTACCAACTGAACTAAAAGGCCCAGGAAGTGATTCCAGCTGTCAGTTCCTGCATGTAGTTTATGTCATATCACTGATGAAGTGGAACGATGACCTAACCTTGTAAAGTCTATGAACTGTAACGTGGGCTGCGTTCGCTGATGAGTAATCGATTGCAAGGTCATGCGTGGGTTCGAATCCTGTGCATCAAGAGTGGATTGATCTGCGGTGTACCTAAACTGATTTGAAAAGAGTAGTGTAATCAGAGCTCAGAAACGTATAGGTTTCAACAGAACTCGAATTTTTGTTTCAGTCTTTTTTTTATGTAAAAGTTAGACAAACGAGCATACGGCCCACCTGATGGTAAGCGGTCACCGTCGCCCATAGACACCAACAGCACCAAGGGTGCTGTCGTTGCGTTGCCTACCCTGGAGGAGTTTTTTAACGTTTTTCTTGAAGCTATTCATATTGTAATTGGAACACCTCTGGTGGTAGCTCATTCCACAATTTATGGGATTTTTTTTCTTTACTATAATAATAATATCTATAATAATACATAGTGTAATACAAAGTCACCCGCTGTCCTCTGTCCATCCCTATATGCATGCTTAGATCTTCAAAACTACGCAACAGATTTTGATGCGGTTTTTTTAATAGATATTGATTGATTATGATATTTAGTGAATCTAGAAGCGGAAAAAATACTATGACGCTGGTATGGTACCTACCTGAATATAAGTGATTTGTAGCACCACTAGATAAACAGTAAACTATTTTACTATCCTAGAGATCAAATCCTCAAAATAACTTCCTAGTTATTCTACCACAGCACTAAACAAAATACAGTATTTTTTTGATATAGTTGACAAACAGCATTTCATTTCATCACTGTCAAAAAGATTAATGTCTAACAATATATTTTTTTTTGTTGAATTTAAGTAAGAAGGTTACACTATCACTAAAAACAGGTGTCATCGCTAGCCAGCTCGGCAAATTTACTGAGCGATCTGCTAGGTATACAATACGCGTGAAGTTAGCTGTATGACGTGTGGCAGACAAATTACGACCTTCTCACAGATATGGGCCGAGGGGTATTGGAAACATGACCTTCCTTGAAGAGAGGATGCGCTAACCAATTGAGCAATTCCATCCTAATCTCAGCCGACGAAGAACTACTCTGTTACAGCCATATTAATAAACGCAATTTAAATTTAGTCATGGTTTAAAGTTAGCCCTGTCACTTTTTGTCATTACCCAGTGGTAAGATATGGCAATTAAGCACAGCTTATCTTTTGACATATTTTTATTAATAGGGCTGTTAAAGTCTAGACGGTCCATCCGAAAACTCTGTACCAGTCAAATCGGTAAATTCATCATCCACACTTGATGTGTGGGCTGGTTTCCGTAAGTAGGCCCCTAGCGGGCCCTTTTTGCGTGACGCTTGACACGTGTTGCTCGAACTTTTTTAGGTTCTACAACACGCCGGTTTCCTCACGATGTTTTCCTTCACTGTTTAAGAGTACTGGCATAGTGCACATAAATTTTTCTACAGAAAATATCATTGGTACACGACTGGATTTGAACCCACGACCTTAGGATCGGATGGCGGGTCCGCTAGACCACCAGTGCTCTCCTGGACGAGGTATCAACATCCTATAATATGGCCATGACAGAAATGTAGCTTGTGACAACTGTAGGTAGGTATTTCAAGCATAAAATGTCAACTTTGGTTCAAAGTTCACAGCCATCTTTTTTGTTTTGAAAACCAAACAGACATCAAAGAACCGCGGCAAATTAGTGTTTTTATATGCAATACGATAACCAATCTTAAATGACTTTTTACTTGAAGTTATCAGACAGTTTTCTTTTTACTTCTACCATAATATACCCATCTACTTATTTGGTGCCTAATATTAAAAGAGTTGCATAATCATTTATTCGCAGGAATATAGATTACGTATATTATATTTATATTAAATAAAAAAATACATATTTGGGGCCAATACATTCTACCTCATTAAGGCGTGCAAAAATATTACATACTAGCGGCTGCCCGCGGCATCGCTCGCCAATATTAGTAGGATTATGATTGATCAAGCCTATGAAGCAAGCAAGTTTTATGCTATATAATCACGACGGACGCGGATTTAAAAAAAATAAAAAGATTTCAAGATAAATAAATAGCCTTCGGAACCAAAATGTATCCTCGTGGATAGGAAGGATAGAACAAGGGATAGTATAACTATAAAACTATAGTATAGGCACAGTTAAGAATTAAGATAATACTATACTAGTAGTAGAGGACAAAAAAGATAGGTAGTTAGTAGGAAAGGATGAGCTGTATAGGTACCTTTCATGCCAACATTGAAGTCAGTCAAGCCACCTTGGCCAAAAGCCCACAGTAGAGTCAGGCCGATCGGCGGTCGGTTTTGATAGGAGTTGCGCAAGGTACCACTCTTTGTTATAGATGCTGTGCAGAACTCAGGGTAGTCTTGAGCCAGCATTTGAAGGAGGATCCTGTGCCCGTTTACATGTAACCCTGGAATAGACAACGAAGATTAGCCATGAAAGTGTAAACATTAAATCGTTTAGGAAGTAAAATGCAGTGGAACCCTTATCATCCAAAATAATATCACAACGTGCCTATTACTGCCGACAAGCCACATAGCTGCATTTTGGTTTGATGGGTGTGGGTGCTATGGACAAAAGCATACATACTGTTAGCCAGTTTTGGGAATAGGACATCTCTATTCGGATCAAGCAAGAAGTTACGTCTCTAGTGGAGAAAAAGAAGAAGGAGAAGAGAAATATGGCGTCGTGATATAGAGTTGTATTGTCTGCGGTGTAATCTAATTAAACAGAATTGTAGCTATAATAATAAAGAGTTTTGTCCGTATTAATACATACTACATACATAAAATAACGCCTCGTTCCAACCTACTTTGCCTGTTTTTAGCTGTCTGTCCTGTGTTTTTAATGCATAATATCTATTGTTAACACCTACACCTATGTCAAATAAATGTATTTTCTTTATTCTTATTAGATAGATGATAGATAGATAGATTAATACTTTATTGTACACATAAGAAACATATTATAACAGAAACATTACAAATATAGGTACAATGGGCGGCCTTATCGCTAAAAGCAATCTCTTCCAGACAACCTTTGGATGGAGAGATTTTACGAAAACAGAAAAACGGTGGTGTACAAAAGCAAAATCCCGATATTGCTTAAATTATATACCTACTAATAACCTAATAAAACACAAATTAAATTCAAAATAAACCACAAAATGAATCCTATAACCTATAATACATACTTAACAATATAGCAATATATAATCTAACTTAAACCTACACATATTAAACATAAATCCTTAAGGACAAATAATATCTTACGAGCACGTAGACGACAAGGACAAATAATGATTGGTGACATTAGTTTTGAAAATATGGACAGATTTAGATAAACGGACAGACAGAGGGAGAGAGTTCTATAGCCGTACAGCTTGTATGGTAAAAGACTTGCCATACAGTTTAGTACTATGGACAGGAGTAGAAAGCTGTAAGGTTTCGGAAGATCGAAGATTTCGATCGTTGGCTTGGTGCAGGAACTGAAAGCGTTCCTTGAGATTAGGCGGGGAGTTAGAATTAAAAAGAATATTGTAGAGAAGGGACAGAATATGTGCATACCGGCGAAGGCGGATAGGGAGCCACTTGAGTTTCATGCGATATTCTGAGACATGGTCAGAATATCGCATGAAACTCTTATTTATAGTAGCTTATTAGTTGGGTCATGTTCTTGTTACAACTATAAAAATAATTGCAGACAATTATTCAATTTATCGGTCTTAGTTGTGGAATGTTGGTTAGATTTGCCATCATGCTATTGGTGCTGCAGTGGACCTCTGCTCATTCCCTTTAATGCCATTTATCTTACCTCATCATCATTTCAGTCTGTTTTCCACTGACTATAGGCCTCCTCTTTTTTAAGCTTTCCGGTCCCTTGCGAGTCTTATCCACTCATTCCCAGCACGCACAACAATATAGTTCAACCAACCGGCTGGTAGTCTAAACAATCAGCTCAGTTTTAAAAAGAAATACACACCTTTACTCATATCATTTGCAATGGCCGTGAGAGTCACATCAAAGAACAATTGAGTGTTGGCCTTTCCCGAATCAACCAGAACACTTTCCAAAATAGTCCTTATGTCAATAGGCACAGCAGACAATGGATACAATGTCGGTTGGTTGGGAAACGTTGGGTCTGCTACATCTATTTGAACTTTTGAGTTCAGAAACGCTGCCACTTCTTTCAGCCAAACAAGAGGGGCATTGGAGAACCTTAGTTTATTGGTGGTTATTATGGTGGCAAGCTCTGTTGGATCAATCTGAAATGAACATTAACACTATTATAATAGTTGTGGAATTACCATGTATAAAATGATATTGAAAATTGTGGGGCGAACTTTGTATCAGACTACATACTGCCTCCTTTAAGGTCTTTGTATTAAGCATCATTTTTCTTTGGCTATGTGTAACTTGCCAATATTTCGATGAAATATACTTCAGCAATTATAGACAAAATATTTTTTTCTATCCTATCTGCCCCTTTTTTTAAAACATAGGGAAACATTCCTGATCGAAAACACCAGTTACTGTCTTTTCTGTTTACATTTACACAAGAGCAAGAGGAATAAATTCTAATACATGAACATTTATGAATGTTTTAGAATAGAAGGGTTGAAATCCTGTCTTTCTAGGGGGCAAGTTCGTGTACCAATGAGTTTCGACAGAAAAACTCATTGGTACACGAGTGGATTTGAACCCACGACCTTCGGATCGGAAGGCGGGGCCACTACCACTAGACCACCAGTGCTCTTCTTTCTAGGGGTAAGAATTGTAGAGGAACATACAGCCTGCAATGCACCATCAATAGTAGTGGGGGGTTTGGGCTTGGCATCATTCTTCTTTTGTTTCAGCTTGTTCTTCCTCTCTTGCTCTTTCTTCTTTGCTTTCTTATCTTCCTCAATCTCCATAGCGGCAAAGAACGACTTTGGGTGAACCACTGAAAACAGAAATTGGAAGCAACTATAGAAAAATTACTCACTAGTTTACTAAGTTGGTATAACCATACATTTCAAAAAAAGAAGCTTTCAATTCAGTCAGTTGCATTTTTGTAATGATTGTTACCCAGGAATTTAAAAACCTATTGCGAAAATACTTTTTTATTTGACAGAATATACTTTCATTGGTTCCTTAAATAAGTTTTACTAAATTCTAGTTTTTAGGAGGGAAAGTTATTTGGTAAGAAAATTTCAACGAATAATCAAACTCAAAAAGTTTTAGGAGCCTGAATACATTCTTTGCTGTTGATAATTAAAACTGAGGTCTTCAGATCCACTACTGAAGGTGTAAATTCCAACAGCTGTCTATTTTGGAGTCACTGGCTATAATTTTGTATGCACAAAAGGCACAAGTCCTACCTTAATTTAAACCAAATGCATTATCCCGATGAAAATGTATCTATCTACCTACACGTTCAGCTAGCCATGAATCATTTCTATCAGTAAACCGAGGGTTCATTATAAACTTGAGTGAACTTACCGATATCATCCGTTTTGGGCCCATTTTTTACAGGCTTTTTCTCATCATTAGTACTTTTCACCTTTCCATTCTGGGTCTTCTTGCTTTTGCCAACAACTTCCCATTGACCGCTCGACATTTTTAGAGTTAAAATCCACGGAAATCGAATTAATACTTTGTAAATAAAGGAAAGTGATAGGTTACACGTCAAACTCGAAAAAAATACTTTTCAAAACTAAATTATTTCTATTTTTGGAACCAAAAGTTATATTGTTTGTTCATGAAAGAAGAAGCAACTATACACCAAGCCAGTAGTGAAAAAGAGACCAAGGTATACATTACGCTCAAAGTAATAACAAAAGTATATGCCTTTCAACTTCAGAATGCTGGCTTTTGATTGGCTAGAAGATTCCACCTTGGCCAGACGTGGCTGTTTTGCATTTTGTACGCGCTAATTATTGCCAGTTTCTGAACGCGTATTGCTGTGGAAAACCAAAAACGAGAAACCTCTACTATACTAATTACTAACCCATAATCTAAAGGTTTCCTAGTAGACGTGACGACGTGTAAAAAACATGGTAGTTCAATTTCAATTCAATTTCAATTTATTTATTCACTTAAAAAATAACATTACAGATGTTTAATCCAAAGTGTTATTTAAGTGTTTGGATATTATAAAACAAGTAGTGGGTGATCTTGTCGCTTTATGCAATCTCTCCAAGACCTATTAACTTTTGGGTGGATGAGTTTCAAGCACGGTTGCATGGTTGCATTTCATGCGGCGGTGTGAAAATCATATAACGTAGGTAACTTTGGATTGTTTTAGTTAGCCTTTTTGTTAAATCGATGACTACGTAAAAAAAGGAACTTTGTTCGGTTTTTTGGTTGCTAAAAGTACATCACTAAAACTGTCATTTTTTTTGGTGTCTTGCAGCTGTCAGTGTCAGTGTCAAATTTGATCAGCTTTCTGCTCACTTTCCTGCTTGTTCGATTTTGCTATTTTGTTAGCTCAGTTTTTCTAAAAATATTGCGAAAGTGAGATCTGTGAGAAGCGAAGTGAATGACTTTGAACCACGTTATTAATGAATATAAGATTCTTCAAACAAAGGATACAAGAAAAGTACCTATTCGTTGCTGAGTTACCTATTGTGAAATTATGGAAGACAAATTATTAGGGGACGATGTGACCAACTCTCTGAGAGAGCGAGTGTTTTTCGCAGCCAGAGATGGCATGTCTTTGACTTTGTACGCATTATTATACGAAAAGAACACCGACGAAATCGACGATATATTAAACAGCGTAAGTAACCTTGCAGTTCATGTATCAATGCCATGATTTCTCAGTTAATTTTCGCTAATGTCATCATTTACCAGAAGTTGCGATAAAGTCTATTTTTATCGTACAAAAATGAGTATAAGCGTTACCTTTTACGCGGTACTGTTTATTATTTTGGTAGGTTATTGTGCGTCGTAGGTATGTATTTCCGTACATATCTAACTTTTGTGTGTTTAATGTTGTTGACTCAAGCATACAAAGATTCGGTGGTCATGGTCTGCCCTTGGGCTCTTTTTGATAAATGTTGTTGTTACTGCCTGTTTTATGAAGCCAATGTTTTTATTAATTTATTACATACTTTCGAATTACAATGGTCATTGCTTTATTCATTCAAATTTTGTAAAGTCATTGCATAAACAGAGTCTATGCATACCTTAATACCTCCGATAGGGACAGCCTTGTTTACCTTCAACTTGTGTATGGATTAAAGACCTTTCACTATGGAAATGTGTCTGGACAAAAGAAAGGCATATCACATATTTTTCCAAAATTCCTCATCGTCTTTCCCTCAAAAGTCTTCTATCTCCAGAACACACCTACAATTAATAATGCTGGACTGACACAAAATTAAGGTGAACTGCCAATGTAAACAAGTCTTATCATGTTATGTAAAGATTATAAACGAATAACAAATACATTAAATTCTGATTATGCATAGCAAAAAATTACTTTAAAAAACATCAAACAACAGTACACACACAAACTTAAAAAATAGGTAGAAGTACTTGTTACAAGTATTGCCTAAAGAATGATAATATAAATATCTAGCTATGTACATTTACATAAGGTTATCAAACCATGAGGTAGGTACTTTAAAGTCTTATCTTTATGATAGTTCACTTTAAAGTTTATTATTTGTGATTTGTCTTTGAGTTTATAGTTCTATTCAAATTAAGAATGATGAACTTATGCTCTTATACAGTGACTCTATTAAATATCTCCTTGTGTGCGAATGACAGGTAAATTTTAACAAATAACTCTTACTTACAAGTGTTTCTGAGAAGATATTCAGTGTTTAAGCAACTGCAATCTTTTACTACTAGGTAATGACAAACAGTGACAGGCTTACTTTAAGCAATATCTCACCCCTAAGATACACTTTTAAGTAGAGGGGTATGTCAAACTGCGAAGGAAAATATTGTGAGGAAACCGGCATGTCATTGAACCTAAAAAGATCCAAAAACATGTGTCAAGCGCACGAAAAAATCCTCTTTGAGGCACACTTGAATTCCGTTCTCCACACTTGGCTAGAAAAAACCAGTGACACGAGAACAAGAGGTATCCCTCTTTACCAGGTTTCACTGTATAGACACATGTGTCAATTGCACAAAAGAAGCTTCCTCTTTGAGGCGCACTTAAACCTTTTCCCCCCACTATAGACTGTTTGGACACAGACTCTCCATACAATTTAAGTAGGTATTCTGGTTCATCCATAATACTTTATTGCACACATTAAAATACAGATCGTGGAAAAATTATGAGATACCAAAAAATACAATTTAGTGCCCAATCAGCCTTATTACATGGTGCTCATAACATCAAAAATGAATTGCTTTCATAGAGAGGTACTTTAGGTACTTTGTTCTTGTTTATTTGTGTACAAAACATAAGGTGAACAGCGCCATAATGTCATTGAACTTCCTCTGAGATAAAATAAATTTGAGTACAAAAATACTGTAAATTTTTCGTGTGAAATCTACCTACAGGCTGTAACGATCTGACAGGTCCTTTTTTGATCCAATTAAGAACTACTTTGCATCGTGGTGAGCACTTGACATGTCATATTTAGCATGTTAGGCTCTGGCTATAAAAAGACTCTTAATTAACTAACAGATCGAAGTTTTTGGTTAGGCAGTGGGAATGGGGAATAAAAACCGCTAAAGATCAGTCAAGCAGTGGAGTTCTCCAGGCGAATATGATGATAGACATGTGGCGTACTAGTTATTTAGCCACAGAAATCGAACTGACGCGTATGAGTTCATGATCGTGAGAGTTTTCAATCGCCGCCATATTGGATTCGTTAAACAGCCGCGAAACTGCGATCTTGTAGCTTTGGTGCAATTGCATCATCCTCCAAGAAAGTTGATTATGAAAGGTAACATGTTTCCTTCGACCCCCTAAATTGGTGACCTCGACCCTCATTCAACCCTTAAGGCCTGAGCACACCTAGGTAAAACGCTGTCAAATTTGACAGCGTTTCACTGATCGCGATCGCCAGCGACCTAGGTGTGTGCAGGCATTTATAGACACATCTACCAATAACACGAGGGTTTTCTTACAGGATGTATGCAGTGATGGAGTGCAATGTACGCCCCTCATTGCAGCTGCAAGACACGGCCGCGAAGGCGCCGTCAGAATACTCTTGGACAAGTTCCGCCCTCCAGTACGATTGGAGACGGAAGGCACTGTGAAGTTCGACGAATATGTTATTGAAGGTATTTTTCGCAGCTTGCAAAAGTTCAATACTCTCCTTGGCTAAGATGTATGAAGCAGCTGGATATTTTCGCTTTCATTATTGGTTCCTTAAAAGAAGTTATACATAATATTGATGTGTAACTTTTACCTCGTGCAGTTTTCGGGATGATATTTTTATACCCTGTACATTAATTACGTTGTAATTTATTATTAAATTGATCACAATGATTTTTATTATTACGTTGTAATTTTCGAAATATGTATTTACAAAAAAAAGTATGTTACGTAGGTATTATATCAGCTATCTGGTTCCCATCGTACAAGCTCGTGCTTACTTTGGGGCCTGATAGTGTTGTGTTGATTGTCCAAAATATTTATTTATTCATATTAGATTTTTACACTGCTTCTTGTGAAGGTCTTGATACACCAAGAGCGGGTTATCTAACCTTTATGTAAGTTCGTATGAGCTATCGTAGTTGTGACGAAGTTTCTAGGCCGTCTGAATCGCAAGGCCTCTGTCATGGCTATTGCGTGCCCTCTGAAAAGCGCTCCAGATATCCAATGCTACTAGCGGGCATACAAAGTATGTTATTCACGCAGAAGTCTAGAACATTACTTAGTCCTTCAAGGCGTAGGTATTATTATGTTCTATGCTTAGGCTTACCTTTGTTTGCAAATTCTCGTAACTACATTTATTCTTTCATATGGGCAGGTAGTTTGTAGAATTGGCTTAAAGAAGCCTTTAGAACGGGATCCCCCAAGGGATCTTTTAAAGGCTGAATTTTCCAAAAAAGATGATAGGTGACTTGTCAAAATGAAGCTGCTCACGACGACGAGTGTTTCAGCCTGTTAACAATAAAAAAAATCCTTTGAGGGCTCCTGTACCATTTGCACAGTGTTTCTTTTTAATAAAACTAGATGGTTACGGTAAACTGCGGGATATAATACCAGGAATTCCTCCACGATCGATCGATACTTCTAGAAAGCGAACCTTCGTTGCATAATACAGTCGGAAGAGTACATTGTAGGAGCAAAACGTGGTAACACAAAAACATAAATCACAAAGTAATAAGGGCATTTATGTTAGGAGGCTTGATAGGCTTCAAAGCTCAGTTCGTAGAAGCTCTACTTGCCGAAGAGTGGAAGATAGGTCACGCACGTCAGGAACGTGCCCTACGTCCATCAACTTGAGGCATACAGTTGTTTAGCCTAACGCGCTAGTAATTTTACCGGCAATCACACCCTTCGAACCTATACACTGCAATGCTTCATGGCCGAAATAGGCATAGTGGTAGTACTTCCCCGTACGAGCCCATCACAAAGAGCTCTATTACTATTGAAGATGAAATACTTTAATTAATTTGTCTGTACTTCGATGATCTTAGTAAAGATCTACTTATCTTCCTTCGCTTACTAGCAAAAGGATTGTAGATCTACGCAGATTACAAATTCAGGGTCTCCGATTAAAAACATTCAATGCTACTTGCAAATCTGTGCCAAGTTGTTCAAACTTCCGCGAATACGGCAACGCGCGCCAAACAAAAGCAATTGCAACCAAAACAAACCTTTTTTCACCCAGAACATTGACTTATGCCGACGTTCACGCGTGAAGCGTATTTATAAACCGAATTTATATACAAAGGAAAGCTTTCTAGGTGTATGTCGGGTCTTGGCGCGGTTCCAGGGATGCTTTCTTTGTTTCCCTCGCATTTTATGATTTATCTCAATAAACGCGTGGTCTGTAAATTCATTTGGCATCGCATTAGGCCACCGTACGCACGTGCACTCGTGTGAAATCTCGTAAATCGAGATGAGAAGAGGTACAGTCCTACTGACCGAGCGCAATTAGTTTCTCTGTCTTTGCACGTAGCTGAATTGGGTCGGTGTGGTTCATCATGACTGTACTGGACTAATTTCGAGTCGTGTTAGGAATTTATCTATGATTGTACCTGCAATTCGTCCTACGCAGATACACTCAAATCCAATTTTCTCGGTATCGTCAGATCTCTGAAAAATATACGCGATTCTAGATCAGTGTGTGGCTTACTCATAATTATAATCCGGATAAAAAACGCGTGTGATTCAAACGTTATTTTGTTTAATTTCGTTTTATTTTTGTAATTGTGTCACATATCGTGATTTCAGAATTCAGCAATTTGGATGTTGTAGAAAGAGTGTCGAGGCTATGTGTAATTTCGATGACAAATGCCTTGAAAATGCACTTAGCGATGTAACGTGATAACTTTGTGGATCCGATCTCAATCCGATGGGAAACATCCGTCTCCGCCCAAGACGATTAGTCTTAAATATTTGATTCGCGTACTGGCATTTAAAATTGACGCGAGAATTAATTATTCCGTAACTATACCGCTAGCTTCATGAATACATATTTTTGTTTATAATTTGGCTGATACGCGCATAACTTTTTTTCGGTCCTAATACCTTAGTTCAATAAACTAATTCGACCTAAAGAAGTTAACAAAACAGAAGCTTTGCTTATCTTTATTCAGCCAAATGGTCGTTTCCTTCTGTAAACAATATCGTGTTTTTGTTAGAAAAATAACTGGTGACGATGAACGGTACCTTGGCCATCTCAAAAGGACCTTTATTTTTTATGCCAGTGATTTCGAACGGTGAAGGGAACCATCGTGAAGAAACCAGTTTAAAGTAACAGCGTATCAGACTTTGACGTGCTCGTAATTATCAAGGCTTTAATATCGAGGCTCAAAGAAATCAGTTGGTCTCTGACTTAGACCAGACAGAAGTCGGTACCTAACTTAAAATGTATTCGTTTTTTTAGTTTTTCTTTTTAGTCCAGACCAGCTGAGAGAATGTCTAATTTCCCCGGGGACTAAACAATAGATAGACAGTACTTGATTGATCACAACAAATAAAGTAAATGTTATCTGAGATCGGGGATTTCTTTCGTGACTAGGGATATCATTTGTGAAAGCATTTTTTTTGTGTAAACTGAGTAGACGAATAAGTTATTGTACAAACTATTCTATATTATGTTTACCGATATCTCGGCACAGTTGCATGCGACATGATTCTTATAGGTATTAGTAATTTATTTTTAACGTAATGAGGATTAATGAACTTTTTAGTTCACTAATCCCCGTTACAAGATCGAATCGGTGTCAACGGGGAATAATGAACAAAAAGTTCACTAATCTCCGTTAACGGGGATTGTCAACGGGGATTAGTGGAATAAGCCATCACAGAGCGAATTTACAGCAAATGCAACTTTGCCGTAATATCGGTGGCCCAATTCACAAATGGTGGTAAATATCCCTTTCAACAAAATAATTTTCCAAACTTTGATCGTTTTACAGGTTTACTTACGAATAATTCAAATTCAAATCATTTAATTCAGAACATTTGGAACCATTATCATTTATCACACGCATAATAAAATTAAAAGTAAGCAAATTCACAAATTAAATTAACATTAGATAGACAAAATAAAAATAAATATTAAATATTTAGCTAAATCTCACTGTTTCTCTATAATAGGAAATATCCCGTTGTTCATGAAAATAATGTTTCAAACGTATCTTTCCACAGGAGCCACAGCGCTGTGGTGCGCGGCTGGTGCAGGCCACCTAGGCATCGTCAAACGGCTGGTCCGAGCCAGCTCTAACGTGAACCATGCCACTAAGACGCTTAGCACGCCTCTCCGGGCGGCTTGCTTCGACGGCCGGCTAGATATAGTCAAGTATTTGGTCCGACATGGCGCTGATATTCATAAAGCTAACAAGTATAACAATACTTGTCTTATGATCGCGGCGTATAAAGGGCATTTGGATGTGGTGAGTATTTCTTCAGTATTCAGTATATTTATTGTCGTAATATGCGTGTGAAGCCGGGGCGGGATGCTAGCAAATAACCTGTGTTATTCAGGGATTTTTATTTATTTTATGAAATCAATATATTTTCTTTAGAACAAAATGCAAATAATCATTTCAGGTACAATTCCTGCTAGATACCGGGGCGAGGGTAGACGAGCGGGCGTTATGTGGCGCCACCGCTTTACACTTTGCGGCCGAATGCGGACACGCGGCGGTTGTGTGCGCACTTATAGAGCACAGCGCGCGGATACTTACCAACGAAAATGGTAAGTGCGATACTTACCAACGAGAATGTTACGTATTATAAATACCCAACGAGAATGGTATATGTCCTCGTATTACTTGTCAACGAGAACCGCGAGAGTCTAAGCGCGGGCGTTATGTGGCGCCACCGCTTTACACATTGCCGCAGAATGGTTGTATGCGCGCTTATAGAGCACAGCGCGCGGATACTTACCAACGAGAAAGGTACGTATTATAAATACCCAACGAGAAAGGTACGTATTATAAATACCCAACGAGAATGGTATGTATTACTTGTCAACGAAAACCGCGATAGTCTAAGAGCGGGCGCTATGTGGCGCCACCGCTTTACACTTTGCCGCAGAATGCGGACACGCGGTGGTTGTATGCGCGCTTATAGAGCACAGCGCGCGGATACTTACCAACGAAAATGGTAAGTGCGATAAATACCAACGAAAATGGTAAGTGCGATACTTACCAACGAAAATAATAAGTGCGATAAATACCAACGAAAATGGTAAGTGGTATAAATATAAAGTAAGTGCTATAAATACCAATGAAAATGGTAAGTGCGATACTCACCAACGAAAATGGTACGTATTATAATTACCAACGCGAATGGTAAGTGTGATACTTACCAACGAGAATGGTACGCGTGATAATAATTAACGATAAAAAAAACCTCCGAATTCCATCTGTTGATCCTAAGACCCCAAATCAAAGGGGTATCTCTTGTTTGACTATTTGTCTAATGACTTTTATTTGCCAGGTATGACCCCGTTGCAATGCGCAGCGGAAAGAGCTCGCGCGTCTGTGGTCGAGATCCTAGCGGCTCGACCGGAAGTGACGCGCGCGCAGTCGATAGAGGCCTTCGAGCTGCTAGGCGCTTCCTTCGCGAACGATAAGGAATACTACTGTTTACGGGTTAGTATCACATTATACTAATATTATGAAGTTGAAAGTTTGTAAGGATGTTTGTTAGTCAATAACTCTAAGGGCGCTTGTACACGCTAAGAAAAAACGCCGGGTCTACCCAAGAATTCGTGTCGTAACTAGAAAATAACTGTGTACACTGTTCGCAGCGGTGCACGAAAAAAATCTTATCTGCGCAAGACACGACGCGGCGAACGTTGTTGCGTTTTCGTGTGTGGAAAAGACAAAATTCTTGTCTTGCGCAGATAAGATTTTTTTCGTGCACCGCTGCGAGCTGTGTACACAGTAATTTTCTTGTTACGACACGAATTCTTGGGTAGGCCCGGCGTTTTTTCTTAGCGTATACAAGCGCCCTAAAACGACTGAACGGATTTGGATGACATTTGGCACGTTATACCACAGATGTCGTATCAGTACCTGCACCGAGCGATGGCGATGCGATACGACACGCGATACGGATTGCTGCTCAAGAAACCGGACGAGCCCATACCGGCTTACGATAACTGGAAGGAAAGCACTACTATGGAGGTTTGTGTTCTATTTTTTAAGCTAAAACTACCCATAAAAAACAGATTAGTTCAAGTAGAGCCAATTTAAAAAATTGGGGGTTGATGGTTTAGTAATGCTTTTTAATTTGTACCTATGAAGCCATTCTTTTAAAGAGTAAAAAAACAAAGGTGAGTTTGACTCATGGATTGTTAATATTACATATTCCATATTAACAATCCATGAGTCAAACTCACCTTTGTTATTTTACTCTTTAAAAAAATGGCTTCACGTAAAAAAATCTTAATAGACAAACAAAGCGATGCCATAAGGTCTGTTTGTTTTTCAATTAAAAATAAAAATGATTTATTTCAGATAGAAATTCATACTTGGCTAAGGAAATATCAAGGAACCTTACGATTGAATAAATTGATTTCATTTTAATTACTATTACATTTGAAATATTGTGAGGGAGATATTGAAGCTCATTTATAATATTTGAATATCTTCAGGATAAAATGTTTAATTCTTTGGTGCAATTATTGTGTGCAATATTATAATTTGTTATTTTTCGAGTTTTTGATATTGTTTTTGTTAAGTATATGTTATTAAATTTCTATGTATAAAATATTATGTTAAGTGCTCGTGTAATAAATGTATCGCTTTGGAATGTCTGTTAGGATGCATTTATGTTCAATAAACAATAGGCATGAAGACAGTAATCAAGTATCTCCAAAATATTTATCTGATCTAATGAAAAAGGATTCAAAGATTTTGAAAAATGTATTTATGCTCTTATTAATGTCGAGATTGACAATTTATTTGATAATATAAATCTACAAAATACAACAATCCGCCATGATAGCTTAAACACCGGTCAGAGCGAATTACGTCACGTTTTCGTAAACGTCATTCTGATTTAGTACAAAAGCACCAATGTTTACTGTTGATATACATAAACGTGACGTAATAACAGACGCCATGACACCATCGAGCGTTTTGGCGTGAATTTGAAAATTTCAATTTAAATGTACTTTTATTGCACAAAAACCTTAATTTTCTACAGAAATATGATATATTTTAGACATAATAGATACTTCTGAATATGATAGAAGAGATTTTGAAAATTAGTCGTCAGGCCTATTTGAATTTGAATTTGACTATTAAACGTACAGGAGGTAGAACGTCTATCCGGCAACGCACACGGCCTGCACATGGAAGGCCTAGCGGTGCGCGAGAGGCTGCTAGGCCAGTCCTGCCCCGACCTGCCCCATCCCATAGTGTTCCGCGGCGCTGTGTTCGCGGACGAAGCCAGGTTCGACCGCTGTCTCGCGCTGTGGCGACGGGCGTTGCATCTACGGCATCAGAACTCGGTAAAATATCAGTTTACACTCTGTGCTTGTAAAGTTTCCACCCTCTTCTTGTTAAGTATCCACCCTCTTCTTGTAAAGTTTCCACACTGTTAAGTTTCCACTCTCTGATTGTAAAGTTTCTACCCTCTTGTAAAGTTTCCAAACTGATAAGTTTCCACTCTCTGTTTGTTAAGTTACCACTGTCTCTCTGTAATGTTTCGACTTTCTTCTGTAAGGTTTTTATTCTAGGTTTGTTAAGTTCCACTCTCTGTTTTTAATGTTTCGACTCTCTGTTTGTTAAGTTTCCACTCTCTGTTGGTAAAGTTTCCAGTCTCTGATTGTAAAGTTTCCACTCTCGGTTTCTAAAGTTTCCCTTCGCTATTTGTAAGGGTTCCGCTCCTTGTTTGTGAAGCTTCCACTCTCTGGCTTAAAGTTTCCACTCTCTTCTCGTAAAGTTTCCAAACTGATAAGTTTCCACTCTCTGTTTGTTAAGTTTCCACTGTCTCTCTGTATGTAACGTTTTCACTCTGTAAGGTTTTTACTCTAGGTTTGTTAAGTTTCCACTCTATGTTTGTGAAGTTTCCACTCTCTGGCGTAAAGTTTCCACTCTGTGTTTGTAAAGTTACCACTCTCTGGCGTATAGTTTCCACTTCCACTCTGTTTTTGAAAAGTTTCCATTCTGTGAATTTTCAACTCTCGGTATGTAAAGTTTCCATTCTCTTTTTGTAAAGTTTTCACTCTCAGTTTTGTTTTTACTCGGCGTTTTAAATTGAACAACACTGTAGTTCACTCTGAGATGTAAAACGATCACACGTCACATTTTTTGTAAATTTTTTGATTCACACATCTTAAACCTTGCGCACTAAGCGATCTGCGATGGTGATCATTGAAAGCTGTCAAATAGCGATTTTTTGACAGGGTTTCACTATCGCCACCACCATCGCCTAGATGTGCGTAGGCCTTTACGTCTGTGACACTACAATCTTATTCATTAATTTTGCTTGTATGTATTTTGTCCTTAAATATATTTTTCAAAATATTCAGTGCTTTACAGTACATATTATAAAAAACTATTTTGTATTTTCAGGTTTCGATAGTGAAGGATTTGCTGAGGTTCGCTCAAGTTTTCTCGCAAATGATTCACATCGGTATCGAGCTACCTATACCACAAGCAAGTACTTTGTATGTAAGAAGTATCTACTACATACCCTGTTTGTTTCATCTACAGGGTGCTCAAACGATAATATAGCAAATTAGTCAATGTCGTGGGGCAATTTAAAGTTTTGGCGAGTCTTCCTTCAATCATCCTACTTTATGAAAGAAAAATAAATGCTTTTATTATTATTCAGGTATTTATTTGTTTTCTTATTTTTTAGGATTTTTACAATATATTTTTATTTAAAAAACATAAATTATTATGAAAAACTTAAAAACTAGTGCGCCACGAACAGCGGGGCTAGGCCCAAGCTACCGGTGGTCAAGGCTGCAGAGTGAGGAACCTCCGGACAATAGGTGCCGTGACCAGGATCACCACCTTCTGCATCGACAAATCACCATCATTATTATTATTATTATCATTAGCAATTTCTTAAACAAATCATTTCAGACCCGCCTAGTTACGCCGGTTGAACTGTAGTACTCTTTCTAACCAACTTCACATAAAAATTGAGGAGGTTCTCAATTCGGTTGTATTTTTTTTAGGGTTCCGTAGCCAAATGGCAAAAACGGAACCCTTATAGATTCGTCATGTCTGTCTGTCTGTCTGTCTGTCTGTCTGTCTGTCTGTCTGTCCGGCCGTGTCACAGCCATTTTTCTCCGAAACCATAAGAGCTAGACTAATGAAACTTGGTGAGTAGATGTATTCTGTAAACCTCATCAAGGTTTTTACACAAAAATAGAAAAAAAACTATAAATTTTGGGGGTCCCCATACTTGAAACTGAAACTCAAAAAATTTTTTTTCATCGAACCCATACGTGTGGGGTATTTATGGATAGGTCTTCAAAAATGATGTTGAGGTTTCTAATATAGTTTTTTTCTAAACTGAACAGTTTGCGCGAGAGACACTTCCAAAGTGGAAAAAAGTTGGTCCCCCCCCCTCTAACTTTTAAAATAAGAGAATGATAAATTCAAAAAAAATATATGTTGTACATTACTATGCAAACTTCCAACGATATTTGGTTTGAACGAGATCTAGTCAGTAGTTTTTTTTATTCGTCAGCCTTTCGACGAACTACAAAAACCTTTATATTATGTTAATTGATGCTACGGAACCCTTCATGGGCGAGTCCGACTCGCACTTGGCTGCTTTTTTTTATGTTTGTTATCGCATAACATCGTCTTTTACGAGCCGATTTGAAATCTTTTTTATCTGGAAGGTTATACAGCCACATTAGTTCCATAGAAATTTCATCAAAATTCATCAATCGGCTCAGCAGTTTCGCAATGTTTAATTTGTTTAATAAAAATAACAAATTTTCAAAGTATTTCTGTTCCATATTAATTTAATTTCCAACTATTTCAGGTTTGCTACGTGTTAGAAGCGTGCGCGGAAGAACTAAGCAGGGGTGCGAATAGAATGGACAAGCCACAACCAAATCACGACCCTGAGTCATTAGCAGTAAGTCGATATTTGCTTGACTATCAAATCCAAGTTAGGACAATGCAGAAGTAGTAGAGCTCTTTGTGTGTGGCTCGTCCTTGGAAGTACCACCATGCCTATTTCTGCCGTGAAGCAACATCGCTGTGTTTCGGTTTGAAGGGTGTGGGTGGTGAAATTACTGGCACGTGAGGCCGAACATCTGTATGCCTCAACTTGATGGACGCAGGGCATGTTCTTCGCATAGTTTTGTGCACTATTCTGGAACCCACAGTGCCGGAATAGTGTTCAGAACTATAATAGTAGTCTCCAATATTCTATTCACTCCCTAGAAATATAAAGCAATTTAAAATAAAATTAATCACTTCTCTGCGCTAACACAGAAACAAGTCTATTCAAAAAGATTATAAATAAATTTACTGACATATTTGCTGTCTCTATAAGGCTTAAAATCTGTTTTTTTTTAAAGCTTTTTATTTAATCCTTGTGTCGTTGTTTTTGGCTTGTAACTTCCATTCTAAATACATTGCATAATTGAAAGTAATGGAGGTTTCTTCGAACTACTCCAGATACAATCTCAAAAATCTTGATAAAAATTTTCTGTTCATCAAATTTTTATTAAAGAAATGGTTATTAATTTAAGTATTTAAAAAACACTGGCCCAGTGTGAAGGCTCTGTTGTTTGCATTTTAGAAAATGATGTCTTGCATTAGACACCTTTTGTTCAAACGTTGTTTGGTATAGATAGTGCAATCCACGAAGGCGCGCCCCACTATTCCTCCTAACCGTTTATAGTATACTAGCGGACGCCCGCGGCTTCGCTCGCCCCTTTGCCATTACGCTCCTTTGATTTTTCTTTTAAAAGTTTTCCTCTTTTTCTCCGCTTAGGGAAATCATTTTCCAATTTCCTTTCTTAGTGCACCCCTATGCTATAAAATAAACATACCCTCCAAGTTTCATCCTTCTAGGACTTACGGTTTAGGCTGAGCGTTGATTGTCAGTCAGTCAGTCAGTAACGTAAGCGTTTTATATATTTAGATGTGTGCAAGCTTCCGTCAATGTTTGAGTGTTATCGGTACACACTAATTACCTATGAGTGCACACGCACACTACAATGAATAGACTACGGTTCGCGACTGCCGCTCGGAGCAAACTCCCCGCACCCCGCGAGGGGCGCGTCTTCGTGAATTGCACTATCTATACAGTAGGATACAACTCAAGCTACCTAAAAACAGAAAAATGACGTTGACTGCAAGGACATAAGAGCTAGCAGTGTATAGTCTGATGCGTAACCTTGTGTACTGAAACTGTGAGTGTAATGAGCTGTATTTAACCCACACATGCACACCGCACGCACACTAACCCATCACCGGTTGCATCGTGTATACACTATCGCTGTGTAGAGTTTGGCGCGCGCCTGTATGTTGCAGGAAGAGTATGAGAGCAACGTGAGAACGGCGCTTTATTTGGTATCCGTGGCGGGGAGACTGCTGGAGAACGAAGGAAATGAAGAGGTACGTTTTATTTAATACCATTAGATTGTTATAATGTCATAAAAATTAAGAGCCGTTTCGCCAACGTGTCTCTCTCTTTTGTATGGAGAAAAGATGAAACAACACAATGTTTGTGTATAATTTTATGGCACTTAGGTGAGGTTTGTCTAGACAAAGAACAAGCATTAATATTTTTGACATTGGAGATCGAACCCACAACCCACAGCGCAGAAGGCAAAGCTACTACCACCTGAGCTGTAATAGCCCTTTCCCACCGGTCTGTGATATCGCGCACGGAGGCGGATCAGCTGTCAGCTCGCACGACACACCGTGGGAACGGTCTCGTGCGCCGAGGTGCGCGGTAGCACAGAAGCTCTTTCTGTGTGCGTTGCCGTGCGTCGTCGTCGGCTGTGCGTGATGATCTGCAGAATCACGCACCGTGGGAAGGCAGCATAAGATGACTGACATAAGCAAAGTCTTAGTAGTAGTGTAGAAAATGCTTATAGCATTAAGCCCACCTTTTGTACATTAATTTTAAGTTTTGTGCAAAAAGAGTTAAATAAATAAATAAATTAGTCTTCCCGCACACTGGCCTCCGGCCACGACCACAAAATTCCGCCACTAAAATGGACTCGTTGCACACGGTTGACGCCGGTAGCCGCCACTAATCGTTGCTATTTACAATGTATGAAAACTACAGGAAATATGCCAGTGGCGGCGTTTTGTGATTGTGGCCAGTGTGCGGCGGCACTTAAGGTTGTTCGATTCCGATACAAACTGAATTTACACAACTATGGGCAAACAAAGTATAAATGTACACTGAAATAGCTGTAATAGAATTTTACAGTGGTCTTTATTGCCGGCCAGTTATATAAAGTTGGAGAAAACTGTAGGATAACAGAAATATTAATAAAAAACCAAAAAAGCTATTTTTTCGTCACTCTTTTTCTGAAGCCCCGATTGCCACGACCAACGGCTGACACTCCAACTTTATATAACTGGCCGGTAATAAGGACCACTGTAAAAGCCTATTACAGCTATTTCAGTGTACATTAATACTTTATTCGCCCATAGTTGTGTAAATTAAGTTTGTATGGAAATCGTACCCCCTTAAATTAAGGCCAGATAGTGTGAAAAAAATCAACCAATTTATTGACTTTTATTTTGCAGGAATTAATACGATCGATAAAATCGTCCATCTATCGGCTAAGGAACGTTACGCTACGGAATGGAATGACGTTGCTACATCTTGCCGTGGACAGACGGACGCCGGTCGACGACTTTCATACAAGCGATGTTTGCCAGTAAGAATGCATCATTTTAAGCGCTCTTAGTTTTTTCATACAACAAGCGTATGGCCCACCTCATGTTAAGTGGTAACCATCGCCTAAAACAAAGCATTCCCTCGTAGGTCTTATAGCTAGGTGAGTCTAGGTGCCAGTTCCACGCGACCAAGCCTAGAAGAACAGACAACAAACTACGGCCTACCGTTTTTTTGTTTGAACCTTTTATAAATAAAAAATAATGATAATAGCAGTAAAGTTCTAGAAGATTATTCCATTTAAAAAGCAACCTTTACT
The DNA here is from genome assembly GCA_947578465.1 of Thera obeliscata. NCBI lineage: Eukaryota > Metazoa > Arthropoda > Insecta > Lepidoptera > Geometridae > Thera > Thera obeliscata. Next base: position 2,499,945 of record OX387913.1, read on the forward strand.
CAGTGGGTATACGTTCCAGATTCCCCTGCCCGCGCACATTGCGGCTCCTTCTCGAATGCGGTGTGAATGTCGACGCGTCTGACAGTTACAGAAGAACAGCGTTACATCTGGCGCTTATATCATATCAAATCAGTGGTATGTATAACTAGCGGCACATAACTTTAGCGCTGAGCGATACGCGGAGGGGATAGCTGCGCATGCGTCGCATGATGGATGTGTGGATGTGTGCAGAGTGTCCTATTGGTACAGAGAGTGGAGTGCGGCTGGAGAGCCAATAAGCGCTACGCACGCCCACCCTTCATACCGCTAGCCCCCCGTTATTGCGCAGAAGTAAAAAATAAGGTACATGACCTTATTTTTTACTTCTGCGCAATAACGGTCAGCTCTAAAGTTATGTGCCGCTACCTATACTACTCGACCAAGCTAAGTTTGCACCTCGCGTCGATTACGTCACACTGACGCTTAGGTACGGTCTGCAGAATAGGATTCGCTATGACTTTAAAAAAAGTAAACAAATGTTTGTTGGAATTTACATTGTACCTATTGTATTTTATATTGTACATAGATGCATAAAATATGCATAAAAAATGAGATAAGTTTAATTAAGAAGAATCACTATTGTCTATTGGTTCAATGCCCGAGATTTCGCTTTCGCTTTCACTCATGATATTGTCGGAATAATCCTTTGTAATCAATTAATTGTACATCAGTGGTAACACAACAAAACTTCAACAAAAAATCTTAAAACTCAACGGCTACGAAGACTGAAACCCGTATGACGCGTCTCGGCGATAAACATGCTAGAGTCTGTTCAGAAAGAGAGCCGTTGTGGGATTGGAGGGCGCTGCTGTGCTTAATTACCTTTTTTGTTTAGTGGGCAATACAATAGCGCGTCTGTTGCGTTTTGATCCTATCACAACTAGTGTACTATTCCTTTATTTAATTTTTATGATGCAAAATGCTGACAGAAAGAAAGGGATGAGCTGCCATATAAAAATCGAAACGTTGGTTCACAATTTGGCCACGACGGCTCTCTTTCTGAACAGACTCTAACCGTACTGACGCGACAGGGCGCTCGCGGGGAGGTGAGCGGGGAACGGGCGGGGTGCCGCATTCCAGCAATGTGCAAACCTAGCTTGGTGGAGTTATAACTTTTAAAACTAACGATAATAAGAAAGAGGTGTGTCAGGATCGTAGCAAGTGGAAATCCGTGATCTCTGCCTACCCCCATGGGAATAAGGCGTGATTTTATGTATGTATGTATAATAAGAATTGACTACGGTGTTTGTTTGTTTGTAGAGGATAGAGAGCAGTTAGGCGAAGCGTTATGCGGCGTCGTTTGCGAGCTAATATGCCACGGCGCGCATATGGACGCATGTGACATGGACGGAATCACACCGCTTATCTATTCTATCGGAGGTAATTAGAATAATAATGGACAATCCACACAACACTCTCTAGCCCCAAATTAAGCAGAGCTTGTACTATGGGAACCAGATTGCTGATAGAATTCAACTATCCGTTTTTTTAAATACATACTTAGAATACAATATAACACCCAGACGGAGAACAAACATCTGTGTTCACTGCACAAGTTTGTTCTTGATGGGGATCGAACCCACGACCTCGAACAAATTTGTGCTGTGCACAGATCCCACGACCTACGGCGTAGAAGGGCAAAGCTACTAACCTACTATTATCTTTCTATACGTTTATGCTTACTATAATTAACCGACTTCTATTTTAAAAGGAGGTTCTCAATTCCGTTGTATGTTTTTAATGTTTGTTTAAAAATTGAAACCATATTAAAAATTGAAAAATTTTCTTTTTTCTCCAGATTGATTTTATAGAAATTTCATCAAATTCGGTTTAGTCGTTTTGTCTTAATTGTTTTTAAATGTTTTGTATCGCATTATGTCATCTAAGAGCCGATTCGAAAAACCTTTTTTTATCTGAAAGGTATACTTTCAGAATGGTTCCATATAAATTTTATCTCATATTTATTTTAAAGCCATGAACTCGGTTACTCAAGTTTTTTTAAACTTTACGGGTGTTATTAATAATCCTGGCGCAACGCTGGAGTAGTTAAATCGTGTTTTGTCACATTTGTTCGAGTTGACAATTGCATGTCAATGCAAGAGACAAAACACGGATCAACCAGTCCAACGCTACGCTAGGATTATTAATAAGACCCTACTTATCTATTTGATCTTTAGAATGATGAGTAATATACCTAGTTAGTTATAGGTCTTTAATTGTTATTTTCTTTTCCATTTACTTGTGTAACTACACTGCCGTCAATTGATGTTTTGTTTTCTTTTCCATGCAAAGGTTGCCTGGAAGAGATCGCTCAAAGCGATAAGGTCGCCCATTGTTTTGCCAAAAATCTTCATGAATCTAACTTAATGGCACTAACTTAAAATAACCTGTTGCTATTATAATGCAACAACATTTGATCTAAATCTATTATATTTAAATAATAGGTAAATCTATAATCATTAACAATATATATTATACATGATAATTAAATTCAATTTCATTAATTCAATTTCATTACTACAATTTCGCCCCATCACTAGCTCTTTATTTATTTATTTTATAGGTAGGGTAGGGTAGGTAATAAAAACAACATAAAACTACTTTATTACTAAAATTAATGCATAACTATCAATTTTATCATTCAGCTAAAATACAATAAAGAGTTATCTATCTATATATTTATCTATCTAATATGACTTCCCCAGGTCCAGCGGAACAACTAATCCGTTCAGCCCTCCGACCGCGGCTAAGTTGTCTCGCCGCGGCGGCGCTCGCCCGCGCAGGTCACACATACATCCCGTGCAACGTGCCGCGTGTCCTACACAGCTTCCTGTCAATGCACGGCGTGCCCTCCACTGAACACATCAGGGTCTACGTGCCGGAACCTTCGTGTATCAAACTTAGCTTGTTGTCTTAAACCTGTTGAAACTTGCTGGCTTTGTATAAAGTCAGGGACATTTAAAGTCAGGAACGTTTGAAGTCAGGAAAATTATTTTGTGTCTGGGATCGTGGTATTTGAAGACTTAAGACTAGTCAGGTTCAAACTGTAATGATTTATTCGAAGGAATGTATGTAAATAATATTAATTAACAAAGAACCATTACATTCTGCATTATGCAAAATATTCTAATAAGAAAAAGCAATCAAAATTCATTCTTAAAATAATCATCAAATAACATTCAAATAAATAAATTAAATATTACGATTCCAATAAATTAATTACATAATTACAATTCAAATATTCTTGAACTTTCTTTTTTTTTCAAATATTCTTTAAACTTGACTTGTCTTCTCAAATCTAGGTTCTGGCAAAGTTGCCATAATAAGGAGCGGGCGATGTGAAAACCAAACGATTAAGTACTAGAACAGTCTGTTTATTACTAAAATCTCTAGCCTTAATTACATAGCTACTGTTGTCTCTGTAAAGTCACTACTCTATCAAAGAATCTAGTCAGTAAATCAAATCGTTTGCTTGACTGACTCGCTGCGCTCTCAAAAAGTAACTTCTAACTTTTTAAACTCTATGTAGTAGCGATAAGTACATGTTTGAGAATAGTCTTGGCACTAACTGACTAGCTCGCTACGCTCGGAAATAGTAGATGTATTATCTGAGCAATCTAAGGCGTTTAAAAAAATTGATCGCTGCGCTCGCGCTTGTCAATTCATCTATTCTAAACTCTTGTTTTTTACTAAACTGAGGGATAGAAATGTTGACTCAATTCCTTAAAAAAGCGTAGAGCGCTTAAAGACTAATTTTCGTAGGATACCCTTGCCAAAGAACTTTTAATCAACTTTTATAACTATAAAAAGGGCTTGCTACGCTCTCCAATAAAACTGCTCGTTTTTCTCGCTTATACAATCGTTTCGAATAAAAAAAAAGCTAGAATTAGACTCCAGAATTTAATGAATACATTTTGACATTGAACAATAATTATGAATCCAAATAATTAATTCTAAAATATTTAAATATAATAATTAATAAGGCAGAGTATTTGCGTAATTTATTAGATTTTCAAGTAATATTTAATTGATCCAGTAGAAATAAAATACAACGAAAAAGCAATTATTGTAGACCAATATGTAGTTGAGCGAATTTTATTGATTAAACTAAGGTTTTTCGTCAACCCTGTCCCTTCCTCTGTCAAAGTAATGAAAGTGACATAAAATGGCTATTAAGGCTTGCGTCCACCATACCGTAGCGAACGCAAAACCGGACATTTTATTTTGACATCAAAATGTCTGTGTGCAATATATTCTTTGCGCTCTTCGGTTCAGTGGATGCAAGTATGAGTATGAATGTTTTATAGAACACAGGGCTGAATGTGTTCAAACGATAATGTCCAAACGGCTCAAATGTAAAAAAGATCGACAAAATCGTACCGACACGAGGTATTGTGATATAGATATAAATAGTTGTAAGATTACATTGCTAGATGGTTTGCGAACGTTATATATGCCCACTGTCCACTAAAGCGTCCTCAAATCTCTTGTGTCGATAATTTTAGACAATCTTGCCAGAATCAAGTGATTATGAATTTAAAATTCAACTCAGTCAAATATATCACTTCGACTGTTATTTGTCTTGGAGAAATTGCTGGTGATTTTCCCAAAACAAGACGAAATAAGTTCTATTGACGCAGTGTTTGACTTGCCAGTCTTCGGAAAAATTTTGACAGCAGCTACGTCGGAACTAATAAATAATCGCGCGAGCGTCTCAGCGCTTTAGTGGACAGTCAGCTTCAGCCATGTTAATCCGTTTCTGTTTAGTAATAGATCTTAATGTTATAGAGAAATGGCGTTATTTACTCGCTTATATATTAAAGTTAGGAATCGAAACGCACATAGACGAGTATAATAGTAAAAGTATCTAGAATACATGTAGAAATGTAAACGAAAATCTAGAAGACAAAAAAACTATTCATTTAGGATGCATAGGCATTTTATTCTGACCGTTCTTTGAAAAAACGATTATCAATATATTTTTATTAAATCAATAATGTGGAACGTTCTTAAAAAAATATTCCCAATTTGTTCCTAGATAGCTAGCCTTGGCTTGGCCGAAAACTTACGTCTTTGGCAATTTCATAAAATGAATTTTTTGTTTCAATACTTTGACTCAAAAAAGTCTTCTACCCGACTACGGCAAAGTAAAAGGAGGGTTATTTATTTTTAAGAATGTTCCTCATTCAAAAACATGTCAAATGTATTAACATCTCGAAATACTTGGTTTTTAAAATCATGCGAAGTGCATACCTTTAAATCTAGTCAAAATCAAATAATATTTGATTACTTATAATATTTAACGTAAGTTTTACTTAAAATACTAACAAAAACATGAGCTAATGGAACTTCTTTTAAGAAATCAATTGATATTTTTATGCTATGTAATAAAATAATGCCTAGAAAACAGCTAAATCAACACTCGTTCGTTTTCATCTTCAATGTTAAATGTCTATACAGGGTGGTTTTTTTAAGAAGGGTGGTGATAGCCAATTCCGAAACCACGAGAGTTAGGGTATATGCTGTTATTGTTTTCTTATAAATCGAGGGCATGCCTCTTTTCACGAATTTTCCCTATCTCTCGTGGTTTCGGAATTGGCCTTCACCACCCTTCTCTAAAAAACACCCTGTATATTAAAATCATAAGAATAACTTTGATTATAATTACAGTTCGCGTCTCGTAAGATGACATGTCTGAGCATGGTCTACTGAGCAAGTAAACAAAAAAAAAGTTTTTATATGTAATATACAGGGTTATTCATTATTAGCTGCAAATACTCAGGAATTAGGTTCAACAAATAAAATAAAAAATATTTATGAAATGTTTTTTTTAATCTTTGTTATGAAAATCCCGAGAAAATCGATAAAGGAATCATTGGCGCCTGACCTGTTTTGACCTTTGATCCGCGCCCGCGCGCCGTGAGCGACACTCTGAATTCAGTCACCGCCTAGGTGGGTCATCGTCCTGTTCTCCATGGCAATCATTATGCAATAGCCGTAAAGAAATTAATAAAAATAAAATTTTGATACAAAAACTTAAATCAAAATTAAAAAAAAAAAACATTTCATAAATATTTTTTATTTTATTTGTTGAACCTAATTCCTGAGTATTTGCAGCTAATAATGAATAACCCTGTATATCAGCTATATTGTTCCCATAGTACAGCTCTGCTTTATTAGGGGCCTTATAGTGTGGATTATTCACAATAAAATTATATTTATTTAAATGCTATACAAACAACTCTTGAATAAAATGCGTAAAATTTTACTTCATTAAATGTTATAACAAAAATAATATGAAGTTGAAATAGCACGAGTGTAGGCAGCTGACTTATCACTTATCTAGCCCTAAAATAGACTACAAATTATATAGGCGTAATTTTTTTCTTGTTTATATGGAAGAAACGGGTGTTTATCGAAGTAAGTTTTCAAGTGAGGGTAGTTGCAATTGCGACTGCCTCCGCATCTCGAAGGTAACTCCAGTCTGCCCGCGACCACGGCTGTTGTAACACGGTCGAAACGTCGGGAAATAATAAAGGTAATCGCGATAAATACCCGTTCTTTCCATATAATTATGCCTAACGATCGTGTTAAAAAAGTGCTGTCATTTTTCTGTTACTATTAAGTTAGCCAATTGTAAGCAAAATATACCATCTGATATTTTATTTTCGCTGAATTACGCCGAGTATATTTTTCTAACTATATTACTATTTTTGTATGTCACGTTATTAACTTGTACTTACATTGTACCTGGCACTGTGTATAAATAGATATAAAAGTTAAATAGTGCAGCTAAAATAAACATATCTTTAATGCCTTGAACGTAAAACAGTACGCGCTACATCACTATATTGCTGTATTAAACACCAAATAAGCATGTATACTATGATATTATTCTGGGCCATAAAAATGAGTCTAGATAATGCAATTTATTAATTATATGAATAATATAATATACTAGTATTTGTCGTAGTGCGTGCACGGATATAATAGACAAATAAACTCAAGTGAGGGTAGTTATTGACGCTACCTCCACTTCTCAACGACGGTAACACTCATGTGAATGCTTCAGTCTACCCGCGACCACGGCTGTTGCAACACGTCGCAACGGTGGAAAATAAATAAAATAAGGTTATACACGCGATAAATACCCGTGTAATAGATTCAGTATATAATAAATAATAAAATTATCCAAAAAAATATCCTCCACAAAAATAGGCTACAGATTTTCGTTTAAATTCTGTTGGGTTGTTAATTTTTTTTTTGATATTCCAAGATTAAACATATTATTCTTCTATTTTTATAATGTCTCAAAAGTGATTTTCTTAAGTGTAGTTAAAACAATAATCAATAAAAAATATTATTCTATTGTTTATGACACTAATCCCTGTGGGATTTAAAAAATGCTATCAAAATTTAAACTAAAATTTTGAAAATAATTTTTCTATTTACCAGTGCATTGTAATGTGGCGTGTACTGTAAATTCAATTTCTCAATACTTTTGTGTTCAGCTAAAATACTTATAAAGTGCCAAACTTTCTTGCAGCAAAACGTTACTTTAGTTTTATGAATTTAAAAAATAATGCAATTTGTGTTCGTTTGTAAGACGATGTTGTACTTTACGCATTTATAAAAATGTACATAATATTGCTAGCTAATTTGATTTTAATTTGCGTAGTAAACGGGGATTATAAAACTATTCAAGAAATGATATATATTTTCTAATCTTAAAAGTTAATTTTCACCTACCCTACTCGTTTTATTTTCTTACATTTTCTTGAGGAAATTAAAAAATATGTGATACTCATTTAATGTCATGATCTAGTATAAGTCTCTAATCTCAGGAATTCTAATCTCTTAAAGTAGATAGTTTTCCGTGATTTTGAGTTATTAACTAAATCATGACGATATAAAATCAAAAAGTCAAATAGAATAATTTTTGATTTTACTCTCCGTTATCTAAAACAAAGCTAAGATACCTTTTAATGCTCTTCGTTCATTAACTTGAGGCATACAGATATTATCACATGCCTGTAACTTCATACTATCCCTACCCAAGGTTGCCTGGTACAGATGGTTAGCGATAAGGGCGCTAACAGCGATCTTCGATCTTGAATTACTGTGACTGCTTATTTTAAAGCCTTAAACTGTATCCTCTTACTTAGTCATGGTAATCTATAAAGAGTTATCTATCTATCAACACACATCAACATTTTCTAGGGATATTCAATTATGTTGATTTTTACAAAAACTAAAATAATTTCTTTAGAAAACTAGACATGGCAAGAAACTTTATTTTGTGTTGTTTATTATTAAAATTAGAAAACAACTGTTTGATATTATTTATAAATAAAAATTAAAGTAGGAACAAAATCTCGAAAAATCTGAAATCAATTATTATTCGAAATGGAAATATTATTCCCTAGACAATTTTGATGTGTTTTTAGACCCAGTAATATGTTGGCATTAAGGTTCTTTAATTGTTTTGTAATCCCTAAAATAAACTGATTGGATTTGTTTAATTGGAGCGTTACTTTTTACCCAAATTTTAATTGTTTAATTTTATATTTATCTTGTGTTCATCGATATTGTTAATTATCTTAAGTTTTATGCAGCTGATTAGTTGTGAGGTTTTAAGGCAACTGTCCACTATTCCTGAATTATACGAGTGTCATGTAGTGTCATCCGTCATATAATCTGTCAACTCATTGGCAATTGCCAGAGTGACATTAGACATGGGGCTTATTTTTAAATCTACAGATAAAAATATATCTTTCTCCTTTTAGGCTTGTCAAAAACCAGGACTGTCAGTGTTTGTTCGATGAATAGCGTTATTCCGTAGTTAGTGTACTCGGATCTCCGCTCTTTTTGTTTTAAATCTACATATAACTCGACATCGACAACGACTCGACATTGGTATATTCGTGGCTACCCCTCCACTAAAAAGCTATACATAAAAGAAAAAGAAGTTGTTCCTTAGATAGCAAAAATAGCCCTTAATTAAATAAGTAAAACACAAACATTTAGAAAAGAAAGTTTATAATGATACAGATGTAACCTACTAAAAGCTAAAAATCTAGTAGGTCCTGGTGACAGTCCTCAAACCCTCTCTGCATCAAACCCTCTCCTCATCAATCCCTCTCCTCATCAATCTATCAACAGCATTGAACAGCATATTCCATTGTGTCCCAATAGTTAATGAATCGTGAGTGAATTACCTAATAGCACTCGTGTAAGTGACGCTACAGTGGACACCGGCCTTAAGACCTCACAGCAAAGATAATGGAACATTTTGCAATGTTACAAGGTCGATGTAACCCCATTATTTTTGAATATATTTATTTATGTCCGACTATAGAGATATTTTTGTCAACGATTCGTTCGACGAATAAAGAAATAAATTTATGAAATTATATCTTTTATTTCGAAACGATAACTTTAAGTACTTACCCGCTTAATTAAGCGTTTGGTTTGGACCTACTTTTAAAATTGAAGTTCCGGTCAATCTGAAAGTGAATATTAGGTACCTACGTAGAGTCCGCGCAAAGTAACTGCGCGTGGCTGAAGGCGAAAAATTAAAAAATAATAACTAGAAATAATTTTCCGATCACAAATGAATGGGGAATTTAAACTTGCATTGCGATTGCAAATGCAAGTTTAAGCTTGTGATTGGAAATTATTTCCGGTCAGTTTAATTTTTCATTCTTCGCCATCAGTCCCGCGCAGAGTTATCTTGCGCGTGCTCTAATTACGTAGCAAAGGCCGAAAGCATATTGACGTCCGGTCTTTGTTTACATTTTGTACTGGTATAACTTCGTTTTGAGGCTTTGATTTCGAATGTCTTGAAAAATAACAGACATTAGACTTTCGGCCGTTCGTGATTTAAAATTCTTAATCTGGGCCCTGTTTAATAAAGCTGACAATTCGACATATAATTATGTCACAAAGCGACAAAATTGTGTAATTGTCGCGCTTAGGGTCAATTCACACCGAGACGCGACGCGACGCGACGATACTCAAAAGCCTCGAGGCGCAGTGCTGCGTGGTGCAACGTAATCTGAATTCTCACAATGTAATGTGTATCTTTTCTTTAATTCTTTAATTCTTTAATGCACACAGAAATATTTACAAAAAAAGTAATAACAAAGGACATGTACATAGGCGAGCTTAACCCTAAAAGAGTTTTCTTCCAGCAAACCTTTGGTGCTAAGAGAAAGCTTATAGTAAAGAGTAGTAAATAAAGTATTTTCGTGTAGTGAATAAAGTATATTCTGAGTCGCTCTATGAAAAATGTGCGCGCAGCGTCGCGCCGCGTCGCGTCTCGGTGTGAACTGACCCTTAAGCTTAATAAAAGTGACAAATAACAAAAGCGCGACAATTCCACAATTTAGTCGTTTTTTGTCATAAATGTCGGATTGTCAGCTTTATTAAACAGGGGCCTGGATGTTAAATGGTTACCCTCGCCTACAAAAAGGCATTGCATCTCGGTTTACATTCACTCAGGTTTGTAAATGTTTATGTATGCTAGTCCAGCTGACTGTACCTAAGTCTTCCTTCATGTCGTGTCACTATTTCTTTAGAACCAATGTGGTGAAAGAACTTTAAGTGTGCCTCTGAGTCTCCTTTCTACGTAAATGACTGAGATAGACGCATTTGTCTGGGAATATAAACGCTAATCAACAATGGTGTAACTGCATCCGTGTGAAGGGGCCAACAAAAACAGATTCATGACGCTGTAAAAATATGGGTTCTGCAGAGAAATAATATGAGTTTAATAATACGAACGGTGAGTCGCACTTGCTGCCTTGTGTCGCACTCTACTGCTGTCACGGAAGACCAGCCTTATAGTGGCACTCGTTACTATAACATAATATAAATATGCTGAGTGACTACCAATTTTGTGGTATAAAATAAATCATTTGATTTCATATGATAAGATTTCATGGCCAAACTAATGAACCGGTTTTGATGAAATTTCAATGGGACCAATCTGAAAATGTTACTTTTCAGATAATTTTTCTTTTCAAATCGGTTCATAAATTAAGAGATTATGGGATAGCAAATAATTAACACAAAACGGCTTTATCGATTTTTATAAAATTACTATGGGACCAATCTGGACCTTGCAGATAAAAAAATCGGTTCTCAAAAAGTCGAAGTTATGCAACAACAAACATTAACACAAATTAAAAAAATATAACCGAATTGCTAAGCTCCTCCTTTTTTATTTGAAGTCGGCTAAAAGCGATTCATGAAATATTGGAATTTTAAAAACTGAAACTTTTTAAGTACCTACCTACCTATCTTATATATTTATGTCGAAGACTGCAACGTTCATTGTTTCTTTACGGAACCCTAGATAGGTAATAAAATTGCTATTTACCCGTACAAAACGCCCATCACGACGGATGTCGCAGTTACGGTAAATTACCGATAGTATGAGAGTAGGATTACCCACAAGGGATTACCTACTTAGACTATGGAAGTTGCATAATAGGCTCAATAGGCATGAAGACAGTAATCAAGTACCGCCAAAATATTTATGATCTAATGAAAAAGGATTCAAAGACTTTGAAAAATGTATTTATTCTCGTATTAATGTCGAGATTAATAATTTATTTGCTAAAATAAATCTTCAAAATACAACAATCGCTAACGTCACGGCGGCGTTGTAAACGTCATTCTGATTTAGTACAAAAGCACCAATGTTTACTGTTGATAAACACCCGTGACGTACCTAATAACAGGCGCCATGACACCAGCGATCGTTTTGGCGTGAATTATGTACTTTTATTGCACAAAAACCTTAATTTTCTACAGAAATATGATATATTTTAGACATAAAAGATACTTCTGAATATGATAGAAGAGATTTTGAAAATTAGTCGTCATGCCTTTATAAGAATACTAGACAAGACTCATTTATTAGAAAGAAAGAAAGAAACTTAATTATTTATGACGACACATGAGTAGTAGTAGTAGTCATTTTAGTAGTAGTAGAGCTCCTTGTGAAGAGCTCGTCCGGGGAAGTACTACCACCATGCCTATTTTTGCCGTGAAGCAGCATCGCTGTGTTTCGGTTTGAAGGGTGTGGGTGCCGGTGTAATTACTGGCACGTGAGACTGAACATCTGTATGCCTCAAGTTGATGGACGCAGGGCCAGTGCATCGTAGGGCACGTTCCTGACGTGCGTGACCTACGAGGCAATACTTTGTTATAGGCGATGGTTACCGCTTAACATCAGGTGGGCCATATTCTTGTTCAATCAACTAAGCGACATGCATATAAATAGGTACAGCAAATTAAGACGAGCCTGCTACAGCGCGTGGGACGTAATACGGTGGACCGTTTCCAACAGTGTGTGCGACTGAACGGACAGCATTAAAACGAAATTATTTTTAAAAACTAAAATCCGCATGATTTTTGTGTACTTTAAACTTTTTAATAAACCTGTAAGTTCGTAAGTTTTTGTTTCATTAGCTTTTAAAATTGTAAATCCGCCACCGGACACCCTGTACGTTTCTGCAATTTTTTTTATTTTTCACAGCTCAGATGGTCAGAATTTACTGTATGTGTATGTACATACACATACGTACCTACACACCCATACTATGCATACCCACCTATTTAATTCGCCTAGTGTAAGTCCACCCCACGAGTCGAGGGTTCCGTAATGTGAAATAGAAACTAAATTACGCATAATAACTTTCCTCATAAAGAGAAATCGAGCAGGAACTAGAGCCGATTTGTATCAAATCATAATACTACGGATGGTCACCAACAGATAATTTTCTGTAAAGTGTTGTTTTCACACTGTTTTTCTTATAATCTCACTGGTGGGTTATAATTACGTAGGTAAGCAATTAATTTATAGTATTTTTTTCCAAGAAGGTAATTAAAGTCACAATGCCTTTAAGAAAATTAATCATTTTTGTAAAATATCCTATTAATTCCTATTAATTCTACTTATCTTAGGCATGAACTCAAAATATTTCAGATCTCTTTAAAAAATCCCATGACTAAACTATCTACTAGTTGCTACTAGGTACATAAGTAAACTTGAAAAAAGTTTTGAAGAATGCCAATGTATAACAATAAGCATGCGAAACACAAAGGACAACCATCAATCTACCACCGCCAGAACTAAGGATAACAGCACATCTTCAAGACTGGAGACCACTTTCAGTTTCTACCAGTCACTCGGGCCGTTAGCACGCAGTCGACTTACGCAATCTCACCCGCATCACTGTGACACACTTCTATATCAATTTTAAATACCAAAAATAATTGCCGCACTAAAAAACGTACAAATATTTTTTTATGGTGCAACTTTATGTCATCGTTCTAAATTCAAAAGTTGGGTATTCGCGCAGTGTGAAGCCGGTAATTTTCGGTGTTTTTATGTTTTTTTTTTATAAAAATGTGTAGAACGCTGTGTTTTTCTTTAGTGCATTTAAATAGTGATGTGATTGGTTCTGTGAAGTGCTAAATTGGAAGGCACCATCTGTCGAAAAGTAAGTTTTTTTGTATAGTTTTTACGGATTAAATTTAAACCAAAAAACTATACAAACTTAAAAATATTTATTTTATACTAGCGGCCGCCCGCGTCTTCGCTCGCCCAATTCCTGTTACTTACATCCGTTCTCCGTTAAAATTTACTTATAAATTGTAGCCTATTTGTTATTCTGATGTACCTATAATAAGCTATACTTACATATTTTTTTACGTGAAAGAGTAACAACCATCCATCCATCCATACATACTTACAAACTTTCGCGGTTATGGTATTATGTGGTTAGTTCGAAAATATGTGTCAAATGCAAGAAAAGCGCTTCTTTGAGGCGCACTTAAATCCTTTCACCACACTTGGTTCGAAAGAATCAGTGACACGAAAAGAGAGAAGAGTACCTAAGATTTAAGTTTTATTACAGCCTAATAGGTGCATTATTATGATTGACTAAATACCAATTAATAATAGTTGACTTTAAGATACTCAAATCATACCCTACGCAGATGCTCATAATTATAATGTTATTTCTTATAATTTAGGTGGGTACCTACCTAACTACTCTATCATTAAACTTCCATAAATTATTAAAAAGTTAAGTGTCAGCCTACGTAAACACCTACATGCACCAAAAACTTGTCCAAGCTGCTGTCAAATTTATCTCCGGGCAAACAAAAATGGACATAACTATTTGTAAAGTTAATAGCAGACCACTTCTCTACATTTTTGCGTTTAGTGGAATTAGGTCATTGTCAAATACCTACATAATTAACGAATTATAAAGGTATTTTACCAGCAGTAGCTCTAGCTAGAGTCTACAACTTATTAACAATATGCAAAGTTACTTTATTAGTGCCAAAAAAAAGTTTTATGGATTCTAAGAATTACTCCCATCTCATCCCTAATTTTAAGATTTTTTTTTAAAGAATTATAAAACAAAAGAAAATGACAAAACGGCCACATCAAAGCGATGAGTTGCGATATTTCAGCTTATCAAATATTTTTAGTTCTTTAGTTCTAGATCGGTATATTCCGCAAGGCATTTGGTATTTTAAAATAATGAATAACCTATAGGCTCAAAAATAATGTAGGACCATAGAGTATAAATCTTTAACCATAGAGTGACAACGGATGTGCCGGATGTGCCAACATAAAGTGACAAAAAATCTACTTCAGTGTTTGGGTATTCGGTTTTTGAAATCGATTAGGTAGTCACCTGTAGGTATAATATAACGCCTGCGCACACACAGAAGAGAAAATACGCCTTTTTAGGGTTCCGTAGCCAAATGGCAAAAACGGAACCCTTATAGATTCGTCATGTCTGTCTGTCTGTCTGTCTGTCTGTCCGTCCGTATGTCACAGCCATTTTTCTCCGAAACCGTAAGATCTAGACTGATGAAACTTGGCGAGTAGATGTATTCTGTGAACCGCATTAAGATTTTTACATAAAAATAAAAAAAAAACAATAAATTTCGGGGGTCCCCATACTTGAAACTGAAACTCAAAAATTTTTTTTTCATCAAACCCATACGTGTGGGGTATCTATGAATAGGTCTTCAAAAATGATGTTGAGGTTTCTAATATCGTTTTTTTCTAAACTGAATAGTTTGCGCGAGAGTCACTTCCAAAGTGGAAAAAAGTTGGTCCCCCCCCCTCTAACTTCTAAAGTAAGAGAATAATAATACAAAAAAAAAATATGTTGTACATTACTATGTAAACTTCCAACGATATTTGGTTTGAACGAGATCTAGTCAGTAGTTTTTTTTATACGTCATAAACCGTAAACCGCAATTTACCTTTCGACGAACTACAAGAACCTTATTATGTTACATCAAGTATCATATATAAAGGTTCTTGTAGTTCGTCGTGCTACGGAACCCTTCATGGGCGAGTCCGACTCGCACTTGGCTGCTTTTTAGGGTTCCGTAGCCAAATGGCAAAAACGGAACCCTTGTAGATTCGTCATGTCTGTCTGTCTGTCTGTCTGTCTGTCTGTCTGTCTGTCTGTCTGTCCGACCCTGTCACAGCCATTTTTCTCCGAAACCATAAGAGCTACACTGATGAAACTTGGCGAGTAGATGTATTCTGTAAACCGCATTAAGATTTTTACACAAAAATAGAAAAAAAAACTATAAATTTTGGGGGTCCCCATACTTCAAACTGAAACTCAAAAAAATTTTTTTCATCGAACCCATACGTGTGGGGTATCTATAAATAGGTCTTCAAAAATGATGTTGAGGTTTCTAATATAGTTTTTTTCTAAACTGAATAGTTTGCGCGAGAGACACTTCCAAAGTTGAAAAAAGTTGGTCCCCCCCCCTCTAACTTCTAAAATAAGGGAATGATAAAACTAAAAAAAATATATGTTGTACATTACTATGCAAACTTTCAACGATATTTGGTTTGAACGAGATCTAGCCAGTAGTTTTTTTTTTATACGTCATAAATCGTAAACCGCAATTTACCTTTCGACGAACTACAAGAACCTTTATATTATGTTACTTGATGCTACGGAACCCTTCATGGGCGAGTCCGACTCGCACTTGGCTGCTTTTTTTATGTGTGGGCACATCTAGGCAATGGCGAAACACTGTCAAATATCGCTGTCATATTTGACAGCGTTTCACCGATCGCCACTGGATCGCCATCGCAGGTCGCTTAGATGTGCGCAAGGCTATACTGTTTACCAATGGTTTATAAACAGAACTTGGTCAAACGCTTTCCTTTGTCATAATCGGTTAATTAAATTGCGTAAGAGTTCAACTTCATTCGACTCGGGATGACGTCTTCTGGTATAAGATTGTTTACTAGTGAAACGCCTGCGACTTTGTTTTCTAATTGCTTACACAACACTCACAAACACAAAAAACACACAAAAAATGTTAAGGAGGAGAAAGAAATATAATTCCCATCTTTGAAAGAATATTTTTGCTCTTCGATACCTGACTCACTTACTGAAAAAGCTTATTACAGTATAGAATAATTTATATCAAACAAAAAAACACGCCCAAAACTATAACCAACAATTGTATAACTTGCTACTTTATTCCGTGTCAATTACCTGTAGGTATTATTTGTTTTGTAAATGTGAAATTATTTGGTTATTCAATTTATTTATTTTTTATTAATAACAATATTTGAAATTATATTTATTAATTTTGAAATTGAAATGCAAGTTTGTGATTGGAAGATTATTTCAAGTCAGTTTTTTTTAATTCTGTCACGTGTAAAGTTATATTGCGCGGACTCTACCACAGCCTAACACATAATTTCGTACGAAAAAATCTACTTATCAACTTATACACGATACTTAGTCTTTTTCTTATCGTGTCTCTGATTCTTTCGAACTAAGTGTGGTGAAGGATTTTAAGTGCGCCACAACGTGGCTCCTTTCGTGCACTTGACGCATATATTTTAGGTTCTACGACATGTCGGTTTCCTCACGATGTCTTCCTTCGCCGTTTGAGAGCGCTGGCTTAGTGTACATACATTTTTGGGCAGAAAAACTCATGGGTGCACGACTGGATTTGAACCCACGACCTTAGGATCGGAAGGCGAGGCCGCTACCACTAGGCCACCAGAGCTCTCCACGATACTTAGTACCTAAACTAATTATTTCAAGTCAGCTTTTTATACTTTTCGCCATCTGTCACGCGCAAAGTTATCTTGTGCGGACTCTACCACGGCATAACACATAATTCCGTACGAAAAATCTACTTAATAAGCTATTGCATAGCTTCTATCGCGGGCCTTGAGCGTGGGGACCGAATCCAGAAATTCCGTAACGAAAAAAACCTAATACCCCCAATGACGTGTAAGTAACAGTTTTGGAGTTGCCATACGTAACAAAGTTCAAGTCAGTGCTCAAAAGACTTTGTTCCGTTCTTCAGGGAGATTTGCACATGAAGGTAGAGACAACCCGATTTATTAAAAAATAAAAAATACTGCATTAATAAAATAAATAAATAATTATAATTTGATAAAAAGTTAATAAAAAATGCTATACCGCGGCAGTCTCCGAGTGCCACGCGTCTTTTTTTTACTATCTTACCAACCACTAATAACCAAACACTATACTTAGCAACTAATACTTTTGAATACCTACTCTACGGCCTTCAAGCTTCGATTTCGCAAACACAGCTAAGCTGACTGCCATATTCAGAAGCTATTATGTACAGATAGATTACTTATAATAATCCTGTCAATAGGTTAGGGGCTGTTGGATAAGCCCATATTTTAGAGATACGGCGACCGTCATGCGTTATGTGGACCATGCAGAGTCGTTCTGGGAGGTACTACCTACCACCATGCCCCTGTCCATGCCGCCTGTGTGACCCATATCATATGATTTATATGAAATACTAGCGGCCGCCCACGGCTTCGCTCGCCCCGTAGCCGTTACGCCCCGTTGATTTTTCTCTAAAAAGTTTTTCCTCTTTTTCTCCGCTTAGGGAAATAATTTTCCAATTTCCTTTCTTAGTGCACCCCTATGTTATAAAACGAACATACCCTCCAAGTTTCATGCTTGTAGGACTTACGGCTTAGGCTGTGCGTTGATTGTCAGTCAGTCAGTAACGTAAGAGTTTTATATGTTTAGATGAATTGGAGGTGATATTTTCTTTATCAATAAGTTTCTGAAAAAAAGGAAAACATACGAGCACGTATATAGCAGATCTGGATTTTATGAGACAAAATGGTTACTCTAGAGGCATTATCCAGGGAGGAAATAGGGGACTACGTTTGTATGGAGAGTCGCCTGTGTGATTCCCTTCTAAAATCTACAAACACGACCACAGTGCATTTAGTGCCGTGCCAATGCGATGCTCAGGAGTTGTGTAACATAATCTCGCAAACCAGTCACTAAGCTGCGCCAAACTTCACGACTTCGCATCACGGAACGCGGTTGCATCTTCAGGCTTCAAGAAACGGTCACAGTTATATAGCGAGCGACCTCAAGCCAGATGGTGACAGTTGAAGGAAAATGCCGGTACTTAGCGTACGTCTTCTAACAACAAAATCTAGGGATGTGCCAACTCTTATCTCCCTATCTGAAGGTCACGCAAAGCTCAATATCGGTCGTTCTTCTAGAACTATATGCATGGAGAGGAAATTCAATTTGCAGTGGAATTTTTCATGCATATGATGATGAATCTTCCTTGAAGGCTATACAGTTGGTACCTAAAGATAAAATTCTTGATATCTTGGATGCCCTCATTAAAAATCTACTACGAAAAGAACCCTGGCAACAGTTGCTCGATAAAAACAAATAAATGAATTTATGCGACCTTATTTTATTTGTTTCTTTTTTCTGTATAAAGCCACACGTATAAAGTTGGTAAGTAATAATAATATTCTTGACCCAAGAGCTGGTGGGTATCTGGCGCAGCGTATAAGCATTGCTATTCAGCGTGGCAATGCCGCCAGCGTCTTGGGGACGCTTCCGTCTAGCACTGATTTGGACCAGTTGAGCTATTTCTATATATAGCTCAACTGTTTCTTGTGTATTTTGTACATTTTGTAAATATTTGTTTAATTGTAAGTTTCTTTGTATACATTAAAAAAAAAAAAAAAACTTGTTATAAGGTAGGTACTTTGTTGGAAAACAGACAGTCTACCACCGTCAGTTTCGCCTATCCTAGGCAAAGTTATCATAACATAGTCTCCAAACACAGATCATGTCATGTTGATAGAAATTTGAAGATATTTGGGAACTATATCTTATACATTAATGTTATGGAATACAGCGACGCAGTAGATGAAAACAGAGATTTTGTTTGAAAAACTGAGGGGCAACTGAAAATTTGAAGTCGGTGGGCCAAAGGAATACACGGTATACGGTATGCAAAGTATACACACATAATATAACTAACACATACAGAAGCGATACATGTTATTGACTGTGTTTTGTTTTTTAAGCTGCGTGAGGTTATTTTGCCATTTTTTTTAATTTATTTTCACGGCTTTATCGCTTGGCTTGGCTACCATAGTGCCATAAAACCACCAAGAAAACCAACCCACTTTTAAATTGTTCACTTTTTCACTATATTCGGGATCTTTTAGATGGACCATAGACTTTTATAACTCCTTGCTGCTGGGTTCCAACCTCCTTGGGTTGAACTCAATGGAATTTCATGTCGATAGGAATGGGACCACACCAAAAACACTGGTTTACCCCGAGGTAGTTTTTCCTTTGTTAACCATGAACAAAGAGATGACAAGCCAGTCAGCTAATTTGGGGCTTGTTAGTGTAATGTGGATTGTCCACAATATTTATTTATGTAAAGATAAACAGTGCTTAAACTATTGCTATCTCTTACCACTGAGCAATGACAAACAGTGACAGGGGCTAACTTTAAGCAATGTTTAAATTTAAATTGCGTTTATAAGTATGGCTATAAGTCCTTTTTCAATATTTCATAATGTTATTAAAACTTTTTGACGTGACAACGTCTTATAATTCGATGGAGCCGGCTGCACACATGAAAAAATATGATTCATGCGGCGTTACCTCGCTCTAAAGCGTTCCATTTAAGGCTTGAAGTGCAAGCGAGAGCTCGGAACGAGCGACAAAGAGGCACAATCGGCCTCCGCGTTCGGCAGCGTTCGACATCGGTCTCTCTCCTACTTGAGTGAGCGATGCGTCCGCGTGGACAGCTGTATGACGTTGTCATGTTCAACTATCGTCAGTAAACCGACTTTACAGACAGGCTCTTTAGAAGATTTACCTTTATCAACCCAACAAATTTCAACAGTTTTGAATCAAATATAGTTTTAGGATCAGCATCACTGGAGTCCTACTGTTACGGAGCTCAAGTTCATAGACTATCTTGCTTTCCGCTTTCGTAGCTTTCAAAGTTTTAAGTCTAGGAGAAAAGTAGAGCCGAAATCAAGTTTATGTATGAAGGTGTGTCAACGTATGGGTGTGTACACAGCTCCAATAAGGTGTTGCGTCACCGTGACGCGCTATCTCTGAGTGTCAGGACTTGACCCTCATAATATCAAAACTGATTACATTACGCTTCGATAGAAAAACTCGTCAGCATAAGTGCATTAAAGTTTACTTGGAAAACGCTTCTTTTGGTTTTAACTCTTCTTGGATTTAAGAGCTATTATGGCCTGCTATCAAAAAAATTGCTATAACATGAGCATCAAAATTTTTAATAAGAACCCAAGTGAAATATATATAAACTCGCCTTTTAAAAAATTTAAAAGTGTTTATTATTACGCGCCTGGTTGCTATATCATGGGTTCCACACGTTTAGGGAATACATGGATTTTAAAATGTAAGTTTAGGTATGAACATATTGTAATTTAGGTAATATTTAATGATATTTTTGCATGCTATACGCATAGCGAAATATGGTAAATTTTTAGGAAATTATAACACCATGTTACACCTATTTTACCAAATAAAGACATTCTCTTCTATTCTATTCTGTCCATTGTAACTTCAACTTACTGTGATAGTAACCTTGGCTTACAGATTTGCTCGTTCATCACATTTCTCATCACACGCAGAGCTCTATTTTTACTAAATATCAAGTTTTATCATTTGGAGGTATCGTGCAGGCATAGAAGGACTTTGGGCCGTTTGTGCTGATACTTCCACAGCGGGCACAGAATACAAAGCGCACTGATCAGTGAACCACTGTCAAATATCGCTGTCATATTTGACAGCGTTTCACTGATCGCCATCGCAGAACGCTTAGGTGTGCGAGGCTTGAGTCAGCCTCGCATTTCTGTGTCTGTATAAATCGTATAACTTTGAATATACTTAGCAGAATAAAATAATTACACATGATATTTTGCCCAATACCTGGCCATACCAGTTGATCAAAAACAGGGTTTTGTACTTTTATTTTGATATCGCTGGTATTCGGTGAGCGTCGCTAAGTGCAGTTGCAAGCTCCGCCACCGAAATAATCGCAAGGCCACGTGGCGTAAGTACTTGTAGGTACATGACCAGTACTAGTACAGTCGCACAACAACTACACAATAAAAATGATTTAAATAGAAAATGAATAATTCGTATCATTTTCAGATTGTATATTAATTTTGGTAATAAAGCGTTATTTATAATGTTTTTTTAACTACCTATAAAATAAGTACCTACCTTCCTTCTTTTTATTGTGTCACCGATTCTTTCAAATCAAGTGTGGTGAAAGGATTTTAAGTGCGACTCAAAGAGGCTCTTTTCGTGCACTAATAAAATAATGAAATTAATATGTATAATCATTTATAATAGATTTATCTATTATTCAAATATAAATATACTTAATAGCTAAAGTTCAAATATAGTATAGCAACAAGAAATTTTATGTCAGAGCCATTTTAAGATGTCAATTATTACTAAAAAACAGTAAATATGACACATAGGTGATAGCATTCAACCATAGATCGTGACCGATAGACCAACCTACCGAGGGAGTCTTACGGATACGAAAGTCTCGAAGCCTCTATTCAGTTTCTGACAGTTATCAAAGTAAATGCAGCAGTCAGATGTTCAAAGCAGTCACTTTCATGTCAAAAATTAAACTAAGAATATCGGCAAATCTAATTTAAGTACCATGATATCGACAGTTTTAACGAATAGAGCTTTTAGTGAACTTTACAGAAAAAATCGTGTAAGTACTTATTATTTATTCGAAGAATCAAAATTGTCTTTGTGTAAAAATAAGTTAGTTAGAACTTCTGTGTGTGACTGTATT
The DNA here is from genome assembly GCA_947578465.1 of Thera obeliscata. Classification (NCBI taxonomy): domain Eukaryota; kingdom Metazoa; phylum Arthropoda; class Insecta; order Lepidoptera; family Geometridae; genus Thera; species Thera obeliscata. The sequence goes on from OX387913.1 coordinate 2,522,199, forward strand.
GAGTTTGACGTTGGTATTGGTACAGTATAATTTTATTGTCAACGGTCTTAGTCGAGCCTTAATTATGAAGCCTTAGTTATTATTTCAATTCAATACACTGAGTAGTTTCCGTTTGACCAATCCAACTATCTATTTATCGACCCAGTAAGCCTACCATGAGCTCTGTCTGGCTTTGTCTCTGGTTCTGGTTTTGTATGAGTGTTGACTAAATAAATCCTACGTCGAAACGTCACACACACAGTGTAATACACTAGTGAGCACTCACACAGACTCAAAACCAGAGACAGAGACAGAGACAGAGCCAGATAGAGCTCATGGTAGGCCTACTGTATTATATTATGTCGGCTGTATTTTTCTGTGGATGGTGGTTATAGAAGAGATGGACCAAAGAAAAGATGGATGTACTCTGTGTCAAATATGAAATGAGCAAGAAAGGGGAGATAAATAAATATATCTTGAAGAAAATCCACAAAACACTAGTATAAATCTAGATCCAAATTAAGCCGAGCTTGTATTATGAAAATCATATAGCTGAATATTTTTTTTGTAATAACATACTTAGAAAACAATATAACACCCAGACAGAGAACGAACATCAGCGTTCACCACACAAATATTTGTTCTTGGTGGGGATCGAACCCACGACCTACGGCGCAGAAGGCAGAGCTACTACCAACTGAGCTGAGAGGCCAGTCTTTAGTAGCTATAGGCGAGTACATGTACCTTGTAGGGCGTTGCAAGTAAGTTCACTACTTATTAAAATTATTTATGTAGGTATGTATGATTCACATTACAAAAAAATCATCATCATCATCATTAAACTCAGACTCAAACTCAATAAACTTTATTCAATAGGTACTATACAAGAATCACTTTGAAACGTCATAAAGCTAGGTGAGTCTAGGCGCCAGTTCCACACTACGAAGCCTAGAAGAACAGGCAAGAAACTACGGCTCGGTTCCTACCGTTTTTTTATATGATCCTTTTACAAATCAAAAATAGTTTAAAATAATAGCAGTGAAGTTCCAGTGTGGTGCCACTTCACTTAGTCAAACGTATGCAATGCAATAATACAAAAGCAAAAGTTTCAAAGACAGCACACGCTACGCTTCAAAGTTTTAATAAAGTATCTACACAGCATATATAAAAATAAGAAGACAGCATATATCAGCCTGAAATAGTCCACTGCACATTTCCAGGAAGAAGGATTCTGAGCTCCATCGACTTCCCGCGATCTTAATAATGTCGTCGGTTCATCTGTTGGGTGGGCGTTCTACTTTTTGTCTTCCGGTTCGTGGTTGCCATTCGAGAACCTTTATTCCCGAACGGTTGTTGGTTCTTCGTTTACAAAAATATATTAGATAATACAATGCTACTTGTCACAGACCTATTGCAAGATACGTAGTGAGATAGCAACACAATGATGAGGCTATAGTGAACAGCGAGCCTTAGGCTGCATTCAAACTATTTGCGTTATGAAATACGACCTCCTTTACGTAAAGAGGTCTAAGCGCAGGTCAGGTCCGTACTCTCGCGAATGCTATTTGTTATGGGTTCATTAGAGGCCCATGGAGACAGTTAACCTTTTCAATGCCTAAAGCTGTATTGAATTATACATACTGGTAATAAATAATTATTTATAGTAGGCACCTGTGATGTGAAGTATTTATCATAGACTTAAGAACCTCCTTGATGCGCAGTAGATATAGACAGGCAGTAACGGCGAACCTTTGCTACATAAAAACTATTTGCGTTATGAAATACGACCTCCTTTACGTAAAGAGGTCTAAGCGCAGGTCAGGTCCGTACTCTCGCGTATGCTATTTGTTATGGGGTCATTAGAGCCCCATGGAGACAGTTAACCTTTTCAATGCCTAAAGCTGTATTGATTCATACATAATAAGTAGTTATTTATACCTGTGAAGTATTTATCATAGACTTAGGAAACTCCTTGATGCGCAGTAGATATGACCAGGCAGGTCATATCTACTGCGTTTTACAGGCTTTTGAGCGTGCCACGCATTCCTAAACATAGGCCCGTTTGCAGAAACAGAGCTTAAGTCTTTGAATCATGAGTCATGCATAGATTTTTTGACAGTTCTCTGATGAAAAATGACAAAAAACTTTGCTTGAGGCTCGACTCAAACTCAAGTGCTGTTTCTGTATACAGGCTATAGTGTCAAAAGCTATACGTTTTTACCGACGGCACAGATTAAATTTGGAACACGATTATCTAGTCAAACAAATAACATTGCGTCTTCATTGTAATAGGTTTCCAACCTCCTTTGTTATGCATGACCTAACTGCTTTCTGACCCCTTGCATTGGGCTGTAAGCCTACAAGCCTACAAGCTCTGTCTGGCATTGTCTCCGGCTCTGATTTTGTGTCTGTGTGGGTTCTCACCAGTGTGTTCATTATACTGTGTGTGTGACGTTTCGATGTAAGATTTATTTAGTCAACACTCACACAGACTCAAAACCAGAGCCAGAAACAGAGCCAGACAGAGCTTGTGGTAGGCTCACTGCGTGTTCCCATTTGACGGCAATATGTGGTCAAAAGCACACCCATGTTAAGGGCACGTAAAGATTGCGGTCAGTTGGTTTCAATGTCATTTGCAATATTGTATAATACTTCATAAGTCATCATAACAGAGAAAAGTACCTTATTACGTCATCAGGACAGCGTTATGCAATACGTTAGCAGTTAGTAAATGTTTGGAAATTGTTTCTTCAAAGTAAACTTGCTAATTTCCACATTCATTCATAAGGTCAGGTTAATAAGTATGTTTCCATTAGCTAGTACTTTTAGGACACCCACGACTTCGTTAACCTGTAACCTAAAAGCTAAAGTAGGGCCTATTTCACCGATGAAAAATCTACCGAACAAATATTTGACGGTTGTTTATCTTAAAATTGTGCAAGCGACCATTTGGCATAAACAACTGTCTTACAACGGTTACAAGTAATGTTGGTTACATACAATACCACCGAAATTACACAACAGAACTCAAAATAACACTAGAAAAACAATTAAAATCAAAAAGCTATGTGATTTCCCGAAATTACAGAACACGAACGAAGTTCAAAAAACTTTTGACATCCATTACTACATCTTGCATGACGCGGTCATACTCGAGACGAAACTTTCTCCTCTTTGTTCGACCGGTAAAATTATGCCGAGTGATTTATGACGGCATATGGACTTAATACCTACTTTTGTATGTTATGTTATGGCATAATAATTATGTTATGCAAGGGTCATGATTTTTAGAGGGTGAAATATTCAACCTGGAACGACTAATTAGAAACCATAATATTTTGACGTGATAACGTCTTATAAATCGATGGAGCCGGCTGCACGCACGAAAAAACATGACTCATGCGTCGTTACGTCGTTTCGTCGTTCCATTTACCTGAGCCCGAGCCCGGGTCGGGTAATGGGTAAGGGTAAATGAGGGTAAGGGTAAGGGTTCAGTCTGGGTCCGGGTCCGGGTCCGGATTTTCATTCAGTTTCATTCAGTTTCATTCAGTTTCATTCAGTTTCATTCAGTTTCATTCAGTTTCATTCAGTTTCATTCAGTATCATTCAGTTTCATTCACATTAAATTCAGTTCAGTAAAACTAAAATTTTCTTTTGAAAAATGCAACCATTCCATCAGTATTTTCTTATGACGTTATCACGTTCAACTATCGTCAGTAAACCGACTTTACAGACAACCGACTTTTTTTTTCAAATAATAATAATTCAGGTGGGCCGGCCATCTTTTTAGTTGTGTGTTTGCGTATTTTTAGTTTTTTTTAATTCATTTTAAAATAATAAACCCACAACCAGTTATATGCAATATGCACACACAAGATGTGCAAAACAAACAAGAAACAGTTCAGCGATGTGCAGACCATTACAAACGATCTAAAGATAGCTCAGCTGATCCAAATCAGTGCCAGACTGAAACGCCCCCAAAAACGCTAGCAGCATTGCACGCTGAATGTGTATTTATTTGGATTTAGTGCTATTTGTACCTGCCACCTACTCGTAGTCTAAAATAAAAATATTTAATATAATTTGAGATTTTTTCTAGAAAGAGAAAAATGAGATGCTAAGCTAAGTTTAAAGAATAATAATGATAAAATGATTATGCACCGAAACGCTGTTTTTCATACAAAAGACTTCAACGCGCTCAAAATTTAGGTGCTATGCGATTATTTTTCTTTTTAAATTTATTTCTTCTTTTTATTTTATTTTATCACCTCACAGGTTGTTAGGTTGCTCTGTGTGAATTGTAGTGGGTTCAATTCCACATTCACACACACACATTCCACACACACATTCCACATGCACATTAGTGGTAAACATTAGTGTGAGATTTTTGAAATGTCGTCAGTCGGGTTGGGAGGCCATCCTACGCATCGTTTTCTGGTTTGTATATATTGTGGACAATACACACAACAATATCTAGCCCCAAACTAAGCAGAGCGTGTATGGTGAGAACCACTACTACATAATAACTAATATAACGAAGTTGTTTACTACTTTTGTTGCACAACTGCGTGCCTGGAATTGGTGTCAAAGAGGATTAAACTGTAGATTCTATACCCTCATTCATAATGATATATACTTTTTAGCGGCTCGTTAATGTCTCTTTTACGACAACAAAAAGAGATGGCAACAGACTTAGTATCGGTCTGCTAAGTTAAATGACTGCTATAGGACCATTATGAATATAAGGCTAAGTGAATGTTTTTTTATAGTAATAGCGCGTGTACACAAATGTCATTTTGTACATGCGCACATGCGCATGTGTGTGCGTGTGTGTCATAAACAACTACCAACATTGTAAAATTAAATGGCGGCAAAATTAAAAGCCAACCAAGAATGTTCTAAATTTAAAGGTCCTTCCTTTAAATTTAGAACATTCTTGGTTGGCTTAAAAAAAAAATAATATATATAATTAAAATAAATATTATGGACAATCCACACAACACTATCTAGCTCCAAACGACGCAGAGCTTGTACTATACAGAACACAATTTACTCAAGAGAAGAACTCCGAGTACATACAAAAAGGAGGGATCGCAAACTTATTTCTTGGGATACAGTATATTTTTAAATATTTTTTTCTATGCAAAAAAACTACCGTATCGAGGTTTGAACCAGGTTTCTTGTTACAATTACGCAGAAATAGAACGTCGATTGACTGCGCCACGACGGAGATACATTTTAAAACGAAATTATCGATCAATCCCAAAACCATTATTCACCTTCACGATCACCACTTGTAACCCCTTGTAAGTAGCTCCCACTCCCCACTGTTGTGCTATGAGAATCAGATAGATATAGCATCTTTTTTTACCATCTTTGAAAATATCCTCCGATAACACCTTAAGCGGCTTGTAGACGGGCCATATTTTCACTGCAATATGTTGGCAAACTATTGGTGTCCCTGTCTAACATGTGAGTGAGAGAGGGTCACCAATAGTTGCCGGCCACAAATTGCAGTAAAACATGGCCCGTTTAGAAGTCCCATTAAAGGCAACGCATTTTATCATTTCAACAGCTATGGAATTAGCGTAGGATGATCAATAAATATCGAATGATAATGATCCATGACCCCCATGACCCGGCCCCGTGGTAATGAAATGTCAATTAATGATTTATTTAAATATTATTTATCTAATATTATGATTATTTTGTATAATTTAGCTGAATTTATTGAAAGTTAAGGACAAAAGAAGCCAAATGTCAACGTATTTTGACATAATGCTGATTCAAGGCTTATAGAAATGTATAAATAGGTAAACATGGATTTTAAACAGCTGTTTTAATAAATGGGCCAATCGAATGTGTGAATAAATTATTTGTATAATATTCGTCTGACAAATTGGGTTTTGGCCCAAGTTTTAAAACAAAATTGGACAAAAATGTATTCCCAAAACTTGACTTGACAGGTACTATTTCTGTAAGTTTTCCCATAATAATCAACAAGAGGTGTTTACCTGTTTTACTCGCTTATCTTGTTAAAGAAAATGACAAAAGTAATGCAATAACAAACATAAAAAAAATACAAACGAATTGAGAACCTTCTTTTTTATTTGAAGTCGGTTAATAATTAGATACTTTATAGAAACGTCTCCAAGATATTCTTTTATTTCGATTGAATCTTAAATTAGAATATGCCTAAGTTTTTTAAATTTTTTTTTGTGATTGAATCTTAAATTAAGATATAATTAAGCTAGCGTTTTTTTATTATTATTATCAGTTCTTAACTTAATCCTCAGTGATCATCTGATTATGCAAAGTCATCTTTGAGGTTATTTGAGTGTTATTAACATCGGAAGTAGGGGTCAAAATGTTACGTCGGTGACATTTAGGATATTTTAGTGGATATACATGCAAATATGCATATTTATATTCTAAGTTACCAATATAATGGTTTGAAGAGGTCAGACAGAAAATAAGTTATCTACATACATAAATGAAAACAAAACTCGATTACTAAGAAATGATTAAGTAAATGAAGCGAAAGAGGTAGGTCAAGATCGTAGCAAGTGAAAATCTGTGGTCTCTGGCTACCCCATGGGAATGAGGCGTGATTTTTTACATGTAAAAACTAATATATTTGAGAAACTTAAAAAATTAACTTCGGTTATCGAGCAGTAAGTACCTAGTTGACTGTAACGTCAAACCTGTAGATGTGGAGCCACGGTTGCGTTAGTCTCTAAAAGTTATTTGTCGAGTGTGATAAGGATCCAATGGCGCACCGGTCAGCGCAGCCCCGTACCAAGGGGAAGGTCGCGCGTTCAAATCCCGCTCGGCTTTTAACTTTTGGGACATTATAAAAATCTTTGTGGTTTCCTAAGTGTAACAATATAAAATCAAACAAATATATGAATTAAACTTAAGTCATTACCCAAATATAAAAAAAAACATTAGGGCACTCTTAATACTTAAAATAAAATATCAGATTATAAAATAAGCTCACAACTCTACATGGCTATTTATCAATCAATACCAAAAGTTTTTTGTAAATAGTTGTTACTAAAAAAAATATTAAATTAATGAATCGCACTGACACCTCCATTTATTATTCTTAACAAGATTAAAATCGACCTTTTGCGTTAATGCTGAAGCATTGGGGCTTCCGAAGATAAATAATGTTGTGAGAACTTATGGGTGGACTAGTATTTTCTTGCGTCTTTGCACGCGTAAAGGCCTGCGCACACCTAGGCCGCTGGCGTCAGCGATCAGTGAAACGCTGTCAAATCTGACAGCGATATTTGACAGCGTTTCACTGATCGCTACCGCCTGCGAACTTGGTGTGCGCAGGGCCTTTACCCCCTCATTCATAATGCCTGGCACTTTTTAACGACGGCTAAACATCCTGTCACTGTCACTTTAATGTCAAAAAACAATAGGTTGGCTTTAGAGTCGGTTTACTGACGATAGTTGAACGTGACAACGTCATAAAGCTGTCCACGCGGACGCATCGCTCACTCAAGTAGGAGAGAGACATATATCGAGCGGTGCCGATCGCGGAGGACTATTGTGCTTCTTTGACGCTCGTTCTACGCTCTCGCTTGCACTTCAAGCCTTAAATAGAAAGCCTCAGAGCGAGGTAACGCCGCATGACATGAGTCATGTTTTTTTTGCGTGCAGCCAGCTCCATCGAATTATAAGACGTTGTAACGTCAAAATAGAGATGGCAACAGATTCTTTTTTTGACATTTTGGTAAGTCACATAGCTTTTTCATCATCTTTTTCTATTGACTGACTTGACAAAAAAATATTTTAAACTAAGACACTGACTGATGGTTTGATGGAGAACAGTCGTGAAAGCGGTCAAAACGACTTTCCGGTTTGTACAGGCCTTTTGCCTTTAAATAGTATACATGCAGGCAAAAGGCCTGTACAAACCGGCAAGGTTTAGTAGCGAGGAGAGAGAGAGAGAGAAGAGGTAGAGAGAGAGTATAGAGTACTACTGACGCTTCGATTCTGAGACGTTTCGAACTGATCCTTGTTATTTAACTGAAATCACTTATTAAAAGCGTTTTGCTTTTGTATTGTTTTTTAAGTTGAAAAGTTAATACAAAAAATTGTTTGTTTTGTTATTTATATTTTAAATCCGCTTCTATATAATCACTTTGTAGGTACCTCATTTTATGAAGGAAACATAAATAAAAACACACTTTTAAGACACAATAGTTTTATGTATTTCGGAATTCCGGCTATAAACAGTATAAATCATGTGGAAAACCTCGAATAAAAAATAATATTTTACTACTAAATACACTAGTTAGGTCAAGGTAAAGACGGCTACCTTGATGTCAATTTTCAAATATTTGTGGCTTTTTGTTTAGCGAACTGATTATCGAATGTCAGTTGTCGGCGCCACTCGATTACTTATCGGACCCGATTCGATTTAAGATAATCGATGGGTGCTTGTCACTTCTGTAACTTCCAATAGTTTTTTGAAAATATTTAAAAATATCGATTGATAGGTTTTGATTTAATTTGCAGGGTTAATTGGTAATTAAAATACAAATAGGTATTTGGTATTTTTATTTCAATTACTTTCCCACTTTCCATCAGGTGGTATGCTTGTTTGCTAACTTTGTTATAAAAAAAATTGCTCCTTTAAAATATAATTTGTAATTCGTATTTCAAATACCTGACGGCAATGTTTTTTGTAATTAGTATTTCAAAAACTTGAGACTGAAAAATACATTTTAACACATTTAAATACATTTTTTAGTACAAGCTCTGCTTAGTTTGGGGCTAGATAGTGTTGTGTGGGTTGTCCGCATTATTTTTATTTATTTATTTATTTTACCTTCATTGATCGATCGTGAGAGTGTGTGCGAGACGAGAATGTAATGATGGTAAAGCAACTATTAGAGTTGGCAGCACTGCACGTACGTCAGTATTGGCCAACAAAACGCGAAAATAAATTCGGCAGCTTTTCTCTGCTAATTTTTTTTCTCTTTTCTTTTATTAATTTTTTATTTTCTAACGTTTTATAGCCCGCACGAGACCGGGCTTTTTCTAATTAGTCCAAAAAAATGGTAACTTGCCGTAAGCTTGTCCTAACTTACTAAAATAAGGCCGTTCTCAATGACCGTTTGTCTAGAGTCTAGACTAGAAGGCCTACGCTCAGCTACTTTTGGTTTATCAAGCACAAATCACACAATCGCGTCTAATCAACCTCAACATTTGCACTGAACAATTCCTAATGAGTTGTATTGTTCATAATTTTGGCTATCTGACATCTACAAGTGCTTATTCGTTCAGATGTAGAGATGTCCTTACTTTAATATTGCATGAATTATTGCCGGTAATCGATTGTTACCGTGTGAAAATCTACTAACTTGATATGACTACTAATCGATTGGAGTGGGAAATTTATTTAGTTAACAAAAAAGGTGACGAAACGAGCTTAAGGCTGGTCTCTCAGCTCAGTTGGTAGTAGCTCTGCCTTATGCGCTGTCGGTCGTAGGTTCGATTCCCACCGAGTACAAATATTTTTGTTGGTTCCCTGTCTGGGCGTTATATTGTATTCTAAGTATTTACGAAAAAAAAAAGACGGGTTGCACTCCGGGAGTGCCGGCAGAAGTGAAAACTTGATTATTAACGTTGAGCATAAAAATTTATGTGCACTATGCCAGTAAAACATCGTGAGTAAACATCGGCGTGTTGTAGAAGCCACAAAAGTTCGAGCAAAAAGGGCCCACTATAGGCCTTGCGGAAACCAGCCCGCACATCAAGTGTGGATGGTGAATTTGCCGAAGCTCGTCGTTGGCATCAGTGCCTTGCCTACCTTATTCATAATACCTAAATAAATACAGTAGATCTATAAAATCATGTACCAATGACCACTACTACCTGCCGCGGGCGGCCGCTAGTTCATAAAATCTATAATAGGTATGTACCTATACCTACTACAGTCACGAAAAACGCCTTGGTATGCTTGCTACTAACTATTATCTATTCTGTGACGTTACCGTGTCATAGTAACTACTAGCGTATCTGTAGCGTCTTACGCTTTTTCGATCAAGTCACGTGATCCTGACGCCCTGACGCCCTGACGCGAGTTTAAGATTTTATACCCATTACAGAAAGTGCTCAACGCCGCTAAAGAAGTTTTCACTTCAAAAAATAAGTATTATATGAGCAATTTGGTTCCCATAGTACAAGCTATGCTTAATTTTGGACTAGATAGTGTTGTGTGGATTGTCCATAATATTTATTTATTAGGCCATCTGGTTTTGAACCTAACTCTGACCTAAAAGCTCATTTTCCGAAAAAGTTCTTTAAGCAGCTTACTGGGCAAAAGGGTCTTTGCCTCTTTAGTAAATGCTGCAGCAGCGTTCTTTTTTCATCATCATTGAATATCAAAATTTTCTATCAAGTATTATTTTTATTTTGTAAAGGAATCCTACAAAAAAACGGTAGGAACCAAACCGTAGTTAGTTGCTTGTTCTTCTAGTCTTAGGCCCGTATTCCGAAACAGCGCTTGAGTCTGAGTCGAGCCTCAAGCATAGATTTTATGACAGTTCTCCATTGAAAAGTGTCAAAAATCTGTGCTTGAGGCTCGACTCAGACCTAAGCACTGTTTCGGAATACGGGCCTTAGTCGCGTGGAACTGGCACCTAAACTCACCTAGCTTTAAGACATTTCAAAGTGATTCTTGTGATACCATTGATAAAAGAAACAAGTAGACTTTGACTGCAATTAAAAAATGTAGGTACTCTTTACGTTGTTTATTATCCCCCATGTTACAAAGTAATAAAATGATTAAGTAATCCTGAAATTAAAACATTACGAAATCATATTACATTACATACATCATGTATAAGTTAGGTACAGTCACGCACTAATTACATTAGAGCGATCGTGCGTTGCATTTGATTCAAAGTAACACTCATACTTCATGCTTGATAGATCTGTTATTATTTAATTTGAAAAGAGAACACGTTGATAGATCATCTCAATCATTTTAACGGCTCAAGTGTTGGTTTAATTTCAATAAGTATTTTTTTAATATTGATATTCTATTATACTAAGTGCTTTGATCACGAAGAACCGGCGCCTAGGCGGCGATTAGACAAGTTTATAAATTTGAAAGATCCTTTTGATTCTCCCCACCATTTTGTTATTTTTTTCTATTTTATGTTAACATTGTCTTTCAGGGTAAGAATTGAAACAGCAAAACTATTGGCGGTGTCAATTAAAAAAAGTATTTTCAGTTGGTAACCTTCAATGTGCGTATTTCAACACCTGTCTGTCGTTACTTGTTTTATGACTAGACATTTGTTTAGATAATCTCATCCACAATAATTAGCGTGAAATTGGTTCCAATTAATGCTGTTTGCATTATTCCACTCAATTAAATATGATCAAACAAATCTACTTATTGGATCTATTTAAATATTGACTGATCGATCACGTAGCCTACAATTAAAGGTATTGATTATTTTCTAGAGTGTTTGATTACATTTTGACATGTTTAATAAATCATACAAAAAAACTTTAGATTAAGTACAAATATTTGTTCAAAGTAGAAGTCACAAACCATTTTCAATAATTTACTTAAATACACAGAAAATAAAAATATGGCATTTGCTTAAAACAATTTAATAGAATAATGATCAATTTTAATGGGTGTCATACCAGTCACCAGTCTAATATAATGTTAAGTAATGTCTACTTCCTTACTTACAAGCGCCACTTAAAAAATAATCAGTGTATAATTATGAAACTGCCATCTCTAACCACTAGGTAAATGACAAACAGTGACGGGGGTAACTTTAAGCTATGTCTCACACTAAGTAACCCTTGTAATTAAGGCCGTGTTTAAATTTAAGCAACGCCTATAAGTATGTGAGGTTAATGAAGGTTACTAGTCCATCTTAAAACCAAAGTTACGGTTATGGTTGTTGCATAAAATTTTTGTTATATGTCTACATCTACACGGGTAATTAAAATTAACTACTTAGCAATAATAAATGTTACTTAATACCGTAAAGCCGCATATGGGACGAGGGCGTCGATATGGCTTGTTGCCTGTCATAATGTAACGACAACTTACAATTATTCCGTTTGTTGAGTTAACAGTTTGTCACGCGACTGTCCTCAATGTCACTTCAATGGGAAACTGGGGGGTCTTACATTTGAAATAAAAAAAGCAGCCAAGTGCGAGTCGGACTCGCCCATGAAGGGTTCCGTACAAGAACCTTTATATTATGTTACTTGATGTAACATAATAAGGTTCTTGTAGTTCGTCGAAAGGTAAATTGCGGTTTACGGTTTATGACGTATAAAAAAAAAACTACTGACTAGATCTCGTTCAAACCAAAAATCGTTAAAAGTTTACATAGTAATGTACAACATATATTTTTTTTAGTATTATCATTCTCTTACTTTAGAAGTTAGAGGGGGGGGGACCAACTTTTTTCCACTTTGGAAGTGTCTCTCGCGCAAACTATTCAGTTTAGAAAAAAACTATATTAGAAACCTCAACATCATTTTTGAAGACCTATTCATAGATACCCCACACGTATGGGTTCGATGAAAAAAAAATTTTTGAGTTTCAGTTTCAAGTATGGGGACCCCCGAAATTTATAGTTTTATTTTTATTTTTATGTTAAAATCTTAATGCGGTTCACAGAATACATCTATTTGCCAAGTTTCATCAGTCTAGCTCTTACGGTTTCGGAGAAAAATGGCTGTGACATACGGACGGACAGACAGACAGACAGACATGACGAATCTATAAGGGTTCCGTTTTTGCCATTTGGCTACGGAACCCTAAAAAGAAGGTTTAAATACGTCTTTTGTCTCATAATATCCAGATCTGCTTTATAGATAGATAGATAGATAGAAAATTCTTTATTGCACAAAATTAAATTTACTGTACACAGGCGAACTTAATGCTAGATAGCATTATCTACCAGCAAACCTTTGGGTAATAGGGAGATAGGTTGGGTAGTGCACATATAAGATGAGGGCTTACGTAAATACTAAACTAAAAATAAACACACACAGTTAAGTGACAACTATCATCACTTTATACGTGCTCGTATGTTTACCTTTTTTTCAGAAATTTATTGATAAAGAAAATATGACCCTCATATGATTAATATGAAATATGAATTGGAGGTGATATTTTCTTTATCAATAAGTTTCTGAAAAAAAGGAAAACATACGAGCACGTATATAGCAGATCTGGATTTTATGAGACAAAATGGTTACTCTAGAGGCATTATCCAGGGAGGAAATAGGGGACTACGTTTGTATGGAGAATCGCCTGTGTTGTACCCTCTTAATAAAGCTGACGATTTGACATGTATGTCACAAAGCGACAAAATTGTAGAATTGTCGCGCTTGGGCTATAATAAAAGTGACAAATATATCACAGAAGCGCGACAATTCCACAATTTTATCGCTTTTTGACACATAGTATGTCGAATTGTCAGCTTTATTAAACAGGGGCCAGGTGGGCTGTTAGCCCGTTTGATTATCATTTCACTGATTTGGGTGACAGCGTTTCATTATCGCCATCGCCATCGCTTAGATGTGCTCTCTAGAACATTTTTAGAACTTTACTTCTTAAACTGACCATTCACAGAATAATGGAGCCATGATGAACCAAACAAGCGGACTTCCGAACACATTACACATTCATTATTTAAATTAATGTGCTTAGTTTTAACACAGATGAGAACTTGCTAGATTGATCTCTAGTTTCATTTTTACTAGCAGTTGGTGACCGAGCTTCGCTCGGTATTTTTTATTGTTAATTTGTATTTTTAAGAAATCTTATGAGTCATATTATCTTTACTGACTTATTCTTACTGAACAACACCATCTGCTGGATATGCTTGCAGTTAGTTGCTCACAATCGTCAATAGATGGCAGGAGCAGTCACATGTTCCGTTTATGTTTAATTATTGAACTCGGGGGAAATAATCATTTTCATAAAATGAATCCTAGCTAGATCAATTTATCGCCCCCGAAAACCCCTGTATACTAAATTTCGTGAAAATCGTTGGTGCAGTTTCCGAGATCCTAAATATATATATATACAAGATTTTCTCGTTTAAAGGTATCAGATAAGATAAGATATAAGATAAGATAAGTAGAAGTCCACTGAGGAGTGAATGCAGAGATGACGGCTGGCAGAGGGGAATGGTGGAGGAATACATATTGTGCCGACCCCACATAAAGTGGGATAAGGACAGGAAGAAGAAGAAGTAGAAGTCCACCACTGGTAACCTAAATAAAATAAGTTTAAAAAAATTGAGAAACCAACTTCATGGTCAAATTGCTGAACCGATTTTGATAAACTTCTATGAGACAAATCTGAAAGTCCTTTAGATTTACGTGAGGCTGAACATCTGTATGCCTCAAGTTGATGGACGCAGGAAAGTGCATTGTAGGGCACGTTCCTGTCGTGCGTGACCTACGAGGCAATTCTTTGTTGTAGGCAATGGTTACCACTAAACATCAGGTGGGCCATATGCTTGTTCCATCAGCTAGTTGTATAAAAATAAATTCAAAATATTTTTTAAATCGGCTCATAAATGCGAGGTAATGCTATAGCAACATTAATAAAAAAATACAACTGAACAGAACCTTCTCTTTTTAGGGTTCCGTAGCCAAATGGCAAAAACGGAACCCTTATAGATTCGTCATGTCTGTCTGTCTGTCTGTCCGTCTGTATGTCACAGCCATTTTTCTCCGAAACCGTAAAAGCTAGACTGATGAAACTTAGCGAGTAGATGTATTCTGTGAACCGCATTAAGATTTTTACACAAAAATAGAAATGAAAACTATAAATTTTGGGGTCCCCATACTTGAAACTGAAACTCAAAAAAAATGTTTTCATCAAACCCATACGTGTGGGATATCTATGAATAGGTCTTCAAAAATGATGTTGAGGTTTCTGATATCGTTTTTTTCTAGACTGAATAGTTTGCGCGAGAGACACTTCCAAAGTGGAAAAAAGTTGGTCCCGCCCCCCCTCTCACTTCTAAAATAAGAGAATGATAAAACTAAAAAAAATATATGTGGTACATTACTATGCAAACTTTCAACGATATTTGGTTTGAACGAGATCTAGTCAGTAGTTTTTTTTTATACGTCATAAATCGTAAACCGCAATTTACCTTTCGACGAACTACAAGAACCTTTATATTATGTTACTTGATGCTACGGAACCCTTCATGGGCGAGTCCGACTCGCACTTGGCTGCTTTTATTCATTTGAAGTCGGTTAAAAATAATATTAATACTCATTTGTTCTGGATTTTGGAGGTTACAGCTTCCAAATTAATAATTCATCAAATCATTAATTTGATTTGATAAAGAACTACACAACTATGTTTATTTGTTTTTGTTACATTGTTAGCACAAATCATATCCATGCAATATACATCAACGTGCGATTTGTATCAAAGACACGATTGCAAACAAAGGAAGCCTTTACCTACATTGTGTAACACTCGTACCATGGCTTTGTGTTTGATTATTTAGTGATTGTACAAATGTACAGCAGTTTAATAAATTACTAGTCATACATACGCATACTTTTTTGTCGTTTTTATGTAATGGTACGGAACCCCTTCGTGCGCGAGTTCGACTCGCACTTAGCCGGCTTTTTACTTTGACTTTGACGTCGAATAGTAGACATTATAAAATTCTGAAGACATTCACTAAATCCGTAGGTACATACTATAATTTGTATGGTTGCTGTTTAATTCTATAGTGATGTCAGATGCATGTCATTGTGACCACATAAGAGGAACAAAAGCTTGCTTTATGTAACGCATGTCATATTGTTTATATTATTAAGTCCAGTAATTGTGTGTTTTATCGCGATGGCGCACTGCCTTTTTGAACCTCAGAAATGTACTGTCTGATCAGCGGTTCTTGAACTTTTTCTTTTAACCTATCCTGTCCCACAGCTGGGCAAAGGTCTCCGCCAAAGATTTCCACATAACTTTAACAATTTTTATCTTAAACTTTAGAGTTATAAAAATACTTAACAGAACAATTATAATAGTGATTCTTGTAATTTAATACTTAAACTAGTGGAATCCCGCGTGACTTTCGCTCGCGTTAAGTTTTTTCCATACAAACTTTCAAGAGGCGACTCTCCATACAAACGTAGTCCCCTATTTCCTCCCTGGATAATGCCTCTAGAGTAACCATTTTTTCTCATAAAATCCAGATCTGCTATATACGTGCTCGTATGTTTTCCTTTTTTTCAGAAACTTATTGATAAAGAAAATATCACCTCCAATTCATATTTTATACAAGGTGTATCTAAATATGTGTACTATGCGAAGGTGGGGGGTTTCAGACCACAATGGTGATCAGTTGTGGGGGGGGAGATAATTAAAAATTCCTATTTTCAGTTTCCCATACAAAAATATTTAATTTCATAATGCCTAAATAAATTGACAACCCTATCCTTGTAACCCCTTGACCCCTTGACCTACTACCTTTGTAGGTCTACTACTACTACCTACTACCTCTGTAGCTGAGTTTAGGGTTGTCACTTTGTATAAAGTCAGCTGTTCATGTTGAAACTTCGTTGCAGTTTTTTTCACAGATACCAATCGAAGTTCGAAAAGTCGTTGAACAAAAGTTGTTCCCCGGGGGGTGGAAATTCACCCCCCTTCAGGATAGTACACATATTTTTATACACGTTGTATAAATTATATGAGGGTCATATTTTCTATATCAATAAGTTTCTGAAAAAAAGAAATCTACATCAAGAATCTACCCTCTGAATTTCACACTCCAAGGAACATTACTTTAGGCTGTGCGTTGATTGTCAGTCAGTCACTAACATAAGCGTTTTATTATTTAAATAATTTTGTAAGAGTGCCTAAGTAGTAGGTAAGCAGGTACTTATTTGTTGTCGTGTGAACATTTCAATATAAAAATATAGTAGAAACATTTATAACCAAAATTTCGTGAGTGAAGGAGCAAAGTTTGAAGACCATTGGTAAAAGATTCAGATTACATTGACTATGGCCATGTGAAATTACTTAGACGCTACGAAAAGGTCGTTTACGAACCTTCTGCTAAGTTTGGATATTTGATCAGATTTGTCGCGATTGATGGTTTGCATCAAATACCTACCGCGTAAATAAAAATAATAGTCATTGAGAAGCATAATACCACAGATAAGATGATACTCTAATAGAGCAAAAGACTTTAATACATAAAAACGTTTTTTAAATTTAATCATTGCTTAAAGCTAGCCCTGTCACTGTTTGTTATTAACCCAACGGTAAGAGAGGGCAATAGTTCAAGCACTGTTTATCTTTTGTCATTTTTTTATAAGTAAGGCCATAACAGCCATACTTATAAACGTTACTTAAATTTAATCATTGCTTAAAGCTAGCCCTGTCAATGTTTGTCATTAACCCAACGGTAAGAGATGGCAATAGTTTAAGCACTGTTTATCTTTTGGCATATTTTATTTTATTTTATAAGTAAGGTCATTAAAGTCTGTGCACATCTAGGCGATAGCGATGGCAGTCAGCTGAAACGCTATCAAATATGACAGCGATATTTGACAGCGTTTCAGCTTATCGCCTCCTGCCTCTCATTCATAATGTCGGACACTTTTCAACGGCTTGCTAAAAGCTGGTTTACACTTTTATTAGTGCGAGTGCAGGTGATTAGTGCAGGTGCTTAGTGACTAGGTGTGGACAGCGACTGATTAGTGCAGGTGATTAGTTGGCTGTGTAGTAAAGTGAATAGAAGCGTGTTCTATTTTTTTGCGAGTGGACTGCGAGTAGCCACGTCCCGCGCGCCCTCCCTTCCCCCTCACTCGCAGCGTGCCTGCACTCGCACTAATCACCTACACTCGCAGTGAATTGGACACTACTCGCACTACACACCTGCACTCGCACTAATCACCTACACTCGCAGTGAATTGGACACTACTCGCACTACACACCTGCACTCGCACTAATCATCTGCACTCACACTAATCAAAGTGTAAACCAGCCTTAAAAGTATCTTGTCACTGTCACTTTCATGCCAACAAACTTATCGGTCTGATAAGCTAAATCTGCTGTATAGGAGTATAGGACTATTATAAATATGAGCATTATTTGTCGTAAGGGTTTCTTTTTCAGGAATATAACCGAACTTCATTAATAAAACAGGTATGTTTTCATGCTCGTTTTCAAACCAGCTGTCAGTTTGAATAAGTTTGTGTGTGTACTATCAACCAATGTATTTTATGCTAGGTAATTTTAAACTTGGAACATATTCGTGTGCGTTTGGCAAGCAAACCCATGAGCATGCGTACGCATCATCGCAGCATCGTTTTTTTTTTTTTTTTTTTTTTTTTTTTTTTTTTATGTAACTTGCTGATGGAACAAGCATATGGCCCACCTGGTGTTAAGTGGTAACCATCGCCTATAACAAAGCCATGCCTCGTAGGTCACGCACGTCAGGAATGTGCCCTACGATGCACTGCTCTGCGTCCATCAACTGGAGGCATACAGATATTCAGCCTCACGTGCCAGTAATTACACCGGCACCCACACCCTTCAAACCGAAACACAGCAATGCTGCTTCACGGCAGAAATAGGCATGGTGGTAGTACTTCCCCGGACGAGCCCTTCACAAAGAGCTCTACTACTACTTTTTAAAAGATTGTCAGTTTGAATAAGTCTGTGTGTGTGTATACTACTAATGTATTTTATAATTTTAAACTTGGAACACTTGCGTGTGCGTTTGGCAAGCAAACCCATGCGCATGCGTACGCCAGCACCGATTTTTAAAAGATGCCGGTTGACCGCCATTTTGATGGTGACTTGTTTTGATGTTTGTCTTCGATAACATAGGATGTTTACTTTGTTGTTGCAGAGTGGAGGGCGTCGCGAGTGCTCGGAGGCATGCGCGTGCGACGGGCGGCGCGCCACGCCCGCGCCCGCGCCGCACCCCTTGCAGGCGCTCGATGACATGCCGCCCCCCGTACTCAGGTAAACCTCACAACATGGTAAACCTCCCTCACATAAAAACCTACTTGACATTTCAGCGCCTGTTTGAGAATCGCTGCAACAAACAATGGTTAAACAAACAGGTAATGCTGGCCATACACCATACTTCCTATCGTCCAATCGGCATGACGCTGCAGCTTGATCCAATCTGCAGTTTGTCCATAGAGACCACACACACAACGTTTGAATTGTCCAATCGGCAGCAACGTTCAGTTGAAGCCATGGCGTCACCGGTGACAGACGACGATGTTTTAGCCGTTTTGGGCGTTTTACTCGTAAAAATGAAACAAAAAAAAAGAAAAGATCGAGCAGAGTGGTGCAAAAAGTGGTTAATGAAAAGAAAACAGTTTACTCATACAAATTTATTACAAGAATTGAATACTACGTCTAAAGATTATTGTAATTATTTACGAATGAATGAAGAATCGCATACACGGTCCAATCGGCATGATCCAATCGCCATGATCAAGCCAAAAGAATCGAAATTCGATTGTTCCGTCAATTATAACTGTCATGCCAAATAATGCCAATCCACTCCCACACACGGTCAGTTATAACTGATCCAATCGGTAGCGTCATGCCGATTGGACGATAGGAAGTATGGTGTATGGCCAGCATAACAAGCTTAATAAAAACACAATTGTTTATTGGTTTTATAGTGTTTACTACACTTAAGGAATTCACAAAGATTTTTATAATGTCAGTGGTCAGCGCAGCCCCGTACCGAGGGGAAGGTCGCGGGTTCAAATCCCGCTCGGCTTTTAACTTTTGGGACATTTTAAAAACACACAATTGTTTTAAACTTGATGTAAGTTACGTGAAACGCTGTCATATATGACAGTGATATTTGACAGCGTTTTAGCTGATCGCCATTGCCATTGCCTAGATTGGCCTAGATGTGCACAAGCCTTTATTGGGATAGGGAGTGAGTGGGATAGCATCTGTGAGGTTTCTGCGCACTTAGAAAATAACAATTGAACAAGCATTTCAGCAGTTTTACTCTATCACAAAGAAGGAAGATTATAAAAATGCTCACATAGGTAATACTAGTGCTCTTAAACGGTGAAGGAAAACATCGTGAGACAACCCGCGGCTTAGTTAGCTCCTGTGGATTAGGGCGACTAAACTGTCAGGTTGGTATTGCTAACCTATTCCAGCTAAAATCTTGTCCCAGGCACTACAACGTCCTGTAAGTAGACATGAATAAACACCAGTTGCCTATGGTCATCTACAAAAGATGCAAAGGCTTACTTTCATGGTAAAGTAGCGGTCCCGTACGAACAAGGAACCTACAAGATGGATAAAACATAATTGTACAAATTCAGGGGTCGTTGACTTCAGGCAGTCAATGCGTGATGGTGCGTGATCGGAATCGTTATTACTTTAACATTGAATCACCACAAAAATGGTGGTCAAGTGCAAAATCTTTGTTACGTCATTTTAAAGAACTATTTCTACGTCGAACGCATAAAAAAAATATGATGATGTACCTTTTTTTCTAAAGTTATATGCATAAAATGAGGTTCCGTGCAACAAACCTCAAATATTAGTTCAAAAGGTTTGCGAATCTGTGGGGTGATTGCGCATCTTAATTATGCTTTTAAATTGTTGCAATTTAAATTTAAACTGTTGCAATTAAAACCTATACCCTGATTCAGAAACTCAGTCTTTTTTTGTAAACAAACAAATGTCATGATATGTCACTGTCATAGTGACAACTCAGGGGAGAAAAACATGTTTTACCATGGATCACTATTAGTAGGACCGGCGCGCGGTTTTACTCGTGCAATAGACCTACCTGAATATTACTACAACTACTTACCTACTAGAGAACATTGAAAAGTAGAACCTCATTTTCCTGTGCCTGATCATAAGGTAGTACAAATAAAACAATCATACTATAATTTCATATTTTTATAAATCATATTTTTACCAGCCGGTGCGGGTTGAGGGTCTATGTTTGATACAAACACAACAGCAACAACAACAAGGCTAAAACTTATCAAAAAACTGATAACAATAACAGACAACGATAATGTGAGCAAAAACTTAGGTAACAACGCACAATTGGACACGAGCAGCACACGAGGAACACATTCGACTTCGACTAACGAAAGACGATACAAGTTCATGACGATTAAAACAAATAAGAACACACACACAAAATAGAATGGCTTTATAGTGCCAAAATGCACCAACTGTTTCGTAGCCGTGTGATTTACTCCCATGTTAATCAAATGATACCAGTGTCGTAAACTATAATTTCTTCATCATTTAATAACTTTGTTAAAACAATAAATTAAAATATATGAGATAGCAAGAAACCATTACTTTTTCTCATTCTATGGATATTGATTAGAAAATAAATCCTATCTCAGCTACTATTCAAAATTTTAAAAAATTATAAAAATTCCAGTTCAACATCGTTTTTTTGATATGGCCATACCTTTGTTTACCAAAAAAGACTAAGATTCTAAATCAGGGTATAGTCCAGGGTTTCTTAAAGTGAGGTCCATGGACCCTTAAGGGGTCCCTTATAATTGTGACAGGGGTCCGTCCACAATAGCTTAAATAAATTGTAATTGATATGGATAATATCAGCAGTGAAGATCTAATTAAAGATGACTTAATAGACATGAGATCTAAAGATGCGTTGAGAGCTGAAAAAGATCTTGGCCTATTTTGATATTCTTTGAGTCAAGTTTACGCTCTTCTTGTCAAACGAGCTTTGTCCGCTTTGATACCTTTTACTGCAATGTATCTTCGTGAGGCAGAGTTCTTAGCTCTAGTGTTGGTAAAAAAAAAATCGACAAGGTCCTAGTCGCATCTTTCAGTTTTGGACATTATTTTGCTTCGATTGCAATAAAACGAATTGAACAAAACATATCTTTGACAAGGAACGATTGCAACATGACTGAATGTTGACGTATTAAACATGAGATAATCATCATTATCATCATCAGCCTGAAGAAGTCCACTGCTGGACATAGGCCTCCCCTACACATTTCCAGGAAGAACGATTCTGAGCCCTTTCTATCCACCGACTTCCTGCGATCTTAACAATGTCGTCAGTCCATCTGGTGGGTGGGCGCCCTGCATGTAAACATGCCTATAAACATGAGATAGCGAATAGGAACTTCACTTTGTAAAACTAGTATGGCAACATCTAAAAATTATGACAACAAGTTGTGTGATTGCTGTTTCTTGTTAGTATCATTTATTTGCTGGTATCAAACTTTTGATTGCAACAGATTTACACAATCGCTCATCTGTAGGCCTACCAAAAGCTGTGTCTGGCTCTGCCTCTGGCTTTGGTTTTGAGTCTGTGTTAGTGCTCACCAGTGTATTATACTGTGCGTGTGACGTTTCGACGTAGGATTTATTAGTCGGCACTCACACAGACAAAACCAGAGCCTGAAACAGAGCCAGACAGAGCTTATGGTAGGCCTACTGAGCCTCGCTCTATGATTTATGTAACCAAATCAAGTAGTTTCGAAAATATCACGAAGATCAAGCAAGCGTGTATTCTTAAGTTTTCACATGTTCTTGACCGATTTTAGTGCTATTGTTGTGGTCGCGTGTACCATTATATCTATTACCGCACTATTGTAATACTAAATCACTGCGCCTTTGTGTTTTGAATTAAATAAATAAATGGGAATACACAATGTCTTAAAAATACATAGAAACATCTTCGATTGCATACAACGTTCTGTAAATAGCTCTACTGATCCAAATCACGGTTATCGCCGACGTCATCAGTCGGATATGTCTCAAAGACGATGTGTTGAGCGAAATATGAAGCCCTCGGGTGAAAAGTTTCAAAGTAATATTTTATTCTTTTTGCAACAAAAACTTACATATATTACGTACTTATAGTTAACTTACATAGATTAGATTAGCGGATTAGTACTAAATATTTGTTCTAGTTTTATATTTACACAATTTTTTTTTAATGCGTGTATTCAAAGACAGAATCTCACCAATTGGGATTTGAACACACCCTCCTTGATACGTGAAAGCGTCCATCGGAGCTTAATACCCTCGACGAAAAGATCCCAAGGATATGTGATCAATGACTCTTGGCTGTTGAATGAACCATGCGAAAGATTTAGATCCACTGCACTTGCTAGTTAATGAATTGGTAGTCCTATCGTAGAGTCGACAAGTGCCCCATACCCAGAGTGAGAACTACATTCGCCCAAAAGCAATTTAACGTTTTAGTTCCACATTTATACAATAAAATAAACAAAGAATACAAAGTCAAAGATTATAGTAACTACAAAATAAAAAAGATTATTTACAACTGGCTTAAAACATTTGATTATGAATCCGTTGAGAAAATGCTCAGCGGATTCCATTTTTAAATAAACTATAATCTATCAAAATTTATAGACTATCGATGCACTTACCTGGTCCACCTTCCCTATCTACTAACATCACAATTTTATTCTCTTACACTAATGCCCATAACTTATAACTAAGTATATATATTTACATATTTTTCCCGTGTTGTACGTAGACTTAATTTTACTATTATTTAAACCTAAACTTACCTCTTGAATTATATTCGTTGTTTTAGCTTGTGGAAAGAGCATTATAAAGTAGTTGAATGATTTCATTTATACAATATATTTTTATTTTTATTTTTAATTTAATAATACTTAGGTACCAAAACTTAAATATCAAGAACGTAGCCTTTACATAATTAATAACCTAACGTTTGTTTTTTTTTCTTTATTATTATTACTGTTTTTTTTTTCCTAAGTACCTATATCAATGTTTTTTTTTTTTTTGTCTGACATAATTTCTGTAAAATTAAGGGAGAAGCCACTGGTTCCTGAAACACAGTTTTTACTAGTTCGGGAACCTATGGATTCAATCATGTATACTGTTCCATGTTTATGTCAATAAAGTTATTTTGTATTTTTTGTATTTTGTAGTAATCATAAATCCTTGGCCGCTGGAACCCTTAGCTTGGATTGGCCAAGCTCGCTCGGTCACTCACGTAACTGTCTCGTCTTTTTCTAGAAGAATTCACGAAAGCAATGGTAATGCATTTGTTTGTTCCAGGTCGAACCCAATATTCGCAGAGGAGGAGGAGCAGGAGGTGGTGATAGTGGTGGACTCGTTGGACGAGCCACCAGAGGGCGAGGCCGAGCCACGTGTGCCGAGGAGAGCGCCCTCCACTTCTTCTGGTCAGTATCTTTATAGAGATATCGTCACGTAAAAATAACGCTGAATGACGGTGGAAGGAGAGGGAGGAAGTTTACTCATGGTACTTACTTGGTACTTGGTAAGCGGACTGTTTTCCGCTAGTAGGCCACGCCGCATTCGGGTCCTTTACGCAGGAAGCTTTCGCGGGAGTTTACGCCTGCAAAAGTTGGATGTTTTGCATGCCTAAACAACTAAACATACCTCTTCCACCTTCTTCAAGCGTTCTTTTTACGAGACTTGAACTAAACCTACTGCTTATTTGTAGTAAATACGAGATGAATCATAATGGACGTGTCGCAAGAGCCGAATGCACCGCAGTTATCGCACATACGGATAGCCCCGCGCCGTACGCGCTAAAATGCATCCATTATTTCTATTCCAATCTTTGAATGCATACGGATGACGTCATACGCCGCGCCCTCAGCGCACGCACCGAACCAAACTTTGTGACGTAGGTACTGCATACATTTTACGGCAGTGCGGGTCGTCCAACGCCGGTAAAGGAGCCATAGTTATAGTTCTTCTTATCGTGTCACTAGTTATTTTAAACCAGCGTGGTTAAAGGATTTTAAACGTTCCTCAAAAGGTTCCTTTAAGCTCCTCCTGTTGACTATATCAAGCATCTTACCTATATCATTTATGTATGTTGCACAGAATTAGTGCTGAGCCTACTCCTATTGTCAAACTGTAAATTTATTTAATGTGTTTTCTTTTTATGTGTATCTTATTTGGCAATAAACTTTTTTGTATTTGTATTTGTATTTGTATCTTAGTTTTTCTCAAGTCTTTCTCTCGTCAAGCAGCATGAAATCAAAATCAATTATTGAGTAGGATCTCAAGGATCACTTTGAAACGTCTTAAATTTAGGTGCCAGTTCCACGCGACCAAGCCTAGAAGAACAGGCAACGAATTACGGGTTGGTTCCTACCGTTTTTTTATATGATCCTTTTACAAATCAAAAATAATCAAAAATAATAGCAGTGAAGTTCCAGTGTGGTTCCACGAATGCGGTGTATTTGAGGTCATGTAAAAGAGTTGAAGATAGTGCTGTTCCCAGGGTACGGCAGCGGTGGCGGCAGCAACGGCCGCGTGTCTCCCAACCTACCAAAGAGCTCGCCGTTCCCGCCGGCTGGCCGCGAAGGATCTCACTCGTCGGACTCCGACGCAAGCCCTGCTTGCACGCTCTCCAGGAGTCTGAAGGAGGATATACGCTCCTGTCTTGGAGGATGCAGGTAAAGACTGGAGATGAAGATTTATTTGAGTACCCTTCCACTTGGGTGTGGGGCATTCTTTATGTTTCATCTTCAGGCTCGTGTAAATGAATAGGACAGGCCTATGTCACGCAATGGACTTCTTCAGGCTGATGATGATGATAAATTCTTTCGAGGCCTCTCCATCATTTAACTCCTGGGAAGTTTGATGATACTATGAGTATGCGCGGAAAGTATGATACTTTCCGCGTGATCCTTTGATCCCGCGATCACGCAATCACGTGTGAGTGAGTGATAGTAGTAGATATTTTAATAATTAGATTGGACGATGATCGACATACTGACAGACTGAAAAGAAGCCTTTAAGGTTGTTGACTGTATTATTGTAACCAGAATATTGTTACCTAAATAGGATCACTGCTAAACCTAGGCCTCACCATACTCGGAAGTATTTGAAAAGACACTAATAAGAACTCAGGAGATGCTGCCGCCCATCTCCTGGTGCGTTTCACATAGAAGGCTTTTGCTGAGCTACTACCAACTGAACTGACTATTTCTAGATGGGAAAAAGACGTAGGCGACGTGGTGGAGGCGGCAGTGCGAGGGGCAGGGGGCATCTCAGCAGCAAGAGCGCGCTTGCACGCGGCTTTACTCGCACTGCACGAGCCGAGTCGTGTGCCCAACCGCGGCCCCTCGCTGCCTTACTGCGGCCCTGGCGTGCGACCGGGAGATGTTACTATGATGTCGAAAAACACGGAAATGTCTCTTTTGGTAAGTGTTTACTACGTAAAGTACGTATTTTAGTAAGTACGTAAAATAGGCTGTAATATAAAAAAAAATATTGAAACGACATCAAATTTTTTTATAACCTTAGAAGTAACCTATTACATCATTGAAGGTCAGACAAGTAGCGTAGCACTTCTACGAATGCTACGAGCGTAGCATATTTCTACAAATAATTAAATTTGGCAAATGTTCTTCCCGAAAAGTAGTAAAGTCTTTGATTAGGTAGAGGTTGTTACTAGAACTCTATAAAATAGTGTGGAACATAGCCTGTGGTAAGAGAACGAACATTTACACAAATCTTGAAATTACTTTTAAGCTCCGTTCTCACATACGCTTTTGCTCGATCGAGTAAAAACCATGGCATGGGCTTTCATCCACACATTCAGCATTAAAATTTTATCTATCGAATGACGCGAAATTACTTTTATTTAATTCCATCGAGCCGGCTCAATACGAGCCTTCGAGCTGTGAGTTTTATTAACGTTAATATTTACTCGTTTTGGAATAAAACTATCGAGTAATTTCCTTTCTACAGCATTCAGTCTACTATTTCCTCAATAAACAGTGAAAACAAAAAACTACTTAAATGCAGGGTCATACTAAGAACTAAGGGCGGGCACTCCGCCCCTCCCATCCTGCCCCCGATACCTCATACCCCATGACGTTACGAAATCGTTATTATAACCACACGTTTATTTAGTATGCATATTAGTTTCCTACGATACATAGTAAAATTGCTACGCAGACGCCGTGAAGATGGTATTATAGACCTAGGCACGGAAAACAGCTGGTAAACTCAGGTTACCTTGAATTTTTTATTGGAGGCAAAAGGTCGCTTATCCTTGATGAAAACTGGCTACGATAATCAGTGATCTGGGGAAAATTTTTTTTCTTAACTGATTATTTTAAAGGCTTTTATTTACTTTTTAGATAACCAACAGTTGAAATAGAAATCTGTAAAAAAAATATCCTTCAGACTTAACTACAGCATGTGATGTAATAGAAATAATACACTTAAAGAAAGTTAAATTGGTATATAGTCGATATTTTCATATTTTCCGAGCAACCATTTTTTTTAAAACGATTGCCTATTTACTAATATTTATTACAGCGGCGGCGTCAGTATTTCTGGAACATTATAATTTAGGAGTTTGTAAGAGAAGAGTGAACAGGTGGATTATGGCTACGCATGCTCCATCTTAGGCTGCATCCTCACTTTCCAGCAGGTGTGATGGCAGCCAAATGCTAAGCAAATGCTATGTTTAACTATCTAATGAAATACAAAAAAAAGTTTCGATACAGGGGCCCTAAAGTCGTGGATCACACGCAACTAGGGGTTAGATGGGGTCATCAGCTGCAAAAGTTGTTCTACGGGAGGTCCTTAAGGTCAACCCTTGCAGAGTTATAATTTATTTTGTGTTTTTATGAGAAATTGACTTTTTTTAACTAATTCTTGTAAAAATTCGAAAAAAACTACATAACTACAATATTATACAAGCTGTATTAACTTAGACTGTGTAACTACTTTGTGTGGCGTACGGAAACTGATACTATCTTCATTGTTAACAGATTAGCGTGAAGTTACCTCTACTTTGCTGTTTAGTTATCTTAGAAGTATTTTT
Organism: Thera obeliscata; assembly: GCA_947578465.1. Lineage (NCBI taxonomy): Eukaryota > Metazoa > Arthropoda > Insecta > Lepidoptera > Geometridae > Thera > Thera obeliscata. The sequence goes on from OX387913.1 coordinate 2,550,059, forward strand.
ATGCCTATTATTTTCTGATGTGCAGGAAATATAACAAAACTTGATTTGCTTGATTTTTATCAAGTTTCTTTTTTATCTTATACAAGGTTCGAGGAAACCATCTTCATGTTTTGGGTACGTGTTGATCACGTTTTAGCATGCTTTACAATTCTTTCACCACACTTGGTTCGAAAAAATCAGTGACACGATAAGAAAAAGAAGCATGCTTTACATAAAGAAGTTCCTAGGTCATAAACTTGCACTTAAAAATTGCTTGAGTCGTAAAGGCATGATTGATAATTATCTAAAAATCTAAACTTTTACATTTCCATAATTTCTGGAAGTCTTTCAAATTATTGACAAAAATTTTGAGGGGCACTGAGTCACTGAACGGTATACGTCATCTAAAATCATGTTTCAGTGTTCCGCAGTTGTTTGAAGCAGGAAGGTAAAATGACTTTGTCACTGATGCTAGTTAGTTTACCTATGCAAAAACTCTCAAACGGTGAAGAAAAACATCGCCACGAAACCCATGGCTTAGACAGCTCTGTATTGACCATGTCTTTCCTGTGGATTAGGCCGACAGAGCTGTCAGGATGGTATAGGTGCTGCGGGCAAGCCTATTCCATTTAAAATCCTGCCCCAGACACTAAAGCATCCCGCAAGTAGGGCTTGAGTAATCACCAGTTGCCCCTGACGCTATATAAAAATCAACAACAGATGCAAAGGCCTGTTTACTTATTTTACTTTACCCATTACAAGACACTTTGGCCACCCATCAAAATGATAACCACATCGAACGTGGATAATCTGATTCAGCAAGCTCTTATAGGAGGTACATTATCACAACCAACAATAAAACTATATTGGCTATAAAGTGATTTGCCGCGGCAAACTAATATGCAACAAACATGCAACTTTCAAATTAATTGCACTAGATACGTTTATGAGCTCTAATACTAAGTAACTGCATTTATCTACAGCTGTAAAAGCTAGTTTATGTGCTATTCAAATTAACTGCAGGCCTTAATTGCAGATCTTAAAGGGATACAGGGCTGTATTGAGTTTATGCTCTGGGCCATTGATTCCCAACGTGGTCCAGGTTGACCCCCAGGGGTCCATGGATGTCTCGACGGGGGTCTACGATGGCGTAACAAAAAAATGGGGGTCCACAATTCATAAGCGGACCACGGAGGTCCACCAAAATTTATCTGGTTTCGATAGTGAAGAACTAAAATGTTGGCTTGACTTCACCTATTAATGTAGTCAGTTAGCATTTTATGAAGCTTAGCGACAGTTACTTGATTTTTTTTACGAAAACTGTTAATTCGTAGCGGTAACTTAGTCGCAACGCTAATGTTTATAGTTAGATCTCATCTCCATATTTTTTGTCGACTGGGAGTATAGTAAAAATGTAGCTGCAGGTCCACGGAACCAGCAAAATTTTGCAAGTGGTCTATGAGAAAAAAAATGTTGGGAACCTCTGCTCTAGGCAAATAATAGAAACAACTTTAAGAACCCCCATGCACAGCTCATTTGGTAGTAGCGCTGCCTTCAGCACTGGAGGGCGTGGGTGCGATTCCCACACAGAACAGATATTTGTTTGGTGAACACATATGTTTGTTCGCTGTCTGGGTGTTATATTGTATCATATGTATGTATTTACAAAAAAGTCTTATAAGCCATCAGTTTCCCACGTACAAACTCTGCTTAGTTTGGTGCTAGATAGTCTTGTATAGATTGTCTTTAATATTGATTTATTCAAAGACAGTCATTTATTCACCAAAAAACACGCAATAATGTAATCAGGCATAGGTTTTAGAAAATAAGACTTTAAATAGGTTAAGCTTGAAATAAGTTTTTGAAGACAGTCTAAGAATGTAGCCAAATATCAATTTATAATAAGATTAAATGATTGTAAAAAAGATATTGTAAATTTAAAGTACATTTTATATTGACACGATTAGAAGAAGCCCCCTTTTGTCACTTAGTGCGTCTCTGGATTATATTACAGAAGATGATTATAGTATTGAAGGAAACGGGTGCATTGTGGAATACACTGATGATATTGCAAGTTTAATCTTATTTTACGAGGTTTGTGCAATAAGAAGATTAGTAAATCTGGCTTCGATTTGTATGCAGGAATTTCAGTTTAATTATCGTGATTGGTTCTGGATGTTAATTTATAATTGACAATCATAGAATCTTCGTTTTAATGTACAGTTGACTGCACTAAAGTATTTATGCGATTCGTTAATTTTAAAATGATATCCCAGCAAATCTGTTTGTCTGTTTGTAGTTGCCCTAATATGTTGATTGTAATTTTTAGGGTTCCGTAGCCAAATGGAAAAAAACGGAACCCTTATAGATTCGTCATGTCTGTCTGTCTGTCTGTCTGTCCGTCCGTATGTCACAGCCATTTTTCTCCGAAACTGTTAGAGCTAGATTGATGAAACTTGGCGAGTAGATCTATTCTGTGAACCATTAAGATTTTTACACATAAATAGAAAAAAAGACAATAAATTTTGGGGGTCCCATACTTGAAACTGAAACTCAAAAATTTTTTTTTCATCAAATCCATTCGTATGGGGTATCTATGAATAGGTCTTCAAAAATGATGTTGAGGTTTTTAATATCGTTTTTTTCTAAACTAAATAGTTTGCGCGAGAGACACTTCCAAAGTGGTTGGTCTTCCAAAATGTTGGTCCCTCCCCCCCCTCTAACTTCTAAAATAAGAGAATGATAAATCTAAAAAAAATATATGATGTACATTACTATGCAAACTTCCAACGATATTTGGTTTGAACGAAATCTAGTAAGTAGTTTTTTTTATACGTCATAAATCGTAAACCGCAATTTACCTTGCGACGAACTACAATAACTTTAATATTATGTTACTTGTTGATACGGAACCCTTCATGGGCGAGTCTGACTCGCACTTGGCCGCTTTTTTTATTGGATAATACGAATTGTATCCATGTTAAGGTACGACCTCATCTGGGCGATAAGTGACGCACGGCTTATAAAGCCTAGATGTTGCCATGCCTTTAGTGCAGGCGACTTTCAGGCGAAAAAGGAGGTTTTCAATTCGGTTGTATTTTCTTAAATGTTTGTTATCGCATATTATCGGAATATATGAGCTGATTTTATTATTTTTGTACCTGAAAGATTCTTCCAGATTAGTCTTATATAAATTTCATCAAAATCAATTCAACAAAACTGTTTTGTTGAACTGAGTTTGGCCATGAAGTTTGCTTCTCAAGTTTTAACAATATTTTGCTATGCAAAAAGCGTAATGTAGTCGAATCAGAATGAACGGTACAAGCTGCCAAGTCGGTCATTGTTGCCGCCAGACGTGACAATTTTGATGAGCGTTTGAATGCATTCAAATAAAAGGCATTGTGCAATTTCACCGCAAACAATTTGAAATAAGTTGGTAGGTAATAATTTAACTTCTTCAGACTGATGATGATGATGATGATGATTTAATGAATATAATAATATCTTACATCCATACTTATAAACGCAATTTAAATTTAATCATTGCTTAAAGTTAGCCCTGTCACTTTTTGTCATTACCCAGTGGTAAGAGATGGCAATAGTTTAATCACTGTTTATGTTATGACATGTTTTTATAAGTAAGGCCATAAGAACATAAGTAGCTAAAATTCTTTACCAAAGTAATTTTGACTGAAACGAACCTAAAATTGATGAACCGTCAAATACTGATGCATATCTTAAAAATTTAGCCTTTGGGCTGAAATATTTACTTTAATGTTTATTTTGTTACCTTGGTATTTTACTTTAAAGCCCAATGGCCATCTTGAATACTAATCATGAATAATTAACACAGCACATAAAGCATAAATCATTTTAATAAAATTTAATAATGAGGCAGGTCTACTCCATCTAACACCTCTAATGTATTTTGATTTATTATTTTATTTTTAGACTGACGATTGATCCCGCAGGGTATTTTTAATTTTTAAACTTTAGACAAGAATGTCAGATTAAAATCTATAGGTTCTAAGCGCCATTAAGCTTATAGGAGCTAGGAGCAATGAAGGTTATAGCTTCTTACTTTTATTATGTACAATAAGTCTTCAATCTTTGTCACAAGGTGATAAAATTGAAATAAAATAAATAAGTAAATAATTGTTTTGACATAATACGAATAATAAATGTAAAATAAATTGAAATATAATAAAATCCGGGAAAAAACCCGATTTTTTTTTCAATAAGATGGCATCTTAATCTGATATGTATAACCATGAAAAATGGTACAATAAAATCACTGTGACCAAAGCCTTGCGCACACATAGATAGCCTGCAATGACGATCAGTGTATCACTGTCAAATCGCTCGGTCAAAGTGCGTGGCAGTGTGTGCGGATGTGTGCAAAATCCTATGCTGAAACTGGTCGCCTTCGATCGATAGATCGCATCGCAGATCGATAGATGTACGCAAAGCTTAAGGAAAGACAGACAAACATGATGAAACGAAGGTTCCCTGTAGACAGCAAAATCTTAGCACATACCTAATTATGTTTCTACAGATATCATGATTAATGCCTATTGCTACTGTCCATATAGCAATGCAAAACTATCAGACAATATGGACTCTATTTCTATGACTTTAAAGTTCAGGTAGGTATCCAAAAACTTAAATTGAGGTTCTCAAATTTTAACACCACCATAACCCTCAACTGCCAGTCAATTTCCAACTGAATCTCTCAAAGAATACGATCGGAATTTATTTGTCCTAGTTCGCTGCAGATAGCACGATTGATAATGACAACTGCTACTGCTACTGTGCAACACAATACGGAAAACACCATACAATTTATCAGCCAAAATGGACTCTATTCTCATGGCTTTAGAGTTCAAGCGTACGCAAAAATAAAAATGTGGTTCTGAAATTTAAGCGCCACCATAGCCTTCAATTGCCAGTCAATTTCAAACTATAACAGTCAAACTATAGGATTGACATTTATTTGAAGGGATTCGATAGTATTTATGACACTTAGCGCCACTATAAAAACACTCAATCAAGTAATTTTTAACCTTAATGCACAGAATTTAAAGTCTAAGGTGCTTCAAAGTGTGATATGCAAAGCTATAGTGTTGCCACATTGATCTTGAACTATATACCTAGTACATTCTCTTGCGCAAATGCTGGGGTATTTTCTACTGTGTTGGGTAATTAACTGGTATTACTGGAATCTTTGCTTCTAGATATGCGAATATTTTATAGGTTAGACTTTTGACTAGTGTTGTCTCGCGCGACTTTGCGTATCTAATATTTCGTGCAATCTTCAAACATCGCGTAGCACCTGTTTAAGGGTCAATGTACGGGTTTTCTGTCATCTTCGGCAGACGCAACTTTTTCATATTTATTGTGTTTTTGTGTTAAGTATTTTGAGTTCTGCTGTGTAACTTTGGTAGTATTTAAGCCAACATCACATAAAGCCTTCGCTCAAAGTGTGAGCAATTGGAATAAAAGTGTATTATATACTGATTTGAACGAAAATGTTTGAGATCTGAAAAACGCTCCCATTTTATTCAAAGCCAATGAAGCCCGGCTTATCTATTGACTGACTTGGAATTAAAGTTATATTCTGATTTGATCGAAAATGTTTCAGATGGTTTTGGAAAAAACGGCCATCTTTTGTTTCCAAAGCCAATTAGGGTAGGGCCGACTTGTGACTTATGACTGACTTGACTTGACGAAAAAGTATTTTATCTATGTAATATAATATATCATCATTAAACTCATTAAACTACTCGACACTGGCAAAATTGATCCGAAATGGTCAGATGCCATTCATTAAGAAGAAGAAGAAGAAAAACAATGCAGTTTCAATACGAGGCGCGGGCGAAGTCTTTTAGGTCGCGGTTGTTTGTTCGTGACACTTTATTCCTATGCAAGTAAATTAATCAGCTTAGAGAAAGTAGTTTTACTAGACGGTTATATTAGAGTTATGTACCTACCTCCATATTATGTATAAATAAGTAGGAAGTAGAATAATATCTCTATGGCGGGTTTTGTCTTTATTATTAGAAGTTTAAAAAAAATGAGAAACCGACTTCATGACCAAACTGATGAACCAATTTTGATGGAATGTCTTTGGGACCCAATCTGGAAGTATACCCTTTCAGATAAAAAATTAATGTTTTCAATCGGCTCTTAAATGACGAAACTATAATTATGACATAAACATAAAAAAAAAATTAAACGCCTAAATCGATTTTAATGAAATTTACAAAATACATGATTACGTTCATAAAGAGACATATTTATTTAAGGTCCTACTTAGTAAAATCAATAAAATAATGTTTCCAATCGCTTAACATTGATTTAAATCTATAAAACAATAAAGTAATTGTTCGTTGACGTTTTACAGATTAATAGATAAAATCAAAAATTAACGAGTTATTAATCGATTTGATGTGTTGAAAGCACAATCGATTGATCGATATCTAATCGACCTAGAGTTGACGTTTCATTGTCCAATAAAAGTGTTTATCATTGTGTTTTGTATCATAGTATTTGTCATTGTTGTACTCAAATGCCACTAACTGATTGGTTCGGACAAAAGGGGCGCCACTTAAAAAAACCCATTCGGAAATGCCGACAAAAGAGACAACTTCAATAAAACCTTTTGGTGAAGTTTGTCGATCTTTACCGATTACGTGACAGTGACGCGAGTTCATTAGTATTTTCCATTTTTTTCCCTCCTCCAAAAATAGTCACCGCATAAAGAAGTTTTCACTTCAAAAAAGTATACAGGCATCTGGAAGGCATCTGGCAACAAAATATATTTTGTCAAAATTATTGACTTGGTGGCACTGGCACTTTAGAAAGTACATAACTTCTTATAAAAGTTAGAAAACCCTCACTAGCCTATTATAAATAGCTATTAGAGCAGAGTTGTGGAAGTTAACCAAAATTTCAGAAAATTTTAAAATAATTCGTCTGATCTTTCTCACAAAAACCTTCATTTCGAAAATACTCTATGCATGCAGACTACGAAATAACACTTCAACCTTCTAAATCCAAAATTAATTATCGCTACGCAAAAATTGAAGATAAAGTTTTGTGCAAAGATATTTAAACTTCGTATTAAGTATAGGAATGTGGGCTGTGCAGATGGTCCTATAAAATTGTAGTTTAAAGAACCTGTTTCCGCGATGTGACGGCCGTAGTTTAACAAGTCTACACAGCTTCTTTATACTAGCATTAGGTTTAGAATTGCATCATCATCTTAGAATTCAAATGCTGAACATATTATTAAATTCCCAAAAATTGCTACAATCAATGTTTTTGAGCAGATACTTATGGAACAAATTATATTTTCATCCCACCAGCTCTGAAAGTGTGTTTTTGCTGTTTAATTTCTGACTGGAAAAGCCATTTTTATCCGCTAGAGGATAAAGTAAATTTGAATTTAGAATATCGTGTTCAATAAGTTTGTGAATACACAACCTATTTACTTCTACCTCCATGGTGCCGAACTTATTATACATCATTTTTTATTTTGTTAAAATCTCGCACTCGTAACCTTCTTGGTGTATTTGTGAATTCAAAACACCATTAAACCTATTTACTTCTAGGTGACCAAAGGGCTGGCGCTTACCTAGGGCAAAGAATTAGCTTAGCTATTCAAAGAGGTAACGTTGCCAGCCTTTTGGGCACATTGCCTGCGGTTGGTGATCGTAACTCTGTTTTCTACCTGTAATACCTACAGGTGGAAAACAGAGTTCATTATAAAATTTTCTAGTTTCTTATAAAATGTAATTTTTATTTTTTCTTTTTAATTAGGTATTTCATGTTGTATAATAATATTTTTGTAAGTAATGTATATTCTGTTGTAAATAAATCATTATTTACTTCTACCTGCATGGTGCTGAATTTATCATACGACCTTTTTAAATTTGTTAATAACTCATACTCGGAACCTTCTTGGTGGGTTAAACTTTAGAATCCTGCACTTGCTCAGTCATCAAAATTGAGCACGCGGTTAAAAAGCAGCTTTGCGCTCTTGTATAACAAATAACTATTTTTGCGAATAATTCAATAACTTTTTAAATTTTTTAAACTCATAATTTTTTAGTTTTTTTGGATAAACTAACGTCTACTGGCTTCTATTGGTAAGAAGTAATTTGGTATTAATTGGCCATATTCTTAAATATACACTAAATAAAAAACAACACCATAATACCCCATCTTACAACAAATATGTAGTTTATAATTTAAATAGATATTAGTCTCATGGGTGAATGGCTCATTAACTCACTGAATATTCACTGCATGGTGACTTAAAGCCTAAAGCTCCTATAACGGTCGGTAAATCACGGTCGCCGTATCTTAGCCTACCAGGGCACAACTGATTATTCCTATGAGCAGTGACCGCGGCCTGCCTTGCCTGCGGCAATGTCGATTGCAACACCGACCAGTAGGTACTGTTGAGGATGAAATTTTAATGTGGTTGCTTGTGGAAAATATTGACAATAACACCGCTGCCCTGACCTCAAAGGAAAAATAAAAAAAACTATTTATATAAAAAATACCAACGAGGTGGGTATAAAAAAGTCTCGTATGGTAAATAACCTCAAAAATAAGTTTTTCGCCTCCTTGGTCAACACGTGAGGGACCTGGCTGACCAAGAAGGAAATTAATCTCAGAAAAAAGTTTACCACCTCCTTGGTCACCACGTTGAGAGGCCTTCTTGACCAAGAAGGAAATCATGTTAAAATTTTCACCTTATTGGACAACGAAACGGGACAAATTCCCCTATAAATGTATCTGACGTAGAACGTAGAACTACACCTAATGTACGTAGGCACGTGGAAATTCATGTCTCAATAGTTTCGTTGAGGTCATTAATTATGCTAAATTATATTTCACAAACCAAGACCTACTAATGATAATCATCTACTAACACGTGGCAAGTTATTATTTTAATAATTATTTGGAATACATTATAAATACGCTACGTATATTTTATGTAATGTAATCTAAACACAAGTAGGAATATGGTGCTGATAAATCATTACTTCTCGTTCGCACCCTACTGATAATAATCGTGTGGAAGCGAGAGGTAAAGATAAGAGGTGCCATTTTGGATTTCATTGTTGGTAAGGGACACCAATTTATATCTTTGATAGCCGTGATGTATCAAGTCTTATTAAATTGATGTATAGAATAATTATGTCAAAACATAATGATTTATGCAAATTGTTTCATTAATTTGCAACTAGAATATAATATTTTATCTAAATTACTGACTTACTAACCTTGCGTAAGAATATGCATGATATTTACACTCTTCTTCTTCCTGCCCTTATCCCACTTTATGCGCGGGGTCGGCACAACATGTTCTTCTCTTCCATTCTCCTCTATCAGCCGTCATCTCTGTATTCACTTCCTTCTTATCCATATCATCCTTCACACTGTCCATCCATCTTTTCTTTGGCCTACCTCTACCCAAACATCCATCCACATTCATACTCATCACTCGCCTAGTCACATGACTTTCATCCCTCCTCATGACATGCCCATACCACGCCAGCCTGTTGCTCCTCAGTTTTTCTGTCACTGGTGCTACTTTCAGACTTCCCCTGATATACTCATTCCTTATCTTGTCCATTCTTGTCACTCCACACATCCATCTCAACATTCGCATCTCTGCCGCATGTACCCTTCTTTCGTCCGTCCCTTTCGTTGCCCAACACTCGGATCCATACATTACGACAGGTCTTATGATCGTCTTAAAGATCTTCCCCTTAAGCTTAAAGGGCATCCGTGGATCACAAGTTGTTCCCGTGACCTGTCGCCATTTCATCCATCCCGCATTTATTCTATTTTTCACGTCTCGGTCAATGTCGCCGTCGTTTTGTATTAATGAGCCGAGGTACCGGAAATCGGAGCAGATTGGTAGGAATACACCATCTAAGGCAATTGGGACAAATTTGGATGGACCACCGAAGTCACAAAACAGCTGTTCTGTTTTGGTTCTGCTGATCTTCAGTCCGACACTCTCCAATTTATCCCGCCATTTTCCCAGCCTGCTCTGGACCTCAAGCGCATCTTCCCCGACAAGCACAATGTCGTCGGCGAACAGCATACACCAGGGTGCCTCTTCCTGTATGTCTGATGTCAGAGCATCCATTACCAGGAGAAACAGATAAGGGCTTAAAGCCGACCCCTGGTGTAAGCCTACAGCCACATTGCATGATATTTACACATCTTCAATAAATAATTTTAATCAGTTGCTTTGTTTGTTCTGCGTGTTTTGACCTTATTTCCAATAACAGATTTTGTCGAAGAATCAAAAAGTTCGACAATATGTGTCTAGTGCACGAAAGGAGCCTTTGAGGCGCACTTGAAATCCTTTTACCACACTTGGTATGAAAGAATCAGTGATACGATGAGAAGAAGACTGATTTTGCGCTCTTTATATTTTGTTTTTATTTAAAGTAAGTAATTTTGATACAGTAGTTAAGTTTGAACTTTCTCTAGCTGTTTTGATACCCAAGAGGGTTGCAAATGAAAGCTTAAACACGGCTGTGTAGCTGTAAACTGCTAGTTTTCATAATTAAATAAAAAATACATTGAAACAGACACTTTCGGAATTTTTAAAAAAATCGTGATCGATGACTTTTTAATGGCTCTGTATAAATAATGGGAACTATTCCACAATCAAACTGGAGTCCGCGGCAGATTACTTTTTATTTCAAGTCAAGTCAGTTTTTTTCACGGAATAAAAGCGTTTTTGCTGCTCTAGAGGTTTTTTTACATTTGCCGCCATCTGTCACGTGCAGAGTTATCTTGCGCGGACTCTAGTGATTATTTGTTTATAATCACACCCACGTTACATTCTATCAATAGTTTTCAATAATGGAATGATTTTATGATTGGTCAGACCTTCGGAAGGCATCCAAATCATTACCTTTGAAAACGTAGTTATTGAAGTTACGACATCAAAATCAGTTATTATGGTCGTAATAATTTTGTAATTAGATTTGATGACGATAAAAATAATAAGTACTTACTTATTATTATGCAATCATAATCAACCTGAAGAAGTCCACTGCTGGGCTTAGGCTTCCTCTACATATTTCCGTGAAGATTGATTCTGAACCCTTTCCATCCGCGATCTTTACAATGTCGTCGGTCCATCTAGTGGTGGAAGCCCTACATTTCGTCTTCGGGTTCCGGTTGCAAGTACCTACTACTACAAAAATACAGACTCCTCTTTTCAAGATTTATTACTGGAACTTTATATTTCCCTCATGAATCTTATACGTAGTCTTACTTCCTTTCTTTCAGCCTTTTTCCTTCAATATTTTTCTTTAGATAAAATTACCGGCCTCTCAACTCAGTTGGTAGTAGCTCTGCCTTTGCGTCGTAAGTGATGGGTTCGATCCCCACCGAGAACAAATATTTGTGTGGTGAACACATTATTGTATTATAAGATGGCATTATTGGTAATATTGAGATGTATCGAGGCCGGGAGACGAGCCTGGTAACCCGCATCTACAGGTTTTAATTTGAAACCTCCTTGAGTACCAGCTCTCGGTTTAGGCTAAGTTATAAGATTGTTCTAGATCTAATTTTATCCTTGTCCTTAGTGAGAGAAATAAATAAATAAATAAGTACTTATGTATTTACAAAAAAAAAAGTATTTGAGTATTATATCAGCTATCTGGTTCCCATAGTGCAAGTTCTGTTTAATTTGGGGTTAGTTAGTGTTATGTAAAGTGTCCACAATATTAATTTATTTATTACAATAACCTCGGGTCTTCTAAGTCTATTATTATGTTGTCAATACGTCTATTCTATTGTAGAGTAATCACGTTCTAAGACCTTCAGTATTTTGTCATACGCATCCGCTCGATTGTGTGCAATTTACTACACTTGAGGATTTCAACACGATTAATAACTGCTATTTATTAAAGTGCCTATCTGTCAGCCTGCTTGAAGATTTGATTGCGGGAGCTATCATACTGCGAAGATAAAATGAGGGTGGGAATCAAGATTTTGATAGACATGACAACAGACCAATAAATTGACCCGATTTATTGAGCAAAATTTAATTGTATGTCCTTTCTAAACTTAAAAGATATACTTAATCCCTCTATCCATGTTCCCATTAGTTGGCACCAACTACAGGCAAAACTTATTTATATGGCGAGCAAGCGCGAACTTCAATAAGCTTAGTATATGATTTTGACTTATTTGGCAAGAGTGTTGGTTCAGTCAGGCAAGTTCTGAACAGGGAATTCTTTGGTACCGACTAAAACGCACATGCATGCACTGTTTCACCTATTCAATATTGTCGTTTTACGGCGTTCACAGTTTTTTTTTCTAGAAGTAACGTTGTTTTTATAAAATCGGTCTTATTTAGATAAATAAACAAACGATTGTCTACTATGCCTTCCAAATACACCAATCAACCTGTAAAGAAACAAACATAATCCAAGAAACATGTTATAAAACATAGCACTTTAGGTCTATCTATGTTCAGATTCCGGTCTGGTACGTAAATATAAAGTTACATTTCTAATTTATCTAATTAGGTTTATTTGTATGATATTTTATGCTTCAAGCAAACGAAGTCACGCGGATTTACTAGTCAATGACAGATGTCTTCAACGTCAGTGGATCACATCACAGTATTCCCATAAAACAAGTCTGTGCCGCACATCCGTGTTCCGGGACGAGTTTTTCCATCAATTATCAACTGTTACGTGCGAAAGTGTATCAGATTCGCAACGTTGTATAATGTTCTGATTATTGTAGATAATGGTAACATTGTTAGCATTTAGACAGCTATAATGAGGAAATAACACTCTCACATGAAGCAATAGTATAGCAAATGCTGTACCTACAATGGAACGCGTTCCAAGAAGTCTCAAATGATGAGAAATGCAAATCTAGTAAACTTCACAGGTACTGAAGATGAACGGAAACAAAAAGAGATACACAATGAAATATCTATCATAACGTAATAATTGCCCAAAATGCAACGTAGCGCGTTCTAAAACTTTAATCAATTTAGCAGCGACATCTAGTTCAATCTTTAGAACTAATTATGGCTAACATAAAAAAATTCAGCAAAAAAATATATTAACTTGACCACCACTCAAAATTGAAATTTCCAAGATCATGAAAACATTACCGTGAACACTTGATTAATGAAAACTTGATTAATTTTATGCCATTGCATTGTACGTTCTATTCTAGAACATCCGTCTTGTCAAAAAAGTCAATATACTTAAAGTTATATTCCACGCCCACTGCGTAAATTATTATTTTACTGAATGTACAGAAGACCATTCCGGCGATGGTCTGGCCGTATTAGGTGAAATCCTGGTTGGGAAATATAGCGAGAAGCTTAGTAATGAGGGTTACATCATACAGCGAACCTTTTTCGGGCCTGACCTCTTTAGATTTTGTTTATAAGGCGGACAGTTGGCCACCCATGGCTGGCGTGGGGAGGGAAGGTTTGTGGTCTTCTGAAACAGCAGCGTAGGACCATAAAACTTTTGCTTTTGTATTGCCTACTAAGATGGAGTGGCAACACACTGGAACTTCACTGTTATTCATATGTATTGTTGTTTTGTAAAAAGATCATACAAAAAACAGTAGGAACCATGCCGTAGTTTGTTGCCTGTTTTTCTAGGCTTCGTCAAGTGGAACTGGCATCTAGATTCACCTAGCTTTAAGACGTTTCAAAGTGATTCTTGTGATACAACTGATTAAACAATTTTTGACTGACTGTATCATCATCATCATTATAAGTATCATCTTCCTGCTCTTATCATTGTGGGGTCGACACACCAAGATTTTTTCTGTACTGTCTTTTATCATCTTTTTTTGAATTATCTTTTTTTTGATGCTTAGAAGGCGTGATTTGTGTTATTTGTATCTGGGAGCCAATCGCACAAATTCTATGTGATACTGCCAAAGCAAAGCCAATTGCGTCCGTAGTATGTGAATATGGAGTAGAAGAGATTTTATTTCGTAAGTTACCGATCTTGGCAAGCACGGAACAGTAGCAACCAAATGTACATAATTATGTCAAAATCCTTTGCAAAAATAACTTTATCTAAAGTATATCAACAACCACCCTGTATATTAATACAGGGTGGTTTTTTGAGCAGGGTGGTGATGGCCAAGTCCGAAACCACGAGAGTTAGGGAAAAGTCGTGAAAGGAATCAATGCCCTCGATTGATCAATTTCTATCAAAAGTAAAATATTTTTGAAAAAATAAGTACCTATTAGTCATTGTTTTTAGGGTTCCGTAGCCAAATGGCAAAAACGGAACCCTTATAGATTCGTCATGTCTGTCTGTCTGTCTGTCTGTCCGTCCGTATAGCTGAAACCGTAAGAGCTAGACTGATGAAACTTGGCGAGTAGATGTATTCTGTGAACCGCATTAAGATTTTTACACAAAAATAGAAAAAAAACTATAAATTTTGGGGGTACCCATACTTGAAACTGAAACTCCAAACATTTTTTTTCATCAAACCCATACGTGTGGGGTATCTATGAATAGGTCTTCAAAAATGATGTTGAGGTTTTTAATATTGTTTTTTTCTAAACTGAATAGATTGCGCGAGAGACACTTCCAAAGTGGAAAAAAGTTGGTCCCCCCCCCTCTAACTTCTAAAATAAGTGACTGATAAAGCTAAAAAAATATATGTTGTACATTACTATGGAAACTTTCAACGATATTTAGTTTTAACGAGATCTAGTCAGTAGTTTTTTTTTTATACGTCATAAATCGTAAACCGCAATTTACCTTTCGACGAACTACTAGAACTTCTAGAACTCTATGTTATATTACTTACTGCTACGGAACCCTTCATGGGCGAGTCCGACTCGCACTTGGCCGCTTTTTTTATATATCGAGAGTATGGCTCCCTTCACGACTTTTCTCTAACTCTCGTGCTTTCGGACTTGCCCATCACCGCTCTTCTCAAAAAATCGATTGTTTGTAAAGTCGGCTTACTGACGATAGTTGAACGTGACAACATCATAAGAAAATACACAGATGTCGAACGCTGCCGAACGTGGAAACCGATTGTGCCTCTTGGTCGCTCGTTCTGCGCTCTCGCTTGCTACTTCAAGCCTTAAATGGAACGCCTCAGAGCGAGGCAACGCCGCATGAGTCATCTTTTTTCGCGCGTGCAGCCGGCTCCATCGAATTATAAGATGTTGTCACGTCAAAAATCACCCTGTATATCGCTGTTATTGTTTATTTTGATATCATGTACAATCTTTCCAATCAATATTTGGAGTTTCATTAATCATTATTAGTGAGCGGTTCGAGTAGGTGCGTACTTGTTTTTGCAAACTCTGAAGGCAGTTTCGCCATACTGCGCTGCTCTTGACACGGCGTTCGACGCGTGCGCTTGCGCAACTGTAATTAATGACGCGGACGGAAGCACGTGACAATCTAGAGAGGCTTCACTCTGTATCTGAGGTCTGCAAGGAGGTTAGCTTTCCAGCAAGAGTTGAAAGTCTATGGAGGTTGAGGTATTGCCTATTTCGACTTGTTGTGGTTCTGTGTGGGTGCCGGTGAAATTACTGGCACGTGGGGCTGAAATCTATAGCCTCAAGTTCATGGCAGTGCATCGTAGGGCACGTTCCTACGAGGCAATGCTTTGTTTTAGGCGATGGTTACCCCTTAACATCAATTGGGCCATGTGCTTGTTCCATCAGCTAAAAAATTAGACAAAGCAATGTCCGCAAAACGAAAAAGTTTTCACCTGAAAAAGTAACATTACAATAAAAGGTGTGATAATGGGCCCTCATCGCGGAAGCGAAGCGTTTTTGAGCGAAGATACACTAGAAAAACAATTAAAGTGGAAAAGCTATAATGACAGAAAACTAATCCCGCGCACGGTTTTATTTGTTAAGCTTAAATTAAGCGTTTGACGTATGCCAACAGAGAAAGTTTGGATTGACTAATAACTGTGTTATGTAATGAGGTGAGAATCAAAAGTGTTGTGATGGGATGAACACGAACAGCGGTAAAGTAAGTTCGTTTGAGTTAGTGGCTAGATTTGGTGGCAGACTAGCTCAAAAAAAATGTTAAAATCAATTTATTAAGTAAAGTTCGATTTGCTACGGTAGCAACTAATTTCGTTTTGTTGTTTATAATATTTGTAATTATGCATCTTTATCATCTTATGTTACTTTTGTTTTTTTTTTTGTTAATATCGTGATGTCTTTATTTATTTATTTTGTATTATGTTTGTATTGTATGTGTTGATGTAGCAAATAAATGCTTGGCTATGTCTACATAGACATAGAGTCTATATCGGTCATATACATCTTAATCAGTAGTGCAAATATTCTAATTAGTTAAGAAATACATCTGCACAAATAACTGGTTTTGAACACTAAATACGACATTCTCAAAAAACCTAAGTGAATGTAGGCAAGTTAAATAATTTATTTTTGGTTGTTTCGAAATCGAGTTGGTAATGATTGGAATTTATCACTCATTACTTTCAACAAGGCGATTGCAAGAGATCAGTAGGCCTACCACAAGCTCCGTCTGGCTCTGTCTCTGGCTCTGGTTTTGAGTCTGTGTGAGTGTTGACTAAATAAATACTACGTCGAAACGTCACGCACACAGTATCTTATCTTATACCTTTAAACGAGAAAATCTTGTATATATATATATATATATATATATATTTATATATATATATATATATTTAGGATCTCGGAAACTGCACCAACGATTTTCATGAAATTAAGCATACAGAGGGTTTCGGGGGCGATAAATCGATCTAGCTAGGTTTCATTTTCAGAAAACACTCGGGTTAAAAGTTATTTAAATAATAAAAAAATGTAGCGCCATCTCTTGCCGAGTAGTCGAAATCACGAATTAGTGTCACGGAGAACGCCATCTATTGAACTTCTACGTAAACACTCGACACAAAAGTTCCGGAGATTTTCATGAAAATTAGTATACAGAAGGTTTCGGGAGCGATTAATCGATTAATATAGCTAGGATATTTTTTTGAAAATCTTTTTTTGATCGTTTTTAATAATCAACTTTATCTATTAATCAACTTATACATAAGCTTATTTTAGCTATTCCAGGAGATGGCGCTGTTAGTAAGATCGAAAAATATTATTAAAAAACCGAGCAAAGCTCGGGTATACCAGCTCGTAATACACTGGTGAGCACTCACACAGAATCAAAATCAAAGCCAGACAGAGCTATTGAGCCTGTGCGAGTTTTGACTAAATAAATCCTACGTCGAAACGTCACACACACAGTATAATACACCTGGTGAGCACTCACACAGATTCAAAACCAGAGCCAGACAGAGCTTGTGGTAGGCCACCGGTTTTATGTTTTAAAATTACTAGCAGTTGGTGCCCGAGCTTCGCTCGGTATTTTTTTTTTTGGTAAACTGTTGTTGTGAATTATATTTCAATACGAATACATACTGATTAAATATTAATATTTTTCGATCTTACCGACATCACAGAGCAACAAACACGCTTTTACTTACGCAAAACGACATAATAATAAACTCCACTACTCGTCAATAGATGGCGTTCTCTGTCCCACTAACTCATGACTTAATCGACAGATGGCGCTAGGAGTTATGATTTTATGTTAAAGTTGATTATTTACTTACGATTAAGGGGACATTTTCTAAAAATGAATCCTAGCTAGATAGTTTTATCGTCCCCGAATACCCCTGTATACTAAATTTCATGAAAATTGTTGGCTCAGTTTCCGAGATCCTAAATATATATATATATATATATACAAGATTTTCTCGTTTAAAGGTATAAGATTTATTTGAATTGCGAGTACTTTGAAACACTACGCGTGGAATCCTGGTACCTAGCCTCACCTGCTGGGTGAGGCTAGGTACCAGGACCTACCTAGGACCAAGCCTAAAACAGGGAAATTGAGATAAGAAGAGATGGTGGCTTGCGTTAAGGAGGTTTTATTGCAGAAGCGAGTGCGATGTATATTTGGGAAAAAGTCTCCAAATAACGAACCAGAGTGGTCTAGAGACCAAGTTTAACTTTCTTTTCGCTGGAAAGATAAATGACTATTATGACTATTATGATATTTCATTCCCCAAACATTCAAAGAAGGCTTATTTTTAACCAACTTCCAATCAAAATGGAAGAAGTTCTCAATTCGGTTGTTTTTTTTTTTTTTTTTTTTTTTAATGTTTGTTACCGCATAACTTCGTCATTTGTGAGCCGATTTGAAAAAATATTTTTTTATCTAAAAGGTACTGCTTCCAGATTGGTCCCATTTTAATTTTATTAAAATCGGTGTTGCCATTTTTTTTAAAATATTTTTTTTATGTTTGTAACTGCATGCCTCCGTCATTTATATACCGATTTAGAAAATTATTTTTTTATTTGGAAGGTTATTCTTACGTCCAGATTGTCCCAAACAAATTTGATTAAAATCGGTTTAGCCGTTTGACCATGAAGTCGGTTTCTCAAGTTTTTTAAACTTATAATTATGTAAAGCAACAATCATGCGCGTAGTATATTTACCTACTTTATTAAAATCGTGTCAATGGTATTTTACGATGCAGATAAAGTTGAGTTAATTAAAATATATTATATTTCATAATCGCGACATCTATTAAATTTATGAACACTTCGAAGGCGCCCTTTAATGTTTCCGACCTTTGTTGAAATTGTTATAATCGTGTGAAAATAAAAATGTGGTTTTCTTATAATTTTAGATAGGGTTGGCACTCACTTGATGGAATGAATGAATGAATGATGGAATGATGGATGGAATAACAACTTTTTGCGTAGCAAATTAATTTACTTATCATGCTTTATTTAGAAGCTTCAGTAAAAACCTTAGCAAAAAAAAGAGATATATATCATGAATACAATGCAAAATGCAATCAGATTTTAATATCAGTGACCAAACATAGCATAGCTTAATTAAGATACTAAAAACTAGTCAGCAAATGAAAACTACACAAACATTTCGCCTTATTAATAATAATATACGAAAAACATTATTAGGTAATTCATAGGTACCTATTACATACTTGATCGGAGCTTTCCATCATATAATTTAACATTAAAGTAAACTGTTTAAGGCCTGCGCACACCTAGGCCGCTGGCGAACGCGATCAGTGAAACGCTGTTAAATATCGCTGTCAGATTTGAGATTTGACAGCGATATTTGACAGCGTTTCACTGATCGCTACCGCCAGCGAACTAGGTGTGCGCAGGCCTTTAAGTGTAAATTGAAACACTGTCATATACAAAAGCGATGTTTGACAGCGTTTCACTGATCGCCACCACAGAACGCTTGGATGCAAGGCTTAAGTGACAGCCCTAATAACGAGTTACTTCAAGAATGTCGTTTGATTACGTTTTGTGAACGCGCAAGGACCATTCTACCATTATTTTACGAAATAGTAAAATAATATGAAAACCTTGACCGGCTTCAATCCTGATTCGGCCTTAGGTGTGAAGACGTAGCTTTATTTGACCAAACGCGTATTTTTCTACGATAATGCATAACAATAAGCCGAAAATGTTAGATTAGATTAGAAAATACTTTATTGCACAAAAAAAACAGTACACAGGCGAACTTAATGCTAATTAGCATTTTCTTCCAGTTAACCATTGTGTTATGTGGAGTGGGTGGTAGTGCTTTATGGCAAGAGAAGAGAGAAATATTAACTTAAAAACTAGAAACCTACTCAGTATAATGTTACGCTAGCAAGTAACACAATTCAAACCGACAAAATATTTACTAACCTGATTTCTACTTAAATGATTTTCCGTGGGGACGAAAATTCTATAAAGGCCTGCACACACTGAAGCGCTGTCAATTATGAGAGCGAGGCGCAGCGCCTAGATGTGTTTCCACCATAATCATTTTATCGACACTTATTTTTTATCTCCTACAGCTCTAGTTACCCTGGCTGGACTCATATACACATAATATAAAGAGTTACAACCATTTTACCAGCCTTGTTAGCCCAAAAATAATCTACCATTTCCTAGAAAGAAGTTTGTTATAAAACGCTAGCTGTACCCTGCCACGCTTTGCTGTGGCACATTGTGATTGAAAAAAACAATCCTTGATGCGGATTTATAATTATCATGCTAAAATTTCAGCTCGATCGGCGCAGATCTGAGTTTTTCAAGCGTACACAAACAAGCATAAAATTTATATATACAGGGTGTGGCGTAAAGAGTGGATAATCCTTTACCTACGGGTCGGGGGCATCACAACTGTTCAGAAAATAAAAACATGTACCCAGTAAAAGTCCCACGGTTTTCGAGTTATTAAACATTTTCGAAATTTTCATTATTTTGTACTTCTGTCCATACTTTTCGATGGCAAGATCACAAATCAAGGAATTTTCTCCATCTGTTTTTTTTATGGCATTCTTAGATAACTGTTCTATCAAATGCTAACTGGCATTGGTATGTCAAAGGTACAGTTTTTTTTTTAGAATTTTTTTTAGAAATAAAAATGTGATTTGCCAATTTTTTCCAAAAGTTTGACCTCCTGTGGTTTAAAAAAAATGTATGGTCACCCTGAGTGACCAACTAATAAATAACTTGCCTACTTCATTAAGATTCCGAAATGGTATAGCACTTGACAGTTTTAACTTTCAATGTAAATAATATTTCTGTAAAGATTGACCAACGGTTGTTTTCTTAAAATTGTTTTTTTCCTCAAATATTTTTTATTTTCTATTAGAAGAAGATAGAAAACATAAGAAGAATGTGGCTGCAGCACGACGGATGGCCCGCGCACTATGCCCGTAATGTGAGGCAGTTCCTCGACGAAACGTTTCACCGAAGGTGGATCGGGCGCTTGGGAACCATTCTGTGGCCACCACGGTCCCCAGATCTCAACCCACCCGACTTCTTTTACTGGGGGTGCCTTAAGGAGATGGTGTACAAGGAGTCTGTTACCTCAGTTGAGCAGCTGCGTGAACGAATCCAAAGGGCGGCCCAAACCATCACTGAATCTGGGCATGCGCGCAAGATAAAGCGTTCTTTTATTAGAAGATGCAGGGCTTGCATAAGAGCAAGTGGAAGCCATTTTGAGCACTTGTTGTAAGAAATTTTAATGTAATAAATGTATTTTAAATATCTAATTTGTTTTATTTTCTGTTTCGATTGCTATGTGTGTAATCTTACTTGTAATTTGAAAAAATGACCCTTACCCTTTTTTAACACAAATATTCTTTGCATTGAAAGTTAAAACTGCCAAGTGCTATACCATTTCGGAATCTCAATGAAGTAGGCAAGTTATTTATTAGTTGGTCACTCAAGGTGACCATACATTTTTTTTAAACCACAGGAGGTCAAACTTTTGGAAAAAATTGGCAAATCACATTTTTATTTCTAAAAAAAATTCTAAAAAAAAAACTGTACCTTTGACATACCAATGCCAGTTAGCATTTGATAGAACAGTTATCTAAAAATGCCATAAAAAAAACAGACGGAGAAAATTCCTTGATTTGTGATCTTGGCATCGAAATACTTTTCGATGCCAAGATAGAAGTACAAAATAATGAAAATTTTGAAAATGTTTAATAACTCGAAAACCGTGGGACTTTTACTGGGTACATGTTTTTATTTTCTGAACAGTTGTGATGCCCCCGACCCGTAGGTAAAGGATTATCCACTCTTTACGCCACACCCTGTATGTATAAAGATTGGTATTTCCATTCCAGGCTGCCAGTGCCCTCTTCACGCTCGACGGAGCGCGGACCGAAGCCCTATCCCGCCGGCTAGCTCGCGGGGAGCGCCGAAGACGCCGCTGTCGGATAGTCCTAGCCGTCATCGCATTGCTGCTGCTCTTGGCTGCTGTGGGAGCTGTGGAACTGCTCATGTCGAGAGGACAGAGAGTATTTGGTGCAGCTATACGATGAGGCAATCTGATTGGGATAGAATGATAGGTTTTTTGTGATGATCGCGGGAAGTCGGTGGATGAAAGCTTGAACTCATTGAAATCGATGAAGACGCCGGTATTAAGGCTAGAATAGGTTTATGAATGAATGCTTAAAATACTAGGAATCTATGGAGGACGCTTCACAAGTGAAATTTCAGGTTATAGGATTCTTATTTTGCGAGCTATAAAATTGAACTATACTATTTTATCGAAAGTACGAGTTGGTACTTTGAATCTAGACTTCAATGCCTTTTTTAAAAAGGTGTTAAGAATGTTTGTGTCTTCAATCCGGCTATCAAAGAAAAATTAATTAATCTGTTTTTCTGTAAGATATAACAAATAGGCTTTAGGTGCGTACATGGCTTTTTAGGTTTAAGCTATTAGCCTGTTTTGTGATCGTAAAATAGGCAAAATGTTACGAATTAATTTGTACGATAAATGCAAGTTTGTTGCTGATGTATACTTATACAAATTTGATTCCACTATCGACGTTTATGATAGATATAACACAATTTTAAGTTTGTCATTTTGTTGCATTATAGTGGTCTTGTTACTGACATTGTAAATAAAATTAGGAAATAAATTGCTGGACATTTTCAAGCAGCACTACGATACACAATCTAGCCCCAAACTAAGAATATCTTGTATATGGTAACTTGATAGCTGATAGAGACTTTTGATTCTGACTGTACCTGCTAACCTACTTTTAATATCTGTGTTTTAATTGAACATAGGTAATGTTTATTTGAAACACAGATAAAACAAGTATATTTAAGTTTCAGTGTATAATTTTGACGATGTTAATAATTAATTCAAACCAGTTTACCTAATTATCTAAATGAAATACATAGCAATGGTCGCTTTGATTTTCTGAAATTATAAGGTTTAAGTTGGTTTGAAATATTTTATTTTTTTTCTTTTCTAAAAAATAAAGAATCGAATTTATTATAACAATACGACTACGTAGGTACCTAGTTTGTTAGAAATAATTGTATGTTGTTTTAGTTATACTACTTACTTCTACTATTTTAATACTATGCGTTGTTATAAAGAAGAAAGAAGCAGAGTTTACAACATTGTCTAAAAAAATGGTTTTGATAATACAGGTGTAAAAATACCACTCACGAAAACTGAATTTATTTTTTGCATTACTAATCAATCTAGGTCTGACAGAAGGCCCCTTTTTAGTTTTTGGGAGGCGAATTTTTACACCGTGTATGGAAAGCAAAGCGAAAGTTTTTTTTAATAAGTAATTTTACTCTTGGTTGACGGTCCCTAGTCCCCGGCAGATCTTTGGTGGCGCCATACGGTAACCCGTAACATCACCCACCCGATGGACCGACGACATTGTTAGGATCACGGGAAGTCAGTAGATGGACAGGGCTCAGAATCGTTCTTCTTGAAAAAGTGTAGGGGGAGGCGTATGTCCAGCAGTGGACTTCTTCAGGCCGATGAAGTAATTTTAAATTAAGTAAATACCTACTTTATATTGTCGACACCTATCAAATCCAACTTTTTTACACGCTTTATTATTAGCTTCATCTGTATGTTTGTTACTTGTATGTTTGTAACTTGTACACAAGGATACGCATCAGACATACATATACTGCTGGCTCTTATATCCTTGCAGTAAGCGTCATTTTTCTTTGTTTTTACGTAATTTGAGCAGTGTGTATGTTTGTAACTTGTATGTTTTGTAACTTGTGTGTTTGTAACTTGTATGTACACAAAGATACGCATCAGACTCTACACTGCTAGCTCTTATGTCCTTGCAGTAAGCGTTATTTTTCTTTGTTTTAACGTAACTTGAGCTGTGTGTATGTTTGTAACTTGTATATTTGTAACTTGTATGTTTGTAACCGACTCCTTTGTGCGTGATTTTGACCCCACTCTAAACGGTCAGATTTCATTCAAACTTTGTAGATTTATCGAGGACCGTTGACAATACAATACACTAATTTGATAAGATTTATTCCAATGAAATTGTTTCCTAGTGATTTATGTTTAATTATTTTTATGTGTTAGTTTTAGAGTTTTTAACCAAGTATAGTAATTTAGTAGGTTAGTCCTTGCATCTAAATAGCATGCTTTTAGACATTGCCATTAGCAAGTTAGTAAGTTCAAGTGGCAATGGGCAGGCCATCCAGCTCGTAGAACCGGCAAACGCTAGAGAATTTAGGTTCGCAAATTGCGACCACGTACCCGAAGATGAAGCTTGGTCTATATCCAATGAACCGACATTGTCAAGATTGTGACAAATCAGCGGATAGAGTACAAATCGTTCTTCCTGGAAATGTATGGGAGAGGCCTATGTCCAGTAGTGAATTTCTTATTTTAGACACCTATTTTTAGATCTCTATAGCTCACATTTTGATGTTTAGGAGTTATCATGAGGGGGTTAGAATCAAAAAGTATAATATCTATTAAGAACGCACAGCTGCTAGTCACCTCCTGCGGTATGGGAGCGAGCCATCGGTTCGATTCTCCAGTCTGCCATTGACATGATAGCTGCTCGCATACCTCAGGAGGTGAGCGGTAGCGCGTATAATATGTATATCACATATTTTTACGTACCGAAAACAAATTTCGCGCTCTCTCGCTGCACTCAACTCTCCTGGATACTAGTCCTGGGTGTGGTCTGTTTGAGAATGGCTGGATGAAAATGATGTCTGAATGCTTGAGATTCCGTAAGCGTGATGTATAGCTGTGAATTCAACTTTATTTATGTTTTTATTGTCCTGACATCTTGTTTTAAATACATTTATTTAATACTGCCTACTTTTACTTATTTTTACTGTCTGTTATTTATAATGATTGTAATTGTTTTAAAGCGTTATTATTATTATAATTAACCTATTGTGTCCCACTGCTGGGCAAATGTCTTCCCCAAAATCTTCCACTCATCCCAATTTCCATAGTTCAAAGCGTTATAAATAAAGTAAATAAATAAATACAAATACTGATTTTGCAACATTTTAGTTACGAATTTTTACAATTAAAAAAAAGTTCTTTTCAAAAAGTTCAGTTTCTTTAAAAATAATGGAGAAGTTCTAAAACGCTTTGATTCTGACCCTCTCAATTTTAATTTTAAGTAAGCTTATATTATTGAAAATTGTGATCAAATGTATTGTGATTTATAATGTAGTAGTATTTGTGTTGTACCTATGTATATTTCAATGATATGTACTTCTTTGTAGCCATTGTTTCTTTGCACCAAGTGCCTTATAATAAACGATTTACGAACTTATCTATTTCAAAAGAGGTGGTTTTGTGCAGAATTTTCTAAAACTTATAAGCTGGTTTACCATCTCATATACGTTAGATATAAATATTTCCAATAGATTTATAATATCTCAAAAGTCAAGAGCCGAGCAGGATTTGAGCCCGCGACTTTCTCCTTGGTACGGGGCTGTGCTGACCGCTACGCCATCGAATTACCTAAACACACTTGACGAATAACTCTAAGGGTGTTATTAATAATCCTGACGCAACGCTGGAGTAGTTAAATCGTGTTTTGTCACATTTGTTCGAGTTGACAATTGCATGTCAATACAAGAGACAAAACACGGATCAACCAGTCCAACGCTACGCCAGGATTATTAATAAGACCCTAAGGACTAGCCGTAAGGGTAGTAGACACTATAAAATCAGTAAAAACCCGTTTCTATTTCTGACTTGTCAAAATCAAAGATGGAAATATTTTAATTTGACGTTTATCATTTAATTTTCTATGAGATTTTGCACAGTGATTATAATTTTAATATCAATAAATAGAACATACTGCATTAATTCGCCTCTAAATATTTATTTTACTAATTACAGTTTCTCTTAGGTCTTAGATTACCATTTTAATCAATAACCCATAATCAATAATCTTTATTTCGGAACGTTATGCCTACCACAAGCTCTGTCTGTCTGGCAATGGTTTTGAGTCTATGTGAGTGCTGTCTAAATAAATCCTACGTCGAAACGTCACACACACAGTATAATACACTGGTCAGCACTCACACTGACTCAAAAGCAGAGCCAGAGACAGAGCCAGACAGAGCTTGTGGTAGGCCTACAGATTTACAATGGTACACAATTAGGAAACGATGATAGCTGCATTAGTAGTTAGACTGTTTATTTTATCTAGACTATGATAATGAGGTGTTAACAAAAGTTTGCTTAAATAAGCAAACTAAGTACGTATCTAATCACTAGTTAGTACACTTTCTACGTATAAGATACCGTTTGTATCGTAACCCATTTAAACTAATTTATTATCGTATTTATAATGTAAAGACCCTGAAGTCCTATTGCAAGGTTCATACAAAAAAACGGTAGGAACCAAGCCGTAGGTTGTTGCCTGTTCTTTTAGTCTTGGTCGCGTGGTACTGGCATCTAGACTCGCCTAGCTTTAAGACGTTTCAAAGTGATCCTTGTGATACTACTGAATAGGTAAATGCATCTTTGAGTTTGAGTTTGACAGGACAAGAAGAAGAAGTCGGCTAGAAAGAAGTTATTCTCCAGAAATGACGTCATCTACTTTCTGGTCATGTTCGTCCATAGGCACATCGTCTTGTACTTGAACTGAAAATGCAATTGCGACGACCTGAAAAAAAAAAACAAAACGAAAATGACAAAATTATGTAATTAAGTTTTTTTTCTGAGTAGGTTTAAAATAAAAATCGCCAACTGCACTCGGGGTGAATTTTGACAATTAAATAAAAACAAATGTTGATTTTTAAAATAGATTTTGAACAATACTGCCAGTTTGAGGAAAATTGGTTGCGTAATTTTAAATTCATTGAAATACCCATAAGTCTTTTTTATAAAATTTTACAGATTTATATTATACGACTCATTATTATGTTCTTCGTAAAGCTTTGGTCTCGCGATCGTAACGCACAACGCTGCGGTATACGGCTTGACGCAGCCCGGATTGCACTTCGCCGCTGACGCAAACTGCGACGGAACAAGAGAACATTCTAGACGTTTTTCATATGATTATGTGTCCGCCGCCGCATGCTGCATACCGCAGCGTTGTGCGTTACGATCGCGAGACCAAAGCTGAAAGAAGTGAATACATTGATGACGGCTGATAGAGGAGAATAGAAGAGAAATGTTGTGATGACCCCATATAAGGATAAGGGCAGGAAGAAGAAGAAGCTTACTTTAGGAGCCGTGTCAGGGTTCGCCCGAAGGTTGGCAATGAACTTGTCGTAGTAGCCGCCACCATGGCCAAGCCTCGCTCCAGCCTTCGAGAATGCCACTCCTGGAGCTAAGATTAGGTCCAGACCACCTAAAAAGAATGGTCTTTTGTTAATAAGCTCTTATTTCTCAATACACTTAGAGAAGGTTCTATATCTGGAGTCCTAGTTCGAAATCATGTGTTAACTGGCCTCTCAGCTCAATTGGTAGTTGCTCTGCCTTCTGCGCCATATATAAGTATTATACGAGTATCAGCTATCTGGTTCCCATAGTACAAGCTCTGCTTATTTTAGGGCTAGATAGCGTTATGTGGATTGTTAACCATATTTATCTATATTTATAAAAGAAAGTCGTGTTAGTTACACTATTTATAACTCAAGAACGGCGGAACCGATTTGGCAGAAAATTAGTGGGGAGGTAGCTTAGAACCGGGAGAAGGACATAGGATACGGATTTTTATCCCGAAAAAGCAACGGGAACGGGGTGTTACGGGAACGGGCGAGCGAAGCCGCGGGCGGCCACTAGTTTTATATAAGTGTCAAGTGCACGAAAGGCGCTTAATGATAAGTGGTAACCATCGCCTTTATCAAAGCATGGTCTCATAGGTCACACCGTGTCAGGAACGTGCCCTACGATGCACTGCCATGGTTTTGGAATATGTCCATCAGTGGAATAAAAAAGCATTGCCTCGGAGGTCACGCAAGTCAGGAACGTGCCCTACGATGCACTGCCCTGCATCCATCAATTTTGATATATGGACAGTGGAATGCTACGTACCTGACTCCAGCGCATCGTCTCTCGTCTGTTCTTTCGAATGCTGGGCTATCCCATGTCTAGTGAGGCCCATGGTCTTCTCATCTCCCGCCTCTAGCTTCAACATCCTCATGACTCCTCCTGCGTACTGGGGTACATAGGCAGCCGCCCCTCGCGCCTTGATGTGGTCTATGATGGGTGCTGTGTTGACTTCGTCTTCGGTACTCATGTATAAGGATATCCGTTTCGCGTTTTTGTACCATGGATGGCTTATAACCTGTAAGTTGAGACTACGTCTTGCAATGGCGACCGTCTTCTCGACAGTCTTCAACAGGCTTCACGGCTCAGTTTGTAGTACCCCTGCCTTCTACGCCATAGGCCGTGGGTTCGATCCCCACCAAGAACAAATGGGTGTGTTTGTGATTTGTGTTTGGGTGTGTGTGTGTGTGTATTCTAAGGCCCGTATTTAGAACAATGCTTGAGTCATGATTCGAGCCTCAAGGGTAGATTTTTGACACTTTTCAATGTCAAAAATCAGTATTATTCTATATTCTTATTATATGTAAGGTACATGCGCCTTGTAAAGCCCATTTTTTGCAATATTGAAATAAAAAAATAAATAATAATAATATATTAAAACAAACCTTACCACAATCATACTCATTTATTTGTGAATAAAATAAACATACAAATCCATTTACTAGATCAAATTTCTTAATAAAAACAATTGTTTTTAAAAACCTCTAAAGTGGGCCTTTTTAGGAAAATAGGTACTTACCATGGCCCGACATTAATTACGTAATCTAAAAACGCTATCAAAACAAAAAATATGTGTAAACTTAAAACTTAACCAAACATATGAGATTCCTTGGTGATCAGTCTGTTACAATAGTTTTTTTGGTCATAAATTGATGGTGGGCCATTTTAGGCTTAGCAAAATTTAATCTACCTACAAAACAAACATTTCTAAATAAAATCAATAAAGAACACTTTTGTGACGTTAATTTAACAATTAAGTTTGGTAAAACCAAGTATTTTTTTTTTAATTGACAAAATATTTTTCTCCACAATTTTGGTGGGCCTTATTAGAGTATAGAAAAAAGCAGTGAAATAGGAACTTACCAAAACCCCAAAGTTTAATAGATTCTTAATCACATTCTGGACATAAGAATTCCTCAACGTCGATCTTAGTTAGCCCAACACAATCTTCGATTCTTAAAACAAAAATATTGACAAAATGGCTCATTTTCTCTGGAAGGTTCCTAAGAAACTACGATATTCGATAGTCCTAATAAAGCCCGGGCCATCTTGGAAGCCCGTGTGGTGGGCCTTTTTAGGGACTTTACCCGGTTACAAGAACTTATTCTTTTAAATGAAAATTAATATAGAATACTAACAACACTTACCTTCTCAAGAGTGCTCATAAATTTATCTAACGTTGTATTAACAAATTTAACAAAAACCGTTTGTTTTTATAAAGAAATAGTACAAAGTTTGTGAACATGAAGTTATAAATCGTAAGCCATTTGCAACGTCACTGACGAACTGTCAACCACTGCAAAGATGGCGGCTCCCTTCCTCTGATATGAACTTGCAGATTTGTTTAAGGTACTAACCGAACATAGGCGCGGAATTTAAACGCATTTGAACTTAGAAAAGTATGAAATTTTAAGTGTGGGCTATCTTAGGAACAGGGCCATCTTAGGCGCAAGTACCTTAAGAGAACTTCAGTATTATTATGCAGAACTAGTTGCTTACGAAACTCGGTTACGTGCAAGCACTAAAGACTTGCCCGCATCTTTACGTTCTGCGGTGGCGATCTGTGAAACGCTGTCAAATATCGCTGTCATATTTGAAAGCGATATTTGACGTTTTGATGTTTCACTGATCGCCACCGCAGAACGTTTATAATTTATATGGAGGGAGCACAGGCAGAGAACTGTTCGTGAAACAAATCGAACTCACCTTGTCATACACTATCTTAGATTGGCGCTGCTTCTCGTCCTTGCTCAACGCTGCTATTCTCTTCTCTATTTCAGCCCTCAGCAGAGTTTTGGCTGGGTTCGGCTTGAGAGGACCCATTTTCATCTGAAATTTAAGAATTTTCTTCTTTGACTTCATAGTTCGGTTACTGTTTGGGAAGTTCCTTTGCTTTTTCTTCGATTTGATTAATATTAAATAGACTTTAGTTAAGTATTTTGATGGAGTCAAGATTGTATCAACTGCCAGGAGCTATAACTTGGTTACCATACAAAGTTATTGTGAGGTAGCTAGAGGCAAGTCCATACATAGTTAAGAGTAGGTACCTACAAATAACTTTATATCTTGTTTGTTTGGAAATAAACGTTTTACTTATTCTAATTCTATAGTGTACCTACAACACAGTCTGACCCTGAAAGTGACATATTTAACATGATTATCTGTATGTTAGAAAATGAATTCTACCAAGATAAACACGCCTGTACAATATTAAAAAAAATATGTTTATCTTAGACAGTGTAAAAGTGCACGATAACTTTATTTTATATCAAAAAACGTGTCAACAATTTGCAACAATGCTACGCAATTTACGCATTTAAATTATGAGAAAACAACTAATTTAATAACTTACCCAGTCCTGTTATAACCTGATACTGCCAAGACGAGACTGCTTATAAAGTCGAACGATAACAATTCATTGATATAACCAAAACATAGGAAATACAACACGTGTTGTGAGAAGTAGCGACATCTAGTGACTTTTTGCTGAATTAATTCGCTAGCTAGTGAACTATCCAAATAGCTCAGAGAATTTGAAAATGGAAAGGTGCCCTATCTTAAAACTGCAAACGGCCGCTAGATGTCGTGAATTTAAATTTTAGAGCATTAGTCTAATTCCAATTTGAAAGTTGCAAAAATTATAGCGATCCGGAAATACACTACAAAATCACACCCTCTTTTTTGCCGTAGCTGGGTTATAAGTGCCCCCCCCCCCTAAAAAAAAAGGGGGTAAAGGGGTGCCACTCTTTTTTGGTAGAGTCCCCACCATGAAAGAGTGGAACAATAACGAGCGTCTAATACTAAGTATCACAGTCAGAGTCGAAAATATACATTAGCATTTCTGGTTTCTAAATTTATTTCTTCAGCCAGCTCACTTTTAATAAAAGTTTTAAACTTTATTTGAAGGTAACGCTTTGAAAAATAACTAATAATTCTTCCCAGCATATGGCCCACCTGCTGTTAAGTGGTAACCATCGCCTACGACAAAGTATTGTCTCGTAGGTCACGCACATCAGGAATGTGCCCTGCGATGCATTGCCTTGCGTCCATTAACTTGAGGCATACAAATGTTTAGCCTTCATCATCATCATCATCAGCCTGACGAAGTCCAGGTCCAGGAAGTTCCAGGAAGAACGATTGTGAGCTCTATCCATCCACTGACTTCCCACGATCTTAACAATGTCATCGGTCCATCCCTACGTTTTGTCTTCTGGTTCTTGGTCGCCATTCGAGAACCTTTGTTCCCCAACGGATGTCAGTTCTTAGAGCTTTATGACCGCACTAAGCCTCTCACTAAGCCTCACTTAGTTTAGCCTCACGTGCCAGTAATTTCACTGGCACTCACACCTTTCAAACCGAAACACAGCAATGCTTCTTGACGGCAAAAATAGTCATCATTTCCTCGTACGAGCCCTTCACAAAGAGCTCTACTACTACTTATCTTATTTGCCTTATTTTTCACTAACAAATCCAGTAAAACACATCTTTAGAGTTTTATTTTACTGTAAAAATATTATCAATTGGTAAATCTGCTTACACATTCGAAAAATAAAATAAACATAACATTGCAATAATCTGAAACTATACATTATTCTGTTGATAGTGTGTGTGACCTAATTCTGAATCGAAATCGTGGCTTTTTGGCTACAACACGTAAAGAACCTAAAAGCTTACGCACATCTAGGCCATGGCGATGGCAATCAGCTAAAACGATGTCAAATATCGCTTTCTTATTTGACAGCGTTTCAGCTAATCGCCATTACCATCGCCTAATAGATGTGCGCAGGCCTTAAATCCTGCTAAAACACAGAATACAGAAAAGAATAGAAAGGCGATCATGGGTTTGGGTCGGTACCGCTGTGATCATCATTCTCTTGTCCTTGTCCCACTTTATGTAGGGTCGGCACAACAGCTTTTCGTTCTCCACTCTCCTCTATTAGCCGTCATTTCAACAGTCACTCCTTTCTTACTCATGTCATCCTTCACACAATCCATCCACCTTGTCTTTGGCCTACTTCTACTTCTATAAGCATCCACATTCATATTTAGCACTCTTCTCGTTACATGACATTCTTCCCTTTTGCATGACATGCCCGTACCATGCTAACCTATCGGAACCGCTGTCGACAGCAGAAAATCCACACGACACTATCTAGCCCAAAATTAAGTAGAGCTTGTACTATGGGAACCAGAAGTTAAATAAATAAAAAATAAAATAAATTTTAGACAATCTACACAACACTATCTATGACCGACAAGATTGTATACAGGTATTGTATGTTTTAAATTATTGTTACTGGTTTTAACATTGTTTGTTTTAGGTTGTGCATAATAAAAAATCTATTCTATCTATTAGCCTCAAACTAAGCAGAGCTTAGCTGATGAGCTGATAATATAATAGCTATATTTTTTCTATAAATATTTATTAAGAATACAATTAATATTAACACCTAATAGATAGAGAACAAACATCTGTTTTCACCACACAAATATTTGTTCTCAGTGTGGATCGAACCCACGATCTACGGAGCAGAAGGCAGAGCTACTACATACTGAACTGTGCCTTTCAGCTCAGTTGGTAGTAGTAGTAGTAGCATTTTATATTTGGCATATTATTATCATTATTGCAAATATTTTATATACTTAATCACAGTTCTTTGTTTTCACAAAACTCATTCACTTTTTTATGTTTTAAAAATATAATAATTTATACTTATAATAATTTTTAATAATGCACAAATATTTTTTATGATTGTTTGTGAATCATTTACATTAAGCTCTAGTATATTCCATAGCAATTTGACAAACGATTTGTATTTGTATTTGTGGTAGTTCTGCCTTCCGCGCAATGAGAAAGATATCTCCATAGAGACAGTATAATTATGAGAATCTCGTGTCAAATTCTGTTAGATTTGAGAAACGCGTTGAATATCTGATGAAACAAACGAAATATGAGTCACGCAATGCTAGGATAGGGAAATAACTATTGTGTGAGAATGATACCGCAAGTACCTACTAAGGTTCTAATTGCACGGGATACTAATCGACCGATTAAATATTTTATCCCAAATTTTGCAATCAGAATCCTACTAATATTATAAACTAGCAGTGTATCCCGGCGTTGTCCGGGTATTCCAGAATCTTAAAGAACATTCCAGAACATAGAGCAATTCTATTCTAATCAAAAATGGGATTGTTTGAAAAATCCTTACGTACTACACGTAGAAAGAAAAGGATTTGGACATAGAAAAGTCCCTACGTGCACAGATAAGATAGATTTTTACAACATTTTGCATTGATGCTGTTCCTATTATTCGTAGCCTTATGTTATATAGCCTTATTCGATAAATGGAATATACAACACAAAAATATTTATTCACTTCGGACCAGCAGTTCCCGAGATTAGCGCGTTCAACCAAATAAACTCTTCAGCTTGATAATATTAGTTTATATGTGAAAGTTTGAATGAATGTTAATAACTCAATTACGTTAAAAGGTCTAAACGGATCTGGATGAAATTTTGCACAGAATATCATAGTCTAGAATAGCATCTAAGTTTACTTTTATCCCGGTAAAATGTATGGTTCCCGTAGGATGGATTTGTTTAAACTTTTGGTAGAGCAAAGTATTGACATGATTTTCTGCATAGATAAAGTAGTGGTAGTGGTCATGGATCGCGAACTCTGGAGGTAATGGGGGGGAGGCTTTTGCCCAGCAGTGGGACCCGTAGGGCTATAATAGATACTAGGGGGGAAACATGGATTTTAAATTCCGAGAATTTTTACTATGATAAAGTACAAATTCGAAGAAAAATCACAAAAAGTCCAGAAACAACTCTTATTTCTGCGTGGCCTTCTTCTTCTTCTTAATGAATGGCATCTGTCTTTTTCGGATCAATTTTGCCAGTGTCGAGTAGTATAATGAGTTTAATGATGATAAACTACATAGATAAAATACTTTTTCGTCAAGTCGTCAGTCGTCAGTCAATTGACTTTGGAAAAAAGATGGCTGTTTTTTCCAAAACCATCTGTAACATTTTCGATCTAATCAGAATATCACATAATACACTTTAATTCCAACTGCTAACACTTTGAGCTAAAACTCAAGTAATGTTGGTTAAAATACCACCGGAATAACACAACAGAACTCAAAGTAACACTAGAAAAACAATTAAAATGGAAAAGCTATGATGTGACTTCCCGAAATGACAGAAAACGAATCAGAAACAACTCTTATTTCTGCATGGCCTTTAGTGACTGATTTGACATCCGATATTGATAACAATGATGTGACATCACTGTAATCAATATCATTCTATGCTAGCCGCCATAGAGTAGGTACACCACTTAAGATAACACTTATTATAGATATAAGTATAAAGAGTGTGTCTATAAGATAAGTAATTATCAGCCTAAGATGATCTGTTTGATGCAAATTAGTTTGCATAAACTGAAGGCTGCAGGCCTACCACAAGCTCTGTCTGGCTCTGTCTCTGGCTCTGGTTTTGAGTCTGTTTGAGTGTTGACTAAATAAATCCGACGTCAAAACGACACACATATATTTCTGGGAAATAAACTCGAATAGATTTTGTGTTTTACGTTGTAGGATGAAAGCAATTTAACACTAAGAGCGGGGGCACACGATGCGTTGCGGCGGCGGTGCGGCGCCGGAGCGGTGTCGCTGCGTCCTCTTACATAGAAATATCTGTGGCATGTCACACGATGCGCTCCGGCGCCGCACCGGACTTGCAACCACCAAGACGAGGCGGGGAGGGGTGAATGCGTTGCGACGTCGGAGCGGCACCGCTCAGTTGTTTCCAACAATAGACGTCTTTTACGATCCATTTTCATTAACAGACTGTCCAACGGTGCTACGGCGCCGCTGCGACATAACAACGTTACGGCGCCGCACCGCTCGTGTGCCCACTGACACGGTGAAATCTTTGCGGTGCGGCGCCGCAACGCATCGTGTGCCCCCGCTCTAAGAAACCCTTGAAACCGGAGAGCCTTTGTTTGCAAAGGTTTATGAAAAATATATTTTTTATGGATAGGACTTACGATCTTTTTCTTAATTAGAATAACCGTAACTCGCAACGGGCCGACCATTTTAACGGCACCGGTGCCGGTGGTGATAAGTAAATTTTGGCAAAGTTTCGAATAACGTCTTGAAATTACAAATTAGATTAACCTACTTCAATGTTATCTTCAATTAATTAAATTTGGTAACCTACCTGTACCACAAGCTCTGTCTGGCTCGGTCTCTGGCTTTGGTTTTGAGTCTGTGTCTATTATTATTATTTAGGGGCGGTCATCTATAAAAGATGCAAGGTCTGTGTTCATTCTTAGCACCATAGTAATATAGTATACAGGGTGTGAATTGGCCACTGCCGAAAACTCAAACTGAACTCTACATTTTCATTTACAAACTGTTTGTAATCTTTTTATTATTTATCAGTTTTGTTCATTTTGGTTTTACTTAGCTAATATATTCTGGCACTGCGCAAATATGTTTTTTTTTACCCAAATCGAAGATCTAAGCGTTCTGCGGTAGCGATCAGTAAAACGAAGTCAAATATCGCAAGGCTTTACAGTTGAATTACATATCTGTATAAAGGCTTTGTATAATGATTTTGTATTTGGAACTAAAAGCAATAAATAATAACTGTTAAAGTTTCAGTCAGACAGAAATAAATCCATTGTAGTCCGAATGGAATGTAATAAGTTCTGACAAACGGCTGCGCCTGTGCCGGCCATTAGCGCGAGAACCGAAACACGGGAAATTACAGATCTCTCCAACAGATTGCATGCAAATTGAACGGAGACTCGAGCTGAGCCGATTTGCTGCGTGATGTTTTTGACGTTTTTGCGAATTCTATGCTAGGTGTGGCGAGCGGGTTCCCCGGTTCTTTGTGACTTGGTTCTCGGAGCTAGCACCGGGGGCGCCACCAGCTGTGCAGAGCCCGGTCACCCACCGGGCCACCGCAGTCTAGGTCCGCACAAGGCTAAAGACGCACGTGTGCCAGCCGCGGCCATCCCAAAACTTTCTTACGTCGTCAAATCAATGGATATAACCTAACACGCCGCGTACAAATCCAACCAGTTAAAATGTAATATTGTTGTGTCTTCGCGATCCGATGGGTTAGTGTGTCGGTAGTGCGTGTGACGTGTTATTTGCAGTGCCAACGATGTGAATTTTTAGTGCATTGTGTTGTGTAAAAAAAGGAGCAATGAGTATTCAGAAGTGCCTCCTGGATAACTCCAGTAGAATGATAAAGGCGATGTCGAACGCCAAGTCGGGGAGCAGTGAAGTTAAAACGGTAAGTTACTGCTTTTTTTTTCT
Organism: Thera obeliscata; assembly: GCA_947578465.1. Classification (NCBI taxonomy): domain Eukaryota; kingdom Metazoa; phylum Arthropoda; class Insecta; order Lepidoptera; family Geometridae; genus Thera; species Thera obeliscata. The sequence continues at coordinate 2,586,541 of OX387913.1, forward strand.
CTAATGTGCTAAATGAGGGACTGATTGTCGACCTTGTATTGGTTACATGCAATTTAGAAAACGTTCAACAATGTTTTAGGTTATATTGTAAAAAAACTAATGAAAAAAGAGAAACTCTATAAGGTATTATTAGATGCAATGTCGTAATAGTGATAAATTTGATGTACTATATTGCCAATGACCTGTAACGAAGCTAAGTAGCGCATGAATCGAATGGGACTCTATATTAATTGTTTACAGTGTTATAGAATGTGAAACGAATAATTAAAACCCACAATATTGTGATGCAGTCCATATAATTACGAGTATAGTCATATGTCAGACAGATGATTTCAAATGATTTATGTTTCACTGCATAGGAAGGAACGTTTTCATCATTGCTAATGATTGTGATGTTGTCCTACGCAAACATAACTACCTGGCTATTATTAGCAATAAGTCATGTTGTTTCCTTCTTAGGTCTTTATCGCAATTTATTTAACCCCTCTACACAATGTAAAGGCGTGAAAAAAAATTGAGGACACCAGTTTTGTTCAATTTTTTCGTGACACCAATTTTGTTCATTACCGTTTTCGTGCTTATGATTAGAACTTGCTAATGAGATGTTGTTTCTTATTCTGACTGACAGACGTGGTCACCATAAACACCATTACATTACGCTTATCAAATATGACATCAATAGCAATTTTATTAGAACCACGATACTATCAGCCTTGACAGGAAAACCATAACAATAATTAATTATTAGGTAGGGATTATAAAAGGAATACAAATTATAATTCAATGTAAACAATGTAATAGTTATAATAATAATAAGCAGTAAACGCTAAAATACTTATAGAGAGGTAAGGTTACTCTACAATGTAGAGTCTACCTAAGCACATCTTTAATTATCATCAGAGCTTGATGAAATAGAGCACATGAATTTTATAATGAAAAGAAGGCATGTTATGCAAAATAAGAGGTATTATAAATATCTTAAATGCCAAAGGTTATAAAAAAAGAAAAATGATTTGTCTAACAGTTCATAAATAAAAAAAAGTTTACTCTACAAGTAACAGAGTGGTACACCAATGTATAAGAGTTCTTACCACTAGTACGGTAGGTTGAAATTAGAGCAACAAAGACACCATGATTTAGAGCTGTACTATTCTGTTGTATGTGAGACTAGAAGAGTGCGCCTTGAGAATAACAATAGCAATCTCGGTGTTGAAGTATTGCTAAAAAACTACTATAGAAAAATGTTTGTACACAATGCTAGTGATCTCAAACGGTGAAGGAAAACATCGTGAGAAAACCCGTGGCTTAGTCAGCTCCACACGTATTGACCATTATTTTCCTGCGGATTAGGCCGACTAAGCTGTCAGGCTTGGTATAGGTGCTGGGCAAGCCTATTCCATCTAAAATCCTGTCCCAGGCACTGTAGCGTCCCGTAAGTAGGGGCATGAGTTATCACCAGTTGCCCCTGACGTTATATAAATCATCTACAATACCTAGATGCAAAGACCTGTTTACTTCGATATAATTTCAAATCTCGTAGTTTCATAGTATTATTGGGTAGTGAGTGAAATTCACTAAACATTAATATTTATGGTACCTAGATGTGCCTCTTTTTTCTCTTTTTCTACATCTTCAGAGACGTACTTTATTAGGTAGGTACATATAGGTAATACATTATACAAATCTCTCATCATTCTCAACACTTTTAGCCATACCCCTGTTTGCGGGTCGTTATCTGCTCATCAACTTTTTACTCATATTGGCTCCACTCCAATATTCCGTACAATCCTCTGAACAAAAAAGTAATATTCAAAACTGTCCACAACAGGACCCAAGCAGAGATACTTTTTATATTTTTCCCACATCTACTCCAAACGTGCCTATTACGATGTCCGATACAGGGTAACAGAATAACGATACGTTTACTTGATACTGTTGTTATGGCATGGCGGCTTATAATATATAATATATGTTGGATATAGTTGGATATAGTTGGATTGCATGGGTATCTTCTGGTACCAGGGCTGGGAAAAATACATGCTTTGCTTCAATTGAAATAACAATTAAAAATACCGTATCGGAAGTTATTAAAATACGAATACAAAATAATCTTTAACTTACTTAAAGATTATTTTGTATTTGAAATACAGAATAAAATATTTCAGATATTTTTAATTGAAATACAAAACTTTAATTATAAAATACATTGACAATTTGACGTAAATTTTATTGCGTTTTATTGGCAAATTTATTTTGACATAACGGGTGCAGTGCTGCCAACTCTAATAGCTGCTTTACCATTATTACACTCACACTCAGCCTCGTACTCACACTCACGATCACTTAGTAAAGTTTAAATGTATATTAATGTTAAAATGAATTTTGAAGTCTGAAGTATTTGAAATACTAATTACAAAATACCTCGGCGTCAGGTATTTGAAATACGAATTTCAAATTACACTTTGAGGAAGTAATCGAAATACAAATAGCAAATACGTATTTGTATTTCAATTAAAAGTAATTCAAATACCCTGAATCCTGTCTGGTCCAAATATCAACATTATAGCCAGTGAGGCTACATTGCGGTCGAACTATCTCTCGATGAGTTTATTCTTAAACGAATTCAAAACAATTTATAGAATGTCTAGCATTTTGTATAGGTATTATTACTTTTGTTTTCGCAACAAAACAATGGATATTTTAGAAATACTAATTGCAAATAGCATTGTCTCAGTCATAAAGAGATGAGAATTTTTGGGTTTACAACTTATTTTCTCGGAATTTTTGCATCAACAATAATTTCAATAGTTCGTATGCATTTGTAATGGTAATTTCACTAGCATTATGTAGTCGTCTCTTGCATGCGAAGCCTTCGAAATTATAATTTAAAAACGAGCTGATTAAATATTCTTTTATAATATTCTGGTGTTTTAGCAAACAATGGCCAACTACCGCACAAAACAGCTTTTGATTGTACTTAGCTGTACGAACCGCATTGCGAAATTCAATAGACTTTCTTCTTCTTCTTGTCCGACTTCATGTGAGGTCGGCACAACAAGTCTTCCTCCGCCATTCCCCTCTGTCAGCCGTCATCTCTGCATTCACTCCTCTCTTATCCATGTCATCTTTCACACTGCTCTTCCATGTTTTATTTTGTCTACACGCATATCAATCCACATCCGTACTCATCAATCTTCTAGTTACAGCCAGCCTAGATTAAATTAATATAAATTTAATTAACTTTAATATTATAAAATTTCACTCACTTGCCGTGTGTTTTTTTTTAACTAGCGGCCTGTCCCGGCTTCGCACGGGTGGACATTTATTTTTGAAAGACATAAATTATAACCTATGTTACTCAGGGTGAATGTAACTTTCCAATGGTGAAAGAATTTCTGAAATCGGCACAGTAGTTTTTGAGTTTATTTATTACAAGCATACACACAAAAATACAAATGTTTTGATTATATTTATTGAACTGTAAAACAAATTCAAATGTTTTCCTCTTTATAATATTAGTGTAGATAGTGTAGACGAGAATACCACTAACTAACTGACTCATCATGCATTCTCTGAGACCACAAAGCCTAGACCTAAAATTTGGTACGAGCATTCTTGGTTTAAAGGCTTAAGGTTAGGTAGGTACTCAAAGGGCTTTCAAAGTTTGTATGGAAGTAATTTGACGTTAATGCAGGATTTCACTAATATTATGCCAAAGATTATTTTATTTGTGACAAAAAGTAGCTTACATTTATGTTAAAGTCCACCCGCGGGTGATTAGAACTCTGTGGGCGTGATTAGACCACAGGTTATAACGAACACCTAAAATTTGCATTTGTAATAAGTAGCTGCCGTGGAATTATTGTTTTAGCTAATTTTGTATGCTAAGGTTTTTGTGGCGCAAAATTAACATTTTATATGTTATATAAAAAGAGTTAATACAATATCCAAGTAATCATTTTAAAATTAAGCCTATGAATAATAATAATTATTTATTTCAGACAACAAACTACACATTACAAAAACCTTTTCAGTCCTTATTAATAAAAATACCTTAATAGAGACTTACGTTCAGTCAGCATTATTTGCAATCGTCTTCTTCAATTGCCTCTGAAAAGCGTACCTAAGTACACAGTGGATCTCGAAGTGGAATACCTCTGAGTACCCGAAATACCCTCGAGTACCTGAAATTTACGAATTTAGAAGATAATGTATTTCGTCGTATGGCATTGTAAATTTCTAAGAAAACATTTATTTCAATTGAATTGACACAAATTTAAACGAAGTTAAATTTTGAAATTTAATTAAATTGAAATAAATGCTTTAAACAAAATAAAATAAATAAACATTGTGGATAATCCAACTCGTTTCAATCGTTTCTCGTAACGTATTTTTGCCGTCTCATCTTTTTTCCATACAATAGATAGAGACGAATAGGCGAAACGAAAACACCATTTCGTAGACAAAATGTTGTAAATGAAGTGGGACTTGCTCTTCAGGAATTGAGTAGTAGTAGTAGAGTTTGTAGTACTACCTTAACGTTGGGCTCTTGGCCACCAACAATTTTATACAATTATCTTTCCACAGAAAGAAGATCTCGTCGTCTAGACCCTTGATGAAACCTCCCGCATTGCGTTGTTAGTCTCATGAATGTTGATTAATCAAGGCCCCGAGGCGCGCGTCGGCTCGTTTCATTGCCACTGTACACGAGGCCCTTTATCTCGAGAGATCTATGAACTTCATGACTAACTGCGAAATTGCGTGGAATAGGCATGACGACTTATTTTCAAAATCTCTTATAACATATTCAGAAGTATCTATTATGTCTAAAATATATCATATTTCTGTAAAAAATTAAGGTTTTTGTGCAATAAAAGTACATTTAAATTTAAATTTTCAAATTCACGCCATAACGCTCGCTAGTGTCATGGCGTCTGTTATTACGTCACGGTTAAGTATATCAACAGTAAACATTGGTGATTTTGTACTAAATCGGAATGACCTATTCCGTCTTTACCATAAGGGCACACGGGGCCCGTGCCCAGGGCCCCGATTCTCAGGGGGCCCCGAAGGACCGACAATTTCTGCACATTCATTCTCAAAACATTTTTTTCACAATCTTCTTCTCAGTCGCTTCACTCTTGTCAGAGCGGTTGTGGTCATCATGAATATATGATTATTTGTTTTTATCAGGGGCTGTGGCACGCCTCACGATATCTCGCCACTTCTCCCTACATGTCGTCATCCGGGAGCACTCTTGTAGGGTTCCACCCACTGCTGATTTGACCTGATCAGTCCAGCGCATGGGAGATCTTCCACGTGGTCTTGTACTCTCTACTTGTCCCTGAACCACGAGGCGCTCAATCGAATCAGTGTCCCGCCGCGAGACGTGTCCGAAGTACTTTAGAATGCGGCACTGTACTAAGTTGGACAGACGCTGTTTGATGTTTAGTTCTTGGAGTATCGAAACATTAGTGCGAAATTCAGTCCACGATACTCCAAGCAGTCGTCTCCAGCACCACATTTCCAAAGCATCAATCTTCTTTTTCTCTACTTCACGAAGGGTCCATGTCTCTTTTTCACAATACTACGCCATTATACCCTACTGTATTTGATTACCTATAATAAATGGTTATACTTGGTAAATAAATGTTATTATAATTAGCTTTTACTGCTTTCCAAAAGGGCCCCAAATTCTTGTGTGCCCAAGGGCCCCAGCCTAGTTTAAGACGGCCTTGGGAATGACGTTTACCTAAACGTGACGTAATTCGTTCTGACCGGTGTTTGAGCCATCATGGCGGATTGTTGTATTTTGTAGATTTATTTTAACAAATAAATTATTAATCTCGACATTAATAAGAGAATAAATACATATTTCAAAATCTTTGAATCCTTTTTCATTAGATCAGATAAATATTTTGGCAATACTTGATTACTGTCTTCATGCCTATTGCTGCTTAGATTCGCCTAGTAAGGGCAAATTTTTCCATTTACCAATAAAATCCAAATAGGTGGGCGAGCATCATCACCGTGCCGGACGGACGGCGGCCTCGTGGTCGGCCTAGAAAGCGTTGACAGGACGATCTGGACGCTATCTACAAGCAATGGTGGGAGGCGGCTCAGAATAGAGGGAACTGGAAGTCTTTTTGGGAGGCCTTTGTCCAGCAGTGGGACGATGTAGGCTAAAAAAAAAACCTATGTCGAAACGTCACACACATAGTATAATACACTGGTGAGCACTCACAGACTCAAAACCAGAGCCAGAGACAGAGCCAGACAGAGCTTGTGGTGCGCCTACAGGATGTTTATAGATAAAAAAAATTAATCAGGGTGAATAAAGTAAAGAAAATTATTTCTTCTCTTTAAACCTCTTGACTTTATTTTTAACTGACTTCCAATCAAAAAGGAGGAGGTTCTCAATTCAGTTGTATTTTTTTTTATTTTTATTTTTTATGTTTGTTACCGCTTAACTTCGTCATTTGTGAGCCGATTTGAAAAATTATTTTTTTATCTGAAAGGTACTGCTTCCAGATTGGTCCCATTTTAATTTTATTAAAACAGGTGTTGCCATTTTTTTTTAAATATTTTTTTTAATGTTTGTAACTGCATGCCTCCGTCATTTATGAACCGATTTAGAAAATTATTTTTTTATTTGGAAGGTTATTTTACGTCCAGATTGTCCCAACAAATTTGATTAAAATCGGTTTAGCCGTTTGACAGTGAAGTCGGTTTCTCAAGTTTTTTTTACATTATATTTATATTTTTCTTTACCGTTTCCAGCCAGGCGTCCAAATCGGCTTGAAAAAAGTTGGGCTGGCGATGTTATCGCTCTCAATACCGCTCATTGAGAAAAGTAAAGTCAGTATTTGCCTGGTTTGGGTTGATTTTTATATTAATTTGTAGAGCTTGAACACATTAGGCAACTGTAGGCCTGTAGGCAAGCTCTGTCTGGCTCTGGTTTTGAGTCTGTGTGAGTGTGAAATAAATCCCACGTGGAAACGCACACGCATAAACTGGTGAGAACTCACACAGACTCAAAACCAGAGCCAGAGACAGGGCTAGACAGAGCTTGTTGTAAGTCTACTGGTTATATTTGAATTGTATTCATAGTAAGTTTTTTTGTGAAATTAAAAATATTTGAAGTACCTAGCTCAAGAGTTTTTAATCAAATTTTGGTTTAACACATTAATATTTCAGTAACTCATTTAACTTGAAGAAAATGTATGTATTCTAAGAATGTGATCCAAGTTTTCTAAATAATAGTTTTGATGTTTTTTTTTGTTTGATTGTTTTTGTATTTTAGTGTTTATTGCGTGTGCTCTTTTTCTAACCAAAATTAAATAATTCGATTGAAAGCCAACGGGTTTTAATTTCTAACTTATGTGATCCTATTGCTGACCAAAGGCCTTTGTTTTATTATAAGTAGATCCTGGTACAAAGATAGTCAATGCTGAGAACACACAAAAGAAAGTAATTAAATTTGCTCTACCGTAAATAGAGCTGCAAAAATGCACTTAGTTCTAGCTTGTACGGATTTTATATAAAAATTTGCTCATAATGACGGTAAAGATCACAGATTAGTTAAAATTAGAAGATAACGCAAAGGGGCGTGGCTTCGCTACCTAAAACAAACGAGCATCTTACGAATGCAAATGTCACTGCTAATTTTGTTAATTTGTACAATCAGATACAAAATAGAGGGGCGAACTCACAAAAAAACCCTTATGCAGCTGATTATGCGCATCTACGTAGAATATAATAGAACTGTCTTGCATGCCAAAGTGAAAAGTTACAAACAAAACAGGGGTACTAAAAAAAAGTCAACGTCAAATATGTATTTATTCAATTGTATCGATCACAAGGATCACTTTGAAAGATCTTAAACGTCTTAAAGCTAATCGGTAAGTCTAGGTGCCAGTTCCACGCAATCAAGCCTAGAAGAACAGGCAACAAACTACGGCTTGGTTCCTGCCGTGTTAGGTAATATCTCGAACACTATAGAATAAATGGGTTTGCATACTTCACTGATCTGACAGTTTGCATGATCTGTAATTACGTTGAACTGACACCTAGACTCACCTAGCATTAAGACATTACAAAGTGATCCTTATGATACAACTGAATAAAGATTATTTTGAATTTGAACTTAATTACGCAGCAAGCTCCACTTATAATACGGTTCTGTAAGGACAAATCGAATTGAAGGTTATTTAATAAAAATAGATGAGCAAACATCGTCTGCTCGTTCCGCGTGTACGTGTCAAAGTGACGTTTCACGAGTGTAAATTCAATTGTCACTTGTTAGGCTCGAGGCTTGTTAACGCTTTGACAGGCTTTTTTACGCAAACTTTGATTTACGCTACGACGATAGACATCAGACGATAATGTTAAAAAAATATAACTGACGTTATATTTTTGTCAGTTGCAAATAATTCATAAAAGTGTTTAACATGTGTTAAAATAAGGATGGTGAACAGATAAATTATTACAAACATGTTTTACCGATGTCGGTGTACAAATACGGAAAAATGCCATTTCAATAATGTAAACGATAATTAAATTTAGTATAAACGGGGAAAAAATGATACATGTCAAAAAATAGAGAGTTAAAGTTAATTATGATTTGTCGTTCAAGAACTCGTCAATACTAACCATTTTTGAATTAATAATTGTTGAAATTTTATCTTAAATAAATTAGCATTGAGATCCTCATAAAACCCAGGAATTTTGTTGTAGATATTAGGAAATATTTGTGTTTTGAGTCATGTGTGCTAAGGTTTTCGATGGGACAGTGGTCCGAAGATATCCAAAGGATCATCACACCCCCTATATCATCAGCGTTCTACGAGTCCTCCATGTCTTAAAAGTAAGTTATTTTTTTAACAAGACTCTCAATCTCCTAAATTTCTATAGTAAAAATAACACACCCAATATTTTCGTCATTTTCTGCTGCACTCTTAACTAGCGTAACCTCATACGATTGATATTAGTTGGACGAAAGAGGCTAACTACCCACAACACAGGTTCTCCTAAGGGTGGGAGTTAGCGTACTTACGCATTAAATATTGTACTACCCATCATGTTTAGTATGTATACCTGATATTTTAATGTTGTATCATTGATGTTTGTTATCAAATAAATCTTTTTAAATCTTTTAAATCTTAATCTTAAATCTCACTCATCAAGATCTCTCATTTGCTCTGCAAATCGAAAAACAGCAATGGAAGCATCTGTATGCCACAACTTAGATCCATTGCAGTGGATGTGCCCTACGTGCCTGACGTACGTGACCTGCGAGGCAATACTAACTATAGGCGATGGATGGTTACCACTTAACATCAGGTGCAATGAACATTAAATAACTAACCTAACTAAATAAGTAAATTTTTTTTTTTTATTTTCACAAATAAACTTACAATTAAACAAAATATTTACAAAATGTACAAAATACACAAGAATCAGTTGAGCTATCTGCAGATCGTTACAAACGATCTAGAGATAGCTCAACTGATCCAAATCAGTGCCAGACGGAAGCGTCCCCAAGACGCTGGCGGCATTGCCACGTAATATAATAATTAATAATTAACTAACGCTATCTGTATAAATAAGGAATGCATGATCTAGTTTTGTTTCGACTCGTCAAGAGTTATTCGCGTTAATTTTAATTAAACATTTTATTTAAATATCTTTACATCAGAATATTTTTGGTAAAATATCTTTATGGCCCAGCGGATGTTTCCCCAAGATAATTTGTAGATAAAATTACGGGCTTCAGTCAACATCTTGGACGGACATTTCACTTTTATCTATGTGGGGTACCAACACTGCTTGAATTATTATAGCTGGTGTATTTCTGTAATGTACGCGTGGGTTCGCTATGGAAATATTTTGTAGCTATCAGCTTCTGAAAGTTGATAGGTAATGTATTTTGTGCTATTTTTTAGTTCATAGTATTTTTAGGTATTGTTAGATTTTTTCTTTGAGATAGTGATAGAAAAACGTTTGATTATTTATTTACCGGCTATAACATTTTTTCGTCAAATGATGCACCATATTCGCGTGCTGGTCCATATTTTAATGATAATTTTTTTTGCATAAATATTTCAGATAAACAATAAATTTTACAAATATTCAACAATAAATTTCAAGGTTCATAAATGACGAAGTTATGCTACAATAAACATAAAAAAATACAACCTCTTTGAGAACCTTTTTCTTTTATTTTGAAGTCAGTTAAAAACACTATTCCTGTTTGTCATTCACTAGGTATTGGTAGGAGATGTAAGAGAGTCTAAAGGCCTGCGCACTGCGATATTTGACAGCGTTTCACTAATCGCTATCGCCAGCGACCTAAGGCCTGCGCACACCTTGGTCGCTGGCGACGGCGATCAGTGAAACGTTGTCAAATTTGCCAGCGATATTTGACAGCGTTTCATTGATCGCCAGCGACCTAGGTGTGCGCAGGCCTTCAGACCATGCTTACATCTTCACAGATCTAATCAGATAATGAAATGAAAATTAAGTTACATACCTACAAAGGTACTATCGCAGTCAACGGTAGTCAGGTACACTTGATTAAGTACACAAATAAAACTGTGTGATTGTAGAGCGTTAATTTGCTTAGGACTTTGATAAGTCTGAGTAAGAATGCTGTGTTCTTGTAAAGACGTCTTGTTATTAACAAACATCATAAAATGAATAGTGTTTCTCTAAAAAAGGTAGAAAGTAGTGTATAGTCGTCAAACAATTCAAAAATGTATACTAAGTACCTGTGTCTAGAAAACATCTATTTAAACTATTTAGCTAAGATTAAAAGTAATCAATCTTAGATTTTCAGGTCACCAGTAATTTACAAAATATTATACTATTAATTTATGGTGAACATTTTTTGTTCATTATTTTAGCAGTCACGCCTGGAATCACCACATTAGGCACGCAACGCGGAAAATGTAAGCTAATTTATTACTTTGTGATAATAAAAAGACAAATTTTGTTTACTTTTAATTATATTATACTTAGTAGTTACTGGTAGGAAGGTGCAGTATAAAATAAATGTTTTGTGTACATCATAAATCTAATAAATAACCAGCTCTGGGCGAAAATAATCACGGCTTTTGGTGCCCGCAAAAGCCAAGGCGTCGCCGTCGTGGCAAACCAAGAACAAGACGGCGAGATTAGCTCAACCCGGCATAATAATCTGATATTCATTATTTTAATTCAAATTCTTGATTTTAAAGTAAAATAAAACTGCGCTCATTAAAATACTATTTTATTCTACTCTATACCACAGATATGTACAATAAGAAGATTATAATGTTTACGAAATATTATTTAGTATTAGCTCCATGATAAGGTTATGTCCTCTGGTTTTGTTGACGGTAAGATGTTTTAATTTAACAGTTTGCTGTTAGCAGTAGTCAGTGCAAAGTGCTATCAATACACATTTTGTCATTTTGACATTACGGTAATTCAAAATTCGAATCATACATGCCAGTGATAGTGTTATAATATAGGTCGAAAAGAAAAAGTATTAAAAGAAGGTTACTTTTACAAGGTGAAGACTTTTTTGAATGGTTCAATTTTTGGTCTGCAGTTTAATTTTTAGCAACCAATTTTCTTTTATAACTTTATTCCTGATTAAAATAATAATGTTATACAATTTTGTTGTGTTAAAAAAAAACAACAATTTGGAGAATTTCAGATTTTTATTCAAATTTTAAGAATTCGTGTGACCGTGATTAAGCCACCCATAATCTTCAGTCACAAACAAAAGGGTTGTACATTTACATTTACATAAAGTTACTCAGTCAAACCAGCTTAATTACTGGTATAAAGTACCGAAAACCTAATCAAAAAGTTTTTAAGTTAGAAAAAGAATAATAATAAAAGGATTAGAAAAGGAAGTAATCAACTAAGTAGTATTAGTTATTAGTTTGTGTTTTAAACATTCAAATCAAATCAAAAGTTTTTTTTTATGCCACATAATTATACAATTGCAAACAAACAATAAAAGTAACAATTACATAAAAATTATAATAAAAATAATAAACCGACCAAAGTTTCCTGAATATTTAGTATATTTAGTCACCTAGGTTTTAGAACTTTCAGCATTAGTTTTGAACTGTTGGTAAAAATACAGTGAAGTGGAACAGTAGTGAACAAGTGAACTCTGACAGTTAGACAGATGTCACCGTGACAACATGACATCGTTGGGCATACCCACCGAAGCAGCAGTGCATACCATATTATTCCCATCAGCTTACATAAAAAAAGTTGTAAAACCACTGCCGAAAAAGGTAAGATTTTTTTTCTCTCAAACTGAAAGACAATGAATTCGAGTCACAGCATCTGCAAAATATTTTAGCCTAGTGGTTCTAGATATCATAGTATTTTGATGAATAAAGAAAGAAGGAACAGTTTTATTCATCTTATAGTGTATCTACTTGAGGAAATCAAAAGGAAGGTCGCGGGTTCAAATCCTGCTCGGCTCTTAACTTTTAAGACATTATAAAAATACTTATTTATTTGACATAACATAGACAGAACGGCTTAGATATGGGCAAACACCTAAAACTTACTTAGATAGGCTCGAAAAACTAATTAAATAAATAATAAATAAAGTACCTAAAAACAAACAACTACTTAGGTATAGCCTCGTCCCGTGTGAAATGCTTTATAAATGAAGAAATATACATTTAAATAAAATTCAGTACCCGAAGTCGGAGTTTTGCTACAAAATTTCGTTACCAAATGTTGTATTCGTTTCGCCTATTTGTCTTTCTCTATTGCATGGAGAAAATATAAGACGGCAAAAATACGTTACGTAGTTAGAGTTGTTGTCTCATCTTTTCTACATACAATAGACAGAGACAAATAGGCAAAACGAAAACAACATTTGGTAACGAAATGTTGTAAATGCACTGGGACTTCGGGCTCTGTTTTTAAAGTATTGAGGTTTTGTGGGGGTTTGTGTCGGTGACCCGGATTCATTGTTCTCAAGTGTGACCTAAGGCAAAATGTTCTGCTTTGAAAGAAAATTGAATTCTATAAAAACAGCCTGAATACATTGTTAACAATAACATTGTCATCTAAAATAATGGACTTACGAATGACTAACATTGTACACTCAAGGCTAAATAATTTGGGTCACCATCAAAAAGCCCCAATAACACCGGAACTAGAAAAAAGCGCTTTATTATACCTCAGAATAATTTAAAGATTTTGTACCGTTATTATACATATAATGAAAGACATACATTCCCGCAATTTAAATTTAAGCTGGTTTTTTTAATGTTGCCACCTTGATTCATGTATAGACGTAGGAATACATTTTTATTCGCATCAATTCTAATTACGAAGGTATTTCATTTACTTGTAGGTTTCTATGGAGAGCCGTGAGAAATAAAGTTATGAGTAAAATGATGCATGATCTATGACACGCTTTATTATTTCAATGCCAATTTCATATGCTTGATATCAAGGTTAAAGAACCCAATTCATTGCTCTCCAGTGTATTGGCTTACAAAAATCCATTGAATACGGCAAGTGAATGCAAATATAACGTCTTCTAATTTTATTTAAGAGGCAGACTGCCGTTTATAGTTTGTTTGATGTGATGACTGTCGATAATGTACGAAAACCATTTATGCAATAATTTAAGAGGGAATCACACAGGCGACTCTCCATACAAACGTAGTCCCCTATTTCCTCCCTGGATAATGGCTAAAAAAAAAATATAAATGCTATAAAGAAAATATTACCCTCATAATTATGATTTATATGAAATATGAATTGGAGGTGATATTTTCTTTATCAATAAGTTTCTGAAAAAAAGGAAAACATACGAGCACGTATAGCATCTGGAATTTATGAGACAAAATGGTTACTCTAGCTAGAGGCATTATCCAGGGAGGAAAAAGGGGACTACGTTTGTATGGAGAGTCGCCTGTGTGATTCCCTCTTAAGTTGGAGAACGTGATAAGTTCAAAACTATTGTTTCCTTAAACTGTGTGCGATCGAATTTCAGACGAGATAGTTGGCGCGCGTATAGCGTTACTTAGAGATAGTAGCTCACAATTTTCAAGAAATAAAGCAATTAATAAACATCTAAGCGTACTGCGGTGGCGATCAGTGAAACGCTGTCAAATGTGACAGCGATATTTGACAGCGTTTCAGCGGCTTTAAATCAGTGGTTTTGCATAATTCAAAAGATCAAAGGTGTGTGAGTGACAAGTTATTTCACGGCGTTCGTCGTCTTAAAGTAAAAATTTCACGACATAAGTTGTATTCGTAAACCCTCTGTTTACTGTCTGCTCAAAACTAAAACTTTTATGACTATTTCACTTTTAAACAAATATTATTTATTTACTTTGAAATGACGCACGTATAGATTTCAGTTGCGTGACGTCATATGTTTTAGTTGGGAGGCTACACACTGCATGACCAATCGCAACATGCAAAAATAAATTGATGGGGGCTTTATAGACGTTTTCTCAAACATGCTCGGAAAGAGCATTATTTTGACAACCTTCTTTGAGATAAATCGAAATTGCTGTACTGGCCAAATACAAGAGCAGCGGCCGGCAAAAGTTGTTTAGCAGCCTAATAAATGACAAAGTCAACTCATAATCTGTCGTGTAATTTGAAAATGGAACTTTTGCTGGCCGCAGTCATGTACTATTTGTATAGGATTGAAGTGACTATTCAGCGAATAGTTCAACTCAATTCAATTCAATTGCTTTATTCAACTTTTGACATTTAAAGCCTTTTTGAGGATCATTGGAACCCTTTCACCACACTGGTACAAAATAACTAATACGATAGGAAGAAGATTAGATCGCTCTTTGACTGACACTTTTTTACAAAATTTGTTGTGGACCAAGCTCGCATTTTCAAAATAATTAAGACTTTTTATAAATGTAGTATTTTTTCTTTCTTTCTCAATTCAGTCTGACTCTAACCTTTGGAAATGGAGCTCGTGCTTGCTCCCTCACTCCTCGTGAAGGACGGGGATCTACCTCTGGAGTCTTTAACTGAGGTGCGCATTCCTTTTCTTTTTAATCAGGCCCATTAGCATTTAATAGTACATTGTTCACCGAGAGGAGAAAGCGACCGATTACCGTTGAGGGTGTCGTTTGAAACACCCGAGATCGGGAATCGCAGTTTCTCTCGAGTGATACATAGTGCTTTATACTACACCTACAAGGAAAATAAATTCTACGAAAACTGAATCCTCAAAAAAACACACAAATTGGAAATGGCGTCTGCAATTTTCACATGTTCTTTTTTCAAATTGTTTATCCTGCCGCCGCAGGGTCGCACTGCCAGCCCGACACCATCCAACACACAGCTAGTGGCCAGTGTCATTTTGCGAACTTTGAGATAAAAACTCACTGTAAAAACTTTTTGGCTTTTGACATTTAGGTTACCGGCGCATAGTCTTACCCAAAATTAAGAAAGAAAAACCACGTAAGAAATGGATTTTCATACACTTTTCTCTCCCGCTCAGATGCGTTTTCTCCCCGCATATTTGTTCGATATGCAATGACGTACTTTCTACCGTAAATTTGATAAAGTATCAAGGTACTTTCCAAGCAGGTGTAGTATAAAAAAATATACTCATTATCCAATTTCTATTTAACTCATATTGAAACTATATAACATGGGTATTTATCGCGTATATTACCTTATTTTATTTAATTTCCCGACGTTTACCACTGTAATAGTTTTATCGTCACGAAATTTTAAAAAGTACCTCAATTGAACTCTTTCATTTTTGCTCACTTCGCTGCAATGGCGAACAGTGAAACACTGTCAAATATCGCTGTCATATTTGACAGCGTTTCACTGATCACTGATATCCCTCTTTGTGAAGCATTTGTCAAGTGCCTCGTAGAGTCCTCGCAAGATAACTTTACGCGTGACAGACGCCGGAAAAAGCACATGCAAAGAACTGACTTGAAATCACAATCATGAACTTGCATTAAAGTTCGATTTACCAATTCATGTTTGTGATCGAAAGATATATTTCCAGTCCATTTTATGGACGTCTTCCGCCATCTTTCACGCGCAGATTTATCTTGTGCGGACTCTAGTAAGTTTCTTTCTATTAATACTTTGTCCTTGGAGTGATTTATTCAAATATTTTACATTATGACGTTTCATAACATTTAAAGTTCACCTCGCCCATCCATCGCGTGTTTGATTTGAATTTTAAATCTGTACAGTACCACAAGCTCTGCTGTCTGGCTCTGTCTCTGGCTCTGGTTTTGAGTCTGTGTGAGTGCTCACCAGTGTATCTCTCAGTAAGTCTGTGCGTGTGACGTTTCGACGTATAGGATTTATTTAGTCAACACTCACACAGAGACAAAGCCAGACAGAGCTTGTGGTAAGGCCTACTGTTCTGAATAAACATGATTGATCATGGATTATTGATTAAAATAGTAATCTAAGACAGTCTGAGAAACTCAAATTTGTAAAATAAATATTTAGAGGCGAATTAATGCAGTATGTTCTATTTAATAATGTTAAGATAAAACTCTAAACCAGAGCCAGAGACAGTGTCAGACAGAGCTTGTGGTTGGCCTACTGTACAGTATAAAATACTTTTATTTATACTGCGGGCATGGAGTGCGCCAGTACCCATGTTTATTGCTGTTTTACGACTCATGCTTGAATATTGACCGTGTAAATATGGTATAGCGTACAGCCGAGGCTATTATATGACCGATGCTTTTTATCGAGTTTACATAAAAATATCCGCACAGATCCATAGGTACACGACTGGATTCGAACCCGTGACCTTAGGATTGGAAGGCGGTTACTGCCTATAAAAGAAAACAGGCTCACTATAACGCTAAATACACATACAAATATAAATAAATCTATTAATACAATAAATTATTATGATAAACAACTAACATAATGTCAAATTATCTTAGATAAATATCAAGTTTCGTTTTCGCTTATACTTTGCCAAATGTTTTAACATTTTATAATAACCAAAGGTTAAGTTTAAAAAAGTTTAGTAGTATTTACTCATTTTAAAGCTCTAAATTTACAAAAATCAATTCCATAAGTGGTCGTTCTTGGTCTCTTGATAGATAGTCTTTAATCATCGAATGTGTAATTTTTACTTATATAGTTGAATTTGGTTTATAAAAATTATGTTAATTAGAATTTTATTTTTTGTGTTTGTTTTGAAATTAATATTTATAAGGCTTGTTTGTTTAACTTCTAAGTAGAGTTATTTGTAAAAAAAAAATCGGTTGTCTGTAAAGTCGGTTTACTGACGATAGTTGAACGTGATAACGTCATAAGAAAATACTCGCGGACTCGGACTCGGACTCGGACTCGAACTTACCCTTACCCTCATTTACCCTTACCCTCATTTACCCTTACCCATTACCCGACCCGGGCTCGGGCTCAGGTAAATGGAACGACGAAACGACGTAACGACGCATGAGTCATGTTTTTTCGTGCGTGCAGCCGGCTCCATCGATTTATAAGACGTTATCACGTCAAAATTGTTTTAGTACATTTTCGTGTTTTCAATAATGTATTTTCTTCAGATAAGGCTCACTATATTTAGTTAGTAACTAACAATTTTGTACATAATGGCTCTCGGCACCACTGAAAACCAGCGCCGTATAAGCCCTTTCGCTTTTATGGCAAATGCTGAGTGGAAGCCTTTTTTTCGTCACCTATTGCTTGTTGTATATTTTTTGTGTGTATCATGTTTTGTGACGTAAAATAAACATTTTCTATTTCTATTTTCTATTGTTAATAAAATATTCGTATTAAAATTCGCGATAGCCGTGATCAGGCATAATTATCCAATGTTATCTGAAATTAAGGGCCATTAAAACTTTACCAAATGAAAGCTCACGATATATTGGTTCTTTTCAATATATTGGTTGTTTTATTTGAAATAAAACTAAAAAGCATTTCACATTGCCTGGTAGAGATCGCTGTTAGCGATAATACATGCTGCTGTTTATTTTTAAGCTAAAAACTCTATTTCTACTTACCTACAGATGTAAATGCATTGTCGAACCCACCTGATGGTGAGCGGTCACTCAACCTAAACCATTGCATTCTCAAAGCACATCCGCCAAAGACGTGCCCTATCCAATATTCCGAACACAAAGCTAAATCTGAATTACACTGCCCGTACAATAGCCATTGTAACTGCCAATAGGCCTACCACAAGCTCTATCTGGCTCTGTCTCTGGCTCTGGTTTTGAGTCTGTGTGAGTGTTGACTAAATAAATCCTACGTCGTAACGTCACACACACAGGCAAATTCATCATCCGCGCTTGATGTCCGGACTGGTTTTCTGCAAGTAGGCCGCTGGCGGGCCCTTTTTGCGTGACGCTTGACACATGTTGCTCGAACTTTTTTAAGTTCTACGTCACGCCGGTTTCCTCACGATGTTTTCCTTCACCGTTTTGAGAGTACTGGCATAGTGCACATACATTTTTCGACAGAAAAACTTATTGGTACACCACTCATTGGAATCGGAAGGCGCCACCAGTGCTCTCAACTCAGTAAAATACACTGGTGAGCACTCACGCAGACGCAAAACCAGAGCCTGAGCCAGGCAGAGCTTCTGGTAGGCCTTCAGCAGGCTCTGTCTAGCTCTATCTCTGGCTCTGGTTTTGAGTCTGTGTCAGTGCTCACCAGTGTATTAAACTGTGTCTGACGATTTGACGTAGGATTTATTAATCAACACTCACAGACTCAAAACCAAAGCCAGAGACAAAGCCAGACCGAGCTTGTTAGCCTACAGGTGTAGGCAATGTTTACATATACTAATGTAAACACTACCACAGACTTACCAACAGTTAGTATGGAACTAGTGTGGGTGGCCGACAGGTTTATTACACTTCATAATACCGCCATAATAATCTTAATTGGTGAATGAGAGACGGTAGGTATTTGGCAGCAGACAGATGAGAACTGAAGGTAGTTTTCTAAGAAGTAACGTTTAAAAGACTAACCCGGTGTTGCTAGACGTTTAGGTGTAGATAGTGCAATCCACGAAGGCGCGCCCCACTATTCCTCCTTAACCGTTTATAGTATATGTGTGCAAGCTTCCGTCAATGTGTGAGTGTTATCGGTACACACTAATTACCTATGAGTGCACACGCACACTACAATGAATAGACTACGGTTCGCGACTACTGCCGCTCGGAGCAAACTCCCCGCACCCCGCGAGGGGCGCGTCTTCGTGAATTGCACTATCTATAATGTGATGGTAAAGGTAGGCTTTAAAATGTGTCATCAACCTTCTTTGATTGATTGAACTTGAGTCTCTCAAAGTAAGGTAAAAGTTAAGTTTACTTTACTTTTTTCACTCAACTCAGTTGTATTTTTTATTCATTTTCATCAACTTCATTTTTTTTTATCTTGTTTTCTACTAGATTGGTCCCATAAAATTATCATCACAATCGATTCAGCAGTTTGTCTATGATACCGGTTTCAAAAATTTTTAGACTTTTTCTTAATTACACCCGTGCGAAGCAGGGGTGGGGTAGTAGGGACGTTAGTAAAAAATATAATCTAACAGAGGTTATATTTCTGCTACGGGACAATGAAGTTTTCTAAATGTGAAACAATTTTTGAAATCGGTCCATAGTAGTAGTATTCAATAAAATACCGCATTTTTCTGTTTTTTTGTAAAATCTCTATCCAGGTTGTCTGTAAAAGATCGCTCCTAGCGATAAGGCCTCCCATTGTACGTATAAATATGTTATTTTTATTTGATACTAGTGGCCGCCCGCGGCTTCGCTCGCCCGTTCCCGTAACACCCCGTTCCCGTTACTTTTTCGGGATTAAAAGCCTATGCCCTTTTCCTGGTTCTAAGCTACCTCCCAACCAATTTTCAGCCAAATCGGTTCAGCCGTTCTTGAGTTATAAGTGGAGTAACTAACACGACTTTCTTTTATATACATTACATATAGATTAAATCTTCTTCTGTGTACAATAAAGTATTAATCTATCTATTTATTTAAATACAAATCTTTCCTTTTAATAATTATGTGGCTTAATTGCATTCTCAGTTACCGCGTATGTACTTAAAACGATCTAAACAGTAATTACTTTCAGTAGAGCGCGTGTAATAAGATCCTTTGACGAACATCTGCTCACGACTGTACGTAGGTACTGTCAGCTGCAAAAGTACATTAACCATTAAAGTTAGTCAATCTCATTTTCTGTTGGATTTACCTTTGAAATGGATCTAAAATTTTCAAAAGCGACGACCTTATTTTACCACTCGTACAACACCTAGAAATATTAGACACTAGCGGCCTGTCCCGGCTTCGCACGGGTGGGTATTTATTTTTTAAACACATAAATATAGCCTATGTTACTCAGGGTGAATGAAGCTTTCCAATTTTGAAAGAATTTCTGAAATCGGCATAGTAGTTTTTGAGTTTTTTCTTTACAAAGATACACAAAACCGATAAAGCTTTTTTTTATGAAATTATTTAGCTGATGGTAGAAAGAAGCATATGGCCCACCTGATGTCAAGTGGTAACCATCGCTTTAACAAAGCATTGTCTCTCCTTACTCTCAATTAAGGTAAGTACGGCTGTTTCTACCCGACTGCCCAGAACGAGGAAGAGAGGTAATGTTTTTAATGAATTTGTTGGCGTGTCTAAAATGACGCACGTAATACAAGTAGCTACTTATAAAAATAAAATGAATAATGTAACCACAAGGCCACATGCGATGTTTGGATTTCATACATTTTTATGGTTTTTGTACACTTAGTGGGCGCCAGAACCGCAATAAAACAAATGTAGGGTAAGGGCGCATCTGTTTATAGGTCGTATCAATACGTCTTTGGCATTGCTAGGTTAGTGTCATTGACCTTGAACACATTACGGAATAGATGCTGAAATGTGCACTATAGTTATTCACGTTGGGGAATAAAGATTCTGGAATGGCGACTGAAACCGGAAGAAGAGACGTAGGATGATACATACCTGCAGACGTAGCAGAACTGAAGGGTGTTTTTATTTTATTTATAATACTACAGTGTTCCTCTGACGTGGTCAGCTGAAAGGTGTTGGGGTCGGTGAAATCACTGGCAAGTGAGGATGAGCATCTGAATGCTTCAAATTGATGGACGCGTAGAGGGCATTGCATCATAGGGTACGTTCCTTTCTTTCTTTCTTTCCTAATAATGTGGACAATCCACACAGCACTATCTATCCCCAAACTAAGCAAAGCTTGTACTATGGCAACCATCTGGTAGCTCTAAATAAGCATATCAGCTGATATATATAATTTTACATACCTAGTATAATCATAATATTTTTTGTTGATACATAGTAGGTATACTTTAATGCGTAAAGCAATGTTTACTCCCCACCTGATAATAAGCACTTACCTTTGCCTAGCCTAACGTCTACAACGGCAGAGACATTGTTAAATGATTTCCCTGAAGAAACCTCTGAAAAAGTGACCTGAAAAACTGAAAATGTTTAAAACACTACTGAATGACGTAAAGACTGAAGACAAAAGTAAATATTTATTAAGTGCGCTCACCTTTTCATAGTTTATGGTGTGAGTTTATTTTAAAACGGCTTATATTTATTACTGTGGCTTTGCTTGCAATTAATTCATTTGAAAAAACAAAGTTAAATATCTTTTGTCCAATTAAATCACAAAGAACACTTTATTGAATAAACGTAAGATCCACGCGCAAAAAAAAAGTGACCTAAAAACAATTAAAATAAAAAATCACGTTGAACAAATACCCCGTTTTTAGTAAAATATAAACAAATATTTTCAAGAAAAAGTCGTATAACAGAGCAAAGCCCATGCAGACATTCCTAAAACATAAAAATAGAACCATACCACATAAAGTATCCCTAAATTGATCTCTCAAAGATGATTGACAGACAAACCACTTGAGAGCCGATATTAATGCCGGTTTCGGCTCCCTCTGGGTTTTAAATAGGCTAAATTCATTATTAGACAGTGTCTGCTACGCGTTTTACTCGTGAGGTGGTCGTAACAAGTGAACATGTAAATTAATTTATAATTTTCTAAATTTAAACGCTTTATTTTAATGAATTACGGGATATTTACCATGATTTAGTTTTGTGAGTTTTGATTCCCAATATTTCGATATTTTTTCCAATAGTGTTTAAAACCATGATAGGTTTAATAATTATATTACAAACGCTTTGTTTCAAAAATTCAAAGTTATGCAATTTGTGATGTAAAACGACAAAATTGTGAGTTTCATCGTTAATTTTGAATACAACTAAACGTGCGGACGAATGTATACAATCACAATAAATATAGTTACATTTAGTGTTCAAAATTATGTTTAGAAGAAATCGCTGTTAGCGTAAAAGCCGCCCATTGTAATTTATTTATAGATGCCATGCACAATCTTTTACATTCAAGTCTGGTGGATTCTGTCAATACTTTTGTATAAGTAAATCTTTTGTAAAAACTGATAGAAAATCACACAAAAATAAGTAAAGACCCAATGAAAAATATAAATTCATGTACTGTAAATCTTTTTTTGCACGTGACTGTAATAACACATTTTTTAATGTAAAATATGTAGTAGCTGCTGTAATATTAAACTAAAGTGCATTCCAGTGTTGTGTATTAGACTGGAATTTATATTAAATCCTGAAACTAACAGCAGATGATACTGTGCAAAAGTGTGAACAAAATGACTGAATATAATTCGCAAAAAACACTAATGTAAACAACTGATCTTAAAAAGCTAAATATAGAGCCACAAGATGTAAACAAAAATTGCATGCAATTTACTGTAGTGCTAAATCGCAAAATGTTGGAGCTTGTGTTGATGCAACCAGTGGATTTGACTACCGTGAAGGTAAAATTTAAGTTTTCTTCTATAATTTGTGCTTTTACTAATTTTACATCATACATGCTCAGTAAGTAGGATTTAGTGTTGTGCAAAGAGGCTGTGTAAGTATGATTTTGCCGCTCAATGCATTATAAATGCCTTCGATTTTCAAATGCAATATATCAAGTTAGGCAAACCTCCTTGGTGAAACAATCTCTTTTCTTATAAAATGATAAGGAAAACTTTTTACTGAAAAAATATAGTAGCATCACAGATGGGTGCATTAATGTGCGTATGCAACTATTTTAGCAGATACCGGTGCAAATAATTAACTAGAAAAAAATATGTAGAGTCTGTTCAGAAAGAGAACCGTCGCGGCGAAATTGAGAACTAACGTTTCGATTTTTATATGGCAGGTCATCCCTTTCTTTCTGTCAGCATTTTGCATCATAAAAATTAAATAAAGGAATAGTACACTAGTTGTGATAGGATCAAAACGCAACAGACGCGCTATTGTATTGCACACTAAACAAAAAAGGTGATTAAGCACAGCAGCGCCCTCCAATCCCACGACGGTTCTCTTTCTGAACAGACTCTACTCAGTAATTTTAATATTTAAATAATTATTTTTCTTAAATAAAAATTACAATATGTCATACCCATAAAAAGTTTTTAAGTAGGTACCTCGCATGAATGATGTAAAGTAGAATGCTTTACCTCTGATGTAAGTATTTGCCTTTTCGAACTTCTCGGGTGCACTCGATTCAATAGCGCCCTTTGCGAGCTGCGTTCCACGAGCAAGTTGAGTGTTCTAATAAATCTATGAATCACTTGTCGATAACTCGATTGAACAATTCTAATAATTTCCTAAGGTTATCAGCTTCTGTAGATAAAACAGTGAATGCATCCATTTACTTGTAATATTGTACCTACATAATGGTTTGTGTGTGTGATGTACTTATTCTCCGCAGATATAATAAAATGTATATTTTAAGTTCAAGGCTTAAAAAAAGGACTTTTTAAAAGTTTGAAAGGGTCAGCAACGCACTTGTGATGCCTTTGGTATTGCAGGCGTACATAGGCTACGGTAACCGCTTCCCATCAGGTGGGCCGTATGATTGTCTACTTTTTTATATAAAAATAACAAGTTTTTGCGGTTAATTAAAAAAACATTGTAAGTAGATAAACTGAATAGGTATGTACGTACATGCTCAACAATACCAACTTGAGGTGTTACTACTAAAGTGTTAAAGTTGGAAGTTTTATAGTAAAACATTTAAAAGAAAATATAGTATAGCCTGCCCTACAACTAGACCTTTAACCTATAACCTGACCTGCATAATCTGCCTTGCAAAAGGAAAATTCTTCGTCCGTATATAAAACCAAAGTAAAAATATTTATGTAGACGCGGGGGATCTCTGCTTCAGCTGATTACAATATTGGTTTTCGACAAATTTTCCATACGAGTATTTTCTAGGTTTTTTTTTTTTTTATGTAACGAGCTGATGGCCCACCTGATGTTAAGTGGTAACCATCGTCTATAACAAAGCAATGCCTCGCAGGTCACGCACGTCAGGAGCGCGCCTTAGATGCACTGCCCTGCGTCCATCAACTGGAGGCATACAGATATTCAGCCTCACGTGCCAGTAATTTCACCGGCACTTACACCCTTCAAACTGAAACACAGCAATGCTGCTTCACGGCAGAAATAGGCATTGTGGGATGGAATAGGTTGTAAGTAATTCTAATAACTTTGTAAATGTTTCGTTTTCCCATACATTATAACCACAGTAACATCTAGAAGACAAAGAAATAAAAAAGTAAGAATTTATTGCGTGGAACGTATGAGATTTGCGCACCCTACTATCTTGAAATATGGCAGCACAGTATTAGTTTCACAACACAGTAGCATGGCTACAGAGAAGATGGATGGACTGTTTGAAGGATGATATGACTAAGAAAAGGATTAAGATTTAAATGATTTGTTTGGTAACAAACATCAATGTTACAAAAGTGTTAAGTACTACATTTTACTAACAGGTACTTAATGTTAAAAATGATAAGTTGCAAAAAATTCAATGCGCAAGTACGATAACTCCCACCCTAGGAGAACCTGAGTTGTGGGTATCCTCTTGACTGCACTAATTTGTGAAATATCGCGGTTAACTATTTTGTATGTCACAGAGTTTAGATATACCATAGAAATCAAGGGTGCTGTCGTCGCGTTGCCAACCCTGGATAATTTTTTTAACGTTGTTCTTGAAGCTATTCATGTTGTTATTAAGAGGAAACACCTCTGGTGGTAGCTCATTCCACAATTTATGGGTATGAGGAAGAAACGATCTCGAGAAGCGAGCTGTACCTACGAGAAACCCATGGATCCAAAATGTGTGGATGAGCATGGTCTCTATGTCGAGAATTATCACATAATTATGATCCTCACACGTTTTCCTACTAAAAAGTTTACCTAGTTCAAAAACCAGATAAATAAACGATCACGGTGTCCATTGCCGTAACAGTATTTAATCAAATGGTTTAGACAGAATCATCGAAAGAATATATGAAGCTGCTCTCTGGCTGGTGTGACGTGACCTAAGGCGGTGCGGTGCTGGGAACGAAGACTGACAACTTAGATTGGTACTTAAGTAATGTTTGCGTAAACCATTCTACTGTTTGTACTCGTAGAGACATACTTTACATTCTGTGATCATGTAGTCTTGGGAGCTAAGTTGGAAAACGTTGTTATACCTTTATAGTCTATCTCGCTCTTTTGCATGAGAGGATATTAGCTGAAGCGAGATAGATAGTCCAATAACCGGAGATTGCGAAAGATTCGTTCGTTGCACTAATGCCTAGTGCTCAGCCAAGTTGAAGTTAAAATGGGAAAAGCCACTTTAATGCTACACACACATTTACACTTGAATAGTAGAGCTCTTTATGATGTGCTCGCCCAGGGAAAGAAAGAAAGAAAATATATTTATTGACCACAAAAACAAATAAAATATACATAGGACAAACGGGTAGTACTACGACCATGCCTATTTCTGGCATGGTCGTAGCCTGTTATCGCTGTGTTTTGGTTTGAAGAGTGTGGGTGCCAGTGAAATTATTGTAACGTGAGCCTATATAAACAACTTATATGCCTCAAATAGATGGACGCTAGTGATGGATGGTAGTGTATCGTAAGGCACGCTCCTGACGTGCGTGACTTACGAGACAATACTTTGCGCTAATATGCTATGTTTACAACTTAACATTAACATATGCTTGTTCCATCAGCAAGTTGTATGAAAAATAATAAAATTCTCTCAATTGGCTTCCATACTAAGCTGAAACAGAAAAAAACAGCCTCACGGCAAGGCTATTCCTTCTTAAACCTTGTCCCAGGCAATACAGCATCCCATAAATAGGGGCATGAGTTAAAATTTTTCCCTGATTCTTTAAAAATCAACTGCATTAGATGCAAATACCAATTAACTTATTGAATGGCTCAACTTATATACCAAACTACGGTTGTAAAATATTGCGAAATGTACCAAAAAACCACCAAAGCCAAAAAGCGTAACCATTTTCTGACATTGAGAAAGCAGCTTATAATAAGATTGAAAACAAAAGCTATACAAAGGAGATTAATGAAACATAGAGGTAACAACGGGCTTATCTGAAAACACTGAAAGAGGCATCATGCAGGGTTAAACCATAAATTGTGACAGCGAAAATTTATAGTTCTCTTTGTATAGTAATCGCAAAGATCTTATAAGGTATAGGTTGGTCAAAGTCAAAAGATATATAATTTTATTCACATAATATGTATAAACACACTTTGAAAAGTCTTAAAGCTAGTCTAGTTAGTCAAATCAAGATGCCAGTTCCACGCTACTAAGCTAAAACAATTTAGAGACCGTGTGTGTACCTATTTCTATCATAATATATATCATACAAATAAAAAGGGGAAAGATTTGTATTTTTGTATGTTCAAACGAATTAAATTAAAAACTGCACGTCGAATTTCAAAAAATATTTTACCATTTAAAAGTAGATTACGACTCGCTCCGGCTCACATAGCTGTTATTTAGAAAAAAAGCAGCCAAGTGCGAGTCGGACTCGCCCATGAAGGGTTCCGTAGCATCAAGTAACATAATATAAAGGTTCTTGTAGTTCGTCGAAAGGTAAATTGCGGCTTACAATTTATGACGTATAAAAAAAAAAACTAGGACTAGATCTCATTCAAACCAAATTTCGCTGAAAGTTTGCATAGTAATGTACAACATATTTTTTTTTTAGTTTTATCATTCTCTTATTTTAGAAGTTAGAGGACCTATTCGTAGATACCCCACACGTATGGGATTGATGAAAAAAAAATTTTGAGTTTCAGTTTCAAGTATGGGGACCCCCAAAATTCATAGTTTTTTTTTCTATTTTTGTGTAAAAATCTTAATGCTGTTCACAGAATACATCTACTCGCCAAGTTTCATCAGTCTAGCTCTTACGGTTTCGGAGAAAAATGGCTGTGACATACGGACGGACAGACAGACAGACATGACGAATCTATAAGGGTTCCGTTTTTGCCATTTGGCTACGGAACCTTAAAGGTGAAATATGTGAGCTGGAGATCAAACTATAAACAGCTTAAAAAGGTCTTCTGCTGAGTTGGCGAGTGTCAGACGCAGGCCACGTTAAAACGAAAGAGCTTCCAGTAAATTCGATAAAACGAGCCGTCCATAGTTCCCGGATTCTTATTAACGAGGTTTCGACGTCTCTTTACGACGTAAAGTAGGGTTGTCATTGCTCATTTTTATCCTGAAGAAGTCCACTGTATGAGGCAATTGCAGAATCAAGCTATATTTTTATGGTGGGGTGACCCAGAAAAATTCGCTGACGTTTTTCTTATTTTTTTATTGTATGTAATGAAAATTAAGAAAAAAAAGGCGTCAGAAACGCCTAAAGAAATATTTGTCCAGCAAATGATGGGACCAGTTTTGCTCACGCGTGTATGGATTTGTGCTCCATTTATTTGTATATTTGTTCTTCGTTCTTTCTGTCTATTATTTTATGTTTTCTTGTTACTCTGTTTGTGATGTGTTTATGTGTGTCCAAAATAAATGAATTTTCTTTCCTTTCTTAATCGACGACATTGCATCACTCGTGGTTATAAAAATAATATTTCGCACGCAGCCAACTGGCTTAACTTAATTTGGTGTTCAATTAACTTGCCTAGCCATGTAACTAAATATTTGCACGTAAAATGGCACGTAATAGAATAATACCTTGTCTTAGCATTTCAGAAACTGAATTTCATAGCAAACAGAAACAACACGATATAAACTTTCATTTTACTAAATCAGTAAAAGCTCTTGCCTGCAAAACAGGATAGTTCACAAAGCAATTTGAAACTTAGCGTCTTGGTAATAAAGTCGTGTCAGGCCTGGCAGTGTTTTATATGTTATTCCCGCTATTCCATTAGAAAATTGTGGAATTCTAGTAAATCTTAGCCTTTCTTAGAAATATTTTCTAGAAAGGCTTTTGTTATATTACTAGGAATGAAAGTAGCCACACGTTATAAAGTTGACAGTTTACTTAAGGCCTGTACAGTTGTACACATCTAGACGATCTGCGATGGCGATCAGTGAAAATAAATCAAGCCGTACGAGAAGAGATAGACTATAACATTCTATCGAAATTTCGGTATAAAACTTGTTGCGTTTGTGTGGAATATTTTAACTAGATCTTTCTGTTTTGATTGACTACACGGTCGTTCAAGATAAAATAGGTAAACAAACCTTCACTGATAGCACGACGTTATCTACGCGAATGTTATACATACCTGCATACTGTGTCTACTTTCTTAGTTTACTTACATCATCATCAGCATGATGAGTCCACCGTTAAACTGACCTTATCAAAAAGACCCAATAAATTCTAGGTGGTGCCGAGCTTTAGCGAAAGAGCAAATAAAAACCGAGATTTTAGCGCCGTTTGTACGGCGTTTTGTACCTTTTACTACGATTACGAGAAAGTAAAATTATCTAATTAATACAATATAAAAAATTAATAAAGGTCAATTAAATTTGCAATAAGAGAAAAATGCTAAAGATTTCGCGCCAATGTTTTTTTTATTTCTTCTGCAGCCGCAACGCATTGCACGCATTCTACCAAAAAGATCGCCGAATATAGTTCCATTTTCAAAAATACAATCTTGTTTCTTTTTTTAGGGTTCCGTAGCCAAATGGCAAAAACGGAACCCTTATAGATTCGTCATGTCTGTCTGTCTGTCTGTCTGTCCGTCCGTATGTCACAGCCATTTTTCTCCGAAACCATAAAAGCTAGACTGATGAAACTTGGCGAGTAGATGTATTCTGTAAACCGCATTAAGATTTTTACATAAAAATTAAAAAAAAACTATAAATTTGGGGGGTCCCCATACTAAGAACTGAAACTCAAAAATTTTTTTTTCATCAAACCCATACGTGTGGGGTATCAATGAATAGAGCTTCAAAAATGATGTTGAGGTTTCTAATATCGTTTTCTAATATCGTGGAAAAAAGTTGGTCCTTACTTTAGAAGTTAGAGGGGGGGCCCTCTAACTTCTAAAGTAAGAGAATGATAATACGAAAAAAAATATATGTTGTACATTACTATGCAAACTTTCAACGATATTTGGTTTGAACGAGATCTAGTGAGTAGTTTTTTTTTATACGTCATAAACCGTAAACCGCAATCAATTTACCTTTTGACGAACTACAAGAACCTTATTATGTTACATCAAGTAACATAATATAAAGGTTCTTGTAGTTCGTCGTGCTACGGAACCCTTCATGGGCGAGTCCGACTCGCACTTGGCTGCTTTTTTTATGAAACAGTCGTGAGTTTTTATGATTATTCTACTATAGACTTTTACGTTTTGTATTTTCATTGTCATTTGACAGACACAAGTTTTTTCTAAGCTTGATCACGTGGCACATAGTATCATCTAGTTAAAGAATGATCAAAATCATCCGCATGATTCAACTGAGGCTTTTGTCTTGACTCATCGCGAATTCCGGAAGCGTTCTGAACGTTCAATAAATGCGTAATTTATGTTCAACCGACTTTACAGTCATGTATATACTCGTATGTTTTCTTGTAAGTAATTTGGCTCTGAGGAGCATCGCAAAAACGAAAAACCACAACCACTTAATCAAGGGATGTCTGACTTAAAAGAGATAGCAATGTAAGTAATTTGCCAGCGCTCGTCTCTACTTCTGAAATGAAACAAATAAATATTAGCCGTCAAACGTTGTTTTTGTGAATTTGGAGCTCCTTGTTTTTGTTGGATAAAAAGTGCATAAAATTATGTGTACCTATACTATGTAGATACATAATTATACTATCTCTTAGGTGGTACGCACATAATATGAGTAATAGTCATGTTTTTTCATCAATAAATAAGTTTCTTTCTTTCTTTAATCTGCGATGGCGATCAGTGAAATGCTGGCAAATATGACAGCGATGATTGACATTGACAGCGTTTTACTGACCGCCATCGCCTTCGTCTAGATGTGCACGGGCTTTTAATTAAAGAAAAGAAGTATCTTTGAGGCACGCCTATAATCTTTTCACCATACTGATTTAAGAGAACTAGTGACCAAGAAGAAGCATTTTAATTCTAAAATCTAAGTTTAAAATTAAAAACGTCGCTTTTCTCTAATGAACCATCTATGGAATTGCACTACCTGAGGTGATTCTATTCGTTCGATCGCCGTAATTGTCTGCGCCGTCAGCGTGTGGAAACCGCAATTTTAATTAAACTCTCTAGAAATAATTCTGCTATCGACGTGAGGTGAAAGACAGAGTGAATAAGACAGCTTCTAAATGAAAATACAAAGAATATGCTCGTAGCTTTACTTACGGTAAAAGCTTATTGTAGACGACGCACCTCGCGAACCTGAAAATAAAACATAATTTCATACAGTGTAGGTAGATTTAAATAAGATAACATGTACTTACCTTCTTTGTCTAATTAAACCAAAGCAAAGCTGCAAACGCTTGTTCGCAGACAGCTACGAAACAGTTGGATTGTAACACCAATACGGACTATAGCTTGTCTGCGTTAACTCGGCCGAAGATAGCTGATATTATTATAATACTTATGTAAATCCTTTTTTTTTTGTTAAGGGGCCAGCGGAGGGCGAATTTTCATACAAACGTAATACCAAAATGATTACTAATTTAAGCAGATTTTTACTATATTATTGTAATTATTGTATGTGTATACTATTTATCTAGGTTCCTGAACAGTTTTTATTTTAAATTACTTACCTCAAATGAAATTAACGCTAATCACATTTTGCAATGAAAAAAATGTGTAAAATGTGATTGGTGTTTATTTCATTTGAGGTAAGAAATTTAAAATAAAAACTGTTCAGGAACCTAGATAAATACTATAAAAATACAGTTATTACAATAATATAGTGAAAATCTGCCTAAACTAGTAATAATTTTGGTATTACGTTTGTATGAAAATTCGCCCTCTGCCGGCCCCTTAATACATAGGTACTTAGAATGCAATAGAACACCCAGCCAGAGATCAAATATCTGCGTTCACCACACAAATATTTGTTTTCGGTGGGGATCGAACCCACGTTCTACTGTGCAGAAGACAGAGTTACTACCAACTGAGCTATGAAGCCAGTCAATACTTATCTTCAGTGCAGATTAAATCCACTGCCTCTGCGCAAAAGACGAAGAAGAGTTATACGAAGTGAAGTGTGCGAATCACTGTAAATAGATTCAGTTAATCCAGCACTGATACACTGAAAACCACTGCTGTTTTGAATATTTATCTTCAGTAGGCATACCACAAGCTTTGTCTGGCTCTGGTTTTGAGTCTTTTTTTTTTTTTTTTATGTAACTTGCTGATGGAACAAGCATACGGCCCACCTGGTGTTAAGTGGTAACCATCGCCTATAACAAAGCCATGCCTCGTAGGTCACGCACGTCAGGAACGTGCCCTACGATGCACTGCTCTGCGTCCATCAACTGGAGGCATACAGGTATTCAGCCTCACGTGCCAGTAATTACACCGGCACCCATACCCTTCAAAAGTCTGCGTGAGTCTTGACCAAATAAATCCTACGTCTTAAAGTTTTTTCCGACATTTGTCCAGTAGCGCTGCTGTAAGAATCGTCAAGCGATCACCAGCATTTAGTCCATTCGAAAAAAAAACCACGCATAGTATAATTAACTGGTGAGCACTCACACAGAATCAAAACCAGAGACAGAACCAGACAGAGCTTGTACTACAGAGCTGAGCTTGCACTATGCCGGGGTTTAAGAACAGTTAGAGCTTAGCAGTTGTCTTGAAGTCTAGACGGCGCTACGCCCCATTGCCTTTCAATAAAGATAAAGCAATTTACATGAGCGCGTTTAGCTTATGTTTGCTGATGTTTGAGTAAAAATCAGAATAAAAAAACACTTGAATAAACAGATTCAATTCTATTCTTTATTACACTCTAATAGATAGAAATGGGACAGAAATAGAGGACTTAATATACAAAGGCAGTTTCTTACCTTTGAGGCTAGAGAGAGATGACTATAGGTAGGCTCGTGTACAAAAGTATATGTATAGCACAGCAAAAGTAAACAGATTGCCTCGTTATTTTTTTTTTTTTTTTTTTTTTTTTTTTATAAATATTGTGG
The DNA here is from genome assembly GCA_947578465.1 of Thera obeliscata. Taxonomy (NCBI): domain Eukaryota; kingdom Metazoa; phylum Arthropoda; class Insecta; order Lepidoptera; family Geometridae; genus Thera; species Thera obeliscata. The sequence continues at coordinate 2,619,065 of OX387913.1, forward strand.
ACAATTCACACAACACTACCCAGCCCCAAACTAAGCAGAGCTTGTAATATGGGAACCGGATAGCTGATATAATACTTGAATACACTTTTTTTTTTGTAAATACATACTTAGAATACAATATAACACCCAGACAGAGAACAAACATTTATGTTAACCACACAAATATTTGTTCTCGGTGGGGATCGAACCCACGACCTACGGCGCAGATGGCAGAGCTACTACCAACTGAGCTAGAGGCCAGTCTATATTAGGTATACCTACTATGTTTTTTGAAGGAGGAGCTTTCCACACTCATGGAAAAAATGTTCTACGGAGTATTCAATGATTTTTATAGAAAAAAAATGTGACGCTATTTGTTTTAGATTATTATTTGTAATTTTTGCCTTTTATTTATTTTTATCAATTTTATTTTGTATTGTAATTTGTTTTGATATCTTAACTTAAAAAATTTTTAGTTACTAATATTGTAACAAATTGTAAAAATGTACATGCCTAGTATTACAGTCAAAATTGTGATGATGTGGTAAATAAATGAAATGAAATACAGAAATGTGTAAAAAAGGCCATACTGTGGTTTGTTGACCTGGCCTACCATAAGCTCTGTCTGGCTTTGGCTCTGGCTTTGAGTCTATGTGAGTGTTGAGTAAATAAATCCTATACTTCGAAACGTCACACACACAGTATAATTCACTGGTAAGCACTCACACAGACCCAAAACCAGAGCCTGATACATAGATAGAAAATTCTTTATTGCACAAATTAAAAATTACTGTACACAGGCAAATTTAATGCTAGATAGCATTATCTACCAGCGCACCTTTGGGTACTAAGGAAATATGTTGGGTAGTGCACATATAAGATGAGGGCTTGATACAGAGTCAGACAGAGCTTGTGGTGGGCCTGCTGAACGGAGCGTGACTTCAAGATGAGTATCGTTTCAGTTCATGTCAGTATAAGTAGAAACGTAACATATTGGTTGAACCCGTTAGTGTCAAGAATCACCCTCCCTAAGGATAACATACTGGCACACTGTAATATATGAACGCACGTGATTTCATTAGATAGGATCTGATTGGATTCAAAAAAACGTTTTTGCGGGCTTTGCGGGAACCGCCTGAGGCGCTGCGGAAACATAAACATTTGACTGGCTTCTCAGCTCAGTTGGTAGTTGCTCTGCCTTCTGCGCTGTAGGTCGTGGGTTCGATCCCCGCCGAGAACAAATATTTGTGTGGTGAACGCAGATGTTTCTTATTGGTCTGGGTTTTATATTGTATTCTAAGTTTTACAAAAAAAATATTCAGCTATCTGGTTCCCATAGTACAAGCTCTGCTTAGTTTGGGGCTAGATGGTGTTGTGTGTATTTTATTATTTATATACACTTTGTGGCCGACACGGCACACCATCACAGGGAACCGTAGTTGCTGTGTCTTGTAGAGGGGATCGGACACAGTTTTACGTATGCGCAGGGAGTAAATTATTTCTTGTTCTTTAGAATTCAAATATTTATCGGTAGCTTGCGTCTGACACCAGACTCAAAAGTGTCCACGTTTGCGCCCTGCCGTAGTGCTACGTATTGATGCTACGCCGTAGGTGCTACGGAATTTTTACTCAACTCAACATGCAGGCACGCAATTGACCCTCAATTTTTTTCGCTTCTGAGGTTTGGCATAATTTTAAGGCATTTTAAGGGATAAATCTTTTAAGTACTTTTGTAACAAGATTTTTTTACATGTATACTTTAACTATAGTTTCGGTGTGAGAATCGACTCATAATTAATAGATGATATTCATGTATATATTTTTTTGTTTACAGGTAAGTTCGATAATTCATCATGCACTGCGCGTAAGTGGATTGAAGTTTTTAATATAAAAAAGTCGCATTCACATTTGTTCCTGCGAGATGAGAGCATTCAACCAAATAAACTCTTCAGGTTTCTCATTACAAGGTATTTGGTTAGGGCGGTCTAAATAGGTACTCACATTAGGCCAATATCTCATGATACTTTATAGTGGTTCAGAGGCTAAGTATTCTTAGCGGCTGATTTACTTCCTATTCCCAACGTTATTAAACTCTTCAATGAATTTTGATCTCTAATGTGTTGACATAAGGTTATCTTTGAAGATAAATACGTTTTCAAATGTATTTAGACTTTCGCATAAATTTATCCTTTGAGGCATACGAGTAAATAACGTCGAGACTAACCGAGAGAAAATGAATACTTATTTAAAAGAGATAAAACAATAATTGGAAAAGGTGTACAGTGGGATGTATCCCACTGTACACCTTTTCCAATTATTGTACTTTTTAACGTAATTTTTCTTTGTTATTAGATAACTTGAGCTACAGCTCAAGTTATCTAATAACAAAGAAAAATTACGCTTACTGCAAGGACATATACATTTAATGTGTTATTAATAATCCTGGCGCAACGCTGGAGCGTTCTCCAGCGTAACTACAACCTACCTACCTTTACTAAGGGTCTTATTAATAATCCTGGCGTAGCGTTGGACTAGTTGATCCGTGTTTTGTCTCTTGCATTGACATGCAATTGTCAACTCGAACAAATGTGACAAAACACGATTTAACTAATCCAGCGTTGCGCCGGGTTTATTATTATCACCCCTAGGGTGTTAATACAATTGCATTGACATGCAATTGTTAATAACACTTTTTGGATTTTTAATAACATTGTTGTTGGATTATTAATAACACTTAATGTAGATGTTGAGTGGCATAAAATAAGTTATTGAGTTGCAACCAATCAATTCATACAGCAGTAGTCCAACAGTAGCTCGTACATCACTATTTTGAGCCCTGCATCACTGTTATATTATAGTGTGCTTAGGTTAGATTCGTCTTGCGGAGTACTGTATATAATCTTTTTGACACTGAACGGAGATATAATTGCGCCACCTCCGAACAAAATGAACGTTCATAGAACCTTTATAGGACCAAGAACAGTGTTTTACAAAACGTTCTATGGACTTTTATACGACTAGTTTTAGCTAGTATGAGCTAACTAGAAAAGTGTATAGTCTGATGCGTAACCTTGTGTACATCACTTTTAACGGACACCAAAAAAATGATCTAAACTTAATTTTGTCTTTCAAATGTATGAACCTACTCGTAGGCACTACTAAACGGCTCGTCCAGTTTCAATGAGATTTCACTATTTACTCAAAATTAACTTTATTTGTTAAAATCATAAGCATTGCTTTAAACATTTTAATATTACAATTAATTACTTTATTTATAAATAATAATACAAACTATCAAACAACCAAACTTAAACTGTTAATAGTTTATTTTATTTTATATAAAGACATTTTTAGATGACGTCATGATTACTTATTTATTTATGTGCATTAATTACAAAAACTATTATTATGGCAGTTTTTTATTTTATTTTACTAAGTTAATAACATCTTCCATACGTAAAAATATAAAAATAAAAGCATTACAGTAGATATGCATGGTAGAAATCCCCTTAGTTTTTTATATAACACTCATTCAAGATTCTTTGAGAAAGTCTAAGAGGGGTAGTAAGAGGTACGTCCAAATATAAGTAAAATAAGTAATAATTAAAGTAAGTTCTTCCAAACGCATTTTTTTTACAACTTTGCAAATCTTAATAATTTACCAGCAAAAACACAAGCATGTACCTAATATTTAAATAAATTTACTTACAACAGTCTTACAAAAATAATACTGAACACACAAACATACAAAAGACCTCCCAATCTACTCGCAGAAGACACGGAAGATGGAGCCTTATAGAAGGTGCTATAGATTCCATTCCAGAAGGTCATTCTTCCAGTATGAGGGTCGAATTTGGGTTCTTCAACGTTGGTTGTGTTTAGGCCGTTGGTTCGTTCTAGTGCATTGCCCCCGTAGTACAGGTAGTAAAGACGGTCCTTAGTGATGGCTGGCCATTCCACGGAGTTGGCGTTTCCAACAATCGATGGTGACCTGGAAATGAAAAGGCATATGAATATTTTTAATATATTTTAGTTTCATCTATACTAATATTATAAAGAGGAAAGATTTGTACCTATTTTTGTATGTTTGTAATGAATAGGCTCAAAAAGTACTGGGCCGATTTAAAAAAATATTTCACCAATAGAATGCTACATTCTTCCAATTTGACATAGGCTACATTTCATTTTGAAAAAAATTAGGGATCCTTGGTAAAATTTGAAAAATGTAACCGAAGGTGTAGAAAAATGAGTCTTAAAATGTCTTTCGTCGAATGCGCTGCCGCAACTATTAGCAAAATAATGTACAACAATATTGTCTACCCCGTGCGATGCCGGGACGGGCTGCTAGTATACTAGCAGCCAGCCATAGCGTGCAGTCTTAAATTAAAAGTGTGACGTCATCAACTTTTATCTCAACTTGGAGAAATGTCAGCAGCTGTCTTGTTTAGAAGACGAAGAAATTCAAATGGAAGATGACTTTTTAATTAATTTTAACTTGGGAGTTGTCTCAAATTGACACTATCTAAAATCATGATTCAAATAAAATGAAGATTTTTTTAATTCTACCAAAAGTGTTATAAGATTTACAGACTTACCCAGTATGAGCAAAAGAAGCTAAACGCTTGACTAATGACATCATAACTGACTCATCAGCAGGCCTTAGGTCAAACTCGAACAGGTAGTTCAGTATTCCTCCGTGCTTCACACCTTTCAAGGGGATCTGCTGGTAACTCCAGTCGGAGTTCAAAGTTCCCATGTAAGCAAACTCTAGAAGCCTTACTTCGCTTCTCGAGGTGGCTGCCCTTTCTCTTGCCCCTCTGATAGCAGACACAAGCACAAGAGTATCTCCATGATAATCCAAATAGTCTTCAATATCTAGGTTGGTCTGTCCTGTGCTGAAGTAGAAATCTTTAATCGATTGGCCCATGCCAGTTCGGTTCGCACCAAAATCTAAGTCTACCTGCAAGAAATCTGTGAAGTTGGTCTGCATTTTCTCTAGCCACTGACCATACGCTGCCTCTTCAGCTCTCATTGTTCCTTCTCTGTTAACATAAGCAGCGATGTACGGTATATGGCTGTAGTTGCCGTTCCTCAGCAAGTTTATTGGCACATCAGTGAGAACAGTCTCATTAGCATTCACGTTTGGGTTTTCTATGCAAGGTGCAAACAGTGGGGTGTTATTTGTGAACTTGAAGCTATTTAGCTCTGTACCAAGGACGCCTATTTCAGTGGAAATCAACAGCTTGGCTAGTTCAGATGGAGACTTGTTAGTGTAGCTTAGTTTTTGGCCCAACATATTAGCGTAACCAACAGGATCGTATGCCACTGCCCAAGGTGCTAAAGCCGAACCACTTATAGAGACAGCTTTGTGTACTAGATTCGTTGCTCGTGGTGACATGGTTATCAAATCTACTATCGCTGCAGCTGAGCCGTGTCCAAAAAGCGCTACGTTATTAGGGTTTCCACCAAAATTTGCGATATTGGTCTTAATCCAGTTAAGTCCTTGAATTACGTCTTTTAAGCCAGCGTTACCTGGAGCTTCAGGCACGCCGAGGCAAAGGAACCCGAAGACGGATAGCCTGAAATTCATAGAAACAACCACGAGACCTTCTTCTACCAATCTTCTGAAAGAGTAAAGTGCTGGGGTTGATGTAGTGTACTCTTCAGCATTGAGCCAGACCACCACTGGCTTGGGCGTGGTCACGTTGTTGGTGTAAATGCTTAGGGTCAAGCAGTTCTCAATACCAATAAGTCCGTTAGAGCTCGGCTGCGCGCATATTATGTTGCTGTCCATGGCATGGAACAGTCCAGGGTAGGGAAGAGGGGGTAACGGCGCCTGAAAACAAACAGTTTTACTGTCATTAGCTGATATCAAAGGCATGACATGTTTGTAGAAAGGTGTGTTAGGCATATTTATTTGTGGAATACGCGTTTCCTTTCTGATAAGATATCGTTTTCCGTGTAAAATATTTATAAGAATCATAGTGTTTCACATTTCGGGGAAAATAGATCATGGGCTTACTAGAAACTTGGTTTATGTTTTATTCAGTCAAATGGCTGTGTTATTACTGAATTTTGATCTATACTGAGATAATAAAAACAAAATGTGAGATCCAGTTTTGTATAAATGTTTGATTCAGCCAATAAGAGACTGGCGTGGTACAGGCATGTCATGAGGGATGATAGTCATGTGTAGTAGTGTGAGTCAGTATGTGTAGGAGAGTGATGAGTTTGGAAGTGAATGGATATTGTGAGCAGAGGTAGACCAAAGAAAACATGGATGAACTGTGTGAAAGATGACATGGATAAGTGAGGAGTGAAGAGTGACGCAGTGCAGAGATGACGGCTGACAGAGAGGAAAGGAGGATTAATTAAGTAAAGTGGGATAAGGGCAGGAAAAAGAAGAAGAGCTTAGCCATTATCATCACATTCAAAGATTAACAGTCATATTGCATTGCCAAGGACGCCCAACGTCGACTCAATACCGTTTTGCTATGCTTGGGTCTCGGGTTTTAGTTGGCACGAATCCAATTCAGATTATTACAAACCCAGTGTTTTCTAGAGCACGTGATACCTTTATAACGAAATATAATAAGCTTTTACGTTACTGTCTGACTGAAAACCAATCATAGCAACCGAAACTATAGTATGTGATTTGGGTTACATTTTCTCCAGATGTAAGGGTGTTCTATAAATTAATTTCCGAAACTCAACCCTTGTTGCATCTCTTCAGAAAGTAAAGAGTACAATACCTAATAAAATACCACTGAATACTGTAAGACCGGCTGTGAAAAAACTAACAGATGGTGAAATCCATATTAAAATCTGTTTTCAGAGTTAGCCGCTACAGACAGGCAAAATATTGAGTGTTCTCAAATTATTTTTCTTAATGCGTTTTTATATTAACATCTCAACCGGTTGTGTAGGTATATTATTTATTATCATAACCACAACAAAAACTAATACAATGTCCATAAAACCAATTCGATATATATTAGTTGATAAACAATGCATCATAGCCAAGTTATACGCCCATGTGATCAATTTTAAATCACGATGCTATTATGGAAAGCGCTTTTTTTGTTGCATGATATACGTTATACCATCTCATTTTTTCTCAAACAAAAGAACGAGATAGAGACAAAATTGAAGATCAATTTGATGCTAGGAAAAGCGCTTTTTCAGTTGCATCATACTTTTACGTTATCTCTCTATTTTTTTCCAAGAATAGAATGAGACAGAGAAAAATGAAGTTTCGTTTTCATACCTTGAACCTGTTCTCGCCGACAGCAGGGGCGGCATAAGGGATCCCATAGAAGACATTATAGTCTCCATTAAATGCTCGGCTCCCCTCAATCAATCCCTCAGTAGTGTTCACTTGAAGACTTTGCGCTTGCGTCACCGCTAACCCACACAAAAACACTAATATAAACATGATTTCACACAAAAGTGAAGGCGAAACGCGTGCGTTCTGAGTGGCGTCTCAACTTGTAATGGCTATAAAGATTACATGAGCACCTTTAGCTTTATCGTTTTGGTACTTGTGTTATCAATGAGGTTGTTCATTAGATTGTGGATAGTGTGAATTGCTGTAAATTGTAAAACCTATCAAGACGATATCGACTTGTACACACACACACACACACACACTATCGAGGCGTATTTCTAACCTACAGTCAGATAGTGATGACCTTTTTACAATTTAAAAATGGTTACTCAATAATGGTTGGTTTAAAAATTGTTACTCATGAATATTCTTCTATTTTTTTAATACAACTAGGTGATGGAATAAAGATAATATTAAGGCCTATCCGATGTTAAGTGGTAACCATTGCCTACAACAAAGCTTGCATATGTAAATAAATAGATAATGTAGACAATCCACACAACACTATACAGGGTTATTCATTATTAGCTGCAAATACTCAGGAATTAGGTTCAACAAATAAAATAAAAAATATTTATGAAATGATTTTTTTTAAGTTTTGTTATGAAAATCCCGAGAAAATCGATAAAGGAATCATTGGCGCCTGACCTATTTTGACCTTTGATCCGCGCCCGCGCGCCGTGAGTGACACTCTGCGTTCAGTCACCGCCTGGGTGGGTCATCGTCCTGTTCTCCGTGGCAATCATTATGCAATAGCCGTAAAGAAATTAATAAAATAGTAGATTGTTATACAAGGGCAGTAAGTGAGCTTTTGCAGAACAAGATCCTTTTTGGCGCCCGTGCGAGCGCAGCTCGCAAAGGGCGCTAATGGATCGAGTGTACCCGAGATATTTAGATGCCCGAGCGAGCAAAGCGAGCGAGGGCAAATATAGTTCGAGGGTGCAATAGCTACTTATGCCCGAGGTAAGCATTCTACTTTACATCATTCATGCGAGGTAAATTTTTAACTAGCTGATGGAACAAACATGTGGCCCACCTGATGTTAAGTGGTAACCATTGCCTATAGCAAAGCATTGCCTCGTAGGTCAAGCACGTCAGGAACGTGCCCTACAATGCACTGCCCTACGACCATCAACTTGAAGCATACGGATGTTCAGCCTCACGTGTCAGTGATTTCACCGGCACCCATACCCTTCAACTCGAAACACAGCAATGCTGCTTTTCTGCAGAAATAGGCTTACAATACAACAATAACACAACATTTATACGGGTATGACGAAATGTAATTTTAATTTGAGAAAAATAAAATTACAATAATAATATAAGTATTATTATAATTATACTATTAATTTTATTAAAATTAATAGTAAAATATTTGTACCAGTAGGTATCTGCTAAAACAGTCGTAGACGCACACTTATGCACACATCTGTGAGCTACTATATCTTTTCAGTAAAAAGTTTTCATATCATTTTGTAAGAAAAGAGATTGGTTTCACCAAGGAGGTTTGCATAGCTCTTGAACTGTAATGAACCATCACCAAGGAGGTTTGCATAGCTCTTGAACTTTAATGAACCATTACGTATCAAGCATAGTGTGACGGTAACAGTGATTTGAAAATGGAACGCATTTACAATGCACTGGGCTGCACACGCCTACTTTCACAGCCTCTTTGTGCTAAAGTAAATCCTATTTACTGAGCATGTATGATGTAAATAAAATTTTGATACAAAAACTTGAAAACTTTTTTGATCAAATTTAAAAAAAATAATTTCATAAATATTTTTTATTCTATTTGTTGAACCTAATTCCTGAGTATTTGCAGTTAATAATGAATAACCCTGTATAGCCCCAAACTAAGCAGAGCTTGTACTATGGGAACCAGATAGCTGATAAAATACGTAAATACTTTTTTTTTGTAAATACATACTGGATACGGCAAAAACTTTTCAGTAATTATAGCTACAACTTTGTTGTACTTTAATTACACGGCAAACAATACAACTCCGCAGAGACGCCATCTTCCTTCTTCTCCTTCTTCCTAATCTAGGGATGTGTCATGTTGCTTGATCCGATTAGGGGTGTCCTATTCCCAAAACCGGTTAACAACATAGATGTTTGTTCTCTGTCTGGGTGTTATATTGTATTCTATGTAGAATACAATATAACACCCAGACAGAGAACAAACATTTGTTCAAAAGATCAAAAGTGTTCTCGGTCGGGATCGAACCCACGACCTACGGCGCTGAAGGCAGAGCTACTGCCAACTAAGCTGTGAGAGGCCAGTCGGCCGGCCAGGCCAGTAGGTAGTATACAAATACAAATTTATTTATTTGCCAAAGAACATAGTATACAGTCTTATTTAAGTTATTGGTGGTCCCCGCACTAAGACAAGCCTGTATCGCGGGAGGCCAAAGTACTAGAATTAAGATTTCTGAAACAAAAGCAGATATTAGAAAATATATATTATATATATATATATAATATTATATATTGAGTATAGTAGAAAAGCGTAGGTCAGGCACGTCAGAAATTTGCCGATTTTACGATGCCAACAGGCTATACTCGAGCACTTATATTGCAAACCGACCACCCTTACTGCCTTTGCTCTATCGTAGGCCATCTGGCAAACGGTACTCCCAAAAACCATCGAAGCGAAGTAATTCAGGCCATTTCGAGCTGATAAGAAGTCTGGAGGACGGCCAAGTAGGTCGAAGTAATTGGCCAAGTCTACGTTTGGGCACTTCTTGGGTATTGCTAATATTATTTGGTAACTCTCTGGGTATTTTTGAAGTTTGTTGTTTTGGTAAGTAAAAACCGTCAACTGATTCAAAATAAAGAGAAAAGGAAACATCACTAAGCCGCGGGTTTCCTCATGATGTTTTCCTTCATCGTTTATCCGTTTCCCTTATTTTATGTTTGTCTTTGAAAGAAAACACAGGTATAGTCTTTAATTCTACAGAAAACATTATCCAGGAGTGTAATTATTCTCTTAATAGCTTGAACAACATCGTTGCAAAGTGAGATTTGTCTTAATAAATGTGAACAGTGAAATGTACCAGACTTGATAAATGCAGTCACAATGCAGTCGCGTGTTGCCAACTGCAAGATGTAATATCATAAGTAATTATTGTTATACAAGCGGCCGCCCGCGGCTTTGCTCGCCCCGTTCCCGTTAATTTATCGTAATAAAAATTATCCAATATCCGTCTCCTGGATTTAAGCTACCTCTCCACCAATTTTCAGCCAAATCTGCTCAGCCGTTCTTGAGTTATAATATAAATACGACTTTATCTTATACATATGATTGAAAACAAATACATCCCACGGGAACCATACATTTTACCGGGATATAAAGTTTGCATATGTGCTATTCCAGACCATAATCTGTATCTGTGCAAAATTTCATCCAAATCCGTTCAGTCGTTCTAAAGTTAGATAGATAGAAAATACTTTATTGCACACCACATAAAAGTAACAAGGGACTACGGAAAAACATCAAAGTGGAATATAATGGGCGGTCTTATCACTAAGAGCGATCTCATCCAGGCAACCTTGGGATGGACTGGACTTGACAAGAACAATAGAGGACGATGGTGTAGAAAAAACAATAAGCATAATGCATACACAATTACATTATATATTATTTTATTTACACTAGTTATTGAGTAACAAACATCCATCCATCCATACTTACAAACTTTCGCGTTTATAATATTAGTCTGATTAGTAAAGTCGTGGAAGCACTCGTGGTCTAGTGGTAACCTCGCCATCCAATCGTACGGTCGCGGGTTAAATGCAGCGTGTACCTATGAATTTTTCTGTTCGAAAAATGTATGTAAAAATATAACTTCTTCTATACAGGGTGTCCCATAAGTCAACGTCCAGCCGAAAACGGGCGATGGACCAAGCCATGACAGTTATCAGAAAAATATAAAAAAAAATATTTGTTATGTAACTTTCGAGTTAGGAGTTTTTTTTTTAAAACAGGAAAAACTGACACCCTGTGATGATCTTTTAAGTCTTGTGACTACAAATATTAATTTTTCGTGAAACTTTTTTCTGCAATGTATGAACCCTTCTGTAAATTACAATTCAAAATTAGGTTATAACTGCCTCAGTTTTCAATAATATCGTGGAGTTTTGGCCAACATTTCATTTCAGATAATTACATCATCCCAACTTTAACCGACTGGTAAAAATGGTAAAACTTATGCTACCCCCTTAGCTCTTGGTACATACTCCGCATAGTACTCATAATGTTTGCTCACATTTTCCAGGATAATTTAATGTGTTGAAACAGTGCCTTTAATTAAAATGATGTGTATGCTCTCTCGCCCGGTGTGAGACGCTGCCTTAACTTTACTTGTTTTCTCTGGAACTTTACCCTATGAATGTTAATATAATATGCATGCGTATATCTTTGAAAGTAATTATTATTACAATAGCTACTTCTTCTTCTTCTTCTTATCGTGTCACTGGTTCTTTTGAACCAAGTGTGGTGAAAGGATTTAAGTGCGCCTCAAAGAGGCTCCTTTCGTGCACTTGACACATATTTTCGAACTTTTTAGGTTCAACGACATTCTGGTTTCCTCACGATGTTTTCCTTCACCGTTTGAGAGCACTGGCATAGTGTACATATATTTTTGGGCAGAAAAACTCATTGGTACACAACTGGATTTGAACCCACGACCTTAGGAACGGAAGGCGGGGCTCATACCACTAGGCAATCAGCGCTCTCGAACAATAGTTACTGACGACAGGCGTCACGGCTCAGATGGTAGTAGCTCTGTATTCTGAGTCGTAGGCCCTGGGTTCGATTCCTGCCGAGAATAAATATTTGTGTCGTGAACACAGATGTATGTTCTGGGTGTTATATTGTATTCTAATTATGTACCTATTAATAAAAAAACTCCCATCATACAAGCTCTACTTAGCTTGGGGCTAGATAGTGCTATGTAAATGGTCCACAATATTTAATTATATATCGATTGAAGCACAAAACTTTTAAAATATTCAGGAATCGATGGCGCTATATGAAATGGAGACCTATCCCATATTATATCCTGTAAAGTAATACTGCTTAACATCAGTAGGCCTACCATGAGCTCTGTCTGGATCTGACTAAATAAATCCTACGTTGAAACGTCACACACAGGATAATGCACTGGTGAGCACTCACACAGACTCAAACCCAGAGCCAGAGTAAGAGCCAGACAGAGTTCATGGTAGGCCTACAGGTATAACATTTACATGTTACAACCGTGCTCTTAATCATGTCAGTTGATTAGAACCCGTAATATTGTAGCAAAACCTCTTTGATGGTTCTGATCCCCTAATTAAAGCCATGACCTTTTAAAATCCCTATTCAATGTCCTTCTGAACCTCGCTTTTCATCAAATCATTTGACCCTTCCTATATGTGCCCGGCGCTCTAATTCAAAGACGCCGGGGGCCCTTAGCTGGGGCCCAGTGAAATTTAAGCTAATTTCAAACAGTTTTGACGTCGAAGCGGGAATTCACGTTTCAGAGAGCCAATTTAAAGGTAACATAATTTTGTGGCTGGCTAGCTGGTATTTTTCATTTTAAACGGTTTTGTACGTATCAGAGAACACTATTTGTTTATTTTTTTCATTTGTGACTACAAGAATGACATTCATTTTTACAGCAAACGTCAAGAGTTTGCTAAGTGTATAATTTGCATCGATATTGGACCTAATACGTGTACAAGACGTAGCATCGTGATGCTTCTTCTTGTAGTGTCACTATTTTCTAGAAATAACGATTCTGAGCTCTTTCCGTCCACCGACTTCCCTCTATCTTGACAACATCGTCGGTCCATTGGCACCGGCATCGAGGTAAATATGTGATGCCTACATGTAATTAATAGAATATGACTCAGTTCATTTCTGAATAAGGGGTCGGTCAGACCTTCCTAATTGGTCCTGCTTAGTCATTGTTGTTGAGACCTTTTTCAAAGTAATGACTTGATGTTTGTGTTTGGCCTCCGACCTGCAGCACTGGTTTTTTTTCTTGCCACAGTTCTACGGTGCAAAATGGATGGATGTACTGTGTCATTTTAGAACCAGCGGCCGTCCGCGGCTTTGCTCGCACGAAAGCTCATTCCTGTTTTTTTATTCGGGATAAAGTAAAGTAAAAAGTAAATGCAATGAAATATCTTTATTTGCATGAAGTTTAAGACCACCATTTAGGTCTTAAAGAATGAAGAAATCTGGCGCACATACTTCGCCGGAGCAGAGACTGACTTACAAAAGTTTACATAATAATCCAGAACGATCTAATAATCCACATTACAAAATATATGTTTATTCCAAGTTTGTTATTGTAACTTTTATAATGATACAAATTTTCTGTTCATAGATATTTAAACTAATACTATTTAATTTTAAGCTTATGGAATTTATTAAAATTATAATAATGCAATTGGAGGCACAGCCGGTATCAAATCAGACAAGAAGAAGGACAAATTATAACCACAACGCAAAGAAAAGTGGTACCAAAGAAGTGTTTTAAGCTTATTTACAACTATTTTCGTTATCACAAAAATAATAATGGTATACCTACCTATTTTTAGATTGTCCTAAACCTAAACAATACATAATAATATATTAGTAGGCTACTAAAGCTACTTTTCAACGTAATATTAAGGGTCGTTCAACAGAGTAGTTTAACCTGATAGTATCAGCTTAACTGTCATTCTTGAGAGATGTTAACTGACGTATAATCTCCTACTGACCTCAAGTATAAGTTAAGTGCCTACTAGAGATCACGCTGGGGTCAAATCGATCGAAGGAAGGAGGATTAAGTACTCCTCGATCTGAGAGGATGCCATTAATCCTGACGCATGAGGGATAGTCATGAGATATTTGCTGACACACTGGATCTATTTATACTTATTTTTTATTACTTATTTATGCTTCCGTCTGGCACTGATTTGGATCAGTTGAGCTATCTCTAGATCGTTTGTAACGATAGCTCAAGTGTTTCTTGTGTATTTTGTACATTTTGTAAATATTTGTTTAATTGTAAGTTTTTTTGTGTAAATAAATGTTTATACTTATAAGTTTAATTATAATAGAGTTAATTATAAGTTTAATTATAATTTTAAGAAGCTTGAGAAACCAACTTCATGGTCAAACTGCTGAACCGATTTTGATGGAATTTTTATGGGACCAATCTGGAAGTAGAACCTTTGGGATAAAGACAATATTTTTTAAATCGGCTCTTAGATGACGGAATGATGCGGTAACAAACATTAAAAAAATATTATGACAAAATGCCTTGATATTTTTATATTATTCTTTATAACCTTATTAATTTCCAGTCTAGAGGAGAGTGCGGGGGAATGGGGGGAGGTTGGAGTACGGAGGGGAATGCGGGGGGGGGGGGGAGAAAGTGTGGCGTAGTACGGCGCTGTGTAGGTGGGGAAATATGTCTAAGTTTAGTAAGAGGGCTGACGACTGTGTCACGTGCACGCGAATATGTATCTACTGTTTTTTTTCCGCTGCAAATTATAAATGCTACCCATAGACACTATTCCACGCGGACGAATTCGCGGGCACAGCTAGTTATTTATATATTCTTGTGCACCACACTAATATTTGTTCTCGGTGGGAATCAAACCCACGCCCTCCAGCGCAGAAGGCAAACCTACTAACAAGTAAGCTGTGAAGGCAGTCAAAATTATTATTGCGTATTTTTCTATAATAAATCATCTACAATAGATGCAAAATTCTGTTTACATTACTTTGCATGGATTATTAATTTTCCCCCACGTAGAGCGGTTCAATATTAGCTGCTTGCGTGCAGTTGCTGTAAGCTCCTAACTAACCCAATCTTGTAGCAGCATGGATATGCGAGGCTACAGTTTTGGTTAGCAAAGAATCGGTGACCGTAATAAAACGGCCTTGCACACATCTAAGCGTTCTGCGGTGGCGTTCAGTGAAACGTTTTACTCTGGCTTCACAGTACCAATTACGTATGTGAAGGGGTAAAGCTGATATAATTACACATATATTACGTCACGTCACCTGTCCCGTAACCGTCACCTCTCGGCAAAGATCGACAAACTTCAGCAAAAGTCAGGAGGAGAAGAGGGGCGGAGGCTATATTTTTTGGAAGACTAGAGCACTCGTAAGAGTAGAGTTTTTTTTTTGAGTATAGGAAAAAAATAGACCTTTGATTAGACATTGATAGGAGTACCTCGCTCTAACTAAGCACATGGCTTGTGTGAACACTGAAAAAGTATAGTTGTTGAATTTACTAAACTCGCATGGTTTGAGCTTACAAGCAATAAATTAACCAAATTCTTCGTTGTTTTTACAAAATACAATTATTAATTTTACAAAACCAGTAAAGGTTGACACTTGCCATTTTGTGCTTAGTAGAATTTACGAAATCAATGTATTGGTTACACTAAAGTGTGATTTGTAGGCGAGTGCCATAAGGTGGCACTTCCAACGTTACTAAAGTCATTTATATATTCAACAATCCTCAATGTTGGTTTTACTAAACCTGATACTACAACTACGGTTTAGTATATTCAATAGTAATACCTTATAGAATATACACATGAACGTCGTTGTAATCAACAACGAGCTTTCGTACAAACAACGTTCTAGTTTTGTAAGATAGTTCCCGTAAGAACCGTCTGATGGCGCATGCATCGCTACTAAAGTCATTTGCATATTCAACAATCCTCAATGTTGGTTATACAAACCTAATACTACAACTACGGTTTAGTATGTTCAACAGCAATACTTTGTAAAATTTACACATGAACGTCGATGTAATCAACAACGAGCTTTCGTAGAAACAACGTTCTTGTTTTGTAAGATAGTTCTCGTGAGAACCGACTGATGTCGCATGCATCGCTACTAAAGTTATTTGTAAAATGATCAATCATGGTTGTTCTTTTTACTAAACACTATTCAACACCCATTATACTACAGTAATTAATTATACAATTAGCCGTATATGTATATACAGGGTGGAATTTTGTAATGTCACCTGGAGGGAAAGTACCTACTCTTAATACTGCAGATAGAAAATTTTACTCAAAGGAAACATTCCTTTATTTTTGAATAAAAAGCAATTTCTAAAATTAAAAATAAATTTTTTTTTAAATTTTTTTTTTTTTTTTGAAAGAAATAAATTTATTCTTTTAAAGAAATGAATTCGTTAAAAGAATAAATTTGTGTATCCAAGAGAATGGAGCATTTCAAGCAACTAATTAGTAATTTAACCATTTTTTGTAAATAATTAAATTAATTTAAGATTTCCTGGTTTTTCTTTCATTTAATTTATCATGTTTGTTAGAGAGATTTCATCCTTATAATTGACCCTAACGATCGATGCAATAAAAGTACAAGGTAAAATTTTTCAGATTTTAGCCGGTTCGATTCCCGGGTGTGGGAGAAGAGAATTTTCGAAAATCTTTGAATGCAGTTTGCTTTCTATTCAAAAATAAAGGAATGTTTCCTTTGAGTAAAATTTTCTATCTGCAGTATTAAGAGTACTTTACCTCCAGGTGGCATTACAAAATTCCACCCTGTATATTACAAAAGAGCCGTCGTAAAAAGACCGTTGTTTTAAGAATTGTAACTATTTTTATTTTGGCAAGCATTATCGACTAAGATTCTCTCATAAAAAATCGTATCAGCTTGTTGTTACCTTTTGTTTTGTATTTAAAACATCTCCAGATAGTGCCTAACCGGAAGTTGTAAAACAGGCCTTAAACCTAGTGTCCCTTCAATTATAGGTAACCACAACGTGCACGTCATTAGATTGAGACCCGTGAAAGTACACAACTAGTCAGAACAATAAGTCAAGGGCAAGGTAAAAAATAGTTTTTTCTGACATGACTACGTTCTGTAAACTTTCATTACACCGGCCCATCGTCGTCATCGTCACAGCCTTTAAACGTCCACTGTTGGAAAGCAATTGAGGCCCTCCAATGGCTTTGCCATAATTACTACTCTAGGCAGACGGATTAGTGATCGCAGTATTGGTGTTGAGTACTCAGGTGGATGCTACCTACTGTACTGCTGTATACCTACTGTAAACGCGTACCAGAAACAATTTTTGTTCTCGCAGGCATTGATTTAAGTGCTTGTAATATACCTATATGTCTATGCTCGCTGGCTTATCCAACCCACCACATTTTTACAAACAAAACAACAGCCAACTGCCAGCTGAAGGTAGTTCCTCAAGATTGCCATGAAGTTTGCCATATTTCATTGCCATTGAAGTTTTGTATTCACTGATGTTTGAAAATTCATACAAATTAATCGATAACTGAAAGGCAGGTCGCCTCGCTATGAGTATGAGGCTCACAGATGTCAAATGTGACCTACTATAATGGCTCTACTTTATGGCCTCATACTTTAACACCCTGTTAGCGGGTATTAAAAATATTACCTATATCGATGCAAGTAACTGTCTCTATTAGCAAGTTAGAAACCTACTAGTTAGTAACCTACTAGTTAGTAACCTACCCTGTTTAATTATATTCAGCGTCCGATTATAAAACGAAGAGTACCTAGCAAAGAAACTTACTTTATCATAGTTTTAATAGGTACCTACCTAGGTAATATATTTTATCGCCATTCGCATGCGAAAGTCAGGTTCATCCCGCCAAAAAACAACCTTATTTGTTCTTACTAAAGTGATATTGTACAATCGACCCTCGTGTTTAGTTTATTTAATATTTTTGTTTAATAACTGATAAGTGATGATTGGATAGATCTATTTGTCTGTCGTTTTAGCGTCTTGACGGAAACTAGCATAGCGTAGTGTTGCAAGGTAAAGCATTTTTTTGCCGTATTATGGCACTAGCACAACTTTGTCTACGTGGATTCCATAAAAAGGCAAAAAGCATCCACCCTGCTGCGAGTTCATCTCTGCGCGTTCGGAGTGAACGCAATATGCCGTTTGCACGTGATTGGCGTGAGCGCAGCGACCGATAGGATAACAGCGCCACTCTGCGTCGCTGCGACCCGCAGTGTACTACATAGCCTCACACTAAGAGCACGCCCGTTCGCGCCCGGGACACGCGTCATTATAATGTAAATGCCTAGCTCCTAACTATGACTAATTATATTGTGACTGTCTTGTGAACATAATATTAATAAACTCTCTATAAAGTGACTCTGGTGTTTCCCCGCTAGGTGGCTACGCTACAACATAAAAAAAATTAAGTGAAGTAGAAAATATGTGAAAAAGATATACCTATATTCCTGCGAGAGGCAAACTTGTAGACCGATACCACAACCAACGACGCTTGTTGAGAAAATCTGGCCTCATTGAGAAAAAAATCCTGCTGAGAAGAGCCCCTTGCTCATGAACATTGTTGAAGGTATGAACCATGTTTTTATCATTTGTCATTAACGCTCAGTACCTACCCACTTCAGTTTGATTTTAATTCAGAACACCAGTCTATATTAACGACAGAAGAAGAAGTATCCATGAAATTGTTTCTCATATTCAATAGAGAACTTTGGACAGGAATAACGAAAAAGTGGAAATTGAGACAAAGATTACGAAGCCAGGATTTGTCTGCAAAAGACAAATATCCAGCACATAATTAACGAATGGCTCAAGGCAAGCTTATGCTACAAGTTGGTAAGTATTTATTGATAAAAGTTAGCCTATGTGTAATTCCAAAGATCCAGCTAGGTATCTACATACCAAATTTCATTGGAATTGGTTCAGTAACATTATTTATTTATTTAAAATTATAAATAAAATAATATATTATATAGAGGTAGATATATTATATATGTATATTATTTATTATACATAGAAAAAACCCCTCTCGGGATAAATATTTGCAGGTCGTACAAACATTTGTCGATTATGTCCAAGTCATTGTACCTACCTACTTTATGATCCGTGTGGTCATCATTATTACGTATTTAATTTTAATTATTTTTTTGTTACAGATCTAGAGTGAAATATTAACAAAAACCAGACTTCGTCAAGAGGAGCACCTGGCCAAAGGACTTACGTGCCAACCGTTGATAGGGCCATCGATCAAAGACATTACGGACTTTTGCATACCTTTCGAAACTGTCTTAGTAGTAAATAATATATATTAGGTAGTAAATAACATAACATAAGTACAAATTCCTTTAAAATAAAATGTTGCAATTTTCACAGTCATTGTTATTATTGAATCCTTATCCACCCAAATCAAAGATTTTTTTCTATGAATTGTAACATTTGTTCATGTGGTTAATTAACAATATAATATCGAAATGACTGCATGCATGTTCAATGTTTTTGATTTGTGATTACTTAAGGTTGTTTTACACCATTTGCTTTCGTGTATTTTAGTCTACTTTGGTATGTTTCTCTTATTCATGTTGCTTTTACCCTGTAACATTGTACTGTTTCTGAAAATGTTTTGTGACATTTGCTTATTTGGTTGTTTGCATTTAGGTATTTAGCAGGTGAGTAGGCACTCTACGAACACTACCAATTTTGAAGATGTTGCTACGTGCATCTTTTAGTTGCCTGTAACCTCTTAGGTGATTGGATCTACTCATGAAATGAAATATATTATGTGTTGTATAGCCGCAAAAAAAAACATAACCACCAACACACATAATTTTATTTCATTTAGAGGTTAACAGGTAACTAAAACACGTAGGTATGTAACAATCCAAACTTCGTGGAATACCTACTATACGAAAACGAATAAGTAAATGTTACATAAGCAGTTTTGTAAGCGGTACTAAATTATAGGGTAAAATATTACAACTTATTCTGTAGAATATACCAAAGTTATACTTGTAAAATATATGAAAGCAAATCGTCAAAACTACAAAACTGATTTTGATAAAATATACAAAATAAGACTTTTAAATTATACGAAATCTTATGAGTAAATGCTACAAAACTAGTTTAGTATGATGTACAAAATTACGAGTGTAGAATATACGAAACTGATTTTAAGAATTTCTAAACATGTTTCGTTATTTTTGCGAAACGATCTAGTAAATGCTACAACATTAGAATAGTATTACGTACAAAATAAATAGCGTAGAATATACTTAACTGATTCAGTAAGAAAATCTAAACTTGTTTCATAAGTATTATGAAACAAAATTAATGAGTAGTATACACAAAATTTATTTAGTAAGAAATACTAAACATGATTCGCAAATATTACAAAACCAGTGTTGTATTTTCTATTTAAATTTACCATGACTTTTGACGAATTTTACGATTTCTTGTGTTAATATTACTCAACCAGTTTTGTAAATATTCAACAATTTTTGTTTAGTAAAATCAACAAAGATGTGTGTAGGACCTATATTAACCCTTGATTTTCGTATAAAATACTAGGAATTTAGTAAATTCAACAACTATTTTTTTTCAGTGAAGAAGCGAGGGTTGATAGTAGCTCTGCCTTCTGTGCCGTAGGTCATGGGTTCGAACCCCACCGAGAACAAATATTTGTGTGGTGAACGCAGATGTTTCTTCTCTGTCTGTTATATTGTATTCTAAGTGTGTTTAAAAAAAAAGTATATAAGTAAGTGTAATATTTTCAGCTATCTGGTCCCCATTTGGGGCTAGATCGTGTAGTGTGGTGGATTGTCCACAATTTTTTTTTTATTGATTTAATCAGTTTTTACAGCAACCGCTAGATCACGACCGTTATCATGCAGTTGCTACGAGCCTCACTAAGTAAATGCAATCAGCTTACAAGTTTAGTTCCGACTCCGTCCTTCCCCGTCTTTGGTCGTCAAGGACGTGGTTTGCGTTCCCGTCTATTTAAATTTACATGTAAAGTGCTTAACTTGCTAAAGGCTATTTTCATCCATTTCAGCCGCTCTCTTAGAGCGGTTTCAGACTAGCGTTTTATACGCGCGTATGAGCTCGTTTTTGGAAGCGCATGTAGGCGCGTATAGGCGCGCCTTTTGTCACACGCTCGACTCGTACGAGCGTTGACGCGCTTCTATGCTTCTAAGCTCGTATAAGTGTCAGAATCCATGTTGATACTGACACGACACCACCGGTTCGAGCGAACACGCCGAAATATGCCCTTTTACGCGAGTATGGTTTTTAGAAGCGTGTAATATAGCGCGCGTATAAGCGCGTATGCTGAAACGACCGTATATTACACGCAAAAAAATACGCTAGTCTGAAATCGCTCTTAAACGCGATTCCCAATTTTAAGTTTTGACGGAATTCTGACAGAAAACCCATAGGATTTCTGTCAAAATTCTGTCAAAACTTAAGATTGGGATCGGAATCACGTTTAAGAGTAGACCGGCAGGAGCAAATAACAGTAGAAACCAAAGCCGTAGTTTGTTGCCTGTTCTTCTAGGCTTGGTCGCGTGAAACTGGCACCTAGACTCATCTAGCTTTTTTTTTACAATTTATAGGCTAACGCTTGGCCGCAATCTCACCTGCTGTTAAGTGATGATGCGATCGATGTTTTAAGACGTTTCAAAGTGATTTTTGACTTCGATTACTACGATTTTCGACTATGACTCAGCAGGCCTACCACAAGCTCTGTCTCTAGCTCTGGTTTTGAGTCTGTGCGAGATTTGACTAAATAAATCTGAGGTCAAAACGTCACATACACAGTATAATACACTGATGAGCACTCACACAGACTCAAAACCAGAGCCAGAGACAGAGCTTGTGGTAGGGCTACAGGTTAAAAGCCCTAGGTCCCAAAATTTTCCAGGAAGTACGATTCTGAGTCGTATATTCGCCACATTCCTGCAATCTTCACAACGAAGTGTTTATGACACGCAGGATAGAGTAAGTTACGTGATTGTTCACTTAGGTTAAAGGTAATAATTGGACCAAAACACCGTAGCTTCTTGTTTTAACGGTCAAACGGAAAGTAGGTAATAGTGTGGATACTCTTTTACGCTAAACTTATTCCTTACAACTCAAATATTGATTGACCGCTGGGTTAGAAGTCTTTGAAGTAAAAACTCTATAACAATTCCTTTTAGGATGTTTAATTTGAAGTGTAGAGTGCAATTCACCTTGAAGAACCATTCTTAATTGGAGTTCACTAGGCTTTTAGCCTAGGGTTGTCAGCCTGACGATCGATTGTTCTATTTTCAAATGGTTTTGACGTTTGAGCGATACGGTTTTAAGGATATTATTCTAATGATGAATGAAATATCAAATATACGCAATCAAAATCTAGTGTTATCTGTCAGTTTGACATTATTTTGAGCTTCGAAAAAAAACCAATTGCAACAAAATTTTTCTTTGACAAGGAACGATTGCAAGAAAACTGAAACATTGATGTAATAAACATGAGAAACTAACATGGCAATAAATGTAAAATCTAAAATAGATGGCCTTAAGATATGTCGTAGGTACTTGTTCCTTGTTAGTACATTGATTTGTTAGTAACAAACTAGGTTACCACCAGTAGGTTTTATTTAAAAAAAATTAGTTCCTTGTGACAACCCTACGAGGTTTTGTTGATGGAAACATCTCGACGCAAATTCTGGGTTTACAATCAAACTCCCACTTTACCAGTGTCCCTGTTTTAACAGAAATCATAGGTCCTGACGGCTCATTTTACGATGGGGTTCTTTAACAATTTCGCATATTGAAGTGAGATGGAAGATGCAATAAAATCATGATAGAGAGGGGGATAGTTTAAGTTTTAGGGATTGCATGCGTCGTGAGACATTTGTCTGGGCACAGCTGCTTGTTGAAGTTCAACTATTGAAATAAGAGGATTGAATTGCAAATATAGCAGTTTAGAATGTGTTTTTGAATGTTTACTGTGTTTTAAATCAACGAACTCAAAATGTGTGCAAAACTCGTCAAATTAATAAAGGTTGGTCATATTTTGATACTAATAGATAGATAGATAACTCTTGATTGAATAACGTGACACACTAGGTAAGTAGAATACAGTTTTTAGCTTAAAAAACAATCCCAGTTATATGAGGGGCGACCCTATTACTAAAAGCGATCTCTACCGGGCAACTAATATTAACTTATTTCTTAGACAAAAGTGTGTTTAGGTACTTTTAGTGTAAGAACTTTTCATTCAAATTTAAATTTCATTTAACCAGACAAACATCTCCATCGCAAATTGGTGCCATCACCAGTTACGGAGACGCTATTTAGCGACCGTTTAAAACGTTTTCCAATACTTAGGAAACCCGCACTCAACTTTCTCCGACTAGCTCTAAAAGCTTCTTGAATCGGACTTGAGATATTAAAACTCAAAACTAAAAGCTCAAACTTTACCATTTACTAAAGTATTTTCTTTAAACTATAAAAAGAGTCATAAAACGTCACCCATAGCATCTTACGAAAGCGTAAGCAAGTATCATTTCACTATTCTTCATTGCCTATTGGTGCATTGTTTTTTTTTTTTTTTTTTTTTTAATGTAAAAGTTAGACAAACGAGCTTACGGCCCACCTGATGGTAAGCGGTCACCGTCGCCCATAGACACCAACAACACCAAGGGTGCTGTCGTTGCGTTGCCTACCCTGGAGAATTTTTTAACGTTTATCTTTTATTCATTTTTATCATACTTTATTGGTACCAGTACCTACCATGTTTTTTGCTCCCACTCCTGAAATCACAAATGAATCAAATGACGCTATACGCCTGTTATTTTTGCTCTGGTAGTGTCTTAAGCAAAACTTTTAATGGGGTACAGTAACAGAGTCAAAGATTCACGTCTCAAATAAGATAAAAACAATGTCTCAGTAAATTCTTTTGGTCAAAGTTTGGTAGCTAAAATAATTCATAAGTGTTGAACTTTTGAAAAAGCTTGGAAAAGCTTCTGATTATTAGAGGCACTTTTATCACATTTATTTCTTGACGCGGGTCATAAATGGTTCCATGAACCTTGAATTTTTCTTCAAAAGTATTATTTTTCCAGCAACTTTCAGAGCTTTATAAATTGGGGCAAATCCTACAGTTTATGGGAACATTGCGTAGAGTGGCAACGACAATGGTGGTTAAGCTTATGGACAAAGCGCACCGCAGACACGTTGTCAAGGGATATTGCATTTCGAATTGATTTTCAGATTTTTAAAGATTTTGTTCCTATTTTAATTTTTATTAATAAAAATATCAAACAGTTGTATTTTATTATTATTAGCAAACAACACAAAATAAAGATCCTTGCCATACCTAGTTTTCTAAAGAAATTATTTCAGTTTTTGTAAAAATCAACAAAGTGTTGAATATCCCTAGACAATAAATTGATGTGTGTATATAAATGCGCCATCCCAAACATGAAAGCAATACTCCAAACATGACTGGATTTATGCTTTGTGAGATTAAAAAGTTATTCTGATGTGATGTAGCTGCATTTACTGGATTAGGTAAATGAATGGGTAAGAGGATTGTACGATTTGTAACAAGTGAAAATGAAAACACTTGAGAAACCGACTTCATGGGCAAACTGCTGAACCGATTTTGATATTTAGAACAATCTGGAAGTAATCAGTTCATAAATGACGAAGTTTTAGACGAAAAAAAAAAACAACCGAATTGAGAATTTTATTTGAAGTCTGTTAATAAGATTGGTAAAATATGAAATAATTTAGGTATAGAATACGGTGATTTATAACTAGTGATTAGTTACTAATAATTTCATTTAAACAATTATTAGTAGTAGTACGAGCTACGAGCTCAGTTTTTGGGTCCAAAGGCTACATTTTTCTTGAGAAACCCACGGCTGTTCCCTTGTTATTTATTGTTCGCATACATTCATGCAGCTCAACATAGTAATTTAGATTTATGGTATTGCTGTCTCCTTTTGATTCATCTTCAATGGTGGCCAATTTAGTTAACCTCTTGTGACGGTATTAAAATATACTTTTAAATTATTATCGGTCAATGTTCAAGACGCAATTTTTACTTACAGACAGTTGCTAAAACATCAGCCGTGTGATTGTATAATTCTGTTGCTATCAAAAGTTTGGTATTAAAAAATAAATGATACTTAAAAGAAGCAGCGATGACGTTTTATGGCCATAATTTTTGACCGCTATTCTATAGTTATTTGTAATACGTGTCATAAAACTCGAGTCGCATGCACAAAGCTCATACTCATATAAAAACACTACCAAAGACCAAACATTTAAACCATATAGTCGAATCATACTCATAAATGTATTTTTTCGTAGGATAAAAATCATACCACAATAAGAGTACCGAGTACCTATCACACTAGATTATAAAATCCACAAGCACACAAAGCAGCTAGAGCTCTCGCAAACTGACTGGAGGACTTGTCAAAAGCTGTGACGTCAGTGATCATCAGTGACGTCAGTGACAGTGACATCTACGTGCCCCTCAAATTCCAACTTCACTCATATTTGGAGCAGCCGGTATTTTCAGTTTCCAAAAAAATTGCATCACACGAACTGGCATTCGACTTGATTTTTTTTAAATAAAGAATTTGTAGAGCAATTTAACTTTTCTAGTTTCGTCAGTTCTTCTGGGACTGAAAAAGGTTGAGCACCTGCACCTGCTCCACGAATCAAGACCGCTTGATTCGGCGGAGTTTATTGACCTCAAATATAAAATATAAGAAAAATAGCTTTCTTACTTAAAAGTTTTCCCAAGTACGAAAACTAGATAGGAAAACTTTTAAGTGCAAACCATGCTAGGATCAAAATTATTTTTTTGCTAAGTTGTGTGAAACCAGATTGTTTATAAGATAGTTGCTCGCAATTTTCGATAAATAAGCTCAGTGATTTCATATTTATCAAAGTGTCAAAACGAGCGAGAAGTACATCGACGGTTGTCTTTGTCTCAATAATAAAAAAAAAGCGGCCAAGTGCGAGTGGGACTCGCCCATGAAGGGTTCCGTAGCAACAAGTAACAAATAATAAAAGTTCTTGTAGTTCGTCGAAAGGTAAATTGCAGTTTACGATTTATGACGTATAAAAAAAAAACTACTGACTAGATCTCGTTCAAACCAAATATCGTTGGAAGTTTCCATAGTAATGTACAACACATATTTTTTTTAGCTTTATCAGTCACTTATTTTAGAAGTTAGAGGGAGGGGGACCAACTTTTTTCCACTTTGGCAGTGTCTCTCGCGCAAACTATTCAGTTTAGAAAAAATCAATATTAGAAACCTCAACACCATTTTTGAAGACCTATTCATAGACACACGTACGGGTTTGATGAAAAAAAATTTTTTGAGTTTCAGTTTCAAGTATGGGAACCCCCAAAATTTATAGTTTTTTTTCTATTTTTGTGTAAAAATCTTAATGCGGTTTACAGAATACATCTACTCGCCAAGTTTCATCAGTCTAGCTCTTACGGTTTCGGAGAAAAATGGCTGTGACATACGGACGGACGGACAGACAGACAGACAGACAGACAGACAGACAAACATGACGAATCTATAAGGGTTCCGTTTTTGCCATTTGGAAAGAAACTAAGGGGGAATAAAATTTACTTATGTAGTCCCATTATTTATTTGATCTATTAAAACAGACATAGAAATGTATTGATGGCAAAGTCCTCCCTATTTTGCTATAACAAATGTGTCTCATTTAACAACCATTCATATTGAATTTATAATTGAAATTGACATGGTTCAGTTCGCTCAGCCGAATCGAGTGATGTTGGATTGATTGGTCATGGTTGACCCACTTCGGGTATAAATGCTACCATTTCATCCCCAAAACTTCCGTAAAGAATGGTTTGACCCCAAACAGATAAGCAGTAAACCGAGCGGGTATGAGCGAGGGCGTTTCGGGCGGCGGCGGCGGCGGTGACAACGAGAGAGTTATGGTTTCGGATATTATCTACGCAATTTATGTTATTCCAGTGCACTGACAGTATTGACATTTATTTATTGAATTAATTAGACCGGGATAGACTATTCCAATTACACTTATTATAAGTATACTAATTAACAAATTATTAAAGACTAGGTGTAACACTTAATTAAACAAATATTTTCAAAATTAGTTGTTATTATAGTTGACTGTAACGTCAATCCTGTAGATGGAGCCACGGTCGCGTAAGTACCGAACAGTCCATAAGAGTTGTGTGCATACGAGTGTGATTAGGATCCGATGGTACAGCGGTCAGCGCAGCCCCCTATCAAGGGTAAGGTCGCGGGTTCAAATCCGCTCGGCTCTTAACTTTTGGGACGATATAAAAATCTTTGAGATATCCTTAATTGTAGTAAAAACTATAAAATCAATAAAATATATTTACAAAATGTACAAAATATACAAGAAACAGTTGAGCTATCTGCAAACCGTAACAAATGATCTAGGGAAAGCACAACTGATCCAAATCAGTACCAGACGGAAGCGTCCTTAAGACGCTGGCGTCTTTTCTGAATAGCAATGTTAAAGCGCTGCGACCAGCCCTTGGGTCTGGTGGTTACTATAAAATATAACATTCTTGGTTTTCTCTTAAATACAAAAAACATGAATTTAAAAAACACAAAAAATAAATATTTAAGTAAAAATAATGCATAAGCAAATCAAAATAACAATAATAAAATCGAATCACATGTCACATTCACAGTATTTTAGACTAGCCATATTGAGCTGCATACATTTCATTCGAACAAATCGCAGTCCGTGTTGGTCTCGAGACTGTGAATGTTCGAGGAAGCAGTGAGTTGGCCTTAATCTTAGGCCAGAGGTTTGAATCCATAGTGCCTCAAAATTTATTAAAATTGCTATATTCTTTGTCTAGGCTTGGTTGCGTGGAACTGGTGCTTAAATTCACCTAACTTCTTACTTTGATTTATCTATGCTTGGTTCCCCGGAAACCTACATCAACCCTAGTTGATAAGAAGTTTGATTTATCTATTCTTCATCTAAAGTTTATCATTCATATTACTAATTTATCATTCATATTATCTAAAGTTTATCATATATGTATATCATTCATATTATTATAAAAAACTTTTTCACAGAACTAATTTTGCGATTTCATAACTATTCGGGGCTGTTTTTTCATCCCAGACTGAATTGCCAAAACCAAAATAATGTCTTTTTAGTTTGTAGATTGTCCGCTAGAGGGCCTATCACTGGACTTCAACTCAGGCTCTTTTTCATATAGCATAGGTTTGAAAATTACAACTTTTGAGATTCATTACAACAATTTCAGATCTGTTTTATCAATTTGTAATCAATCAGTATGCACGAGTGCACGAGTGCTGTTAATTCTTAACCAATAATTCCACGCCATGTTCTCTCATTAAACTCACAGAATAGACTGTAGTTGGTTGGCATGAAACGCCAATTTTGCACAACTCGCTCTGATTGGTTGAAATAATTGCGGTATGGATGTGTGGAGAATTTCAATGAGAATGCTATGCAGTGATAGGTAGATATGTATTTTTATTGTACTGACCTATACTTGACCTATGTGACTCTGACAGAAATCAGTAATATTTATTGTATATTCGTTGTATAGAAAATATCTTAGGTAGTTACAGTTTTCATAGTTTGTCCGTTCCGGAAGTACAATACAAGAAGTAATAAATACAGTAAAAGATAAAATAATGGCAGAAGCGTCAGGTTCAAATCGCAAAATAAATATAAGAATAGTGACATAAGTTCGTAGAACCGAAAACCAATGGGCAATAAATTCTCAAGTAAACAATGTGCCTACTTGCCTGTTTTCTTTATCGTGTTTGCATGCTGGATTTTTTTGGCGGAATGTGTAAATCTGTATTTGCCTTTAAGATTTAAAATGTACCATGCTTCAAGCAAATGAATTATTTAATTTTCATTTCATTTCTCCATGAACCGGAAGACGAAACGTAGGACGCAACCACTCATAGTGATGACATTATATAACGGGACGACAGTGGATGTAACGGGAAGACAGTGGATGAATAATCTATCTATCTATCTCTAGGAGCCTCTTTGAGGCGCATCTAAAATCCTTTCACCACACTTGGTTCGAAAGAACACTGGTTCTTTACGATAAGAAAAAGAAGAATAATCTATAACAAAGTAAACTCATGTGTAGCAAACGATTGTTTCAGTCTAAACATGGTGGTGATTACTGACACTGTTTTATTTGTTTTATTTTGTACCTTCGTGTTAGCCGACTCCTTAACATCATGTTAGAAAAGGTCACGCAAAAAAGTATTTAACCCTTAAATTACGACCCATTCTTGTTAGGTATACCTAGGTTGGTATTTTGAGGGTTACTTTTCACTGTGTCAAACTAAAAATAAATCTTTTAATAAAACTCTGTATACATTTTTCAAATCACCCGGAAAACTTTTCATTCTGTGATGGTTTCAAAATGGATCCCGCTGTGCGAAATATTGTATTTACAGAAAGTGCTAGAGTCGCGAGAAACACATTTCAAAAAGATCTATGATTGATTGATGCCCTTTGAAATGACTTTAAAATTTTTAAACAATAATCACAAAAGACAACAAAAACAATCCTACTTTGGAAAGCCCGTTGATACAACTCATAGCACGTCGCTTTCCGTAATCGGTCAATAAATCATTTCATAATGGCAACACGTCACTGGCACGCGACTGTCGGTTGATTTAATACATGGCTCCTTGCCTATGTGTGTTTACTGAGCTTGCGCCTAGAACCACCTAGTTTATACAGACGTTTCCAAGTGATTTTAGTTAGATCACCACCATACTATACCGCCTGAAGAAGTCCACTGCTGGACATAGGCTTTTCCTAAACATTTCCAGGAAGAACGATTCTGAGCCCTCTCCATCATCCATCGAGCGCCCTACGCTTCGTCTTCTGCTTCGTGGTAGCCATTCGAGAACCTTTATTCCCCAACGGTTATCGGTTCTTCGAGCTATATGACCTGCCCATTACCACTTCAACTTACTAATTCTACGAGCTATGTCGGTGATCTTGGTTCTTCCACGGATATCCTCATTTCTGATTATATCACGTAGTGTAACTCCCAGCATAGCTCTCTCCATAGCTCATTGCGCAACTTTGAGCTTTTGCACGAGGCCAATAGCCTACAGCTTTATTAGTATCTATATTTATAAAAGAAAGTCGTGTTAGTTACACAATTTATAACTCAAGAACGGCTGAACTGTTTGGGCTGAAATTGGTGGGAAGGTAGCTTTGATCCAGGAGAAAGACATAGGATACATTTTATCCCGAAAATGTAACGGGAACGAGGCGAGCGAAGCCACGGGCGGCCGCTTGTTATTTTAATATAAAAAGATCACTCAAAAAACAGTAGGTGTAAGTTTTTTGCTTTTTCTTATAGACTTGGTTGCGTGGAACTGGCACCTAGAATCTTATTGTGATTTAAGTGAATTTATTATCTTTGATTTTTCTTAAGGAGGATTTTCCTGAATAAGTAAGGCACATTTTGAGAGTAAATTTGTGGTTTTAGAGCCTTTTCCCAGAGATGACGATGTTTAATTTTCCCGAAACATTGAATAGGGCTTTGAATAAAATTAAAATCTTCGGAAACCAAAACAATAAGAGCAGGATTAACAAAGGGTGCTTCGAGGGACAAATTATGAAGCTGGCTTAGATTTTTAGCCATTTTAATGTATTTTACTTAGTCAAGCTTACATTAAATAAAATTTATCAAGAATCTTGTTACGAATTTTTAATTTTTAAAAACTGTAAGTAGCTTAAATTTGGATAGAGCGACTAAATATCATTGTTCATGGAAAAATATCTATGGGTGTTATTAATAATCTTGGCGCAACGCTGGAGTAGTTAAATCGTGTTTTGTCACATTTGCTCGAGTTGACAATTGCATGTCAATGCAAGAGACAAAACACGGATCAACTAGTCCAACGCTACGCCAGGATTATTAATAAGACTCTATGGGTCTTAATAATAATCCTGGCGTAGCGTTGGACTAGTTAATCCGTGTTTTGTCACATTTGCTCGAGTTGACAATTGCATGTCAATGCAAGAGACAAAACACGGATTAACTAGTCCAACGCTACGCCAGGATTATTAATAAGGCCCTTAAAGCCTATAATGTGCCAATAGTAGCACACACTAATATACCTAGCATTTATGGTGATTAGCAGTCAATTTTAATGTCATTGTTATATTATATTACACTATTGCTAAAAGTTATATTTGTATTGCGTGCGCGAGCTACACATGCGCGGCTATTCCCTCCGCGTATTGCTCAGCGCTAGACTTACATTCTTTTTTTTTTTTTTTGTTCTTTGTGTCATCTGCGATCAGTCTTCTGACTATAAGCAGGTTTGGTGTATGCGCTGGACATGTTGGGGAATTTCTCCAGTGATCATTCTACCCTTCTTTTTGAAGTCATATGTTGAGTTCTATGATGTGTTGTCTTTTTAGTCTCTTATGGTAGTTTTTAGTGGTCAGCTGGGATGCCAGGTGATTAGGGTGGTCGCTTAAGCGCTTGGTTGAGAACCACTTTATTTCGTCGCTGACGGTGTTTGTATCTAGTTCGTTGTGGAGCTCATCGATCTTTAAGAACCAAGGTGCATTGGATATGTTTCTTAGTATACCATTTTGTGCTCATTGGATTATTTCGACGTTTGATTTGCAAGCTGATCCCCAAAGCTGTATGCCGTACGTCCATATAGACTTCAGTACCACCTGGTATATACCAAGAGTTTGTTGTGGAGAGACTTACATTCTACAAAACTTTATTACTCTTCGTTATTTGAAATTTTGGACTGGAACTTTATAATAACTAAGAATAAAGATTGATGATCTACGATCCCCGACCGGAAATTTAAGTCTTTCAATTTATGCCTGATATTACTTAGCGAGAGCCATTTTGCCAAAGTAGCCATCTTCAGGCGGGTTTTAAGTCGTGACGCGAATTTAAATTTGTTAATTTTAAAGGGTTTATTAAATTATTTGTAATAATTGTGTTTGTATATACTCTGGAGAGCAATGAATTCGGGTCAGCATCTGCAACTAGTAGAGAGGCTAACAATGCTAAGCGGAGGCCAAGTGTTTCTTATCCCACTTTTACTAAGTATTCATAAAGTTGTGAATTTGGTTTTATTATGTTGGTAATCTCGGAACTATGATTGATGAAGCAATATTAGTTTTATGGAACTGGTATTGTTTCCTTTTCGAGACTTTTGGGGGTCTGTGTATTAATGGCTCTTGAATGCAGAACTCTTCTGCAAAAGTTGTTTTTGTAGAAATGATTGATGACACGATACTGAATAAATCACTTTATAACGTAAATAAACAATACTGGTACAATAACGAAATGGAAACGCCTATAGTGGGTCGTTTCCTCTACTGCTGATATACAGCAAGCACGCGAACTATCGTGGACAATGAGCAGTGCACGTTCTTTCAAGGTTGGGTGAAGGTTTTTCAGGCACCGCACTGTACCTAACTAGGTTGTGTTACAGAAAAAAATGGCAAAGGCTTGATTATTAAAAATAATTAAATGATCCCAAAATTCATGTTAGGACCCGAAATGCAAGCAAGTTTTGTTTTTTCTTGGTCACCGACCATACACAAAAAACTCAACAGCTTTGACTTTTTGAAAATGGAACATTGCGATCTATGCTTGTAAAGAAAACGGAAGTCATGAAACTTACTTTTAACTAAGTAAATAGTTAAATTCTTTTCTAAATTCTCCTTTCTTGGATAAAAACTACGTTATTTTAGGTCATAATTTATTTCTAAGTTGGCTCGGAAACAAACCAAAAAGTTCAACGGAATAATTTTGTTTTGCCCCAAACCGACCAAAGAAAGAAAAGATTTGACTATTAGGAAAAAAATATTTCAGACGCATTTTTGCTTTACCCGCGTAAAAGTAACTTTGTCCGGATCCGGATCACAGACAATATTTGTTTCAAAGTAGCATCCAAATGCTGAGTATAGAATGAAGAAATATTACAGAATATGTTACTCAAAAATTCTTTTTCAATTCATATTCAAATGAGCGAAGAAACCCCGCCGTTTTTTGTAAAAAAGGCAACCTATTCATCGAATCTCTCAATGGAGCAATTTCCTACTTTATTGCTTTGAAAAATATGTATTAATGTATTCTAAACTGTGTCGAACCTACCTAACGACCAGAAATAATCCTTAGGGATTACCTTTGGGAAAGATTGTTGTATATTTGGGTCAAATAGGATACCATTTTCCAATTTCAAAAGTTTCTATATTGTTGTAAAGGATAACTGAAACGAGTTTAGTATTTGTGATGCAGTTTAATCTAAAATAAATTAAGTTAAATAATTTATAATCTAAAGTAACAAGAAAACATTTTTGATATGCAAAAAATAAGAAAGTTGCAGATGATATGAACTATTAAAAATTTAAAGTAGACAAGTACCTATAAAAAGCCAATAATATTAAATTATGTGCCCAAAGTTGTTTAATCATAACTTTGAAGTAACAACAATAAAAGTCTGCCTTAAGAATTACGAAAATTAAAGCATGTAACCAAACACATAATTTATAACCTGCCGAGTAAAACCTTTCAAATTAAAGCTTTGCCCTATAACTCAATTTGAAAGTTTAAACTCACAAACACGCTTTAACTCCTTACTTTTTTGCAAATCAGATCAAGCCGATTTTGTTGCCATAGACACATGCGGGATCAAAAAACATAATACTTACCTCTCCATACCTAAAAATGACCTTCAAAACTGTTATATCTTTTCGCAGATATCAAATAGACAAAGGCTAAAGTTTTTGGTTATAAGTAAACAGGCCTTGAAATCTTCTAGATTTATATGGCGCCTACATTCTACTCATACCCCTATTTATGAGACACTATGGAGCCATGATCTAGCTAGATAAAGGTATATATTTTATCCTCTCAGCCTAGGTGGCATATCCGAAGGTTATCAATACGTGCGAAACTGACTAAGCCTTTATCAAAGGCAGTCTTCATGAGGTAAGTTTTCCGTTCCTTTGTGGTCATTTTCGTCAGTGCCTTTTGTGTCTCTTTTGCGTAGTTTTTACTGTGTGAAAGCTTTGATATCTTCCTTGTACTTCCTGGAGTATTCTCCTGAAGGATCGTACATCTTGACCAGCTTCTCCCAGACCTGGGGGTCTTCTTTGACCATGTATCTGACTACTTTGCGGACACCCTTGTGCTGGGCGTCAGTGCATTTCTTGCAGCCTGTCTGTAGGGCGTCGGCAATGTGAGCTGGAAGAACAAAGACATTTCTAGTTAGTTCTAGTCGTTTATTAGTTGATTAAGTAGAATAAGTAATGTAATATGTATTCTAGTTTTTAAGGTACTTATGTTATACCTGTAGTTTTAAAGATCGTACTATGTTATTTCAATAAATGAATAGTAAATAATTAATCTCGTTATAAGTCAATTAATAATAAAGTTTAAAAAAAACTTGGCCCTAGTTTCATTGGTTGCTAATCGACAAATTAAACTCTGTCAACAGTTAAAAATAAAAAAATAGTTAAACAGCTGTAAGCGTTTAATTTATTGATTATATAGCAATCCGTAAAACTAGCCCTAAGCAAGAAGTAAAGGTGCACCGCGTCAAAATCGTTTTTTTCTTGCAGGTAACTGGCGTCAGATAACCAGTGACCTACTTAAATATTTATTTAGTACATTGTAATTGTAATATTAATAATAATAATTAAAATATTTATTTTCTTAAAAGGTTTACAAAGTTGTCTATAGAAAAACTAAGTCTAGATAAGTAAAACTAGGTGCACAATATATTAAACTTACTTTTCAAATACCGTCCATCAGAAGTGCACTTCCCCGATCCATCCAAACATCTCATGTAGGCAGACACCAGCCTTTTATTAGCCAGCATCTCATCAATGTTCATGCCATCGTATCTGTCGGTGTACTTCTCTGGCTCTTCATTCCTCGAGCCCCTTTGGCAGAAGACGCAGGAGAACGAGACGAGGACGATGGCTAGTAGGAGCTTCATGCTGGAAGAAGTGGGTAGGGTTGCAGAACTTGGTAATAATATGAACATTAGGATAGGCATACTTAAGAATTGGGTCGCAATTTTTAATCCGCGAATAGTGAAAACGCGTAGGAAGTTACTTAATGTAAAAGTGAATTTAATGATCCAACACCATAGACAAAATACATATTGTGTATCGTTTCTTTTTTTTAATAATTATTAAATAACAAAAGGCTAAAGAAAAGATTTTACTAACATCTAGTTACTGATGCATAATACTGTGTTGACAAAAAGTGATTTGCGCTACTTAGGTCGGTTTATTTGGAAGGATAATCATGTTAATATCTATTTTATTTTATTTCAGGTAAGTCCAGGCGACCCGACTCAAAAGTTGCGAGTCGCCAGAACAAAAAACAATTTCTTCATTGCAAATTAAAGTAGGTAAGTATGGTGGATTGTGTAACAAAGAGTTGTTTACCTATATTTACTGTATTTCTATGTAGAAAGATAGAAAAGTAAAAGTTTTATTTTTCTCAACTTAAACACACACAAAAAAAATTAAGTTAAATTACAATGGAAAAGAAAAAACAAATATTCAAAAACAAAATAAAAATTACCTACTAAATAAAGAGGGTGTATAGTATACTTACGTAAAATAGATTTTCTCAGAAATGATATTTTTAAAACAAGAAATTCTTATTATTTATATTAAATAAAGATGGTGTAGTTATACGTAGAATAGATTTTCTCACAAATAATATAAATAAATTCTTTTAGGGACCAAAAAACTGATAAAATACTTTAGTAACCTTTTTAAGAGAAAGATTATAATTTAGCGTGTAGAAGAAGACTCACTAAATGAACTCACTTTCAAAAGTATCCGAAATATTACACTTCAATAAACAATTATTTAGTATTACAAGATACACTTAGAACCGAAGATGCTTAGAAACTGGATAATGATCTCGAAACAATTGCTTTTATACAAGACTTAATTACTTTAAATGTAAAATCCGAGGGATAAACAGTTTTTTTAATGACTTTCATTGAAATGATTTAATTGAATCTCCATTGATCTATATTTTATGCAAGGTTTATTTAGTTTCTATGATTATTACTAAATCAATTGTGAAGTGGTGTGTCTAACAGTGTGTCAGTGTGTGTGACATGTCTGTTGTGTGTGAAAAGAAATAAAGAAAGAAAGGAAGACAGGAAGAAAGGAAGGAAGGAAGAAGGGAGAAAGGAGAAAGGAAGAAGGGAGAAAGAAAGAAGAGAGAAAGAAAGAAATAAAATATACTAATTGAACACAAAAAAATATATTACTTAAAATAACTATTTAACAAAATTAAACTCTGTCAATTAGCTGGCTCAGTATTTGACGCACTGTGGTGTATGTAGGTCACATGACGTCACACAGTACAACCATGGCATTCTAAAGAAGTTTCTAGAAGGAATAATTGCTAAAAATATAGAATTATCTCCACATCTGAGGTTATCCTAGGCTACACTAAATAACCGACAACGGGCGTATGATGTATTGTGTCCATAACCGCTTTTTTTTATCTTTCTCAGAAAAAGTACTGTGAGAAAAATAATTAAGATAAACGGATAATCGCTTCTAGCCTTCGTGGTGAACGCGATCGCGTTTCAAACGACGGCCTTTAATTGTTCAAATTCCATTGTCACTGGAAAAATCGTTGCAATATCGGTGAGAAATTGCAGTGAAGTATGGTATGACCTAGTTGACTGATTAACTTAGAACAAGCGACCGCGATAAAAGTACCAGAAATAATAACTGTTGCTCCTATCTAAAAATAGCTGGATGATTTTTTCTACAAAAATTAGAATTATTTGTTTGCGACCATCTATGTATATAATTTTTATTTACTTCGTTGATGTCATCTCGATGTTGTACCTAACATAAGTACCTAAGTATAGAATAATGTAGTACCTAAGTTAAAAAAAATTTAGTTATGTAAATAATGTGATAATTAGCCCCGCCAAAGTGGGAAAAATTAGTTGCGGTGCCCTAACAGGGTTTATGTTTGAAACTAGTCTACTGTATCACCTGTATCTAGCAACATAAGTGCAATAAATTATTTAAATTTGAAACATACAATTAAACAAATTAAGCAAATGTACAAAATACATCCAGAAACAGTTGAGCTATCTGCAGCGTGATCGAGACATACAAACGATCTATAGATAGCTCAACTTTTGTTGATTAAATTCTTTTGCATACATCTGCATACAGTCAAATCAAATATCGGGACTTGTTGGAAAATCAATGTATCAGGTGGGTTATATGCTTGTTCCTTCAGCTAGTTGTATAAAAATAAAAAGAAACTATGACAGCATAATACTATTTGTTACACAATCCGAGAGGCATTTGCAGAAATAAATTATTGACACGTTATTCTCCGGAGCTCCCCGGGGATCTCATGTTGTTAGAATTGATCCGAGGATAGTAGCGATTTAGTCAAGTAAATAAGTTTTTGTGAAACAAAACAAAAAGAAAGTAGGATTGAATTCAGCCGCGCTCTAAAAAAATACTTGCGTTGAGTCGTAATTTTTAAATCATAAAACCCTTCCAGGTCATGCGGAAAGAATATGGTCTGTATTGTATGTAATCTCAAGGGGTCAAGACTATGCATATGGGTGCCTAATGTGCCTATTACTCCTATTACTTGTTATCAGGTTTTGTGTTACCTTTCAATTTGCCTTCAATGTTGTATAATTAATTAGGTTAAATTTTACTTGTCTGCTATTTGTTTCCAATAAATAAATAATAATAATAATCTCTTCAGAAGGATGATTGAAACAATTGCTTTGATCTCGCTTTGATTTAATGATCTATTAGCGTTCATTTCGTTATTAGTTACATAAAATAGTAATACAATAGTAAAGAGGTTGGACCTCGTTCGTCCATGTGAAACTTGGAGGAATTAGAAATGGAGGCGTCAACGTTTAAATCCACGAACAATATTTTCTGCCAAAATTGACGGGGGACGAGGTAAACACGCATGGCACACGCGCATAGCAAAATCCTATTCATGTAAACACACACATTGACAATCTCGCACACGATCTTAAAATTTGCACACAGATAAAAAATATAACATTAGGATAATCTCTAGTGATGGGCATTCAGTAAGACCGGTAAATTGAACGATGAATAAAATAATGAATGAAATGGGTTTTTAGGTACAGGTAATAGTGAGTGTTACTGAGGCGTATTGAAAACTCGAGAGGGTTTGATAGTATAATGTTTAATAAGCTTTTACTCTGCTGATTAAATTACAAAGGTAAAAAATTGATATGGATGGACGTGCGTACAGCACAGTAGTTTGATAAAGTAAAGACAAAATGGCGGTGCCCGCCGTTCGCTCGTTGGCTTGACGCTCTGAAGTACGCAGCAGGTGTATGGAGTGAAGTTGGCGTTAACAAGGACCCGGCTTTGGAACATCCTGTTCCAAAATTGGCAGTGGTACTAGTCGGTTGAATGCTCTTCGTATGCTTCCATTTGACGTCATCAAATCCGCAATGCGAGCGACCCCGTCGTTTCCTTTGTGGAGGTTGGTGATTCTTCCAATCAACCATCGATTTGGCGGCATCCGGTCATCCTTTACGATCATCATATCACCTTCACGTAGCTCCGCATTACTTCTATGCCATTTTACTCTCCTTTGAAGTTCTGAAATATATTCATGATAAAATCTGTTCCAAAAATGAGCTTTCAATTGCTGTACTCTCTGGTATCGTGGCAGTAATTGAAGTGAGTGATCCTGTGTCTGTGGAGAGGGAAGCATAGTCAATGTTCGTCCAATTAGAAAATGTGCAGGAGTGAGTGGGATTAAATCGGATGGATCTGAGGATAGCGGAGTGATAGGTCTAGAATTGAGTATGGCCTCTATTTGCACCAACAATGTGTTCATTTCTTCGTAGGTCAAATAAGCCATTGACAATACTCTTTTTAAATGATGCTTTACTGATTTTACAGCGCTCTCAGCCATTGAATTAAAATGTGGACTATAGGCAGGAGAAAATTTAAAAATGATAGAATGCTGAGCGGCATACGAACTGACATCTTGATTACATTGTTTTAAAAATCTAGCTAGATCGTTACATGCGCCTACAAAATTGGTGCCATTATCCGAGAACAAGTAAGCAGGGCGTCCTCTGCGTGCAATAAATCGATTGAGTGCTGCAAGAAAACATTCTTTTGTTAAATCGGTGACCAATTCAATGTGTACAGCTTTTACAGTGAGACACACAAACACACATATGTATGCTTTGATATGTTTACAACCTCTGCCTTTTCTGTTCGCTATCAAAATGGGTCCGGCATAGTCAACAGCTGTGTTTACAAAAGGATATTCACCTTGAACGCGTTCCTTAGGGAGATTTCCCATAATTGGCTGTATCGTCCTACCTGAAAATCGAACGCATGTGTGACAGTTATGAACTGTTTTCCTAGCAAGATTGCGTCCGCCTAGTGCCCAATATTTATGACGAATAGAAGCTAAAAGAAGTTGTGGTCCAGCATGCATTAAAATTGTATGATAGTGTTTGAATATGAGTTGCGTGATGTTATGTGATGCGTGTAGCAGTATTGGATGTTTGGTGTCGTAATCATAATTCGAGTTAGACAAACGACCACCAACTCTAATCAGGCCGTTATCCTCTTGGAAAAACGGGTTAAGTTTAACAAGTTGATTTTTAATTTTTAACTGACCTTGTTTTGAGAGAATGCTATATTCTTCAGGAAATGATTCGATTTGCGATAATTTACATATGATATGCATTGATGAATTCAAGTCTTTGATTGTTAAATAACCTATTGATTTTTCTTGCGTGTTACGGCAGTTATATATAAAGCGAAGTACATACGCTGTGATACGTTGTAATTTATTGATATCCGAGTATTTATGTATAAATGATGTGCTTGTCTGTAATTCATTGTGAGAAGATTTATTGGAAGTTATGTGACATTGAGGTTTGAATTCGGGTAATTCAGTTTCATTAACTTGTGTGGGATGCTGTGGCCATTGACACTCTGGTTCTAAAAGAAAAGA
Organism: Thera obeliscata; assembly: GCA_947578465.1. Classification (NCBI taxonomy): domain Eukaryota; kingdom Metazoa; phylum Arthropoda; class Insecta; order Lepidoptera; family Geometridae; genus Thera; species Thera obeliscata. Next base: position 2,659,350 of record OX387913.1, read on the forward strand.
TGGACCGTACCACCAAAGAGAACTACGTTGAAGGTTTATAGGCTCTAGCCCCCTTGAACCAATGTCCGCAGGGTTCAAACTGGTAGGTATGTATCGCCATGATTTTGGCTCAGCAGCTTCAACAATTTCATTGATTCTATTTAGAACGAACATCTTTAACAAATGTGTATTAGAGCTTTTTATCCACCCGAGAACAATAGTAGAATCACACCAATAAGTGCAGGATGCCAAGGTAAGTCGGACTGAATCAATAACCTTTTTTGCTAGTCTAGTAGCGAGTAGTGCACCGCACAGCTCCAAACGAGGCATGGTCATTGCTTTTATTGGTGCTACTCTGCTTTTGGCGATTACTAAATGCACTGAAACCTTGCTATCAGCTGTTACAGAGCGAAAATATATGCATGCGCTATAAGCATTTATAGAAGCGTCTGAAAAGGCATGTACCTCTACACTGATTGGTTCGTCACAAAGTACATGTCTAGGTATCTTAATATGGTTCAAATGTGATAGTGTAGTAATAAAGTTTGACCATTGATTTGCTATGTCAGTAGGAAGTGGCTCGTCCCATGATAATTTTGAAGCCCACAACTTCTGTAGTATAAGCTTGCCCACCAAAACTGAGGGATTGATAAGACCCAGTGGGTCGAATATTTGTGAGATCACAGACAATACAGTTCTTTTGTTAGTTACCTGAGGGAACTCGATATCTTTTACGGAATATACAAAACAATCATCCTTACATGCCCATAAAAGACCTAATGTTTTTGATTGCTCGTCTTTGCTAAGATTGAGCAGCAAATCCTTGTTTGATTTGCCATGCAGCTGTTCAAGTACCTGTGTGTCGTTTGAATGCCACTTTCGAAGATAAAACTGCGCACTTTCTAACTGTTTAATTACTCCTTTACATATTTGTACGAGCTCTGATGCATTATTGTGTCCCGAAATATAATCATCAACGTAAAAATCATTAATGAGTGCCTCACTGACGGAAGCGTCATCGCTCAACTTACCTAGCTCCACGATACATCTCGTTGTTAACCAAGGAGCAGATGCCGTTCCGTAAGTAGCAGTAAGTAGCTTGTACGACTTTATTTTATGCGTCGGATCAAAACGCCACAAAATTTGTTGCAGACTATGCTGTGATTCTTTTACAGCCACGACTCTGAACATTTTGGCAATGTCAGCTGTTACTACATATCTATGTTGCCTAAATCTAGTTATGATGCTTATGAGATCGTTCTGTACTATAGGACCCACAAGTTGGATATCGTTGAATGATAGACCTGACGTCGTAACAGCTGATGCGTCAAAAACAACACGTAACTTTGTGGTGAGACTTGATTCACGAAGTACCCCATGATGTGGTAAGTAATTTTGTATTGTGTCCTGTTCGGGTGATGTGTTTTCAGACATATGACCTAAATCAATGTATTCTTGAATGAATTCGCAGTATAATTGCTTAAAGGTGGGTTCTCTTTTGAATCTACGTTCAAGTGATAAGAACCGAGATGTCGCTTGTTCAAAAGAATCACCCAAGTCGCTAGGAGATTGTTTGAGTGGTATGGTAACTACAAATCGACCGTCTGATTGACGAGTCGTGGTTTCTGTAAATAACTGTTCACATTTTTGTTGATCCTTGGACATGTTATTATTTGTTGGTGTAATAGTTTCGATCTCAAAAAACTTGGTGAGTTGATCTTGAAAACTTGTATCTTGAATATTCACCATATGGTGGCAGTGGACTGTAGAATTGCGTGATAGGTATTGTGAATGAATGATACCTGAGACTAACCAACCTAATCGTGTTTCACTTAGTGTTGGTTTTGTGTTCCCAAGTGATATGCGTTTACTGCCTAGTATGTCCCAAAAAATGTCGGCTCCCAATAACATGTCTACCTCAGAAGGCGTGTCGAATGTAGGATCCGCTAGCTTTATGTGACTCGGTATGTTGAGTGTAATGCAATCGATCTGTGTGATCGGCAATGATTGTGTGATGTGTGGGACAACAAAACAGCTGATGTTAGTTTTATATGAATCGTCATAGCGTGAAGAAATGATGGCATCACAACGTTTTGTGATATGTGATATTTGATGATTTAAACCTTCAACAGAGGTTTGTGTAGAATAAGTTTGTAAATTTAGTTGTTTAGAAAGTCGTTCCGTTATGAAGCTAGATGTACTACCGTTATCAAGCAGCACTCGCACTGATTGTGTGTGATTTGTGACATGATTTGAAACATTGATGATGGCTGTTGATAACAGTACTAGACCATTATTAGTTGATGAAAGTGATATGTTTGGTGAGGCAATATCGGACTGCTTTGATTGATCATCGATTTGATTGTGAGAAGCAGACAACACAACGCTGCTCGATTGAGAATCTTTTGTTTCAACTTTTTCAGATTGATGTAGCAGTGAGTTATGTTTTTGTGCACAGATAGTACATGGACCTGAAATGCATTCTCTGCCGCTGTGACTGCGCAAACAATTAAAACAAAGTTGTAGTGATTTTACTTGTTCAATACGTTTTTGAACGGGCATGGCTTTAAATTTATAACATCTATAAATGGCATGATTGTGTTTACATATTGGGCATGCAGTTTTTGAGATTTCTTGGTGTGCGCCCAATGATGATGATGATGATGAATTTGTAATAAATGCCTTACTACGCATGACTGAACTATCACTGTGTCTACGTTTGTTGTTGGATTGTTCATCGACTGTTTCCAACAAGTCAGCACGCCCCTTTAAGTAGGTATTAAATTCTTTTAATGTAGGAATGCCTTCTGTTTTACTGCGATGGACTTCCCATTCGCGACACGTCACAGAGTCTAATTTGTTGGTTACGATATGAATTATAAGTACATCCCAGTGTTCAGTAGGTAGTTTTAATGTTTTTAAAGCCCTAAGATTTTTATTAATCGTGTCAATCACATTACGCAACGCTTTAGCAGATTCTTTACTTATAGATTCAATATTAAAAATGGATTGAATATGATTATTTATTAAAAGCCTGCCATTATGAAAGCGCTCACAGAGTAGCTGCCATGCTATGTCATAGTTATCAGCTGAGAAATCAAGGGACTGAATGATGAATGCTGCATTATCCTTCAAAGCTGCACGTAAGTAATGGAACTTATTTATATTAGGTATCGATTGATTGTCGTGAATAAGTGAGGTATAAGTGTCGTGAAATTCTAACCATTCTTGATAGCGACCAGAAAAACTTGGCAAGTGTATGACAGGCAGTTTGAGTATAGGTCTACCTGCAACAGCTGTACCTGGACCCGTCACCGATGCAGATGCGCTACTGCACACGCTTGCTTCCGCGTTGCTCGCAGAGACGTGCTTATCTAATGCATCTCGAGCAATGGCAATGGCACCGTAATAATGAGTTTCAAATGTTTCTCGCTCTTTGTACTGCTCATCTGGAATTTCAGAAAGGTTTTCTATGTCAGTTTGCACGGCATCATATTCTGAATAAAGGGCATCGAGCTTGGACAAACGAATATTTAATTCGTTGATTTGTATGCTACTAAGCGATGGGCAACAGCTTAGCAAGGAATCTAAGTATGACTTAAATTGCGTAAGCTTTGTTTTGTAGCTTGCTCTTCGTTTGATTAAAGATTTAGAATCCATTTTATTAATAAAACAGAAAATAAATCGACCTTATAATGGTTAAACACAAGATGAAGGATTAAACGTGAACGTTTGAATGTTCGATGGAAATTGTAAGCATTTATCAGTCAACAAGTTGGAAAAAAGTGTAATAAAATGATAGAAAATGTGAGGGAACAATACTTAAATTGCAAGCGGTGGGTATAGGCTGAGAGCTTTGAATGACCGTTATCGCATGCCACGCACAAACTCACGGTCAAGGTCAGCGCCCGACTCCTGTAGGTATGTAGCTGGAATGTGCAAAAAGAACAAATTATTTTCACGTTGTGACGAATATGCCCACTGGGATATGAACAAACAATTGTATGGATGCAGAAATAAGGTTAAAATTAAATAGGATTAAATCTGAAAGGTATGAATGAATATGAAGGATGTTTTGGCACAAGGGGTAAATTGGAACGAACTCACGACTTTTGTTACCCTTCCTAGGATACCACTTCACTTTTCCTTGGTTGTCCAGTTGGCACGTTATATGGAATTTGCCTCCGTCCGATGATCGTACAAAAATGACCCTCTTGAGTAAGGTTATAATTTCTCGCCGATTTGCGAATCCGTCTCGATTGGACCAAATTGTTACTGAGGCGTATTGAAAACTCGAGAGGGTTTGATAGTATAATGTTTAATAAGCTTTTACTCTGCTGATTAAATTACAAAGGTAAAAAATTGATATGGATGGACGTGCGTACAGCACAGTAGTTTGATAAAGTAAAGACAAAATGGCGGTGCCCGCCGTTCGCTCGTTGGCTTGACGCTCTGAAGTACGCAGCAGGTGTATGGAGTGAAGTTGGCGTTAACAGTGAGTGTTATGAATAAGTTATGCACAACAGGTTTCACATTTTGTAACAGTCAGAAAATAAAAGAACTGAATTTAGTTGTTATGTTTTATTAATGGTTATAAGTTTGAATCAATAGTTCTTAACATGTTATAGCATAGTACACATAAGTTTAGTCTTTTACTGAATAATTGAAAAATATATATAAAGTGAAATCACATTACATCGTCAGCCTTCACACCACAGCGAAGTTTGTAGTTCTGCCTTCTGCGCCGGAGGCGTTGGTTCGATTCCCACCGAGAACAAATATTTGTGTGGTGAACGCAGATGTTTGTTTGCCCGAGTTTGAGAACTTTCTGTAAAATGTTCCGAGCAAATCACACTCGTTCTTGTTGCATGCCAAGTTGTTTTTTGGCCAAAAAGTTTTGTCCACTCTTCAAGCAACAGGGTTTTTTGGAAACCTGCACAGGACGTAAAAGAAATATAAAATAGGCAAAAAAAATGTTTTCACTACGCCCACGACTTTATTTTTGAGTATGATGTCATGTCCTATTTTATACATTGATGAGTAGAGGGTTTGATGACTGGTACCTAGGATACCCATATTGTGGGATTTGTGAATAAATGTAATCCGATATTTCGTGGCGGCAGCCATCTTGGACCGATTTTCATCAAAAATAGCTAAGAACACTCCCGACTATTCACCTTTCAAACAAACAAAAAACTAAATTAAAATCGGTTGATTCGTTCGGGAACTACGATGGGACAGACAGACACACACACAGACACCGCAAACTCATAACATCCCGTCGTTTTTACGTCGGGGTTTAAAAAGCACCAAATACGTAATTAGACAACACATTATGTGATAATAATTTAACGTTTATTTTATCATTCATTCATTCATCAATTTCATTCAACTTTTCCCAACACTATGCCTTCTACCAAGGTATAATCTTTGACAATACTGTCGTAATACTGTCGCTAATCTGTCGCAACCGGTATTTCTTTTGAACTAAAATTCTACAAAATTACAAACACAATTGACAAAATAATACTCCCTTGTGGTAGGAAATACCATGTTCCCGGAAGTTTGATGTCTCTGATCGTCTTTTACAAGAAACTACCATGCAATTCACCATTTTCGCGGAGCTCCACTTCGCGACATGAAACGACACACAATGGCTGCAGTTGCGAGTAAAACATTTTATTTAAAGGATATGATCGAGGTCGGTATATGACCAGCAGAGGGGAAAGCCCTGTATTGACATCTCCATTTCTAATTCCTCCAAGATGTGAAAAGTTTGTCGTAGCGCCTGACAGCTCGTTTTGGCGGGAAACCGTTCACTTCGGTCTTCTTGACAGTGACACCTTGCAAGTATCACTCGCACGGACGCGGTGCGTGTGTCATGAGCCCACGGAACATTATTATCCAGAAGCCGGACAGTCTGTCTATAGTGATGTCTGTTTTGATTCTATGTCGGATTAGTTTTTTTCTCATTTTGGGAAGTCGTGTACCTTTTTTATTTTAATTGTTTTTCTGGTGTTATTTTGAGTTCTGATAAGTAGTTTCGGTGGCATTTTAACCAACATTACTTGAGGTCTTAGCACAAAGTGTGCGCAATTGGAAAGAAAGTGTGATAATTATGTGATATCCTGACTTGAACGAAAATATTTCCGTTGGTTTTGAGGAAAATTGCCACCATTTTCTTTACAGCCAGTGACGTCCGACTTGTCTATATTGAGTGACTTGGCTAAAAAACTTTTGACATTGGCGCAATTGACTGATTGGACAGATGCCATTAATAAAAAAAAAGATTCTTTGTCAGTTTCAGCGGTCTAAGCGGTGACAAACTGAAGAAAAACAATTTGCATAGAAATGGCATAGGCCATAAATTACCCGTTCCTCCTAACTCGGAACACTACAGACATCGAGAGTATTCGAATAAGACAAAGTTTGCACTAGGAAGTCCATGTAACTTGTTAATGTGTGTGTGTGGGGAATAACTCAATGCTTTGTTACCTCGCACCAATTCCAGCGTAGGTAGTTGAGGAATGTTTAATTGGTCTCAGTGTGTCGTTGGGTAAAGTTTTGAGACGCTGCAAATGGTGTTGGGAACGTATGATGTGACTTTTATTATTCTATTCTGACTTTTAAAACTCGGGGTTCGTTTTTAGGATTCCGAATTCTGGAACTCGGATTTTCAATCACGAGCTCTTTAGTACTTCAATTTAACATAAAATTAGCGTAATATAATTTAAACAAGCACTAAAATGAATGCTAATTTATGAAAATATTTTACAGATGATACTCATAACCCTAACAAAGGTTTTTCCCATCGAGAAGTCTCATTTATTAATCATTCTCATTTATGCATTCACGCTAGCTAAATAAAATTGTATGTATCTTATCTAGACCCCAAGGGTTTTCATTTATCTGTAACAGTCCTTTGAATGGAAGTGAAAAAAGAACCTTTCAACATTAAAAGAGCTGTTTTGCCTACCTTGCGCTAATCAGCGTCGCATTTCCTTCAAAGACATTCCTTATGTACGGGCATAAAAGCTATCCGTATTCGCAAAACTCCCTGATGTAATGCAGAAATGAGGTTAGCTTCTCATTATGAAAAAAAATATGCGAGCGCAAAATATGCAGTAGAAACTTAATTTTACCCGGATGTGACTTTTGCATAATATCAGGGGCGTCATTCTCGCGCCGACCGGGATTATTTTACGGTGGAGATGTCGTCATAGGTCGGTCAAAAAGTCGTGACAACCATCTTGGCGTATTCTCACGATTTCTTCCTTCAATTTTCTCGGTCGAAGTTCATGCGAGACACAACGTCTAGTCCGGACTAGCCGAGACAGAACGCAGTATTCGAGATCTCTTGAATTGGATAATCGTTTGACAAACACAATATTATTTTCAGCAAAATTCTATTTTATTGCTTCTTTTCGAAGAGAGAATGTAATTCATGGACGACCTCATCGTAGAATCCTCGACAGCTACGGAAAACGTAGAAAAAGTGCGGAGTTGTGCAATGCCTTTGAGCTCTCCGATTATGCTTATAAGAATCACTATAAGCTAAGTAAAGCATTGGCCTGGGAACTCATCGAAGATATTGTGTGGTCCCTACTTGCAGCAGAGAAAGATTTCCACTAAATCAAAGGTATAATTTGGTAACTTAACCTCTTACCAACCAAATATAATTCAATGGTGAGGAACCTTTGGTGGATATGATATGCCTCATAACAGCATAATAAGACAAGTCCCTACCTATAAGGCCTTACCGAAAATAATAAGTTAAATTAGTACACTGTTCTGCCATTGTGGATTACAAACTAAGTATTATTTTATGACAATTTCATTATTTTTCTAGGTCTTCATCACATACTTCTAGGGCACAGGGAGCTAGTCGGTATCGGCTATGGCTATATAGGCATCCTAATGGATCTGTCATATCTTCAGTATCAAGAGAATTCAGTAAAATATGGGTACACTTCCCAACAACCCCCGATGAGGCAGTATCTGAAGATTGGGGAAGGTTTTTCAAGAGCTACCGGACCTTCCACAAAACGGCATGAACAGTAAACTCATAATAAAAGATAGTTTGTAAATGTCTCTGTGTGCAATGAAGAATTATGAATTATAATAGGATGAATATAAGTGCAGATATATATTAAATCAATGCTCTGATAAAAGCTTGTCTTTTTAATCATTATCATTTAAATACAAGAGATTTCATTACAATTCTTACCATACTTGAAAATTGGAATAGAGAACTTACATACAATCAAAATAGAAAATAACCTACATTATTAGAAAAATATCATAAGACCGATGGTTCTCAAACAGTCTCTACCTAGAAATAAATAATATTTATATACCTACTCACGAGAGGAAAAAATTTAATAAACTGAATAAAAACCACATCTTTATTTACACCATTACTTTATTTATAAACATAATAACAAAATTCACATGATACCGTTGGGCTATTCACAGACTGTTGCAAATAATGCCACAAGCTTGGTGGTTTGTACAGGTAGAAAAAATACAAATTGTTGCCTAATAGTACATATATAATTTCCAGCACTATTTTTATTCAACCATAACAGGGCTTTGCAGTAAATTTTCTTTTGGCTTCACCAACCATTCCCTATTAGTTTTTTCAGATTTTCCTGCAACAAAATAAATACAAATATGAATAAAAGTATTTACATACAGGCCTTTTCATCTATTGTAGATGATATAAATAAGCCTCAGGGGCTAAACTGGTGATTACACTCGCGGAACTTTATAGTGCCTGGAACAATTTAACTGAATAAATACAATTTTGATTTGATTTTAGATGGAATAGGCTTGCCCAGCACCTATACCAAGTAAATAGGTACTAAATAGGTACCTAATGCATCAAAACATCAAAACTAAAGATTTGGACAACTAAATAGGATTCAATGAGACAGTGAACAATTATTATGATTGACAGGGATTTACACGATGATTTTAGTAAAATATAACAGTGTACGTCTACTGCTGCTCTTTTTACCCTAGTCTCATCTGCTGTTTGAGTAAAAAACCTCTATTCAGTTTCATTCGGTAGTTTTTCAGCTTGCTAGTAGTAGCTTGGTAGTGTTTGTTGGTTGGTACACTTCCAAATACCTCATAAACACTTTGGAAATAACACAACGAGCCCCACTTATTATAGTTTTGTCCTTAATGCAAATATTTTGGGGATAAAATCATTTATTTACTTTTGTACAAAAAACACAAACAAAACAAATTCTTCTTCTTCCTTGTGGTTTGAGTGTTGCCCGCTAGTGAAATGTATTTCAGTTAGTTCAATAAAAAAAAATGAATATTATTAACTACGTTTGTTTTTTTTGTTCTGTAAAAGCTGTTTTAAGCTAATAGTAGTAGGCAAATTAAAATAGTTGCTATATTATTTTTCTTTGGGTGGATGAAAATTCATCATCATGATTTTCTTGTCCTTGTCCCACTTCATGTGGGGTCAGCCGGTCTACTCTTGAACGCGATTCCGATCCCAATCTTCTTCTTCTTTTTCTTAATGAATGGCATCTGTCCTTTTCGGATCAATTTTGCCAGTGTCGAGTAGTTTAATGAGAATGATAATATATTACATAGATAAAATACTTTTCCGTTCTGTCGAGTCAGTCAAAGTCGAGTCGGCCCTACTCTAATTGTCTTTGGAAGAAAGATGGCCGTTTCTTCCAAATCCATCTGAAATATTTTCGATCAAATCTGAATATCACATAATACACTTTAATTCCAACTGCTAACACTTTGAGCTAAGACCTCAAGTAATGTTTGTTAAAATACCACCGAAATTACACAACAGAACTCAAAATAACACCAGAAAAACAATTAAAATCAAAAAGCTATGTGACTTCCCGAAATGACAAAAAACGAATCCCGATCCCAATCTTAAGTTTTGACGGAATTTTGACAGAAATCCTATGGGCAAAAGTCGGCATGAAGAATTATTCAAACAAATCAAAGGCGTGGGTTCGATCCCCACCGAGAACAAATATTTGTGTGGTGAACGCAGATGTTTGTTCTATGTCTGGGTGTTATATTGTATTCTATGTATGTATTTACAAAAAAAAGGATTATTTAAGTAATGTATCAGCTATCTGGTTCCCATAATACAAGCTCTGCTTAGTTTGGGGCTAGATAGTGTTGTGTGGATTGTCCGCATTATTTATTTGTTTATTATTTATTTTAGTTTGAATAACGTGATAAAGACAACTTTGTTGCTATTAAGAACTATTCTACTTCGAGGCTAAAAATAAAATATTAGTTACGAGTAAGTCCTCCAACTGCTAGATCTAGCGTTTTATCGTTAGATAGAATTAAATAGCAACACTGATGAAGTATGCGCCGAATTACGTTCCGTTATTAGTCAGTTTGATATAATAAACTTGAATTTTGAAATTTTGACCTATAGACTCAATTTTTCCCAACATTTTAGCTTTGTATAAACGTAATTCAATTGTAGTAACAAATTGAAATATCATTTGATAAATAATTGAACAAAACACTAGGATAATAGTAAATGACCGATCGATTAATCGTTCGATTATTGGATAAGCGTGTAACGTAACGCATCTCGTGTTGAAAAATATGCCATCAACAGAGATAGATGTCATATTTCACTGAGAATTGGCTTTTTGAGTATAGACAGACATTTTTCACTCGGGATAGCTTATGTTTGTCAGAGATCAATAGGCCGAGATCTTTTAGGGACATTGAAAATCCCGGTCAGCCCGAGAATCATCCCCCTGAAGCTATGCTAAACATCATCATAAATATTTACCGGCCTGAAAATATTCGAGAAACAAGAAACCTAAAGACTAGTAGGTAACTTAATAAAACAAATGTTATTTATCAAAATAATATTACAAGGTTTACATAAGTTACTCGACCCCGCATTAAGACATGCCTGTTTCGCGGAAGGCGGAAGGGTACAACATGAGAAACAAAAGCAGATAAAACAAAAATCAGACAAAACAAGAGAGAAAGAAAACTGATAGAACTAAAAAAGACGTGTGGCACTTGGAGACTGCCGCGGTAAAGCTATTGCATAGCATTTTTTATCAACTTAAGCAATTATAATTATTTATTTATTTTATTAATGCAGTATTTTTTATTTTTTTATAAATCGGTTTGTCAGTCGGAACAAAGTCTTTTGAGCACTGACTTGAACTTTGTTACGTATGGCAACTCCAAAACTGTTACTTATACGTCATTGAAAAAACGTCATTGGGTGCTAGGTTTTTTTCGTCACGGAATTTCTGGATTCGGTCCCCACGCTCAAGGCCCGCGATAGAAGCTATGCAATAGCTTAAAAACAAATGATAAGATCAAAGCAAATAAAGAATACAATATGAGGAAAGTTAGTTTGGGAGTGTTTATATTCGGATTTTTAATTAGACGATACCCACTGACAGTAGCTAATGTCACTTTGTAAAATAATGTTGCCATATTTAAAGTAATAGTGCTGCGTTCAGTTCTCGTTCAATCAGATGAATGACAATGAGGGAATAGTTTAATCATTTCAAATTATAAAATAATATTGAAATTTGTAAAAAAAAATGTATAAAAGTGCTCTGATATAAGTTACTTGTAGTAGGTATCTAACTACAATTAGTTTTTTGACGGTTTATTACAAAGCGCGGCGTGGCGACTAGTGATGATGCCACGCGCGTCGGTCATCAGTTTGTTTGTAATTCGGCTTCTAACCTCTGGTCTGATAGCACGAATGTTTTCCTGAAAATATGATTCTAAACTAATGTAAATTTTATGCAAATTAAAACCTACATTCTTTAGGTTTTGTCTTTATTTCAATTTAATTTGCATAAATGGAAAAGTACCTACGACCAGAGCGGTTCGACGAGGACCCATCATCGAAAGCTACCACAGGATGGCTACACTGGAAAAAAAACGTTTGTCAACTTCCTCGCTCAATCAGAACCCGAAAGTAAAAGCAGCGAGGCTGCGAAATGGCAAGAAACTAAGCTACAACTCCTGGTTAATCATATATCACCCAAAGTTTACGCGTATGTAAGCGAGTGCTACTCTTACGACTCCGCTATTGCAGAACTTGACAAATTATACATCAAGGCGAACAATATAATCTACGCTCGACACATCTTAACCACGAGAAGGCAGCAACAAGATGAAACAGTCGACGTTTACTTACAATCTCTTAAACAATTAGCCAAAGACTGTGAATTCAAGAGTGTAGATGCTGAAACCAACAAAAATGACAGCATTCGTGGTGCGTTCATTTCTGGTATGGCATCCAACAAAATACGATCACGCCTTCTAGAAAATTTGTCACTGACGCTAGATGAAACATACAACATAGCTCTCTCTATGGAGACGGCGGAAACGAACTCACAAAACTTCATCAACCCAGTTGTCAATGCTGTGCCTGAAGCTCAAAACATCATCGCTGATCCTCAAACTCCTACTGCAGCTGCTACAACATCACTCTTAAATACGTTTTCAACTCGCAAATGTTGGTACTGTGGAGGAGCACAACATGCCAGAAAGAATTGTCCAGCAAGAGACACTGCTTGCAAATCTTGTGGCAAACAAGGACATTATAGCAAGGTATGTCGCTCGAAACCTAGCACCAGTGCTTCGATGTCTTCGTCCGAAGATTGCGGCCACTGCTCGGCCATCCTTGCTGCTGCACCTGCCTCTCTCTCCAAAGCGATGATTCCTGCTGTCATTAAGGGCATCAAAACGCAAGCACTTATAGATACTGGTAGTTCGATCAGCTTCATCAATGAGGATTTCGCGAACTTTTGTCGTCTCAAGAGAACACCATGTACTCAGACAGTTTCAATGGCTTCTTTGTCACACACGTCTCAAGTAAGCGGTTCGACCTTTCAGAACATGCAAATAGGTGACCACTTTTATGAGCATGTCAATCTGCTAATAGTAAAGAATCTTTGTGCTGACTTGATAATCGGTCATGACTTACTAGCGTTCCACTCGGCTCTACAGTTTGACTTTGGTGGTCCCAAAGATGCATTCAAAGTGTGCAGCGTCGCAGAGGCCTCAGTACCTGCTGTACCACTATTCGCAAATGTTTCTCCGGACTGTAAGCCCATAGCGATACGATCACGTAAATACAGCCTAGAAGACCAGGGTTTTATACATGACGAAGTAAAAAAACTCCTGGACAACGGAATCATTGAAGAAAGTCATTCGCCTTGGAGGGCACAAGTACTCATAACTAAAAGTGCTACTCATAAAAAGCGTTTAGTCATCGACTACTCCCAAACCATCAACCGGTACATCCAATTAGATGCATATCCTCTGCCAAATATGGAAGAAATGGTGTCAAAAGTGTCAAAGTATGCAATCTTTAGTACCATCGATCTACAAAGTGCCTATCACCAAGTTCCTATACTCCCTCATGAGAAACCTTTTACAGCCTTCGAGGCATGTGGCAATTTGTACCAGTTCTGCAGAATTCCGTTTGGTGTTACTAATGGGGTAGCCAGTTTTCAAAGAACCGTAGACTGGCTCATCAGAAAAGAAAATCTTTCTGGAACTTATGCCTATCTCGATGATATAACTGTATGTGGCAATACCCAAGGTGAACACGACCAGAACTTGGAAAGATTTATGAAGGCAGCTGACAAATTTAATCTAACTCTAAACAAGAACAAAAGCAAGTTCAGTCAAAGGAGTATCAATTTACTTGGATATACTATAGGGAACCACGTTATTAAGCCTGATGGTGACCGATTACAGCCCCTGTTGAAAATGCCACCGCCAAATGATATAGCGACCTTGAGGAGGACGTTGGGGATGTTTGCACACTACTCCAGATGGATCCCTAATTTTTCTGAAAGAGTCCATGTCCTCGCTCACGCCAACTCTTTCCCACTAAGTGAGGAAGCTAAAGCTTGTTTCGAAGGTTTAAAAATGACAATCGCCAAGTCCTCCGTCCATGCTATCGATGACAACATGCCGTTCACAGTAGAAACTGACGCATCTGAACATTCGATTGCCGCTACGCTGACCCAAGACTCACGTCCCGTTGCTTTTTACTCCAGAACTTTGAATCACAGCGAACTCAATCATTCAGCCATCGAGAAAGAAGCGTATGCCATAGTAGAATCATTGAAAAAGTGGCGTCACTTCCTCATCGGTAAACCCTTCAAGCTAATTACGGACCAGAGATCTGTCTCATTCATGTTTAATGCCAAACACGTCAGTAAAGTTAAAAATGAGAAGATTCAAAGATGGCGTCTTGAACTAGCGCCATTTAAATATGATATTGTGTATAGACCGGGAAAGGACAACAGAGCAGCTGACGCTCTATCGCGCATATGTGCTTGCACTATGAATTCAACAAATAAACTCGAATCGCTACACGCATCACTCTGTCACCCAGGAGTAACAAGAATGTACCATTGGCTCAAAAGTAAGAATCTACCCTACTCCATCGATGAAGTCAGAACAATGACTCGAAATTGCCGCTTGTGCGCTGAAATCAAACCAAGATACTTTAACAATCCCACTCCTCTTCCAAAGCTTATAAAGGCAACATCTGCTTTCGAACGTTTAAGTATTGACTTCAAAGGGCCGCTCCCATCAATCTCCAACAACAAGTACATTCTCACCGTCATTGACGAATATTCACGATTCCCTTTTGCCTTCCCATGCAACGACATGACTGCCAAAACCGTTATCAAACATCTTAATAGTGTATTTATGATATTCGGCATGCCCGCTTATATCCATTCAGACAGAGGCACCCAATTCCTATCGGCTGAGGTAAAAGATTATCTCCATTCTAAAGGGATAGCTACAAGCAATACCACCGCGTACAATCCACAGTGCAATGGCCAGGTCGAAAAGTTGAATTCCACTGTCTGGAAAGCTATACAATTAGCTTGTGGAACACATAATGCTCCAATCGAACATTGGGAACAATACTTATCGGTGGCACTTCACTCAATTCGATCGCTACTCTGCACAGCGACCAACTGCACTCCGCACGAAAGAATGTTTGTGCACACTCGCCGATCACCTAACGGTAATACGATACCGTCGTGGCTCGCAGGCTCGGGACAGGTGCTGATGAAACGATTCGATCGAAGTAGTAAATACCAGCCAGTTGTAGAGGAAGTCGAGCTAATTCAATCAAATCCAGACTACTCGTTTGTCAGATTACAAGATGGACGAGAGACTACAGTATCAAATCGACACCTTGCCCCTATAAGTGATAATACTGGTGAAAGACTATTATCTTCAGAACCAGAGATGGAAGAAGAATATACGACTCCACCTAGCTCGCCATCTTCGAGTTTGCCAATAACCTCTCCATCTCCATCTCCTATTTCTCCAGTATCCGCTCCGTCTCCAACTGTTGAAGACTTGCCTGTTGCGGAGGTCCCTAATCAAAGCTCTACTCCACATGTCGCCTCACCTCCTGTTTTGAGAAGATCGGGTAGAGCCAGAAACCCACCTCGTTATCTACAAGACTATAGCGTGGGAGAATGACGTGATATGTCAATTTAGACTGACGTGTTACGAAAATATGATTCTAAACTAATGTAAATTTTATGCAAATTAAAACCTACATTCTTTAGGTTTTGTCTTTATTTCACTCACGCTGTTCAGTTATTGTTTTTGTAAAGTTTTTCGTTACGTTGTGTTTGTGGTAATTGTTGTGTATTTTGTTGCTATATTGTTTCGCGCGAACGATATGGATCCTCAACCAAGCACGTCAAGTCAAGTTCGGCACACTAACTATTCACTAGAAAAACGAGGCAATTTCATTCATACAGGAGTTTTTTCAATCATTCACTTTGTCACAACACTATTTTTATTTCATCAAAAACTGACAACACAGTAAACGTCAGCTAGCTTCGTCTAATTAAAAATCCGAGTATAGAGGAGGATTCGTTCGGGAAGTGTTAGCGAGTAAACTCGGTTGGAGAGATTTGATTTTGTTTTTTCACATTTTGGCTCGTTTTTCCAAATTAATTTTCCATTTTGATTGATCCAAGTGTTGTATTTCTCCTAAGTAAACTGGTAAAACAAAACTAATTGTAGTTTTAGATTTGCGGCTAGTTTTCTGTGCTTGAGGTTAGGTTGGGT
The DNA here is from genome assembly GCA_947578465.1 of Thera obeliscata. NCBI lineage: Eukaryota > Metazoa > Arthropoda > Insecta > Lepidoptera > Geometridae > Thera > Thera obeliscata. The sequence continues at coordinate 2,675,451 of OX387913.1, forward strand.
ACCTACCTTCCTACCTCAAGCATGGATCTTGACTTGCCGATTTACTATGACCTGCCGGCTTCTCCTGTCCCCCCAGATCCTCCGGATCCTTGTCCCGCATCGAACCCTACTGTAGCAGGATTTAAACGCCGCATGGAGGCTGATGCCTCAGTATCCGCTAATAAAAAGTCTATTATGTCTCCTGAATTAGAAGTACCATCTATTCAAATGGTCTACAACCACCCTTCAATTGTTGTTGGTGCAATCCAAGCATACACATCTTTGGACAAAGGACCTTATGTGGTCCACGTTTCTCGTTCAGAGCCAGAACAGTCTGCTGGTACTTCCATCAGACCCATTAAGTTTGGACAGTTCTTAGCCAACCATAAGTTTTCAAACATTTTGACTGACGGTGTCAAACGTGTGGGACGTAACAAAATTTCCGTGGAGTTCGTATCTGCGGAGGATGCTAATAAGTTTATGATTTCTCCGATTCTCACTATGAGTAAGTACGTTGCTACAATCCCTTCTTTTAATGTAACTAGGATGGGACTTGTGAGGCAGGTCCCTACAGACTTGTCTATGGACAATTTTGCTGAGGCTTTGGTTTTACCTCCTAATTGTGGCATTGTCCTTAAAGCCCGCAGGCTAAATAGAAAGAATGTAGAAGAAGGCAAAGTCACTTGGTTGCCCACCCAGACCGTTGTTGTTACCTTCCAGGGTCAATCCTTGCCCAATAAGGTATTTTTATATTACACTGCCCTTCCTGTTGAGCTTTACCAGTACCCTACAATCCAGTGTCACTCGTGTTGCAGGTATGGTCATACAAAAATACAATGCAGGTCTAAGCCTCGGTGTTTCCGCTGCAGCAAAGAACATTCTGGAGAAGAATGTGATGTAACTCAGGATAAAGCCACTTGCTTACATTGCTCTGGTCGGCATTTTGCCACTAGCAAAAGTTGCCCAGAACTAGAAAGACAACGTTCAATCAAATCAGTAATGGCTCAGAATAGTATTTCTTATGAAGAAGCTGCTTCGCAGTTCCCCCGGGTATCTCGTTCCTATGCTGAAGTTGCCAAGGAGTTCGTTTCCAATACTAGTTCTTTTCATTCCTCACAATCCAGTTCTTCTTCTGGATTGTCTCAGTCCCAGCCCACTCGTTCTTACATTAAAAACGTTTATGCCTCTCCTCGCCCAAGAGCTCCATTGGGTAAGTCCTATGATAGGGCTGCTCACCGGGACTTGGTTGCTGACCCACCTTCGGTCATGCTTAATGGTGGTGCTTTAGGTCAACCTGCATTCACAGGCCCTCAAAATGAAAATATGCTTGAAACCCTGCTTACTTTAATCATAAATATCATTCTAATGAACCCTAACCCCCTACCGGACAACGTTGCCTCTAAACTCACTCAATTAGTCTCCTTGTCTAGCCACAATGGATCCAGTGGTCCTCGTTCAGTGGAACTGCCAGAGTGTGCGACCAAAAAAACATGAATTAATCCACTTAATTACCAAATTTCACCCGTCAGTCATTGCCGTCTCGGAGACATGGTTAAAGCCTGGATCCCGTTTTCGGTTATCAGGCTACTCCTGTCTTCGAGACGATAGGGCTGACGGGTATGCTGGATGCGCCTTACTCGTAAGGCGCTCACTTTCTTTTTCCCAGATCTCCCTCCCTTCTCTTCCCTCTGATATCAACGTTGTTGGTGTCAGATCTATGAATATTTCATTTGTATCTGTTTACATTCCCCATCCCAACTCTTCGTTAATTGCTGATTTACTCCTTCTTCTATCTTCCATTCCTTCTCCCATGATTCTCATGGGTGACTTCAACGGCCATAACATGGTGTGGGGGCATAGTCATTCAGATTATTTTGGCTTGTCTCTTTTGGATATTTTTGATGAGTCTAACCTCTGTTTACTAAATGATGGCTCACCCACCCGTAGGGTTCGTCCTTCCCAAAATCCAAAAAGTGCTGTGGATCTCTCGCTTTGCTCGTCTTCTCTCTTTTCTCTTATGTCATGGAAAACTCTTCCACTTTCTTATGGTAGTGATCACTTCCCTATTCTTTTGTCTTTACATCTTTCAAATAATGTCTTGCCATTTAATAACCCCTCTCCTTCTCTAAAATATAGGCTTTCTGGTGCTGACTGGTTGTCTTATTCATCTCTTCTTGATAGTAAACTGGATTCTCTGGGCCTCTCTGTAGCTAATAATCCATTGTCCACCTATGATATTTTTTTGGAATCCATCATCTCATGTGCTGATCAGCACGTTCCTATCAAAAAGCCTACTAAGGATCATAGAGTCTCTACTCCTTGGTGGGACGCTGAGTGCTCTGCTGCGGTCAAAGAACGTAAATTAGCTGAAAAGAATTATTACTCCTCCATGACGGAAGTAAACTTCAATAAATATCAAAAAGCGTCAGCTGTGTTTAGAAGACTTGTTTCTATTAAGAAAAGGCTTGGTTGGACAAATTTTTGTGAAAACCTTTCCCCTTCAACTCCTTCATCTATTGTCTGGAGACAAATAAGACGTTTTAGGGGATCCTGTAACATCGATAATATCTCCGCCAATGATCCCTCATCTTGGCTGGAAGCATTTTCAAATAAACTCGCTCCTCCCTCAGTTCCCTCTTTTTACTGTCTTCCTCAAATTCCTTCTTTTATTCCTTCTCAGAACTGTTTTGATCGTCCCTTCTCCTTCGACGAATTGACTATTGCCCTTGATGGTCTGACAGACTCATCTCCTGGCATTGATGGTATTCCATATTCTTTTATCACCAAATCCTCTGTTAAAGCTAAGAAAACATTCTTAATGCTTATTAATTCATTTTTCGACTATGGTGTTATCCCAGAACAATGGAAAACCCAGATAGTAATTCCTATTCTAAAGCCTGGGAAAGATCCCTCAGATCCAAATAGCCGAAGGCCAATTGCGCTTTCATCTGTTATGGCTAAGATAATGGAACATTTAATAAAACACCGACTAGAGTGGTTGGTTGAAAATGGATCCTTGCTTGCTAAATCCCAATTTGGGTTTAGAAAGGGCATGGGTACCATTGACAACCTCAGCTTGTTAATATCCGATATTTACATAGCATATAAAGAAAAAAAATCCTTAGTTGGAGTTTTTCTTGATATAGCCTCGGCTTATGATAGCGTATTGCTTTCGGTTCTTAGGAATAAACTTATTCAGCTGAGAATTCCTGAGAAGTTGGTTCGTTTCATTTGCAATTTATTAATGGAAAGATCTGTTGTTGTTAAGTCAGGTCAAGGTTTCCTCTCTCCTAGGACAGTCTGGAGAGGCTTACCCCAGGGTTCCGTATTAAGTCCATTGCTTTACAGTTTATATACCTATGATTTAGAACAATCTGTGAATTCTTTCTGTGGGGTTCTACAATACGCTGACGATATAGCCCTATATCTTTCGTTTAACTCTTCTGATGAAGCAAGCAACCGGCTTAACTCTGCTTTATCTTACCTTGAAAACTGGTTGTTAGTCCATGGTTTATCTCTTTCCGCCTCCAAAAGTTCTGTAGTAGTTTTCACTAAGAAAAGAATTACCCCTTCCATTCAACTTTATATTGATCAGGAAGTTGTTCCTCAGTCTAACTTCGTTAAGTTCTTAGGGATAATCCTCGACTCCAGAATGACAGGCATCCAACATTTTGAGTATATAATTAAGAAATGTGAGAAAAACATGAATATCCTCCGTTCACTCGCTGGTGTTTGGTGGGGATCTCATCCCTACTCTCAAAAATTGTTGTATAATGCAATAATCAGAAGTCACTTTGACTATGGTGGTTTTCTTCTTAATTTATGTAATAAAAGTGGTTTATTAAAATTAGACCAAATTCAGTCAAAAAGCTTGCGCATAATCCTTGGAGCAATGAAATCATCTCCCATTAATGCTATGCAAGTTGAGTGTAATGACCCGCCTCTTAGGTTACGTAGTCAGTTTCTTTCCGATAGGTTTTTTTATAAAATAATTCAAAATTCTAATCATCCGCTCCTCCCTAAACTTCATAGTCTACGTGACTTGTTCGACTCAAGTTTCCCTGATAAGTATCCTTGTCTTCTTCATAGTTTTTTAAAATATACTCAACTTCCAAACCCTGTCGTTCAGTATCCTTCTCATCCTCTTTATTTAACTGCCTATGAAGCTTTGGTTTATCATCCTAACATCCTTCTATACTTTGGTATTGACAAGGACTCTAGGGATGCCCGTGGTTTATTCCTTGAACAAGTTAATTCGAAGTACAGTGGTTGGTACACAATTTTTACCGATGCGTCTAAATTATCTTCAGACAGTGTCGTTGGCGCAGCAGTATGGCTTCCTTTTACTAACATTTCTTTGAGTTTTAAACTTCCTCCTTCTGCTTCAGTGTTTACTGGTGAAGCTCTTGCCCTACTTGAAGCTATAAAATTTGTTAAGTCTCATAAATTGAATAATTCTATTATCTTTTCTGATTCTCAAAGCTGTCTACAATCGATTATATCTAACCCTTTTCGCTCCGTATCCCGGTTTCCCTCAATCCTCCAAATTAAAGAGATTTTTTATGAGTGCCATTGTCTTAACATTAACGTTGTTATTGCTTGGATTCCAGGACATGCTGGAATTCCCGGTAATGAGTCTGCGGATTCTTTCGCAAAGTTAGCTGCTCAGATTGGCTCTAGCGAGCACTACAAAACGTTTTGTCACGACCTTTGCCTTCTTCCCAAATTTTATCTTCAAGAGAGTTGGACTAATGTTTGGAGTACCTCTAAAGTCGCAAAAGGCAAACATTATGCAGATATACAGCCAGATATTCCTCACTGTCCTTGGTTTTTTAAGTTCCGCAAAGCAAGTAAAGTTACCACCTCTACAATTTGTCGTCTTAGGCTAGGCCATGCGTGTACTCCTGTATTTTTAGCCAAAATAAGGATTAGGGATCACTCAATGTGTGAGTGTGGTCTGGACGAAGGAAACGTGGACCACATATTTTTCAGCTGTCCAAAACTTCCCCGCTCCCTTTACGATATTCTTCCCGCTATGATTCCCCGTCCTACTTCCTTTAAATGTATTTTATCTTTCATCTTTTCCCCTCCTATTAACTTTATTTTATGTAAATTTATTGCTGTAAATAAAATAAAACTGTAAATATTTATGTAGGTACCTACCTATGTATTATATTTATCAATGTAGTTTTTTGCCAGTTAAATGTTATAAATAGTTATTTGTGGTTTAGTAAGATTTGTTTGGAGAAATCATTTTGGTTTATATTTTCTAATTTATGTTCGATTTTCTGTAACATAATACCGGCCATGTTCTTATTACTCTACTCCATCTTAAGTTTATGACACTAGCATGAAACGGACACTGGCAGAATTGTGGCATAAAGTCGCAGTAGCCAAAAAAGAAGAAGTGAAGTGAGTATAGAGGAGTGTGTGGGATGATGAGGGGGAAGACAATAACAATAATCACAACAACAATTCATGCCTATTTCTGTCGTGAAGCAGCATTGCTGTGTTTCGGTTTGAAGGGTGCCGGTGAAATTACTGGCACGTGAGGCTGAATATCTGTATGCCTCCAGTTGATGGACGCAGGACAGTGCATCGTAGGGTACGTTCCTGATGTGCGTGACCTACGAGGCATTGCTTTGTTACCACCTAACATCAGGTGGGCCATTTGCTTGTTACATCAGCTAGTTACATAAAAAAAAAATCCACATAACACTATCTAGCCCTAAGCAGAGCTTGTATTATGGGAACCAGATAGCTTAAATAATACTTATAAGTATATTTTTTTGTATATACATAGTTAGAATACAATATAACACCCAGACAGAGAACAGACATCTATGTTCACCACACAAATATTTAATTTTGTTCCCGGTGTGGATCGAACCCACGACCTACAGCGCAGAAGACAGTGCTACCAACTGAGCTGAGAGGCCAGTCACAAGTTTCACAAGTCCCACACAGTTTTCTTGTTAGAATCTGATAGTTCTAAGAAGATCGATGTTAGTATATGTATTAGATAGCTATTAGGTACTTTAAAGGCTTAAGATAGCCTGTAAGTTTTACTAACACAAATGGACCACATAGTTGTCTGATAAATAAATAAATAAATAATAGCAATCAATTTTAAATTATGTCGAAACAATAGTCTCCTTTATACAGGCTTAGCCTAGTGAGGGAACTTAAAGATATTCTGTAGGTTATTTTAAATTTGTCTGAGAAAATTATATGATTACGTCTACATATTTTTATATTCCTAGTTGTTACTATTACTGTTTTTTATTTAACCTTGTGTGGATGTAGTTTATGTTTTCTCTAAAATAAATATTTTTATATTTTTAGGTGGAAATCCATGTACCTACTTTTTTGCCGTTTTCATGTTCCGAGGATTTTCTTGCTTGTTATTTTTAATGAGCTTATTAGGAGCGCATTCTAAATGCAAGGAAAAGGAACCCTTACCAGGTTCTACCTGCATACTTTTGGTTTAAATGGTACTTGATACTTGCTTTGACTTCGTTATAAAGCTCCATAAATAGCTCATAAGAATTTCAAAACCTACTTGACTACCGTTATTTTAGAACCTGCTTTGTCAAGCTACTTCAAAGCAACGGCTATTAAAACTACTTTTATTTTGCTTGTAGAATAAGAATGAAGTCGTCCTTTATTTTCTTATTATGCATGTTTTCCTTTTATGCTATAAAAACATCAGAAGTGCGAATGTTTGAAAACCTTTTAATACAGTCGACTGCATTAGAATGTATACAATTCTTGAATTTGAAGTACTGAATAACACACACCGCACAGCTAAAAATGTCCACTAATATTCAAAGCGTATTGAAGACAATAAATGATAGGGAAGAAGTTGGCTAAGATTAACACTGTCCCAAAGTGATGAGTTAAGTGGCATTTGAACCCACGACCTTCATACAGGAATGCGCTACCCAACTGCGCCATCGGATCTTAATCACACGAAGGATCATAAGAAAAGGAACAAAAAACAAGAAAACACAGTAGTTGACTGTAATTAACTATTATAAATCTGCCTTTATGAATACTGCTAAATGTAGTTTTCCACAAAGACATTTTATTATAAAAATAAAACAAAATAACTTCGGTATATACGATATACTGTCGAATTTCCCAACAGCTCTTCACCCAGCCAAGATGTCGAGTCGTCAGACGCTCGCTACCTTTAATAAAAATATATGACTTTCCTTGGAGGTAATGCTCTCTCAGCGGCATGTTCGGGCAATATTTCAAAGCCATTGACTGGATCCGATACTACGATGGCTTCCAACTTTGGATACTTAAAGCTTCATCGTGAATTTTGAAAAGAAGTAACGCAATTTTATTTCGAAAAAGAAACGCGTTGTGGCAAAAAAATGCGAGCGTGTATATAAGTTAGCATAATATGTATTTTCCAGCCCGAAGATCCTTTTAAGATACTTTTCAAATAGGATTGGGCTATGGCCACGTCTGCCGGATGTCTGACGATCTTTGTGCTGAAACAACTGATTAGGTGCCCAATGCAAGACGTCCACGCGGTAGACCACCATGGAGATGGCGCGATGAGCTAGATGTACCATCCAGACTAGTCCGATCTAGCCATGGACCGAGAAAGCTGGAAAAATGGTAGGCTTTTGCCCTGCAGTGGGACAAGATAGGCTGAAAATAATAAATAGTAATAATAAAGATACTTAAGAGCATGAGTAGGTATTATACTAAAAATCGCTAGCGAAGCTATAAAGATTTATTTACACAAAGAAACTTACAATTAAACAAAATATTTACAAAATGTACAAAATACACAAGAAACAGTTGAGCTATCTGCAGATCGTTACAAACGATCTAGAGATAGCTCAACTGATCCAAATCAGTGCCAGACGGAAGCGTCCCCAAGACGCTAGTGGCATTGCCACGCTGAATAGCAATGCTTATACGCTACGCCAGATACCCACCAGCTCTTAGGTCACGCGTCCGCGTCGCTTCGATCAGTCGCCTAGACAAAATTAGCTATAAAGATAATGTGTTTCCATAAACACCAATATTCAGGTGCCTGCAAAGCATGGGGACATTTTTCTCACTTCGGATTTCTGGTAGCTATCAGGAATAGTGGAATAGTCTATCGTTGCAAAATTTAGTAGTTTACTTTTATTTTATGTTTATTAGTCTCTATAGTACATTGTTACCTGAGTGTTGAAAGTCACGTTTTTTGAGTCCCGAGACGGGTTTGGCGCCAGAGCGTAGCGAGGGCGCCAATGGAGCTTGAGGGACTTAAAAGACTTTCACCCGAGGTAAACACTGTGCTTTTCATTACGAATACAAGGAAAGTAAAAATAAAAACATGAAAGAAAAATTAGTGAAAATTAAGATTGAATTGCCGCCTTCCCGGTTTTTTTTTATTTTTCTCTGGCGGGCCTTTGGCTACGGCTCGCCAGCATTATTCAGCCATTATTTTCATTCTCATAATTCAAAAAATGGTAAATTGTTTGCTCAAATCTATGTTATTTTAAATAAATAGTTGAAGCTATATATTAATCAAGTAATTTAGAAGATATATTAATTATTTAATACTATCTATATGTTATTTAAATTTAAATTTTACATTGTGCTCTAATTAGACTTTTTAACTTCTTACCGTTGTAATGGGTTTCCAACCTACTTGCTGAATAAAAAGTTGGAATTTGGTTCAACGACCTCCTTGCAGTTAGAAAGACTTTAGAAAGTTGGAACATGGTTGAATAAAATAGAACTTGTTTTTTTTTATAATTTGACAGCTGTTAGTAGAAAGCGATTCTCCCTAGGGCTGAAAGTTTTACTTTCAATTAGGCCCCTCAGGCAACTTCAGACCTACTTTCAGAGTATGAGTAATGAAAAAGTATTTATTAACTTTGTACCTAAGGAGTTTCATTTTTGTAATGTGCATTTTATAGTTGTCTGAATTAAATGATTGTTATGATCACAGAGCACCAAACACGCTTTTGCTTACGCAAAATAGAGGGAGCATGATGACTTATTACTAAGAGAACCAGTGTCGCCAAACTCATACACGTAAAAACAAACACACATGGAAATAAAAGTTATGATTGGTCGAAAAAAACGTTAAAAAGGACCTAAAACCAAAAAAATAATTTAATTGATAATAAACCTTAAAGCTATCGCAACATGGTTCTAAACTTAATAAAATAAACAGTGCTAAAATGAAATTCTACTTACCAACAGATGGCAGCTTTCATTCAGTATTTTTTTCTTTTAGTCTCTATTTAATTGTAATAAGATTGATAATACAATGGCTGTTACTTGATTGACAACAAAACAAAGCTACTTGACGCTAGATGGCGTTATAGAAAACAATTCTGTTAGTCTTTATCCACAAGGTATAAGATTCATAATACAATGGCTATTACTTGACATAGCCACTCACTTAGTGATGTGCCAATGCGGATGCAAGACGAATGTATCGACATCAATGATTACCTACCTACTTCTTCTTCTTATCGTGTCACTGATTCTTTCGAACCAAGTGTGGTGAAAGGATTTTAAGTGCGCCTCGAAGAGGCTTCGTGCACTTGACACATATTTTCGAACTTTTTAGGTTCTACGATATGCCGGTTTCCTCACGATGTTTTCCTTCACCGTTTGAGAGCACTGGCATAGTGTACATAAATTTTTGGGCAGAAAAACTCATTGGTACACGACTGGATTCGAACCCACGACCTTAGGATCGGAAGGTGGGGCCGCTACCACTAGGCCACCAGCGCTCTACTCACCAGCGCTCCTACCTACTGATGTGTAACGATCGGTAGCGCGTCAGGTTATATTTGTGGTGGTCGAAATAAAAAGCTTTTCTTATCTTTCTTTCTTTATTTACACAATCAAAGGTTTAAAATTATATTCTATTGTAAATACTTGAAAAATATTAACAATCAAGCGAGCGAAGATCTTATTGGTAAGTTAGGCAATTTTGTTCATTAATTTTATCAAATTTATTGATTATAATCACACTAATATTAACATATTACCTATAATAAAATGCAAAATTTTGAATGTTTGGATGGATGAATGTTTAGATATACTATTTTGTTCCGCTCAACAACCACTTAATCGATTTGGCTGAAATTTAAAATAAGGAATAGATAATGACTGGGAATAGGACATAATTATGCTTCTTTCTATCCAGGTCTCACCCGAGTGAAGCCGCGGGCGGAAGTATATATATATATACTTATATATATATATATTAATATAGTAATATATATAATAATATATATAATAATATTATATTTAAATAATAATATATATAATACTAATATAGTATATATATTTATACCATCCACTAGTTTAGATACGTTTCACTATATTTCAATTTTACATAATCTTTAACGTCATTAATATAACAAACACCATAATAACCAGAAAACACAAAACTTTTAGAGTTGGTATGGCAGTGGCAACAATATATTTATATCCACTTTTTTTTGTCATAAAATCTTCGTCCCTAAAGTGCTCTGAGCAAATGGTGCCTGATTTTGAAGGAAACCAATTTTGTTTTCCGGTTGCATTTATCCATTGATTTTTTATATCTGGTGCCTTGGGAAAACTGAAACCAGAAGATATTATGTAATTTCTTCAAAATATTTCTGTAATCTATCTATCTGACTATCTGGGCAGGCACCATAGGCATTGAATAAGAATAAAGAAGTAGAATTATAAATACATTCAGAATGAAATCACCACTATAGCATAAAAAAAATCAATGCCATACAGTAACTACATATTTACATAACCAATAAAGTATTCGATAACACGTTCATCAGTTTATTGGGGTACAGCTCTAATTGAGTAGCGAAGATGAGATTTTTAGAAACGCGACCTTAACAAATATCGTTCACAGTCTATTTTTGCTTGACGGTTTTTCATGTTAAAAAACCAAGCAAAACCGCTATAAAATAATAAAATATTGCTTACCGGTGATACGATATGCCCCCATTAGTTAAATTTTTGGTTCGGCTATCGTTTTTGCACTCCAAAACCGCACAATACGGCATTTTTTTATTTTTTTGTATTTTTCTTAGTTACGTTTCTTCTGACAGACTTCAAACACGACTAAACAAAGGAGGGCTTGAAGTCGTGGTACTCCGCGTAATTGAAGCGTGAGAAGGTCGTCTACATACTAGTTCCATTACTTCTTTATTTCGTGGTTATGATGATTCCAATAACAAAAACATTTAGTAATCTAGCATAAAATCTATTTTCCCGCAAACTCATATCAAAACTTTCAGTATTTAAACCGTAAAACGTCTAGACGAGAGAGAAGTAAATTCGTTGATGAATCGAGGATAATATTTCGAAGAAACAACAGCTGTTCAACTTGGTACGATTGCGGGGAACTACCGCCGATAGTTTCAAAACTTTAAAACATTTATGTAGATGAGTTTTGTGACATTTGGAGGACAATATCTAAAGGAAAATTTGTTATTTATCTAAAACTTTTACACAAACAATCTAGTGCTAGGAGGGCATAATGTTAGTAGCATTGTCTACCAGTCTTCCTCATCATCATTATCAGCCTAAATAAGTCCACTGCTGGACATAGGCCTCCCCTACACATTTCCAGGTAGAACGATTCTGAGCGTTTTCCATCCATTGACTTCCTGCGATCTCAACAATGTCGTCGGTCCATCGTTGGGTGCCTTACGTTTCGTCTTCCGGTTCGTGGTCGCCATTCGAGGACCTTTATTCCCCAACGGCAGTCTTCCTGGGCGTGCAATAAGATGGTGTGGCGTGTTTTTTATGAGCGAGAAAAGAAATAGTTGATATATATATTTATTTACTAGCTGCCTATCCCGGCTTCGCACGGGTGGACATTTATTTTTTAAACACATAAATATTATCTATGTTACTCAAGGTGAACCTACGTCCAGCAGTGGACTGTTATCAATTGATGATGATGATGAAAGAACATTCTATAACGTTTAGGAGCACTATTTTCTAGAACATTTTGTCCAAATCTAGAATTCAGAACCTTTTGCATGGGTATATTTGAGTAGGTATTCTAGATAATTCTGGATTACTAACGTTTGGGTGGGAGCATTCCGGATGCTAACCGACTTTAAATTTGATTATTCCAGATCATTCGAGAACCATAAATAACATTCTAGAGCGTCTATGTGCATTCTGTTCTCGTCAAAGCCAAGAATTTTCAGAAAAATCCATAAGTGATAGAATAGGATAGACATAGAGAAGTCCCTACGTGTTAGAAAAGGATAGACATAGATTTCGAAACTTTTGCCCCTTATAAATTAATAACACCTAAATATTGAATATAAACTATCCTATCTTTTAAGTTGGACCATATTATAGACGGTTACAAAATTTTATCGAAATCCGTTAAGTAGTTTCGGAGTTTATCGTGTTCTAAATTAGGCCAGGAATTTTTTACATATATAGATTTATTTTAGTCCAGTAAGATAACATGGTACACTTGGAAATGTCAAAATAATTTAACAATATAATAATAAATAAATATGTATGTTATAGGTATGAATCTTCTATACACACATAAATATAATCGCTTAAATAAAATACATGTTACTAGCAAGTATTGTTATTTGTGTAACTTCAAATTTTTAAAGCTCTGGTTCGTAAATTTTTTAGAAGAGAAATTAATTTCGTAAACTTCCAACTTAATTATTGACTGAAGTACCTTGATACTTAACTTTGTAAGAGCATAATCTTGTTACTCAATTCAACGCTCAGTTTTAATAACTTGTAATTAATTTAATAGGCGAAATAAATACTTCGTTTTACCCAAGAGGATTTCTTCTTATCCCCAAATAAGTAAATATTGTGGACACAACACTATCTAGCCCCAAACAAAGCAGAGCTTGTACTATGGGAACCAGAAAGCTGATATAACTATATAATAATTTTTTTTATTAAATACATAGGTACTTAGAATCAATATAACCCACACACAGAGAACAAACATCTGTGTTCACCACACAAATATTTGTTGTCGGTAGTGATCGAACCCACGACCTGCAGCGCAGAAGGAAGAGCTACTAAGCTGAGAGGCCAGTTAAAAGATCGAAGAATCTTCAGTTGGCACTTGAGCTGTTTTTTTTTTCACAAAGAAACTAACAATTAGTACAAGTATTTACAAAATTTACAAAATACATAATAATAAATAATAAATAAATAAATATTGTGGACAATTCACACAACACTACCCAGCCCCAAACTAAGCAGAGCTTGAACATAAGAAACAGTTAAGCTATCGTATATCTGCAGATCATTACAAACGATCTAGAGATAGCTCCAGTGATCCCAATCAGTGCTAAACGGCAACGTCCCCAAGACGCTGGCATCATTACCACGCTCAATAGCAATGCTAATGCGCTGCGCCAGATACCCCACCAACCCTTGGTCACACGTCGCTTCGATCAGTCGCCCAGACAAATTAGAGGTTCCTTACCCCAATAAAACTTGTAGAGAAAAATATAGAGAGGAGATCTCTACCGTTGCTGGGGAGGTAAGTCGTGAGTCATTTGAAACATTTTTTTTTATACAACTAGCTGACGGAATAAGCGTATGGCCCACCCAATATTAAGTGGTATCCATCGCCTATAACAAAGCATTGCCTCGTAGGTCACGCACGTCAGAAACGTACCCTGCGATGCTCTTTCCTGCGTCCATCAACTTGAGGCATACAGATGTTTAGCCTCACGTGCCAGTAATTTCACCGGCATCCTCACCCTTCAAACCGAAACACAGCAATGCAGCTTCACGGCAGTAATAGGCATATGACAGTGGTATTAATTATAAACAAAACCATCTAAATTAGGCTGTTTTATGCAGCTAGATACTTTATTTCGTCAGTCCATGTTAACTTGTTAAACATTTACTTTCAGTATGACTGACCTCTCCGTTTAGCTATAAAAAGGGTATGCCAGCCCTCAGCCAGCATAAACAACCTTTAAGGGATCTAATTTAGGTTCTCATCAAAGTGTAACGAGGTAGCCGTGCCTTGATTAATATTTCAGTCCTGAGCAACAGGGCAACACACAAAATTACACATCCTTTTAATCTGTATCCACTGCCGTTTTCCCCTCAACGTTAGAAGTCCAAACTGTGAACAGCCAGCGATGTATAGCTAAAACGACGATGAAACCGCTACGTTTGTATTCGTTGTTAGATACATGCAGCAACCATTACTTGTTTTCACTGAGCTTGAACAATTCAAGCAGTAGACAAAGAGCAATGTATATCATAGTGGAGATATTGTTGCTACGCTCAACAGTTGTTTTCACGAGGTGGGGAGGTCTCCCGCTTGATTTAATATTCCTGTAGGATATAATTAAACGGAATTGCCGTTGGTCGTGTGAGCGGCCTCAGTGTAGTTTGGAAGAAATTAACAAAGGAAACTGCCTGAAAAGTATATTTGAGTCGAGTCTGATGCTCATGCTTTAATAGTCAAGCTTAGTAGCATTTATACTGAATTATTGTTATGCAAAATTATGTCTTTGGGGGAGGCCTTTGGCCAGCAGTGGGACGACATAGACTAGGAAAAAAAAATATTATCCAGCGGTCAGAATAAATACAAAAGCTGCTTTTTTCTTGATTGATAATTTTTTGCTAGTCCGTTAGTACTATTCTTTAAGGCTAAACCAAAAAATCGTTTTTATAAAAAACTGATTGTACCTAAACAGCCTCTTTGATGCGCAATTATAAACCTTTCATCCCACTGGTTCAAGAGAACTATTGACACGATAAACTGCGCACACCTAGGTCGCTGGCGACAGCGTTTCATTGATCGCCATCGCCAGCGACCTAGGTGTGTGCAGGCCTTTAAGAGCGACAAGAAGTGTGAATTTTTGACAATCAACTTTTTGTATCCCAATTTCCACAAAAGCGCAATTCCTTAATAGCAAAAAGCATTTCAACAAAGAAATTCTGCAATTCCGACTGAAAGCGTCGATTCGCAAAGCAACGGTCTGCGAAAACAAATGTATGGAATTTTATGACCCAGTGGGCAGGGCTTTGTTCGCGATATTGGTGTATTTATTCTTTGTGAAAGGCTCTAGGCTAGCCCTTGGGAAATATACCAGCCTTCATTCAACGGTCATTGTATCATAATTGTTGGTATTTGCTTGCAATCAATAAATATTGGTGCTCATTTTATACAACGCCATCTAGTTTTGAAAAACAAAACAAACTTAATTGAAAAAAAAAATATTCGCAATAAAAGGATTTTACGTGAAAGATTTACATTGAATACAAAAAAAAACTAAAGTTAATGCCAAGTAAAAATACCAGTAAAACCAGTATTGAACCCACGGCCCTCAGCGTAGAAAGCAAAGCTACTACGAACTGTGAGGAGATGTGAGGGCTGTCCTGAGGTAGATGCGCTAAATCTCCTCGGTATTTCACGTGCAAGTAGACTGTGTGTAACTACTATATATTCTGCGGCATTACGTGCCTGTACGAGCTTTTCGGCACACCTGAAGCAGACCCCGCTATATTTAGTTCAAAGGTGACTGCACCGCTTGTTAAAAAGCGAATAAAGCGGTGTGCAAAAGGACAGAGGATCGTCTGAGCCACGTCCACTAGGTAGCTACATGAAATATGTTGGCCCTGGAAAGGCTTTTCTCTTCGTATCTTTCTTCTTTTAGTGTCCCTGTTTTTTACTGGTTCATATAATAATATTACATAATATTAACTACATAAGCACACATGAACTTACATAATTATAACTATTTTCTATGTACGCGAGAAAAACAACTATAGAACATTTTAATCGCTCAAATGATAGTTCGTAGCGCTTCGTAGCACTTATAGTTCTTCGTAGATCTTTCGTAGCCTAATACCTATCTAAATTTTACTGGTGTGATATTGCTGCTAGACCCAGAACACTTGATTACACACTCTACTCTACGAGTGTGCAATCAAGCATATTGTAGTTTGAAAAATATCACACACACTGAGTTTAAGCTGTCCTCATATTATGTAGAAAAAAAGAAAAAAAGAAAAAAAGGTTACAGAATCAGAAACTACGATAGCATTTATAATACCTTATTGTTGGAATCCTGACACTTGCGTTCAGCTCCGTAAATTGTTCAGAAAAGCCATTCTTTGATTTTTCTCATTTGCAGTGCGTAAAAAATAAAAATAAATCCTTTTTTCTACGACAAAGAGGTATGAGGAGGGATGAAAGCCATGTGACTTTCATCCCTCCTCATGACAGTCTCTCATGATCTTGCCAACCTGTAGTTCCTCAATTTTTCTGTCAACGGTGCTACTTTCAGACTTCCCCTGAAATACTCATTCCGTATCTTGTCACTCCACGTATCCATCTTCGCACCTCTGCCACATGTACTTTTCTTTCGTCAGTCCCTTTCGTTGCCCAACACTCTGATCCATACATTGCGACAGGTCTTATGATCGTCTTATAGATGCCCCTTAAGGTAAAGAGCTCTGGTGGTCAAGTGGTAGTGGCCCCGCCTTCTGATCCGAAGGTCGTGGGTTCAAATCCAGTCGTGTACCAATGAGTTTTTCTGTCGAAAAATGTATGTGCACCTGTCAGTATTCTCAAACGGTGAAGGAAAACATCGTGAGGAAACCGACGTGTCGTAGAACCTAAAAAAGTTCGAGCAACAAGTGTCAAGGGTCACGCAAAAAGGGCCTGCCAGCGGCCTACTTGCAGAAAAAACGGCCCGCACATCAAGTGCGGATGATGAAAAATTGCCGAAAAAAAATTGCCCCTTAATGTTAAGGGGCATTCCCGTAAACAAATACTATCACCAACTATTTGGATAAGGTAACTAACAAAATAGTTAACCAAGCAACTTGTATAATTAGGGCCAGCTGGGGTCAGTCTGTGTGTATGCTCTTCATCCCGGTAAGCATCTGCATTACTATGACAAATGGTCCGCGCATGTAGGTCGCACCGGGTCGCACATGCACAATGAAATACTAGATGAGACAAGGAATATTCCTTAATAAATGAAAGGTTAAAAAACTTGAGAAATCGACTTCATGGTCAAACTGATTTCGATGGAATTTCACATAATTATGTCGGTTACGATTTACGATTTATAACTAATACAAAAAAAACTCCTTACTAGATCTCGTTCAAACCAATTTTCGGTGGAAAATGGTTGAATCTTAATGCGGTTCACAGAATACATCTACTTACCAAGCTTCAACAGTTCTTATAGTTTCGGAAAAAAGTGGCTGTGACATACGGACGGACAGACAGACAGACATTACAAATCCATAAGTGTTCCGTTTTTTTGCGATTTGGCTACAAAACTCTAACTTAGTCCCGCGCAACAGACCTACGAGTTTTGTTAAATGAGTACGGACCCTATACTCACCTAACAAAACTTTTTGACTTTGACTATGTCATGTCCACTGTATCTAAGTCCTGGAGCCATGCAGGTGGTAGAAGCAATGTTTACGAGGCATTTACGTGTTGCCTAGTTCAGCTCCGGCTAGACACTTTTGCTAAAGTAAAGTTAACAGGCCTTTTGCATCTATTCTAGATTTATATAGCATCAGGGGAAAATATTTTTGCACATGCCCTTACTTACGGGGCGCTATAAAAAAAATGTTGTGGACAATCTACACAACACTATCTGCCCCAAACTAAGCAGAGCTGGTACCATGGGAACCAGATAGCTGATATAATACTTATCGTATTATAACACCCAGACAGAGCACAAATATCTATATTCACCACTCAAATATTTGTTTTCCGTGGGGATCGAACCCACGACCTATGGCGCATAAGGCAGAGCTACTACCAACTGAGCTGAAAGGCCAGTCAATAAGTATAAGTGGCTTTAGTGCCTGGGACGGGATTTTTAGATGGAGTAGGCTTGCCCAGCACCTATTCCATCCGTATACCATGATATTTGTAGCTTAGTCGACCTAATCCAATCGATCAGATATGGTCAATAAGTGCGGAGCTAACTAAGCCGCAGGTTTACTCACGATGTTTTCCGTCACCGTTTGAGAGCACTAGCTTTGTGAATACAAATAACACACAGACTGAGAATAAACATCTGTGTTCCCCACACAAATATTTGTTGTCGGTGGGGATCGAACCCACGACCTACGGCACAGAAGGCAGAGCTACTACCAACAGTCAATATCTGTAGGGCTGTCAATACCTGCTACTATACAATCTTCTACTTATCGTGTCACTGATTCTTTGGAACCAAGTGTGGTGAAAGGATTTTCAGTGCGCCTCAAGGAGGCTCCTTTCGTGCACTTGGCGCATATTTTCCATTTTTTTAGGTTCCGCGACATTCCGGTTACCTCACGATGTTTTTCTTCACCGTTTGAGAGCACTGGCATAGTGTACAATCTCACACTGACTCAAAACCAGAGCCAGATACAGAGCTAGGCAGAGCTCATGGTAGGCCTACTGGTATACGGCAGACATGTCCAGCCATACCTAAATGAAATCATCATCATCATCATCATCATCAGCCTGAAGAAGTCCACTGCTGGACATAGGCCTCCCCTACACATTTCCAGGAAGAACGATTCTGAGCCCTTTCCATCCATCGACTTTCCGCGATCTTAACAATGTCGTTACCCAAAAAAATCATATGAATTTAAAATAACTTGCCTTGGATAGTCAAAAATCTAACTTGACAATGTGAATTTTTATACCTACCAAAAAGGTATTTGGTAAGGTGGAAGGTGAAAAAACTTGAGAACTGTATGAAATATTTAAAAATGGTTATATTATGTAATGGACGCTTACCCAACTAAATCGTTTATTTAACTTCGCTGAAGTACAATGCCTTTTGTTCGGAAAACATACAAAAGGAAAATGTTTTCATTCTTACCAAAGGTCAGCACCAGTTTGGACGTTATCGTATCACGATTATACATCAGTAGGGAAAGAACTAAGCAAGTTATTTATTTTTCATCCCACCAGCTCTGAAAGTGTGTTTTTGCTGTTTAATTTCTGACTGGAAAAGCCGTTTTTATCCGCTAGAGGATAAAGTAAATTTGAATTTAGAATATCGTGTTCAATAAGTTTGTGAATACACAACCTATTTACTTCTACCTCCATGGTGCCGAACTTATCATACAACCTCTTTTATTTTGTTAAAAACTCGCACTCGTAACCTTCTTGGTGTATTTGTGAATTCAAAATACCATTAAACCTATTTACTTCTACCTGCATGGTGCCGAATTTATCATACAACCTTTTTAAATTTGTTAATAACTCATACTCGGAACCTTCTTGGTGTTTACTTTTAGTCGCGCCATGTTCTTTTTTGCATTTAGTCATTTCCTCGCTGAGGTGGGATGAAAAGTTACGTGTTGCACTCGAGTGCAAAGATTTTTCACCTTGTGCTCTTTTGATTCCTTCGCCAACGCTTAGGATTCTAACTTTTAAACCACTCGCTACGCTCGTGGTTAAACTTTAGAATCCTGCGCTTGCTCAGTCATCAAAATTGAGCACGCGGTTAAAAAGCAGCTTTGCACTCTTGTATAACAAATAACTATTAGTATTATAGTAGAGCTCAGCTCAGCTCAGCTGGTAGAGTTTAGCAGAGCTCTTTATAATGGGCTCGTCCGGGGCAGTACTACCACCCCATGCCTTTTTCTATCGTGAAGCAGCATTGCTGTGTTTCGGTTTGAAGGGTGTGGGTGCCGGTGAAATTACTAGCACGTGAGGCTGAACACTGTATGCCTCAAGTTGATGGACGCAGGGCAGTGCATCGTATAGCACTTTCCTGACGTGCGTGACTTGTGAAGCAATGCTTTGCTTTATAGCAATGGTTACCCCTTAACATCAGGTAGGCCATATCCTTGTTCCATCAGCTAGTTGTATAAAAAAATGTTTTTATACGCAACGTTGTAAAAAAAATCTTACCTGTTCGACTTGTTCTATCTGGCACGGTTTTTGTATTTGTTTCTGCTAGTATAGTGAATCGATAAAGTCAGAAACTTGTGCTTATTATGTAGAACAACCAGGTAAGGTTCTTGAGGTACGAGTATATTTTCATTCCATTCATGTTTGAACTGTGAGGTTTTCATTCAGCATGCTATTGAAACATTTTTGTTTTGGGGGCGAAAAACTGTAGTAATACCATTTTCAAAAACATAACTGTAGCCCTACCATGAGCTCTGTCTAGCTCTGTCTCTGGTTCTGGTTTTGAGTCTGTGTGAGTGCTCACCAGTGCATTATACTGTGTTTGTGATGTTTTGACGTAGGGTTTATTTAGTTAACACTCACACAGACACAGCTCATGGTAGGCCTACTGTATGCTCGACTTCCAAACAATGACATTTTGTTAGGGCTTGAAAGAATTTGGAAATATGGGAAAATAAGCTATTATAAAAATGTCTGTGTGCTGAACAATAAAGAGTTATCAATCCATCTTTAAATAAGTTTATAGAAAATATCACCTCCAATTCATATTTCATATAAATCATATAAGGGTCATATTTTCTTTATCAATAAGTTTCTGAAAAAAAGGAAAACATACGAGCACGTATATAGCAGATCTGGATTTTATGAGACAAAATGGTTACTCTAGAGGCATTATCCAGGGAGGAAATAGGGGACCAAGTTTGTATGGAGAGTCGCCTGTGTGATTCCGTCTTAGGTTTCCAAGAAGAGTAATTTTGAGCCTTCTCCTATCACAAACTTTCCGCGATCGTATAATGCCGTCGGTCCTTGAGTTTGGTGATAAACAATATTAAAGCGGATATAGAAATACCCAATAAACTTTTCCCGCAATTACTGTGTTGGAACATCTTCCTTTCATCTTGTTTGAATAATTCCAAACAAGATTAAAGGAATGTCGATTGATCTGTTGAACCGTTATCCATTTACAGGAGAGTGGTTTGGAGACACAAAGTCGATAGGTTGTCAGGCTTAAAGATTGCTGTTCCAAAAAAACATCGCTGTTATAGTGACGACCGTTATCTTATACCTTTAAACGAGAAAATCTTGTATATATATATATATATTATATATATTTAGGGTCTCGGAAACTGAGCCAACAATTTTCACGAAATTTACTATACAAGGGTTTTCGGGGGCGATAAATCGATCTAGCTAGGATTCATTTTTAGAAAATGACGAGAAGTTGGTGTTTTGCAATAATCAAACATAAAACATAAACTCAATATACGACTGTTCCTGCCATCTATTGGCGATTGTGAGCAACTAACTGCAAGCTAGAAGGCGTTGTTAATTAAAAATAAGCCAATAAAGATACGACCCTTCCTGACATCTATTGGCAAATAATAATACTATTTTTTTTTAAACCCGAGCGAAGCTCGGTCATACCGGCTCGTAACAAATAAAATAAAAAAGTCTTTATTATTCCCTAATTACAATACTTATTTTAAATAACGTAAATCTATGTTTTTATAAAAACTAACTACCCTCGACAGGTATAGGCCTCCTCCAATAGTCTCCATTCTTTCCTCTCCTTCGCTTTCTTCGTCCAGTCTTTTCCTGCCAATTCGGATATGTCGTCCAGCCATCTTTCCTGTGGTCTCCCACGTCTCCTCTTTTTTAAGCAATCTGGTTTCAATTCCCCAAGCCCAACTGTTGCATGAAGTTGGTCGAATGCAAACAACACGCGGGTATAATAATCACAAACCGAGTACCAAAAGGCTTTCGGCAAAGGTTCAAGGTGGTGAGTATCTCAGGATTAGCCAGCTGAAATAGCAGTGGGCCAGCCATGTTTGCCGTTGGGCTGGCAAAGCAAACGAATAATTGAGTAGAGACCGTGTTAGTATGCGAAAACGCCCGTCGGCAAGGTGTGACGATGGCGAAATTTAGCAGGATGGCAAATGCTGGATGAGAAGTGCTGAATATCAGGTTCAGTGGCGCGTTTTGGGTGAAACTCACATCCAGCAGTGGACTAACATAGATTATGATGATTAAATTACACTAGGTATGCTACTAAATTTACGATGAATAGTTGGGAAAACTATTTAGGAAACTTCGTGTTTCCATATAAGTTACGTGAACACAACATACACTATAAATAAAAACCTGATATTCTCCTGCACTTCTACACTTCTGCTAGGCCTTCTAGTGAGATTGGAGTCAAACGTTAGATTTGCTGAAAGAAACAATGTGCCAGCATTTCGCGACCAAAACCTTCAAGAGCCCTCATCATTTTAGTACCCTTATCTCCCACTGCATGGGTTTGGCACAACAGGTTTTCTTCTTTCACTCACCTCTATCATTCGTCATCTCAGTGCCCCTCCCTCCCTCCTTTCTTATTCATGTCATCTTTTACACAGTCCATCTCTTTATCTTCTATAACCAACACCACATCACAGTTTTTTGCCTATGTACTCTTTAAGTACTTATTTTTATTAATGACTCATTTTTATTTGAAAGTTGTATGTGAATTTCTCTGTAAATTTTTATTTGAAAGTTTTATGTGAATTTCTTTGTATAATGTGACTTTTCCGAGTATACAAAATGTATCAAAATGGAATAAATTTTATTGAACTTGAACTTGATCCGTACCTAACACTTCCATATCTAGCCTTTAGTACCATAAATATGACCGCTCAGTTAAATAACAATTAAGTACCGCTTAGTGCCGCATAAATTGAAGGGGCTACCGGTAATCATTCGCGTCGTTTCCTTTAATTCCGTCCCGTTTCAAATCGCAGCCAATTATGGAGGCTTCACAGGAAAATGCAAATTATCGCGGGAATTGCTAGATTTGAATTTAGTTTTGAAGTGAAATGAAGCCATCATATCTTATTATACCTTTATACGAGAAAATCTTGTATATAATTATATTCAGGATCTCGGAAACGGCGCCAACAATTTTCATGAAATTAAGTATAAAGGTTTTGGGGGCGATAAATTGATCTAGCTAGGATTTAGGATTCATTTTTAGAAAATGACGAGAAGTTGGTGTTTTGCAATAATCAAACATAAACTCAATATACGACTGTTCCTGCCATCTATTGGCAATTGTGAGCAACTAACTGCAAGCTATTCCAGCAGATGGCGTTGTTAACTAAAGATAAGCCAATAAAGATACGACTCTTCCTGACATCTATTGGCGAATAATAATACTATTTTTTTTAACCCCGAGCGAAGCTCGGTCATACCAGCTCGTAGATAAATAATTTACTAAATCGGTTCCTAAATGACGGAGGTATGCATTAATAAAAATTAAAACAAAACGGCTAAACCAATTTTGATGAAATGAACATAAATGACGAAGTTATGCTATAAAAAACATAATAAAAATACAACGGAATTGAGAACTGCCTTCTTTTTAATTTGAAGTAGTTTAAAAATAAGGCACGCATGGTTTTCATTGATGCCGATACGGTTTCCAGTTATAATATGTGGTGCTTTTCATATTTCAGTCTCTCAAATGAATGGAAAATTCAGCAACGTATAACCAGTAATAAAGTTTAACCGAGGCGGACAGACGGACACGAGTTATTTGTTAAAGAATTCCTCAAAGCCAGTTTAATCATTATTCTGTGAATACAGTTCCTAGCAAATTCATTGCAGTTGGGGGTTTTGAGTCGAATTCCTCTTTACCTCATTTGGTAGCTGCCGCCGTAGGTCGTGGGTTCAACCCCCACCGAGAACCAATATTTGTGTGATGAAAATACATATAATGTGCTCTGTCTGAGTGTTATATTGTATTTGATGTATGTATTTACAGAAAAAATAATGTATTCAGGTATTATATCAGCAATCTGGTTCCCATAGTACAAGCTCTGCTTAGTTTGGGCTAGATAGTGTTGTGTGGATTTGTCTAAAATATTTGTTTATTTATTTAATACTACCCTCAACACTTTTCACCTTGAAATGAGGGTAGATTGAATTTTTTATCAGAATGTCGCGTGGCGCTGCCGCCTCTTTTAGCATTCCATTTTGCAGAGCTACCACTTAAATTATTTCGCTACTCATGCGAGTGTGAGATCCTTTCACACTCTCGTTGTTTGAGCGTAAGCGTAAATGATCCTATGAAAAATCCCTGAAAAAGAAAAGCTGTACGGAGTTCTACCAAATATGGCAAAAAAATTATATTTACGAAATCGGAACAATCAACTTTAAAAAAACACCACTCTAAGACCTGATTATATCACCCTTCTTTTCGGTAGGGACTTTCCCAAATAACTCCCTTCGCCCTGAAGCTAGAGTGCCTTTCATAACTACAGTCCCGTGTGTTGCCACGTTTACTGTCCGTCTCATTTAGTATGAGTCAGACAAAGGCAGAGATATAATGCATCGAGCGATGCGGTCTGCATTAGTGTGATCACTTCTATTATACAAAATGTATGGAAACGATAGGCTTCTGACGCGTCGTAACACACGGGTCAGCAATAATAATATTTATTATTTATAAAATAAACATTTTGGTCAATCCACACAACGCTATCTATCAGAGCTTGTGTTATGGGCGCCAGGTAGCTGATATAATACTTACAGAGCTACTACTGAACTGAGCTATTGAGGGCTGTAATCACAATGTGATTGCAAGACGGAACAGTTTCTACATAGTCTGAACAATTCCTCGTGTAATAGGGCTCTCTGTTTTCGGCGTACAATTTGCACTGTTACATTCCCCCTTCAAATTCAAGAGTGAAAATATGACGGCGAAACTGTTTAATAATTTCGAAATGGTGCATTGTTTATAGAATATTATATTGTATTGCAGATGTGACGTCATTGTTAAGATCGCGGGAACTCAGTGGATGGAAACTGATGGAAAGAACTCAGGATGGTTCTTCCTGGAAATGGGTAGGAAAGCCCTATATCCAGCAATGGAATTATCAGGCTGATGATAATGATGATGATAGTGGGTGTGGTATGAATATTCTAATCAAAGAATAGTAGTAAAAAAAAACAAGGACTAAATCAAGAAAATAAGACCAGGGAAACAGATTATTGATAGAAGACTTTTCTAAACATCATCAATTGTACTACGCGGGAATCGAACCCATGAACGTATAGAACGCCAAGCTATGAACACCTGAGCTGTGAAGCCAGTCAAAAGAGAATTCAAACTACGGTTTACATAATGATTAGAAATTACACCTACTCCGATTAAAATCATGAGGAGGCAATGATAATATCGTCTAATGGTCATCATAAAATCTGACTACCTACGTCACACGTATTCAGTTTATGACAGCGTTCAATTAAGCCGGGACATATCGCAAGGCGCGACTTCAGCGCTCTTCATAGCTCCTTCCCACCCGTGTGTGATATCGCGCACGGTGGCGGATCAGCTCGCACGACACACCATGGGAACGGTCTTGTGCGCCGAGGTGCGCGGTAGTACAGAGGCCTTTTTTGTGTGCGTTGCCGTGCGTCGTCGTCGGCTGTGCGTGATGATCTGCAGAACCACGCATCGTAGGAAGGCAGCATGAGAAGTACTACCACCATGTCTATTTCTACCGTGAAGCAGCATTGCTGTGTTTCGGTTGTGGGTGCTGGTGAAATCGCTGACACGTGAGGCTGAACATTTGTATACTTCAAGTTTATGGACGCAAGGCAGTGCATGCGAGTGGAAGTGAGTGGAAGAAGAAAATCTATTGTGCCAACCCCGCTTAGTGTGGGATAAGGGCAGAAAGATGATGATGTCAGCCTATAGCGAGTTTCCAATGTAAGATCATCAAATATTTTAATTCACCATAATACAGTTTGGTAATTTTATACTCGTTTCAAAAAAATCTTTGTAAAGCTCAGAGAGAGCTATGCTCAATAGGCTGGTGAGATGCGAGTATGTCAAGAGGTGGGATGAAAGTCATGTGACTAGGAGATTGATGAGTATGGATGTGGATAGATATGTGAGCAGGTAGACCAAAGATAACGTGGATGAACTGTGTGAAATATGACACAGATAGGAGAAGAGTGAATGCAGAGATGACGGCTGACAGAGAGGAATGGGGGAGGATAACATGTTGTGCCGATCCCACATAGGCTAAGGGCAGGAAGAAGATTATACATTAAATTGAACATCTTTTCGACACGTATTTCAAGCAATTTTACTTTGACTTTGACTTTGAAGAGAGGGCTACGCTCACCGAGGTCTCGTTCATAGTATCGCGACCAAAAGTCTCGTCCGAAGTTTTCTATCTATTTGTGATGTCCGCACACTCGCGTTCAATCACCCTAGGGTGGTGTAATTAAATTAATAGCTGAACTGGGACAGTATATAGGCGTGTATAGCACTATATCGCGATCGCGTCCCAAATTCACTCAATAACTGTTTTTGTTTAATCTCCTCTAGAATCAAAAATTAATTGCCAGTTTTATTGTAAAAGCGAGTTTAAAGTATACATTCATTCATTTTAATAATTATAGTATTTTACACCTTCCGCCGAAGTCTGCCTGAAAACCAGCGCTTCTTAGTTAGGTAGGTATTCTTTGTCATGCAGCAAAAAGCTGAGTCAGGGCCTTTTTGGCATATTTGCTGGCATTTTGCATTATAGCTGATGGACCAAGCATATGGCCCACCTGATGTTAAGCGGTAACCATTGCCTATAGCAAAGCATTTCCTCGTAGGTCACACACGTCAAGAACGTGCCCTACGACGCACTGCCCTGCCTCCGTCAACTTGAGGCAAACAGAGCGTCACGTGCCTGTAATTACACCGGCACCCACTCCCTTCAAACCGAAACACAGCAATGCTGCTTCACGGCAGAAATAGGCATGGTGATAGTACTTCCCCGGACGAGCCCTTCACAAAGAGCTCTACTACTACTAAAACTACCATTATCTATTGTTTACGTCTACACCTATGTATGTATGTTAAATATTTTCTTCATTTCTTTCTCACTTACTTGACTTTATGTATATCTAACTATTCGTGTTAATAATCTCCTTTTTGTACAGTCTCATACAAGTGTGAGTACAGTCTCATACAGTCTCATACTAGTTCTGTGCAAGCTAGTTACCGCCTTATTAGTTCTAGTCATGAGGGGCTCGTTACGGAATCAGATATAAGCTCAAAGGAAGTGAATAGTAGCTTAGTTAACACGTAGCCAGACCCTTAGCACAAGTTTCTCCTTCGTCGTTCTCAACTTAATTTCAGAGAAACGCTATAGGTACGTAAAAATATTTCCATCTTTGTTTTTGATTGCGTCCGTGTCTTTTTGTGGATAATGCTAGTGCTCTCAAACGGTGAAGGAAAACATCGTGAAGAAACCCGTGGCTTCGTCAGCTCCACGCGTATTGACCATGTCATTCCTGTGGATTAGGCCGACTAAGCTGTCAGGATGGTACCTCTATAGATGCTGGGCAGCCCATTCCATCTAAAAAATCCTGTCCCAGGCGCTATAGCGTCCCGCAGTTAGGGCTGTGTAATCACCAGTTGCCTCTGGTGCTATATAAATCATCTACAATAGAAGCAAAAGCCGCGTTTTTTGGCAAACTCAAATGACACTAGTTCCATGATTTCACAAAATCGGGTGCCGGTGAAATTGCTGGCAAGTGAGGCTGAACATCTATATGTATAGATGTTCAGCCTCACATATACTAGAAAATCTCTTTATGCGTAGGACGATACCAACTGGTATTAATTAGAAATGCCCGTCCCGGCAAGCAACTCAAAGAGTAAATAAGGGTTAAAGAGGCCGTACCAAGTAACGGGTATTACTTAATTATATGGCTATATACGGTACAGATAGGATGAAAAACCAAAACAAATGATACGACATTCGGAAACCTTTGGTCCGACAAAGAGTAGGCAGAGATGGGAACTAATTTTCATCATTATCAGCCTGAATGCCCACTGCTGGACATATGCCCCCTATATTTCCAAGAAGAACGATTGTGAGCTTTCTCCATCAACCGTCTTCTCGGGATCTTAACAATTTGTGTGGGCTTCCAGTCCATGGTCGCCCTTCGAGAACCTTCATTCTCCAATGGTTTGATCTAGAGAGCACTGGTGGTCTAGTGGTAGTGGCCCCGCCTTCCGATCCAAAGGTCGTGGGTTCAAATCCACTCGTGTACCAATGAGTTTTTCTGTCGAAAAAAATTATGTGCACTATGCCAGTACTCTCAAAACGGTGAAGGAAACCGGCGTGTTGTAGAACCTAAAAAAGTTCGAGCAACACGTGTCAAGGGTCACGCAAAAAGGGCCCACTGGCGGCCTACTTGCGGAAAAACCTGCCCGCACTTCAAGTGCGCATGATAAAACTTGCCGAATGGTTTGATCTATATGACCTGCCCATTGCCACCGTTATATTATAGTTATAACATTAGCAGTAGTTGTATCACTAGCGCCCGCCCATGGCTCCGCTCCGGTGGTACCTAACAGTCAAGTTCTATTCTGCACCAGCTGTTGTTTGGTTTAGTTGTTAGTTAACTTTTTCGGGATAAAAAGTCTACTGGTTTAAGCTACCTTCCCACCAATTTTCAGCCAAATCGGTTCAGCTGTTCTTTATATATTAATAGTTAAGTTAACACGACTTTCTTCTATATAATGTAGATTTATTTAAATTAATTATAGTTACAGATGTTGGGTTCAAAAAAGTATTTAGGTCGTTAGAAGTTATTTACGTCGTGTCCCTTCTGTCCTAATAGTTAAAGTCTTCACCGCAACAATGTAGAGGTGACTCTCTACATATAAGCGGCTTCCCTTTCCGCTTTCTCATTTCCGCCATTTCCGGTCTCTCATGTGGCGTCAGCTTTTATTACTTTTTTATAGTCTGCTGCTGGATTTGTAATTAAAAGTACTTTCTTAACAACTGTAATCTATGTTTTTCTTACGAGTTTTTCATCATCATCAAAGTCCATTGGACCAAATTTGTCAGCCAACCTAACATAATTTTTAAATTGTACCTGCTAACAACTATGCATTTAGTTGTTTGAAATAAAATCATATTTAAGTATAGTTTTAAATAAAATAATTTTACATAGTATATTTTAATTCACACAAAGAAACTTACAATTAAACAAATATTTACAAAATATCTGCAGACCGTTACAAACGATCTATAGATAGCTCAACTGATCTAAATCAGTACCGTCTCCAAGATAAAATAATTATTTTTTGTTATTGTCTTTGAATAGATAGCAAAGTTCAATTATGTATAAATAAAACTTCCCTCCTCTTCAAAACCCCTCAACACTCCTCTAGCCGCTACGGTGGCTCTTTTACCGTAGGTGGGGTCAAGTTATGGAACGCCTTACCACTCGATATTCGCGCTAGTCCATCGCATAGCATATTTAAGAGGAAAGTTAAGGAGCACTATCTGTCTCTGTGAACTGTGATACGTATTGTTATGTATGTATTTTTTATGTATTGTATTTTTATTATTATTTAAGTATTATATGCCTATATTTATTTTGCATACTAGTAAATTTATTCATCTAAGTATTCCTTGTTATTTTTGCTTTCTTTTTAATGTACACAAACCTGCCTATATAGTCACCTCTCTCTAGCCTCAAAGGTTTGCTGTAAGAAAACTCTATTCAGGGTTAAGCTCGCCTTTGTACATGTCCTCTATTTCTGTTTTTTTCCTGTGTTTTATATTGTGTACAATAAAGAATTAAAAGAATTAAAAGAATTAAAAAAAAGTTTAAAAAAAATTGGATGAACCCGCTCTTAGTGCATGTGCAGCGGTTCTCAAACTTTTTTGGTCACGGAACCCTTTTGACAAGCAAAATACTTGACGGAACCCTACAAAACAATAGTTTTTAAAAGTGTATTCTTTATTAGCTGCCTCTCACTGCTCCTTTTAAGCAACGCCATTGCTTCCAAATAATAAAATAATTTTCTAAATCGGTTCAAAAATGACAGAGGCATGCAGTTACAAATATAAAAAAAAAAAAAAAAAAAATGGCAACACCGATTTTGATAAAATTAAAATTATACCAATCTGCAAGCAGTACTTGTCAGATAAAAATAGTACATTGTTACCTGAGTGTTGAAAGTCTCGTTTTTTGAGTCCCGAGACGGGTTTGGCGCCAGAGCGTAGCGAGCTCCATTGGCGCCCGCCAATGGAGCTCGAGGGACTTCCGCGGAACCCTAGGGTTCCGCGGAACACACTTTGAGTACCGCTGCCCTAGTGCATACTAAGTGAACAAAACATCCAGACCTACACCCCTCGCTGAACTCTAAAATCCAAACTTAGCATGAATAATTCCATTGAATTTAACTTACATAATTATAAGTTTAAAAAACTTGAGAAACCTACTTCATTGCAAAACGGCTAAACCGATTTTAATGAAATTTGTTTGGGACAATCTGGACGTAAGAATAACCTTCCAAATAAAAAAATAATTTTCTGAATCGGTTCATAAATGACGGAGGCATGCAGTTACAAACATTTAAAAAAATATTTAAAAAAAAATGGCAACACCGATTTAATAAAATTAAAATGGGACCAATCTGGAAGCAGTACCTTTCAGATATATTTTTTTTTTAATTGGCTCACAACTGACGAAGTTATGCGGTAACAAACATTAAAAAAAAAATACAACTGAATTGAGAACCTCCTCCTTTTTGATTGGAAGTCGGTTAAAAAACAGGCATAAAAATCCTTTCACCGTAAGTAGACAGGGCATGGGTATCGACACATGCGCTACGAGAGGCGCAACGTGACAAACATGGATATAGAGAGGAGGATACGATAAAATAATAAGATATGGAAGCACCAGACATAGTGGATATTTTCTAAAATTTTGTTTGATAATCGAGACTTGTTTAAAGAGAATGTCTTATTTCATCATCATCATCCACAGCCAGACTTCACCCACTGCTGCAATAAAGCCTCCCTTAGTTTATGCCGTCTACTTTGATCCTGTGCCAGTCTGACCCATTAATGCCCCGTGACTTGGCTATGTTTAATTTTCAAGGGCTTATTAATAGATTGTCTATCAGTCTATTAATGTCCAGTTGCTAATCTGTCCAGCTGAGAATTTGTCCAGCTGAGAATCTGTCCAGCTGAGAATCTGTCCAGTTGAGAATCTGCCTAATATAGTTAAGAATCTGTCACTACTAATCCGTCTAGTTTTCTGGAAACTATTAAGGGTAGTCGTAAGCTCGGCCAAACGTTAAACTTACTTGGTGTCCAAGTAGGTACATACAACGTTTTAGACTTCCTGACACGTCCTGCGTACATTACACCGAATATTCGGCTTAAATGTGGAAAAATAAAAGATGGCGACCACGAGCCGAAAGGCAAAAAATATAAAGATAAAAGTTGTTATTTTCCGTAATGTATGGCTTTATCTAGCAGAGGACTTCTTTAGACTGATGATGGTGGTATAAATCAATTATGTATCTCTTACCTGAGTGGTTCAGGTTTGTCGTAATCCCTTTGAAGCTGAAGTAGGGAGAGAAATGTTGATTTTGCGCCCTTTCAGCCATTGTTCGAGACTGCTATACTGTGCTATAAGCTAGTGTGTGTATGGATTAATTATTTAGAGAGACTTTAGAGAGCATAGAGCGTTGGTGGCCTAGTGCATGTTAGCGGACCCGCCTTCCAATTCTAAGGTCGTGGGTTCAAATCCATTCGTGTACCAATGAGTTTTCTGTCCAAAAATTTATGTACACTATGCCAGTGCTCTCAAACGGTGAAGGAAAACATCGTGAGGAAACCGACATACCGTAGAACCTAAAAAGTTCGAAAATATGTGTCAAGTGCACGAAAGGAGCCTCTTTGAGACGCACTTAAAATCCTTTCACCACACTTTCTTCGAAGGAATCATTGACACGGTAAGAAGAAGAAGATTTAGAGAGAGGGTAACCAACATTTTACCAGTGGGTTAATCATATTCGAGTTTCAAATGTGGCCCACTGTGATAAACAATCTTTGATGCGGACCATGCTAAATTCACTTCGATCGGTGCAGAACTTTCTGAGTTTTTGAAGCGTACAACAAACATAGCATTTTTATGTATATAATGTTTGATAGATAGATGTAAGAAAGATTATATATTATGTAGAAGATACATAGGTAAGTCCTTTAAAAGAAGAGACGCTTTTATAAGAGTTCGTCTATGGAAGTAGTAATGCGTCTTTTTTTATAAGCAGGTGAGCCCATCTTGTGTTGTCACTTTTTCGCATAAAAAAGCTCTTATTAACAAAATTTCCTCTCTAAAATTCCCCACAAATACCAACAGCATAGTCAACACGGGGTGTGAATGGGTAATATGGGCGTATTTGCCTGATATGCGACCTTTGTGGGGCGTCTGTGACGTGATGGGACTACATCTTTATTTTTTTCATCTATTTGTCAAACTCTGCAGCATAAAAAAGCGTACGTTAAAGGCCTGCGCACACCTGGCGATTGCGATCAATGAAACGCTGTCAAATATCGCTGTCAAATTTGACAGCGTTTCATTGATCGCCATCGCCAGCGACCTAGGTGTGCGCAGCCCTTTAGAAAAGCATGTTTCATCTAAGATGATCCTTACCTGGATTAAAAGGCCTGGGGCTCAATTCTAGACCAGTGACTTTTATGTCACGGTAGATATAATTATATCACAAGAACTGTCAAATTCACTAAAGAAACTGACAGTTCTTGTGATATATATCTACCGTGACAAAAAAGTCACTGGTCTAGAATTGAGCCCAAGCGCACATCTAGGCGATGACGATAGCCATCAGCTGAAACGCTGTCAAATATCGCTGTTATATTTGACAGTGTTTCAGCTTAAATGTATCATAGGTAATGAAACTCTTTGTGAAAGAGTTCGTCGTTCGTTAGATTTAAAGGGTGGTGGCTATTTAGACTTGGCACCTAATGTTTTAGAATGAAAGACGCAGTGCATGACCTCATAGGGCACGTTTGGACGTACTCATCATTATGCGGGCCATCTGGCTTGTAACACTAACAAGGTGTATATGAAATAAAGTTATATAATCAATCTTAGTTATGTCAACGTTACTTTTAGACTCACTAAGCAAAAATCGAGATAGAGAATGCGGCAAGGTGAGGCGACGATCTGCGAAATGTAGCTGGCAGAGAAAAGCCAAAGACCGGGCGCCGTCTAGCTGTGGACTGATATAGGTTGATGATGATGACGCAAGAATCGTAGATCCTCACCGAAAAAATCGTAGAGATAGGCTCTACGCAACTCGTAGATGTAGGCTCTACGCAAGTCGTAGAGGCTCTACGGTAGACATTCATACTGCATTCACTTTGACTTAGGAGCTGAAATGATGATAATATTTGTATTCAATTAAAGTTCTTTGAGTTTTTCATAAAATAAAATGAATAAATGTAAACATTTGAGTTTTGTGTTAGTAGATTATTAAAGCGGGTTCCATGGCTTTCTCTGAAACATGCAATAAAAATATACTCCCTGAAAAATAAAAATACCAGTCTATTTTCTTTGTGAATGAAAAATCCACCGCGAAACGAGTGGCTTCAAAGAATTGGTATAAGTCGGTTTCTCGAGGTAAGAATTTCTCATTTCTTCACGAAGACTCGTTCTCGTTCTATAAATGCCATTCATTTCTACAAATACGATCATGCGACTCCACATATTAATCGCTACACGACTTTAATCCCCTCACCCCCTCATATCTTCAAACTTACTAAAATCACGCTGGTTAAAATTTAAAACTTATTTATTCAGTTGTATTACAAGGATCACTTTGAAACGTCTCAAAGATAGTGAGTCTAGGGCCCAGATTCATAGACCGCACTTTGACTTTACTTTGATGGAAAGTTCTACTTTCAACCAAAAATATATTTCATTATTTTTGGTTCTGTCAAGCTCTTCTTTATTCAAAATGTTAAAGGTAAATTTCAATAAACAAAGCTTACTTTGCAAAGACTCCTTTGCTGTAAAGCAAAGTCACGTCTATGAATCTCGGCCTAAGTGCAAATTCCACGTGACCAAGCCTAGAAGAACAGGCAATAAACTATGGCTTGGTTCTCACCTTTTTTGTATGATTCTTTTACAAAAGTAAAATAAGCAGTGAAGTATTTGTGTGGTGCCACTATAACTTAGTGAGACGTATAGGCAATACAAAAGCAAAAGTTTCAAACTTGAATATCGCCGGAACTAAGTGTGCAAACTGAACTGCAGGGCCTACCACGAGCTCCATATAGTTCCATGGCTGTCAAAATTGTGTCAACACGTTCAAACCCAAGAAGAAAATGAATGTGTGGGTCAGCCGATCTATCCTCAACTTGACAGCCATAGCCATAACCATATGGAGCTCGTGGTAGCCCTGCAGACAATAAAATGCAGAAGTCGGGCGGCCCCAAAATACTAACCTAAGTATGGACTTGCAAAGCGGGCATGTATCCGAAACTTGAATGGTATTTCATAAATAAATATGTATTTCCCTGGCGTCTCGCAAAAAGGCTATTCAAAAACAAAAGGCGAGTCTTTTTGATGTACTACTCTTATACTCCAGAGCAATAAGTTTGGGTCATTGTATCTGCAACCTTGATTTTGTAGGCTTGAAGTGACTGTATACAAGGTGTATCTAAATATGTGTACTATGCAAAGGTGGGGGGTTTCAGACCACAATAGTGATCAGTTGTGGGGGGGAGATAATTAAAAATTCCTATTTTCAGTTTCCCATACAAAAATATTTAATTTCATAATGCCTAAATAAATTGACAACCCTATCCTTGTAACCCCTTGACCCCTTGACCTACTACCTCTGTAGGTCTACTACTACTACCTACTACCTCTGTAGCTGAGTTTAGGGTTGTCACTTTGTATAAAGTCAGCTGTTCATGTTGAAACTTCGTTGCAGTTTTTTTCAGAGATACCAATCGAAGTTCGAAAAGTCGTTGAACAAAAGTTGTTCCCCGGGGGGTGGAAATTCACCCCCCTTCAGGATAGTACACATATTTTGATACACGTTGTATAGTTGTTTCATAAATCGCCACCATTTAATAACTCAATTTATTATATTTTTATATAATTTATATAAATAGTGGTTTTTAATTTGGAGGTTATTACCTGGATGCATGGCTATCGAGTGTAGACCATGCTTTTCTAGCAACACGGCTCGATTGAAGGCCTGCGCACACCTAGTTCCCTGGCGGGAGCGATCAGGGAAACGCTGTCAAATATCGCTGTCAAATTTGACAGCGTTTCATCAGCGATCACCGACGCCAGCGGCCTAGGTGTGCGAAGGCCTTGAGTGATCCTTGAATCCGCGTTTCATTTTCAAATTTATCAAACAAAATTTGTTAACTCCCATCGAATTCAGGGCCGTTATTCGCTATTGCCAATCCACGCGCGTTACGTGAACACGTTAAGACATCGGCTTAGCAATCGTCGGATTTTGAACGAATCATGTGAAAATAACCAACACATACGTGGGGCATAGACAACCTAGTCTTGTGGCATACAGAATACCATTTTTCGATTCCACACCAAGGCGCGTTTGCGTTTAGATCACGTTGTGAAGTCACACGTTTTGGGCACGGAATCTCCAATGTAATAGCGAATAAGGCCCCAGCGATCGCTTGAGTGATTGGTGTTACTGAATTTCAGCTTATTTATCGAAAGCCGCGACCAACTTGTGTGGAATCCGATTTTGCACAATTTGACAAAAAAATATTTAGGTATGTTTCCGTTTTTCTACTGAAAATTTTTCTTATGTACAAAAACCAGTAGGCTCCATGAGGAACCATGAGCTCTGTCTGGCTCTATCTCTGGCTCTGGTTTTGAGTATGTGTGAGTGCTCACCAGTGCATTATACTGTGTGTGTGACGTTTTGACGTAAGATTTATTTAGTAACACTCTCACAGACTCAAAACCAGAACCAGAGACAGAGCCAGACAGAGCTCATGGCAGGCCTACAGTTGGGCAAATTTTTAATTAGAAAAACAAGTTTTTTATTTCGATAAATTTTCTACAGATAAGTTCAGTGTTTTTTTTATCTTTGAAAAGGTCAAAGTGTGTCAAAAGAAGTTGTTTCCCCGAGGTTACTCGTGGAGCCACCACACCATCTTAAAGCCTGCGCACATCTAGGCGATGGCGATGGCGATCAGCGGAAACGCTGTCAAACATCGCTGTCATATTTGACAGCGATGTTTGACACCTTTAACGTGTTGGTGTGTCCAATTCTTCAACGTAATTAGAGATAATGATGGTAATATTTCAGGGGGGTGAAGGTGGCTTTATGGCGGTCACGAGTTATTTATGTCCTTTTTCTGTTTAGTTTTTGTATAAAATTCGTCTCTTGCAAGTGAAGTTTTCACATAAAATGGAAATATTTTCTCTTTGTTTGTATTATTACTGCTTCAACTCGCAAAGAGTCAAAAGATGTTTGAAAACAGAACAATTTTCATTTCGTTCTTAATTCAAATTAATCGGAGCAATCGGAATTCTTTTCACAATCTAATTCCGGTTTATTCCTTTAAAAACAATAATCTAAATGATCTATAGATAATGATTTTACATCTATAGATATAGGTACCTATATGTAGATGTAAAATACAGATTAAAGTTATTTTCACGGTCCTTTCGATGAGGTGTCCAGTTTTACAGCTGGGCATCACTGGAAAGCTTACGCTTTAGGTCATCTTTCCATCTTGTGTGTTGATTCCCTCTGTTGCGCTTGCCGGTTCTGGGCACCAATCGGTGACACACTTAGACCATTTTTCCTATGGGCATCGGATAATATAGCTTAAAATATTATCCTTAGATGAAAAATACTTTCATCAAGACTCGTAATGCGATGCCCATTTTTTTTTCCAAGGATGTCTTTGAAGGGTCGTCGAGCAGGGCTATATTTTGGAGACAATCAAAAATCGTTGTTTGATTGTCCGCCTAAAACCGAATATCCTTGAATTCAATGGAAACTTTATACTGTTCCTCGGCGGACCTCAATATTGAGTTTGGGCATGACAATAAAGTTGGATCTGCGATATGAAATTGTTTCGACAGTTCTAATAATGGGAGCCATTTACGGTCACCAGTTTTTTGGAAACTTGCTTTTTTGAAGTAGAATTTATTAAAAACGCTTTTTTAATTTATACATCTAGCTATGGAACAAGCTTATGGCCCAACTAATGTTAAGTGGTAGCTGTCGCCTATAAAAAGCACTGCCTCGCACGTCGCGCACGTTAAGAACGTGTCCTATGATGCACTGCTCTGAGTCCATCAACTTGAGGCATTATATGTTTGACGGACGCCAATCGCTAGACGCATTTGACGTATAAATAAACGTTTTGAGCATTAATTGAACATAGTTTTAAAGTCGACTTGTATTGAAAATGTCAGAAAAAATCTTCGTTTTAGTTTTTCATGTGTAAGATTCAATATTTCGGCCTCGTCCACAACTTCACAATTCTACACCCTTGTACTACGAATCTAATCACTAATTGGTAGGTATGTCTTACATTGGTAGGTACCTTTGTACCCTCGTACACTTTGTACAGTACGAACTCAAGTTACCTAAAAACAAAGGAAAATGACGCTTACCGCAAGGATATAAGGGCTAGCAGTTAGTCTGATGCGTATCCTCGTGTACTCTTGTGCTCTAATTATCGAATTAGAAGAGATCAACCAATTTAAAGTAATAAAAATTGTTTCTTTGTTACAGAAAACAACACGCAGTTGGATAGAAACTTCATTCCAAAAGCGAGAGTGCAGATGCTTCGTTCCCAGCGCAAAGGATGAGAATGTGTAAGTATACAATGGGCTTAGATCCACAATAGTTATGAAGTATTGGACGCACCGCTTCAACGGAATGTACTCAATACTCAATACATTTATTGCTTTATAGATAGTGCAATCCACGAAGGCGCACCTCACTATTCCTCCTAACCGTTTATAGTATACATATGTGTGCAAGCTTCCGTCAATGTTTGAGTGTTATCGGTACACACTATGAGTGCACACGCAAACTACAATGAATAGACTACGGTTCGGCCGCTCGGAGCAAACTCCCCGCACCCCGCTAGGGGCGCGTCTTCGTGAATTGCACTATCTATACACATGGTTTAGTTTGTACATACATAGTTTTTAGGTGTAAGTAGGTATCACATGGACCCTGCATAGGGTATAGCAAACATGGAGACAGGCCGAGGTTTTAAGGTAAGTAGGTACTTAGGATTAAATTATATATAGTTATCTTTATATTTAGGATTGTGATGTACCTTATCTTGGTAGGTAGTTATAGTGCCGGTTATTGTCTAGTTATTAATGTCAAAATTTTATACTTTTATGTTTTTTTTTGTAGTATTATTTCACGGTCAGCTTAAAACAACCCCATTCTGAGGTTGAGACCTCGATTCCGGTCGTGCACTTTAAAAAACTTAAAATATTAAAATATACTGGTACTGTTTATAGGTTATAATGGCCTAACTTATTGAGACTATCATCATCACCAGCCTGAAAAAGTCCACTGCTGGACAAAGGCCTCCCATCCACCAGTTTCCCTTGATCTTAAGGCCTGCGCACACCTAGGTCGCTGGTGATGGCGATCAATAAAACGCTGTCAAATATCGCTGTCAAATTTGACAGCGTTTCACTGATCGCCAGCGACCTAGGTGTGCGCAGGCCTTTAACAATGTCGTCGGTCTATCGGGCGTCCTTGTTCCGCTTTCTGACGGTAATCCTCAACTAAGTTGTTTAATATAATCCACTCTCAGTGGGCCGTAAGAAGTTGGGAATCCGAATGGTCAACCCAGATGGACCCACCCAGCTAGTTACTGGGCGCAGATGTTTGTTGGCGAACTAGGATTTGTGTAAAAATTTTCTCCAGAAATACAGGAAACATTTGCGAAGAATACTGCAGCACGGAAAAGTTTTGCGGTTGTGACATTCTTTGTGAAGACAGCTACGGGAGTTACTTGAATTTAAAAATGTATTTTCTCACACATGCTCGGAAATTTGAGAAATATTTTAAATTGAAATTGCTGTACTTGCCAAATACATGCGAGCAGCGGCTGAAACAAAAAAAAACTAATGAACTCATAGAATTCAAAAGGGTGAGAAACAAACAAAGGAATACCGTCTATAAAAATAAATATTGTAACTGCACGCACAGTGCCATTCAGCCCCAAACTAAGCTTGTAAAATAAGAACAAATACTTATGTGCCTAGACTACAAATACATTTAGTACATTTAATTTTGAGTCCCAAACACAATATTATAAGAGAAATGGCCTTAATCAAAATAAAATAATTCAATCAAACTTTATGACACTTTCGTCAGATTTGCAAGCCTATTTTATTTTCCAAAGATAATATCTTTCATGATAAAAGACGGAATAATCTTCTGAAACCAGTCGTAAAAGATTAGCTCGGAAATAAGACAAAATATTAAAGTATTAAAGAACGACATCAACAAGTAGCAATAAATCCAGATGAAGCCAAGTTTGCTGTCGTAATCCTACTTACTTTCAAGTTAGGGGAACCGCACAAGACTTAAGAGAGAGGAAAACAATAAAGTAACTGCACATTTCACTCAGCCCATCTTACTCTAGTTTCAAAAATAATTATCGCTTGTAGTACAGACAAAACGTCTTAAAAATTTCAATTTTTTTTGGAGTTTACTCCTGAAGCATCGGTTTTTTGATATAAGGCGCCCGGTATGAGAAAAATGTGGAGAGTAAAATCTACTGAACGAATGACCTCGTTACGTTTTTGGTGCGCAACTTATCTTGCGCAACTTTCTAATTTGGTGTGAGCAGTGCAGCTAGATCGTGTGGGTAGTGTAGTAGTGTGTACCCTTACTTTGCCTTTATTGAGTAAACTCCAGTCGTTCGTCGGAGCTGACACACACAATTTTTTTAAGTTTTTGGAAAACTAACAGATATGAAAGTAGGTTACAAAATTAAACATCTAGCAATGCTACATGTAGACTGCACACACATGTATCAGTAGAGCTCTTTGTGAAGGGCTCATCCGGGTGCGTACTACCACCATGCCTATTTCTGCCGTCAAGCAGCATTGCTGTGTTTCGGTGTGGGTCCCGGTAAAATTACTGGCACGTGAGGCTGAATATCTGTAGGCCTACCATGAGCTCTGTCTCTGGTTCTGGTTTTGAGTCTGTGTGAGTGTTGAATAAATAAATCCTACGTCAAAACGTCACACACACAGTATAATGCACTGGTGAGCACTCACACAGACTCAAAACCAGAACCAGAGACAGAGCCCGACAAAATCTCGAGTGAATCTCTTGATCTTCGTGTCTTATTGTGTAAGTATTGAAGAGCTTACAAATATTTGCCAACTCAGCACAGAAATTCTAAGAATTGGTATCTTTCCGGCTATTTGTAAATCTTAAAATGAGATTTTATGCTTTTTTTATGCTCTGATTGAGTTACATCTATGGTTGCCATGTTTCGGAGTAAAAGATCGTTCCATTTTTAAATTACAAGACCGATGGATTTTCCTACAACTTTTTCCGGCCGCTGCTCACATGTTATTTGGCCAGTACACCAAATTCGATTTGTCGAAAAAGGTCGCCATAATGCTCAAACCGAGCACGTCTATGAGTAAAACGTACTTCTTTACTCTTTCGTTCATTCATAGCTTCTGAGCTTAATTGTGTGGAGTGTCAAGTAATAAGCCCTCACCAACTATGGTAGCTAACGAGTATACGTATCTCCGTAGTGTAGTTGCTCCGTCGCCTCCGCCCAGAGCCTAACTCCGGCCAGCTCCACCGAGCGCCGTCTCTTTGAAGTTTAATTGTTCCAATCATCTTTCGTTTTATGCAGACAAAGTTGCAAACTTAATTATCTCGTTAGATCAATAAACTTTGGTTAATAATTCACCCGCCCCGGTTTTGCACAGGTGTAATTAACCCACTCCACATAAGCATAACACAATGTTTATATGGAAGAAAATGCTAATTAGCATTAAGTTCGCATAATATTATGTGATGTTTTTTGTGCAATAAAGTATTTTCTAATCTAATTAATAAATAAAAAAAGAGGTGGTAACTAAAAGTTACTGATCATAAAATGATTCTCCCGTGCGAAACCAGGGTGCGTCGCTTGTTGTTTTATTTATAAAAATTACGTGAAAAATGATTTAACTAATGGCGAAAAACGCATCAAAATCCGTTGCGTGGGTTAGGAGAAGATAGCGGAATAGACAGAAACCGACTTTATTTTATAGTAATAAGGATTTTCTTGTGCTGAAGACCAGAAATGGAGGAACTTATTTCTCCCATTGATCGTCCACAGCAGTCCACAGCACATGCTAAAAGCAGTGCTTAGTTGGTTTGGAGTGTTTCGTTTTAGTGTTTATGTGTGAATTTGTGTGGTTCGAATTAAATGTTTTTTTATTCAATACTATGGGTATATAATATTTACAATAGTGATTTTATTTACTTCCAGTTTGAACTCTCAATCAAATCATATGGTATTTTGTTGATGAATTTTTTCCCTCCATTTTTGTCCAAAGTACCTGGAAAAATGATAAAACATGCATAACAAATTTATGTTAACGTGACTTGAACGTGAATTTTCCTCAAGGCGAATTTGGAAATTATTTTCAGAAGTTTGTGCACAATTAAGATGATAATTATACAGGGTTATTCATTATTAGCTGCAAATACTCAGGAATTAGGTTCAACAAATAAAATAAAAAATATTTATGAAATTATTTTTTAAAATTGTTATCTAAAATTTTTTGAAGTTTTTGTATCAAAATTTTATTTTTATTAATTTCTTTACGGCTATTGCATAGTGATTGCCATGGAGAACAGGAAGATGACCCACCCAGGCGGTGTCTGAACG
Organism: Thera obeliscata; assembly: GCA_947578465.1. Taxonomy (NCBI): domain Eukaryota; kingdom Metazoa; phylum Arthropoda; class Insecta; order Lepidoptera; family Geometridae; genus Thera; species Thera obeliscata. The sequence goes on from OX387913.1 coordinate 2,717,109, forward strand.
CAGAGTGTCGCTCACGGCGCGCGGGCGCGGATCAAAGGTCAAAATAGGTCAGGCGCAAATGATTCCTTTATCGATTTTCTCGGGATTTTCATAACAAAACTTAAAAAAAATCATTTTATAAATATTTTTTATTTTATTTGTTGAACCTAATTCCTGAGTATTTGCAGCTAATAATGAATAACCCTGTACTTTATAAATTGTAAATAATACGGATGTCTTTGATATAAGGATGTATTTATTTTCCTCAAATTAGAGATTACATTCGAGAGCTTATTTTTATCTCTAATTGTGCTTTTTACATGATCTATTAAAATAAATAAATATTGTGGACAATCCACACAACACTATATAGCCCCAAATGAAGAAGAGCTTGTATTATGGGTACCAGATAGCTGATATAATATATACAGGATTTTTTTTATTGTAAATACATTCTTAGAATTTAGTATAACACCCAGACAGAGAATAAACATCTGTGATCACCACACAAATATGTGTTCTCGGTGGGGATCGAACCCACGACCTATGGCGCAGAAGGCAGGGCTTCTACCAACTGTGCTGAGAGGCCAGTCTTTGAATGAACACCATACTTACATAAAAACGCGTCTGAATGTTTTACAATAACTTAGATTCTAGATTTTTGTAAACAGACAATACTCTGAGTAAAACTTACATTAAAGATAAGAAAATGTAAATTGCACTTTTAATAGTCTCATTACTTCCGTCTTTCAGAGATTCTAGTTAAAAAGAAAAAATAAAAAACTTCTTTGTGCTCCTTCCTTTCCTCCTTTTATGCCAAACAAACTCTAGAACCCGGAAACTTTTTAAATGTTATAAAACCTTTGCTCAAAGACAACGGTTGGTAAAGTAGGCATATAAACTTCATATAAAGCTTTCCGTGATAGAGTCCGAATATTCTAGAAAGTTCAGTCTTATAAACTCTTTGTTTAATGATTTTTTTATTCAGCCTGGTCTGTCCCACTGCTGGGCAAACCCCTCAATGTTATTAATCTTGAAAAAATCTTTTAGAAATATTTCAACAGAAAATATTTATTTAATGTTACAAAACATGGTAGAAACACACAAAAAATATAACAACAAGCAATAAGTGACGAAAAAAAGGCTACCGTAATAGAGTTATTTATATTACCCGTTAGTTTTTTATAATAAAAACAGAAAAAGTGCAATTCACGAAGACGCGCCCCTCGCGGGGTGCGGGGAGTTTGCTCCGAGCGGCAGTCGCGAACCGTAGTCTATTCATTGTAGTGTGCGTGTGCACTCATCGGTAATTAGTGTGTACCGATAACACTCACACATTGACGGAAGCTTGCACACATATACTATAAACGGTTAGGAGGAAAAGTGGGGCACGCCTTCGTGGATTGCACTATCTAGATTTAGTCCTGTGGATGAGTTTCCATACCAGATGTCAAAATGTTGCTTCGTTGTTGCTATTCCCGCGCAGTCCACTTAGCAGAGGCCCTTTTTTGCGCTAGATGACGTCGAATGTGCCTGTGCATTTCGTGGTGATATAAGGGAGCCCTATCTCCAGCAGTGGACTTCTACAGGCTGATGATAATGAAGAAAATAGGCCGTCAAACACATTTTCCTTACGTTGAACGGCGACTAATAATATAATCGAAACTTGAGTAATATAAACAGAGTTCTCAGAGTATTTCGTTGGATTTATGTTGGAAACACTTTCCGAACTCGTAAAGATTAGATTTCTGCCGACGATAAGACCCAATAAGTGTAAGATTTATGTGGCTACTTACAGTCAGCGTCAGCTTTTAATTCGTTCTTCTTCTTGTGCCACTAGATTTTTCGAACTAATGTGGTGAAAGGATTTAAAAGGCGCTTAAAAGCGGTTTTATGCACTTGACACATGTTGATGAACATGAATGAACATGAATGAACATGATGATGAGTTAGTTTCTACGACATGCTGATGGTTTCCTAGGATCATTAGGATCATAAGGTGGGGTCGTTACCACTAGACGAGTGCTCTCATTCGCACTGTTAGCAGTTTTTACTACGTAGAGATTTTGACCTCATTCTATGCTTAGTAGTTTATACTACTACTATACTACTCTAAAGATACTATAGCGAGGCAATGCTTTGTTATTTAACATCAGGTAGGTACCGTTTGTACGACCAGCAATACGAAAACATTGCAATGGTTGGTTTAGAGATTTCAAAGGTAATTTAAAAATGCAGCGGAACAAAGCTCAGAAAATTCAAAGGAAACGCTTTTATGCAGTCTCTTTCAATTTCACAGGCAATTAAGCTCCTTTTGCGTTCAAACTGTCCTTACGTTCATTTTGTATGCCTTGTCAATTAGAGGTTTGCTGATTTACAGAAAGAACTTACAATCTCGTGCATTTGCACCAAACGTAGAGCTCTTTGCAAAGGGCTCGTCTGGAGAAGTAAACTCAAACTCAATAAAATCTTATTCAATACAATTGCAAGAATCACTTTGAAACGTCTTAAAGCTAGGTAAGTCTAGGTGCCAGTTCCACGCGACCAAGCCAACCAAGCCAAGCAAGTACTATCCCCCTTACTTCTGCCACCCCTACTTCTGCCAGCAGCATCGCTGATTTAGCTGAAAGAGTTGGTGTGGCGGCCGGTAAAAGAATATACACAAACATCAAATCACGCCTTTTTCTCATGGGGGTAGACCAGGGACAAAAATCCTTGGGGTAGACAGAGATCACGAGTTTCCACTTGCTACGATCCTCACATTACTCTTGCGCTTCATTCATTCATAACATTCTTAGTACATACTGGTCGGTTAAGGGTACTTTTGACCTGGCCTTTCTCTAAAAATCTGTTCTTTATACGTACGCCAGGGTTATCCCTTACCAGCAGTTTCATTCACGCTTGCCTAATAATCTTCTTTCATCCATTCTCTCTACATACCCAAACCATCTTAGCATACCTTTCTCTACTCTCATCACTACAAAAAGGTAAAATAACTCACTTATGCCTCCACCTAGTAGACGTAGAACAGGGCATCGAAGGGCACGTTCTAAACGTGTGACCTGCGAGGCAATTCTTTGACATGGGGGACGGTTAACACATTACATCTGATGGACCATATTAATGCCTTAATGACTGGCCTATCAGCTCTGCTTTTTGCGCCGTAGGTCGTGGGTTCCATTCCCACCGAGAACAAATATTTGTGTAGTAAACACAGGTGTTTGTTCTCTCTTCCTGGGTGTTCTAAGCATGTATTTACAAAAACAAATGTATGTAAGTAGTAGTATCAGCTATCTGGTTCCCATAGTCCAAGCTCTGCTTAGTTTGGGGCTAGATAGTGTTGTGTGAATTGTATATTAATAAAAAATAAAATAGAAAAATATCCGTATTTCACAGCTTGTTGCCTTTTCAAATTATGTCCATTTACCTACAAAAGCCTACATGAAATAGCAATACAGAGGTAAATTTGACGTCGGTCCCTCACCTAATGTTCGCGTGTCCATGCACTGTTTATTCTTTCAAAAGTTAAGAAATCTTCGCTTCGTGTTCTGTTTCAACTCTTAGTAGGTATCTGGTAAAAACAACCTTATTTCTATTTTATTCCTTTATATTTCACCTATTCCATACATGGTAGAATAAAAAACATTATTTCAAGCTCTGTGAAATTTTTTAATGGATTCCTACCCTATGGATCCCTCCTATGGATACCTTTTGCAACTACGGTGTCCACAATGTGGGCATCCTTTTCGATATCCACAATATGGGCATCCTTTTGCCATCGAATTGGTAGAAGACAAGGCTGATAAAACGGTAGTCAAAGACGGTCGTCGCTTCCTCTTATTATTTTCGTTAATGCGTTTTGAACGACGCACTTCTCCTGTGGGTGTCTTTCTTTTTACTGGGCGACGAGTCCTTTTCGTGACGCGTCCGGCTGGCCTACCCCTGTTCTTGCGAACCTTAGCTTTCCTCCCTTTCTTATTAAGAGTAAGAGTATGAGAACGAGTCTCTGTAGCAGCTTTCTGAGCTTTAGATCGTTCATAAACCATTTCAATTCCACTGTTCTCTGAACGTGAGTTTGACACGGAAGCACCACTCGAGTCTCGCTCATCTTGTTTATCATCGTCTTTGCTGGATTTGGTCGGGCTGTCTTGCTGTCTGTCTTGAAGTTGCTTACTGGTAGAAGGGTGAGGCTCTTCGTTATCACTCATATCTTCTGATAATTTTCCTTTAAAGAATTGGTTTCGCAGATTTAATATTTCTATAATACCTATAATATATAATTATCAAAGAGAAGAAGTAAAAATAAAAGTAGTAAAACAACGTAAAATATGGACACTTCTAGGACATACACGTCATGTCACTCTGTCAGTTGTCGAAGAAAATTTTGAATTTAGTTTTTTGTCATAAAGATCATGAAGGTTCCTGCCTGTAATGTTGCGAATGATTATAAAAATCATGAACATAACCAAAAAGATTGCAGCCCTTTCGATATTAAAAGGATATGGCCTAAACCCTATCAATGACTGTCTTATAAATTGACCTTTGTCCAACAGATGCTGGTGTGGCCTTAGCAAGACAGCTCATGGAGCGAACACCGCCACAGCGACGCCTGGTGAGGCATGGGTGCCAGCGAGGCACACGCACGCTGGCCCGACTGACGCTTATGGAACTGTGGAGTTCCAAGGAGGCCCTCATCCAACCAAAGCTCAAGTGAGTACTCATGCACAACAGGTCTGGATGTCCTTTTTGTGTCACATTTGTACAGTTGTAAGGTGATTAGGATAGGACGATGCAATGCTACATAGGTTTTTGTGATCACTACTAGATTAGGTATCTGCTGTACTTGTACTTTTTTGTTACATTCTGTATGCAATTCATGCTACTTTGTCATATAGGACCAACCAGCATAAAATGAGGGCAAATATGAATGAATGAGGTAGTGTAACATTCGAGAGTCTTTCGCATTACCCATCCTCTTAGATAAATCAAAAAGTCTAATTAGGAGCCATTAAAAAATATCTTGTGACTTGGTAAAAAGTGAACCCTGACTCCCAAGATATCGGACGGTATGTCTACTAATTGAGGAATACAGCTGTAAAACAATTTGTTTTTTCAGTATGTCCGCCTCTCCCACGACACCCGACCAGAACTAATAGTAACGTTACTGACGCGAGAATGGCAGCTGGAGCGGCCGAAGCTTCTCATCACCATCCAAGGGGGCAAGGCGAACTTTGATCTGCAACCGAAACTAAAGAAGGTGCTAAGGAAAGGACTGCTGAAGGCGGCGAAGACAACTGGAGCCTGGATTTTTACTGGAGGCACTAATACTGGTTGGTACTTCATTTAGTTGGTTGAATACTACACAATTTTAAATACAAAAGTTACATTTTCTGGGAACTTTTGGTTCCATAAAGCTTATCTTTATCTTATTTGGTTCATACGTCTTCAAGCAAATAAAGTTTCACAAAATCTTACCCATACAGATGTACAAAATAAATAGGTACTTACTTTTATGAATAACGTCATGATCAGCCTGAAATTCTCTGTTGGTTAACCTCTTCCTCCGCCGGTCTATCACTGCTGAGAATCGTGACGTCATACAAGCCTTTTTCGTATGGTTTCCAACCACTTGCCCTTTTCTTTGGCTTGGTGGAGAGAGACATTACCTAGCAGGCATATCTAAGTTGTCCGACCATCTCTTTGGGCTTCATCCTTTTGCAACTGCTATTGTTATCCTGTTGATCATAGGCCTTCCCTAGTATTTCCAGGAAGAATGATTTTGGTAGAGTTCTATATGCTACTTCAACTTACTAATTCTGAAGTACCAGGTGACTTCTTGTCCAACTCCTGGTTCGACCATCTCCATGAGCTTCGTCCTCTTGTCACTCCTGTTGTTATCCTGTTGGTTATAGGCCTTTACTTATATTTCCAGGAAGAATGATTTGAGTGGAGTTCTATGAGCTACTTGAATTCTGAAGTCGCAGATGACTGCCTGTTTTTTTACGGATTTTCTCGTTTTGGATTTTTGTCGTGAATGAAAAATAGTGTCGGTGCAACTCTTCTACAACTTTTCCCATTGATCGTATGCCTAACTATATAATTGTTTACTGATGTAAACGATTAGATCGCTTTCTCATGGAAAACAGATAGTAGTAAGTACCTTACCTAGCCCAGTTAATTGGGACCAAGAAAAACATAGCAGATAGTTCAGTGATTAATCAACGAAATAATAGTTATTTTAATGAAGAAGTTCTTACATGGAGTACAAGACGAGAAACGATTTTACTCTGACGATAAAAGCCCTCCCGGTCCCACTGCTGGGCAAAGGCTGCCCCCCTCCCATTCCTTTCCGACATCGCGGTCCTGTGCTACGTTTTTTTTGTCCAGTCCTCTAAGATATAATCAAGCTCTTTTGGCCATCTAATTTTTGGCGCATTTGGGTCTTATTTAGGTCAGGATACTAATCAGTGATTACTTTGCCCATTATCATAGATTTGCATGTTCAAAGTCGAAAATAGCTTATTCAGTTTCATCACAAGGATCACAGGTTGCCTGGTAGAGATCGCCCTTAGCGATGATGACGCCCATTGTTTTACTGCCATTGTTTATTTTTAAGCTTAAAACTGTATCGTACTTACTTAGCGTGTCATTGTAATAAAGAGTTAGACGTGTTAGTTCCACATTAAAATCTTGTCTAAATTTTGAGCTAGCTGTCTCATCCACATTCTTGCCAGTTGGCCACCCTTGACGAGGTGAGGCCTGTCTAAACACAGTGAAAGCGTTTTCCTTTTAACAGTTGATTGTTTAGTATAAAGGAACGCCCCCTCACAGTGTTGAACAAAAACAAGGTGATTTGCATTATTTTGAACAATGAAATTATAATCTTCTTGTACCAGTAAACTTAGCATGCATGAAGAATGTTATAAGAGTGAATGAAGCAAAAATGGTATCTCAGGATCGTAGCAAGTGGAAAACATCGGGAGGAAACTGGCATGTCGAGAACCTAATAAGTAAACACAAAAAGAGCCTCTTTGAGGCGCACTTCAAAACATTTACTCCACACACCACGCACACGCACACTTGGTCACCAAAGTTTTCAATGTTTTCATTTATCTTACTTTGTTTTCATTTTATTTTTCTTACTTTGTATTAACTTATTATGCAAGTACTTATACTAGATGTATTGTATAAGTACACTAAATTATTATTATATATTTATTTTTTAGTATCAGATCCAATAGAATGGAACTTATTTACCTACTTAAATACGGAGGAGGGCGTTGATGTCTGCGACACAGTTTTTTAACTTCTGCAGACATCATCGTATTTCCGCAAAACTTATAATGTACAAACTGGTTTTTTTGTTCATAATAAAGCATTATTATTATTATTATTTCCTGTTTCGTTGATTTAAAAAAAAAACAGTGACACGATAAGATTAAGAAGCAAGTGGAAATCCGTGATTTCTGTCTACCAGGGAGGCGTGATTTTGCATCAGGCAGGCAATTTGCTTGTTCCGTCGCCATACAATTTGGATTTCATTTTCAAAATACTTTCCATCTTCAGGTGTGACCCGTCAAGTCGGAGATGCATTGCAACTGGAGAGGTCACAGCGAGCTGGTCGAGTGGTCAGCATAGGCATCGCGCCTTGGGGCATCGTGGAGGGTTCGAGCGATCTCATCGGCAAAGGAAGGGACGTGCCCTATCATGCTATGGCTTCACCAAGGTAAGAAGAACATAATGGCTGGTCATATCAGTCTTCTTCTTGAAAATTTTCAACTCCAATCGGAGTTTTTTTTTTTTATATAGATAGCTAAGCATTTGGCTGCCATCACACCTGATGGAAAGTGAGGATGCAGCCTAAGATGGAGCATGTTTAGCCATAATCCACCTGTTCACTCTTGTCTTAAAGATTCCCAAATTGTAACTTTCCGGAAATACTGACGGCGGAAGAGAGTTCCACTCCTTGGCAGTTCGTACTATAAAAGTGGAGTCAAAGCGCTTTGTACGAGAATGTGGAATATCTACCATGAAAGAGTGGCACTTGTCCGTGCGTCTAGATGTCCGGTGTTCCGGAGTTGTCCGTGGGGTAAAAAAGAATAGGACCTCTCCATCACCTCCCGTGGATGTCGTAAAAGGCGACTAAGGGAACACAACCAGGAAATGGGCAGCAGCATTTCCTAAATGTACATACGACCAATACTGCGGTCACCAATCCGCCTGCCAAGCGTGGTGACTGGTGACTATGGCAAACCCCCCCCATGGAAATGTGTAGGGGAGGCCTATGTCCAGCAGTGGACTTCTTCAGGCTGATAATGATGAATGATGATGAGTGGAAATAGTATCACATAATGAATAGGTTCAAGAAAAATTTAAAAAAAGTTCCTTCAGGGTAGGCAACGCAACGACAGCACCCTTGGTGTTGGTGTCTATGGGCGACGGTGACCGCTTACCATCATGTGGGCCGTAAGCCCGTTTGTCTATCATTTGCATAAAAAAGCGTAGACGCGCGGGATTAGTAAGCATTAAAATAGAAACGTTTTGTGATAAAAAATATTTATTTTTTTAGTGAATAAATAAAACAACTTCTAGCTTGACTCACGTCCCATTTTTTAAAGAATAATTATTTTATAAATAAATCTAGCCTAGCTTAAAATTTATATAAATAACTTTACAAATAAAAAAACTATTAGATATCTACACAAAAAAAATAGCTATATGCAGTACAAATAAGAGAAAAAGAAATGGTTGGTGGTTAGCTGGTTTTTTGGTGACACCACTTCTAAAAAGAAAAATGGTTGGTGGTTGGTTGGTTTTCTGTGAAGTCACTTTTGTCTCTGGCCACGGAGCTATTATTAGGCTAACAAATACAGTGACAGTCAGTGAAACGGGTCTGGAGTAACCAGCACTGATGCTGCACTCAATCCATTGGTCTGAGCTTGGAAAAGCACGTCGCTTATCAGCTTCTCAGCCAGGATCCTCATGTTTTCTGGAAGGTACCGCAACTTGGCTGCCACGTTCATTCCTAGGGAAAGAAGGTATCTTAGTTTTGATGCGTTTTCTAGGGGAAAACTAAGCCGGTTAGATATATAGGTGCATTCTTGATCTCGTCAAGGGTCAAAACCATTTATCGAGGAAAATTCTCAGACTTGAAGAACTCGCCGGGAGAAGTACTACCACCATGCCTTTTTCTGCTGCCATGCAGCATCGCTGTCTTTCGGTTTGAAGAGTGTGGGTGCCGGTGAAATTACTGGCTTGTGATGCTTAACATCTGTATGCCTCAAGTTGACGCACGGCAGTGCTTCGTAATGAACGTTTCTGATGTGCTTCTTGCGAGGCCATGCGTTGTTATATGCGATGGTTATCATTTACCATCAGATGAGCCATAAGCCTGTTCCACTGGGAAGCTCCACACTTAGTTCCAAATAACCAGTGACACGATAAGAACAAGACTGGGAAGCTGTAAGTATTAAAAACATCCGATGTTTACAAAATAATACCTATAGCATCATACTCGTCGTCCACACCAGTGATACCATCCCTAGGTCTGGTCCTCTTCCGTCAACGCTCTTTCGGAAACCCTCGGGACTCCTTGGGAACAGTCACGTGCGAGTAATCTACTGCGCAGTTGGCTTCATATGTTGGCTCCAGTTTCACGTCATCTGATTGAGGCGAAGACACCCTGTCTTCGTCTACTTCGTCTTCTGAAGATTCCTGTAAACAAAAACAACCCTTAACCTTCTGATAAAACCACTCCAGGACATAAGCCATGTACATTTCAATGAACTATTCTGATATTTCTCCCTCCACCAACCTCTCGCGATCTTTACCAATGTCGTCGATGTTCGAAAAGAAACGACAGCCATTAAAAATAAATAAATATCGTGGACAATCCAAATTGTCTAGCTCGGGTATTAAGCAGAGCTTGCACTATGGGAGTCAGATAGCTGATTATTATAATACTTGCATACATTATGTTTTTGCAAATATGTACATACCTAGAGTACAATATAACACCCAGACAGAGAACAAACATCTGTGTTCACCACACAAATATGTATCATCAGTGGGGTTCGAACCAACGAACTTCGGCGCAAAAGGCAAAGCTACTACCAACTGAGCTCAGAAGCTATTCAAATTGTATAAAAATATTATTTCAGATATCTGGTTCACATCGTAAAGATTTGCTTATAGTCCAGTCATTATAGTAAGTTCACCTCGGAATTCGAGATACCCAGCTGTAAGTCTGTAAATATTTGTATATTGACACCCTAAAAGTTGTCTCAAAACCTACATAATATGGTAGGGTGTACGCAACTGTTAAATTTCAAGGTCAAAAAGCTTTTTTGTAAATATCTCATTTCCTATGGGTTTTTTACTATTTGTATTTAATATCAGAATTGTGTAATACAAAATTCTCCACAATTTTTGTTTAAAAACATTTTTCATACGGTGAACCGTTTTTGAGATAGAGGGCAGAGAGCGCGCAGTCACAGCATCACTTCAGGTCAACCGACGACCGGGCTGTGACCGCGCGTTTTGTGTGTGTGAGTGTTGCGTGGAAAAAAAATACTATCTCTCGTGCTATTATGACAGACACTGCTACGATATATTAAGATACTGTTACGATATTATACTACATCGTATTCATCTATATCGTGTCCTTGAATGTAGTTCTACGAAACAAGGTATCGTAGTTAATTAGGGTCTCGCATGTTCTTAATGTTGTTGGTATCTATAAAATGGTTACCGTCAAATGACGGGGCGGTAAACGTTTTTTTCATACACTTGAGTTTCTGTTCTTACATAAGTTTACTAGTAAAAATACTTAGTACTAATCCGTTAATCTGACGGGGCGGTAGACGTCATATAGGTACTTTCATACACTTGAGTTTCTGTGCGTCGATTCCAGCAACACGGCTCGATTGAGTGATCGCTGAATCCACGTTCCATTTTCAAATTTTTCAAACAAAAATTTGATAACTCACATCGATTTACGCGGTCGCTGAGTGATTTGTGTTGCTGGAATCGACGTTCTTAATTTAGTTAAACATGAATTATTTTTATTTATTAGCGGATAAATATAACTAGTAGCGGATTATAGTTCGGCCATTCAGAGAATGCGTTTGACAGTTTGATCAGTTAGTCACTGTTAGTCACATAGTTAGTACAGCACTACAAATATAAAGCGCTGACATAACCTTGTAATAGTGCAGTATAGATTTAGAAAAATATTGTATAACAAGTTATTTGACACTCAGTTTGGCACAAAATTATAAAATTCATTGATTATTGATATAATAATGTTGTTTTAATGCTCATCAATTGTTAAAACGGTAAACAACCAGCAAAAATATTTTTATCGTAACTGCAACGCCATTACAAAGTTACGTCGTCAGGAACGCATTCTCTGAACGGCCGAACTATAGTACTTTATATTTTAATAACTTAATTTATGTTTAACAATGGAATTCCGCAAAGTCACGCCTGAATTAATTAATTGTCCTATTTGAGTTCTTTCAGAATCAATTTTTTAATTTAATAGTTCAGGCTGGTGATAAAGATGATGAATTTTACACCAATATACCACGGTCGTCATCGTTCGTCGCTTTTTGAAAACCTGGACCTCAGCTAATGGTACACCATCTTACGATACTTTCCTGGATTACTCACGGTAATTGGCGTTTTGGACGATTTGGCGACGGACGTGGTCTGACTGAACACTAAGCCGGAGATGTTGCGTGAGGGTTATTAGATTCAATTTCATTATTGAAGTATCATTATTATTATATAATAGCGGCTGCCCGCGATTTGGAACTGGCGTTTTTTACCTAATTATAAAACTTTCAAAATTATTTTTAACCGACTTTAAGTAAAAAAGGTGGTTTTCAATTCAAATGTATTTTTTTGATGTTTGATATCATATAACTTCGTTATATAAGAACCGATTTGTTTTTTTTTTTATAAAAAAGCTACTACTTCTAGTCCAGTCACATAGAAATTTCATCAAATTCGGTATAGCAATTTGGCCATGAAATCGTTTCTTAAGTTTTTTAAACTTCACTTGTATCGAATAAATTATGCTTATTTCATTAGACATTGTCGTTCCACTGCAGAGCAAAGACCTCACTTCCCTCTTTTCACTCTGCGCTTTTGAAGAACATGTATTCAATAGCGAAGAGTGGAATGAGGGAAAGGAGGCTTTGACTTAATAACCAAGGGATCTAAGAAGTCTACGCGAGCGTTCATAAGGCCAATTACAGTTTTAATTGGCACCTTATTAGTTTTGTAAGCTTCGAGTATACGTAGTCTTGGGTGTAACTGCAACTGGCACTTAGCCAACCATGAACAGACCAAACTGCCTTGGGCGAGATTAAATCACTGAGAAAACACGTGACTTGGCAATGTTGCATCAAAACCATACATTGGTTCATAAACAGCAGCCTTATTGTCTAACTTGAAATCCATCAGTGAACTTTAAGCCGATTGTCACTAGTCGACCCAGTCAGAATTTAGTTGCTATTGTCTAAGGTATCCAACTGAAGTTGATTTCAGCGTTACGCAATTCCAAAAACGAATTTCCATCAAGTTCCATTCATTCACTAGGTTTGAATTTCGGTGGTGGTGGCGTTGCTTTAGTCAGATAGTTATACAATACGAAAGTAACAGTTGAAGTCTAGGCTAGGTTTCAAATGTCAAAAATGAAGCCGATGTCGATTACGAATTGAGGCCCCCCTGGAGCCTAATTGTCGGTTCATCTCGGATCATTTTGCAATTTTATTTTATTGCTTCTTTTCGAAGAGAGAATGGACGATTTCATCGACGACCTCATCGTAGAAGCCTCGACAGCTACGATATACGGAAAACGTAGAAAAAGTGCGGGGTTGTGCAATGCCAATGTGTATTTAAGGGACATTGAAAATCTCGGTCGACGCGAGAATTAGGCTCCGATGTTATCCTTGCATTATTACCAGAGGCATCACAAGCGCGTTGCCAACCCTTTAAAACTTTTAAAACGCCCTTTTTGAAGAACCCTATGCTTTAGTCCTTAGGGGCAACTTCACTAGTTTAGTTGAACTACGAATAGTGTAGTGGTTGTTATTATAATTTTCTTTATCAAACTGCACTTCAGAAAGTAACTATAAGTTATGGTTAGTATGGTTGCAATAGTGCAACATACAATATCCATTACAATTTGGGGCACAAACTTCCTTTGGGATATGTTACACTCTCCAACGCTGGAGCTTGCAGAATCTAAATTGAAATTTACAAGAGCGTGAACGCGATAGCGAATGTTCGTGGAGTTTGATAATTTATTAAGAGTTTGTCTGCAAATCTGTATTGTTTGAATGAGTTAAAACGAATTTGAACTTGTAAGCTTTGAAGTTTGTATCAAGAATTCTTGATAGTATTATTTTTCTGGATTGTAGCAGTGATGCTCACATTGCTGTGTTCCGAATTCCGATTGAAAGGGCGTGGGTGCTGGACGTGCTGGTCAAATTACAAGCTCTTGAGATTATCTTGACGTCTTAGGGAGATGAACAGTGCAATAAGTCCGTCCCAGTTGGAAGTGCATAGTGTATTGAACGACGAAAGGTAGGGCGCCCACCCACCTGATAGACTGACGACATTGTTAAGATCGCGGGAAGTCGGTGAATGGAAAGAGCTCCGAATCGTTCTTCCTGAAAATGTGTAGGGGAGGCCTATGTCCAGCAGTGGACTTCTTCAGAAGACGAGTGTATTAAAAAAATCACTACAAATCGTACCGATCTTTAGCTGACGGCTAAAATACTTTAAAGCTTCCATGCCTATTCCTGCCGTCAAGCAGAGTTGCTATGTTTCGGTTTGAGTTTGAAGGGTATGGTGGGTGCCGGTAAAAATGCTGGCACGTGAGGCTTAACATCTAATATGCCTTAAGTTGATGGACGGAGGGAAATGCAACGTGCTTAACGTGCGAGGCAATGCAATGTTATAGGTGATGGTTACCACTGAAAATCAGTTTGGGCCATGTGCCTATTCACCAGCTAGTTGCATTAAAAAAAGAAATGGACCATTTAAATCATTCGATACGCAGTATTTCAACCGCATCTTTGCTGCAGATCCAAACTAGCGGTGCTAAACAACAGGCACGCATATTTCCTGTTGGTTGACAACGGCTCGGTCGGAAGATACGGAGCAGAGATCGTCCTGAGAAGGAAACTGGAGAAGTACATCGCAGCACAAAAGCTACATCCATGTAAGTTATTCCCAAATCATCACATCGTATCTAGTAGGTGCAGTCACCATCAAAAGTAGATTGGAAAAATTCCAACAAAAGAAAGCTTTTTTTTCTGTTTTGTGGAAATTTCCGTCAGTAAATTCCCCTTTTCCCTAGATTTGACAAAGTTATGGCAACTACGATTTGCAGCTAAAAGCAGATTCTTCAAATAAAGCTTAACTTCAATCTAAAGTAAGCTGGTTTTAATTAAATTTGAATTTTACAAACCAGAAATGCAATCTACTTTTGACTCAGACTTTACTATTACTCTAGATCTAGACTATTAGAAGTACTCGTTTTATTCACAAAGGCATACACCATTTATTTATACAATTTTGGAGGGAGTGAGAGGTTTTGCCATGAAGCAGTTTTAGTCCAATGAGCTGGCATCCTAGGTTTTGTTGGTGAACCTGTATTTTTTATCTAAAATGTGATATGTTTAATGTTTTTTCCTACACCATCGTAGGTACATCTCGTTTAAGCAGAGGAACAACTGTAGGTACGTTGCGATAAAATTATACAAATGCTAATCTTTTTCTTAGTAGCTGCACTGACTTGTACTAAGCATTAAGAAGATCACCTAATTTAGTTGAATGTCTGTCTTTTTATTTGCTTTATAAATAAATATGAATAGAGAACTAATGCTTTTATTAGACGTTATGTTTTTCATAGAATAAAAAACGGCTTTTCTATGTGTAGTAGGAGTTGTCTTCGTTAGATCATTATTATCATCAGCCTTGAGAAGTCCACTGCTATAGATAGTGCAATTCACGAAGACGCGCCCCTCGCGGGGTGCGGGGAGTTTGCTCCGAGCGGCAGTCGTACCAATGATTTGCCCCATTTGTATTTGTATTTGTATTTATTGTTTACTTTAATTATAACGGTTAACACCAATTACAATAATTAAAGAAGAATAAGAAAAATGAAAATAATTAAACTATAAGTAAACAGTTTTGGTCAAATTTAAAAATACAATGTCAATAGTATAAATATAAAACAAAATGTCAGGACAATAATATACTACACTATAAATTGGAAATTCACACACAGCTATTATACATCACGCTCACAGAATCTCAAACATTCAGACATTATTTTCATCCAGCCATCCTCAAACAGATCACACCCAGGACTAGTATCAAGGAGAGCATTGAGTGCGGCGAGAATGCGCGGAATTGGTGACGAGGCCCGGGCCACAGTACGACATAGCGGCTCCGAAAACAACTTGTGCTTCCGCCCTCGACAATAATTGTTCGGAACATAAAAACGGCACAGCTCATCACTCAGGTCCGGTGCTTCAATTTTGCTACGAAACACTTTGCAGGCCATAGTAATTTGCTCGTTGGCTCTCCGAACCTCAAGCGAGTTGTACCCCAGGCAACCCAGAAGAAATTTCAAATGGTTTCATCATTGGTGCAAACGTAACTAACGTAACGTTACGTTTGGTTCAGTGGTTAGCTATGTTTCTCCGAGCTATATCGGTGATCTTCTTCTACGAATTTCTGGCTCTATCGCGTAGTGAATATTACAGAGATATATTCCAATTAGCTCCCGCTGGCCGCTGTTTACTAAGTTGGTACAAAAGCGATATACTGGCTAGTTGGTATAAAGTTGGTTATTGTAGTTCATAAACGTAGGCTACAACCTACAATCTAAGCAGTGTCGTAGCTAGGTATCCAGAGAAAAAAAAAACTAAGGCCCCATCTAAACTATTTAAAATTCCTGCCCTCAGCCCTGTGCATGTATGTTGCACAGAATTAGTGCTGAGCCTACTTCTATTGTCAAACTGTCAAATTTATATAATTAGTTTTTTATGACAAACTTTTTTGTATTTGTATTTGAAAATCGTTTGGTCCTTTTTCGTCGTGTTCCGAATTCGACGTTACTACTTCCATGAAAATGTTCCAGAATGCTCCAGAAAGATTTTTGAGATGTTGGGAATTCTCCTGATTTTTTTCAAATAAGTTCCCATGATTAAAATAATAGTATTGTTCGATATCTATGCTGTTGAATTGAGGGTAGATTCACCACTGAACTCACTCGAGAACGGTGGGCGACTCAGGCGACGGCAGGTAGCTTTTGTGCGTTGAACTGGACGGACGTTCCTTCTCTTTTTGACCGTATTCAAAACCTCATCGTTAGACGTTCTAACAACTTTATCGTGTTTGTGGATCACTGCCGTGTAGTGTGCTTCTTCCAAGACCTATTGAACCTAGGTCAGCCGTGCTTACCCTGGAAACCCACCCTGGACTCTGTGGCGTGCCGTGTGTGCCTGGAGCCGAGCTTCAACCCCCTGATCGAACGGAGGTAGGTGGTGTCAATCAGCCTTCTTGGAGACAGCAGGAACGAACTTTTCCATCCTCAAATACTATACATTCATCTATCCAAAATACACATAAACCTGCCAGTAAAATTTCTCTAGAAAAGATTGTAAAAACTGCACAATCAAATTGGTCCTTCGATAGCCGGATAGGTTTTTGTGTATCTAGAACTCGTAGTTCTATTCTAGCCGTGCTAGATTCATTTCTTCTTACCTAGCTCGTAGTTAGTGTAAGTTGTACAGACGTTCTGTACTTCTCTTTATTTCCTTTTCTGATCGTATCAGATACTTATTTGCGTATTAACAAGCTCGTAGCTTGATAGTACGACGTAAAGACGTTCTTTACTGCCCTTATTTTATTATAATTACATTGTAAAACTCATTGTTAAAATCCCCGTCATAAGCATCCATTAACCTAAAAATATAGTTTTGTCTTTTACTGGCAGCTTTATACATATATATTTTCATATAACACACACTTATATCTGTCGTACTTATATTATTTAGTGTATTTGTGATTAATTTGCATCGTTTCATTCGTTAATCTTCGTTATTTTTGAACATTTATTTGTCCACGCTAACTGCGTAATTAGTAACACAAAATGGCGCCTCCCACTAGGAGTGCGAAAAAACTTGATGAACCTGAAGAGGTCCATAGTCATGATTTAACCGTGTTAATTCATAGGAAACAACGAATGTTCGAGCAAATACAAAAAGCATATGATTTATCAATCAGTATTTCGGATTCTGAGTCGATTGATTTCTTTTTGATGCACGTTGAGCTAATCGATTCATTACGTAGTTCATTTGAGAAAGTAATCTTTCAAATTCTAGAAAAAGAACTTTGTGATGACCCGAAATCATCACTTCGTAGTCAGGAATTAAAAAGTTTTGATGAATTATATTTTCGAGTTAAATTAAGTGCATCGAAATGTAAGCCTAGTACCCATTGTACTAAGGATGAAAATTCCGCTCGCTCAGTAGAATCTCGACCACGTCTTCCAAAGTTAGAACTTTTTACATTTGATGGAAACATAGAAAATTTCAATACATTTTACGAGACGTTCTGTTCTTTGGTTCATAATCAGAAGAGTATTCCGCAAATTGATAAATTTCACTATTTGTTATCATGCACAAAAGGTGCTGCGTTAAATATTGTAAAAAGCGTACCTATTTCTGCTAGTAACTATGAACTCGTTTGGAAAAGTCTCCTTGATAAATATCAGGATAACAGAATGTTGGTCGGTAGGTATTTAGATAAAATGCTAAGCTTTTCGCCGCTTCAAAAAGAATCTGCTGATAATTTAAACTCGTTCATTGAGAATTTTGACCATTCATACAAAGCCATAGAAGCATTACATATTGATAACTTGAGCAGTTACGTAATGTGTCACGTTGCATTGAGGGCCTTAGATCCCTACACACGTAAATGCTTTGAGCAGAAATTAGATCAAAAATCTATACCAACTTTTGATAATTTGATGACTTTTGTTCAAAATCATATCAAGATTTTAGATCATTCTTCTTCTTATTCAGCTAGTTCAAGCGTACAACAAACTAACCAACGTAAATTCACTGTACCTAGGCAGGGTAGAAATAATTATTCACATGCATCCTCTTCTAACACAAAACTTGCGTGTTTGCATTGTGGAGAAAATCACATGATTTTCCGTTGTGATCAGTTTCGTAATCTGACCAACGTTCAGCGCATTAGCCGTGCTAATGACCTGAAGCTATGCCACAATTGCCTAAAACCTAATCACACAACAAAAGAATGCAAAAGTGAATTTAAATGCTACGTGTGCAAACAGTCGCATCATATTCTATTGCATCGTGAGTCGAGCGGTAGTGCACCGAAACCGGTTTACTATTCCGAGTCCGCTGCGACGGAGCAGTCTCCATGCGTTAAGCAAGCGCCCGCGCTCATTAGTAATAACCACCTTGCGTCTACGCATAACTATGCAGTTATTCTAGGGACAGCCGTAGTACATGTAAAGGATTCATTTAACAACTTCCAAACTTGCCGCGTTCTAATTGATTCTGGCGCGCAATCGAACTTTATGACACTTGAATGCTTTCAACGATTAGGATTATCTGCTCAAAATTGCCCGTACAATATTTATGGTCTAGGTGGCGAAAATGTAAAAACGAACGGGATGGTATCGTGTACCATTAAGCCGCGTAACTGCGCGACTCCCTGTTTTGATTTAAATGCTGTAATATTATCTCGCTTAACTTCCGAGCTACCTACTGTTCATATACCTAACAATGTTCTTCATCATTACAAGGATTTAGAATTAGCTGATCCGTGGTTCTATAAAAAATCTCAGATTGATATAATTTTAGCTGCTGACATTTTTCCGTATATTTATGATGGGAAGAAATTAATTATTAATCCCGACATTCCAATCGCGTTAGGTAGCGTTTTTGGGTATGTCGTGACTGGAAGACTAGAAATGCAATCTTCTAGCAACAATTGCCATGTTGTAGCGTCTACAACATCGCTGGTGTCGTACACCCTTGAAGAGAATTCTCTTCATGAGACTCTCAAACGTTTTTGGGAGGTGGAATCTTCGCCGTGCGAAGTTCCCATCGATCCGTTAGAAGAACTAGCGGAACGAATTTATGTAGAACAACATTATCGTGATGAAATCGGCCGATATGTTTCCCCGATTTTATTGAACCCTGAGCACAAACCACTTGGTGACTCGTATGACACCGCTCTGAAGCGACTCACTCAGGTCGAGCGCCGTCTTGCTCGATCTCCGGACCTTCGTAAGGCCTACGTCGACTTCATGACGGAGTACGAGACCCTCGGTCACATGGAACCCTATGAGGGTACAGAACCCTCAGGTTACTTTGTTCCACACCACTGTGTGTTACGTCCGTCGAGTACTACGACGCCCTTGCGCGTAGTCTACGATGGTTCTGCCAAAACTACTTCCGGTGCTTCGCTCAACGATATACTTTTAACCGGCAGAAAGCTACATCAGGACATACTTAAAATAATAATTAACTTCCGACTTTACGATGTATGCTTCACTGCTGACGTTTCAAAAATGTATCGAGCTGTGCTAATAAATCCAGTGGACCGGAAGTACCAACACATACTCTGGCGTAACCATCCTACGGAACCAGTACGTACCTACGAGCTAACTAGAAATACGTATGGCCTCCGTAGTGCACCATTTGTCGCGGTACGCACGTTACACCAGCTGGCGGCGGATGAGCTGGCTCGCATTGACCAGTCGATTAGTAACTCGCCTCAGCTAGCCTCGGATGAGCTAGTTCACACTGAACGGCCAAGAACCAAGGCAGCAGAGATACTAAAAGAAGGGACCTACGTTGATGACGTATTGTGGTCGTGTCAAAGCCAGGAAGAAGCTTGCACGTTGCAAGATGACTTAACCTCCCTCCTTAAAAGTGGAGGTTTTGATTTAAGAAAATGGGCAAGTAACTGTCCTGAGTTGCTAACTAGAATGCAATCGGATCAGGTTACTGCTATCAACTTTCAAGACGATACGTTATCGTCATCTCTCAAAGTTTTAGGTTTGACATGGTTACCCTCGTGTGACTCATTCTCTTTTAATTACAACTTGACTGACGCCAAACAAACTAAACGATCTGTTTTAAAATTGCTCGCAAGTATATTCGACCCAGTAGGTTTTATATCACCTTGTACTTTTGTCGCGAAGTGTATAATGCAAGATCTTTGGAAACTTGGATTGGGCTGGGATGACCAGTTACCATCTGAGTTAACTACCCAGTGGAACAGGTTTATTAACGAGTTATCAGCGTTAGGTAAATTACGAATTGAGCGTCATGTTTTAATATCAAACTTTAATGAAGTTCAGCTGATAGCATTTTGCGATGCGTCATCGCGTGGCTATGCAGCGTGCGTCTACCTACGTAGCGTAGATAGGGATGGTCATGTAAAGGTAAGGTTGCTGACGAGTAAATCTAAAGTCGCGCCTTTAAATCCAATTTTGTCAATTCCAAGACTTGAACTTGAGGCAGCCGTGCTCCTCTCTAAGCTTGTTAGTTTTGTCGTACAAAACTTAAATGATTTTAAAGTTTCGATCATCGCGTTGGGTGATTCGAACAACGTTTTGGCGTGGCTACAAACGCCACCTTACAAATTAAAAACTTTTGTGGCTAACCGTGTTAGTCAAGTGACCGCTGTGGTCCCATCAAATTGTTGGTTTCACGTGAGCAGCGAGAATAACGCTGCCGATGTTTGCTCGCGTGGTGCGATGCCGGCTCGCTTCGTGGAAGGCGCTACGGAGTGGGTTCAGGGCCCCGAGTGGCTGTATGACGATCAACAAAAATGGCCAATTAAATCATTTTATGTAAAAGACAGTTTTAAAATTCCTGACATAAAATCAAATTGTGATACGTTTGTTTTAAATTCATGGGATGATAAAAATATGATTTTAAAAAATGACTTAGAAGAAACATTTAATAAATTATCATCTTTCAGTAAATTACAACGTGTTATGGCATGGTGCCATAGATTTATGTCGAACTTGAAATCTAAAAAATCTGATAGGTCAGGTGGGCCCCTCAGGTCATCAGAGCTGAAGACAGCTCATGACACCATCGTTCGGGTGGTGCAAATGAATCATTTTCACAGTGAAATCGCATTGCTGCGTAAAAATAAATATGTAGCTTCCTTGCGTAAGCTTTCACCCTTCGTAGATTCCAATGAATTCCTCAGGGTGGGGGGTAGGCTCGTGCAGTCCGACCTACCTTACAATATGAAACATCCTGTGCTTCTACCTAGATGTCACACAATTAAATTGATAATAGAATATTTTCATAGATTATACCTACACATAGGGCCGCGTACGTTACAAGGCTTACTATGTAAAAACTATTGGATAGTTAGTGCTCGTAGTATTATTCGATCCGTTTTATCTAAGTGCAAGATTTGTTTTCGCTGCCGACCAAGCTCAATTCAGCCCGCTATGGGTACGTTACCCGCGCCTAGGCTAAAACCAGATAAGGTTTTCAACCACGTTGGTTGTGATTTGGGTGGGCCTTTTTTTGTGAAGGAAAGTTTGAGGCGTAACGCTAAGGTCTACAAGTCGTACTTGTGCCTCTTTGTTTGTTTCTCAACAAAAGCTGTGCACTTAGAAGTTCTAACTGATTTAAGTTGTGATTGTTTTTTAGCTGCATTTGATCGTTTTGTGGCTCGCCGCGGACTTTGCAGTTGCCTATATTCAGATTGTGGCACTAACTTTATTGCGGCAGCCAAGCATTTAAAAGAAGTCGTAAACTTTTTAAATAGTAAAGATAATAATGATAAGATTATCAATGGACTGACAACTCGTCATGTAGAATGGCGTAACAACCCGCCTAATGCAGCAAGTATGGGTGGACTCTGGGAAGCAGGAATAAAATCTGCCAAACATCACCTGTACCGTGTAGTAGGTGATCGGTCACTCACCTTTGAAGAGTTAAGTACTGTTTTCTGCAGAGTTGAAGCTGTTTTAAATTCGCGCCCTCTGTGTTCCTTATCGGACAACCCAAACGAGTTTGATGTTCTTACCGCGGGTCATTTCCTAGTAGGTCAATGTTTATTAGCTGTACCGGAATATGATTTGGATGATGTTCCTCAGAACAGATTGTCACGTTGGCAATCCATTCAGAAGGCTTCTCAGTCATTTTGGAGGCGTTGGTCAGATGACTACCTTCACACTCTACAGCAGAGAGCGAAGTGGTTTGAATCTCCACCGAACTTAAACATTGGAGATTTAGTTTTGCTCAAGTCAAATCTGACTAAACCTCTTCAGTGGAATTTAGCTCGAATTGACAAAGTACATAGTGGCGTTGACAAAGTAAACCGCGTTTTAACTTTAAGAACGAAAAATGGTTTAATACAGAGACCGACTAATAAGGTCTGTCCATTACCTTATGCAAATTAATAACGTTGCATTAAATGTATTTAGTTAAGTTATATTTAGTTTATTATAGTACACATACTTTTAGGTACACTCCACTTTTGGAAAATTTACACATGACTTTTATTTAAAGCTTCGTAAGTTTATTTTATTTCTATATTATAAATATGTTTGTATGCTTATATACCCTACACTTCTTATTCATTTTAGTGAAATCAATCATATTGATTTCGGTGAGGGGTATGTTCGATATCTATGCTGTTGAATTGAGGGTAGATTCACCACTGAACTCACTCGAGAACGGTGGGCGACTCAGGCGACGGCAGGTAGCTTTTGTGCGTTGAACTGGACGGACGTTCCTTCTCTTTTTGACCGTATTCAAAACCTCATCGTTAGACGTTCTAACAACTTTATCGTGTTTGTGGATCACTGCCGTGTAGTGTGCTTCTTCCAAGACCTATTGAACCTAGGTCAGCCGTGCTTACCCTGGAAACCCACCCTGGACTCTGTGGCGTGCCGTGTGTGCCTGGAGCCGAGCTTCAACCCCCTGATCGAACGGAGGTAGGTGGTGTCAATCAGCCTTCTTGGAGACAGCAGGAACGAACTTTTCCATCCTCAAATACTATACATTCATCTATCCAAAATACACATAAACCTGCCAGTAAAATTTCTCTAGAAAAGATTGTAAAAACTGCACAAGTATATTCCGAATGCAAGAGATACTTTCTCTAGTTCTATCTATAGTTTGTAAGTTAGAGTCTGAGGGGCCCTGGAACTTGGGGGCCCCTGAGCTTGGGGGCCCCTGGGGCATTTCCCCGTCTAGCCTCCCGTAGCTACATCACTGAACTTTAGTTATAAACTTGGACATTGTAACAGCTGAATAAAGGGCAGCTGGTCCGTAAACTTGTTTTATGGCCTGCGCACACCTAGTTCGCTGGCGGTAGCGAACAGTGAAACGCTGTCAAATATCGCTGTCAAATCTTAAATCTGACAGCGATATTTGACAGCGTTTCACTGATCGCTACCGCCAGCGAACTAGGTGTGTTCGAGCCTTTAGTAGCAGACCGGACGAACAGTTAGTAGTAAAAACACAGAGTAGAAGTTCTTGTTTTGTATTGCGTGGTGCAAGCGACTTATTGGATTTTTTTTTTGACGTGACAACGCCTTATAATTCAATGGAGCCGGCTTAGCCGGCTGCACGCATGAAAAAACATGACTCATGCGGCGTTTCCTCGCTCTGAGGCGTTCCATTTAAGGCTTGAAGTGCAAGCGAGAGCGTGGAACAAGCGACAAAGCGAGTCCGAGTCTGAGTACGAGTCTTACAACCATTCCATCAGTATTTTCTTATGACGTTGTCACGTCCAACTATTGTCAGTAAACCGACTTTACAGACAACCGTTTTTACTCAACTTTTCATTTCTTAGCCTGACGCTACATACATCATCTACAAAAGATGCGACAGCCTGTTTTTATTTTTTTATTGTCCTTGTCAATATTGAATGTACAGTTGGCCACACTTTTGGTTACACAACCTATAGGGCACGTAAACAAGGCAGCGTGTTAGTGAGGCGAACGAAATAAACAACAACGTACGCTATCGCAGCCTCACCTTTTACCCTAGATATTGTTGTGTGGATTGTCCGCAATATTTATTTATTTATTAGAGCGTTCATCTTCTTATAGGTCAAAGTGCAAACAGCGTAGTCTGATGCGTAGCCGTGTGTAACCTACTCGTAGTATAATCTACGACGTAGAAAATTATAACAGTGTTGCAACTGTTGTCTCTTGTCAAGTGACACGGACCAACTTCACTGGACACAATTTATGGCACATGTATTGTTCGGAACAAGTAATTACCGTAAGTCATAGTTGTAGGGATGTTACTTCCTACATACCTACATGAAGAAAATCACTCCTGTTTGCCATAGCCTACCCATATGGAAAACAGGCGTGCACGTAATTCTTGTCTTGCTTCGTAACCCGGTAACGAAAAAAAACTGCATGATAACTTAATTAGTTCATAACCCGGCTATGTTGTAAGAACTGAATGACAAAATTAATGGATTAGTTGGTAACCCTTGGTAATAAACTAAGAAAAAATCCTTTTACGTAACTGGTTACAAAAACTGGTTACGTACAAGCACTAAAATAATTTCAGAGATCACAGATATATTATGCATCGTACCAACATCTTAATATAATATTGAGATCAAACAAAGGTATCTAAGTGGGTTACATATACATATTCTCTTTGTTTACTTTAATTAACCGTAAACCCGAATAATTTTAGAGGCAAAATATATTTTGTTATGACTAAAGACTTTAATTAGCAATAAAGTTCGATCAGATTATTTCTTGATTAAAGATACTGCGACCATTATTTAGATAACTCACCCACCTGAGTTTGAAGAGGTACATTTAGTGACCTTAACAGTTGAATACCACCAATTAACCTTCTTATTAAACAAAGTCCTAGTAAAAAATAGCATTCGGCGCATCGAAATACTCACTGCATTATCTTCCGGCAGTGGCAACACTTGAGTTACTGGCAACACCTTGTCCTTGTCGTGCACTGGTTCCTCTTCACGTATCAGAAACGAAAACAACTTGTAGTACCACAGATGGGGTATATAGACATCCTCCTCGCACGTCGCGGTTCGCCTACTATCCGTCACTTTCTTGTACTCGCGGCGCACACAGGCGCGCAAGCTATCAATCTTGCGTAGAATATGGACGCGGGTCGCGGCTGGGTCGTACGTTTGAACCAACTGCGTGAGCTGGGTGATGGCCATGTGTCTCTTCTTCTTTAGCTTGTAAGCGGCGCACTTACGGTTCCATAGACACTCGAGTTCTGCGTATTTTAGGATGAATTGCTTGACTAGTTTGCGCGGGAAGAAGACTGTGGTTTCGTCCGACATGTTGTGCTCGTTGGCGCGGCGTGCAAGTCACTGAACTTGCGCGGATGCGCGGCTTGCGCGGGGGAGAGAGGGGATAGTGACGCGTCAGTGACGCAGTGCCCCGCTCCTCTCTAGATCCCCCGTATCTGTGGTTATCATTACCACCGCATGTTCGTGTGCTCGCTCGACCGGTTCACAGACTCGCTCGACAAACAAGCTATGCAGTTACTTGTCGATTTCATTGCCGTCTGTATCATTGCACTGTAGGTTTTAAAAAGGTCAGATTAATTGACACGCGGACACAATAAAGTGTACACAGTCATGGCGTATAGTGGTAAAAAATAAAAGACAATATTATTGAAGTGAAAACTTCTTTAGCGGCGTTGAGCACTTTCTGTAATGGGTATAAAATCTTAAACTCGCGTCAGGATCACGTGACCCTGATCGAAAAAGCGTAAGACGGATGTTTTTGTAGAAATGTACCCTAAGACTACAACGTAGAGTTCATAATAAAAATCAAAAAAGCGTAAGACCGATGTTTTTGTAGAAATGTACCCTAAGACTACAACGTAGAGTTCATAATAAAAAAACATTAAACTGCACGAGAATTGCCCACTTTCACAGAACTGCACAATTATTGTGCAATAATTATAACAAGTGAAAAAAAGCCAAGGATCTCCAAATTAAATAATTGCAAATAATAAACAATAAAAAGCGGAGTCAATATAATTCTTATTCTATAAATGCAAAGTTTTTGAAGTGAAAACTTCTTTAGCGGCGTTGAGCACTTTTTTTTTTGGGTCATGTAGGGAAGGTGAGATTATTTTGAAAGCAATATAAATTTTTCCCCCCTTTCCCTCTAGACCCCTTTATTATTTAAAAAACCTAAAAATGCCCTATTTTTAAGCCTTTTTTTTCGAGTGGAGCATTGCGGCGAGCGAAGCGAGCCGCCATGCGACCATGGGAACAGCGCGGCGAGCGAAGCGAGCCGTGCTGTGACTCCCCCCAAGCCCCCCAGAACCCCCTCCTCCTGAACCCGGGGGGAGCGTCGCGGCGAGCGAAGCGAGCCGCCACGTGACCCCCCCTAAGCCCCCCAGAACCCTCTCCTCCGAAACCCGGGGGGAGCGTCGCGGCGAGCGAAGCGAGCTGCCACGCGATCACGGGGAACAGCGTGGCGAGTGAAGCGAGCCGTGCTGTTACCCCCCTAAGCCCCCCAGAACCTCCTCTTCCTGAACCCGGGGGGAGCGTCGCGGCGAGCGAAGCGAGCCGCCACGCGACCACGGGGAACAGCGCGGCGAGCGAAGCGAGCCGTGCTGTGACCCCCCTTAGCCCCCCAGAACCCCCTCCTCCTATGTCTGCCGTTTTACTTCATTTAGGACCTACTTGTAGGTCGCGCGACAAGGTCCCTTCTAGCGGTTCCGACCCGTTGAGGATTTGGCTTTACGTAAAATTTAGGGTTCCGTATAGGGTTTTGATTGGGGTTATACTATATTGAGGAATTTGATTAAATGGTCGACTTTTAGGGTTCCTTAGGACTTTGATTGGAGTTTCAACTACACTTAGAAGCTTGATAATGTTAAAATTTTTAGGGTTCCTTAGGACTTTGATTGGGGTTTTACTACATTGAGGAATTTGATTAAGTGGTCAACTTTTAGGGTTCCTTAGGACTTTGATTGGAGTTTCAACTACACTTAGGAGCTTGATAATGTTAACATTTTTAGGGTTCCTTAGGACTTTGATTGGAATTTCAACTACACTTAGGAGCTTGATAATGCTAAAATTTTTAGGGTTCCTTAGGACTTTGATTGGGGTTTTACTACATTGAGGAACTTGATAAAATAAACAACTTTTAGGGTTCCTTAGGCCTTTAATTGGACTTTCAACTACACTTAGGACCTTGATTATGTAAACAATTTTAGGGTTCCTTAGCACTTTGATTGGAATTTCAACTACACTTAGGAGCTTGATAATGCTAAAATTTTTAGGGTTCCTTAGGACTTTGATTGGGGTTTTACTACATTGAGGAACTTGATAAAATAAACAACTTTTAGGGTTCCTACGTTAATAATCAAGTTTTCACTTCTGCCGGCACTCCCGGAGTGCAACCCGTATTTTTTTTTTTACTAAAATAGTTAATTGACCTTGAAGATGCCGCTTATATTCATTTTTATGTAAATCACTCTAAAACTGTTTTAAAGCCGTCCATTTTATTTCAGTTTATATTATAAAGACATTATACGTATAAACATTTAGAAAGATATGCTAAAAATGTTTTTGTTCAAGTTTCTCATAGGATTCATGTTTTTGTATATCATTTGGCACGAGACGAGGCTATAACTCAGTAGTTGTCTGTTTTTAGCTAGGATAGCAACCTACTTTTATTATTTGTTTTTATTTTTTTTGTGCCTGCATAGGTACTGTTTTTGCCAATGCAGCTGTTCTATGTATGTTATGTCAAAAAATAAAACCTTTATTTCTTACCTGTGTCACACGATTCAATAAATAAAACTGATCCCCATCGCCACCACAGATCGCCTATACCTATGTGCGCAAGGCTTAAAGAGGGTAGAGCGGCCACCAGACATCACACGTTTTCACCCTTTTTGTTTACACGGCCCAAAGTTTTGTTTGATAAAAGCTTGTTCATTTTAGGAATGTCACAATGAATTTAATTTGGAAGTGGTTTCGAAGTTTGAATGATGGGGGTTGATAAAGTTGCGAGGGGTTTATTAAGGGTGATTGAGCTCGGTATCAGTTTTAATTATGTTGTCAGCTGTAACGATACCTTACCAACCTTAGAGGATAATACTTTTTTTAGGCTTCCGTAGCCAAATGGCAAAAACGGAACCCTTATAGATTCGTCATGTCTGTCTGTCCGTCCGTATGTCACAGCCACTTTTCTCCGAAACTATCAAAGCTACACTGATGAAACTTGGTAAATAGATGTATTCTTTGAACCGCTTTAAGATTTTTTCACAAAAATAGAAAAAAAACAAAATTTTGGGGGTAACCATACTTAGAACTGAAATTTAAAAAACTATTTTTCAATATTATCCAGCCCTAAACTAAGCACAGCTTGTACTATGGAAACCAGATAGCTGATATAATACTTAGATACATTTTTATTTTTGTAAATAGTAAATACATACTTAAATACAATATGACACCCAGACAGAGAACGAACATCTATGTTCCCCAGACAAATACTTGTTCTCGGTGGGGATCCAGCCCACGACCTACGACGCAGAAGGCAGAACTGAGTTCAACTCGAGTCAAATATGTCTTAGGCCCGTCTTTAGAAACAGTGCTCGAGTCTGAGTCGAGCCTCAAGCATAGGTTTTTGACACTTTACAATGGAGAACTGTTATTCATTTTATATACAGCATGAGTTTGAATTCGTATGTTATCCCGAAAAGGGGTTATGCTACTCCTGAATGTCAACAGCATTAGTTCTATGACTTTTCTGAAGCAGGACTTTTTCATTCAACAAATGGTGTGTAAAGTTTACGCCATGATTTTGCTTAAAAGCTTGCTAAGCAACCCTATAACCAGCTGATTACTTGACCTCTGTTGAACTATGTCTTATTTGACACCCAAAATCTGCCATTGGCAATTCAAAAAGCAATAAAAAATTATTTCCGCCACAAGTGTCATTATTGGCTAGCGAAAAATGTGATTGGACGCCTGCAATGGCCAAAATCCAATCAAATTAGCGACGGCCCCGCCCAAGATGTAGGGTTTTCACACAAAACATTTTGTTTAAGCATTTCAATTGATTATTTTTTTTGTATGGAAGATTTAGATTTCGTATTTCACAGAAAGGTTTTCATAGCTTGTGCAAAACCATGGTCCCTATCACCACCTTTCGGGATAACATACGAATTCAAACTCAGGCTGTATATTTATTTATATATAACCATTAATAGATTAATATTTGTTAATAAATCTATGTACTTAGTTCAAGATTAATGTATTATTTAGGATATGTCTGAAGATAATGTCCTTGCCAAATAATTTGTATACCTATATAATTTGTTTTTATTGTTATTGGGCACAAACTTCCCATATTGCCCTTTTATTGTACGTCCGGAACGGACAAACTGTGAAAACTGTACCTACCTAGTCAATAGCCATTAAGATCTTTTCTGTACAACAGTTATGCAATAAATATTTCTGATTTCTGATTTATTATGCTTGAGAGCGCTTGAGACTCGACTTAGACTCAAGCACTGTTTCTCAATACGGACGTCTGTCTTGCGGAGGGTTTATATGTTTATAAGTTTCTTGTAGTTTCTTTTGTTTTTATAGCATCATAAATATAGGGTCAGTTACGATCGTATCTCAAGACGCTAAGTTCACTTCATTACTGAACACTGATGCCCAGGGGATAGATAAAAATAAATTAAATTCTAGTCTAGCTGCTGTCATCGGCTTACTGGGGCTAATCTTTCAATTTTACGGGCTTATACATAGTAGGCCTGAGCTTAAGTCTGAGATTCAATTTCAGATAGCCTTCGAATCATTATAAAGCGTTCAGATTTTACAAGTTTGTATGATCATGAAGAATTAATTCTTCAGGTGAAGTTCTTAGGTCTTTCATATTTTTTTTTATTTTTACTGTTAATAATTATTTTTGTCAGATTAACCGTTAATTAATCTGACAAAGATAATTAAAATGGTCAATTGATAGATAGGCTTAAGTCTGAGATTCAATTTCAGATAGGCTTCAAATCATTATAAAGCGTTCAGATTTTTCAAGTTTGTATAATACTATTAATTCTTCTGGTAAATTTCTAAGGTGTTTAAATTTTTTATATTTTTATTTTTACTCCTAATTATTATTTTTGACAGATTAACCGTTAATCAATCTGACAAAAATACTTATTAATGGTCAATTGATAGATCAGATGTGTTCCTACTTTTACATGTTAGTCAGTAAAGGATCGGCCACACCGCGGCTAACAGTTGCGAACTGCGATGGCGAATTGATCGTGCGAACCATGTGGCGCCATAACGGTAGCAATAATGATCCTGCACGGACGCGGCGGTGTATATAATTCGTACAATTATTTCGCCATCCAAGTTCGCCACGGTGTGGCTGATCCTTAAACCAATGCAGACTGTAAACCAATGCATAATAAGATAAACACATTTTTTTAAATAGTCACATAAAATTTAGACAAATTGTGCGAGCTAAACGAGGGATTCACTTGGTTTTGATTCGTAATCTCCACTGTTCTTCTGTTCCTGATTTAATTTTACAACTTTCCAATCCTCGGAGAATCTCCAAATTCCAAATCCAAGCCATATCAATCCTTAAATCAGTGCGATAAGTCTTGTTTTACATTGCAGATCCGAAGCGTAAAAGCCCTGTAAAAGCTCTCAATCATGTTATGAAAAGACTTTATCGCTTGTATCTAATAAGTGTAAGGCTCTGCGCATGTGAATCACCGGCCACAGCCACAAGTGGCGATTGCGTGCCACCACCACTTTTTGGCAGCGGTGACAGCTGCTAGTGTTTGTGTGTGTGTCTGATATTCTTTGTATGCTATTACACGTCGCTGTCGCTTTGCGCTTATTGGCTGTCGGTACCAGGCCATCAAATTATTTAATGCTCTGCCTACTGAGTTGAAGTCTGTCGGCAACCCTAATGCTTTTAAAAGACAATTGAAGAAGTTTTTGTTGGAGAAATGTTTCTACTCTATTGAAGAGTTTTATGATAGTAAACTCCACAATCACCAATCAGCCTGTATTTTTTTTTTGTGCTAGAGGCTGTGGGTTTGGTCCGCACCCAGAAATTTAGTGGGTAACAATAAGTGAGTGGCGAAATATAAAAAAGCGTGTAAACAGCTGGTCACTGGCCACTTGTGGCTGTGGCCGATGGCCGTGGCCCGTGGCTCGTTTGCGCCAAGCCTAAGCTGATAGGTTTGAGGCTGGTCACGTGAACTCTGTCGTAACCCCTGAGTGCTATTCGCTAGGTTTAATGTAGGGAGGCCTTTTGTGGTCGGAATTGATAAAATACTAGAGAGTATTGGGAATTGATGATAAAAACTCAATTTACGATTATTGTATTCAACAAGTGGCCGCGACTCTGTCCGAGGATTTTCCATGAATATTTTCTAAGCGCAATTTAAACATGATTGTAGGTAATGGACAAAGTGTTCTTAGCTAGGGGAAAATAACACATTATTGCACACTGTTTTATTATTCTATAGATTGTGTCCTCTGAAGATGGGTACGTTACGACACAATTTTCCGTCCAAAAATCGAATTCGTCAAAAACTTTTCGTATTTATAGAAAGAAAACAAATTACCCAAAATAACGAATTATGTAACTTTTATTACAAGTAATATTGGCTGGAGTTCCATTGCGGATCTTTGAATAGGTTGAGTAATTTTAGTACCGACCGAAGCTAAAAGTAAATATAAATAATAAATTAATTAATATTATAGAAAATCCACACAACACTAACTAGCCCCAAACTTAGCAGAGCTTGTACTATGGGAAACAGATAGCTGCTACAATACCTACATTTATTTTATTTTTTTTCTTTGTAAATATACCTGCTTAGAATACAATAATTATAACACCCAGACAGAAAACAAACATCTGTGTTCACCACACAAATATTTGTTCTCGGTGGGGATCGAACCCACGACCTACGGCTCAGAGGGCAGAGCTACTACCAACTGATCTGAGAGGCCAGTCAAAACTTTGACATTATCGATTCCCGTCAAACTTGTGATAAGGACGCAAGACAGAATACGGAACAGTGTCAATATTCCCTAATCTAACTTTAAACGCTCCAGGTTTGAAAATCATCAAACCAATCAATTATTTATCGCGTAATGAAACCTTTGAATAATATTGAACGGCGCAGGCTGGGGGCTTAGCACCCTCTGGGGTGACGGTGGCACTTTGAGTAAACTTTTGAAATTCAACAATGCTACAAAATTTTTCCAACTTATTATCTCAATATATAAAACTCTTTCGTTACTGACTGACTGACAATCAACGCACAGCCTAAACCGTTAGTCCTAGAAGCATGAAACTTGGAGGGTATGTTTCCCTTATAGCGTAGAGGTGTGCTAAGAAAGGAAATTGGAAAATTCTTTCCCAAAGAGGAGAAAAAGGGGAAAAACGGTTTAAAGAAAAATCAACGCCCAGCCTAAACTGTTAGTCCTAGAAGCATGAAACTTGGAGGGCATGTTCCTCTTATAGTGTAGAGGTGCAGTAAGAAAGGAAATTGGAAATTTTTTTCCCGAAGAGGAGAAAAAAAGGAAAACTGGTTAAAAGAAAAATCAACGCACGGCCTAAACTGTTAGTCCTAGAAGCATGAAGCTTAAAGGGTGTTTTCCTTTTATAACGTAGAGATGCACTAAGAAAGGAAATCGGAAAGTTTTTACCCTATAAGAGGAGAAAAAAGTGAAAACCAGTTCAAAGAAAAATCAATAAACAGCCTAAACCTTTTGCCTTCCTAGAAGCATGAATGTATGCTTACACTTATAATTTGTAAAAAAAAGCGGCCAAGTGCGAGTCGGGCTCGCCCATGAAGGGTTCCGTAACATAATATAAAAGTTCTTGTACGAATAAAAAAAAAACTACTCACAAGATCGCGTTCAAACCAAATTTCGTTGGAAGTTTGCATAGCAATACATCTATCTTCTTCTTCTAAATATATATAACTCAAAGGTGACTGACTGACATAGTGATCTATCAACGCACAGCCCAAACCACTGGACGGATCGGGCTGAAATTTGGCATGCAGGTAGATGTTATGACGTAGGCATCCGCTAAGAAAGGAAAATGGAAATTTTTTTTCCGAAGAGGAGAAAAAGGGGAAAAATGATTTGAAGAAAAATCAACGCACAGCCTAAACCGTTAGCCCTAGAAACATGAAACTTAGAAGGTGTGTTCCTCTAATAGAGCAGAGGTGCACTAAGAAAGAAAATAAGAAAATTCTTCCCCTAAAAGAAGAAAAAACGGAAAATGATTTTAACAAAAATAACAAAAAAATGTTTTACAAAATACGCAAAAAAACAGTAAAAAAAATTAAGCTACCGCAGCACCTGTCATCAAATTTGAATACACACAAAAGTTTATTTAAAACCCACGACAACCACTAAGACAAAATCGCGGAAAACACCTACCATACCGAAACTAAACACCGTTTAAAAAAACGGCCACAACAACACTCGCCTTCACAACCTACTCTGAAGTACATGCTCAAAACTATGGTAACCAGCAGTTGGTCATGTCAAATCAAAAAAATCTGATTCGATTATACATTAACACGCACACGAAACACCAAATGAGCCACTGATTTTCTTCTTCTTCTTCTAAATATATAAAACTCTTTCGTTACTGACTGACTGACTGACAATCAACGCACAGCCTAGATCGTTAGTCCTAGAAGCATGAAACTTGGAGGGTATGTTCCTCTTATAACGTAGAGGTGCATTAAGAAAGGAAATTGGAAAATTCTTTCCCGAAGAGGAGAAAAAAGGGAAAAAAGGTTTAAAGAAAAATCAACGTACAGCCTAAACCATTAGTCCTAGAAGCATGAAACTTGGAAGATGTGTTACTCTTATAGGGCAAAAGTGCACTAAGAAAGAAAATAGGAAAATTCTTTCCGTAAAAGAAGAAAAAGGGGAAAAAGGTTTAAAGAAAATTCACAAAAAATAGCTTTACAAAATACGAACAAAAACAGTAAAAAAAATTCTGCTGCCGCAGCATCTGTCACCAAATTTGAATACACACAAAAGTTTATATAAAACTCACCCTAATCACTAAGACAAAATCGCGGAAAACACCTATCATGACGAAATTAAACACCGCTTCAAAAAACGGCTAAAGTACATGCTCAAAACTATGGTAACCAGATGAACGTGTCAAATTAAAAAAATCTGATTCGATTATACACCAACAAGCATACGAAACTCAAAATTAACCACTAATATAACATTAAATCACAAAAAATAGCTTCACAAAATACGCAAAAAAAAAACATTAAAAAAAATTCAGCTACCGCAGCACCTGTCACCAGGTTTGAATACACACAAAGGTTGACAAAAAAACCAATGATAACCACTAAGACAAAATTGCGGGAATCATCTATCATACTTAAACTAAGCACCGCTGAAAAAGATCGGCTACAACAGCACTCGCCTTCAACTTCAAATACACTCTAAAGTACAAGCTCAAAAATATGGTAATTAGCATTTGATCATGTCAAACTAAAAAAACCAGATTCAATTATACACCAACGAATAGTAAAGCCGATGTTCTTGCTTTTATAATAAACTTCTCTCTCTTTAAAGCCCAAATTACCCACTAAAACAAAATCACGAAACAAAGCTTTACAAAATACGCACGCAAAAAACTTAAAAAAAAAATCAGCTACCGCAGCATCTGTCACCAGGTTTGAATACACACAAAGGTTTACAAAAAACCCCATGATAACCACTAAGACCAAATCGCGGGAGGCACCTATCATACCAAAACTAAACACAGCTGAAAAAAATCGGCTACTACAGCATTTACCATCTTTCGAACACACTTTATATAGTATTGAATGCAAACTCAAAACCAAGGTAACCAGAACTTGGTCATGTAAAACCAACGCAAACAAATACCCGACTTAGCCACTAAGACAAATTCACGAAAAAGAACTCTCAAAAAATACGCAAAAACCAGTGAAAACATATCAGTAGTTGTCCGCCTTCCACCATTAAATAGTTTCTTTTAAACGAACTCAAACTATGACTTTACCACGCGGACGAAGTCGCGGGTAACAGCTAAAACCCACCATAACCACTAAAACAAAATCGCGGAAAACACCTATCATACCGAAATTAAACACCGCTTCAAAAAACGGCTAAAGTACATGCTCAAAACTATAGTTACCAGCTGGTCGTGTCAAATTTAAAAAATCTGATTCGATTATACACCAACACGCATATGAAACTCCAAATTAGCCACTAATATAACATAAAATCACAAAAAATAGCATTACAAAATACGCAAAAAAAAACATTAAAAAATTTCCAGCTGCCGCAGCATCTGTCACTAGCTTTAAATACACAAAAAAATTTCAAAACAACCGATGATAACCACTAAGACAAAATTGCGGGAATCATCTATCATACTTAAACTAAACACCGCTGAAAAAAACAGCACTCGCCTTCAAATTCAAATACACTCTAAAGTACAAGCTCAAAACTATGGTAACTAGCATTTGATCATGTCAAACTAAAAAAACCAGATTCGATTACGATACCAACGAACCAACCAACGAATACGATTGACCAAATTACCCACTAAAATAAAATCACGAAAAAGAGTTTTACGAAATACGCAAAAAAAAATATTAAAAAAATTTTTGCTACCGCAGCATCTGTCACCAGGTTTGAATACACACAAAGGTTTACAAAAAAACCGATGATTACCACTAAGACAAAATCGCGGAAAACACCTATCATACCGAAGCTAAGCACCGCTGAAAAAAATCAGCTACAATAGCATTCAAATTCAAATACACCCTAAAGTACAAGCTCAAAACTATGGTAAATAGCAGTTGGTCATGCCAATTAAAAAAACCAGATTCGATTATACACCAACAAATTAGCCAAATTAGCCACTTAAACAAAATCACGAAAAAGAGCTTTACAAAATACTGTTACGGAAGTGGGTACAGGGATTGGAAGGAAACGACTGATTTTACCGAAAGTAGCGATTTATTTGCACTACGAACACGTAACACTGCACTGAACGCGTAGCACTGCACGAAACGCGTAGCACTGTCCGACACTGTCCCCGCGCACTGTGCGTTACACGGTTCAACGCTGTGCTCCGAACACTGACAGTCCACTGGGAGCACTTCACCACTTTGCACTTCACTTCACTGTTCACTTCACTATTCACTTTCACTGTTCACTGTTCACTTTTCCACTTTTTCACTTTTTCTTCTTGTTCCTTTCTTCAGATCACTTTCCACTGAACTGCCCGTAGACGCGCTTGCAGCTCCTTATATACCCGGAATTTCGATTGTCATTTATTGGATTTCGATCGTCATTTATTGAATTTCGTTAGTCTTTTCGTTTTCTTCTGTTGGATTCCGATCGTCTTTTCCTTCTTACATCATTTCTTGTTTTAGTCCAGAACTTTCGGTTCTTTATTTGAATTCCTTAAAGAAGGCACTCGCCGCTACTAGAATTTTCTGGTAACATTAAAATGTCGAACAAAAATCTTCATAGCTGGACCGGGCTCGAACTCGCGTACGTCTGCTTTGCAGTCGTAGCTCTGACAGCCCGGCCGTTGTGACAATGACGATGTTTGCCAAAAACTTCACTGCCTTGCATGCTTACGTAGTTACGTCAGCACGGCGTCACACTACCCCCTCCTTAGACGTGCTCGTCCCGAGCATCGTTAGAGCCGTAGTACCGTGCCAACCTGTCCACATGAACCACTTTCGCTGGACTTCTTGGCGTTTTCCGAATTCTATATGTGACATCATTGATCCTCGTAATTACTTGAAAAGGGCCTTCCCAACTCGGTTGTAGTTTTGGAGATTTTCCTTTCCTTCGAACGGGGTTGTGTAGCCAAACAGCAGAACCTTCTTCAAAGGACTTGGAGTTGACGCTTCTGTCGTATCGCGTTTTCATTCGCTCACTAGCACGCAGATTCTCTTCCCTCATATGCCCGTGAACTTCTTCCATCTTCCTTCTCAAATCTTCCGCGTATTCTGAAATACAGCTAGGCGTATCTGGAGGACAACCCGCGAGAAGATCCGCTGGAAGTCGAAGCTCTCTACCAAAGTTCGCTCGGGCCAGAGTAGTAGAGGTACTCTCATGAACTGCCGTTCTATACGACAGAAGGAACAGAGAAATGTACTCGTCCCAATTGTTCTGATGGCTTTCAACAACTTTTGCCAGATGCCGCTCCAGAGTTTGGTTGAACCTCTCCACCATTCCATCAGATTGCGGATGATACGGCGTAGTCCGAGTTTTGTGTATCCCCATAATCTTGCATGTTTCCTGAAAGACTTGCGACTCGAAATTCCTGCCTTGGTCACTATGGATTTCAAGGGGTAGTCCAAATCGGCAGAAAACTTCATTCACCAGTTTGCTAGCCACAGTAACAGCTTCTTGATTTGGTAATGCGAACGCTTCTGGCCACTTTGTGAAGTAATCCATTATTACCAAAATGTAACGATTTCCACTATTCGTCATTGGAAACGGCCCGGCCACATCCAAAGCTATTCGTTCCCAAGGAGCACCCACGTTGTACAACTTCAACGCTCCCCGACTTCTTGTTTGTGGTCCTTTGACAGAGGAACAACTCGTACATTTCTTGCACCAGTCTTCAACATCTTCCTTGCAGTGCAACCAGTGATAACGTTGACGAATTTTCACTAAAGTTCTCTTCACACCGAGATGACCGCCTGATGTTCCGTCGTGATACGCTCGCAGTATATCAGAAATCTTTGACTTCGGCACAACTGTCTGAAGATGATTGTCTTGTCCTGATGCACTCTCCCATTTTCGACATAAAAGACCATTGTGTAAGAGCAGGCTATTCCATTGTGCCCAATAGCTCTTAGTTACTGCACTCATTCCGGCAACTTCACTCCATCCTGGGCGCGCGGATCCATCTCTCACCCAATTGAGTATTGGTCTAAGGTCTTCATCTTCTTCTTGTAGTTTACGCATGGCATCGCTGCTCCAATCATCATTTACTGTATCAGTTCTTATAACTCGGACCATAGATTTTTCTTTATCTTCCTGTTTCACACAGTGCTTGCAGTCTTCAGAACACGGCCGTCTTGACAAAGCATCAGCATTCCCATGAGACTTTCCACTGCGATGCTCTACTACAAAGTCGTACTCCTGTAGTTGTTCAATCCATCGCGCAACTTGTCCTTCAGGATTCTTGAACTGCAGTAGCCACTTCAAGGCTGCATGATCTGTTCTGACTAGAAATTTCCGACCCAATAAATACTTCTTAAAATGCTGAAGTGTTTTGACAACTGCAAGTAGCTCCCTTCGAGTGACACAATAATTCCGTTCTGGTTTTGACAGGGATTTACTGTAATAAGCTATCACAACTTCTTGATCTTCTTTTCTTTGTGAGAGTGTTCCTCCTATCCCTGTATTACTTGCGTCCGTGTCAACTACAAACTCATTGCACTGATCCGGATATCCGAGTACTGGTGTTTCACATAACCAGCTCTTTAGTTCCTCGAAAGCCACCTGGCATTGTTGGTCCCAAACGAAAGGTCGTTTTTCTTCTGTGAGTCTATGCAATGGCTTCGCTATATCCGAAAAACTCTTGACAAAACGACGGTAATAAGAGCAAAGTCCCATAAACGCCCGTACTTGTGTTTTGTCTGCAGGTACAGGCCAATCTTTAACCGCCGAAATTTTCGATGGATCCGTTTCGACGCCGCTTTCCGAAATAACGTGTCCCAAATAGTTCACCTGCCGTTTGAAGAATGAGCACTTCTTCTGGCTTAGTTTCAGATTTGCACTTCTCAACTTGTTGAATACGGATTCCAGCTTCTTCAAATGGTCATCAAATTCTCGCCCCACTATTATAATGTCATCGAGATACACCAAGCAGGTTTCTCCCAGCAACCCAGCAAGGACACGTTCCATTAACCTCTCGAAAGTAGCCGGGGCGTTGCACAGCCCAAACGGCATCACTCTGAACTGCCAGAGGCCCTTTCCTGTGGAGAACGCGGTCTTCTCCTTATCCTTAGGATCCAACTCCACCTGCCAATAGCCACTTTTTAGGTCCAGCGTAGAAAACCATTTCATGCCGTTGAGAGTATTCAAGGTGTCGTCTATCCTTGGTAATGGATAACTGTCCTTTTTGGTCACGTCGTTTAGGCGGCGATAGTCAATACAGAACCTCGTTGACCCATCCTTCTTCTTTACCAAAACCACTGGTGAGCACCACGGACTAGACGATGGTTCGATTACTTCATTATCCTTCATGTCTTGAATCATGTCGTCCACCTCTTTTTCTCTGGCAAAAGGAATTCGGCGGGGTCGTTGTCGTATAGGTTGTTCATTTCCAGTATTGATTTTATGCTGAACCATGCTCGTCCTTCCGATATCACCATCATTCTTCGAAAATATATCGGAGAACCGACGTAGCAAATTCTTCGCCTTGAGCAATTCAATAGTTGTCAAATCGTGCTTACATTCTTCCAGTATACTGTTAACGTCGATTGAACTTGCATCCGTCTTTTTGGTTTCTTGACAATTCCGCAACCACACGATTTCTTCGCTCCGCCCTATTAGGGTACCCTTCTTTAACACCTGTTCCTCATTGCTCAAATTTAACACAGGTACCACTGTTTCTGCGGATGAATTTATGACCGTACGTGCTGGCAGCCACGATGACTCGTTATCCACTTTTTCTAGTATTGTCCACCGTCGCTGTTTCAAACTTTTACTTCCAGGAAAAATTACTGGAACTAGCGTCTGTGATCTTGGCAATAGTTTAGTGTTCTTAATGCAGTACACCTTGCCTTCACCACCACCTCCCATCGGTATTTCGTCTTCTCCACACTTGAGGACGCCGGAGTGAATGTCGAGCTTGCACCGATGTTCCTTCAAGAAGTCCAGGCCAATAATGCAGTCATCCACAATGTCAGCTACTACCGCCTGTTGCCAGTAAAGTTTATCACCAATCTTGATAGCCACTTTCTGTTCACCTGATACTGGTATGCGCTGGCCGGTAGCCGTTGTTAGCTGGTAGGCTCTCTTCTGAACGTTGATCTTTCCGTTTCTTCTTATCAGCTGTGTCCCAATTACCGTACGTGACGCTCCAGTATCCAAAGTCAATGAGCACGGAATTCCATTTACCGATCCATTAACAGTTAAGCTGTTGCCATCCGTGCTCTGATGAATCTTGATTTTCGGGGCTTCATGTCTACCGGCCAGCGCCCACCCCTCAGCCCTGGCTGGAATTAGTTTTCCTGGTTCTCCGACGCTTGTACACAAGCATCGGTCCCTCGTCTCTCTGCGATTCGATTCGGGCAGCCGCTTCTTAGATGTCCTCGTTCCCCACAGTTGTAGCATCTAGGGACGAAAGCTCTGCGTTGGTTTACCCGCTCCACTTCCGTCGAATTAATCTCCCTCAGACGTCCACTCCTTGGATCTCGTCGAACGGCTTCTACTTCGAGCGCATGCGCGACGGCTTCCTTGATGTGACCATGATGACCCAAGCGCACGGCAGCTCTTACTTCCGCGTCGAGAATACCGTCGACAAACGATTGCAAAAGCATGCTGTCAATGACCGATGCCGGCGATGTTTGGTACGCCTTCCGGACCAACTTTTCTACCTCCAGGGACCACTGTTGCAATGACTCGTTTGCCCGTTGGCATCGATCACGGAGTTGAGCGCGGAAAACATGCTCCAGGTGTGAGTCCCCGTAGCGCGATTCTAAGGCTTCCAGCAATTGCTCGTAGGTTGCATCACTCCCCAAGGCCTCCAGCACGGTCAAAGCCTTGTCTCGTAGTCCCAAAGTAAGCGCGGTTTTAGCCTGGCTCTTGGTCCACCCATTCAGGTTCATCACAGCCTCAAACTGTAGCTTGTAAGCCGCCCAGGAAGAGGTTCCATCGAAAGGCGGGACTTTGAAATTTCCGCCTGAGGTTGTTGCACTTACTATGGTCGCTGAGGCCGGGATTCCATTTGTTTTGAGCTTCTTCACGTCTTCCTCGATGGAGGAGAGGCGGTTTCCGTGTTGTTGTACAGTTTCCTCCACCGCTTCTACCCTCCGCATGCTGTCGGTGATAGCGGTTAAAAGATTTTTCTGCATTGCGCACAACTGCTCCTCTTGCCGGTGAGTTTGCTCCTCCTGGCGGCGGGCATCTTCTTCCTGGCGGCGAGCTTGCTCCTCCTGAATAGCGCGCAGCTGCTCCTCCTGGATGGCACGCAGCTGCCCCTCCTGGCGGCGAGCCTGCTCCTCCTGGATGGCACGCAGCTGCTCCTCCTGCCAGCGGGCTTGCTCCTCCTGCCGGCGGGCTTGTTCCTCCTCCCGGCGAGCCTGCTCCTCCTGGATGGCGCGCAACTGCTCCTCCTGCCGGCGGGCTTGCTCCTCCTGCCGGCGGGCTTGCTCCTCCTGCCGGCGGGCTTGCTCTTCCTGCCGGCGGGCTTGTTCCTCCTCCCGGCGAGCCTGCTCCTCCTGGATGGCGCGCAGCTGCTCCTCCTGCCGGCGGGCTTTCTCTTCCTGCATGGCGCGCAGTTGCTCAAACAAGGCGCCCAGGTCTGGTCCAACCTGGGTCCTCGTCGACGCACTTGCAGTAGTTGCCCCTCCGGAGTTGTCTTGGCGTCCAGGGGTTGCTTCTTCAGGAGCCTCGGCGCCAGAGCCACTGGCTTGCTGCGAGCCAGTCTTAGCACGAGTGCTCACGCCTTCCCTCGGCATGACAGGCATTTTACCTTCCAATCCCACTTCTGACACCAAATGTTACGGAAGTGGGTACAGGGATTGGAAGGAAACGACTGATTTTACCGAAAGTAGCGATTTATTTGCACTACGAACACGTAACACTGCACTGAACGCGTAGCACTGCACGAAACGCGTAGCACTGTCCGACACTGTCCCCGCGCACTGTGCGTTACACGGTTCAACGCTGTGCTCCGAACACTGACAGTCCACTGGGAGCACTTCACCACTTTGCACTTCACTTCACTGTTCACTTCACTATTCACTTTCACTGTTCACTGTTCACTTTTTCACTTTTTCTTCTTGTTCCTTTCTTTAGATCACTTTCCACTGAACTGCCCGTAGACGCGCTTGCAGCTCCTTATATACCCGGAATTTCGATTGTCATTTATTGGATTTCGATCGTCATTTATTGAATTTCGTTAGTCTTTTCGTTTTCTTCTGTTGGATTCCGATCGTCTTTTCCTTCTTACATCATTTCTTGTTTTAGTCCAGAACTTTCGGTTCTTTATTTGAATTCCTTAAAGAAGGCACTCGCCGCTACTAGAATTTTCTGGTAACATTAAAATGTCGAACAAAAATCTTCATAGCTGGACCGGGCTCGAACTCGCGTACGTCTGCTTTGCAGTCGTAGCTCTGACAGCCCGGCCGTTGTGACAATGACGATGTTTGCCAAAAACTTCACTGCCTTGCATGCTTACGTAGTTACGTCAGCACGGCGTCACAATACGCAAAAAAAAACATTAAAAAAATTTCAGCTACCGCAGCATCTGTCACCAGGTTTGATTACACACAAAGGTTTACAAAAAAACCGATGATAACCACTAAGACAAAATCGCGGGAAACATCTATCATAGTTAAACTAAACACTGCTGAAAAATAAAACAACAGCACTTGCCTTCAAATTCAAATACACTCTAAAGTACAAGCTCAAAACTATGGTAACTACAGTTGGTGATGTCAAAATAAAAAAAACAAACTCAAATATCCACGCGGACGAAGTCGCGGGCAACAGCTAGTACACTATAAAGAGGAAAGATTTGTACCTATTTTTGTATGTTTGTATGTTTGTAATGAGTAGGCTCAAAAAGTACTGGGCCGATTTAAAAAATTCTTTCACCAATAGAATGCTACATTCTTCCAATTTGACATATGTATGGTTACATTCATTTTGAAAAAAAATAGGGATCCTTGGTAAAATTTGAACAATGTAACCGAAGGTGTAGAAAAATGAGTCTTAAAATGTCTTTCGTCGAATGCGCTGCCGAAACTATTAGCGATAGAACAAAATAATGTACAACAATATTGTCTACCCCGTGCGAAGCCGGGACGGGCTGCTAGTCTTTAATATTTCAATAGCGTATTGCATAATGGAAGTATTGCATACCACGACCAAGCTAAGCTAGTGTTGTTAAGTTTGAAAGATCCACTAACAGAGAAGACCGAGGATGTAGAATTCAAACCACTTTATAGCCTTTTCTTCAGTTTTATTAACAACTTGAGTACTTTATGGATCTAGATACATTAAGCTAAACTTGTACATGGCTATCGCCGAGACGAACTAAGTGGACTTGTCTTGTCGACGGTTCAAAACCGAATGCCTCCTTGAATTACCATTCGCTTGCTTGCAGACCCAAACCATCCCTACTCTTTATTTTTATAGCTTGAAGCTTGAAGCTTGAAGGTTGGAGCTCAAGCAACCGATGGAAATTCAATTACCATATTGATTTATTGATCCCTGAATAATTCTGTATTTTGTAACGGTAACAAAACAAATAATATTTTTATGAACCTAATCATCTTAATATTAATTAATAATACCTTCTATTAACAATTTAGTAACAAAGTCCAC
This sequence comes from Thera obeliscata, assembly GCA_947578465.1. Classification (NCBI taxonomy): domain Eukaryota; kingdom Metazoa; phylum Arthropoda; class Insecta; order Lepidoptera; family Geometridae; genus Thera; species Thera obeliscata. The sequence continues at coordinate 2,760,774 of OX387913.1, forward strand.
ACTTCCTGTCAATTAAGGTACCACAAGGTTTCAAATAACATCTAAAACTCATGGAATAATAACAGAAGCTTACAAGTTCGTCCATCCTGATAAACAGTCACGACCTCGTGATAGGTACATAGTTTATGAAATAACACGTTTGTAATGATTCATCAAAACAATAAACAAAGTGACCATTTTGTTAAACATCCACATTTTTTTTCAAACATTTGTATCAACTAGGTACCAATACGAACAATATACTAACAATATCAATATATTATATACCTTTATATTATTAACTATTCAACTTTATCAATTCAACAATACTTAACAACATGCAAAGAAAATTATCAACAAACCACGAATATTATCAATGAACATAATCAACGAACATTATCATGAACTTTATCAACCTCTTATTATCAATATCTTTAATTATTAACAATCATTATCAGTATTCTAAACATTATCAACAACGTTAATAACGTTATCAACGTTATCAACGCTATCAACATTATCAACATTATCAACGCTATCAACGCTATCAACGCTATCAACGCTATCAACGCTATCAACGCTATCAACATTATCAACATTATCAACGCTATCAACATTATCAACGCTATCAACGCTATCAACGCTATCAACATTATCAACATTATCAACACTATCAACATTATCAACATTATCAACATTATCAACATTATCAACATTATCAACATTATCAACATTATCAACATTATCAACATTATCAACATTATCAACATTATCAACATTATCAACATTATCAACATTATCAACATTATCAACATTATCAACATTATCAACATTATCAACATTATCAACATCTGTCACATCAGTCACATCAGTCACATCAGTCACATCAGTCACATCAGTCACATCAGTCACATCAGTCACATCAGTAGCATCAGTCACATCAGTCACATCAGTCACATCAGACACATCGGTCACATCAGTAGCATCAGTAACATCAGTAACTTCATTTAAATCAGTCACATCAGTAACATCATTAAAATCAGTCACTTCAGTAACATCTACAACGTCAGTAACATCAGCCTCATGAGTAACATCAGTATCATAAGTAACATCAGCCACATGAGTAACATGAGCAACATGAGTAACATGAGCAACATGAGTAACACGAGAAACATGAGTAACAAAAGTAAAAAAAATCAAAATCAAAATCAAAATACTACAATACTATCAACATTATCAACATTATCAACATTATCAACATTATCAACATTATGAACATTATCAACATTATCAACATTATCAACATTATCAACATTATCAACATTATCAACATTATTAACATTATCAGCATTATCAACATTATCACCATTATCAACATTAGTCACATCAGTCACATCAGTCACATCAGTCACATCAGTCACATCAGTCACATCAGTCACATCAGTAGCATCAGTCACATCAGTCACATCAGACACATCGGTCACATCAGTAGCATCAGTAACATCAGTAACTTCATTTAAATCAGTCACATCAGTAACATCATTAAAATTAGTTACTTCAGTAACATCTACAACGTCAGTAACATCAGCCACATGAGTAACATGAGCAACATGAGTAACACGAGAAACATGAGTGACAAAAGTAAAAAATCAAAATCAAAATCAAAATCAAAATCAAAATCAAAATCAAAATCAAAATCAAAATCAAAATCAAAATCAAAATCAAAATCAAAATCAAAATCAAAATCAAAATCAAAATCAAAATAAAATCAAAATCAAAATTAAAATACTACAATACTACAATACTACAATACTACAATACTAACCATACTGACCATACTGACCATACTAACCATACTGACCATACTAACCATACTAACCATACTGACCATACTGACTATACTGACCATACTGAATAAATAATTATTGTGGACCATCCACACAACACTATCTAGCCCCAAATTAAGTAGAATTCGTGCTATGGTAGCTAGATAGATGATTAAAAACTTTTTTCTTTAAATAAAATAATCGTTAACACAATGTTAATCGTTTAAACAATACTAATAATTGACTTGAAACTAAGACATCATGTAATAACTTGCGTTTAATAATTATTTATTCAATTGTTTATCTAGCTAATCTAAGCTAATCTAAGCTAAGCTAAGCTAAGCTAGTCGACAGAAAGTGTAATTGAATGTATCAACAAATGCACACTCATTTGTAGTGTGATCAAAAGTTATAATTTCATCATTGTTATATCCATTTCATCAATTTTTCAATTTAATGCACACTTATTTGTAGTGTGATCAAAAGAAATCAATCAGTGCTATCCATTTCATCTATTTTTCTGTTTAATGCACACTTATTTGTAGTGTGATCAAAGGAAATCATTTCATCAGTGCTATATCCATTTCATCCATTTTTCTATTGGTGGTTCACGTCTCATTTATTTTTATTTATTAATAAAGGCTTTTAATATGATTTTATTACTTACATATATAATGGATTTAATACTTATATAATGGAATCTTACTAATAATTGTCACAACATAACACATACTTGCATCGCTCACTCATTTAAAATCTTTTCAACCCTCTTTTCAACCCCTTACCATCCTTTTATTTTTAAGTAGTCTATGCCCTTTCTCAATTTCTACACTGTGTACCTAATGTCATTTAAATCAGTTCAATATTTCTGGCGTGAAAGCGCGACGGACAGACAGACTTAAAGTTTAATAAGGTCATCATTAATCTATCTTCCCAGTTCCATTTGTGTTTTAGCTAATGATTATCAACCAGTTTCTACTTAGTACTTTTTTGTTTGGCTATCCGCAATAATAATAATAAAAAGGTTTTTAATTTTGCTGTCATTAATTACTTTTATACTCTTCTAACCGTAATTAAGTAAAATCGCAACATTACTATTAAGATTAATGACTTATGCAGATCGGAAATTCTAGATCTATTCGCTTAACACAAGGGAGACCAGGACAAATTTGCAGCTATTTTCTTCTCCATCAACGATGTAAAATGGATGCGATAGAGCTCATGTCAACCAATATGATACCTCCTCACTATTTCAGCGAAAACTACCCATTTGTTTATAGCTAAGAACTCCGTATTCCTATAAAACACGCGGAACAACCATCTACTCATTTCGATGTCATCTTTTTTTTTCGATCTTGCATTCTCGACTAGTGATGTGTCTCGTCGCCGTTGATTTAAAACATTTTTACCAATAAAGACACAAAAATCCAGTTTCAAGAACCAAATTGAAACCTGGAACCTAATGCCAGAGGCAACAGCGTTGAAATAAGAAACTCATCACATTTGACAACTGAAACATAGGAGGATCTAAAACACGTTGTTTTAACAACAGCTGACGCAGTACGTGTACCTCGATGACTCACAACATAAAATACATCTACCGTCTTAACAGACATAGCTAACGCCAGCAAGGCATATGCAAGAAACAGCTTTTTGTCGTATCTTTTTTTTTTTTCAATTATTATTTTTATACGACTAGGCATTGTTAACAAAAGCACCAGCCAGATAGGCTAGGCACTAAAAGATGGAATATTGAAAGGCCTAACAGACCTATCTACTTTCCTGAAAACCGCACGCATAAAGAAAGAGCAATTATAATATTTTCTGACCACTAGCTCGTACAAAACGACGGTTTCATCCTTTGTTGAACGTCACTGGATAGCAACTTCCTACGCACAAAAAAAATTCTACCCATAACAAAATTCACCCTGAAAAGGGTATGGATAAAATTGAAACGATGATTCATAAACTTATGTAGTAGGTAAGTTTAATTCTGTAAGGTAGTACTTTATGTACAGATTTAATAGGCATTGAACTAACGATTTATACTTAGTAACAAGCTAATAACGCTTTATTTAGTTAGGTACGCTTAGTTCCAATGAGGTATCCTTGTTTGCAATAAAGTGTTATCTATCTATCCATCTATCTATCTGAACTAGACACACTGCACTTTGGCATTATAACACCCCTTAGACAATCAATAATAAATGAACATGATTTTAACTTATTTACTTTTAACTGCTGAGGCTAATTTTTAATCCCTTCGCAGATTCTACCACTGCAGTTTACCTTTCATAATGAACGATGTTGAGTAAGTTATACTGCAATCGGATAGATCACGGTATACAAAAAATATACTGCATTAACAAAATATTTGTAGTATAAACTGTTGTTTTGTTTTCTGATAATTAATACTAACCGATTTTAGGTTGAAAACGATCCTTCATTCCTACGAAGGATTGGATAATTATGCATTTGTCCAATCGTAACCAAGAGCATGGTAGTCTTAAGTCATTCCAAACCTCAACTGAATGTCATTGTCGCCAAACCAGTATTGTGATCAGCCGAAGCAGAGATCCTTCGCGTCTACATAAAAGTTCTTATACTTAGTTAGATCGAGGAGTCAACGTCATAGACTATTAAACGTTTAGTTGCAAAGTACCCACCTTAAGATTAATTGTGCACCTAGTTTACCTTTCTAGACTTTTAAGTCAATTTTGAAAACCCTGATAACTAGTAAATAAATATTAAGTGTGTGATGTGGTTTCCTACCTATATCATTGTACCTGTCTTTATTCATTACCCCTCCTATTTATAATATCATATTCGTCAATTATTTTCATTACCCTTCCTATTTATAATACCAGTTTACCAGTTTAGTACTGAAGGCAACCTTAAGTGAGTAAACACGAGGGAGAATATTTTGTTTGTTTGAACCTATATTTTTTTTTTGTGCGTAATTTTGTGGTGATTTAAATAAACAAACAAGTAACCATCTACTATTTTTCTTAGCGCCTCTATTTCCTATTATTCTTATATTCCTGCTACTGTTCTCACGGTGGCACCTACTGGAATGATATTAATGATAAAACTTGCCCCCACCTCAGACGTCACATCATCTGTCTAATGACCCAGACAAGGTCGCTGTAATCCATTGCATATCCAAATAAATAAATAAAAGTAAAACAAAAAACTGACAACGTAGGTACCTATCTTCACCAGAAACGTATTTGAACCTTGGATCACTCCTATTTTCTTGAATAGTATTCGCCATTTGGACAAACTGTATCGAAAATTTTAAAAACCACCTTTAGGACAAATAAATCTATACTAATCACAACCGCACTTTTAGAAACAACCTCGATAAGAAACTGAGGGTAGGTACGCACCTACCAACAGGAGAAGACCAGAAGATGTCCCAGGGATACGTACATACATAGAATACCAATTAAATCCGATAGAATTCTTCCACTACACTCCGTAAATATACTCTTTGCAAAAGTGAGAAAAAAAATGCCTATCTACCGCTAAGCTCGTAAGCAACCCAAAATCATAAGAACTCTCCTTTTTTTTATATTTCACTTCTTACCCTCTATCGTTATCATCTGAATATTAAGTTTCTGATACAACATTCACACACACACCCTCACATGACCATTACACATTCATGGTTCACACCATTAACCTAAGTCATGTATTATTTAATTTAGGTATATCGTTTCAGTTTAGCATCAGTGCTGAATCTACTCTAGTACTTGATGAGCCAATATTAAAAATCTTTGGGAATTGAGACGTGAACTCACGTGTTAATTTTCTACTGAAATGTCTTGCAGTTTCGTTTACTTCATTCTGCTGGTAGCGCTTAACCAATCTTCACGATGTGAAACAGCAACGAACGGCTACAACTTGCAATCGCCCAGCTAGTCCAGTTTCGGTGTAGTGGCATTGAGTCGCGTTCCAGTGTCGAGTCCAATCTTCTTGATGCTCCATGTCCGGGTGGTCCATGTTCTATTGCGGCCATGGTCGGATGACACACGTCATTCTCCATTGGTTTCTCCTCGCCGTCGCATGAAAAGAAATATATAAAAGGGATGATTTATTCGATAACCAACTACAGTATTTCTTTTTTATGACAATCTATGGTAGATAAAAGAAATACAAGCAGCGCTTAGTCACATTTAATGTGGTAGCATCACCCAAGGGTATCCTTGGCATGTGCGCCACGTGATAACCTATGCATGCATTTAACTTTCCTAGAATAACAACCGCTATCGTGTGGTAGCACTACCAAAGAGTAGCCTTGGTCATGTGTGCCACACAACAACGTAGGTATGTAATTAATAAACTAAAATACACTACAGCGATCGTGTGGTAGCACTACCAAAGAGTAGCCTTGGCCATGTGTGCCACACGACAACTTGTGTATGTATTTACTAAAAAAAAAAAACTAAAATACACTACAGCTATCGTGTGGTAGCACTACCAAAGAGTAGCCCTGGCCATGTGTGCCACACGATAACCTCTGAATGCATTTACTCAACCAAATAAATTATAGCAATCGTGTGATAACACTACCAAAGAGTAGCCTTGGCCATGTGTGTCACACGATAAACTATACATGCGTTTTTACCAGATAATTGTAAGAATTACAGCTATTACTTTGAAACAATATAAAAAATATTACGTACCTTGATTCATCCCACTTCTGACTTGAAAGATCCACTAACAGAGAAGACCGAGGATGTAGAATTCAAACCACTTTATAGCCTTTTCTTCAGTTTTATTAACAACTTGAGTACTTTATGGATCTAGATACATTAAGCTAAACTTGTACATGGCTATCGCCGAGACGAACTAAGTGGACTTGTCTTGTCGACGGTTCAAAACCGAATGCCTCCTTGAATTACCATTCGCTTGCTTGCAGACCCAAACCATCCCTACTCTTTATTTTTATAGCTTGAAGCTTGAAGCTTGAAGGTTGGAGCTCAAGCAACCGATGGAAATTCAATTACCATATTGATTTATTGATCCCTGAATAATTCTGTATTTTGTAACGGTAACAAAACAAATAATATTTTTATGAACCTAATCATCTTAATATTAATTAATAATACCTTCTATTAACAATTTAGTAACAAAGTCCACACTTCCTGTCAATTAAGGTACCACAAGGTTTCAAATAACATCTAAAACTCATGGAATAATAACAGAAGCTTACAAGTTATAGTACCTCACCTAGTTTTAAGACGTTTCAAAGTGATTTTTGCAATCATACTTAATAAACACACTTTTGATTTTAATAAGGCATTGCCTCACAAGTTGTTTTTTTAAACAACTATAGCTGATGGAATTAGTGTATGGTTCGCCTGATGTAAAGTGGTAACCATTGCCTACAACAAAGCATTGCCTCGTAGGTCACGCACGTCAGGAACGTGCCCTATAATGCACTATACTGCGTCCATTAACCTTGAGGCATACAGATATTCAGTCTTAGGTGCCAGTAATTTCCCCGGCATCCACACCCTTCGAACCGTAACAGGAGTCCGGTTAATGTACGGCCAGTTAATGTACGCACTGTTAAAACGATGCCACTTTTTTTCCACTGGAAAATTGTAAAGGCCCATGTACACTGTCGCAGATTAATATTTCGATTATTATTATTTTTATCTAGCGATGAATATTTGTACTAAACAAGCAGCCCCTTTAAGGTTATTGGGAAAAAAACATTCTCTGGCACTGCGGCGGCCGCTACCGCGGCACGCTCGCTCTGCTCGCTCGCCTTGTGCGTAATTTTTATGTTCTAACATAACCTAACCTATCCAAGTCGGATCCGCCCTATAAAGTATCAAGGACAAGGTATAAGTATCCAGTGCCAGAACAAAAAAGTAAATGATCATGTTTGAATTGCTCCAGTGTGCATGTGGCTTAACTGGCATCGTAATAACAGTGTGTACAATAACATGATGTACATTATCGCCTCCCCGTAACAGTAACGCTGCTTCACGGCAGAAATAGGCATGGTGGTAGTACGTTCCCGGACTAGCCTTTTCCAAATAGCTCTACTACTACTACTAAAAGCTATCTTATGTGTAGAAAGATACCCCTGTCTCGTAAACTAGACACCGATGTTCCTATAGGAATCTAATAAAAAGCTGAGGTGTGAAACACCTGCATATATCTGTCTCACTCTAACGCTCTGGAAATTGGTTTCGTACGGTATTTTATTTGACATCGTAAACTTGTTTTGTGATCTTCAGGTGTAGCTTTATAGCTTTTTCATTAGGTTTTTATAATTATTGTTTTATTCATGGTATCTTGTGTAGTTTTAACGCAAGTCAAAGAGCTGGCAGGCCAAGTTATAGCAGTAGAAAGAAAGAAAAAAAATATTTATACGAACTGCACACGACAGTATATAAAACTAACCTAGACTCCTAAAAAAGGACAAAATCAACACGTCACTTGCAGAAGTCGAAAAAGTCACACGACGGAGAACACTCGAGACCTTCTCGTCTCTCGTTCTCGTCGCAAGCTAAGCCGAGGGCAGAAAGAAATGAAAACTCAATTTGAAACAAGGCAATTAATTATGGGCCATGACGTCACACGCGCTTACCGCAGGCTTGCCGATTCAGGGCTGACCGCATCGAGCGCTGGCCACTAATTACGAACGTCGCCGTTTGTGCGAGTGACAACCCTATGGCACTATAGTGCATGAATTTATTGGAGACAGACACACTGATTAAATTAAAATGAAGGTTTTTGTATAGTTTGCAGAAATTACCATCTACGACTACGCTGCTACGACTACGCTACGACGTAGCACTACGCCGTAGCCGCTACGATCCAACTTCTTATTTCTTTTAAAAGAAATGAATAAATATTGTTGTGTGCAGAGCTTGTACTATCTTTGCGATCCAGAGAGCTGAGGCCTGCCACAAGCTCTGTCTGGCTCTGTCTCTGGCTTTGGTTTTGAGTCTTTGTGAGTGCTCACCAGTGTATTATACTGTGTGTGTGGCGTTTCAACGTAGGATTTATTTAGTTAGCACTCACACAGACTCAAAACCAGAGCCAGAGACAGAGCCAGACAGAACTTGTGGTAGGCCTACTTATATAATACTTAAATACATACTTAGAGTACAATATACATATTATATTAATAACATCCAGACAGAGAACAACATCTGCGTTCACCATAAAAACGTTTTGTTCTTGGTGGGGATTGAACCCACGACCTATGAGAAGGCAGAATTACTACCAACTGAGCTGAGAGGCCGGCCTTTTTTGGACGCGTATTTAATAAATGGAAATATAATAAGTGAAACTGAAAACTCGTTTCGTAATCTAAATACATAATTAGCAAAAACCTCCGACATTTTTTAATTTGGAGGAAGTTTTGCAATTTTGTCAGTTAATTATAACTCTCTTATTAAACAACTAAGTAGGTATGATGAGTAAATCTTTTCGACCATTTTTCTACTCTTCGTAGAAAACTAAATTAAAATAAAGACGTAGAATAAAGTTGAAACTGTAGCAGTTGAAATCGCCATTTAAAAAAGTTATAAATGCATGTTTTAAAAAAAGAAAAATTAATATAGCTCAAACGTTTACTGAAACAGTAACCAATAAAGTAATAAACTAAGCAAGTACTTACGGTTGTAGACAATAAATATTGCGCGTCGGCTTTTCTGCTTTCGTAGAGCGCTATCTCTTTCTGACGCGCACTACGTTCTATGCTGAAGCCGAAATTAGCCGAAATTAGCCGATGTGCAATATTTGTTGCCACAGGCAATTGCATCTATTTAAGATGATTAATACAGCGCCAGGAGCAACTGGTGATTACTCAAGCCTTACTTGCAGGACTTTAAAGTGCCTGGGACAGGATTTTAGATGGAATAAATAGACTTGTCCAGAACCTATACTATCCTGGCAGCTTAGTCGGAAATATTGATTAGATACGTGATATAACGGTAGCTTATCTTCAAGGATCTTCAGCAGCTCGCGTGTACTTTAATTGCTCATTTTGTTGCGAAACACGTCTTAATTTAAATTGCTCTGGACTGTTTTGTAATAGCTACTTAGACGAGATTATTTTATCATACCTTTGTTCTTGAAGGTTATAACAAAATGCGAAACGAACTTCTCGCTACAATTTCATTTTCAACGCACTGATTTGAAAGATCTAGTAACTTGACAAGAAACATTACAAAATTGTCTCAATCAATGAAAAATTTATGACTAAGATCACTTTGGAAGCTTGGTGAGTCTAGGTGCCAGTTCTACGCAACCAAGCCTAGAAGAACAAACTACGGCTTGGTTCCTAAAGTTTTTTTGGATGATCCTTTTACAACAAAACGTTTAAGAAATATGGTTACCCAGATAAGACCATCGAGAAAGAAATCCTTTGAAATTACTAGTTATCTCTGAGGAAAATCTCTTACCAGATCACTGGTTATCTGACGCTAGTTATCTGCAAGGAATAACCGCAATTGTTGAACAATCTAATCAACTGGTTTGTTGTTAAGCTCCTTTATAAAACCTGTCTTCGATAAAGTTCTTATTTTTAATTTATTTTATTGCATTACAAAAGCAAGTGGCTATTGCTACGGAATAGATATAAGTACAGTCCCGAATAAATATTCTATCAAGCTGAAAAGTGGTTGGTTTACGAGGTATTTTACGACGGCCACAAACCGTGGGCGGCTCCTAAATAGAGTGGTCAGTTTTCGCTGGCTTTTGATTACTTGCCGTAGATTCTAGTTCGATAACATCTTGGGTTCTTACCTATGTGTTGTTTGTAGAGTTTGAGTTGAGTTTAGAGAAATCTAAACATATAAAACTCTTACGTTACTGACTGACTGACAATCAACGCACAACCTAAACCATAAGTTCTAGAAGCATGAAATTACGAGGGTATGTTCCTTTTATAGCGTAAGGGAGCACTAAGAAAGGAAATTGGAAAATTATTTTTTTAAGAGGACAAAAAGAGGAAAAACTTTTAAAAGAAAAATCAACACACAGCCTAAGTTTTTAGTTCTAGAAGCATGAAAATTGGTGGGCTTAGTACCAGGAAACGGACACAAGACTTTTTATCCCGAAATAGTAACGGAAACGGGGCTAAACGGCAACGGGGCGTAACGGCAGTGGGGCGTGCGAAGTTGCGGGCGGCCGCTAGTATACATATTTATATTGCTCATAATTTTGATTTTTGCATTTATTTCATTAGCACTTTATTATTATATGGCACCCACTTGTACTCATTTGTTCTTTACTAAATTGACTGTCTTGATAACTTCATTTACATAATTATAATAATTATTACATACAACAACATACATTACATTATTAATAATTATTGTAAGGCTTCATGTTCATTTATTTATTAATACTTATCGATAGTAACGTAGATGCACATTATTGTTTAAGGTAGTTAATAGTACATTATTGCAAAGGCAGCGAAATAGGCAATTGCAGGTCGAGTATGAGTTCAATGATACGAGACAGGCAATTGCCATTTCGGCCGAGGCATATATAGTGCTTTTCTTTAAAAAATGCAAGGAAATAAAAAAAAATAGTACACAATAAATTTAATTTTTACTATCCAATTAACAACGAACTCCGCTTTACCGCCAATTTTTTTTTTATTTTACATTTTTTGCCGAGAGGTAAACGCATCTGTGGCTATACAGCCACTAGAACGCAATGTGTACGATAGATGAAAGAGTTCTAAATTCAAACAGCACACCGTTTCATACAACATTGCCGGAGCGAGAACGCGCCGGGAAGTGATTTTGGTTTTTCAGTCTACGTAAATATGATACTTCGCGTGTTCTATAATCAAAAGTAATGACAATATTTCCGCGCATGTTTAAGAAATTTAATTAGCTGTCTGAAAGTAAATGATTTATTATTATTTATATCTAACACGATATATTGTTGTTTGTCTTGGTAATACATCTGGAAAAATTGCAATCAGCGATGTGACCACTCATTGTGCTAACAGTGCACGCTCGATATAAAATTGCATTGCGAGAGACTGGGGACTTATTCCAGCTCATTCCCACCGTTTGCCCCAGTAGAGACGAACGGGAATTCACCTATCACTCGCGGGCGAACCCTACTTAAAATTTTCCTATTTTAAGGAATTCAAATTCTTATCGTGTTTGTCTTGTCATAGTATAATTTAAGTTTAAAAAACTTGAGAAACCGACTTCATTGTCAAACGGCTAAACCGATTTTAATCAAATTTGTTTGGGACAATCTGGACGTAAGAATAACCTTCCAAATAAAAAAATAATTTTCTAAATCGGTTCATAAATGACGGAGGCATGCAGTTACAAACATTAAAAAAATTATTAAAAAAAAAATGGCAACACCGATTTTAATAAAATTAAAATGGGACCAATCTGGAAGCAGTACCTTTCAGATAAAAAAATAATTTTTCAAATCGGCTCACAAATGACGAAGTTATGCGGTAACAAACATTAAAAAAAAAAATAAAAAAAAAAATAAAAAAAAAAATAAAAAAAAAAAACATACAACCGAATTGAGAACCTCCTCCTTTTAGATTGGAAGTCGGTTAAAAATAGTTGTCCTAAATGATATTTTTTTACAGACACCCACTCATCAACGCCCGTGGTCTGCCTGGTCATCGAAGGCGGTACCAACACAGTCCGGGCAGTACTCGAGTACGTCACAGACAACCCGCCCGTACCGGTGGTCGTCTGTGACGGCAGCGGGCGAGCGGCTGACCTCATCGCGTTCGTACACAAGTAGGTATTGTACACACGGAGACATCAAGTCTGCCTGGTTATCGAGGGCGGTACCAACACGGCAGTGCAACACTACGGTCACCAATGCCCTGATTCAAAAGTATAATGGAACTCATTGCTGTCGACTGTTTTTCCTGATCATCATGTTTTTATGGGAGTGGGATTCCTTGCCGGCGTCAGTTTTTCCGAAAACCTATAACTTGGATGTTTTTAAGAGAAGAGTAAAAATGTATCTTGTAGGTAAGCGTGTTACGCCGTCGATTCTCATTTAATAGCAGGTGAGATTGTGATTAAACTCAAGCCATCCTATTTCTAAATTGTAAAAAAAAAACAATTTGCTTTTCTCGTAAATTCTTTTTAACCGACTTCCAATCAAAAAGGAGGAGGTTCTCAATTCGGTTGTATGTTTTTTTTTTTTTTTTTTATTTTTTTTTTTATTTTTTTTTTTAATGTTTGTTACCGCATAACTTCGTCATTTGTGAGCCGATTTGAAAAATTATTTTTTTATCTGATAGGTACTGCTTCCAGATTGGTCCCATTTTAATTTTATTAAAATCGGTGTTGCCATTTTTTTTTAATAATTTTTTTAATGTTTGTAACTGCATGCCTCCGTCATTTATGAACCGATTTAGAAAATTATTTTTTTATTTGGAAGGTTATTCTTACGTCCAGATTGTCCCAAACAAATTTCATTAAAATCGGTTTAGCCGTTTGGCAATGAAGTCGGTTTCTCAAGTTTTTTAAACTTTTAATTATTTTATCTGAAAAGTAATACTTACGTCCAGATTGGTGTCAATAAAATTTCATCAAAATCGGTTTAATAGTTTGGCCATAAAGTTGGTTTCTCAAGTTTTTAAAATTTATATTATATTGTTACGGAAGTGGGTACAGGGATTGGAAGGAAACGACTGATTTTACCGAAAGTAGCGATTTATTCGCACTACGAACACGTAACACTGCACTGAACGCGTAGCACTGCACGAAACGCGTAGCACTGTCCGACACTGTCCCCGCGCACTGTGCGTTACACGGTTCAACGCTGTGCTCCGAACACTGACAGTCCACTGGGAGCACTTCACCACTTTGCACTTCACTTCACTGTTCACTTCACTATTCACTTTCACTGTTCACTGTTCACTTTTCCACTTTTTCACTTTTTCTTCTTGTTCCTTTCTTCAGATCACTTTCCACTGAACTGCCCGTAGACGCGCTTGCAGCTCCTTATATACCCGGAATTTCGATTGTCATTTATTGGATTTCGATCGTCATTTATTGAATTTCGTTAGTCTTTTCGTTTTCTTCTGTTGGATTCCGATCGTCTTTTCCTTCTTACATCATTTCTTGTTTTAGTCCAGAACTTTCGGTTCTTTATTTGAATTCCTTAAAGAAGGCACTCGCCGCTACTAGAATTTTCTGGTAACATTAAAATGTCGAACAAAAATCTTCATAGCTGGACCGGGCTCGAACTCGCGTACGTCTGCTTTGCAGTCGTAGCTCTGACAGCCCGGCCGTTGTGACAATGACGATGTTTGCCAAAAACTTCACTGCCTTGCATGCTTACGTAGTTACGTCAGCACGGCGTCACACTACCCCCTCCTTAGACGTGCTCGTCCCGAGCATCGTTAGAGCCGTAGTACCGTGCCAACCTGTCCACATGAACCACTTTCGCTGGACTTCTTGGCGTTTTCCGAATTCTATATGTGACATCATTGATCCTCGTAATTACTTGAAAAGGGCCTTCCCAACTCGGTTGTAGTTTTGGAGATTTTCCTTTCCTTCGAACGGGGTTGTGTAGCCAAACAGCAGAACCTTCTTCAAAGGACTTGGAGTTGACGCTTCTGTCGTATCGCGTTTTCATTCGCTCACTAGCACGCAGATTCTCTTCCCTCATATGCCCGTGAACTTCCTCCATCTTCCTTCTCAAATCTTCCGCGTATTCTGAAATACAGCTAGGCGTATCTGGAGGACAACCCGCGAGAAGATCCGCTGGAAGTCGAAGTTCTCTACCAAAGTTCGCTCGGGCCGGAGTAGTAGAGGTACTCTCATGAACTGCCGTTCTATACGACAGAAGGAACAGAGAAATGTACTCGTCCCAATTGTTCTGATGGCTTTCAACAACTTTTGCCAGATGCCGCTCCAGAGTTTGGTTGAACCTCTCCACCATTCCATCAGATTGCGGATGATACGGCGTAGTCCGAGTTTTGTGTATCCCCATAATTTTGCATGTTTCCTGAAAGACTTGCGACTCGAAATTCCTGCCTTGGTCACTATGGATTTCAAGGGGTAGTCCAAATTGGCAGAAAACTTCATTCACCAGTTTGCTAGCCACAGTAACAGCTTCTTGATTTGGTAATGCGAACGCTTCTGGCCACTTTGTGAAGTAATCCATTATTACCAAAATGTAACGATTTCCACTATTCGTCATTGGAAACGGCCCGGCCACATCCAAAGCTATTCGTTCCCAAGGAGCACCCACGTTGTACAACTTCAACGCTCCCCGACTTCTTGTTTGTGGTCCTTTGACAGAGGAACAACTCGTACATTTCTTGCACCAGTCTTCAACATCTTCCTTGCAGTGCAACCAGTAATAACGTTGACGAATTTTCACTAAAGTTTTCTTCACACCGAGATGACCGCCTGATGTTCCGTCGTGATACGCTCGCAGTATATCAGAAATCTTTGACTTTGGCACAACTGTCTGAAGATGATTGTCTTGTCCTGATGCACTCTCCCATTTTCGACATAAAAGACCATTGTGTAAGAGCAGGCTATTCCATTGTGCCCAATAGCTCTTAGTTACTGCACTCATTCCGGCAACTTCACTCCATCCTGGGCGCGCGGATCCATCTCTCACCCAATTGAGTATTGGTCTAAGGTCTTCATCTTCTTCTTGTAGTTTACGCATGGCTTCGCTGCTCCAATCATCATTTACTGTATCAGTTCTTATAACTCGGACCATAGATTTTTCTTTATCTTCCTGTTTCACACAGTGCTTGCAGTCTTCAGAACACGGCCGTCTTGACAAAGCATCAGCATTCCCATGAGACTTTCCACTGCGATGCTCTACTACAAAGTCGTACTCCTGTAGTTGTTCAATCCATCGCGCAACTTGTCCTTCAGGATTCTTGAACTGCAGTAGCCACTTCAAGGCTGCATGATCTGTTCTGACTAGAAATTTCCGACCCAATAAATACTTCTTAAAATGCTGAAGTGTTTTGACAACTGCTAGAAGCTCCCTTCGAGTGACACAATAATTTCGCTCTGGTTTTGACAGGGATTTACTGTAATAAGCTATCACAACTTCTTGATCTCCTTTTCTTTGTGAGAGTGTTCCTCCTATCCCTGTATTACTTGCATCTGTGTCAACTACAAATTCATTGCACTGATCCGGATATCCGAGTACTGGTGTTTCACATAACCGGCTCTTAAGTTCCTCGAAAGCCGCCTGGCATTGTTGGTCCCAGACGAAAGGCCGTTTTTCTTCTGTTAGTCTATGCAATGGCTTTGCTATATCCGAAAAACTCTTGACAAAACGACGGTAATAAGAGCAAAGTCCCATAAACGCCCGTACTTGTGTTTTGTCCGCAGGCACAGGCCAATCTTTAACCGCCGAAATTTTTGATGGATCCGTTTCGACGCCGCTTTCCGAAATAACGTGTCCCAAATAGTTCACCTGCCGTTTGAAGAATGAGCACTTCTTCTGGCTTAGTTTCAGATTTGCACTTCTCAACTTGTTAAATACGGATTCCAGCTTCTTCAAATGGTCATCAAATTCTCGCCCCACAATTATAATGTCATCGAGATACACCAAGCAGGTTTCTCCCAGCAACCCAGCAAGGACACGTTCCATTAACCTCTCGAAAGTAGCCGGGGCGTTGCACAGCCCAAACGGCATCACTCTGAACTGCCAGAGGCCCTTTCCTGTGGAGAACGCGGTCTTCTCCTTATCCTTAGGATCCAACTCCACTTGCCAATATCCACTTTTAAGGTCCAGCGTAGAAAACCATTTCATGCCGTCGAGAGTATTCAAAGTGTCGTCTATCCTTGGTAATGGATAACTGTCCTTCTTGGTCACGTCGTTTAGTCGGCGATAGTCAATACAGAACCTCGTTGACCCATCCTTTTTCTTCACCAAAACCACTGGTGAGCACCACGGACTAGACGATGGTTCGATTACTTCATTATCCTTCATGTCTTGAATCATGTCGTCCACTTCCTTTTCTCTGGCAAAAGGAATTCGGCGAGGTCGTTGTCGTATTGGTTGTTCATTTCCAGTATTGATTTTATGCTGAACCATACTCGTCCTTCCGATATCACCATCATTCTTCGAAAATATATCGGAGTACCGACGTAGCAAATTCTTTGCCTTGAGCAATTCAATACTTGTCAAATCTTGCTTACATTCTTCCAGTATACTGTTGACGTCGATTGAACTTGCATCCGTCTTTTTGGTTTCTTGACAATTCCGCAACCACACGATTTCTTCGCTCTGTCCTATTAGGGTACCCTTCTTTAACACCTGTTCTTCATTGCTCAAATTTAGCACAGGTACCACTGTTTCTGCGGATGAATTGACGACCGTACGTGCTGGCAACCACGATGACTCGTTATCCGCTTTTTCTAGTATTGTCCACCGTCGCTGTTTCAAACTTTTACTTCCAGGAAAAATTACTGGAACTAGCGTCTGTGATCTTGGCAATAGTTTAGTGTTCTTAATGCAGTACACCTTGCCTTCACCACCACCTCCCATCGGTATTTCGTCTACTCCACACTTGAGGACGCCGGAGTGAATGTCGAGCTTGCACCGATGTTCCTTCAAGAAGTCCAGGCCAATAATGCAGTCATCCACAATGTCAGCTACTACCGCCTGTTGCCAGTAAAGTTTATCACCAATCTTGATAGCCACTTTCTGTTCACCTGATACTGGTATGCGCTGGCCGGTAGCCGTTGTTAGCTGGTAGGCTCTCTTCTGAACGTTGATCTTTCCGTTTCTTCTTATCAGCTGTGTCCCAATTACCGTACGTGACGCTCCAGTATCCAAAGTCAATGAGCACGGAATTCCATTTACCGATCCATTAACAGTTAAGCTGTTGCCATCCGTGCTCTGATGAATCTTGATTTTCGGGGCTTCATGTCTACCAGCCAGCGCCCACCCCTCAGCCCTGGCTGGAATTAGTTTTCCTGGTTCTCCGACGCTTGTACACAAGCATCGGTCCCCCGTCTCTCTGCGATTCGATTCGGGCAGCCGCTTCTTAGATGTCCTCGTTCCCCACAGTTGTAGCATCTAGGGACGAAAGCTCTGCGTTGGTTTACCCGCTCCACTTCCGTCGAATTAATCTCCCTCAGACGTCCACTCCTCGGATCTCGTCGGACGGCTTCTACTTCGAGCGCATGCGCGACGGCTTCCTTGATGTGACCATGATGACCCAAGCGCACGGCAGCTCTTACTTCCGCGTCGAGAATACCGTCGACAAACGATTGCAAAAGCATGCTGTCAATGACCGATGCCGGCGATGTTTGGTACGCCTTCCGGACCAACTTTTCTACCTCCAGGGACCACTGTTGCAATGACTCGTTTGCCCGTTGGCATCGATCACGGAGTTGAGCGCGGAAAACATGCTCCAGGTGTGAGTCCCCGTAGCGCGATTCTAAGGCTTCCAGCAATTGCTCGTAGGTTGCATCACTCCCCAAGGCCTCCAGCACGGTCAAAGCCTTGTCTCGTAGTCCCAAAGTAAGCGCGGTTTTAGCCTGGCTCTTGGTCCACCCATTCAGGTTCATCACAGCCTCAAACTGTAGCTTGTAAGCCGCCCAGGAAGAGGTTCCATCGAAAGGCGGGACTTTGAAATTTCCGCCTGAGGTTGTTGCACTTACTATGGTCGCTGAGGCCGGGATTCCATTTGTTTTGAGCTTCTTGACGTCTTCCTCGATGGAGGAGAGGCGGTTTCCGTGTTGTTGTACAGTTTCCTCCACCGCTTCTACCCTCCGCATGCTGTCGGTGATAGCGGTTAAAAGATTTTTCTGCATTGCGCACAACTGCTCCTCTTGCCGGTGAGTTTGCTCCTCCTGGCGGCGGGCATCTTCTTCCTGGCGGCGAGCTTGCTCCTCCTGAATAGCGCGCAGCTGCTCCTCCTGGATGGCACGCAGCTGCCCCTCCTGGCGGCGAGCCTGCTCCTCCTGGATGGCACGCAGCTGCTCCTCCTGCCGGCGGACTTGCTCCTCCTGCCGGCGGGCTTGTTCCTCCTCCCGGCGAGCCTGCTCCTCCTGGATGGCGCGCAACTGCTCCTCCTGCCGGCGGGCTTGCTCCTCCTGCCGGCGGGCTTGCTCCTCCTGCCGGCGGGCTTGCTCTTCCTGCCGGCGGGCTTGTTCCTCCTCCCGGCGAGCCTGCTCCTCCTGGATGGCGCGCAGCTGCTCCTCCTGCCGGCGGGCTTGCTCTTCCTGCATGGCGCGCAGTTGCTCAAACAAGGCGCCCAGGTCTGGTCCAACCTGGGTCCTCGTCGACGCACTTGCAGTAGTTGCCCCTCCGGAGTTGTCTTGGCGTCCAGGGGTTGCTTCTTCAGGAGCCTCGGCGCCAGAGCCACTGGCTTGCTGCGAGCCAGTCTTAGCGCGAGTGCTCACGCCTTCCCTCGGCATGACAGGCATTTTACCTTCCAATCCCACTTCTGACACCAAATGTTACGGAAGTGGGTACAGGGATTGGAAGGAAACGACTGATTTTACCGAAAGTAGCGATTTATTCGCACTACGAACACGTAACACTGCACTGAACGCGTAGCACTGCACGAAACGCGTAGCACTGTCCGACACTGTCCCCGCGCACTGTGCGTTACACGGTTCAACGCTGTGCTCCGAACACTGACAGTCCACTGGGAGCACTTCACCACTTTGCACTTCACTTCACTGTTCACTTCACTATTCACTTTCACTGTTCACTGTTCACTTTTCCACTTTTTCACTTTTTCTTCTTGTTCCTTTCTTCAGATCACTTTCCACTGAACTGCCCGTAGACGCGCTTGCAGCTCCTTATATACCCGGAATTTCGATTGTCATTTATTGGATTTCGATCGTCATTTATTGAATTTCGTTAGTCTTTTCGTTTTCTTCTGTTGGATTCCGATCGTCTTTTCCTTCTTACATCATTTCTTGTTTTAGTCCAGAACTTTCGGTTCTTTATTTGAATTCCTTAAAGAAGGCACTCGCCGCTACTAGAATTTTCTGGTAACATTAAAATGTCGAACAAAAATCTTCATAGCTGGACCGGGCTCGAACTCGCGTACGTCTGCTTTGCAGTCGTAGCTCTGTCAGCCCGGCCGTTGTGACAATGACGATGTTTGCCAAAAACTTCACTGCCTTGCATGCTTACGTAGTTACGTCAGCACGGCGTCACAATATTAACACTACCAGACGTTCACGTAAAATAATTATGAGCTGTTTACTTGCGTGCTCGTGACTGAACTAGGTATGGAGCTGGAATCAATTCCGCATGCAGCCAATGCGGCGATATTAGGTATTACTCTGCTACGTGATTGAAAAGCCACTGGGATTGGAATGCGGCAAAACCGACACAAAGAAAGATATTCACATGCGCACGGCTACGTCTAAACGGCACGGGTTTTCCTGTTTGAAAGTTTATTCAGACTTCGTAATGCCTTAATGTCGTAAAACTAACTTTATTCGCCATTACTTGTGGGATACCTTTTCGTAAGTTTGAGTGAACAACTGAGTCCAGTTAAATAGCTCTTACCTTTTATCGAATAAATAATATGATAATAGTGTACGAAAAGAGCTTCTTTGAGGTGCACTTAGGTATAAAAATATTGTAATTTTGGTAATTTTAATTATATTTTTGGATGCTATTAGCTAAATATAGCGAAATATGGAACATTTTTAGGAAATAGCAACACCCTGTTACACCTATTTCAAGCAAATAAAGAAATTCTATTCTATTCTATTCTTAAAATCCTTTCACCACACATGGTTTGAAAGAATCAGTGACACGATAAGAAAAAGAAGATCGAATTAACAGTTTTTTTTATCCTATTTAACCGTGAGGCCATGCGTTCACGATATTGTTCAAGCTGCCACGGACTGTCTTCTCAAGGATAAATTAAATAAAAAATACTTTAAAATGGGAACCGGATGCATGTAAAAAGATAAAAAGCTGTGAGTATTGCGGTCTTTGTATAATTTTACTATCGAGATAAATTCTTGTTTATTTTTACAGCAGAATTTTTCTCATAAGTATAAAAAAAATAAGTGAGTCCTTGACTTTTTATTAGCATTAAGCATATAACTTTCTAGGTTGCTTCCACTTGGAATTTTCTTCCTGCAATATTGTTATAGTCACTAATAACATAATACTATATGGTTTTTTTTGGTAAATACACACTCAGAATACAATATAACAGCCAGACAGAGAACAAACATTTGCGTTTATCACACCAATATTTGTTTGGCGTGGATCGAACCCACGACCTACGGCGCAGAAGGCAGAGCTACTACCAATATATATGAGCTGAGAGACCAGTCAATAATAACCATGATATCCCCAGGTATGCGTCAGAGAGTGGCGAGCAGACCGTTCTGGAGTCGATGAGAGACTATCTGATCGGCACCATCCAGAAGACCTTCGAAGTGGGGCTGCAGCAAGCGGAGTGCCTTTACAGCGAGCTTTTACAATGCACCAGGAAAAAGAACTTGGTGAGTGTACTGATGCCTGCCTGAAAACCAGCGCTGTTTGGCGTGGTAGGTTCATACCACAGAAAAGCAAACACGCTTTTGCTTGGTTCATACCAGCTAAGCAGCAAACGCTGAGTCAGGGCATATTTTGCATAACAAAAATAAAAATATATAAATAAATAACATGTGTCTACTTATGGGACGTGGCTAAGATGTTGTTGGTTTTGTTGCTAGGATAGGTATTTTTTTGTGCCTCAATTTAGCCGTTCTGTGTATGTTATCATAACAAACACAGAACGGCATTTTTTTCTATAAATATTTTTTCTTTCTTTCTACTGATAAGAAGAAATCTCATTGAATACAGTTAGAACTCTGTTTATCTTTATATTTCGGAAAATAATAAACTCCGCATTACGACGCCATCTTTTTTTAACCCCCCCGCTATTGATGTGTTTCGTTGCCCGGTCTCACTAGTGATGTACTATTCCTAAAACCGGTTATTAATCCTTACCACAATCTTCTTACTATTGTTTTTGATATGCATAGGACCAGCAGTGGACTTCTTCATGATAAAGTCATAAGATTTATTTCTCGCACCGTAACGTTCCGTTAAAGTTCCAATAGATTTAGTTCGATAACAAAAGTCATTAAGCTACTTTCTACACAAACTTAAAGTCGCTGGCGGGAGCTTGTCTAATAATAGTTTCAAAAGTTCCCTTCTAAACTTAGTGACAACTATACTAAATGGGTCTGTCAAGGGACTCCAAAGTTTTTTCGATATTTCGTTCCGTACTAAAATAAAACCTTACGAATCACATAAAAAAACATTGTCATTACGACAAACGTCATGGCTCAGTATACAGTATGAACCAGATACTTGATATGATACTAGAATATAATATTATATAATTTTTGTTTGTAAATAATACTTGGAATACATAATTTAAGTTTAAAAAACTTGAGAAACCGACTTCATTGTCAAACGGCTAAACCGATTTTAATCAAATTTGTTTGGGACAATCTGGACGTAAGAATAACCTTCCAAATAAAAAAATAATTTTCTAAATCGGTTCATAAATGACGGAGGCATGCAGTTACAAACATTAAAAAAATTATTAAAAAAAAAATGGCAACACCGATTTTAATAAAATTAAAATGGGACCAATCTGGAAGCAGTACCTTTCAGATAAAAAAATAATTTTTCAAATCGGCTCACAAATGACGAAGTTATGCGGTAACAAACATTAAAAAAAAAAAAAAAAATAATAATTAAAAAAAAAAAAAAAAAAAAAAAAAACATACAACCGAATTGAGAACCTCCTCCTTTTTGATTGGAAGTTGGTTAAAAATAACACCCAGACAGAGAACAAACGTCTGCATTCAAACCAACCTGCACCAAACAAATATGTATTCTCGGTGGGGAAAAAGGCAGGGTTACTATCAATTGATAGTACCCCTGCAGTAGTGATAGTTGGTGCAGGTTGGTTTGAATGCAGACGTTTGTTCTCTGTCTGGGTGTTATTTTGTATTCCAAGTATTATTTACAAACAAAAATATATATCTAGTATCATATCAAGTATCTGGTTCCTATCGTAAAAGCTCAGCTTAGTTTGGGGCTAGATAGTGTTGTGTGGATTGTCCAGAATATTGATTTATTTTTTCGCAAACTGCTTAGACATGTGTGTTTCCATCGCATAGTAACTACTGTTCCGATTTGGATGAGACTAGTAAATGCAGTTCGTCATTTTCAAACCCAA
Source organism: Thera obeliscata (assembly GCA_947578465.1). Taxonomy (NCBI): domain Eukaryota; kingdom Metazoa; phylum Arthropoda; class Insecta; order Lepidoptera; family Geometridae; genus Thera; species Thera obeliscata. Next base: position 2,783,778 of record OX387913.1, read on the forward strand.
ACTCAGTCACTAGCCCAGTTAAAGAATGGCTCATAAGAAAATATAGAGTGGTACCGTTCCGTTCCGCGTTACCGCTTAGGTTCCGTTCCTACCGTTGGCGATGGTAGGAATAGGAACCTAAGCGAATCCTTCAATTTAAATGCTACTTACCGATAAGCATGATGGATGATAGTACTTCTCCAGACGAGCCTTTCACGAAGAGAACTACTAATAAAACAGAGTTTTATCCCGTCAAAACAGTCCAAAAGGCTTTAAACAGTAAAAAAAACCCGCGGGTCCTTAAATTACGGCTGGTTAGCTGAAAGTACCCGCTTTTTATAGCTTTAGAAATAGATCTAGAAGCACTTTCCTTCATTGTCAGTGAATTTCTTTCATCTTTTTCCTTTCAGTCTGCGTTTGATAAAGTACGTTGAAAGACAACGCTACCAAACTTTGAGGTCCTTTACGACCGACCTTTGTTAATGAGTACATTTCGTGATTAGTTTTAACTAGTTTTCACCAGAGATAGTTTTATTCGTTTGTCTTATCTTTGTGTCATTCTTGAGTGAGTATTTGAGTTCTGAGACAGGGTCAAAGTACTCAAGGTCCTGTTAATTAATTTTTTTCCTATAGCAATAACAGAATCGTACATGGATGGATATTTTTCTCTGCTCAGCAGTACAACATACTAGGAAATGTATAATTGTTAAAAAACACTGCAAAATTTTTCACCAGTTCTTATTGAGCAAAAGCTTGATAATTTGTGTTTTGTAAAAGACTCGTACCAAAAAACAATAGGAACCAAGCCATCGTTTGTTGCCTGTTCTTTTAGGTTTAGTTGCGTGGAACTGGCACCTAGACTCACCTAGTTCTAAGACGATTCAAAGTGAGAGGTGAAAAAAGTCCAACTCAACTACAGATCCCTGCGGAGTGTCTGTTTCGCTTCAGGCAGCCTTACTAACGAGCGCTTACTAGAAGATTTCATTATCTACCTTCGCAATGCAATAATAAAATGTAAAAGTAATAATGAAGATGGCGACTGACACAGAAAAACTGTTCTAGTAAATAATGCTCTTTCCGAGCATGTTTGAGAAAAAATATTCATGTTTTTTTTTTAAATATTACAAAATAAATAAATAAATGATAAATGAACCTACTCATAAAAATCTATAAAAAGTTAAACTAATGCCATCTTTTACTAATAATGACAAAATTAACATTGGGTTCGTTTTAGAAAATGTATTTTGTAAATTGAGCTGCTTTTAGCCCATCATCATTTAACAAACTAAATAAACGCTTCATTGATTACCCCTATAATGAGCAATCAAATTGTAAAATGTATTTATAAACTCCACGTAGTTTTACAACCTATTTGCTCCACGTGTTAAATGAGAGCGTCGTGTAATTGAGCGCCTGAGGGCTAAACGAGTACGCTCGGATACGCATCAAACTAAACAGATTGGACTTTGAACGGTACCCTTATCAATCTTACCCCCGAATACTGAAACGCAACTCAGATTTAAGCACGTCTCAAGCGACGAATATTTGACAGTTTTCAATGAAAATCTGTCAAATATTCGTCGCTTGAGACGTGCTTAAATCTGAGTTGCGTTTCAGTATTCGGGGGTTAGTTACTTAGATTGAGTTGCACTCACTGATATCCGTGCCGTGTGAGCCAGTTTTTACAGAGATACAATACATACACACAACACACACACACGCCAGGGCTGCATATCGTGTATTAATCACAAAAACTGCGGAAAATGGGCTGGCACGCCACGAACGGTAGTGAGTGTAACGCAGGGGTTCGTTATGTTGTTCTTATGTCCATAGTTTAAGGGATGGTCCGATAATAATGTCCAAAACACCAATGTCACAATCACTAGCTCTTTGGTACGTTACTTTTACATAAAATTAGGGTATTAAACCACACACACAGCCGCTCTAAAATCTAAAATTAATAAGAATTAATAGAAATATTTTACAGATAATATTCATAACCCTAACAATAGTTTGTCCTACTACGATTTTCTTATTTGTTATGGGTATGCAACTCAGTGTGTAACTTGATGTGTATCCAACTATACCTACTCCGTCGGTGTACGTGAAGGTAGACTTTATAGGTTGGTTCTGTGATTTGCTAAAGCAATTACACGCGGAGTGTCGAAGTTTGTATGAAAGCTTTTATGTGTGGTGAAGTTTTTCATCACCATGAAGTTTTTTGGCAAAGTACCAAAGATGTTACCATACTTAGTAGTTTTTCGGTTGGTAATCTTCAGTCCACGAATTAAAACTAAATTGCTTTAATAAGTTTAGTTTTATTTCGTGACGTTGGACGTCTAGAGATCCAGAAATTCAAATACCTTTTACGTAAAAGCTACAATAAGTTTATTCTTTACCAGATAACAGTCTTCAGGATCCAAGAGCGCGCCGAAGGTGGGGAGGTCCAGGAGTTGGATCAGGTGATCCTCACAGCGCTGTTCCGCGCTCAGCACCTGACTCCGAGTGAGCAGCTGTCTCTCGCGCTCACGTGGAACCGAGTGGACATCGCGCGGTCTGAAGTCTTCGTTTATGGACAGGAGTGGCCTCCAGGTAAGGGTCTTTCAAGGAAATAAATAAATAAATAAACAAATACATACATACATACATACATAAATACATAGATACATAAATAAGGAAACATTACGGGAAAAATGGAAGAATCTTTCTTTGTGCAACTTGTTGCCTTTGTTGTCTGCCCGCGACTACATCTGTTGTAACACGGTCGAAACGTCAGGATAAAGGTGATCGCGATAAATACTCGTTTCTTCTATTTATTTATGCATAACGATCGCGTTAATTTAAAAAGTGCAAACTAAAGGGTAAAAAAAAAGGGTTGAAAATCAAAATTCATTCCTTTGCGTAACAATACGATGAAACAGTAGTTAGGTATCTTTTATTATATCAAATCAGACTAAGAGAGAACTGAATTCATTATGCGTATATCCTCAAAAAACGATGGTCCATCCTATCCCTAAATTACATTCCATTTCTGGTTATGACAACGACCCTTGTTATTTCTGGGACCTTTGGGAAAATAAATAATCAAACTTGTAATGCCCAATATCAAATAAACATAAATATTTATATACTTGCCAATAGTGTAACCCTTGTAAATCAAATAACGTGAAAGAAAGTGAACCCATGTGATTTCAAATAAAAACATAACAGTTTCTTAAAATAAGAAAGTTCTACCGATGTGATCCTATTAGTGGTTTAGTGGGTAAGTACAAAATGAGAGAAAATCTTATAAAAAATACAATGACATGTTTCCAGTAATCCTAGATGTCGGTGGCAAGCTTTTTGTAGGTACGATTCAAACAGGAAATGAATTTTATTATGTATAGTGTTAAAAACCATGATAGTTTCAAAAGTTATAAATACGCGAGAATTTAAAAAAAAGTTTATCTAATTGTTTATTCTTTTATGAGTTAGATTTTTCCGGAATCATATTGCAAATTTTTAACGCCACGAGTTCTAATGAAAGCCCTAATGAATTCACAATAAAATAAAATAAAATAAATAAATATTGTGGACGATTCACACAACACTATTTAGCCCCAAATTAAGCAGAGCTTGTACTATGGGAACTAGATAGCTGATATAATACATACATATTTTTTTTTTAAAATACATACTTAGAATACAATACAACACCCAGACATAGAACAAACATCTGAGTTCACCACACAAATATTTGTTCTCGGTGGGGATCGAACCCACGACCTGCGGCGCAGAAGGCAGAGCTACTACCAACTGAGCTGAGAGGCCAGTCAAAAAAATAAAAGAAAATTCACCATAAAGTTGAGATTTTTGTGGCTTTGAAATGCTAATGCAGGAACTTTTAAACGTTATTGCTCTGCTGAACTTGGGAGTATTTTTCAGTGAACGAATATTTTTTAGGGTTTCGTACTATAAGTATAAGAACCAGCGTAGGGTTTAAAATTAAATAAAATAAATATATAAAACTACACACACTGGACAATCCACACTACATTTAGCCCCAAAGCAGAGCTTGTACTATGGAAACCAGATAGATGTAATTTTTTTTGTGAATACATACATACTTAGAATACAATATAATTCACTAATTTCACGTAGGTCAAACAATTTTATTTTATTAAATTATAAACAGTGTAACTCTGAAATATTGCAATGTATACCTACCATATTAGGCCTGCAGCAGGCCTATCATTAAAACGAATAATTTGGTTTATAACAAAACTTCGCATTCAAATTCGAAAAGTCCCTTTGTTTCTACCGAAACTCTTGCAAAATTGGATACAAAGTAGTAGCTACAAACAATGCATATCGAGTGAAAAGTTAAATTGAATTAATGGAAACACGAAATTCAATATTATTTTATTTTGTACAATCACTGACATAATTTCAGTAGCGGTTTAGTTTTTGTATACAACCTACAGGCTTTTTCTTGGTGCCTATATTATATCTGTCTGACGCGTTTGGTTAAGTTCATATGACTGTGCATTCTTGTTGCAAACTTTTTTTTCAATAATTATATTCTATGTTTTATTTGGCAATAAGCCCCAAGACTCATGAATCGTGGCAGGTATAGTGAAATAATAGATGTGCCTATAATTACGCTATACCCAGACCATGGTTAACATTTTGTGCAGATGACAGTCCGTGCCTGTCACGTTGAGTTGCGTTCCACGTGAATTGTTTGCTTCGAACAAATACGACTGAAAAGGCTGAAGGATTTTTATTGGGGAAGTTGTTTTAATATTATCGTGCATGAGGCACGATCGAAAAGGTTGGAAACAAAAAGTTTAAATGATGTCAAATATACTTGCTCGAACTGGAATTCAATGTACCTTTATGTATGACATTTTGTAATTAGTTAACCGGTTTTGGGAATAGGATATAACTACTGAGACCGGGCAACGATACACATCACTAGTCGGGAAAGAAAAAAGATGGCGTCGAATGCGTAGGTGTTTTTCGTTACATAAAGATAAACAAAGTTCAAACTATATTCAATGGATAATCCTTTTCAGTACGTATCTAATGTGCCTTTAACTGTTGGTACGTTTGTTTTTTCTTTTCCTCTCTTTTTTGTTCGCGTACTAATTCAAACAGATGTCAATTTGGTAGGTAAACTTGGATTGTTTTGTTAGCGCAGCTGTACGTAGTGAGCAAAAGCTTTTAGTGACACTAGTAGGTAAACTGAAAAAGTAACTAAAAGGTACCCAATATAAAATCGATTGATTTACTCAACTTTCCGAAGGAGAATCTTGCCCACAGCTGATCCAATATAGAAAGAAAGATAATATGTACATTTATTTCACATACATACATATTATTATTGTTTGTATATTAACAATGGATAACGGTAGATAAAATATACCAAATGGGCCCCGACTCAGCTTTTTAATATGACTATTTTATACTAGATGTAAACACTTTCTATTATGTAGATAATTTTAACTACTCATTTATAAAAATAGTATTAAAAACGCTTAATTTTTATCGCGAGTCTAACCATTAAATATACATACGTACTACCTATTATATTTTATCGTAGTTTTAAAATATAGGACTCGTTCAGAGAAGTACTCCCAACATCCCAGAAGTACTCGACTGCCATTGTCAGTCACGGAAGCTCCCAATCTTGGTATTTTCAAGTCCAGGTTGAAACGCTGGCTAATCGAGCAGACCTTCTACACGTTCAATGAGTTCACGAGCCTAAAACCGTGTAAGACAGGGCTACCTGCAATAGGCAGAAGCGCCAGTAGGTAGGTTAGGTACCTATCTAGTGATGTTTTTTGTTTTATATTTTTGTTAATATAATAAAATATCATAGCAATCGGACGTGTAGAAACTGCTCCGCAGGAAAATTAAATATTTTAATGTTCAAAACAGTTTTTGTGAAGTGAACCATTTACAATAAGTTGGCTGATTGTTTACTCGAGATATTACAGGTATTTGCACACTGTTTAACTAACTGTAAGGTGATAATATAGAAGAGATAAACATATCGCAAGTGCATAAGGATAAGTCGTACCCGCAGTGTTTTAAGAAATAACTGACCTAGTCAACACGGCTCCGAGCCACTATTTCGATAGCGCCTTACAAAATACTCATATCTGACACACGAAGAATTCTATAACTATTACGGAAGGAATATTATTCATGTGCAAGAAAGAAGTTTTTATTTTCGAAATATGAAGTGCAAGGCTTGCAATAAGGTTGCAAAAGCAACGGACACAAAAGTTTGCTTTTTGTGCACTGGTCAATTTCACTACCAGTGCCTAGGAGTAACTACAGAAAACTTCAACAAAGAGTCTAAGCAGACAAAAGCAAACTGGAAGTGTCCGGATTGTAAGAGTTCGGAGAGGAAAGTAGATAACTCAAACACTCCAGTAAGGCAACAGGAGAACCCTAGCAGATCCTCTACCACATCGAGCAACCTCGGTGACTCAGTGGTGGAAGAGTTAAAGACTTACTTCGAGTCAAAGTTAAAGGAGGCAACAGCTACTATCTTATCTCAGGTGAAGGAGCAAATAACATCGGAAAATAGATCTTTACATAAGGAGTTTGAGGAGATTAAGACAAGCATCAACTACGTACACTGTCAGTTTGTAGAATTGAAGGAGCAAGTCGACGAAAAGTCAAAGATAATTAACGAACTAAAATCGGAGAACGAAGTACTCCGTTCCCAGATTTGCGTCATCAATACTCAGCTCAATAATATCGAGCAGCAATCCAGGGGATGTAATATTGAGATTCAGTGCGTCCCGGAGAACAAAACGGAAAATCTGTTGTCTACAATTAAGCAACTGGGTAAAGCCGTCTCTAGAGAAATAAATGAGAGCGAAATTATCGATTTTCATCGAGTGGCTAAGATTAACCAACAATCAGACAGGCCTCGGTCGATTATTGCAAAGCTAGCTAGCCCTCGCGTTCGCGACGAAGTACTAGCGGCGGTTAAGAAGTTCAATAGAACTAACAGTGGAGATAAGTTGAGTTCGGGGCACTTGGGCCTCGCGGGAGCCAAACAGCCGGTCTACGTCACTGAGCACTTATCGCCGATCAACAAGCAGCTGCATGCGGCCGCGCGGGTGGCCGCCAAGGAGAAGCACTACGAGTTCTTGTGGGTTAGGAACGGCAGGATCTTTGTTCGCAAGAACGCTACCTCCAAATCGCTGTTGATAACTAGCGAGGACACTCTTTTGAGTCTGTAGTTTTCTCTTGCCCTGTTTGTGTAGCCTTTAGTTGTATAGGTTGTTTGTTTTTAGTTTTTCTTTTCTGTGTTGTAATTGCTTTACTGAGTTGAATATGCTAACTATTTACTATCAAAATGTAAGAGGCCTAAGAACCAAAACCGAAGAATTTTACATGCAGGCATTACAAAGTCAATACGATATTATAATAATAACGGAGACCTGGTTAAACTCGTCTATCTTTGATCATGAGATACTGGATGATAGGTATAACATTTTCAGGAGAGATCGTAGCTCTACAATTTCGTCTCTAACAAAAAAGGAAGGAGGGGGTGTAAGTATCGCAGTGCACAAGCGGTTCGAAGTCATTAGACGGCCCACTTGGGAATCAGAATACGAAAATTTATGGGTGAGTATCACAGTTAAAGATGGTAGTCGTCATCATATTCTAAACCTATGCACAGCTTACATTCCACCCTCGGTTAGTCAAGAATACATAGAATCGTTTTTCAGTAGTTTCACTAGCGTGTTCAATAATAAAATAAAAAAATCATCCACTATTCTCGTAGGTGACTTTAACATGCCAAATATTACTTGGAAATATAATCAAAGTCTGTTAGCTTGCTCTCCCTCAAATATAAGCTGTAATAAAGTGGAAAACACATTCATTGACGAAATCGTTTTTAACAATTTAAGCCAGTGTAACTTCATAACAAATGAAAAAAACCGCATTCTAGATTTAGTACTAACCAACGCACCTAAAACTATTACAATCACTGAGTGCACTTCGCCGCTTACGGGTTTAGACTCCCATCACCCTGCTCTTGAAATTAGAGTTACTCACCCCCAAGAATTTAAGACTCTACGGCGAAATAAGATTGCGGTTCTCAATTTTCGCAAGACGAATTATAGTGATTTAAATGAGGAACTATCCAAAATACAGTGGCCAAAATTGTGGGAGAATATTGATAGCATAGATCAAATGGTGGACATTTTTTACGCGACACTTAAGCCCATAATAGAAAAGTATACGCCACTTTGTAAGCCCAAAAATGAACACTATCCCGTTTGGTTTAGTTCTCCTTTAATTAAATGTTCTAAAGAGAAGCTAAAGTATCATAAGAGATATATTTTGTATGGAAACCCCCGGGACAAAGAGTCTTTTGACATTCTCAGAGATCGATACGACAAAATGATAAAATATTGTTTCAAAAAGTTTAAAGAGAGTGCTGCCTCTACGATTAAAACAAACCCTAAGCATATCTGGTCTTACGTTAATGATTTGAAACGTAACAGTGGTACTATTCCTAATCAACTGGCATTAGGTGGTGAAACCGCTAGCGGCGGCCAAGCAATCTGTGAACTCTTTTCTGATTATTTTCAATCGGTCTATAGTACAGTAAAAAACACACCGGGTCAATTTTCAATAAATGACACCGAAAATGATTTGTCAACCTTCAGTAATCTTGGCCTGACAGAGTCTGAGGTTTCTACTGCCCTCAAAAGATTAGATCCCCAGAAGGGTGCAGGTTTAGATGGAATACCGAATGTTTTTCTAAGAAATAGTGCAGACAACTTATCGAAGCCATTGTTAACGTTATTTAATCAATCACTTAGAAATGGGTACTTTCCTTCTGAGTGGAAAAAAGCACGACTAACACCAATACATAAGAATGGCGATGCAAATGTTGTATCAAATTACCGACCAGTGTCAATTCTTCCAGCGTTTGGTAAAGTTTTCGAATCATTGGTACAACAGAAAATTTATTGGCACGTTAAGGAGAAAATTGATACGGAACAGCATGGTTTTCTTCCAAAAAGATCTACCACTACCAATCTAATCGGTTTTGTTCACGATATTTCACAAGCCATAGATGGAGGAGAAGAAGTTCACGCTATATATACAGACTTTAGCAAAGCTTTTGATCTGATAGATCACATACTGTTGCTAGAAAAGCTCTCAAAAATGGGAATTCATGGCTCATTGTTGCGTTGGTGCTCATCGTACCTTGAAAATCGGTCGCAACTAGTGAGTATTCGTGGGTATTCATCCAGACCTAAAATCGTGCCCACGGGAGTTCCGCAGGGATCGCATATTGGCCCTCTATTTTTTTTAATATTCGTAAACGACCTTGCTAAAAAACTAAAATGTAAATTTAAGATGTATGCCGACGACCTTAAATTATACGCACGTATTAAAAGTGACAGAGATACAGAGCTTTTACAGCAGGAATTGTTAGAAGTTGACGCATGGTGCTCTGTCAACAAAATGTCTTTAAACGTCAATAAATGCTATTACATAAAATTTACTAAAAAGAAACAATCCTCAACTGCCAAGTACTACCTTGGAAACAGCGAATTGAATGAAGTAACGAATATTAGAGATTTAGGAGTAATCATGGATAAGTCACTTCATTTCAGAGATCATATAGACAAAACCGTTAAAAAAGCGTCTCAACTTTCCGGTTTTCTCTCTCGGCAGATAAAGTCATTTAAAGATCCAAGTGTTATTATACCTATTTACAATTGTATAGTTCGCAGTGTTTTGGAGTTTAACAGTAGTGTTTGGTCTCCTGGTTACGAGGTTCATTCTAGCAGATTAGAACGAATACAAAGGCGTTTTTTGTACCAACTGTCATACGCAAATAATATGTGCAAGAAATTACCTTCCTATGAAGCAAGACTTACCCATTTTAAAATGAAATCCCTCAGTTTTCGCCGCAAGGCATCAGATATAATATTTTTGTATAAACTTATACATGGCTTAGTAGACTGTCCAGATGTCCTACAACATGTTAATTTAGATGTCCCTAGATCGGGTAGCCGTCTAATAAATAGAAAGTCTTTTAAGCCGCCTCATTGTAGAACGAACGTTGGGCTGCATTCTCCACTGAATAGAATGTTCAAGTTTTATAATGGAATCCGGTCAAACTTTGATATTTTTAGTGGTTCTTTGGCCTCCGCAAAGAAAAGCATCTTTCGAGATGCTGTTCTAGTTTAATTTCAACTCTATTTTTTGTTAGATAATTTACCTTTATATATATATATTTTTTTCTTATTTCATTTATATATTATATTTTTTATTGTATACACTTAATGTTAAATTTAAAACTCATAAACCTTCTAATTCCACTTTTAAAATAGTTTCGCACGTTTCAAATATGCATGTTGTGTTCACTGTTTTTAGTAACTGTGCCGAATTATATTGTCAGTGTATTATTTAGATGTAAGTCATGCGCATGTTGCAATTTGTGGACCTTATAATAAAAAAAAAAAAAATAATAATAATAATAATAAGTATAAAATTGTAACCTGACCTGTGGAAAATATGCATCAATAAATGACTACCATCTCATCCCACTTCCCACTAATATTATAATTGCGAAAGTTTGTATGGATGGATGGAAAACGCCACAGCGCGGTTAAACGGAGCTGGATGAAATTTGGCACAAAGATACATTATAGTCTGGAATATCACATAGGACTTCTTATCCCGAAAAATTAACAGGAACGGGGCGTAACGGGAACGGGGCAAGCGAAGCCGCGGGTGGCTGCTAGTGCCTAATGTTTCTGCCGTGAAGCAGCATCGCTGTATTTCGATTTTGTGAGTGCCGGTGATATTACTGACACGTGAGGCTGAACATCGGTATGCTTCAAGTTGATGGACGCAAGGCAGTGCCTCTTCGGGCATGTTCCTGACGTGCCTGACCTATGAGGCAATGTTTTGTTATAGGCGATGGTTACCACTTTATGGGGGCCATATTCTTGCTCCATCTACTATTAGTTATATAAAAAAAAAGTACAACGTCTGTTTAAACAAAACAGTAACATTCATATATTCAAACGACGCTCAACCCATGTCCAGGTAGTTTTTATTCATCTGCGTAAATTGTTGTTAAAACTGCTAGTTTGTTTCATTATAAAATATAAAGTTATGAAGCTTTCAGTATTTATTGCCCCTGAAACATGCTAAAATAATGGTTAATACTGAAAACCTTGCGTGTTCACCGTATTTTGGATAAACGAAAGACCTAAACTTAAACTTAAGTATGATCATATCTAAAATCTCTTACATAATACTCAACTTTTATTTCCTAAGCCCCACTGTACATTAGGTATCTATCTCAACCTATGGGCAAGTTAAAAACTTATATGACTCTAAAATTTAAAGTCCCAAAACCTAATAAAACTTACTAATAATCCACATTAACATACTGAGCCACCAAAATACCAAAATTTTAAATGTAAACCACAATTTTCAAATTTCCATTGGAAAAAACGAAATACTTATTTGAAAGATTGCAGCAAAAAATACTGGCCACAAATAAAGTGACTGCGCACCTCCCTGATCTGCGTTCTAAGTTCAAACTATTTGAACTTTTGGATAGGCGTTCCAAATTCAAACATTTTCAAAAATGCCATTCTGTAGATTTTCATTTGTTCTGACAAAGTTTTATCCTAGGAATTTGAACTTCAGAAAAACAAGATAACGCGTCAATGAATATAAAAATGTTACATAATCTATGTACCTACATAATTATTTAATTAGTTTTTTAATTAACTAATAACTGAATGAAAACTGTGATCTTTGGCTGAACTATTGGTAAGTTGTTACCAATGTCTTCGCAAGCATGCCAGCTAAAGAACTAAAACTTTTACAGTTGTATATTTACCGTGGGCCCGGTGATTGCTTAGAAGCGTCAGGTGTCTTGTAAACACTTAAGCAGGCACTATTCTTGCAGGAACCGTTACTTGAATAACAATAGAGGCTTGTCCGCTCCCACGAAGCTTAGACTTAGACGCATATACCTACAGGAAACTTGTGTGAAATACGCGTACGGTAAAGTACTAGACACTAGAAGATTTATTTCATTCTAGCATTACTTTAATCCTTAGCTCATTGTGTCTTTTCTTATCGGATTCACTACGTCACTACCAATGCCCGTGGCTTAGCTCACGTGGTACTAGTGATTGCTGACATAAACGATGAAAACCATGAAACGACTTCACGCTACAACACTCTATAAAGAAGAAGACATAAAATAACTCAGCTTATTTATCGAAAATTCGCGAGCGATCTTCCTAGCAGCTTTTCCTACTTAAACGTTTTTCCAACTGGAAAGCCAGCAGTGTGATCCAAATCATTATTTTTTGTTATAAGCTGTGTACAATCGAACTGCACACAAGATTTTGGATAAATAAGTTCAGTTATTTCATATCTTTCAACAGGTTTTCCACTTAATAGGGCGGCTACGGTCTGTTCGTTTTTTCAACTCGGTAAGGAGAGCTTATTGTCCCATATTTCGGGTATTTAAAAATAGATCAGTAATCGTAGTTATATTGGCCAAAAACTATTCTCTCATTTAAATCGGTTCATTAATTAGATCCACTAATATCTGAACATTTATGAACATAATTATGTGTACGCATTTGACGCATAAAAATTGTACCTATTCCATATTCCACGCCATCGTCATCATCATAATATTTTTCTTGTCCATAACCTATTCCTTACTTTTCTTGTACTTCGTGTGGGGTCGGCACAACAGGTTTTCGTTCTCCAGTCTCCTCTATTAGCCTTCATTTCAGCAGTAGCGTATTCCAATCACGCCAAAATATTGTTATTCACTTGTCAATGATGGCTAGTAGAAAATGCTGTTTAGATTCTTTTTTACAAACTTGATCCGGTTCAAAAAAGAATTAAATAAATTATAAATGGAAATTACTTTATACTACACCTGCTTGGAAAGTACCTTGATACTTTATCAAATTTACGGTAGAAAGTACGTCATTGCATATCGAACAAATATGCGGGGAGAAAACGCATCTGAGCGGGAGAGAAAAGTGTATGAAAATCCATTTCTTACGTGGTTTTTCTTTCTTAATTTTGGGTAAGACTATGCGCCGGTAACCTAAATGTCAAAAGCCAAAAAGTTTTTTCATTGCTCATACTCTGAAAGTAGGTCTGAAGTTGCCTGAGGGGCCTAATTGAAAGTAAAACTTTCAGCCCTAGGGAGAATCGCTTTCTACTGACAGCTGTCAAATTATAAAAAAAAACAAGTTCTATTTTATTCAACCATGTTCCAACTTTCTAAAGTCTTTCTAACTGCAAGGAGGTTGTTCAACCAAATTCCAACTTTTTATTCAGCAAGTAGGTTGGAAACCCATTACAACGGTATGAAGTTTAAAAAGTCTAATTAGAGCGCAATGTAAAATTTAAATTTAAATAACATAAAGATAGTATTAAATAAATAATATATCTTCTAAATTACTTTATTAATATATCATCCATGTCAACAATATTTATAAAAAATATGATAAAAATTAGCACTGCCTACTATCCTCGTGTGTTGATTCCTTATGGCTTAATTATTATATTCGTACTCGTACGTTCAACTATTTCTTTAAAATAACATAGATTTGAGCAAACAAGTTACCATTTTTTAAATTATGAAAATGAAAATTTTGGCTGAATAATGCTGGCGAACCGAAGCCGAAGGCCCGCCAGAGAAAAATAAAAAAAAAACCGGGAAGGCGGCAATTCAATCTTCATTTTCACAAATTTTTCTTTCATGTTTTTATTTTTACTTTCCTTGTATTCGTAATGAAAAGCACAGTGTTTACCTCGGATGAAAGTCTTTTAAGTCCCTCAAGCTCCATTGGCGCCCTCGCTACGCTCTGGCGCCAAACCCGTCTCGGGACTCAAAAAACGTGACTTTCAACACTCGGGTAACAATGTACTATTACAGTGAGTTTTTATCTCAAAGTTCGCAAAATGACACTGGCCACTAGCTGTGCGTTGGATGGTGTCGGGCTGGCAGTGCGACCCTGCGGCGGCAGGATAAACAATTTGAAAAAAGAACATGTGAAAATTGCAGACGCCATTTCCAATTTGTGTGTTTGTTTGAGGATTCAGTTTTCGTAGAATTTATTTTCCTTGTAGGTGTAGTATAAAGCACTATGTATCACTCGAGAGAAACTGCGATTCCCGATCTCGGGTGTTTTAAAGCCCTCGCCTAAACGACACCCTCAACGGTAATCGGTCACTTTCTCCTCTCGGTGAACAATGTACTATTTCTACTTCACCCATCGAGTAGGTATGTGAAAGTTTGTCAAATAATTTATTTTTCATAAAATGTCACAGCAAATAACATCGTTTGATCTTCACGCAACATTCTTCTGGCTCGTTAGAAATACAAACAGAACAACAGATGTTCGTGATCGCTTTATCCCGGGAATATAATTAGGAAAATGTATTCAGAATAGGCGGAAAGTTTAGTTTATCTTTATATATATTTATAATATATCATAATCTATTAATACAGCGCACGAATTTTATTTTATATAAAAAAAAGTAATTAGGTAACACTTTATTCTTAACCCATAAAAACATAAACTACTTAAAGTTTTAACACTACAGGCAATAATATTTCTGATACTATTATTGTAATGTCCAAGATATAATAATCGGTTTTCTCCGTTTTCTCGAATGTTTGAGTTAGACACGATATGCGACCGTGTATCGCTCTGTGTGTAGGTTTCTATGGGTCTTATTAATAATCCTAGCGTAGCGTTGGAGTAGTTGAATCGTGTTTTGTCACATTTGCTCGAGTTGACAATTGCATGTCAATGCAAGAGACAAAACACGGATCAACTACTCCGGCGTTGCGCCAGGATTATTAATAACACCCTGAGTTTTTCTGTGCGTTAGATTGGGATCCAATCGCGCATTTGCTTAGCGCATATTCATAGCAAGGTTCAAATATGGTTCATAAATTTGAGACATTATAAAAACTTTGTGATTTCCAAACACTATAAATAACAATAAAATACCTACTTGTTTCTAACAAATTGCAAAATAAATTATACAACACTGGTCCATGTTTTTGAAAGTTTCACTAATTATTTCTCGTTGTTATTGTCGGTAACGACACCCTTTGACTAAAACTCTGCTATAAAGATTAATTTCAAATATATGTTATATTTGTTAAGCACCGGGCCAGCTGGGTATCTAAATTTCTTCTTTTTAATATTTTTTCCTGTAATGTTAATAAAATCTGCATAGAATACACTTTTTCATTGTTAAATGGTTCAAGGATGTATTGTTCTCAATTCCCTTTTAGAAACTCAATGACATCATAATGAAATCAGTAGATTGGTTGTGTATCTTTTGTTAAAATCAAACCCTAGTCGCATATGTCTGTTTTGACATTGTTTTGAGCTTCGATGCAATAAAGCACTAATTGTAAAAAACTTATCTTTGACAAGGAATGATTGCAACAAGACTGATTGATGCTATAAACATGAGATAGGGAATAGGAACTTCGCTTTATAGAACTAATATAACAACAGATAGCGGTTGAAAATGGGGGCAACAAGATATTTAATCGTTGTTCCTTGTTATTATCAATTATTATGTTATCTAACAAACTTTTGATTGCAGAATTTCACAATCGCCCAGCAGGAACAATATAAAATGTATAGTGTCTAGAATCCCTCTGCTCTACAAATGATATTCCAAAAACATTCAAAGCTAGTTCCGACTGACAAAACATAACCTAGTTTCGAGGCCTGTTTTACAGGCACAGTAGCTTGTTTTCTATTCAGTTCTACTGGGAATTCTGTTACCTATACTCTGTTTTCGTGAATAAAGCTAGCTGTATAAAACAACTACTACCAACTCAGCAGTGAGGCCAATCTTTATCTTAGAACTGGCACCTAGCTTTATGACGTTTCAAAGTGATCCTTGTAATACAGATGTATACACATCTGATTTTGACTTGAATTTGAAAAAATCGTTTCGCCCTAGGTGCCCTGGATGAAGCAATGATGCAGGCGCTAGAACACGACCGAATAGACTTCGTGAAGCTCCTACTAGAAAACGGAGTTTCAATGCGAAAGTTCCTCACAATCCCTCGTCTAGAAGAACTCTACAACACCAAGAGTGGTCCTAGTAATACCTTGAGGTATATCCTGAGGGACGTTCGACCACATCTGCCGAGAGGGTATATTTATACGCTGCATGATATTGGATTGGTGATCAATAAACTTATCGGAGGTGCTTACAGGTATGTACAAGTAGTTTTGGATAATCGTAATATAGGTAAGATTGAGGAGAAAATAGGCTAGCGAGGTTTGGGTATGTTATGAAGAGTGATGCAAATCATGTAACGAATTTGGGTAGATGTTAGTTAGAGGTAAAATAAAGAAAAATAATAAACTTTGTGAAAGATGATATGGATAAGAAAGAAGTGAATACAGAGAAGACTGTCAGAGGAGAATAAAAGAGGAGAACATGTTGTGCCAATGCCAACCTAATAGAAAGGGAGATAAGGGCAGGAAGATGATGAAAGTGTGATAGCTTCTGCTACTTGAACTATGTAGGTTTGTGGCATCATAACTCTTAAACTGAAGCTCGGATTTGAATGTGGTTTTTTGCGACAAATATGATAGTTCTAAGTCATGTATGGTAGATAGAAACTAATGCAGCAGTTAGCATGTCCTTAGGATATTCATGACCTCAGTCAGGGGTTTTTAAATTGTGTTTAATAAACTTGTTTCTGCCCCAGATGTTACTACACAAGACGCAAGTTCCGTCCTATCTACGCGAAGGTAATGAACAAGAGTGTGAACGTGCATCGGAACAGCGCTTCCTTCACCAGACATCAGGCTGGTGGTCTATCACTCATCACTGGCTTTATGCCGGTCACCAGCGAGATGGCACTCTTCGATTACCCCTTCAATGAGCTTCTGGTGAGTTTTAGCAATAGAAGAGTGTATCATCATCAAAATACACAGCCCAACTTCACCCACTGCTGGGTATAGGCCTATCGCTGTGTGTGCCGCTGTTGACGGTCTTGTGCCAATCTCATCCAGGTCTTGCCGGCGATGTTCACCACATCGTCTGCCCATCTTGCCGCAGGACAACCGACGCTTCTCTAACCAGTTCTTGAATGCCATTCAGTTATCGCCTTACTCCACCTATCATCACTTTACTTTGCCAGGAGTTCTGCTCAGCTCCATTTTAGGTCTGTTATGCGATTCCTAACATATTTGACCTTTGTTTGACTTCGAATCTCGATGTTGGAACCACGGTCTATAAGAGTTACTCTTTATGAAATTCTCTTCCGGGGAAGTTCTACCAAGATGCCTATTTCTGCCGTTAAGCAGCATTGCTGTGTTTCGGTTTGAAGGGTGTGGGTGCTGGAATAGTTGCACGTGAGGCTCAACGTCTGTATGTCACAAGTTGCCATCAACGTCCATACGTAGAGTAGTGAGTTGTAGGTCACGTTCCTAAACTGAGTAAACTAAGAGGCAATGCTTAGTTTAAAATAAATTTTCATTACTCATACTCTGAAAGTAGGTCTGAAGTTGCCTGAGGGGCCTAATAGAAAGTAAAACTTTCAGCCCTAGGGAGAATCGCTTTCTACTGACAGCTGTCAAATTATTAAAAAAAACAAGTTCTATTTTATTCAACCATGTACCAACTTTCTAAAGTCTTTCTCACTGCAAGGAGGTCGTTGATTCCCACTTTTTATTCAGCAAGTAGGTTGGAAATGGAAACCCATTACAACGGTAAGAAGTTTAAAAAGTCTAATTAGAGCGCAATGTAAAATTTAATTTTAATAACATAAAGATAGTATTAAATAAATAATATATCTTCTAAATTACTTGATTAATATATAGCTTCAACTATTTATTTAAAATAACATAAATTTGACAAACAATTTACCATTTTTTAAATTATGAAAATGAAAATAATGGCTGAATAATGCTGGCGAGCCGTAGCCGAAGGCCCGCCAGAGAAAAAGAAAAAAAAAACCAGGAAGGCGGCAATTCAATCTTCATTTTCACAAATTTTTCTTTCATGTTTTTATTTTTACTTTCCTTGTATTCGTAATGAAAAGTACAGTGTTTACCTCGGATGAAAGTCTTTTAAGTCCCTCAAGCTCCATTGGCGCCCTCGCTACGCTCTGGCGCCAAACCCGTCTCGGGACTCAAAAAACGTGACTTTCAACACTCAGGTAACAATGTACTATTCCTTCATGCCTGAGTAAAAATACGCATAGGCAAGAAATTTATAAGTTTTTTCTTAGCTGTATCGTTAAAAGTATTTTATAACTTCCACAACTTTCAAGATAATAGCAAAGGCATGACGCTAATAAAAAGTTTGTATTTTCGTTTCATACTTTTAATGGCCAAGGTTCTTTTAAAATAAGTCTTTGGATAATAAATTTCATATAAGGTAATTTATTGAACAGTTTTGGTTGGTATTCTCAGCACAGAAGATAATTTTAGAATTTCCAAATTGTATAATACCTAACGCTATCGCTAACAACATTTCGTCGATGAAATGTTGTGAATAAAGTGGGACTTGCCCTTCAGATGTATTCTATCATTGTTTATTTGCCCTCTAGAGAATATACGGTCGTGCTATCAATTATGCTCGGAGTGAAAGCAAAGTGGGTGATTGTTTCATTCGAGCACTCCAATCTGTTCACAAGCACCCCATTGACCTGTATGAACGCAATAACAGTCTGGATATAGCAAATTAGCTTGCAAAATAAAGAAAATTTATGACAATTAAAGTAGGTAATCGACATTTTAACTAAAACAGTGCTTGGATTTATTATGTTCACGTACATTTAGGTTTATACGATTGTTTTTAACCGACTTTATTGTTATATCTATGAATGCAGTTTAAATTGTTTTTAAAATTCAAATAATGTCTTCTTTCAGTAAAATGTTCTATCTACAATATTCAAGTTACTTATCCTTCATGTGGCATATCCGTGGGACGCCCTGTATACGAAACTGGAGGTCTGGGTTCAGCAGTGGTGGGCCAAGAAGTATATCATACTAGCAGCTGCCCGTGGCTTTGCCCGTGTGTTAGTTTTTTCCCGTTCTTTTATACCTGTATTCTTGTTAGAATTTTTAAAGTAAAAGCTTCTGTAGACGGGTTTGAGCTTTTTTTGAGGGGGGAACCATTGAACAAGCTCACGTCCCTGTCACATAACCTGTCAAGTAACTGGCACCTCATCGGCAAAGATCGACAAAAGTCAGGGGGGCATAATTGTTCAAGTTATTACTTCTCTCGACATTCCCGGAGTGAGATTTTTATATTTTAAAGTGAAACTTTTCTTACTTCGTCTCAAACTTTTTCGTATGTGTGTTGCATGTCACGTGACGGTCGGCCGCGGAGTAGGGATAAAGTGAAAAGCGCTCGTCAAAGCAGCCGAGGCCAATATGGCGACTCCTATAGTTTGCATCAGCTGACTGTGTAGTGTATAGATTCCGAAAATGTTTAGTTAAATGTCTATAATGACAAAAAAAGTTTAACTTTTAGCGTGGTTTCATAAAACCACATAATCCTTTTTTTACGCATATCATTTTCTGACCATAACAAAATTATTAGTTCTTGTAGTAGACTATACTATAGTGTATAAAAATTAGGGTTCCGACTAATTAATTTCCTTTAATATTTACCTGTTCTTGTATAGATGTGGGCTGTCCTAACAAAGCGGCATCAAATGGCGCTACTCATGTGGACGCACGGCGAAGAAGCACTCGCCAAGTCATTGGTGGCCTGCAAGTTGTACAAAGCGATGGCACACGAAGCAGCAGAAGACGATATGGAGACTGAGGTGTATGAAGAACTTAGGCATTATGGCAAGGAATTTGAAAATAAGGGTGAGTGTCCTTATCGTGCCATTAGTTATATCGAGCCAGTGTGGTGAAAGGATTCTAAGTGCGCCTCAAAAAAGTATCTTTTATCTGACTTCAAATAAAAAAGGAGGAGGCATTTTTTTAATGTGTGTTGTATGAGTAGCATTACGTCGTTAATTCAGAACCAATTTTAAAAAATATTTTTTTATCTGAAAGGTAATACCTACTCCCATAGAAGTTTCATCAAAATCGGTACAGTCATTTGGCCATGAAGTTGGTTTCTCAAGTTTTTTAAACTTATATTATTTGTAGTAGAATTATCCTAAGGGTGATTGAAGAGTTTGACTAAGAAAATAAATAATCATTGATCAAAATATTTATCGATGTACGTCTTGGTTGGTGTGCACTTTAAGTTTATTCACAAACAGAATACAAAATAAAAGGTTATTCTGTAAATTTTAAATCTGTTTTTCCATTGGTTTATCGAATTTTCAATACATTTGGTAACCTAATGGCATGCATTAAATTGCCGAAAAAACCTTGGAAGCCTTTTTTTGCCACTTTTATTTTATATCGGGTTTTTTTGGTATTGTTTTGTTCCGTTACGTAAAATAAATTCTTTTTACTTTCTCGTTACTAGGAGTATAGCATTTATATAGATAGTGCAATCCACGAAGGCGCGCCCCACTATTTCTCCTAACCGTTTATAGTATATGTGTGCAAGCTTCCGTCAATGTTTGAGTGTTATCGGTACACACTAATTACCTATGAGTGCACACGCACACTACAATGAATAGACTACGGTTCGCGACTGCCGCTCGGAGCAAACTTTCCGCACCCCGCGAGGGGCGCGTCTTCGTGAATTGCACTATCTATACTGAGTGACGACCAATTTTTGTGCTGTTATTCTTATTCTGTCTTATTTATATATTATTCCGTATATCATTATGGCAATAATAAATGATAAGTAAGTAAATGATCTCCTTCTCAATCGTGTCACTCTTTTCTAAAGAGGTTGTGGTCGTCATGAATATCTTACATATTCTTAACTTTTTATAGTGTTTACTACACTTAAGGAAATCACAACGATTTTTATAATGTCCCTAAAGTTAAGAGCTGAACGGGATTTGAACCCGCGATCTTCCCTTTGGTACGGGCTGTGCTGACCTCTGCGCCATCGGATCCTAATCACACTCGACGAATAACTCTTAGAGACTGTTCGGCATTAACGCGACCGTGACATATTCTTGTTATATATTTCTCTTTATCAGGGGTTATGGTACGCTTCACGATCTCTCGCCACTTCTCTCTACTTGCTGATCCGGGAGCGTTCTTGTAGGTTCCACCCACTGCCGATTTGATCTAATCATTCAAGCGCAGCGCATTGGATATCTTCCACGTGGTCTATAGACCACCTTCCACTTGTCACTGAACCATGAGGCACTCAATAAATGATATTTGATTTGATTATAGAGAAGTGAAAAAGTACCAAAACCATTTCTAAACCAATAGACCAACTTTTAAATTAAATAGGTACTGTTAAATTCATGTCAAAGTTCATAAAAGTTTTGATTGCCATACAAAACAAATATACACTTTGATTAAATTGCTAGAAGTTACTTAGGACTTTACTTAAAGCAAAGTTTAATTCATTCATTCTCTGGGAGATTAAAAGTTAAGCTTAGGTATAAAGGAAGTTTCTTTTTGAAAAATACACCTTGATTGATTTTTCGATGCAAAAAGTAAAGTTATTTCTTCGGCAATAATTATTAAAAATAACTTAATCTGCCTGCCAATTTACTCGTAACTACGTGACCTCAAGAACTGAAGAGGCCTATGTCCAGTGTCAGCAGTGGTCTTGTTTAGGCTTCTAATTCTTCTCATCGTATCACTAGTTCCTTCTAACCAGTGTGGTGAAAGAATTTTTAAGTGCGTCTCACAGAAACTCCATTTCTCTATTCTTTTGGAAACGTTTTTTATTCCTTTTATATAAAGACTGATACTGATGCTGTTGTAACTTCTAAATGACGCGATCTTTTACTGCATAAAAGTTCACCAACTGATATTCTCTCCAGCGCTAGAGCTCCTAGACTACTGCTACCGCCAAGACGACGACCAAGCCCAGCAGCTTTTGACCTGCGAGCTCCAGAACTGGTCCGGTCAGACCTGCCTCAGTCTTGCAGTGACAGCCAATCACCGCGCATTGCTAGCCCATCCGTGCTCGCAGATCATCTTGGCCGATCTATGGATGGGAGGGTTGAGGACAAGGAAAAACACCAACTTAAAGGTAAGATATTTAGATATCTTTCTCCTTCAAACTTTCTCTTTCATATTAACGCACATTAGACATTAGTTATCATTAGATGTGTGAAATAAGAAGCCGTATAACCCGCATAACTTTGAAAACCGAATATTTGAAGTGGCGCTTAACATTTCTACTCGCTCTAACTTTATTGACAGCAATAATGTGCGAGTAAGAGCTAATGATTGGACGCCATTTTGTATTCTTTATTTGGGCGGGTAATACGCTATGACATTGGTACTTGCACGGATTGTACGCACATTTGACAGTAAATTGAACCAATGTGAACAGTTTAAGCTTCCTTATTTCTACATACTGAAGGCACGATTTGTAGTAGATTTTGTTAGAAAATAACTTAAATAACTATGAACGTTAGTTATATATCTCGATGTCTGTGTGTCAATGGATCGCTTTTTATTATTTCTTTGGATGCATGCACGCCGTAAGCCTGTGACGCTAATTACGCAAGATTAAGCCATGTGATTCATGAACAGACAGACATCTCTCTAATTTGAAACGACTATCTTGCACTAATTGGCGTCCAACCCCATCTCAACCGAACCCACTAGATCCAAATCACTGTATTAAGATGAAACACAAATAACGATACTGTCTCAGAGACGATTATACCCTCAATATCAGATGTTTGTTGAGTTTATTGGATAAGATTAAACTAACTTTGAAGTTGGCTCTTCGACTGAAAGCCTGTCCAGACCGTAAATCCACTTTTCACGTTTTAGCAAGTAAATGTATTTTCGGTTTAAAGCGTGCGCTACACACTCGATCGCATCATCCCTTAAAATCCCAGGTGAGATAACGGTCAAGCTTTTGCCTATAGATTTTAAAGAAAAACACTAAATAGGTAAATCAAAATTCTTTTAATCAGTCAGTCAAGAATGACTTTGAAACGTTTTAAAACTAGGGGAGCCTATAGGTGACAGTTCTACGCGACCAAGCCTAGAAGAACAGGCAACAAATTACAGCTTGGTTTCTACCGTTTTTATGTAATGAAGTGTGTATGGCCAAGTGCGAGTCGGGCTCACGCACGTTTTTATCTATTAAAATGGCAAAAAAATTATGCCTGTAATAATATGGGTGCTCCCTAAAATATTAATTTTATTCTGTTCTTTAATATGTGTAGTTAGCACGTCAACACAAATACATCTGTGTGTGTAAATTTCAACTGTCTTACTACCACTGTGACAGCGGAGTCTTAGTAATAGGGTCTGTTTTTAAAATGATTTAATTAGGCACGACACGTCTTTTACATTTGGGCCACGAGCACAGCCTGACTTGACCACCTCTTAAGGCCCTTAATACACAAAACAAATAACAACAAAACCACCAGTTTAGCATTTTTACTCTAACAATTAGGTACGGAACCCTAAAAATGTATAGTCTAATGGGTTCGGCGAGAGTATAGCATGTCGCTTCAGTGAGATAGAACACCGTTTCGTTTGGCACATCGGCTTTGTCTGAAGGTGATACTGAGTCTGCTCTTCCCGCTCTACATTCTCTACCTGGAGTTCAAGTCGAAGGAGGAGCTTCAACTGATGCCGCAGACTGAGGAAGAGCATCTCGAGAATGAGAGCATTGAAGACGATAGAAGCACAAAGGATCCCAATGACGCTGAGGTAATTAGAGTTTGGTTGCTTGCCAGGAGATCTCATTTTTTGAACAGCATAACACAACACTGCTTTGATTTTTCAATTTTTTTAAAGGAGAATGTCAGTTTTATGCGATGGAACTGTCCCAAGAAGAAAAATGAATAATGACTTGTAAAAGGATAGCTAGAATTTGAGGTTTTTATAATAAAATTGTTACGCATATAGGTTGGAGTTGTGAAACGGCGTACACTTTCTATCAAGAAGATTATCCCACCAGGCCAACAGAGTAAAGCTAACAAGGTAGCCCGCGCCTTGACGTTGCCTTCACGTGATACGAACACAAATCACTCAAATGCACACAGACAAATTGATTCACAGACAGGGTGTCCCATGTTATCATATTCTGAAAGAGGTCACTCTAAATCCTGAGAATATAGCTACTCTTGTGTCGAAATCTCAATATGTAATTAAAAGTAGGAAAAGTAGGACGTGGAAAGTACGTCTTGTTAGTTTGTATTTTATCTAGTTGTTTTATCTAGTGGCAGAGTCCGTGACATCGCCAAACGGGCTCTGTCGGAAGACCAGCGTTGGTTGCTAGCCAACCAACATTTATGCTGAGGCAAAGTCCGTTTTGCGACAAAGCTTTAATTCAAAAAAATGTATAATCCAGTTTAGGAAAGAAAACCAATTACTTGTATTATCAGTCTGTGGAAACTGTTGGACTTAGGCCCCCCCTACTCCTTTCCAGGAAAATTCTGAGACCATCCACCGACTTTTCGCTATCTTAATTAACAATAAATTTTAGTCCAAATCAATTCCAAATGTTGTCTACAAATTTGCAAAGATCATTTTACGAACCAATTACTACTTCGTGGAAATACAAGAGCAAACAATTTAAGTGTCCTCTCGAATAAGTTAAGACGAAAAACGAAACAACTTGATTGAACGAAGTTGTGAAAAATTGGTCCCTTAGGAGGAATCAAGACTCACAAACGTCTCACTTCTTTAGCAGGAAAAAATATATTTATCGTCATAAAGATTTATTGGTGATATAGTTCCACAGCTGTACATCATAATGATTAATTCACCGATTCCAAAAAAAAACATTATATTTATTTTTTGGAAAAATACAATCCTATTCTAACATTGTTTGTCAACATTGATATATGAATAAAAACTATGTTTTTAGGAAAAATATTAAGTTACATAGAGTACCTCTTTCAGAATGGCTTAACAAGTTACGGCCTTTTTTAATATTAAATCTATCTCTTGTTTTGACGTACATAGAAGCATTTGTATCAGATAGACAGACTCAAAAGATAGATTTAATATTAGAAATTACCATAAAAGAACACCCTTTATACATCCGTGCACCGATTGCAGATATTATGTATATTTGCCAGCATAAGTGCCTTTTCACACGTCCCGGTTGCCGAGTCCAGGGTATATCCGACGGCAAATAGGTATATGAGCTTAACGGGCTTACCACATTACGCCGGTACGTGAAAAAATAATGCACCTATGTACTACTATGTAATATACAATTCGTATTTTTTTATATAATATGGTTGCAGAATTGTAACAGACATTTTCAAGGTAAATTCCCAAAAAAAATATGATGATGATGATAAGTTCACGACATTATTAGAATTTCAAAATTAAAAATCAAATCAAAATCAAATCTTTATTTGGAACAAAAACAAGGGTTGTAGATTAAATGAAAACGTTGACACTACAAAAGTGAGTAGCAGTGTCAGCGCCCTCCGTAACGAAACAAGAATAAATGTTCCACAATCTATATATTATTATATGGCTAAATAAATGAAATGATCGTTGAGTTTTTGCCACCATGAAACATTCGAACTGTATACATTCTAGTGCAGTTGACTATGCAAACATGCCCATACACTTTGCCGCGGATATCCGGAACCGGCATACGGCAGCCGGAACGTGTGAAACGGCACTAACACAAGCTGCCGATCATTCCCACAAATGGAAACAGTAAACTCACCGCCCCACGCACACACAAATTGGATTCCGTCAAGCATTGTGTTCGTATTACAAGCACGCGAGCAAATCGACCTGTTGTTATTCTGGGATATCGTACAGCCTTTTTGCACCAATGTTTACATTATTCTGCCAAACGAACCAAACTATTACTTTAAAGCTAATGATTCCAACGATTACGTTTAAAATTACAATACAAAATAATTACATATATGATCAATGGTTGGACAATTTTGGCAAAAAATTCAAACATTTGTTGCAAAATGGTGTGGACTACCAGTTGTATAGGTGAGCCGTCTGAGCTTTGCGTGAATGTGGCCTTTCGTGACGTTTCTGTTCTTCGAACCCCTTCACCTCTTTAGTTTCTTCGAGCTCCAATTTATAGGCCACCTTATCATGAATGTCTCACCTTAAATTTGTAATTCCGGAAGGAAATTTACGACTTCTCGCTCATTTGACGCAAAAATTAACGGACTTTTTACACTTCCGAAAGTCTTTTTTATAACTCTTTACTGCTCGACGCGTCGATTCAATTAGGAGCAAAAGCTCGAGGTGGACTATAAAAGCTAACTATAAAATTTGTATTAAAAATTTCGATTTTCGCCGATGTACTTAGCAAGTAGTTAGATTTGTTGTTTAAATATCCGAGTGTGAGGCTGTTTTTGATATATAAATAGAAGGCTTTTACTGTTACATTTTCTGTCTCTCCTCCTTTATCATTTTCAAATCGAGCTTTTGAACGGAAAAACACTACTACTAAAAGCTTTTGAATGTTATGTTAGATCTTTATCTGCCTCCGATATTTGCTTTCATGCCTGTAACTTTACCTTTGACATATTTTACTACCTAAAAAACTTATTACCTACTTCAATCTCACTATTAATATTTCGATCGCTCTTGAGAATGTCTTCTGTTTACGGTGCGATCATAATGTTTGTAATATTTATTGTCTGGACTCAAGCAGGCGTTGATTGGCTCAGGGGCCGAATGTGAAACTCGCGTCGATCAGAACGGGAAAGTGGGTAAAATAGGCTGGGAGCCTTCGTACCGGGAGCTACCGGAGCCCCACGCCATCGAAGACAAGAGGATGAGGCCTCTCCGGCTAAGGAAGAAGATCTACGAGTTTTTCACGGCGCCTATCACAAAGTTTTGGGCTGATTCGGTGAGTGATTCGAATCTGTTATATTAAGACATTTTGTTCTCTGTCTGGGTGTTAGAGTCTGTTTAGAAAGAGAGCCATCGTGGCCAAATTGAGAACTAACGTTTCGATTTTTATATGGCACCCTTTCTTTCTGTCAGCATTTTGCATCATAAAAATTAAATAAAGGAATAGTACACTAGTTGTGATAGGATCAAAACGCAACAGACGCGCTATTGTATTGCCCACTAAACAAAAAAGGTGATAAAGCACAGCAGCGCCCTCCAATCCCACGGCGGCTCTCTTTCTGAATAGACTCTATCTTGTTTTAATTACTGATGAATTAGCAAAAAAAAATCCTGGTTCCCATCATACAAGCTCTGCTAGGCTTGGGGCTAGATATTTTTTTTATGTTTATGCTCACTCAAACTCATCCGGTACAAGATTTCATAAGAGTAGTCCTACAAAACATGATAAATCGTCCAATACTGGATGTCCGAGTGAACATGCCGTTATAAAGACTTGTTAGCTGTTAGATTATTGTTTCAATCGAGATAATCTTCAATAGTCTTGGTTCGCAAAAGCCAGCCACCAGATGGAAAGCGGTTTATTGAGAACCTATTTTAAAAATCGAGATTCCAATCTTAAGAAACGCAGTGCCTGACGCTTAATGAGAAATACCTAGCTTTCTAGTTTAATTCCAAGCTACAATTAAGAAGCAATAATGGGAAAGGTAGGCTCACAAAAGGTCGAGAATGTACAAACGATCATTTGTCAGAGTGTACTTAAGTTCTGCATAGTCACAATCCGTTATCCTTGCCTCGTTATAAAATTCCATTAGGACCAGTGAGTGAAGAGGGGCAATATGGATCACCTGCGAAAAGCAAAGTGAAAAATTGCTTTTGCGCTACAAATTAACCTTTATTAAATTTGAAGTATGACTTGATGAAACGCTGCCATTTACCTTCCACTTGCGAATATTTTACTGGGATATAAATTGCGTAATGATAAAATATTTTAATAGGAGATCACGTATTTTTATTATTCATTTTATAGTGTTTACTACACTTGAGGGAATCACAAAAATTTTTTATTGTGTCCCTAATGCCACCTTCCTACGGTACGTGATATCACGCACCAGCCCCCACCGCGCACGACGACGCACGGCAACGCACACAGAAAATGCTCCTGTGCTACCGCGCACCTCGGCACACGAGACCGTTCCCATGGTGTGTCGTGCGTGCTGGTGCGGGCTGGTGCGCGATATCACGCACCAGTGGGAAGGGGCTATAAGAGTCATTTGTAGAGTGTGATTAGGATCCGATGGCGCAGCCGTCAGCGCAGCCCTATACCAAGGTGGCGGGTTCAAATCCCGCTCGGCTCTTAACTTTTGGGACGGTATAAAAATGAAAATCTTTGTGAGGACATCACAGTCTATATTTATAAAGAAGAAGTTCACTCACACATCATGCGATCTTCAAAATAAAGGCCTAAAGCTTTGGACTGGGTGATTATAGAGGGTAAACAAAGCTCTATATGTCTATTGATGCAAGCCAATATCAACATTTTGGTAGTAAAAGACGTTTGTTCCCAGTAATTCGGTTACCAGAACTGTTCAATCCAATTACTGCATAGAGATGAATTTGACATCAAAACGTTGACCTCAATCAAATACTGAGCCATATGATTATACACCAGATTAGCAATCAATTATTTGAACATTGCAACACATAAGCTGCTTTATATGATTGCCTGCGTTCAATTAATTTAATGGTAGGATGATTATAATAAATTGGCAACATGCCAACTAGAGTATGTAAAATCATGTTCATACCTGAATAATTAAGCGCTATTGATTATTGTGAGGGTAGTTTTAATAATAATATATTGTACAATTCATAAATAATAAATATTGTGGAAAATTCACACTACTATTTAGTCCCAAATTAACCAGAACTGATATAATACTTAAATGTATATTTTTTTTTGTAAATACATACTTAGGGCCGTATTCAGAAACAGTCTGGATTGAACCTTAAGTATAGGTTTTTGTAATTTTTCAATGGAGAACTGTCAAAAAATCTATACTTGAGACTCTACTCAATATTTTTTCTGGTTACGGGCTTCAGCACAGCGCCACCAATCTAAACAAAGAAACTGAATGACAAGACTACTATTTAGTACTTCTATGGTCAACTGAACAGATGAGTTGGTGGCACTGTATCTAACATTATTATTATTTATCTTTTAGCATAGGTTGCGGATTTATTTGAGAAATAGCACTTACTTCTGTCGAGATTAGCACTATTGTGTAAACTGTTACAGTAGGCATTCAGCTAGAAATGAAATAATATGGGTTCGGGTACCAGAGACCCTTATTAATTGAATAGAGAATACAGACAATTGGGACTATCTGTTACGTCTTTGATTTTATGTTCCGTTGGGCAGAACACTTAGTTTGATGAATTATTACATTTTCGAGTCTGTGTGGAAGGTACAGTAATCCTGAAAATAGACTTCAATTGATACAGATAAATGAAAAATGAAACGTAAAAGCTAATTTTGTTTTGTTGACATGAATCTAGTTTGACTTTCTCAAATCGTTAGAATAAATTCACTGCACTTACAGACAGCAAGCAAATAAATTCAAGGGAATAAATACATTTTATTTCAAGCGTAAAGGCAAAAGACTAAATAGACACTAATTAGACGATTCAAGACGTAAGAAATGCGACTCTTTTCGTGCGTAAACAGATCAAAGTGCGAATAGCAAGTTCTTAATTCAAGCAACGCTTCTATCCTTATTTAGTGCACTAAATTAAGCCATGTGTAAAGTGCGCTTTATGCACTTGTCTCTCCACCGACGATGAGCGAGAAGCAAGTACTCGTTGAGCGAGTTCTATCTCGAAGTTATTGTCACTAGTAGAGGTTCTCGGCGGCAATGTGATCGATGAACCATTAATTACCATTAAAAGTGACTCTTTTATTGACACAAAATCTGTATCTGTTCGTTTCTTTAGCGAGAAAGCAGTTGATAGCCAATCGCTTGCTCGCTGCTCGCACTACAACTTTTCCAGTTTTACTATCTAAGGCATTTGCCTAAGATAGTAAAACTGGAAAAGTTGTAGAGTCGTAGCGTGTCACTAGTTCTTGGGAACGAGTCTCGTGAAAAGATTTTAAGTGCGCCCCAAGGAAGCTCCTTTCGTGCACTTGACACATGTTGTCGAACTTGTAGGTTCTACAACATGGCGGTTTCCTCACGATGTTTTCCTTCACCGTTTGAAGGTAGTTGTTTTTATATATTGTTCTAATCTATTGTTCCTTGTTTCAGATAGCCTACATATTGTTCCTACTTATGTTTACGTATACAGTATTAGTTAAGATGGACCCCAATCCATCTTGGCCAGAGATTTATTCTATATGTTATATTATAACGTTCTTGTGTGAGAAAGTGAGAGAAATAGTAACGTCCGAGCCAGTGGCTATTAGGTAAGTTATCAATCATGACTTAGTATATTATTTTATTTTTAACCACCTCTCAGTTTTCACTCTGGGATAGTGCAAACTACAATCAATCACGACATATAGCAATACAGCTTGGGACACAGTGACGTAGCCAGTGTTTGAGTGTTTTCCACAAAAATACTGAAGAAAGTGTCTTGCAACTTTATGGAACTTTTGATGTCCTTTTATTTTTTGGAAGTGAAAAAAAACTTCTTTTGGCGGGCATGAGCATTTTTTGAGGTTAGAAAATAATCCCCTCGTGACACTGTCATGTCACCTGTCACGTAACCCTCTCGAGAATAATTGTTCAATATTCACTTTATCCTATCAGCAAAGCAAATAAATTATTCTTTCTTCTGAGTTAGCGGCATCTAATGCAAGCATCTAGGTGACTACTTTCCATCAGGTGGCCCGTCTGCTCGTCTGCCAGCTATGGCATTTTTTTTTTTCTAACCTATATCGTCTGCTGGACAAAGGTCTCCCCCAAATCCTTCCATCTCTCTCTATCCATTGCAATATCCCACCATCCTCGCTCGAAAGCGTCGAGATCGTCCCTCCAACGCTTTCTTGGCCGACCCCGACCTCGCCTTCCCTCTGGCTGGCATTGGCATTAAAAAAAAAAAAAAAAAGCTGATTCATCCCAGTCCTCTCATTCAAGGGTTATCTTTATAGGTAGTTTTTCCAAATCAGGAAGATATAATCCACGGGGATCAGTTCCAAAATAGGTGTGATATTCGCTAAGAATTCTCAATCCTCAATAAAGATCAATTTTCTCATTTACCTCCCCCTAGTTATTCAGCTTATAAATCACTATGGACCCCTCTGAATGTTTGCTTTACTATATCTTCTTTGCCCCACTAAATCAGACCTCGTTGGTCAAAAAAGCCTGTTCTTCGGATATATTTGTCACCGATTTAACGATTTTTAAATTGATCTCTATATTTAGGGTTGTTTAAGGTGTGATTTTTTTTCAATGCGCTCAAACAGGTGGCCTAACTAACAATAATTTAAATTATTTCTTGAATATTTGGTTGGCCAACGTAAAAGAGAGCTTTTTTCCCATCCCGGGTCTGTGTCATCATCATCTCAGCCTGGTATCACCCACTACTGTATGTATAGTATAGATCTCCTTCATTTTCTGGCAGCTTCTGTCCTAACTGCCTGTGAATCTCTTATATCCAAATGTACCCTTTGACTTAACTACGCTGTTAAACAATTGCTCAAATAATCTCTCTGCCTTTATTACGTGAGAAAGATGGTTCACATTTTTTTTTCTGTTACTTTTTTTTATACATACAGGGTGTGGCGTAAAGAGTGGATAATCCTTTACCTACGGGTCGGGGGCATCACAACTGTTCAGAAAATAAAAACATGTACCCAGTAAAAGTCCCACGGTTTTCGAGTTATTAAACATTTTCGAAATTTTCATTATTTTGTACTTCTGTCCATACTTTTTGATGCCAAGATCACAAATCAAGGAATTTTCTCCATCTGTTTTTTTTTAGCATTCTTAGATAACTGTTCTATCAAATGATAACTGCCATTGGTATGTCAAAGGTACAGTTTTTTTTTTAGAATTTTTTTAGAAATAAAAATGTGATTTGCCAATTTTTTCCAAAAGTTTGACCTCCTGTGGTTTAAAAAAAATGTACGGTCACCTTGAGTGACCAACTAATAAATAACTTGCCTACTTCATTGAGATTCCGAAATGGTATAGCACTTGCTAGTTCCAACTTTCAATGCAAAGAATATTTGTGTTAAAAAAGGGTAAGGGTCATTTTTTCAAATTACAAGTAAGATTTTACATAGCAATCGAATTTACTAAAAACAGAAAATAAAACAAATTAGATATTTAAAATACATTTATTACATTAAAATTTCTTACAACAAGTGCTCAAAATGGCTCAAAATGCTCAAAATGCGCGCAAGATAAAGCGTTCTTTTATTAGAAGATGCAGGGCTTGCATAAGAGCAAGTGGAAACCATTTTGAGCACTTGTTGTAAGAAATTTTAATGTAATAAATGTATTTTAAATATCTAATTTGTTTTATTTTCTGCTTTTAATAAATTCGATTGCTATGTAAAATCTTACTTGTAATTTGAAAAAATGACCCTTACCCTTTTTTAACACCAATATTCTTTGCATTGAAAGTTGGAACTAGCAAGTGCTATACCATTTCGGAATCTCAATGAAGTAGGCAAGTTATTTATTAGTTGGTCACTCAGGGTGACCATAAATTTTTTTTAAACCACAGGAGGTCAAACTTTTGGAAAAAATTGGCAAATCACATTTTTATTTCTAAAAAAAATTCTAAAAAAAAAACTGTACCTTTGACATACCAATGGCAGTTATCATTTGATAGAACAGTTATCTAAGAATGCTTTAAAAAAACAGATGGAGAAAATTCCTTGGTTTGTGATCTTGGCATCGAAAAGTATGGACAGAAGTACAAAATAATGAAAATTTCGAAAATGTTTAATAACTCGAAAACCGTGGGACTTTTACTGGGTACATGTTTTTATTTTCTGAACAGTTGTGATGCCCCCGACCCGTAGGTAAAGGATTATCCACTCTTTACGCCACACCCTGTATAATATAGGTTTGCGTTTGACCGCAATTTCACCTTATTAAGTGATAATGCGGTCGACGGTGTAGCACGCTTACCTAGAAGACTATACCTGTTCACCCTACTCTTAAAAACTTCCAAGTAGAAGTATTAAATTCGAATTGCTCAGCATTCGTCTCTTTCAGGCATAAGTTCAGCGTGTGGGCATGGAACATGTGGAACACATACGACGCTGGTTTCATTATATTCTTCCTGGTCGGTCTGACGCTGCGGTTGCGGACTGGGTCCATGGACGTCGGCCGTGTCATCTTCTGTGTTGATATCATCTACTGGTATCTGAGGATATTAAACATATTGGGTGTCAACAAGTACTTAGGTAAGTTCATCATTACAAATTTTTGTAGTAGGTGTTTTTATAAAAAAAGTAACGGAAAATGCTGGTAGCCGAACTGATTTTAAAGAATCTCTCACTCTCTCTGTTTATAACTGTTTTATTGCCACGCCAAGTTTACCGAAGACGTGCCCCATGTGCTGCGTCCATCTCTTTGAGGCGAAAAGTTTTAATAAGTCTCTTGTGCTTATAATAGCACCGATGCTCTTTTAAGCGGAATACAATATTTCATGTTGACTGGCCTCTCAGCTCAGTGGGCAATAGCTCTGCCTTCTGCGCCGTAGGTCGTGGGTTCGATCCCCACCGAGAACAAATATTTGTGTGGTGAACGCAGATGTTTGTTCTCTGTCTGGGTGTTATATTGTATTCTAAGTAAGTATGTATTTACAAAAAAAAGTATCTAAGTATTATATCAGATACCAGGTTCCCATAGTATAAGCTCTGCTTAGTTTGGGGCTATATAGTGTTGTGTGGATTGTCCACATTATCTTAAACGGTATGGTTGTAAACACCCAAAAAGCTTTACATATGCAATTATTGATCCTAGTTTATACTGTTTGGTAGTAGATCGTAGCATGCAGCCTTCAGATTCATGACCTAATTGAGTTGCGTACTTTGTTACCTGCAGTTTCATTCCATGTTACAAACTTACAACTTTGAAATGGAACCTTGCAAAGCCGATATATGGAGGCAAAATGTGTTACCAACTCAACCGAATTTCGCAAACGTTTGTAAATTAAGTTGGGAACTTTACTTCGAACAACTAACAGTTAGACTATTCAAGGGCCTACAACAAGTGTAAATTAATATTTGCGTACATTTATTCATTACGAGATTCACAATTCTACTTGTAAACTTCTAACGAGAAAAGGCTAGAACCTCGTGGTGGTTAGCGCCACGACAAAGACGTTTTGTTTCTAACTTTAATTCATTGATATTACGTGGAATTTCAAATAACACGCTTCGAAATACTTATCGGAAAGGCTCTCTCGTAGTTATTTCCGTGAAAGCTTGTGCTTATCTGTGATTCAATCAGATATTGAATCGGCTCATGCAGCTGATATCAACTCAAATGTGTATTCAGGAAATAAAATACAATTTCGTTGGAAACGTTGGTATTTTGCACCTACATAATAATGTACGCATAATATTATGTATGCGAAATGATTGTTGGGAACCATCAACACGACGAAGAAAACAGTTTTATAAAGTTGAGGAACCGACTTCATAGACTTACCTAACAGATTTTGATGAAATTTCAATGGCACCAGTCCGGTATTATACCTTTCACTAAAATATTATATTACCTTTCGGATAAAAAAATCTGCGGAATTGAGAACCTTCTCCTTTTTTATTTGAAGTCGGTTAACAAAAGTAGTACTTCACTTAGGTCAAGTTATGTTAAAGCATTGTGATCATGGCTTACCAAAACAAGTGAGATTAAAGTTAACACAGTACCTAAATGTAAAAAAAAAATACTAAAAAAACTTCTAAGCTAACTTTCATTCTGGTTTATAACAAAGCCGAGAGCGGTAGTCAGTTCATTACGTTGTAACCCAGAACTACAAGCATCAGTCACGAACCTAAACTAACAGCGATGTAGTAAAATACGATAACATTTAAGGGTTGAAGCTCTAATAATGTTCGGCGCGATTCTGGAACTTTGTGGGGTTTTTCCACTTAGTTTAAATAATTTACTGCCATTGTGCTGTAGGCTAACGAAGTACTATTCATAAATTGTCATGTATTTTATATAATAACTCCAAGCTCGGGGGTAATGCACATGTTTTTATGAATAAGAGACGCAGATAAATTTAAATAACTATGCAGTACGATCTGAAATGTTTTTGCAATGAGAAAAGCAATTACACCACCTAGCAAGTTTTTAAGTTACCACGATGAACCAAGAAAGACACAGGCAGGGTAGATGCAAACAAGAACTTGCTCTCACTAAAAAGGAACAAAATGTCTCGAATAATTTGGTCAATAAGTCTAAGCACTGGTGGTAGTAACCCAGCCTTCTCATCCAAAGGCCGCGGGTTCAAGTCTAGCCGTATACTTAGGGATTCTTCTGTTCGAAAATGTATGTGCATAATGCTAGTGCTCTCAAACGGTTAAGGAAAACATCGTGAGAAAACCCGTGGCATAGTCAGCTCCACATGCACGTATTGACCATGTCTTTTCTGTGGATTTCGCCGACTAAGCTGTCAGGATTTTTTAGGTGCTGGCCAAGCCTATTCCATCTAAAACTCTGTCCCAGTCACTAAAGCGTCCCGTAACTAGGGGCATGAGTAAACACCAGCTGCCCCTGACTCTATAATATAAATCATCAACAATAGATACAAAGGCCTGTTTACTTTTTTTCTAAGTCTAAGCAATGAACCTACGAAAATCTAAAAGAAAATATTATGATTGACAGGACCTCTAGTCACAATGATGGGGAAGATGGTAAAGAACATGATATACTTCGTGGTATTATTACTGGTGGTGTTGATGTCTTTCGGAGTCGCACGGCAGGCGATATTGTATCCGGATGAGGAAGCTGGCTGGCATTTAATTAGAGAAGTAAGTGAAAATGCAATGGCTTTTATTCCTCTTGGTGATCCCGGCTTAGAATAGGACCATCCACCTCCCGTGGATGTCGTAAGAGTTGAAGGGAACGAACTAGGAGAAAGGAACATCAACACTGCGGTCACCAATATACCTACTGAGTATGGTAACAGGCAACACCTAAACAGTGTAGCAATAGACATAAAGACTGATGATGATAAACTATATGCTATTCTTATACATTGAGTTTATCAAAAATTAATCTTTCAAAGAAAACAAACTGTTTCCTCTTGTAAAAAGTATTTCACCAAAATACTTTTGGATAAAGTTATAAAATCAGTTTAAATAAGTATGAAAAGGTTTTCTTTAAGGAAGAAGTTTGTAAATTACTGTGTTCTTTTAAAATGTTGATGTTGGAGTTAGGGTAAATTAATTTAAAAGTTTTTTGCAGAGCTTCTTTTACAGACCTATCGTCATTTGAGTTTCATCTTCATTTCACAATCAACATTTTCATTACCTATCAATATCAAAATCATCTCCTTGTTTATTCACTTAATCCCGACCTTTGTCAACCTTTTCTTCTGATTTATAAGCAGTGTTTTTTCAAGATCATCTTCAACATGACAGTATAAGAGTATTAATTCTTTCATTTCATACTTGGAGATGGTCATCATATTTAACAGATCAGTGAATTATATCATCATTAACTAGTCATTCCAACTAACCCTTGCAGGTGTTCTTCCAACCATACTTCATGCTGTACGGAGAAGTGTTCGCTGAGCAAATGGCGCCCCCTTGTGGGCTGCCTGGCTTAGAAGAGTGTCGGGTGGGACACTGGGTTCCGCCTCTCGTCATGAGCGTCTACCTTCTCATCGCTAACATCCTACTCGTAAACCTGCTCATTGCAGTTTTCAATAACATCTTCATTGAAGTCAACGGGGTATCACACCAGGTTCGCGAACCTCAAAAAAGTTGGACGTAGTTTTGATGTTGTTGCGTGTTGCAACCTGTTGCGAGATTTGAGCGGTAGTTAGAGTAGCTAGGGTAGACGTTGGAAATATCTTTTGAGTACTTTGATTTACTTTTGGCTTTGGTACTATTGAATCCTTATCCTCTCCTTTATTAGAATCAATATTTCCTATTTCTTTTTTGTTATCGTTTAGTTTACTTATTTTTAGGTATTTTACCAACCGTACTTTATGTTGTACGGTGAAGTGTTTGCCAATGAGATCGCCCCGGCTTGCGGTATTGAGGTGAACCAGCAAAAATGCGTCACGGGAAGATGGATCACGCCTATTGTAATGACGATATATCTGCTCGTCGCCAATATCCTCCTCATAAACCTCCTGATAGCCGTCTTTAACAATATATTTAACGAAGTCAATGAAGTCTCGCACCAGGTTTTTGTTTTTATTTGCTTTATTTTATTTTAAGTAAGGGCTGGTTTTTTCATTTACGGAGTACCGCTATTCGTCGAATAAAAAATGTCTGTCCTTGTATTTGACAAGCTGAAATCAGAGATGGATATATTTTTATCTGATGAAGTATTTTGTCTATAAATGAAAAAAATTGGCCTTAGTTATATTAATAATTCTTATCAGAATCAGATTTCGATATTAGTTCCTATATTCAAGATAATATAGTTATTGATTATTCAAGATAATATAGTTATTGATTCTGATAAAAGTTATCGTTATTTTCACTGGTTTTTGAAGTTCAATTATCTCTCTTGTGATACCTACCTAATCTACTTAGTATATCAATTATTCGTGGTTTTTTTTTTTTGAATCTTTTAGCACGTAAGATTTCAAACCCTATTATTATAATTTCTACTGGTTGATCTTCAAAATCCAAAAAAAATAATATTTATTTTGCTATTTCTAATACATCAATATTGTAATTGGCTTCTAAACAAACGTGGCTAACAAAAATGTTGTCATCGTATGCACTACTATAGCACAATATAGCAGATTTCAACCCAAAATATATTCCAGGTGTGGATGTTTCAAAGATTCACTGTGGTGATGGAGTATGAACGAAAACCTGTATTACCACCACCTATCATTATATTCTGCCATATCTACCACGTTTGTAAGTGGGTGACAAGGAACGTATCGCACAAAAGGTTACAGTATGATAACGGACTGAAACTGTTTCTGGAGAAGGAAGACATGGAAAGGCTGTATGATTTCGAGGAAGAGTGTGTTGAAGGGTATTTTAGGGAACAGGTTAGTATTAAACTTGCCTTTAAGAAGACAGTGACAAACAAGATTAGGTATTAACTATTTTCTAATTAGTTTTTATTTTAACTTACGTTCATCTTTCAGGAAATAAAATTATCTAATTCAATTGAAGAAAGAGTGAGAAATACAACAGATAGAGTAGAACATATCACGACCAAAATGGAGGATTTAAATCAAAAAGCGAACTGTCAGATACAATCTATACAGGTAAAAGTATTCATCATTCGCATCAGCCTGAACAAAGGCTTCCCCTAAACATTTCTAGGAATAACAACTGTAAAAATTTAAAATTTCAATTCCCGAAAAGTATTGATCATACAAGTATTAGTCAAATATTTGATAGCTTAGACGTGTGATATCAGTAAAAACAACATGCTAACTCTTTCACAGAATGTCGAATTTAGGTTAAGAAAACTAGAAGACGTAGCCGAGCAGACTATGAATCACTTAGCTGTGATACATCGTTTCATGGTGACTCATCCGTCGTTGGTGAACCGAGGGTCCACAGACACGCTGGGACCACCTCCTCCACCTTTCACGGCGGGACCGGCGAGATTGCGGACAGCTAGTGATAGATCTGAGGTAAGAAACTCATCAAAATACATCAACCCCCACTTGGCAGGCACTTATCTGATCGCCGACGATAAATAAATAAAATATTGTGGACAGTTGGCGAATAGCGGGAAATTAATGTATAGCTCTACATATTAATTATGGCTATAAAAATAGTAGAGACAAAGTTCTCGCCGGCAGTGTAATCGGCTAGTGATCAAACATTAATAATGTCTCCTTCATTAACAAAGATTCTATATCTTTTATCCGTTTGTTGAGCGAGATAATAGACGATAGCTAATCTCTTACTCGCTGGCGGTCGGATAAGTGATTTTGGCATAATCCCTATCACTACTTAGCGGCTTAGCTAAAGTATTCTTGTCACTGTTACTTATACTCTCGGCAATAAGACCAATATGAATAATGCTCTTATTAAACATACCAACTTGGATTACCAGCGCTATACAAGACATTGCGCTTTGGCAAATGCTAAGTTGAAGTCTTTTTTTCGTCCCTCTTCTACAGAGAGTTCATTTTTGGATATACATTATCTTCTTCTTCTTCTTACCGTGTCATTAGTTCTTTCAAACCAGTGTGTTGAAAGGATTTTAACGAATTTGGTATATAAAATGTTGTGTCTGTGTTATGTTCGGTGACGGAAATAATTAATTTCTATTTTTATACCCAAGAGCACACTAAAATACGATCAAAAAATACAAAAGGGACCTAAAACGTGCCCTTGAGATAATGAATCGCAAATTGAACAATCTGAAATAGAATAAAAATTCAGAAAAAACGATAATGGCTTTGTAAATAAAATAATCGCCAGACCTATTTCTGGAAATTAAAATTATCCCAGTTTGAATTCAGAGCGTTTATTTTGGTAGGATCTTCATTTCTTCGCATATTAAATAATACAAACTAAACTAGTGGACTACTAATTATTGCATTTTGTGCATGTCATCGGTATCTAATATTTATTTCCTATGTTCTTATATCACATTTATGTGTACCTACTTTGACAATGTGTTACCAAGAGCTCATTTTCAGAATACACAAACCATTAATTATATTACTAACAATTTAATCGATTATATTGTAAAATACTCGAGATCTTTGTACCTATCAAATAAGGGTTTGAAAATCTTGGCAATTTGCTCTTGTTTCTGTGTTTCGTTGGACGTTAATTGAGTGTTTATGTCTTGTTCAATGTTTGAATATCGACCATAAGTTATTGTTAAGTCAATAACATTTACGTATGTTTTCGCAGTTGCATTGTATGTTGATGTATTTTGTTCACCCTCCACTCACGTCTCTCAGATTTATTTTATGAGGATGTACTTGTCTCGTTTGTAGGCTCGTGTTATATTTACGCGTGTTCTTGAAATAACCATTTTTCATACGAACGAAGGGTATGAAAGGTCAGTGACTTCCAACACATTTTTGAACTTTGACCTCGCTAATTGAACAAAAAATGGGCAAATGGGGAAAAAATCTGATATCTGCGTGAGGCGCATGTCAATTGAGCACCTAATGACGTCATTCAATAACACATACACTGAACTAGATGTGGTTATATTTGTGTCAAAGGTTACGGCTCACTCTATTCTGTGAAACATCTTGTTTCATGTTCCACATTTGAATACTTGTAAATTGAATCAAATTATTGAGAGTCAATAACTAAACTACCAAATCGTAATCAAGACTTTTCTCTATCAATTGGAGTTTAAGTAAATGAGTTTTATTATCGTCCTAGTTCTTTCTAACCAGTGTGGTGAAAGGATTAGGTAGATGAGTGAGCCACCGTATGTGACAGGTGCTGTCAGATAGCGACACAGGCGCGGCCGCTCGCTTCACCGTACGGCCCGTGCAAGAGGAAGATGAGCACGCATCGCAGCCTTCCGACGTAAGCCGCTTCTATACGATAACTATCCATGACCAATCTGCTGCCCTTTCAAACGACTTTATTTATAAGACTCTTGTAATAGAAGAGACATTTCAGTGTCTAAGCATTCTAGAGTTATTTACGAATATTTTTTTATATTGAGAATATAATTTACTGCCCTTACAAGCGGTATTAGGTGTCAGACATTGCTATAAGTAAGTTCTGACAATGTTTGTCATACGGT
Organism: Thera obeliscata; assembly: GCA_947578465.1. Classification (NCBI taxonomy): domain Eukaryota; kingdom Metazoa; phylum Arthropoda; class Insecta; order Lepidoptera; family Geometridae; genus Thera; species Thera obeliscata. Next base: position 2,824,636 of record OX387913.1, read on the forward strand.
GGTAAAAGATAGCAGTTGCTTAAACAGAACAGAAAAAAATAAATACAGCATTGACAGCTGACAGAGAGGAATGGAAGAGAAGAAGGGATATAGTATAAGATGATGATGGATTGCCTTAAGTTTGTGGTGAATTGACACACAGAAGGCGCAGCATGAAATTGATTGCGCATATTAGCTATTGGTATATTTTTGTATCGACATTTTAGCTTTCTCTCGTTAAATTATAAAGTTTCTTTGGGCAGCAGAACGCGTTATCAGATTTACATAATGATCAAAATATATTTGAATAATGTTCAAACGTAGTATTTACGTCTCAATAGCATACGATTACGGGTTTGGGAGTGAGTACAAGATTGAGGCTTCTGTTACCCGCATTAATATACCAGCCCATGTTCGTTCCTACCCTTTTATGTACTTTAAATCAAACTTGGATTGAATTTCCATTTGGTGTGTGGCGCGAACACGGGCTGGTATATTGAATCAAGTATTTAGCATCACATAAGACAGAGCACTATTGTGTTTATTATCATATTATTTTATACATTCAATAAACTTTGCTTTGCTTCCCCCATTTAAAATGTTGCTACTTTGTTAACAACAGAAGGTATCTTACCTATTAGCTTCATATGATTAGCACTGTTTACTATTGGTGTATTTTCATGCATTTTAGCTAGATGTATAGCGCAACTTTTTATCATCTAAGGTCCAATTTCACCGTTAAACGCGTAACTAAACTCGTTTATATGTACGTACACAAAAGAAATGCAACGACATTGACAGGTCTTTAAGCGCGTTTAGAGAAAAATGTACCAACTGAATGCTTAAGCGAGTTTAAACGTCAGTAGAACGCGTTCAATTTCAACGGTGAAATTGGACCTTAATATTTTTTGTAGACCTATAAATCTGCATTAGTGTCCAAATGCAAGCTGAAATTCTAAATAGCGTAAAACATACACCTTTTTAGCAACTTAGATTATTTCAATGGGACACTTTATCAATCAATGATACATTTTTTGATAAATCTTCATCGTTTTTTTTTCTGTATTTCACTATCACCATCAAATATATCCAACTATTACAATTCTCACACTAGATTCCTCCTACCAGGACGAGTTGCCACAGTCGGGGCCAGAAATAGCTGTGCAGAAAGAGGCTGGCTCTTCTTCATCATCAGTTGTCAGTAACGCTGGCCCTGAGATCACTATCATCAAGCCACACGTTCCGCCCACTCCTGTGAGGCAGAAGTCTTCGGACAGTGCGAGGACTGAACCTAGCGAAGAGAAAAAAGGTATTTATATAGTGATTCTATTGAGTTAAACTTCACTGACTAGCCCCTTCATTCATACGTGACACTTTTTAACGGCTTTCTTAACTCACTGTAACTTCTATGTCAACAAAGTAAGGCTTTAAAGATGGACCATTATGACTAAGTGCCATTTTTCTTCCTTATTTATGTAGAGATGGTATCTTTTACAGAGTATCCATGTTTAACCAACTTCAAATAAAAAAGGAGGTTCACAATTCGGTTGTTTTTTTTTTCATTTTAATCATTGTCATCCCATAACTTTATCGTTTGTGAACCGATTTGAAGAGTTGGTTTCTCATGTGATTTCATGATTAGACTTTCTGAAATCAGAAATCAGAAATATTTATTGCATAACTGTTGTACAGAGAAGATCTTAATGGCTAGATAGGTACAGTTTTATAATAATATAGATTTGTATTCAACACAACTTAGATAGTCCAATAGTGTTACTAAAACTTAAGGCTAGGGGAAATGTTATGGGCCATAAAAGAAAGTAAGTACTATTTTAAAATGACTGTATCCATTTGTCTAGTTCCATCATCCATTGAAGATGCTTTCCTACCAGAAGTGCGTGAGCCACCAGGCGACCTACAAAGCCTTCGCCCAAGGACTATATCTGGTGCGACCAGAAGAACTGCCAACACGAGGAGGTATGGTCATTTAATAAATTATTTAAATATTAATTAATAGTTACTCTAGGCAAAGTAGCATAAGATCAAGATATTAGGTACATATTTCAAACAATTTTGATTAGCAGGTACCTACTTGTTTTGTTTAGTTCGGTCAAGGAATTTAAGAAAAACCTTGTAGCAAAATGTCCTGATTTATTAGAAGCTTTTGAATAAAGTAATTTATCGTGATGTTTGGGATTTTTGCAAAGGCATTTGTGTCCCAAATTACTTAGGCAATCGATTGCGAAAAATGTTTGAATCAAGCCAGCTAAATCCATAATGTTTTGGAGCATGTGAATTTCGTTTCCACGAATACCATTATCCATTATCCATTTGGAGTTCTCTATATTTGTTTTCCTTATTCATTGGATTGGAAATAAATGTGATCACTTACAAAACGAAATTTTGCCATCATCATGATTGTTTTAATTTATTTTTTGTTCATTTCTTGCATCTGTTAGGAGACGATTGTGGAAACAGTAAGTCAACCCGACTCATTGGCGACTGGCTTGGCTTGTATTTGCGTAGCTAGATGTAGTATATAATGCATTACTATGTATAGCCTACCATTATCACGATTCTATAATGCATTACTGTGTATATCTTGTCATTATCACGATTGTATAGCTTTGTACATACACTTTGTAATTTATCACTATCGTAACAGCACATTGGTTTTTATATCCCATTACACTCAACACACTATAAACGCAACGTTTAAATACTTGACATCTAAAATATTAACCTAAACTTATTTACTGTATTGATACTTTATAAACAGCCTTCTGATTAAACCGGTAGAGTTGAATTTTCCTTAAACTATTTTCTTTCTTACTGTATTTTTCTAACTTTATTGTTTTCTTCTCTGGTTTTTTGGCAGGGAATGTTTTATTGAACGCAGTACGTACTTGTTGTAGTGTAAAATGGTTGAGCTTTCATATTTTTGACACCTAATAAATTCTTTACGGTTTTCTAAAATCTTATCACTCTTCTTAAATTACACAATTTAACACTACTCTACTCACACACCTATCATCTTATTTTGTACTACAAGTATTTACAAAATGTACAAAATATACAAGAAACAGTTGAGCTATCTGCAGACCGCTAAGCCTGGGCTAGTTTTTAAAGCCAGGATAGCAAGATTCATTATCTTGCTATCCTGGCTATGTAAGCTAGCAAGATACCAGTTCTAGTTTCGTGTATAAATTACTGCTATTGGAAAAATTAAGCTAGTTCTGTTCACATGAAGCTAGAACTGGTAGCTTGCTAGCTTACTATCTTGCTATCCTGGCTTGAACAACTGGCCTCGTGTATCTCGGGTATTACAAACGATTTAAGTGGGTGATCCATTGGCGAGCCAAAACCGACGAGCCTGCGAGCCAAAGGTAGAAACAGGCAATGGAGCACCTAAAAGACCGCGGTTTTGTAGGTGCTCCATTGGTGGTTTATATCTTTTGCTCGCAGGTTCGTCCGCTCACTAATGGATTGCCCACTTTAGATATAGCTCAATAGTAAGAACACCTTCAACGGTAAATATCACATAAAGGGAATCAGCCCACACTTAATCATAGAGATGATAAGCTACTTTCAAAACATCAGACTCGCTTGCAACGATGTTTATGATTCTACCCAAATCGTAAACAACTGATATCCTGACCACAGACGTTCGGAAGGCGGTAACGACTGTGGCATGGGCGGCCACCACTCGGCCCAACATCTGGCGCCGCGGAGGCAACACAGCCAGACGCACTCCGAACCTGACAACTCCGGAGTCGATGCTGGTTCCGTACACAACTCTGCCACTGGTATGTCTGACGGATTGGTTAATCTACTAGTAGTTTTGCGAACAGTGGACCTCGCAATCACAAGCTTAAATAGAGTCGCTTTACTTCACTCGGTCAATAAACTTTGATTGTTTTTCCTAAGCATAACATCCCTTATCCAAAGGTCCAAAGGTCTACTTTTAAAATTTCCATTAAAATAAAATAAAAAAAATCTTTCTCGGCCAACCACCAGGGAACCGAAGATGTGTATCGGAAGGCATCCGATATGAAAGTCTGAAGGCTGACGTTTCCTTCAATCTTATCTAACTCTAGTCATTTATTTAATTAAAAGCTCTGTTTACTGAAATGTTTTCTTGAGCGATAGCCACGGGCTTTATTTTCCCCCAATGGAATTCCACTGTTTCTTCGAGCATTAGTGGGTTAAATCTTATCACAGGGAATGTACCTTGTAAAAGACTCCTGTTTCCACAATTACATGCAAAGGTGGTTCATTTGCGTTAAGATGTGCTGCTCCTCCCAAAAGCACAGAAGATTCCTGGGGACTTCACAGGCTAGGAGGAGTTACATGGGGTTGTCCAGGATTTTTTGTAGCTGGGTTAATGCACCCTCGTATTCCACTACGTGGGCAGCTTCTTTTTCGAATAGGCATCCTCAGCAGAGTGGAATGTAATAAAACCATATTGAGCAGGTCACCCATCAGGATGGGAGGCGACGGGCGGTGCGACCGGGGTGTCGGTCAGAGCGCAATCCGGCCGCGCGCCTCGTTCCTCCTTCCTACTGGCCATGCACGAGTATACCAGCATCACAGATGAATTGGAAACTGTGTATGGCCTGTTCTCTCCGCCGCACACACCAAGGTAATCCTTATTCATATTATAACTGACTGGCTTCTCAGCTCTGCCTTCTGCGCCGTAGGTCGTAGGTTCGATTCACACCCCACAACAAATATTTGTGTAGCGAAACAGATGTTTGTTTTCTGTTTGGATGTTATATTGTATTCTACTTAGAATGCATTTACAAAAAATATGCACATAGCTATGAGGGCTGAATGGTTTTTATGTTCTATAAAACAATTGGCAACAGGTGCTCCAAATGTTTTCCAATTCAATGATTCGTATTACATCAATCTTGAAATATCACCGGAAAAGCTGTATCGAATAGGAAATAAATCTTAGGTATTGGGTTTTCGATAGGTACCAAATAAGAGGTATTTTATTTCTAAGTCGGTGCTCGCTGCTCGTGATAGCCTTAGTTTTAGGACCAATGCTTGAGTCTCAAGCATTGTTTTTGCACTATGGGACCAGTATGGGGGAGTACTATGGGAACAAGATAGCTGATATACTTTTATACTATTGTTATTATTAGGAATACAATAAAGCACCCAGACAGTGAAACAAACAAATATTTCTTTAGACAGTTCTTGGTGTATTTTCCTCTGAAAAGTCTTTTGATCAGGTATTCTTCTTATCGTGTCTCTGGTTCTTTCAAATCAGTGCGGTGAAAACATTTTAAGTGCGCCTTAGAGAGGCTTCGTTCGCGCACTCGACACATGTTTGCGAACTTTTTAGATTCTACGACATACCAGTTTCCTCGCGATGTTTTCCTTCACCGTTTGATGGTAGTTACATAGTACAGATTATTGTTCAATGGAAAAACTCATTGGTAGACGGCTGGATTTGATTCCACGACCTTAGGATCTGCCTCGCGGAAGGCGGGGCCACTACCACTTCAAACCCCCAGTGCTCTTAGGTATTAATTTATTTGTACACCAAAATAAAAGGAAGGTAAAGGGGTAAGGTCTGAGGTATTTATTTAAGTATTCGAATATATATCTTGCCTTCTAGTGACTTACCCACTCGGACCCCCATCACATCATCAGCTCGGTTACTGTCCCCCGCGCGTGCCGCTTCCCCCTCCGCGCGGCGGCGGCACGCCAGCGAGATGTCCAACCCAGAGTTCGCACTCTTCATGGAGAAGGAGCATCTGCGAGGAGCCGAGGAAGATGACTATATCATCATGGAGAACCTCATACAGAGGCGGTGAGTGCGGTACAGGTGATGGGTTTGTGTGCTAAGGGTTTGATTCAAAGTGTGGTGATTGGGTTCAAAATAACGTACAGTTCATTGTTTGATCAGGTTTTACCGAGATCCTTGTGTGTGTGTTTTTGGGCGAATTTGAGAAGATTTGTGTTTTAGATCTTATTTCAGAAAATCATTTTAAATTCATTTTATAGTGGTGTGAAAATTACAAAGATTTCTAATGTCCCAAAAGTAAAGAGCCGAGCGAGATTTGAACCCGTGATTTTCCTCTTGGTACGCTGCGCTGACTGCTGCGTCATCGGATCTTATTACACTTGAAAAACCAAGGGGAAGGTCGCGGTTTCAATCCTGCCCAGCTCTAAACTTTAGGGACATTATATAAATCATAAAATTTGCCTCGGTTTTGCTTTGTCATGTCATGCCTCGTCCAATTATAAAATGTATTTTGTGCATACCAATGGTTGATGTCTTCATCTCTGTGTCCAAAGTTACCGGTAAAGGTTGAAGCAATTGCTTTCTGTAACGTCCCACCCTTTACCAACTTCTTTAACCGTGGTTTTGAACACATAGCCTAGAATTGGGGTCTGTGCTGGACAGATACGAGGAGGAAGCTGGCGAGGCGGGAGAAGGGGAGCCTAGCGGGATCAGCATCAGCGTGTGTGTGAACACGACTGCTGCTGAGGAGCATCCGACACCCATGTCTCAGACCAGCGGACTGCTCAGCGTCGGGGATAGAAGGCTGCCTCATCAGAGGTAAGAAACTAGTGGTAAACTTTATCTAGCCCATATGGACCCGTCCGGACAGAAGTGGGGAAATCCCCACTTAGCTTTTTCTGCAGCGGCCAACCTGTGGCCGGAGTCAGCTGAGAGATTTCTATATACAAGGTGTATCTAAATATGTGTACTATGCGAAGGTGGGGGGTTTCAGACCACAATAATGATCAGTTGTGGAGGGGAGATAATTAAAAATTCCTATTTTCAGTTTCCCATGCAAAAATATTTAATTTCATAATGCCTAAATAAATTGACAACCCTATCCTTGTAACCCCTTGACCCCTTGACCTACTACCTCTGTAGGTCTACTACTACTACCTACTACCTCTGTAGCTGAGTTTAGGGTTGTCACTTTGTATAAAGTCAGCTGTTCATGTTGAAACTTCGTTGCAGTTTTTTCAGAGATACCAATCGAAGTTCGAAAAGTCGTTGAACAAAAGTTGTTCCCCGGGGGGTGGAAATTCACCCCCCTTCAGGATAGTACACATATTTTGATACACGTTGTATAGTCGGATTTTTAATTAGACGATACCCACTGGCAGTAGCTAATGTCACTTTGTAAAATAATGTTGCCATATTTAAAGTAATAGTGCTGCGTTCAGTTCTCGTTCAATCAGATGAATGAACAATGAGTGAATAGTTAATCATTTCAAACTATAAAATAATATTGAAATTTGTATAAAAAAATGTATAAAAGTGCTCTGATATAAGTTTAGCACGTCAAGTCAAAATCGGCAAATTAACTATTCACTTGAAAAACGAGGCAATTTCATTAATTCAGGAGTTTTTTCAATCATTCACTTTGTCACAACACTATTTTTATTTCATCAAAAACTGACAACACCGTAAACGTCGGGTAGCTTCGTCTAATTAAAAATCCGAGTATAGTCCACTGTAGATCATGTCCAGGTGGTAGATGTTCTTGAGAAGCTATAAACTGTAGAGTATATGTGTGTATGAACTGTGAATGTTTTTTTTTATTTTTGAGATTGCTGTGACCAATAAGAAGTGATTCTGCAGCTCTCTGATTCATCTATCAGTAACTCTACAGTACCACATTTATTTTATTCCAGAACGCTAAGAAGAGCATCAGCCATCGATACCCGAGATCTGCCTTCTCCTCTTCAGCCTTTACTAGGAGAGGACTCTTGCGGAGAAGTGTGTCTGCCCGTACCTAGGCAACCTTCAGGTCGGTATCTTTACATCTATATCTTTCATATCTGTTTTTCCATTTACTAATCCATGTCCAGCTTTATTCTTCTTAGATTCTTCAGTCGAAGCTCATCCATTAAAGGAATCAGAAGACCTAACACTTCATAAATAGGTACTAACAATCCGTGTTTGTGGCTGTCTAACCCAAGGGTCTATCTTTCTACAGTCATCAAAGCTAGGAGAGGCGAAACAAAATGTATGAAAATGACAGATCACAGATAAGCCTAGCGCTTAAGCGTAATGGCAGGTACAGGTTTATGAAATGTAGCATGTAATGTACCACCAAAGAAGCATTTCATAAGTGTGGCTGCTGGGCGCGCACGAGCATGTACGTATCCCCATTTGTTTCCAGCATGTGCGGCGAACATAGTTCAGCCTGTCGAGAACACGCGAAGAGAATGGATAGTTCCATAGTTTCCATAGTGCGCGTGGTACATTGCGACAATGTGGACGGCAAACTCTTTAATTGCGTGTTACATTGCTTGCTACATTTTGCTAATCTGTACCCGCCATACGCATCTGCCATTTCATATACTATTCGTTTTATCAGTGCTAACGACTGTAGAAAGACTTGGCTAAGGGGCCAGATCAGACATGAGTGTTAGCGTGTGAATTCTCTCCGCAGTCCGGCAAATCCGGGTACTAACAGTTGGTCGACTGTGCAGGCGAGACGAACGCGTCGAGCGAGCTGTCTCTCTCGCACATGGGCAGCGAGAACCCTCCGCCGCGGCCGTCCATCGTGCTGGACTCGTCGCAGCTGCCGCGCCAGCGCTCCGCCGACGCCGCGCAGCCGCAGCCGCACGCGCCGGCGCTCGCGCCGCCAGAGACCATGTGCTAGCCGAACCACATCTAGAGGTAACACACATTTAAGAGTCCGTTAGGACAGGTAGTAGTGACCTTCTTGTAGCTCCCCCTCGTGGGGGGAAGTTGGGATAGGGCCTCTTCCCTGGCGTGTTAACCAACTTAATTGCCGACGCAATCTGGCGAGGTGAGTCAGGCAAGGCAGTGGCCACCATTGTTGGTGTCTCCGTTGGTGAGGATTTATGTGTTACCAGCTCTCTGGACATTAGGACAGGGTACTGTTTGGTCTAGTCTGTCCGTTACGTCCAGTTACCCATTTCGTCAACTTTCGTTTATTACTCCTATTGTCCATTACCATTAACTATTCTAATATCAATTTAAATATCCAGTTTTTACAATTCTTTCAATAAGCTGCATTTTTAAGATCCTCTTCCTTCTTCTTCCTGCCCTTATCCCACTTTTTGTGGGGTCGGCACATTTTCTCTTCTATTCTCCTCTATCATCCGTCATCTCTGTATTCACTTCTTTCTTAACCATGTCATCTTTCACACTGTATTTTGACCCAAGAGCTGGTGGGTATCTGGCGCAGCGTATAAGCATTGCTATTCAGCGTGGCAATGCCGCCAGCGTCTTGGCGACGCTTCCGTCTGGCACTGATTTGGATCAGTTGAGCTATCTCTAGATCGTTTGTAACGATCTGCAGATAACTCAACTGTTTCTTGTGTATTTTGTAAATATTTGTTTATTTGTAAGTTTATTTGTGTAAATAAATTATTTTGAATATCATTAAAATTAATTATCTTCACGCAGGTAACCGATGATGGTGAGGATGAAGTACATTCTGAAGCTTCCAAAGACGACGAAAAAAGTCAGTAAGATTTGATTGCAGATGGACCTGCAGTTTGAACTGATGAGAAGTATTATGCATAAAACTATAATAACACCAAAAATATGTACTAATAATGTTAAAATAAGAACTTTTGGACAAACTTTTTTAGTTTGTTGAAATCTTTTTGATAATCTTGTACTGTTGCACTATCTACGCAGTTTTCTAGCGATATCTTTCTGATTGATCTACTTCATATTTCTGACTGAATTAAACACGACGTAGAACTCATTATATCTTATAACTATTTTACTATGCATCATATCCAATAAAATTATAGATTTTTTAAATATAATTTTTAGATCTTGTAGTTTTTAATTACGTTTTACCACGTTTCGTGCACCGTCCGTTTCTTCTGTTTTCACTACTTTTTATGCTAAGGTTGCCTGGAAGAAATCGCTTTCAGCGATAAGTGTGGCCTTATCGCTGAAAGCGATTTCTTCCACGCAGGCCAGGCCAGGCATTGTAGTTTATTTAGTTACGCTTAGTTACTGTGATGTTCCCTGTGTACAATAAAGTGTTATCTACCTATTTGAACCGTAGTACTACATTTTATTTTTATGCAATCCTTTTATTAATATGTACCTATGTTTTTTTTACTTCTGTATATTTTGTGTGTTTATCATCAAACATTATTTTTGCATGCAATTTAGGAATTATATTTTTATCTTCCACCAAAAATTAAATCATTTTATTAATGAATTACATACCTACTATAGTAATTTTACATCTATGAACTTTGAAGTAATTATCTAATGAAATTCTTGGATATCTTTACGGTACTCCTCTCAAATATACATATTTGCTGTACATAATGCTACATTTTATTCTATTTTCATGTTAAAATCTGTAGATAAATCATCTTTTGGATGATATTTCGTACTTACTTAACTTTCATAGGTCGTTGAACTAGATTTGATATAATTTGAACAGTCGAGGAAATTTATTATTTGTTGATTCATCCAAATCAAAAGTGTATATTTTATTCAGTTGGATTGTAAGAATCACTTTCAAACGTCTTAAAGCTAGGTGAGTCTAGGTGCCAGTTCCACGCGACCAAGCCTAGAAGAACAGGCTTGGTTCCTATCGTTTTTTTATATGATCCATTTACAAATCAAAGATAATCTAAAATAATAGCATTGAAGTTCCAGTGTGGTTCCACTTCACTTAGTGAGACATATGTATGCAACCGTTAAAAAGTTAAATGTTGTATAATAAAATTAAATGTACTTCAACGATACTAAAGTATCTTGTACAGAATAGAGTTGGTTCAGTAAGTACTAAGGGAAAGACAAACGACAATACAAATATAAGTGCTCACGTTGTAAAATATGATGCTGTCAGAGAGCGGTTAATGGTATAGAGAACTGACGATTATGTAGAAAAAACTTTAAATAGTAAAGAAAAAATCATATATTAAGTAGACCCTGGAATAAATTTTAAATATTACATAGTATACTTATTCACCACTATTTTGTAATTACAAAAAAAAATGCCGATATTGGCTGCCGAACAGCGTAAATTTGTTTCTCTCTAGTACTACGTAACTGTAATAATATATGTCCATAATTTTATGCAGGATTTCTGAAAATTTTAACATTTAATAACTTTGTTTTGACTGGCCTCTAGCTCAGTTGGTAGTAGCTCTGCCTTCTGCGCCGTAGGTCGTGGGTTCGATCCCCACCGAGAACAAATATTTGTGTGGTGAACATAAATGTTTGTTCTCTGTCTGGGTGTTATATTGTATTCTAAGTATGTATTTACAAAAAAAAATGTATTCAAGTATTATATCAGCTATCCAGTTCCCATATTACAAGCTCTGCTTAGTTTGGGGCTGGGTAGTGTTGTGTGAATTGTCCACAATATTTTTTTTTTTTTTTTTTGTCATTTTATCGAAACTAAAAATTCTGATTGCACATTCATAATGTTCTACTTCTACTACATTACCCTATTTTTTTTTGGTAGTTACAAAATAGTGGTGTATACAAGGTGTATCTAAATATGTGTACTATGCGAAGGTGGGGGGTTTCAGACCACAATGGTGATCAGTTGTGGGGGGGAGATAATTAAAAATTCCTATTTTCAGTTTCCCATACAAAAATATTTAATTTCATAATGCCTAAATAAATTGACAACCCTATCCTTGTAACCCCTTGACCCCTTGACCTACTACCTCTGTAGGTCTACTACTACTACCTACTACCTCTGTAGCTGAGTTTAGGGTTGTCACTTTGTATAAAGTCAGCTGTTCATGTTGAAACTTCGTTGCAGTTTTTTTCAGAGATACCAATAGAAGTTCGTAAAGTCGTTGAACAAAAGTTGTTCCCCGGGGGTTGGAAATTCACCCCCCTTCAGGATAGTACACATATTTTGATACACGTTGTATAGTAATGCACACTCATCAATATTGCCTAGGGATATTCAAAATTTTGTTGATTTTAACAAAACTGAAAATAATTTCTTTAGATACTAAGTATGGCGAGAATCTTTATTTTGTGTTGTTTATTAATAATAAAATACAACTGTTTGATAATATTTATTAATAAACATTAAAGTAGGAACAAAATCTCGAAATATCAGAACATCAATTTGAATCTGAATATCCCTAGATAATACTGATGTGTGTATATTTTAAAACGCTCGCTCTACGAGAAATATATTTTTCTTTTATAGTGACCTATGTTATTCTTTATTTGTTTTCATTTTGTGTTACCTATATTTCATTATAGAAAGTATGGAATTAATTAATGTAGGTTTTGTTTTGATCGATAAAGAAAAATGACTAATGATGCTTCTTATTTATTATTTACCCGAAATTATTTGCTTATAAACAGATTAAAAGTATTTGTGATACTTTCGATAACTTCATCACAATGTGTTCATTTATACCAAAATGTTATTGCAAACTTTTACCATTTTACTATATTTTTGCAGTAAGTACAATAATAAACTCATTTTTGTATATAATGTATGGTAGACGTGGATAAAAAATACATAAGATAAATTGTATATATGTTAAGATTTTAATAAAATGATTAGATAAGCATTTTTATGATGTAGGTAAAGATGCAATAAAAATTATTAAATCTTAGATTTTATTGAAAGATTTTGTCATATCTCCTGATTCATCAATTGACGACTGGCTATAGAAAAAGCAATATAGCATGTAGGTACCTACCTAGTATCTAATTAATTTAACTTTTTTTCTTGTACGTACTTATGTTTTACTAAGTAGATTTCATTTATTTTGTAGCCTGTAAAGCCCATAAAGTTAGAAAACAAAGGGATAATAAAGATCAAATAAAATGTTTGTATAAACATCCTAGAAAATTTCCTAGATAACATCTATCCGAACAAAAGTTTAGTAGAAGCTATAAAACTTCAGTTTAGCAATAAAATAGCTATAAACGCCCTTCTACAAACAAACGTTCCACCATTAAGCAACCCTCACTCACAATTACTTTTACTAATCTTATATAAGGTATAAAATAGTAGGCAATAAATATTGCACATCGGCTAATTTCAGCTTCATAGAGCGTAGTGTGCGTCAGAAATATTTTTTTTTAAGTTATATATTACGTTAGATAGACCATTCTTTTGCCACAATCTCACCTGATGGTAAGGGACGATGAAGCAGAATGGTCTACAAGACACCTATTCACTCTTGCCTTGAAGAGGCCCAGATTGTAGTGATCAGGAAAAACAGCAAAAACCAGCCTTCAGCAATGAGTTCCATTCCCTGGAGGTTAGATAGCGCTCTACGAAAGCAGAAAAGCCGAAGTGCAATATATATTGGCTACAACCGTACTACTTATTACTTCACAATCCCTAAATTCTCAAAACCTATTAATTTTCTATTTTTACTTATCAGATCTTTAAACTCCTAAAAAACTGATTTGACAGCCGGAGAGTAGGTAGTTTAGAAACACAATCATTGTTACATTATATAAATTTGTATTGTGTATATTGTTGTTAGATAATGTTTTATACGATTGAAGATAGTGTGAGTGACGCTTCCATACCTACCAGCTTGCCAAACACAACCTTTGTCAGGTTGAAAATACATTCTTTGAATCTTTGTAGCACATTGTTTTTATTCATTGAGTCTTTCGAAGGCGCTGTACAGTCCGTCAAACAATAGCTTCTTACAAATCTTGGCAAAAACTTTCCTTTTCAACGAAATAACCAATTTCTGCAATTGCTTTCGGTTATGTGGATGATACTTTGATAAGCACCAAAATCAAATCAAATCAGTCAAAGTCAAAGTCAATATTTTTTTATTCAGTACGATGCAAGAATCACTTTGAAATGTCTTAAAGCTAGGTGAGTCTAGGTGCCAGTTCCACGCGATCAAAATGTTCTATCAAAATGTTTTTCACTCTGCACAGCGCCTTACGACTTCTCAATTTCTCTGAGTGATAATCTACTTCACCTATGTTATGAATAACATTATTATGTACAATAAAACATAAAATATTTGTGATATTACAATAAAATCGGTCTATTATTTTTGAATCCTTTAGATTTACCTGTATGAAAAGAAAATAGACACTTGAATGTTAGTTTAGTTTTTGAAATAGGGAAGGACTGTTATTATCATTACAGGTACCTACTTTTATAGTGAATTAGAGTTACAATTTGGTTATATAGGAAACATTTCTCTTCTCTGGTTAAGTTAAAAGAAATAATTTTTACTTTGCCTATAATATTGTCACTGAATGTCCCGCAAAATACTATCCGCCGCAAATTTCACTAGAGCTCGTTTTATTCTGTCGATTTTACGGTCTCTGCTTATCCGTACCAGTCTCTATTTTCAATCTTGTTTACTTGAAGCTTTCAACATCTATTATGGGCCAGAGAGACTACTCAGTCAATGATCTACTTTATTACTATGCTACTTTGGTTAGTCTACCACCTGTTAGAACAAATATATAAAGTTTGTTAGATAAATTACTTTTCAGCTAGACATAATATTATATCTCTGTCGCTCGGTTGAGCTCCAACGAATTTGTGGCTCATTCTTGTAAAAGATAAAACAACCAAAAGTTTTTGAGTGTAAGTATCATAGAAAAATACCAACGTGTAAAATTCGTAGTGGAAACAATTAGTAGAATACTATCGTATTTCCAACATTCCGAAGCATATTTTTACCAAACTTACGTATATTCCAGGCTGCACAAACGACACTGAATCAAATTACGAGAGCGTTTGCTCGACCAACGATTGCTGAATTGTATAGAACGGAATATGGTATGGCTTGTTTCAGCAAGAATAAGAAGGGATCATTATTTGAATCTAACTCTAACTTGGCTGATTCATGCTGAAACTCATGTAATTCTTGCAATAAAGACTCTGATGCCTTTTTCTGCCGTGAAGCAGCATCGCTGTGTTTCGGCTTGAAGGGTGTGGGTGCCAGTGAAATTACTGGCACGTGAAGCTATATGCCTCAAGTTGAAGGACGCAGGACAGTGCATCCTCCTACGAGGCAATGCTTTGTTATAGGCGATGGTTACCACTTAACATCAGGTGGGCCATATGCTTGTTCCATCAGCAAGTTGTAAAAAAAACCCCTAGGAGGAGTCGTTCTAGGGTTGCTAAAAGAGCCCCCTAGTTTTCAGAGTCGGTGACAAGTCTCTTCACCCTAGATTTTTCCAGGAACAACGCCAAAAATAATAATTACTCCTTTCGTAACACTGCAGAAACCTTCATGTTCACAAAAAAATATTATTCAAAGTTTGTCTGTCTAACCCCCGAATACTGAAACGCAACTCAGATTTAAGCACGTCTCAAGCGACGAATATTTGACAGATTTTCATTGAAAACTGTCAAATATTCGTCGCTTGAGACGTGCTTAAATCTGAGTTGCGTTTCAGTATTCGGGGGTCAGTTCTTCTTCGTCTGACAGATTGTCACGCTCATTTTGTGATATTTTTAGCCAACTTTTATTTTTTTAAGGATTTTTTAGATGAAAATTTATTCATAGTCTTTTGAATATAAACACGAATGAGAGAAAATATATGTAAATCAGAAGTTGACGAAGTTCTTTTATAATAAGGTACCTTCTAAAGATACGAAGCCAAAATTTCTGTACAAAGCAAAGTAAACAAAATAGTGGAGTAGATATGGATTACGAGCCTCAACCTTCAACTAGTAAGCAAAATCAAGACAAGCGCATTCGTAAGAAGAATTCCTCGGACTCTAAGAAGCAAGATGAGCGGGACTCTAGTGACGCTTCCATGACCAATTCGCGTTCTAACTCCCCTTCGAGCACGCGTTCAAAGAATAGCAGACTTGAAATGGGTGGTGAACGTCCCAAGGCTCCCACAGGGCCTAAAAAAGCACGAAAGGCAAAGGAACGCAAGAAGAGAGTTAAACCAGCCGGTCGCGTGACAAAAAGGTCTCGACGCCCTGACACAAAAAGACCAGCTAGAGGGGCTCGTCGTTCAAAACGTGTCAGAGATAATAGGAAAAAGCGAGTGATGTCTGTGTCTACCATTTTCTCAGGTCTGTCTTCAAGTGTGTCGGTGGCCCACGGGTGTCCACGTTGTGGACATCGATGCTGTGGCAGAAGGTAGAATACTTACATTAAAATATTGCTCAGCGCATGAATAATGTTGTTTATTTTAACATGTATGGAATAGGATAGAAAGAAGGTTGTTTTTGCCAGATACTATGAAATGAAAAAGAACAAGCCGCGAAGATTTAGAAACTCTTGTAGGAAGAAAAAGTATGGGAGCACGCAAACAAAAGGTGAGCAACTGTGATCAATTCGCGCTTTTTTATTAAGTGATATTATTGGCTGTATGCCTCAAGTTGATTTCATCGTAAGGCACGTTCCTGACGTGCGTGACCTACGAGTCAATGCTTTGTTATAAGCGATGGCCACCTAACATCAGTTGAGCCATATGCTTGTTCCATCAGCAAGTTGTTTATAAAAAGCTTTTACTAATTTACTACAATAAGTGAGCTTTAAACTAGAATTGCTTTATCAAGACAATTTTTTATGATGTCTGTCCACTCGCTCACAGCTCTGCCGTCCTTACGAAAAGTGCAATAACTCAAGTTTTGCCCCAAATTGAGATAAGTACATATTCGGAATTAGCAGAACGAGATCTATATATTGTTTTTAGACACTTTTTACGTATCTATGACGTAGCCGGTGTTAATACTAAGTCTAACTGCAATATCTAGGTCGATGCTTTATGGTTTTCATATCAAGACCGAAATAACTATAGATAGGAATAACTTACTTACGCTATTTAGCAATTTTACTAACTATATCTGCAATAAGTATAGTTACTATATTTATAATTAGCATAGTTCGTCATTTGGAATATTCATGGACTAGTTATAAGTGCAATATGTTTGAGTTATTGCAGATATGATACGGATCCTTATTTTCAGTATTAAATAATGTGCTAATTATTTGTGCAATAAGAACAGTTATTGCATGTATAACTACCAAATTTCGTTTCTTGTGATTCTCATTTACTAGTTATAAGTACAATAAGCTTGAGTTATTGCAGTTATCTTAAGGGACCTTATTAATAATTATGGGATGAATACTAAAATTGATTTAGTAAGTAGATATATTGCATTTATTTGTAGGAAGATAAATAGAATACAGTATACCTACGCGAAATAAATTGCAATAAATTCACTATTTATTGCGTTTATAACTAGTACCAGGAGGTGAGGGGGGTACGAGGGGAGTAAAATATGTCTATCTATAATAAGTCTCAAGGCCAGTATTGCTTCTCTAGTCCCTTTATTACTTCTGAACCCAAATTGGTCTTCACTTAAATTTTCTTCTATTTTTGTTCTTATTCTATTCTGTATGATTTTAAGTATAATTTTTGAAGCTTGAGAAATTAAACTAAGTGTTCTGTGCTCTTCGCATTTATAAGTGTTTGCTTTTTTAGGTAGAGTGACGGTTTTTGTTGTTTTGAAATCTTCGGGAATTTCCCCACTGCTGTATATGGATTTTGTTAGTTCGTAAATTTCATCCATAAGGAGATCATTATTTGAATATTTAATTAACTCTATAAATATTCCGTCGTCTCCAGCTGCTTTTCCATTTTTTATGGTTCTTAAAGCTGCGTTAAATTCGTCTTTTATTATTTCTGGACCTAGGTTATCTTCCTCTACTTCACTTTCATTTTCTATATCAATTTCTGACGAACCTTTATATAAAACTTCTATATATCTCTTCCATCTCTCTACTACTTTTCTATTATCTAGCACTAATTATAGCACTAATTATTTTCGTCTAATATTGCACTTGATTTTATTTTTGGTTTCTTACTTAAAGTTCTTATTATATTATACGCTACGTCTATTTTGCCTTTATTCATATAATAATCTATATTAGCGCAGTTTTTTTCAATATCTTTTAGTTTACATTCTCTACATTTAAGTGTTATTTTTTTAGTAATTTTTCTATATTCTTTTATACTCTCATCATCATCCTTGTTACGCAGCAACCTTCTTTTCAACATCAAATCGGTTATTTCTGAATTAAGCCATTTTTTCCTAGGTTTTATTTGTTCTTTCTTCAAACTATCTTCTGCACTACTTTTAATTATTATATCTCTAATATTGCACAATTTGTTATTAACGTTATCCATCACATTATTTTCCTTATATAACTTGATTCTACTATCTAATATATTATTGTATTGCACTTTAAAATTATTATCATTTCTTAGCTTACTGAGATCAATAGTTTTAGTTTTTGGTTTTCTTCTCTGTTTTTTAACTTTAATTTCAAATTTGCTGACGAGTAGATTATGGTCAGTATTAAGATCAGCTCCGGGGTACGTTTTACAATTGGACACCATACTCTTAAATATTTCTTTCATAAATATGTAGTCAAGTTGGTATCTTCCTAAGTTACCTGGCATTTTTCAAGTATATCTTCTCCTTTTAGGGTGTTCAAAGTTCGTGTTTAGTATAGTTAGGCTATACTCTCCACAAAATTGAATTAGCCTATCTCCTCTTGCGTTTCGGTTATATTTGCCTACCATATTTGCCTACTATATTTCCGTGCATTCCTTCTACTACTACTGCATTGAAATCCCCCATTAAAATCAGGTTATCTTTTTCATTGACTAGGTCCATAAGGGAATCCAATTCTTCGTACATCTGTTCTATATCTCCATCTGAATAGCTTCCGTTGGCATATAAACTTGTATTATAAACATATCTGTTGGTTCTGATTTTACTTTAACTGCTGTGATTCTGTCGCTATGATGTATGGTATTTTCTACTTGGTTTCCCCATTCCTTGTTCAAAATTATTGCTGTACCATTACTTCCTTGTTTATCCCCAGTATAAATAATTCTATAGTCGTCGCTCCAGTAGTCTCCACTTCCTTCCCATCTTATTTCACTTAAACCTAATATGTCGAGCCCCAATCTATACATTTCCCCTTTAACTTCTTTAATCTTCCCCGGCACCAACATAGTCCGGACATTCCACGTCCCTACCTTACAAGGCTTTCGCAGGATGACGACCTGGGTAGCCTTGTTCCTACCCCTGCCGGACTCAGACCGCCACGGTATGTTACGTCGAAGAAGCCCGTTGTCAAGAACTTTACTGTCTTTTTAGTGTACTTGCATCATTACTTTTGTTGGGAGGTATTGTACAGTAGTTTCCTCTTGCTTTCTGTACCGCAGTTTAGAGGCCGGCGTACCGCCCTTTAATGTCCAGTCGAAGCCCTTCCAGAAAACTATTCTTCGGCCTTCTGCCAGTACTGATACAGCTGCTGCCCAGTATCAGGGGAATGCTTATTTAATGACGGCATTTGATCGCCATGTCACAGTGTCGTCATAAGAAAATGCAGCATTTTTTAAGTAAGCCTGTCCCAACAGATTTACCACTACTTCCTGTTGACCCTGCCGCTGCTTGTTCGGGGACTGATTATTGAGTATTCGCGGCCACCATATCTGGTGGCCGTTCCACTATCCGCCACCTGTGGACCCCGTTGGTAGCCTGTAGCTCAGCCCCAACTCGTAAACTAAGATTGTGTACTTTAACTACTATTAAGATTCATTTTGACAAATGAATAAATTTTTGAAATGTTTGTTATTTAATTGTAGTAACCGTTGAATTTTAAATGGTGGCTAATAGAGCAGAGTTAATAACTAAAATAGCAAAGTGATTCCCATTGGGATTTTACTGTTTTAGTTAGAAATAAAAAAGATTTAATATGATAAATTATTTTTTTGTTCATTAAATTATAACCGATTTCACATTATTTTAAAAACACAACTGAACGCAGATATCATGAGTAGACTTGACTTTACCGAAAACAGTTTCATGCTAAATCGGTAAGAGGTAAAATATCTCTGTTTATTCATAAGTATTTGACATAAAAGTGTAACATCTCTGTTTTTGTAATAGTAACAAGTTAAGACTTTGGCGTTTTAAACTTGTCTCTTACTTATGAAAACCGCAATAAATAAGAAACTTAATGCACATTTATGGTTAAGAAGCAGTAAAAAAAAAAGAATTGCTAGTCAAGAATGCATCATGTTGGGTTTCCTAACCATTAGTGCAATAAATAGGTTACTTGTTGCGGTTATGACTAGTAAACATTATTTCTACATAGTAATAATACTTACCATTATTGTATTTATTGGTTTTTATATAGGAAATACAATGCGGGAACAAACATTAAGTACCACATAATATTCTCTACATTGTTATATATCATGCAGTGAAAGTTTCAATCCGATACCATGTATAGTGATGGAGATACAATCAAAACTAAAATAAAATCTTTTACCGCGTTTTTCTCGAAATCAGGTTTGACCTAGTTATTGCACTTTTCGTAGGGACGGCAGAGCTCTCCCTCGAACTTCTCTGAGCTACTGTTGGACGTCGACGCTGATCAGGTTTGATAGTTAATGAATTACCTTTCAAATGATACCACAATTCATAGTTCTGCATAGAAATTGTGCAAAAAATAGTCTTGAATAGCCCGCCGTGAAGTGATTCGAGTTTAAAGCTTCATGATTTTTTTCAGTGCACACCCACGCTACCCAAGTTGGCTCACGATGCATGATGCTGTCTCCACTGTGTCTCAACACCAACGCCACTCCATTAGAACCACATAAACCAGAAAAACAAGCCAGCGAGGTACTGTCCTCAATTATACATTATTTTTGTTCTTTAGGTCTCTGCCTCGAATTTAGCGGGCAGCGGGGCGGGAGCGGCAGGATTCTTATGCGTAAAATCAAATGGACCCCCCCCCCCCCACCCCGCCCCGCTGCAGAGCCGCCGCCGCTGCCGCCCCGCTGCCCGCCCGCTGCCCGCTAAATTCGAGGCAGAGGCCTTACTGATGTGCACGTTTTCGAAGTCGTTATGAGTTTTCATTTTATCATTTGCTAATTTTTCGTATGTCTTCCTAGATAACACCAGAAATGATCCATGAATCTATGAGAAGGCTCATCATGTGGCGAGAAGCTGTGAAAACGGATGATATTCTCAATTACATAAAGGTACTTCATTTTAATCAATTTTCAGACGAGGTCAAAAATAGTACTATTATTTAGCATTTTTGCACTGGTATGTGCATCATCATTCTCAGCGTGAAGAAGTCCACTGCTGGTGGCCTCCCCTACACATTTCCAGGAAGAACGATTCTGAGCTCTTTCCATCCACCGACTTCCCGCGATCTTAACAAATGTCGTCGGTCCATACAGGTATGTGCATACAGCATTAATATATAAGTAGGTATACCAGTAATTGTAATATAAAAATTATGGTGATTAAACAATTAGAAAACCCGTTTTATTTTGTGACAAGTCCGGTTTTGATTGTTTATTGACCTAACGGGACAATTAAGTCCGCTTAGAACAATGAAGTTTCAAATATTGAAACAATTGAAACTCCACAGAGATGCTACCCGGTGGGCCAGGCCGAGGCACTCAGGGCGGAACTGAACGAGAAGTTAAGGATAGCTGCTATTGTTGGTGAGGGCTTATTACTTAACTCCGCACTCTTAGACGATAATAACCGTTGGGTTACTATCTCGCTCGCACATTTCTGCATTTTTGAAAATAATATAACCACTGAAAATACTTGGGTGTGGTTAGAAATGGCAGTTCTTTGCTTATTTAACTCTATATTTTGAAAAACGCTTTAAGCGTTTTTCGCGTGGACATTTCACACACTATGTAGCCCCAAACTCAAATACAAATACAAAAAATAGCTGATTTAATAATTGTATATATACTTTTTTGTAGATGCCTACATACGTACAATACAATATAACACCCAGACAGAGAACAAACATCTATGTTCACCACACAAATATTTGTTCTCGGTGGGGATCGAACCCGCGCCCTCCAGCGCAGAAGGCAGAGCTACTACCCACAGCAGCTCAGTCGGTAGTAGCTCTGTGGGCAGTAGCTGTGGGCTTTATGCAGTCTAAAAGTGTAAAAAGTGTCGTATTTTATACAAGGTACCCTGCTTATTAGTATCCGTGCTAAGGCCGACGCCGGCTATGCTATTCATGAGATCTTTTGCAGGAATAGTGACAGCAGCAGGCCCCGAGCTGTGGGGTTCCAGCTGCAAGCTTATGCAACGGGCACTCACCGAGAACCACGTGACGTTGTTCTGGAAAATCTACGGGGATACCATGAAACCGGTCGAGAGAAATCAAGAAGTAAGCTATTAAACCAGCATAAATTGAAACCTAATTCAAATTGGACGGACTTTTTTTTGTATAAACTTTTTTGAGCAGACTAGAGCCGCTTTTGAGGTGGAAAAACTAATGATTTCGCGTCACTGTTCTTCGACAAAGGTCGACGAATTTCGCAAAAAGTCCGGGTCTGTCCACCTGCAGGCAGCCAGGGAGGGACATACACATATAATTGTTCAAGTTTTGACTTATGTCGGCATTCCCAGAGTGCCACTTTTTTTTAATTTTGAATTCCTTCTCGTTTCGTGCTATTAGCAAAAGTAACTTCTTTTTCCAGCAGCGCGGTAATAACATTTGGCGCATGCATTTCTAGTTTAATTAGTACTGATTTGTATTCATACAAAGGTCAAACCATGAAGCAATTTTTTTTTCAGCCTCCTGCAGAAACCGGACCTGAACCGGAAAGCAATGCCGCAAAAGATCGTATCAGTTTATCATACAATTATATTTGAAGCTACAGCCTTTTGTCAGTGGCCTCATCATATATTATTTAAATGAAAAATAAGATGTTCATTAAAATCTATTCAGCGCATATTGAAGATCAATAGCTAATATTTTTTGGACTACTATTGCTAATATTTTTTGTTATCCGTATTATGAGAAATTATATTGTTAAATTTGTCGTTCGAGTGTCTCATTTACATAGAATTTAATGTAAATAAAAAAATGAAAATAATTATTATTAGTATTTCCTAAATCGATTTAATTCCAATAAAATAAAATAAAACATGTTTTCATCCCTTGCCATTCGGAGCAAGTCACTCACTTTCCTACCTTAATCACTTTTTATATGTACACTTTCTGTCCAGTAGCTAATCTGTACAGTTGCTTATATGTACAGTTGCTAATCTGTCCAGTTGCTAATCTGTACAGTTTCTAATCTATCCAGTTGCTAATCTGTACAGTTTCTAATCCATCCAGTTGCTCTGGAGGCGGTACAACAACTTTACCGCCTAGTTTGGTGAAGTTCACCTAACATCTATATGTCAGGTGAACTTGGTTTCTGGAACATGAAGTTGGTTTCTCATGTTTCTTAAACTTGTTATCATTATCGGTTTGCCCACACTAAAAGAAGCTGGAAAAATTATACTCCAGCTAACATAATACTATTGCTCATAGATATTTATTTAACTAATTGTTCTGGTTTGAATGATACAATAAAAAACAAGGAAGGCTTTATTTAAAATTATTTTAATAAAAACGTTGAAACTTAACCTAAGTCTCAAGTAGAATAGGGTAGAGTCCGCGCCACGACTGAAGTCTTACGGCAAAGAAAGTGGGAGCTAAGTCTCTTTACTTACAAAATATAGTAGGAAGCGAGGTGCAAGACAGGGCTCAGGGAACTGATTGAGTTTGTCCTTCCACATTCACATCTGAGTCACCATTGGGTCAACTAGAACAGTGCTACCACCAACCCAAAGTCCTACTCCGCTATTTTAAGGAGTTGGGCTGGCTGGGGTAAGGTTTAGCAGGGGGACAATGCACAATACACCCCATCGCGGGACGTCAGTGCAGATCTTATTCCCCCAAATCAATTAGAATTAGAATTAGTACTTCAGTACCCGAAGACGGAGTTTTGCTAGCACTTTCGTCTACGAAATGTTGTTTTCGTTTCGCCTATTTGTCTCTCTCTATTGTATGGGGAAAAGATGAGACAGCAAAAATACGTAACGTAGAAACGATCGAAACGAGTTGTTGTCTCATCAATTTTCCATACAAAAGAGAGAGACACGTGCTCTCACGAAAACAACATGTAGACGAAATGTGGTAGCAAAAGTCCGACTTTGGCTACTTTAGTGGCGTGGACTTCTAGTATACATTAGTTTGAGGTAATCGATATTATGTATTTACAAAACGAATTAATGTAGTTTTAGAAGGTTAGGTAACTGATGCCAGAAACACTGTGTGAATCCATATTCCGGCATACATTATAAAAACTTTATGAGTAGGTTATTTCTTTATGAGTATATGAAGTTATGGTCAATTTCGAAGTGATTTCTCGTCGACAGCTCTGAGGCGATGTTGGTCGGGATTTTGTCTGTGAAAGAAAAATACGTTAGATTCCTTTCAACACACTGGTTTGAAAAAGCAGAGACACGTTAAGAAGCAGAAAACCGTCCACACCGACTTTCCACCTAATTAGTCTGTTGAAACGTTTTTTTTTGGGTTTAACGAAAAGATAATTTTAAACCTACTTATGTTTTTATATAAAACTATTTTTTTTCCGAAACCTCGTATAACAACTATGCTGTTTAAACTTGGTAACTAGATTTATTCTGTGAACACCATTAAGATTTTTACATAAAAATAGATTTTGGGGAATCCCCATACATAGAACTTATTTTTTCATGAAACCCATACGTGTAGAGTATCTATGGATTGGTCTTCAAAAAAAATATTGAGGTTTCTAGTATATTTTTTTTCAAAGTGGTAAAATGTGTGCTCGAATTTTAAAACCAAAAAATATGTATGATGCATACGCAAACTTCACCGAAAATTGGTTTGAACGAGATCTAGTAAGTAGTTTTTACCTTTCATTCAATCAACTTAAATATTAAGTCATTTTGCTTGCTGCTACGGAACCCTTCATGGGTGAGTCTGACTTGCACTTGGCCGCTTTTAGATTCAACAGACTAATTTCAATTTCAAAAGACAAAATTCAACAAACAAAGGTAAACTCACCATTACACCTATAAACAAGGTTAGACCAGATGATCATTTCCTGTGAGAAGCAGAACACGCCCAGTCTTCCGCCCTTCAGCGTGAAGTCATACACATTCCCCGAGTCCGCGACCAGACGGTTGTTCTCGTACACCTTCAGACGGATGAGACCGATCTTGGGGCGGTGCAGTAGACGCCAGCGGTAGGCGGTCTTCTCGCGCCAGCCGACGTTGCGAGGGTCTTTCCAGAGAAGGGTGACCTAACAACAAAGTTGAGGTTCACAAGAGAATAGAATAGAATAGAAAATTATTTATTGCACACCTTAAAACTAACAATGGAAAAAAAGTAACAATAGTTAAACGCATACTAATGTACAATGGGCAGCCATATCGCTGAAGAGCGATCTCTTCCAGACAACCTTTGGATGGACAGAAGCGTATAATAAGATGGTTGGCTAGGGTGCACTAAGAAATAACAGTAAAGAATAAAAAAATAAGGATATTTACATACACAAGTAAATAAAGATAGACTACATACATACATAAATAATAAATATAATATTATAAGTGTTTACAAACTAAATAAAATACATACAGTATATTATATACATTCTATAAACAAACAGTTAAATTTTGTAAAACCCTGGTGGTGATAACCACAGAATAAAGTAGAACGCCCGGAAAAGTGTCGCCAAAATACATGAGCATTATGCCCGTTACTCCATACAAATTCAACAGTTTTTTCGGGAGTCGAAAAGTGAAAAATGCATTGCAGCAGCGCAAAAATTACTTTCCGAACAGGTTAAGCCACAATATAAAACATAGAAATACTTTCTTAACATCTTCCTTCTTTCCTTTTTCTTAGAATCTTCATATTTAGTGATATCTATATACAGGGTTATTCATTATTAGCTGCAAATACTCAGGAATTAGGTTCAACAAATAGAATAAAAAATATTTATGAAGTTATTTTTTTTTAATTTGATCAAAAAATTTTTCAAGTTTTTGTATCAAAATTTTATTTTTATTAATTTCTTTACGGCTATTGCATAATGATTGCCATGGAGAACAGGACGATGACCCACCCAGGCGGTGACTGAACGCAGAGTGTCACTCACGGCGCGCGGGCGCGGTTCAAAGGTCAAAATAGGTCAGGCGCCAATGATTCCTTTATCGATTTTCTCGGGATTTTCATAACAAAACTTAAAAAAATCATTTCATAAATATTTTTTATTTTATTTGTTGAACCTAATTCCTGAGTATTTGCAGCTAATAATGAATAACCCTGTATATAAAAGAAAGTCGTGTTAGTTACACCACTTATAACTCAAGAACGGCGGAACCGATTTGGCAGAAAATTAGTGGGGAGGTAGCTTAGAACCGGGCGAAGGACATAGGATACTTTTTATCCCGAAAAAGCAACGGGAACGGGGTGTTACGGGAACGGGCGAGCGAAGCCGTGGGCGGCCACTAGTTTTAAATATAATAAAAGAAAGTTGTGTTAGTTACACTATTTATAACTAAAGAACGGCGGAACCGATTTGGCAGAAAATTAGTGGGGAGGTAGCTTAGAACCGGGAGAAGGACATAAGATACTTTTTATCCCGAAAAAGCAACGGGAACGGGGTATTACGGGAACGAGCGAGCGAAGCCGCGGGCGGCCACTAGTTTTAAATATAATAGTGGAAATGTAAAAGTGGCGACATCTTCCCCGGCCCAGACATGGAGTTGACGAGTTTGAGCTGTATCTCTGGCTTTGCTACTGCTAAAGTTCTTCATCATTTTCCTACAAATTACCTGATCTTGTGTAGATTCGGTGTTCCAAAGAGCGTTCCTTAGAATCTTCCCCGGCCCAGTCTTAGAGTTGACGAGTTTCAGCTGTATCCCTGGCTCTGCTACGGCTCTGAACGGCGTAGTTTGCCAATACGTTTGAGTATTTTTCTTCCACATCACCACGTAGAAACGTTTGTTGTTTTGATATCTGGAAAGTAGAAACAGAGCATAAAAAGAGCCTGAAGGAACCAGAGACACGACAAGAAAAAGAGTAGGATGAGTCGGTAGCAAAAGCTCTCATATAATTTATCTCGCCCCTTCAGCTCAGTTGGTAGTAGCTCTGTCCTCGTCTCTCTGTCTGCGTCGAAGGTCGTGGGTTCGATCCCCACCGAAAATAAATCCCTGTGTGGTGAACACAGCTGTTTGGTATTTAAGCTTTATATCAGCTATCTGGTTCCCCTATGGGAACCAGATAGCTGATATAAAGCTCTAGCTCCAAATTAAGCTGAGCTTGTGCTATCACAAGCTCAGCTTAATTTGGAGCTAGATAGTGTTGTGTGGATTGTCCACAGTAATTATTTATATTTGTCCAGTCCACTGTCAAATATCGCTGTCATATTTGACAGCATTTTACTGATCGCCACTGCAGAAGGCTTAGACGAGGCTTTACCCAAATATGAATCCAACGTAGTCGTCATCGATAGGAGTGTCGACAAAGAGCGTGCCTTCGAAGTCAACGCCTGAGAAGTGTTCAAATCCAACCGCTAAGCCAGGGTCTGAGTTCAGAGTCTGTAAGATCTCAGCGCCTGCGTTAGCTATCTGCCAGTTGGGGTCCTGTTGGGACTCGCCTTCGGGGTCTAAGCGGACCGTCATGTAATTTCTGAAAATAAGCATTTATTTTTACATCGTTAAACAACTAAGCATAGGTAACTGTGTGTTTATATTTGTCACATAAGCCCTCAACTTATATGTGCACTAACCAACCTATCTTCTTATTACCCAAAGGTTAGCTGGTAGATATAATTAGATTTTAACCTTTAAGTATACTTATGCTTTACATTACACTATCATAATAATATCATTCCCTAATTTGACTGTTGATCTTTAAACTGGTCTACATTTCATGTCACAAATTATTGTACATACTTTAGTTTTCAAACTATATTTATGATTAGAAAAAAAAAAACGTTTTTTACCTAAAATCCGTGCTATGAATGCGTGAGTTATTAGGACAGTTGTCTATTTCGTTGTTTACATGGTCTCCATCGTAGTCGTTATCACAAGCATCGCCGACGCCATCACCTGAAATTTAGTTATTTTCAACTACCCGCAAATAAAATATTTTTTTAATTTTTTTATACACCTAGCTTTATAGAACAAGCATATGGCTCACCTGATGTTAAGTGGTACCCATCGCCTATAACAAAACATTGCCTCGTAGGTCATGCACGTCGAGAACGTGCCCTACGATTTACTTCAGTCATCATTTATTTTTCAAAGCTAATTAGGGCTGACTTGTCTATTGACTGAGTTGACTAAAAACTATTTTATACTTATTTTCACTTGAAGCTGGCAAAATTGATCCAAAATGGACAGATACCATCAAAAAGAATTCAAATCCATAAAAATTACTTCGCAAGCCTTACCGTTAGAATCTCTTTGATCACTGTTAGGTACAAGTGGGCAGTTATCATCCAAATCAACGATGCCGTCTCCATCATCATCATCATCGCAGGCGTCGCCTTTACCGTCAGCATCCACATCTTGCTGATCGCTGTTCGGTATTATAGGACAATTGTCTAAACCATCTTGAATACCATCCCTGAAAAAACACAATGTGAATTGAATTTGTAATTGTAATGAATTTAATAAGTAAACACGGTCTAACAATACTTTTTTTCACTTGCTTCATCGTTTATAATTTTTGTTTCTATAATAACTAGCTGATAGAACAACCATATGGCCCTCCTGTCCGAAGGGTTCGGTTTGAAGGGTGTGGGTGCCGGTGAAATTACTGGCACGTGAGGCTGAACATATGCCTTAAGTTGACGCCGTGCAGTGCATCGTAGGGCACGTTCCTGACATACGTGACTTACGAGGCAATGCATTGTTATAGGCGATGGTTAACACTTATCATCTGGTGGGCCATATGCTAGTTCTATAAGCTCGTTGTATAAAAAATAATCTCTTGGAATATCTAGCTGCTGGTAAATATCCTAGGCAAGTCTAGGATATTTACCAGTAGCCTTTGTAAATTGTACTTACTGATCTATATCAACATCGCTAGCACAAGAGTCTCCAACGCCGTCTCTATCAGCGTCCTCTTGCGAAGAGTTCCTCAGTCTAGGACAGTTGTTGCACGCATCTCCTATCCTATCACCATCCATGTCGTCTTGGTTGGTGTTGTATTTACCAGTAGCCTTTGGAAAATGTACTTACTGATCTCTATCAACATCACTATCACAAGAATCTCCAACGCCGTCTGTATCAGCGTCCTCTTGCGAAGGGTTCCGAACTCTAAGACAGTTGTCGCACGCGTCTCCTATCCTATCACCATCCATGTCTTCGTTGAGGTTGTATTTACCAGTAGCCTTTGTAAAATGTACTTACTGATCTCTATCAACATCACTATCACAAGAATCTCCAACGCCGTCTGTATCAGCGTCCTCTTGCGAAGGGTTCCGAACTCTAAGACAGTTGTCGCACGCGTCTCCTATCCTATCACCATCCATGTCTTCGTTGAGGTTGTATTTACCAGTAGCCTTTGTAAAATGTACTTACTGATCTCTATCAACATCACTATCACAAGAATCTCCAACGCCGTCTGTGTCAGCGTCCTCTTGCGAAGGGTTTCTCACTCTAGGACAG
This sequence comes from Thera obeliscata, assembly GCA_947578465.1. Classification (NCBI taxonomy): domain Eukaryota; kingdom Metazoa; phylum Arthropoda; class Insecta; order Lepidoptera; family Geometridae; genus Thera; species Thera obeliscata. The sequence continues at coordinate 2,854,122 of OX387913.1, forward strand.
TTGTCGCACGCGTCTCCTATCCTATCACCATCCATGTCGTCTTGGTTGGGGTTGTATTTACCAGTAGCCTTTGTAAAATGTACTTACTGATCTCTATCAACATCGCTATCACAAGAGTCTCCAACACCGTCTGTGTCAGCGTCCTCTTGCGAAGGGTTCCTTACTCTAGGACAGTTGTCGCACGCATCTCCTATCCTATCGCCATCCATGTCGTCTTGGTTGGGGTTGTATTTACGGGGGCAGTTGTCCGATTCGTTTGGTATGCCTGAAAAGTTTATAAGCTTTAAGTTGACGTTATTCTTAGTAGAGCTATGACTAAGACAAGACCTTCAAGTGTAAGTACGCTTTAGAGCTCAATACATGGAATATCAAGGGTCAGGAAATAATTTGGGCATGTAGAGAGAATGGATAAAAGGAGATTAACAAAACAGGTGCATCAGACGAATGTGAATGGCACTGCTGAAAGGGGAAGACCTCGGCGCATGTATCTCGATCTGATATCAGACGTTTTAGAGAAAGGCCAGGTTACCTTAAACCGACGAGCATGTATGAAGAATGTTATGCGAGTGAACGAAGCGAAAGAGGTCTGTCAGGATCGTAGCAAGAGGAAATCCGTGATCTCTGCCCACTCCCATGGGAAAGAGGCGTGATTTTATCTATGTTTGTAGGATAGGAACGTGGTTACATCTTGCTACGCGTACTATAAGATGATGAACTGTATTAAATCTTGTTTTTATTCAAAGAAATCCTTGTGGTTCGGAATCTAAATAGGGTTGGCTTTAGCGATCTGCTACACGAGGAGGAGGGGAAAAAGGGTCAATGTTGAATTGGTTTGGGTCCCTGATTATAAACTCGGGGCACCCCGACAAAAAAAACACAGTAGGTTGTCAGGTTTTTTTTTTTTATACATACTTAATTTCAAGAATGGTGCATGTCAGTGCAGAGAGGACCCCTCCCCCATCCCTCCTCCTCCCGAACAATACTAAAGCCAACCCAAATTTTAACTTTACTACGCCTTTCAAGCGACTGTAGTGTTTTGAGGTTAGGTTACATTAATCGGTTTTTCTCAAGAATGGTGCATTATCTTGTAATGCCGGTGGTACCAGGGGGCAGAGGGACACTCCCCCCCCCTTCCCCCCCCCCCCCACACCCCTCTCGTTTTCGCCTGTAGCAGATCTCTAAATTTTTACCTCTAAATATATCTCACCATCGTTATCCATATCCGGATCGCAGGCATCCCCCAGTCCGTCTCTATCTGCGTCTTCTTGTCCTGGGTTGAACCGCCTCGGACAGTTGTCGCAAACATCTCCGCGCTTGTCGCTGCGGTCCTCATCTCTGTCTTGTTGGTCGGGGTTCGATACCAGTGGGCAGTTGTCCTGTGAAAGTTAGTTAGTTAATATTCAGATTTTTTTTTAATTTTTAACCGACCTCAAATAAAAGAGCAGGTTCAGGTTTTTTTTATTATGTTTGTTAGTTTTAAAATTTATAAACCGATTTAAAAAAGCAGCCAAGTGCGAGTCGGACTCGCCCATGAAGGGTTCCGTAGCATCAAATAACATAATATAAAGGTTTTTGTAGTTCGTCGAAAGGTAAATTGCGGTTTACGATTTATGACGTATAAAAAAAAACTACTGACTAGATCTCGTTCAAACCAAATATCGTTGGAAGTTTGCATAGTAATGTACAACATATATTTTTTTTAGTTTTATCATTCTCTTATTTTAGAAGTTAGAGGGGGGGGACCAACTTTTTTCCACTTTGGAAGTGTCTCTCGTGCAATCTATTCAGTTTAGAAAAAAATGATGTTAGAAACCTCATTATCATTTTTGAAGACCTATCCATAGATACCCCACACGTATGGGTTCGATGAAAAAAAACATTTTTGAGTTTCAGTTTCAAGTATGGGGACCCCCAAAATTTATAGTTTTCTTTCTATTTTTGTGTAAAAACCTTAATGCGGTTCACAGAATACATCTACTCACCAAGTTTCATCAGTCTAGCTCTTATGGTTTCGGAGAAAAATGGCTGTGACACGGCCGGACAGACAGACAGACAGACATGACGAATCTATAAGGGTTCCGTTTTTGCCATTTGGCTACGGAACCCTAAAAAATCGGTGCAGGTTGACCGGATAGTCAAACTGCTGGTCGGAGAAACCGAAGTTGGTTTCTCAAGTTTTTTTAACTTCACTTGTTACATTTTTTAAAGACAATCCATACATCTTTGGATTACACTCTTTGGGGACAGCTTTAACTGGGAGCCAGCTTTGACAAATTTGAAATTTCAATGGGAACAATTTGGAAATATAAATTTTCAGATAAAAAAGGGTAGATATTTCAAATCGGCTCAGAGATGAATGACGAAATTATGCTATCACAAATATTTTACAAAACTTCTTATTGAGAACGTCCTACTTTTTATTTGAAATCAGTTAAAACAAGAGTAATCCTTTTACTTAAACACATTACATAAGTGAGACATACTGCTTAAACTTAGCCCTGTCATTGTTTGTGCCTAGCGGTTAAAGATGGCAGTTGCTTAAACACTGATTATATTTTGAAAAACTCTTTTAAGTAACCTTGGTCTTGACCTAGGTCGCTGGTGATGGCGATCAGTGAAACGCTGTCAAATATAGCTGTCAAACAGACAGCGTTTCACTGATCACCATCGCCTGCGATCTAGGTGTGCGCAGGCCTTTAAGGGGTTAAAAGTTTAATTGTATAGAATTTTACCGGAATGTTATTAACGCCGTCGCCGTCAGCGTCGGGATCGCACGAGTCTCCAACGCCGTCGCCGTCGGCGTCCTCTTGTCCCGAGTTGGACACCTCGGGGCAGTTATCGGCCGCGCACTGTACTTCATCGCACTGCAGCTTGTTGTCCGGGTAGCCGTCGAGGTCGCGGTCCGGGCCGCATACTGTACCGTTACCCGCCCAACCCGTCTGGAAATATAGACTACTAGTGAAATCCCGCGCGACTTCGTTCGCGTTAAGCTTTTTCCGAACAAACTTCAACACCCGTTACACACTTTTAAGGCCTGCGCACACCTAGTTCGCTGGCGGTAGCGATCAGTGAAACGCTGTCAAATATCACTGTCAAATCTCAAATCTGACAGCGATATTTGACAGCGTTTCACTGATCGCTTCTGCCAGCGAACTAGGTGTACGCAGGCCTTTATGGGTTGAGTTTCAAGAATCCCTTTCTTAGTGCACCCTTACACTACACCAGGAATCTACTCTTTAAATTTCATATTCCTAGGACCTTTAGCTTAGGCTGTGCGTTGATTGTCAGTCAGTCAGTAACGTAAGAGTTTTATATATTTAGATTGGTTCTGGTGCTGGCGGAGAGCACTGGTGGCCTTGTGGTAGCTAGCTAGAGGTAATCCAGTCGTGGAACAATGAGTTTTCTGTCAAAAAAAAAAAAATGCACTATGCCAGTACACTCAAACGGTGAAGGAAGACATCGTGAGGAAACCGGCATGTCGTAGAACCTAAAAAATTCGAAAACATGTGTCAAGTGCACGAAAGGAGCCTCTCTGGGGCCCACAGCAAAATCCTTTCACCACACTGACTGGTTTGAAAGAACTAGTGACACGATAAGAAGAAGGTGCTGACGGAGAATGGAGAAAATTAGTTGTACGGAAAAAGATACGAATGAAGAGGTAGAGACGAGAGTTACGCTTGAGGCAATACAAAACCGAAGAGGATAAATGTTTGCACATCTTCTATGACATTATACAGAACATGATTGAAGGAATGGTTGGAGGAAAACTGAGAAGAGGAAAGCCAAGATTAAGTTACATGAACCAGATAAAAAAAGGTGACTGTCATGTCGTATAAGGAAGTCAAGGAGGCCGCATTCGAAAGACTCAATTAGAGAAAACTGCATCAAAATCCCGACAAGAGCTAAGCTCATAAAATTAAGAAGAAGAGTTCGGATGGTCTTAAGGCCTGCACACATCTACGCAATGGCGATAGCGATTAGCTGAAACGCTGTCAAATATGATAACGATATTTGACAACGTTTCACTGATCGCCATCACGCTTGATGTGCGCAGGCCCTAAGGAGATTAAGCTAGTAATGTCTACTTACAGCACAAATGCACTTGTGTCCGTACCCACAGACGGCATTGTATCGCCGACAATTGGCCGGGTCACAGCGCAGAACTAGTGCCTCCGGGTTGAAGCAAGGATGGGTTGTGTTCACGTAGTAGTTTCCTCCGCACGGGACGCAAGTATATGAACCCTGGAATATATTCGACATTATTGCAAGGTGAAAATTGCACGAAATTAAGAAAACATGTATAAAAACCAAATAACGTCTTGAAGCCTCAAAATGCCTGATATCAGTACCACACAATCTTGCAATGACTGAAACCAATAAGACTAAATTTTATATAGTCACCTCTCCCTAGCCTCAAAGGTTTGCTAAGAAAACTCTACTCAGGGTTAAGCTCGCCTTTGTACATGTCCTCTATTTCTGTTCTTTTCCTATGTTTTGTATTGTGTGCAATAAAGAATTAAGAATGATTTTATCCCGTAATGCCTGAAATTCTAAATGTGTTGGTCCCAGAGTGACTGAATCATGTTGATCCCAAAATGACTGGATCTATAATTACGGACATAAGTATTAGTATCAAAGTTTCTTATGCATTTGACAAAGCATGCCATAATTACAATAAAATATAATTTTCGTACCTCTGTTGGTCATTCTGGGAACATTTAAAATTCGCTGGCTAATTAAATCATGAGAGAAAGTTAAATAGAATTGATACAGTTCTCTTCTATTGCAAATCGTGTGTCCTCCCTAGGATGTGTCGATTTTAAATAATAATATTCATTTATTTCAGACAACAATACTGCCACTGGGTCCTTCGGTAATCTTCCCCTAGTCGCATAATACATAAACCTACCTCCTACCTTCATACCTCGGTGGACTCTACTTTTATCCCTACTTTGCCTGACCTATAGAAACTGGGTCTTGCCTCACTTTTTCTGCTTTCTGCTATCCGCTGCTGCCTGCACGTTCTAGTAGACTCCACTCTTGTTTAACTGGATCCTGCATTGGTTTACTCACTGTAGTGTTGACACAGAGCCTACCCTCATTACAGTTAGTCCTTTTATCACTAAACGGGGCTTAGATATTGACAAGTGCAGTCAATGTCTAAGTACCTACTATTCCTTTGCCTGATTTCTTTTGCTTACTGCCCCCCGGTACTGCCTGCAAGTTCTAGCAGACTCCACTCTTGTTTAACCTAGACGAACTGGATCCTGCATTGGTTTACTCACCGTAGTGTTGACACAGAGCCTACCCTCATTACAGTTAGTCCTTTTATCACTAAACTGGGCTTAGATATTGACAAATGCAGTCAATGCCTAAGTACTATTCCTTTGCCTGACTTCTCCTGCTTACTGCCACCCGCTACTGCCTGAACTTTCTAGTGGAATCCACTCTTGTTTAACCTAGATGTACGGGATCCTGAATTGGCTGTTACTGAAGAAGTGTTGACACCGAGTCTTCCCCATTGCAGCTATTCTTTTCATCACTAAACAGTGCTCAGACATTGACAAGGGCAGTCAAATGTATAAGAACCATTCCTTTGCCTAACTTCTCCTGCTTCCTGCTACCCACTGCTGCCTGTACGTTCTAGTGGAATCCACTCTTGCTTAACCTAAATGTATACGGGATCCTTCATAGGGTGTTACTCACCGGAGTGTTGACACAGAGTCTTCCACCATGACAGTTATTTCGATCATCACTGCACTCATCGATGTCCACACACTGTTCCCTCCTCATATCCCCTCCCGCTCCCTGCCATCCACTACTACCCTCATACCCCGGCGGGCAAGCCCCGCAGGTGAAACCTCCTTTGTGGTTCACGCATGAAACGAGCTCGTCACACGGTCGAATTAGATCGCATTCATCCATGTCCACGCATGTATACCCTGGAAAATTACCTTTGCATGAGATACTGATAGGGACTTGATCCAGTTCAGAGCTTGTTTTAGCCTAAAAATTTAACTCTGTGAAGTCATCCAAATTAGTCTAAGTGGCTTACCACCGAAATCTCGATTTGGTTGAACTTTTGTCAAAAAAAATAGGTAGGTAGGTAATTGTGTTATCTGACTAATTTATATCTTGAAATTGATATTGGATTGTGGTAACCTGCTTTGTTTAGAAGATCAGATTTTTATGAATATAATGAGACGAAGGACATTCTTTCCCCCATAGAAAACTGTTCTAATTCCTACTCACATACCTTTAGTCACCGTATCACTCACCATTCCACTCGTATCCCTTGGGGCAGCCCTCGCAGTCGTAATACGGGCTAGCGTCTTTGGGCAAGCACCGCCGGTTCTCGCAAGGCCTTCGCGCTTCACAAATGTGTTGGCATTGAGCGCCGTTGCCGAGGTAGCCAGAGGGACAAGGTCCACATCGGGGACCAGCTGACGTCTCTTGGCATTCCACTCCTGGCATACGAAGAACTTGAGTGAGGTTGAATCATACACTAGAAACTCCTTGCTGTGCGGTAGTTTGAATTTAATACTCTATTTTCGAAATAATACTCATCCAACGCTTTTAATGACTTGAGTGAGGTTGAATCATACACTAGAAACTCCTTGCTGTGCGGTAGTTTGAATTTAATACTCTATTTTCGAAATAATACTCATCCAACGCTTTTAATGATTACCCGCAGTTGCACTATACTTTTAACGGTCAAATTGGTATGGTGTGTACCGTCATGTAAAAACACGCTGGAATGTGGATGGAAGTGTTTTTACGCATACAAAACCCGAACCTATTTAGTGGTTGGTACGTGGTGCAAATTTTGAATTTTGATTTTTTTTAAATAGAACTCATTATCTACTATACGGCTGCTGTGCTGATACAGCTAAAGAATACAAGACATGTTCACTGCAAGTAATAGCACCCAACTGCAAGTCACTGAAAGACATGAAATACTTAGAAAGAGTCAAAACAGGAGAACCAACAAATAATCCCAGTGTCCATACATAGAAACGACAGAACTATTAAATTCTCACGGAGGATTCTTCTCTCTTACCTTTGAAGCATGTATCCGCTCGACAAGAAATCCGATAGCAATCTTGCCCGTTGCCGTGGTAGCCGGGCGGGCAAGCACCACATCTGTACGTGCCATCAGGCAAGTCCTGACATCGAACACCTGAAATACAAACAAAACAATGTTTAGCATAGCTAATAACACGATATACACAAGAAAGATAGAGAGCCAAGAGTTGGAAAACGGCCCCTGACTCAGCGTGAAGTTAGTTGGCTAGCAAATAACGCTGATCTTCCGTCAGGGCCGTGCAGTAATGCCACGGACAATCTAAACCAGATTATTCATAACTATTATCCATGGAATTACTGGAAGTGCAAGACCTCAGTGCATGTATCTCAATCAGATAGCAGACGTTTTAGAAAAAAGCCAGGTCAGGAATACCCTAAACTGACGAGCTTCATACATATAAAGAATGTGATGCGAATGAATGAAGCGAAAAAGGAATGTCAAGATCGTCGAAACAACGAACAGAATAAAGCAATAAACCAGAAAACTATCGCTGAATTGGTAATTTGAAAGATTTTTTTGAGATGTAGGTATAATCCTGTCACAACAACAACCAGTCTCCATAGCTATTCATCATGAATATAAAGAAATATGGCAGTTATGCTAGAGAAATTTGAAACTTCCAGTAGAGCAATGAAGTTTTGGAGTACCTAATGTAGATGTACTTACGACCTCCAAAGCAAGGGTTGGGACTGCAAGCTGATCTGCAAGTTTGTCCATCACTAGTCTGTCTACCGGGGCATCTTTCACATCGGTAGCCTTGGCTTGAGTCAATGCATCGTTCCACTGAAATTATTTAAAAATTAAATGCTTCAGAATCTAAATTCTTAAAAGTTAAAATGAGGGTAGGACAAAGACTTTTAGCGATCACGTTGACTTACCTACAAAAACGCATGTGCGTATTAATAAGTTTTCAGAAGTTGAAAATAATTAGGACAAAATGGATTAGCTAGAAATTTTCGCCTCACTGCTACGTAGAATTTTATATTTTTTAGAAGAAACCAACTTCGCCCCTCCCATTCTTCGCGATTGCCGTAAGCATCTCATACTAACTTACTGCTGGTCATAAACCCTTAGACGCCACCTTTATTTGTTTTGGGCCCTTTCCTTGAGGCAACAATGTCATCCACCCACTGGGCTGTTGGTCTGCCAAGACTCTTTTGTCCCTCTCAATATTAAAAGAGAATGATCATTCCTCTATATCCAGAAATTTCGGGGAAGGTTTGAGAGGCATGCGTAAATGCAAAGACTATTCCAATGGAATAAGAATCTGATATTATGCTAGAAAGTATCAGAGAAAACAATAATTACCTGTAGAACACGGCCGTCTATTGCAAGTGAGAGGCACACAGGTCCGTCCGTTCCCCTCCATGCCCGCGGGACACCTGCCGCATTCCGGACCAGATGCCGTGTTCCGGCACTCCACGCCTGTTATAGCACACTTCATTCGAAAAGCTGTACGACTTAGAATTTCAGGTATCAAAGACTGAAGTATAAGGTAAAAACAAGTATAAAGTACTTCGTTATCTTTCCTCAATTCAAGTTTGAGCCGGCTAGAGCCTAGGCCTGGGCGCGTGGAATTGACACCTCAGCTAGCAAGCTCAGTGAGTCTCACTGAGCTTTGAGGCATTTCGATGTAATCCTTGCGAAATTCATCGATTGATCGATGACTGATTTTCGTTTCTACTTTTGTCGTTATGCAATGTTTTGTAGAATTCTTTTGCAACTTTATTTTCTACCACAAAGGTACTACTAAAGGTTAAAAGTGGTTTGCACTTACAAAGTCGTATGTATTTTAATACATACCAGTTCATCATAAAATTATACTAATTAGAGCAGTTCCTTCCCATCTCTCTTTTGTTTACTAATGAATATCATCTCTCAATAATAAATGTCTCTTCATAACATGAAGAACTTCAGAGGAACTACTAACGGTTTGATTTCAGTTCTGGTTCTTCTAGTTCGTAGCTCGAAATGGATCGTACAAAATGTACGCATTCTGGGTGCTTAACCTGTTTCCTGAATTTGGCTGATACACTGCCGTGTGTCTAGACTTACCTCCTCGCCTAACTCAATTAGCTATACTGTGTCAATTCATATTAGTGTGTCAATTCTGTATACAGAGTCAAGTGCCCCACTGATTCTCCGTCATTAATAACAACCTATTCGTTCACATAACAAAGGTTAATCAAGCAACTCATTCGAAATATCACGTGGGTGTCTCAACTCTGTAAGCAGCATTGAATTCTGAACCAACATTAAAGCGGCAGGTATTGGACTTATAAATAAAACCCAAAGTTAATTCACTCAAAATATTTAATCAAAACCCACACAAGTTGCTTGATTTACCTTATACAAATGAAAACGCCAGGCTCGGTTGAATTAGTAATGAAATTTGAGTTTGTAACCTAAATTAGAGTAAAATAAATGAGTTAAATATAAGAAAGCCTTAACTAACAAAGATAGACTGGCCTCTAGCTCAGTTGGTAGTAGCTCTGCCTTCTGCGCCGTAGGTCGTGGGTTCGATCCCCACCGAGAACAAATATTTGTGTGGTTAACATAAATGTTTGTTCTCTGTCTGGGTGTTATATTGTATTCTAAGTATGTATTTACAAAAAAAAAAATGTATTCAAGTATTATATCAGCTATCCGGTTCCCATATTACAAGCTCTGCTTAGTTTGGGGCTGGGTAGTGTTGTGTGAATTGTCCACAATATTTATTTATTTTATTTATTTATATTGGTAAAATTACACTAGTTGTTTTTTTATAAACCCAGTTATAACCTTTGCCGTCGTAGTAAAAAAGCATATCTGCAATTGACAACCGTACTGGGAATACTAGTATGTATAATGATTGAAATCCAATAACCAATAGTTTCGATACTGTTGATATTAATGGCACTATTGATAAAATTACAAATTGCTGAAACTAAACTAAAACTATGATCGCCTAGGACATACTAAAGAGATTTTGTCGAAATACTTGCAAGAGTAGTGTTTCTCCCCTCCATAATTTTGAGGAAAATTTTAATTTCGAAGCAATTAAGATACTAAAAATATAATGGACTTAATAAAGCAATATTGAACAAACAGTCAATCAAATCTTCTTTGTCTAAGCAGACTTTGATAAAGAAAACGAACCCTATTGAAATGAATGTTATTTGTTCAGTCTGGAAGTTATAGTGGGAAAAAATATCCCAGTAGTTTGGTCAACAGAACGTTATAACAGAACTACTGGGAACAAAGGTAATAAAGAAGTCGTTATAAGGGACTTAAAACAGTTAAAATAGCTCTGCGTAGTCACCAAATCTACCAAGCAGACATCGACTGAGTCAACAAGATCCCTATTAAAATTAATGTTGGGTGTCTTTTTAATCTAGTTAACTACTAATAGAGTAGTCGTTGTGAGGGACTTAAAATATAAAATAGTTGCTCTAGTAGTATGCGAAGGGTAAACAGTATTAATAACCAGAATAACAAGACCCGGAAGTGCATCGCTCCACCACCGGCGCTGGAGCTCTGTTGCAGCATTGGCTGAGACGAGTGCGAAGGTCGGCTATGACGCCTTTCTGTTCGCCTATTTCTCTGCGAAGCATCTCTATGGTCTGCCGGAGTAGTTCCAGGTTGCGGATCACCGCGTCTATAATTGAAATGAATGTGAGAGAGACCATTAAATTAAACTAAACATAGATTCTTGCAGTTCTACTGAATAAAAACCGTCTGATTTACTTACCATCACAAGTCTCGACACCATTAGACGGGATATCTCCTCTAGGCCTCTCAGTAGTTATTCTAGGATCAACGCCAATGTCATTAGCGTCTCTACTGTACTGGTCTCCTTGCATCTCTTCTTCACGTTTCTGTCTTTCCTCATTCTTTAAGAAATCTTTTACTTCGACGACGTCTGAAGGTGCCTCTTCGTTTTCGTCTTCGTCAACCGTAGTAAGTGATGGAACGAGCAGTGTGTCCTCGTTGCAGGATAATAAGGCAGATTTTTCACTGCTGAATACTTTGACGGGTGAGTTCTCTTCGTGGTACTATAAAATTAAAACAATTTGAATACATTTTATTATTCCATTTGTAAAACAATACCTCTATTTTCTCTATTTTATTTATTCGTTTGGCTCTTGACTGGCCTCTAGCTCAGTTGGTAGTAGCTCTGCCTTCTGCGCCGTAGGTCGTGGGTTCGATCCCCACCGAGAACAAATATTTGTGTGGTGAACATAAATGTTTGTTCTCTGTCTGGGTGTTATATTGTATTCTAAGTATGTACCTATTTACAAAAAAAAATGCATTCAAGTATTATTTCAGCTATCTGGTTCCCATAGTACAAGCTCTGCTTAGTTTGGGGCTGGGTAGTGTTGTGTGAATTGTCCACAATATTTATATTTATTATTATTATTATTATTAATACAGATTTACCAATGAACTGTCATGTTTTGGATTTTGCAAGCTTTTGACTCGAATGATCAGTTTAAGACTCACCAGTTTCAGTTTCTGGCTAGACAGTATTTCCAGCAAGTTGTAGGTTCCAGACAGATCGTGCCAGCTAAGCGGCTTGCAGCCGACTAGCAACTTCACTCGGTCTGATGTCATCACCAGAACTAGGGTCCCACTAGGGTGCGTGCCTAGGCGCCATGATACTGACTTTATATGACCACCGTGGAGGGTTTCAAGGGTCACTAGAAATAAATGTTTTAGGAGTTTAGTAAGTTTGTTTCAAGTTCTTTCGTCAAACATATTTTATACAGCGTCATGGTCAACTGTATACCATATTTAAGGTAATTTCGATGATATACTAATAATATAGCTAAGACTGACGGGACGGAGCTTAGTCTGTTCTATCGCATCAGAAAAATCTTAAGTTCTGCTCTTGATCAGCCACATGCCGTAGTTCGTTGTCTGTTCTTCTAGGCTTGATTGCGTGGAACTGGCACCTAGACTCACCTAGCTTTAAGACTTTTAAAGTGATTCTTGTGATACAACTGAATAATGTTTTTGAATTTGAATTTGACGATATACCATTGCTTAGATTTTAGTCAAAGGGTATGGGCTAAGGGCAATCCAGTGTAAGAAAAGAAACTGTATATGAAGAACGAATGGCTAGGCTCAGTGACATACGTCCTACGTCCGGCAGTGGACGAATAAATGTAATAGTCTAAGATCCCGCTATAGAAGGACCTTCACCGAGCTGGTTATTTAATGAAACGTATTTTATATATAATTAAACATGCCAATTAATATATTCTATATGGGTTGCCTATCAAATTTCAGTCCAGGATAATTATGATTAATTAATATTTAAAAAAAAAAAAAAAAAAAACTTTCCACTGGTTTGTTTAATAAACAAATTCTATACCAATCGAAAGTATAGACCCCAGTATTTTTATTCAATAAACATACCGGTGCAAAATGCTAGTATCGATTTACCTGTTTATACCTGGCTACCCGATAGTTGTGACCGGAAAAAAATAGGCAACCTAACGTTTCCATATTCTATGGGTTCTATACTTTCGATTGGTATAGAATTTGTCTAATAAACAAACCGGTGGAAAGTTAAAAAAAAAATATTTTTTTTAATTATTTCCTGGACTGAAATTTGATAGGCAACCCATATAGAATATATTTATTGGCATGTTTAATTAAATATAAAATACGTTTCATTAAATAACCAGCTCTACAACGTGTATCAAAATATGTGTACTATCCCGAAGGGGGGTGAATTTCCACCCCCCGGGGAACAACTTTTGTTCAACGACTTTTCGAACTTCGATTGGTATCTCTGAAAAAAACTGCAACGAAGTTTCAACATAAACAGCTGACTTTATACAAAGTGACAACCCTAAACTCAGCTACAGAGGTAGTAGGTAGTAGTAGTAGACCTACAGAGGTAGTAGGTCAAGGGGTCAAGGGGTTACAAGGATAGGGTTGTCAATTTATTTAGGCATTATGAAATTAAATATTTTTGTATGGGAAACTGAAAATAGGAATTTTTAATTTTCTCCCCCCCACAACTGATCACCATTGTGGTCTGAAACCCCCCACCTTCGCATAGTACACATATTTAGATACACCTTGTATAGCGGGATCCTATACTATAAGCTTGTTGCTTTTTGTCAACATAGGGTTTTCTATATACCCAAGCTACGATGACGTGGTCATACCTTTATTACTCTTCTTGTTATAGTATAGCCATATAGCAGTGTCATCGGATCCCTTAGCATGCAAGAGTTCTTCCCTCCTTGCGTTCCGGCCTAGGGGAGGTGGGATGAGTAGAACCACCATACCATCACCATCGTTATTGAGGGCTGCACTGGCTGATGATATCACGTCATTTGTTGCTTCTGTAATAACATTAATCAGTCATTATTAGTTATTTGTACAAATAAACTTACAATTAAACAATATTTACAAATACAAAATACCCAAGAAACAGTTGAGCTATCTGCAGGTCTTTATAAACGATCTAGAGATAGCTCAACTGATCCAAATCAGCACCAGACGGAAGCGTCCCAAAGACGCTGGCGGCATTGCCACGCTGAATAGCAATGCTAATCGGCTGCGCCAGATACCCATACCAGCCCTTGGGTCACGCGTCGCTTCGATCAGTCGCCTAGACAAAATGTTGAAGACCAGCAAGCCCTCGGTTCCCCACTGACCCAAAGTCTGTTATTTTGGTTTATTATTAGCTAAGTATTATTAGACTGGCCTCTCAGCTCAGTTGGTAGTAGCTCTGCCTTCTGCGCTGCAGGTCGTAAGTTCGATCCCCTCTGAGAACAAATATTAAACACAGATGGTTGTTCTCTGGCTGGGTCTTATATTGTATTCAAAGAGGTTTCTACAAATAAAATGGATATAAGTATATATTCTTACGACTCTAGAAACGCTTTCAAGTGATATTTTCATAAAAGCGTCATGAATTCACATAAGTAGGTGTTTCAGAGCTTTTAGCGTGAAACAAATTGAGCCATTTTTGTCTGAGTGTGGATTAAGCATAGCACACTTTATATTCTCTGCTAGTAATGTGTTCATTTTCTTTTCACTTTTTTGAAATATTTCCTGTGTCTTCTTGATTTTTAGGGTTCCGTAGCCAAATGGCAAAAACGGAACCCTTATAGATTCGTCATGTCTGTCTGTCTGTCTGTCTGTCTGCCTGTCTGTCTGTCCGTCCGTATGTCACAGCCATTTTTCTCCGAAACCGTAAGAGCTAGACTGATGAAACTTGGCGAGTAGATGTATTCTGTGAACCGCATTAAGATTTTTACACAAAAATAGAAAAAAAACTATAAATTTTGGGGGTCCCCATACTTGAAACTGAAACTCAAATTTTTTTTTTCATCGAACCCATACGTGTGGGGTATCTATGAATAGGTTTTCAAAAATGATGTTGAGGTTTCTAATATCGTTTTTTTCTAAACTTAATAGTTTGCGCGAGAGACACTTCCAAAGTGGAAAAAAGTTGGTCCCCCCCCCTCTAACTTCTAAAATAAGAGAAAGATAAAACTAAAAAAAATATATGTTGTACGTTACTATGCAAACTTTCAACGATATTTGGTTTGAACGAGATCTAGTCAGTAGTTTTTTTTTTATACGTCATATATCGTAAACCGCAGTTTACCTTGCGACGAACTACACGAACCTTTATAATTTATGTCACTTGATGCTACGGAACCCTTCATGGGCGAGTCCGACTCGCACTTGGCTGCTTTTTTTTTGTTTACTCCTGTCTGCAATACGAACGTAAGTATTGCTATGTTATATTTAACCGTAACTCTGACAAGAGGTCAAAGTAACCTGCGACTAAGCTGCCCTAAGTCCCTTCTACCTGTAAGGATTTAGGGTCTCTTTGACTTCCTCAATAAATATTGGGTGGGTAGTGGTACCTAGAGGGAATGTCTACTATCATCATCATCATTATTAACCTGAGAAGTCAACTGCTGGACATAGGCCTCCCCTACACATTTCCAGGAAGAACGATTCTGAGCCCTTTCCATTCACCGACTTTCCGCGACCCTAACAATGTCCTCGGTCCACCTGGTGGGCGTCCTACGCTATGTCATCTATGCCTTGGATTAAATTCATGTAGCATTTTTTTCTGTTCTCGTTTTCACCATCTTTCCCGGATAAGTAGTCCAGCCTTCGCAACGTTAGAGTTTTTTTATGAATTTCTAATGTTGAGATATTATTTTCTTTTCAAATATTCCGATTTATAATATTAATAGAATGGGATATAGTCTGTCCCAGGCACTACAGCGTCCCATAAATAGGGGCATCAGTAACAATTGATTTGAATGCTGCTGTATAAACAAAAGTCTGTTCACTTTTTCATTATGACACTTATTATAAACGGTTCCAATTTTGTGTACGAAAAAACACAAGCAGTAAGAAACGGTATCAAAGTTCACAGTTCAGTAGATAAACGTAGAATTGGATTGATTTGTTTAGATAAACGGCATTGGTACTCTGAATTTGCTGATAAATTTCGGCTGTGATGTAAAGTCTGTTTTATTAGTTTAGTTAGTTCCAAATGTTGTGTGTCATTGAACTCCCAAGGTCATTATATTTCTCTTGTAGGTGAAGATATTATTATTTTTTTAATAATCCTGAATGTTAAACCGTGATCAGATGGGCGATTGGGTAATTCTGTAGCAATGAAGTAAGAAATGAAAAGCTTTTTTTTTTTATATAAGTCGCTGATGGAACAAGCTTATGGCCCACCTGATGTTAAGTGGTAACCATCGCCTATAACAAAGCAATGCCTCGTAGGTCACGCACGTCAGGAACGTGCCCTACGATGCACTGCCCTGCGTCCATCAACTGGAGGCATACAGATATTCAGCCTCACGTGCCAGTGATTACACCGGTACCCATACCCTTCGAACCGAAACACAGCAATGCTGCTTCACGGCAGAAATAGGCATGGTGGTAGTACTTCCCCGGACGACACCATCACAAAGAGTTCTACTACTACTAAAGCTTGATACTAACAAAGAACAGGGATCACATATCTTGTTGTCATCATTTTTCGACCACTAAGCCATCCACCATCTAGGCACTATCTAGGTATCTGTTGCCATACTAATTTTACAAAGCCAAGTTCCTATTCTCTATCTCATGTTTATTATTACGCTAACATTTAGTTTTGTTGCAATCGTTTTTTGTCAATGATATCTACAATCTACATTTTTTTTTAGATGCATTTTGTTGAAATCAGTTTTTATTGCAATCTAAGCTCAAAATAATATCAAAACTGGCAGATGTGGACAGGTTTTGATTGCAACAAAAGACACGTAATCACCCTGCTTGTGATGGCTGACAGAGAATGGAAGAGGAGAACATTTTGTACCGGTCCCCCATAAAGTAGGATAAGGACAGGAAGACGAAACCGTGCTTAAAAGCAACAATTAAAAAAAAATGTGGAGTTTGTTTACATTCCGGATAATTTGTTTGAAATAGTTTTATAATGTTTTAAAATATAATAAACTGTATTAATGTTGGTTTTCCGCATAACTAACCTAATCATGCGGAAAAAAATAACATTATTTTTTGCTAATGATTATAAGTTTACCATAACACAGATAAGAGAATACCATAACGCCATGGTGTTTTTTATTTTAATTTACCTTGTAAAAAATACAAAATAATAATAATTATAAAAGATAATAATAAACTAAGCTTAGCTAAGGCTAAGACGGCTAAGGTTTGTAGGGATAATGCTACTATAGAGCTAAGACCAGAAGGTCTAAGTACAAGTCAAAAGTCGATAGCTTATAGTACAGAATATCCGACTTATATTATAAATGCTACATGAGCCAAATTAAAGCAAAGATCGCTGTCATGTCGTATAAGGAGGTCAAGGAGGTTGCCCTCAAAAGAAATACCTGGAGAAAAATGCATACATTACGCCAACAAGAGCGTTGCTCTTAAATAAGAAGAAGAAGAAGAAGATTATAAATGCGAAAGTTTATAAGTATGGATGGATGTTTGTTACTCAATAACTCTACAACGGATTTGGATGAAATTCGGCACAGATATAAATTATGGTGTGGGTACATAGGCTACTTTTTATCCCGGTCAAATGTATGGTTCCCGTGAAATAGATTTGTTTTATATCATATGTTATGAGAAAGTCATGTTTATATTATAACTCAAGAACGGCTGAGCAGATTTGGCTGAAAATTGGTGGAGAGAGACGGTCATTGGATACTTTTAAGCCCGAAAAATTTACGGGAGCGGGGCGTAACGGAAACAGGGCGATCGAAGCCAAGGGTAGCCGCTTGTTTCTAATAAACTGAAACTAGATAAGTGCATAAAAGTAAGTAGGCATTTGTTATTGGATCTGTTTACAAGACGAGGAAAGGTATTTTGATATTAGTTTTGGTAAACCGAATTGGATTTTGTTGGGGTTGATAAATGAATAAACCCTCGATAAATAGATTTACATGTCGTTGCGGGTAAAACCCGTATTAACCATGTTGTGTTCACCCGTTGTGCCATGGCTTGGCAACCATTAAGCTGTTCAGTAGGCCTGCTACAAGCTCTGTCTGGCTCTGTCTCTGGCTCTTGTTTGAACTCAGTAACGCAGTTTGCTAGGATCAATAAACGCCTACAATTTTCTCTACATAGGTATACGCCTAAAACTCATGGAGCACTGGTGGTGTAGTGGTAGCGGCCCGTCTTCCAATCGGAAGGTTAAAAAAAAAAGGTCGCAGTTATATCGTATAAGGAAGTCAAGGAGGCCGCATTCGAAATATTTAATTGGAGAAAACTGAGAAAACTGCATCAAAATACAAATGCAAATAACTTTATTGACATAAGCATGGTACAGTACATCTTATCTTATACCTTCCAGCAGATGGCGTTGTTAATTAAAAATAAGCCAATAAAGATACGACTCTTCCTGACATCTATCGAATCGACATCTAGGCGAATAATAATACTATTTTTTTTTACCCCGAGCGAAGCTCGGTCATACCAGCTCGTAATGATTGAATCCCGAACTAGTGAAAACTGTTTTTCAAGAACCGGTAGCTTCCTCATTTTTATAGAAATTATGTCAGAATAATCATTAAGAAAAAAAACAGCAATAAAGAGAAGAAAATAAACGAAGAAGAAGAAGAAGGAAAAGTAGCATTTACATCATAATGTTATAAATGATGTAAATGCTACTTTTTGTGGATATTCAAGTTTTGGTAAGTGCTTCTTATACTAACCATTCAGTATTACTTTGCCAAGGAGTCGTCAGTTCCACATATCAATACTAATCTAGGAAACAAGTTTACTGTTATTTCGCAAGGTAAGTAAACAGGGCTTTGCATCTATCTATTGTAGATGATTTAAATAGCGTCAGGAGCAACTGTTTATTACTCATGCCCCTACTTACGGGGCGCTACAGTGCGGACAGGATTTCTAGATGAAAATAGGCTTGCCCAGCACCTATACCATCCTGACAGCTTAGTCGGCCTAATCCACAGGAAAGACATGATCAATACGTGCGGAGCTGACTAAGCCGCGGGTTTCCTCACGATGTTTTTCTTCACCTTTGAGAGCACTAGCATTGTATACATAAATTTTTCGATAGAAAAACTCATTGGTACACGACTGGATTTGCAAGGTAGGTTAACAATAAAACCATGATGGCGACCCAGTGGTCGACGCGACCGACGGTCTCGTCGGTCCGTGGGCTATTCATATCCCGATGACACAAGCTTGACTCACTGCATGTTGTTTATTTGTAAAGGTGATATCAGACGATTCATTTTTTGTTCATTTTTGCCTTTCATTCGGCACTTTTCACGCGAAATGAAACGTGTGAACACCGAATGAAATATTAGTGAACATGGCATGAAAGAAAAATTAACCATTCACTCGAGTGAACATTCATCCGAGTGAACCGTCTGATATCACCTTAACCACTTCGTAACATCATGTTATTTTCAAGAAACGCGCTTGATGACAACTTACATTTTATTTTTTAAATAATGAAAACAAGCATACCCTTGAGTTACTTTGGTCTTTAACTACCTAAACATATTTACGCCTGTAGCACCCTCCACTGCGGAACCGTTAAAGCGAAACTGCTAGATGAATTCCGCTGCGATCAAGTGAAGTTTGAGTAGCGGAATGGGCATCCGAACCTAGCGCGAGTTAGTCAAGGAAAGGCAATGGAAGTGAAATATCACCGTTATCAGAGTCTCTCTTTCTTATATTTAGCCTGGATGATTTAATAAATAAGGAATGGGTCTATTTCTGACCGCTTGAATACATCTTCTGTAAAATCAACTCCATTTTATGAAAAACAATGAAGTTTCGTTTTTTATTTTTGTCCATTTCTACAAACACGTGCGAAAAAAACGCAGCACCGCATCAAAATGGTGGCAAGAGCGTGGAAGTGCTGCTGGCGTCGGAGCTGATCGACGAAATCACGCGGAGAAAGAGATGGAATATAGTCAAATCTATGCGTTAGAACAGGCAGTTTCGCTAGTGTTCCGCTTCTCCTACACGAGACAAGACATGACGAAATTACTGCGGTTCCGCTGTATTGGTTCCGCAGCGGAGGTGTGCTCTATCGCCATCGCTCTATTAGATGTGCGCAGGCCCTAGATCAACAACTTTTTCCTCTAAAAACTGGATGCGACAGTAAAGCAGTTTGCCGCCAACGCGACTTAGATTAATTGATTTATTTTCAACACCACTTCTAGGAACTAGAGTCCCGTATGAAATGCCTTCAATAACTGTGACGTCATAAATTACCGATGTAACGGTAGCGGATAAAAACTAACTCGTATCTCCTTCTAAGGCTTTCCTGGACGCCGCGATCCTGACCTCGATGGATGGAAGGAATGAATAGTACCTCTACATAATTAAAGTCACCGTTCAAACACAGGCAGAAGATATATCCGTTTTAAAAAAAGTAACATGAGCTAGGGGAAATAATTTAAAAGTTTTGGTGCATTTTTCCCAACCGATATCACTCAGATGTTTGTCTCAGGCGGGTATGGAACCTTATTCGCAGAAAATAAGGGTTACTTTTGGGCGTATCTGTTTTTATGCTCACATAACCGAATTGGAGGCTGATGATCAGAAAACAGAATTTCTTGCCCGATCCTCATACCAAACCATAGAGGTAACAAACCATAGGCAACAAATGTTGTCTGGAAGAGATCAGTCTTCCGCGATAAGACCTTCCGTTGTACATTACAATATATGTTTTATAGTTATTGTAACTTGTTTTTTCTATTGTTAGTTTTAAGTTGTCCAATAAAGAATTTTCTATTATATTCTTAGTGTCAGCAGTTTTTACTGCATGATTGTTTTATTGTAAAACCAAACAAATTACAATTTATAAAATTCACCATTGAAACCTTCTTTCTTTTGCTCTTCCATCTGCCCACATTTTTGCATTAAAAATAGCGACGATGCACCGGCAGTGAATATCCTTCAAACCAGAGCAAATATACAGGGTTATTGGTAATTATATAAGAATTCAGTTAAGGGCTCCTTCTTTACCTCTTAACAAACAATATTTGTTCTATGACTTTTGCCAAAAATCAATACACTTCCCAAAAAAAATATTTTATGTTTTTGTGATGCTCTCTCACACTTTTTAGCTCTGTATAGCGTAGTAACCGGCGCGTGCGCTACCTGCTTCCCGCGCGCCCCTTTCATTGAAATTGCCGCCGCGCCGCGCCACGGGGCACAGACTTATAATTATTTAGAATGACAAGTTTGTTATTCTTAGTTTTGTATAGAAAAAAGATGAATTATTGAAAGTCGTAGAACAAAAGTTGTTTGTTAAGATGTACAGAAGGAGCTATTAACTGTTTTCCTATATAATTACCAATAACCCTGTATTTTCTAACTACCCATAATTTTAACTTTACACACACCTCTAGCTAGTTCCCTACTTCACCCAGTTTAAATTGAAAGCTACGAATATTAAATTTACTCTACCTACAGCCTACACCCATAACTCAGCTCTGATTGCCTAATACTTATGTAAATTACTTTGTTTTGCATGTTTTGTTTAGTCATATTCCATTCAATATTTATACATGCATGCATACTATGGTTCATACCATCCATTAATTGGACAAGCTTGCGTACATAAGCAAGCAAAGCTTGATGATCAATAAATAATAAATATAAATATTGTGGATAATCTACACGACACTATCTAGCCCCAAATTAAGCAGAGCTTGAACAATGGAATCAGAAAGCTAGATAGGCTTTTTTTGTAAATACATACTTTAAATACAATATAACACCCAGGCAGAGAACAAACATCTGCGTTCACCACACAAATATTTGTTCAGTGGGGATCGAACCCACGATCTACAGCGCAGAAGGCAGAGCTACTACCAACTGAGCTGAGAGGCCAGTCATGGATACAAATAAGGCTATCAAAATCCCACGTGGGCTGTCCGGTCCCTACCTTATTCAGAGACGGATCTTGAATCAGCTGGTCGACCAATTTCCTCTTGGCATGAACCTACATAGACCGAACCTCAAATAAATACTTACTTGCCTAATACTTAGCGTCTGTTTAGTTTAGTTGAGTAAAGTATGAATTTATGTGAGAAGACTTTTTACAACCACTATAATAATAATGGTTGTAAAAAGTCTTCTCACAAAAATGTATGTGTATGCATAATAATGCGTGCGAAAGTGCCGCCTATACCTATATTTAATTTGTTTCAGAAAAAGATGAACGGTGATAGAAAATATGTGTCGAATGCACGAAAGGAGCTTCTCTGAGGCGCACCTTAAATCCTTTCACCACACTGGATTCCAAGAACCAGTGACACTATAAAAAGAAAGAAAACACGAGTAAAAAAACAGGTTTATTCATCGAGGTATTGAAGATTTACCTACATAGCGCCATTGGCGAGAAATGCATAGTAGGTACTTATAAAAATGTATGATTGTGATGACTGTGGTAGGTATGTATAAGTAATGATTTCTTCATGAGTTTTTCATTGAACTCATTAGTGAGACATTACTAACTACAAGAGTACCTACCTAGTTCAAAACGAAGCTGGCAGAACTATGAAGTCACTATCTGTAGACCTACTATGAGCTCTGTCTGGCTCTGTTTCTGGTTTTGAGTCTGTGTGAGTGTTGACTTAATAAATCCTACGTCGAAACGTCATACACACAGTATAATACAGTGGTTAGCACATACTCAAAACCAGAGCCAGAGACAAAGCCAGACAGAGCTTGTGGTAGGCCTACAGAACGAAGCTGACAAAACTATGAAGTCACTAGCTAGATAATGAAGGACATAACACATACAATCATAATGATTTCAACATGCGTACAGAGAACCATGAACCCTTACTCTTCAAACATTTTACTTATTTATTTGTTTTGGGGACGCTTTCTGGTACTGATTTGGATCAGTTGAGCTATGTCTAGATCGCTTGTGACGGTCTGCAGATAGCTCAAGTGTTTCTTGTGTATTGTACATTTTGTAAATATTTGTTTAATTGTAAGTTTCTTTGTGTAATAAATGTCCTATTTTATTTATTTAACTCTTTATTGCACAAAAACTTCAAATTATATTTCCTACCTGCCATAACCTTAGGGGTAGAGAATGGCGTTGGCGTGCTGACATAAAAGGGAAAAACTTAGATATTCTTAATAACAACATGTACACACTTATATTCACTCCAATAACATTAAATCTTTTGACAGCCTTCACAGCTCAGTTGGTAGTAGCTCTGCCTTCTGCGCTGGAGGGCGTGGGTTCAATCCCCACCGAGAATAGATATTTGTGTGGTGAACACAGATGTTTTTTCTCTGCCTTTTTGAATATTAGAATGCTTATCAGCAATTTGGTTCCCATTATACAAGCTCTGCTTAGTTTGTTAGTGTTGTGTGGATTTTCCACAATATCTATTCAATATTTCCACAACATTTAAATAAACTTCAAAAAAATGTGACGAGGATTATTATGATTTTTTTAATTTTAATAAAATAATTGTGTTTTTTTGTTGATCTATTGCACATTTATTTCTTTCTTCAACGTTCAATCCTAAGTAGGTTTTCAATAAATTGAGCAGTGAGGTAGTACCCCACCTTATTAAATACGCTAATAACCCACTAGAGTGAATTCTTGTCGATGCGTAGGCGCAACCTGTTGAACTGAACCCAATGATGTCATTCTGCAGCGCGGTTGCATTTGTTTTGGTTTAGTTTTGCGCGTTCGGCTTAGTTTCTGTATTGTTTTTAAAATACGGGCTTAAAGAAGCTTTTGGAAGTCTGAGGCCCGTATTCAGAAACAGTGCTTGAGTCTGAGTGGAGCCTCAAGCATAGGTTTTTGTCATTTTTCAATGGAGAACTATAAAAAAATGAGAGGACTAGCAGGAATTGACCGTCTTTTTTTTGACGGCGCGGCGTGTCACGCGTGACAGGGTGTGATGTGCGTGGTAGGTACTGAAATACAATTCTTGCATGACAAAGCCCAAAGCCGACACTAAAGCCTTGCGCCATCTAAGCGTTTATTAGATCAGGGTAACTTTATATTAAAAAGAAAATATAGAATAGGAAGTAAATGGTTTAATTACATCAATGTCTTTACAATTTACACTTTATTTAACTAAATTATAGCTTTAGACACGTTATTCAACACAAAACTACCTTACAGTAAAAATATATCAACTACAAAGAGAACTAGGTACTTATCTTAACAAAAAAGGGGTTTACTCAGAGCCGAATGACATCGACAGTACCCAGAACGAAACGATAACCTTCTCCTTCGAGTCTCAAGCCCAGAATAATCCACCGCCTCGCCTAGCCTCAGTCAGGCGACCCACATGACAGTTGATAGACAGCGCCCCCTATCGGCAATATCGTCATCCGTTCTGCGTAGCGTCTGACTACCATTAACAATTTATTGATATAATAAATTGTTAATAATTTCGAACAAATAATAATAAAATATAACATTATTTATCAAATCGTTTTAAAGCAACTACATTGTTCTTAAATTATTTAAACTCAAATAGCTTTTTATTTTAAACATTAAAGACTATCCTTCTTTCTTACTTCAATAATCATTATTATTTAGATACAGATTTCTAAAAGCATTTAAATAATAAATTAAACTATTTATAAAAACCAATTTCTTATCAATCATTTCAAAACTTATAAAGATTATTACTTATTTCTAAAAATATACCTATAGAATAAAATAAATCTATTATTTTGAATAAATTTTAGCTCCCATTATCTACTAGATACGACACGGCCATTCTGCAAAATACTTCGTCCCCGAAGTATCTCCATGTATTTTCCAAACTCACTGGCTCAGCTGCGAGTCAGGGTACTAGTGTGTCAGAGATCCTGGTATCACATAGGCCAATAAAGTACTAAATAACCTGACATGAAATCTGAAAGCACAAGAATAATGTTAACATAAAAACTATTAAACATTCCTTAGCCAATTTACTCACCATACCTATGTAAGGAAAAATAATAAAGTACCATAAGTTAGGCTGTCATGCTAAGTTCCATTGCGAGTTGGCATCGCGATGTCCAAACAAAGGATCAGGCTAACTAGGTCTACCAACATTTATACAAATATCATCAAGCTCTGGCTGTCGACTGTCGTGCTCAGTTCCATCGCAACTACTACAATGTCCAAACGTCACACCAGTCCAACCGTACCTTTAGAAGAATCCCCCAATATTTTAACGTTTGTCTGTCGTGTTCAGTTCCATCACGTAATCGCAACTATCGCGATGTCCAAACTTTACACCAGCCCAACCGTAAAATTAAACAACCCATTTAGAAGAATTCCCCAATAATTTAACGTTTGTCTGTAGTCTATATAGTAAAGAACAAATCGCTTGGCCATTCTGCTTCCGTACTACTTACAAAATTGTATTGGAAAAAATATGGCACGAGCAATAAAAATGCGGGTACTCTCACAAAAGAAAATAAAAGTATTTCTTGGCAAAAATAAAACTTTTTCGGATAGGATACCGTTAGACACTATTTGGCCAAATCAATGCAGAGCCTAACAAGGCCTTACCTTCCTTTTACATCACTTGAAGTCCACTCCGTTTTATTCCAGATACTTATACGGCTTTGTATCATACTTCGGATAACGTAGGAATTGCCACTTCATTTGTCAGTCGATAATGCCTCCAGTTTACGATATGGCACTTCACATTCTGGAATAAGAATAAATGTTAGTTTTCTGTGGGCAAAAGTTCTATCCCACGATCTGATATTAGATCAGGGTAACTTTATATTAAAAAGAAAATATAGAATAGGAAGTAAATGGTTTAATTACATCAATGTCTTTACAATTTACACTTTATTTAACTAAATTATAGCTTTAGACACGTTATTCAACACAAAACTACCTTACAGTAAAAACATATCAACTACAAAGAGAACTAGGTACTTATCTTAACAAAAAAGGGGTTTACTCAGAGCCGAATGACATCGACAGTACCCAGAACGAAACGATAACCTTCTCCTTCGAGTCTCAAGCCCAGAATAATCCACCGCCTCGCCTAGCCTCAGTCAGGCGACCCACATGACAGTTGATAGACAGCGCCCCCTATCGGCAATATCGTCATCCGTTCTGCGTAGCGTCTGACTACCATTAACAATTTATTGATATAATAAATTGTTAATAATTTCGAACAAATAATAATAAAATATAACATTATTTATCAAATCGTTTTAAAGCAACTACATTGTTCTTAAATTATTTAAACTCAAATAGCTTTTTATTTTAAACATTAAAGACTATCCTTCTTTCTTACTTCAATAATCATTATTATTTAGATACAGATTTCTAAAAGCATTTAAATAATAAATTAAACTATTTATAAAAACCAATTTCTTATCAATCATTTCAAAACTTATAAAGATTATTACTTATTTCTAAAAATATACCTATAGAATAAAATAAATCTATTATTTTGAATAAATTTTAGCTCCCATTATCTACTAGATACGACACGTTCTTAGTGGCGATCTATATTTTGACAGCGTTCTTGCAATAGGTTTAGTAAAACGGCAATATACTTAATAATCTCACTTACCTACTCTATGAATTTGTTATGTATAGTATAATACGTTCCCAGCTGCTAAAGTATATATTTTACATAAAACGACGTGCTATAATAATTAACAGGATAATGTACCATCCATGTGGTGTAATCGTTGTTTTAATGATTACAGCACACACATTTAAGATGGCATAATTATGAATCTTCTCTGTTTTTTTCTTTAGGGATAGTCTGGGGAAGTCATTAGCACCATGCCTATTTCTGCTGCCAAACAGCGTTGCTGTTTCAGTTCTCTGGGTGCGGTTGCCGATGTATCTGTTATGGACCAGGTGATTAATGCGGGCATTATTAATAATGCATAATGTCTAGCTCTATCGGGCAAAGTGATGAATTCTTCATTATTTATCACATTGCACGGTCATTATTATATTGCTACATGACAATTGGGCAATTTGATAATAAACACTTTAAAGTCGCTTATAAAACGTAGAAAGCCCATCTTTTTGACAGCAACAGTAGGGAAGCTTCCCCTAAACTCCATTTCCAAGGGCATAAAAAAAAACCTAACAACCTAACCTACTCATGTCGGGGTGCCCTGTGTTTGATTTCCTAAAGGATATTAAAAAAAAACTTAACAACCTAACCAACTCAAGACGGGGTGCCCCGTGTTTGGCTCTGGAATAGCTCAGCCAGAAGCTCGTGAGGTCGTCCCTGAGCGGAGCTAGCCAATAGGTAACAATAGTATAAAAATAGTAATTAAATAACAATAGGTAAAAATAGTGTGACGCCGTGCTGACGTAACTACGCAAGCGTGCAAGGCAGTGAAGTTTTTGGCAAACATCGTCAATGTTCCAACAGCCGGGCCGTCGGAGCTACGACTGCAAAGCAGACGTACGCGAGTTCGAGCCCGGTCCAGCTATGAAGATTTTTGTTCGACATTTTAATGTTACCAGAAAATTCTAGTAGCGGCGAGTGCCTTCTTTAAGGAATTCAAATAAAGAACCGAAAGTTCTGGGCTAAAACAAGAAATGATGTAAGAAGGAAAAGACGATCGGAATCCAACAGAAGAAAACGAAAAGACTAACGAAATTCAATAAATGACGATCGAAATCCAATAAATGACAATCGAAATTCCGGGTATATAAGGAGCTGCAAGCGCGTCTACGGGCAGTTCAGTGGAAAGTGATCTGAAGAAAGGAACAAGAAGGAAAAGTGAAAAAGTGGAAAAAAGTGGACAGTGAAAGTGAATAGTGAAGTGAACGGTGAATAGTGAAGTGAAGTGCAAAGTGGTAAAGTGCTCCCAGTGGACTGTCAGTGTTCGGAGCACAGCGTTGGACCGTGTAACGCATAGTGCGCGGGGACAGTGTCGGACAGTGCTACGCGTTTCGTGCAGTGCTACGCGTTCAGTGCAGTGTTACGTGTTCGTAGTGCGAATAAATCGCTACTTTCGGTAAAACGTTCGTTTCCTTCCAATCCCTGTACCCACTTCCGTAACATTTGGTGTCAGAAGTGGGATTGGAAGGTAAAATGCCTGTCATGCCGAGAGAAGGCGTGAATACGCGCGCCAAGACTGCTTCGCAGCAAGCCAGTGGCTCTGGCGCCGAGGCTTCCGAGGAAGAAACCCCTGGACGCCAAGACAACTCCGGTGGGGCAACTACCGTAAGTGCGCCGACAAGAACCCAGGTTGGACCAGACCTGGGCGCCTTGTTTGAGCAGCTGCGCGCCATGCAGGAGGAACAAGCCCGGCGGCAGGAGGAGCAGCTGCGCGCCATCCAGGAGGAGCAAGCCCGCCGGCAGGAGGAGCAGCTACGCGCCATCCAGGAAGAGCAGGCCCACCGGCAAGAGGAACAGATGTGCGCATTGCAGAAGAATCTTTTGACCGCTATCACCGACAGCATGCGCAGGGTAGAAGCGGTGGAGGAAACTGTACAGCAACATGGGACTCGCCTCTGTTCCATTGAGGAAGGTGTCAAAACTGTACAACAATACGGGAACCGCCTCTCCTCCGTCGAGGAAGACGTCAGGAAGCTCAAAACAAATGGTATCCCGGGCTCAGCAACCATAGTAAGTGCATCGACTGCAGGCGGAAATTTCAAAGTCCCGCCTTTCGATGGAACCTCTTCCTGGGCGGCTTACAAGCTACAGTTTGAGGCTGTGATGAACCTGAATGGGTGGACCAAGAACCAGGCTAAAACTGCGCTTACTTTGGGACTACGAGACAAGGCTTTGACCGTGCTGGAGGCCTTGGGGAGTGATGCAACCTACGAGCAATTGCTGGAAGCCTTGGAATCGCGCTACGGGGACTCGCACCTGGAGCATGTTTTCCGCGCTCAACTCCGTGATCGATGCCAACGAGCGAACGAGTCATTGCAACAGTGGTCCCTGGAGGTAGAAAAGTTGGTCCGGAAGGCGTACCAAACATCGCCGGCATCGGTCATTGACAGCATGCTTTTGCAGTCGTTTGTCGACGGTATTTTCGACGCGGAAGTAAGAGCTGCCGTGCGTTTGGGTCATCACGGTCACATCAAGGAAGCCGTCGCGCATGCGCTCGAAGTAGAAGCCGTCCGACGAGACCCGAGGAGTGGACGTCTGAGGGAGATTAATTCAACGGAAGTGGAGTGGGTTAACCAACGCAGAGCTTTCGTCCCTAGATGCTACAACTGTGGGGAACGGGGACATCTGAGAAGCGGCTGCCCGAATCGGGTTACAGAGAGACGAGGAACCGATGCTTGTGTACAAGCGTCGGAAAACCAGGAAAACTAATTCCAGCCAGGGCTGAGGGGTGGGCGCTGGCCGTTAGACATGAAGCCCCGAAAATCAAGATTCATCAGAGCACAGATGGCAACAGCTTAACTGTTAATGGATCAGTAAATGGAATTCCGTGCTCATTGACTTTGGATACTGGAGCGTCACGTACGGTAATTGGGACACAGCTGATAAGAAGAAACGGAAAGATCAACGTTCGGAAGGGAGCTTACCAGCTAACAACGGCTACCGGCCAGCGCATACCAGTATCAGGTGAACAGAAAGTGGCTATCAGGATTGGTGATAAACTTTACTGGCAACAAGCGGTAATAGCTGACATTGTGGATGACTGCATTATTGGCCTGGACTTCTTGAAGGACCATCGGTGCAAGCTTGACATTCACTCCGGCCTCCTGAAGTGTGGGGAAGACGAAATACCGATGAGAGGCGGTGGCGAAGGCAAGGTGTACTGCATAAAGAACACTAAACTATTGCCAAGGTCACAGACGCTAGTTCCAGTAATTTTTCCTGGAAGTAAAAGTTTGAAACAGCGACGGTGGACCATACTAGAAAAAGTGGATAACGAGTCATCGTGGCTGCCAGCACGTACGGTCGTCAATTCATCCGCAGAAACAGTGGTACCTGTGTTAAATTTGAGCAATGAAGAACAGATGTTAAAGAAGGGTACCCTAATAGGACGGAGCGAAGAAATCGTGTGGTTGCGGAATTGTCAAGAAACCAAAAAGACGGATGCAAGTTCAATCAACGTCAACAGTATACTGGAAGAATGTAAGCACGATTTGACAACTATTGAATTGCTCAAGGCGAAGAATTTGCTACGTCGGTACTCCGATATATTCTCGAAGAATGATGGTGATATCGGAAGGACGAGTATGGTTCAGCACAAAATCAATACTGGAAATGAACAACCTATACGACAACGACCCCGCCGAATTCCTTTTGCCAGAGAAAAGGAGGTGGACGACATGATTCAAGACATGAAGGATAATGAAGTAATCGAACCATCGTCCAGTCCGTGGTGCTCACCAGTGGTTTTGGTAAAGAAGAAGGATGGGTCAACGAGGTTCTGTATTGACTATCGCCGCCTAAACGACGTGACCAAAAAGGACAGTTATCCATTACCAAGGATAGACGACACCTTGAATACTCTCAACGGCATGAAATGGTTTTCTACGCTGGACCTAAAAAGTGGCTATTGGCAGGTGGAGTTGGATCCTAAGGATAAGGAGAAGACCGCGTTCTCCACAGGAAAGGGCCTCTGGCAGTTCAGAGTGATGCCGTTTGGGCTGTGCAACGCCCCGGCTACTTTCGAGAGGTTAATGGAACGTGTCCTTGCTGGGTTGCTAGGAGAAACCTGCTTGGTGTATCTCGATGACATTATAATAGTGGGGCAAGAATTTGATGACCATTTGAAGAAGCTGGAATCCGTATTTAACAAGTTGAGAAGTGCAAATCTGAAACTAAGCCAGAAGAAGTGCTCATTCTTCAAACGGCAGGTGAACTATTTGGGACACGTTATTTCGGAAAGCGGCGTCGAAACGGATCCATCAAAAATTTCGGCGGTTAAAGATTGGCCTGTGCCTGCGGACAAAACACAAGTACGGGCGTTTATGGGACTTTGCTCTTATTACCGTCGTTTTGTCAAGAGTTTTTCGGATATAGCGAAGCCATTGCATAGACTAACAGAAGAAAAACGGCCTTTCGTCTGGGACCAACAATGCCAGGCGGCTTTCGAGGAACTTAAGAGCCGGTTATGTGAAACACCAGTACTCGGATATCCGGATCAGTGCAATGAATTTGTAGTTGACACAGATGCAAGTAATACAGGGATAGGAGGAACACTCTCACAAAGAAAAGGAGATCAAGAAGTTGTGATAGCTTATTACAGTAAATCCCTGTCAAAACCAGAGCGGAATTATTGTGTCACTCGAAGGGAGCTACTAGCAGTTGTCAAAACACTTCAGCATTTTAAGAAGTATTTATTGGGTCGGAAATTTCTAGTCAGAACAGATCATGCAGCCTTGAAGTGGCTACTGCAGTTCAAGAATCCTGAAGGACAAGTTGCGCGATGGATTGAACAACTACAGGAGTACGACTTTGTAGTAGAGCATCGCAGTGGGAAGTCTCATGGGAATGCTGATGCTTTGTCAAGACGGCCGTGTTCTGAAGACTGCAAACACTGTGTGAAACAGGAAGATAAAGAAAAATCTATGGTCCGAGTTATAAGAACTGATACAGTAAATGATGATTGGAGCAGCGATGCCATGCGTAAACTACAAGAAGAAGATGAAGACCTTAGACCAATACTCAATTGGGTGAGAGATGGATCCGCACGCCCAGGATGGAGTGAAGTTGCCGGAATGAGTGCAGTAACTAAGAGCTATTGGGCACAATGGAATAGCCTGCTCTTACACAATGGTCTTTTATGTCGAAAATGGGAGAGTGCATCAGGACAAGACAATCATCTTCAGACAGTTGTGCCGAAGTCAAAGATTTCTGATATACTGCGAGCGTATCACGACGGAACATCAGGCGGTCATCTCGGTGTGAAGAGAACTTTGGTGAAAATTCGTCAACGTTATTACTGGTTGCACTGCAAGGAAGATGTTGAAGACTGGTGCAAGAAATGTACGAGTTGTTCCTCTGTCAAAGGACCTCAAACAAGAAGTCGGGGAGCGTTGAAGTTGTACAACGTGGGTGCTCCTTGGGAACGAATAGCTTTGGACGTGGCCGGGCCGTTTCCAATGACGAATAGTGGAAATCGTTACATTTTGGTAATAATGGATTACTTCACAAAGTGGCCAGAAGCGTTCGCATTACCAAATCAAGAAGCTGTTACTGTGGCTAGCAAACTGGTGAATGAAGTTTTCTGCCGATTTGGACTACCCCTTGAAATCCATAGTGACCAAGGCAGGAATTTCGAGTCGCAAGTCTTTCAGGAAACATGCAAGATTATGGGGATACACAAAACTCGGACTACGCCGTATCATCCGCAATCTGATGGAATGGTGGAGAGGTTCAACCAAACTCTGGAGCGGCATCTGGCAAAAGTTGTTGAAAGCCATCAGAACAATTGGGACGAGTACATTTCTCTGTTCCTTCTGTCGTATAGAACGGCAGTTCATGAGAGTACCTCTACTACTCCGGCCCGAGCGAACTTTGGTAGAGAGCTTCGACTTCCAGCGGATCTTCTCGCGGGTTGTCCTCCAGATGCGCCTAGCTGTATTTCGGAATACGCGGAAGATTTGAGAAGGAAAATGGAGGAAGTTCACGGGCATATGAGGGAAGAGAATCTGCGTGCTAGTGAGCGAATGAAAACGCGATACGACAGAAGCGTCAACTCCAAGTCCTTTGAAGAAGGTTCTGCTGTTTGGCTTCACAACCCCGTTCGAAGGAAAGGAAAATCTCCAAAACTACAACCGAGTTGGGAAGGCCCTTTTCAAATAATTACGAGGATCAATGATGTCACATATAGAATTCGGAAAACGTCAAGAAGTCCAGCGAAAGTGGTTCATGTGGACAGGTTGGCACGGTACTATGGCTCTAACGATGCTCGGGACGAGCACGTTTAAGGAGGGGGTAGTGTGACGCCGTGCTGACGTAACTACGCAAGCGTGCAAGGCAGTGAAGTTTTTGGCAAACATCGTCAATGTTCCAACAGCCGGGCCGTCGGAGCTACGACTGCAAAGCAGACGTACGCGAGTTCGAGCCCGGTCCAGCTATGAAGATTTTTGTTCGACATTTTAATGTTACCAGAAAATTCTAGTAGCGGCGAGTGCCTTCTTTAAGGAATTCAAATAAAGAACCGAAAGTTCTGGGCTAAAACAAGAAATGATGTAAGAAGGAAAAGACGATCGGAATCCAACAGAAGAAAACGAAAAGACTAACGAAATTCAATAAATGACGATCGAAATCCAATAAATGACAATCGAAATTCCGGGTATATAAGGAGCTGCAAGCGCGTCTACGGGCAGTTCAGTGGAAAGTGATCTGAAGAAAGGAACAAGAAGGAAAAGTGAAAAAGTGGAAAAAAGTGGACAGTGAAAGTGAATAGTGAAGTGAACGGTGAATAGTGAAGTGAAGTGCAAAGTGGTAAAGTGCTCCCAGTGGACTGTCAGTGTTCGGAGCACAGCGTTGGACCGTGTAACGCATAGTGCGCGGGGACAGTGTCGGACAGTGCTACGCGTTTCGTGCAGTGCTACGCGTTCAGTGCAGTGTTACGTGTTCGTAGTGCGAATAAATCGCTACTTTCGGTAAAACGTTCGTTTCCTTCCAATCCCTGTACCCACTTCCGTAACATTAGTAATTAAATATGTTTGTATTACTCTGCCCAAAAGGTGATGGACAATATGTATAATGCCCAATTTATCACTTGGTCCATAACATATCGATGCCAAAGTCGGTTTCTCAAGTTTTTTAAACTGCACTTGTATTTATTTTATGTCTGAGTCGTTCAAAGAAGACTGCTCTATCTAGGTGGCAAAATGGTGGTGTAGGTACTCCAACTTTAAGCAGCCTTTTCAAATCTTTATTCGTGAAGAGACAAACCTGCTTGTCTATAATATGCAGCCTATAGGTATGTGCATTGTATTGCTTACGAATCACGCTGGTCGTGCATTGTGCAAGGCCGCTATTATTCGCCCAATATGGTCTGCCATCTGTCCCTTGACCCTAAAGATGGACCTCCCAAAGACTCTGATTTACTACTTAAATGATGTTAAGTTTAATACTAAACTATTTATGGTTTTATGATGTCCCACTGCAGAGTACACCTCTTCACTTCTCGTTACTTGCCAAAATGTTTGATCGCGTATTTAACTCAAAACATAAGAAAATATTTCTATGAAACACGCGTTGAAATCGTATTATGTTTGAATTTGTGTTTTGTTACCTCACGTATTACACTGTTTATTATTACAGATTCTGTGGAGTTGTACACACATAAAAGATACATATGGTTGAACTTACGAAGTGATTAGCTAAATAATTAATAAGTAAATAAAGGACTAAGTTTTTAGAATCAATACATCATTCATTTACCATGTGAGAGTGTTACAATACACTAAAAACGGCTTTATATAAAAAGATGGCAAAAGATACCTATAACATAAGTTATTCTTTTCTTTTGTCGTTAGAGAGCTCTACCCTTGTATAATAAGTAAGGCACACAGCCCGAGAAAAAAAAGGTTTGAATGTGTGTGTCAGTTTTGACAGCCATGACCATATAGAGATCTCAGTAGGCCAACGTGGGGCCAACTAACCATGCCAAATGGAATAAAGGATGGCTGTTACTCGCCTATGATGCGAGCATTCATTAGATATTGTAGACAATCCAAACACTAACTAGCCACGAATGGAGTAGAGCTTGTTCTATGGCAACCTGTAGGCCTACCATGAGCTCTGTCTGGCTCTGTGTCTGGTTCTGGTTGTGAGTCTGTGTGAGTGCTCACCAGTGCATTATACTGTGTGTGTGACGTTTTGACGTAGGATTTATTTAGACAGCACTCATACAGACTCAAAACCAGAGCCGAAGACAGAGCCAGACAGAGCTTGTGGTAGGCCTACTGATAGCTGGTATCATAATAACTTATATGCATTATTTTGTAAATACATACATTATAATTATGTAGGTACTCACCGACATCCACACCACACCCTTCAGACAGAAACACAGTAATGCTGCTTCAAGGTAGAAAAAAGCATGGTGATAGTACTTCCATGACAAGCTAAACACAAAAGGGCCTTATTAATAATCCTGGCGTAGCGTTGGACTAGTTAATCCGTGTTTTGTCTCTTGCATTGACATGCAATTGTCAACTCGAGCAAATGTGACAAAACACGATTTAACTACTCCAACGTTGCGCCAGGATTATTAATAATAACCAAAGAGTGTACTACTACTATTAAAATCTTAGCGGAATGTCATGATAGCATTATTTTTATTAAGAAGTTGAATTTTTTAAACCAAGTAATTCTTCTTTTCTTGCTCTTTCTTTGTTCTATTCTTCCAATCCTCTCTACACATATTTCTCCACATCCATACTTACCGCTCTCCTAGTCACATGACTTTAATCCTTCCTCATGACATGCCCGTACCACACTAGCCGTTATATTATACAGCATTTTTTTTATCTAACTCATATCGTTCCACTGCTAGGCAAAGGTCCCAAATCCTTCCAACCGTCTCTCATACATCGCTTCATTCCACCATCCTCGCTCGAAAGCTTTCTTGGCTGACCCCAACCTGGTCTTCCCTCTGTAAACCTACCACAAGCTCTGTCTGGTTCTGTTTCTGTCTCTGGTTTTGAGTCTGTGTGAGGGCTGTCTAAATAAATCCTACGTCGAAACGTCACACACACAGAATAATATACCTACTGGTGAGTACTCACACATACTCAAAACCAGAGCCAGAGACAGAGCGTTTCAGAGCTTGTGGTATGCCTACTGTTGCCATGGAGTTTTACGACTAAGGGTCAATTCACACCGAGACGCGACGCGACGCGACGATACTCAAAAGCCTCGAGGCGCAGTGCTGCGTGGTGCAACGTAATCTGAATTCTCACAATGTAATGTGTATCTTTTCGTGTAGTGAATAAAGTATATTCTGAGTCGCTCTATGAAAAATGTGCGCGCAGCGTCGCGCCGAGTCGCGTCTCGGTGTGAACTGACCCTTATCCATTTCTCTCCTTCTCTTTTTAAATTTAAGAGCTTAGCTCTTGTCAGGGTTTTGATGCAGTTTTCTCCAATCAAGTCTTTCGAATGCGGCCATATCCATTTAATTTCAATTAAATTCCTTTTTATTGTACATTATTATACATTTTATATTATACGTATGCAACCGTATACGGTGTGGTACGAGTAACTGTGAAACCTATTATCATTGTGATAGAGTTTCAGTATCTGGTTTCACGATTACTGTTAAAGTTAGGGATGTGGTTTAGTTTCAGGTACATATACCTCAAACTAAACCATTTCCATAGCTTGAAAGCGACATTCCAATGCTATGATTACGAAATTCAATAGTTGTCATGATCGAAGATTGATCACACACAAAATATTTGTAACTAAGCTAACTATAATAATCATACCTACAGATTTATCTACACATAAAAACCGCGGCCTGTCTATATGTTTGCTAATGCTATACCCTATTATACCACCGCTGCTCTAAGGTATAAATAGGTATCATATAGATAGACCCTCTATACTACCTACCTCTAAGATACCTACTTATATCTTAGAGCAGAGGTGCTCAAACGGTCGATAATTATTAATATAATTTAATTATTATATTAATTATTAATAACCATAATGTTTATGTTGTTTCCAAACTTAATTAGCATAATTTTGCATCCTACTACTACGGGGAATGAGTGACACTAATTGATAAATTTTTAAGACCTTTTATGTATACTGTTTGACTGGCCTCTAGCTCAGTTGGTAGTAGCTCTGCCTTCTGCGCCATAGGTCGTGGGTTCGATTCCCACCGAGAACAAATATTTGTGTGGTGAACATAAATGTTTGTTCTCTGTCTGGGTTCTAAGTATGTATTTACAAAAAAAAAAAGTATTATATCAGCTATCTGGTTCCCATATTACAAGCTCTGCTTAGTTTGGAGCTGGATAGTGTTGTGTGAATTGTCCACAATATTCATTTATTTATTTATTTACTCTTCATTGCGGCAAATGATTATAATTATGATTAACAGTGAAGAAACTACCCCCAGAATAACGGCGGTAAGATGCACCGTTAAAAAGTAAAGTAGGTATTTAGACGTCCGTCATAACGGCCACAGCTTTCTCCAAAGTATACCTAACTTCAGTTCCTCTGCATCCGCCGTCGTTAATCATCCTGAGTTCCCGTGCTAATGACTACGTAAATAGTGCAGTGGGATATGTTTAGACTAGTTCAACGCATCCTATTTGTAGTTTTCGGAAACGCAACGCGCTTTTAGTGTATCTTGCTTTGACGTTCTTCGTAACGACTAATGCAGCGTTCCGCGTGGTAACCAGTTTGTTGGGTGACCGTTTTGAAATTTACATTCAGTCCGAAGGGCATAATACCCCAGAGTTGACTAATAAGTTCATACAAACTTGCCAATTCAAAATATTAGGTAATCCAATTATATTTTAAATAGGTACATAAATATTTTGTGTGGTGAGCCTATACCTACCTAACCTTACAATTTGTATTATTTATTTGTATATCAATGTTTTAAGTTCTTGTGAACTTAAAACTTGTGACTTGTGTCACGGAATCTCTATAATTCCTCACGCCCCGGAACATTATGAATACGAAATTCCGGTTGTACGGAAACAAGAGAGCACAACGGAACATCACCGGAACTTCCCCGCTCCCAGCCGGGAAGGTTACTACGTGTATGTATTGTTTTTGAGCCAACGGAGAATTGAAAGTGATATATTTGTCAAATTTTAGCAGGATAAATAATAGGTAAAGTAATAGAAGATGTAGGTAATAGTGTTTCTGGGAGGTCATTACGTAAACTTAACATGGATACGCCACGCCTTCTAAACAATCCCGGGAATTCGTATTTCTTGCCACAAATTGTACAAAAACTCTATTTGTATGAAATATGTGCACTTATTCTTTTTGACAGTAAACTTTTTTGTATTTTTTTACATTACATTTTTTTATTTGTCGTTAGAGGTACCGCAATGAGAAGCTCTCCTCAATTGTTATTTTTTTTTGTATGAAGAGGCTAATGTTTTGCCGATACATGATTCTTTTTTCAAACTTCAGACTTCGTAGTACTGTCGTTAGATAGCTTGAACAGTGGGATAAGACATTTTCTCAATAGGGCTAATGTAAATGAAAAGATAAATAAAATGCAATACGTACCTCGGTCCATGATGAGTGCGTTCACCACCAACAGCGTGGTGAGAAGCGCGATCGCAGACGCGGTCATGGCGGATGAAGCCATGTCTGGAACACCAAGTGATGAAGATATAATGTGGGATCAAAGGATTTCATCATGGAGAATGGAGTCGTATTTAAATAGTCCGTATTCAGAAACAGTGCTTGGATCTGAGTCGAGCCAGAAGCACTCTCTAGCATAGATTTTATGATAGTTCTCCATTGAAAAATTACATGACTCACTGTTTTTGAATACGGGCCTAAGACTTTTTTCATGATGAAAGATTACCTAACCGCGACAACAAAACGGGGATGGAATTGAAATCTTTGGTCTACCTATAATCCGAGTATTTTTATTAATATTTAACGATAATAATAAATAATATAAATAAAAAGCCCATTTATTTTTCTTGCCAACTAATGTTTACAATACTTAAAAAAATGCTATAAGTAGGTACTGCAAAATTATATGGAAGAAACGGGTATTTACCGCGATTCCCTTTATTATTTCCTGACTCTTCGGATAAAGGCCTATAACGAATGTGAACTATCCCCTAAGTGCCTTTTTGAGTTTTGTTTATAATATATTATCTTAAAATGGCATTATATAAGTTAAACCTAATGTTTTAAAGGATTTTGAGAATGGAAACTATCAATAAATATCGACCTTTAAGAAAGCTTTACTCCTTTATGAGGTCCAGAGTCCTGACTTATGGCCTGGTCCTGACTTATGAAATGAAAAGTAGCTCATAGACGAGTAAGTAGAATTCGTGGTAGGATAACCCAAATTGATGAAACTTGACCTGACCCATAATTCATTGGTTCGACCGACACGCTGATTATAAAGTAGTACGGGTAGATAGGTGGTACAGTTTTTGGGCAGCTGATATTCCTTTTCTATAAGTTAGGCTAGTTAGTTCTATAAATATGTGTCAAGTGTACGAAAGGAGCCTCTTGAGGCGCACTTAAAATCCTTTCACCACACTTGGTTCGAAAGAATCAGTGACATGATAAGAAGAAGAAGAAGTGAGGCTAGATGGGTATGCCTATATACATAAAAGCATTAATAAGTTGCCTACTTATTAAGATTGTTTAAGTTTGTAGTAAATAAGTAGGTAAGTGTCTAGTCTAATACCTCCTACAACTACTACCTAACTTATTGAGTAAGTAGTTTAATTTAATTAAAATTTTAATGCAACAATTTTATAATTATTATTCCTTGATTTAGAAATAAATAATTTGGAAGGTATGCAGAGCTAGTTCGTATAGCCTTTACGGATTTACTTATTACAAATTTATCAGCCATAAATTACAAAAAAATAAATTGCCTTACTTTTCAGTCACTGTGTTTTCCCGCGCGAGCTTTTTTTTTACCGCGCTTATGTTGCAAGGACGCGTGCGCGAACTGCGTGCGCGCTTCTCAACTGGCGAGCAAGCAAGCAAAGCGTTTCAGCTTGCTTCAATCGAGCGAACATTTCAAAGTTGATCTTCGTTCAAGGAATCAAGCGAGCGATTTACGTTGAGAGGCTGGGTATGGGTACCTTGGTAGACGCTTATTATCCTAGACTGACGCGGAGCTGGACGGAGCGGAGAAGAACGGATCGTAAATTTGCCAATCACAGTGCTCAAAATCTCCACTCTGAATGTCCGAATCAGTGGAAGCAGTATGACGGCTGATTATTCAAAGTCTGCTTCTTTCCACTAAGTAAGCCATGTAGGGCTGGCAGTTATTCTAAACTGGACTAGACCCTCATTCCTCTTCCTAGTCCTCATCAGTGGTGTCGTCATCGTAGTTTTCATCGCCCGCAGCTCACAGAAAATTGCGCGACTTTGCGGTATGATCGGTACGCGTGTGAACTTTAAAGTTATAGTAGGTAGGTACCTATGTTGTGATGTGTTGACATTCTAGTAGGTACTTAGTATGTGGTTCATGGCGAGAAGCGTTTGAAAGATTAGGTGAACCATGTGACCATCTGACCATATGCCCCGTGTCGGACACGGGGCACATGGTTCTTGGGGACACGGTGTCCCCATAAGAACCTTAGTAGGTACCCGTTAAGGTCGCTCGATTCCCATACAAATTGAAATACACAACTATGGGAGTGAGAGTACAGTTGTAGACTGAAAGAACAGTGGTTGGTTTTTATTATAGGTCTTTATAAACGTGGAAACATATTTGGTTGAAGAAAACTGTCGATTTACAGTGAAAATAACATCAAAATTTAGTTAATTTTTGTCAATGTATGAGTAAACACGGATAGTGGCTGACGGCTCTGACGTCATTTCAATTATGTTGGAGCGAGACGTTGCCAGCTCGCGACATCCACATCCGCACTGTTGCCATACTTCCCAGTCTTTTCATAATTCACTCGGGTCAATTATTTTATATTTTGCTAAGTTTAAGCCCTGCACACATCTTAGTGATCTGCGATGGCGATCAGCTGACGCTGGTCCCAGGAAAAGTCACTAGCGAAGTCTGGGACAAATAAAACGATGGCATGAAGATATAAAAACGTAAGTATGTGCTTACCTACGTACGCAAGTAATTATTGCTGTCGTATTTTACACAAACTTATCGCAGATTATTGAACTTACGGCTAACTATCAAAAACTCTCTATGACTTGTTGCAGGCGAACAGAAGTGTGGTGCAAAAAGATGAAAACAGACGATTCCAATCCACCACCCACAACGGGGAGTAGATTCTTATCGGCGGTGATAGAGAAAACCCTGTACACACACTTGCTTTTCATCTATAAGTAAAAAAAAAATAAGTTTGTAATGAATAAACACAAAACCCAGTGGTGCCGATTTCAAAAATCCTTTCACCATTGAAAAGCTTCATTCACCCTGAGTAACATAGGCTATATTTATGTGTTTTGAAAATAAATGTCCACCCGTGCGAAGCCGGGACAGGCCGCTAGTTCTATATATTTCGATACATATTTAGTTTTTTTATTGTGTAGTCTTGTTTAGCCCAGTGGATGCAAGTGTATGTCAATAAAAGTTTTGTGGTTGAGAAATAAATAAGTTACATGTGTACATAATAATAATATCTAAAAAATAAAATATTGACTTACAGAGTATGTACATCATTTTTACGTGAAATTATGACAAACATAATATATATAAGTCTATATAAAGGTCTATTGAAAACATAAAAAATATAGGTAACCTAATTTCGAAACCCAATCAAAGCTGGATATTCTGCAGAAGGAATATTACAAGTAGAATAAATCATTTCGCAAAATGAAAAATTTGAGCAAAAAAAGCCGTTGGTAGACAAGAATTGAAACCGGGACCGTAGCTCTGCAGCCGAGGGGCCTAGCCACTGGTCCAATTTGAGCGATGTCAGTATGTTGAAATTAGCTTATAGTTTGAAAACAACAAAATGCTTGTCTGTGTGCGTAATTAGTCTGCTTCAATCCCTGCGATTTTGATTTTTCCAACTATAAGTACTTTTCAGACCAAAATAAACACGAATTATAGCTAGGGACATAATAAATAATTCGCTATAAACGGACCACATACTACTACAAAATAAAATACACGTTTTCATTTAAAAAATAAATAAAATGATGAAATTAGAACATCTACGCCATCTCTTGACACTGATGCGCC
The DNA here is from genome assembly GCA_947578465.1 of Thera obeliscata. NCBI lineage: Eukaryota > Metazoa > Arthropoda > Insecta > Lepidoptera > Geometridae > Thera > Thera obeliscata. The sequence goes on from OX387913.1 coordinate 2,895,496, forward strand.
TAGCGGACCACCACGGACCACCTTAACCTCAAAACACTTCAAAACTCCTCTCTGTGGGTTAATAATCGTTCTAACCTCTTTGATGCACCCAAAGAGTATGATGCACCCTGTGCCTGTGCTGTTATTAGGCCCAAGGCAGACAGAAGAGACTGTGGCCCTAACTTAACCATAAGACAAGAGCGTGTCGTGTACGGTTTTTGAAAAAAATTATAAAACAAGTACCCTAGATACAGTAGGTACTCATGCTCAGGCAAGGCGAAGTTTGTTAGAGGAGGCTGCATTCGCGACGCGTCTTCGTCTCAATGACTGCTCTGTTCTGGGTGTCTGGGCTTTAATCTGAGCTTCCTGCATCAAGTAATTTAGTACTCTCTCCTGCATTGCCTGCATCCTGCATGGCATGCTTCAAGCATGGCATACATTGCATTCATCAGACCATAGATAATAATTATTATATTATCTGTAAGCAACATTCCTGTTTTATAAACTTTTTAATACTGGCAACTATTGTAATTCAAACAATATGTCGCCAGCTGTCGTGAATTTTGCCAGTGTTTTGGTACATACTTAATATTGACTTGCTAATCCGTCACTTCATTAATTAAGTGATAGATTCATGTTATTTCTTTGTGAATAAATAATTTGTAATTTGTAATTTGTAGATTTATTAACACCACCAATTTGAGCCAGTACTTTGTGTAACTGGAATAAAACATTTCCAAAAAAAATTACGAATCCCCAACTTCACAGATATAGAACTAATATTGTTTCTCGATGTATGTTTATGACTTACTGATTTATCAGTTGTGTAGATTGAAAAAATATTCTTATTATTAATTAAAACCAACAGACGAACGGTTTTTCACGGATGATAATATCTGTGATATTGGAAATTGATTATTTAGAGTTGGCATTACTACGTAAAATCTGTCAGTCATAATATCTGTGATATTGGAAATTGATTATTTAGAGTTGGCATTACTACGTAAAATCTGTCAGTCAGTCTGTCAGTAGTGTCAGTTTCTATAGTTTTGTCTTTGTTCAACCAATGTTTCTCTGATCTCTGATTGATTTGTCTTGTCGCGATCGTACGTAAATGTCATAGAACTTTTTTTGAGTTCAGTAAAAACGTGATGGCAGAAAATAGAGAGGAAGTTCTAGCTAATTTCCAGGTAAATACTTGCACACTTTTCATAGTCCTAAAAGAGCATCAAAAATAAGTCTAATTTCATTGTAAATTAGGTTATGTCGTAAACAACAACAGAGATTGCATTTAGCTCTTTGTGCTGAGTTAAGAGACGTTTTAGCTAGTCATTTTCTAGAATCGGTTCTTTTTGCTTAACTATCTTCCAATTTCAAATATCATTCTGATAATTGCACACAGTTCCACTCATTGATAGGTTTGTGAAGTTGTGTTCACTATCTTTGTGCCTAGTCATAGGGAAATCAAATTTACAAGGTAAACGTCTATCGTTTTTACTGCGTTTTAAAACTTCTTACAATAATTTTCATAGGGCATAGAGCATTTGTACAGTTTCCTTTGTTTGGTGGCATGACATTGAACTTGCTATAACTACTATTCCTTCACTTTCCAGGGTATAACAGCTATTGATGATGTAGCAGAAGCGATATACCACCTAGAAGAATCCAACTGGGACTTGCTGGTAAGTTCAACTTAGTTTTTCTGATAAGAATTATATCTTTGCATCTAATGTAGATGATTCAAATAACGTCAGGGCATCTGGTGTTTACTCATCCTTCTACATACGAACCGCTATAGTGCTTAGGACAGGGTTTTAGATGGAATAGGCTTGCCCAGCACTTATACCATCCTGACAGCTTAGTCGGCCTAATCCAAATTAATCCTAAATTCTCAAAAACTCTTGTGTGAATTGAGTCCCCTTATATTTAAGGCTGAGTCTATTAATACAGGTACTGTACGAACAATTTATAATTATTAATACGGGTACTGCGGGGGGAGGGGGGGGCACCATTCTTAAAATGAAGTAGGTTTAAAAAAAAAACCTAACAACCTACTGTTACTTTAGTGACTTTTAACGGAGTGCCCCGAGTTTGAATCTGGATTTTTAAAAAGTCAAAGTCAATAATTTTTTATTCATTACGATGCAAGAATCACTTTGAAACGTCTTAAAGCTAGGTGAGTCTAGGTGCAAAACACTTTACAGTCGCTTAAAAGGCGTAGTAAAGTTAAAATTTGGGTTGCCTTTAGTATTGTTAGGGAGGAGGAGGGACGGGGGAAGGGTCCTCTCTGCACTGACATGCACCATTCTTGAAATTAAGTAGTTATAAAAAAAAAAAACCCTAACAACCTACTGTTACTTTTGTGACATATGTCGGGGTGCCCTGAGTTTGAATAATATCCGTACGAATAAATATAATTTATTCATCCAGCACCCGTACAAATAGTCACTTCCTATATTTAAAGTGACTGAGCATTTCAAAAAAATCTAAATCTAAATATTTAAATATTTTGATGAGTATAAACAGAATACGATGATAGAAGAGAGGATATGACGATAGCCACAATAGTTATAAAAACTGACGCAGCTATCAACGCCCACCTCATAGACCTGAATATTGTTTCTCATAAGGCAATTTGGTTATTAATATGGTATTTAACAATTACATAAAAACATAAAACTAAGAAGTTAACATAATAGAAAAAATTAAACTACAGAGGAGCCATTATACATTATAGGTAGGTACCTAATAGAATTTGGAATAACGGGGAGCTAAGACACCAGGGGTGTTATTAATAAACCTGGCGCAACGCTGGAGTAGGTAGTTAAATCATGTTTTGTCACATTTGTTCGAGTTGACAATTGCATGTCAATGCAAGAGACAAAACACGGATCAACCAGTCCAACGCTACGCTAGGATTATTAATAAGACCCCAGAAGTTTAAGTCAGTAACATCCCTACTTAAAAACGCAATTTAAATTTAATCATTGCTTAAAGCTAGCCCTGTCACTGTTTGTCATTACCCAGTGGTAAAAGATGGCAATAGTTTAAGCACTGTTTATATTTTGACATATTTTTATAAGTAAGGCCATTAGTTTTTAAGTCAGAACTCATAAGGCTTTTCCTTATTGTCAAAATAAAGAAGATATGAGAGTGAAGTGAGGATCTCTACGATCCTCATTCAACTGTACCCAGTCGTTGTGGATGGAGTCAAAGTCGTTGCGCCAGCGTTTTCTCGGGCAGCCACGACTATTGTCTATTTATTATAACGTTTTTATTAGCTTCACCTGTATGTATGTAACCGACCCCTTTGAGCTCGATTTTGTCCTACTTTGAACAAGCAGCTGCTCTACTCTTGAACGCGATTCCGATTCCAATTTTAAGTTTTGACGGAATTTTGGCAGAAAACCCATACGATTTCTGTCAAAATTCCGTCAAAACTTAAAATTGGGATCGGAATCCTGCAGATTTGATTCAAACTTTGCGCACCTGTCAAAGGTCGATGACAATGCAATAATATGAAAAAACACGCTTTTTTGTACAATAATATATTTTTTTCAATTAATTATTACAGTTTTATTTTTAAGTTTTTAGTTCAATGAGTTATAAAGCGTGTTTTTTTAGTTTTTTAAACTATCATTTATTTTAATAAATATGTTTCTGACTGTTATTTCAGACGGCCATCAACCGAGTGATGCCGCAGGATGGAGGACTTCCCCAGCAAGCAGCAAACCATGATACAAACGATGTTGAGATGATTGATGATGATATATCTGTGATAACACCAAAAACTCACCCACCAGGTATTCTTAAAATTTTAAAATATATTTATAAAAATACTCTGCAAGGCGGTGAATCCTTAGAACATGATAACAGTTGCATGGATTTTAAAAGAAAATATGCAACAAACATAACTAAACACAACTCATTCAGTTCAGACTTCAGAGCTAGGGAGCTACAGACAGACAAACAAACACACTTCTTTTCGGTAAGGGGTTCAAACAAACAAATTCAAATATTTCTATAATCAATGGTATCAGAAGGATTAAATGAAACGTCTTGAAGCTAGGTGAGTCTAGTTGCCAGTTCCACGCAAACACCATTGGTGGTCCACTAAGCCCAACTGACTTAAAATTGGAATTCTGTTGCAAATTAATGGATCTATTCAATAAAAACAAAAGATTTAAAATTTTCGATCACATTAAGCTCCTTTCTAAACAACGATACGTAAATCGACAACACCCAACTATTTTAGTCTTTATGCCACACCTCAATACAAATTCATAGTTTTCTACGAATTCTCAAGTACAAATCTTCTAAAGGCCTGCGCACACCTAGTTCGCTGGCGGTAGCGATCAGTGAAATGCTGTCAAATTTGACAGCGTTTCACTGATTGCTGACGCCAGCGGCCTAGGTGTGCGCAGGCCTTAAACCCGACGAATTATAGTCTTGTCACTACCGCCATACAAATTCATAAACGTGTACGAATCGTCGGGTATCAAAGATTTGCGTAGCGCGGTGTAAGAAGGGCCGTAGCCAAGAATATGCACTCATTCATAATTGGGCCCATAGTGAGCTGTTCACAGTCAACGGAAAAGATCTAACTAAAAGATAGATAAACTTTTTATTTGGCTCAAAAAACATAGCTTAAAAAGAAAATGAAACAACAGAAAGAGAAGAACATTGAATAAAGGAATGGCTACACAAGAAATCATAAGAGAAAAAAACATATAACAGACAGAAAGAAATAAGTACCACATAATCCTAGTTGTAATGTTTAAAAGGGTGCCAACAGTATCCAATCAGGCATTTATCTACGAGAAAATGGTCCTCACTCAGCTTAAATGCTGCTTTGCCTCCAAAAAGGGGACGAGGCAGCGCCGGTTTTCAATAAGGACCAAATAAGGTGTAATTTAATAATTATTTTGTTTGCAGATAGAGAAGAAACTAGCGAAGCATCCACCTCAACATCTCCTGATGACCATTTAACAGATTTAGTAGAATTGCAAGTAAATTGTGATAATACGATGGTTGAAATAAAAATGTCTGGAATGGCAACAGTCAGTGAGTACAATTATTTATAGATTGGAATTGCTTAATGTAGAACCAGCTGATACATTAATATGAACTCCGGTAGAGAATGCTTTATACACTAAGCAGGACCAGATGTCTCTCTCTTTTGTATGGAAAATTGATGAGACAACAACTCGTTTCAATCGTTTCTACGTAACGTATTTGTGCTGTCTCATCTTTTCTCCATACAATAGAGAGAGAAAACAACATTTCGATGGTGTTGTAAATGAAATGGGACTTGCCCTTCAGTTCAAAAAAAGTCTACTAAGAATTTCCTTTCCTCCAATGTGACTTTATAGTCTAAGATCCCTAGAAGAAGGACCTTCTCCGAGCTGGTTGTTTAATGAAACGTATTTTGTATATAATTAAACATGCCAATAAATATATTCTATATGGGTTGCCTATCAAATTTCAGTCCAGGATAATTATGATTAATTAATAATTAAAAAAAAAAAATTTAAACTTTCTACTGGTTTGTTTATTAAACAAATTCTATACCAATCGAAAGTATAGACCCCAGTATTTTTATTCAATAAACATACCGGTGCAAAATGCTAGTATCGATTTTCCTGTTTATACCTGGCTACCCGAGAGTTGTGACCGGAAAAAAATAGGCAACCTTACGTTTGCATATTCTATGGGGTCTATACTTTCGATTGGTATAGAATTTGTCTAATAAACAAACCGGTGGAAAGTTAATTATTAATTAATCATATCCTGGACTGAAATTTGATAGGCAACCCATATAGAATATATTTATTGGCATGTTTAATTAAATATAAAATACGTTTCATTAAATAACCAGCTCGGTGAAGGTCCTTCTTCTAGGGATCCTATACTATTACTAAACTATGTTTGACGCAAGTTGTTCATTTTCTGCAGGTGATTTGAAAAAGCGGTTAGAAGCGGTATGCGGCGTGCCTATCTGCAGACAACAGATATCGGGACTCGGCGGATCTCGAGCCACTTCTAATGCAACGCTGGGCAGCCTTCGACTTCCACGGAACACCGTCTTAAGGCTCAAGGCGGCTGAGCAAATGATGCCTGATGATGAGTGAGTATTGAACATGTATTATCAAATAATTATAAGTTTAAAAAACTTGAGAAACCGACTTCATTGCCGTTCTTCATTTCATTAAAACCGATTTTAATGAAATTTGTTTGGGACAATCTGGGCGTAAGAATAAACTTCCAAATAAAACAATAATTTTCTAAATCGGTTCATAAATGACAGAGGCATGCAGTTATAAACATAAAAAAAATTATTAAAAAAATAATGGCAACACCGATGTTAATAAAATTAAAATGGGACCAATCTGGAAGCAGTGCCGTTCAGATAAAAAAATATTTTTTCAAATCGGCTCACAAATGACGAAGTTATGCGGTAACAAACATTAAAAAAAATAAAAAAATACAACCGAATTGAGAACCTCCTCCTTTTTGATTGGAAGTCGGTTAATAACAAAGAACTGGGGCGCAAGGCCTCAAAATGTTGTCTGGGCGACTGATCGAAGCGACGCGTGATTCAAGGGCTGGTGGGTATCGGGCGCAGCGTATTAGCGTTGCTATTCAGCGTAAGCAATGCCGCCAGCGGACCGTTATAGAAACCAAAGGACCTACTAGGATACTACTGCTACTATACTAGGAAGTCAAGGAGGCCGCGACAATAAATAAATAAATAAATAAATATTGTGGACAATTCACACAACACTACCCAGCCCCAAACTAAGCAGAGCTTGTAATATGGGAACCGGATAGCTGATATAATACTTGAATATTTTTTTTTGTTAATACATACTTAGAATACAATATAACACCCAGACAGAGAACAAACATTTATGTTCACCACACAAATATTTGTTCTCGGTGGGGATCGAACCCACAATAGCTGAGCTCTTAAATTTAAGAAGAAGATACCTAGGATACTCTAGCCATATTCGATGTAAAATAGTTGTAAACAAACCACAACAAAAAAACGAAAAGTCTTTTTGGTGTTGTGTATAAGAAAAAATATTGTAGGCAAGCTGGCAACTCGAAAAGTAAATCTGTAAAATAATCAGGTTTGTTTACGAACATTTTACATAGCAATTGCCTGGGGTAAATGTAGGTTGTTTATACAACCAGCTGATGGAATAAGCATTTGGTCCACCTGATGTTAGGTGACAACCATTGTGTAACATTGAGTATGGCTAGAGAGTCAAACAGTAGATGGCAAGTTTAATTGACACTACCGTTATTTAAAATATTGCTCATGTTTTTAAAAATGGTTGTTCTTTATTGCTTACCTGACGGATAGGGACAGGCGGTGAGTACACATTTTTTTTAATTTGACTTTCTTCTGTTGCACCAATTTTTTTTCAAATATCTACAGTTAAATAGCTATACAATAAAATCGATTATTATAATTGGATTATTACATCTTAGAACAGGACCGCACAGAGTGGAGGGGATTGGGGGAGGCCTTTCCAGCAGTGGGACATTGAAGGCTCATAATAATTATAATTGGTAGAAACGGGTATTTATCGCGACTACCTTTATTATTTGAGTCTGCCCGCGACCACGGCTGTTGTGACACGGTCGAAACTTCGGTAAATAATAAAGGTAATCGCGATAAATACCCGTTTCATCCAACTATAACTATGCATAACGATCGCGTTAATTTAAAAAAGTCTATTAAGTGCTAAATTTGATTATCATTTAATTTGTTTAAAAAAAATGTGGGGTTTGTTATGGACAACTCGCACTTGACCATAAAATACTGTCTCGAAATTCTTTTCACAAAACAACAGAAATCCTAGGACTAGTTTTTAATTTTTTTTCCTAAAATAATATTACTTTTTCATACTCAGGGTTGCAGAGAGACTGACAGCTACATACACACTCCACGTCAAACACGACGACAAAGAATACATGCTCAAGTTTCCAGGAACAAAAACAGTGAGGGAAGTGAAGAATGACATCTACTCACTGACTGATATACCGGCGAGGCTTCAGGTAAGCACGTGGCCATAAACTCTAGAAACTAACCTGTCCTGAACCACAGACAAGCAGAGCACTGGTGGTCTAGTGGTAGTGGCCCCGCCTTCCGATCCGAAGGTCGTGGGTTCAAATCCACTCGTGTACCAATGAGTTTTTCTGTCGAAAAATGTATGTGCACTATGCCAGTACTCTCAAAACGGTGAAGGAAAACATCGTGAGGAAACCGGCGTGTTGTAGAACCTAAAAAAGTTCGAGCAACACGTGTCAAGGGTCACGCAAAAAGGGCCCACCAGCGGCCTACTTGCGGAAAAACCTGCACATCAAGTGCGCATGATAAACTTGCCAACTTGCCACCACAGACAAGCCCTAAGTCCAGGGATACACGAGGCTAGTTCTAGCTTCGTGTAAACAGAACTGACATGAAAAATTAAGCATGTTCGGTTTACAAGACCCCGACAAGAGCTAAGCTCTTAAATTTAAGAAGAAAAAGAACTCAATCAATCTATTAAAGCTAAATCTATCTATAAAGATAAACAGAGTTTTAACTGTGTTCAATGGATACTTTTCGGCTTATTAGTACAGATAAAAATTGCATTAAAGATTGGTCTGGACCTAGGTTGGATTTGTGTTTACTTTCTTTTCATCATCATCCACAGCCTAATTTAACCCACTGTTGGGCATAGGCCTCTCTTTGCTCCTGCCACTCACCACGATCTCGGGCTACCCTCATCCAACTGCGGCCCACGACGCTGACAATGTCATCAACCCATCGTGCTAATAGACGTCCAATGCCTCTCTTTCCAGTCCTCTGCCACCATCAATCTTTTGCACCACCTGTCGTCACGACGCCTTGTAGCCTCGTAGGCTACTAATAATTAATTCTACTGGCCTCTTAGCTCAGTTGGCAGTAGCTCTGCCTTCTGCGCCGCAGGTCGTGGGTTCGATCCCCACCGAGAACAAATATTTGTGTTGTGAACACAGATGTTTGTTCTCTGTCTGGGTGTTATATTGTATTCTTTGTATGTATTTGCAAAAAAAAAAGTATATAAGTATTATATCAGCTATCTTGTTCCCATAGTACAAGCTCTGCTTAGTTTGGGGCTAGATAGTGTTGTGTGCATTGTCCGCATTTTTTTTTTTTTTTACTTCCAGTCATGGACGGGTTGGCCAACCGTGCAAGGCTTAGAAGACACAGTACTAGCGATGGTGGGCCTCGACACGCCGACACACGAGCTAACAGTCAAGAGGGCCACCAAGCAACAAGCCAGGGAATACAAGAGGGTAAGCTATTATGCATTGTGGGTAGTTTGATGGTCAGGACTCAGTCCATGGAAATGTTCAGGGGAGATCCATCTTAACCCACTGCTGGGCATAGGTCTCTCTTTGTTCTTGCCATAGTGCACGAAAGGGGCGTCTTTGATGCGCACATAAAATCCTTTCACCACACCTGGTTCGAAATAATCAGAGACACGATAGGAAGAAGATTGTACGCGATCTTGGGTTATGTACTTTAGATTCAGATGCTTCTATGGACTATTATGCCCGTAGCACACCTCCGCTGCGGAACCGTTACAGCGGTACTGCAGAAATGTTGTCACGTCTTGTCCCGTGTAGGAGATGCGGATCACTAGCGAAACTGCCTGTTCTATCGCGTAGACTTGACTATATTCCATCTCTTTCTCCGCGCGGTTTCGTCAATCTGCTCCGACGCCAGCCACACTTCCGCGCTCTGGCCGCCGTTTATTTTTCACTCGATCGCAGCGAAATTCATCTAGCGGTGCCGCTTTAACGGTTCCGCAGCAGAGGTGTGCTACAGGCGTCATACGTTAAAACAACGAACACTTTAGTTCTCGTTACGAAAACTAAACGCTAAACTGCATTCATACGGGTTCGTTTGCGAACTGGTTATTTTATCGTTATTTTTGCGAAAAGTACTGTAGTAAAGGGACTAAAAGAAACTATGTTTTGCACACTGCAAGGTATTTTAATATATTGCGCATGGAAGCTATAGTAAATACCTATACGAGGTCTTAATGTGTGTGTAATGATGTATTTCGTATATCCTCAGATAATAATAGAAAGCTCTGACAGTGAGAACAGTTCTGTGGAAGAAATCGACGAGCACCCAGACGGCTTTATAGCTGAAGAGGATATGTTCGTAGATCTCATGCCGTCTGAGAGATTGCAACCACTGAGTAAGTATAAAATAAACTTTATTTCAAGGATGCTATTGAATATTAATATAAGAAGGAATAATCCAGATTCAAAAAAATATGTGCACTATACCCCTAGTCTAAGTTTTACTCAATAAGTTTGAACAAATGTTTCGCCTACGTGTCCTCTCTCTTTTGTATGAAGAAATGATGGAACATGGACTCGTTTCTACGTAACGTATTGTTGTTGTTTCATCTTTTCTCCATACAAAAGAGAGAGACATGTAGGCAAACGAATTGTTCAAAATGATCGAGACGAGTAAAACACACACACACAGCGACTTGCCCTTCTGTACGCTCAAACAGAGAAGGAAAACGGCGTGTTGTAGAACCATATTCTTAGCCTGCATCGTCCCACTGCAGGGCAAAGGCCTCCCTAACCCCCTTCCACTCTTCCCGGTCCTGTGCTGTGGATGCCCAGTCCTCCATAAACGCGTCAAGATCGTCCCGCCATCTGAGTCTTGGTCTGCCGCGAGGTCTACCATTGTTGGGGGCCCATTCAGTTGTTATTTTGGCCCAAAGATCGTTTGGCATGCGGCAGACATGACCACATGACCAGCCCAATTCCACTTAAGACTAGCCGCTTTCTGGGTGACGTCGGCAATTTGCGTCTTGTATTGAGAGCACTGGTGGTCTAGTGGTAGTGGCCCCGCCTTCCGATCCGAAAGTCGTGGGTTCAAATCCACTCGTGTACCAATGAGTTTTTCTGTCGAAAAATGTATGTGCACTATGCCAGTACTCTCAAAAACGGTGAAGAAAAACATCGTGAGGAAACCGGCGTGTTGTAGAACCTAAAAAAGTTCGAGCAACCCGTGTCAAGGGTCACGCAAAAAGGGCCCACCAGCGGCATACTTGCGGAAAAACCTGCCCGCACATTAAGTGGGCATGATAAACTTGCCGAACCATACAATTTCGAAAAACATGTGACAAAATCCTTTCACCACACTGGCTCAATTTGTCTGGGTGCAATCTCTGCGAGCATAAGAAATCTCTACAACAGTTGTGTGTTGCAGTGTCAGATCACGTAGAAGATGAAGCACTGGGATGCATAGAGTTCGCGCAACGCTTCCGCAACCGCTACGGACCGAACACACCGCATTTCTTTGAGGGCACGCTTCCAGACGCTATCAAGGAGTCCTGTCTCAAACCTGCCAAAGAAGTAAGTAGCAAGACTTCTATACTTCTATACCTATTATAAAGGGATATATTCTCAATTTTGATAAAAATAGAATGCTCCTAAACGTTCTAGAATGTTTTTTAACATTCTGGAATAACCGGGCTTCGCTGGTAGTTTTAAATAAAATGTCAGCTGATACAAGAAAAAGAAAAGACTACCTTAGATTAAGTTGACTGAAATAAACTATTTCTGTTTGTATTGTACTAGCCGCGAGTCCCGGCGTTGCCCGGGTATTCCAAAATGTTAAAGAACATTCAAAAACCTTTCCGCATTCTATTCTTATAAAAATTTAGATTTTTTAAAGAATAGAATGCTAGAATGCAGAAAAGTCTTACATGATAGAAAAGGATAGGCATAGAAAAGTCCCTACGTGATAGAAAAGGATAGACATCGATTTTTGCAACATTTTGCATTGATGCTGTTCCTATTACTCGTAGCGTGATATTATATATAGCCTATAGCCTTCCTCGATAAACGGATTATCCAACACAAATATAATTTTTCAATTCATACCAGCAGTTCCCAAGATAGCGCGTTCAAACCAAACAAACAATCAAACTCTTCACTTTTCTAATCTACTATATAAAAATAAGTCGGGTTTTTCTTCCTGACGCTATAACTCGACAACGGCTGGACCGACTTGGCTGATTTTGGTCTTGAATGATTTGTGGAGGTCCAGAGAAGGCTTAAAAGGTTTTTTTTTTTTCAACGGTAACGGTGACGGCGAGCAAAGTCGCGGGCGGCTGCTAGTATTAGTATAGATTTGCTTACAGCTTATTCCTTGTTACAGCGAAAGTTACTAGGAGTATACCTTCACCACGAGCAGTCGGTTCTGTCAAACGTGTTCTGCGCACAGCTGCTTGGCTGTGATACAGTGTTGCAGACTCTTGCGGCTAACTTCGTAGTATACGGCTGGGACCTCACGCATCCGGATAACAACAACATGTGAGTATTATCTACCACCTCACTACTTGTAGTACTACGCACCAAAAATTCGGCAAATTTTATTATCCGCACTTGATGTGCGGGCAGGTTTTTTCCGCAAGTAGGCCGCTGGTAAGCCCTTTTTGCGTGACCCTTGACACGTGTTGCTCGAACTTTTCTAGGTTCTACGACCGCTGGTTTCCTCACGATGTTTTCCTTCACCGTTTTGAGAGTACTGGCATAGTGCACATACATTTTTCGACAGAAAAACTCATTGGTACACGACTGGATTTGAACCCACGACCTTCGGATCAGAAGGCGGGGCCACTACCACTAGACCACCAGTGCTCTTCTTCTCACCAAAATTTGTTTTAAATAAATGTTTGTAAATATTGCAGGTTACTGGCGTCGTTTGCGAACGCACTCGGCCCGGTCGCCAGTCTGACTATAAGGAGCATCCCGGTGGACCGACTGCCGGCGCTAGTGATCATCATGCGAGTGCGCTCCAACACGGAGATATACTCCGTCATCAACGGTAACGTACAGTTCGGTTACTGGCGTCGTTTGCGAACGCACTCGGCCCGGTCGCCAGTCTGACTATAAGGAGCATCCCGGTGGACCGACTGCCGGCGCTAGTGATCATCATGCGAGTGCGCTCCAACACGGAGATATACTCCGTCATCAACGGTAACGTACAGTTCGGTTACTGGCGTCGTTTGCGAACGCACTCGGCCCGGTCGCCAGTCTGACTATAAGGAGCATCCCGGTGGACCGACTGCCGGCGCTAGTGATCATCATGCGAGTGCGCTCCAACACGGAGATATACTCCGTCATCAACGGTAACGTACAGTTCGGTTACTGGCGTCGTTTGCGAACGCACTCGGCCCGGTCGCCAGTCTGACTATAAGGAGCATCCCGGTGGACCGACTGCCGGCGCTAGTGATCATTATGCGAGTGCGCTCCAACACGGAGATATACTCCGTCATCAACGGTAACGTACAGTTCGGTTACTGGCGTCGTTTGCGAACGCACTCGGCCCGGTCGCCAGTCTGACTATGGGCGATTAGAGTAAAAATTGTAGACTGAAATGACGGTTGGCTTTTATATGGGTCTTTCTGAACGGTTAAACGTATTTGGTTGAAGAAAACTGACGATTTACTGTGAAAATAACATTGAAATTTAGTTAATTTTTGTCAATGTGCGAGTTAACACGGATATTGTCTGACGGCTCTGACGTCATTACAATTATGTTGGAACGAGACGTTGCCAGCTCGCAGCAAACGCGTCCGCGCTGTTGCCATACTTCTCGGTCTTCTCATAAATCACTCGGCTCCAAAGTTTTAAGTTTTTGTAGGTTTAATGTACTTCTCATAAGGGTTTCTTTATTCTTTGATAGGTAGGCGGCACAGTCATCTGTCTGTCTAACTTCCACTTACGAGTCTCTCGATGTAAAACTGTCTTGTATTTCAGGTAACGTGGGCGTGTCAGAACTAATGGCCGGTCTAGTAGAAGCGTGGGATCGGTTCGCGACGCAACGCACCGAGGACGCGAAGGTAGAGCGAGAGCGCGATGCGCGGCAGAAGGTCAAGCGCGAGCAGGACGAGGCATACCAGCAGAGTCTCGAAGTCGACAGGTGAGACAACAGACGGATGCATCAAAGAAAACAATAATATAAGTTTAAAACTTGAGAAACCAACTTCATGACCAAGCTATACAACCGATTTTAATGAAATTTCAATGGGACCAATCTGGGAAGTATTGCCTTTCAGATAAAGCAGAATTTTGACTGGCCTCTCAGCTCGGTTGGTAGTACCTCTGCCTTGTGCGGCGTAGGTCGTGGGTTCGATCCCCACCGAGAACAAATATTTGTGTGGTGAACACATATGTTTGTTCTCTGTTTGGGTGTTAAATGGAATTCACAGTACCTGTATGTTAAAAAAAAGAAGTATGTAAGTAGGTATATCAGCTATCTGGTTCCCATAACACAAGCTCTGCTTAATTTGGGGCTAGATAGTGTTGTGTGAATTGTCCAAAAATATTTATTATTTTAATTTACTAAATTACGGCTTGGTTCTTACCGTTGCTTTATACCTATTCGTTTACGAATAAGATAATCTTCGCATGGTAACATTATTTATTTAATTACAGAGCGAAAGAGGAAGTGAAGAAACAAATGGCGAAAGAAAAAACTGAGGAGATTGAGAGAGCAGCATCAGAAAAACAAATTGAGGAAGCAAAAAAAGAGGTAAACTAATAGTCACATAAGTAATTTCTTTCAAAACAGTGACGAAATTTGTATCGTTATTGGAGGGGGGATACCAAGCTGTGAAGCCTGAATTAAAGATATACCTAGGTCTGAAGAAAAAATAATAATACTACCTACTTACTAAGGGAAAAAAAACAAGTTAAGGAAATCTCCAATCTCTCTGAAAATTGCCCCTACAGACAAGTATTTTCGCCTAAAAGGTGCTAAAATGGGGAAAGCGATTTGGGACTGTCGGTAGAGCTGTGGAAAGCTTCGTAGACGAAATGTGGTAGCAAAACTCCGACTTCGGGTACTGATTATAAGATGTTGAATTTATTCGTTAAAAAACATAAACCAAAAAAAAATAGTTGTAAGGGATGTTAGCATTGTCGAATATGGTGTGTGTTGGTAAAGATTTTAAAAATAAACTCACTGTGTCACTGATATAGAATTTATGGTATGTGTGCATAGGCGCTGCGTTCCCTGGCGGAGTCGCGAGTGCCCTCTGAGCCGGCGGAGGAAACTCGCGAGGTGTCGCGCATCCGCATACGTCTGCCGGCGCCGCAAGACGCCACGCAGCTGGAGCGACGATTCCATGCCACGGACACGCTACAGGTACATTTATTACTACACTCCGTCAAAAGAAAGTAGACACTGTTAAGATTCCGTTCACACAGACTGGCTCGGAGAGGAGAGCAGATTTTTATCACATTGAAAACAGAGTTTTTAGTATTTGTAGTAAAATTTATTTTTGCATCTGCACTGCTTTTGTCATTAAGAATGCTTGAACGTGCTTGGTGTGAAATAATAAGAGGAGCTGACCGGCTCCAATCGCGTAGTTTTCTCGTCGGCTGCGAGCGCATCCGCTTTCAGATCGCTTCCAGTCTATGTGAAATGGTTGACGGCTCCGCTCCGAACAACTCCAAGCGTATACGATTTTGATCCTTCCTTCGGTTACTTTAATTTGCGCAAGCACTGATCAGCGCGCAATAAACTATTTGCTGTGACGTTATCATCATTGTGCAGGTAGAAGTTGGGTAGGTCTAAAAATCACGGCAGATTCAACAAATTTTTTAGCAAAAAATTCTTATAATTTCAAGTACCTAAATATCAATAAAATCATTTGAATTTACAAAATCAAATATTTTTTGTTTCAGGCTTTGTTCGACTTCTTAGCATCAAAGGGATATCCCCAAGATAATTACAAGGTCATCACTAGCTGGCCTAGGAGAGACGTAAGTGTAGGGTTCGAGTGTGCTTATCTTGCAATTTTATTATTTGCCGCCGGCGCGCACTCGGTAGCTAAGACAGTCACCTCCCGGCACTCGCGTAACTTACTTGTGTATTTTCATGTATCGAACGTAAGAATAGAAACATTTGGTTTTTTATATCCGTTTTTCCATTGAAGTGCCCCAAACCCTCGGATAGGACGTAGAACCTCAAATAACATCCATAGTGCAGTAGAGACTCTCAACATTGGTGACCTTCCGACGATTAACGTGAGAATTTTATGAACAGAGTGCAGTGCATTGAACAATAACGAGTGAGCGTAACGGGAGTGGCTCCTCGCGTGACAATTTGTGTTCCGTAGTCCGCGAGTATTTACGGACACCATGATCAACCCACACCTGATCATGTCTACGCCAGCGGCAGAGGCGGCATCAGCGCCAGTGGTTACCACACAGCCAGTCGGTGATTTAGCCAGCATAAGTGTTTCGTCAAAGATACCTGAATTTTGGGTGGACATGCCTCGACTATGGTTTGCCCAATTCGATTCAGTTATGGACCCGCAGAAACAAGGAGACAGCGCGAAGTACAATATGGTCATCGCCAAGCTCGGCAGGGACGCATTACAACAAGTAGGTGATATAATATACGATCCGCCGAAAGAGCAAAAGTTCGCCGCTATCAAGGCTAGACTTTTGTCGGCTTATGAAGAAAGCGCAGAGAAACAATTCAACAAGCTTGTTAGTGAGATGGATCTTGGAACGCAGAAGCCATCGCAACTTTTGAGAAGAATGTCAGCGTTAGCGGCCAACACTCAGGTTTCTACCGAAGCGCTCAGACGACTTTGGATCGCAAGGCTCCCTATGGCAGTAAGGACCGTATTATCGGTAGCGCAGGATACTAAATTAGATAACCTCGCAGAGATGGCCGATAAAATCGTCGAGAATATACAGACAAGTGACATAGCCGCTATAGCCTCTACTTCTACGGCAGCACCAGTTTCTGACCTTCTGGGATTTATGAGACAGATGACCCTCGACCTCAAGGAGCTGCGGAGCGAAGTGAATGAGATAAGAGGGAGAAGTATGAATCGAGGAAATGCATGGAATCGTAACCGATCAAGATCACAATCGAGAGGCCAGATGCGAACGCCGGAGAGCAGGGATTGGCTCTGCAAGTATCATTACCGATGGGGGAACCGCGCCAGAGCGTGTGAGAAGCCGTGCAGCTGGAAGCAGCCTGGAGACTCTACCATGACGGGAAACTAAGTGCCGTGCAGTCCTGTCCGGTGGGAGACTGCATAACGACGGCGGGAAACCATCGCTTGTGTGTAACGGATAGGGAAACCAGGACACGTTTTTTAGTGGATACAGGTGCAAACGTTTCCGTGTTACCAGTGAAAGATCATAAAGGTGAGCGCACATTGAGCAGCTATAAACTTTTTGCCGCGAATAATACTGAAATTAAAACATATGGTGTAAAGACTTTAGATTTAAATTTGGGATTACGCAGATCATTTAAATGGACCTTTATTATTTGTGACGTGAAACAGGCAATTTTAGGAGCAGACTTTATTGAGTATTATAAGTTGGTTGTTGATTTATATCGTAAGAGACTTTTAGACAGCATTACGAATTTATGCGCCGAGGGATCCATCATACGGTATGACGAACCATCCATTAAGAGTATTCAAAATGATAACCCGTACCGAGATATTTTAGAGGATTTTTCAGATATTACGAAACCGATCGCTTTTAGGGAAACATATTCGCATTCTGTAAGGCATCACATCATCACCAACGGTCCACCGGTTTTTGCGCGCCCAAGACCGCTACCTCCAGACCGTTACAAGAAGGTGAAAGAAGAATTCAAGGTAATGCAAGAACTGGGTATATGTAGGCCAGGGAAGGGTGAATGGGCAAGTCCCCTTCACGTCGTTCCAAAGAAAGATGGGAAAATTCGTCCTTGTGGTGATTATAGAGCACTTAATGCTATTACTAAGCCAGACCGATATCCTATACCGCGATTGCAGAATTTCACATATATGTTACCTAATAAAAAGTTTTTTTCACGCTTAGATTTAAATAGGGCATATCATAATATTGCTGTGGCCGAGGAAGACATCGAGAAGACCGCCATAACCACGATTTTTGGCCTGTATGAATTTCCACGAATGAGTTTTGGCTTGAGGAATGCGGCCCAGACATTCCAGAGATTCATGGATCATCATGTATTGAAAGGTATCGAACATTTAGGAGATTCAAGCGATAATAGCGAGTCTACTCTTTTTTGTTACATCGATGACGTGTTGATCGCATCTGAGAACGAGGAGATACACAGAAAACACGTGAGGGAACTATTTAAAAGATTTAGTGAGCTAGGAATTACTATAAATTTAAGTAAATGTGTTTTTGGTCAAGAGCAGGTTGAATTTTTAGGTTACAAAGTATCGCAGGATGGTATTAGCCCACTGCCGGACAAGGTAAAGGCGATAACAGACTATCCAAGGCCGGACACAGTTGAGGAATTACGACGTTTCCTGGGTATGATCAACTTTTACAGGGCACATTTGCCGAACGCAGTAGTCCAGCAGACCGAACTTAATAAGTTTCTGCATAACACCAAAAAGAAGGACAAAACGCAAATAGTATGGGACCAGAGGAGCATCGAAGCGTTCGAGCAATGTAAGGTAAGTTTGGAAAACGCCATTACTTTGTCACACCCCAGTGTAGATGCCCCTTTAGCACTGATGACGGACGCGTCCGACACATGTGTTGGCGCCGTATTACAACAAAACATCGAAGGTAAGTGGTTACCTTTAGGCTATTTTTCTAAAAAACTCTCGGATGCGCAAAGAAAGTACAGTACTTACGATAAGGAACTAGCTGCTATCTATTTAGCTATGGTACATTTCAGAAACATGATTGAGGGTCGACAGGTTACCGTTTTCACGGACCACAAACCGCTAATTTATGCATTCACGAAAATAGGTAAGGACAAAGAAATTCCAAGAAGAGCCAGACAGTTGTTGTACATCAGCGAATTTACTAGCGACATACAACATATCGACGGTACGGAGAACCTGGTAGCAGACGCCTTATCACGGGTTGAAAGTATTTCTTGCCCAACAACTATAGATTACGACGAACTCGCGGTGGCACAGGCACAGGAAAGCGAAGCTCAGGTTACATCCGCTCAGAACAGTAAGTTGTTATTTAAGCGAATAAACATGCCTAACTCTAGTAAGCAGATTTTATGCGAAGTTTCAACGAGCGATGCACGACCTTATTTACCTTTAAAATTTAGAAAATCAGCTTTTAATAGTATTCATAATATTAGCCATCCTGGTACTCGAACGACTCGAGATATGGTTACTAAAAGATTTTTTTGGCCAGGGATGAATAGAGATATTAATAAATGGACTAAAGCTTGCTTGGCTTGTCAGAAGTCAAAAGTCAATCGACACACAATTTCAGATCTATCCGATTTTCCTCCATGTACCAGGTTCGAACACATTCATACAGATATTGTAGGTCCTTTACCTACTTCTAGGCACGGGCAGCGTTACATTGTTACTATTATGGATCGTTTCACGCGTTGGCCAGAAGCTATACCAGTTTCGGACATAACAGCGGATACGGTTTCCAAAGTTATATTCGAAAGTTGGATTTGTAGATTCGGGTGCCCAAGTAGAATAACCACAGACCAAGGTAGGCAATTTGAAAGTGACCTTTTTAATGCATTAATGAAATTGTTTGGGGTTCAAAGGATTAGAACTACCCCGTATCACCCTCAGAGTAATGGCTTAATAGAAAGATGGCACCGCTCGATGAAAAACGCATTAACGTCACGACTAGCAGAAGGTATGGATTGGGTGGAAGAGCTACCGATAGTTTTATTAGGATTACGAGCAGCTAGCAGAACAGACACCGGAGTATCGGCAGCAGAAATGGTCTATGGAGATACAATCAGACTCCCAGGTGATTTTTTTCAGATAGATAATAGGAAAATTACAGATCAACATGTTTTCTTGGAAAATTTACGTCAAACGATTACTAAGCTGAGACCACAGTCACGAGCGGTAAGCGATTCTCGTAAAGTTTTTGTAAGTAAAGATTTAAAGTCATGTACACATGTGTTCATTCGGAATGACGTGTTCAAAAAATCGTTATGTCCTACCTATGATGGCCCCTACCGCATTTTAAGTAGGAATGATAAGGTTTATAAAATAAGTTTACATAATAGAGATGTTCAAATTTCAATAGACAGATTAAAGCCAGCTTACATGTTAAAAGAGGATGATCAAGAATCTACAGATAATAATTTGTTTAACAATAACGTTAAGTCCAGTAGCGTAGCGGAAACGCCCGCTTGTGTAACACATACTCGTACCACGCGCAGCGGTCGGCAGATTAAGCCACCCGTGCGATTCTTAGTATAAGTAGCTACCTAATATAAACTTAAAGTAGAACAGTACTTAGTAAGCGAAACATTTTTTATTGTTTTATTATAAATTGATTATAAATGTGCAGTGAATTAGCTATACATACCTAAATGTATTGCATGTGTTAGAGATAGGGTAGTTGCAGCAAAATTTTTTTGTAGATTTAAAAGGGGGTCAATAACAGGGCGAATTGAGCCTCGTGAAGACCGCCTTTCCTTTTCACGGCGTTGCCCCAAACGGTTGGTGATTAATTTAATATAGCAGGGGGCAACCACCATTAAATTCAATAAACTGGTTTATTGTGCTGCAACTACCATATGTTAGTTTAAAATATGGGAGAAGTTAGGAAATAAGAAATAGTATGGTATTGTTTTATGACAGGTACATTTATTATTTTTTTTGTTACATTTAATATTTACATTGTTCATTTTTTTACACAGATAAAGTCATACTTAAATTACTATTTTACTTACGTGTTTACTTCTGCATTGTGTTATTTTTTTTTTTTTCTCTCATACATACTTTTATTTGTACTTAAGACAAAGAGAAACTTAAATCATAAAAACTTAAATCTAAAAATAAAATTTGTAATGCAAGCTAGTGTGCGTCACGCGCCTGTAAGTAGGTCGCGCAGCCAGCCACTATCTTTGCAACGCAGCACATTCTTGTGTGCCTCGGCGACGTAACTTAGAAGTTTTAATGTTTGTAATAGTTTGTATTTTATCGAATTTTTCTGCGAAAAATTTTTTTGTGCAAGGGGATGATTGTAGGGTTCGAGTGTGCTTATCTTGCAATTTTATTATTTGCCGCCGGCGCGCACTCGGTAGCTAAGACAGTCACCTCCCGGCACTCGCGTAACTTACTTGTGTATTTTCATGTATCGAACGTAAGAATAGAAACATTTGGTTTTTTATATCCGTTTTTCCATTGAAGTGCCCCAAACCCTCGGATAGGACGTAGAACCTCAAATAACATCCATAGTGCAGTAGAGACTCTCAACAGTAAGTATCATTATGTCGATGAAAATGTCTATAGAATTTTATTACTTATAAAAATGTATAAAAGTTCAAAATAATTCTGCCTGTGAAAAAGATGATCTGAGAGGGAAGAACTATGTCCAATTGTCGATTTTAGCCGATGTGCAATATTTATTGCCTACAACTGTACTTGAGTCTAGGTGCCAGTTCCACGCGACCAGCTTAGAGGAACAGGCAACAAACTTACAGCTAGGTTCTAACATTTTTGTATATTGACCCTATGACAAAATAATGATGTCTTATGCGCTAGTATTTTGTTACTTTTACTGAGGTTTAAACGTAAACCTAAAAAAATGTCCTATTTTGTTTCAGCTCACCTCAGAATCTCCGAGTAGTACATTGAAATCCCTAAAACTGTATCCACAAGAGACAGTGATGGTGGAAGAACGGTGAAACTGTTACTGCTGAGCGAAGACATCACATGCTGAATGTACCCTAATGCAATAGACTTATGGCTCATTTTGTAATTGCATAAAACGGCCCAAGGTACCCTTAGACACTTGTCCGACCGCCAACGAGTAGGTGATTAGTTATCAACTATTTTCTCGCTCATGTAAACGTGAAATTACTGGCATGTGAGTCTGAACATCTGTATGCCTCAAGTTGATTGAAGCAGTGCATCGTAGGACACGTTCCTAGCCTGCGTGATCTGCGAGGCAATGCTTTTTATAGGCGATGGTTCAAAATCAAGCTTATGTTTTTATTCAATATTATCACAAGGATCACTTTTAAGCGTCTCAAAGCTAGGTGAGTCTAGGTTCCCCGCGACCAAGCCTAGATAGGTTACCACCATCAGGTGGACCATAATATGCTTGTTCCATCAGCTATTTGTATAAAAAAAGAATATCTGTTGATAAGACACATAATATACAGGGTTATTCATTATTAGCTGCAAATACTCAGGTATTAGGTTCGACAAATAAAATAAAAAATATTTATGAAATGATTTTTTTAAGTTTTGTTATGAAAATCCCGAGAAAATCGATATAGAATATCCTTTGGAATCATTGGCGCCTGACCTATTTTGACCTTTAATCCTTTGACCGTGAGCGACACTCTGCGTTCAGTCACCGCCTGGGTGGGTCATCGTCCTGTTCTCCATGGCAATCATTATTCAAGAGCCGTAAATAAATTAATAAAAATAAAATTTTAATACAAAAACTTAAATCAGTTTAGGAATTAAATTGATTCGGCCAAACAAATATTCACGACCCAAAAATTAGGCCCTGTCAGTTTGTGTAGCTAATAATGAATAACCCTGTATATTAGTGAGTGAACTGCTAGCTACATTGCTAGCCGGCAAACTCTTCTCTCCACTATTTTTAAAGCCCAGCGATAAAACTATAGAACTACTAAATCGCTACACGCTTTTCGCTTATCATCTGCGGTCAGACAAGTGCCTATAAGCGCTTAATTATACCTTTCAATAGAACATAAGACTCTGTATCTCATAGAATTATTGTTGTAGGAATTTTGTTGCATTACCAATGTATAGGCGAAAACTATAACAAATTGATCTATTTGTTGAATGAACACATATTGTGCTCATGTTATATAGATATTGCAATCCACGAAGGCGCGCCCCACTATTCCTCCTAACCGTTTATAGTATATGTGTGCAAGCTTCCGTCAATGTTTGAGTGTTATCGGTACACACTAATTACCTATGAGTGCACACGCACACTACAATGAATAGACTACGGTTCGCGACTGCCGCTCGGAGCAAACTCCCCGCACCCCGCGAGGGGCGCGTCTTCGTGAATTGCACTATCTATAAGTTGCAATTTAAAGTCTATTTTAGCTATTTACGAATATGTCATCTTACTTATGCATCATGCAAGTCCTATTGTTGTTATTTGGCTCTGTATTTGTTTTACAATATTGGTATCGCAAGGATCACTTTGAAACGTCTTAAAGCTTGATGAATCTAGGTGCAAGTTCCTTTCTTGGTGAGTCTAGGTGCAGAAAAACCTTAAATCAATACATAAAAAAAAATACTCCGCATAGTAATATTGTTTCTCTATACCGTTCTAGCTTCGAATGATCTTCCGCTCTAGACTGCTTTACGATTTTGAACCTTATGGATATCGTTTTATGGTCCAGCGGAGCGTGAATTTTCATACAAACGTAATACCAAAATGATTACTAATTTAAGCAGATTTTCACTATATTATTGTAATAATTGTATTTATATTGCATTTATCTGGGTTCCTAAACAGTTTTTATTTTAAATTACTTACCTCAAATGAAATTAACGCCAATCACAAATTTCAATGAAAAAAATGTGTAAAATGCGATTGGTGATTATTTCATTTGAGGTAAGTAATTTAAAATAAAAACTGTCAGGAACCTAGATAAATACTATATGAATACCGTTATTACAATAATATAGTGAAAATCTGCCTAAACTAGTAATCATTTTGGTATTACGTTTGTATGAAAATGCGCCCTCCGCCGGCCCCTTAAGTATTGGAATATGTACATTTTTATCTGCAATGGTCTGTTTGAACTGATTTTATGTAAAATTGTTACTTATGCTGGATATTATAATAAGCTCTTGTACAAAGAATGCCTGTATATTTTACATCCTCTACAATTTTGAGTATTCTTAGAATAACTGAACTGTCATTCTTTCTTCGTATATAAACATATTTAAATTCGTTTTTAATAACATTTGTAGAGTCTGTACCCGAAGTCCCAGTGCATTTACAACATTTCGTTACCAAATGTTGTTTTTTGTTTCGCCTTTTAGTCTCGGTCTATTGTATGGAGAAAAGATGAGACAACAACTCTAACTACGTAACGTATTTTTGCCGTCTCATATTTTCTCCATGCAATAGAGTAGACAAAAAGGTGAAACGAAAACAACATTTGGTAACGAAATGTGGTAGCAAAACTCCGACTTCGGGTTCTGTTCAGAAAGAGAGCCGTCGTGGGATTGGACCTATTGTTAAGGTCGTTTACCTATTGTTAAATTATGGAAATGTAAATTAATTAGTGTTATTGGTCTCAAGACCGTTCTAATTAAATAAATAATAATAATAAATAAATAAATAAATTGGAGGGCGCAGCTGTGCTTAATTACCTTTTTTGTTTAGTGGGCAATACAATAGCGCGTCTGTTGCGTTTTGATCCTATCACAACTAGTGTACTAGTTATTCCTTTATTTAATTTTTATGCAAATCGAAACGTTAGTTCACAATTTGGCCACGACGGCTCTCTTTCTGAACAGACTCTAATACTCTACCTACCCCTATACAGACGTGAGTTCAGAGAGAGTAATACTTTAGTTGTTCCAAGGCTATCCAAAGTTTAAGAAGGTTAGATTTAGTTTTAATTCATAATTTAATTAATTTAAAAGCGCGTAGTCGTTTGTAATTTTTCACAAAGCAACAAGATTGTATCTATTTGTGAGGATGTTGTATCCAAATAAAAACACCGTGAGAGAGAAAAAGGAGTATTATTGCACAAATATAATTTTGACATCCCACATAGCTCAGTTGGTAGTAGCTCTGTCTTCTGCGCTGAAGGGCGTGGGTTCGATTCCCACCGAGAACAAGATTAATATGAACACAAATGTTTGTTCTCTGTCTGGACCAGGGATGTTACGGAGCTTCGACTCCGGTTCCGATAAGTCGGAACTTCCGATTATTATTACACCTTCGGTTCCGACTTCGGCTCCGACACTTTTAAATCGAAGGTTAATCGGAGGTCGAGGCATAACATACCGGCGGAGCCGGCGCGGGCGGCCGGCGGCCTGTGTCGACTGTTATGAACAGGTTCATACATGTCGCGCGGGGAATCCCTCTGACTCCCACAACGTGCACTCCATCGTCAATTATTTTTCACTTGTTGATAACCGCCCCTAAGAATTTGCTACTTTGGGTTTCAATTCCTTTATTTTAATCTCTTGTTTATTTGGAAATATGCCAATTTTTTTTTTGTTTGTTTTATTTTATAATTGAAAATTGAAATGAAAAAAATTTACTAAATAATGTTTTATTTGTCCTTAAATAAAAATTATCTCTCATGCCACCACTTCTGACCCTGCCTCCGACTCCGGTTCCGACTCCGATCAAGCAAATTTAAAAACTCCGGCTCCGCCTTCGGTTCCGATAAACTCCTACTTGAGTGAGACAGCGTGACCGCGTGGACAGCTATATGAATTTGTCACGTTCAACTATCGTCAGTAAACCGACTTTACAGACAACCGATTTTTTTACGTCTAAACTCGCACGCCCTTTTTAGCTGATAACTGCAACATGTATAAAACTTCATAGTATTAAGTATTTCAAAGCACAGCACAAATCCCGCTGCTAAGTAGCCCACAGCGAGGACTATCAGCGCTGTCTGGAACTCCAGGATAGATACGGAGATGAGACTGGAATCAGGCTTCCTGGTACAAATAGGACGGGCTGCGTCCCAGGATGTTTTCAGACGTTGCATTATACCGCGTTCTGTCATCATGCGTATCCTGATAAATTAATCGTAGGGTTAGATAACTGAAAACTAAGGCTCAATTTACACCGCCGCGGAATGGAACGGAAGCGACGAAATTATTATACAGGACGTCCCGGACGGATATGCCACATGGAGAGAAAGTACCTTGAATATTGTAGATGGAACATTTTATTTAAATAATGTCTTCTTTCAGTAAAATGTTCCATCTACAATATTCAAGGTACTTTCTCTCCATTATGGTCTATCCGTGGGACGCTCTGTAGGTATAGCATGATGAACTTTTTATCAATTGTTTAGGACACAAAAAATAGGACGCGCGTCTTCCGCGGAATCCTCGTGCATGCTCGTGAATTCTCCGGTGTCTAGTGGGGTAATTTCTTGCGTCATGAGGTGAAATTGACGCTTCCATTCCGCGGCGGTGTAAATTGAGCATAAAACTACCCCAGCCAAGTGGCTGAGCCTGAATACTAAAACGCTTTGTACTTATATATTTGAGACCGTATCAACTGTTGAGGTAGTACTGTTATTTTTCAAAATCTTATAGTTAGATACTTATACTTTTATTATGGTCATCCCGGTGGAGCGTTTCAGCATCATTCAATCACAGAACACAATAGAGAGGCCATGTCTCATAATATTCAAGTACTTTTTGTAAATGCATGCTTAGAATACAATATAACTCCCAGACAGAACAAACATCTGCGTTCACCACACAAATATTTGTTCTCGGTGGGGATCGAACCCACGCACTCCAGGGCAGAAGGCAGAGTTTGTGAGGGATGTCAAAGCTCAGTTGGTCAACGTAGTTACATAGGACACTCATCATCATCATCATCCGCAGCCCGACTTAACCAACCCACTGTTGGGCATCCTCATCCAACTGCGGCACACACAGGACACTCACGCGTAAGAAATGTGCTCCCTGTAAGGCGAGCCCCGGGGTACAGCTACGCCGGTGTTCTGCGGCCAGTTCATCGATATTTCCGTTGCATCGCACAATTCGTTTGCAGAAAACGTGTTCTGCATTATTCTGTAAGCGATAATATATCGTCATCGTCCGCCAGAGAGCCCTGATGGTCTAGCGGCAGTGACCGCGGCGGCTAAGATCCTGGGTTTGAATCTAAAAGTCGTGCATTTTTTTTATATATATAGGAGATGGAGCAAGCTTATGGCCCACCTGAAGTGGTAACCATCGCCTATAACAAAGTATGGCCTCATAGGTCACGCACGGTAGGAACGTGCCCTACGATGCACCTCTGTGCGTCCATCAACTTGAGGCATACCTACAGATGTTTGCATAAATTGCACCTCTGTTTATTAAATAAATAATAATAATAAGCTGATTATGAATTCAAGTATGAAGGAGGCCTATCCTATGTCCATCAGTAGCAGTAGGCCTACCATGAGCTCTGCTGGCTCTGTCTCTGGTTCTGGTTTTGAGTCGGTGTGAGTGCTCACCAGTGCATTACACTGTGTGTGTGACGTTTTGACGTAGGATTTATTTATGTCAACACTCACAGACCACAGACAGAGCCAGACAGAGCTCATGGTAGGCCTACTGCTCTCTTTTTCAAAATTAAATAATTAAAATTGTGAGCCCTGCCTGTAGCCTACAGCATTGTCCACGAGGAAGGCGAATCCTCCCCTCTTCACGAGCGCCATGCCGACCTCAGCGGAGTAAAAGTTGTATTTGGTTTTTGTGACTATCTTGCTGTTGTACATTTTGAGGGCTGCAGGATCAGTGGTGCGCTGTAAAAAAATAAAACATGAAAAAATGGTGAAGATTGGACATTGTCCTATAAGTTATGAGAGCAGAGTTTGAACACACGACAATCCCTTTGATGGCTTTGATACGGGAATGCGTCAACTAACTGCGCCATTCGATCTATATTCCTAATCGTATTCGACAAATAACTCATAGGACAATTATATAAAAAAAAGTTTTTGAGCATCGAGGTACTCAGGAAAATCGGCAATCAACGAACGTGCAACGAGCGTGTATTGATCGAATGACTTAGACAGCTAGAAGGGTAGGGGGACGTTTATACACCGACTACACTACATACACAAGGACGCATCAGATTATGTATATCATTGCTAGCTTTTATGGCCGCATGCAGTAAGCGTCATTTTTATTTGTTTTTAGGTATCTTGAGCTGTATTTTACTGTAAGATTGGCATGCTACCATTGTCCGGCTACGCTGCAAGAATCGTCTAACTAAGCGATCACCAATATAGTCCATTCGAAAAAAAATTGAATTGGCATGCCACCTCATTCCGAAATTAACAGGCAGTGTAGCCCAAAACAAAATGGGCGATCACCACTCCTTTTTATACAACTAGCTGACGGAACAAGCATATAGCCCGCTTGATGTTAATTGGTAACCATAACTATTGCCTATAACAAAGCATTGCCTCGTAGGTCAACGTGCCCTGCCCTGCGTCCATCAACTCGAGGCATACAGATATTCAGCCTCACGTGCCAGTCATTTCACCGGTACCCACACCCTTCAAACCGAAGACGTAATACTTCTTCACGGCAGAAATGGCATGGTGGTGCTATTTCACCGGAGCCTTCGCAGAGCTCTATTACTACTACTAAGCGTGGGAAGCCGCGGGAAGTCTCCAGTAGCCTTACTTTAAAAAAGTCCCTATTATACAGCACATCTTCAACACCCGCCTTCAGACTACTTGCGATCAAATCCTCCATGGTTCTGATATTCTTGGGCGGCTCCTGAAGCAGGGCGGAGACCACCAGAGCGTTGTAGTACTGGTACAGGGTTATGGCGCATACGAATGTGATAAATACTACCATCTTTACAGCGGTGGAGCTTCGGCTTAGAATCACACCTATAAGAATAATTATTCATTTAGATCTATACTAATATTATATAGAGGAAAGATTTGTACCTATTTTTGTATGTTTGTAATGAATAGGCTCAAAAAGTACTGGGCCGATTTAAAAAATTATTTCACCAATAGAATGCTACATTCTTCCAATTCGACATGCTACATTTCATTTTGAAAAAAAATAGGGATCCTTGGTAAAATTTGAACAATGTAACCGAAGGTGTAGAAAAATAAAATGTCTTTCGTCGAATGCGCTGCCGAAACTATTAGCGATAGAACAAAAAAATGTACAACAATATTGTCTACCCCGTGCGAAGCCGGGACGGGCTGCTAGTAAGTTATAAAACCTATAGACTAGGATTTAGACGGGTGTGATAACGTTTTAAAGCAGGTGAGTCTAGGTGCATTATTGAATCCGTTACACTAATAAATAGGTAGACACCCTTTTGTCGAGATCAATGAACTATCAAACTGCGGGCGGTATCGAAGCATTCCTGATACCTAATCTACCCCACACGTTATCTACATGTATTGAAAACCTACAAAACGCAGTAATTTATTCTGTAAAATACGACCGTTTAAGCTTCTAACTCGCGGTCACCTATCCAAAGTTTACCGTGCCAGCAAAAACCTCGGCACCAAAACTCCTCCTTTATTCTATGGGTAGTATAAACCACACACGCATTCTATCAATAAAAAATATAAAAAGTTAGACTCTTCTAAAAAAAATACCTTGTTGACAAATAGCGCCCCAAATGAAAAGGAACGCCAAGCTCGTTGACTCCTCCTGCTCATCGGTCGGTGCCCTGATGCTCTTCCGCAGCATCAGGCCGAGGATGAAGGTGGTCAGCACCAAGAATGCAACAACGCAATACCACACACTGACGGACAATGGTCGCGTGTAAATGGTATAGTACCCACTGGGATGCTTTGGATGGCGGAAAATGAAGCATGGTCTGTGAATTAACGAAGCTAAATTGATTTATCAGACCTCTGTATTCCATGTTACCTAGCAGTATAGGTACATAATATAGTAAAGAAGATAATAAAGGACATCATAATCATCAGCCTAGGAATTCCACTGCTGGATGTAAGTAGGTCTGCCCCATATTTCCAAGAAACACGATTTTGAGCCCAGTTACGGATTTCCAGCGATCTTTTACAATGTTGTCGATCCATCAGGAGGGGCCAGGCATCTTTTCCTTCGTTTCGTAATCAAAGAGTAACAGGTAGGTACCTACAACTCGAAATCTGTTGCGTACCTATTATAGGCTTTCTTACCAACACTTTCCTAAATTATTTTATTAAAGAAGTATTTGAGTTAGTATAGGTGTTTGGTGCCTATGCCAATAGATTGCAGGCCAAGAAGGCTCGGCGTGCATATATAGCTGGTTATTTTCCATCAGAAAAACTTCATTTCTGGGACACAAGTCAAAGTTAAAATAGGTACGTTTGAAACGACTTATTGCTAAGACTTCTATCAAGGCGAGTCTGGTGTCATTTCAGTTCCACGCGACCAAGGCTAGAAGATAAGGCAACAAATTACGGCTCGATTCATACCGTAACATTTATTGCCGTGGGCGGTATTACTTAGGCATTTACCTTGTCGCCCATGTCTCTGCGGCGTAATCCACAGCCATCGCCCTATCCGCGCGTACAAATATGGGCGAGCCCCCAATGTCCGTTTCGTACCTCTGCAAGGCGCCTACCATGCCGTCGAAGCTGCCGTTAGTTAGGTAACCCCAGGAGTTACTTCTTTGGAAAATGTAGCTGGTAAGAAACAAATTTAATGTGTTAAAAATACACATCGAATTTTAGTGTAATGTTTTTACCGTAGTGGCTTATATTCATAATGGTCATACTTATCGATTTATCTTAGCAGACCGATGAGTCTGTTGCCATTTATATTTGAAGACATGAAGCAAACCTCTAAAAAGTATCAGGCATTATGAATGAGAGGGTTCTGCGGGTCAATATCAGCCTGAAGAAGTCCACTGCTGGACAGAGGCCTCCCCCATACATTTCCAGGAAGAACGACTCTGAACCCACTACGTCAATCGACTTTCCGCGATCTTATAAATGTCATCGGTCCATCGTGCCGCTATGTCGTTCTGTGGGTACCGCTTGTAAATGCGGTATAAAATTTATCATTAAATCCTGGAACCACAAATCAACGTCTTCTAGTTCTTCTAGGTTCGCTAGGTCTACTCTAAGTAGCCTAGATTGCCTAGACGTACCTATGTAAAAATCAGCGTTAGGTTATTAGATTAGGTACAAAGACTTTTCACTGTTGTAGATCAGTATTAGAAGAGTTTGCTTTGGCCTAGATAGGTAAGTACCTTATCCTAGGTCAGAGAGATACATATAGGTATTCTAGGTGTACCTAGCTGCAACTCCTGGAAAATCGATGACCTAATTCGTATGGCCACGGGTCGCCGGTCGGATCGTCCGGGTGGTAAATTACTAACCTGATGTTGAATATATCCCGATAGTACTTCAAATTTTCGTAATATTTGATTTTGTGGAGAGAATCTACCGATGTCAAGCTCGGCCGTTCACGTTCCAAATACTCAATGAATGTTTCATGAATAAATTTTTGTATTTTGGTAATAACTATCGTAGTCCGCAGCACTAGGCCTTTCAAATCCCATCTATCTTTCTTAGTAATATGCAGAGAATTATTCCAAAACCCGATATTTCTTACAATAACTTTGCCTTGCAGTGCAAACCCTGTGTTGTATATTTCATTTAAGCTGTAGTCGCCATCTTTTTTGTAAATTATAATAACATTTGAATCAACTTCAATGGGATAGTGAGACAATACTTTAGCAGTTTCTTCAAGGTCTTCTGTCACGATAATCCAGCTGAAAGGGCTTTTAAATGCGACTGCCATGTCCAGAGATTCCAAATCCTTACGCCAACCCTCGCTGGATGTATCAAGTATGACACCAACTTTCTGATAAGAATGTGGTATGGACGAGGTATTTTTGTTCCAACTGGAAAATCTCAAAAAATAACTCGATGAAATAACTGTTTTTCTGACTGTATTAAGAGTGACAGCATGTTGTATATTATAATGATTAAATATATCAAGAATTACCGCAAAGTCGGTCACTAAAATCGAGTTAAACAAAACTCTTGTGAGGAACATCTTGGTAGCACAAAATACCTCTGGCTAGTGTTCCAAGCTGACGTATAAAAAAAAGAGTGACAGTAAAATTGCTCTTGATAGCCAAATGAGCGCTATTAATGTCAGCAGTCTCCGATTCATGTTAGGAAATGGAAATGAATAAATTGTTTCAATAAATTGCCACAACGTTTATTCAATATGATACAGGGCTATACCCAAATTCATTAGAACACAGGCTAATTTAAAGCTACAACACCAATTTAAAATAATATTTAAAAAAGTCACAAACAGTTAAAAAATATTGAATACTATTTAATTAAATAATGTGTTTACAGTTTACTAAGAATATTTTTGTGGAAAAAACTATTGAAATGTGTAATAAATAGATTAGGTAATAAAATTGAGATCCAATTAGTAAGTAGTGAAGACATCTTGGAAAGGAAATTCTGCTGTATCAGGTATTAGGAGATCAGCCAAATAGCAAACAGTCCCAGCTGTTCCTTCAAACAAGCTCTGCGGGTTGTCGGGTAGTCGAGCATCCCTGATAAATTCATCTGTGTTCATGAAATCAGCAAAAACTTTGGCTTGGTACAGGTACTTTTTATCTCCAGTCAGTCTATGCAGGAGTAGGAAGACATAGCCATTGCCGGCCACTCCATGACAGAGCCCTGGGCCTTTGCGCAGGAGCCCCTTGCGCCATACAACCTCCCCAGCTTTAATGCAGGCGTCATAGTACTTCTGCTCTTTGTAAACAAGGAATGCTTTGGCCATGAGATAGATGATCCCTGGAGCTCCATGGCACCAATGCACCAACTTATGATCACTCATAGATATCTCCTCCAAGCAGCATGGCCAATTCCCATCCTCCGATTGCAGTGACAATATGAACTCAACAGTTATTTTAATGTTGTGTGCTTCCAGCTTATTGTGTTCGATGTATCCCGGCACAGATAATAGCATCTGTAGAATGAGGCTTATACCATGAGCTGCTCCAAGGTATTCAGTGTTAAAGTAGTGATACATCAAGGGACAGGGTCTGTTTTGTCGTTTAGCGTGATCTCGCCCTGACTCAACAATGCGGTCGCAGAGTCTGTAGAGCTCCTCATGTGTAAACACTGGGGTTTGCAGCTCACGACTCATCCACAGCGCTCCGGCCAGGTACCCTGCTCGGCCAACGAAGTATTCATCACCGCCACACTTGAGGGCCCTGGGACTTAAGTAGTGGTTGTAGAGAGACCTGTACAGTTTCAGATAATCGGCGAATTTATCATCTTCCACCTCTTTAAGTAATACAGCAGCAATGGCGTACGTACCCACATCGCCGATCAGGAAAGACGTCGCATCACCAGCGGAAATCTCTAAAGCAGGTTGCAAGTATTTCAAAGCCTTTTTTATGTAGGCGGCTTTGTTTTCAGAGAGCATCGGGTTTTTTAATAAGTAATAGAACATAAAAGAGGCACCGGTGATACCGGTATAAATTCCTCCAGTGACGTTCGTTTGCGAAGGTTGCAGTCTTTTCGTTATGTTCGAGATATGGTCGTTGATTTGGTTCACGATCTCACCTTTTTCGATCTGCGTCTCGGTTCCCTTCGCATACTCCTCAAAAGGATTCGGGAAATATCGCACCATTTTGAGACCAAGAGGGGTCACTCCAGACCTCCAGACAGTAGATTTCTAAATGCTCGCCACGAGTGTCCTTTGAAGGAACTTTTATTCATCAATTGAAATACATCATAGCTCTCATGGTTCTTATATTTTTTTTACACTTGCAGAAAATAATACAATCCAGCTCAGCCTAATTTCTCTCTTCGATGCGAGGTCGACTGTGTTTTGTTTGGATTTATTTTTTGACAGCTGTATTCCGTTCAGAAACTCATTCAGGTGATTGAACCCTCCGGTATCCGTCGTGAACTCGTGATACTGGAATCAGTGTTGCCAGATGCGAAAGTTGAAAATGCGGTAACGGTACTCCAAAAACGCGGATTTTCAACAAAAAAAGTGGAATTTCCTGTTTTAACGTTAGATCGATTTTTCTCACTCAATTCATAATCATATTACAAAATCAAAGAGTTATGTGAAGTAAACTTCCTTTTCATTGCTCATACTCGGAAAGTAGGTCTGAAGTTGCCTGAGGGGCCAAATTGAAAGTAACACTTTCAGCCCTAGGGAGAATCGCTTTCTACTGACAGCTGTCAAATTATAAAAAAAAATAAGTTCTATTTTATTCAACCATGTTCCAACTTTCTAAAGTCTTTATAACGGCAAGTAGGTTTTTTTTTTAACCTGCACTGTCCCATTGCTGGGCAAAGGTCTCCTC
This sequence comes from Thera obeliscata, assembly GCA_947578465.1. Lineage (NCBI taxonomy): Eukaryota > Metazoa > Arthropoda > Insecta > Lepidoptera > Geometridae > Thera > Thera obeliscata. Next base: position 2,929,552 of record OX387913.1, read on the forward strand.
CAAAATCTTCCAACTATCATGATTTTTGGCGACTTTCCACCAATCCTTCTCCAGAGCTTCCAGATCGTCTCGCCATCGTCTTTTTGGGTGGCCACGCCGTCGCCTTCCGTCCTCCAGCACCCAATGAGTCGTTATGTTTGCCCACTTTTTAGGGTCCATCCTGCTGACGTAGCCCGCCCACTCCCACTTGAGCTTGGCTGTTTTGCTCTCTACATCGGCAATGCTAGTCATTGAACGCAGCATTGTATTTCACACCCGGTCGATGCGTTTCAGGCCGAGAATGCTGCGTTCCATTGCCCTCTGGCAAATCTGCAGTCTAGACTTCTGTAACTCAGTCAATGACCAAGTCTGGCAAGGAGGTTATTAAACCAAATTCCAACTTTTTATTCAGCAAGGAGGTTGAAAGCCCATTACAACGGTAAGAAGTTTAAAAAGTCTAATAAGAGCGCGATGTGAAATTTAAATTTAAATAACATAAAGATAGTATTAAATAAAGAATATATTTTCTAAATGGCTATAATATTATTTAGCTTCAACTATTTCTTAAAAATAACATAGATTTGAGCATAATATTTACCATTTTTTAAATTATGAAAATAATGGCTGAATAATGCAGGCCAGCCGAAGGCCTGCCAGAGAAAAAAAAAGCTGGAAGGCAATTCAATCATCATTTTCACCATCGAGATATAAGTACTACGTGATGATTTTCACTAATTTTTCTATCATGTTTTTAATTTTACTTTCCTTGTATTCGTAATGAAAAGCACAGCGTTTACCTCGGGTGAAAGACTTATTTAAGTCCCTCAAGCTCCATTGGCGCCCTCGCTACGCTCTGGCGCCAAACCCGTCTTGGGGCTCAAAAACGTGACTTTCAATCCTCAGGTAACAATGTACTATTACTTCACAGAACAGAAACAGAAGGTGGCTCAGGTAGGCACAAAAGATATCACTCAAGTTCAATCCGTATTCTCACAGTCAGTGAAAAACTTGTAGCTCGATCTGAACTTGCGCGGGGTCCGGTTAATGTACGTCCAGTTATTGTACAGCATGTTATTGTACACCCAGTTAAAACGAAACCTTTTTTAGGGTTCCGTAGCCAAATGGCAAAAACGGAACCCTTATAGATTCGTCATGTCTGTCTGTCTGTCCGTCCGTATGTCACAGCCATTTTTCTCCGAAACCGTAAGAGCTAGGCTGATGAAACCTGGCGAGTAGATGTATTTTGTAATCCGCATTAAGATTTTTACACAAAAATAGAAAAAAACTATTAATTTTGGGGGTCCCCATACTTGAAACTGAAACTCAAAAATTTTTTTTTCATCGAACCCATACGTGTGAGGTATCTATGAATAGGTCTTCAAAAATGATGTCGAGGTTTCTAATATAGTTTTTTTTCTAAACTGAATAGTTTACGCGAGAGACACTTCCAAAGTGGAAAAAAGTTGGTCCCCCCCCTCTAACTTCTTAAATAAGAGAATGATAAAACTAAAATAAATATATGTTGTACATTACTATGCAAACTTTCAACGATATTTGGTTTGAACGAGATCTAGTCTGTAGTTTTTTTTTATACGTCATAAATCGTAAACCGCAATTACCTTTCGACGAACTACAAGAACCTTTATATTATGTTACTTGATGCTACGGAACCCTTCATGGGCGAGTCCGACTCACACTTGGCCGCTTTTTGGTTTTTTGGATTCGTTTTAACCTGCCGTACAATAACTGGCTGCGAATTAACTGGGTGTACAAAATTGTCACGTGATGTTATTGTACAGCATGTTAATTGGATGCCATTAGGGCCTGTGCACACTGAGGCAATTCAATTATTTCTTATTTTTTGTAGGCAATGGATACTGCTATTCTCTAAAGAGAATAGCCCCTTTGGAGTAAATGTAAAAAACATTTTCTGGCACTACGGTGGCCGCTGCCGCGGCACGCTCGCTCTGCTCGCTCGCCTTGTGCGTTATTTATATGTTCTAACATACCCTAACCTATCCAAGTCGGATCCACCCTAAAAAGTCTCAAGGACAAGTACAAGTATCCGCTGCCAGAATAAAACAGCAAAAATCAATTAGTGAATTGCTACAGTGTGGAGTAGGCTTAACTGGCATCGTTATAACGGGCCGTACAATAACAACACGTGATGACATTGTACAGCATGTTATTTCGCGACCTTTTATTGTACGCCCCGTTAATCCAAACCATGGTATCGTAATAACGGTGTGTACATTAACCTGCTGTACATTATCTTGCTGTGCATTAACGGATCGTACATTATTGCCTCCCCTTGCGCGTGTGCAACTTCATAACACTGTGTACCAACATGACAATAGTGATTTGACAACATAACACGGACTTTACGTTGGCCAACAAAGGGACAGCGCTATACTAAGAAAAGAGATACAAGTATTTCTGTCTTGCTTTCTCGTATAGCGCTGTCCCCCATTTGGCGTAGTTTTGGCAGGAATGTAGAGCCCCTTACAGACATTTTTAGGGTTCTTCCATTTGAAAGGGTAGCCCATAAAAATGTCTTTAGTGGGAAGATAATATTTTAATCCTCATGTCCTATCAAAGTCGAAAAAAGTGGAACCGCGCTGGCTAAAAGCGGATGGTGGATCCATTGTCAAAAAGGCGGTGTAAAAAGTGGAAAAGCGGTATGATCTGGCAACGCTGACTGGAATGGAAACTATCTAAAGCTTGATTTAGGGCAAGGGAGGGCGCGAACTTAGGTATAGCATGCTACATGATGTGGGATGTTCGTAAACTGGGCACCCTGGGCAGGCGCAATAGCATGGATCACAGAACAGAAAAAAACGCATGGATAACGTCAAGGTGGTCACCGTGAGGTCAAGGGGTCATTTGAGGTCAACATAAAACTTTTGAACGAAATTCTCAGCTGTTTTCTGGTTTTTGTAAATTTTGACATTAGTGCACTGCTGCCAACCTTTGAACAATTTAAACTTGGCTGCGTTCAGAATATTTTGTTTCTAAATTGATAATTCAAACGAAGGATCATGATGGTTGTTTCCTAGCAACCTATGCTGTTCTTTTAAATATTTTTATGTATTACGTTAGATACTCTTTGCTAGCAACCAACAACCGTTTTGAGAGTAAATAAAATGGACCAAAACTGCCTGTTGTACGAATTTATCTTAGGGGCCAATTAAATATTGGTAGTGATTATTGATTTTCATTTTGTTAAATTTAGAACAATGCCTGTTTCATACAACCGTGGTAATGTAAGTAAGATCATGGTTACAAGCACTTTCTATTTATGTTGCAATATTATGTAAATTTATGCTGTTCCTACCAATTCAATAACGATTGATTGGGGCTTGTAGGTGATCGTCGGCATAGGAATAGATTTTTGACCTAAGTAGGTACCTAAGGTACCTACCTACCTAAGTACCTACTGTACTGTTTGTTGTAGTTTTCACAAATGCGCAAGACATCGTTTCGTGCCAGAGGACGGTCTGCCCAGTCTCTCGATGCTGGTGCACCTAGAGTTGACCCAGGAGCTGGTGGAGACGGTCGACAATTTTTACAAATCAGACCAGCAATAGCTGATCCCAGGGCTGCTCTTGCACAGCGATCACACTCCACTCTTTCTGGGTAAGTTTCATCATTATCAACCTATAATCATAGTCAGTCCACTGCCGGACGTAAGGTCTCCCCCAAGACGCGCTACTGAACCCGGTCTTCAGCTCTTCTCCTCCAGTGTTTGCCAGCTACGATTCGCTGACCGTCACCCCTACTTGCCAGAGGGTGTCCTACAGTACGCTTACGTAGGCGCGATCTCCCTTCATTCTTGTCTTCGTTTGTTCCAACGCAACGACTGTCTGTTCTACAAGAAACTGACAGGCTCACGGCCATTTCAGCTATAGGCAGGGTAAGTTATTCATGCGGGCATATTAACATGTTTTTCAACAACTAAGGCTATATAACATTCTAAGGATAAACCAAGTAGGTAGGTACTTATTTTATTATTAGTTATGTACGTACATTAAATGAGTACTGATACTTTTTTATTTATTAAAGGAACGATTTCAAGGAGGACCCTAAGGAAGATTTTTTTAGTTTACAAGCTGTTGGAGAAGGCAAAGTTCAACTGTTGAGGACCCCACAAGAAAAAGATCGCCTGCCAGACAGAATAAGTCTAGATCGGTACCTACCTATTTATCATCATCATTCATTATCGTCAGCCTGAAGAAGTCCACTGCTGGACAAAGGCCTCGCCTACACATTTCCAGGAAGAACGATATGCTGGGGAATTTCTCCAGTGAAAATTTCCCCCTTCTTTTTGTAATCACTATGTCCAGATACACCAAACCTGATTATAGTCAGAAGACTGATCACTTATAAAAACAGAACAAAAAGAGGAACACGCAGTACATGATTTAAGCAATATATTATGCGATTATTATTATTATTCATGCCGTTTGATTAAAATAGGTTTTTTAATCACCTTATTATTTTACAGGAGAGGCCTGTCATCAATACCTAATATTGTCGGAGAGCCAGGGTTGAGACTTTTATCACTACAGCACAATTTAATCAATAGCTTATCAGGGTTGTGTCCCTTAGATTTAGGTAAACTGGTGTTTCTAGATGTCTATGATAATCAGATAGACAAAATCACTTCATTGGATAGGCTATTTAGCTTGAGAGTATTATTGATGGGAAAAAACAGGTGCGTGAACAATATCAATTAGAATGTTATACAATTCAAACGTAAATCGCAAATAAGTTATAATGCATCCATTTTTATTTACAGGATCAGAAGAATAGAAGGCCTTTCAAATCTAGTAAAGCTAGAAGTTTTAGATTTGCACGGTAATAGAATAGCAAAAGTTAGTGGTTTATCTAACTTAAGCGATCTAAAAGTGCTCAATTTAGCTGGCAATCAAATCAAATTTGTTGGACAAACAGATCTTCAAGGATTGGTGTCGCTCAGAGAACTGAATTTGAAAAGAAATCGCTTGTCAAAACTAATGGGCTTTCAACATACACCAAAACTGCAGAAATTATATCTTGGAAATAATGATTTGCAAAGGTAAAATACGTACTTATAATTTCTTTTGACAGTGATGTATACGTATTACCATTCTAAATGAAATCATGTTATATTTTCAGCATTGAAGATGTAGCGTCGTTAGCAGAAGCAGTATCCCTGATTGACATTTCTCTCGATGGAAACCCAGTAGCACTGGGTGGAGATTGTACTCCTTTCTTAGTGTCGTATCTTCCAAATCTGTTAACGCTCACAAACATGCACGTTACTGAACAAGTAAATAAACTAAAATAACGTAGATTTATACAATTTTCCTTCTTACGTGAAGCAATAGGTAATAATAGTTTCGTATTATTTCGTAGGTTCGTCATGCAGCAATGGCTTGGCGCAACAACAAGGAAGCATCTCATGCAGCATATTGCGCTCTTGGTGGTATTGCTCAACAAGAAGCCAGAAGAGATCAAATAATCAATAACGCTCGAACTAATTGGGAATTACTAAGGTCTGAAAATAAATGCTTTGTTAGTACAGCAAAAACCGAAGATATCGACAAGGAATTTGCGTTAAAAATATCTGCAAAAACCATCACTCACAGTGGTACCACGCAAACTGTGGATATTGCAGTACTGCCTGATGTAGTGATGACTCTTCAGCAACCAGAAACTGAAGATTCAGATTGCAAAACTAATAATATTGATAACAACATCAAACTAGTACCTGATCCAAAGCCCACGCCACCTTTAAAGAAATTACAGAGAAGTGCTACGACTCGTAAAGCTTCTGAACGCCGTGTAAATTTTTCAGACCGAAGTGCATCTCAAGATACGGATGCTTCTCATTCTACGTCTACAAGTAGTGAAATAAGATTACCACCAATACTTATACCTATAATTTCTTCATTGGAGAACGTGAAGCTTGCAGATAGCAGCGAACCTATTCTGAAACGATGGGAAAGCATATCTAGCGTGGATCCAATTGTTGATTCTTCATTTAGCTCACTGCCTTCTTCCAGTGAAAGTGAAGACGATAGAAGTAAAAAAACAGTGCGACGTATGGCAACTGCTTTTAGGCGCCGAGAAAATTTTGGATCAATGCGGTCTAAATCAGTTTGTGACCCTGAGAGTAGGAGAGCCAAAGCAAAGAATTCAGATAATATCGAGAATATGAGCAATATTTCAACCAACACCAATGTGGGCTCTGTTTCTTCAACATCAGGGAGTGAAAAAAACAGCAAAGTTTTGAGACGAGAGGGTTCTCTAAACAGCAGGCCAAGTAACAGAAATATAAGGAGTGCTACAATATCACGGAGAAGTGAAAGGGCATCATCTGCTAATCGTGCTTCTACGGCACGAGTAAAGTCTGGAAAAAGTTTGGCTAGTTTTAAATCATCAGAACCTGTACCAAAACCTATGCCTGTATCAAAAGATAGGGAGCAAGGTATTGACATCTTAATAAAATCTATTCCTTTCTCACATTTCAGCTAAAAGTAAAACGTTTTTCTGCTTTTAGGTGTTGATTACTTAGTAGAAGTTTGTGATGGTGTAGTAAGTGCTTGGGGTGCAGGTGCAGTGCGTCGTTTATCTCGAGATTGGGACTGGGAACGAGCACGTCACGTCACTCGAGCTGCTTTCCATTACGTCCATTTTAATGCCGTGGCTCAGTCACTGCCGGAACTAAAAGCCAAGTAAGTTTTTCAGACTGTCAGATTACTAAGCTGTTGCTTTCTCTTTGTAAAGGGTTTCCCCTTGTCAGGATAACAACATTTACTGTCCGTGCTTAAGGGTTAATTTTTTACTTATTGGTTTCCGTTGAACTGTTTCACGTCTGTAGTGCTCACAGCAGACAGAGAGAGAGAGAGAACTCTCTGTCTGCTGTGAGCACTGGTGGTCTAGTGCTAGGAACCCTGCCTTCCGATCCTAGTCCAGGGTTATAGTCGTGTACCTATGTATTTGTCTGTATATTATTTATTTATTTATTAATCACTAAATTGAGACAATGATTTTTTATCCACCAGGTTTCCCAACGTATCTCACATCTCGGTACGAGCCACAGGCTTGCAATGGCTTGGGCAGCTACACGCATTGGCTGAGCTGCGTGGAATCACAGGGCTTACCGTAATACCTGAAGGCAATCCTATACATGCAAAGATCTGGAAGGACTACGCTATTTATAGGCTCGCTCATTGGGGCTTAAAAGAAGTAAATGATGAAGCTGTAAGTTTTGGTTTTCTAAATTAAGTATATTCCGATTATCATCGAATTCAAATCAAAACTTGGGTTTTCAAATGGTGAATATTTAAACCACTTAAATCTACCGTTCCAGTTTAAAAATAATGAATTTCAAAGCAGGTGACAGACGATGAAATAAAATTGGCAAATCAAACTTACGGAGGTCTGAGTGATATTGTCCTACGAGCTCTTCCCGATGCTCCTCTACAGCCTCTTCTGTCACGCTTGGGACGAAATGGAAACAGCTCTACCAGCGCAAAATCATGGTTGAGGGCTGCTGATCCAGCTTTACGGGACGTCATAGCAAAAGAGGCACTTCAGTACAAAAAGGGACACGTGTCACAGGTAAAATAAAAACTACTAAATCTGATGTTGGAGAAGAACCAAAGTAGATTAGACTTCGAGTAAGAATAATAATAAGTAGAATTCAATGAATTTCATACGGTATTGGCAAACAAAAATATTTTAAGCATCTAATTTTCAGGAGATTGTAAAATACAATTAATTTTACAGGAAGACATGAGCTGGCGAGTAAGAGGACGTAGTCAGTTGACCCATGCTGTTGATCTCGCATGTGGTGCCGCACAGAGGCTGAGAGCCTTAGAACTCCTGTGGCCAACCATGCTCGTAGAAATGATTGAGGAGATATTGCGTGACTATTCTGACATGGAATCGCATGTCAAAGAGCAATTGCGTATGCTCATGGATATGGATTCTATGTGAAGTACCTACTTACCAATATTATTTAAACTTGTTCAGCTAGAGATTACTCTGCGTGGTCTACACCTATAGAAAATAAGGCGTTTGAAACTGCATTAACTTTGTACAAGAATATTACATAATTAAGATGTTTTTGACTATGTATTAGATTATTAAATAGTGATAGATATAAATTAGTGGGGTGTATAGGTACCTGCCTATTATACTACAAGTAGGTATTAGTGCAATTAGTAGATATTTACATGGTTTGTATAGTGTAGTCATTTATTGTTGTTGCAATCTACTAGTTTGTCTATTATCAACGTATTTATGAATTATGAACTGGTAGAAAAATTGAATGTAATCATTATGATGTAGTTGGGACTGAAATCCGTAGCCTGAGTAGGTAAATGACTTTGTTATTTGCTCAATATTTACTAAGTTGATGATTGTCACGATAAAAATATGCATTTTTTAGAAAGTAGGGAATTATTGACTAGTTATAAAAATATACAGTGTATCTACTGCTAAATTACAGTGCCTGCTTATTGACATACGTATATAACCAATAGAAGTTTAAAAAACTTCAGAAACCAAGGAATCAGAAACCGACTTCACGGCCAATATATTGAAACGATTTTGATGAAATTATATAGAACCAATCTGGAAGTCTAAACAATCGAAGAGCAGAAAAATATAATTTTGAAATCGGCTCATTAATGATGAAATGATGCAATATCAAACAAAAAAAAATACAATTGAATTGCAAAAATCCTCCTTTTTTGTTTGAAATCGGCTAAAAAATCAAAGGTGGTATGAACACATAAGACAAAATAAATCGTCCGTAACATGCGAGTTCGTTTTCCAGTAGTTTTCTATGCCAGTCTCTTAGACAGTGAAGGAAAACATCGTGAGGAAACCGGCACGTCGTAGAACCTAAAAAGTTCAAAGATATGTGTCAAGTGCACGAAAGGAGCCTCTTTGAGGCGCACTTAAAATCCTTTCACTTCACTTGGTTCGAAAGAATTACGATAGGAAGAAGTAGTTTTTGTATGGAAACCAAGGAATGGAAACCGTAGAGCCGTGACATTATATTTATCCGTAGAGCGATCGACTGCGCATGTGGGCCGCCCTGGGATGGAAACACGCTAAGCGCTCCTGGTGGGGGTGTTAGGAAGTCGCGTGTCCAAGACGAGCTCGTCACCAACGCCAGGTGAATGCAACTGATTATAGGTGAAAGTGGGTATAGGACTAAAGGATGACTGGAAAACAATGCTCATTTACGTTATTCATATTCATTTATTCATTGTTTCATGTGTAATATAGGTCTTAGGGGGTAATAAATAATGTCCAGAACATGAGCCCCGCTGGGGCATTACAATGGCCTTTACGTTTAGGTATTACCTACAGAGAGAGTTTTCATAAACTAGGCAGACTTCAAGCAAACAACAAGTAGGTAATTTTGAACGCACTTAAAATAACTTTTGCCAACATTTCAAAAAAAGAATATGACTTTGATTGAACGATCAAAAGTCAAAATGAGATTGACGTGTGGTGTGATTTGACGTGACGTCTAAAAAAACATTGGTGAATTCGATTTCAAATAGATTTTCTCAAGGACTTATTCTACTTGAAACTCCTTGGATTTTCCATCTTTCTGAATAGATTTTTGAAAAGAGCAAAAAATACATATATTTATTTATATAGGTACGCGTCGACTTGAGAACTTCCTCCGTTTTCTCGTCAGTTAGAAATGAGGGAATCCAGCTAGATCATTAGAACGACATGGACGACACCGAAAGTACCACAACATCAGCAGACGAGAATACTGGTAACTTGTGCGATAACCCTACGCGAGACACCCTCGCCGAAGGACTGTTGGGGCTGTTGAAGCCCACTGTGGACCAGCTTGACGAGCGAGTGAGGGCTACGAGGTATGAACACTCGGGCTTTCATATTTTACGAATTTTGACCCACTGCTGAACACTTACAGTTACATCCTTGGTTGTTGACTAGCCTCTAGCTCAGTTGGCAGTAGCTCTGCCTTCTGCGCCGTAGGTCGTGGGTTCGATCCCCACCGAGAACAAATATTTGTGTGGTTAACATAAATGTTTGTTCTGTCCGGGTGTTATATTGTATTCTAAGTATGAATTTACAAAAAAAAATGTATTCAAGCATTATATCAGCTATCCGGTTCCCATATTACAAGCTCTGCTTAGTTTGGGGCTGGGTAGTTTTGTGTGAATTGTCCACAATATTTATATTTATTTATTTATTTTATCTACCTTTCATGCTTCAAGTCTGTAGTAATTTAATAGGTTGACACTGCACGCTTATTTTTAGTCCACGTATGTAACAATTTTATAAGCCTATTTAGATATTATTTAAGCCTTGTCCCTTGTCCCCTTCACCATTCGCTCCACTGGAACATTGTTGCCATCATACGAAGGTCCTACTCCGCTATTTTAAGGAGTTGGGCTGACTGGGGTGAGGTTAGCAGAGGGACAATGCACAATACACCATATCGGGGGACTTCAGTGCAGATCTTATTCTCCCAACTCAATAAGAATCTTCTTGCAGAATTTCCCAATTGGAGTTAAAACAGCAAATAGACCTGCTGAACGAAGAGCTTGCCAAAGTCCGAGAGTCTCTGAACAATCACCCGGTCTTGGATCCTTATGTGAAGAAGCTGATTGCTTGCAAGCACAAAATTACTGTTCTGCTTAATGTTTTACAAGGATCACAGGTAGATGTTTAACCCATTGAGTCCCATATTATAGAACGCTTGGATCCCTTTGTAGAGTACTACATGGAAAAATTGATTTAGTACTTTTTAAACTTTTGCGATCATAAAACATATTAAAACTATTGCAAAATATGAGATTAATTGATTGATTAGATTATTTTATTTTATTAAAATATAAAAGTGACCTTGAGCTGGACGATTGGACCAGTTGCGAGTCTGCTGTAGTATGTATGGTTCAACTCATGTCATGTAGTGTCATGTGGTGTTGAAAAGTTGAAAGACAATTCACAATTTTATGGCATGTATCGAATTTGCGAATATTGTGTATCTTTAATAAAATCATGAGTCTGCAAACAGAATAAAAGCAACTAATACAAAACTAAAGAAATTTCTATTGGACAAACTTTGAGGAACACAGAATCACAAAAAAAAAAAGAGTCATCAAAATCAGTCTACAAAATTGGCAAATATTTTAAATTTTTTTCAAAGTCAACTTGAAATAAGGTTTAACTAATAGACTGTTTTACTTTCAGGATAGACTTAATGAAATCAGGCGCTTGATACAGGAAGAGAAAAGTGTACGCCCCACAGTGATACCACCTCCTCAACCAGAGCCAGAGCAAAGCACTAGTGGAATATCCTCAGAGCAAGGCAGCATCAATTAGAATGGAAACCCCGTATCAGAACCACATCCACAAGGCTGATTTTGAGTATGTGTATGAACCAGCCGAGGATAGCTTCCTACTTATTGATGCTTTAGAAAAAGACTTGAAGTACCTAAAAGCTAAAAAACCCACATTTTGTCTAGAAGTGGGATCAGGCAGCGGTGTTATCATAACCGCATTGGGCATGGCATTTCCTAATGCATTCTGCATGAGCACAGATATTAATTTCAAAGCTTGTGTGATGTCCAAACTTACTGCTAGTTACAACAATGTTGGATTAGATTCTATCAACATGGATTTAGTGAGTTGTACCCGTGATAATATTTTTGATGTTATAATATTCAATCCACCATATGTGGTGACGGAAACAGAAGAATGTGGGGGCTGTGATATATCTGCAAGCTGGGCGGGTGGAGTGAAAGGTCGTGAAGTAACCGATAGGTTATTGGATATGGTACCAAAGAAGCTGGCTAAAAACGGAGCTTTTTACCTCCTGCTAATAGAAGATAACATTCCAGATGAAGTTATAAAGATTATGTCGGAAAAGAAATTCAAACATGAATTGCTAGTACAGAGAAGAGTGAAAAATGAACAACAACTTGTACTGAAGTTTTATTTATAAAAATAATAAATCAATTAGTACATGTACCTATGCACTTGGAATAAAATAATATTAAGTAGGTATAAGATTATAAAAGTTTATGTGTTTCAAATATATTGAAAAATCACACAATATAATATTCCCTATGGCCTATTGTTTGATATTTTTTTTGACTGCTGCTCCAAAAGCTTGGGCACCCTCATCATTTTCAGCAGCCCCGGGTAGAGATGAACAGTTTTTAAGCCATTTCTGCATATTTGGGAAAGGAGAAATATCCCAGCCAACAGCCTGAAAAAAAACTTTTATTTAGGGTACAAAATTTAAAAAAATAAAGAACATAGGACAAAGCCTGGTAATTATGAAGACAATCCACGTTTGGACAGTTATGTAGTAATTTGAACTCTGCCTCTCACGATGATAAAATGCCCTTAGAAATTAAAATAAGTGTCTCTTACAAGAATGCTTGATAAGGATGAGTAGATTGATAGATCAGCAATAGTAGGTGTATTTCCAGCCACCCACTGACTTCCACTCAGGAACTGTTCCAGAAATCCCAGGGTTATGTTCAAGTCGTCCTTTGGTGCTTTCTTGATTTCTGTCTCTCCTAGGAACAGTATGGGAAACTAGAATAGTAAATTGAAATAGGTTAGTAAAAGTAGGTTCACAACCATTGAGGTAAAAACCTGCGGTTACGTTTACAACTACAGTTTGCACTGAGGATTAACTTACACATATAGCCCTAATTTTAACATACAAAGATGAGCTATCAAAATATAGTCTCTGGTCAACAATTGCCCGTCTCCTCAAATCTTTAGGGTACCATTGGTCGTCTTTCCCATACTTATCAGCCAAGTAGCACGCAATAGCGCGGCTCTCCCAGAGAACAAAGCCGTCTTCTTCCAAAGTAGGGATGCAATGTTGCGGATTTATTTTCAAAAAGCTCTCATTCAGTTGTTCCTTTTTGAATAAGTCTACTATTTCAACCTTCACTGGCACTCCGATAGCTCTGGCAGCAAGTAAAGCGCCGCGTGAAGGGCCACTAATCGGAAAATGATACAATTTAATAGTAGACATAGTGCTCTAACGCTCTGCCAGTTTTGCCACGCACGGTTCACTCCAGCTAGGTCCGGTTTTCAAAGTATATTAAGTGTTCCGAGTCTGAGTACTTTAGTGGACTAATAACGCGCGACGTGCTGATGTGGGGGCACTTGGAAAATAGAAAGTTATCATGCACCTACCTACCGGCAAGAGCGAGGTCATTCAGATAAGAACACACAACACAAAATATTATTTACCTACTGACACGTCGCGACACGAGGAGAGCGACCGGCGACCGGCCCGAGGCGAGGAAGAGTATTTTGTTTGCTTTTTCGATAGTAAAGGCAGAAGAAAGTATTAAAATTGTGTTGTAGTTTATAGAGTAGTCACTATATAGCCACCGTGTTGTACTGTTTTTGTCATGGGTTTAATGGGTTTATGTACTTATTTAAATCTTGCCGCGCTCCCGCGCAACAATCTTCGCGCGTAAACGCGTCAGTCATAGCTTGTCAGATGTCACATCACGAAGTCTACAAAACCGATGATTTCCGAAAATTATTGTTTAGTTGCTGGATTATTGTTGGTCTTTATGGCGTCTTTTTTTTTATTTGATGGTAGTTCTTGGTAGAGTAGATGGTAGGTTGGCACGAAGATGATTTTTTACTGTAGCGTCGTGGTGATAAATTAGAAATTCCGTTTCATGCACTGTTACTGTCATTGTCAAAAAATACAATCAAAAATCAAAACAAAGCCCCAAAATTGTGGCATAATGTCGCAGTAGCCAAAAAAGAAGAAGTGAAGTGAAGTGAAGTGAAGCCCCAAATTAGATTAATCTGACTCTACGAACTCTTTAGACTTATCTCTACAGGGTTAAAATGAAATCATTGTATTTATTAACCCTTAGTACGCATCTTTTTATAAACATCTGTTATTGTGTGTTTACTGATTGATCATTGGCTACATTTTATTTTCTTTTTCAAAAAGTTATGTATCGTTTTAAAAACAGAATGAGTTAAAATTTATGTTGTTTGTTATTGAAAAATATGTCGACTTAGATTATAAAAAGTATAAGTAGGTACCTACGCTACGTAAAATAAGTTCAAATCAAATCAGAAAATGCCTTCAGATCGGTGCAGAATATGCTTTGGGACGAAATTTTTATCAAGTATTTTTCAGTTTCATGACTCTATAAAAATATCATCAAAAATAATGTCAATTGCCAATATCATGGTAAGTTTCTATTTGGTGTTACGGGGCCTATTAGTAAACATAATTAAGCAATATATCATTGACTTTTTAATTTAACTGTGCTTACCTAGGTAGGTACCTAAGTAATTGATATAAACCGTGTTAGGTAGAGTAAATAATTAGGTATCTACAAAACGACCGTCTTCTTATTTTTAGATAGCTCCAAACGACGGGCTCTCTGATAAAATTTGCAATATGTGTCTGAACAAGTTGAATGACTGTCTAACCTTTATACGATTATGCGAGAGTTCAGACAGAAAACAAAGAGATTCGTATGAAAAGAGCAACGAAACTGAGGAATCATCTACAACTTCAGAACCGGAAACAGATCACAATCAGGAAAAGTTTCCTGAATATAAATTGTTTACTGATAAAGACCCAAGCAATTTACTCATGGTTATAAATGAAACGATTACTAAAGAAATTACCAAAGGTGATGGTGACATAAAACTCTCAAAAAAGCAGTTAAAGCAACAATGTTCTACGTGTGGAAAAGTCATGTCTTCAAGGTGCGATAATTATGTTCTTAATTTAAATTTTATTCAAATTAACGATATCCTGAGTATCATAAGTACCAGACCTAGCTACCTTTTTTGTTGGAACTTATCTCGACGTGCTGTTTTATTTGTAGGTGAACAAATCGGTAATCATCATCAGCGTGATGATTGGTATCCATCACCAATTACACAATCAATAAGCTACGCTTCGTTTCAGATTTCGCCTTATGACTCACCTGAGGACACATACTGGAGAACGCCCTTACACCTGCCCACACTGTAGCAAAAACTTTGCTCTATCGCAAAACTTGAAAGTTCACTTGAGAACTCATACGGTAAATTAAATATCACTCATCAGTCTGTAAAAGTCCACTACTGGATATAGGCCCCCCTTTTACATTTTCAGGAAGAACAATTCTAAGCCCTCTCTATCCACCAACAAAGAAAAGTAGGTTTTTTTGCTACCACCCTGTAAAAATTACCTCATACCCTAATTCACATCTTCTGCACGGGAAGTCAAATAAATAATGCGAACAACCCACACAACACGATCTAGCCCCAAACTAAACAGAGCTTGTACTATGGGAACCAGATGGCTGATGTGTGATAATACTTGTGTGTTATATCAGCCATCTGGTTTCCTTGGTTCTGGTTAGCTCTGATTAGTTTGGGGCTAGATCGTGTTGTGTGGATTGCCCGCATTATTTATTAGTACTAATAGTTAGATGAATATTATTAATATCTTTTATCAAAGAGATACCTAGATAATGCAAATAAAAAAAAACAACTTGACTCAACTACTTAGGAACTTATTTTTTTTTATTGTTTATAGGGTGAAAAGCCACTTCAGTGTTCTGAATGCGGAAAATCCTTTGCCCACACTGCGGGACTCGCGACCCATAGACGGAAGCACACTGGTCAAACTCCTTACCATTGCAGGCTGTGCCCACGATCCTTCCGAACCATTGGACATTTGCAGTATCACGTTAGGTAAAACATGTCAAACCTGCTATAGATATAGTGCAATTTACGAAGACGCGCCCCACCAATTTTCGGATCGATTTTGGGATCGCGGGGTGCGGCGAGTTTGCTCCGAGCGGCAGTCGCGAACCGTAGTCTATACATTGTAGTGTGCGTGTGCACTCATAGGTAATTAGTGTGTACCGATAACACTCAAACATTGACGGAAGCTTGCACAAATGCATACATTTAGACTATAAACGGTTAGGAGGAATAGTGGGGCGCGTCTTCGTGGATTGCACTATCTATAGAGTCTGTTCAGAAAGAGAGCCGTCGTCGTGGCCAAATCGAGAACTAACGTTTCGATTTTTACATGGCAGCTCATCCCTTTCTTTCTGTCAGCATTTTGCATCATAAAAAATAACTATAGGAATAGTACACTAGTTGTGAGAGGATCAGAGGATCAAAACGCAACAGGCGCGCTATTGTATTGCCCACTAAACAAAAAAGGTGGGGCACAGCAGCGCCCTCCGATCCCACGACGGCTCTCTTGCTGAACAGACTCTACGTAGACATAAATTTTAGATGGTAAAATCTAAAAACAAATCTTTAAATTCTTCATCATCATCAGCTTGAAGAAGCCACTGCTGGATATTATAAGCTTTCCCTATGCATTTCGAATTTTTAAAGGTGATCTTTTGATGTTCGTCTCTTTGTGTCACTGGTTTTCCGACTAAGTGTGGTGAAAGGATTTTAAGTTCGCGTCAAAGAGTTCGTTCACTTGACACATATTTCGACTTTTTCAGGTTCTACAACATGTAGGTTTCTTCACGATATTTCCTTTACCGTTTGAGAATACTGGCTTATTTCATCTGAGTTTTGATTGAACCACCAACCACCAAGAACAAATATTTGTATGGTGAACATGAACGTTTGTTCTCTGTCTGAATGTTAGGTATATTGTATTCTATGTATATGTATTTACAAAAAATAATTTAAGTATTATATCAGCCATTTGGTTCCCATAGTACAAGCTCTGCTTAGTTTGAAGCGAGACAGTGTTGTGTGAATTCAATCCAATATTTTTATTTCAGACCTTACTAAAGAGAAGCGCTCACTGGAGTGCGGATTTTGAAAGTCTGCAACCTACCTACAACAAACCTGCTCTTAGTAGGAAGACTGATCGCAGATAAAAATAGAACTAAAAATAAAACAGACCTTATAAATATTATATTACAAAGTCCGTTGTCTACAATATTTATTTATATATTGATAAAAAAATCACGTTTCAGGCGACACACGGGTGAGAAAAACTTTGAATGCGATACTTGTGGTAAGGCGTTCATTACACGGAGCGATTTGAAGCAACATTTCCTGACTCACACTGGAGACCGACCGCACGTGTGCCCTGTGTGCGGCGTTCGGTTGACACGCTCTTCGCATCTCAAACGGCATATTCAACACTCTCACGGAAATCAATTTTCATGTACCTTATGCTCAATGAGGTTTACGCAAGAATCAGATTACGAAACTCATAAAAAAAATCATGCTGAGGCAGAAAAAAATTAATTACTTATTAGCTTATTTATTGTTACCTGCACTGCTGCTATGTGTTAAAATGTGTAAGAATATTAGCGTAAATATTTATTCGGTTGCAGGATGCCTATTAATGGTTGTGCTTAATATGTAAGTTTTATATTTTTTAATGGTATTTATACTCGTACACAAGGATACGCATTAGACTATACACTGCTAGCTCTTATGTCCTTGCGGTAAGCGTCATTTTTCTTTGTTTTTAGGTAACTTGAGGTGTATCCCACTGTACCTACAAGTAACTTTATTTGAGTAGAAAGATAAAAGATCTTCTTTCTATCTAGGTGCCTACTCCAAAAATATAAAGTGTAAATATAAAATATAAGTGTAAATAAAAATATAAATACTTTATTACACACTATGTAAAATAAAACTTACAGGAATAACAGAAAAACAACAAAAATTAATATAATGGGTGATCAAGATATATTATAGCAATAAACGATCTCTTCTAAAATGAAATAAAATAAAGTGAATGATTTATTTTAGCTTAAAGCTTGTTTTTTCTAGGCAGCGTTGAGATGGACTGATCAAGACAAATGTATTTATTTATAAGTATTTAACTACTACTACTAGATAGGTACCTACTCGTTTTATGTACTACCTACCAACTTATGAACCTACATACTATGTACAGAAAGAAGCTTTGCAGAAAAGTGGTTCAGATGTTTTTTGTAATTATGTAGATAGAATGTGTTGTTGTGGAAATAAGCTATAACGAACAAATAAATTAATATTTTTATTAAGTATTGTTTTAATTTCCCAGACTTATGTAATGCATTGGATTAAATATTTAATAATGCAATTTTTAAGTTAACAAATTGAAACTATGAAATAATATACCTACTAGTTATAGTATGTATAATACAGCCGGCAGATCTTGGCAGGTCTGAAGTTAACCGTTTGTCGAATCTTTCGTCAGTCATTGGCCATTTTCGCACAACTTCAAAGTTCAAACACGCCAAGATCTGACTAAAACCAGCGCTGCTTTATTACTAGGTATTTTGTCTTATAAAAGACGTGTAAGGTACCGGAGAGAGAGGCAAAATGGAAGCATCTTAGCTCAATTGTTTGCGAATACTTTCACATGATTTTCACAGTTTTAGGTGAACTCGATAGCAGCTTGAATACTCTTAAAAAACTAAAAACAATAAATAAACCCAAGAAATAAACTGTTTCGGATACTGGCGGTTTTTAGGGCTAGGGATGGGATGGTTGCATGCATTGCATATTCGCTGTGGTAATTCTTCAGTCGTCCTTTCAAAGCGTTTTCAAAGATGAGAGATGGCAACACCACTATTTTCGAATTTTGAAATTCGTTCGTTACCGCTTCGTTTCTTTTCTTGTCGTTCGTTGTGATTTTTGAAGACAAAAGTGGTTTTTTGTGTGTGCACTTAGCTGTTTTAGCCGCTTTAGTTGTGTGGCAATCTAATAAAACCCTAAAGTAAGACAACCACGCAGTGCAGTTCAATAAACACGAAGTACTTTTAATCAAGAAGTTTAGGAACGCAATAATGACTGGGGAGATTTATTATTCAACAAAATATTACGACGATGAGCACGAATATAGGTAAGTAAAACAAACAATTTTCCTGTCTTTTTTTTGTATTTATAATATCTAAAGCTTCATAATTTCTGGCAAGTAACCTCTGATAGCTTGTTAAACCTAGTTTGTTTTGTAATTGGTTTTTGCTAGCATGCAATTTGATACAGAAATGCAAGTAAGTATGTATACATAATGTAAAAACTGAACACCTGTTCTCATCTTCTTTGTTCTGAAGAAGCTGGACCTAAGACAGATGTTCAGTATGATGTTACTCTCCTTCCACCATATTGCTTCACAATAAAATGTTGGTTTGCAATAAAGACATAGGAAACTCCTTATTGTGCAACCTAAACATGCAGTAATACGTTAGTGCCATGCATGCTGGAACTTTGTGTCAAAAGCCATTGTGATTTGACAGAAAGGTTCCTCATCCAAATATGTATGGAGACATCTCCATACATATTTGCTAACACCACACACACCACCACACAATAAATTCAGCATGTGATAATACTAGTCAAACCAATGACATTGTCTCCATTGTAATGTTGTTTCCAACCTCCTTGGTTTTCAGGCATGTTGTGCTCCCGAAGGAGATGGTGAAGCAAGTGCCTAAGAATCACCTAATGACGGAGCAGGAGTGGCGCAGTATCGGTGTTCAGCAGAGCCAAGGCTGGGTACACTATATGACGCATCAACCTGGTAAGTTTTAATAGTCCTTGCCTAGTCATTCCATGCTATAATAACAAAGCAGTGCAAAAACAAAATCCATCGGTATAGATGTTTTATAGAAGGTAGAGTTTTCTTAGATTTAATAATTTTACTTTAGAGGGTTACTAACTTTATTCTGTAGCAAATGCATATTTTTAATCAAGATTCTCCACTATTATCTAGGGCTTGGTATTTTATATTTTTACCATCGATCTGCCTCTGCTTCACACAGGTTGTTGCAACGTAATGCTATATAGCATATAGCCAGCCTTCTTTGATAAATGGAATATGCAACACAAAAATATTTTTTCAAATCGACCCACTAGTACCCAAAATTAGCCCGTTCTACCAAACAAACAATTAAACTCTTCAGCTTTATATTATTAGTATAGATATGTCATCTGTACTGTAGTTGAACTTCAATACATTTCCACAAATTTGCCAATGTTTATTAGGTTGGCCCAGCTCTTGTTCTGTTCTTGCTGCCTAGTCAACCTTATCCCCACATCTTCATCTTTCTTAACTTACTAGGCTAGTTTCCTCATGATTTTTTCTTCACAGCACTTCATTCATTATCAGGTCTCAACAACAACGAGAGAAAAAAAGACCTACTGATAATAACATTATAATATTTTATGTTACAGAACCACATATCCTGCTATTCCGAAGAAAAATGACCGCACCTCCAGAGAAGAAGTGAATTAGGTTGTGGTGTTTGTACATAAGTTTCCCGACTCTAGGTTTATTTAGATTTAAACTTTTAACCCATAACAATTCAATACTTATGATATCTTTAATTCATTAAAATGCAGGCATTTTACTGTAATCTTACAGATTTTTCACGATTGATGCAATTTAAGTCCGCCGTTTAATCTTGAGCAGCTATCATAGTTTTTCCAGTAATGTTAGTTTCATTTATTCTGTCTGTAAAATTGGGTTTTTAATTAGTACTAAAAGCTGTTTTGATGGTGGTAGAGCTTTGAAAGTAACTTGTGGGTGTTGAATATAAATGGGATTTGTATTTTAAGTAGGTTGTTGTTTTAAAGTCATGTCAGTAATAATACAAACTATTTGTAAGCTTCTAGGATTCAATGAAATAGAAAAAAACATTGAATCTATCTAATTACGTAAATGCACATTAATGCTTTGCTGCGATTTTTGAGTGTAAAGGCGCGGACCCTTCGCAGTGCAACTTGTACACGGTCACGCGGCGCAGTTTAAAAATTAAAAGTGTTTTTATTCAGATGTCATTGATCCATAGGTACAGGTTTAGCTGCGTGTATTAATTTGTTTGACAACGTGGGTCTACGTTTCTACTAGAGTACACGATCTACGGCTGTGGTGGGTCCGCGCCTTTATAGACTGAAATCTCTATGTAAATGCTTGCAGATCATGTCTACTTCTTACAATTATCTTTGTTATGGGTTCACTAATCTCATTCCATGTCTTTTAAGTTTCATTTGACATTACTTTAGTCATTAATTTTAAGAATCCTCACATGAGTGCCTTAATTAGAACTTTCTTTTGGTGCACATACTACAAGCATTTTGTGCCTTTAATATCAAGGGCTTATCAGAAGCTGTTTTGCTCATATTTCAATTATATTTGTACATTGAAATGTAGTACAGCCCATAATTAAGTAAAAAAAACGGGTGTTTATCGCGATTACCTTTATTATTTCCATATAATTATGCATAACGATCGCGTTAATTTAAAAAGTGCTAGTACAGCCCAGCCGAGTAAGCCTACTTTGATAATATAGACAAAATAATACCATGGTGGTGACTTTCAAATTCGAATGATATTGTTTTAGCGCCAGAATGTAGATGACATGGTACGAACCTATGTAACTAGCGGCAGCCCGCGGTGTCGCTCCGTTCCCGTTACTTACAACCGTTCTAATATCTTTATAAATTGTAGGTTAGGTGTTATTCTGACGTATAAGCTATATTATTGTAAAGTTTCATTAAAATCCATTCAGTAGTTTTTACGTGAAAGAGTAAAGGCCTGCGCACACCTAGTTCGCTGGCGGTAGCGATCAGTGAAACGCTGTCAAATATCGCTGTCAGATTTGAGATTTGACAGCGTTTCACTGATCGCTACCGCCAGCGAACTAGGTGTGTGCAGGCCTTAAACAAACAAACAAACATCCATCCATACCTACTTGCAAACTTTCGCGTTTGTAATATTAGTAGGTAGGATGTAGCTATAAGCTTGAAACATGGTGTCTTAATAAATGCTTGTGATAGAGTCCTTGAACTTCAATGTATTAATTCGGCACAACTACCTTTGGCAGATGCATCTTGAATTCTTTGGGGGACCAATTTAAATGCCAGTTTTAAATTAAATAAACTGTTTGAATTTTTTTACAAAATCACGCTGTATGTCAATATTTTAATATAAATTTGCTATAACTTGCTAAAATTAAATTCATCATAAGTTATGTTTATTGTAAATATTTGTTGCATGGTCTACCAGCACTCATTTTATTGTGGGAAATAGTGTGATTTTTAAATGTTAAATGTTATCTTAAAAATTGACTTACTGTGCATAATTTAGCTCTGCTTAGTTAGATCAATCAATAGCAGAAGCAATAACCCCTTTTTACCAGTTTGAATTTTAATAAATTATTTGGTGCTAAAATCTCATTTTTTCTTGTAACCTTTTAGCACCTAGATATATACTGACTTCTAAAGAGTTGGAGCCTGGCTGGTATGTCATAGTGATGAATTAAGGCCTGCGCACATTTAAGAGGGAATCACACAGGCGATTCTCCATACAAACGTAGTCCCCTATTTCCTCCCTGGTGTGCAAGGCTTTGGTGATGTAGATGGGTATGCGGGATTTGAGAAGGATCTGGTCAATGGTTACCACTAGCCTATTTCTGCTGTGAAGCAGCATTGTTGTCTTTCTATTTGAAGGGAGTGGGTACTGGTGAAATTACTGGCATGTGAGGCTGAACATAATGTACAAGCTCTGCTTAGTTTGGGGCTGGGTAGTGTTGTGTGAATTGTCCACAATATTTATTTATTATTATTTAAAAGCCTTAAGTTAATGGCTGCAGCACGTTTCTGATGTGTGTATAGCGTTATAGGTAGAGTCCTTAGAAGTTAACCATCGCCTATAACAATGCTTTGTTAGAGGCGATGGTTACCACTTAACATCAGGTGGGCCTTATGCTAGTTCTATAAAAAAACTCATTGCTGCAGGATGTATTATCATTATTAATTAAATAAATAATACAGTTCAACACACTAATATGTTGTTGCTATGCTGATATTTGAAAAACTAGTGCTAAGCTTACACAGATGACAAAAGTGGGAACAGTCGGAAGTATTACCTTTCAGATAAAAAAAAATTGAAGCAAATCGGCTCATAAATGACTAACTTATGTGATAAAAAACATTTAATAAAATAAAAAATACAACTAAATTGAGAACCTCTTTTTTTTATTAGAAGTCAGGTAATAAGAAGTCAGACTAGGTCAACTAGCCTATAAGCTAGCTCATTGGTTCCCAAACTTTTTATGACTAGGGACCACTGGTACTTAGGGGTTGTGGACCATTGATTGCGAACCACTGATATAGCTTAAGAGCGAGTCGAGTAAACCAGGCGGACGGAAAATAGGTATTTACTGCGGCTCGCTAGTTGTGTGCGTACTCACGCACACAATGATAGGTTCGCTCGACGCCGTTTACACCTAGTGTGGCAAAAGTAGGTAACCCATGATTTGAAAAAAATGTTGTTTGGTTGAGTGACTTATAGAGACGAAATTTTGTTTACGTTATGCCAGAAAGTAAAATTCATCTCTCTAAAAAAAACAATCTGAGGTCAGTTTACAAAATAATTACATTTTCATTTCACTTTTCTTTTAGGTTTTTTAATAATAGTAATAAATAATAAATATTGTGCACAATCCACTCCACACTATCTAGCCTCAAACCAAGCAGAGTTTATACTATAGGAACCAGACAGCTGATATAATACTTAGCATATATATTTTTTTTTTTAATACATACTTAAAATACAATATAACACCCAGACAGAGAACAAACATTTGTATTCACCAAACAAATGTTTCTTCTCCGTGGGGATCGAACCCACGACCTACAGCGTAGAAGGCAGAGCTACTACTAACTAAGCTGAAGGCCAGGTTTTCGTTTCATTTTCAACTATATTTGCATATTTGTGAATAATATTTTTGGTGGTAAGTTCATACCCCTGTTCATACCCAATAGGCCCTGGCTCAGCTTTTGCTGCTTAGCAGCAGCAAAAGCTGAGCCAGGGCCTATTTGGCATAACATGTACCTAGCGCGGGACGTAGTTGTTTTTTTTTATTATGTGCTAAGATAGCAAGTAATTACTCAATTATTTGTGTTAGAATTTTTTGTTCATATTTTAGTTTTGATTTTGTCAATGTTCCGCTCTGTGTACCTATGTTATGTTAAATAATATTTCTTTCTTTCATACTTTCATTCATTTTGGATCCAAGATGGCAGCTTCATTTTTATCCTAAATAAATGATAATTATGGGTATCGATTTAGAGGTTGTTGGGGGCTCTGATTGTGGATTTGACATTCATTTTTGAATCCAAGATGGCGGATTCTTTTTTTTTCATAAATATTTGATATGGGTATCGTTTAATGGGTTTTTGGGGGTGCTGATTCCGAATCTGCCATTCATTTTTGAATCCAAGATGGCGGATTCTTTTTTTTTCTTAAATATTTGATATGGGTATCGTTTTATGGGTTTTTGGGGGTGCTGATTTTGAATCTGGCATTCATTTTTGATTCCAAGATGGTGGATTCTTTTTTTTCTTAAATATTTGATATGGGTATCGTTTTATGGGTTTTTGGGGGCGCTGGTTCCGAATATGCCATTCATTTTTGATTCCAAGATGGCGGATGTTTTTTTTCTTAAATATTTGATATAGGTATCGTTTTATGGGTTTTTGGGGGTGCTGATTTTGAATCTGCCATTCATTTTTGATTCCGAGATGGCGGATGTTTTTTTTTCTTAAATTTTGATATGGGTATCGTTTTATGGGTTTTTGGGGGCGCTGGTTCCGAATATGCCATTCATTTTTGATTCCAGGATGGCGGTTTTTTTTTTTTTAATATTTGATATGGGTATTATGGGTTTTTGGGGGCGCTGGTTCCGAAACTATTTTTTTTAATTGACTTAAATAAAAAAAAAATAGCTTCGGAACCAGTGCCGCATTTTTTGGTTTTGGTTTTGTTATTTTGTTGATTGGTTGAGTGACTGAGGGAGATGAATATTGTCTATGTTAATTAAATCAGATCATAATTATTATTCATTACTTTTTCTTCTACCTGCCATTATCTCCCTTTATGTGGCGTCAGCACAACGAGTTTTCCTTCTGCGTTCCCTTCTGTCATCCGTCATAGCTGCATTCCTCTCTTACCGATGTTACCTTTCACACATCTATGTTTCCTTTGGTCTACCTCTACTCACATATCCATCCACATCCATATTCATCACTCATAAAGTCACATGACTTTCATCTCTCCTAATAATAATTATTACTCAGAAATAAAAATTATAGTCAGTTTGCATACTAAATACAGTTTATTGCAGTTTTCTTTTGTTTGTTTTAGTTTCATTTTCAATTATTTTCCTTTTCGCTGTCGTTTTGACGATTTTTTTATTTATCGCTTCTAGAATATATTTAGGTTCTTTGATTTCCATTAGCCTATCTAATCTAGAATCAATAATCTCTGGCAGTAAACAATCAAAATAAAATGTTTTCAATTTTCCTTCCATCATACACTAAAATTCTTTATCTTCCTCTACTTGTTCAACTTTCATGTCTACGTCAGTCCAAACAGCAAATATGCATGTTTTTCTTTGTGTGACGTGTAATTGCCCTTGTGCCTGAAAATACCAATCATGTTTTGGCACCCCCAAAAACCGCTAAAACGATACCCATATCAAATATTTAAGAAAAAAAAACATCCGCCATCTTGGAATCAAAAATGAATGCCAGATTCAAAATCAGCACCCCCAAAAACCCATAAAACGATACCCATATCAAATATTTAAGAAAAAAAAACATCCGCCATCTTGGAATCAAAAATGAATGTCAGATTCAAAATCAGCACCCCCAAAAACCCATAAAACGATACCCATATCAAATATTTAAGAAAAAAAAGCATCCGCCATCTTGGAATCAAAAATGAATGGCATATTCGGAACCAGCGCCCCCAAAAACCCATAAAACGATACCCATATCAAATATTTAAGAAAAAAAAGAATCCGCCATCTTGGATTCAAAAATGAATGGCAGATTCAAAATCAGCGCCCCCAAAAACCCATAAAACGATACCCATATCAAATATTTAAGAAAAAAAAAACATCAATGAATGGCATATTCGGAACCAGCACTCCCAAAAACCTATAAATCGATACCCATATCAAATATTTAAGAAAAAAATAATCCGCCATCTTGGATTCAAAAATGAATGGCAGATTCAAAATCAGCGCCCCCAAAAACCCATAAAACGATACCCATATCAAATATTTAAGAAAAAAAAGAATCCGCCATCTTGGATTCAAAAATGAATGGCATATTCGGAACCAGCGCCCCCAAAAACCCATAAAACGATACCCATATCAAATATTTAAGAAAAAAAAACATCCGCCATCTTGGATTCAAAAATGAATGGCAGATTCAAAATCAGTGCCCCCAAAAACCCATAAAACGATACCCATATCAAATATTTAAGAAAAAAAAAAACATCCGCCATCTTGGAATCAAAAATGAATGGCATATTCGGAACCAGCACTCCCAAAAACCTATAAATCAATACCCATATCAAATATTTAAGAAAAAAAATAATCCGCCATCTTGGATTCAAAAATGAATGGCAGATTCAAAATCAGCGCCCCCAAAAACCCATAAAACGATACCCATATCAAATATTTAAGAAAAAAAAGCATCCGCCATCTTGGAATCAAAAATGAATGGCATATTCGGAACCAGCGCCCCCAAAAACCCATAAAACGATACCCATATCAAATATTTAAGAAAAAAAAGAATCCGCCATCTTGGATTCAAAAATGAATGGCAGATTCAAAATCAGCGCCCCCAAAAACCCATAAAACGATACCCATATCAAATATTTAAGAAAAAAAAAAACATCCGCCATCTTGGAATCAAAAATGAATGGCATATTCGGAACCAGCACTCCCAAAAACCTATAAATCGATACCCATATCAAATATTTAAGAAAAAAAATAATCCGCCATCTTGGATTCAAAAATGAATGGCAGATTCAAAATCAGCGCCCCCAAAAACCCATAAAACGATACCCATATCAAATATTTAAGAAAAAAAAGAATCCGCCATCTTGGATTCAAAAATGAATGGCATATTCGGAACCAGCGCCCCCAAAAACCCATAAAACGATACCCATATCAAATATTTAAGAAAAAAAAACATCCGCCATCTTGGATTCAAAAATGAATGGCAGATTCAAAATCAGTGCCCCCAAAAACCCATAAAACGATACCCATATCAAATATTTAAGAAAAAAAAAAACATCCGCCATCTTGGAATCAAAAATGAATGGCATATTCGGAACCAGCACTCCCAAAAACCTATAAATCGATACCCATATCAAATATTTAAGAAAAAAAATAATCCGCCATCTTGGATTCAAAAATGAATGGCAGATTCAAAATCAGCGCCCCCAAAAACCCATAAAACGATACCCATATCAAATATTTAAGAAAAAAAAGGATCCGCCATCTTGGAATAAAAAATGAATGGCATATTCGGAACCAGCGCCCCCAAAAACCCATAAAACGATACCCATATCAAATATTTAAGAAAAAAAAAACATCCGCCATCTTGGAATCAAAAATGAATGGCATATTCGGAACCAGCGCCCCCAAAAACCCATAAAACGATACCCATGTCAAATATTTAAGAAAAAAAAACATCCGCCATCTTGGAATCAAAAATGAATGGCATATTCGGAACCAGCGCCCCCAAAAACCCATAAAACGATAACCATATCAAATATTTAAGAAAAAAAAGAATCCGCCATCTTGGATTCAAAAATGAATGCCAGATTCAAAATCAGCAACCCCAAAAACCCATAAAACGATACCCATATCAAATATTTAAGAAAAAAAAACATCCACCATCTTGGAATCAAAAATGAATGCCAGATTCAAAATCAGCACCCCCAAAAACCCATAAAACGATACCCATATCAAATATTTAGGAAAAAAAAGAATCCGCCATCTTGGATTCAAAAATGAATGGCATATTCGGAACCAGCGCCCCCAAAAACCCATGAAACGATACCCATATCAAATATTTAAGAAAAAAAAGAATCCGCCATCTTGGATTCAAAAATGAATGGCAGATTCAAAATCAGCGCCCCCAAAAACCCATAAAACGATACCCATATCAAAAAATTAATGGCATATTCGGAGCCAGTGCCCCCAAAACCCCATATCAAAAGTTTATGACAAAAAAAAATCCACCATCTTGGATTAAAAAATTAATGGCAGATTCGGAACCAGCGCCCTCAAAAACCTATAAAACGATACCAATATCAAATATCAAAAAAATGAATCCGCCATCTTGGATTAAAAAATGAATGGCATATTCGGAGTCAGCGCCCCCAAAACCCCATATCAAAAATTTATGACAAAATAAGAATCCGCCATCTTGGATTAAAAAATGAATGGCAGATTCGGAACCAGCGCCCTCGAAAACTTATTAAACGATACCAATATCAAATATAAAAAAAAATGAATCCGCCATCTTGGGTTTTCGATTCGCCTGACCAAAAAAACTTGGAACAATACCAACATCAAATTTGAAATACGAAAATAATCTATACCTACATACGTACATATTTTTATCGAAATTTTTTTTCCGGAACAGAGTGCCACTTTTCTTCTTAGAATATCTTTCTTTTCGCTTTCCCATTGTTCCCTAAACAGAGTAAATATTTATAGGTACATCACATTTTTTTGAGCAATAAAAAGCATAGATAATAAAAAATGGCTTACCTCACTTTACCTGTTTGCAGCTGTGTGTGCATACACATAAGATCGCGTTTGCTAGTTGGCTCGCGTCGCCTCGCAAAGAGACGTGCTCCCACTCTGAGCTCTCGTGGTGGACTGAATTTCCGCGAGCGTTCGTCGCGTATATATTCAACTTCGCGCGTCCATAGTAAATTTGTATGGCGGATTTGAGATGCTTTTTTAAAAAATTCATAACTAAATAACTAAGTGATTTATTAAAAATCGAAAAAGGACTAATTGTAGACTAAACATTTGAGATTAAGTCGAATTAAAGTTTGTTCATAAAATCAACAGTGTAACATGACATTTTTTAATAACGCCGACATACGATTTGTCAAGTTTTACCTATCTGTGTTTATTTAATTATATATAAATATTTTTTTTTGTTACGGAATAATTGTCAATACGTTCAGTCTGGTACTTTATACAAAGTTTTAGATTCATTATTGCAAGTATATTCATAATATCGATTTAACCGTGACTATCGTTTTCAACTATTTTGCACGACTCGCTCTTAATCACCTGAATTAATGTATGAAGTGGAGATCACAAGTCGGTAATACTTGATAACTTATCTTCAAATATTCAATACTTATAAATAAATAATATTGTAGACATTTCACACAACACTGTCTAGCCCCAAACTAAGCAGAGCTAGTACTATGGGAACCAGATATCTGATATGATACTTATATAATCTTTTTTTTTTGTAAATACGTACATTAAACACATGACAGCTAGCTGTCATGTGTTTTGTTTTCTGTTTATACAGAGAACAAACATCTGTCTTTGCCACACAAATATATGTTCTCGGTGGGGATCGAACCCACAACCTACAGCTACTAATACTTGTAGCATTTACATCCTTTTTTTCTTAGGGTTAGGAGATGATGTTCCATCAGATTGAACATAGTCCAGTGGCTCCAGCTTGGGTTCCTGTCCCACAATTTCCATAAACTCCAACCCTTCCAACTGTTCCTGTTCCAAGTTTTGTAGCATCTGGTAACCAGTCTCCAAAGAAGGGGTGAATGACCCGTCCAAAGCTGCAGGGAAGTGCAGTTCTGGCACTTCTTCTAGTTGATCAGTAGGCTCCTTACCCAGCTGATCTTCTAATTCATTTGTCAGCATAATGCATTTCGTCTTAACTTTGTTGTGGTAGTCTACAACTCTGTTCTGATAGAAGTTGTGCAAGCCGTTAATGTTGAGATCAGTTAACACTCTGGAGACTGTATCAGCGAAGCCGGATGGCAGACTGCTGGATTTTTTATCTACAGCTGTTCTCAATGACTTACAGAACTTGGTAAGAAAGCAGTCCAGCGCATCAGCGACGGCGTCCAGCACTGTGCTCGTGCAAGTCGTTGTCCCCGTAAATGCTAGACCTATAGCCGCACATTGCTTGAGAGCCCGCTTGTGGCTTTCCGGTGTAAATGGCATTACAACTGGTCCAATTCCAGCGGTGAAATTATTGTATATTTTTTGCAGGTGATTTACTCCGGGGGTTGGTTGATGTTTCAATTGCAAAGTGTTTTCAGGTTGTGGTGGGAAGCTTGGTACGGTCGTCAAATCTTTTGGAACCATACTTTTGGCCTCCTCAACTTGCTCTATTACTTCCTCTAATTGATTGCAGCATGAGTGTAGCTGGATTGTGTGAGTGATCAAATTAGGCTCTGGAAGTTTGATCGGCGAGGATTTCACTGAGATGGAAATTTCGGGTATGTTTTGCATCCCAAGTTCAATTATAGGATTAAAGTTAACACTCTGGAGTATTGCTTCATTTTCAGGTTCTTCTTCCATTTCACCCCATAGTTTCCTTGTAGCCATATTTAGTGTTATTTTTATTTTAGCACTATTATTTTTTGTTTTAGTTTCACTGTCGCAAATCGCAAAATTCAAATTAGAATTTTTTTTATCAGCCCTCATTCACAGAGGCTAAAGTTAGATGACCATACTTCCGCGTCTTCCGTCCGGCCGTTCAGTTGTTTGGGAAGCAATAATGTACGGCCAGAGAGTTAATGCACAGCAGATTAATGTACACACCGTTATTACTTGGAGGAATTAGAAATGGAGGCGTCAACGTTTAAATCCACGAACAATATTTTCTGCCAAAATTGACGGGGGACGAGGTAAACACGCATGGCACACGCGCATAGCAAAATCCTATTCATGTAAACACACACATTGACAATCTCGCACACGATCTTAAAATTTGCACACAGATAAAAAATATAACGTAGTTACGCAGTGTCAAGACTCACATTAGCATAATCTCTAGTGATGGGCATTCAGTAAGACCGGTAAATTGAACGATTAATAAAATAATGAATGAAATGGGTTTTTAGGTAAAGGTAATTTCAATAAGTTATGCACAACAGGTTTCACATTTTGTAACAGTCAGAAAATAAAAGAACTGAATTTAGTTGTTTTGTTTTATTAATGGTTATAAGTTTGAATATTGATTCAGTTCATGGCATTACAACTGGTCCAATTCCATCGGTGAAATTATTGTATATTTTTTGCAGGTGATTTACTCCGGGGGTTGGTTGATGTTTCAATTGCAAAGTGTTTTCAGGTTGTGGTGGGTGTTAATAGAATAAGTTCTTAACATGTTATAGCATAGTACACATAAGTTTAGTCTTATAATGAATAATTGAAAAAAAAATATAAAGCGAAATCACATTACATCGTCAGCCTCAGCCACATCACAGCGAAGTTTGTAGTTCTGCCTTCTGCGCCGGAGGCGTTGGTTCGATTCCCACCGAGAACAAATATTTGTGTGGTGAACGCAGATGTTTGTTTGCCCGAGTTTGAGAACTTTCTGCAAAATGTTCCGAGCAAATCACACTCGTTTTTGTTGCATGCCAAGTTGTTTTTTGGCCAAAAACTGTCCACTCTTCAAGCAACAGGGTTTTTTGAAAACCTGCACAGGACATAAAATAAATATAAAATAGGCAAAAAAATGTTTTCACTACGCCCACGACTTTATTTTTGAGTATGATGTCATGTCCTATTTTATACATTGATGAGTAGAGGGTTTGATGACTGGTACCTAGGATACCCATATTGTGGGATTTGTGAATAAATGTAATCCGATATATCGTGGCGGCAGCCATCTTGTACCGATTTTCATCAAAAACAGCTAAGAACACTCCCGACTATTCACCTTTCAAATAAACAAAAAACCAAATTAAAATCGGTTGATTCGTTCGGGAACTACGATGGGACAGACAGACACACACACAGACACCGCAAACTCATAACATCCCGTCGTTTTTACGTCGGGGGTTTAAAAAACACCAAATACGTAATTAGACAACACATTATGTGATAATAATTTAACGTTTATTTTATCATTCATTCATTCATCAATTTCATTCAACTTTTCCCAACACTATGCCTTCTACCAAGGTATAATCTTTGACAATGGTGTCGTAATACTGTCGCTAATCTGTCGCAACCGGTAATTCTTTTGAACTTAAATTCTACAAAATTACAAACACAATTCACAAAATAATACTCCCTTGTGGTAGGAAATACCATGTTCCCGGAAGTTTGATGTCTCTGATCGTCTTTTACAAGAAACTACCATGCAATTCACCATTTTCACGGAGCTCCACTTCGCGACATGAAACGACACACAATGGCTGCGGTTGCGAGTAAAACAGTTTTATTTAAAGGATATGATCGAGATCGTTATATGATCGGCAGAGGGGAAAGCCCTACCTTGACATCTCCATTTCTAATTCCTCCAAGCGTTATTACGATGTCATGGGCTTGGATGAACGGGGCGTACAACAGAAGGTCGCGAAACAACATGCTGTACATTATTGTCACGTGTTGTACCTACAACCCGTTATTATGATCCCAGTTAAGCCTACGTGCCGCGGCAGCACTAGCTGCAGTGCCAGAAAATGTTTATTTTTGCAATAACTAACTTTAGAGGGCTATCTTCTTTAGGACAATTATTATTATCCATTGGTTAAAAAAAATAGTAATCATTGAATTATTTATCTGCTCCAGTGTATTCCAACTAACATGCTGTACAATAACATCAAGTGACAACTTTGTACACCCAGTTAATTTGCAGCCTGTACGGCAGGGTAAAACGAATCCGAAAAAAGGAAAAGGTTTCGTTCTGAATGGGCGTACAATAACAAACTGTACCATCACTGGACGTACATTAACCAGACCGCGTTGTTTTCTTGACACAAATAAAAAACAAGCAAACAACCTTCAAATAGGAGTGGGTTGGAACAGGTAAAATAAGAAACCTGTTCCGCCTGTTCCAGTTCCAGTAAAACAACAGTTCCAAAAACCTGTTCCAAAATAACAGCTGGTTGTGTTGCATGCAACATAGTATTTTCCGAACGCAACACCTGTTCTCTGCTTGTAACAGGCTATCTCGTTCTAACAAAGGTAAGATGCGTAAGCTAGAATAGAGAAGAGCATGTTCCGTGCGTGGCGTCTCCTTCTAACAAAAGTAATCTCCATAAGCTAGAATAAAGAGACGCATGTTTCGGCAGATTCGGGCTGTTGTGGAATGGAACTGGAACTGGAACAGGCAGGGAACAGGCTCTCATTGGTTGGTTTAGACAACAGTTCCAAGCTGTTATTTTAAAACACCTGTTATTTTGTTATCTGTTCCGATATATAAGCCTCACATGTTCCGTGCGTGGCGTCTCCTTCTAACAAAAGTAATCTCCTTAAGCTAGAATAAAGAGACGCATGTTTCGGCAGATTCGGGCTGTTGTGGAATGGAACTGGAACAGGTTCTCAGTGGTTTAGACAACAGTTCCAAGCTGTTGTTTTAAAATACCTGTTATTTTTACCTGTTCCGATATATATGCCTCACTCCTACCTTCAAAGTTTTTATTACGACAAAAAATAAACTTTTTATTTTTTCTTTTTGCTATGCCCTATTTTTCTGTATGCTACGTTTTCGATCGATTGAAAAGATGTAGGTATCATCATCTTCACCCATTGATTTGATCCCATTGTTGCTGCACAGTGCAGCAACTGAGATTGCTGATATCCTAACGATAACAACTTTTTGAAACGTTATAACTCAGAAATGGTGGATCGTAGAAAAAAAGTATTGAGACATTTTTATTAGCTAAGTAGGTAGTTTTATGATACCTACCTAAGTATACTTATAATTTTTGTCTGAAGTAGGTACTTTTATGCTACATGAAACTTACCATTTTGCTGAGGATACGAAAAACACTTTTTTTTTACCTTTGACCTCGAGTAGGTATTTTTTTTCCATACACTGGAGTAATGAGGTACTTTCTAAATTTACCTATTTATAATTTTATGTTTTGAACCATTTTACTGATTTTCAGGTTGTTGGAAGTTTACTTAGTAGGTACCTACCTTCGAATGTCTAGATTGTCTGGCCTACTTATGATGGCTTCGTAAATTATTCAAAGTCAAACGAAGATTATTTCGCAATTAGATAGGTACCTAAACCTACTTATCTCGGTTTTATTTTGTCTACAAAAAAAAATTGTTAAGTAAGTAGGTACACATACAATTTAGAGCCACCGTTGGGATAAAAGGTTCTACTATGTACCTACTTACTTAGAATACTTACAACACTACAACATAAAATGTTTTTCATCGTGTAATGCTTGAGTCGGGTTAATTTGGTGATTTATCTGTCGAGCACTGGTGGTCCAGCGGTAGCGGCTCCGGCCTTCCCATCCTAAATTCGTGGGTTCAAATTCGGACGCCCACCAATGAGATTTTCTATCCAAAGATTTTTGTTCACAATCCTAGTAGTTTTATCAAACGAAAACATCACTGCCTACACCTAAACAAAAAAAGTGGATCTTATCAGTTAAGCTATCTCTAGATCGTTTGTAACGGTCTGCAGATAGCTCAACTGTTGTTTGTGTATTTTGTACAAAACTTTTACATTTACTAATGTTACATTTGTTTATGTTGTTGTTTAATTTTATCTTATTTTTCTTTGTCTGGTAGGTATTCCTTGTTAGAATCTTTGTGTAAAAAAAAGCAGATCCATAAAGGATTATATAACAGCCTTGCTCCAAATATATATAGGTAGATATACGTCTAGTATCCTATTTATTATAATTAAAACTAATTAACTGGCGACCTTAACCGTTGTTGTCACAAATTGGCACATCCTCATATCCTATGACGATATAATTACGAATTAATTTGCCTTAACTGGAATAACATAAAGTAGGTACCTACCTAAATAACTTTCGAGTCCATTAGGCCGCTTAAAATATCGCAGTAGAGCATAGAACAAGTTTAGAAAGACTGTAATCCCTGAAACCTTGCATAATGATTGTATAATGGCGTATGCTCTGAAGAACTGTTCACATCATGCATTCATCCCTGTTCTACCATCGCACTGCTCGCCATTGACAGAGAGTTCATCCTCACACCTTGGAGCTTGGTCGGTCACCGTTCCGTTTCAGAGGAACTTCCTCCCGCGAACACTCAGGCTGTGGAATGATCTCCCTGCTGAGGTTTTCCCTAAGGACTATAAAATGTGTTTTTTCAAAAAGTGCGTTTTAGAGGGCCGGCAACGCGCTTGCGCCTCTGGTATTGCAGGCGTCCACAGGCTACGGTAACTGCTTCCCATCAGGTGGCCCGTACGCTTGTTTGTCTATTTGTTATATAAAAAAAAGATCATGATTAATTCTGATTAATTCCGATAAAGCCATATTTTTCAAAATCGATTTATATAAACGAAAAAGAACAGAGTTCTAAAGGGATCTAAGCATGTCAGTGTGGTGTGTGTTGGTAGATGATACTTCCAGATTAGTCCCATAGAAATTTCATCAAAATCGGTTTAGTGGTTTTTTAATTACGTCGGGTTTTCAAGTTTTTTTGAACTGAATTGTGAATGTAACAATTAAATCGCAGGCAATAATACTTAACAAAATTGTAAATTCCAGCATACTATGGTTTTATCTACACTACACTAATAGTATAAAGAGGTATAGCTTTTAAATAACGATATATATGTAGATAGACTAGGGATACCTACCGCAGGTAGTCGTAATCAAATTCTATAGAAGTAGTACGAGTACCTATTCTTACTTTTTAACCGACGACGTCAAAAAGAAAGAGGTTCACAACACAGTTTTTTTTGTATGTTTGTTACCACAAGTCAATAAGCCGATAAGAAAAAAAGCAAAGGTTTAATTATAGTCTCGTACCTATAAATAATAAGATCGGTTCAAGAGTTTCATTATGAAGTCAGTTTTAGAATATATTAATTGTGTATTCTCTGGAAATTAAATTAATATGGCATAATAAATAATTCTCCACAACAAACATCTACATATTTGCATTCAAAGTGCATCACAAATCAATTTGCTAACAATACCCGCTAAGTATGTACGCAATTTCCACAACGACCTGTCAGATTAAGTGCTACGCTCGTAGCTCGTAGAGGGGGCGGCTTTCATTCAGACCATAAACGCCGGAAGCTCGCAGATCAATCGCCCCCCTCTCTTCTCCGTCACCCGCCCAGGACCCTAGGATACCCTATTGACAGGTCCAGTCTCATCCCGGCAGCAGACCGCGACGCACGTGTCGTCCGCCGCTCTAAAAGCACGATCACGTTATGCTGTGTTTATCACTGAACTAGTGCTGTGTGGAAATCTTCTGTTTTTGAACGAAAGCGGTGAGTAACCGAAAAAGTGGAAACAAATCAAAGCTTTTGCACGAGAGCTTTTACCACATGGAATTTAAATCAATTTATTTATTAAAATGGGCCATTTAATTCGATGTTTGTGAATGAATTGGATTTTAAGTGCTTAATCTCGGAACAATAGGCACTTGACTGGTGCTCAAAGCGTTTAAGCGGTCGTAACACAAATTGCAAATGACTGATCAAATCTCGACGCATCGAAATAATAGTGTGGATATGCTGAAATAATTATTTATGCAAAACCTGTTGATTCACTGTTACGAGTGAAACGTAGTTTTACAAACCACTAGACCCCGGTTTTTATTTATGCAAAATGTTAACGCAATGCAATTGCTCCTAAGCAATGAAAAGAAAACAGAGTACTCTTTTTTAGGTGGTGATGGGTTTCAACCTGTATTTTTGAGTTAAACAATAACAATAGAAACTTTCGAGTTCGTAATCTTTATTTTATTTAGAAAATGCCCTTCATGTGCTCTTTCATGGACCAGTAGCTCTTCCGGGCGTTCTCGATACGGTGAATTTACTCAACCAACTCTGGCCGTAGCACTATTACAGGCAGCAGACTTCTCAGGCTGTTAATGATGACGATGCTAGTGGAAATTTTGTTTGAATAAGCATCAGCTAAGTACATTCTTTATTTATTTAGTGTATTTGTCTAACTAAGCAAATGGTATAAAATTTCAATGTTATTATCAAAATAATTCATAATCAATAAATTTTACTCAACCAACTCAGCGGAATGATCACAAATTCAAATGATAAATGAAAGAGTAGTGGGGCGCAAGGAATATAATACTCTTTACGAGAGGTGGGGCGTGTCCACACTACGCTATCGCTGGTTTCGCCTTGACAGTGAGCGGAAATGCTAGTTGGCGCAAATTGCATTGGTCGGTATAGTCTCTTACGATTGGCGATAATACTGCTATAGGTGCTTGAAATTTATGCTTAATTTATTTATTAATAATTAACCTCATGATGTATGTTATTATATTCAATTAGGTATTATTTCAGTTTTGTTCATAAATTCTTTTACTTAATTAGATGGCATATGTCCATTCCATCCATGTCCATTCCATATAAAAATATATAAAAAAGTTTTTCAAATAGTTTTTAGTTCTCAAGTCAGTCAATAGACAAGTCGGCTGTTAAAGAAAATGATGGCAGTTTTCTTCAAAACCATCGGAAACATTTTCGATAAAATCAGATATCACATAGTTCACTTTCTTTCCAACTGCTCAAACTTTGAGCTAAGACCTCAGGTGATATTGGTAAAAATACCACCGAAATTACACAACCGAACTTAAAATGACACCAAAAAATTAATTACAATGCAAAAGCTGTGTGAGTTCGCAAAATGACAGAAAACGAAACCGAGTAAAAACCCTATAACGTTCCTTCTTCTTAAATGATGGCATCTGTTCATTTTGGATCAATTTTGTCAGTGTCGAGTGAGGATATAATGAATACTTATAAAATAGTTATGAAGGAAAAGATGGCGTTTTACTTCAAACCCAACGGAAACATTTTCGTTCAAAACAAAATATCACATAATACACTTTAATTCCAACTGTTAACACTTTGAGCTAAGACCTCAAGTAATGTTGGCTAAAATACCACCGAAATTACACAGCATAACTCAAAATAACCCCAGAAAAACAATCAAAATGAAAAAGCTGTGTGACTTCCCAAAATGACTTCCCGAAAAAAAATCTTTTAGCGTGCCCTAAAATACCTAAACTCTTCCTCTCAACGTCACGGGCTCTTACAAACGTCAAGTGTCAACAGACGTTGGAATTAGCTGTCATTGTGTGCGATGTAGGTCGATGGCAATCCGACCAACGGATCCGGGACAAGTGAGGATGATCCTCGGCCTCTGCAGCTCTTAAAATCTTTTAAGGCCTGCGCACACCTAGGTCGCTGGCGTCGGCGATCAGTAAAACGCTGTCAAATTTGACAGCAATATTTGACAGCGTTTCACTGATCGCTATCGCCAGTGACCTAGGTGATGCGCAGGCCTTTAGTTAGAAATAAGAGTTCTATGAAAACGCAGCATTAGAAGAAATACGCCGACCCTTAACTGCACAAAACCCGAAAGAATATTTCCAAATAATTTTATTTATATTACCAAACACAAGTATCAAATAAAATCTTTATCACCTGGAAGTCTAAAGAATTTTTATTTATTTATGATTGAGAATCATTTTTAAAGTAATGACAAAAACAGTTACCAATTTGAAAAATATAATCAGGCAGCATCAGTGAACGCAGGTGGTGGAAAGTCGCAAAAATCCAAATCCTTGATTTGGAGAATAACATTGAAACAATATAATTTGGTCCAAATAAGTACAATATTTTTTAATAATTATCAACTATAAACTTTCGTTACCCTGAAAATAAACCTGCGAGTCTTTGCTCGTAGCCCTCGTAGCGTTTGCTACGCTCGCGCTGCGGCGTAGCAAGTACGCTACGTAGCGTAGAAAGAAAGTATGTACTAATATTATTTACTTCATCTACGGCTAACTATGAGTTTTGGTAGTGTTTTTGGTTTCGATCATAAATCAACGGCATAAATACGTCTCTCTAATCTGGTCTGCGGTAGAATATAATAGAATATAAGGTGCGGTTTTTTGTAACCTGGGGGGCTAATCTCGGGCAGATCTCAATCATTTTGAAATTTTGCTTCATTGCTTCTTTTCGAAGGGGGAATGGATAATTTCCTTGAGTAATTCATAAACGAACCTCTTCGTAAAAGCCTCGACAGCTACGATATACGGAAAACGTACAAAAAGTGCGGAGTTGTGAAAAGAAGCAATAAATAAAAGCAACAAAATGATCGAGATCGGCCCGAGAATAAGGCCCCTGAAAGGTTACAAAAAACATCACCTTTACCTTTACCTTTACTTTTCATACTGTTATATTCTATTATATTCTACCGCAGACCAGAGTAGAGTAGAGTAGAGTATTTATGCCGTTGATTTTAGTTTAAGATCCCTAGAAGAAGGACCTTCACCGAGCTGGTTATTTAATGAAACGTATTTTATATATAATTAAACATGCCAATAAATATATTCTATATGGGTTGCCTATCAAATTTCAGTCCAGGATAATTAAGATTAATTATTAATTAAAAAAAAAAAAAAAACTTTCCACTGGTTTGATTATTAAACAAATTCTATACCAATCGAAAGTATAGACCCCAGTATTTTTATTCAATAAACATACCGATGCAAAATGCTAGTATCGACGTTCCTGTTTATACCTGGCTACCCGAGAGTTGTGACCGGAAAAAAATAGGCAACCTAACGTTTGCATATTCTATGGGGTCTATACTTTCGATTGGTATAGAATTTTTCTAATAAACAAACCGATGGAAAGTTAAAAAAACATTTTTTTTTTAAATTATTAATTAATCATATCCTGGACTGAAATTTGATAGGCAACCCATATAGAATATATTTATTGGCATGTTTAATTAAATATAAAATACGTTTCATTAAATAACCAGCTCGGCGAAGGTCCTTCTTCTAGGGATCCTATACTATTAGGATCGCATAACTTTCAAATGACATGGGGCCACAAGTTAGATTGTCTAAGCATGGGGCCTAATTCTCGGGCCGATCTCGATCATTTTGCAATTTTATCTTAGTGCTTCTTTTCGAAGAGAGAATAAATGGTTTATTTCCTTGAGTAATTTATCGACAACCTCA
This sequence comes from Thera obeliscata, assembly GCA_947578465.1. Lineage (NCBI taxonomy): Eukaryota > Metazoa > Arthropoda > Insecta > Lepidoptera > Geometridae > Thera > Thera obeliscata. The sequence continues at coordinate 2,969,562 of OX387913.1, forward strand.
TCGTAGAAGCCTCGACAGTTACGATATACGGAAAACTTAGAAAAAGTGCGGGGTTGTGCAATGCCAATGTGTATTTAGGGGACATTGAAAATCTCGGACGGCCCGAGAATTAGGCCCTTGATTTATGACCTTTCGGTGATTTATTTTCAAATAGTACTTTTTTAACGTAACTTTTATTAATTACCATTTCTTTTAACATTCAATAAAAGGTTTAGTTAGCATTTCATCGTTTTCCGAAACATTTCTAAAGTGCTGGGTGCATTCTTTAAAGCACAAATGAATCTTCCGCAGCAGTGTGCTGGAGCCAGAGACTAATAGAAACTCCTTGCTGCACGGGTCTCTCAACTCCTTGGTTAGATCCGAACTTGAAGAAATGCGGTCAACGCTTAAAAGTGGGCCATTGACTAACTGTACTTACGAGGACTCAGGGTCAAATCAGTTAATGTGGGCCACGAGGTACCAGCTGGTGTTTAAAGGACTTATATAATACTAAAGCCCTTATTCCGAAACAGTGCTTATGTCTGAGTCGAGCCTCAAGCACAGATTTTTGACACTTTTAAATGGAGAACTGTCATAAAATTGAGGCTCGGCTCAGACTCAAGCGCTGTTTTGAAATACGGGCCCTATTGAAGTTGGCGCATTTGGTTCAAAGTAAAAATTCTTTTATTCAGTTGTATCTCAAGAATCACTTTGAAACGTCATTAAGGTGATTCTTGGTGCCAGTTCTTAGGTTAGTAGATACTCGTGCGAATTAGATAGATAGATAGATAACTCTTTACTGTACACCACACAAAAATACAAAAGTAAACCATTAGGCGAAACAATGGGCAACTTTATCGCGGAGAGCAATCTCATCCAGGCATTTAATATTAGGCCTAATAATTTAAATTTAAAAATAATTATTATTTTAAAATTTATCTTTAATTAATATAATTGTTTTATAGTACTGATGCTTTACTCATCAGTACCTATATAACAATTAATTATAAATTAGTTATGTGCATGCAAATGCATACGTAAGTGGATATATTTCGCTCGTGCCATTGCATAATATATTATTATGAATAGGTCAGATTACCATACCTGACACATACCTAGGTACTTTTAACCATTTGACAGTTCCGAAAAAACATATCAATATTATAAATTAATTCTATTGTTTTAGGATACTTAATAAATTCCCTGTACAATTTAGTATTTTTCCTGTACAAGCGCACTAAAATTAAAATAAAATAAGCATAAACAAATAAATATTCTTCAAAAAAAATATTTCACTCACCAGCAATCAAATTTTAAATAACTATTTTACAGTATGTACTGTTTGCCGGTTTTGGGAATAAGACATCTCTACTGAGACCGAGCGACGAGTCACATCACTAGTTGGGAGGGGAAAAAGATGGCGTCGTGATGCGTTGATGTTTTGTTTGCTGTGTTATAAAAAAAACAGAGTTCTAGCAATATTCAATGGATAGTTTTCGCCGTAGTTACCAATACGAATCACTAACATCGTCAAATTCTGTAACCTTGCTAGGATGTCTGAAAGCATAATCTTCAGTCAGCGCTCAACACGTTTATTTTAAAACGTGCCGAATCTAAGAAATTTCACGTTCACGTACAGTGACTTCCTACTTTGTGTGCATCTTTACTTACTATTTTATGAGTTTAGGTAGGTACCTATAATTCAAATTAAAACAATGGAACCATATCACACACATAATAAAATGAAAAAAGTTCGTAATTCACAATTAATAAATTAACATCTATGCTTATATTATAAAGAGGAAAGATTTGTATTTTTGTGTGTATGTTTGCTTTGAATAAACTCAAAAACTACTGCACCGATTTCAAAACCCATCTACGGCGCAGAAGGCAGAGCTACTACCAACTGAGCTGAAAGGCCATTGTTTTTGGATAGGAAGCTGCTGGAATTCCTGGATGTGATCCACAGCACCAGTAGGCCAGTGGAGCAGACGAGTGCGTGTGAGCTTGGGGGAGCGCGCATTGATCGCGTATCACTAAATCAAGATATCCGCAACATCCGTGGGGGGCACTCTCCCACGTGTCGGCTTGCTAAAAACACTGACATGTAGTCTATAGTACGGGGGCCGACCGCTAGACCAATACACAAACTGATACCAGCACACCGAATGAATCAAAAATATACCGGAACCAAGACCTTACAATTTCCGGAGAAACATAGAGGGTTTTTATTCAAGTTGATAGGCCATCTGACTACTAAGCATGGCTCTTATTTCTAAGTAAAAAACTGTGTATCCTATCCTAGAGCGCGCGCCGAATCTTTATCCCTTTAGAGCATTAGAAGAGTCCTCACAAGATAAGAAATAAGAAATATTTATTGCATAACTGTTGTACAGATCTTAGTGGCTATGGCTAGGTTCAGTTTTCACAGTTTGTCCGTTCCGGACGTACAATAAAAGGGCAAGTTTGTGCCCAATAACAATAAAAACAAATTATAGATAACTCTGCTTGTGACATGCAGGGGAAAATGTATTAAAACTGACTTGTGACTATGAACTTGAATTAAACGCAATGTTAAAGTTCTTTTTCTCTAGCCATGTTTGTAATCGGAATAGTATATTACATACCCATGGAAGTAAAATAACAAATGTCTCAGATCACATGTAATTGTTTACCGAGGCGAAGCCGAGGTTGACGAACATGTGATCGAGGTTTTCTTTTTATCTTTCCGTGGTGTGTATTCGATTTTTCTGCTCGACGACGGCGGAAAGGGGCAACTTCGGTGCATGAAGCGAGCCGAACAATGCCAGTTTCCACCACACTTTCGCCGGTGAGCTGAAAAGTAGGTACCTTTATTATTGTAGATAGTTGATGTAGATAGCTAGTTTTGTATGGATTTTCCACTATTTGATTTATTTATAAAAATAAACTTGAATTAGTTAAAGTGCTGGAAAGTCGTAAGAAATGCAATAATAGCTTTTCGAGTAAAGTCGAGCAGACTGCAAATTACGATTTTATGCACGTGCACTCATTTTAAATTCATTGTATTGTCCCAGATTCAGCACAGTTAGTATAGTAATGCCACAGTTCGAAACATAGTTACTTGAAGATTGTGGTCCACGTGGCCAAGTGGAAAACAGACGTTGCCAAGTGTCACGCTAATATTAATAGTATGTGTACCGCGGTCAGTTGTAGATGTGCACTTTGAGGACATTGCAAACCGGTGGATTTCCGGTGGATACCGGTGGATATTGGTCTTCTTAGGATAGCCCTGCGGACATCCTCAAAGAATCTTTTTTTTTCAACCTATTTTGTCCCACTGCTGAGCAAAGGTCTCCTCCAAAGACATCTCTCTCGAGCCTCCTCCCACCATCTCAAAGGTGTCAATATCGTCCCGCCAATGTTTTCTTGAGCGGCCCCGTGACCGCTGCCCATCAGGGACCCAAGGTGTACTAATTATCGCCCATCTATCGAGAGGACCAAAGAATCTTGTAGAAGGAAAAATAACGGTGGAAGAAAGTGGAGGGGGTGAGTTTGCGCATGTTAAATCCGCACCTATTCGGTGGTATGATGTGCGGGTTTTGTAATTGCAAACACATTCCCTTCACCTTCCAGTTTTCTGTTTACATGATAATATTAAATGAGGCAGTGGTTACTCATAACATTAGGTGGACCATATGCTTGTTCCCATAACTAGTTGAATAAAAAAAAACTATACTTAGCACCAACGGATCTCAGAAAATGATAGCTTATGTATTTTTTCTTGTTCACAGAAACGACGGAGTCATGCCGCTGCAGTTCCGGAAAAATGTGGTGTTCACCTTCATGAAGCAGAACCTCCTCACCATCCTCACAATCATCGGCGTGCTCTCGGGAACGCTGCTAGGATGGAGTCTGCGAGCGTCTGGCATCGAGGTTAGGACCTAATACCTTCAGACTCCTGTAGTTTAGACAGTGCCCGTTGATTCGGATTTACGACCAAAGAGATGTATTTATTCAATGATAATCACGAGGATCACTTTGAAACGTCTTAAACGCTAGGTGAGCCTAGGTGTCAGTTTCACACGACTAAGCCTGGAAGAACAGGCAACAAACTACGGCTTGGTTCCTACCTTTTTTTTTGTATGATCCTTTTATAAAACAAAAACAATAAAAGCAGTAAAGTTCCAGAGTGATGCCACTCCAACTTAGCGAGATGTAGGTAATAATACAAAAACAAAGACAGCACACGCTACGCTTCAAAGTATAATAATAAAGTACCAACACAGTATATAGTACAGTACAGCACTTTATGAATTAAGCATTATTTTATTTGTCCAGTGGTCGCGGCGAGATGTGATGTACTTCCAATACCCCGGCGAGCTGTTCCTGAGGATGCTGAAGTGTCTGATCGTGCCACTGCTGGTCTCCTCAATCATATCAGCCATCGGCTCTCTGGATCTGAGTCTTTCTGGCAAGTAAGTCACGTGGAAGTAGATTTCTATAAACCTACTCTTGCTAAAAAAGTTCGTATTTTTATCGTATCAAAAAGTTTTCATTCATGAGTAGAATAATAATCATTAATAAAGAGACTCGACTTATTACAGTTTATTAAAAAAAAAAAATTTGAAAACGGAAACATGTAGCGATCTTAGGTAGAATCCGTGCATTGCATTTTTTGCAAAAAAAGTTTCAAACCGGTGTACGGTTAAGCAATAGATATTGCATATCAGCTTTTCCTTCTTGTAGAGCGCTATCTTCTTCTGAAATTAGCCGATGTGCAAATTTTGTTGCCTACTACTATACATAACGTGGCAGCCAAATAGTAAAATGAAGCAGCTAGGTACTTCATTCAACGACGCCATTTCACTAACTACATAGGTCAAAATTATACAAAGACTAGGTACTTTAAAACTGAAGTCTTTCAATGCGTCATCCCTCAAAAAGTTTTTCCACCATATTTCAGAGTGGGTCTCCGTGCCATAATCTACTACATGACGACGACGGTCTGCGCCGTCATGTTGGGGATCGCGCTAGTCACCACCATCAAGCCGGGCAAGGACTCCGAGGCAGCCCAAACCTCCATGAACACAACCAAAAAGGTCATGAAGGACACGCTAACTGCGGACACAATACTGGATTTAGTAAGGTTAGTTTGAAGGTTAGTTTGATCATGCGCCGTTTGTTTGGGAACCGATATCGCCAGTTTTACATTTCCACTATTATATTTAAAATATCTGGACTAAATATGAGGATTCTAAGAAAATGGAACGTAGAAGGATGTTAAGAAAGTATTTTAATGTCTTATATTGTCGTTAAACTAGTACGAAAAGTAATTCTTGCGATGCTGCAAAGCATTTTTCACTTTAGGACTTCCGAAAAAAATGTTGAATTTGTATGGTGAAATATGGAACATAATGCTCATGTATTTTGATGCAGAGGGGAATGGAGGAGGAAGACATGCTGTGCCGACTCCACATAAAGTGGGATAAGGGCGGGAAAAAGAAGAGTTTGATCTAAGTCATAGTCAGTTTGAATTGCAGTTCAGTCCAACATTTATTTATTACTTACTTATTATTTATTTGTATTTTATGTATTTTATTTTATTTATTATTATGTATTTTAGGAGTAGTAGAGCTATTTGTTTGTGGCTTGTTCGAGGAGGTACTACCATCATGCATATTTCTGCTGTGAAGCAGCATTGCTGTGTTTCGGTTTGAAGGGTGTGTGTGCCGATGAAATTATTGGCACGTGAGGCTGAACTGTATGCTTCAAGTTGATGGATGCAGGGCAGTGCATCGTAAGGCACGTTCCTGACGTGTATGACTCACGTACAACTATCGTCAGTAAACTGACTTTAAAGACAACCGGTTTTTTTTAGCTTTCGGATGTTGCTGAAATATTAGAATATAACTCAGTTTTCAGCTTTATTTAAATGCTACCTAAAATAAAATGCGTCATATCAGGTGTTTAATTTGCAAACTGTGCCATTTGACTACATTACCGCAATTATTTTAATAGGCGGACATTCCGCCATCCGTCGGAATTAAGGAATTAGGCTAAATTGTAACAGCTAGGTGATAGAATATCTATTTTATGCACGAGCTACTTCATTTATTTGGATATAGGTATTTCCCTACAATAGTATTCGCATAGTTTTTCTTTCTTATAGTACATAATTATGTTAGACGATACTCGATATAGCCGTTCCGTGTGTGTTGTGTTAATAAAGTTTCTTTCTTTTTTTTCTTCCTTACAAACGAACCCCCAGACGAATGAAAATTATAAGGAGCATTGTTATTTAAGTCTGCTCTATCATTAAGTTAGTTCATAATCGGAATCGATTTTTTCACATTTTGCTTGCATGTTTAATGCCCACCTGTGCCAGTTTTCTAGATTTTTCAAAGACCGTGCCGTGCTTTTTTCCTACCTACTACTTTTTAAGACTTTTCGTTTTACTACCTTACTCTTTTAAGAATTTTTCTAGACTTTTCGTTTTACTACCTTGTTCTTTTTCCACTTCCCTAAATACTTTTCGTTTTACTATCTTGCTCTTCTTTTACTTCTTCCAATGGCTTTGCATTTTACAAACTTGCTCTCTGATTTATGATAACGACGTCATTATTACTCGCAATTTAATTTATCGCTCATTCATCGCAGGAAGTCCTATCCTTCTTCTACTTCTTCCAAAGACTTTTCATTTTAGTACCTTGCTCTTCATCTACTTCTTCCAAAGTCTTTTCGTTTCACTTCCTTGCTCTTTGATTCATGATAATGCAGTCTTTATTACTTGCAATTTTATCTATCACTCATTCATCACGGAAGTCACGACGTCATATCACTTCAAAATCGCTAGCAACAGTGCCTATTGCTGCTTATCGCCCGTTTGTTTATTCATTTTCTGTGTAGAACAAGCAATGTAAGCGCGTTGTGTTAGTAATGCCGCTGTAATTGTCATTTTGCAATGTAATGTAAGTGGTGAGAGACCGGTTCCCTCCTAGTCACTCCTCATCAAACGTTATTTATACTACGCCCTAGATACGCATTGTTAGGGCTGTCTACTATAAGTTATGGCGATTGACACGTTATCTAAGGGGTTAATTGATTGTGTGAAGTGGAATTGTCCATGTAACTAAACACTATGCAATTCCTGGGATCATGATGATAGACTCAGTAGGTATTTAAACAATATAAGGTTACATAAATAGTTTCCTCAATGATGCCATGAAACTTGATACTGATTGAGGGTAGTTTCATTTTCTTAATTTTCTTGAGATAACTCTAGGTTGTTCTACAGGCCGATCATGTAACTTTTGTTGCAATGGTTTCAATCAAAATCTTATTGAAACTGTCAATTTTCGAACTAAAGGCCTGCTCACACTTAGGTCGCTGGCGATAGCGATCAATGAAACGGTGTCAAATATCGCTGTCAAATTTGACAGCGTTTCACTGATCGCCGACGTCAGCGACCTAGGTGTGCGCAGGCGCGCAGGCATATAAACGTGATCGCAAATTGACAGTTTCAATAAGATTTTGATTGAAACCATTGCAACAAAAGTTACATGATCGGCCTGCTGGTCATAGCGAAACGACGGCCCTATTCGAAAGATCAATCAAACAATACAGTGCTGAGTTTCACACGGCAGTTGGCGTACTTTGTACCGTACAGCAGGTGACACACTGCTCTTTGTAAATTGACTAATAGGCGTGCATGATGGATCCTTGTCTAGAGGGGTTATTTAGAAGCAAAGATTTTACAAACGAAACGAATGGAACGATGATTTTAAGAGCAAATTTTCAAACTACAAATAAATAAATTGATCCGAGAGATAAAGTATATCCATGCTGATTTTTCCATCTACAGAATAATGTTATTCGTCGATTTAAAAAAGTCAGTCCTTATTTTTCAAAAGCCCAAAAAAAATGGAAAAAATTGCCCTTATTCAATTAAGAGCCAGTTTCACGTATTGCTAATTCACCGATCAAATATTTGAGAGCTGCTCATCTCAAAATTCTGCTTGCAGTTGAAATAAGCAGCTGTCAAATATTTGATTTGAGTCGATTAGTCATCCGCGACTCCGAGCCTAAGTAGCTGATGTACTCGTAACAAGAAAATGACCCACTTGCCGATAGTTGGTAACCATCGCCTATAGCAAAGCTTTGCCTTCAAGGTCAAGCACTATAAGAACGTGCCGTACAATGCACTGGAGTCTGGATGCACTTGAAAGTTTTTACCTGGTTCCTTTATTCCTAACTAATCTAGCTACTACTAGCACCATCTATTGGTTTATAATTAAAACGTCGTTTATTTATAAATACTTGTTTTTTTCAGAAACGTATTCCCCGAGAACATCGCCCAGGCGACAATAGCGTCGTACCGAACACGGCTGGTCTATGATGTAGGCGATGAAAAAGCTGTGAAAGGTATTTTGACATTTATTTTACTTTAATACCTCGGTGATGGACGCAGTGCAATGCAAGGGTTAAAACAGTAGGCCTACCATGAGCTCTGTCTGGCTCTGTCTCTGGCACTGCACGCCGATCATGTAACTTTTGTTACAATGGTTTCAATCAAAATCTTATTGAAACCATTGCAACAAAGTTACATGATCCGCCTGCTGGTTTTGAGTCTGTGTGGGTGCTCACCAGTGCATTATACTATGTGTATTTGACATTTTGACGTAGGATTTATTTAGCCAACACTCACACAGACCCAAAACCAGAACCAGAGACAGAGCCAGACAGAGCTCATGGTAGGGCCTACAGCTCTTTAATACACTGAAATCGGCAAACTGACAACTGGTTTGCGTTAAAATAGTCCTGCCAAAAGACGTCCCGGTTTTAGTTTTCATATTATTATACCAATAATGTCTTGGAGAACTCAACCCTGACGGTAGTGTCACGTTTCAGGTAAGCTAGAAACATATGAGATCAAGGGCGACTACCAGAGCGGCAGCAACGTGCTAGGGTTGGTGTGCTTCAGCATAGTGATGGGCATCACGCTCGGCAAGATGGGGGATCAGAGCAAGCCGCTACAGGACTTCTTCCATTCGCTGTCGGAAGCTATGATGATCATCACTGGATGGGTTATTTGGTGAGGCTTAAGCTTAGCGCATATCTAGGCGATCTTGACGATGGCGATCAGTTTCAGCATAGGGCTTTGTATACACCTGCACACACTGCCACGAACTACACAGTGCGATATTTGACAGTGATACACTAAAGGCCTGCGCACACCTAGGCTGCTGGCAAACGCGATCAGTGAAACGCTGTCAAATTTGACAGCGATATTTGACAGCGTTTCACTGATCGCTACCGCCAGCGAACTAGGTGTGCGCAGGCCTTCAGCGCTACCGCTGGTGATCTAGACGTCGCAATTCTATAATGTCACATAAGATTACTTATGCACCTGCGATGGAGGTCAATGAAACGCTGTCAAATATGACGGCGTTGCACTAATCACCATCGCCATCGCCCAGATGTGCCTTATGGTCTAATTTTTCCACAGAAGAGAAAAAACGCTTGAATTTATCAATCTACAGATCAATTTATCCGTAAAAATATACGGGAACCACCGGATTTTTCTTATTCCTTGAGATTAGGCACTAGAATCGATTGTGCTGCGCAACACAATAAAAATAGGAATGACGTAGTTACTGGCATCTAACTTCAAAGAGACAAAGATCCGTTGGGCTACCCAAATGTGAAAGGAACGCGCGAAACTTATTTTATCAAGCACCAGGCAATAACTCTGGCATAGTCCTCACACTAGAATCACTTATTTTCCAGGCTCTCCCCACTCGGAGTATTCTTCCTAGTCACCGCTAAGATCATGGAGATCGATTCGTTCGGAGAACTAGTCGGTCGACTCGGCTGGTACTTCGTAACTGTTCTCTTGGGGCTGTTCCTCCACGGCTTTGGCACGCTGAGTGTTCTCTTCATATTGGCGACGAAGAAACTGCCGTGTCGGTACATTGCGCAGATGGGACAGGTTATGGCCACTGCTTTTGGAACTGCTTCTAGGTGAGTATCTGTGTAACTGATAACGCTATTGTAAATGATCCTTGTAATATATTAAGTGTAGGTAATTGTGTGGCATAAAATAAATAATTTGATTGACTGATTGATTGATAAGTTATAGCATCTTCTTATTGGTAAGTCATACATGGTATGACTTATGCTGCACATGAGAAACAGACGGCGAATAAAGGATTTTTTACCAGATGTGTGGCTTTGGAATAAGCCATACGCTCGCGATACGTGACAGAATATTCTTGCCAGTCTACTCCTAACGTTAATCGCGAGGAACTGGCACCTATATTCACCTGGTGTAAAAGACCTTTCAAAGCAATCCTTTGCTCATTATTAGACCAAGGGAAATTGGAAAGCTGCAAATTTTACTGAAGCCTACTGAACTCTTATGAAGATACCATAGGATAGCTGCAAATTTAAGTGTCTGAATTTCCAATTCCAGCTCGGCGACAATGCCAATCACCATTGGCTGCTGCGACGATATGGGCCTGGACCCTCGCATCTCTCGTTTCGTGATCCCCATCGGTGCCACCATCAACATGGACGGCACTGCGCTCTATGAGGCAGTGGCAGCCATCTTCATCGCACAGCTGAGGAAGGTCGAGATGTCTTTCGGCAAAATTGTCGCGGTCAGGTAAGGGTTTTGATGAATCGTCTTTGCCCTCGCTTGCCCTAGCTAAGGATGTATTAAGATTTGGACAAGCCTACTGCACTTTGTAAACTGTTCTAGCGGGAACAGCTGGATGTCAAACGCATTGCCAAAATAAAATCTGTGTCCAAATAATTTGTTAGTATTTCAGATCAGATGAGCACTGGTGGTCTAGCGGCTACGGCCCCGCCTTCCGATCCCAAGGTCGTGGGTTCGAATCCAGTCTTGTACCAATGAGTTTTTCTGGCCAAAAATTTATGTACGCCAGTGCTCTCAAACGGTGAAGGAAAACATCGTGAGGAAACCGGCACGTCGTAGAACCTAAAAAGTTCGAAAATATGTGTCAAGTGCACGAAAGGTGCTTTGAGGCGCACTTAAAATCCTTTCACCACACTTGGTTCGAACGAACCAGTGACACGATAAGAAAGTTAAGGAAGGATTATTTCAATCAAGGCTTTCGATTTTGGCTGGACATTTGTTTAACCATCAGAGAACCAAGACTCAATCAATTGCAATACAGTTTTGGGCCACATGTTTTTATGCGGTCAATGCCGTTAATCCCCTCTGCAGGGTAAAAGCCTCCCAATTTAATTCAGCAACAGGCCATTATGCTTTGGTATTTGTCAAGCTCGCTCATCATACAATTTTTCATACAGTGTGACAGCAACGGCAGCTAGTATAGGAGCGGCAGGCATCCCTCAAGCCGGGCTGGTGACCATGGTGATGGTCCTCGACACCGTGAACCTACCGGCGGAAGACGTGTCCATCATCCTGGCTGTTGATTGGCTGCTGTAAGTACTGCTATATGATGTACAGTGTGACAGCAATGCCTGCTAGTATAAGAGCTGGGGGATTCCCCCAAGCAGGGCTGGTGACCATGTTGCTGGCACTCGACACCGTGAACCTACCAGCAGAAGACGTGTCCATCATCCTGGCTGTTGATTGGCTGCTGTAAGTATTGCTATATCATTTTCGACAGCCCTCACATCTTAGTTTGTAGTAACTCTACCGCACGTATCGTATTGACCATGTCTTTCCTGTGGATTAGGCCGACTAAGCTGTCAGGATGGTATAGGTGCTGGCCAAGCCTATTCCATCTAAAATCCTGTCCCGGGGACTATAGCATCCCGCAAGTAGGGCTCGTGTTATCACCAGTTGCCTTCAATAGATGGATTAGATGGAAAGGCCGGTTTTTTTTACCTTCTGCGCAGGAGGGCGTGGGTTCGATTCCCATCGAGAACAAATATTTGTGTGGTGAACATTGATGTTTGTTCTTTTCTGGGTATCATATTGTATTCTACCTTTGTATTAAAAAAAAGTAATAGGTAAGTCAACTATTTGATTCCCATAGTCCCTCAGTTTGGGGCTAGATATTATTGTGTGTAATGTCTACAATATTTATTTATCAAATATTTTGAATTGTGCCATTCCAGTGACCGCTTCCGCACAACAATCAACGTGGTGTGTGACGCGTTGGGTGCTATTATCGTAGAAGCCCTCTCGAAGGGAGATCTCGACGACGAGAAGACTAGAGCCATACAAAACGACCGCGAGCTAGCCCCGGCACATGAACTAACCGAACTAGAGAAGGGCGAACACTGAACCGTTGAAAATAACCCTCAAAATAACGTTAAATAACGTTATAACCGTTACGCGTAACGCTATCGTTATTTCGCGATGGACAATCACGCGATTTTTGGAATTCATGTGAATGTTGTATTTATGGTTGACTTCTGATTATTTTCTATTTCTAAGTCAATGTTAGTGTTAAATTTAGATGTTTGGTGTTGTTATTAATCTTATTTGATCACGAAATATAAGTAGAAAGTTATTTAAATGGTTCAAGTTTTGAAAATGTAATTGTTAGAGCTTAAATGTGTCTGTGTGTTCTCAATGTGCCGTTATAATATCTACGTAGTTTGTTTGACTAGTAGCAACTATCTTATTCTATTGAATGCGGTTTCTTGTTCCAGCATTTCTATTTTCACGATTTTTTGAGAAGATTTCTAAATCATATTTATACGCATAGAATTTTCGAGAATGTTTTCATACCAAATTGGATATGCTATAACTTTTATAGCTCCTTTTATAATCAAAACCTTATTAAAAATGTAATTGTCATAAGTATTTTTGTATGAATGTTATTTACAATGAATAAGATGTTAACATGTCAACTAGTTAACATAATATTTCTCATTATATGTGCCATATGATACTAGAGTTATGAGTAGTTGTTGTTTAACTGTCAATAATCAGTGTTATTGCATTCCAAATGATATTATTAATAATATTTAGACCAAATCTGCACTTCAAGTGTCACCCAGTCATACATAAGTAGTTTATCATTGTTGTTTTGATCGTTTGAAACGATTTAAATGTAAATTATTAGTTGGAATTATTTATTTTAGGTATTCTAAGTAACATTAAAGCAATTTAACTTTGTAATTACGACCAATTATTAAAATTATTACGTTTTAAACTTCTTTAATCATATTAAAACAAAAGGGAAAGTCATCTAAATTGTAGCCAAAATATCATTAAAATTAGTTTTAGCGATAATTTATTAATAATGTCAATAAGTTTGGTAAGTAGATATTCTTATATTAATAAGTTATTTTTCTTTAATAAACGTAGAAGATGAGAGTTTTATATCTAATAATAAATTTCTCGTCAACTATTGTTGTAAATTTGTTGAAATGCAGTAAAAAAATATTTGTAACATCATTATTGTTTCGATATCCAAATAAATCCGAACTCTACAACGGCGTTATCCACAATTTATTTTATAGCCTCATTCTTATAAAATATATCATGAATTGTAACAATAAATAAAATAGACTTAGAAAATCAGATTTTCAATATTTATTCTTATAAACTTGTCAATGCATAGATTTTGTACAAAATTCAGTTTTTCATTGTAGAAAAGAATTTCCTCCTACACCTTCGTAAACTCTGTAATTAACTACTACAAGTAAAAAAATATTACATTTTAAATAATAACATTCGTAAAATAAAAACAACCTTGAATGAAGTAAGTAACAAGTTTTTGGTAACAACGTACCTACGTGCTAAGGACATTATCGTTTGCCAGTCAGTCTTATTGAATAAATATATCTAGAGATAAAATAATATAGCGTGTTCTTTGGAATGTGTTTTCGGAAAGTCGTGAGTATTTTTTAAAATAACTATTAATCATAACTTAATCCTATTATGGTATTGATTTGAGTATATTTACAATGACGTTGGTGTGTATGGAATTCGTGAAATCCAATCGTTATTAGCAGGTAACGCATAACGTTCGGCAATCACGATAGTTATGCGCACAGCATAATTTAACAGTTATTATGTGACTTACAAGTAATGGCAAGACATGGCACAATCCGTACGAATGACAACCAGTTGGTGCATTCCACACAATTCTTGGATATGTTTCAAGACTACATTTTTAAAGCTTTCTTATACGCACTCAGTTCACTTAATTTTTCACAAAGGAAAGAATACCTTACAGATCATTCGTTATTTTAATATTAACTAACAACCGTTTTGATAAACAGTTATTTTTATGACATCAATAAAATAACCGTTTATTTCTTTGTAGTAAGGAAAAAATTTTCAATCTACCGGTTTTAAAAGTATTATAAATCTCTTTTTTAGACTTGTCAAAAAGTACTGATATTTTTATTGCGACGAATAGCGTTATTCCGTAGATGGAAAAAATGCTTTTGGTTGCTTATGAAAGATCGAACTTAGAACGTCTTGCAGTTCGATGTTTGAATTTTGAATTTTCGTGACCATAGTGTGTTTAGCACATTCTACTTTTGACTTTCCGGACTTGGGACACGCATCTTAATCTAGCTTCAAAGAGGTTGGAAACCCCACAGCAAGAAGTTTCCAAAGTCTAGTTCACATTCATTTTGCGTCAAAATTACGGCTGTATCATGGAGGTTGGAAATCAATCAGCAAGGAGTTTCCCAAGTTTTAGGTTTTAGACCATGCCATTGGCCACGTGGTTGTTGTTGATAGAGTTCCAGTGCTTTTGCGTGCCGTTGTGAGTGTTGAAGGCGGAATCTCGGCGTCCGTTGCGCTCGCCGAGGGAGTTACGCGCTCGGTTGAGGGTAGCTGCGGAAATTTCCATGGAGTCTCCGAAAGGAAGCCGTGAACCGCGCCGTGCGCTGCTGCCTCTACATCGGGTGTGCTGGAGATAGAAGGTTTCACATTATTATGGGGTAAAGAGTAGGTACAGAGAATGGCATCACATGAAGGTTTTGTATAGAAGTCGTTTATAAGGTTAATATTCTACAAATAAACATAAACTGAATAGAAACTCCAGGTACTGGTACTGGTCTCTTATAAGTTAGTCTATGACGGCGTAGTTCCTTTTTTAGTTCTGACGATCTTTTGTAATTTTTCTACAGCATTAATTTTTGACCAACATGCGAAATGGTTTCTAGTGCGGTGGTGCTAGTACTTTAAAGGGACAAAGATCTAGTAAGGCCACTGTAATTTACATAAATAGGTTCTACTTATTAAAAGCTTATTTTGCTACTACCACAACCTAACCTATTACCGAAAGATATAACACAGTGAATAACATGCAGCTTTTATTCCTTCAAACCAATGTGGGAAAGGATTTTTAGTGCACCTTAGAGAGGCTTTTTTTGGGCACTCGACACAGTCATATTTTCAAACTTTTTAGATCCTACGACATATCGGTTTTCCTTACGATGTTGTCCTTCACCGTTTGAGAACAGTCTGTAGCAGTTGAAGTTAATAGAACGTAAAGCTGGGAACATATTAGGCGGACGCGCCTGACGGACGCGGCTGACAGCCGCGACTGATAGATATCTAGATAATGAATGTACACTGAAGTGTGCAAACTATACGTAATACGGACGTAACGGTGCGGACGTAACCTTGAGCGTTCGGACGTCCGACAGTAATCTGGCAAGCCAGGCCCCGTTCGACTGTGCACACTATCAGTCGCGGCTGTCAGCAGCGTCCGTCAGCCGCGTCCGGTAGTATGTTCCCAGCTTAATACTCACATTTCTCGTCCATCGACTCCTGTTGAAGACGCCGTACACAATCGGGTTTGCACAGGAGTTTGTACAGGAGAACAGCCACAACACTTTCTGTATTGCTGGGTCGAGGCTCTTTATAGAGTCTTTGTCGATCCAATACCTGGAAACAGATTTATTGGCTTTAGTTTATTGAATAATTTTGTATGTGTTTGAAATAACATAAAGTTCCTTCAGGGTAGGCAACGCAACGACAGCACCCTTGGTGTTGTTGGTGTCTATAGGCGACGGTGGCCGCTTACCATCAGGTGGGCCGTAGCCCGTGTGTCTATCATTTGCATAAAAAAAAAAAAGTAATCTAATATTGCTACGACGCGAGGGTCCGAGTCCAAGTCTTCCGAGTCTTGGTTTTCTAGAGAGAATTTCTTGATAAAATATTTTTATGAACAGCAGAATTTCTTGATAAAATATTTTTACAAATAGAGACTATTAAAATACAAAAAATGGAGATCACTGGTGGTCTAGTGGTAGTGGCCCCACCTTCTGATCCGAAGGTCGTGGGTTCAAATCCACTCGTGTTCCAATGAGTTTTTATGTCGAAAAATGTATGTGCACTATGCCAGTACTCTCAAAACGGTGAAGGAAAACATGGTGAGGAAACCGGCGTGTTGTAGAACCTAAAAAAGTTCGAGCAACACGTGTCAAGGGTCACGCAAAAAGGGCCCACCAGCGGCCTACTTGCGGAAAAACCTGCCCGCACTTCAAGTGCGCATGATAAAACTTGCCGAACTTGCTGACTATTAAAATATTTGACAGCTGTTTAACTTACATACTTGATTAAACATTTTGAAGTAAAAACTGACAAATATTTTAATATTCCGTGTAACCAGCCCTTAGTATTGCTAAAACATGACTTACATAGTCAGTAACTGCGTATTTTAAAAAAATCTTATTTTCAATATATTAGTCAGAACTTTTGTTATTATTGATTAGTTGTTCTGATCATGAGACTATGGACCGATCATTGAAAAATCTTAATAGTCAAGTCAGAATTCCTTGAATTGAGCTGAGATGACTGATCTTAGGGCCAAAACAAAGACTTTTTGGGGAAGAAATGATACCCTAAACGGGCTTCACAGGCACTTACCACAAACAGTAACAGTAGTAAGGCGACCAGCAAGTAAAGAACACGAGGACGATCGTGACCGTCATTTTCAGAGTTCGCGCTCTAGCACGGCCGAGGATGCCTACGCCACTTCTCCTCATTTTATCTGGAAGTCAAAAAGATAAAGATAAAAGTAAAAAAGTAAAAAGGATTTATTTTCTTTCACAATGCATAAATAACAATGCGTAATGGCTTTTACAAACACAGATAAGTATGCCTGCATTGTGAAAGACTGGTGCCTGAGGTAAGTTCGTAAGAACCTGTATTACAGGTCACCAGGCCCCACTCTGCGAACAAATCTGGTCTTGTTATGAAGACCATGATTGACTAGCGTCTCAGTTCTGTTAGTAGTAGATCTGCCTTCTGCGCCAGAGATCGTGGGTTCGATCCCCACCAAGAACAAACATTTGTGTGGATGTTTGTTGTCCGTCTGGGTGTTATATTCAATTCTAGCATAGTCAGCTCTACACGTATTGACCATGTTTTTCCTGTGGATTAGGCGGACTAAATTGTCAGGATGGTTTAGGTGCTGGGCAAACCTATTCCATCTTAAATTTTGTCCCAGACTATAGCGTCCCGCAATGTATCCCGTATAGAGCTTGAGTAATCCCCGGTTGCCCTTGACGTTATATGAATCATCTACAGTAGATGCAAAGGCCTGTTTTTAGGGTTCCGTAGCCAAATGGCAAAAACGGAACCCTTATAGATTCATCATGTCTGTCTGTCTGTCTGTCTGTCCGTCCGTATGTCACAGCCATTTTTCTCCGAAACCGTAAGAGCTAGACTGATGAAACTTGGTGAGTAGATGTATTCTGTGAACCGCATTAATATTTTTACACAAAATAGGAAACTAGGAATTTTGGGGGTCCCAATACTTGAAACTGACACTCAATATTTTTTTTTTCATCGGACCCATACGTATGGAGTATTTATGAATAGGTCTTCAAAAATGATGTTGAGGTTTCTAATATCGTTTTTTTCTAAACTGAATAGTTTGCGCGAGAGACACTTCCAAAGTGGAAAAAAGTTGGTCCCCCCCCTCTAACTTCTAAAATAAGAGAATGATAAAACTAAAAAATATATGTATGATGTACATTACTATGTAAACTTCCAACGATATTTGGTTTGAACGAGATCTAGTCAGTAGTTTTTTTTTATAGGTCTAAATCTTAAACCGCAATTTACCTTTCGACGAACTACAAAAACCTTTATGTTATGTTACTTGATGCTATGGAACCCTTCATGGGCGAGTCCGACTCACACTTGGCCGCTTTTTTTTGTCTACAGTTTCCCAATGTTCACTCACCATTAGAAGTATTCGCTCTCCGAATAATCTCGAGCAATGCAGCGGACGAGCAGTAGAGTGTAGACACTAGAGGTACCACGTACATCAGGATCATATTGACGAGGAAGTAAGCGAACTCGTGGGTTTCCGTCGGAAGGGACCCGTATGACACGCATTGATAGTACCTGGAAGTAAAAGTACTTCACGTCAGTTTATCCAATTGTATTCAATGAAATCACAAGGCTACCCGTACAAATTTATGAATAATCATGACAATGTTCAGTTAGCATCAAAAGTAGAATGTAGTAGAAAGTAGTATTCGAAGAATTATCCAAGAGGCTGGTGGTTGAGACTGGTGACCAAAGGGCTGGCGCTTACCTAGGGCAAAGAATTAGCTTAGCTATTCAAAGAGGTAACGTTGCCAGCCTTTTGAGCACATTGCCTGCGGTCGGTGATCTGAACTCTGTTTTCTACCTGTAATACAGGTGGAAAACAGAGTTCATTATAAAATTTTCTAGTTTCTTATAAAATGTAATTTTTATTTTTTCTTTTTAATTATTTCATGTTGTATAATAATAGTTTTTGTAAATAATGTATATTCTGTTGTAAATAAATTATTCCACTGTTGTTAAAGTAGATTGACAATTCCAGTTAGCTAATTCCTCTTTTCTATAGATTTGTTAAAGATATGGCAGCTTCGGTTTACAAATAGTTGTGACTCAAAGCGGATTTTCAAATAAAGTTCAAAACTTATACCTACTCGTAAAGTGAGCTTGTATTTTAACTTTACAAACCATAAATACCAACCTACTTTTGATGCTGACTGTGCATGTAATTTGCATCAATAGTGCCTAAATAAAGGTCGGAGACATATTTACAAAAGCTTTTATGAATGAAAATAATCATTTTTTATTAGCAATGGACCCGCCATTTTCGAGTGATGTTCGAGTGATCACTGAATCCGCGTTCGATTTTCAAATTTTTAAACAAAAATTGTAACTCACATCGTATTCAGCGATTGCAAATTGTGCTCCAGGAATAGACACACTGGGGGTAATTCTCTACACTCATCGGAAAGTGTTTTACGATTTAAATTGCGACTGTAAATTCTGTAATTCTTTTGCGTCGAAAGTACCCTGGTCGGCTCGATTCCAGTAGTTTTTGAGACGCACCGTTATGTGCCACTCCTTCATAGTAGATATTCTACATTCTCGTACAAAGCGTTTTGATTCCGCTTTCGTTTTAATTTAAGAATGTTTAAGACACGAGTGAACAGGTGGCTAAGCATGCTCCACCTTAGGCTGCATCCTCACTTTTCATCAGGTGTGATGGCAGCCAAATGCTTAGATATCTATATTAAAAAAAGACTTCAAAGGCTACATGATACAACACTTGAGAGTAGAAGCCCAATTGTTTCAATGTTACACTATTCTCATTTGAATGCATTGAACTTTCAGCACGCGCACTAAATGTGAACAATTCTATTGGAACGCATGCCAAATGGCCGGTACGGTCTGTAGAAATGATTATTTATAAAGTAATTGATTATTGCTATTCGTACGCGTTTAGTCTGACTCATACTCATATTCAATGCAATTGTTGTAACATCACCATGTCACCTAGTTCGCTGGCGGTAGCGATCAGTGAAACGCTGTCAAATATCGCTGTCAAATCTCAAATCTGGCAGCGATATTTGACAGCGTTTCATTGATCGCGTTCGCCAGCGAACTAGTTGTGCGCAAGCCTTAAGATGGCAGTTAATAGAGGGAAGTAGTTAAAAAACCTGTTGCCCCTATAATTAAGTGGGTTAGGGACTGGAAAACTATCCATTTAATATAGCTAGAACTCTGTTTAACTTTATTACAAGACAAACAAAAGATCTACCCATTACGACGCCATCTTTCCCTATCCCGACTAGTGATGTGTCTCGCCGCTTTGTCACAGTAGGGATGTCCTATTCCCAAAACCGGCTAACAGTACTTATAGATCAGCTCACCCTTTGACATCAGGATGCTCTTCTAAATGGAAGATGAAGCTCTGAGGCATGCTGGCTAAGCCGGCGCACACCCATGCAATGAGCAGCGCGCGTTTCACTGTCGCCTCCCAAGTTATATTCAGTGGCTTCAGGATCGCGTAGTACCTGAAATAGGCAAGGCATTATAAAATAATCAAAAATAATAACAATAGTGTGATACATACAGGTGGAAAACAGTGTTCTTTATTATTATTATGTACTTAGTTTGTATTTTATTCACATGATATTTTGTAATAATGTGCATACATTCTGTTGTAAATGAAAACACATGATCGCGTCGGTGTGAAACTGAGGTCCAAGATTGAATAGAGCTTAGACCCCGCGCAAGATATAACTGCGCGCGGCGGATCGCAAAAAACATAATAAAAATAACAGCAGGAAATATAATTATCTTCCGATCACAAACATGAATGGGGAAATCTTGCATTGCATACAATTCAAGTTCATATTTGTTATTAGGAAATGTCAAGTCAGTTTTTTTAACATTTTCTGCCATCTATCACGCGCAGAGTTATCTTGCGCGAGCTCTAACAAAATGTAAGTGCCAATTATAATTTGAGACGTACATCTGACAGTCCCCGAGGAAGGGAGACCTTCAGGGATGTCCCTGTGGTCGAACGCTATCATTGGCGTTGCGTAATGATCAAAGACGAGCAAAGGGCCTACAAGCTAAATTATGTACCTATATTATGGAAATAACATTTAGATATACATTTTATATTAAGTATAATACAGGCTAGATGGAACGACGACTTGCGCAGGGTGGACTCAGCAACTGGATGGGAAGAGCCAAAGACCAGGCTCAGTGGCGCGCCATGGGAGAGACCTATGTCCAGCAGTGGACTGCAATAGTTTGATGATGATGAAGTTTAAGTAATCCGACGAACAACGACTATATTTTATGAAAAAACTTGACAATCGAGTTTCGACGGTAATTTTTAATCTGAATTTAATTCCAAGTCTTCAAAATCCTTACTCTTTTTTTGCCGAAATCTTTCATTCCACAACCGAGTTATTTTTCCATACAATAATCCATCATTATATATTATTGTATAGAAAAATAACTCTATTTATAAAAGAAAAAAAACTTCTTTTAAAAATATCTGTATTTATAAAAGAAAGTCGTGTTAGTTACACTATTTATAACTCAAGAACGGCTGAACCGATTTGGCTGAAAATTGGTGGGGAGGTAGTTTAGAACCAGGCGACGGACATAAGATACTCTTTATCCCAACAAAGTAACGGGAACGAGTGTAGTCGCGGGCGGCTAGTCTATATCTATACTAATATTATAAAGAGGAAAGATTTGTACCTATTTTTGTATGTTTGTAATGAATAGGCTCAAAAACTATGTACTGGGCCGATTTAAAAAATTCTTTCACCAATAGAATGCTACATTCTTCCAATTTGACATAGGCTACATTTCATTTTGAAAAAAATTAGGGATCCTTGGTAAAATTTGAACAATGTAACCGAAGGTGTAGAAAAATGAGTCCTAAAATGTCTTTCGTCGAATGCGCTGCCGAAACTATTAGCGATAGAACAAAATAATGTACAACAATATTGTCTACCCCGTGCGAAGCCGGGACGGGCTGCTAGTAACTAATAAGAGACGACTTAAATTAACTTTGGACTAGCTATAAGGAAATTTTCTCGAAATACTCCTCTGATTTCCCTATCTTGGAAATAATTGAGAGTAATTAAACACAATTATGTGAAGGAACGCTCAATGTCACGATTAATTAATTGGTTTCAATAGATTTAATTATGTACGACTCCTGTTTGCCTAGCATGAGCTCTGTCTGGCTCTGTCTCTGGCTCTGGTTTTGAGTCTGTATATGTTGCTCACCAGTGCATTATAGTGTGTGTGGCGTTTTGACGTAGAAATTATTTAGTCAAAACTCACACAGTCTCAAAACCAGAACCAGAGACAGAGCCAGACAGAGCTCATGGTAGGCCTACTGCTGGGCTATTGTGTAATTCTGTTGCAATCAAAACTTAGATAAATAAATAAATCTAGAATAATAATATTTTAGACAATCCACACAACACTATCTAGAACCAGATAGCTGATATACTACTTATTTTTTTTTTGTAAATACATACTTAGAATACTATATAACACCTAGAAAGAGAACATACATCTGCGTTCACCACACAAATATTCTCGGTGAAGATCGAACCCACGACCTACGATCTGTTCAGCGATCACACAGCTTTTTCCTATCATTTTTCGAGTACTATCAGTAATTCTATCTGTTGCCATACTAGTTTCACAAAGCGAAGTTCCAATATGTTATCTCATGTTTATTACGTCAACATTCAGTCATGTTGCAATCGTTCCTTGTAAAAGACAAGTTTTGTTTCAATTCGTTTTTGACGTGACAACGTCTTATAATTCGATGGAGCCGGCTGCACGCACGAAAAAACATGACTCATGCGGTGTTACCTCGCTCGGAGGCGTTCCATTTAAGGCTTGAAGTGCAAGCGAGAGCGCGGAACGAGCGACAAAGAGGCACAATCGGCCTCCGCGTTCAACAGCGTTCGACATCTGTCTCTCTCCTACTTGAGTGAGCGATGCGTCCGCGTGGACAGCTGTATGACGTTGTCACGTTCAACTATCGTCAGTAAACCGACTTTACAGACAACCGATTTTTATTACTGTAATCGAAACTCAAAATAATTCGGTGTTTTATGCGAAAAAACAAAAAACTTATTATTGATGAACTTGAACCTGACAACAAATTAGCTTATCGATAATATCAAATAGCCGACAGTGATCGATTACGAAGGTTGACGATAGGCCGATCTTGTCACAGACCTTATTGCCTAGAGACAAGGCTCATATTCCAACAACTCCTTAAGATTGACCGACCCTGACTTTCAGAGACAAATTCACTTCTTAATAATTGGCTGTTCTTTACTCTGGGGATTTTGTTTTAATCTCAAAAAGGGTTTGCAACCTTTTTTGAGTGGTCGGATTTAAATTATAAAATCACTAGGTGCTTAGAAACAATTCCAAATGGTACTTGGTATTCGAAACTAAAATTACTAATACTAATTGAAGTGGTCTTTAAATTATTTGCAATTACTTATTCAAGTAATAGTTGCCGACTGCAGCTTCGTTTACGTGATAGTACCTATTCAAATTCTTATCAACCACGAAATTCAAATTCAAACTTCTTTGTTCAGTTGTATCACAAGAATCACTTTAAAACGTCTTAAAGCTAGGTGAGTTTAGTTCCACGCGACCAAGACTAAAATAATTGGCAAAAAACGACGGTTTGGTTGATACCTATGTATGATCCTTAGGTACATAAGAGTTTTTAAAACTCTTTAAGGCCTGCGTACATCTAGGCAATGGCGATAGCGATCTCGGCTGCTATTCCTGCAACATGCCTCGTTTGGATGATCGCTTAATCCCCGTTCGATTTTCAAATTTTTCAATCAATAATAGGCATGACGACTAATTTTCAAAATCTCTTCTATCATATTCAGAAGTATCTATTATGTCTAAAATATATCATATTTCTGTAAAAAATTAAGGTTTGTGCAATAAAAGTACATTTAAATTTAAATTTTCAAATTCACGCCAAAACGCTCGCTAGTGTCATGGCGTCTGTTATTACGTCACGGTTAAGTATATCAACAGTAAACATTGGTGCTTTTGTACTAAATCGGAATGACGTTTACCTAAACGTGACGTAATTCGTTCTGACCGGTGTTTGAGCCATCATGGCGGATTGTTGTATTTTGTAGATTTATTTTAACAAATAAATTATTAATATTCTTAATCTCGACATTAATAAGAGAATAAACACATATTTCAAAATCTTTGAATCCTTTTTCATTAGATCAGATAAATATTTTGGCGATACTTGATTATTGTCTTCATGCCTATTGAAAACTCACAGCGAATTCAGCAATCACTTGAGTGATTTGTGTTGCTAAGAATCGCCCCCCAGCTCAAACGTTGTCAAATGTTGCTGTCATATTTGACAGCGTTTCACGTGATCATATACATATTATAGCATCACAAGTACCGACCTGAAAATTGAACAATATTTTATGTATGCTCCTAAAGAGTCGGCTTATGGTTGTCAAATAGATAAATTCGCTTTGATGAGTTATACGAGTAATAAATGAAGACAGACATCAAAGGATATTACGAATTGTGATGTTGTTTTTACCTTCAACTATGATTTTCTTGGAATAGTCTCTATCTTATAATACGACATCGGAGACATCGGTAAGCTTTGACAGTAGTTGAAAAACAAGTCTAAGGCCCGTATTCAAAAACAGTGCTTGAGTCTGAGTCGAGCCTCAAGCACAGATTTTTGAAATTTTTCAATGGAGAACTATCAATATGCTTGAGAGTGCTTGATGAATGAAATGTTTGTAGTTGTTAGAGTAATGAAAAAGTTCCAAGTAGCTTAATAAATAAATAAATATTTTGGACAATCCACACAACACTATCTAGCCCCAAATTAAGCAGAGCTTGGACTATGGGAACCAGATAGCTGATATAATACTTATATACTTTTTTTGTAAATACTTAGAATACTATATTATTAACACCCAGACAGAGAACAAACATCTGTGTTCACCACAAAAATATTTGTTCTTGGTGGGAAGCGAACCCACGACCTACGGCGCAGAATGTAGAGCTATATAATTTTTATTACCAACTTAGCTGAAAGGCCAATTAATGGCTAAAGGTTGCCAAAATAGCTGAAAATGATTCTTCTTCTTCTTAATGAATGGCATCTGTCCATTTTGGATCAATTTTGCCAGTGTCGAGTAGTGAGGATATTTTATATTACATAGATAAAATACTTTTTAGTCAAGTCGAGTCAGTCATAGACAAGTTGGCTCTAATTGGCTAAAAACATGGAGGCCGGTTTTTTCAAAACCATCAGAAACGTTTTCGATCAAATCAGGATATCACATAATACACTTTCATTATAACTGCTCACACTTTAAGCTAAGACCTCAAGTAATGTTGGTTAAAATACCACCTAAATTACACAGCAGAACTCAAAATAACACCAGAAAAACAATTAAAATGAAAAAGCTATGTCACTTCCCAATATGACGGAAAACTGAGTAATCGTTCAACAAAGTTATAAGCAATATAATAAATTTGTCAAACAACAGTTGATTTTACCGTAAACATTCGAAAGCTCAAAGAGAATTTGCGGTTCAAATGTTAAATATGAACGCCAACGAACCGCAAGAGAGAGTGCGGAGGGCGCACTACCTTCACCTTTTCCGACAAATTCTCTTGTGATCTGTCATTTCGTCATTTGTCATTTCGTGAAGTCACATAGCTATATGTGACTTCACGAAATGACAGACAACAAATCCTGTAAATGATTCACTATAGGGATAAGGATACAAAGGCTACAAAGATCCTCATTGTTCTTCGTTATTTGGTCGTGACGGATAAAGCAATTTTCCTGTCATCGCCGCCGCCGTCGTGCACAGGTGTTTTGATTATGTCGATAAAGCTATGGCCAAAACGACGCAGGCTGCTTCGGCGCGGGTTGAAACAGAAAGCGATTTTTATTTCTGAGAAAAAATCTCGAAAAAGAGCAATCTGAATGATGGTCTCGTTGGAATCGTTTCATGGAACCAAAATAACTTTACATTGTCATATTTTATGATTAACAAGCCGATGCCCGCGGCTTCGCTTGCCCCGTTCCCGTTAATTATTCAGGATAAAAGTATCCAATGTCTGTCTCCTGGATTTAAGCTACCTCTCAGCCAAATCTGCTCAGCCGTTCATGAGTTATAATATAAGCACGACTTTCTCACATATGATTAAAAACAAATCTATCCCACGGGAACCATATATTTTACCGGAATAAAAAAGTAACCTATGTGCTATTCCAGACCATAATCTATATATGTGCCAAATTACATCCAAATGCGTTTAGTCGTTCTAGAGTTATTGAGTAACAAACATCCATCTATCCATAACTAGTGGCCGCCCGCGGCTTCACTGGCCCGTTCCCGTAACACCCCGTTCCCGTTGCTTTTTCGGGATAAAAAGTATCCTATGTCCTTCTCCCGGTTCTAAGCTACCTCCCCACTAATTTTCTGCCAAATCAGTTCCGCCGTTCTTGAGTTATAAATAGTGTAACTAACACGACTATCTTTTATAAAATATAGATTACAAACTTTCGCATTTATAATATTAGTGTTAACAAAACGATCTCTTGGCAGAGCGTCGTTGTAAAACACCGTGAATCCACGTTTAGTTGCGTCGGGTAGATTTTAGCTTAACCTTTCGGGGATCAACTCAATTTATCTAAGCTTTTACGGCTTCCGTAAAACGAGTAATCTCATTTTTGATTTATGTAAATAATGGAGGAGTGTAAAAGACAAAATTGCTGGCAGAATATGTTCAATATTTTCATCATATCATCAAGAGAAAATTTTTTTTTGTAACAAATAAACTTAAAAACTCATGAATCAATTTCACAAATTAATTCTACACGAGCCGGTATGACCGAGCTTCGCTCGGATTTTTTTTTTTTTTTTTTTTTGGCGTCGCATGGGTTTATGCATTTGCCATTTTTATATTGTTTTAGATTGGCTTGCGAGGTCTGGCTGACGTTGACATCAATTTTATTTTTTTGTAAATCGTATTATTTAAAAAAAAATGTATTATTATTGGCCAATAGATGTCAGGAAGAGTCATAAACTTTAGTCGCTTATTTTTATTTAACAACGCCATCTGCTTTCCAGCTATTCCTAGCTTGCAGTTAGTTGCTCACAATCGCCAATAGATGGCAGGAACAGTCATATATTTAGTTTATGTTAGATTATTGCAAAAAACCATTTCTCGTCATTTTCTGAAAATGAATCCTAGCTAGATCGTTTTATCGTCCCCGAAAACCCCTGTATACTTAATTTCATGAAAATCGTTGGCTCAGTTTCCGAGATCCTAAATATATATATATACAAGATTTTCTCGTTTAAAGGTATAAGATAAGATTAGATTTATCCTCGAGTAACATGGACTATATTTATTTCTAGTGACCCGCCTCGCCGCGACTTTACACAGGCGTAATCAAGAAAAAAGGAGGTGAAAAATGTGAAGTCACTGACTTTGAATTTTTCCACCCGCTGGCTAGGTCGCTAGTGGACTATAAATAAAATCACTTAGGCTACATGCTCAAGCAGACTGCCTGGAAAATAGCAACAAACTAAAATCAAACTCTATTTGAGAAATACAATAGAGTTTGATTTCATTCGCACTAAGCGTTTTGGGTCCACTTAATTATGCGAACCGCCAGAGAATGGAACTCATTGCCGACGGCTACTTTTCCTGACCACTACAATCTGGGCCTCTTCAAGGCAAGAGTGAAAGGTGCCTTCTAGACCATCGTCGGCTACATCGTCAATTAACATCAGGTGAGATTGTCAGGATGGTCTGTATCATGTAAAAAATATTCAGGTAGGTCTACGAGTAGCAATAATAATTTGATAAAAATTAATCCAGGATCCAGGATTAATCCTTTTAAAATTAGGAGAATCATTATTCAATACTTAGCGGTCGCACGCGGCTTTGCTCGCTCCGTTCCCGTTACGCCCCGTTTCCGTTACTTATATTCGTTCTCCGTTACAATATCTTTATAAATTGTAGCCTATGTGTTATTCTGATGTATAAGCTATATTATTGTAATGTCAGTTGTTTTTACGTGAAAGAAGGGATTCGTTTTCTGTCATTTTGGTAAGTCACATAGCTTTTTGATTTTAATTGTTTTTCTGGTCATAGTTTGAGTTCTGTTGTGTAATTACGGTGGTATTTTAACCAACATTACTTGAGGTCTTAGCTCAGAGTGTTAGGAGTTGGAATTAAAGTGTATTATGTGATATTCTGATTAGATCGAAAATGTTTCAGATGATTTTGGAAAAAACGGCCATCTTTTTTCCAATGCCAATTAGGGTAGGGCCGACTTAGATTGACGACTTGACGAAAAAGTATTTTATCTATGTAATTTATCTATCATCATTAAAATCATTGTACTACTCGACACTGGCAAAGTTGACCCGTAAAAGGACAGATGCCATTCATTAAGAAGAAGAAGAAGAAGAAGAACAAACATCCATACATTTATAATTATAACGTCAGGGGCAAGGTGTCAACTTGCGGGACGCTATAATGCCTGGATACAGGTTTTTATATGAAATAGGCTTGATTAATTTAGCTAGTAGAATATATATATATTTTTTTTTTTTTTAATTTATTTAAAGGGCTTTGTCGCAATGCGACCACACTGCCCTATAATGACACAACAAATAAAACTTAACTTAATCTAAATTTATACAAACTTATTATTGTCTAGCTAAACCAATTTCTGCTAATTTATATAACATCTTGGCTTGATCCGACAAGGGACAAGCCAAGATGCTATTTATCATACCAACATTCATACATCTTCTTCCAAAACAATCTAATCTAAATCTATCATTTCGAACACACTCCAGCAAAACATGTTGTACATCTTCCAATGTTAGTAGATTATTAAGAATTTAAAATGATTTGAAATTATTTATTGTAAAAAAATCGGTTGTCTGTAAAGTCAGTTTACTGACAATAGTTGAACGTGACAACGTCATACAGCTGTCCATGCGGACGCATCACACTCAATTTTTTTGAATTTTAATTTCAATTCAATTGAATTTTCAAGTAGGAGAGAGACAGATGTCGAACGCTGCCGAACGCGGAGGCCGATTGTGCCTCTTTATCGCTCGTTTCGCACTCTCGCTTGCACTTCAAGCCTTAAATGGAATGCCTCAGATCAAGGTAACGCCGCATGAGTCATGTATTTTCGTGCGTGCAGCCGGCTCCATCGAGTTATAAGACGTTGTCACGTCAAAAATATGAAATTACATAATGAATGAACCGTATTGATTCATTTTGAACTTCGTCTTCTTTATAAAGACTACACTGAAGGGCATGCCCCCAGCGTTTTACAATTCTCAAAGACACTTTGTTTGGTTTGAGTCTTTTAAGCACACAGACCCGAGTTGTTTGGGAGCTTAAATAATTTTTGATGGTATCTATCAATACGATTTTTAGGGTTCCGTAGCCAAATGGCAAAAACGGAACCCTTATAGATTCGTCATGTCTGTCTGTCTGTCTGTCTGTCTGTCTGTCCATCCGTATGTCACAGCCATTTTTCCCCGAAACCGTAAGAGCTAGACTGATGAAACTTGGCGAGTAGATGTATTCTGTGAACCGCATTAAGATTTTTACATAAAAATAAAAAAAAAAACAATAAAATTCGGGGGTCCCCATACTTGAAACTGAAACTCAAAATATTTTTTTTCATCGAACCCATACGTGTGGGATATCTATGAATAGGTCTTCAAAAATGATGTTGAGGTTTCTAATATCGTTTTTTTCTAAACTGAATAGTTTGCACGAGAGACACTTCCAAAGTGGAAAAAAGTTGGTCCCCCCCCCTCTAACTTCTAAAGTAAGAAAATGATAATACTAAAAAAAATATATGTTGTACATTACTATGTAAACTTTCAACTTTATTTGGTTTGAACGAGATCTAGTAAGTAGTTTTTTTTTTTATACGTCATAAACCACAAACCGCAATTTACCTTTCGACGAACTACAAGAACCTTATTATGTTACATCAAGTAACATATATAAAGGTTCTTGTAGTTCGTCGTGCTACGGAACCCTTCATGGGCGAGTCCGACTCGCACTTGGCTGCTTTTTTAAATTATATAAAATACGTAGACAAAGTTCATAAGCTTTTTTCTATGAAAATGCAAATTATATTTAGTTCAGTTTTGTATTTATATTCTATTCAGATAGATAACATAAATCGTACACCATTTTACTGGCTTATTATTTTTTCTGCAAAACGTTCACCTTGACGAACCTTTAGACCTATCACTAACTCTGTCTGGCTCTGTCTCTGGCTCTGATTTTGAGTCTATGGGAGTGTTGACTAAATAAATCCTACGTCGAAACGTCACACACACAGTATATAATACACTGGTGAGCACTCACACAGACAAAACCAGAGCCAGTCAGAGCTTGTGGTAGGTCTTAAAGTTCATCAAGGTTTGTCGTCAAAACCAGAGTCGGAGACAGAGCCAGACAGAGCTTGTGGTACAGCGGCCTACAGACAGCTGATTATAATAATTTATGTATATTTTTTTGTAAATATGTGCAAACTTAGTAGTTAATATAACATGCGTAGGATTTACTTAGACAGCAGTAACACAGACTCAAAACCAGAGTCAGATACAGAACCAGACAGAGCTGGTGGAAAGCCTACTGGTTCCCATTGTACAAGCTCTGCTTAATTTGGGGCTAGATAGTTTTGTGTGAATTGTCTACAATATATTATCATTTATGCTATATTATCATTTATGTTCTATAAATTTTCAAGAAAAATAATTCTGAGCCCTTTCCGTCCACCGGCTTTTGCTGAACCGAGTTATGCTATTTTCCATAACAATACAGGTCCATCAAAATTTATACATTTTCATTGAAATCTGCGAGTGAGGTAGAAATTACACTTCTTTCAATTTTAAATTCCTTAGAAAACATACCAAAGAAATTTTTTTGACTGGCTTTCAATATTTAAGCATATTTTTTTTAAATAAAAGTTTTTTGATCAGCTGAATAAAGCGGTGTTATTCAAAAAATCTTAGGTCAAATTTCTTTGACCACGCACCCACATTCCACATTAGGTATGGGATGGTCCTCCCAAAGGTTTTACTTTGATGAAAGCATTTGTGAGCCAATATTTTACATAGATAAATAAATATTATGGGCAATCCATGCTACACTATAGCCCCAAATTAAGCAGAGCTTGTACTTGGGAACCAGATAGCTGATATTATTCTTATTACAAGGCGTTTCAAGGATTCAAGGTGGCATACCACATGGAGGGAAAGTACCTTAAATATTATAGCCAGAACATTTTACTGAAAGAAGACATGATTTGAATTTAAAAAACAATTTAAACTGTATTCATATATTTTTTTTTCACATTCTGAGCATTTGATAAATAATTGATTAATTTTGCATTAAAAATTTTAAAACTCACGAATTTCCTTTTATTTCTGACGCTATGTTATTTAGCAAATAATCCTTATATAATAATAATAATCAAATAATAATTAATAATCAAATAAGCCTTTCGATCAGTATGATAAAGCTACAGGGTGATTATTTGTTCGTTTGGTTCTACAATGTAATTATTTAAATATCTACTAATTCAGATTCAATTGTTTTTTAAATTCAAATAATCTTCCCACAGTAAATTTTTTCTGCTACAATATTTGAGGTACTGGCCCTCCATATGGCATTTCCGTGGGACGCCTTGTATATTATAACTTAGTCTGTATATTCACCCAGTCAAAGCGATCCTTGTAATAATATTGAATAGCTCAAGCATGAGCTTTGAAACTGATAGGTATTCTAGATTAAATTTGAATAGAACTACAAAAGCAAAAAACATTTTTGTTCACCGATTTATTTGTATATCCCCTCCCCCATAGTTGGTCCCTCATTGTTGAGGGTCGTGACTCTTTTCCATTCTGTGGACAATATCTCTCCATTTGGAGCGGTCATTTGTAAATACGCCATGAGCAAAACACTACGGCCTCAAGTTCGTAGCCTTCGCCTTTTCCCGTACGAGCTACGAATTTCGTAGCACTTACGCTACGACTTTCGTAGCAATGTTATTGCTAGTTTTTACTACCACCAACCACTTTAACTTTTATGTTTATTGCAAAGCATCAGTATCAAACATTCCAATGATGACGGTGTCGGTTATATAAGCTGTCTGACCTCTTAGCTTAGTTGGTAATAACTCTGTCTTCTGCACCGGTCGTGGGTTCGATCCCCACCGAGAACAAATATTTGTGTGGTGAACACAGATGTTCATCCTCTGTCTGGGTGTTATATTGTATTCTACTTATGTACTGACAAAAAAAATATACAAGTATCTGGTTCCCATAGTACAAGCTCTGCTTAATTTGGGTCTAGATATTATTGTGTAGATTGTCCACTATAAATAAATAAATAATAAATAAATAAATAAATAAATATTGTGGACAATTCACACAACACTACCCAGCCCCAAACTAAGCAGAGCTTGTAATATGGGAACCAGATAGCTGATATAATACTTGAATACATTTTTTTTTAGTAAATACATACTTAGAATACAATATAACACCCAGACAGAGAACAAACATTTATGTTCACCACACAAATATTTGTTCTCGGTGGGGATCGAACCCACGACCTACGGCGCAGAAGGCAGAGCTACTACCAACAGAGCTAGAGGCCAGTCGTTAATGAAACTATGATTTGTATTTATTTATATTAACACAAATTCTATAAAACTTATAAATGGTGTTTCACCTATTTTATAACTTGATCTATTTCAAAATTCAAGCAAAATGTATGTTTTTCTTGTTACTAAACTATGTAAAAGAGTCCGCGCAAGGTAACTCTGCACGTGGCAGATGGCAGAAAACATGAATAAAATGGACTGGAAATATATTTTCCCATCACAAAAATGAATGGGAAAATCGAACTTGCGTTGCGTTTAATGCAAGTCCATATTTTGTAATTGGGAGATTATTTCAAACCCACATTTTTACATTTTCCGTCGTCTGTCATGCGCAGAGTTATATTGCGCAAACTCTAATAACGGCCGCTTTCGTATAAGGCCCTTCGCACATGGAGCTACTCAAAAATGGCTGAACTAATCAGTAATTATGATTACAAACCAGTTACAAATTGTAACTCGCACACTACGCTACTCAAGTTGTAAGGTTTCAGTCACTTCTGTCACACAAATTGAATATTTAATGTTTGCTCGTTCATTTTTATAACAAAAAACAAATAAACTCGGGAAACCAGCAGCGTGGAGACCGGTACGACGCGTCGCGCGTGATCGGTTGCTAACGCGTTACTGACCAGTTAGTAACTAGTCGCGTCGTGTGCGAACCTCCATAGAACATGTATGGGCTGTGACGCTCAGGCAACTCGTTAGTAATTTAAGTTTGTGACTAGTTCTTTTTGAGTAGCTCCATGTGCGAAGGGCCTTAGTTTTTATGGATTTAATTTTCTACCACGGGCCTTGGTGGAATGAAAAGTTGTTTATATGCTAATCCAAGTTACAAACTATATCAATTGCGAGTTTTATTCAAATCAGTCTAGGATAGGGGTTAGGCCGTGATTGAGCCACATACATCCAAATACCCAAACTTTTGTTAAAGTACACAGTAGGATTTCGGATGCGGGTGGATTAAAATCCTATTAAAATGAGACTGGTTTACGATACCCAGAGATAATAATATTCACTATAGAATACATTACAAAAAGAAGGACCAGAAAAAAGATGAAGATTGGAAAACAGGGTCTTTCTTTGACCGTAAGATCTCTCTTTGAAAGTAATGCTCCACGGTTTACTTATTTAAGGTAAGACCATTGTTATGTAAATATATTTGTATCTAGTTGCTTCATGACCTGTAGGCCACCACGAGCTTCATATGGTTATGGCTATGGCTATCAAATTGTGTATAGATAGGCTGACCCACACATTAATTTTCTTTTTGGGTTTGAATGTGTTGACACTGTTGACACAATTTTGACAGCCATAACCATAGCCATATGAAGCTCATGGTAGGCCAGTAGATTTTTTTTCCCTAGCGGCCTGCCTGGGCCGCTAGTGAAAAATAAATCACGGTTGGAAATTTATTTTTAAACGCATAAATATAGCCTATGTTACTCAGGGTGAATGTAGCTTTCCAATGGTGAAATATTTTTAGAAATTGGAACAGTAGTTTTTGGGTTTATTCATTACAAACATACGCACAAAAATACAAATATTTCTCTTTATAATATTAGTTTAGACAACTAGCCGATAGAATAAGCCTATGGCCCACCTGATGTTTAATGGAGTCTACACACCAAACCCGCCGACCCACCGACACAGCCCGGCGGCTTGGTGTCGGCGACCCAAACCCGCCAACCCGCCAACATGTGTCATGGGGCTGTGTCGGTGAGTTAGTCGGCGGCAAGAAATCAGTACAACTTTTTTAGTTAGTGATTGCAGTGTGTACGAATGCTGGAGTGTCGGCGGGCAACTGAGCGTGCGCGTACGCAAGTCGCCGGCCATGCCGCCGACTTGCACGCGCGGGTACGAGTCGCCGGCATGATTCTTGAAACAAAGTCGCTGACACCAAGCCGCCGGGCTGTGTCGGCGGGTCGGCGGGTTTGGTGTGCTCCTTAATGGTAACCATCGCCTATGCATCGCAGGTCATGCACGTCATGAACGTGCCTTACGATGCACTGCTCTGCGTCCATCAACTTGAGACATACTGGTGTTAGCCTTACGTGCCAATAAGATACTACGCTACCATAGCAAAGTACTAGCCAAGTTCTTACAAGTGAGTGAATAACAAGTTCAACTGCGTAAAACAGCGTTTGTTATCGCAAATAACTTCACACACCACTGAACGCGGAAATCTCTCGTTTGATTCGTATTTGCGACGCAAACTATCAAAATACAACGCGTTTTTGTAGTTAACAGAGTGAAAATGTATTATGGTTATGATGACAACAAAGATGTTACTTCTACTTATACACTCAGATTCATAGACTGCACACTGACTTTACTTTGATGGAAAGTTCGACTTTCAACCAAAAATATATTTCATAGTCCTGCCATCTGTTCAAAATGAAAGTGAAATAAACAAAGCTTATTTTGAGAAGACTCTTTTGCTGTAAAGCAAATTCTTGACTGTGAATCTGGGCCTTACAGTACATAAACCTTAGAGGAGATAAGAAAAAGCTTCGATTTAAATTTGTACTTTAATCGAGTGGTAGGGGGCACTTTAATTACCCCTGCGTTCAAAAGTTCATTAGAAATCTACATATACCATGAAATACAAAGATCATAAAACATGCCACCAACCCTTTGAGCACACTGCCTGGGGTCGATGATCACAAGCTCTGTCTGGCTCTGTCTCTCGCTCTGGTTTTGAGTCTGTGTGAGTGCTCACCAGTGTATTATGCGACGTGTGTGTGACGTTTTGACGTAGGATTTATTTAATCAACACTCACACAGACTCAAAACCAGAGCCAGAGACAGAGCCAGACAGAGATTGTGGTAGGCCTGCTGAACTCGGTTTCCTACCGTTAGAACAGGGAATCAGAGTTCATTCCTCTTCCACATCACCTATGTGGAAGATGAATGAACTCCAATCGTTACTTTTTTATGTGAAATAAACTTTATCACTGACTGGCAGCAAAGCCCAGCAGCGTAGAAAATCCTTACGTGTTAGAAAAGGATGGTGATAGAAAACTCCCTAAAAAAGGATAGGCGTAGATTTTTGCAACATTTTGCATTGATGCTTTTTCTATTACTCGTAGCGTAATGTTTTTTTCGTAGGTTTTATATGCCTATAGCCTTCTCGATAAATTGACTATCCATCACAAAAATATTTTTTCAACTTGGACCAGTAGTTCTTGAGATTAGTGCGTTAAACCAAACTCTTCAGCTTTATAATATTAATTAATATAGATAATATAAATTATGAAGAGCGTATTATGTTTGGATACTCGCATAAAATTATGAAATAGAAGATCAATGTCTGAAACGCATCTTATAATCAAACAAACAGGAAAATCAAACAAAAGTACCTAGTAGGAAAAACATGAAAGATAGATAAGTAACACACTTCAAGTCACATGATGACATTTCACTGGGGCTCAGGGAAATACCCAGTCTTCTTCTTATTTAATGGCATCTGTCCATTTAATGGGAGTAATGACTCGTAATGTCAATAAAAAAAAAGATGCCCAAATAGTGCTAAAATGTAGCTAATAAAACGAGATAAAGAATAAGATGCTAGAAGCTGCGTGGCTCCTATTTTTATTTTGGACGAAAACCGTTTCTCGTGCCTAACTTTAAAGGATAAAGATACGCACGCACTGTTAGTATTTATATGTATTTGCAAGCGTCACGCAAAAAGGGCCCGCCACCGGCCTACTCGCGGAAAATCCGCACATCAAGTGCCGATGATGAATTTTCCAACTTTGCAGCCACTGCACCGTACCAACCCACGCTATTTCCAGCAGCATCTTATGGAACGTCATATAACTAAAGCTTACCTATCGACCGCGATGCAGATGAGCACGAAGCTTGACAGGTACAGTCCGAAGGTCCTCGTGAACATCATCACGCGGCACATCAGGTCACCGGCCAGCCACTGCACCGTGCCAGCCCACGCTATCTCCAGCGGCATCATGAGGAATGTCACCTGGGGGACATCGTTTTATTAAAGCTCTATGATATACTAGTTTTAAATAATGTATTATTAATACTATTTTTATGAAACAACGGGATATTTACCATGATTAAATTTTTGAGTTTTCTTTAGTTCAAGCGTGATCATGGTGCATGCAAGTGTGCCGAAATATCGGAAGTCAACTCAAAAATTTAACCATGATAAATATCCCGTTGTTTCATTAAAATAGTGTATAAAACCATGATAGTTTCAAAAGTTAGGTATCATTAATGTTTTATTTTATTTAATTTATTTATCATTAATGTGCATTGTAGGACCCTGTTTTTATGGTAATTTCTTTGTTGCTAGGGGTAGGCTGCCATCGATGACTTTATCACATACTTTGACCTTGTGAAAGGTTATGAAATCATAACCTATTTATCTAAAATCGCGGGACACACTAAATCCGATTGCACACACTAATCAAAAACACAATTTTGATAAGAAACCCTGTTAGGCAAGCTTTTTAGAATGAAAACCTGTTAGGATCAATATTATTATTTTGCTAAACTGTGTGCAAACAAGTTTCTCGTGATTTTATATAAATAGGTTCAGTATTTTTATATCTTTCAAAAGGTCAGAGAGTGCGAGCGAGAAATTGTTTTACGCTTTTCAGCGTCTTAAGATGAAAGTAATGTTCAAACAAAGATTATCCACTTATCTTTCGACGCTCTTAGGCTGAACGATATTTATAGTAAGCAAAAGCAGCCGCAAATTTAATAAACATTCGAACTCTTTGG
The DNA here is from genome assembly GCA_947578465.1 of Thera obeliscata. NCBI lineage: Eukaryota > Metazoa > Arthropoda > Insecta > Lepidoptera > Geometridae > Thera > Thera obeliscata. The sequence goes on from OX387913.1 coordinate 3,006,797, forward strand.
TTCTAAATGTAACCTTCATTCTTAGACATAACCAACTGAGAAAATTGATTAATATAATTTAGAAGTCTCAGAAAATAATCTCATCAAAAAATTGGCATTGAATTACTGAAATCGGTTAATTTGGAATGCCCACAAAATATTTTTTTGAACTTTAGGCGCTGAATGTAAACTAAAATGATAGCTGAAATTGTTGAATTCGGAATGTCCACATTTTTTTTTTACTTTTGTCGCTGAATGAACGCTATAATCACGTTTCCTCATAGCTCTTTACCTAAGTGTCCTGTTTTATGTTAGTTTTGATTATGATTTCTGTGCTTTTTTTTTTTTTTTTTTCTAAGTTTTATACCTATGTGTCCTATTTTGTTGCTGTCATTATTTCAATCATTTACAATGTTGTTCCTACCTTATTATCTTAGATACATTTATATTATTATCATTAATTCAATGTGATCATTATTATTAACTATAAAATACCTGTGTTAGCTGTGGTTGCCTTCAGTGGATAAGCACGGGGAAGGATATTTTTTTGCTCGATCTAATTTTAATTTTTGTGTATTATTTCTTGGTGATCCTAATAAATAAACAAATAAGCTCTGTTACAGCAGCAGTATTATCTCATTTCCAAATTAAATTATTTGACAGATCACAAGAGAATTTGTCGGAAAAGGTGAAGGTAGTGCGTAGGGCTTTTGCGGTTCGCTGGCGTTCTATATTTAACGATTGAACCGCAAATTCTCTTTGAGCTTTCGAATGTTTTCGGTATACTCGTAATCAACTGCTGTTTGTCAAATTTACTATATTGGTTACACCTTTGTAGAACGATTACTTTTCTGTCATTTTGGGAAGTCACATAGCTTTTTCATTTTTATTGTTTTTCTGGTGTTATTTTGAGTTCTGTTGTGTAATTTCTGTGGTATTTTACCAACATTACTTGAGGTCTTAGCTCAAAGTGTTAACAGTTGGAATTAAAGTGTATTTGGTGATATTTTGATTTGATCGAAAATGTTTCGGATGGTTTTGAAGAAAGCGGCCACCATTATTTGTTTTCAAAGCCAATTAGGGCTGACTTGTCTATTGACTGACTTGACTAAAAAATATTTTATTTATGTAATATATCCTCACTTGACACTGGCAAAATTGATCCGAAATGGACAGATGCCATTCATTAAGAAGAAGAAGAAATTTTATTTTGAAACATGCTTTCTCACTTAAATTTAGACATTTAAATTTAATTAAAACCAAGGATTGAGCGGTTAATGTTTTTCTTAATTAACTTTCGATGTTTTTAAAAGTGTTCTGTCATTTTCAAATAGCAGTCCAGTACCATCTCAAAATAATAACTTTGAGCCAGTCATTCACAGCGATGCTATTGACCTAGGGTTCTCCCATGGGTACGCCTCGCAAAATTAGCAATGATATTTTTGTGGTTATATTGACGCTCTTTCAGGAAAGAGCAGAAATAAATAAAGCATTAAATATTGTAAAGTAATGTGCGCTGTATACAAAAACTTAGCATCTATCTGAGAAAACACACCAAGTGAGCTTAAAGACTTATGAAATCCTTTTTTCTTATTATAGAAACAGACGATCAAATAAGTAGCGACCTTAATAAAGTTGCAATCTATAAATACTACAAAGTTCACGAAAGCTCTTTTCATCACACTGGTTTCATAGAGCTAGAGAGAGAAACTATTAGTCAAATTAACGTACCATAAGATCAGCGACCGCTAAATGCATGAGAAGAAGGTCCAGCCGACTCGCTCGCTTCGCTCGTCGTCTTTTCACTAGCTGCGACAGAACTGTCAGATTACCCGTCGCTGATATCACCATAAGCACACTATACACTGCAATAGACACCATGTGACCATGGTTAAACCTCATGTCCATAGGTAGTTCTTCACTATTGTTGAAATGAGACCAGTTTTTTTGCGAGGCCCCACCGGGCCCCGACACTTTTTCGTCAACATTCATGACGGGTCACTACGCTCACTTTATGGTGGAATCATTTTATTTTATGACGATGCTTGGACATTGGAGATACCTGTAACAAATGAAACTAGTTTAATCACATTGACAAGAGATAGTAGAAATACAGTGGCTACATAGTACATAATTCCTTCAGCAATACAAATCACATAGGTACATTATGTGATAGAGAATAGATGGGAATCGAACTACTTTCTGCGTCCTGGCGCAACGCTGGACTAGTTGATCCGTGTTTTGTCTCTTGCATTGACATGCAGTGTCTAGTTTCTTTGGTACGAACCTGTATACTAAAAAGATTTTAAGTGCTTCCAACTAGGAGTGAGGCATATATATCGGAACAGGTAAAAATAACAGGTATTTTAAAACAACAGCTTGGAACTGTTGTCTAAACCACTGAGAACCTGTTCCAGTTCCATTCCACAACAGCCCGAATCTGCCGAAACATGCGTCTCTTTATTCTAGCTTATGGAGATTACTTTTGTTAGAAGGAGACGCCACGCACGGAACATGCTCTTCTCTATTCTAGCTTACGCATCTTACCTTTGTTAGAACGAGATAGCCTGTTACAAGCAGAGACCAGGTGTTGCGTTCGGAAAATACTATGTTGCATGCAACACAACCAGCTGTTATTTTGGAACAGGTTTTTGGAACTGTTGTTTTACTGGAACTGGAACAGGCGGAACAGGTTTCTTATTTTACCTGTTCCAACCCACTCCTACTTCCAACTTTGGCGAGAAAAAGACATAGATTCTACTGACACGTAGGTACGGGTATGCCATGAGGAGGGATGAAAGTCATGTGACTAAGGAGAATGATGAGTATGGATGTGGGTGGATATGTGAGCAGAGGTAGAACAAAGAAAACATGAATCAACTGTGTGAAAGGAGACATGGATAAGAGAGGAGTGAATGCTGAGATGATGGCAGACAGAGGGGAATGAAGGAGGAAGACACTCATGTTGTGCCGACCCCACACAAAGTGGGATAAGAGCAGGAAGAAGAAAAAGATTCGACACGAATCAATTTTTATAGTCCAGCGGATCATACTTTCCTAATGTCTGTACATATTGATTGATGTGTAAGTAAAAATGACAGGCCGAGGTTAAACCACTTTATTGAGAGTGTTTATCACGTCTATTATTTCATATTTTCCTTCACAGTTTGAGAGCATTGGCATAGTGTAAAAATTCATTGGTACACGACTGGATTTGAACCCACGAACTGACCCGACCGGAACTGATTTGGATCAGTTGAGCTATCTGCAAATAGTTCTACTAGTTTCTTGTGCATTTTGTAAATTAGGTACTTTTATTAAACAGTAAGTTTCTTCATGTAATTATTACCAAGCTCAAACACTCATAATAATTTTTAGGACTAGGATTATGTAGGTAGCAGATTTATGCCTGTCTGCACAGTTTTATGGAGTGCGCTGTCACGCTATTTTACGTAATTTACGACCTGAACTCTTGATGTACATACATTGTACAGTCGTTTCTTCTTTTTTCCTTTGGTAGATAAAGCTTTGGTAAAATAATGTCCAGTGAAACAAAATTGTTTTTATTTATGTTTGCTCCTCAGGCAATGTTTTCCTTTTTTCAAAGGCATTTCAAATAAACACTGAAATACCTTTTTATATTTGCATAATAAATTATCAAGCTATTGTGTAATAGGCGTGCTAAAATATTCGAGATGTTATTTAGGATTTTACTATGGTGACATTTTGTTTGCTTTTATTCAAAAGTGTTCAAATAAGCATATAGATTTGATAATTTAAGGAATACTGAATAACCCGAAAAATAAAATAAAATAAAAGAAGAAATAAAAGAACATTATGTCTCCTTTACTTCCCCATTAAAAATGTTCCTTCCTACCTCTTTGATCTAAATGATCGCAACTTGAGATCTATTCCTTCTGGCTACCCCCAAAATCTTTCCGAGGCAAATCTTTTGAGGTGGTGGCTGTGGGCCTTTGAAATCCACTCCCTATTCGCATCAAAAAGGTTTCCAATAAAACGTTTGGTTTATGCACATTTATTGAAGCAGATCTCATCGATCAATAACTAATACGTACCTGTTATTTAGTTTTTTTTAAGTTAGCACGCCAACGCCATTCTCTACCTCTAAGTTTGGCAGGGAGAAAACGATTGCCGTTCTTCTGTATTTTTCATTTTGTGCTATCACTTTCACTACATCCCTAATAGTTCATTTTATACTGCGGGTTTTTTAATAGATAAGAGTTATTCAAGAGGAAGGTGTAGGTACATGCAATTGTAGAGAAACACTGATAAATTTAGAGGTTTCTAATGTGATGTCGTAAATAAACACATTTTTATGCGCTTTTCTTCTGTAGTAGGTGTTTGTCTGTATTTAGTATCAGTATTACACATTTGCGCCCGTGCAAAGCCGGGGCGGGTCGCTAGTATGCTATATCTGGACGCCCTCCTCCCAATGATAGGCTCACGGGTTCAGATAGTAATAACCTATAGCAGCATAGGTCAGTTACTATTTGAAGAAGATAATGTAATAAATAACTTTCAGGGGTTCAAGTGTAGTTTAAACCGCAAACTATTATTATCAAGCCTATAATATGAAACGGCTTGGTCATGTTCAAATATTTTACACGATTAGAATCCCGCACGAATTCGTTCGCGAAAGCCAATTTTTAAATTAGATGATCTGGGAATAAATAAATATTGTAGGCTAGACACGCAACACAATCTAGCCCCAAACTAAGCAGAGCTTGTAATATGACCAGATACTTGAACTAGATAGCTGGTATAATATATACTTGCTTACATTTTTTTTTTGTAAATACATTCTTAAAATACAATATACAGACAGAGAACAAACATCTATGCTCACCACACAAATATTTGCTCTCGGTGGGGATCGAACCCACGACCTACGGCGCAGAAGGCAGAGCTACTACCAACTGAGCTGAGAGGCCAGTCAATCTATGATATATCCTAGGTCGTCTCACGCTCACGCACGAAGCCGGAGTGGACGCAGTGTTTTCGAGAATATTAGAGAGGTTTTACTATTAACAAACAAGGAAACTCGTTTTCTGTAAAAAAATGACAGCAACCGTCAGATTGACAGAAAATTACGTTTTCGCAGAAAAGGCCCGATTTTATAGCAAACGTCAGATTGACAGAAAATTACAGATGTTACAGTCCACCCAATTTGCACCTATTTTAGGGATTGGATTTTAGAAATTACTTTCTCTAACTGCACCCTTACATAAGCAAATTCCCCTCTAAACTTTATATCTAGAATGTATGGCTTAGGCTGTGCGTTGATTGTCAGTCAGTCAGAAACGCAAGAGTAGATATTATACTTGAGTCAGATTTTACTCAAATATAACCTTATACCTGAAAGCTAATATACTTAGAGATCATGAGAATAGAATAGAATAGAATTTCTTTATTTGCTTGAAATAGGTGTAACAGGGTGTTGCAATTTCCTAGAAATTTTCCATATTTCGCTATATTTAGCTAATAGCATGCAAAAATATAATTAAAATTACCTAAATTACAATATTTTTATACCTAAATTTACATTTTAAAATCCATATATTCCCTAACCGTGTAAAACCTATGATTAAGCAACCAGGCGCGTAAAACACATTTAAATTTTTTGAAAGGCAGAGCTTTTATGTCATTCGGGATCTTATTAAAAATTTTGATACTCTTTGTGTACGGCCTGAGTGAAGAAGCGTCTAGCGGAGCGTTCAGCGTTGCGTGCATGCGGCGAAAGAGCGTTCGCCGAATGGCCTTAGTGCACGCTTAGCGTTCGTGTGAGCCGGTCACATTTTTCATCATGGCGTCTGCGTCGTACGATATTATTGATATGAATTTAGAAAAAAAATTGTGGCAAAAATTTAATTATGAGTCAAGACAAGGTCCTAGTAACAAAATTGTGAAGCAAAGAAAACAATTTGGAGAGTTTTCTACGTTATTTGAAACATTAAGGGTGAATGAAGATAAATTTCAATAAATTTGCGAAGATGACCATATTTCAGGTTTATTTTGTATTTCTGTAATTATTTCTTCAAACGACATCCTTCAAGAACGCACGTATCACCGCTGCAAAACACAAACTGGTTTGAACTTGCACGCGACGCCCCGCTCGACGCAAACAAGCCCGCTGCTGCCCACGCTCCGCTCGGCCGGCACTCAGGACTGCCACTACGGGTAGCACGTGTTTAACATGAACGCTGCACGCCCCTCCCCGCCCAACGCTCGAATAGAGCGTGCACTCAGGCCGTACACTTATGATAGCAGTTTTTTTGATAGAGAGAAGTTCGCGGAGTAACCTCGTTCACTAGACGCTCTCCATTTCTAGAGTTACGCGGATATATATCATTTGCTGTCGTGTATAGATGCATATGTTGCCTCACAAAGCATGCAGTCTCATATACAAGGTTATTCATTATTAACTGCAAATACTCAGGGATTAGGTTCAACAAATAGAATAAAAAATATTTATGAAATTATTTTTTTTAAATTTGATCAAAAATTTTTTCAAGTTTTTGTATCAAAATTTGATTTTTATTAATTTCTTTACGGCTATTGCATAATGATTGCCACGGAGAACAGGACAATGACCCACACAGGCGGTGACTGAACGCAGAGTGTCACTCACGGCGCGCGGGCGCGGATCAAAGGTCAAAATAGGTCAGGCGCCAATGATTCCTTTATCGATTTTCTCGGGATTTTCATAACAAAATTTAAAAAAAATCATTTTATAAATATTTTTTATTTTATTTGTTGAACCTAATTCCTGAGTATTTGCAGCTAATAATGAATAACCCTGTATGTAAAGACAAGGAAGACATGTAAAAACCTTTGGCAAAAAAACTCAACAATTTAGGTTGGAATTTTCCATCGCTAACTTTTATTCGATCGAGAGAGTTAACGATTAACGTCATGATGTGCCAACAGGCAAAAATTCTAGCACAACACAAATCCAATAAAATACCAAGAATATTGTTCGGTAGGTTCAGGAGTTCTTCAAATCGGTTACGAATAACTTAATAAGAAATATAACCAACGTACCTAGAGCTTTGTGTAGTCGTTATCTGTATTGTTGTCAGTATTGGGTTTTTTGTATATCAAAGGTCATTGAACATAGCTGCCTAATTTCTAAAGTTGTTGATGTTTTTCCACATATCCACGATAAAATTATGTTTATCGTAGTAGTGTAGAATAGACTAACGTAGGAATCACCTTTTTTCATGAAAACAGTGTTGGATATATTTATAAAAGAAAGTCGTGTTAGTTACACTATTTATAACTCAAGAACGGCTGAACCGATTTGGCAGAAAATAAGTGGGAAGGTAGCTTACAACCGGGAGAAGGACATAGGATAGTTTTTATCCCGAAAAAGCAACGGGAACGGGCGAGCGAAGCCGCGGGCGCCCGCTAGTATTTTATATAATTTTGGGTTCAAATAACCTAAAAAAAGTGTCAAATGCACGAGAGGCTCTTTGAGGCTCATTTAAAATCCTTTCATTAGACTGGTGAGATTTGACTCACATACATGTTTATATAGAAAAAATCTTCTATAAGACGTATACAAACATGAACATGTATGTAACATGTATGTGCCGTGAATTGTGGAAAAATACTGAATATGTACACGTACGTACTCGTAAGTCAAGTTTGGGAAAATCATATAAAACCATTAGCGCCAGCTAATAATATCCTGTACGTTCCCACGCATTTGAGATAAACGTGTATGTGAAGTAAGTGAAGTAGAACTGCTCTGCTTCTTAATTTTTTAGCTCGTTTCATGAAAAATGTCTTCCGGGAACTAACCACTCACTACATGAAAAACCTTTGCAGTTGCTGGTTTCAAAACTTGGTTACGTACAAGCACTAAAGATTAGTCTTTATCACCCAAAATAAATTTATACGTAGGTAGGTATTTTCACTAAATTTCAGGGAACAAAAAACACGCCTGAGACGTTCAAATATTTGCAACATGACAGAAATGCGTATTAAAAATAAATTGGATGACGAATACAACAAAAACTGTAGGCCTCCCAAAAGCTCGGTCTGGCTCTGGTTTTGAGTCTGTGTGAGTGTATTATACTGTGTGTGTGACGTTTCGACGTATAGATAGTGCAATTCACGAAGACGCGCCCCTAGCGGGGTGCGGGGAGTTTGCTCCGAGCGGCAGTCGCGAACCGTAGTCTATTCATTGTAGTGTGACTGTGCGTGTGCACTCATAGGTAATTAGTGTCTACCGATAACACACACATCACGACATTGACGGAAGCTTGCACACTTAAACTATAAACGGTTAGGAGGAATAGTGGGGCGCGCCTTCGTGGATTGCATTATCTATAGGATTTATTCAGTCAACACTCAAACAGACTCAAAACCAGAGCCAGAGATAGAGCCAGACAGAGCTTGTGGTAGGCCTACTGGACTGGCTTTTATAACAACGGCCGTGATTCATTTAAATTGCTCGCTATTGTTTAATTAATTCGAACCAAGAAATAATGAGACGAAATTCCAGACAACAAATTATAGGGAGAGTGAAGAAAACGATTGCCCAAACAAGCACTTAATACAGCTCAGTTGGTAGTAAGTAACTCTGCTTGCTGTGGATGTGTTCAATCCCCACCGGGAACAATTATTTTGTAAGGTGAACACACATCTTTGTTATCTTTTTGTTATTTTGTATCTTAAGTATATAAAAAATGTATCAGCTATCTGGTTCCGCTACTATAAGCTCACAATATTTATTTATTTTCCTTCATCATGAAGTACCGTTCTTACCATTAAGACAGTTTCTCTAGACAGAGGTATTCTATCGGGGTCCCGTAACGGGGTGTAGATTATCTATATAGCGTCAGGAGCACAAGCGTTACAAGCCCTACTTGCGGGACGCTAGCGTCATCTGGCAATAATGAACTTAATTATGTTTGAGAGAAGTTCAAAAGTTACCACTGACGCTATTATCTGCGAGTTTTAAACGATAAAAGTCTATCCCCACACATCCGTGCCGTGTCAGGGACGGGGCAGGGACGTGTTTTGTCTGGAGTCAGTGCATTCATTACTTTTTATTGATTTTATAGTGTTTACAACACTTAAGGAAATCACCAAGATTTTTATAATATCCCAAGAGTTAAGAGCCGCCTAATCACACTCGACGAATGGGACTGTTCAGCACTAACACATGAATAGAATAGGATCTGATGGCGCAGCGGTCAGCGCAGTCCCGTACCAAGGGGAAGGTCGCGGGCTCAAATCCCGCTCGGCTCTTAACTTTTGGGACATTATAAAAATCTTAGTGCATACATTCTATGAACTCAATCACGCATGTCCATGCCCGTGCTGGCAACGGAGCTTCAGTGTCAGGACCGACGACGTAACGTGTGCATTCCATTCCGTGGCGTGCACGTATTTATATTTTTTCTAGGCCTCGTCTGTTCACGGCGCGGCGCTGACTTGTGTGAACAGGCAGACGGGACACGGATGTTCGGTGTTGCCGCAGCCACGTTCCTGCCCCGTCCCTGACACGGCACTGATGTGTGAGGATAGACCTTTATTGACGTACCTACGATTGAAGGCTTTACAAACAACGAAATGTGTAGGTAGAGAAACCCATAAATATAACTAAGGGTATCTTATAAAAGGCTGTTTAAATCATCTAAAAGCTTTCATCAATTGTCTTTGTCAGAGCTATTGTTGGTTGTATTTGTACAATGCCGCAGGCAGTCTGAAAATTATTAATTTTCCATACACAACAATCGGCTGTTTGCTTGCTTAACTAATTTTAATAAAGGTTCCGCAAACAACTGCCATAGTCAATATTTGGTTCTGACCCACCATACCCCCTGGCCGTACCCTCGGGGCAGGATGGGACGAAACCATACCACTCACCATGCAGACGTTATCCTAAATTAGATAGTAAATAAATAAATATTTTGGACAATCCAGACAACACTAGCTAGCCCCAAATTAGATATATAGATAGATTAATACTTTATTGTACACAAAATAATACATTTGTGGAATGAGCTACCACCAGAGGTGTTCCCTCTTAATTACAACATGAATAGCTTCAAGAAAAACGTTAAAAAATTCCCTCAGGGTAGGCAACGCAACGACAGCACCCTTGGTGTTGTTGGTGTCTATGGGCGACGGTGACCGCTTACCATCAGGTGGGCCGTAAGCTCGTTTGTCTAACTTTTACATAAAAAAAAAACATTTAAAAGTAACATTACAAATAAAGATACAATGGGCGGGCTAAGCGCGATCTCTTTCAGACAAATTATATTCCATATAAATTAGCTGTCATAACATTATGTATGTTAATGGAACCGCTCCAGTGGCTCCTGCATAAATCCAGTATAATTATATTGGCATCGAGATATTTCTAGATGATGGCTAGTAGGATGATTTTTGGTCTGTAGGCCAAAGTCAAAGTCAAAGTCAATAATCTCTCTAGATAATCTCAGTCAATAATCTCTATAGACTCATAACCTGAGCCAGAGACAGAGCCAGACAGAGCTTGTGGTTGTAGGTACTACTGGTCTGGAGTATCTATTAAAATTCAATTCTCTGAAGCATGGTTTCCTGAAGCTTCATTCCTAAATCACTGTCGAAAACCAATTCCAAGCCTTTTGTAATAAGTATTGGGGAATTCTGTTCCAAATAAACCCTTGTAAATCCAATTTCCATCTAATTCAAAGCAATAACGCTACGAACCGGACGCAGGCGGCGTGGCCAAGCGCCGGGGCAAAACGGATATGAATCTTTGGTCTATGCTCTTTTGATATTCGTTAAACTGATACGAGTGCTTTGCCTCAACCCACAAATTTTCTACCCAATATTATTTTTCTTGATTCATACAAAGTACATAAAATCACGCCTCATTCCCATGGGGGTAGGCAGAGATCAGAATTTCCACTTACTACGATCCTGACACACTTATTTTGCCTGACACATTCACTCGCATAACATTCTTCATACATGCTCGTCGGCTTAGGGTAATCCTAACATCGCCTTTCTCTAAAACGTCTGCTATCTGATCGAGATACATGCGTCTAGGTCTTCCCCTTCCAGCAATTCCATTCACACTCGCCTGATGCAATTGTTTTGTTTATCTCCTTTCATCCATTTTCTTGATTCAACGACGACGAAATCCACTGGTGGACATAGGGCCTCCCATAAACATTTCCAGGAAGAACATTTCTTAGCTCTTTCCATCTACCGTCTTTCCGCGTATAATAAACTATAAATAATAAATTAATTACTGGACCTATCAAAACATAATATGCAAAATACTTACAATCAAAGCACAAGGTTGAATACAAATTACGGGCGTATCGGTATCTAATAGACACAAAAGTTTATTTACTTAGGACTTTCCCCAAGCCACAAACATGTCGGTGAATACAAAGTTATTTATTTAAAATGGTAATTAAATTAAATAAATAAAAATGCAGACAGTTATTTGATAAGCTACGCTATGCTAATAAATAAATAGCGTTTCGCATTAGTATTCTAAATATCTAACTAACGCAATGTTTATTAAAAAACCATTGGGCAGAGGAAAAAATTCTAATCTCATTCCCCGTGATCGTTTGAGGTTGGCATTTCGTATATTTAAAACATTTAATCCACAAAATGAATAACGAATTTCTCGTTTATCCTCTTTCATGCCTAATAAAAACAAATACATAAATGTATGAATGATATAACTCATTGCCTACGTACATAAATGAAAATAATCACACGGTCATAAAAACACAAACCAGTATTATGTAATTTGGGCTACCCGGACAGAATAGACCTTATGGGTAGAGAATGGCATTGGCGTGCTAACATAAAAGAAAAAACTTAGGTATCAATATCTATAAAAATAAAAATACCTAGTTTAAGGAGGCGTTGGTAGCTGCGACACAGTCTAACGACTAATGCAGTTATCATCGTTTCCTAATTTTATGTACCACTGTAAATATGTTCCGAAATAAACATTATTATTATTATTAATGTACTTGTACATTAACATTATGCATCTATCATGCTAAAAATGTTACTGAAAAGGGTTTAATATGTTATGTATCTACTGAGGCTTCCGTCGACACGGACCGATAGGTACTCGGACCGCAGTCCCACTCGCCGGAGTGATTTAATTTTAATATTTTTCTTCCGGCGACTCGGACCACAAGCCACGTGACTTAAATTGTACAGTCGTCGACAGAAACAGATCTGACATTAATACGAAATGTTAAGTAGTAGGTAGTGTAATGTCAATTAAAAATATTGTTTTTTTCCAATTTCGCCTCGAACTGAGATCTCGTGATGCGATCCAAATATTTCGAAAAGCCAAGCACATAGGCAGATGGTAATCAGAAAAAAATGTGCCACCACCGCATTGTATTTTCTCTACTTTGAGGAAGTATTTCTGTACGGATTCACTGTTTGGCCGTGCCTCTGACTAACCCTCACTAACTTTTTATGGTAAACAAGTTTAAACTTTGGCCAATTGATTGAAGTGTTCCGTTGACAGACCTTGGCTCCACCATCAGAACAGGTCGCTTTTATAATTTTATGACAACTCTGTACCTCCTTAATTGAATTCAAGAAGAAAAAGCAAACGAATTGACCGACCAGTAGAAAAACCTTGATGTCACCGAAATTCTTAGAGATGAGATCTCCCGGAGCGTTGGTTGTCTTAATTTAACCTTTTCTTTTTATAGCAAAAACTGATTGTCCTAGAAAAAAAGTAAAAACTGTTTTGGTCCAACAAAGTTCTTTCATATGAAATGTAACTTGATTTCTTTTGGTATTTTTTTTTATTTTTGCACCCTTATGAAACCCCATATCTTAATAACCCCTAATCCGATTTAACTAACATATTACCAGTAAATTTCTCAAGTACAAGCTATCGACGTATCAAATTTCATGCAGATTGGATCAACGGTTCGAAAGTTATCGTCGGACAAACATACACAAATACATACATACATACGCACATAAAATGCCAAATCGCCTAAGTTGTTTGTAAGATCTTCGTTCGCTTCGCTCACTCGATCAAAAAGTTATGACTATAAAATTAACTTAAATATAAACTTGCATCCTATAAATTTATTGATGATTTGTATTTACCTATCCTAGACGTTGCGATAGTGACAGAATTGCCTTCAACCATGCAGGTAAGTTTGTAGCAATTCCTACCCCTCTCTAATCCCAGCCGGTTTCACCTGCTGATTTCAAGGTTAAGCCCCTTTGGTTTAATAATTAGTTTTTTTTTTTTAATTGTGTCTTCAATCAAAGAGGTTTATTCTTTATGTTTACTTTGTACACCTACTTTTTCCTTTGACTGTACTTCATTGCCTTGAACAATAGATTTTTTCGATCATTTCAAAAGTGGTCCGTGTCGCCGGAAGAAAAATAATAAAATTAAATTACTCCGGCGAGTGGGACTGCGGTCCGAGTACCTACCGGTCCGAGTCGACGGAAGCCTCATCTACTCTCAAGCCCCGTCCTACCCGCAGGCTGGTAAACAGATAGTGGGATTATGGCGTAAAGGGTATTACTATCTGCCAATTTTATTGACGTCAATATACTCGGTGCTTATCCCCATGGCACTCCATCGTGCGTGAAAAAAAGCCAATGTTGAAAATGTAACCACACTAAACCTTATAAAATCAAGTTCAATTCTCAAATTTTCAAATTCAATGTTTAAATTCAATCGAAATCTATTTAAGAGCAGAATGTTGGCTAGCTCGAAAGGCTCGAACAGTATACTTAGCGTACTGGCTGGCAGATGGGACAGCCCACTACAAAACTACTGGGTGGCTGCCTTAATTAATCCCAATGCCAGTCAAGTATATTACATTAACTAATATACCGGCTGTCTTACTAACCTATGTGTGTTAAATCCTAAAACTCTGTGCACCTATTGGTAATGTTCTCTGTTTATTTTATTTAGGTATGTGTTAGCTTTAAGAATGGATCTTTTGTTGACATCTGAATAAATCAAATTTCTGATTTCAATTTAATACATTTGTATTTTAAATACGATCTAAGCCACCTTCACGTAAAAAAAATTGATTAAAAACAGGCAAATTTCATGTTTTACGAAAGCCGTTGTTGATAACTGCTAGGCATAATGTATAATTAAAAACCTACTTGTCGCAAAAAAAATAATTACCGCCATAAAATAATTTATCATTCTTATTGAAAAAATCTCTACAGAGATAATATTCTTATAATAACAAGGTCATACCGACGGACCTCCTCAAAACTTTTTGATTAGATATCGCGGATATTTTTTTGCTTGTTTTTGGGTTATCGAAATCTAAACCAGCTAAGAAATTGTATTGAATTTCTTAAGAACAACAAGGACAAGAACGTTTTTGTAAAGGATTATTGTTTTCCTTCAGAACTTGGATAAAGACGTAGAACTTTCTTGACGTCATAAGAAAAAAGTCCATCACAAATTGCTTCCGAGAATTTGAGAATATTTAGAATCCGTTTTAAGAACAGCGTAAAGAATACCGCTTATAATGCCACTTTTCTGAAACCCGTATGCCGTATTAATAAACTAGCGATCCGCCCCGCCTTTGTACGGGTGGAAATATTCTGTTATTTTTATTTTAGACATAGACACTCATTTATTTGCTTCATATCACACAACATATAATACAAAAATAGATGAAAAAACAATTATAAATAAGTTTACTAAGTAATAACATGATAAAAAGAGAAGGACAGAAATAAAAAAAACTAACAGAACATGGATTTATGAGTTATGAGATGAGAGAGCCAAGACAGTTACATTTAAAAATTGTAACTTTAATAATTTTATTTTATATACCCAAACAAATTAAATAACAAACACATATAAGTAGAATTATCCAATTTAGTGCAGTCAATCGGAACTTATACATACAATTTGCAAATTCATTTTTATTCAAGTCTGAGTATTTATTTACGCAAAGGAATTTTACAATTAAAAAAATATTTACAAAATGTACAAGAAACAGTTGAGCTATCTACAGACCGTTACAAAGGATCTGTAGATAGCTCAACTGATCCAAACCAGTACCAACATTACCACGCTGAATATGAATGCGAATGCGCTGCGCCAAATACCCACCAGCCCTTGGGTCACGCGTCGCTTCGATCAGTCGCCTAGACAATTTATCTGTGACTATATTCAGCGAGCTGTTATAAATATTTGACGTCGGCTGATGATATGACGAGGTGACGCGATATCACCCACACAAGAGGCATTTGCCTACCGATGCACATCTCAAAACAATCTAAAAACATGTCAATCCGATATAAGTTAGGGTCAGTGCGTGACGTGGCACCGCCTACAAGCACGTCATAACTGACGCAAGACACCACGCGGTTATTCTAGATGGAGGCTTGGCCAGCGTCTATACCATCCTCATATTTTATAGATGTACCAAATAGAACATAATTTGTGCATATAAGTACTGAACGCATCACGATGTTGCACCAAGATTTGCTAATCGCCAAGATAAGCATGTTTGCGCTTAGGACGCGTAGACAAGCCATGGGGTCTAACAAACTTATTACTCCGTGTTAAAGTATAAGTACCTACGAGCCGTTCTGTGAAATAAACTATGCTTTATTGCATAAGCATAAAAAAATAAAATAAAAACTTTATTGAGGACAATTAACTCTTAACTTAAAAACTTAAGAAAAATAATACAGTTTTTTTTTATGTATCTAGCTGATGGAACAAGCATATGGCCCACCTGATGTTAAGTGGTAACCATCGCCTATAACAAAGCAATGCCTCGTATGTCACACACGTTAAGAACGTGTCCTACAATGCACTGCCCTGCGTCCATTAACTGGAGGCATACAGATATTCAGCCTCACGTGCCAGTAATTACACCGGCACCCACACCCTTCAAACCGAAACACAGCAATGCTGCTTCACGGCAGAAATAGGCATGGTGGGTGGTAGTACTTCC
Source organism: Thera obeliscata (assembly GCA_947578465.1). NCBI lineage: Eukaryota > Metazoa > Arthropoda > Insecta > Lepidoptera > Geometridae > Thera > Thera obeliscata. Next base: position 3,022,759 of record OX387913.1, read on the forward strand.
CCGGACGAGCAAAATGACAATGGACGGTCTTATCGCTCGGGGTGATTTCTTCCAGACGACCTTGCTTAAAACTAACTTATAGCTCAGGACATTATGTAACAGGTGTACAATTTAAATGGTGCTATGCTATTGTATATTATACAGGGTGTAATCGTTAAGTGTGCACAGGCGATTATTCCGTAACTATTGCAGATATCAAAAAACTTTAAACTGATATCGAAAGTACTTTACCTAATGAGTAAAATGACATTAATAACTTTTTAAAAATAAAACGAGAAATATCCAAAAAAAATACATTAATCACTCCCATACATTTAGTATGAGATAGTAGAAAGGTTTTAGTTTCCTTATTTTAAGTGGAATAGTACCTACTCATTTTACCCTTGTCATTTTATAATTATGTACGATATGAAGGTATTAATGAATTTCAAGTAGATACACGTGTAGATTAATTATCTTACCACTTCAAATTTATAATAAACCTTGTTTCAATATTGTATTGATTTGAACTAGCTGAAAAGCAACATACTAAATAAAAACAAAAAGAAAGATACTCTTTGGTGTTCGTTCTAAATTCAAATTCTTTATCGCGGGTTCTCGTTCCCGCCAATTTATTGTATTTTTCAATTTGCGTTAATAATCGCTGAGAGAGTACACAGCCTAGAAGAGTTAAATAGAGCTCGTCATTGTATTGCACAAGGAGGACGTCACTTCGAACATATGCTTTGAACACAAAATTTTGTACTTACTAAGAAATAAAATGTATGAGAGTGATTAATGTAATTTTTTTGGATATTTCTCGTTTTATTTTTAAAAAGTTATTAATGTCATTTTACTCATTAGGTAAAGTACTTTCGATATCAGTTTAAAGTTTTTTGATATCTGCAATAGTTACGGAATAATCGCCTGTGCACACTTAACGATTACACCCTGTATATACCTATATGTAAGTGTGTTATGAGTGTGCATATTGTTACTCTAATAAAATCCGTCGTAGATGTATGGGCTGGTTAAATATTGCAAGGTAACCTTCCCTCTTCTTCGATTGACGCGTAGGTCGAAGAAAAGCTTTCCAATGTATGTAAAGCTTATGAAATCAACAGAAATTTCTGGAAAACTGTCTCTCAATAAAAAAGCATTGGCTAGACTTACCGTCTGGTATTGATCAACTAATGGGAAAATAATTGAGCTAATAGAAAATATTGTGAAATACGCTGTGTAAATGGACTAGCGTCGATTCTGTTCGTCGTCGAAGCAAGGCTATCCAACAAATTTTTGAAGAAAGTCATGTATTAATGATTGGAAAATGAAGATAATGTGAGCGTAGTTAAAAAAACACGCATCTTTTTGAAAATAGCTCCAGAAGTTAGGTGCCAATTTTCATAAAATTAAATAATCTGATGACTTGACAAAACGCTGTCAAATATGACAGCTTTCACACTATATTTGACAGCGATCGCCATCGCCATCGCCTAGATGTGCGCAGGCCTTAAGGACTTACAAAAATCTGAATAAATATTTGCTTACTTAATGTAGCTAGGTTCTAAGTTATCTAAATTTATTCAAAGCGTGAAATCAAATAGCTTACTTAGGTACTTAATTAATGCAATACTTGGATTGGCTGGCACTTATTTCAAATTGATTGTTATTTTGAGTGTACCTAATTGCTTTAAGCTTGGTTTCAGATTCGGAGTCTGTGAGACTTGATTTTTGATTCGAAATATTACATTAAAAGTTGCAAAATCACATAATTTCATCATATAGATAGATTAACTCTTTATTGTACACAAAAAAATAAATACAGAAACTATTACAAAAATAATGAGTACAATGGGCGCCCTTATAGCTAGGAGCGATATCTTCCAGACATCTTTGGTTTGAAAAGATAGATAATCGAATAAAATAGAATTGAATAAAACTCGAATACACGGGGTTCACTTATGTTTTTAAAGCTGATATAAAAATGAGAAAAAAAAATAGTAACCACATAGGTAATACCTACCTAAAAATTAACTTGCAAACAAATAATAATACTGTAAATACATACTATACCTATTATAATATACACAGTTTTTTATCTATTAATATAAATACCAATACTCGGTAATATAGACACATAATAAAAACTCCTCTTCTAAAAATAAGTCTACAGTCGCTGCCTCAATGCTCAGTGACCGAAGTTAGGTTCCTCAAGACGCAAAACCTAAATAAACTTAAATATACATCGCAGTATAAAAAAAAACAAGTGATAGGAATGAAAACATCGATATCAGGAGCTATCGGTATTCGGAAGGTCGTTTTCTGACCCTTGTACTCAAATCGCGGCGCGTGAATGTACCGTGGCTTGGCCTGCGGTCTCGATAATACGGTTCACAACATAAATTGGTACAGCTGGCCTACCATGAGCTTTATATGGTTATAGTTATGGCTGTTCAAATTGTGTCAACAGTGTCAACACATTCAAACCCAAGAAGAAAATGAATGTGTGGGTCAGCCTATCTATACACAATTTGACAGCCTAACCATATGGAGCTCGTGGTAGCCCTGCAGTATGAGACAAACGTCAAAATATGCATGATTTCTCGTTGAGGCGCACTTTAAATCCTTTCACCACACTTGGTTCGAAAGAACCAGGGACACGATAAGTAGAAGAATAAGAAGCTAATCCGAGCTATTTAATCCTGAGTTGCTCAATCTTATAGCATTTTGGTCAAAATTCACGAGATTAGTGTTGAATTTTGTAGGAGCACTATATTCATGTTTTAGGCACTCAGATCACTCACTATATTCATGGTTATCTAGTTCTCAAGGAATAAGCGTTGAATCCTTTTATTTTTCAGTCTGTTTCTCAACAACGTGGTCAAACTATTAAACCAATTTTGATAAAATTTTAACAGGATCAATCTGAAAATATTGCCTTTCAGATAAAAAAAGAGTTTACTAAATCAGTTCATAAATGACGGAGGAGGCATGCATTAACAAACTTTGAAAAAATAAAACCCTTTTTAATTTAACGTCGATTAAAAATAGAATCCTTCAAAGGATACCCTAAGCATGAGAACCTAAAAATAAGCATCGAAAACGCTTGCGCCTACGAAGAAAAATTGAACGAAATGAAATTATTGAAAAGGTAATGACGCAATCATATTATTTCTCGAACATCTTGCAAAAGTATAAACAAAATCCAGATTGATATATAAAAGAAGAAATTATGGCGCACTTATATTACATAGCATTATATTAACATTGTATAGGAATTTAATTTTATGAGAAATTACTTTTGAAGATATTAGAGGGGCTCAATCAATCAATGAATGATACACTGCCTGCGTTATACTTTAATTTAATTCACAATACAGCACTGACAGCTAGCTTGTTATTTATTTTTTCAAAAGAAAGAGTATAATACCATCCAATTCGTGTTTTGGACAAAGTAGACAAATTTATTTGAGTTAAGTATATTTGACTGAAATTATTTGTTCAATTCAACACTGCTGGAAATAGGGCTCTCCCAAAACTTCTAGGAATAACGACTCAGCCGTCTGCTTTCATCATTTCCCGCTGTGTTTACACTGTCGTCTATCCATCGGGTGAGTGGGCGTCCTACGTTTCGTCTTCCGATTTGCCCGTCCCCATCGAAAACCTTTATTCCTCGACGGCAGTCCGTTCTTCGTGGTATATGACCCACCCATTTGAACTTACTTACTGAATTCTCTTAAAAATATCATCATCATCAACCTATATCAGTCCAATGCTGGACGTAGGTTTCTCCCAAGACGCGCCTCTGACCCCAGTCTTCGGCTCTTCTCCTCCAGTGCTTGCCAGCTACATTTCACAGATCGTCGCCTCACCTTGCCGGAGGGCGACTAAAATATAAACTTTAAAATATAATGGTAACAAATAAGAAGGTTGATGGAAACGTGGTGAAATAAAATGCGCAATTTCTAAAAGTACCTATGTTTACTCGTATGCAAAGTCTGGGTAACATATAGGTACAAACATACGTGGGCACTGGCCACGATAGACTCGCATGACTTACTATTCATGACATGGAGATCGAGATATGGCGGACACTAACGATGTCTGCACCTGTTACTGACATTGCCAGCAATGCCGACACTGCTGACCTTTGCGGGTCACCGTGACCTCACAATAACAATAGTTGTTGACGCGTTTAGATTTGACCGATACTGACTTGAAAGTAGATTTGATAAGCAACAAAACCTATTATTTATCGTCGACCTTTCTATAACTGAAACTATTACATATTATACTCGTACCATTTAGAGAAGCCTTCACCCCATGGGAGAATTAATTATCAGGATTAACCTACTACATTCTGTGGGATTAACACAGGGTTGTTTCTTAATAGGCGTTATATTCTCATGTTCCATAATGTACAAGGCTTTTGGGTCAGTGATCCACTGTCTTACCGTGAAACTGAAATGGGAATGAAAATCAAAACTTTGGAGATAATATTTAAAAACATCAGTGCCCACCCAAATCCATTAAAGGCCTGCGCACATCTAGGCGATGGCGATCAGCTGAAACGCTGTCAATTATGACAGCGTTTCAGCTGATCGCCATCGCCTAGATGCGCGCAAGTTTTCATCTAAATTAGGGATAGTTCATCTAACGAGATGTTTTAAGGCCTGCGCACGCCTGGCGAACGCGATCAGTGAAACGCTGTAAAATTTGACAGCGTTTCACTGATCGCTACCGCCAGCGAACTAGGTGTGCGCAGGCCTTTAATTTATCAAATTAAAAGTATGATAAATCTATTTGGAAAAAAACACCAAATTTTAATTTTTCATTCCTCTTATTTCGGTGGCATAGTAAGACAGCCGTCGATGGAAGCTTGGTCTTGATTATGTCAATGTCATAATCATTCGTCAGTTTTGTTATCATCAGTAACAAAAAGCATTCAATGCACAGCTATAAATGAAGTTCTAGTATCACGCTAATTGTAGCAGGAAGGCTCATGCAATGTGTTTCATTTGTCCGGTGTCAAAGTTTAAGTACAAGTGATAACTGGGTTCATCCTTATGTGGCCGTAACATAGATAACGCACACTACACATAAGTATCGGTAACAGAAGGCGTGTGTGATGTTTATAAATAAGATTTATCGCCTTTAGTGTGTCCTGGTTGAAGAAAAAACTTATTTTTATGCATAGAAAGCGCTAGTGAAACGATAGTGAAGGGCGTATTGAAAGTTTTAACGCGCTTGTGATGCCTCTGGTATTGCAGACGTCCATAGGCTACGGTAACCACTTCCCATCAGGTGGGCCGTATGCTTGTTTGTCAACTTAGTTGCATAAAAAAAATTGAATATAGCTTTAAGACGTTTCAAAGTGAGTCTTGCAATCCTACTGAATAAACATACTTTTGATTTTGATTTTGATATGCCAGGCAGGCTCCATAAATAGAAGGCGTGTAACTAACAAAAATAACAACCGGTTTTTGTACCATGGTGGGCGCCAAAGTTACATTGGCGCCCAACATGGCCACATGTCCAACTGTTTTATAAATTTCATCTTAAATTCCACCTGGATAATAATATGAATAAATGAAATAAAAGTTGTTTATTTTTGGCACGATTTATACAAAAATACATAGATCTATACGTCACACAAACGAAACTTACCAGTTCAGCAATTCGTTTGATGGTATTACGTGCTGACTTGGTTCTATAGAGTCCCTTTTACACCCTTATTACGCGTAAACGGCATTCGCATTTGTCAGATGTACGCCGGTAATCGTAACACAACTGCGCAATAATGACTTCTGATATAATTGGGGTAAGGTGTATTTTTGTGCAAATTGATAAAAGATGCATGAAAGCAGCCGGTATAATTAATGCTGAGGTCGTTAGGTCTTGTTGATACGGAGGAGTCTGCATTAAAACGTCTCGTTTAGCATCTCATTAGAGAACATAGTTCTTATATTTTCCCTGGCATGTATTTCTTACTCTTCTTCTTCGTCGTGTCGATGGTTCCCTTGTTATTTTGTTTGTTTTGTCCCTATATGTGTTTTGCCCAGAAGTGGGCCACATTAATTGCGCTTTCCGTGGCGTCTGTCAAGTCTTTCAGCGTGCAGGTGTTAGGGCACTCTGGGCAAGACATTAAATGAGGCATAGACTATGGGGCTCCGCAGTTGCAGTCCGGGTGGTTGGATTGGACGCGTGGATTCTATTTGACTAAATTATGCCTGCAGCGGCCCACCTGGCTCCGAAGTCTGTTCAGAGACTTCCAGGTTGACCATGGGAGTTGGTTACCCGCTGGTAGTTCTTCTGCCGGCATAACATAATCAATAGGGGGAGGGTATTTTTTATTTCTTACTAAGTTATACAATCTAGTTAGACAGTCGAGAGAGCCAGAAAAATACATGGATGCTTTTTTGCACCCGAGACCTCGACTAACTGCATCAGAGAACACCTGGAAAAAGTTATTGGAAGTAATATAGACATTGCCATAATAAAATTAAATTTAAAGCATGAATATTATGCTTCATTTATAGTGACCGCTCCAACCAGCGTTTTTGAGTTCCTCATGAAACCTGAATTGTGGCCGTCAGGCACAGCCCTGCGTGAATGGTTTAGAAGGGAAGTCGGATGCGCGCCAGAACACCGTCAACCCCGCGCGTCTGGCCGAAACCCATACAAGGGTGACGAATGGCAGTCATCTGACCAACAACAAGTTCCAGCTCCACACAGTCTACCAAAATGTTAATGGTTTCAAAAGCAAAGTTGTATATTTTAACCAAAATTTAATATTACTACATGCGGATCTATAATATTGTAGTTTTCAGTAGTCTTGTAGTGTTTATATTAAGTAATAGTATTGTTAGTGTAGTATGTCTTGTAATGTGTATAATAAGATAAGTAAGTAATAGTATTATTGTTAGTCTAGCAGAGTGAAATATTGTTTTTTTAAAATTTGTGATAGTGTTATCGTTTTGGCTAGCTGTTAAGATAACATCTATAGTAAGTAAATAAATAAATAAATAAATAAATAAATAAATAAATAAATCTCTTTACAATATGTCATCCATCTTTGTGACTTATTTTTTTTAATTACTTTATTTATCTGGGGGAACTTTTCTACTCGTGCCCTCTTGTTGACATCAACCTCGACGACAATTAAAGAAAAAAAATATTGTGGACAATCCACACAAGACTATCTAGCCTCAAATTAAGCAACGCTTGTGCTATGGGAACCAGTTAATTGATATAATACATAAATACATATTTTTTTGTAAATACATGCTTAGACTACATTAACACGCAGACAGAGAACAAACATCTGCGTTCACCATACAAATATTTGTTCTCGGTGGGGATCGAATCCACGATCTACGGCGAAGAAGACGGAGCAACCAACTGAGCTGAGAGGCCAGTCATATTGTCTTACGAGCTTATCGGCTTACAAGAGCTTTTGAGATTCTGTTTATGGACAAAATTGATTATTATGAAACAGCTGAGGAATTTCTTTGTGTTCTTCAATAGCAGCTTGTCCCGTACTATTTGACGAACCCGGCACAGAGTAAGATAGAGCTATAACATGGCTAGCTATCTCAGCCTCACTAATGTTAAACAATATCACTCTCTCTTTTACACTCGTGAGAGGTAAATAGCATGGCAATTTTATTGTATTTGTTTTCTCATTGGGAACACATAATTATGTATAATACCTACCGAAACTTGAGAAAGATTCGAGAGAAGAACTCAGGTTGAGCCTTGTTTGTCAGTCAGCCACTTGATAAGGGTATCCAAACACACAACCACACAAACAGGACTTTATTTAAGCATAAATATGTATTATTGTGAAGGAATGAGGATTTTCGATTACGCTAACCAGAAATACCGCGCGTCAAACCCATTTCAACCCTCAATGCCCTCATTTAACCAATAGTCTAGGCAACCATTGTTTGGTACCTACCTATTGTTCTGATACGTATACATCTTTTCCGGCCAGCCGGAGGCTTTTACACGCGAGAGTTGAGCAGCCGTTTAACCGGAAGCTGAATTTCAGTTCTTTTGTGGCAAATAGTCAACCTACCGATTGACCAACTGACCGATCAACATTGGGTTCCGCCCGTTCATCTGTCAAAAAAATCGGTTGTCTGTAAAGTCACTTCACTTCTTCTTTTTTGGCTACTGCGGCTAGATGCCACAATTCTGCCAGTGTCCGTTTCATGCTAGTGTCATAAACTTAAGATGGAGTAGAGTACTACGAACATGGCCGGTATTCATAATATGAACGAAGGATGTTACAGAAAATCGAACTTATTAGAAAATAAAAACCAAAATGATTTTTCCAGTCTGTAAAGTCGGTTTACTGAAGATAGTTGAACGTGACAACGTCATACAGCTGTCCACGCGGGTGGATCGCTCACTCAAGTAGGAGAGAGACAGATGTCGAACGCTGCCGAACGCGGAGGCCGATTGAACCTCTTTGTCGCTCGTTCCGCGCTCTCGCTTGCACTTCAAGCCTTAAATGGAACGCCTCAGAGCGAGGTAACGCCGCATGAGTCTTGTTTTTTCGTGCGTGCAGTCGGCTCCATCGAATTATAAGACGTTATCACACCAAAAAGCTTTTTTCTTTCAGATGTTTTTTAATTCTCGTGGTAGAGTCCGCGCAATATAACTCAGTGCGTGACTCTAGACGGGACGACGAACTTGCATAATTTGGTCATGCCGGTGGAGGCTTGAGATACAAAAAATATAAGTTTTTGCGGGAAACCTTTTGTTGGAAATGAATCTCACCGGACCGTAACAATGAAAACTCCAAGTGGTGTCTGTTCTAATATTAGCAACTTAAGAGCGGTTGCAGACTAGCGTTTTATACGCGCGTATGTGCTCGTTTTTGGAAGCGCATGTAGGCGCGTATAGGCGCGCCTTTTGTCACACGCTCGACTCGTACGAGCGTTGACGCGCTTCTAAGCTCGTATAAGTGTCAGAATCCATGTTGATACTGACGCGACACCTCCGGCTCGAGCGAACACGCCGAAATATGCCCGTTTACGCGAGTATGGTTTTTAGAAGCGCGTAATGTAGCGCGCGTTTAAGCGCGTATGCTGAAACGACCGCACACGCGCAAAAAAATACGCTAGTCTGAAATCGCTCTAAGGCATGCGCACATCTAGCGCGATGGAGATTCCAATCAGTGAACGCTGTCAAATATCGCTGTCATATTTGATAACGTCAAATATGACAGTTTTTTGTTGATGTGCGCGAGGCTTTCGACGATTCAATTGTAAGCCAGTTGTTTCAATTTAATTAAGTAACGTCTTTATAAATGCTTTGGAGTTCCGACATTGGTCCACATGACAATACCGTCGCTTGTTCTGTAGGGCTACCACAAGCTCCGTCTTGCCAGAGCCAGACAGAGCTTGTGGTAGCCCTACACACAGACTCAAAACCAGAGTGAGTTTTGACTAAATAAAACCTACGTCGAAACGTCGTAGGTAACGTATTATACGTATAACATATAATACACTGGTGAGCACTCAAACAGACTCAAAACCAGAGCCAGAGCCAACAGAGCTTGTGGTAGGTGGCCCGCCTGATATGTAGTGGTAACCATCGCCTATACCAAGGCATTGCCTCGTAGGTCACGCACGTCAGGAACGTGCACTACGATGCACTGCGTTCACCAACTTGAGGCACACAGATGTTTATCCTCCCTCCAGTAATTTCACCGGCACCCACAACCTTCAAACCGAAACACACTGCTTCACGGCAGAAATATAGCATGGGTTTCCACTATATGTAGGTATAGCTGAACACTTAGGGCCAATTCAAGGATAACTAATCGTCCAATCAAATATTTGACAGTTGTTTATCTCAAACTTTACAAGCATTTGATTGTTCGATTAGGCATCTGTGGAACCATGCCTTAGTAGAGAGAGAAATAACATTGGACATATTATACGCTGTGATTTCTAAATACATAGTAGGTATGAGTCATTTAGGATCAAAGCTGAGATCCATTTTTTTACAAACTCATAATGTAGAGATCAAATTGAATTAATTACGAAAAATAAACAAACGCTTACAAACACATATTTGCAAGAGCAAAAGAATATATTTGCACAGAATTAATTAACTTGTATAGATAAAACTTTTGCCCGTGGCGTTGTTATACTAGGTAATTAAGTTGTAGTTCATAAACTTGGCCTGTGTCTTCAAATTAAGCTACCTAATATCTAGATACAAGAGACTGATATGGATCGACCGAATGGTCTTGGAGCCTTGCGCACATCTAAGCGTTCTGCGGCGGCGATCAGTGAAACACGCCATATTTATTGTCATATTTGATTTACCGATCGTCACCACGTTAAGGCCTGCGCACACCTAGGCCGTTGGCGACCGCGGTCAATGAAACGCTGTCAAATTTGACAGCGATATTTGACAGCGTTTCATTGATCGCGGTCGCCAGCGAACTAGGTGTGTTCGAGCCTTTAGTAACGCTACGTGGATTTATTTTGAATACAACGCAACTGCGGTCACCATTCTGACGCAATTTGGAGGCTGAATCTAATTTAAATTCAAACATTAATTTTAGAACAGTAGCATCCTTAACACACAATAATTATAATAAAACTAGGTACAAAGAGGGGAAAAATATGCAATAAAACATTAAAAAATAGGAGCTGGTGGGTATCGCCTAGCGGTCCACTAGCGTTTTGAGGACGCTTACGTCTGGCACTCATTTGGATCAGTTAAGCTATCTCTAGTCTAGACACTCTAGCTAGATTGTTTGAAACAGTCTGCGATATCTCAACTGTTTTTTGTGAGTTTTGTAAATACTTGGATTAATGTAAAGTTTCTTATTGTAAATAACAAAATTACAATACAAAATTACAACAAACCTAAGTTAAATATTAATTATTCTGGACGATGATGACAAAAATGCCAAAAAAAAAAGTTTAAACAAAGCAAATATAAATACAGCTCTTATTTGTCATGATTAAATTCACACCAGGAGATAATCTAAAAGAGGCTAAAGCGGGACTTAATAATAAAGGGTTTTTGAAAGCCGACACTTTCACAGGGTTTGGGTGAGCCTTGTATACGAAAGGTGACACTTTTAGTTGGAGTGATTAAATAAATTCATCTCTCAATTAATTTAATCTGAAAGTTGATAGGCCTATTAAAAGTTGTTTTGGCAGGTGATTGATCCCTGTTATGAACCCTTAGACAATTTAGATCAGGACCTGCCTTGCATGGATCTTCCCCTCTGCCAAAAGGTACAAGACTAATGAATCTGACATATCTAGCACGTTTATAAAAACCACTTCGTAATCGATCTTTATCAGTGTCAGTATCGGTATCGCGGTGAAAGGACCTCTTCTAAAAATGCCAACATGTGCAGTTGCAGTGTGTAATAGGAAGTCATACACATCAAGCTTGTAAAAGGATGGTGTAACATTTCATATGTAATTATTTTTATAATGTAAAATTCTTCTTCTTATAATGTAATTTCTATTAAAATAATGTAAAATTGTTGTGTGGCGTTTAGCTCTAGAACATCGATTCAGTATACGATTATACGAAAAAGATCGAATCGCCTCGAGTTTCCTGCCGTCAATTATCCGCATTTAATTTTCAACCTTATCACAAAATGAAATAGACTATAATTGCGAAATAATCTCTAATTGCCAAGCAATTTTAGTCACTAGCAAAAATTTAAAATTGTAACGAGACTACCTATGACGTACCTATGAACTCCTCACGAGACTACTTGGCATTTCAAAAATGAATTTTTGACCTTACAGATTTAGATATTAAGTCGATTTGGCTTTGAATTTTTCCAGACCTGACAGGCCCGAGACATCAAAACCCCGCCCTCCGGTAGCGAGACTAGTGATAGAGGTGGATAAATGTTTACACACAGTTTTTTATCGATATCGATAAAAGCACGGGTGTTCTAGCGAGTAGATTTATCTTAGCTTTCTGATTGATTGTGGGTTCAAATCCAGTCGTGCACCAACGGATTGTGTTGAAGTTGTAACGTGTTATTTTATACATAACATTACGTAGCCTACATGTTTAATTTAACAATGTAGCTGTTGAACAATTTAGGAACTTAAAAAACTTTTAACTTTATACCTTGTGGAAAAACCAGCCCGCACATCAAGTGCGGATGATAAAATTTGCCAATTTGCGTATTCGGACATCCAAAAGCATAGCATTTGACACAAATTTAGTTCCAAACATTTATTCATCCCACCTTTTATAAGATGGATAGTTTTTGTGACCTTTTACCTTGAGAAACTAACGTAGTCATCATAGAATTTCATGTTATTTTTGAAAGAACTTTTAGAACACCTTTATGACGGTGTATACGAGTTTCCAGCTTATTCGCTCTTATTCTGAGGTTGACCCCATATTGGTTCTAAAATGATAAGTTTATTTAGGCCAAATAAAAACATCGATATCTTTGATTTTAAGCTCAGAAAATTTATCAATCTCTATGAAAGTGTCAGTTTTGAGTAGTAATGCTGCCAACTTAATCAAGATGTAGTTTGTCGAGATTTGGGGTAAAAATAGGTTCTTAGTGCAAGTAATGAGTAACATACAATAAAGGATTTGTCCCTCATGGCATCAGAGCTGTGTAACGAACTCTTATTTTACACAAATACTAGTACCTACTTCTTTATAATTTATTTTCTCACAGTTCTTAGAGCTCACTTGAACGAAATGTTTTTTTTTTAGATCTTAAATGTGACTCTGGGTTAATCTCTGAAATAATAAATAAAATTTGGTTTGACATGTCCCTAAAGCACAAGTGGCAATAAACTTGTCAAAAGAATTGGCTTTCGAGTATGGTTGGCGACATGTTTTTATAACGGGATTTCACTTATAGACTTCAGTTTTTTTTAAGCGTCTGCGCATTCTGTGAGAAATCCACGCCTACTCGTTTTGGGGATAGATCAAGGAATTTGATTGGTTTAACTTGCGAAGTAATAATTCCTGGGAGGTTACACCCCGCCTTGGGAATGGGTAGGGATTTGGAACGTAAAAGCGGACGGACGTGGGATTCAGGGGAGGTTTTTTAGAAATTTTTGAGGAGTGAGGCAGGCTAAAATCAGTGTGTTATTCTGAGGTCGCGGTAATTAATCAGAGATGAAAGATAGGGTTGCGTAATTAAGTTAGTTGAGTATGGGGATATAGTGAATGTTGTTTGGTTGAGAAGAATGTGAGATAGTGCGTTAGACGAGGGAATGAAAGTTTAATAAAATCAGTGAAGAGTAAATAGATTCAGTTTCAGCTTAAGACGAGTAACCAATTAATAACTAAGTTAAATTGTAGTACTATAAAGTCAGTGATCATCTTTGGTAACGTATATTTAGATGTATAAGTTAATGCAGGTTAATTTAGATATTTTTCTCCATAGTTAAGTTCTAGGTGCTTTTGTTCCTGTTGTTCGAGATACTCTATTTTGTATATAATGTGCATGGTAATATTATTTCCTCAGCACTCTAGAGCAAGCGGATACCCGATACTGCGGTTTGATTTGTTATTACGTGTAGCATGATGTTCTTTAATAATTTATTTAGATTAGCAGAGTTCGTGCGCTGAAATACTTTAATGTACTGCATGAATTTATTCCTCCCATAACTAGGTTCGGCGGAAGCAGCTGGCAGACTTGCACTCTAACTTATTTATATACAATGCTTGCGCATACATTCCTAAATAACATATCTATTACATCTGCACTAGGTACACATACACTCTTCTTCACATTAGCAGGTTAGCAGACTGTGCGTCTGGTTGTATGCTTCACATACAGTCAGATGGGTGAACATGCTAGTATCATGCATCTACGATGGTCTGACTGCCTACACACTAGGTACATCTTAGGGATTTGGTTATTTCAGTGCATTCTTCATACAATGAGTGTGATCGGTGATCTGCATTGCGATGAAGTCTGCGGAAGAGTTCGCTCCAGAAATAAACTGCCTTAATCATGACACGTCCGTATGTCTAGTTGTTCACAATGAGTGCGCTCCGTAGGATCCATGCGTTTGTGTTCATCTAGATAGAGTTCGCTCCTTACGGACCGGTCTGAAAAGACCGCTCACACAAAATATACTCGCCCATATTCTAATTCGGTAGAATTATGGGTTTTCCGGTTACCAATTATCGATTTATTTATTTCCCGGCTTGGCTTGAATGCTTTTAGATAGAAAAGGTATTCCTCATCCCTAAGTCTTAGGACAAGAAACCTTTTGCGTTTAGATCATTGCGCGCTTGTGGTCAAACGTTTGGGTTGTGGCCCCTTCCCAAAACAACAAAAAATGCTGTGAGATAATTAACTAATGCAATCAATTTGTTTCCCTTTCAGTACAACATCGCGCATCCGGACAATCACTTTATTATTTAGACAATAGTTGTAGAATTAATATTAGTTAATTTTAGTTGTAATTTAGGTTTTAGAATATTAAATTGCAGCCTTATTCTTTTGTATTAATTTACAGTAGCTCAAAATCATGTCACTCAAATGTTAAATTATTTTATTTTATGAATATTAAATGTTCTTTAATTCTTAAACTATTTATTTTACTCTCTGACTTCTAAGACGTAAAAACAGATGAATCTAGACTAGACGATCACGTAGTTGGCCAATCAGTACAGTAGGGTTTTCAGGTTTAGCAGCTTCACACGAGACAGGTAGATGTAGGTAGATTATTTGATATAGGGGGGGTTTGATTACAGCTGGCTGTAGTTTTAGTGTTGTCCAGTCCAGATCAATTGAACGAAATGAACTAGTCTGCCTGTGATATTCATTCATTAACAATTATACATTTGTGTCTGAAAAATAGTACATAATAAGCAAAAATAATATGAGTCATATCATAAATTAAATAATTATCAAAGAAATTGTTATCAAATAATACTAGCAATGTCACACCATATTTATAAAATCATCAGTAGAATAAAAACACCCTTTCAACAAAAGCTGCTTTAGTCTAGTTTTGAATAAATATAGTTAGAATGAAATTAAGTATACAGGGGTTTTCGGGGACGATAAAACGATCTAGCTAGGATTCATTTTTAGAAAATGTCTCCATAATCGTAAAGTAAATAATCAACTTTATCATAAAATCATAACTCCTAGCGCCATCTGTTGATTAAGTCATGAGTTAATGGGACAGAGAACGCCATCTACTGACGAGTAGTGGAGTTTATTATTATGTCGGTAAGATCGAAAAATATTAATATTTAATCAGTATGTAAGTAATTCGTATTTAAATATAATTCACAACAACAGTTTACCAATCAAAAAATACCCATCGAAGCTCGGGCACCAACTGCTAGTAATTTTTATATTGTTTGTCTTGAACATAAATATCCGACGACCATTAGTGCCATGAAATCTAAAATAATATTCAGAATGAATATTTTAATAAATAAATCTTACTGACTTCGGAAGCCTTACATTCTTTCATACATAACATAGGGTAAAATAAAATGATGATACGGCATCACTGTTGTGGTTCTCTGTATTTTGAATGTGTGTCACCTGTATATACAGTAAACTTGAACTAGTGTTAAAGATTTGTATTTGTGTGCGTTCATAACAACACAAATAATTGTTGTGTGTGTTACGATCGTTTGAATGTGTGTCGCTTTCGTTTCAGTGTGTGCTTTCCTCGTCCCCCTCAAAATATGGCAGAAAAATTTGTTAGGCTGAATCACAGAGCACCAAACACGCTTTTGCTTACGCAAAGTAGAGAGAGTATGATGACGTATTACTAAGAGAACCAGTGTCGCCAAACTCATACACGTAAAAACAAACACACATAGAAATAAAAGTTATGATTGGTCGGAAAAAAACGTTAAAAAGGACCTAAAACCAAAAAAATAATTTAATTGATAATAAACCTTAAAGCTATCGTGACATGGTTCTAAACTTAATAAAATAAACAGTGCTAAAATAAAATTCTATTTGCCAAGAGATGGCACTTCTCATCCAGTATTTTTTTCTTTTAGTCTCTATTTAGTTATAATAAGATTGATAATACAATGGCTGTTACTTGATTGACAACAAAACAAAGCTACTTGACGCTAGATGGCGTTATAGAAAACAATTCTGTTAGTCTTTATCCACAAGGTATAAGATTCATAATACAATGGCTATTACTTGACATAGCCACTCACTTAGTGATGTGCTAAGGTGGATACAAGACAAATGTATCGACATCGATGATTACCTACCTACTTCTTATCGTGTCACTGGTTTTTTCGAACCAAGTGAGGTGAAAGGATTTTAAGTGCGCCCCAAAGAGGCTCCTTTCGTGCACTTATTTAACACATATTTTCGAACTTTTTAAGTTCTATGGCATGCCCGGTTTCCTCACGATGTTTTTCTTCACCGTTTAAGAGCACTGGCATAGTGTAAATTAATTTTTGGGCAGTAAACCTCATTGGTTGGACTGGATTTAAGCCCACGACCTAAGGATCAGAAGGCGAAGCCGCTACCACTAGCCCACCAGCGCTCTCACCTACCTACTGATGTATAACGATCGGTAGCACGTCAGGTTATATATATGGTGGTCGAAATAAAAAGCTTTTCTTATCTATCTTTCTTTATTTACCCAATCAAATGTTTACAACTCGTAAAATTGTATACTTAACTGTTTCAAATATTGTTTCTTTTTCTTCTTGTGTTTTCTTTTTCCTGTTGCATCGATACATTTATTTTGAATATCGGAAAACTGAAACCAGAATTATTATGTTATTTCTTCAAAATATTTCTGTAATTTTCATCTTACCCAGCCACTGTGGGCTATAAGAATAAGAAAAGAATCAGAATAATAACAGAATAATACATAAGGAATAAAATCATCACTAAAGCAAAAAAAAAGTCAGCTCCCTAAACCTAACTATTTATATGATCAGAACTAATAAAGTATTCGATAGCACATTCATCACTTTATTGGGGTAGGCACAGCCCTAATTGAGTAGCGAAAGTTGAGATTTATAGAAACGCGACCTTAACGAATATCATTCACAGTCTATTTTTGTTTGATGGTTTTGCATTCTAAACAAAACCAATTTAAGCAATAAAATAATACTAACCTGTGATACGATATGCCCCCTTTTGTTAAATTATTGGTTTGGCTATCGTTTTAGCACTGCAAAACAGCACAATACGGCATTTTTATATTTTTTCGTGTTTTTCTCAGTTACGTTTCTTCTGACAGACTTCAAACACGACTAAACAAAGGAGGGATTGAAGTCTGCTGTACTGCGCGTACTTGGAGCGTGAGAAGGTCGTCTACATGCTAGTTCCATTACTTCTTTATTTCGTGGGCTGAATAGATGCAAGGCAAGTCCTTAGGTTAAATTGTCTAAGTATGAACCTCGTTAAGATTTGGAGCCTAATTCTCGGGCCGACCGAGATTTTCAATGTCCCATAAATACACATTGGCATTGCACAACCCCGCACTTTTTCTACGTTTTCCGTATATCGTAGCTGACGAGGCTTCTACGATGAGGTCGTCGATGAATTACTCAAGGAAACCATCCATTCTCTCTTCGAAAAGAAGCAATAAAATAAAATTGCATAGTGATCCAAGATGAGCCGAGAATTAGGCTCCTGATTATAAATAAATAAATGATATGGACAATTCTTAAATTAATCGAAAGTACCTACTTACCTTAAAACCTCGGCCTGCCTCCATGTTTGCTCTACCCTATGCAGGGTCCATGTGATGCCTACTTACACCTAAAAACTATGTATGTACAAACTTAACCATGTGTAAAGCAATAAATGTATTGAGAAAAAATTCATACAAAACTATTTAGTTCCAAATAAAGCAGAGCTTGTACTATGGGAATCGGAAGCTGATTTAATATTCATACACATTTTTTTGTAATTATATGCTTAGAATACAATATTACGTCCAAACAGAGAACATTTGTGTTCAAAAATATTTGTTCTAGTCGGGGATCGAATCCACGACCTGCGGCGCAGAAGGCAGAGCTACTACCAACTGAGCTAAGACGCCAGTCAAAAGGTAAACCAACTACGTTCGTTGATAGTCGAGTTTGTAATGTTATTAAAAAGCCAGATTTAGGGGAACTTCGTGTATTAATACTTTTTGTGAATAATAACCTCCAACTTTCCTAGTGCTATTTTTATGCAAGGCCCAATATGGCCGCCGTGCCACTTCCATAGACAATACACACGCCATAGACATTACAGAGTTAACAAATCAAATCAAGTAAACAAAGGTACATACAGCCCTCGCCTGGAAACCATCAATAAAACCTCCTTCAAAACCCAATAATGGCGAAATGAGATCAATACACTCTCCAATTGCGGTAAAATTATTTATTGTAAGTACATATGTATAGCTGATGGGAATCTATGCGTACAGGAATATTTATTCAACGGCGTCCTTCTTTTATGAGGTGGTTTCTGCTCAAGTTATTAGTCGGAGGGAGGAAGCACTGGATCTGAGGGTTGGAAGGTTGGTAGCACTTGGAAACTCGCACAACAAATTAAAGTGTAAGTGAGTCTTACGCTTTGTCGCGTGGAACTGGACGTTCCAAAGTAATCCTTGTGATACAACCTTGATGCTGATAAATATAGTATTTTGACTTTGAATTAGAACCTTTTTGTCTTTTTATCATTACGCCTAAAAATCTTTTTTTTTTATTGGAATGTAAGCTCCAACTTGTTTCGACGTACTAGCGGGCCGATCATGTATTTTTTGTTGCAATGGTTTCAATCGAAATCTTAAACCTTCAATTTTCGAACTAATACGTGATCGCAAATTGTCAGTTTCAATAAGATTTTGATTGAAACCATTGCAACAAAAGTTACATGATTGGCCTGCTGGTTTTAAAAACGTTTAAACAGTTTATTGTCATTTAGAGATAAGTATAATGACACATTATATAATTTTGACTGTTTGACAATACTCGTAGAAGTAGGCTCAGCACTAATTCAGTGAAACATAAATACTTGAGTATTTGTATAGAAAATGCATCGTAATTTGTCTTACTATAATTTATATTATAGCTACGTGTGTGACGGGCTTTACTATCGGATTCATTTGTGATGGTATTTATGCTTCGATGATATTCATTATTGTATGTTGTATGTTTCGAATTTACACTGTATATGATTGTTTGTAAATTAGTCGTAGTAGATAGAGCTCTTTGTTAAATGCTCGTCCGGGGAAGTACTACCATCATGCTTATTTCTGCCGTGAAGCAGCATTGCTGTCTTTTGGTTCGAAGGGTGTGGGCGCCGGTGAAGTTAGTGGCACGTGAGGCTTAACATTATGCCTCAAGTTGGTGAACGCACGGCAGTTCATCGTATGTAATGGTTACCATAGTTGGTCCAAATACTTATTCCATTAGCTAGCTGTATAAAAAAATATGTAGAACTAATTTCGTAGCACACTCGTAGCAGTAACGTAGCAAATTTCGTTCTGTAGATTCTGCTACGGCGTAGCAGGCTTTACTAGGTTCATTATGTACACAGGCGTTTTTGCTTTCTCATAATCTTCTTTCTTACTTTCTTTTTCCTTTGAGTAAACACATTTATCCGTTTATAAATTAATCTTATCATCAATAAGCTGAAACAGCCATTTCTTTGGTCAAAGGAAAATAAAGCATTTGCTTCTAACAATAAGGCTCTTATTACCTACTACAGAGTGTCCCTTCTCAAGGAAACAAAGAAAATATCATGTATTTCAGTTGGGCAATAATTTCGTGAAAGCTTTATATTTGCAGAGCCAGCAATAAACGATAAAGGCCAAACGTATTTCCTTTAACGGCTACTAATCCACAGGGTTTTTCAAACATGACGTATAAAAGCACCTTGAGACTGGCATGAAGCTTTTATCCAGGCAAATTTGTTGTACCTTGCCCACATTTAGGTGCCAACGATCAGTAGGCCTACCAAGAGCTCTGTCTGGCTCTGTCTCTGGCTCTGGTTTTGAGTCTGTGTGAGTGCTCACCAGTGTATTATGCTGTGTACATTTCGACGTAGGATTTATTTAGACAGCACTCACATAGACTCAAAACCAGAAGCAGGGACAGAGCCAGACAGAGCTTGTAGTAGGACTACCAGCTGTGACCTGCGTGATCTGTGTGAACTTTTGACTGTGCGATCTTCTTCTTATTGAAACTATAACACGGGTATTCAAATAAATAAGGTAATATACGCGATAAATACCCGTGTAATAGTTCAAATATGTGTTATGGTTATGATCGTGAAAGTTGAAAAATATCTTCTTCTCGTGTCACTGGTTCTTTCAAACCAAGTGCGGTAAGATGATTTTAAGTGGGCTTTTGTGCACTTGACACATGTTTTCGAACTTTTTAGGTTCTACGACATGTCACGGAGTTTTCCTTAGAGTTTAAATAGGTTCAATTAAAATGAGAGAATATAAATAAGCGTTGACTTGATTGAGAACCACATCAGTTAAAAAACAAATATCACCCAGCTTATTTATTCTAACCGACGCCACAGCATGATAGCCGTCAAAACAACATTTAATAAAAATAATTGTAAACAAGTTTATTTTTATAATGTTGATGATTATGAGATTTCGGTATGAAAACTGTTTATAAATATTGATATATTTACGTAGACACGCAATAAATTGGCAAGCGTCTTTATTGCTTCCATCTGGGTCTAAAAGAGTACCTATTGAATACTTTTTCATTGGGTTTTAAATTCTGTTTATTAGAATCATTAGCTTAACATTACAAAATAATATTCCAATGCGCTAAACTACGTAGGTACTATAAAATAATAAAAAGGTAACATGGAGATCGAAGCAATCTAAAATAAAATAACTTTGTGAGCATTTGTACAAACAGTAAAATAGTTTAGAAAACTTCCTCCCTAAAGTATCATAATACTAATCTTTATAAGTAATATAATAGTTAATAGAAAAATAAATTAAGCCCATCTTTTTGTTGCAATTTCTAAACTTCTGAATTTGGATTTGAATTTGATGAGTTAATTATTTATACTTCCACATTTGGTGGACCAAATGTGGAAGTATAATTAATTAACCTTTCAGATAAAAACATATAATCCAAAACTCTTTAGCGGTGAAAAACATTAAAAAAACAGCCGAATTGAGTACCTCCTTATTTGAAGAAGTCATCTAATTATCGATCGTACACTTGGGGGTAGTACCATCGCAAATCACTGTAAATTTGTCCCCTCCAAGATCTTATGAGGTGAAGGTCAAGTTTGGGTCTCCCCTCATTATTGAAGCAGAGTGAAACAATGGAAGCTGACGCCCACTTAATCAAGTCAAGTCACGCGGATGCTTCAAGAAAACTTATAAAAACAATTACATAAAAAATAAATACAGGGCGTCCCAGGGATATGCCACATGGAGGGAATTCCCTCCATGTGGTACTTTAAAGGTACTTTAAAGTACCTTGAATATCGTAGATGAAACATTTTACTGAAAAAAGATATTATTAAAATTTAAAAAACAACTCATACTGCATTCGGCATGGTTTGTCGCACCCGGCACACTCTGCACCTTTTTAGGGTTCCGTAGCCAAATGGCAAAAACGGAACCCTTATAGATTCGTCATGTCTGTCTGTCTGTCTGTCTGTCTGTCTGTCTGTCTGTCTGTCTGTCCGACCGTGTCACAGCCATTTTTCTCCGAAACCATAAGAGCTACACTGATGAAACTTGGCAAGTAGATGTATTCTGCAAACCGCATTAAGATTTTTACACAAAAATAGAAAAAAAACTATAAATTTTGGGGGTCCCCATACTTCAAACGTTTTTTTCTAAACTGAATAGTTTGCGCGAGAGACACTTCCAAAGTTGAAAAAAGTTGGTCCCCCCCCCTCTAACTTCTAAAATAAGGGAATGATAAAACTAAAAAAAATATATGTTGTACATTACTATGCAAACTTTCAACGATATTTGGTTTGAACGAGGTTTAGCCAGTAGTTTTTTTTTATACGTCATAAATCGTAAACCGCAATTTACCTTTCGACGAGCTACAAGAACCTTTATATTATGTTACTTGATGCTACGGAACCCTTCATGGGCGAGTCCAACTCGCACTTGGCTGCTTTTTTAGTTCTTTTTCAATTTGTTTTCTGTTTTTGTTACTGATACTTACTAGTTTTTCTTATTTTTAGTAGGTACTTAAAATATTCCTCATTAGAGGTGTGTTAAATAAATGTTTTTTCTTTCTTTCATTCATAGTTTTTGTTCTCATTTTGAGCATTTGTTAAATAATTGGTTAATTGTGTAACTATTGAGAAAAAGTGCTAGGGTCCTATGAAAATATTTCCAATCAGTTTTTTATACATTTTCGCCATCAGTCACGCGCAGACTTAACTTGTCCGAACTCTACTTACTGAGCTGTGAGATCTGTCAATCAAGCAGCTAACATGAATCTCTAATTTATTTTCATAATGGATTGTTTGATTGTGAAGGATTAAACATCAAAGTTAACCAAAGTTTTCGGCAGTTAGGCTCAAAATTAGCCCTCTAGGCAAATTTCTGATAATCAAACAAATTCCAACAAATGTCTTACTTCTACAAAGCCTTTGTTCGTATCCAATTGTAATTATTGCACTTCGAACTGAAATTGCTTTTTAGATGAATGTTCCTTTAGATTCCAACAGGTTCCAATTAAAGCGTAAAGTTCAATTGCTCTTAGGAGCATTCCGGAGTGGGGAGGTTCCCAAGAAGCGACTGCCGTTGTAAACACAGGTCTTCGTGCACAGTTATCATATTAATTGTCATTAATGTCATTATCATCAAGTGAGGTTTTGCATCCCAACTGTTAATTTTTTTAACATCTTATGTACATACACCATTGGATCAAAATAAATGATTTGATTTGATTTTTCTGATGTTTGCATATATGTATAGCAAACTATCCATTGGGTTGAGCCCTGATTAGAATAAAAAAAGATGTTTAATTGTTTAAAAGAAAAAAGAAACTTATCCAAAAATCACATTGCAGATTGCGATCGAGGATATAAAATTAAGAAAGGACCTTCTATCAGAATTCAACCCTGACTGATTGTTTTCGTAATAGCATTGCATATTCGGAAATGGCCATCATATTCCGATTGCAGATTTTCAGGAGAGCAGCAGCGTCAATGTCATTTTAGTGGTTAAACTTGATCAAAGGTCAAATTTAACCACTAAAATGGCAGGATTTCAAACAGTCCTGCTACTGTTTCTGGCAACAAAGGGAACTGAAGGCTTCAAGGGTTTAATAGCTAAGGATCGGAGTAAATACAAGCAAGCTATGAAATACGCTTATGATCAAATAACAGAAACATCCTCACAACTTTGATTCCTAGACTTGTTAAAGATACTTGTAATAATAATAAAAAAAGCAGCCAAGTGCGAGTCGGACTCGCCCATGAAGGGTTCCGTAGCATCAAGTAACATAATATACAGAAAATAAACAGGAAACAGGTTCTTGTAGTTCGTCGAAAGGTAAATTGCGGTTTACGATTTATGACGTATAAAAAAAAACTACGGGCTAGATCTCGTTCAAACCAAATATCGTTGAAAGTTTGCATAGTAATGTACAACATATATTTTTTTTAGTTTTATCATTCCCTTACTTTAGAAGTTAGAGGGGGGGGGACCAACTTTTTTCAACTTTGGAAGTGTCTCTCGCGCAAACTATTCAGTTTAGAAAAAAACGATATTAGAAACCTCAACATCATTTTTGAAGACCTATTCATAGATAACCCACACATATGGGTTCGACGAAAAAATTTTTTTTGAGTTGCAGTTTGAAGTATGGGGACCCTCAAAATTTATAGTTTTTTTTCTATTTTTGTGTAAAAATCTTAATGCGGTTTACAGAATACATCTACTCGCCAAGTTTCATTAGTGTAGCTCTTATGGTTTCGGAGAAAAATGGCTGTGACACGGTCGGACAGACAGACAGACAGACATGACGAATCTATAAGGGTTCCGTTTTTGCCATTTGGCTACGGAACCCTAAAAATTATAGTAAATATTGTGGATACACGCATCACTATCTAGCCCCAAATTAAGCAAAACTTATACTTGTAGGCAATAAACATTGCGCATCGGCTTTACTGCTGCTTATAGCGCTATCTCTTTCTGACGCAGACTACGCTCTAAGAAGCCGAAATTAGCCGATGTGCAATATTTTTTGCCTGCTACTATACTATGGGAACCAAATAGCTGATAAATAATACCTACTCATTTTTTTGTAAATACATAGTTAGAATAAATATTTATATGAATTACAAATAAATCTTATACCTTTAAACGAGACAATCTTGTACATATATATATATATTTAGGATCTCGGAAACTGAGCCAACGATTTTCATGAAATTAAGTATACAGAGGGTTTCGGGGGCGATAAATCGATTTATATAGCTGGGATATTTTTTTAAGAAAATCTATTTTTTGCTTTCAATAATCAACTTAATCAACTTAATTTTTTAATTTTTCAATTAATCAACTTAAACATAAACTTATTTTTAGCTATTCCAGCAGATGGCGCTGTTAGTAAGATCGAAAAATGTTATTTATATTTCACCATTTTCATCAGTATGTAATTCGTATTTAAATAATATAATTTCTAATAAACCTATTTACAAAAAAAAATACCTAGCAAAGCTCGGTCATACCGGCTCGTACATACTTAGAATAAATATGTATTTACAAAAAAAATAACGAATATCCAGACAGAGAACAAACATTGAGAGAGGGAAAACCTAATCGAAGTGAAAGTGATCTCAGAATCGGTCAACAAGTTGATTATATTTTTCGCATGAACGAACATCCTTATTAGCTCCCAAGAGGAGTGACTTACTTGGCCGGTTAGCACGCTACTTATGTGGTTAGCGAACCTGCTACCCTGGGTATGGATGCCGGTTTTGCGGTGGAGGTGTAGGTACTACTTACCGCCATCCAGCGCCGTTTGACTGGCCTCTCAGCTCAGTTGGTATATTAGTAGCTCTCCTTCTGCGCCGTAGGTGGGTTTGATCCCCACCGAGAACAAACATTTGTGTTGTGAACACAGATGTTTGTTCTCTGTCTGGGTGTTATATTGTATTCTAAGTATTTACAATAAAAATACATTATAAGTATTATATCAGCTATCTGGTTCCCATTTATGGATTGTTTACAATATTTATTTATTTATCCAGGGGCCTCAAGCTAAGTTTGATCGACCGAGACAATCTTACGATGACGTCAATTACGTCTTTGATGCCAATAATTATAAGTTTAAAAAACTTGAGAAACTGACTTCATTGCCAAACGGCTAAACCGATTTTAATGAAGTTTGTTTAGGAAAATCTGGACGTAAGAATAACCTTCCAAATAAAAAACTAATTTTCTAAATCGGTTCATAAATGACAGAGGCATGCAGTTACAAACATTTAAAAAAATGGTAACACCGATTTTAATAAAATTAAAATGGGACCAATCTGGAAGCAGTACCTTTCAGATAAAAAAATATTTTTTCAAATCGGCTCACAAATGACGAAGTAATGCGGTAACAAACATAAAAAAAAAAAAAAAAAAACAACCGAATTGAGAACCTCCTCCTTTTTGATTGGAAGTCGGTTAAAAACTCGTGACAACCTAGCAGCTAGAGTCCGCGCAAGTTAATTTGCGAGTGACCGCTGTCACGCGCAGAATTAAACAGTTACTTTTTCGGGATGAAAAATCCTATGTCTATCTTCTTGTTCTAAGCTACTTCCCCACCAATTTTCAGCCGACTCGGTTCAGCCGTTCTAGAGTTATAATAGTGTAACTAACATGACTTCCTTTTAAACATATATATAGATTCATTATGACCACAACCCCTCTAAGAAGAAGAAGCGAAGTTACCTTGTCCAAAACCGACGATGCTGACTCACTCGTTTTATCAATTCAGTTTGGACCAGCTTATCCAGGTTGTTTACTTCACTAGTTATGGTTCACTGGTTATTATAACTGCTGTAAAATAATCATAGCCCCTAAATCAGAACGGTTATGCGTGTATGACGCAGTCCCGGCAGTATACCAGACGCACATCCGACTTGACAACTCAATCAATCAGACTGTTAAACTATGAGCTTGTAAAATGCGGGCGATTGAAGAGAGCTGTAATATAACGTTGAACTTTTTCTCACAATTTTATCGTGTGGTTGAATTTCGGTGTCTTCTTTTCTATTCAAATAGTTGAAGATGAGATCCGAGATGAAAGAAAAATAAAGAGAAACCGACTTCGTGGTCAAACAGCTGAACGGATTTTGATAAAATATTTATGGGAGAATCTGGAAGTTTTATGTTTACAAATAAAAAAAACGTTTCTTAAATGACGAAGTTAGGCGATAACAAACAATAAAAAAATACAGCCGAATTGAGAACCTCTTCCTTTTTAATTGATTTCGGTTAAAAAGATAAAAGATGTGAGAAAATAAAGAATTGACGAATTCAGACGTCTAGTGGTCCCGGCCTTGCGTGAAAGGCAGTCGGGTGAAAAAGTTCCCTGACAAAAATTATTTCAATAAAAACCAGTGGTAGAGTCTGTTCAGAAAGAGAACTGTCGTGGAATTGGAGGGCGCTGCTGTGCTTAATCACCTTTTTTTTTAGTGTGCCTGTAATAGCGCGTCTGTTGCGTTTTGATCCTATCACAACTAGTGTACTATTCCTTTATTTAATTTTTATGATGTAAAATGCTGACAGAAAGAAAGGGATGAGCTGCCTTAAAAATCGAAACGTTAGTTCTCAATTTGGCCACGACGGTTCTCTTTCTGAACAGACTCTATTACCATTGATCGTTTACGGTACACTTCCGTCATAAATGTATCGCCGCTTTGTCAGAAAACCGCCTGTAAATGAAAGCCAAATATCGATTATGACCACATACATAATATTGCGCAGTGACTTTTCCGTAAAATATTGCTTCGAATGTTCATGGTCATAGATTCTGGTTTGACAGACTACAATCCTACTTCTGGCGCATGATCGATGCCAAGGTTGCCTGGAAGAGATCGCTCTCAGCGATAAGGTCGCCCATTGCTAATAGTTTAATTTGATGTCCAGTACTGTATTTTTGTGCGGTGAAATAAAGAGTTTTTTTTTAAATGTAAAAGATAGACAAACGAGATTACGGCCCTGATGGTAAGCGGTCACCATCGCCCATAGACACCAACAACATCAAGGGTGCTGTTGTTGCGTTGCCTACCCTGAAAAACGTTGTCTATCTATCTATCCTCCTCCATATTCGGTCCCTCATTGTTGAGGATCGTGACCCTTTCCCATTCTGTGTACAATATCTCTCCATTTGCATGGAGCAGTCGGTGGCCTGATGGAGCGCCTGATGCATCGGCATTTCCAGCTGCTCAGATACCTGGTCCGACCAACGCTTAGGGCTACGGCCTCTAGGTCTTTTGCTTTTTGGTTTAGGGCTTTTGTATTTATTTATCAGTCAGAGGGATCTAATATCATGCTGTGTCATGTCTAACAAGTTCTTTTGTTAATTGTAATCCATTCCTACTAGCGGACGCTCGTAAGTTTTGACACAAGCTTCCTTTCCAGTAGGTATACCACAAGCTCGGTCTGGCTCTGTCTCTGGCTCTGGTTTTGAGTCTGTGTGAGTGCTGGTCTAAATAAATCCTACATCGAATTCACCATTTTTTTCATCGAATGTCACACACACATGTGAATAATATAACGTTCCGATGATCACACATATGAATGGGGAAATAGAACTTGCATTGTGTTTAATGCAAGTTCAAATTCATTTTGTTATTGCGAAATAACAATCACAAATCACGTTTAATTTTTTTGTATTATCTGCGCGGACTTTGGTTGTAGTTTCTAATACACTCAACGCAGGTAAATTTGATTAAAGTCTTGCGCACATGGCAGCGATGGCGATTAGTGAAACGCTGTCAAATATCGCTGTCATATTTGACACTGTTCCACTTATCTCCATCGCAGATTGCTTAGATGTGCGCAAGGCTTAAAAATCTCGTAACATGATAACGTTATTTGAGAGTTGGGTAAACTCGAAATCGAGGCTCGGTGGTATTAGTTCTCTACGAGTAAATCTTGTTTGTTAGAAGTTGTCGAACTTTGTATATTACTTGCTTACTTGAGTGAGATAACCATAGTAGAGCTATTTAATATAGAAGCGGTTGATATTAACTGCAATTTAATTCTAGTTCAAGGGCGACCAAGTTCCATTTCACCACGACAACTGTTTCTTAATTTCTTGCTTACAATGAAGAATTTTGGGTAAAGTTTTGACTTTTTTATTGATTTTATAGTATTTTATTTACTGCACATCACAACAGATTTTTGAATGTCCCAAAAGTTAAGAGCCGAACGAGATTTGAAGCTACCTTGCCCTTGGTACAGGGCTGCGCTGACCGCTGCAACATCGGATCGGATCGGGTCGCGAGTTCAAATCCCGCTCAGCTCTTAACTTTAGGGATTTGAAAAAGTTTTGCCTCCCTATAAATGACTTACTTTTTAAGCCTTGTGCACATCTAAGCGATCTGCGATGGCGATGAAACGCTGTCAAGTATAACAGCGATATTTGACATGTTTTTTTGACGGTGACTTTGTCTTTGTGCGCAGGCCTTGTATCCTCAGTATTTGATTATTCTACACCCACAAAATTACAATGACATTCAATTCTCCAATTGAACCAAGTCACGTTTGACGTCTATAGGAAAACTGTCGCGAGTTATCTAATCAAAGGAAGGATTCCACATCTGAGCGCTGTCATATTTGACAGCCTGTCACTGATCGTCACCACAGAATGCTAATGCATAGAATAGTACTATGAGGATTAGTTTTCTTTCATTTTGGGAAGACACATAGCTTTTTTCTGGTATTATTTTGAGTTCTGTTGTGTAATTTCAGTGGTATTTTAACCAACATTACTTGAGGTCTTAGCTGAAAGTGTAAGCTGTTGGAATTAAATAGCAGTTAAAATGTGATATTCTGATTTGATCGAAAATGTTTCAGAAAGAAAATGGTCTTGGAAAAAACGGCCATCTTTTGTTTCCAAAGTCAATTAGGGTAGAGCCGGATTGTCTATGACTGACTTGACTTGACGAAAAAGTATTTTATCTATGTAATATATCATCATTAAAATTGATGACAGATGCCATTCATTAAGAAGAAGAAGAAGAAAAAGAGTAGTACTATAAAAAGAGGATGTGCGCCTAGATATTATTCTTATTTTCGGAATAATAATTTAAGATAATGTTCAAAAATTATTCCAATCACGAATTGTCTCAAGTGTCTCAAAGACCAAGAGCATTCAATTCTTTTATTTTAACAAATTTTATAGCCGATGAGCACTTTGCACGGGAAAAATACCACAGCGCGGACAAATTGAAAGCATACAATTCTAACAGTACATAACCTAATCTTTAGCAATTCAGAGTGTTTCCTTTTTTTTGGGTTGAACCATAATTGAATCCTAACGACGTTTATAACCCCATTTTTACGTTTTTACGCTCGACACTTCGTCGGAAATTGACTGATTATTAAATCTATTTTAGGACCTCTTTTATTTTGGTTGAGGCGTGTATTTTATTATATTTCTTTACATCTTAGGTACCTACTAGTTTAATTTATTGCAACCGCTCAAATATAAGTGATAAATTGATTATGCTAGAGTGTGCTAAAAATTTATAAATATTGTGGGCAATCTCCACACAACACTATCTAGCCCCAAATTAAGCAGAGCTTGTACTATGGGACCAGATAGATGAATTATCATTACACATAACTACATTTTTAGTAAATACATAGGTACTTAAAATACTATATGAAACCCAGACAAAGAACAAACATCTGCGTTCACCACACAAATATTTGTTCTCGGTGGGGATCGCACCCATGCCATGACCTACAGCGCAGAAGGCAAAGCTAACTACCAACTGAGCTGAGAGGCCAGTCAGTTACTCGTAGCTTAAATGGCGCTGTGGGAAATATCTGCCAATATTTATTTGTAATCAGCGACTGTAGCATAACAACTTTGGAGAACAATAGCCTCAATAGGTTCGGCTATGTACATGGTAATCAATTAGTGTGTTCCGTAAGGATCTTATATGTACCTACATATAAATAAGTCCTTAAGCTAGCCGAACAAAGGCAAGCTTTTCTAACCTATTAAGAAAATAGGAAATGTGGAAAATTATTATAGGTGAAACTCACGAAAAGTGAGTTTACCATCGTAATAAGAATTTATTAGACTGTTTGCAACTTAATAAACCTGACTTATTTGACCTGTTTTCCAAGAAAATAAAGAATTTAGTACAGTAATTTTATTTATTTCACTTGCTTTCGCCTACGACTTCGTTTGCTCTTATAGGTAAAGCCAGCATGTTAGTTAGTATTTTAAGATTTTTAATGTTGTTGCAATATCCAAGCAAGAGAAAATTCTAAGTTATTTTCATGAAAAAAAACTTCGCTCGCTTTGTACGGAGATAAAAAGAAGCCTTTAATTCTCAAAACTCATGAATTAAAGGCTGTTTATTGTACTTTAATTCACTACAGCATGGGCCCAAAGAAGTTCTGTATTTTACAATGGCCTTTTGTTACGCCTGAATCAAATAGCTTCTTCTTCTGCTTTCTGCATCGCAGTGTTGCCCGCAATTTAGCCACTGTTACGTAAGGAAAGAAGTTTAGATGGGAAGAGGAAGAGAGATAAAGAGGTTTTAACCTTCTTGTCATGCTTTTCCTGCACATGTACCCGAGTTCGATTTTCAAATTCTTTAAACAAAAATTGGACGGATTCAGCGATTGTCTGAACTGATTCCGTTGCTCGGATAGACCCAGACTATTATTCATAATGGATCCTATAGCAGTCTTTTAGCTTAACAGACTGATAAATCTGTCGCCATCTCTATTTGTTGACGTGGAAGTGACAGGGACAAGAGACTTTTAGAAAGCTGCTAAAAAGAGTCAGGCATTAATGAGGAGGTATCTGTTTAATAATATTAGGGCGTAATAATGTCAGTTGTCATTGGAAGATCCTTGTCACAAGTTTCAGGGCACACAATGCGTGTTGTATCGTATTACCAAGTTTCGTCTGACCCATCTCACCTTCAGCTAATTTGAAAAAGCTCAGCACCTGTAGCTAGTCACAAAGCCATGACGCTGGTAGAATACGTAATAGAATTGGCTATAGAAATATCACGTGGTTCATTTCAACACTCAAATAGTGTTGATTCCATGAAACAGTCTAATTAAGTTACATAAAACGTTGGAAACGTGCTGTTCCAGCCAAATTTCTCTTTATTCCATGGCTGAAAGAGACACTTTTAATTGTTCTTTTGAGGGGTCTTTCTGTTCATTCAAATATTACTTATTCTGTAGCCAAGCGTCACGTTTTACAGCCATATTGGAAGCGGCCGGTAGTCAAGCAATTTTCACTTCCTATGAGTACCTATGACATAAGACCAAAAAAAATCCGTCTCCTCGTCAATAAAAACATTTCAGTAGATATCTTTATCTGACAGATACCGTTATACTCAGAAACTGTGAAACAGGCCCTTAGTAAGGCATTGTTATATTATATTTTTTTAATTGTGTAATTTTTGTTTTCGTCTAGAAATAAACAATAGGTAGGTACTCAACTTAGCCCTTCTGGCTGTAGAATAGAAACTTTTAATCAAAAATGTTATGAATTTTTTAATATTTTCGTTTGAGTTGTGCGATTAATTTTATTAAAATGATTACAAACGATTGGGTTGTTCAACCTTAATCTGGGAATGATCTTTTGTTTTACGCGAGTCAAGGATGATAGTAGTGCAGTGCTCCGATTTCTAATTAATTTGCAGATATGAAATAATAAATTATGAAAATATGCCAATTATTATATCTTTCCCTACCATGACCTCTGTCTGGCTATGTCTCCGGTTCTGGTTTTGAGTCTGTGTGAGTGTTGGCTAAATAAATCCAACGTCAAAACGTCACACAAACAGTATAATACAATGGTGAGCACTCACACAGACTCAAAACCAGAACCAGAGACATAGCCAGACAGAGCTCATGGTAGGCCTACACATTTGATTTACTGTCACGTCAATACATCTTTACATCGTGTAATGAGTTTTTATTTTATGTGTAGCTAGTAACTGCTGTACATACTAATCCGTTTATATGAATTCGTGATCGACTTCTGTGGGACGTCTGTCTGTCTATAACTGCCTGTCAACCGAAGGTAGAGTCCGCGCAAGATAATTTTGCGCGTGATAGATGGCAAAAAATCTCTTATCTCCCATTCACAAATATGAATTTGCATTAAAACGCAATGCAAGTTCGAAATCCCCATCCATGTTGTTGATTGGAAGACATATTTCTGAACCAATTTATTTATGTCTTGCATCATCTGTCACGCGTAGACTTATGTTACACGGACTCTATAATATAAATTTGGATTGATATACCTTCCTACTGGATTAACTATATGGGCTCATTGAAAATTGTACCGTAAAGTTTTAACTTCAGAATTAATAAATGTCTAATGACAACAGGAAACTTGACTGTAAAACATACATAGCAAAAACAAAGGTATTTCAGTAGTATATATACCAATTATAAATTTCCTTTACAGATGAAGTTCTCTTGAAATTCAACCGCTAAAAGAGACACAACTTCCACCAAGTTTTTACCAACATCTGACGAAAATACAAAAGAAAATCTGACGCAGAATAACTCTAAAGAACCTGCTCCCTGATTGTTTAGCACAGAGGTTCCCAACCTTTTTTTCTCATAGACAACTTTCAAAATTTTGTTGATTCCGGTGGACCCCCTACCCTGCAGCACAGATAAGATAAAACTAGGCTGCAGCTACATTTTTACAATATTCTCAGTCGACAAAAAAATATGTATATTAGCTCAAACTATGGAGATTTGCGTTGCAGCTGAGTTCCTACTACGAATTATCAGTTTTCGAAAAAGTAAGAATTGATAGGTTAATTAATTACTTGATAGGCGAAGCTAACATTAGTTCTTCACTATCGAAACCAGAATTTTCGTGTACCCCCCCACTTACGAATTGTGAACCCCTATTTTTTTTGTCATGCCTTCGTAGACCCCCGTCGAGTCTCCCGTGGACCCCTGGGGGTCCACCTGGAACACGTTGGGAATCAATGGTTTAGCATACAATTTAACGAGCTTATCGTGGGTTGTTTGAAGACTTTGAAGATTCCGATACAGAAGTGGGTGGGTACAGGTTTGTTGGATTCAATAAGCTATACAAACTTTTCCGAGCGCTCCTTCAACTTTTTCAATTTTCTAATCAATGCTCAACTTGAAAAAGGTTTATTAGCATCTTGATATGACGGTATGAACACAGACTTGTTATTATTAGGTAGGTACCGTCAGGAAATTGATATACCATCGATAAAGTAGGAGTAGAAGAGCTCTTTGTGAAGGGGTCGTACGGGGAAGTACTAATACCATTACCATGTCTATTTCCGCCGTGAAGCAGCATTGCTGTGTTTCTATTCGAAGGGTGTGGGTGCTGATGAAATTACTGGTACCGGAAGCTGATGGAACAAGCATGCCATATACTTGTTCCATCAGCTAGTACCACCTGATGTTAAGTGGTATCCATCGCTTAAAACACCGCATTGCTTCGTAAGTCTACAATGCACTGCCCTGCGTCCATCAACTAGAGGCATACAGATGTTCAGCCTCACGCGCCAGTCATTTCAGCGGCACCCACACCCTTCAAACTGTAACACAACAATGCTGCTTCACGGTAGAAAAAATCATGGCGGTATCACTTCCCCGGACGAGGCTTTCACAAAAAGCTCTACTACTAATACTATTTATTAGGATAGAGTCACTTAATCGAAGCTTTGGATTATATTAACGTCTTAGTAAGCAAGTACCCAATTTTCATATTACGCTATAATTGGGTTACAAAGTTTTGCCTATGGCAGGTATCAGTCAGTATCAATTTCACTTTTCGAAAGTTAGAGGCACTATATAAATTAGGTATGGAGATAAGAGATTACCTCCTAAATAATTGATACTAAACTTAATTTGTAAGGCTATCTAATCTGCCTACAAAACTACCTACATTACCATCATACGTTGTTATCATAGCCGCCATGCAAAACAACATCATAACGGTATTTAGTTAATATAATCTATTTGAACTTATTTATTAAAGAGTCGGATGACAACCAAAGTCTGCCACACACTGAGTTTTCTAAAATGAAATGTAACCACCTGCGAAATAGAAGCATCGAACCACAATATCGCACATAAATAATCGTATTCACGATATTAAATTTATCGTCGAGTGAACAAGTTAACTTCTGAAAGCTATTCAAATAAAATTAAAACGAAATATAGTGCGTAAAACGCATGCACAAATATAAATATTTCACACATATCATACTCAAAATTCAAATAAAATATATTGCGTGGTTTATCAAAGTGGCGATAGGTTTGCAACCTACCATATTTGAATACCAACTTTTTTGTGTTGTAGCTTTCTATACGTACTTCTGACTACTCCTGTTAGAATCGGTTTCAAGGACAATAATCGACCATTAAAATATTTGACAGATGTTTAACTCAAATACTTCTTCTTCTTCTTAATGAATGGCATCTGTCCTTTTCGATTCAATTTTGCCAGTGTCCATAAGTATAATGAGTTTATTGATGATAAATTACATAGATAAAATACTTTTTCGTCAAGTCGTCAGGCGTCAGTCAAAGTCGGGGCCCTACCTTAATTGGTATTGGAAAAAAGATGGCCGTTTTTTCCAACACCATCTGAAACATTTTCGATCAAATCAGAATATCACATAATACACTTTAATGCCAACTGGAAACACTTTGAGCTAAAACCTCAAATAATGTTGGTTAAAATACCACCGAAATCACACAACACACACAACTCAAAATAACAATTAAAATCAAAAAGCTATGTGACTTCCCAAAATGACAGAAAACGAATCTAACTCAAATACAAACTGTATACTTAGCCGTATTGTGAATCTCTTCCTTTTTATATTTGAAGTCGGTTTTGACCTAACCTGATTATAATATATACCTCTGAGAGTCACAGAGACACCTCATGTTATCGGCATTCTCTATACCAAAGGGTTAAGTTAATTTACTTACCGATTCAAAGCTAATTAAACCCTTTGACATGTAATTAAGTTTTAAATAAGTGCTCTGTAATTTACGCCTCGTAGGAACAGTCAGGGACAACGGTTGATGATCAATTCGAGTTTTTTTATTAAATTTTTAGAAAAACCATTATTCTAAGCCAATGCAATTAGCCAAAATGTTGAGGTTGGTGGTTACTAGACTTAATTAAGATTTTAATTCATTAAAATATGGTAATGTTTTTTTTTTTTACAACTGTCTGATGGAACAAGCATATAGCCCACCTGATGTTTAGTGGTAGCCATCATCTATAACGAAGCAAAACGCGACACGACACATCAGTAAAACACGTTCCTGACGTGCGTGCCTTTCAAGGCATTCCTTGTAAGGAACGTGCCTTACGATGCACTGCCCTGCGTACATCAACTTGAGGAATACAGATGTTCAGCCTCACGTGCCAGTGCCCGTCAAACTGAACACAGCTAAGCTGCTTCACGGCAGAAATAGGCGTGGCAGTAGTACTTCTCCGGACGAGCCCTTCACAAAGCGCTAGTTTAAAAAAATAATATTTAGACAATTCACACAACGCTATCTAGCCCCAAACTAAGCAGAGCTTGTACTATGGGAACCGGATAGCAGATATAATACTTATGTAATTTACTTATGTATTTAATTCTACTACTTGGGTGACTGTATTTATTTAGAATCAGTACTTAAGGCCGGGGTTGGTTTGTCAATATCGGTTTAATTAGAGGAATGGAAATTGAATTGAACAGATCAAAGCCATATAACCATCAGATCCGGCCCCTATCATAGTTATTTTGTCGTGAAAGGGTACCCAACAGTCACAAGTAGTTCTTGAAAACCGAGTTCCTTTCAAAAGTGATATGGATAAGAGAGGAGTGAATGCAGAGATGACGGCTGACAGAGAGGAATGAAAGAGGAAGACAATACAATATGTTGTGCCGACCCCACATAAAGTGGGTTAAAGGCATGAAGAAGAAGAAGAACTTTCAAAAATAAGTAACTTTCTTAAGAGAAAGATAGTAACTAACATGAATTTAAATTGAAAAAGTGTTCCGCTGTTGGTATTACTCGTACATAATATAAAACCCTTGTGTTGTTCTAAATTATCCTTCCATACTCCTATTGTAACCTATATTAAAACTATTGAGTGCAAAATTTCTCGGACTTCTAAATTCAAATTCAAAACATTTATTGCACGTGTGTTGCATAAAAGGGTAGTAGATATATCTACTGTATTACTATAGTAATAGTAGATCTGCATAATTCCATGCCTTGATTCGTGCATCTTGTTATTTCTTGACCAAGGCAAGTTTATTCGATATAAGTCAATAATAATTATAGTGACGCCATAACTCATCATTATTTTTAAAATAATAGAAAAATGAAAAAAAATCATCGCGTCGCGAAAACTTGAAAAAGTTCTGGTACAAATTAATAAAAAGTATACTCACGAAAAAGTAATTGCATCCAAACTTTTTGGTTGTCCTTTCACAAACACTAACAATTTTATTCAAAATGAGAACACAAACACAAAACTTTTTGCTCAATCCGAATGATCCGAATAGGGCGGGCTGTCCGATTTTTTTTATCGATGAGTACTTCGATGGCGCGTTTACGTCGTACGCGCGCACTCTTACTACTGGCGCGCTACTGGTACACTCGTACGGCGGGCGGCCCGCCCAGATGTTATCTCGGAAAGTGCGAAGTACGGT
Source organism: Thera obeliscata (assembly GCA_947578465.1). Lineage (NCBI taxonomy): Eukaryota > Metazoa > Arthropoda > Insecta > Lepidoptera > Geometridae > Thera > Thera obeliscata. The sequence goes on from OX387913.1 coordinate 3,059,624, forward strand.
CCGAGTGGGGACATTACAGCGATTTTTACACGTTTCTTTGAAGAAATATGTACTTGACTTAATATGGGCTCAGTGGCGCGTCTTGCGAGAAACCTAAGTCCAGCAGTGGACTGATATATTAATATTATAATTCATTAATTTCAGGCAACATAGATCTTACAAGTACAGGGCCCATTATCATCTTAACAACAAAATATACGCTACTATAAACGGGATTCCCTATGGGAATGATGATGATGACAATTACTTGACATACTCTGTCACTATGTTCTACTGTACCTACTGCTTCTATAACTCTGACATAAATATGCCGCGACGACGTGGTATTTCTCTGGTCGAGTAATATTACAAATACCTCTTCTACTAAGTACGGCGAAAACTCTTCATTGAATATAGCTAGAACTCTGTTTTGCTTTATCACACGGCAAGCCAAACATCTACGCATTACGCCATCTTCTTCTCCCTCTACTAGTGATGTGACTCGTCGCGCGGTTCCAGTAGGGATGTCATATTCCCAACACCGGCTAACACTACTAAAGTATCATTTACCCCGCCGTCGTCGCTTACACCTTGCGCTTCAAGCGACCTCTAGGACACCCCGTTGTTGTCAATTGTTTCACTTGTTAAGCGTTCTATAAACATGTCGGCGTTAACGACACAACCCGATCAACTCTAATTCATGATTCATTTTCTGCCAGAAGGTTAACCATTAAGAAAATAAAGTCCTCTTCTCTTATCAGTTTTGCACGAAAAACGTAAATCCGTAATTGGCTATAAGTTACATTACAAGACACATTATTTAAACCGTGAGCTTTGGATTTTGTTAATAAATAAAATACAAAATAAAATCCGTTGAAATAACCTATCTCTGAAGATTTTTTTTCTTAGCAGATAACCAGCACATAATATGTGCAGTTAACTATGAAGAAAAAAACCTAAGAGGTCATGTTTCACCATTTTTAAATAAACACTTGATTCTGAAAATGAAGCACCGTCGTAAACTCCATCTAGCGTGCCTTCTCTTTGGTGTGTTGAAGCACCAAGCACCTTTTTATCTTTATACGAAGCTAACGTGGGTGTCTAGCTCTAGAACTTGTGGTTCCCGCCAGTGCTCGATTCAGCTGTCGACACAGCGGCACAGCTCTGCTTCCTTTAGGGGTAGTTTCCGCTACGCTGCATCTAAGTGCTGGAATAATATTCCTCCGCCAATAAGGAACCTGCAACATTTACATGGCTTTAAAGATAAACTAAAATGGTACTTGTTTGAAAATCAGAAGAAGCAGGAAGGTTACAGAAACGATATAAGCATCATATAATATAGTACCTTCTATGGTACATTATAGTATTAAAATCAAGGTTTTTACCTACCTTGGTTCTATAAGGTTATGCCGTTTTTATGTAGGTAGGTAGGTATCATGTTGCGGTTGTGCACGTGAATTATCTAATAGGTCTTGAATTCATTCGCTTTGTATGTTTCATTTTCATCTGTGTATTTATAGCAGTTTATTTTATACTGATTATAATATTATATGTCATACTCTTTTGTCGAAATTTTTAATTGTTTTAGAAAGTACATCTTAATTCGTATGCATTTTTGTCTAGTTGTTGTACCTAGTGGCAGAGTCCGTGACATCGCCGAACCGGCTCTGTCGGAAGACCAGCGTTGGTTGCTAGCCAACCAACATATGCTGAGCCAGAGTCCGTTTTGCGAAGCACAAAGCTCACCTCTGTAGTTTGATAAGTTGTTAGTTTATATTGTTAGTGTGAGTTTTCTTTGCTTTGCAAATAAATATTTTTTCTTTCTTTCTTTCTTTCAAGTAAACAGTTATCTCCGAGGAAATTTTTTTTCGCTAATCTCTCAAAATAAAAAAAAAACTAAATTAAAAGTGTATTTATTCAGTAGGATTACAAGAATCACTTTGAAACGTCTTAAAGCTAGGTGAATCTAGGTGCCAGTTCCACGAGACCAAGCCTAGAGAACAGGCAACAAACTACGGCTCGGTTCCTACCGTTTTTTATGTGATCCTTTGAAAAAACAAAAATAATAGCAGTTAAGTTCCAATGTCGTGCCACTTCACTTAAAAAGGTCTCTGGTTATCTGACGCTAGTTATCTGCAAGGAATAAACGATACTTTCTCAAGGGATTAAAATTGAACACACTCCTTATTTAACAAGTTCGATGTCTCTTATTCCGTCGTGTTAAGGCTTATTATTTTAGGCCAGCCAATCCATGCCAAGCCGATTTAGGATAATGAGTAGCCCTGAGGCTTGAAGCCGAATCACTTTATATTCAAATTTCGAACGAAACTTTTTTTATTTGTATCGCCCGATAGTTCATGGACTGATAGATTATTTTTTACGTACAGAACACAACATGTATTCTTTAGTCCGTGGTTTTTCGTATGAATTCGTTCATCACTATGCTGGTATCTTGTATCCGATCCGAAAGCCTTCCAAAAGTCCCTAGTCAACACTAAACACTTTCCTCCCGAGCCCTCCTCCCCGACGACCGAGCCTGCGAGCTAAAGGTATAAACCGCCAATGGAGCACCTAAAAGACCGCGGTTTTGTTGGTGCTTCATTGGCGGTTTATTTACCTTTGGCTCGCAGGCGTGTCGGTTTTAGCTCGCCAATGCTCACCCACTTAACACTTACCTATCCAACAAAGTAGTAGTACTTTCCTGGACGAGTCAAACACAAAAAGCTCTCCTTACTCAAAACTCTAATTCAGTTTATTAATCATTAGAAATCTGAGTTAATTGCATAACTGCTGTTCAGAAAAGATCTTTCTATAAAAATAAAGTTGTTATCCAGAAAAAGTAACGGGAACGGGGAAAACGAGTCCGCGGGCGGCCGCTTGTAAAAAAAATATAGAGGTAAGCCAGGAGTGGAGATCTTATTTTTATACGGTTCAAAAATTCTATGTATACCTAACCCTGAGTTGGCCACGAGTTTTCATACAAAAATAACACTGGGCACCTTGTTTTTATATTTATATTGTCTTTGTAGGTTGCTTTTATTTAAGATTTTTTTGTCTGTGGGTAATTAACTCAGTTTAAGGTAAGCCAGGAGTGGAGATCTTATTTTTATACGGTTCAAAAATTCTATGTATACCTAACCCTGAGTTGGCCACGAGTTTTCATACAATAATTTAAGTTTAAAAAACTTGAGAAACCGACTTCATTGTCAAACGGCTAAACCGATTTTAATCAAATTTGTTTGGGAAAATCTGGACGTAAGAATAACCTTCCAAATAAAAAAATGATTTTCTAAATCGGTTCATAAATGACGGAGGCATGCAGTTACAAACATTAAAAAAATTATTTAAAAAAAAATGGCAACACCGATTTTAATAAAATTAAAATGGGACCAATCTGGAAGCAGTACCTTTCAGATAAAAAAATAATTTTTCAAATCGGCTCACAAATGACGAAGTTATGCGGTAACAAACATTAAAAAAAAAAATAAAAAAAAAAATAAAAAAAAAAAAAAAAAAAAAAAAAAAAAAAACATACAACCGAATTGAGAACCTCCTCCTTTTTGATTGGAAGTCGGTTAAAAATAACACTGGGCACCTTGTTTTTATATTAATACTAGCTGCCTGTCCCGGCTTCGCACGGGTGGACATTTATTTTTTAAACACACAAATATAGCCTTTGTTACTCAAGGTGAACCTACGTCCAGCTGTGGACTGATATCAATTGATGATGATGATGAAAGAACATTCTATAACGTTTAGGGGCACTATTTTCTAGAACATTTTGTCCAAATCTAGAATTCAAAACCGTTTGCATGGGTATATTTGAGTATTCTAGATAATTCTGGATTACTAACGTTTGGATGCATTCCGGATGCTAGCCGAATAATTTCAGTCTTCGAATTAAATTTGATCATTCCAGAACCTCAAAGACATTCTAGAGCGTTCTTTCCTCGTCAAAGTCGAGAATTTTCAGAAAAATCCCTAAGCGATAGAAAGGGATAGACATATATAAGTCCCTACGTGATAGAAAGGGATAGACATAGATTTCGAAACTTTTGCCCCTTATAAATTAATAACACCTAAATATTTAATATAAACTATCCTATATTTTAAGTCCGACCATATTTGAGGCAGTTGCAAAATTTTATCGAAATCCGTTCAGTAGTTTCGGAGTTTATCGCGTTCCAAATTGTGACACGAAAGATTTATATATATAGATTGTCTTTGTAGGTTGCTTGTATTTAAGATTTTTTAGTCTGTGAGTAATTAACTCACCAAAAGTTTTGATTTAGTTTCAAGCAAAAATAACAAATCTGTCTTCTCCAAGTTTTGGGACACGTATTTTTTGTTCAAAACTTTATTACAATTTGCAAAAAAAATTAGATTACATTTTGTTGCTATTCAATTTCGCGAAGTTTGCTTTCGAGGTAAAGTTATCTTGACATTTTTATTATAAAAAGTAGACCTACTTTCATCTTTTTCAGCCTAAAAAACTAGAGAAACCGAGTATGGCCAAACTAATAAACCGGTTTTGATTTTGATTTCGGTTTTTTGTTTATTTTGACTATGGGATTAAGTAGAAGAGTATTTTGACTATGGGACTAATCGGGAAGTATTACTTTTCAGACAATAAGTCTAAGAGAAATAATGCTGTCATTTCTGACAGCGTTTCACTGATCGCCATCGCAGATTTCTCAGATGTGCAAAGCTTATGATGTGCATATTTTTAAATACTATTTACTATAAGTAGTACTTTTTAAACTTTTGCGATCATAACATAATACTGAATCTATTACACGGGTATGTACTATTTACTATGTACTTAAATGCTTATTTATCATCATCTATTAAATATGTATTACTTAAATACAGTTTTTTTACAGTAACAAGTGGTAAGTGTGTGCTTAAAGGTCAAAACAACAAGAGCATGCATTAAATTAAACGATGTTTGTTTTGAAATCTCGAAAAATTATCTAGGTAAATATCGTCTTATTGGAAACAGATAAGTGGACTTGTTGGTGTTGATAACCTGTGGTTCAAGTGAACAGATAGACGGTCGCATGGGAACTATGAAAATGGGCTATAGTGAAAATGACTAGTTTGTATTCTTCTTCTTAATTATATGGCATCTGATTTTTGGATCAATTTTGCCAGTGTCGAGTGAGAATATATGTATTACATAAATAAAATAGCTTTTTAGGCAAGTCAAGTCAGTTAATAGGCAAGGTGGCCCTAATTGGTTTGAATTTTATGTTTTTCAAAACTTCGGAAACATTTTCGATCAAATCAGAATATCACATACACTTTCATTCCAACTGCTAACACTTTGAGCTAAGACCTCAAGTAATGTTTGGTTAAAATACCTACCACCACAATTGCACAACAGAACTCAAAATAATTCCAGCAAATAATTAAAATGAAAAAGCCATGTGACTTCCCAAAATGACAGAAAACTAATCTAGTTTGCATTCTTCGTTTGTTTACTTCACAAATGTCAAAAATAATTTGACATTTGGCGCCATTTGCAAAAGTTAGAGCGTTTTCCAATGGGGTGATTACTTTTGCCCCACCTTGTATATTACAACGACTGGCCTCTCAGCTCAGTTGGTAGTAGCTCTGCCTGCTGCGCCGTAGGTCGTGGGTTCGATCCCCAACGAGAACAAATATAATTAGGGTTACACAGAAAATAAAAATAAAAACACAGAAGTTTGTTCTCTGTCTGGGTGTTATATTGTATTCTAAGTGTGTATTTACAAAAAAAATATGTAAATAAGCATTATATCAGCTATCTGGTTCCCATAGTATAAGCTCTGCTTAATTCGGGGCTAGATAGTGTTGTGTGGATTGTTCGTAATATTAATTTATTTACAATGGGTGTGATTTTCAAAGGGTTTCAGGAATAGGTTGATACTGCATCGGTGCCGGCGTTGCATTTGTAATGAGTTTGGATACCTACTGAATTCTAATGTTGCTATTTTAGGTTAAAGGTTTGCTGGAAGAAAACTCTTTTAGGGTTAAGCTCGCCTATGTACATGTCCTTTGTTATTACTTTTTTTGTAAATATTTCTGTGTGCATTAAAGAATTAAAGAATTAAAGAATTAAATCAAGGCTATTGTTATCATTTTATCAATCTATTTTAGTTTTTATAATACATTCGACTATGTATTACTTTTACTTGTTTTACTTTTAACTCGAGGTATCTTTGTACATACGTAAGTATGTACTTACGTAGGTACTACCTAGTACGTTATAGCCTAGCATAAGTGGTTTTATTTATTTAGCCACGGAAAATAAATATTACGGACACCATAAAAATTATTTCTCTTCTATTCCGTAGAGGGTGCTACGAGCGAGCTACGTAGTCGTTCGAAATTTAAACTGTAGGAACCGAAACTACCATAACTTGCCAAACTATAAACAAGTAAAGTACCTACAAATAATGTATAATGTACTTAGAATATTTTTTATGGGTGGTGGTGAAGAATGGGTAGAGAAACAACACTTTCGTAGAGGGCGCTACGACCATGCTACGCGCTGTAGCTACACGCTAGGAAATTCTTAAAATGCTGGTTACTCAATTTTAGAGTTCAAAGGAATGGAAAAGTGAGACTATTTGCAGACCGTGCAAACAATCTAGACTAAGAGATAGCTCAACTAATAATCAATGCTAATGCGCTGAGCCCTTAGTTTACACGTCACTTCTTAGTCGCTTAACTCTTGTCAAAGCGTCGCAAAACTTGACCGCTTGGAAGGTCATTTATTTTATGCGCTGGACTGACCAGATCAAGTCGGCTGTTGGCGAAATTATATGAATGCTCTGCAAGCACAGATGTGGTGAGATATTGGTTAGGTGAGCCACATCCCTTGATAGAAAATCATAGACACTATTGTACTTACACATAATAATACGGTGCCTGTAACATGGGTACTAGCCCGGGTCTCTTACGCGGCCGTCACGCTCGCTCCCGGAAGATCCGATGAAGACCGAAATGTACCTAATCTTTATTTTGTTGTCAAAAATATTAAGGTCAACTTTAGTCTTTATTGTGAGGGTCAAATAATACTTTGTCTCATTAACAGGAACGGAACGAAAAAGTAAAAAAATGGCCGCAAACTACGTCAAAATTCTCTAGAAGTAAGTACAACATTTCTATAAATAATAAAATAAATAAATAAATATATTCCAGGCGTGACGTGAATCTGTGGGCAAGACTTATACCTACATATTACTGTCTGCCTGCTTGCAATAACTAAGGCATGAAAGTCTTTATGAACCTGTAATCCCACCCATATACCTACCCTTCAAACCGTAACACAGCAACGCAGCTTGAAGACAGAAATTTTTATTTTCCACAAAGGTGTTTTCGTAAAACTTTCCAGTTTTACTTACCTACCTTTAGGTAACTATTACGAAGATAAAAGCAAAACAAGCTTGAGTTATATCATTAATTAAAAATTCCACTGATTTGAAAATTCTACCAAACAATAACATTACCTACACAATAAAAATCTGACCTACCTATCGAGTTTATCTTTAAATTAAAACTAAGCAGCTAATGGGTTGAAAAGTTTCCTTCAATTGTTTTTATCATGAATCCTTGAGTTTTGACTTGACCTGTGACGACCTGTGGCTGATTAGATCAACGTACATTATCTACATGTCATGTGGGGACCACCTACCTCTATACTCTTGCATACTTTCAAATGATTTAATTGAGATAGTGCATATTATGAATTATCTTTTTGAAATAAAGGAAAACATCCTCTAAGCGTTATTTTTTGTTAGATTTGATAAGATAGATTAGAAAATGCTTTATTGCACATAAAATAGTACATAGGCGAACTTAATGCTAATTAGCATTTTCTTCCAGTTAACCATTGTGTTATGTGGAGTGGGTGGTAGTGCTTTATGACAAGAGAAGAGAGAAACATCAGGCATCTCAACAGTTTGTTGAGATGCCTGATGGGATAAAAAGTGAAGGAATAACTTCTTTTGTTCTGTGATCCTCAACCTAGGAATCCTTGATTATAGTGCCTAAAGTTAAGTAATATATAGCATAATTTACGGGGTAAAAAAGTAATTCTGATAATTGCTTGTAAAATTATACTGTTTTATTATAATAAAATTACTTTAATTGAAATACATTCCCTACATTGGCATTCAAGCCTGTATTATTATGTTCAAACAACTTTCCAAATAATGAGCTGCACAGTTCATTAGTACTCTCATCGTTCCACGTCATACATTTTTCAGGAGCCAAGTAATTGACCAATTTATTATGAACCACATATTTGATTTTCCTGCCTTTCGTGGCTTTGGTATCAACCTTCCTTTTCATTTTACTTCTCATTTGCTGGAGTGCGATCCACTGACGACTCAACTGTACAGGATCTGATATATCAGCGGATTTGCATTCTATAAGCTCTCTGAGTAGTTGGTGATAGAAATCACTGTCGTCAAAGATTTCTGGGATGTATTCATCATCATCCTTTCTGCTTCTTGTAACCGGGTTCACATCCGATACAGTTTGATCTGTATTTTCTACATTGGAAGGTTCTTTTTTGTATCCAATAATATCATATTCCGACCGCTTTAGCTGAGTTCTTTTTATAAGCTTCTCTCTGTCAGATAGGATGTATGATATTTGTTGAAGAATAGTGTTTGTTGGTGCGTTTTTGATGTTTGTAGCAGTTGCTAAGCGAGTTTTATCATTCCATTTCTGTATTGATGTGTCTCGGAAGGTTTTGATGGCTTTGTGAGTTGTGGCTATATCCGACTCATAGTCTCCTAGTTTACGTTTCTTATGTTCTACTGGTGTAGCACTTTTCTTTGTAGGAGATTTGGTTTTAGTGTCTTCTGTATTATCCTCAGGTTCCATGTCAGAAGGTATCTCCTCATTGTCAGTATCACTCGGGATCTCTTCATCACTTTCTTCTTTTATTACCTGTTTGGTGTCTTTCTCATTTTTCTTTGATGACAGCGACTTTGTTTCAGGGAAGTTTTTTAGAAGTAAGTTTTGCAGAGACAGTAACCTGAAAAATTTATTAGCAAATTAGTTACTGAACTTTATATTACAGGGTTTTTTGACACAGGGAAAGAAAAAATTATTTGTATGTAGGTATTCTACTACTTGCATGCAATATAGGTGGTATGATGTTTATAATTATAAATATGACTAGCTGTTATTGGACAAAGGTGGAAGGTGGTGAATTCATCAAGAATTTGTAAAATACAACATGCATTGAATATAGAGAAAAAAGTAATGTTATACTCACTTTTCTAAAACATTCGAGACATTTGCTTTAGTGGCATTGCTCTCTTCCATAAACTCATTGGTTTTCAGCAGATCAGAGAAGGTATCCTGCATTGGCATCTGGTTAGCCGTGCTCACGCAGCGTTGCAGATGTATCCTCATCTCCAACAGCCCCTCCCAGAGAAGCAGCTGGTTCCTCACACATATACCTTTCTTAGCATCCTCGGAGAGGTTCTGCTTTTTCACATGCTCAAAGTCTTCTAGCATCGGCTCTTCTAATTGGCTGATATCATACCCTTCACCTTCATCATCATCACTTTCATCTTCACTAGCTTCAACTTGCTTTTTCAATTGGGTGATGCTGTAATCATCACTCTCTACATCACTATCATCATCACTTCCTTGAATTTGCTTTTTAATGCGAGATATTCGTTCATTTTCGTCGTCGCTAGTTTGAATCTGCTTTTTGAAGTGAGCGATTCTATCATCGGGCTCATCATCATCTGATTCAATCTCAGATGATTCCAATTTTGATTGCAATAAAGACTGACCTTCGGTTTCAGATTCCGAGCTTGCTTCTTCTATGCTTTGTTTACCATTTTGAGGTAAATCTTCATCATCATCATCACTGGCATCATCAATAGCGTCAGAGTCATCACCAATAGCGTCAGAGTCCGATATTTCCAAATCCGCTCTGGAAATAACCTGCCCGTCGTATTTTTTGCTAACCTCACTTAGTAAATTCACGTTTCGTTTGCGAAAATCACTGATTGCAGCCTCGTCTTCACTGTCTGAAGACCCAAAATCAGCACGCGAGAGCGTTTTGGGTTTTGTGCCGAATACTTGGTCATCCTCGATGTCTGCACGCGGTTTCAGTGTAAGAGCGTCCGCTATTTTATCGGACAGCGTTATCTTTGCATTTTTCTTTTGTTTCAGCTTCATTTTTGAAGTTTTAATTTTTGTTGTTTTAATGTTTTAGTTTTAATTTAGATTATCACATCGAAAAAACTATAATCGAAATGGCCGATCTTATTTTCACGAAAAAAGAAGAAGCAGATTTCTATGGTGTATGTGTGCGTATACGTATGTATATCTACATTTGTGTGCGTAAATCTTATATCTAAACTGTCAAAACTGACATCTCAAACTGTCAAATATCAAGAGGTCAATGTCATGCTTGCTTCTGCTTGCTACTGTTCTATATTTCTTGCTAGGCTATTTCGAGATACGAGCTAATATTTACGAAATAAAATCCACCGGAATATTAACTAAGACAGAAATGCGATGGCTGCAACAGCATCGGTAATTAATCATCTGTCTTATTATTATCATCTGAAGAGTATTTACCATTTCCTACAGCACAGACGACTCCAATACCTCCAGCAGCGTTGGGAACCAACCGCTCATAGTCAACTCCTACGCATAGTTACAACTGGGCAGTCATCAATAATGAGAAGAACATTTAATTCTTCTGGGCTGGACACCTCTGCCGCATGCCAGACACCTCGTGGGCTTTCATCTTCAGTGGGCTGAAGATGTGTGTCAAACTTAGCGCTAGAAGGTGGTAGACCCGACTTTAGTGGGTGTGTGATGTGTGTTTATAACCCTGCCAAAAGTGTGATAGGTCAGATTGTGAATGAAGAAACTTGCTATATGTGTGTGATGGAGTAACTACCTACTAAAGATATCTACAATGTTGTATAAATGTTTTTATAGCGTTGAAGATTTCATTTAAATTATTTTATATTTTCTTCAAGAATTATTATTCTGAATTGATTATTGTTATTATTCTCACACTGATTTATTTTAATTTAACTTATATTTTCTACTTTTTGTTTGAATTTTGTATATTGGTCGCCGATGAAGTATGTGAGCCATTTTTTTACACACCCTATGATCTTATAATTGTACCATACTTCTTGCAAATAAATATATTTCATTTCATTTTATTTGTACCAACTGTCGAACTACTCAGTAAAACTACAGATGCAGAGTTATTGGTGAAAGAGACTCATTTCCTGTAGGTTTCATTTGCTCGAACTAGATATAATGTAACTATGCTACTCGGGGATAATTCAGCATTAAAGAGGCGAAAGAAATTTATCAGTCCAGTAGTTTTTGAGTTTATTCGTTAAAAAATACAAATCTGTATAATAATGATGATGACAATAATACCTACCTAAGTACCTATAAGTACATACCTACCTATTTGCTGAGAAGTCCCATTATCACACAGAACGCCTACCTATTCATACATAATATGATTAAGTATTATGATTACACGCTCCTCTGAATCCACCATCAGGTAAGCTCGTTGGCAGAGAGCACTGGTGGTCTAGTGGTAGCGGACCCGCCTTCCGATCCTTAGTCGTGGGTTCAAATCCAGTCGTGTACCAATGAGTTTTTCTGTAGAAAAATGTATGTGCACTATGCCAGTAAAACATCGTGAGGAAACCGGCGTGTTGTAGAACCTACAAAAGTTCGAGCAACTCGTTCGTGTCAAGCGCCACGCAATAAGGGCCCACTAGAGGCCTTGCGGAAACCAGCCCGCACATCAAGTGTGGATGATGAATTTGCCGGAGCTCGTTGGCATCAGTGCCTTGTCTACCTTATTCATAATAGGTAGGTACCTAAATAAGGTAGGCCTAATGATGATGATGATGATGAAAAGGTACCTCTATGTAGGTAGACAAGTCTATCTACCTATTTGCTGAGAAGTCCCATTTTACACACAGAATTCCTACCTACCTAAGAGCTGGTAATCATTTTAAACATAGGTATTCAGCTTCTGAATCCACCATCAGGTAAGCTCGTTGGCATCAGTGCCCACCTTACTCATAATACCTAACTAAATGCAGTAGATCTACAAAATCATGTAGGTAAATAAAACAAACATTCCACAGGATGGATGTTAGCAATGACCTACTACGCGGGCAAAGCCTGCCGCGGGCGGCCGCTAGTTCATAAAATCTACAGTCACGAAAAACGCCTTGGGATGCTTGCTACTAACTATTATCTATTCTGTGAACCGTCACAGAATAGATAATAGTTAGTAGCAAGCACCCCGTGTCATAGTAACTACTAGCGTATCTGTAATTCGGAAATATCTTAGATTCACGAAATCTAACATCATCATCACCCTATCCCGAACCTTATCCCATACTAACTATCCTTTATTCCATGTCGTGAGAAACACCGCTTTTTTTTTTTACATTCTAGTTGCATTCGGTAAAAGCCAAGGCAGGAGAAGTATGACTTCCATAAAAAAAATGTTTGCTAAATGTTTGCTAGTGTGTATCATCAACTTATTATTAAAAAATGATGAAAGCTTTAATTAAAAATCGATGATAGATGAATGCAGTAAGATTTAACTTATATAAGCTTACAGAGAAAGAATAAAGAAAGAAGATGAAGAAAGATAGTGGAATATTACAGAAAACTTTAACCCAGAAAGCTCAAATTAAAATTAAAAAAAAGTTTTGATAAACATGCCGTGGTGAATATTGCGTAAATATAAGAGCGCCGAATCGAAATCGTAACAAAACATGCACGTGTTTTTGACAGAGATTAGTTAAGTTTGGTATTGACAGTTGACACTGACTTTAGTTTTATTTTTAGTGATGTACCATTCTTTTCGTAATCTTTTTTACGTTTTTTATCTTACCCTAGCCCGTATACTCATAAGAGTAAAAAGGAAAAAGTAATATAATCTATGGATTTTTTTAATGTGCGATGATCACAACTTAGATACAAAGAAACATGAGACTATGATACAAAGTGAAGTAACTTTAATATTATTCTGAACTCTGATAAACAAAAAAGACTTGGCAAAAACCATTATTTCCAGCGCTAGTTTAAATTAAAATAAGCGATCAATGTCCATGAATTTGGCGCGAAAATTAGTTTGTTTTGTTTGACAGCTGATTCAAGATTCAAGAAAGAAGGAAATCGTTTGTTTGTTGCCCGTTGGAGGAGAAAAAAAATAGAATTTGCAGTCCAGAAATTATTGAAAACCATGTCGAGAAGAAGAAATATAGTCGTTTCAAAAGCAGTAACTTGGCTCAGCGAAAGAGTTGTGGATCCAAATTGTTTATCCAACTCATTTCTACATTACGAGTAAGCTAACCTGCAAGTTTTTTGTTTTCATGATTATTGAATAATAGTACTACTTTCAAGTCGTCTTACCTACATTAACTTGCGTACTTTCAGGTCTTCTTTGTTATTATGCAGTTTCATAACCATAACTTAATTTTTGCCAGAAAATTTCAATTTCAAAACTTAGTTGCTGAGATCGGCGATTTTGTGCTTATTTCGAATGCTGACGCGGCAGAACCCGACACTGAAGCGGGGTGTGATGCAGCTAAGATTGTGTCGCTCTATGAAGACAGCACGAATAATAATGATCCATTCAGAGCGAAGGTTCAGTGGTATTCCCGGCCTAGTGATCTGCCTGATTGGACCTGGAACAATATGGAGCCAATCATGTTCCACGAGAAAGAGGTAAGATTCATGGTTCACTGGACTTATAAAAGTATAAATCTCTGATAAAAAGATATTCCAAGTAGACGACTTGGTGTTAAGGCTACTAATTTAAAGCTGAACAGGTCACATCTCCTGTATTAAACCCGAAAGATGGGCCAAGGCCAGCCCTGAGTCGGTCCCTTCTAATGGAATTTGCCACGGAAGCAGACCCAACAAACATAACTGTGCTATAAAATATTTGTTTAAAGACGATAATGATTTTAATGTATATTTTTCTATTCACCAGGTGATAGAAGACCATCGGCCATTCAACACAGATGTTTCAATAGAGACCTTTTTTAAAAAATGCATAATTACATTAGCCCCCGAGGATGAGATGTTTTACCCTAGCCCATTTCACTACATTTGTCGATATCGCCTTATGTCACTGAGCAAGCGTAAAGTAGTCATACTACCTGTCATGGATGAGGATCGCAGAGCTGTACCACTACAAAGTACTCCAGCAAAGAGTATAAATTCTCCGAAAACGGCAAAAACCCCAACAAGCTTGATAAAACGAATGAGTAGAGTTTCACTCTCCGAGCAAAAGAATTGGAGCATATCAAAGACGGACGGCACAAAATTGCTGCTCAAAAGAGCTATTCTTGCTGACAAAACTGAAAAAGACTCACCAAAAAAAACACCTAGAACACCAAAAATATCTATATCCGAATCACCTACACCTGCCCGTAAATTAAATAAAAATAATTTTGAGGAAATAATAAGCATGGAGCTAAAAGAAAACTTGGATGGTGAACTCCCAACACTGATAATCAGACATAACGTGCCTACCACACCTAAAAGAAAAACATCCATTGTTAAATCAACTGATGTAACACCAAAAAGGCTGTTTGAAGATGAAGAAAAGAGTCCATACTCTACTCGGTCTGGCCGAGCCACAAAAAATCAAGTAAGCTATGTTGAAAATGAATTATCTCCTGTGAAAAGAACACCAAGAAGAACTAGAAAGTTCACGGAGAGTGATGATGATTTCAAACCAGCTCCGAAAACGCCTAAAACTCCTAAAACGCCAAGGACTTCTAAAACCCCAGCATTGACTCCTAAACGAAGTGTCAGTCGACGAATTATGAGTCAGTTGACGCCTACATTACGAAACAGAGCTCATTCTGTGGAGAATATTGATGGTATGCAATCTCTTTTAATAAAAATACACAAGTTTTCATATTGTTTTATCAACATTTTCAGCACCTAGGTACAGTAACTTTATATTTATTTCTGATCTTTACAGATTATGTCAAAGAAAACAAGTCTCTACCTGGAAGAGAAAACCAAATGGATGAGATTTTATCTTTTGTTAGAAATAAACTTCTGGATGGAGTGAGCGGGTAAATTATTATTTATTTAAAGACGAGCAGCTTTCGCTGATGTATCTATGTCAAAAACAGTGTTGAATTATGTGCACTATTTATGCACTGATTTACTAGTTAGTAGCCAGTTGTCAAGTTTGTTTTTGAAGCCATTAACCAAGTAAAATAAAAAAATAAATAAATATTGAACTTCGTTTAGGCCAGAGTAACACAAAAAAGCACAACAATCTTTCAATCGGCCGTCTTATAACGGGTATCGGTCTTTTCTGGATATACCACTACCTTGCTTCAAAATTTTTAAAAGTAGTGAATTTATTTCAAACTCAAACTCAAACTCAAAAATTTTTTATTCAGTACGATGCAAGAATCACTTTGAAACGTCTTAAAGCTAGGTGAGTCTAGGTGCCAGTTCCACGCGACCAAGCGTAGAAGAACAGGCAACAAACTACGTCTACGTCATTTACCAACAGGTACTCTAAATCTAAGCTATTTAATATGTGCAAACGCAAAAAACATATTTATATTACCTACTATTGTTTCGGCTATCTGTTTATCTACTAGTTTTGCGTCTGAATGGTGTTGTAAGATGTTGAACAATTCCTATTTTTCTAGGTGTATGTACATCTCAGGAGTTCCTGGCACTGGTAAGACTGCCACCGTGTGCTCAGCTCTGAGCATGTTGAAGGAAGAAGTGGATTTACCAGAGTTTCAACTCGTGGAGGTCAACGGCATGAGGATAGCTGAGCCTAGGCAAGCTTATGTGCAGATTTACAAACAGCTGACAGGTAAGTGCTCGGAACAAAACATGTTATTTTTAAGTGGGTGATAGACGTACGAGCAAGTACGCGTACTTTTTTTTTTTTTTTTTTTATTATTATTTTTTTTACACAACACTACCCAGCCCCAAACTAAGCAGAGCTTGTAATATGAGAACCGGATAGCTGATATAATACTTGAATACATTTTTTTTTTTGTAAATACATACTTAGAATACAATAAATAACACCCAGACAGAGAACAAACATTTATGTTAACCACACAAATATTTGTTCTCGGTGGGGATCGAACCCACGACCTACGGCGCAGAAGGCAGAGCTACTACCAACTGAGCTAGAGGTCAGTCAAACCGACCTAATGTATCGAAAGTAATGTATTGAAAGTACGCGTACTTACGGTGACACACAAGCGAAAAAGGTCGGCGAGCCATAAGTACGCGTACTTGCTCGTACGTCTATCACCCACTTTACAGATAAGACCAGGCTGAAAAATAAAAAAATAAATAATGCATGCAATCCACACAACCCCAGACCACGGGAACGTAGCCCCAAACTAAGCAGAGCTTGTACTCTGGGAACCAGATAGCTGATATAATACTTTAGGGGTTTATGGCCAGATGCTACCCCTAACTATATAATTTACTTTTCTTGAGGATAGTGCAGCAATAAACACATGTTCCAAATACTTATTTATTTTCACCAAGGCTACATGTTCGCACAGTGTGAGGGGGAGAGACGACTCGCGACGCGACATTGAATTCCTACGCGTCAGCCCGATTCCTGTGGCTAAGTACCTAGCCGCCACAGTACTCCCCCTCTTACAAAAAAATTTGAAAATTTTTAAAGTACACAAAAAATCATAAAACATAAAACTTATCACAAACATTCCAATAAACAAATTGCAGTTAGGTACAGTACACTCATAAATGCAATCAGGACAATATTGCAAATTCGCTTACGCCGCAGTAGCTCGCTACTTTGCAATATGGTCTCGAGTTACCGCTGCTGTACCTACTCTACCTAAACATAACATTCTACGAACTAACACTGATTCTAAAAATAGCACTGAATTTACTTTAAAACTTTTGGAAAAAAAAAACTACGCTACGATGATGATACGCCTCGTCCGATCCTTTGTCACAGCATCTTCTCATAATCACCGTCATTTTCCTTTAGGTCTCTATATACTCGTAGCGCAAGGGTCTCATGCCAGTCACTCGTAGCAGTGGGACTGAGCTATCTCCAGATCCAACACTGATCCTCCGGCGAGCATACCTTCTCCAACCGGGCAACACATTCTTGAGTGAATCTGCAGGTCCAAACTCCATTTTCTTTAGGATTGAGTGCACCTCAGATGTCGCTGGCTTCCATAAATTCTTCATGCTACTGCTCTAGACCGCGCGTGATTCTTCGTTGGCTGGACCGCGGGTGGGTGGACATCCTCTTCCCCGGCCATACACTGCCATCTTTATTTTCTATAATCACATCACGCTGATGACCGGCTCTACATACAGGCTTCATTAGTGGTTCAGACGGGCTTTGTCTGACGTCATCGCATTCTTGCATCCACGTGGCGTGTCGTTATTGCATCATGTTGATGTTCTTTTTATTTTACCTCCTGAGGTGTGGACTTCGTCGGGAGGGAGTCGTCTCCGCTGCTGGTCTATAAGGTCACCATTGTTCTTCGGAATCTTGATCAGAGTTCTCCGTGCTGCCGCGTTCCTTCGGGTGATCACCGCATGTTACATCACACCGAAGTTGGTCGAGGGTCACCACTTTAGGGGTTTATGGCCAGATGCTACCCCTAACTATATAATTTACTTTTCTTGAGGATAGTGCAGCAATAAACACATGTTCCAAATACTTATTTATTTTCACCAAGGCTACATGTTCGCACAGTGTAAGCGGGGAGAGACGACTCGCGACGCGACATTGAATTCCTACGCGTCAGCCCGATTCCTGTGGCTAAGTACCTAGCCGCCACAATACTTAATTTTTTTGTAAATACGTACATAGAATACAATGTAACACCCAGACAGAACAAACGTCTATGTTCACTACACAAATGTTTTTTTCTTGGTTGGGATCGAACCCACGACCTTCGACGCAGACGGAAGAGCTACTGGCAACTGAGCTGAGAGGCCTGTCAAAAATATATGTTTCCTTTTGCTGTACTTTTATTATGATTTTCAGGTAAAACAGTTGTCTGGGAACAAGCCTGTTCACTGCTAGAGAAAAGGTTCACTAACCCTGGACCCAGAAGAACGCCAACCGTTTTACTAGTTGATGAGGTAAATAACTTCTTATATGTATGTGTGGGACTCCTGTTTCCGCAATTGAACTCAAATGTCGGTCCGTTTTGCGTCAGGAGACGCTGGCTATGCTTGCAGCCAGCCTAACTCCTCCCAGAAGCGCAGAAGCTTCCTGGGGGCTTCACAGGCTTGGAGGAGTGACCTGGGGTGGTCCAGGATTTCGCGAAGTTGAGTTGCTACACCTTCGCATTCCAGGACTACGTGGGCAGCTGATTCTTCTTCGGATAGGCATCCCCTGAAGAGTGGACTGTCTGTGGCTCCGATGTTGTGTAGGTGTTTGTTCAGTGGACAGTGGCCGGTTAGGGTTCCCACGATGGTTTTGAGGTCTAGCCTGTTAAGGCTTATTAGACGAGATGTGTCAGTCTAGGTGTCTAGGTGAAATAACTTCTTAATAATATAAGTTTAAAAAACTTGAGAAACCGACTTCATGGTCAAACTGTTGAACCGATTTTGATGGAATTTCTATATTACCAATCTAGAAGTGTCAACCTTTCAGATGAAAAATATTTTTTCAAATCGATTCATAAATGACGAAATTAAGCTTTTAAATACATTAAATAAACGGGGAAGTGCGAGTCGGACTCGCCCATGAAGGAAAAAAAAATGTTGAGTTTCAGTTTCAAGTATTAACCCCAAAATTTATTGTTTATTTTCTATTTTTGTATAAAAATCTTAATGCGGTTCACCGAGTACATCTACTCGCCAAGTCTCATCAGTCTAGCTCTTACAGTTTCGGAGAAAAATGGCTGTGACATACGGACAGACAGACAGACATGACGAATCTATAAGGGTTCCGTTTTTGCCATTTGGCTACGGAACCCTAAAAACGGTTAGGTTCCGTTTTTTAGCCTAGAAAATTTACAAAAACATTTATTGCTGCTTCAATTTTAAATATTGAAATTGACAATTACGCGGGTTTTTATCGCGTATTACCTTTTTTAAAAATGATTTATCTTATATTTTCAGCTAGACGCACTTTGCACTCGTCGCCAAGACGTCCTATACAGTATAATGGAATGGGCAGCACACAACAGCGCATTACTAACAGTTCTCGCCGTCGCCAATACCATGGACTTGCCGGAGAGAGCTCTGGCGGCACGTGTGGCCTCTCGGCTGGGTCTCACCCGACTGACGTTCCCGCCGTACACACACACGCAGCTGCAAAAGATTGTTGCGACGCGATTGGCTGGAGCGAACGTTACGCCTGATGCGGTGCAGCTTATTGCTAGGTAATAAACTCAATAGTATTTTTTCTGAACTCATTTTGAATTGATCATTGAGTCAAGTCATGATTTGACACGACGTTGTATTTTTTGTGGTCCTGAACGATCCGAAGAATTGCCAATATTCCTTTGCTAGAAACTCAACGGTCACTTTTTCGATGATTTAGACTGATTTACGTCGCGCGAAGCTTTACAAGGTCGTATCGTACAGTTGTGGTTTCGCCATTAGAGTAGTTGTATGCAAAGAAAAAAGCAGCCAAGTGCGAGTCGGACTCGCCCATGAAGGGTTCCGTAGCATCAAGTAACATAATATAAATGTTCTTGATGTAGTTCGTCGAGAGGTAAATTGCGGTTTATGATTTATGACGTATAAAAAAAAACTACTGACTAGATCTCGTTCAAACCAAATATCGTTGAAAGTTTGCATAGTAATGTACAACATATATTTTTTTAGTTTTATCTTTCTCTTATTTTAGAAGTTAGAGGGGGGGGACCAACTTTTTTCCACTTTGGAAGTGTCTCTCGCGCAAAGTATTAAGTTTAGAAAAAACTACATTAAAAACCTCAACATCATTTTTGAAGACCTATTCATAGATACCCCACACGTATGGGTTCGATGAAAAAAAATTTTTGAATTTCAGTTTCAAGTATGGGGACCCCCAAAATTTATAGTTTTTTTTCTATTTTTGTGTTCAAATCTTAATGCGGTTCACAGAATACATCTACTCACCAAGTTTCATCAGTCTAGCTCTTACGGTTTCAGAGAAAAATGGCTGTGACATACGGACGGACAGACAGACAGACAGACAGACATGACGAATCTATAAGGGTTCCGTTTTTGCCATTTGGCTACGGAACCCTAAAAATGCACAGTAAACATATTCTATTCTTCATTTATAAGACTGGCCTCTCAGCACAGTAGCTCTGCCTTCTGCGCCCGCGCCTTAGGTCGTGGGCTCGATCCCCACCGAGAACAAATATTTGTGTGGTGAATGCAGATGTTTGTTCTCTGTCTGGGTGTTATATTGTATTCTAAGTATGTATTTACAAAAAAATAAAATGTATATTATGTGTATTATATCAGCTTTCTAGTTCCCATAGCACAGCTTTTGTTAATTTAGGGCTAGATAGTGTTGTGTGGGTTGTCTATAATCATTATTATTTATTACAGAAAAGTAGCTGCGGTATCCGGCGATGCCCGTCGAGCGCTAGCGCTGTGCTCTCGCGCGTTGGAGCTAGCCGGGCCGGAGGGCGCAGGACTGGGCGAGGTGACGCGGGCTTTGGGCGAGGCGGCGTCGGGAGCCGCCGTGACGGCTATACGACATTGTGCACCCGCAGAGAGACTCATGCTGAGGGCGGTCGCTGCTGAGGTAATTACTATTATTTTAGTAGTAGGCAACAAATATTGCACATCGGCTAATTTCGGCTTCATAGAGCGTAGTGTGCGTCAGAAAGAGATAGGGCTCTAGAAAGCAGAAAAGCCGATGTGCCTACAATTGCCTACAACCGTACCTATCGATGTAGTTTTAGAACAGTTATTCCCCAGCAGTTGCCTTTTTTGCTTTCTTATTTCTAATTCAAAATTATGAAGCCGTCGATAGAGGTAGTTGGGTATTGCAACCCCTAACTTCAGTCTTAACTTTCTGGAGAATGATGCAAGCAGCAGTGGATTTCATCTCACTTCCTCCCTTGGGGGGGAAATGGGGGTAGGGTATCAGAGCCCTCTTTCCCTGGCTGTTCTGCGCTCATTACTATGAGCGCGTCTTTTGCTGGTGTGGCCTCTGTAAGTGGGGGCACCTATCCCGGTGCCACTTTAGTTGCCGACGCGATCAGGCCCTGCCGGGTGAGACCCCTGATTACTCAGGGGAGGCCCAGCGAGCCGATCAGCGGTCGAGGCAGTGGCCACCGGTGTTGGTGTCCCCGTGTGTGCGGCTTCATGGATCACCAGATCTCTAGAATATGGCTTTATTCTGCTAATGATGCAAGAACAAATTCATGTACCAAATAAATGTTTATTAACACCAAAGCTACAGGTTCGTACTGTGAGCGGGGAGAAACGACTGGCGACGCGACATTGAAATACTGCGCGTTAGCCAGATTTCTGTGGCTAAGTATAACTATAGGGGCACATAACTTGAGCGGTGACCGTTATTGCGCAGAAGTCAAAAATAAGGTACCGGAGGGGGGCTAGCGGAATGAAGGGCGGGCGTGCGTAGAGCTGATTGGCTCTCCAGTCGCACTCCGCTCTCTGTACCAATAGGACACTCTGCACACATCCACACATCCAGTGTGCGCGACATGGCACACTACGACGCAGGCGCAGCGCGTATCGCTTACCGCTCAAGTTATGTGCCGCTACCTATACCTAGCCGCCACACTGTATCGCCACATTCGGTATGCTAACTGACTATTTCCACAGGTGGAACGTACCGGTTCAGATGAGACAACATTATCCCGCGCACTCGCCACCGCCGCCGCTATAGTAGCTCTCGACGGCCGTCCATACAAGTCTGCGCCAAACATCCGCGCGCCCACGCCGTCTCAAGCCCAAGCTATTTGCTCAAGGCTTGCCGCGTTGAGGCTTTTGTTGCTGGAACCTAAGCCATCAGAACCGAGATTGCTGTTGAATGTTAGCGCTGATGATGTGCATTATGCGACCAGGCAGATTACTATATGAATTACCTAAAAAGCCTTGCGACTAGATTGTAATCCAGGCTAATTAGATGTAGTTTTTTGTAAACAAACACAAAAGGTAGGTAGATAACCTAGAAATCACTTGTCGTGATTTACAGATTTAGATCTTACCTACAATGTATAACGCTAACAATTATTTCTAACAAAAAAACACCAACAAAAGATTTTGACGTTTTTGTTTCAGTTAGCGTACAATATGAATTGACGAATTTGACCACACTGATTTACGTAATAGGTCAAGCTAATTAGTGCCATAAACATAATTAGTAAAGTTCAATATCCTGACAATTAGAAGCGCGGGATCGCTAAAAAGTATTGAATAATGTATTGTTTTCTATTTATATAATGTTGTAATTGATCTAATCTTATTCTAATTATGACTACAAAATTGACTGATATAATAAATAATTTTCATGTGAATAGTTGTTTTAATTTAAGAATCGCCGCCAACTTGCAGTATTTTTATGAGTGCTTCTACGTTGTTGTCGCTTACTGCCTTTCTGCTTGCTGATACTACGGCTTTGCTGTATTTGCCGACTGCAAAAAGAGATACAAATAGGTACCTTAGATTTATATTACTAATTTTTATACTAATCTAAAATTGACCAAAAAGACAAATATTATTTCCCATCTCAGTTGAAGTGGAGGATAATAGGATGAGAGGTTTAAGGATTGTAGCAAGTAGAAATCCGTAGCGTAGTATTATTTAATGTTCCGTGTCTGTGGTCTCTGCCTACCCCTATGGGGTTTTAGGACATAATCACCTCTCAACCTAGCTCCCTGCTGTAAAATAGTATGCAAACTCTTGAGCGTTGTTACTGCGCTCTCTTGAGTGGCTCGTCGAATATGACACCCAGTCAAAAGCTCCTCATTCAAAATCACAACTTCCTTGTAACGATTCAGCATTTCTTTCCTGGAACCAAACCAAACAAAGATTCTCTCAAAGATTAGAGAGAGCTGCAAGAAGTGTTGCCGGTGGCGTGGCAACGCTAAAAAGTAGCATTACCAAAATTTATGTGGAAAACGACACAATCATTATGATGGTACAAAATTTTTGTAGCAATTTTTTTTTTATTCCTGTAGGTGACATTAGATTAGATGTTAGATGAGAGGGTCAAAATTAACGTGTAAAATGTTACAAAAGTAATATTTTGGCAAGATGCGTTGTTTTCAAGCAGCAATCTCTAAAAAATCCCTAGGTCAAAAATATGGTTATAATATTGGGGATCACTTATTAATTTCAGCCTGTTCAATTCCACAACTGAACCAAGACCATATAGTTATTTTCTCCCAATATTAAGAAACGAAAAGAAAAAAAATAAGCTTGACAACTTTGATCATAGGCCCGCAAAAAAGGTACCTACGTCTGATTTTTCTATCGGATGGTCAGGTCAGAGTGTCTGATGGAATGCCGGCCTTATTCCTCCTTAAACAAAAAATCTTACAAATCGTATGAGGCGGCATCTTGGGCTGCAGGTAATAATGCAGTAATCAGCTGTGCCCGTTCAGCCGTTTCTGCAGCCAGACGCGATCTCATTTCTCCGATCTGGGAGGCTTTTTCCATTTCTTCCCGCAATTTCTTCTCGGATTCGGGAAACTGAGCCACGGACTGTGTAATAAAAACATTACGTTACGGTGTGCTGTAGGTAAGTAGGTAGGTACCTTATTTTATCTAATACTTAGTGGAACTGCGTAGAGCAAACTCATTAAAAAAATCACAACAGACACTGGTCTTAAAAAGCAAGTAGGTAGAATTCTTTCTCAAGCGTTGAGAGACGTAAGCTAATAAGTTAGAGCTCAAGAAAACTCTAACCTGCTTAACGGACGGATTATATAAGAATTTAAGTAGGTAGATAGGAGATTTTGTAGGTAGGTAGGTAGATAGTAGGTAGATAGGAGATGGCGCTGCTGTCGATGTAAACATTGGCTCTGCATAATTTAAGTCGAAAAAAATTACCTAAACAGCTAATAAGCGTTGAAAAAGTGTTTATTTTATGAATAACTGGATGACTCCACAGCACAAGTGTTTGTGAAGAGAAAGTGTAGTGAAAAACCGAAATAAATAAGAATAACAAAGTGACACTGTGAACTGCGTTTAACTGCGTAAAAGTGCATAAAAACTACAAAATCTTACATAAAATTCAATCCTGAACAATAATCATTACCACAAACTTGAAATCACAGTGAAAATTAAGACATTACTCAACATTTTTTGTAATTGTTCATCAGTCCGTTGACGGCATCATGTTTCATTCAAAATATGGACTTTGAACTTTACAAACAAACAGCTGTAGACTAAATCAAAGTCGCATCATTACATGGCTAATTTCGCCTCGTTTTGTAATAGCTACTTTGGCCGAAAGGACAAGAGCAGCGACTGCCGAGAGGGAACCCCGAGTTCGAACCCTGATACAGCCAGTGACTTTTTGTCTTCGTAAATTTATAATAATTTAAATTTACTACGATAAAAATAACGCCAAGTAAAAGTCTTACCCACCAACAAGAGAGGGCGCTACTTAACATGAACTTCCTAGAAAATATAACATTTCGGCGGAGCCGTACAGTGGATAGACAAAGTCAAAGTCAAAGCGATGATGATGACATCGCACAAACACAGAATAATGAAACGGCAAGCAGCTTACCGGAGATATCAGACGATGATAGTGATGGAGTTCAAAGACTTAAAGAACGGATTGAGGCACTCCAAACCGAGCTGCAAAATGCACACAAAGAAATAGAAGCTCTGTCATTACAAAACAGTGAGTTTAAACGCTGTAATGATGACCTACAAAAAACAAACGAATTACTTTTAACTATGAAGGTTGCGAAAAGTCCCTCTACAAGTAAAATATCTCCGAAAAAACGGGGAAAACATAATAATATACAACCCGTAGTATCAACCAGCAAGGCAAAGAACACGACAGACAATACCCCCAAAAGCAAAGATAACAATTTAGCGAAGAAGATGAAACAAGCCTCATGTAATATATCTACCCAAAAGTACCCTAAACAAAAGATATGCATACTAAGTGCAAACAAGCACAATCAAATTTTGTCAATTGCCGAGGATAGTCTCACCAATTACTCAACATGTCACTACCTTAAACCTAACGGCGTTTTACAAGATTCATTAACTGGAGTCGACTCGAAAGTGGCCGATTTCACAATGAATGATTTTTGCATAATACTAGTCGGAGAGGAAGAGTTTAGAACAACTCATAATTACTTCAAAATGATTGCGGATATTCGATTAACATTACAACAGTTGAAGCATACGAACGTTATAGTCTGTCTTCCAACATATAAATACGGAAATTTCATGGATACTTTCAACTGGAGAGTGGAATCTTTCAACAATCTCATGTACCTGGACACGTTGACACATGAGCACGCATACATATTTGACTCAAATAAAAAACTAGACTATGACTTTACCATGTTCAATAGATACACTTGCAGGATAAATGACCGTGGAATGAGAGTAATATTTGAAAATCTGAAATTTTTCATACAGGGTGTACAAAAATACAATAACACAAAAATCGATCTAGAACAGCATGACAAAGTAAACATACACCAGGATAGCACCAGCCAAGACTCGTTTGCAGTGGAACAGGACCAGTTTTTTCGAGACTAAGTATTTACATACTCTCCACCAAAATATAGCAGGATTGCTGAACAAAGCTGATTCTCTCATGGTAAATCTGGAAGAACTAAAGGATAAAAATATTGAAGTTGACGTTTTGTGTATCACAGAACATTTCATGAAAACAGAATGCCAGCAACATTTGAATATACAAAATTATTCTCTAGCTGCATGTTATAGCAGGAGCCACCATAAAAGAGGCGGAGCATGCATACTTGTGAAGAACACTCATAAATGGAAAGAAATAGAAGAAGTTAAAAAACTTTCGCTTGTTTATATATTTGAGTGTTGTGCTATTGAATTGACTGAATATGAAATTTTAATTATTTGCATTTATAGAATTCCTAAGGAGAGTAATTTAAACACATTTTTCAATAAATTAGACAAAGTTTTGACATGCATCTCCAAATTAAACTATAAAAATGTTGTTATAGCCGGAGACTTCAATATTGATATGTTGAAAAGCAACTCTGTCACACTTGAATTTGAATGCATATTATTAAACTTCAATATAAAACTAGCATTACAGCAACCAACACGTTTGAAAAGCAAAACGTGTATCGATAACTTTGGACATGATTTTAAAAATAATTGTAAGACTGAAGTGCTTGAATTTGGATTATCAGACCACACAGCTCAGTTAATAAAACTACCAGTAAAAAAAATATTAAAATTAAAATTTTGGCGCAAGCAAATAAGAGACTACAGTACAGAAAATATAGAAAAATTTAAAATGTGCATAAAAAACTTAACATTCTCGGATATGTATAACGCTAAAGACGCCTCTGAAGCATATTCCCATTTTATTGAACAGTTTCTACTGTTCTATGACCTTTGTTTTCCAAAAACGCAAACAATCGTAAGAATAATAACTAAGCCACGATGGATATCACGTGGCATAAAAATTTGTAGCAACAAAAAGAGAAAATTGCTTTGGAATTTTAGAACGAAACCAAACAACACCAATAGATTAAAATACGACGCATATGCTAAACGCTTAAAAAAAATAATATCGCTCACTAAACGAGCTCAGAACAACTTTAAAATTAAAACATCAAACAACGTTTCCAAAACAACATGGGATGTAATAAATAAAACACGATTAAACTTACCTAAAGAGCCTATACGAAAAATTAAAAATCAGAATGGTGAGGTCGTAACAGATCCAACCGACATTGCTAATCTTTTTAATAACTATTTTGTTGACAAAGTTATGCCAATTCCAGGCGCTGGACAGAATGTGACGGAATACATATCTCACCGTGAGAAATCGATGTTCATGGCACCCTGTCTACCTCGCCATGTCAATAAAATTATAAAAAACCTAAAGAATACAAATAGTACGGGATATGATGGAGTTACGACAAAAGTCATTAAATCAGTTGAAGAATACATTTGCCCTCATCTAAGTTACCTAATCAATTTAAGCATAGTCACGGGTACATTTCCACAAGGTCTTAAGATGACTATAGTGAAACCGCTATTTAAAAAAGAAAATAGGGAGCTTATGGAGTACTATAGACCCATTGCTCTCATATCAATTTTTTCAAAGATATTTGAAAAATATTTTTATGGAGAAATAAATGTCTATCTAGAAAAAAACAACATCTTATGCAAGGAGCAAAAAGGCTTCCGTCAAAATAAAACCATCAACATGGCAATTTATGATTTTTTTTATAATGTTATCTGTAATGTTGACAACCGGAATCCCATTTGCGCCATATTCTGCGATATGACACAGGCATTTGATTATGTGGATCATAGTATTCTTATTAAGAAACTTGAAGCGTATGGGATAAGAGGCAATATTCTAGATTTAATAAACTCATATCTTACAGATCGGCAACAAATTACAGAAATATCACGGTTAAATTACAAAACTAAATATGATCACACTTATAAATCTATGGAACGTAGTGTATTACACGGTGTTCCTCAAGGGAGCGTATTAGGACCTCTTTTATTTATAATTTATATAAATGACCTACCAAATGTGATAACACAACCTATGACACTATTTGCTGATGACAGCACAGTGACAATAAAATGTAATGATACCAGCTCCTACGAACTTGACATAAATAATTCTCTTAAATCTATTATTTTATGGCTTGATAATAATAATTTGAAAATCAATTTAAATAAAACAATTATAATGCATTTTAATCAAAGACCTAAAAATATATCTAATAACATTAATTTAATATTCCGCAATAATATACTCCAGCAAGCTGACTTTACTCGGTTCCTAGGGTTACAAATAGACCAAAAACTAAATTGGAAAAAACATATTGAAGTGTTAAGTAAAAAAATAAGCAGTTTAGCTTATGCTCTTTATAAACTATCATCGACGGTGAACACAGATGCACTACTTACAGCGTACTATGGCTTGGTAGAGTCTACACTCAGGTACGGCATCATATTCTGGGGTAATTCCACCGATAAGCAAACTATATTTAAGCTGCAAAAGCGCTGCCTGCGTGCTATGTTTAAAATTAAAATGACTGATAGTTGTGCACCGTTATTCCAGAAGCATAAAATTCTAACACTTCCGTCGTTGTACATAATTGAAGTAGCACTATTTGTAAGAAATAACCCCCACTTGTTTCCACGTATGTGTGACACTGTCATTAGAAATAGACGTGAAGACAGACTCCGTAGGCATATTAGCAAAACCGCTTTGTTGAAAAAAAGTGTTGTATGCATGGCTCCTAATATCTACAACAAAATCCCTAGGTTTTATAAGGATCTCAATACAAATTTATTTAGGATAAAATTTAAACAACTATTAATTCAAAAATGTTATTATAGTATTGACGAGTTCTTAAACGACAAATTATGATTAATTATGACTGTACTATATTTTTTTTTTTTTTGACATGTATAATTTTTAATTTTTTTTCTGTTTATATTTACCTACATATTTTTGGATTGTCGTTTACATTGACATTATTTTAGTGCCATCTCCATATTTGTGCACCGACATTGGTAAAACATGTTTGTACCACACATTTGTTCACCATCTTCACTATAACACATGTTTATGCAAATAAATAATCTTTATCTTTATCTTTATCTTTAGACTTAAATTCTTATATAATCCGTCCAAGCTTACTCAGTCAATTCATTCACTAGTATCCCCTGGTAGATTTTTTTATAGGCTAAAGTTCCGTCAACCAACCAACCTCAAATAACATTACTGCCAGCCAAGTTTTGTAAAAAAAGTTACCAGCGCGGTGCTATTCCTACAACACGGTCCATTCTGGTGAACACTGAATCAACGTTCGATTTTCAAATTAGCCAAAACGAAAACGGTCGGCGATTGCCAGAAAGAATTGTGTTGCAGGAATAGGCTAGCTGGAGTTATTTAAAAAGTATCCCTATTCTACTTAGGTAATTGCAAATTAACGAAATAATAAAGTTACTTTTCACACCAAAAGGCTACTTTTTAAACTATTTCAGGAAACTTTTGTCAAACAAAAAAACCCAGCCGGCAACACTTAGTGAGCGAATGCGTGCGTGTGCCGAGAAACAAATTCGAAGTCTAGTTTTCGTAGAAAATAAATAAAACAATGGTTGAAAACAACGATGTTGAACTTTCCGAGGCGGAAGCTGAACAGTATGACCGTCAAATTCGCCTTTGGGGCTTGGAATCTCAGAAAAGACTACGTGCTTCCAAGGTATTGATCATCGGCATATCCGGACTCGGCGCGGAAATTGCAAAAAACATTATCCTGTCTGGTGTAAAGAGTGTGTGTTTGCTAGACAATGAAAAGTTAAAGGAGATAGATTCATATGCCCAGTTTCTGGCACCTCCGGACAAAGTGGGCGAGAACAGAGCGGAAGCGTCATTGCAACGGGCAAGGGCTTTGAACCCGATGGTCGACGTCACTGCAGAGACGAAAGCGGTAGACGAGCTCTCCGACAGCTTCTTTACTCAATACGACGTCGTGTGCGCCACTGGTTTGAAACAGGAACAGTTAGAACGCATCAACAACGCTTGCCGTGATAGCAACAAAAAGTTCCTTTGCGGTGACGTATGGGGCACTTACGGCTACATGTTTGCCGACCTGGTTGACCACGAGTACTCTGAAGAGATAGTGCAATACAAGCCCGTGAAACGCAGTTCCGACAGCCCTAAGAAACCCCAATGCGATGCCATCGCTATCACTGTAAAACGTCGTGCTATTTACGTTCCATTACAGAATGCGCTATCCGCAGATTGGTCTAAACCTGAGCTGCGTTCCAGGCTTCGGCGTGGTGACCCTTCCTACTTCGTCATGAAGATCCTGCTGAGGTTCCGAGATGAGTACAACAGAAACCCAGACCCCGCTAAGAGGAAATCAGACTATGAGGTTATTTTGCGCATGAGAGATGAACTTGTGAAAGAACTGAATTTAGCTTCAGGTTTCATCAGTAATGCACAGCTCTATGACGTGTTTGGTATAGTATCTGGAACAGCAGCTGTACTCGGAGGGGTGATCGGGCAGGAAGTCGTCAAAGCTGTCAGTCAACGGGAGCCTCCACACAACAACATGTTTTTCTTCAATCCACTCAAGTGTACTGGTTTTGCGGAACTTTATGGTCAGTGAGATTAGATCTGTATATTGTAATTTAGGTCTAACAGTTTTTAAGTAAAGTTTAAGTACCAATACAGTATTTAATTTATCTCCTCAAGACATTTTTTCCTATTCTTGAATCTACATCAAGAGCAGTACCTAAAAAATATTGAATTTGATACATTCATCATCATACATTTATTTGAAAACTATAGCTTACCTGTAAATCAGTCAGATTCAAATATACGGCCAAGCTCTGCACCAAATCTCCAGCCAACTGGATATCATGTGTCCCGAACCTCACTTGTCCATCACTCCCAAAATCCATATTCAATCTTGATTCATCCCTCAAACAGTTTAAACCAATATGTAGCTCTTTTGTATCTTCACTCGCCAACTCCATATCTTCTTCAAGAAGGAAATTCTGGTTAATCCATAGACAAATTCTTTGGATTCGCTCTGTGATTTTAAATGTTACATAGCTATCTTGTTTTTGGTTTGAATGTGGTGCTATGGTGTACATGGAGAATCTTGGTAGTTGCTTTGTGAGCTCAAAGATGTGGAATTGTTCACTATCTGCATATCCAACTAGAGCCTGTAAAATTCGTTTCTTAAAATAGTCTATGGTTTGGTATCATAAGCAATCAGACAGTAATAATAGCCTTCCTCCAAGTAAGCAACCCTTTCCTTATTTACGCAGCTGGTACCTTGATATGCACATCCACTGTGACATCCCTAGGAGGTCTCAGCTCTACATGCAACATGGATCGCAGCTGCGAAGGAGACGGGTGGCTGGCCAGCGTCTCGCCAGATTCAAATATACCCTCCGCGAGAATCAATGCCGCGCGTACGATCGTTTCGTTGTTGGTTGAAATTGCTAGTTGGATACAACCCTGAAAGATATACCTATATCTGATCAAATACTTTCAGCAACTTTTAGCGCGGCCACATTTCAGTTAGAGGGTCAGGAAAAAAATACTTTCCAATCGCTTCTTAGACATGTTTTTAAAAAGCTGCCCGGAAACTTTCCTTCGATTGATCCGGCGCAAAGTGAATTTTCAATTGGAATCCAACCAATCAATAGGTACTATTGGTCACCAACGCCATCTATGATACAAAATTATCCAGAGTTGGTCAAGTAAAGTAGGTAAGTGATTGGTCTGTCAAGAACAGCAGAGAGATAAACTTTGGTGGTGTTCGGCTGAGACCGCAAGACTTGCTGGTTAAATTCTCGAGCTGGGACAAAGCAAAGGTTTGTAATAACGGGCAGTTTCTGCCTTGTTTCTCGTAGCCTAGATTTGATATTTAAAGAATAACCTCATTCGTCACCGGCATTACGGCCACTTGCAACCGCGTATTAGAGGGCATAGCGGTCGCTGGCCGGATACTCTCCAAGCTCAAGCTAGAGTCCTTCCCGTGGTTAGCCGCCGCGTTTGCCTCATAATGCTGCAACTCTACCATCAGTGCTTGCTTCTTATTGAAGAGCTCAGTGATTGCTAGTCGGTCTTCTTCTGATGGTGGTTTCTTAGCAGCGTTGAAGGCTGCGTTCTCCTGATACGGAGCGTAGCCTAGGACTATGGACAACAAAATGCGTAATTATGGTAGGTACTTTAAGAAGATCCGAGCAGCACTAAGGTTATCAGTGTACCTGAAGCTGGCTTAGCATCTACCCACACACACTCGTATAGCATGTAGATAAACATTATTCAATCAAACCTGTAATGCTTTTAGCAAGTTTATCTTTTATGCCTGGTGAGCGGCCTGGTTCCCGCAAGAATCCGCTGGCGGCGGGCCTTTTTTGCGCCCTGGCACCTATTTACGAACTTTTTGATTCTACCTACGACATGCCAGTTTCTTCACGATTCCTACGCTGTTTGGGAGTACTTGGCATAACGCACAAATTTTGGAGTTTATCTACCCAAAAATGTATGTGCGCTATGCCAGTTCTCTCAAACGGTGAAGGAAAACATTATAACACAACTAGATTGGAACCCATGACCTTAGGATGGGAAGGCGGGGCCGCTACAACCAGACCACCAGTGCTCTCTTTTTGTAATTTACCTTCGCCGCGATCCGATACGCAAACCAAATCTGGCACTCCCATAGACCTGTAGTCTGCCAGCAGCATGGCTGCGGCGTGTGAGCGCATCTGCACACGTCGCAGCACTTGGCCGGAGCTACCCTCACGCCAGTCTATCCGACCGTTGCTCCAGCAGCAAGCTAGGGTTTCGCCTGACCATTGCAAAGAGAGGGCGTTCTGCTTCGACTGTTCAGAAAAATGCTGTAGTGATTGAATTGTTCTCTAGATTTATAGGATCGTTAGCAAAAGCACTATCTTCGATTGGGTCGGTAAAATAGGTAATTTATAGAGAAAATTACTTCAGACTTAAAATAAAACATGGAAGATATTACTCAGGAGTCCCGGACCGGATAGTGGAGACCTAAGAATAGTCCCGGCAGCGAATCCCCAGCTACTTAGGTACCTACGTCTTTTGAAGTCCATGACATGAATAGCTGTATACGGTGATTGGGAGATGATTATAGTGAAACTAACTTATTTTATTGTACCTTGACTCGCCACAAACGAATCCCTTCTTCGTAAATGCCAATAGTCCCGTTAGAGAGGCCATAAGCAAACCGCACATCGGTGATCTGAGTAAGACTGACCACGGGACCTGTCTCAGGCAGCTCTGCTATGAATTGGTTGTGCTTTAAGACGCGGATGTAAGAGTCGTCGCAGCCTACGATCAACTGAAAAATTGGTTCATGTTTTAGTGAATATTATTATACCGGGGTGGTCTCCAACTCTCCACATAGCAAGTTCGCTTTATCGTCATCGACTCACCCACAAAATAGCACGTACTCACCTCATTCTCCCCATCCTTATCAAAGTCCAACGTGATCATAGCGCACACTTTCCCGCTGACTACAGTCCAGAATATTTCCTCCCCCTCCCAATTCAGGCCAAGCACGGAGCTGTTACCCCCCACAAGGGCGAGGGTGTCGTGCTTTCCGAAACTACTAGCGATGATAACGTTAACGCCGTCGGAAGCCTCTTTGAAGAAGAGATCGGTGTTGTCGTGGACATCGTATGCTAAAATATAAAGTGGGTATGAATGCTATAATCATCATCAGCCTGAAGAGGCCTGCTGGGCATGCCTCCTCATATCGAGAAAGAACCATCACAGGGATGGGAGGTTTGCCGCAGTCTTTGAGGTAGCTTCTTACAATAGGAAAGCAAATAGACGGATTTGGTCGGGCTTATTCTATAATACCTATACTGGAAACTGGGACCACCATGCAAAGGTAATATGGTAGGTATTCTGGTCATTTAAATGCAGGGTCTACCTACGTCTCCGATTTTTTTCGTTATGCCGGTTATTTCTACTGGTATGCTGGCGTAACTCACCTAGTATTTGTGTAGGAGAGCCAATGAGCAGCATATCCCTATTCACATCCGGTTTGAGCGGTCCTGCGGCCAGCGCTACGACCTCTTGGCTAAGGTTGAGTTCAGACACTTCACCATGGGCCTGGGATCTCTGAGCTCGGCCGCTGGCCATGCCCCCATGCGGATGGTGTATGATTATCTGGGGAAACAGGCTGATGTAGAGCTGATCGGCTGTCTGCTTTAGTTCTTATTATTTATTAAAACATAGGCATATATTATTATGTACTTTATCAAACCCAGCACACGCAGTGAGACAGGGATGTGTACCATCGTACTTTGCCATGGTGACTACGCCAGGCGTCACTTTGTGGTTTAATTCCAGTTTAAAAACTGGTTGAACTGATGATAGCTGCATTCTGATAATTTTAGATTTGCATTTGTTTTTATGTACCTAAGTGAACAGTAGTGTTTTGTTTTTATTTAGCTGTAGACATCATCATATTGTCATGGTAACTGATAGCTAATTTATTAACTGTGGCTAGTATACAACCACACAACGAACTCATTATCTAAGTTTCTGAATGTACTTTTATTTGTCAAAGTAAAGTGACAGTGACAGACTGCCTGACATTTGATTTGATTTGGGTTTTTCAATTTCATTTCATTGGCAATTTTTAGTTTACGCATTGGAAAAAAGCACTGAAGTAAAATCCAAAAAAATATATTTAACGCCACCGCGCCGTGCACTGTTGCCGTTTTAGCATTTTTAGTGCTAAATTTAGCATATTTCATGACTCTTTAGCATATAAATTTTGCATTTAGCATATTGCATATTTTGGCATTTCAAATCAAAAGTCAATGTCAAAAGACTATTTAATAGCGACCGACCAGATACATTATTTTTTATCTATGGTTTTCATTGATGTATGGCAACTCTCTGGATCAGGGACTTCCCTGAAATTAGTTTCTGATTGTTTTTACGTAACGAACGTTTCGCGTCCGAACCCCACTTGACTCTTGAATTAATTCATTCAATATGATTTGTGAATGTGAAGTGAAAGTATGCCTCCTAAATATGAACACCATTATTGCGAAGAATGGGAGAAGATAGGCGAGTTTAGGGATTGGCTTTTGGATGGATTTTGCTAACGTTTGGTGCGTAACGATGCTTTAGAGCCTAGAATAACATGTTAGGCTACTGTTCTACCAAAAAATTGTACACAGAAATGTTAATAACAAAATTAGGATTTTAGCATGTTTTTTAGCATTTTTAAATACAAAAATAGCATTTTTTAGCATTATTTGGAGCAAGTTCTAGCATTTTCTCAAAATAAAAAACGGCAACACTGGCGCCGTGGGCGTGCTATGTGTATAAATTGAAATAAGTGGCCAAATGGGTAGTGAACTAAATTTGGCAACAACCGATTCCAGGTATTATAATTTTTTACAGTGTTTTTCCATTTACGCATTATTTGCTGCAGCGTATTGCGCACTTTTCTTTTTAATAATCTATCATGCGGCTTTTTTAAGTAGCTACCTACTCCTCTACGTTTTCATCCTCAATTTTTCCGTTTGTAGATGCCCACCAGTTACAAAAAGCAGCTAACTTTTGTTATGCCAAGATTTCATGTGCCGTGTTTCATTTGGACGCAGTATCTCATGCCATTTATTTATCATGTCATTGTATCCTGTTTGAGGTAATCTCATTTTCATCTATAACTTAGTTAAGTACATTTAATTAATTCTAACAATTGCACTTGAATCAGAGTAAGTACTTACCTGGAAATAAATCTTTTACCTAATTCACGATAAGCATACAAAAAGTTTATTAACCGAATTACATAACAGGCCACCGCCGGGCCAATGTAGGCATACCTACATTGGCCCGGCGGTGGTCTGTAATGAATCATAATTCATTGCAAGTTTTTCATAATACTTGGCATGTCCTACTTTTCGCTCCAACCTGCTGCAAAATGGGTTGCTCACAATGTCAAGTCTCTAATTGAAAATTCAATTATTTCAGATAAATTGATTTCAACCTATCACCAATGGTTTACAATAAGCAAGTTAAAGAGTTGGTTTTTGTTTGCATGGCTTTACTTTTTGATGCTAACTAAGACTGGTCTTAACTTTTGAATCCTATCTGAGGTTAGGAATGTATACACAATAGGGCCTTAATGCTCGGGATAGACGAGGCTAGTTTTTCAAGATAGAAAATTATAATAGATAGTAAGCAAGCAATTCTAGCTCCATGTAAACAGAACTAGCTTCATATTTCAAATAGCAGTTCTGATTATACACAGCTAAAACTGCTAGATTACTCATCATCAGTATCTTGCTATCCTGGCTTGAAAAAGCTTGCATGTATACCTGGCATTAAGTCCCTTTTGTGTATACAGACAAAACCACAACACACTTTTTAAGTATTTTATTTTCTCTGTCTTGCCCTTGTAAATAAATAATAAATGTTTGTCCATGTGTAGATAACATCTATGTTTAATAAATTGAGCAGGTATGAACACTATGACTAACTACTGTTGTAAGACTGGCTGTAAAATTTCTCAAGTAAGAATTGGAAAGAGATTAGGCAGTTAAGAAATGGGCATGTACTTCTAGTAACATGGCGAGTTATGTTAGACTGTTGCACAATAAAGCTACCTTCTGTCTAGCTGGTGACTAGATAATAATTATAACATTTTAAACTATGCTTTGGTTTAGTTGAGTTTTTAAATTATTGGTTTTTTATGTTATAATTCGCGCACACCATTCTCGTTACTTTTTCTGGATAAAAAGTATCCTCTAAGTCTGTTTCCTGGTTATAAGCTACCTCCCACCAATTTTCAGCCAAAACGATTTGGCCGTTCTTGTGTTATAAATAAATAAAATAAATATTTTTTAGACAATCAACACAAAAAACTTAAAATAAATAGTGTAACTAACATTATGTATTGTTAACCAGTTTTGGGAATAGGACATCCCTAATCGAATCAAGCAAAGAGTTACATCTCTAGTGTAGAAAAAAAAGGAGAAGAGGAAGGGGATTATGGGGTCCAATGGCGTCGTTTTAGAGAGTTGTATTATCTGCGCTGCCGTCCTTACGAAAAGTGCAATAACTCAAGTTTTGCCCCAAATTGAGATAAGTACATATTCGGAATTAGCAGAACGAGATCTATATATTGTTTTTAGACACTTTTTACGTATCTATGACGTAGCCGGTTTTAATACTAAGTCTAACTGCAATATCTAGGTCGATGCTTTATGGTTTTCATATCAAGACCGAAATAACTATAGATAGGAATAACTTACTTACGCTAGTTAGTAATTTTACTAACTATATCTGCAATAAGTATAGTTACTATATTTATAATTAGCATAGTTCGTCTTTTGGAATATTCATTGACTAGTTATAAGTGCAATATGTTTGAATTATTGCAGATATGATACGGATCCTTATTTTCAGTATTAAATAATGTGCTTATTATTTGTGCAATAAGTACAGTTATTGCATTTATAACTACCAAATTTCGTTTCTTGTGATTCTCATTTACTAGTTATAAGTACAATAAGATTGAGTTATTGCCGTTATCTTAAGGGACCTTATTAATAATTATGGGATGAATACTAAAATTGATTTAGTAAGTAGATATATTGCATTTATTTGTAGGAAGATTAAAAGAATACAGTATACCTACGCGAAATAAATTGCAATAAATTCACTATTTATTGCGTTTATAACTAGCACCAGGAGGTGAGGGGTGTACGAGGGGAGTAAAATATTTCTATCTATAATAAGTCTCAAGGCCAGTATTGCTTCTCTAGTCCCTTTATTTCTTCTGAACCCATATTGGTCTTCACTTAAATTTTCTTCTATTTTTGTTCTTATTCTATTCTGTATGATTTTAAGTATAATTTTTGAAGCTTGAGAAATTAAACTAAGTGTTCTGTGTTCTTCGCATTTATAAGTGTTTGCTTTTTTAGGTAGAGTGACGGTTTTTGTTGTTTTGAAATCTTCGGGAATTTCCCCACTGCTGTATATGGATTTTGTTAGTTCGTAAATCCGTGGTATCTGCCTACCCCCATGGGAATAAGGCGTGATTTTATGTATGTATGTATGTATGTAAATTTCATCCATAAGGAGATCATTATTGAAATATTTAATTAACTTCATAAATATTCCGTCGTTTCCAGCTGCTTTTCCATTTTTTTATGGTTCTTAAAGCTGCGTTAAATTCGTCTTTTATTATTTCTGGACCTAGGTTATCTTCCTCTACTTCACTTTCATTTTCTATATCAATTTCTGACGAACCTTTATATAAATCTCTTCCATCTATCTACTAAGTTTATATTATCTAGCACTAATTATTATTTTTGTCTAATATTGCACTTGATTTTATTTTTGGTTTCTTACTTAAAGTTCTTATTATATTATACGCTACGTCAATTTTGCCTTTATTCATATAATAATCTATATTAGCGCAGTCTCTTTCAATATCTTTTAGTTTACATTCTCTACATTTAAGTGTTATTTTTTTAGTAATTTTCCTATATTCTTTTATACTCTCATCAGCATTCTTGTTACGCAGCAACCTTCTTTTCAACATCAAATCGGTTATTTCTGAATTAAGCCATTTTTTCCTAGGTTTTATTTGTTCTTTCTTCAAACTATCTTCTGCACTACTTTTAATTATATCTCGAATATTGCACAATTTGTTATTAACGTTATCCATCACATTATTTTCCTTATATATTTTGATTCTACTATCTATTATATTATTGTATTGCACTTTAAAATTATTATCATTTCTTAGCTTACTGAGATCAATAGTTTTAGTTTTTGGTTTTCTTCTCTGTTTTTTAACTTTAATTTCAAATTTGCTGACGAGTAGATTATGGTCAGTATTAAGATCAGCTCCGGGGTACGTTTTACAATTAGACACCATACTTTTAAATTTTTCTTTCATAATTATGTAGTCAAGTTGGTATCTTCCTAAGTTACCTGGCATTTTTCAAGTATATCTTCTCCTTTTAGGGTGTTCAAAGTTTGTGTTTAGTATAGTTAGGCTATACTCTCCACAAAATTGAATTAGCCTATCTCCTCTTGCGTTTCGGTTACATAACCCGTATTTGCCTACTATATTTCCGTGCATTCCTTCTACTACTACTGCATTGAAATCCCCCATCAAAATCAGGTTATCTTTTTCATTGACTAGGTCCATAAGGGAATCCAATTCTTCGTACATTTGTTCTATATCTCCATCTGAATAGCTTCCCGTTGGCATATAAACTTGTATTATAAATATATCTGTTGGTTCTGATTTTACTTTAACTGCTGTGATTCTGTCGCTATGATGTATGGTATTTTCTACTTGGTTTCCCCATTCCTTGTTCAAAATTATTGCTGTACCATTACTTCCTTGTTTATCCCCAGTATAAATAATTCTATAGTCGTCGCTCCAGTAGTCTCCACTTCCTTCCCATCTTATTTCACTTTAACCTAATATGTCGAGCCCCAATCTATACATTTCCCCTTTAACTTCTTCTATCTTCCCCGGCACCAACATGGTCCGGACATTCCACGTCCCTACCTTACAAGGCTTTCGCAGGATGACGACCTGGGTAGCCTTGTTCCTACCCCTGCCGGACTCAGACCGCCACGGTATGTTACGTCGTAGAAGCCCGTTGTCAAGAACGTTACTGTCATTTTTGTGTACTTGCATCATTACTTTTGTTGGGAGGTATTGTACAGTAGTTTCCTCTTGCTTTCTGTACCGCAGTTTAGAGGCCGGTGTACCGCCCTTTAATGTCCAGTCAGAAGCCCTTCCAGAAAACTATTCTTCGGCCTTCTGCCAGTACTGATACAGCTGCTGCCCAGTATCAGGGGAATGCTTATTTAATGACGGCATTTGATCGCCATGTCACAGTGTCGTCATAAGATAATGCAGCATTTTTTGAGCAAGCCTGTCCCAACAGATTTACCACTACTTCCTGTTGACCCTGCCGCTGCTTGTTCGGGGACTGCTTATTGAGTATTCGTGGCCACCATATCTGGTGACCGTTCCACTATCCCTGTGGACCCCGTTGGTAGCCTGTAGCTCAGCCCCAACTCGTAAACTAAGATTGTGTACTTTAACTACTATTAAGATTCATTTTGACAAATGAATAAATTTTTGAAATGTTTGTTAATTAATTGTAGTAACCGTTGAATTTTAAATGGTGGCTAATATAGCAGAGTTAATAAGTAAAATAGCGAAGTGATTCCCATTGGAATTTTACTGTTTTAGTTAGAAATAAAAAAGATTTAATATGATAAATTATTTTTTTGTTCATCAAATTATAACCGATTTTACATTATTTTAAAAACACAACTGAACGCAGATATCATGAGTAGACTTGACTTTACCGAAAACAGTTTCATGCTAAATCGGTAAGAGGTAGAATATCTCTGTTTATTCATAGGTATTTGACATAAAAGTGTAACATCTCTGTTTTTGTAATAGTAACAAGTTAAGACTTTGGCGTTTTAAACTTGTCTCTTACTTATGAAAACCGCAATAAATAAGAAACTTAATGCACATTTATGGTTAAGAAGCAGTAAAAAAAAAAGAATTGCTAGTCAAAAATGCATCATGTTGGGTTTCCTAACCATTAGTGCAATAAATAGGTTACTTGTTGCGGTTATGACTAGTAAACATTATTTCTACATAGTAATAATACTTACCATTATTGTATTTATTGGTTTTTATATAGGGAATACAATGCGGGAACAAACATTAAGTACCACATGATATTCTCTACATTGTTATATATCATGTAGTGAAAGTTTCAATCCGATACCATGTATAGTGATGGAGATACAATCAAAACTAAAATAAAATCTTTTACCGCGTTTTTCTCGAAATCAGGTTTGACCTAGTTATTGCACTTTTCGTAGGGACGGCAGTGCGGTCTAGTAAAGATTGACAGAGTTGTAGCCGTGGTCAATGAAGAGTTTTCGTCTTAATAGTATATAGACATGTGTGGTTAGGGACATGGTATTTATTCAAATATGTTCACTTGCGTGTAGTATTTTCTATTAACTAGTCATTTTATAATTTTAAAGAATAATAAGTTTTTCAAATAATTTTATTAATATTTGTGGTTGTTTCCTTTCAAATTACAGCTTTTTAAGCAGGACATGGGTTGGAAATGTATTGTCCTTTATATGGAAGTAAGATTTCAATTCTGTTTTGAAATACAAGCTTTTTATTATTTTTTTGGTTTCTAAATTATTGACAAATTAAAATTAGACAAAACAAATCAACATTTAATTTTAAAGTTATTTAGGCAGTCAATTTTCTAAATTTCTTAAGATTCCTTTTGATTGAAGGTTTTTTTTTTAATGTCAACAAATAAGCCTAGATGCAACTATTATTAATGATGGTATTAATCTACAATGTTAAAATGATAAGTATCAAATAAAATAATATTACTCATACTTTATCAGACCTGACTCATTACAATTTTCCAATCTTAAAATACCTAAGATATTGTACTTTGTATCATCATAAAAGACTTGCCAAGAAATCAATAAGTGGATGATTAGAAAACTCGGACTCAACCTTTGGTTTGTGTTTTTTTGTTTGTTTGCAAGTTTTTTTATTTTTTTTAACAATGAGGTCTAATTTATAAATAAAAAAAACAGTATATATTTTATTATAAATGAGACTCCTACTCTGTTCAACTAGAAAACAAGACTTTAGATAAAAAATCTACAGACAGCTTATGATAAATAAAAATAACACCATTGCCCAGATGTTGCGTGACGCGTGTTAATTCTTATTGGTTCCTTAGTTGAACTGAGTACTTATAAAAAAGTATGCAATAGATATATTTTTAAATGAGAATAAATTTTCAGTTGGACCGGAGGTTGGTTCAGCTGGACACGACAGTCTGATGAGATGCTACGCAATGTCGAGAAGAAAATATTATCATGTAAGTTTTTTTTAACATGTTTTATGGCCCGAACACACTTAGTTCGCTGGCGGTAGCGATCAGTGAAACGCTGTCAAATATCGCTGTCAGGTATCGCAGGTCAAATCTCAAACCTGACAGCGATATTTGACAGCGTTTCACTGATCGCTACCGCCAGCGAACTAGGTGTGTTCGGGCCATTAGGCTTGCGTTTGACCGCAATCTCACCTGCTGTTAAGTGATGATGCGGTCGACTGTGTAGCACGCTTACCTAGAAGATACCGGTTCACTCTACTCT
The DNA here is from genome assembly GCA_947578465.1 of Thera obeliscata. Lineage (NCBI taxonomy): Eukaryota > Metazoa > Arthropoda > Insecta > Lepidoptera > Geometridae > Thera > Thera obeliscata. The sequence goes on from OX387913.1 coordinate 3,101,553, forward strand.
TAAAAACATTCAACATTCAAGTTATAAGTGTCCGGAAAAACAGACGCCGGCAAGGAATTCCACCTTGGCTGTCCGCAACATAAAAGTTGAAGCAAAGCGCTTGGTGCGGACAGTTGGAACATCAACCATGTATGGATGTCGCATTTCCGTGCGTTAAGTTATCTGCCTATCCTATCTCGTGACAATCTAGATCTAGAAGAAGTCCTGGCACGGGGTGCCTATCATCTGCATGTCTCAAGTTGATGTACGCAAGGCAGGGTTGTAGGGCACTTTCTTGACATGCGTGTCCTGCGATGCTTTGCTATAGGACTATAGGTGATATTAGCTACCACTTAACATCAGATCGGCATATAGTTGTATAAATAAATAGTAATTTGTGACAGAAAACGACCGGGGAACAATTCTATGTTGAGTCATGGTGACCACGTGTGCTTGAGTAGGAATTGTTGTGCAATCTGAGTAACAAAACTGAACGGAGCTACGCTACCCGCGTAACAAAAGGACAAGGTCACTTTGATATTGAAGGGTACTTTGATGGTAGGTACGGACATAATTGAGCATAATTGCTACGCATTTGAGGAACAGTTCCCGTCTCGTAAAACGAACGCAGAACGCCACTAAGAGAGATTTGTTAGGACCAATATTGCCTTGGCTAAGGCGCGAGTTTTCACCTTATTCATACATACATAATATCTCTATCAATCACGCCTTATTCCCATTGGGGTAGACAGAGATCACGGATTTCCAGTTATTTCCATTTTCACCTTATTCATGCAACGAAATATACACATAATTAACCTACTGCGCATAATAAAAACGCTGACGTTCTTTTAAATTTCTTTCAAATCTCATGATTAGTTGCTCTTTGTGAAGGAGACGAAAGTAAAGAAGCATAGACGAAACAAAAACAACATTTCGTAGATGAAATGTTGTAAATTAAGTAGGACTTGCCCTTCTGAGCTCGATTGTAAAAAAATACTTCCTTTGTTGTTTGATGTGGGGGGCTTAGCTAATCTTATCAACACTTTTCCGGGATGCAGTCATAAGTCTGATAAGTATGTATTATTGCAAAAACAAATAACGTTGAAATACAGATGCAGTTGTTTTTTTTAATATTCAACTAGTTGATGGTACAAGCATATGGCCCACCTGATGTTAAGTGGTAACCATCGCCTATAACAGAGCATTGCCTCGTATGTCACGCACGTCAGGAACGTGCCCTACGATGTACTTTCCTGCGTCCATCAACTTGAGGCGTACAGATGTTCAGCCTCACGTGCCAGTAATTTCACCGGCACCCACACCCTTCGAACTGAAACACAGCGATGCTGCTTCACGGCAGAAATAGGCATGGTGGTAGTACTTCCCCGGACGAGCCCTTCACAAAGAGCTCTACTACTACAAACGTTGTCCTGCTTTTGGTTTGCTTTTGTAAACTTGCACCTACTTCCCGCTACAGAGTCTAACTCTCAGTGTTCAGCTGACTATGAAGTCCCCTGGGGCGGAATATCTAGATCAAATCAATATTATCTTGAAAAATATGAAGTCCTATCGCTACAATATCTTAACATCGTATTTAAAAACGACCTTAGATACCTAGATTTGGCACGACTTGATACGGAAGAGCCTTGAGAATACAAACTAAACTATTGATATCTTCTTAGATACCTATCTAATGAAGCGCATTATTTCGTATCTGACGTCATCAATCGAAACGTAATGTCAGGCCGTAATAATAATGTAAATTCGGTAAATGAAATGTAGACTTTGAACAAAATTTGATTATTCTAGATCATTCCAGAATGTTAAAGAACATTCCAGAACGTTTAAGAGCAATCTACTCTAGAATACCTACTCTACAATTTGGCATAATGTTGAATCTTTAGAAAAATCCTTGTGTGTAAAAAAAGGCTGGACATAGAAAAGCTCCTATGTCTTGGAGAAGGATAGACACATACTTGCTTTTTGTAATCCATAGTATCTGATTTGCTGATGTTTATTTTATTTGTATTTTCCAGGTCTGAAAACAGCGTATAAGCGTTTCTACGTGGACATAGGCTCGGTGGTGGGGCAATCCGACAAGATATGGACCATATCGTTGAACGAAGACTCGCCCAAGACTCCCATTGTGCTTCTGCATGGCATGGGAGCAGGATTAGCTCTGTGGTGCCCTAATCTTGATGCCTTGGCAGCCACTAGACCGGTTTATGCTATAGACTTATTAGGTAATACATGAGTTGCAGTACGCAAAACGGATCTTTATCCAATTAACGGATCTATCAAAATTAAGTAAGGCCCTACAAATGATTGCACAAGTTACTGCTGTTCGGAAAAAACACAAACAGTTATCCACCCAAAAATAAGAACTACGCAGCTACTAGCAAACAGAGCACTGGTGGTCTAGTGGTAGCGGCCCCGCCTTCCGATCCTAAGGTCGTGGGTTCAAATCCAGACGTGTGCAAATGAGTTAAAATTGATGTGCACTATGCCAGTACTCTGAAGCGGTGAAAACATCGCGAGAAAACCGGCGTGTCGGAGAACCTAAAAAAGTTCGAACAACACATGTCAAGCGTCACGCAAAAAGGTCCCGCCAGCGGCCTACTTACGCGGAAATCAGTCCAAACACCAAATGCAGATGATGAATTTGTTGTTTTTATGCTACTAGCAAAAAAAAGAAGATCTGGTATATAATAGTGTAATTACTACCTCATTGCACAAATGTGCAATAATAAACCCCTCTTTATATTATCTTATCTATTATAATCTTATGTATTGTATTGAGCTATGGTGAGAGTTTCACTATGTGATAGAATCAGAAATGAGGATATCCGCAGAAGAACCAAGGTCGCCAATATACCATATAGCTCGAAGAACCGACAACCGTTGGGAAATAAAGGTTATCGAATGGTGACCACGAGCCGGAAGACGGAAAGTAGGGCGCCCATCCACCAGATGGGCCGACGACAATGTTAAGATCGCGGGAAGTCGGTGGATGGAAAGAGCTCAGAATCGTTCTTCCTGGCGATGTTTAGGGGAGGCCTATGTTCAGCAGTGGTCTTCTTCAGGCTGATGATGATGATGATCTGAGATATATTGAGTGTTTATTGTAAATCCCCACTAATTGTTTGTGCGGTTATCAGCATCTCAACGGCTGCTAGTGCTGGGACTGCACCCAAAGTTTCCACGCCGCTGCCCCATAACGGCGGGACTGATTACAATTAAACATGAAATTGTTATTTTTCGTGATCTAAAATATTTTGTATTTAAATTTTAGGTTTCGGCCGAAGCTCCCGTCCAAAATTTGCATCAGACTCGTTAAAAGCCGAGGCGCAATGGGTGGAATCTGTAGAGGAATGGCGCCGTGAAGTGAACCTATCTCAGTTCATACTCCTGGGACACAGTCTCGGAGGCTACATAGCAACGGCATATGCTATCAAATACCCTGAACGGTGAGTTTGAGTTTTACTTAAAATAGAAAAAGCCATAAAGAAAAAAAGTTTCATTTAATGCTTTTCTAAATATATAAAACTCTTACGTTACTGACTGACTGACAATCAACGCACAGCCTAAACCGTAAGTCCTAGGAGCATGAAACTTGGAGGGTATGTCTCTTTTATAGCATAGGGGAGCTCTAGAAAGGAAATTGGAAAATTATTTCCGTAAGCGGAGAAAAAGAGGAAAAACTTTACGGAAACGGGGCGAGCGAAACCGCGGGCGGTCGCTAGTTTATAAATAAAATTTTAACTCTCTCTATTTTCTTGCTTTTGTAAGTGTGAGTAAATGCTAGTTACCTAAAAACAAAGAAAACTGACGCTCTCTGCAAGGACATAAGAGCTAGCAGTGTATAGTCTGTGTATCCTTGTGTGCTATTTGTTGTAGGTACAATAAAGTATTTTCTAATCTAATCTATTTTCATATTCCAGTGTCCGCCATCTAGTCTTAGCAGACCCGTGGGGCTTCCCCGAGCGTCCAAACAACGCGTACGAGAAATACCAGCTGCCTCTCTGGGTGAGAGCCGTGGCCACGGCCGTGCAACCACTGAACCCGCTTTGGGCCGTGCGAGCGGCCGGTCCGGCTGGCAAGTGGCTAGTCTCCAAGACAAGGCCTGATATCAGCAGGAAATACATCAAGTATATATCGGACGCGGAGACGGTCATACCAGAGTATATTTATCAGTGCAACTCTCAGTCGCCTAGGTGAGATATCTGTATTTTATTGCCTAGAGTTTTATGTGTTAGAATCATCTCGCCTCTATGCATAGCTCTCTCCATAGCTCGTTTTGCAACTTTTATAACGGCCTATGGAGAGAATCACAAGGACTACTAAAAACAAGTTATATCAAGGTGAAGCTAGGTGCTAAAACACGGCAAACAATAAACAACGCATTACGACGCCATTTTTATATTCCCCGACTAGTGGTGTTTCTCGTTGCCCGGTCTTAGTAGTGATGTCATAATCCCGAAACCGGTTAACACCACCTGCTAGAAGAAAGTTCAAAATGTTGTATATTGTAAATTTAACGTGTCCCTTTCCAGTGGCGAAGCAGCTTTCCACTCCCTGATGACTGGTTTCGGCTGGTCCAAGAACCCGATGGTGAAGCGATTAGACCAGCTCGACCGCTCTTTGCCGATCACAGTGCTGTACGGCTCTAGGTCCTGGGTCGATAACTGCACGGGACAAGTCCTGAGCGAGCACCGACCAGCTTCTAAGACTTTTGTTCAGGTAGGAGTGACACCACACTGGAACTTCACTGCTATTTTTAGTTTTGTTTTGTAAATGGATTATACTAAAACACGGTACCAAACTGTATTTTGTAGCCTTTTCTTCTAGGGCCGAGATTCATAGACCGAGCTTTGACTTTACTTTGATGGAAAGTTCAACTTTCAACCAAAATTATATTTTATAGTTCTGTCAAGCTCTTCTTTATTCAAAATATTGATAGGAAACTTCGATAAACAAAGCTTACTTTGCGAAGACTGCTTTGCTGTAAAGCAAAGTGTGGTCTATGAATCTCAGCCTAGGTTTGGTCGCGTGGAGCTGGCACCTAGACTCACCTAGCCTTTCAAAGCGATCCTTGTGATACTACTGTCTGATCAATGATATTATAACAGATTGAGAGAATCTGTCATCATATTATAATACATCTGCCTCGAAATTTTAATCTGTCATATTTCACTCTTGAGATGTAAAAACTGTCCTTAGACGTATTTATTTACTACCTACCCTAAAATAAACAACTTTTTACTTTTACTTTACCCTACTTCAGTAGAGCATTTCATCTGCAATTCCTACCTCATTTGTAACAGACTTTTTGACGTGATAACGTCTTATAAATCGATGGAGCCGGCTGCACGCACGAAAAAACATGACTCATGCGTCGTTACGTCGTTTCGTCGTTCCATTTACCTGAGCCCGAGCCCGGGTCGGGTAATGGGTAAGGGTAAATGAGGGTAAGGGTAAGGGTTCGGTCGGGTTCCGGGTCCGGGTCCGAGAGTTCGAGTCCGAGTCCGAGTCCGCGAGTCCGCGAGTCCGATGTCAATACAAAATGTACTTATTATTATAAAACAACGTCTTATAATACAAATAAATGTAACTTGATCGATTCAATTGTGATTTCCATTTACCTCCTTATCTATATTATATCCATACAAAATATCTATCAAACAAATATTAATTAAAATTCTTTTGAAAAATGCAACCATTCCATCAGTATTTTCTTATGACGTTATCACGTTCAACTATCGTCAGTAAACCGACTTTACAGACAACCGATTTTTTTATTTCACACTTTCTATACAATTGTATTATTCTCGGCAAGTGAACTCTCTTTTAAGAAATGAATATCTTTCAAACCGTTTTCAGGTTATAAACGGCGCGGGTCACCACGTCTACTTAGACAAGCCTGAACTCTTCAACAAGTTCGTTATCGAAGCGTGTTCCAAAGCTGACGAATACGACCCGTTAAATGACATCACTCAGTCTGAATCAGCCTCACAAGCCAAGCCGCAAGACCCCGCGGCCTCACAGCCCAGGCCTCAGGCATCGGAAGAGAAGAGCGATAAGACTACGACAGTTTCCTCATAACGATAGCTTTAGATTATAAATTGGAAACACTCGAAGCCCGACTGCTGCGGACGGTAAGATGCAAAGAATGAAGTGAGCATATTCGCTTTGGCTAGCGGCACATAACTCTAGCGGTGAGCGATATGCGCTGCGCATGCGTCGTAGTGTGCCATGTCGCGCACACTGGATGTGTGGATGTGTGCCAGAGTGTCCTATTGGTACGGAGAGCGGAGTGCGACTGGAGAGCCAATCAGCGCTACGCACGCCCGCCCTTCATACCGCAAGCCCCCCTCAGGTACTTTATTTTTGACTTCTGCGCAATAACGGTCAGCGCTAGAGTTATGTGCCGCTACCTATAGCAGTGCAATAAGAACTTTACGGTGTTAATTAGTCAAAATTGTATGGTCAATTTGACAATAAACTTGTTAATTGAACATCAAGAATGTTTGGGATGTGACTAAATATTATCGCGGTATTTGTCTTAAAAGTCTAGTTTTAAAATCGTATGCTTTCATAGGTAAATTAAACTATAACCGTCCATCTTGTCAATAAGTGTGGAGTAAGATTTTATATCACGAAGGAAAAGCGGTAAATCAAGTCTTTTACGATCTTGCTTGGTAAAGTATTGATTTAAGGTTATTTACGTAAGACTTTATAAAGACTTCTCATGCAGTCTGGTCAAATACTGCATAGCACAAATAGCACACTGCCATAATTGGTTCCATTATGTTTCATTATATTTAAAATGAGACTTCATTCGTTTTTCTAATAATCATGGAACTCACTAGAGAATGACTTTTAATGCTTAAAAATGAATTTCATGAAAGGTTTGTGAAAGTATCGAATTTAGTAAAAAAATCGGTTGTCTGTAAAGTCGGTTTACTGACGATAGTTGAACGTGATAACGTCATAAGAAAATACTGATGGAATGGTTGCATTTTTCAAAAGAATTTTAATTAATATTTGTGACTCGCGGACTCGGACTCGGACTCGGACTCGAACTCTCGGACCCGGACCCGGAACCCGACCGAACCCTTACCCTCATTTACCCTTACCCATTACCCGACCCGGGCTCGGGCTCAGGTAAATGGAACGACGAAACGACGTAACGACGCATGAGTCATGTTTTTTCGTGCGTGCAGCCGGCTCCATCGATTTATAAGACGTTATCACGTCAAAAAACCTTAAACTTCTAAAACGCGATGATTACTTGATAACATACAGTAATTTTGTATCATTTCTTTCATTTATCTTCGTCGTTAATTTATAATTTATTGACTAAACCAATACTTCTGTTTTATATACTTTTATCATAGGCATTAAATCATAGAATTGTCTGGGTAACAAACTTAGTTTTATTTTTATGTCCGTATTCGCAAACAGTATTATAGTTGTTACTACTAATGTTGTTTGTGAATGTGGCCGTTAGTTTAAATTATTGTAGGTATACATTTTCATTTTTGACTGAGCCAAAAACACTAGTACCTGTTGCGATCTAATTTGACTCACATTGTTACATATTTCGTTGTTATATTTAGCTATTTCTAAACATTTACCATCTTACTTACAAGCGTTTCTTAAAATATAATTAGTGTATAAAAAACTAGCGACCTGTCCCGGCTTCGCACGTGGACATTTTTTTTAACACATAAATATAGCCTATGTTACTCAGGGTGAATGTAGCTTTCCAATGGTGAAATAATTTTTGAAATCGGCAGAGTAATTTTTGAGTTTAAGGCGCGTTTCCATTATGCAAGTGATTTGCATACTAGTTGCATGCAAATTGTATAGTGGAAACAACAACTTGCAAACAAGTTGCAACTTGTATGCAATTAGGTTTAAACTTGTACGCACAATAGTCAAGTCGGCACATTTGCACGCAAGTTGCAAAATTGTTGCAATCTTGTATGCAAGTTGAACAAAATCGTGTTTCCAATTCAAATCACTTGCACACAAGTCTGACGTCATACATGTATGCAAGCACTTGCATAATGGAAACGCGCCTTTATAACAAACATACACACAAAAATACAAATCTTTCTTCTTTTTATAATATTAGTAAGTATAGATAAGGAGAAAGCTATCCATTGAATATAGCTAGAACTCCGTTTATCAAAATCGGCAAACAATAATCTACGCATTCCGACGCCATCTTTCTTATCTCCCAACCAGTGATGTGTCTCTTCGCCCGGTCTTAGGGATCTCCTATTCCCAAAACCGACTAACTCTTATCACTTCGTAATGACTCGTTGCCTTTGTTACTTTTGTAACATTTTACGTTACGTTTGACCCTCTCATGTTACCTCCATGTTATATTATGTTACGACCTTAGACAATTTAACCTATTACGACTCAATTTATATAAACTTGAAAAATATTTTCCAGCAAACAAAGAGATCGTGAAATGGAATCTGTTGTGATTTGGGGTGCGTGGTGGTTTTGTTGATCATTGTGTGTATTGAGGACCTCAAGCTGAACTGAAGCAGGACTGACTGGACCACCGTCAGTCCGTGCTCGTGGTCCGAATTTGAAAGACGTGTCGTGGCTAATTAAATCATATTTAAAACAATTGTGTTTTTGTTAAGCTTTCACATCGAACGAGTTTAATAAATGGGACGGGTAACTTATTTTAGTTTTTGTGTTAATATAGTGTCATAATAAAGTGTTGTCATTTTCCACATAATTTATGGTAATGTTACTTTTCTCGTTAAAATGTTACTTTTTGAGCTGTCTCAGGTTATTATTTGACTATCTGGAACTGGCAACACTGACTAGTAATGGCACAGTGACATCTTCCATAAGGCTATAAAAAAAATCCTTGCTTGCTTGCTTAAAGATAGCCATGTTATCGCTTGTAAGTAAGGTAAAAATGATAAGAAAAAATAAACACCAATTTTCTTCTAGCTATTAGAATATAATGATAAAGAGTGGGTACATTTACGATAGTCTAGCTAGATTTTTCTGTATTGCTATCCACTATGGTTAGATCGAAATTGAATTCATAGGTCTCTTAAACTGTGTTCATTTTGAAATTCTTGCTCGTGGTTTGTATTGATAAAAATTAAACACTTAGGGCTGATTTTTCCATCTACGGAATAACGTTATTCGTGGAATAAAAAATGTCAGTCCTTGTTATAAAAAGCTTAAAAAAAAGGTTTTTTTTTATATGACGTAAAATTTATCTGTGTGTAGATAGAGAAGATTAGCCCCTATTGGACTATCAATAAGCAAGTGCTACTTATCTCTCCTGGTTTTGGGCGTATTAAAAACATTATAAAAATAGTGGTAACACGAGGGATAAAGCAAATGCACATACTTAATGCATGCATTAATTTTTAGAATTGTTCTTCCTGGAAGTGTGTAGGGGAGGCCTATGTCCACCAGTGGACTTCTTCAGGCTGATAATGATGATGATGATGATGAATGCATGCCATTGCAAAAATTGAGAAACACGTACAGTAGTCACAGAGGTTCTTCGTGGTTATGAAGTTAGGTTGTGCGAATATGCCTTGACCTTATATTATTGTAGCGTAAAAGTTTGACTAATAAATAACTATAATAATATTTATAACGAAAAGGCAATACGCTTGCCGCAAACATGACGCGTGTTAGAATAATACAGGGGGCTGGTTGGTTGTGAAACGTCAAAAACCTACGTACACCACGCATAGAATGTAGTTTTTTTGTAATTTAGCTATCCCTAAACATACTAGCCATTTTCTATCTTCTCTTATGGTGCTGATAGACTTGAGCATTCACTTGTAACAGAACATCGAGCATTCGCCGTCTTTATATTTGTCGAACTGAGCAACGAGCCGAGCCAAGCATAGAGCCAAACATTGCTATGAACATTTTCATAGAACGTTCTCGTATTTTTCTGTGATTCGCACAAATGCTCATTACAAGTGAATGCTCAAGTTTATCAGCACCTTTATGTTTACGCCTACACGTAGATACAACTGTTTTACTGTATAGATGCAAAGTTTAAAGTATTGTTGTTATTTATTACAAAGCTTTTGATACATTAAACGAAAAATATTATGTAAATAAAGATTATTTATAAAAAACGTTTTTTATTGTTGTCCAGATATTTTCGTTACCCAAACTCATTTGAATCTGCAGGCGATGAAATAATAAGCACAATTGTATACCTCTAGTGCTTTCGGGCAAAATGCCAAATTGCCCAAGTTGTTTGTAAGATCTTCGTTCGCTTCGCTCACTCGATCAATTAAAAAAAAGTTTTAACTATCTTCGAAGGGCACATTCCTATAGTGCGTGACTAGCGAGGTAATCCGGTGGACCATCTACAGTAGTAAACTAAACAGTATAAGAGAGTGGAAAAGTTTCCCCATAGGAGTAATGTGTGGTGGAGAAAACACCGTCCTACCCTTACAATATGGGAGGGGTATGTGGAACTGGCGAAAAAAACAAGTTATAATTTTCAAAAAACGCTTATTTATTAATAGAGTAAAAAAAAACTTAAAACTAACATGGCATATAATCAGGTAGGTAATTAACATAATCTCAGGTGGGTGTGACTGACGATGACCACTTTGCCTTCGTCTTGTAGGTCGCGTAATGCTTCGTCTAACTGCTCTCTTGACACGGTCTGTAATAAAAAAGAATATGACATCAGAAAGACCCAACACGTATGTGCAAGCCGTAGTTTGTTGCCTGTTCTTCTAGGCTTGGTCGCGTGGAACTGGCACCTAGACTCACCTAGTTTTAAGAAGTTTCAAAGTGATCCTTGCGATTCTACTGAATAAATACACTTTTGATTTGATTTTGAATGAATTTGTTGTGACAGACAAACAAATGGCCTTATAGTTTTATGTGCAGCGCAATGTATATAAGGTAGTATTATCAACTCGCATTTTCTCAAGGAGGTTGGAAGTTCTCAGTTGGTAGTAACTTTTGACATCTGCGCCGTAGGTTCGATCCCCACCGAGAACAAATATATGTGTGGTGAACGCAGATGTTTCTTCTCTGTCTGGGTGTTATATTGCGTTATATGTCTGTATTTACAAAACAAATATACACTATGTATTATATCAGCTATCTGGTCCCCATATTAATATGGGGACCAGATAGCTGATATAAAACTTTGCTTCATTTGGGGCTAGATAGCGTTGTGTGTATTGTCCACAATATTTATTTTATTTATTTTAGAGATTGGTCTGGAGATTGGTCATGTCTGCCGCATGCCAAACGATCTTTGGGCCAAAATAACAACTGAATGGGCCCCCAACAATGGTAGACGACCTCGCGGCAGACCAAGACTTAGATGGCGGGACGATCTTGACGCGTTTATGGAGGACTGGGCATCCACAGCCCAGGACCGAGAGGAGTGGAAGGGGGTTAGGGAGGCCTTTGCCCTGCAGTGGGACGATGCAGGCTAAAAATAATAATAATAATATTTTAGAAGAGGTACTTACAACTTGTGAGTTGGTATTGATGTCCTGGAGTATCTTAGAGTGTGTGATGGTGTGAGGTTTGTTGTAAGGTTGTATAAGTTCCTTCAGTGCTGTTACGAGGTCGGCGCGACGTCGCCTCGCCGCGGCGCCGAGACCGGTTGTGAGGATACCGACGTCGATGCGCCCTGACGCCGGGTCGGTTGCAGATTGCTTTAGAGCTTCGCGGTGCAACCTGAGATATACTAATCCATTAATTTATCAACATTTTATACAAATAAAACAAATATTTGTGTGATGAACACAGATGTTTGTTCTCTGTCTGGGTGTTATATTGTACTATGTATGTATTTACAAAAAAAAGTATTATATCAGCTATCAGTTTCCCATAGTACCTACAAGCTCTGCTTAGTTTGGGGCTAGATAGTGTTGTGTGGATTATCCGCATTATTTATATTATAAATAATTTATTTCAGTAAACTTTATCTATGGTACATTTCATAGGTTTGAGACTCTCTTTTAAGTATGGAAATACCTGTGTTAGAGAGTCTCGCTCTTCTTTAATTATTATGACTAAGTATACTAAGTTTGAAACGAATGTAAAAATTAATGCTATATAAAAAGTTAAGTTAAAGAAATAGGTATGGTTAAATTGGGATTTTTATGAAATCTCTAGGGGACTAATTGGGAATTGCTTTTCAGATAAAAAAGTTTTATTTAAATCGGTTCATGACGAAGTTATGCTATAACAAACAAAAAAAATATAAACAAACGAATTGAGAACCTCCTCCTTTTTATTTGTAGTCAGTAAAAAAAGGTTACCGTGCCGCTTCATCGACGTCCAAGATCTCGACGACTGAAGACAGTCGAACCCTCGCATGCGCCTCAGCAAGTCGAATCAAGGACTCCAACTGACGCGGATACGCCGATATCTGACCGCGGCCGCTGCCTACACGTCTGAAAAACACAAAGGAAGTTAATTTTACGAATGTCCTTCTGCGCCGTAGGTCGTGGGTTCGATCCCCACCGAGAACAAATATTTGTGTGGTGAACATAAATATTTGTTCTCTGTCTGGTATGTATTCTAAGTATGTATTTAAAAAAAATGTATTCAAGTATTATATCAGCTATCTGGTTCCCATAGTACAAGCTTTGCTTAGTTTGGGGCTGGGTAGTGTTGTGTGAATTGTCCACAATATTTATTATTATTACGAAAATGTTACCCGTCTCGCGTCGCAACCGGTTCTATGACAACTGGCAAGCGGTCTGATCGTCCCACGGTAAATCATCCATGTAGTGCATCATAGGGCACGTTTTTAACGTGCGTGGTCACGTAAGCAATGCTTTGATAAAGGGGATGGTTATAGGTAGCGGCACATAACTTTAGCGCTGACCGTTATTGCGCAGAAGTCAAAAAGGTACCTGAGGGGGGCTAGCGGAATGAAGGGCGGGCGTGCGTAGCGCTGAGTGGCTCTCCATTCGCACTCCGCTCTCAGTACCAATAGGACACTCTGCAGTGTGCGCGACATGCGCACACTACGACGCATGCGCAGCTATCCCCTCCGCGTATCGCTCAGCGCTAAAGTTATGTGCCGCTAGTTATAGTAGAGCTCTTTGTGAAGGGCTCGTCCGGGGACGTACTACCACCATGCCTATTTCTGCCGTGAAGCAGCAATGCTGTGTTTCGGCTTGAAGGGTGCCGGTGAAATTACTGGCATGTGAGGCTAAACATCTGTATGCTTAAAGTTGATGGACGCAGGGCAGTGCATCGTAGGGCACGTTCTTGACGTGCGTGACTTATGAGGCAATGATTTGTTATAGGTTATGGTTACCACTTAACATCAGGTGGGCCATATGCTTGTTCCATCAGCTAGTTGTATAAAAAAAATACACTAGAGTCTGTTCAGAAAGAGATCCGTTTCGGGGGATTGGAGGGCGCTGCTGTGCTTAATCACCTTTTTTGTTTAGTGGGCAATACAATAGCGCGTCTGTTGCGTTTTGATCCTATCACAACTAGTATACTATTTCTTTATTTAATTTTTATGATGCAAAATGCTGACAGAAAGAAAGGGATGAGCTTATAAAAATCGAAACGTTAGTTCTCAATTAGGCCACGACGGCTCTCTTTCTGAACAGACTCTACACATTTAAAGGTCTCAGCTCATAAAAAATCTTGTATTCAAAAAATAAATTTGTTTTACAAAACCACTCACTAAGAAGTAGTACTAACCTCATATCAACGTATGCGTCGATAAGTCTCTGCTGAGCTGGTTCACTAAGTGTCGGCTGGACGTGCTCCTTCGCGAATGCAATGTAGTCTCGCATCAGACTCATATCCTGAAATACCACAAGTTGGTTTAGATAGGTAGTAGGTACAAATACAAATACAAATAGTTTATAACTCAAGTTTAAGTCAATCGTTCACAAAAATTTGTGCATTATCCAAAATTATTATACAAGGTGTATCTAAATATGTGTACTATGCGAAGGTGGGGGGTTTCAGACCACAATGGTGATCAGTTGTGGGGGGGAGATAATTAAAAATTCCTATTTTCAGTTTCCCATACAAAAATATTTAATTTCATAATGCCTAAATAAATTGACAACCCTATCCTTGTAACCCCTTGACCCCTTGACCTACTACCTCTGTAGGTCTACTACTACTACCTACTACCTCTGTAGCTGAGTTTAGGGTACTTCAGGGTCTGTCACTTTGTATAAAGTCAGCTGTTCATGTTGAAACTTCGTTGCAGTTTTTTTCAGAGATACCAATCGAAGTTCGAAAAGTCGTTGAACAAAAGTTGTTCCCCGGGGGGTGGAAATTCACCCCCCTTCAGGATAGTACACATATTTTGATACACGTTGTATAAATTATTATTATTATATTTTTAAACATAAAAAAAGTTTATAAATTATTGTAAAAACAAAGGATTGTGATCATATAAAAATATTAACAATGATGCTAATTATATTATTACATTGATTTCCTACTAGTTATATCTTTTCCTAGATAAGCGGTAGGCGCGGTAGGCGCGGTAGGCGCTGACAACCTATTCAGACTTCTCGCTTGCATTTTAAATATTTTCGAAGATTACGAGGTGTGGTACTGATACTGAGGGTATATCTACCATGCCTAAGGATTTGTTTCTGTTACTCACAACTAGGTCCGGATCGTCTTGCATGTCGGAAGGGTCCTTATAGTAGAGCGATACGAGATGGGAAGCCAGGCGTCTGTCGAACACTTCATCTTGCGGATCCAATACCAGGAATATTAGATCGAACCTGGAGAAAAAACACTTTTTTTATTTATTTGTCTTATAAAAATACGCATACCTACAACATGTTACAAAATACCCCTTCAAATATAATTATTGAACAAAGCCAAAACCCTAGAAAGCTGTCATGTCAGGGAACCAGATTATTTATCAGAAAGGCCTGCATACCAAATTTAACTAATAATAGTCTACTTTAATAGTTTTTCTATTTTTCATTCATGAATTCAAAATAAAAATAATAATATTGTGAATGGGCTGGTTATAAGGCCCCATTAAACCTTCTTTGGCTTTACGGTAACACCCTATACAAGGTGCAGTTTTGGATCTGCAAAACATTTTAGGAGGTAATTATGTTAGTGATTCTCGACCCGAATCAACAATAAAATGGGCAGGTATTTTTTTTTCATTTTATTCTTATTTACGTAAATCGGTAAGTGTGAACTCCCCTTTTTAAAACGCGACCAATCTGTACGTGTCCTTAAACTGCGCTGTCACACACACAAACAAACGCAACCGACATTTCTTTCATAAATCCAAACCAAAGCACCAATCACCGGCCGCTCCCTCCCCCCCGCCACCCCGCCACGCCCCCGCGGCCATCGCAAACGCATCAATCGGCTCAATTTATTAGTGTATTTGATGACGCCGGTATGTGCATACGCTTGCAAATTCCGCCCCTCAAGTGCGCCTTCGATTAACGGTCGGGATAGGTACCTACTACCTAATTGTAAAGATGACGGACCAATACTCCAATGTAGAGTTGGTGGAGATGGTCCGCTTGTAGGTATGCCATCAGTGGAGACAATGTATCTCGAGCCATCGAAATGTTCGCGGAGTTATTCCCCAATCGGCAACGTCATCATTGAAATCCCGTGTTTCGGTAAGCACTTAATTAAAGCCTTTGGTTCGAACTGATTTGTAGCTCTCGGACAGTCGTTAGGTACCACACGGGTCGGTACGGGTCAACGACCTTACAGCCCTGCCGTACGGTCGTTGCTTCCGGGTAGTCAAAAGCCAGAAAGTCAGACAATTATTAGCAAATAACAAATGGGTATCGTGTTATCAAGTAACTGGTTTGTTGAGGTCTGATACGCAGTCGCCCTACGTGATTCACTGGCACTCCATGCAGTGAGCTGCATACAGTTAAAAATTCGAACTACATCTAAGGTAAAATTATTTGCTATAAGTTGCTGTAGCTACAACAACTTGTACAGATCGCGGCACGTTGGTTGAACCTTCGATGCGCAGTAACAGATTTTCGAGTCTAAATCGAAATGCGGTATGACGAGAATCGCGGGGGCTCCCCGTAACCATAGCAACGACCTTCATTTTAGTTTAACGTATGTGCCGCGTTCGTTTCATAGAAATGTGGACGGAGACTCGTACAGGCTGACGTCACTGGTCATCGCATTCACGCACACAGTGACATGACACGCGATACATCGCAATGGGTGATTCTGTTTTTTTGAAGAGGGTTATTCTGAAAATCAATAAAATTGAAAAATCGAAAAGAAAAAGTATTATTGATTATTGACTTGGTATCGTATTGTTATATGATTATTTACGAGTCTCATAACAACCTCCTGAAATGTTTTGCAGGTTCAAAACTGCACCTTGTATAATTATAATTATAGAAAACTACTTGTAGCTTTGTAGGGTTAATTCTACAAGACCAAGAGTCATCATAACTCACATAAGTCGATAGCTTTTATATAAGAACAGAATACTTCTAATAAACTAAAACTAGGTAGCTAGTAAGTCTATGGTCGCAAGTCATAACGCAATGATCTCACATTTTCGGCTAACGATTCAGAGTTAGACCAGCCTTAAAGTTTTGTGCGTCTGTTTACTTACGATGTGTGAATTAGAGTGCGCACAAGTTAACTCTGCGCGTGATTCACGTCTCTTTGTTCGCGACTTAACGCTTAAACTTAACTTTTAAACTCTTATAGGTCTCCCGCGATGCAGGTTAGCCCTAGTGATCTCATACGGTGAAGGGAATCACCTTGACGCAATCCGTGGCTTAGTCACTGGTAACTTACCTAGACATAAGTGTGTGGGGTAGTTGCACATTTTCGACGATAGTTTTGTTTTTATTCCACTGAGACTCAGCGGGGTTTGCGGCGGCTAGTATGGAGGTGCGAGCGTTGAGCTGACAAATGATACCAGCCTTCGCAATCGATAAGGTTTGTTGCTCCATTACCTGCAAGTATGAAAATAATTTCATGAATAAATTCATTGGCTATTTAGACGTAGACAAGCTATGGGGTCTACGATGTCCACGTGGGCGCAACAAGCTTACAACTTTGTGTTAATGTGTGTTTGTTATTTTCGCACAAACGGCTCACTTCTGACCCGACGCCCGTATTATACAATGGTCAAGACACGTAGGATGTAAATGTAATGTATTTATAGGAAGTATGATCAGATTTTGTAAATGACAAACATACCTCATGCAAAACGCTACGGGTTGAGTCATTCATCTTGTCGAATTCGTCAATACAGCAGATACCATTGTCAGCGAGAACCAACGCACCCCTGAAAAAAAATTGTTGTTTGAGAAAAAATTTTTGTTAGAAAAAAAACTTTGTGAGCGTTGATCGGCTTGCATTTATAGGCCTACCCTATACAGGACGTCCCAAGGATATGCTACGTGCAGGGAAAGTACCTTGAATATTGTAGTCGGAACTTTTTACTGAATGATGAAAATATTTGAATTTCTGACTGGCCTCCAGCTCAGTTGGTAGTAGCTTTGCCTTCTGCGCCGTAGGTCGTGGGTTCGATCACCACCGAGAACAAATATTTGTGAGGTAAACATAAATGTTTGTTCTCTGTCTGGGTGTTCTATTGTATTCTAAGTATGTATTTACAAAAAATAATGTATTTAAGTATTATATCAGCTATCTGGTTCCCATATTACAAGCTCTGCTTAGTTTCGGGCTGGGTAGTGTTGTGTGAATTGTCCACAATATTTATTTATTATTATTATTATTTAAAAAAACAATTTAAACTGCATTCATAGAAATCTATACAAAATTATTACAAAGAGGAAAGATTTGTATTTTGTACGTATATTTTCCGGAAGAACGACTCTGACTTCTCTCCATCCACCGACTTCCGCGATTTTAACAATGTCGTCGGTTCATCCTGTGGGCCTTATGTTTCGTTTTCCCATCCCAACGGTTGTCGTTTCTTCGAGCCGTATCACCTGCCCCTTGGCACTTACTATTTCTACAAGCTATGTCGGTGATCTTGGTTCTTCTACAGATTTCCTAATTTCTAATAAAAACATGTTTTTTTACTCGATTATAATAGAAAAGAAAAGAAAGGAAAATTGTTTATTCAAACCACCACCATACAATACAAAATAGAAAAATAATACAATACACACCTACTTAGCTAAATATATGACAAAGATTACTTATAGAAAATGAAAGATGCAAGAAGTGTTATTGAATTCAAGACCTGCCAGTGGAGGCGAATGGGCCAACAGATCAGCATAAATGCCTCTATATGTTTCATACGGTAGCGCTGGTCTTCCGCTGACTAACTATACACACTAACTATATACACTTACGTTTGCAAAACTAATTGTCTGGTATCCGGGTCCTTAGTGACGTAAGCCGTGAGGCCGACAGCGGACGAGCCCCGACCTGAAGTATACTGCGCTCGAGGAACCAAGCCGTGCACCCAACGCAGCAGCTGGGATTTACTGGTACCCGGGTCGCCGCAGAGGAGGATGTTGATTTCTGATCTAAACAAATACAAGGACTTATTAAGAAAAATAATGAGTTTTGGTATGTATAAATCCTACCGACAGCGCCAGTTCATCTTTTTTGTATGAGAAAGTGATAGAACAGATGTTAAGTGGTTATTTCTGCCTATGACAATTTTACAGAACACATCCACCGAGGATTTGCACTGTAGCATTACTTATTAGAACTTTGTGGAAAAAATCATGAAGTTTAGTATGTAAAAATCCAGCCGGCTGCGCCGATTTTTCATCTGTTTATGAGAAAAAGTGGTGATACACACATTGACCCAATGTTAAACGGTTTAGTCTAAATCAATAGCATTCACTCACACAGGACGTGCTAATGTGGCATCATAACCATATTTTCTATGTTCGAAAGCATGTTTCAAATGTATGAAAGAAGCCTTTTACGAATGCACACTTAAAATCCTTTCACCAAACTGGTTCGAAAGACCTAGTGACAAGAAGAAGAGCCTATGTTTTCTTACCTAAAATGGGTCCGACCAGCAGCATTGAAATTTTTCTTAGTCCCTCCCAACAGTTGCAGTAGAACACCTTTCTTGATGTCCACGTTTTCGTAAATCGAGGGAGCGATAGCCCTCGCTAGACGCTCGTACGAATCAGACTGTTGAGAGAGAGCTTTGAACAACTCTACGCGTTCTGGAGGGAAGCGATGTTCTTTCCTGAAATTTATTCCTCCAATGACCCTTATGTTTGACTGGCCTCTCAGCTCAGTTGGTAGTAGCTCTGCCTTCTGTGCAGTAGGTCGTGTTCGATCCCCACCGAGAACAAATATTTGTGTGGTGAACACAGATGTTTGTTCTGCATTTAAAAAAAAAGTATATAAGTGTTATAACAGCTATCTGGTTCCCATAGTACAAGCTCTGCTTAATTTGGGGCTAGATAGTGTTGTGTGGATTGTCCACATTATTTATTTGTTTTATGTTATAGTTTTTTCTCAGCGATCGGATCTTACGTATAATACAATATCACACTGGAGTATAATCAATACGTAACCAACATACAAAAATAACTATCTTCAAGCTCACAGGCTTTTTGGAAACACATTTCGAACTTAAAAACAAAAGGAGAATTCGAACCTTCAGTCACATACAATAATAACGATTACAGCGGTCAAGATGCAGCTAATGGCAATTATTAATTTCAATGTATTTGGAGAAGTAAGGACGAAATTGCTCTTAGCTTGAAATATGACTGCCTTCACAGCTCAGTTGGTAGTAGCTCTGCCTTCTGCGCTAGAGGACGTGGGTTCGATCCCCACCGAGAACAAATATTTGTGTGGTGAAAACAGATGTTTGTTCTCTGTCTGGGTGTTATATTGTATTTACCTATTAATAGGACGAAAACTCTTAATTAATTATAGCTACAACACTGTTTAACTTTAATACACGGCCAAAGGCACAACTACTCGTAAACGTAACCACGCCATATTTCTCTTCCCTTCTTCTTTTTTCCGCTAGAGCTGTAACTCTTTGCTTGATTCGATTAGGGATGTCCTATTCCCAAAACTGGTTAACACTATGTATTTAAAAAAAAAAGTATTTGAGTATCTTATCAGCTATCTTGTTCCCATAGTACAAGCTCTGCTTAGTTTGGGGCTAGATAGTGTTGTGTGGATTGTCCGCATTGTTTATTTATTATTTATTAATATATCAAAAGCCACTAAATGTAACACCAACCCTTCTTCAGTTTCCAAAAGGCGCTCGCTATGCACCTTCCGATAATGCAGTGCGTCGATATGCGTCTTATGTAGTGCCCGTAACGTTGCTTTGCGCGGGTTTACCGTGGCAGGCGCCGCTCTGAACACGCCTGTGACGCTTATACGCTCGCCCGCGCCTACCGCCTCGACTAGCGAGCCGTGAGCCATTATGTTTACTGTTGCTGGGGTGCGACCGGCGGGCATATCGTCTGAAATAACAAGAAATTATAAGAGAAAACACCAAAAAGCCGGTGTCATAAAATATTGGTGGAGCTTTCACACAAGGCTATTCGGCTCCAAAGCAAAGCGTGTTACTGTAGAGAGCAAATGAGACCGGGCAACGAGACACATCAATAGTCGGGGGGAAAAAAGATGAGCGCGAAAACAAGAACCTTCGTTATGCTAGATTATTGTTTTCCGTGTAATAAAGATAAACAGAGTTCTAAATGTATTCAGTGGATAGTTTTCTTCTTAATAGTACGTAATTGAATACGTTTTTTTAAGAAAATATTTATTTTATAATAGGAGGTAGTTCATAAGTTTATCCACACTCGAGACCAACGAATCCGGGTCATCAAGACAAACGTTGATCGACTTTAGCTTACCAGGCGACTCTTGTAGCTTCACCAGCTGTTTATCACTAAAGTGTGATCTATTATCGATCAATTGGAAGCAATGTGCAGTACTCCAGTGCGAGCAATATGCTGGCATGAGTTTTAGTTTTTTTTATAACACTTGCTGAAGGAACAAGCATATGGCCCACGTGATGTTAAATGATAACTATCGCGTATAACAAAGCTTTGCCTTATAGGACACATACGGCAGGGACGTGCCCTACGATGCACTGCCCTGCGCCTATCAACTTGAGGCATACAGTTGCTTCACGTGCCAGTAATTTCACCGGCACCCACACATCAATGCTGCTTCACGGCAGAAACAGGCATGGTGGTAGTACTTCCCCGGACGAGCCCTTCACAAAAAGCTCTACTACTGCTAGAGTCTGTTCAGAAAGAGAGCCGTCGTGGGATTGGAGGGCGCTGCTGTGCTTAATCACCTTTTTTGTTTAGTGGGCAATACAATAGCGCGTCTGTTGCGTTTTGATCCTATCACAATTAGTGTACTATTCCTTTATTTAATTTTTATGATGCAAAATGCTGACAGAAAGAAAGGGATGAGCTGCCATATAAAAATCGAAACGTTAGTTCTCAATTTGGCCACGACGGCTCTCTTTCTGAACAGACTCTAAGGATGTTATTAATAATCCTGGCGTAACGCTGGAGTAGTTAAATCGTGTTTTGTCACATTTGCTCGAGTTGACAATTTCCTGTCAATGCAAGAGACAAAACACGGATTAACTAGTCCAACGCTACGCCAGGATTATTAATAACACCCTAACAGTTTAGATATTTCTCTTACCAGGCGACTCTTGTAGCTTCACCAGCTGTTTATCACTGAAGTGTGATCTATTATGAATCAGTTGGAAGCAATGCGCCGTGCTACAGTGCGAGCAATGTGCTGGCTCTGGCACGCGGCCTCGCTCGAGCTCGGCGACCGCCGGCGCGCCGCAAACCGCGCATTTGAAGTACGCTTCACGCATCTCTGGGACCATTGTGGATGTACGAATCACCATGCCAGAGAGTGTAACCAGCTGGTCAATATCTGTGAAGTTAATAATAACATAACTTTCGAAATTATCATGGTTTTTAAGACTATTTTTATGAACATCGGGATATTTACCATCATATAATATTGTCTTTATTCTTTATCTATATTTCGGCACAGTTGCATACACCATGGTCACGTAATCACGTAAAATCCCGTTGTTCATAATAATAGTAAAATAATAATGTTTATTTGCTAGAAAATGGTAAATAGAAAATATAGTGCTTACAATCGAATTCCTTGAATCAGAATTTCTTGTCTGATGGCAAGAAATTTTGTTTTTCGATCCTCAGCCTCGCATAAAAATTTGTTAAAAGATTAAAAAATCCATCATACATGGATCATTTCAAGAATTCTTCGGCTTCCCTCTAGTGGCAACATAAGAGCAAGAAAATATAGATAGTGTTATGTAGATTGACTAAAAAATAAATGTCATTTTTATTTTCTGTTTTTAGTAACATAGATCGTTTTATTTTATCATATTGTTCTTAGTTGGAAGTATGCGATAAATAAACGTATTTCTTTCTAACATTAAGTAAGGCTACCTTCAGGGTTGAGATCTCTCATATGTCGTTGCGGTGCGTTGAATGGACGCACTTGTATCTGGTGCTCCAGAACAGCCGCTGGATACTTCTCGAAGAACAGCTCGTTGACAGCCGCGTCAAATGCCGGGACTACCTGTTCATATTATTAAATCATTTATTTTAGCAATAAATCATTGTTCAACAAACATAATATAATACACATTACACTCAATTTTGTAACCACTAGAAAAAAAATAAGGGCTTTACAACACACCCATGTATAGACATAATTATGCTAACATACATTTAAAAGATTTCGAGGATGACTATAATATTATACTAGCTGTTTGCTGTGGCACATGTGTCACTGATCCAAAAAATAGATAAAAACAATCCTTGATGCGGAACATATATCACACAAAAATTTCAGCGTGATCAGTGCAAAACTTTATGAGTTTTTGAAGCGTACACAAACCAACATAACAGTTTTATATATATATAGTAGTGTAGTAGTTTAGTTATAAGACCTGTACACAACCATTCTTCAAGCAAACAATAAATCATTTCATTTCATTTCATAGAAGAAAAAGATTACTTAATATGCCTTCCCCCACTTCTAGGTCCTAGCTATAAGTTGTATTTTTCCTTTCTATGTTTACAATGGCTTAGACGTAAGAAAAATATGTTTTGTGCTAGGTAAGTACTTGTTCTTTCCTGGGCATCTTACCTCTTGGGGATAGCAGACCAGCTGCCTATGTAGTTTCGGGTCGAAGATTTTCACATGTTGACAGTCAACGTCCAAAAAAGGTTCTTCCAATGTGTTTATCTGAAACCAACCAATTCTCATTCCTAATCCTCGTAATAAATTTTCTCCAAATAATTGGTCCAGTTAGTGATTATTTACATTTACAAGTTGATTATTTTGGGTTCAAGAAAGTCAAAGCGATTCTTAAAATGAAGTTAAAAAAATATTATCACAAGTGTGCTTGTTTATTTTTAACTGACTTCAAAATGTAGTATAAGTTTTAAAAACTTGGGAAACCGACTTCATGGCCAAACTATTCAACCGGTTTTGATGAAACTTCAACATTTCAATTTTTATCTTTCAGATTATTCTCAACTGTTTTCAACTCCATTTTATGCACGCCAACCTCAGTTTTTCACCTGTCAAGGTTGGCTGGTAGTAAATGCTGCCTAGCATTAGGCTCTCCTATTGTACAAACTTGTTATTATTGCAATAAAGAATTAAATAATAATACCAATGAATATAGAATTTTGTATTTTGACTTGGCTTTTATGCCCGAAGTGTTATAAGATAGTGAGCCAGTTTATAAATCTCACCTCATCCAGTTTCTGTTCGTAAAGCGCTTCGTTTGTCACCGCGTCGTTTTCCACAAAGCGCTGTATGAACTTGAGGAATTTCTCCCGACATTCGGCGATGGCCACGTCTGTACCCCACACTACCAATTGCGGCTCACTAGACTGCTCAGGAACTGCTTCTTCAACCTTGAATGGAGCATATGACAAGGGGTTTAAGGTATGTTTTACGATGACAATGAAATATTTAATCTTTCGTTTCGCAAGGGATATTCGCGGGGGAGCTTCATGCGACCAAGATAAGAAGGTAACTTATTGCTCTTGAGACGTAGCTTGTTCGATCATTTTAAATCTAACTACCAAAAAGCTTTGTAACTAGAGTTGGCGATTTTCATACGCACCTTTTATTCATCTATACATCAAAAGTAATAGAATCAAATGACTATACCTATATGCATACCTACGTACGAGTATAAATACACAACACATAGTAACTCCATAATCGATCAAATTCGTCGAGGGAACCAGGGAACCTTATTACTACACTGCAAGTGTAGCCTTTTTCGCCTTTGCCATATTTAAGTCAACGTCATTCTAGGCATCGACAATCGTCCTAAATAAATCAACAAAACCCGCTAAAAACATGTATCATCCCAAAATTATCTAAAAAAGTATGAAAACAATGGCAGAGTCAAACTACGAGCTGGCTTTAGACCACATTTCTAAATCCCGGCTCTCGAGAACTAGTATGAGCTCTCGCCACTCCTCAATGAGAAGTAGCTGCAGGATCTGCCTGTCTTCCATCCACGATCCTGCGTCACTCACATGCGGACATAAGTTCTGTGAGGGATGTTTGGAGAAGTACTGGGATGTTAAAGACCGGCCTGACTTCATAATTTGTCCGCTTTGCCGGGCCTGTGCTTTTAAAGTGGATTTTACTAAGGTTAGTCTCTGGATAAAGTGGAATATGGAGTACTGGATAGGAAGAGCTGGACGTAAAGAGAGATCTATGTCCAACAGTGGACTGCAAAGGAGTATGATGATATCCATATCATCATACACCTTTGTAGTCCACTGTTATACTCCAGTATATGAGGATGGTAGGCGAGCTTATTCTGTTTAAGAAATGTTTGTACCACCATATGGCCCGTATGCAACAATCTTTGCAGCAGTAGAGAAGTGCGCAAAAATGTGAGATCAAAATATTTTATCTCTATTTATAGGAGAGGCCTATATCCATAGCAGTAAACTTCCCAAGCTGATGATGATGAAGACCTCTGTCTGGTTTAGCCGAAAGAGCCAAAGAGCCGTAGGGTGATTGCGTATTTTTTGTTGCAATCAAAACCTAGACGCATCTATCAGTTTTGATTAAGTATTTTGAGCTTTGATTGCAATAAAAACGAATTGAAACAAAACTCAATAAACAAGAGATAGCGAATAGGACCATCATCGACCGCATCATCGCTTAACAGCAGGTGAGATAGCGGTCAAACGCAAACCTATAAATTGTAAAAAAAAAAAGAACTCCCTTTTGTAAAACTAGTATGGTAGATAGAGGCGGTCGAAAAACGATGGCAACAAGATGTATGTGACCGCTGTTCCTTGTTAGCATCACTTATTTGCTAGTATCTAACTTTTGATTGCAACAGAATTACAAAATCGCCCAGCCGGTATCGGCAACTTAGCGTAACCCTTCAAAGTATGGAAGCGCTCAGATGTAATGCTAATAGTGAACAAATCTGCCTTATCCAGAATCTATCACATACAGAATCTGTTTTTAACCAAACAAAGCAAACTCCTAATCACTTCTGGGCTAATAATATTTTTTTTTAGAACGAGGTCATGCCTGCAACAGAAGATTTCCGCAAAACCTTCAACATACTAGAAAACATACCAGAAACAGAAGAAAACAGTACATCTATAAAATGCCTGAAGATCAGTCTTCTAATGCCTGCTGTGTACTACGCGCTGAAGTGGCTTCGAATACCTTTGACTGAAATATTTGCTTTCCTTCATCTCAAGCTAAGGAGGTAGCCGAGGAAATGATTGATCTCAGGCTAAAATGTGAAAAAATATTGCTCTGTGTGTAAATAACTAGAAAACTATAAAAAAAAATATTTTTTGCAATATCGTGCCTATAATCTGTGTTCGCTCGCCGGCAGACGTTATTACGACTAACAAGGCAGCGAATACATACTTGGGTGTAGTCAAACTCAAACTCAAAGGTGTATTTATTCAGTAGTATCACAATGATCACTTTGAAACGTCTAATGCCCTCCTGCGCACATCTATGCGATGGCGATGGCGATCAGCTGAAACACTGTCAAATATTGCTGTCATATTTGACAGCGTTTCAGCGCCTTCGCCTGCGCAGACTTTTAAAGCTAGGTTAGGAGTCTAGGTGCCAGTTCCACGGATCATAGTGGGGTACTTTACCTTGCCTTGGAAAGAGCAAGGATTGGCCATTTCCGTAAAAATTACTATGAAATATTCTTTGATATTGTTACGGAAGCGCCGTCAGCACGGCGTCACAATATATTTATTTGTTTTATTAAACGCGTCACTAGTTCTTTGGTGATGAAAGAATTTTAAGTGCGCCTCAAAGAGCCTCCTTTCGTGCACCTGATGTTAAGTGGTATGCACGATATCACGCAATAATCACTTACCCTTCTAGTAGGAGTAGGTGCAGGTACATTAGGCCCCATTTGATGCCCTCTCAGATCAGCTCTCTGCCGCGCCGGGGTCATTGCCCCCCTCATCAGGGACCGCGGCGTGCTCAGGGAACTAGGAGTGCCATAGTTGAGGGGCGAACTCATATCTATGTCAGTTCCTGTCAATTATAAAATCATATTAAAATGGGGCAAATTAAAATAGGGTTGTTGGGGGATAGGGGTACACGAAGCATAAAGTGCTTAATCCATCAGGTAAAGTATAAAAAAAGGTATTGTAGTAATGACAGTATTGTAAAAATCAGTGGAAGTCTGAGGATAGACTAAGCACAAAACCGCATAGTCAAAAACATATAAAAACAAAATAAAAATTGTTTGTCATTCCAGCATATGCTATAGTAGCGAGCGCCACTATAACGCTGGTCTTCCGTGACATCAGTAGAGTGCGACACAACGCAGCAACGTATAGGCACGCTGATGATAATGACGATTTAGTTGGATTTATATGCCTGGTACCTTTGCCCCACTTTTAACAATCATTTTATTGATTTAGGTCCGTATTCCGAAACAGTGGTCGAGTCTGAGTCGAGCCTCAAGAATATAATTTTTGACAGTTTCCTTTTGTAAGACTCAAGCACTTCTTACTTTTCTGTGTCAGAAAAGCAAGAACGCTTTTGCTTAAATACGGGCCTTAGACAAAATATCTTTCATTGTTTGCCGATTTCCCATCACACCTCTTAAAATATTTTTAAATTTAAAATTAACACAAAATTAAATTTAATTGTCACTTTAACAAAATTAGATCACTAAAATATATTCACTGACCTAACAAGGAAGAAGACATGATGGATTGTATCCTATTCATGTTAAATTAGAACAGTTAATGACCAGTTTAAAATGATTTTCTGATTCTGTGGCATATTTTTGGTGTCAATAAACTTCCTAAAAATCGCAAGGCAAACAGAAAAATACAGTATTTAGAATAAACAATTTGCAGGAATTATTATGTTTACCAAATAAAGTAAAAGTCAGCAAATTTATTTTTTGTGCCACAAGTAAAATTATATGTGTAATAAATTATTGATGATGCAAATTTAGTTGTTTAGCTTTATACAATATTTATTTACTTTAAAATAAAAAAGTAAAATCATGGATGTGCCCTTAGATTTAAATCTGTGTGACTCTAGATACAAAGATAACAGATGGACACTGCTAACAACCAGAGGGAAGGGCCCAAAAGGAAAAATAAGAAGGGGCTAAGAAAAATCCGACTAGATAATTATAATAATTGAGGGAAGCTTCCAAAAATGATTTTGTCTTGCTGTTTGTCTATTCTCTCTGCCTACATGCTGCATTAGCAACATACTTGTTAACTACAAAGGTTGCATGACTGCATAATAATTTTTTTATACAGTAGTACAGAGTTCTTTTTTTATTTGAAAAGAGGCAACTTAAAATAGTTTCATAATATGGCGAAAATCTGATGATGACCTTTAGCATGCTGAGCGGAATAACTCCTCAAAATGCAGTCGATTGCTCACTTTCATTAATTGGTCTACCAGCTCACAGACATACTCCACATTGTGGAGCCCTGAAACAGCGAGGAGGCGTCACGGTAGACCATGCAGGCGATGACGGGACGATCTAGATGCCTTTGAGAGGGACTGGCAACTGGTGGCACTGTTGCCGTTTTAGCATTTTTAGTGCTAAATTTAGCATGTTTCATGACTCTTTAGCATATAAATTTTGCATTTAGCATATTGCATATTTTGGCATTTCAAATCAAAAGTCAATGTCAAAAGATTATCTAATAGAGACCGACCAGATACATTATTTTTTATCTATGGTTTTCATTGAGGTATGGCAACTCTCTGGATCAGGGACTTCCCTGAAATTAGTTTCTGATTGTTTTTACGTAACGAACGTTTCGCGTCCGAACCCCACTTGACTCTTGAATAAATTCATTCAATGTGATTTGTGAATGTGAAGTGAAAGTATGCCTCCTAAATATAAGCAACATTATCGCGAAGAATGGGAGAAGATAGGCGAGTTTAAGGATTGGCTTTTGGATGGATTTTGCTAACATTTGGTGCTTAGCGATACTTTAGAGCCTAGAATAACATGTTAGGCTACTGTTCTACCAAAAATTTGTACACAGAAATGTTAATAACAAAATTAGGATTTTAGCATGTTTTTTAGCATTTTTAAATACAAAAATAGCATTTTTTTGCATTATTTGGAGCAAGTTCTAGCATTTTCTCAAAATTAAAAACGGCAACACTGACTGGTGGCACAAGATCGCGTAGAGTGGCGGGATCGGGGGGGAGGCTTTTGACCAACAATGGGATGATTTGGGCTAATAGTAGTTGTAGTAGTAGTAGAAAATAGAACAAACCAAGAGGACTAGAAGCCAGGGCTCGCGCCGGTGATGTTCCAGAATCTCGCGGCGTGCGCGGCGTTCCTCGCGGTGTGCCGGGCGTCCGGGGCGTTCCATCTGGAACCGACAAGAAGATGTGATACTGGATGAGTGGATAAAGAATAAGTGCATTGGCTTAAATACCCTTGTAAGGTTTACTTTCGGGGCTAAAACTCTCAGGTGGTCTATTACAAATATAGGTAAGAGCATTCCACCATTCCAGTACACCAACTTTATTCAAATGTGAACTTCAACGTAATCGATAGCTGCTTGTAGGTAAGCGTTGCTAAACAGGAGCATACAAAGTCTACTGTAGCTATAAAGTACGCACTTTTTGAAGGAGTCCCTGATGATCGTTGAGGAGTCTCAGGAACTACAACTTGTTGTGATGTTCGTGTCCGCCGCGAAGGTGTTGGCGTATCTGACGATGCTTGCGAAGGTGGCCTCTTCGATGGAGTAGACATAATTCTAGCAGTATCAGCAGATTTTGATGCAGTTGTTTACGAAAAACGAAAACAAACAAAATGCAATGATGGCTCGGTCGGTTTGCGAGGTTATTTATTTTTTTACCCGCGATTTTTTGACACTGGCAGTTGAAAATAATTGACATCCATCAACACACATCTTGCTGGTCGCTTACTTACCCCCACATGCCAAAACCTAATTACTTCTTGATTTATGCATGGTTAGCAGATTTTACAGTGAATATCTCTATATTTTGAGAACACCTATTTACTTTATTAGATATCTACTGGAATATCTCCAGGGAATCCCTGCATTCCCTGATAAAAAAATGTAAAACTGAAAAAAAATTGTTTGAAAAAAAAAACATTTTCGGAAACTAGAGCGATTTTTACATCACTAGTGTTCTCATCGACTTTCTATCCATAGACAATTGTTTTTTAATCAATTGCTCGTTCATTCACCGCTGATGTTTTTACGGTGTTATTTTGTGTTAAATAAATGAAAATAAACGACAACTGCGGGCTAAAAAGCAATCGAATTACCAGAGTCATTATGAAATAGTGCAATAAATTAATTGAAGACGTCGCTCAAAGCGAATAAGTTAAATTTCTCTAAGAAAACCGTACCTAACTCGGTGCAATCTACCTGCACTAAGTCAGAAAAATATTTATTTTCGTGAATAATTATCGGTGACTGGACTTTATAATTTATACATTGAATGGACAAAAAGAAAGTGTTTACGCTTTGATGCGTAGTACGTATGGTCGAACGTGATATCGCCGATCTTACACAAAGCTTGGAGATATATCGGTGAGTGTCGGTAGGTGTATACTAAAATGATGAATCACTAGGTGATTGTCTTCTTGGACGAGTCTCTGCAGCGTTATCTTGGATGCACAAACAAAAATAATGCTGCACACATTTTGTGATCGGCGGCGCATGTGCGCTCCTTCTCGACAGGTAAATATACCCATCAGACAAACACCAGCCACCAGCAACATGAGACCACTATTTTGGAAAACGACGTAAATAATTTATATTCTTTTGTCTATATACCTCTATTGTACGAGAAAAGCGGCATGTATGTCATAAATAGGATTCCCACATGTTTTTACACCAAGATCTCCACATGTTTTTGTCTTGACTGTCAAATGAAAATTATTGATTGAAAATAGAAGCATGCTAACCATGTTGATAGAACTCAGAAGAGGCAGCTTGCTAATACAAAAAAACTCTACTCATGCATTCTTTGCATTCAAATTTATTCTTCATAAAAGAAACACAACTTCATTTTAAGAAAGATAAAAAAAAGTAAACTGCTAGTAATTCAAAATATTAATTAAATATTTAATAATATTTGATTACAGTTTAATCAAGCTAAATGGAAATTGACGTGAGTCAACCGGAAACTTTCTTCTTCCACGCATATTGACTGGTCGTTATGTCTTTCCTGTGGATTAGGGAACCTAGCCTAGAGAATGCTAGAAGACTACAATAATAATATACTACACATGCCGGTCAAATCACTTCCTTATAAAATCATGTTACATTACAATGGATTAATCTTGCCCTTGACTCTGTATCTCAGAAGAAAGAAAAATCTTTATTTTGTGGACTCTAGCACCAAGAGTTAGTGAAAAAAAAAAAGATGCCAACTGCCACTGAACTCTCCAATATAGAATAGGTTTCAAAGAAAAATAATTATAATTTGGTGCTGTGCAGTGTCATCCAATTTTGTAACATTTTGTATGCAAAATCATCCATCTCATCTATTGTTTAATTCACTTTTTCTAGCCATGCGAAATGTGTTGTGTTTTATATAAAACTAAGTAGACAAACTAACATACGGCCCACCTAATGGGAAGCAGTTACTGTAGCCTATGGACGCCTGCAATACCAGAGGTATCACAAGCTCGTTGTTGACCCTTTAAAACTTTTAAAACACCCTTTTTAAAGAACCCCATGCTATAGTCCTTATGATGTTGAAGTTATGTTAGAATTAAGACTGTTTTCT
Organism: Thera obeliscata; assembly: GCA_947578465.1. Taxonomy (NCBI): domain Eukaryota; kingdom Metazoa; phylum Arthropoda; class Insecta; order Lepidoptera; family Geometridae; genus Thera; species Thera obeliscata. Next base: position 3,132,843 of record OX387913.1, read on the forward strand.
ATAATTTAAGTTTTTTTTTTCCAAGACCTCAGGTAAATCTTGATGAAGATTAAGATTAAACCGTGATAAAACTCCTGGATTTTAAGGAAAAAAGCTTTAAGCTGGCACATTTTTACTTTATGTAAAAGTACTACTGAGTAATAGTACTATCGGAAGTGTTAACTTTAGGTTTATCATTTTTATATGTTTTCAGCCCTTTGCACATCCAGTTTCTTTATTCCAACCAGCTTGAAGGCTTTCAAAGATAGAATGAAATCTGGTGATTTTTCATATACTATGTTATACATCCTTTGTTCCCATTATTCTGTTTGTTTCTTTGTTTACCAAAACTGGTCATCACGGTTGTGTTTAGGTACAAAACAGCTACATGATGTAGGTATTAAGGCCAGAAAAAAGAGATGGTTAAGAACTAGCTTCCACACTTGACTTCATTCACTTTGTACCATATCTTCTTAGTAGTAGCATAAAAAGTTGCATGTAAGGTTATTCCAGGTCATGGTCATCACAACAACAGGCTGTTAATTTCATAAGAGTAAAAAATGGCAGATCCATACTTTAAAACCTATTAAAACAGGCTACATATATTTGCGTAATTCATGACGTGAGCTTTTATATTTGGTACCAATAAATAAACTGAACTGAACAGGGCAGTGCATCGTAGGGCACGTGCTTTATAGGCGATGGTTACCACTTAACCTCAGGCGGGCCATATGCTTTTATGTCAGCTACTAGTTTAAAAAAAAATGTATCGTGGCATAATTGGCGGGATCGCCGTTTCATCCAAGCATCAAAAAATATTCGCTGAATTAATTTTAGTAGGTATTTTAACCTAAAGAGTATTTAGAAATATTCCATCTAAAAATACGTCAGTTTTAAACCAGCAAAAAAAGGTAACCAGCAAAATACAAACAAACCTTGTTTACGCCAGCGGACCATTCGAATTTGCTTAAAATAGCCATAGCAGCGTCATCAATAGAAAACCTTAAAATTTTCCATTTGTAATTACATAATTATGGTGAAATGTCTACGACTTCAATTACGAAATTTGTGCGTCAATTCACGAATTCAGTCGCGAAAAAAACTAGGTGCCTTGTATAGGTAAAAATAATGTAGATCGCCAAAAAAATAGTCATCAATTATTATTTTTGTCAACATTTGTTTTTATTAATTTTAAGCTTGTGTGGGCAACTTTTGTGATACATTTTGAAAAATACTCAATAACTCCGGATTGAACCGATTTGTATGAAACTTCGTATTGAAAAAGTCAGTTTTTAGACATGAAAAAGCATATGAGTTACCTGAAAACCAAGGCTATGTATACGGGTTACACGCAAGCGATGCCGCGGGCGGAAGCTCGCTTATAGCAATATTGAAATCGCTCGAAATCGAAAAACCAAAATAGACTTGTAGAATATCAACAATGCAGAATGCGTAGTTATAATTTTTTCATCATCGCGACCTTAAGCCGCTCAGGTTACTAACCCACTGGCCACTGCTCTGCACAGACGAGTCGCAGGTATATTAGGTACATTCTCAAAAGCTGTCATTCTCAAACAGGTTTTATCCAGGCATCCATAAGTCTCTGGGGAAAACTATCGATTACTCAAAACTGTATTTGTAATCCCAAGTTAGGTAATCCTTGGTAGGGCTTTACCCTCCGTGCGAAATCGCATGCGCACAAAGAGTCGCGTCCCCTAAAATCCCTCGTAATTATATCTACCTACACAACAAAATCAATATAAATATGCTGTGATAGCAACGCTTAGCATCAACGCTGGTTGTTGCTATTCTCTTTTATTCCATAATATACAGGTATATATCGCGCTTAAATAAATTAAACCGGCTTTTGTATCTATCTTCTTCTTATCGTGTCACTGATTCTTTAGAACCAAGTGTGGTGAAAGGATTTTAAGTGCGCCTCAGAGAGATTTTGTATCTATTGTAGATGATTTATAAGCGTCAGGGGCAACCAATAAAGATTCGTCATGTCTGTTGTCTGTCTGTTCGTCCGTATGTCACAGCCATTTTTCTCCGAAACTATAAGAGCTAGACTGATGAAACTTGGCGAGTAGATGTATTCTGTTAACCGCATTAAGATTTTTATACAAAAGTAGAAAAAAACAAAAAAATTGGGGGGTATTTATGATTAGGTCTTCAAAAATGATGTTGTCGTTTTTAATATCGTTTTTAGGGTTCCGTAGCCAAATGGCAAAAACGGAACCCTTATAGATTCGTCATGTCTGTCTGTCTGTCTGTCTGTCTGTCCGGACGTGTCACAGCCATTTTTCTCCGAAACCATAAGAGCTAGACTAATTAAACTTGGTGAGTAGATGTATTCTGTGAACCGCATTAAGGTTTTTACACAAAAACAGAAAAAAAAACTATAAATTTTGGGGGTCCCCATACTTGAAACTGAAACTCATTTTTCATCGAACCCGTACGTGTGGGGTATCTATGGATAGGTCTTCGAAAATTATGTTGAGGTTTCTAATATCGTTTTTTTCTAAAACTATAAATTTTGGGGGTCCCCATACTTGAAACTGAAACTCAACATTTTTTTTTTCATAGAACCCATACGTGTGGGGTATCTATGGATAGGTCTTCAAAAATGATGTTGAGGTTTCTAATATAGTTTTTTTCTAAACTGAATAGTTTGCGCGAGAGACACTTCCAAAGTGGAAAAAAGTTGGTCCCCCCCCCTCTAACTTCTAAAATAAGAGAATGATAAATCTAAAAAAAATATATGTTGTACATTACTATGCAAACTTCCAACGATTTTTGGTTTGAACGAGATCTAGTCAGTAGTTTTTATTTTATACGTCATAAATCGTAAACTGCAATTTACCTTTCGACGAACTACAAAAACCTTTATATTATGATAATTGATGCTACGGAACCCTTCATGGGCGAGTCCGACTCGCACTTGGCTGCTTTTTTTTGTTAACTGAATAGTTTGCGCGAGAGACACTTCCAAAGTGGTAAAATGTTGGTCCCCCCCCTCTAACTTCTAAAATAAGAGAATGATAAAACTAAAAATATATATGATGTACATTACTATGCAAACTTCCAACGATATTTGGTTTGAACGAGATCTAGTGAGTAGTTTTTTTTATACGTCATAAATCGTAATCCGCAATTTACCTTTCGACGAACTACAAGAACTTTTATATTATGTTACTTGTTGCTACGGAACCCTTCATGGGCGAGTCCGACTCGCACTTGGCCACTTTTTTTCGGATAAATTTCTGATGTTGTATGATATATTGACGGCCCTCATAGTTCAGTTTGCAGTAGCTCTACCTTCTGGATGTCGTGTATTCGATCCCCACCGACGACAAATTACCTATGTAGTAAACATAAATAAATATATATTGTACACAATTTACACAACACTGTCTAGCCCCAAACTAAGCAGAGCTTGTACTATGGGAACCAGATAGCTGACATAATACTTAAATACTTTTTTTGTAAATACATACATAGAAAACAATATAACACCCAGACAGAGAACAAACAATATTTGTGTTCACCACACAAATATTTTTTCTCGGTGGGGATCGAACCCACGACCTACGGCGCAGAAGGCAAAGCTACTACCAACTGAGCTGTCAGGCCAGTCAAACATAGATGATTGTTCTCTGTCTGGGTGTCGTAATGTATTCTAAGTAGTTGTATTTACTATCATCATTATCATTATCAGCCTGAAGTAGTCCACTGCTGGACATAGGCCTCCCCTACACATTTCCAGGAAGAACGATTCTGAGCCCTTTCCATCCATCGACTTCCCGCAATCTTAACAATGTCGTCGGTCCATCTGGTGGGTGGGCGCCCTACGCTTTGTCTTCCGGTTCGTGGTATTTACAATAGTAGTTTAATAATTTAAGTAGGTAGTAGCAAATATCTGGTTCCCATAGTACAAGCTCTGCTTTAAACGATTTTTATAGTGTCCCAAAAATAAGAGCCGAGCGGAGTTTGAACCCGCGTTCTTCCCCTTGGTACGAGGAAGCTCTGCTTAGTTTGGAGCCGGATAGTGGTGTGGATTGTCCACAATATTTGTTATGTTTTTTTGTGCATAGCGTATTCTTTTTCGATTTATCTCTCGATTCTATTTCTTTAGAGAGAATACCGTCGTGCGCATATAGGTATTCCTTATCGTCCGTTGTTTCTCGGTCGGTCTTCATTCTCTTTCCGTATCCTCGCTCCAAGATCTACTTACGCACACATTATACCTATACAATTAATATGCGGTACTGGAATTAGAATTGAATAGATACTCACCCTTTTCCTTTGTTCTCAACCTTCGTCTCGGCGTTCGTTTGGCACCGTGTTTGGGTCAACAACATTCGTTATATTAATGAGCATATTATATACCTCATTAGTTTAAAAATAACTTCAGGAAAATGTTTATTTGTAATTCTCATTTTCACGACCATTTTGAACACTGAGAGAATTATTTTGACGCCTTATTCGCAATAATCTCGGCTCGTAGGCTAAATGAGTTAGTCCCACGAATGCATTACCTACCTATAGTGCAATATAGTTTGATATGCAAATAGTCATAGAAATAACAAATAATTCTAATTTCAGTCATCTACTAGCCAAACTAACAAATCTAGGAATATAAGAACCAAATAATTGATAGATAGATAGAAAATTCTTTATTGCACTAAAACAAAAATTGCATTGTACATAGGCGAGCTTAATGCTAGAGAGCATTCTCTTCCAGTTAACCTTTAAATAATTATAATAACAATTCGGGCATTCTTAACGGCCAATTGGTGCCTTACGTTCCTACTCATAAAAGTTATAGGTACTTTTTTGTTTGTCTTGTAGAACAGTTGATTTATTTATGCTTCTAAGAAGTAGAGTTATCCACTATACCATGAAATTAATGAAAATAAAACCGCGCACAAAGAAGTTTCAATTGTAACGCGCAACAGACATTTCGTTATAAAAATAACAAAGTACTTTCTCAATTCACAAAGCTTGTGTTACCGGCTCTAAGGGTGTGTCTAGACTTGGCGTACCACACCATAGCCGCACGCAATACAACCGGTCTCTTACATGCATAAAAAACGACGGTCTTAGTCGTTGGGACGTCCTCTAGGATCTCAAGCTTCTAGAGAACTGAGGAATACTGTGCATGGATATTTCAGTCTCGTACCATGTTTTAAGTAATCATCGTCAAAAAGAAAAACTGAACCTTGATAGCTAAAAAACAGTAACAGGAAACTTTAATGTTTTACCTAAAGGTCACGCGGAATGGAGAGCTTTTGCGTCTATTGTTGCGGACACAGAAGTCCTTTTACAAGATTTTACCTAAAGGTCTGTGACATACAAAACTTCACTAGATATAACGTACTCGCACTTGTCCATTTTAGTGTTGTCTCCACTTCTCTACACTGAACTTTATACTGGAAATGCAAGGAAAAGATCTGCAATTTTATCATTATCAATCCAATTAATCAGGCATTAGGTTAGTCAGGTCCACCAAGCTTAGCTTAGCGGGTCTAAAGTTAGAAGAGACAGAGAAGGCGTGAAGAATTTGGCCAACCTGGGGCCCAAATATCGCTGTACATCAATAAAAGTCTTTCATGGAAGCTACTAATATCCCTGTCCCACCTACATGTTGTTCACCTACTGTTGCGAACCAACAGAAAAACATCAACAAACAACATGTTTTTCTTCCATTCTCTAGCTATCCCTCCTATTCATGTTACGCACAATCCAATTACCCTTTCAAAGGCTTTTACTAGAGCGTAATATTTTTAAACCAACTAATAGAACACGTTCTCACAAGGTCTTGTGGCAGCTAAGGGTCTTAGCAGAATAACAGCGTCTGCTGAATAGTGGACAATATGCTGAGCTAAAGACCCATTTGCTTCCATAGAAGCAAATGCATAGCATACGGTATATTGGCATTATTGTCAAAGTCAAAGCTTAAGTATTTATTGATGAAATACAAGTAGAAAAAGATGTTAAATTTATAAATGTCCAATGTATTCTCTTTAAATGTAATTCATGTCATAACCTATAAACCTATATGTTCTGATAGTTTATAATTTCTGTATTTCTCTTTTTATCATTGTTGCTACTTATGTATGCTTATTTACAATTGTCTTTTTCATCTATTCATGTATTGTTATGTTGTGTGCAAAGAAGCAAATGATTGTCATGTCTAATAGCAAGGAAAATAGACAAGGCTTTTCCATTGCAGCCAATTGGTCTGAGGTTAGCTTTGTCGTTTGTAGGCTGAGAGTGAGGGGTAAAGCTCGTGGGAGATGCTATCTATCTTCTTCTTCTTATCGTGTCACTGATTCTTTCGAACCAAGTGTGGTAAAAGGATTTTAAGTGCGCCTCAAAGAGGCTCCTTTCGTGCACTTGACACATATTTGCGAACTTTTTTTTTAGGTTCTACGATATGCCGGTTTCCTCACGATGTTTTCGTTCACCGTTTGAGAGCACTGACATAGTGTACATACATTTTTGGGCAGAAAAACTCATTGGTACACGATTGGATTTGAACCCACGATCTTAGGATCGGAAGGCGGGGCGCCGCTACCACTAGACCACCAGTGCTCTCTATCATTACATGTCTGCTTTAATGTCGTCTTGACTTCTCCATTAAATTAAATAACTAAGAAAATAAAATTGAGAGGCAAGTCATAAGTTTCCTGCCGTTCCTGTAGGCTTGATCGCGTGGAACATGCACCTAGACTCACTTGCTAGACGATACAAAATGATCCTTGTGATTTATGGATAAATGATTTTGGATTCGACTTTGATATTGTTTCACTGCTCACATCATATCTGATGGTTTAAGGTGCTAAACACCGTGAAGCAACTTCTCGCTCGCACATTTTGACATTTGGAAAGATATAAATCACTGAACATATAAAAAGTCGCGAGCATAAATTTTTCAAAATCGATGCGAATCGATCGAAGCGATGTTGGATACAATGATACAGATAGACCAACTTAAAAATCTCATAGAATTGATATTCTTATAAATTTTTTATTTGATTTTGTTTGATATAGAGATAACTTAACTTTTTTCTTAATAACAGATGGAATACCTACCGAAACTCCAATACGAAAACTCGTGCAATGCATCAATCTATAGAACATTAATACCAATGCAATATTGAACTCTATTTACTACGCAGAACGGATCAATTTATATTGAGAAATCAAGAAAGGTTAATTTTAGAAAGAAAACTTTTATTTGCATATTGAACTTTAAAACTGGCTTGGAAAAGCTCATATTACAATGTCACCTGATTGAAACACTCAAATCACACCCGTCTTGGGATCTCTTGATTCCGCGCCGCACACTATAAAAACTCGGCGTCAATAATGATATATCCGGTCTATTTCCTCATTTTTTCAGAGATCATCACTTCCTTTCTAATTTAAAAGGAACCGTGGAACATTACAATAAAAAAACTTGAAAGTGAAATAGATTTTAGTTTTTGGGTAAATTCCTTTCAGATCTATTGGCGTTATAATTTAGGATGTCTGAGGTACGTACCTCCCATGATTCCAATTGATACATTTTCCCCGGCACTTAATAGTTTCAGATTCAGGCAACTTTTTGCTCGTGCATCCAAAATTCAAACTTCAAACTAAGATTCAAACAAAGAATAGTTGATTGAATCACAAATCACAATGCGAGCGAGAAGTTGCCTGACTGTTGTCAGTGTCTTAAGTATTGTACAAAGCCAGATTCAAACCCTTAGATACCTAAGAAAGGATCGCAAGGGTGGGTTGCTACCACTAGACTAGAACTGAAGAAGATTTTGGATGATTTGAAAGCTCATAAATATTCGAGTATATTGGTTACTTCGAATTCGAAATGTAATCGTAACCATTATTCTCAATTTGCGGCATTTGAAAGCTTATCGTAAGATCCTCAGTTGAATATGTATAAGGCCCTTTCGTACACAACGCTACGTGAATCTTCAATACCCGACGATTTTAGTCGTAGAGTTTCAACACAGACACGCGTGGTGATGTGTACGAAACTCTATGAATTTGAATTGTTGTAGTCGCTTGGAGACTAAAATCGTCGGTTATCGATGGTTCGCGTGTCGCTGTGTACGAAGGGACTTACGATTGAAGTTAGGTACTAAAAACTCCAAACATTATTCGTCTGGAAAGTCTGAGATATAGTTATGATTCTGTATTTGAGTATAAAAAGCTTTTGTAAAAACCCAGACGATTCCAGTCGTCCGTTGACCGTGTTAGAATTTGCCTACAACTTGAAGTCATTTTATCCAGAGGTCAGCCTTAACTAATTTAATCAGGCTTAATTTTTAAATGACTGTATTTTAAACTTGTACTTTCGCTAGATATGATAGATAGAAGATAATGAAAATATGATAGAAAAAAAAAGAAGTACCCATACTCCACTGTATTATAAATTGTAGTATGTATTCTTCTTGAATTTAAAAGCTTAGCTCTTGTCGGGGTTTCGATTCAGTTTGCTCCAGTTTAGTCTTTCGATTGCGGCCTCCTTGTCTTCCCTATTTATTAATGTAACTCCTTGGATATATTTTATTGTTACTATTTATTCATTATAGAAAATTACTTGGTTAACTTAAAAACAATAAGGTCGATAACAAATGCTGTAGGTTTAGGAAGACAAAGGGTAACAATCGATGGTGGAACCACGGAATAGGAATTAGTACTGCATGATACTAATCGTTCTGCATAGTTACCGTTCAGGTAGATATTTCTAACCCTGGTCAATGATTCTCAATCTTTTGCTTTCTCATCGGTGTAGAACGATAAAAAAAATGTTTTACTGAACCGGAAACCCGTTAGTGTTCTAGCAACGAGTCACATTACAGCCCTTTTGTAGTAAAAGGGGCTGTGACTACCCTTTTAAGAATATCGAGTACCAAGAGATCTAAAGAGATGCTTACCATGCCTAAGAATTAGAGTCGTCCTTGCTTTTCAATGGAAAATGTTGCCCATTAGTTGTACCAAATATTATAATTGGGTACAATTTTCTCGCGTCAAATCAATTATTTTCAGGCTTGAATGCTCTCTGCAGTTTTTTCCGAGGGGTCCAAAACTTGAGCACCCCTAGCTTTCTATTATTCCAAGGGGCTAAGAGAGCAGGCACGTTGTCAATACACGGCCGACCTGCGCAAACCTATTGTTTCTTTATTTCTATAGAAAAAAAACTTTTTCATCGGAAATTTACAATGCACTTTACCTGCCACGATCTTAGTTCTCTGGGTGCATTTTTGTTGGAGAAATTTCTGTAGAAATTACGGCGGGTTTCAACTATTTTACACTTAATGTCTACGTATTAAAAATATTTGGCGATGATTTGACTTTGTAGACTTTACCTTACACTTACCGAGGCGAAGCGAATGAATGAGTTTTGGCGAACTCCCATAGTAGATAGGTAATATACGTAGTTTTTGGCAAAGGATCATGTTGAATTGTTCATGATGTCAGTAGGTTTCTGAGGTTTATTTACTTGGACAGCTGAATTGCGTGCTTGATATTCGTCATATTGATTGAAAAATATTTATGATGGATGTTCTAGTTGATGACCTTTTTGTGGTTTCTCTGTGGAAGAAGTAGCGGAAAATTCGAAAAATAATATGGAAATTATTTCTAAAACTACGCTGCGCCCCTGCGGGTCCAACATTATATTCGAAGGAGGGAGTTATACGTACTTTTGAGCGGTGGTTATCTTGCGCCCTACGTGGGCTACGAGGGCAGTAACCAGTAGGGTAAAGCATCGATTTTTGGCACCCTTCGGAATAGGCAGTTGGCGGGGGCGAGGCAACATGGCGGCGGTCTTCTCCCGGACCTGCCTCACGCGCTGCCGACGCACCAAGGTCACGCACCGCATGTGGCACCATAGCTGCGCCTCCCAAAATACAAAATCTCGATAATGCTCACGCACTTCCTCTCTTTCTAATACTACGCTGACGTCTACCGTCCTTGTCGCACATCCGCCCGTGAAATGTTGAATTATGCTACTCGATAGTAATGTTGGAAGCGGCTAGGGTTGTCGACCTTGCAACGAGGGTTCAATTCGCTGATGGGGATATCATCCCCTTTCTACCACTGAGCATTCGATCGATGAAAGTTGAAATCATTTTGGACTGTTACCCTACCTTAGCCTGGTTCATGATTCACTGTAGTTTTAAATTGTGTTTTAACCTGGTCTCGGTAAGATTGTTGACTGCCTTATTAAATTCTTTGATAGTATCTATTTGAGTGTAGAAGGCATGGAATCCGCAAAGATATTACTATATTTTATACCTAGAGAAATATTCAGGTTCGAAACGGACCAATGGCGCAGTGGTTAACGCATTCCCGTATCAAGAGGACGTGGTTTCGAATCCCATACGGTTCATATGTTTTAAGATATATTTATTGCTTTATATTTATACTCTGCTTTAGTTAAACTAGTTACGAAGGTCCCACATATTTCATAATATAAATTGATATAGACAAAATAACTCTCACTTGGTGATCTAAACAAAATCGTTTTGTAACTATAATCACTGGCATCCCTGATCCTAGCAAACCTTCTTATCTGAATTATGGAATTTTTTGGAATGCGACACATTATCCCTCCTACTCGCACCCTTGTCTAATTATATATCTGTCCTTTTCTAGTAGCTAGCTACCTACACTTCCATGGGGTTGTGGTAGGGAGAGTTACAAAAGATTTTGGGATGATTTTTTTTCGCAAACTGCATACGAAAAGATTCAGTGCAACCTTAACACCGATCGGAACTATAGCGACGCTTAGCTTATTTATGAGAAATATTTATTTATATTTGAATCAGATGTTTATGAGGTTGTGTGTAGTGATCGTTTGTTATTGAAGTGATCAACAATGGTGTTTGTTTAGGAAGTGTTTCGTAATGTAAGTAGTAGCTAAGTAACGTCTTGGCTTGTGTTTTTCATGGGTTGCGTGGGAGGAATTTAAAAAGCTGTTCACTTTTATCAGTTGCGATTTATCATGTTATTGTTTAAAAATAATATTTTTACTACTGATTTGTACTATTTATAGAAATATCCCGTCCCTACTTTAGGCTTGTATTTATTTCATTGTAAAGTATTTTTTGTTAATACAAAGCCCGCCCATTTTATAATAATAGGGTTGGCTAGGTATCTATTTTAGCAGTCAGATATTTTTTGTATGTCTCGATACCCTAGTTCATTTATTCAAACAATGTAAACATTAGTTAGTCATTCCGTTTCCGTTCTTCATGCTTCTGTTAACATTTTCGTGGGGCGCATGTGACTTATTGGCAGATGGTCGATATGCACCCTTTTCTCAAATACGAGACCTATAGGACATGCAACGCGTTATTGTGTCCCGTTCATTCACCCTGAGACATTAGTGAATGCGTGCGCCAACAATTTGTATGGCCGGCCGGAACACAGTAATTCATGCATTGCTTGATTGGCGTCATACAAACACGATCGATGATGGTTTGCACAATTTGCAAGCTCACGTACCAAAACTCGTACTGAATTCTAAAATACTACACAGACATAAACTAAAATACTACAGATGAATAACAATTCTTCTTCAATCGCTCTAACACAATCAAAACTTATCTTTGCTTTTGCATATGGTCTTAAAGCCGGTAAACTACCTGCAGGTAATAAAAGCATTAATCCGCGCTACTTATGTTTTTTCCAGAGAAGATGATAACGGTATACCTAATTGGCATTCTCCGTTGTTTCAGTTCTAATGTCTTAGGCCGCGCGCACGACAATGACGTCGTTCGCGAACCTGACACAGTCGCTGGCGTCAAGTTTACCCTCCACATCGACTATAACAGCAAGCGGCTCAAGCCACGGCTCTGCTGAGCCCGAAGACCCTCTCGGGATCAACAACCTCATCAGTAACCTGCTTGGCACCATGAACGGCAAGCCGTCGCACCCTCCGGGCATACCAACATCTTCGTCATCCGGGTCGACCTATGATATATGGTCCAACAACCCCCCCCAGGCGATGCCCAACCCAATCGGATCCAGCCGTGAGTATAGCACCTCTAATAACAACCACCATCCACACAAGGAGGACAACTCTAGCGGATCGCCTGGAACTTCATCTTCCGTCTCCATCACTTGCTTCCGCTGCGAGGAGCGCACGCCTACCACGCGCTGCCTAGAGTGCAACGACCTCTTCTGCCACGAGTGTTGCCACAAGGTCACCTCCGACTGCCAGCTCAGTGAGCATACCCTCCTCCCCATTCACCAGATTTCCCCTATCGGTGCGCGACCTAGCTCGGTCCACAACGAAAAGGTCGCTTCTATGTACTGCGAGCTCCACGGTGATCCTGTGAGGTTCTACTGTGAGGGCTGCATTGTCTTCATCTGCCAAGAATGCACGCTCTGGGTCCACAAAGACCATCATTTCAGCCCCATGAAGGGAGCCCTAGATGTGTGCCGCATAGGAGTCTTCAAAGCTATAGAGGACACCAAAACTGGTACTAAAGCGATCAAGACCGCTATCGATCGCGCCGTTGCCATTTCCAAAGCGTATGAAAAAGAGACCGCAGAGGCTAACATGAAAATAAGAAAGGCGATGCGCTGCTACGCTCAGGCAGTCGAAGATCGCGAAAAGTATCTTCTAGAAAAGGTTGAAAAAATGCGTCAATCTAAAATGAGTGAGCTTTCCGATCACATGAACACACTGCGAGGCATACTCGCTGGATTGGCTCACACCAATGAGACACTTGTCAGATGCATGGACTCTGAAGGCATCGACTTGTTCATGGCAAAAGAAAAGTGTAGAGCACAAGTCGATTATTTCTCATGTATGTTTAAAAACATGTACATGGCTGAAGAGAGAATTATGTTCATACCGCCTAATTATGATCTAGTCGATCAGTTGAAGCGTCAGTGCGACGTGTCTCCGGCTCCACCGGGGACCATGATGCCTAGCGCCGTGTCGTCGCTCTCGTCTCGCCAGTCCTTGCTCTCAATGCAATCATCGTTGACTTCGAGTCACAGCTTTCCCAATATGGGATATACCATGCCCAGAAGTATATCTGACTATCCCAGTAGCTCCCGCTCCAGCTATTACGACCTCGGCGGGATGCCACCCAGTTCGCCACCTAATACATCGCGTGGCATCGGACAGACCATCCCGGGATACTGGCAGGCGGTGTGCGTGAGACCTACGAGGAGTCCCGTACCAGGAGTTCCGATGTTTTCTTTCGGCAGGGAAGGACAAGAAGAAGGGCAAGTCTCGAGACCCTGGGGTCTGTGCGTTGATAGAGAAGGAAATATCATCATCGCAGATAGACGTAACAACAGAATTCAGATATTCTCGTGTCGCGGAGAGTTCAAGAGCATGTTTGGTTCCAAAGGAACAGGTCCCGGCGAGTTCGATTTGCCAGCTGGCATCACAACCGACACCTACGGCCGTATCATCGTCATCGACAAGGATAATCACAGAGTGCAGATATTCACCTCTTCCGGCAATTTCATTCTGAAATTCGGATCGTTTGGCAAAGAGTGCGGCCAGTTTCAGTATCCGTGGGACGTGGCAGTGAACTCTCTCGGAAACATTGTCGTCACAGACACGCGCAACCACCGCATTCAACTCTTCACCAGCGATGGCACTTACATCACAAAGTTCATATTCGAGGGAGCTAACCCAGCGAAGCTATTGAAAGGACCGACAACGCCCAGAGGGGTTTGTTTCACTACCACTGGCAACATAATCGTGTCAGACTTCGAGAACCATCGACTGTTGATGGTCGACCCGACGCTATCTAAGGTGTTGCATGTGATAGGACGCGAAGGGTCAGGCATTGGGGATTTGAACAGGCCGTCGGGGATAGTGACGGATGACGACGGACGCATCATAGTGGCGGATTCAAAGAACCACCGCGTGCTGGTGTTCACATGTGAGCTCCGCATCCTGTGGGCCGTGGACCTGAAGAGCCCGGGTCTGGATGACAAGGACCGGCCCAGTGACGTGGCACTTTCCACGGACGGCTACCTCGTGGTGCTGTTCGAGACGCTGCCCGACACCGCTCGAGACGTCACCTCGCACGGCAAGCAATACATCAAAGTCTACTAAACATTTCGAGCCTTTATTTTAATATCTTTAAGACCCTCGGTTCGTGGGCCCGAGGCCTGTCGTGTTTTTATTTTATTTCGTTTAAGTTGTGATTTGTTTGACGACGTGCCAATTTTATTATTAACATTTGGAAAGATCCAAATCGAGCATAGCTTGCGCTGGAAGCGTGGCCGCACGGACCTCGGCGGCACGCGTGGCTGCGCTTCCATGGAGTCCACAACATGAGTTTTCGTTACCAATAGTATTTTTGGAGTTTTGTTTCCGTATAGCCTAGTCTGTAAGGACCAAACTTTATTTTCTGTGTGTTACAGCAATATTTAGTAACCTCGATTAATGAAAGCAGCCAGTAATAAATTACTCTAGCTTTAATAATAATTGAGCTACAGCTTGAAACGAACACCAAAATATATACCGTAGATTATGTCGATTATACTCTGTCCGATTCTTACTCTTACAGTTAAATAAACTAGCAGAGGTCATAAAAATATACTATTTTAGTAAATCACAATGTGATGTAAAATAATGTTTTATTGTGAGATAAATTAATGGTAACTAACGTTCAAAATGTTATTTTTTTACTTGATTGGAAAATACGGTAATATGTTTTTGCATGATAAGTTATTTAGCACTCTGTAAGGTGCATGCATATTTATATTTTATTGTATTAAAATTTGGCGCAATTAACGCTGTTGATTGGCTGAATAGTGATGAATTTCGACTTATTTTCGCTAGACTGCTTTTTCATATTTTTATGTTTAATTCAATACTTAGTTGGGCGAGGAATGTTATTGTATTTGAGCAAAGAGATCAATGCAATAAGACTTTAAGACTGACTTTTGAAGACTTTCTTAAAGTTATCGTCGGAGGGCGTGCGTGGCAGCGGACGGAGGCTGGACAGCGCGGGGAGGGGACGCGGGGTGCGGGAGGGAGGAGGGGGGTTGACGGCTCGACCCGCGGGGATTCCCTCACGCGAATCGATGCGATTTTATTACCAAAATTTAGATTTAATGAATTTTCGACGATTAGACAAACTTCTGTCGAATTTAAAACACCAGTTGTATTTTTTGTACGTGATATTATTTGTTTTACATTGTGCTGGATTCAGCTGAATTCGTGGAATCCGTGGAAACTTGACTCTCACTATTTTAGTTTCACAAAGTTTTTAAAATTTATTTGCATTTATTTTTGTTGACGCTGCTGTCCTTAGTAGTTCTTTAGTAGTTGTGAGAGTATTTATATATTATCTGTCATTTAGATTTAAAAGTATTTAATATAAGATGCATTTCAAATTTGGCGTATTGTTTTATAATTTGATTGTATTGCGCGTGCTTGATATGATTTTATTAGCTAAATTTACTTAGTAAAAAGCCTGGAAATGTATTCTAAAAATAAAGGTCTCACAAAATAAGTGTCCAAAGAAGGATCTCTTGGTGGTCGAGACCACAACTTGGTCTCAGACTGCATCCAGCCGGGAACTGTATTGGCAATCGCTAAAGTTCAAAATAAATTTTGGACATTCATTATTTGTATAGTGAAACCTTCAATTGTAGCGGCTTGGATGATACACCTTGTATGTGTTCATTTAATATAAGATTATGTATGTATGTAGGTTTTTTATGTGTTCATTTAGATGTAATTCATAATCTTGTAGGTATTTTTTAGATGAAGTTGCGTCGTAGCGTAGAGTAGTTTTCTTCCCGTCGTGGTTTTCATGTACTAAGTAGTTCAAAATTGCATGTTTTCCCTTTAGTATTAGTTTTAATAGTAATGAAAACCATGAGTTAAAACGGGACGATACATAACCAAAACATAAGGCGAAGAACAGAGCAGAAGATATACTTTTTCATAGGTCTTCATCACATTATAATAATATCATACTCTATGTTTAACCTGACTCTTTTATGTATAATGTTTAAAAGTACTACTGAATAAAAAACTATTTCATCCGCTCTGATCTCAATCTTAAATTAACAATAATATTGCTTGTTAGACAACAATATACATTTGAATAATATCATACTTTATTAGCTTAAATAGTATAACTAATAATCACAGCAAGTTATGGACTATAAATTAAATAAAACTAGTTTATAATAACTTAAAGCAATTTATCTCACAATGTCTCAAGGAAAAAATGCATAATGTAAGTAACGTTACGTCTAGAAATAATATTTTTCACATTTGTACTTAGGTTACACTAGGATAAGTTTCATAATATTTAGTAATTTATCTAATTTAACTTGCCCGCTTCAAACAAAATTTTCTAGTATGGAAATGTTAGTCGTAAATAGTGATAGATATTAGCTATAAAAATTGACTGGTAAATGAGTCTGAAATTAATTAAGATTGAAAATTATTGTTTGAGGTTTTGTGGATATTTGATTGGAACAGATGTGAAACGTTTACTGCGTTTGATTGATTCGGTAGTGAATGCTCCCGGTGCCCTGGTGTGATGTGCTCACTGAAAATTCATCGTGGTGGTTGCTTGTGCTCTTATTGTCATAGGAACTTTGTGTTCTATCATAGTATTTGTCATTGTAACTTTTGCTCTACGTTAAGCCAACTCTAGCATATCTTTCGAAAGGTATTCTTAATCTAAATACAGTGGGTACAAGCTAGGCCGCTAGGACGCCGGGAGTGCCTAACAATTGTGAGTGTGCTGTGTTGTGCGTCTTGACGATAGATTGACGAATTCCGATGTTTTGTTTAATTTCCAGTAGTATTTTAGTTTCCATTTATTAAGTAACGGAACCAACCTTTACTTTTTGTTCAGTGCCATTATTGAAGTATTACGTTATTTTTAAAATAATGTGTTGCATTAAATGCATTTTTTTTATAAATCTAACAGAATTTATTTTTCTGATAATCAAATTGAACGTACAATTTTTATAGCTGACAACGAATCTCGTATTTAATGAATTCGATGACTTCTTATGTATTTTTATTTGACACGTAAGCGAATTTGCATAGCATTTTCCATATGCCATGTTAGTGGCTATGAATCGACCGATTTGTTCTAAGAATTTCATCGGTTTTTCTTATTGTTTAAAGGATCCAAATATTTTTGTAAAGTCCTAATCGACGTCGGGCGGTCGGATCGATATTGACAAAGTATGATGGTGTGTAGGAACGACATAGAATGCACTGGTGTGGTGAGTGGTGCACTGACGTGAGGACCATAGAATATCGACATTTTATCGAGTCATGTAGGATAGACCGGCCGAATGTCAGTCATTATTTTGTGAAAATAATAAGCTGAAAGCTGCTGAAAGAAACCTTACTTAATATTGCTGCATTTAATTTGCGTATAGTTTATGTTTATTTAATTATTTTTATTATAATTTGTGATTTTGTGGATATGTCAAGAGTGTAGACGCTTTTGTATTCACGCAACTACACTTTGTAAAGGTGGAATATCTATCCATTAGTTCACTTTTGGTATAATCATTAATATCAAAGGTTTATGTAATCGAGAGTTGTAACTTGTGAGAGCTGCTAGTTACTAGCAGTATAATTGAGGTTTTGTGATAGGTACAATAAAATTGGTAACTAAGTAATATTCGAGAAAATCATAATTTTTGTACTAACTTTTAATGTTTACAAAATTCAGTAAATGTCGATTGTAAATCACCTAACGTTCGGATTTCACAGTTACAAGGTTGTACCAGTAGTAAGACGCAAACACGAAAACTGCATAATAATGATGCAATTAAGAGATTGTAGTTCTATGTATTGAGCCATTTTCGTGCTATTTTTGTAAATTTAATGCTTGTAGTGTAAGAGACGCGAGATATATCGTAGCTACGGGCACATTACCATCGCACACAACAAAAATACCGTCTGAATAAATGTAATGTATGTCACGAAATACATGAGAACCAAAGTGCGATGTCGCATAAAATACATTTGGACATTAGAATGTTGCATTAGCGTCCTTTCATATCCAATCCTCTGCGGAATTCAATTCAATATATTTCAATTGCGACGAGTAGAGCCGTATTCCGAGTTATCTGACACATTTTTTATACAAAATAACGCACTAGTCTCCAATGTGTGTACTCCTACATGCTACGGATCTGTTCCGCCCATAGCTACGATTTCTGCTATCTCTTGAGTATTTATCGTGTTAGTCTTAGCATAATGATTGTGCATTTGTTTACTACTTACTTGACTCTCTGTGGAGTACTTTGTGAAAGGCTGCATTGCGAAAAAGCTTGTCATATTTTGTAGGAAGGAATAAACCGGTCCCCTCAACGCACAGAATCCCTGATAGAACTGATGCTTTTTCCCAGTGCAGCTTACCAATTCGGTAGCATGAATTTATGTGAGCCTGCCATTTGTCAGACTACATTAACATTTGGGTGTTTAAAACTTTTCAAAAGTGTATGTAATTATAAAATACAATTTTCTCTGGACTCGACTGTACTTCTTCATAGTCCTAGAATTAGGTAAGTACTGCAAATTCAGAGCATCAAAACTAAAAGTACCCATTGATGCCCTTTTCCGATTTTAAAGTATTACATAAGTTAGCTAATGTAATTATTACATGTAAAAATTAAATTATGTATACCTTGTCATTTCAACAGGCCCATTCGTTGCTCTAGCAGAGCAGTGACAAGTAAGAGGTAAACAAATAAAGTTTGATATCAATTTGAGTATAAGTAACTGAAGTATGTTCCACAGCCATCCTGAGAGCACAGACTCGCCGCACTCGGCGGATGGCGGGTGGAACGGATCTACCTCGTTTGGCCGTAGTAGGTATTTGTAATTTAATTTATTTATAAGAGACTGAAAAGGTGGTATGATCACCGCTAAGTCAGTTTAATTAGACATACATATATAAACGGTGTGTATGCTTCTTAATATAGTTATTGTATTCAATCAATAGCCTTTTAGCTAATGTATATGAAGTTTTCTCAATAGTGTCACTTCACATTATGCAATTTGTAACATACTCGTACTCTTAGCTTGGTCATATTCTGTACTCTGTACATACATCTAGTGGACAACAGTCTATTTGTTTTATTTAAACCTCATTTGATTAGTATGCTTACTTTTCTGTAAAATTTCGGAAGACTGATTGTTTTATAAAAATGTTCCTATATTTTAATTTAGAATAATTTACTGCCACCATATTTTTCGTTTTACATTTTTTACCCTCTCGGTAATCGAAATAATTACTTTGATTCTTGTAATCTTATCAATTTGTGTATGACGCTATATAATGTCACATTTTTGAAATTTTTAATGGATTTTTGTATGAAAATAATCAAGTGATTGATAGTACAATGGTGTTTTATTTATTAATTAGTACCCAGAATACTTCGGGCTAGGTACTGAACGCTTAAGCTGCCGTGCCTGTAACTTCGACGTACAAAAGGTAATAGTACATTGTTACCTGAGTGTTGAAAGTCACGTTTTTTGAGTCCCGAGACGGGTTTGGCGCCAGAGCGTAGCGAGGGCGCCAATGGAGCTTGAGGGACTTAAAAGACTTTCATCCGAGGTGAACACTGTGCTTTTCATTACGAATACAAGGAAAGTAAAAATAAAAACATGAAAGAAAAATTTGTGAAAATGAAGATTGAATTGCCGCCTTCCCGGTTTTTTTTTTCTTTTTCTCTGGCGGGCCTTCGGCTACGGCTCGCCAGCATTATTCAGCCATTATTTTCATTTTCATAATTTAAAAAATGGTAAATTGTTTGCTCAAATTTATGTTATTTTAAATAAATAGTTGAAGCTATATATTAATCAAGTAATTTAGAATATATATTATTTATTTAATAATCTTTATGTTATTAAAATTAAAATTTTACATTGCGCTCTAATTAGACTTTTTAAACTTCTTACCGTTGTAAATGGGTTTCCAACCTACTTGCTGAATAAAAAGTTGGAATTTGGTTTAACGACCTCCTTGCAGTTAGAAAGACTTTAGAAAGTTGGAACATGGTTGAATAAAATAGAACTTGTTTTTTTTTATAATTTTACAGCTGTCAGTAGAAAGCGATTCTCCCTAGGGCTGAAAGTTTTACTTTCTATTAGGCCCCTCAGGCAACTTCAGACCTACTTTCAGAGTATGAGTAATGAAAAATCATTTACCGATTCAAGAGGCATTATTTAGACAGGAATTGTTTTATCAATTGGTTGGATTCTTTTTGAACTAAAAACAATATCTGCTATAGATCCATCAAGGACATCTCAACTACGGCTATATACTCAATCTAGGCTACGTGTAGTTGTCCGCGCCGGCCGTGGTGGCGCGGTTTTGCAGGAAATAGACATTTCCGGGTTCCGGTCATCATCACGGTATTGTTTATAATCAAACCATAGACTTTTAAACTCCTTGCAATGGGTTTCTTACCTCTTTGGGACAAACCGCCACGAAGTCGCGAAGAACCTTGGCAGCGGAATAAAAACCACCGTTTACTTTGTTCAAGGAACATGTCCTTGCCACCTTATAATTCAAAGCCAATGACAGCAGTCTTGTCTATTGACTGACCTGATTAAAAACTATTTTATTGTTAAATTGACTTTGGCAAAATTGACCGAATGGACAGATGTCATTTTTAAGAAGAAGAAGATTTTTCCTTAAAGAGAAAAACTTGAATTTCACACACAATTTCAATGGGCCATCATCTCAGCAGTCTATTCTCAGGCCTAGGAAGGTTCTTTGAATATCCAGTAAAAAGAAAACCTATATGCTTCTACAGACAAGAAGACTTCACGGCGACTGGTAAATTATAGCTGTGGGGAGTCATCATCATAGGCCTTTTGTATCCGATCATAAGGTCTTAGGTTTAAATCCAGTCATGTACTAATGAGTTTTCTTGTCGAAAAATGTATGTGCACTATGCCAGTACTCTCATACGGTGAACGAAAACATACTGTGTGCGGAAACCGGCGAAAGAAATAAAAATAACTGATGATGATGAAATATTACGAAGTAGTACCTACTACTAGGTAGGTACCTAGTAGTACGACTACTAGCCGTTCGACATTACTCTATCCTTCGTTCGGCTGCTGAAATAAAAACTATACTAATTTGATTTTATAGGAGAGCCCCGTAGGAAATCCTCAGAACAACAAAAGCCTCCAATGACAGACTACGATAAGCTGGTAGACCTGTTTTACAAGAGACTGGCTGAACAGCGGCAATACAATCAAGTGAGGACTTTACTTTCATCATCTACACACTTGCGCTATTGTATGTTTTGTCATGGGCACAATCCTATTGGTAGGTAGGTTTCTTCACGTGCGCAATCTTACAGGTAAATAGAGCTTAATGGGGATTATTAAAAAAAATTGAGATCTATTAAGTTATTCCACATTTATAGTAGGTACCTACGAACTTCCAAAGAGTGGAACTCTATGGGCGTCAGTATTTCTAGAACGTTTTTGTTTGGGATTTTAAAGACAATAGTGAACAGATGGATTTTGGCTAAGCCAAATTCTTAGCTATCAATATGTAAAATAATAGAGCCATCGAGCGCTGGTGGCCTAGTGGTAGCGGCCCCTCCTTCCGATTCTAAAGTCGTGGGTTCAAATCCAGTCGTGTACCTATGAGTTTTTCTGTCCAAAAATTTATATACACTATGCCAGTGCTCTCAAACGGTGAAGGAAAACATTGTGAGGAAACCGGCATATCGTAGAACCTAAATAGTTCGAAAATGTGTCAAGTGCACGAAAGAAGCCTCTTTGAGGCGCACTTAAAATCCTTTTACCACACAAGTGTGGTAAAAGGATTTTAAGTGCGCCTCACTGATTCTTTCGAACCAAGGTTCGAAAGAATCAGTGACACGATAATAAGAAGAATACTTATAAAAAAAAAGTCCAAGAATCCTGATGTTTTTACTAGTTGATTTATGTAGGATATGAAAGAGCAAGACCGCCGCTGGAGCATGCAGAAGGTAGTGGATCGGTTCCCGGGCTGGAACGAAGTTACTATCGCCAACCTGCACAGCCTGTTCCTGTTGTTCGACAACCAATCCAATGGGATGCTGGGATTTGATGATTTGTTAGTTAGTTACTTCTATTTTGTTTTCTACCTCACCTTGTGAAATAGGTCCAAAGAATCGAATCCAAAGTTCCTATAGACATAATGATTAAAAGAAACTTTAGAAAAAAATTGCGTAAATCAAGCAAAAACGAAAGAAACCCACCTAGCAGTCAGTGAAATATCATGTTGATAAATAGAAAACTTTCAAATAACAAACAAATATACAATAGCTTTGAATTTTTCAAACTTTTGCTAAGTATTGTAATTATTTTTTGATGACTTTTGAGGCAAGCTTGTCTCTAAAAGTGTTAGGCCCAGCTTTTTCGCAAATCAGTGCTTATATAGGACATGTCTGACCCCAACAAGAAGCAATTAACCCAAGGAGATACGCACGATATCGTCAAATCATAAAGGGCCTTACTTATAAAAATCTGTCAAAACAGTGCCATCCATACCACTTTCATTTTAAATCGAGTTTTTATGTATGGCTGTAAGAACTACTTCTAAAGCTTAGAAGGATTTCAAAAAGTAGGTATGACGTTTGTATTTACGCTACAGTAGTGCTGTGCTGGAGAGTCTAGGAGACGAGACGACGATGGAGATCCGTAAAGACAAGTTCCACGATGCAGATACCGACAACGACGGCTGGATCACTTACGATGAGTTCTTGTCGGTAAGCTACGACAAGAGCTGTAAAAAAACATATTGGTTTTCATCTAGAAAGTTCTATTTATGCCTGACTTAGAAGTTTTTGTAAGAAAGGTTGGCTTGGTATTCATTTTGTTCAAGTTGACGCGAATAAATTATTTCTATTTCTTTAATATCAGATTTAAAATATATTTTTATTAGCGAACGCCATCCTAGCGGAATCTTAGTGGTAACGTGGCACCACCTTAGCAGTGACGTAGCGCCATATCCGTAATAAAGAGGCACCATAGCAGTTTCGTAGCGATATCGTTGCTACAATGTAGCCTCGACCCGATACCGTAGCATTGACGTAACTGCACCGTAGCAGTGACGTAGCGAGAGGAGTCATAGCAGTTTCGTAGCGATATCGTTAACTACAATGAAGCCTCGACCCGACACTATAGCATTGGCGTAGCTGCACCGTAGTGACTTCGTAGCCGCAGCGATGCCGCGCCGTAGAAGTGACGTAGTTGCACCGTAGCAGTGACGAAGCGGCCATACCCGTATTGAAACGGCACCGCTTGTGTTGAAGCTGTATAGTTAAATAAGCTAGTAGAGTCTGTTCAGAAAGAGAGCCGTCGTGGGATTGGAGGGCGCTGCTGTGCTTAATCACCTTTTTTGTTTAGTGGGCAATATAATAGCGCGTCTGTTGCGTTTTGATCCTATCACAACTAGTGTACTATTCCTTTATTTAATTTTTATGATGCAAAATTCTGACAGAAAGAAAGGGATGAGCTGCCATACAAAAATCGAAACGTTAGTTCTCAATTTGGCCACGACGACTCTTTCTGAACAGTCTATCGACATTCATTTATTATTTCTACATTCCAGTTAGTCTACAACTTTGATTCCCAAGAGGACAAATTGAGCGGTCTTGCGCTGCTGTGCAACGAAGTCGCTGACAACATTCAGTTTGTCAGCAATCTTACCGTGGGAGAGCAGTTGGAATATGGACTGTTTTAAATATAACTTATCTAACATCCAGCTAAAATCTTCTTTTACCTTTATAATTGGTTCTATAGGGCTGTTTTGTATGAAGCAAGAACTACTATGCTAGGTAGTCATTGTGGCAATCGTATCGTCTGCCCTACCATTTATTTTTCCCATTATGTCGGGGTCACCAACCGTGTGACCCCGAGACAGGATTTTTGACGGAATAGATTTGACTTGTAGTTTAGTCTAGTTATCACAGAAGTACTTATTGAATTTTCTATTCTAGATCAAAATAGCCTTTAGAAAGTTTGTAATAATTTATTTAACAGAACAACATGTCATTATTTTAATACAGAGTGATGATAGTCAAATGACTTAGGCCGGTTTCACGGATTGCTAATCGACCAATAAAATATTTAACAGTCATTTATCACAAATTTTGCAAGCAAAATTCTATCCGTGAAACAGTTAAACACGAGGATCACTTTCAAATGTCTTAAAGCTAGGTGAATCTAGATGCCAGTTTACGCGAGCAAGTCTAGAAGAAGCAAGAAAGAGAAAGAATAAGCTGGTTAGTTTCAGTAGGCAGGTCGGTCGTCCTCAGTGAGCGAGTCGATATCACTGAGTTCCACAAGGCTAGGGTCGCAGGCGAGGCAGCGTGCGCCTGCCTCGCGCCAGCACTCCGGGCAGTACACGAAGGGACATCGTGACACCAAGCAGGAGTACCAGCTGTTCTGCGGTGATGCCTCTGGAAGGGAAACAAGCTTGGGTACAATCAGAATCAAAAGTAAAGATAATTTTACATTTATGTATCCAATAACGCCCCTGTTATCCAACGCGTAATTTGTAATCCGCGGAATGTATTGCGTTTCAGAAAAAAATCGGTAAGTATCCAAAAAATATGAAAAACAAAATAGCTCTGCTGACAGAAAAACTAAGGAGCAACAGGGTGGTACGGGAAAGTCATTAGGAGGAATGAAAGTCATGTGACCAGGAGAGTGATGAGCATGATGTAGATGGATGGGTAGGGGTAGGCCAAAGAAAAGATGGATGGACAGTGTGAAAGATGACATCGACTGAAATTATTTAAATAAGTATAATAGGTGTAATTGTTTCTTACGAGCTTTGGTCCGAGGCTCAACTTCCCCGCAAATGAGGCAGGCCATCCTCGCGGCCGGCAGGACTTGCAACCAGCCGAGGATCTGAGGGAACTTCATCCTCATGCTCAGTAGACTCTCTTCGGTAAGATAGTGTGCGCGGACGGCTTGCAATGCCTTCCTGTTATTGAAGACAATGTAATTAGACCACTGGTGGTATTATAGTGGTATTGATCTACCCATCCCATCATTCCATCTTATTTTAGGGGCGTGTGCAGTGTGTGAGACTGATATGAGCCTCAAGCATAGATTTTTGCCTCTTTTCAATGAAGAACTGTCAAAAACTATATGCTTGAGGCCGAATAGGTTCATCTATTAACAAAGCATTTTGTTAATAGGAGATGGTCACGCCCGTGAGGAACGTGCCTTACGATGCATTGTTTTGCGTCCATCAACTTGAGGCTTACAGATGTTGAGCCTCACGCACGTGCCAGTTATTTCACCGGCAGCCAAATCTTTCAAACCAAAACACAGCAATGCTACTTCACGGCAGAAATAGGCAAGGTACTTCCCCGGACCAACCTGCGTAATGTTTTGTCCATTTTCATTCGTTTTTTGAGAATGTCGTTGTAAAGATGCAGTATTCTTTGCTTTTCTCTTTTAGGGTAAAAATAGCTGCAGATTGCTCTGCAACAAACATTCAGTTAGACCCCGATTTTTTTTAATGATTTTACCTGCTTGTGAGTAACTAATGTTACCTTCTGAGCCTCGAAGTGTAAGGATGTATGAACCAAAGCAGCAGTATCCAAAGATATCCGCCGTAGATCTTGATGAAGAAGACATACGGCATCAGGTGAGGTCGCGGCACGCAAGCCATATTGGTGATTTGCCGGCTGGCGTTACGAGAACCAAGGCTTTCGAGGAGTCTGCGTAGCAAGACTGCTAATAACCCAGTGCCTACCACCTGCGGTATAAAAACGTTTTTTATTTATACAACTAGCTGATGGTTCAAGCATATAACCCACCTGATGTTAAGTGGTAACCATCGCCTAGATATAGAAAAAGTTCGTATCGGTTCTTCGAGCTATATGACCTGACCATTGCCACTTCTACTTCCTAATTCTATAATAAGGAAGTTGAAGTGGCAATGGTCAGGTCATATAGCACGAAGAACCGATAACCGTTGGGGAATAAAGGTTCTCAAATGGCAACCACGAATTGGAAGACGAAACGTAGGGCGCCTACCCACTAGCTAGATGGACCGACGACAATGTTAAGATCGCGGGAAGTCGGTATATGGAAAGGGCTCAGATTCGTTCTTCCTGGAAACGTGTAGGGCTATGTCCAGCAGTGGACTTCTCAGGCTGATGATGATGATATGAAAGGATAAGGATAACCTCAATCTCCAAATCCCTTGTCGGCTGCTGATCCACCTCCGTCTCAGCATGCTGGCGGACCACGTCCAGTGCCTCGTAGAACAGTCTGTCCAGCATCACAAACGTCGTGGCTGTCACCACCTCCAGCATTACCTTCAGGACTTGAGATACTAGCTTGTTCTGGTTCATTCTGTAGCTTAGCGAATGCGTGTCGGTGTATTTACATCTTTCCATCTAAAAGAAGTTACGAGCTTACGGATCTACGTATTAGAATGTACAAGACAGAGGCTGGCAGAAAATTAATTAGGCCGATACTCAGTAGTGGGTTACACCTGGCTGTGATGATGATTTTTTTAGATTCGTCGCCGAATTCGTTGCCGGCGTCTGTTTTTCCGAATACCTATAATTTGGACGTTTTCAAAAAAAGAGTGAATCAACATCATTTTTAAAATCAGGTGAGATTGCGGTCAAGCGTTAGCCTCGAAATTGTAAAAAAAAAATATTTTGATGACGATGTCTGAAGATCAGATAAATGTGAAATCATTTCTCTATCAACCTTTTTTTCAAATTTGTCTGTTGTCCTTCTCAGTACTTAACAGGAGCCTAATTCTCGGCTCACCTCGGATCATTTTGCAATTTTATTTTATTGCTTCTTTTCGAAGTGAGAATTGATGATTTATTTGAGTAATTCATCGACGACCTCATCGTAGAAGCCTCGACAGCTACGATATACTGAAAACGTAGAATAAGTGCGGGGTTGTGCAATGCTAATGTGTATATAAGGGACATTGAAAATCTCGGCCGGCCCGAGAATTAGGCTCCAGTTAATAAGACTCCACTGAGACAGGAAAGAGTGGCGTAATAAAGAGGCACTCAGCAGTGGGTGCAAACGGACTGAAATGATGATCATGATACCTTTTTCAGTGGAAGCAGCACATACTCCGCACCCTTCCTTCTAAAATCCAATCTTTTAAAGTACGGGGTCACGTAGACGTTGTCATAGTCAATATCCGTCAGGTATAAGTCGTGATAGGTCACTGCAGCGTTGAATATCCTCACGAAGAGTAAAGCAACGCAGATATTCATGATTGTGATCACGTGGTGCATTATGATGGCTTTTTCTTCAAACGCCTGTATAACTTTTTTAGCTGTTTCGTTTGCGTCCTAAAAAGTATGACGAGTCTAGAGATATGCTGTGTTTATTTAAAAATCCTGGTGTCCTATTTTTCTGCTAGAATCTTTTGAAGGCCTACTTCTAATAACTAACCTAAGTCATGCATGTCTCTAGTAGTAGTAGAGCTCTTTGTCCAGGGAAGTACTACCACTATACCTATGTCTGCCGTGGCATTGCTGTGTTTTGGTTTGTGGGTGGCGGTGAAATTACTGGCACGCGAGGCTGAACATCTACATGCCTCAAGTTGATGGACGCAGGGCAGTGCATCATAGGACACGTTTCTGACGTGCGTGATCTTGATCTACGAGGCAATGCTTTGTTATAGGCGATGGTTACCACTTAACATCAGATGGGCCATATGCTTGGTTCATAAGCTAGTAGTATAAAAAAAGGGGTCTCATCATTACCCAGTCGACTAATAGAAGGAGAAGTGCTTATTGGCTTGTCGCTTGCTGGTTCTAGAGATTCTAGATTGGCTAAACAACGTTCAGTCTCTTACACGTGTTGTTCAAATATTATTTAATGAAACCTACTACTTTGCGGTTTCTTTGAACTTGGAGTTGTTTCAAAAGCCTGGTTTCACGGAAGACTAATCAATGTTTGATAGTTGCTTTACTCTATTTTTTTCTTGCAATATATTTAAGACAAAAACTGTGAAATATTTGATTGAGGGATAAGAAGTTACCTGGTTATGTAATAGCTGGGGCTTTTGTTCATTTTTGTATTGCAAATATATTCCGTTACTTCTGCACAAGAACTCCTTTTTGATAAGAGAAGCGTAGCCGCCTTCAAGTCCGGAAGGTACCTGTTAAATATGTTACATGACACTTTTTAAATTAACGCGATCATTATGCATAATTATATGAAAGACTGGCAGACTCAAAAGAACCTCGGTGTCTGCCCGCGACCACGGCTGTTGTAACACGGTCGAAACGTGGGGAAATAATAAAGGTAATCGCGATAACCCGTTTCTTCCATATTAAATTATGTTACATAACCAACTTTGAACAAACTTTATAATATTCTTTCACAGCTTTCAGCATAATTTTCCACAAAAGTTACTATTACAGAGGCTTCGTAAAATTTCCCAACTTTCGTCAAAGTGTTGTTTCAGTAAACATGTTCATCAACCCCTCTTACCTAACAGGTACTTACAGTAACAAACAATCAAATTGTGTAACGCAGGGTTGGTAATGTAGGAGTATAGGCTGGCTCAAAGTCACGCAACGAGCTAGAGAGAGAGCTATGCTGGGAGTTTCACTACGTGATTAGAATCAGAAATGAGGAAATCCGTAGAAGAACCATGGTCAGCGACATAGCTCGAAGAATTAGTAAGTTTTAAGTGGCAACGGGCAGGCCATATAGCTCGAAGAACCGACAATCGTTGGGGAATAAAGGTTCTCGAATGGCGACCACGAACCGGAAGACGAAGCGTAGGGTACCCACCTACCAGATAGACCGACGACATTGTTAAGATCGCGGGAAGTCGATGGATGGAAAGGGCTCAGAATCGTTCTTCCTGGAAATGTGTAGGGGAGGCCTATGTCCAGTAGTGGACTTCTTCAGGCTGATGATGATGATGAGGCTGGACCACTCGCACTTGGCTAGCCGCTATTGCGCACTTGAAGCCATATGCTCCTCGCTTTATAGCCGCGAAGTTAAAATTGTTCTTTTGTGTGCGCATTTGTTACCTGGTTGAAACTGTCACAGATATCACGCTCGTTGTGTAAGCTTTTGATAAAATTACACATATCAGTGAGCCGTAGAGGCCAGCACAACATAAACTCGGCGCTTTCTGGCACCGATTCGGAACATCTGTTGTATGCTGTGGAGAACTCCTCAATACAGACTGCTACTGCTCGGGAAAGCTGGTTCTCACACCTGTAGACACGCATCATGCGTTACAGCGTCACAACTCAGAAGCACTGCTGAAGGCCTGGTTTCGTTCTAGACAAGATGTGGGGCTAGAATAGTGCTGTGTGGAATGTCCGCAAATATTTACATCCATATGTGCTTAAGCAAGTTAATTTTACAAAAGCTTAAACCCGACTGAGGTTATGAAATTAATATCGTCAGAAAATGTTGATTGCTGCATGGAGGGATTAGTTGTAAAAATACCCCACAACACGTATGAATTTGAAGAAGTATGGGGACCCCTAAAAATTATAGTTTTTTTTCTATTTTTGTGTGAAAATCTTAATGCGGTTCACAGAATACATCTCCTTATCACGTTTTAACAATACAGGGTTATTCATAATTAGCTGCAAATACTCAGGAATTAGGTTCAACTAATAAAATAAAAAATATATATGTATTTTTTTTTTTTTAATTTTGATTTAAGTTTTTGTATCAAAATTTTATTTTTATTAATTTTTTTACGGCTATTGCATAATGATTGCCATGGAGAACAGGACGATGACCCACCCAGGCGGTGACTGAACGCAGAGTGTCGCTCACGGCGCGCGGGCGCAGATCAAAGGTCAAAATAGGTCAGGCGCCAATGATTCCAAAGGATATTCTTTGTCGATTTTCTCGGGATTTTCATAACAAAACTTAAAAAAAATCATTTCATAAATATTTTTTATTTTATTTGTTGAACCTAATTCCTGAGTATTTGCAGCTAATTATGAATAACCCTGCATACCTCTTATAGTTTCGGCAAAAGTAGCTGTGACATACGGACGGGCAAACAGACAGACAGACATGACGAATCTATTCCGTTTTTTGCCATTTGGCTAAGGAATCATAACAATCAAGTTCTTACCTGTACTGAAGCTTTTTCCGGTAGAACGTAACATGGTCTACTGTGGTATCATTTGGATCGGTGCTGCAAACAGGATAGGTATTTTTCATCGTAAAGTCAAGGTTATTTATATTTATTGCCTTACAAAATTAATTTCAACAATGTAAATAAACATAGCAAGCTACGAAGTAAAGGCCAAGGGGCTATTTGTAAATGAAATAATTTCTTTATAATGGAGGAAAAATAAGAATACCAACTAAAACTTCCTCTCGATAAAAATGGAGCGGTGCGTGTGAGAAAACAAGTCATCTATGAAATCATTTTCATTGCGACAACGCTCTAATTCTTCTGTTTCTTCAATTTCTATTTGTATCGGCTGTATCACTTCTCTGATAGACCTGAAAACCACTTCGTTAGGTCTGCTTCTTTAAAATACTCTACCAAAAGAAAAACACACACAAGGCCAAAGAGCAGAAGAAAGTGAGAGAGAAAGTAGATAAAGTCCCTGATTATGATAAGGGAACAAAGTATTACCTAGAGCTATTTCGAGATGTGATTGAAACGTCGACGTGATATACCTCGTAAGAATTTGGAACGAAGAAAGGTTGGCTAAGTGTAATACCAGAAATTAAATGAAACCAGGATGACTTTACTTAAAAGTCAAGACTTGTGAAGTAGACTCTTTTAAGTCAAGGTCGCTAAAAACCGAAAAGCTCCTGAAATGATAAAACAAAATAGCAAAGATAGGTACCGAAACACATTTTTGAACTGCTCCACGTCGTCTCTAGCTCCAAGAGCAGCTTTCCTCAAGGGGCTCAGCATGAGCGCATATCTCTCCATGGACAGATTGTACGACAGCTGTGTGCTGCATGCAAATACTCTGACTACTTCTCTGGCGTTCGATCCCATGTTAGAGATCGGACCTGGATGAAATAACAGGCATCGCGGATCAGTTGGTAGTAACCCTGCCGTCTGCACCGTAAGCCGTGGGTTCGATCCCCACCGAGAACAAATTTGTGTGGTGAACACAGATGTTTGTTCTCTGTCTGGGTGTTGTATTGTATTCTAAGTATGTATAAACAAAATCTCTATCCATCTGGTTCCCATCGTACAAATTCTGCTTAGTGTGTGGCTATAGTGTTGCGTGGATTGTCCAAAATATTTGTTATTATCATTATTAGATAATTATAAGTTTAAAAAACTAGAGAAACCGACTTCATTGCCAAACGGCTAAACCGATTTTAATGAAATTTGTTTTGGACAATCTGGACGTAAGAATAACCTTCCAAATAAAAAAAAATTTTCTAAATCGGTTCATAAATGACGGAGGCATGCAGTTACAAACATTAAAAAAAATATTTAAAAAAAAATGCCAACACCAATTTTAATGGGACCAATCTGGAAGCAGTACCTTTCAGATAAAAAAAATATTTTTTCAAATCGGCTCACAAATGACGAAGTTATGCGGTAACAAACATTTAAAAAAAAAATACAAACGAATTGAGAACCTCCTCCTTTTTGATTGGAAGTCGGTCAAAAATGAGTTCGTATGAGAACGGCCAAATCTTGTGAAGGAGGTTTTTGAGCTGCAGGATAACGTGCCTCTGAAGTACGGAAGCCCATAGATATAGGGGGCTAACAAATCTCCACTGGCTACGTCGTAGCATGCTACGGTGTAGCAGTGGTAGCGGTCACCTATTCAAATGGTAGACTCGCAGAGGATTGCATAACTTATTCGATCGATTAGCAATAACGAAGTAACTTAGCGCGACGTAAAAGACGGGGTACGAAATCGAAGATCGAGTTAAAGCTTTGAATTTCTCAAACTGTAATAGTTTCGTAGACACTAAAGTGAATTGAGTACATCGAATGTGACTTATTTGCTTACCAGCAACTATGTAAGTCAAAACCACTGCTTTTAATACCCCTCGCCCGGGTTTCCCACAGTACATGGGCAGCGTCAGCGCGGATATGCATCTCATCTGTATGGACACTGCATTACCTATACCTGTAACCGAAATCAATGGAACGAATTTATTGAATACTAGAGGCGCCCGCAGCTTCGTTCGCGCCGTTCTCGTTATTATGTTTATATGTAGGTACAGATGAACAGAGTCAAGAAACTATTTTTTCGTCCCACTACTGGGAAAAGGTCCTCCAGAAACTTCCACTTTTATCTCTCTCGAGCGTCCATCCATATCGTCCCGCTAACGCTTTCTCACCTGACCACCTCGCGTCAACTTTTTTTTTATTAGCCTGGTCTGCCCCACAGTTGAGCAACGGCCTCCCCCCTTTCCTTCCACTCATCTCGTTCCTGAACCAAATTCGGCCACTCTAAGAAACTTTATCCCACAGCTGGACAATTCTCAAAGTCCCACCAATCTCTCTTGACTTTCGAAGCTTCTAATTACGGGTCTAAGATCTAAGAGCTATGGTCTAAGAACGTTAAGGCCGACTAAGGTGAGAGGATGATAAACGTGCCGGGTCAGTCTATATACACACTAGCGGCTGCCCACGGCTTTACTCGCCCCCAAGCCGTTACGCCCCGTTGATTTTTCTTTTAAAAGTTTTTCCTCTTTTTCTCCGCTTAGAGAAATAATTTTCCAATTTCCTTTCTTAGTGCACCCCTATGCTATAAAACGAACATACCCTCCAAGTTTCATGCTTCTAGGGCTTACGGTTTAGGCTGTGCGTTGATTGTCAGTCAGTCAGTCAGTAACGTAAGAGTTTTATATATTTAGATAATAATAGGAATAACGGCCGGGCACTACAGAAGTAAAAACCCTGATGATGTTGATCTGGTATCACAACATCCTTTAGAAAGTAGCCTACTGAAAATCACTAATAGGTACTCTACTCACCTAGAATTCCACTTATAGCAAGAGGCACTCTTCCCAAGCAGTCTGGGAACGGGATTTGTTTCAACAAGTAGTAGTAATAAGCTTGTCCAAGTAGAAATCCGCCCGTAAAAGCTAGGATTACACGAACGATCCTATCTAACTTAAGGCTAGACATCGTTCTGAGGACAATCGATATTTTTCGAAAACCCAGTTACCAGATTACAGTACTTTTCATTCAACCATTTTTAGTCATCTTTTTAGTTGTTATTGGTTTTGGGGTTTTGGTGATAATCTGGGTTTTGGTATGACGTATTTATTATGCTCTTTGTCTCTTTGGTCTTTGGTTTCTTTGTTGTGGACCTGTCTTATCAGAATACAAAAATAACAGATGATAAATCTCAAAAACCCATCACCTAGAACTTTGCAATCTAGGCTCAAACGCTCTACTCAAAACCATATAAAACCTTTGGAAGGTCTGAAATATAACTTTTTTATACAAATCCATCGTAAGCCCACTTATGGCCTGCGCACACCTTTAGTTCGCTGGCGGTAGCGAACAGTGAAACGCTGTCAAATCTCAAATCTGACAGCGATATTTGACAGCGTTTCACTGATCGCTACCGCCAGCGAACTAGGTGTGTTAGAGCCTTTAAGATTAGACTTAAGACTTTTTAAACTTCTTTGTAATTGGTTTCCAACCTCCTTGCTCAAACCTCACATAGTATTTTCAAAAAAGGGCTAATGTACCTAAAGTACCTAAATAAAGCCATTTTCGAAAATGTTAAGGACTTTTTAAAAATATTCCATCCCTTTGATTTAAGGTGCAAGTCTTTGAGTGAAATTGAATAATTTATTTTAATAGGGGGACGTTCTGTTAAACCTACTGGGTAAAACCGGATTTGGCACGTGTAGTACGCGTGGCGATATCGATCGAGGGTTGCGAGTTGGGAGTCAAATTCTTAATAAGTTATGTACCTAATTCATCTTTTCAAATCATCTTAACGTGTTACTCGTTCGAAGTTTCGAACCTAGCGGGGTGAAAGCCTCAAATAAGCTCATTTCGTGCACTTGACACAGAACTTTTTTAGGTTCCCCCTATTAAATTTAAAGAGGGAGGAGCAGCTATATTAGAAGATAAAAGTAAAAATCACCACAATCTTATACATAGTCTTATACATAGAAGGCATAAAATTTAATATACCCTTATTAATTATTAATCTTCGTCTATTCAGACGTTCATAATTAATATTACATACTTGTTTCCACACGAAGTTTTCCTTCACTGTTTGAGAGTACTGGCATAGTGCAACATATTATGTACCTACATTATTGGACCGAAAAACTCATCAGTGTACACGACTGGATTTGAACTCACGACTGCGGCGAAAAAGACCTCTTCCACCAATAAGTATAATTATAACGCTGGCTTCCACTAGGCCAACTGCCCTGGGCGTCGATTCCAGCAACACGGCTCGATTGAGTGATCGCTGAATCTTCGTTCCATTTTCAAATTTTTCAAACAAATCTTGACAACTCACATATATTTACGCAATCGCTTCAGTGATTTGAGTTGCTGGAATCGACGCACTGCTATTCCGGCAACACGGCTCGATTGAGTGATCGCTGAATCCGCGTTCCATTTTCAAATTAAAATTGTCAACTCACAACGAATTCGGCGATCGCTTGAGTGATTTGTGTTGCTAGAATTGCAAACTCTCTCTCTCACACACAACTCCTGCGCTGCGCTGTAGTTTGTAAAGATTCCCACCTTGGATAAACATTTGTGTATGTTGTTGTTGTTTAACTATGTATAAGTGTAGTGTATAAGTTATGCATAAATAAATAAATCCACCCAACATTACCTAGCCCCATACTAAGCAGAGCTTGTACTATGGGATTCAGATTATAGCTGATAGCATAGTAAGTAGGTCTTAGCTTAGTTTGGTGCCAGATAAAATGATGGTATAGCTAATGAATGTAAAATGGCCACTGATATTTACTTATGAAACATTAAAAAACGTATTTCTTTTACGACATTTATTTACGATCATAATAAAATTATTATTAGTCTTATAAAATTCAATACATCTTGTATAGAGAACTTAATGGATAGTTTATGAGATGTGTTCAATAAAAGTGCCTTTAGCAAATCAACAACTGCATTTAAAATGCCTCGAGCAAACAAATAAAACAAATTCCGCCTTTAGCTCGCTCACGACAAAGCTCAAATTATATGACAAGAGTGAAATTATTTAAAATCAAAACATTGAGGAACTTCTATGAGCATTGGTTATAAAAAATGTAGGAAAGATTGTATAATTTCGAAATGTACATAGTCTTTATTCTCATTTTACACTGGGTTTGAGACAAATATGCTAATGATACTATAGCTACAAGCTAAAACAGTTTATTCCACACAGCTTACCATTAGAACTTTTTCATTTTCTATCGTGTCAATGCAATAGATAATTCTTAAGAGGGCATCACACAGGCGACTCTCCATACAAACGTAGTCCCCTATTTCCTCCCTGGATAATGCCTCTAGTCTAGAGTAACCATTTTTTCTCAAAAAATCCAGATCTGCTATATACGTGCTCGTATGTTATCCTTTTTTTCAGAAACTTATTGATAAAGAAAATATGACCCTCATATGATTATGAATTGGAGGTGATATTTTCTTTATCAAATGAGTAGTGCTGTTTGCTTTACAGAACGTTACCAGCGTAGACTGTGCCAAAACCTTGATCTCAGAGGTATTCCTGAGATATGAAGTGCCTAGACGAATACTAAGCGACAATGGAGACAATGATATCGGTTAGATTGCATCCTATGAGGCTAGTCACGGTGCTCGTAGAAGAACCAAGATACCGGCCACGGACGCTAACTTCAGCGCCCTAAGGCTCGTCAACGACACATCGGTAGCAAGCTCGATTACTTTTGTTTTAGAGAGGTTAAGCGATAATCAAGTTCTAGGTAGACATCACGTGTCTCAGCTGACACCATTCGTCAGCGATGTGTAACCGTCGGTCAACGAGAAACGGAAACGTGGTAGGTCTAAGCGATTTCTGGACTGACCAAGACGCGAGGGCGCGGTTAGTGGGGGAGGTTGTAACACGAGAGTTGTGCACACACGATCGGCAGATGGGGAGGCGATAATGAACATCATGTTATTGTACACACCGTTATTACGATGCCAGTTAAGCTACATGCACACTGGAGCAATTCAAAAATGGATTTTTGCTTTTTTGTTCTGACACTGTATACTTATACTTTGCCCTTGATACTTTATAGGGCAGATCCGACTTGAATAGGTTCTTAGGTTATGTTAGAACATAAAGATCTGACAATGTTAAATTTACATGCATAATAAGGCAATATAAATATACTGAATATTGAGTATGAAATGCATTATTTCTACTTTAAATGTAAGTTTACTCAAAAAGCCGTGAAGAATAAACCGTTCATATGGCAATTAAAAAAGTAATACATATAACTTACTTTATCATTTAACGTACACACTATTATTACTGTTAAAGAAAAAAGTGAAGCTTAAAAAACTTGAGAAACCAACTTCACACCCGATTTTCCCGAATCTGGAAGTTATAACCTTCCAGACAAAGCCTTAACAAACATTAACAAAACAACCGAATTGAGAACCTCTTTTTTATATGAAGTCGGTTAAAAAAGTTCTAAGCACTGTAAAAAAACAAATTAAATTACAATAACACATCCAATATACAATAACACAGAGATAATTGCGTAAAAGTATTGTACTTCATTACATAAAACACAACCGCTGCTAACCTCAAGAAAGCGATTAGATCACATTTAAGAGCACACACCAGTATTGCGTTCTTTTACAGCATCACACGCTAAACAGACTACAGTGGGGTGATTGCGTATCTTTTATTGCAATCAAAACCTAGTCGCATAATTATGTCAATTTTGAACTTTGATTGTAATTGAAAACAGGGCGTCGATTCCAGCGACACAAATCACTCAAGCGATCGCGTAAATCGATGCGAGTTGAAATTTTTGTTTGAAAAATTTGAAAACGGAACGCGGATTCAGCGATCACTCAATCGAGCCGTGTTGCTGGAATCGGTGCCCTGTGCGTCGATTCCAGCAACACGGCTCGATTGAGTGATTTGTGTTGCTGGAATAAAAAAATATAGCCATTATAGAGACATCTCAGGTCTCTATAATGGCTATATTTTTTTTTATTACATTAAAAATAATAAAGGTATATTCAACTCAGGTTTGTACCACGGACATTTTGAACTTTGAACTATTTGACTCAAAACTTTGATGCCTATCAATAACTTATTAATGTAAAATGCCCCTCGCCAGTTTTCCAATATAATAAATAATAAAATCATTCTAAAACAAGCCAAAGGCGGCTGATATAATACACAGTAGGTCTACCATGAGAAACTATATCTTTCCTCCATGGCCCCACAAAAATTACTGCGCAAGCCAAGACTCCTTTGAAAAATCACGTAATGGATACGCTCAAAAAATTGCATTTAGTTTGACCGATATAGCCGAAATAATGACTACACACGATAGGCATAATAGGTAGTTTACACATTTTATAATATCAATATTTATTATAATCTGAAATTTGTGTATTGTTAACACTCGTTTATACGATTGCTATGTGACGTTAAATAAATAACTTTTGATTTTCAAGTCTCAAATATATCAGTAAAAACGATTCAACGTCTAAATCTTTTAAAATAACACGATTGTGCACCCCAGTGTAATTCTTTTCTGCTAGAATCTTACAGACATAATTTTTACGCGAGTAAGTAGACAGTACAATGATTTTCGTCAATTTTGACTTGAACGTAGAGCATTGCTGATTCGAGGCGAAAATGTTCGGCTCTCTATGTTTTGATAATTTTGGGCTTAAACTTCCAGATATTCGCCATTTACCAAATCCTTGGTACACTCAGCATCAAAATTGATAACATTTTCACCAATAATTCAAATTTAACTTATTTCAATTTACCATCATAATAATGCCCAAAGTATTCTCGACTTTACGATCATTTTTACTCACATCAAAAACACTTTCAACCGTATTTAAATCATCTAATTTGATACTGACTGTACAAGTTCGAGCTGGCCATCTCTGGAAGTTCAATGCCGCCCTAAGGTCCCTGTATGGTACTCTAGCCGTCGGTGTCGGCTTAAGTTTTTACAACTAGCTGACCGGACAAACAAAATGGCCCAACTGATGTTATGTGGTAACGCAGGTCATGCACGTTAGGAACGTGCCCTACGATACGATACGTCCATCAACTTGAGGCATACAGTCGTGCTAATAATTTCACCCACACCCTTCAAACTGAAACACAGCAACACTGCATGACGGCAGAAATAAGCACGGTAGTAATACTTCCCGCGTCGAGCTTTTCACATAGAGCTCTACAACTGAGCTCTTTGTGAAGTAAGAGTTGTTATTGAGGGTAGTTACGCCTGCGCGGTGGGCGGGTTGTTAGAAGGGTCTTCGGTGACGTCAGTGGCCATCGGCTCAGGTGCTTCGATTGGCAGTTCTAGGACCTTGGGCCCGTATAGGAGCAGGTAAGCACAGTGCCAGTCACCTGGAAGAGACATAATTCATTTATAGTTCTTGATAATTAAAATCGCGGGTCGGGCACTAGTATCTGTGAAGACACCTACTGGATGTATCTTAGCTGATAAGCTACTGGAATCCCAGACTAAAGTACTACTATGGTGACAAGCTATTGGCTTTACTGCTGGTATGAGCTACCATGCTGACACGCAAGGGACTAGCCGTTGGCAGTGTCGCTATGCTGACACGCCATTGGAATCACAGCCGACAGTACCACTATGCTGACATGCTACTGGACTCACAGCCGGTAGTACTGCTATGCTGACACGTCACTGGACTCACCTCCACCGCTCAGCTTCAGCACGTCCTCCTCGCTGACAGGTGTGACGGTATCGTCATCACAGCGCAGCCAGCCTCCGGAGCGCGCCACCCACGCCACGTAGTGACCGGACGAGGACGAGCGACCGCGGTGAGTTAGCACGGCTTGCAGGCGGTAGTAGCCGCTGTTGTTGCTTCCCACATCTGATAAAAATTGAGCGAAAAATGCGGCAAAGGCAACTTTGTTTGGTGTTATCATACAAAAAAAAATATTACATTGCAAATAACTAACCATTTTCAAACCAGTATGGCACAACAGTCTTTTTGGAGGCGTCTTTTTTGCTGTCACCGTGATTTTTTGAGCTCAAAGATTGTTCTGTGGCCCCATCTTCCAATTCCTGAAACATAAATAAACAAAGGGGGACATTATAGACAGTATAATTTACTTTCCCATCATTTTGGGGTATGTCTTAGATACCACGCTTAACAGGCAAACTGTTGACTACAGTATTACACCCCATTCATAATGCCTAATATATTTTAACGGCTCACTCAGCCTTTATAGAGATGGCAACAGACTAAATAACTCCCACAGAACCATTACGGATATGAGCATAAGTGTTTATACATAGACATTTATTTAATTACAACATAAGCACACGAAAACAAGTAAAGAACCAGACACGTTAAAAAGTGCTTCGTTAAATGCTCTTTATGATACTGCTGACCTTTCCTTGGTAGGCACCAAGGGATGGTCAGCAGGCTTATTTGCGTATTATCTGCGTACGACTATGAAGTCGTCGTACAATATCCACGAGATACGTGATAGATGAGCTTTTTGCAACACGATTTGAGTTCTAATTGTAAGCAAATAAAGAGCATTTTACCTTAAATTTGCTCCTCATCGGCGTCAGTCGTTCCTGTAGCTCCGCCGAGCATAGATCGTACACATCCAACTCAAGCGGGAATTTCACATCTTTCAGAATTTTCGCGTTGATTGACTCCTTTTCTTTGAAGTAGAAACGGACGAATTGCACCGTTAAATACGCGGGCAGACGACTGATTTTACTCTGGCAAATGGTATAAGTTTATTACAAAGTGACGCTTGGAGTATTTGTTGTGCTGGAAATGTTTGTTGACTAAATACTTACTGTTTTTGTGTAAATTGCGTCTCTGCCTAACGTTTCTGATAACTTGGTTATCTGTTCTGTCATTTTCTGAAAACAACCTTTTTTAATCAGATTTTTCTTTATAAAATTAGTAAATTAGGAATCTTAGCGTCCACAGTTGATTCTAGGGTAAAATCGCCAGAACCATTCAGTCGTACAAGCTGCAGATTTTTTTCAGCGAGAGCAATCTCAAAATAAATAGCGTTGAACTAAATAGAAATAAGTAAAAAAGTATTTCTTACTAGCAATTGACATAATTTAAGAAAAGATCAGGAGCAATAGTGTGGTACAGAGGCATGTCATGCGAAGGGAAGAATGTCATATAACAAAAAGAGTGCTAGATATGGATGTGGATGGGTATAAAAGTAGAAGTAGGCCAAAGAAAAGATGGATGGATTGTGTGGAGGATGACATGGGTAAGAAAGGAGTGACTGCTGAAATGACGGCTAAAAGAGGAGTGAAGTGGGATAAGGACGATGAAATAATGATGATGAGCCAATTATAAGTTTTCAATCATAATAAATGAGACACGGTACTTACAGATTTGAGTCCCGTCTGCAGGTACTTAACATCCTGCGAGATGAAGCAGGACAGCTGTAGGAAGCTCTCCTTACTCTTCTTCGCCGGCTCGTCTGCCTCCGAGCACACTAGCTCCACGTCCAGGGTACCACCAAAGTACTGCTCTATCACTGAGCCACTGGAATAGAAGGGCAAGTCCAACTTCATTTACAATATTTCATACAGACATTCGCACTAAGCGTTTTGGGCTCCTTTTTAACTCAACTCAAACTCAAAATTGTCTTTATTCAGTTAAATTGCACGAATCACTTTGAAACGTCTTAAAGCTAGGAGTCTAGGTGCCAGTTCCACGCGACCAAGCCTAGAAGAACAGGCAACAAACTACGGCTTTATTATGCGAACCTCCAGGGAATGGAACTCATTGCCGTCAGCTGTTTTTCCTGACGACTATAATCTGGGCCTCTTCAAGGCAGGAGTAAATAGGTGTCTTCTAGACCATTCCGCTTCATCGTCGGCTACATCGTCGCTTACCATCAGGTGAGATTGTGGCCAAAGGATGGTCTATTCTATATAATGTAAAAAAAAAAAGTCTACGAAATGTTGTTTTAGTTTCGCCATTGTCTCTTGCTATTGTATGGAGAAAAGATGAGACAGCAAAAATACGTTACGTATCAGTAACGATCGAAACAAGTTTCTCAATGCTGTCTCATCAATTTTCCATACAAAAGAGAGAGCAAGTGCTCACACGAAAACAACATTTGGTGGACGAAATGTGGTAGCAAAACTCCGATTTCGGGTACAAAAAAAACCTGTTTTCCTAATGTTTTTCTTCACCGTTTGAGAGTACTAGTGCAAATAAATTTTTGGACAGGAAAATTAATAACTGTCGTGCACAAAGTTAAATTAGACGGATTTGAACCCAAGACCTTAGGATTGAAGAAAGAATGTGCAATTTACCCTTCGGCAATAGGCATGGGCAGCCTCAGTCTAGCTTGCAACGCGCGAACTATCTCCGACCAACATTCCGACGCATCCTGTTGCGCCAATCCACCGCCTGCACACAAAACATAGAATCTTACATACATACATATATAAAATCACGCCTCATTCCCATGGGGGTAGGCAGAGATCACGGATTTCCACTTGCTACAAGTCAACTGGCAGCTTCCCGCGGCATCGCAGGCGTGGTACTGGTGTTTTTAGCATATAAGTTAGACTCCTTCTTTAATTTAAGAGCTTAGCACTTGTCGGGGTTTCGATGTAGTTTTCTCCAATTGAGTCTTTCGAACGCGGCCTCCTTGACTTGAACTGTTAGTGTTAAAATGCTGAACTGGTGGTTTTGTTGTTATTCATTGTGTGTATTAAGGACTTCAAGAGGTGGTCCAGTCAGTCTGTGCTCGTGACCCGAATTTTAAAGACGTATCGTGCCTAATTAAATCATATTTAAAACCATTGTGCTTTTTTTGCGCTATCGGTTATGATATGATAGCGACTTTTTTTTATCTGGCTCACGTATTTTATTCTTGGCCTTCACCAGACAATAGTATATTATGCAACTAGTGAATAAAAGATGGATTTAAATCGAGGGTCATAGATGAATCACGAGCAAGTGAAGGATTCTAACGAATGAATCACGACCGTAGGGAGTGATTCATAATGATTGAATCACGAGCGTAGCGAGTGATTCAAGTGTTAGAATTTAGAATCCTAAACGACGTGAGTGATTCATGGCCCTCGATACAAATACGTTTTATTCAAGAGTTGCATACTATACTTTATACCATGACTTCGAGAAAAAGAAAGATTTAAGCAAAAAACGTACGTAGGGCACCCACCCTCCAGATGGACCGAAAACATTGTTAAGATCGCGGGAAGTTGGTGGATGGAAAGGGCTTAGAATCGTTCTTCCTGGAAACGTGTAGGGGAGGCCTATGTCCAGCAGTGGACTTCTTCAGGTTGATGATGAAGCGAACAAGGATTAAAAACTATGAACTTCGTTTGTACATACTATTCTAATGTGACATAAAGTCAATAACTTTTGATTTTGATTTTATTTGAAAAAAAGGAAGGTTAAATTAATGCAAGTTTTCTACTATATTGGCCGACTTCTCTTTCATAAACTAAACAACTCAATTGAACAACAAAACTCAAAACTTTTTATAACGCTTTTATTAGCTTCACCTGTATGTATGTATGTATGTATGTATGTAACCGACCCCTTTGAGCTCGATTTTGTCCTACTTTGAACGATCAGATTTGATTCAAACTTTGCACACCTGTCAAAGGTCGATGAAAATGCAATAATATGAAAAAAAATATAAAAAAAATGAAAAGAAATAAAAAAAATTAAAAAAAAAACTACTTTGAACGATCAGATTTGATTCAAAC
Source organism: Thera obeliscata (assembly GCA_947578465.1). NCBI lineage: Eukaryota > Metazoa > Arthropoda > Insecta > Lepidoptera > Geometridae > Thera > Thera obeliscata. The sequence goes on from OX387913.1 coordinate 3,175,747, forward strand.
TTTGCACACCTGTCAAAGGTCGATGACAATGCACCCCACGCTTTTTGTACAATAATATAAATTTTCAATTGATTATTACAGTTTTATTTTTAACTTTTTAGTTCAATTAGTTATAAAAGCGTTTTTTTTTAGTTTTTTAAACTATAATTTATTTATCCCTAGAATGCATTCTCAATCGATTTTTTATTACCGAACTTTGTGTTGTATAACTTGCATAGGTACTCAAAATAGCGCCAATTTACTAATAATGACTATGACAACAGAGAACACAAAACAGTATTTAACCAAGGAGTTCAGCATTGTTCAAACTCCTTGTTAAAAATTTCGACCAATCAAATCAGAGTATTTTTGGCGCAAGTAGGTTGGTATAGTATTGATATGGAGGTCGACCTTATTGGTGTGTTCCAAATTCAAACACCAAAACAGTGAATAAAATAAGCTTTTTAAAGGGGGTATGGTATATTTACAGGAGGTAGGGCATAACGGGAGTCTCCCGTTCAAATTTGAGCTGCCCGCCTGGGGAAGTACCTCCGCCTTACAGAAGACTGCAGTCAAATAACACTATTCATTTAGTGTTGTGTTCCTGCAGTGAGTAAGGTTGCCAGAGCTCTTTTGGGGAATGGCTGTGTTGACAGCTGGGGGACCAGCGGTGAGTATACCGCCATTGGTTGTGTGTAGGCGCGGCATGTTGGCGCGGCGGTCAGGGAGACCCGGTGAAACGGCTGTCCGCTGGCCGCCCCGCAGGCTGAACGGGTTCCCGAACCCAGGGAATACTCTAACCTCCGCCCTGGGAGGCTGAATCGCCAGCATGTGTAAAGTCCCTGGAGTGATGGTCGTGCCGGAGAAGGAGACCGGAGTGGACCCGACCACTACTTCAGGTGGGGACCGGGGGCCCTTCCGCCCGCCGCGCCAGCAAACTGCAAAACCTCCACAGCCTCTTGCGAAATGTCACTGCGCCCTTTGTTCACTGTGCTGTCAGCACAACAATTCCCCAACGCCCTTACCCCTCTACCCCTAAAACCAAAAAAAAAATATGAATGGCTCGTAAAAAGAAAAGTAGTTTTTCAGCGGCATCCTCGTCCACAATGAAATTGGACTTTTGCAATATCAGAGGCCTACACTCAAACCTCAATGCAGTTCACCAGCATCTTGAGTCTGCGCAGCCGACCCTTCTTTTTCTGACGGAGACACAAATATCCAAGCCCGCCGACACGTCTTATCTGCACTACCCTGGGTACAAGCTAGAGCACAATTTTGCGCCTCGTGCTGGGGTATGTATGTACGTTCGGGAGGATGTTTGCTGTCGCCGTCTTCACGGCCTTGAAGACAGAGACCTGTCAGTACTATGGGTACGTTTGGATCACGGTGGCCACACCCGTATCTATGCGTGCCTCTACAGGTCTCACAGTGGAGATTTGGACACTAGCCGACTTATTCAGCATCTGCAATTGTCGGTTGACAAAGCAACCGAGCAGTATCCTTCCGCGGAGTTAGTGATTTTAGGAGACTTTAATGCCCACCACGTTGAATGGCTTGGATCTCAATCCACTGACTTCGCAGGAAGGTCTGCTCATGAATTTGCCTTGGCCTATGGCTTCTCTCAGCTGGTAAATTCTCCAACGAGAATCCCAGATATTGAGAGTCATACAAACTCCTTGTTGGACCTTCTGCTGACCACGCGTCCGGACGGATACTTCATCTCAGTGGATGCTCCACTTGGGTCATCAGACCACTGTCTTGTCCGGACAGAAGTGCCTTGTGCTCGGCCCGTTCCTCCTCGGCCAACACAATGGCGTCAAATGTGGCACTACAAATCAGCAGACTGGGATGGACTGCGTGAATTTTACGCGTCGTACCCGTGGAAGCAGCTTTGCTTCACATCGGAAAACGTTGATACTTGCGCCGCGGCCGTTACTGAGACCATCTTGGCGGGGATGGAATGCTTCATTCCTAACCGGCTTGTGGCTGCGGGGGCGAAGCGGCGACCGTGGTTCAATCGCTCTTGCAGAGAAGCCAGGCTGGCCAAGCAAGAAGCATATGAGGCTTGGACCACGGCTCGATCTGGTGAGGACTCAGATGTTTCCGATGTGAAGCGTAAACTCAATGCTGCTTCAAGGTTCAACAAGAGAGTAGTTGCCAGGGCCAAATTCGATTTCATCGGCAGAATTGGTGAGCGGCTAGCACGTTACCCATCTGGGACTCGTGCATTCTGGTCGCTTGCCAAAGCTGCCGAAGGAAATTTTTGTCAATCTTCATTGCCACCACTTCGAAAACCTGATGGTAACCTGGTCCATAGTGCTAAAGAGAAAGCCGATCTTCTAGGGAATCTCTTTGCCTCCAACTCGACTTTGGATGACGGAGGAGCTGTGCCAACTCCCGTTCCGTGGTGCGTTGTTTTTATGCCGGAAATCACCTTTACACAACGGGAGATCAGGCGGGAGATGCTCACTCTAGATATTCATAAGTCGAGCGGGCCAGATGGTATACCAGCAGTAGTTTTGAAAAGGTGTGCTCCAGAGCTGTGTCCTATTCTGGCGCGCCTTTTCAAGCTTTCATACTCCACCAGGCAGGTTCCATCTTCGTGGAAGACTGCACACGTCCACCCGGTGCCCAAAAAGGGCGATAGATCAGACCCATCAAACTACCGGCCAATTGCTATAACTTCCCTTCTCTCTAAGGTCATGGAGCGTGTAATTAATAAGCAACTCTTCAGATACCTAGAAGAACACGACTTGATCAGCGACCGTCAATATGGCTTCCGCCACGGACGCTCGACTGGTGACCTTCTAGTGTATCTTACACATCGTTGGGCTCAGGCCATTGAGAGTCAAGGGGAAGCATTGGCTGTCAGCCTAGATATAGCGAAGGCCTTTGATCGGGTCTGGCACCGGAGTCTTCTATCGAAGTTACCATCTTATGGACTGCCTGAGGGTTTGTGCAAGTGGGTTGGCAGCTTTTTGTCCGGCAGGAGCATACGAGCCGTAGTTGACGGTGGTTGCTCCGATCGCATGGACATCAACGCTGGCGTCCCGCAAGGCTCTGTGTTGTCCCCAACACTGTTTTTGCTGCATATCAACGACATGTTATCCATTGATAACATTCATTGCTATGCGGACGACAGTACTGGGGACACATTTTACACGGGCCGTGCTAGCATCCCTCGTTCCATGGTCCACCATGCCACCAGGAAAGCCTCCAGGAAAGCCGAAGAAAACTTGTGTCTGAAATAGAGGGTTCATTAACCAGAGTTTCCAATTGGGGAGATCAAAACCTGGTTCAGTTCAACCCTACTAAGACACAAGTTTGCGCGTTCACTGCGAAAAAAACCCCATTCACTGTGGCCCCTCAATTCCAGAACATGACCCTTACCATCTCTACGAGCATTGGGATCCTGGGTATGGACATCTCCAGTGACGTTCAGTTCCGCAATCATCTATTAGACAAGGTAAAGCTGGCGTCCAAAAAGCTCGGGGTGCTTAACAGAGCGAAGTCGTACTTCAGTGCAGGTCACCGACTGCTTCTTTATAAGTCGCAAGTCCGACCGCACATGGAGTACTGTTGTCACCTCTGGGCAGGAGCACCTGGATACCAGCTTGGTACTTTTGATTCGGTGCAAAGACGTGCTGTGAGAATAGTTGATGATCCCATGCTCACAAGCGGTATTGAACCCTTAAGTCTGAGGAGAGACTTTTCCTCCCTGTGTGTGTTCTACCGCTTGTACAACGGGTTGTGTTCTGAAGAACTGTTCGAAATGATGCCCACATCTTCATTTTATCATCGGACGGCTCGCCATAGGGAGAGGGCTCATCCACATACCTTGGAGCCGGCATGGTCGCGTACCGTCCGGTTCCAGAGGAACTTCCTTCCGCGCACTCTAAGGTTGTGGAATACTCTTCCTGCCGAGGCTTTCCCTATAAATTACAGCATGGGGCTTTTCAAGAAGGGCGTTTTAAAATATTTAAAGGGTCAGCAACGCGCGAGTGATGCCTCTGGTGTTGCAAGCGTCCATAGGCTACGGTAACCACTTTCCATCAGGTGGGCCGTGTGCTTGTTTGCTAACTTTGTTGTATAAAAAAAAAAAAAAAAAAAAAAAAAAAGTAATTTCACCGGCAGCCACACCCTTGAAACCCTAAAATATAGGTAAGAGTACCAGGTCCTCGCTCAGCGAAGCGCGGCGCGGCGGTGTGCAAGGCGCCGAGTAGCCGAGCGGCGGCGCCCGCGCATGCACCCGCGCCGCCGCTCTCCAGCGCTGACATCGTCTCGCTCAGCGCTGACGTCAGCTCGCCCGCGGTGCCTCCCGCCGACCCTACAACACACACACGCTGATATAAACGACAGAAAAATCACAAAGCTTTTTATAATGTCCCAAAAGTTTACCCACGACCTTCCCATTGGTACGGGAATGCGCTGACCGCTGCGCTATCGGATCCCAATCACACTCAATCATTGTTACACATTATAAGTTTATTGTGATTTGATTGTGCTTTCAGAAACCAGTCCAATAAAAAAACATTTAGTAAATGCGATTGGCGATTCATTCAATGGAAAGCTAGTTTATCAACAACAAGCTAAATCTATCACTATATAAAGAAGTAAACTGTATGTTGTGTGGAAACTTACTCTTATCATAACCAAGAAGTGCATTCATCAGCTCTGGCACCGTTTTCAAGCATTGTACAGTGGCGTTCATGTAGCAAGTATTGCCCAGATTGATCAGACCTTCAGGTATATCCAGCTGAAAAACCAGACTGATTAGAACAGACAGAGGAAATATTTTCACTACTTAAGTAATTCAGGTATGCCTCAAGTTGATGGACGCAGGGAAGTGTATCGTAGGGCACGTTCCTGACCTACGAGATAATGCTTAGTGTATCGTAGGGCACGTTCCTGACGTCTGTGACCTACGAGGCAATGCTTTGGTATAGGTGATGGTTACCACTTAAAATCAGGTGGACCATATGCTTGTACTATCATTTTAAATACCAACTATATATATTTTTATTCATGCGTCATCGAAAGCCTTGTGCTGATAACCAGCCTTGAGAACTGGTTCCCAGCCCATACTGAGCTCAGGGCTTTTTATGCAGACCGTACATGGCAGCATTCCCAGAATTCCCAAAACACACACACCAGAACTCTGCCTATTGCGTTAGTATAGTAACATTGTCATTTTAGCTTTTTTACTGTTTTATTTCTTGTAGTGTACAGTTTGTATAAATAAATGATTTTCTTTCTTTCTTTCTTTTTATCAGCTGGTTGTATAATTTCTTGTTTTTAAAAAATAAAATTACTCACAGCAGTAGCAAGTTCAGCCTCATTCATATCCTCAACAAACCGGACCTGTTCTACCGGCGCCGCTGGCACATCTTCTTCTTTGCTGCCCATTACCAGGACAAGGGCATTCTGGTGGAAAAGGCATAGACATTTATTCCAAACAAATTTTGATGTGGGGAACTAGTGGGTCTAGTAGGTTCAAATTCAGTTGTGCACCAATGAGTTTTTCAGTCAGTAAATTTATGTGCACTATGCCAGTACTCTTAAACGGTAAAGAAAAACATAGTGAGCAAACCGGCATGTTGTAGAACCTAAAAAACTCTAAAACATGTGTCAAGTGTCACACGAAAAGGGCTCGCCAACAGCCTACTTGCGGAAACCAGTCTGCATACCAAGTGCGGAGAAGATTTCTAGTACAAGTCTCAAGATCATGACCCACTCCCACTCATTTCTCTGATCTGCCCTGATGTGTCATTACAACACAGGTATCAATGACGATGCGACTATCTTGACCTCTATTTTTATGACAAACTTTACTATAATAGAACTGCTCTGTCATTCATCACATCAGATGCTATTGGTATATTTATATGCATATATATTTGCATCTTGCAGTGCACTACCTGTCCTAATATAGTCAGCTGGCATGTTACTATAAAAATGGCAAATGCATCATTCGCACTGGGTGTGCGTACTGGTTTCCGCAAGTAGGCCGCTGGCAGGCTCTTTTTGCGTGACGCTTGACGCGTGTTTTTCGAACTTTTTTAGGTTCTACAACACGCCAGTTTACTCAAGATGATTTTCTTCACCGTTTGAGAGTACTGGCATAGTGCACATACATTTGTTGACAGAAAAAACTCATTGGTACACAACTGTATTTGAACCCATGACCTTAGGATCGGAAAGCGAGGCCGCTACCACTAGGCCACCAGTGCTCTTAGGGCATGTTACTAGTATCAGAATGTTTTTTATTCTACAGTTTGTAAGCAATCAATTGCAACATAAATTGAGTAATTTTTGTTATGTTCTATGACCTAATGGCGCATTTGGGACTAAACAGGAATCATAATTTTAATAATATTTCTATTCCTGTTTTGTTTACAGAGTGCATAAGGTACTTACATTAACCAACTTGAAGTTGGCCCAAGCCTCATCCTTCAAAGTGACTCCTTTGCACACGACCTTCTGCCGCTCAGGCTGGACCCCCGTCAAGGCAAATATTTGTGCCTTGAACAACACTGGGTCATCATCTGTATTGACCTCCACTCCTGGGTATGTCTCCTTGCCCCATTTTACTTTGACTGTAACCAGTAAGTCTATTTTCTAGCTATTTTAGGGATGTGTGTTTTAATACTACATAAGATGCCAAGAACAACTCAATCATTTCATTCAGTAACAACACTAGACATTTTTTATTTACAACCTAACCAGTAGAAAACTTGGACACCAACAGAAAAAAGATATAAAGAGGTATATCAATGCTGGAGAAGTGCCTTGTGTTTCGGTGTGCTATAGCAGCAAGAGGGCCTTGTCTAGGCATAATGCCTAGCTACTGTGAGGAAGCTGTGCTGGGTATTCTGTCAAGACCATAGGCCAATAGGCCTTGTGAGATATATCAAACAGAAAATCCTAACTATTATTTACTACAGTATTTCAGTACCCTAGTAACAGGATACAGTTTTGGAACAAGACTCCTTGGACAGATTGAATAGCAAGATTTTGGATTTTGAATATCGAAATTGGATTCTAGAGAATAGTTGTTGACTGTTCTGTATGCTTTACGAATGAATCAACGAGTGCTTGCAGTGCTAATTGCTGACAATGCAATATATATATAATATATGATCAGTGAAGTTTAATTTTGGATATTCGCGCTCCTGTAGTATTAATTTAAATGTAAATTCTGTGTATTTTGCAGAAAACAATCCCGGCCGGAACGCGATGTGTAAAACAAAATACAGATGCCGACAAGGTTTATACCTTCATGCGCCAATTCTTAAATGCTTAAATACAGTACAATGCAGCCTATTTTATAACTAATAGGATTGAATACAGAATTACAGGCTATCACCGATACAAAACTAGTTTTATGAAATATTTAGTTCGCTCCCGATAACCTCAATTCCAACGGCTGACTGAACAGTCACTATTGTGATGATGAAGGAGTCAAATAGTTGAAAATATTACCTGAATACTTCGGCATGGTTGAATGGCGTAAAATAGATAGTTGTGCACTGAATACAAACAGAAAGCCACTTGAATTTTCATGAATTTGAGGGAAACTGAAAGTCACGATCTAACTTCGTTCGAGGTCGATGACATGACATGAATGCCTGACATGAGCATGACACGCTCGCTGACGCTAATTTGACATGACAGTATGACATTGTTATTGTCCCAGATGTCAACGTCATCTAGACAGTATGACATTGTTGTCAGATGACGTAGACATTGACACCTGGCTTGACGTGACATATACATTGAAGCGTATGAAATTCTGATACATTCTGTGCTGTACTCGGATACAATCAATACGAAGAAAGGTGGTAGACTGTCTGAAGGAGGTAGAGCTAAAAGATTATGAAAACGTTTATTATAATAATATACGTAATACTACGAATAGCTGCGTAAAATGCTTCCAAATAATGGTAGAGTAAGGGGGCCGCGAAGCCCACGAACGTTATAGGTACCTACTTAAGTAGGTACCTAGTTGCTCATATGCAGATAGTACCTACCCAGTACCTAGTAATTCGTTCTTGAGAGCCTTATTTTCGTAAAGGTCAATGAGTAGGTACCTACTTAGTTGGTCCGAGCAGAGTAGGTACTTCCAAAGTGGTGGTATTGAAACCATCAAACATGGACTGGTCATGTAGGTAGAGTCAGCGGACTGATTCAAAATTGAAAAGCTTAACATTTAATTGCCAAAAGTTTTCCAAAGCCTCTTCTATAAGTTTTTCTATTTACTTACACTCTAAGCTCACGCGCTCGCTTCGTTCGATGAACTTTCTCACGAAGGCTTCGAAGGCTGCGCAAGCGGCTGTGGCGGTGGCGCGGCCGGCAATCAAGCCAGTCCGCAGCAAAGTGCCATGCATGCGCCAGTCTCCACCTGTACTTTCTATAATTGAGACGCATGTGATTCAGTTCGTAATTCAGTGAATTCTGAAAAACTAACAACACAAAGTTAGTGGCTGTGTGTGTGTGATTTTGTCACAGTGTTAGTGCTAAAATTTAACATTTTTTTATCAGTAGTATTTGCGGAATGGTTATCGAACGTGCGGCGGAACACTGCCGAAGCTTACAGTAAGTTTGCAAGCTTTTGTGGTTTGTATTCAAGTAAGAGACATGATTTTCCCCGTGGATTATATTTATTTTCTGAATTTGCCTGATCACTGCCGTGTTAATCGACTGGTAATATCGACTGCTGAAGTTTGCATTGTTAGTTTATGTAAATAGTTTTGAGTAATAAATAAGCTAATCTAATCTAATGTCAGGTAACTTTTAGGAGCTTATTTGTTTTAATAAGCTTCCGCTACAAATCGTTCGTTCGATAACGCTAACCCACCCAGCGATAACCCCAAGTAGCCTCATTCAGAAACAAGGTTTAAAAAAAATCACATTGCCTTACTTGAAACACTTTACTTGAATAAGTAGGTACTAAGATATATACTTTAGTTTTTTTTTATTATAATAGGGCAATCAATAGAACGCAACACGCAGTCATTTTAGTCCTTTATAAGTTTTCGGAAGGCCCAAAAGCTTACTCCTAGGTACTAACCTAGGTAGGTAGGTAGGTGACCTTATGTGGAAGTTTTTAGGAGCTAGTGTTTTTACACCTTGTACTGGTACCTAGGTACGGTATATCAGTGATGTTGCACACCGTACCTAGGTACGGCATGTGCATAACCGTTATTTCAAAACCACTTAGGTACTTATTATTTGGCACACAGGCAAAAAGTTATTCCCACGGCATGACTACTCCAATAAAAATGCCGAAAATACAATTAGGATTACCAATCGCACCAAAACCTATTAAAATGCCAAACGTGTTTGTGATCAAAAAAGCTCGCATGTTTGCGAAGGTATGATGAGATGTTTTTTGCTTTGCTCAGATGCGTGGGGAATTTATAATAAGGCCGGACTTTGCATTAGGCCTCTCACGCAGTAGGCCTACCACAAGCTCTATCTGGCTCTGGCTCTGTCTCTGGGTTTGAGTCTGTGTGAGTGCTCACCGGTGTATTATGCTGTGTGTGTGACGTTTCGACGTAGAATTTAGTCAACACTCACACAGACTCAAAACCAGCTCAGAGAAAACAGCCCAGACCTCAGTCTAGGTTATTTTCTACCACAAGCTCTGTCCGGCACTGTCTCTGGCTCTGAAGCAGAGGCAGAGCCAGACAGAGCTTGTGGTTGGCCTACAGGCCTAGCTTGGTAGTCTAGTCTAGGTACCTTTGACAACGACGCCGCCTTATTCAATATCGTATGACCATCTTTTTTGTCTAGTTTTATGACTTGCTCTTTCTTTTGAGGCAATTACTGTCTGCCTATTATTCGTGAACAGAATAGTCATAAAAGTAGAGCCAATTATAATTAAAATGTTAAATTTACAAGGTATTGTCTGTGGGCTGGACCACAGTACAAAAAGCGTTTTTTCTCTTCTGTGTGGGCTGAACGGCCATACCAAAAGTAGATATGTACCGAAAGAGTCATTTCTATCCAACAAAAAACAATAATCTACGCATTACGACACCATCTTTTCTCCCCCCGACTAGTGATGTTTTTCGTTGCCAGATCCTTAGTGATGCGTGAAATCCTTAGTGAATGCGCTATGCTGCGTACTATAAAGTTAAAAATAAGTTACGTACTATAAAGTTAATAAGTTTAAAATAATAAAAAAGAAGAGAACTAACATTAAAATAATTTTGGAAGCATTTGTACAAACAAAAAAGAAAACAGAATAAGTATATGCATAGAGATTTTTATAATGTCCCAAAAGTTAAGAGCTGAGCGGGATTTGAATCCGCGACCTTCCCCGGGAAATGTTTATCATTTCCTTAGGCGTAGTAAACACTAAAATCAATAAAAAAGTCGAGTATATGCTTGTTGTAGAACCTAAAAAGTCTTCGTTTGCAGTCGCCATTATTGTTGGTTATACGAGCTACATGACCCATTGTTACTTCAACTTGCAATGAAGCTCAATCATTACCAAATAGAAAGGTCACTATGAACTTTCCACATGAAGTAATCGAGCATCAAATGCCGATGGCATAAGCGAAAACATCTTTGATCATTGCGTCGAATCATACTTTCACTTAGTTTCCAATTATCTTACTCTATTGTGTTTTTATCGTTCTGTAGGAAAATACTTTTGTGTTAGGTACTGCTCGTTTTGTTTGATTTTACGTTATTGTTTTTTTCAAGCCATATGGCTTAAAAAAAAAAACTACACAACACTATAAACACACACAACACAAGCCCAAATTAAGCAGAGCTTGGGGACCAGACAGTTGGCATAATGCTTATTCTGTTCTAAGTATGTTTTTTTTTGTAAATACTTATGTACTTCGAATACAATAGAACAAACAGAGAAGAAACATCTGTGCTCACCACACAAATATTTGTTCTCGGTGGGGATCGAACCCACGACCTAAACCTACATAGGAACAATAACGAAAATGCAAATTGTACCGTGCAAAAATTAGTTTTTTATACCACTTGGTGACCAAGCATGAGGCCCACCTGATGTTGAGTGCTAACCATTTTGACAAGGAGGGTTTTTAGGGTAGGGCTCAACTCAAAATAGTTTTAAAACCAGCAAGTTGCGATCTTAGCCTTGAAAACACAATTATTTCCACAAAGTTCCGTAATAAAATTAAAACCGACACAAAACGGTAATTACTGATGAGATACGCTCGATACTTTCTCAGTTATTAAACCGAGACGTCTCGAATGTATCGCTGCTTTTTATTACCATTGAGCATCACTATTTATGCTTCATTGACATCAGTCGAGCTAATAAAGCGAACTTCACTGTTCGTGAAGTTCAACTTGATGAATTTGTATCGCGTATTTATTTGCGCTTGAAAGTGTTTTTTTTTAATTTAGAACACACAGGTATTCTAGATTTTATCAAAATGTCTATATTCTAACCGTTACGGTATTATTGAGTCACAAACATATACAAAAACCTTTTCATCCCACCAGCTCTGAAAGTGTGTTTTTGCTGTTTAATTTCTGACTGGAAAAGCCGTTTTTATCCGCTAGAGGATAAAGTAAATTTGAATTTGGAATATCGTGTTCAATAAGTTTGTGAATACACAACCTATTTACTTCTACCTCCATGATGCCGAACTTATCATACAACCTTTTTTATTTTGTTAAAAACTCGCACTCGTAACCTTCTTGGTGTATTTGTGAATTCAAAACACCATTAAACCTATTTACTTCTACCTGCATGGTGCCGAATTTATCATACAACCTTTTTAAATTTGTTAATAACTCATACTCGGAACCTTCTTGGTGTGTTACTTTTAGTCGCACCATGTTCTTTTTTGCATTTAGTGATTTCCTCGCTGAGGTGGGATGAAAAGTTACGTGTTGCACTCGAGTGCAAAGATTTTTCACCTTGTGCTCTTTTGATTCCTTCGCCAACGCTTAGGATTCTAAACTGTTCATGTCAAAACTGACATACTTATGCGACTAGTTTTTTTGGCTGTGTTTTGATTGCAACAAAAAGTACGCAGTCACCCTACATGGTAATGGTAAATAACCATAATCATCAGCCTGACGAGTTCCACTATTAATACGTTTACACTATTATCGAATTTGAGCCTTTTCTATCCCCCGTCTTACCGCAATCATCATAGTAGGTATATCGTGAGGATTTTCAAATAGATGAAGTAGTTTTTTTTATTTCAAGCTACTGAGATGATGTAAATGCACTATTGTTCTATGATAATTGTGCCTTACATTGCAGATTATCACTCAGTGTTGGAATGCCATTTGATATTACCAACACCCGTACGCTTTGTATTGTTTTATTCGCAGAAATGATTAATAAAGAATTTGCAATCATTTCTCCAATTAACAATCCGTAATGTAAGTGATACTGTACATAATTTCTGTACGGTTTAATGCATGTTTGATTATTTTTTTATGATTTATTCTAAAAATAAAAGATGATGAAGATGACTTTAGGTACGCATCGATGGAAATATGTTCTTTACAAAGCAAAGTTTTATTTGAAACAGTAAATATTCGATTGCTTGATCGTCGTTAGTTCGACTAACGTCGACAAAAGTTTATTTTAAACAAATAAATGAACAACAAGGAACAGCAATCAAGTATTTTGTTAGCATAGTTTTCTACCACTAGGTATCTATCTTGGCATACTAGTTTTACAAAGTGAAGTTTCTATTTGCTATCTCCACAATATTTATTATTATTATTTATTATTTATTACGTCAACATTCAGTCTTGTTGCAATCGTTCCGTCAAAGATGAGTTTTGTTTTAATTAATTTATTATTGCATTCGAAACTCAAAATAATGTCAAAATTGACTGATGCGACTAGGTTTTGATTGCAACAAAAGATACGCCGTCACCCCTCTTGTAAAAGATAGGTTTTGTTTCAATCTGTTTTTATTGCAATCGAAACTCAAAATAATGTCAAAACTGACAGATGCAATTAGATTTTGATTGCAACAATAGATACGAAATCAACCCACTGGTTTATAAAACTGTACAACTAATACCTATTTACTTTAAATAAACAAGCTCGTGTAGTTGTGCCTACTCTAGACTAAACAAGTACACAAGGTGTACATATTTGCACGGGATATAATAATAAAACGTTTAAATTAATAATCTGATGGTGCTCGCTCGCAAACGCAAAGGAATTTTGATGTTGTTACGATTACGACTACTTACCTACAACATTGTGATACATTTGTGCAGGTAAAGGCAAATGGAAGTAAGAACCATGTATATTTTTCATCTTATTTAAGTACTAAAGATTTAAATAATTGTAGATTGTTACACAAGGGCAATAAGTGAGCTATTGCAAAACAATGTATTTATATTTTTCATCTTATTTAAGTAGGTACTAAAGATTAAAAAATAGTAGATTGTTACACAAGGGCAGTAAGTGAGCTATTGGAGAACAAGATCCTATTTGGCGCCTGTGCGAGCGCAGCTCGTAAAGTGCGCTATAGGATCGAGTGCCATTTAGCGTCTGCCAAAGATAATTAGACGATGTGTAATGAGCTATTACATATCAAGCTTATTGCAACGGTTAAATGATTTGAAAATGGAACGTTTTAAACAATGTATTGTGTTGGAAATGCCTACTTACATAGCCTTTCTGCACAGCAATAAATCCTACTTCGTGAATGTGATGATATATGTGATGTAAAATTAAATTACACTGCTGCATGGAAAACTTTTAACTCATGCATGTCTCTTTATTTGTTTTCTCTCGGGACTAACCCACAGCCTAGTTGGCCTTGTCCACTGAAAGAATATGTAGGCCTACCATGAGCTCTGTCTGACTCTACCTATCTCTGGTTCTGGTTTTGAGTCTGTGTGAGTGCTCACCAGTGCATACTGTGTGTGGGACGTTTTGACGTAGGATTTATTTTATCAACACTCACACCGACTCAAAACCAGAACCAGAGACAGAGCCAGACAGAGCTCATAGTAGGCCTAATGGTCAATACGTGCGGAACTGACACATGTGGGTTTCTTTACCATGTTTTCATCAGCTAAGACAAATTGACTGTTAGTCATAGGCCTTGTACTGGCGAGCTATAGAAAAGTTTCATAGCTTGGAGTTTCACTAAGTGATGGAATCAAAAATTTGGAAATCCGTAGAAAGATCAAGGTTACCTACTGATAAATCACGCAAAATTAGTAAGTTGAAAGACAGGTCATATTGGATGGAAGGTCCTCGAATGATTCTTCTGCAATTAGTGATATGGATCAGTTGAGCTATCTCTAGATCTTTTCTAACAATCTGCAGATAGCAGCAGTCTAAAGCAGCAGGTAGATCTTGTGTAATTTGTATATTAATACTGGTATAAGTTTCTTAATAAATTGATTTTTGGCAAGTTAGTTATTATGAGATATAGATATACATACGTACCTCTTCTACATCATAACTGTAAGAAATCATGTAGGTACTAGTTTACAAGCAAAATGCATATTTTAATTCTAATTGCAGCACTCGTCTCTCTCTAACGAGTGAATAAAACAAGGATAGATGATAGGAATGAATAAATTCGGCTATTTCCCAGTGGGTCGTTGTCCAGTGCGTCATGGTTCACGCTTCGGATCCGACACCTCGGTTTTCATAATTCTAACATGTATTTGCTTACTTAATACAGTTACTCTGGCCAAGGATAACTTTACTTTACATAAAGTCCAAAATGTATCACAAGAAACACTTTGAAACGTTGATAAGCTAAGTGAGTCTAGGTGCCAGTAGGCCTACGACAAGCTCTGTCTAGTTCTGTCTCTGGCTCTGGTTTTGAGTCTGTGTGAGTGTTGACTAAATCAATCGTACGTTGAAACGTCACACGTGAGCACTCAACAGACTCAAAACCATAGCCAGACAGACCTTGTGGTATGCACGGGACTTAGCCTAGAAGAACTATACTAATTCACTGCGTTGTCTGATGGATAACCATTGAACAAAATACTTCTAAAAATGCAATCGGAAGCTACTCTGTATTCAAAGTATCGCTTGTCCAAGTCGGACTGTGTCGGATTCACTCAAAGTTTTAATCAATGTGACATAGTTCTAAACGCGTAAAAAACAGGTAAGTAGTAATTGTTTGTTTTGAATCTTAAAAAAAAATAAACAGGCCTTTGCATCTATTAGATTATTATTTTGCCTAGTAGATTGTAGATGTTTTATATAGCGTCAGGGGCAATTGGTGATTACACTAGCCCTACTTTCGGGATAGTGCCTGGGAAAGGATTTTAGATGAGTAAAAGTACCTTAGATAAGTAAAGCCTTGCGCACATCTAAGCGTTCTGCGGTAGTGATCAGTGAGATACTGTCAAATATCGCCATATTTTACAGCGATTCAAAAGAAACCGCGCTTCTCTGAAGTTGCAAGAGCGCGTTGATGTCTTTTTTACTAGAAAACTGGTGTAATCTAATCTTAAAAAATAACTTAGCATTTTTACAAGTTACGAGACTATTCTTGTAAGAATGTAGGCATCACACCAGTAACTAGTTTTATCTGCTTCTTATTCATATTAATGTCAACTTAATTCAGTTTAGATTTATCCTAATTATCGTGGCGCCAATATTTCATCTACGCGATAAATATTTAAATATATGCTTCCGTGAGCGACGTCTATCTAATTTGTTGCATAATTTACAATTGGAACTATGACTAATCCGTAATTAATACGTTCACAGTCTCAACATTAACGGGGTTATTATGTAGTACGGAAACATGTCAAAGAAGAGAATTGTAAAATAGCCAAATAGTTGACACAAGCGAAGCGTTTTTAAACTGCGATTTACTAAGGCAAAGACAACCGCCGATGTGCTTACATCGCCCTCGCACATTTTGACCCTTGCTTGCGATTTTCGATCAATAAGTTGAGTGTTTTAATATCTATACAAACCCAGTGAGAGTTGTTTCACGGTTTTAATAAGTTCTAAATAGTTGGAACCTACATAAGTACACATACTAAATGAACCAGACACACAGTCAAATTATAAATGGTAGTAGTAGAACAACAAAATACCTACCCGTTTAAAAACTGTTCATATACCCACCCCTCTCGAAGTTTTATGGGTAAATAATAAAGAATAGAATACAACTTTATAGTACAACAATACCTTAAAAAACTCGAGGTGCAATGGGCAATAATATCGCTAAAAGCAATCTCTTCCTGTCAATTTTTCGATGAAAAGTACGTATTGCATGAATAGGGACGGGTAAAGGCTGACCGCCTTGACCTGGCTTGTCATATAGTGAACTGGATCAATTGATAGACCTCGACACGAACCCTTCACTTCACGCATCGGTTACATGCCCTTGCTTGCCACTCACGTTGTGCTAGGCCAAACTATTCGCTCAGCTAGCCGCTCCGCTTATCGCTCCACTTATGCAAAACACCCCGTCTTAGTAATGAATGTAATGTACGGAAGTAACATGACTTTTTAAGTAAAAGTGTAACAAAACTAGACAATCACTTTATGATAATTTGGTGTCACATAATAAGTAACTTTTCATCAATTAGGTACTAATCATATAATCATAGTTCTATCAACGAAGCCATCATTCCAGAATGTTAAAGAACATTTTAGAACGTCAATGATCGCGGCAGTGTGTGCGTGTATGCTGACACTGATCGCCATCGCAGATTACCTAGATGTTTGCAAGCTTTAAGATATCTCAACAATTCCTTGCCAACATGTTTTTATGAAGCTGAATCAATAGCTTACTAAAAAAAACGTTTGTCTGTAAAGTCGGTTTACTGACGATAGTTCAACGTGACAACGTCATAAGCCGCAATTATCGTTGCTATAAACAATTGACACCACATTCACTTTTCACTGCACTTCATACTTGACGAAAACATGTTATTGTGTGAATGTATTATTGTATAGAGCTGTCCACGCGGACGCATCGCTCACTCAAGTAGGAGAGAGACAGATGTCGAACGCTGCCGATCGCGGAGGCCGATTGTGCCTCTTTGTCGGTCGTTCCGCGCTCTCGCTTGCACTTCAAGCCTTAAATGGAACGCCTCAGAGCGAGGTAACGCCGCAAGAGTCATGTTCTTTCGTGCGTGCAGCCCACAGAGCACCAAACACGCTTTTGCTTACGCAAAGTAGAGAGAGTATGATGACGTATTACTAAGAGAACCAGTGTCGCCAAACTCATACACGTAAAAACAAACACACATAGAAATAAAAGTTATGATTGGTCGAAAAAAAACGTTAAAAAGGACCTAAAACCAAAAAAATAAATTAAATGATAATAAACCTTAAAGCTATCGTGACATGGTTCTAAACTTAATAAAATAAACAGTGCTAAAATAAAATTCTATTTGCCAAGAGATGGCACTTCTCATTCAGTATTTTTTTCTTTTAGTCTCTATTTAGTTATAATAAGATTGATAATACAATGGCTGTTACTTTATTGACAACAAAACAAAGCTACTTGACGCTTAGATGGCGTTATAGAAAACAATCCTGTTAGTCTTTATCCACAAGGTATAAGATTCATAATACAATGGCTATTACTTGACATAGCCACTCACTTAGTGATGTGCCAAGGTGGATACAAGACAAATGTATCGACATCGATGATTACCTACCTACTTCTTATCGTGTCACTGGTTTTTTCGAACCAAGTGAGGTGAAAGGATTTTAAGTGCGCCCCAAAGAGGCTCCTTTCGTGCACTTATTTAACACATATTTTCGAACTTTTTAAGTTCTATGGCATGCCCGGTTTCCTCACGATGTTTTTCTTCACCGTTTAAGAGCACTGGCATAGTGTAAACTAATTTTTGGGCAGTAAACCTCATTGGTTGGACTGGATTTAAGCCCACGACCTAAGGATCAGAAGGCGAAGCCGCTACCACTAGCCCACCAGCGCTCTCACCTACCTACTGATGTATAACGATCGGTAGCACGTCAGGTTATATATATGGTGGTCGAAATAAAAAGCTTTTCTTATCTATCTTTCTTTATTTACCCAATCAAATGTTTACAACTCGTAAAATTGTATACTTAACTGTTTCAAATATTGTTTCTTTTTCTTCTTGTGTTTTCTTTTTCCTGTTGCATCGATACATTTATTTTGAATATCTAAAAACTAAAACCAGAATTATTATGTTATTTCTTCAAAATATTTCTGTAATTTTCATCTTACCCAGCCACTGTGGGCTATATGAATAAGAAAATAATCAGAATAATAACAGAATAATACATAAGGAATAAAATCATCGATAAAGCAAAAAAAAAGTCAGCTCCCTAAACCTAACTATTTATATGATCAGAACTAATAAAGTATTCGATAGCACATTCATCACTTTATTGGGGTAGGTACAGCCCTAATTGAGTAGCGAAAGTTGAGATTTATTGAAACGCGACCTTAACTAATATCATTCACAGTCTATTTTTGTTTGATGGTTTTGCATTCTAAACAAAACCAATTTAAGCAATAAAATAATACTAACCTGTGATACGATATGCCCCCTTTTGTTAAATTATTGGTTCGGCTATCGTTTTAGCACTGCAAAACAGCACAATACGGCATTTTTATATTTTTTCGTGTTTTTCTCAGTTACGTTTCTTCTGACAGACTTCAAACACGACTAAACAAAGGAGGGCTTGAAGTCTGCTGTACTGCGCGTACTTGGAGCGTGAGAAGGTCGTCTACATACTAGTTCCATTACTTCTTTATTTCGTGGTGCAGCCGGCTCCATCGAATTATAAGACGTTGTCACGTCAAAAACTTAGCATGCAGAAAAAAGTGTCATCATCTGGTGTCCGCAGTCCTTGTCAATACAGTTTTATCCCCGATCCCTTTCAAATGGGTACCTTCCAAGAAGCACAGTCATAAAGTCAGTTCGTATCATCCATCCATAGGCTCTTGTCTTGAATAACAAGTCCGAAACGAGTTGTGAATATAATATTAATCAAGCGCGTGTTGGACCATGCACGGGAGGGTTTCCGGATTTAGTGCGGTTTAGAATTATTTTGTAAATACGACAAAGCTTTTGTTGTTGCATTTGGTATCCTAAACCTCACAAAAATAACTGATTCCTTATTTGCTTTTTCTTTAGTCCTAAGTTAGTAATTCTATTTTGCAGCACTACAAGTGCTATAAGAATTGCTGTCTATTTTTTGTATACTGAAACAACAAAGACATAGGTAAACAATGTAATGTGCTGGATAGTGTTACTATATAGTAATGGTAAACCATTACTATATAGTAACACTATCCAGCACATTACAACACGTATTACATACAACGTGTATCAAAATATGTGTACTATCCTGAAGGGGGGGTGAATTTCCACCCCCCGGGGAACAACTTTTGTTCAACGACTTTTCGAACTTCGATTGGTATCTCTGAAAAAAACTGCAACGAAGTTTCAACATTAACAGCTGACTTTATACAAAGTGACAACCCTAAACTCAGCTACAGAGGTAGTAGGTAGTAGTAGTAGACCTACAGAGGTAGTAGGTCAAGGGGTCAAGGGGTTACAAGGATAGGGTTGTCAATTTATTTAGGCATTATGAAATTAAATATTTTTGTATGGGAAACTGAAAATAGGAATTTTTAATTATCTCCCCTCCACAACTGATCACCATTGTGGTCTGAAACCCCCCACCTTCGCATAGTACACATATTTAGATACACCTTGTATAGTAACACTATCCAAACGAAATAACTTAGTATGGGGTTTAACCCACCCTAAGTTATTTCGTTATAATAAATATTAGTGATTATTTGATTTGATTTAGTTTGATTATGCAACAGCAGAATCGAGTACCGATCATGAGAAGATAATTTTTGCAAGAAGTTTTTTTTAATTTGTATTTAGACGAGGACTAGAATTTTACATTATAAGAAAGTAATATTGCAAATGAAACGGCTTTATGGGCAGACGGAGATGACATGCCAAAACTTAGGGTTTCTTTATCGAACTATGGAACCCTAGAAACGGGTGCGGAAGGCGTGCCACGCTCGCTGGCAGCTGGCTGCGGGCACCTGTCGCTTCCACGAACCCTGCTTGCTTAGCTTAGCTTTGTATAATCCTAAGAATTTAAGATCAAAATAAATAATGAAATGAATGAAACATAAAAAAGCACGCCACACCACCATTTTGCACGCCCAGGAAGACTGGTAGACAATGCCATTCACATTTAAAAGGATCATACAAATAAGTCTGCCGTCGCCTGGTCTTCTAGGCTTGGTCGCGTGGAACTGGCACCTAGACATTTCACACACCGACCTTTAAGACGTTTCAAAGTGATCCTTGTGATACTTACTATTGAAAGTTTCTTTGTGTAAATAAATATATTCAATTACTATTGAATAAAGATATGTTTGAATTTGAATTGGTCTTCCTAGCACTACATTATTACTTTGTTGTCTTGACGGTTTTAAATAAATCAATAAACTCATGATGCCTGGAGAAAAGATTTCCAGGAAGAACGAATTTGAACACGACTCGGAATAAAATCAAGTATGCAGAATAAAAACCCAAATTTACTTTTTTTTACTAAGGCTGATTTTGCGCCGAGGATTACCTTTTTGGGCTACCTGCTCTACCGTGGCTAAAATACCACAGACATGCGAATAAGCTTATATTTATTTAACACATTTTATTACTGGATTTAGTGTCTAGCTCAATTAGAGTCTACAGCTCAAAGCTATATAGGAAGAACTATAATTTAATGATGATGAAACAAACGTACCTACTACGTCATTGAATTGGTGTCGAGAACTTTTGTGGTATTGGCTTACACATCCAAACCACTGTAAACTTATTGAAAACATCATTATTCGAATACAATTGCAGTATGTATTTACATGTATTTACAATTGCAGTTAGTATGCATTTGGGGTAGATCCATGCAATAAATAATAAATAAATATCGTGGACAATTCACTCAACACTATCTAGCCCCAAACTAAGTAGAGCTTGTACAATGGGAACCATCAGATGACTGATTAATACTTGAATACATTTTTTTTAAATAGAACACAATATAACACCCAGACAGAAAACAAACATCTGTGTTCAACACACAAATATTTGTTCTCGGTGAGGATCGAACCCACGACCTACGGCGCAGAAGGTAGAGCTACTACCAACTGAGCTGAGAGGCCAGTCAGTAAAAATCTTACTCTTTGCTACGGTCTCATTAGTTACATTACAATGGTTATTTATCAAAACCCATGACTGGTCACGCACTATACGCATGTTATTCTAGTTGTTTACACACAGCGGACCCAATCACAGAATAACAGCAGTTACTAAAGGTCCAGTAGCAAAGTACCGTGTTGCAGAATAAGTAAGAGTAAGGTGTGGGTGTGCCACAGATTCCTGAATAAACACTACGGAAGGGCATTCACCGGACAGCTACAAGGACGCACTGGCCGTTCCATTCATGGACGGATTCCTTTTGAGGTGAAATCTATTACGAAACAGGATCATTGAAAGTGGATCGACGAGACAAATCGGTCAAAAGATAAACAATGCTTAGAGTATTCCCAAGTAACAAAATTTGGTACTATAAAAGTCCTGAGAACGTTTTAGAACGTGCATTGCCATCTCTTACCAATGTATAATGACAAACAGTAACAAAGTCCTCTGCTGTAAGAATACCACAAGCTCTGTTTGGCTCTGTCTCTGGCTCTGGTTTTGAGTGTGTATTATGCTGTGTACCAGTGTATTATGCTGTGTTTGTGACGTTTTGACGTAGGATTTATTTAGACAGCACTCACACAGACTCAAAACCAGAGCCCGAGACAGAGCCAGACAGAGCTTGTGGTAGGCATACTACCCTCCCCTTTACATTTGCAGGAAGTCACAGTTTTGAACTTTTTCAAATTGATAGGCTTTGAGCAATATTTATCCAAACCAAACAATACATTATGTGTGTACTGGAGAAAATTTTGCCATAAGAATGTTGAACATGCCAGTCTAACTCTAATACCTACAACTCGGTACTGGTTTTTATCCTATACCTACTTAAATTAATGAGCCAACAGCGATCCTCTATTTTATTTGTTGTACCGCATGTACCGTTCAAATAGAGGTCTACCGAATAACCGCTAACTGACGGTTGTAGACAATCATCTCCACTTGGAAATGACGCTGCCAGATGACCAATCTGGAGTTCTCTGAAAAATTAACCGAAATACAAAAGTATTTGTGTTATAATTAGTAGAAGAGCTCTTTGTGAAGAGCTCGTCCGAGGAACCACCATGCCTATTTCTGCCGTGAAGCAGCATTGCTGTGTTTCGGTCTGATATGAAGTGTGAGCGTGCCGGTGAAATTACTGACACGTGAGGCTGAACATCTGTATGCCTCAAGTTGATGGACGAAGTGCAATTCGTCGTAGGGCACGTTCTTGACGTACGTGACCTACGAGGCAATACTATGTTATAGGCGATGGTTATCACCTAAAATCACGTGGGCCATAGATATATGTACCTAAGTACTTATACCTATTAATTGTTCCGACAGCTAGTACCTAGTTCAAAAAAAAATTGACAGTACAAAATTAGCTAAACTAAATCAAATGTTTTGACCAACCCTTTATCACAAAGACTATATACTGTGAAGAACTCATATGTAAATCAGGAGTCGAAGTAGAGCCACAAAATGAGACTAGTAGACTTCTTGATCCGTGCGAACTGTTCGAAATTACTTCATTACAATACATTCTGATACCTTATTGAATCTGCCCTAAACTCAAATTACTATCTACCTACCATCTTTTTATCAACGAGAATTATCCCCTGCCCCTCGATCACTGCAGATTTGTTTTTACGATTGAAGATTTCAATCGAAGACATTTGACGTTACAATTCAACTGTTTTTCTATTACCTCGAACCGCAACTTTGTATGCCGAATGGCCGATACAAGTTCGAATTGCAGACCGTTTAGCGGTTAGCAAGCCGTATAATGAAATAACTACAATTAGGTATGTGCTATCAGAAGGCCTAGGTACCACAAGCTCTGTCTCGCTCTGGTTTTGAGTCTGTGTGAGTGTTGACTAAATAAATTCTACGTCGATACGTCACACACACAGTATAATACACTGATAAGCACTCACACAGACTCAAAACCAGAGCTAGAGACAGAGCCAGACAGAGGAGGCCTACAGGTGTACGGACAATCGTCGCATACCAAAAGTCACATGAGTGGCTGCAATATCCGACTGTAGCTTTGACACGAGCGATTAGACACGCTGCGACTTTTTGTAGCGATACAAACGCGCGTCTCACGTTTAACACGTTTTAATCGTTTTACTTTACGAGGCTATAAGCAGTAGCGTTTGTTGTTGAATAAATGCGTATTGTTACTGCGATTCAGTCAGTTGCGATTGCCGCGGAAATGTCGCTACTGCGTCACGGCCGCTCCGGTCCCTACACGTATTACTTCTTGTAAGCACTGAAGGCCTGCGCACTCCTAGTTCGCTGGCGGTAGCGATCAGTGAAACGCTGTCAAATATCGCTGTCAAATCTCAAATCTGACAGCGATATTTGACAGCGTTTCACTGATCGCTACCGCCAGCGAACTAGGAGTGCGCAGGCCTTGATGCAAGCACGCGTTTATGTGTCGACCATTTATAGCCCGAGAATGGATCGATACAAACCTCTGAGCCTCTTTGAGGCGCACTTAACCTTTCACCACACATGGTTCGAAAGAATCAGTGACACGAAGAAGAAGAAGCCCGAGAACTGAAGACTGGAGCAACAGACAGCGACTTATGTCGCGGCTGCCTGCAGGAAAAAGAAACTGTGGAGCATGTAGTACTGCACTGCCCCGCAACGGAAGAAGCGAGGTGCAAGATAGGGCTCAGGGAACTGATTGAGTCTTGCCCCTCCACATCCACATCTGAGTCACCATTGGGTCAACTAGAACATTGCTGCCACTAACCCAAAGTCATACTCCACTATTTTAAGGAGTTGGGCTGGCTGGGGTGAGGTTTGGCGGGGACAATGCACAATACACCCCATTGCGGGACGTCGGTGCAGATCTTATTCCCCCAACTCAATTTATAAGTCCGAGAAGGGATCGATACAAACATTTGTTTGTAGCGAGACTGCATAATTCAATTCCACCATGTGCCACAACAAAGGCCGGGAACTAAGGTGGTTGAACGTCCGCATGCCTCACCACTTAGCAGTAACTTTTACGACAGCCACCCGATTACTATCGACACCGATGGGAAGAGATAGCGAGTATAAAACGTTGCGGACTTTACTGTCTAAGTGTCTACATCAGATTGCTATTTTGTAAAGTCTATCTAATAGGTTTGAAGACTTTGAAATAAGAATGGAGTTTTCATTTACTTCACAACTTCTGAACGATTTGGGTGATATTCAGAAAAGATTTGTGACCTCAGATGCTACTACTACTCAGATGTACATGCTACTTATAAATTATATACACTTACATAATGATATTCTTACTTTTATTCAATTTAACATTTAGTAAAATTTTAGTTATATACTTATCTTACTTATTGTTTTATTCAAATATTTAGAAAACAGCTCCCTTTCATTTTTTTGTGCACTACCCTCTAACATTAAGTTCACCTATGTAGGTAATGCAATTTTTGGTTTAGTGCATTATAGAATTTTCTACGTCTATCTCTATACACTTTTTAGTCTTGTAGCAAGCGAGGGAAGCCACGGTGGATGTTAGTTTAACAATTATCATAAAGACCGTAGATACGGAGGTATACAATATTGTTAAAGACCTCTAAATTATTGTCAGTCTGCTTGAGTTCTCGGTTGACGGCAACCAGACCTTGAATTTAAATGCGATTACGTGGTAGGTAAACAAAGCTCAGCAGTCAATATTCAATTCAAATAACAAAACAAAGATATCATTGAACGGAAGTCGGTTCAATTTGTCTCGAGGTCAATTCTTGTCGAGGCATTGTCTTGTCATATTTATGATGATTCTAAATGAAATATTAAATAAATCAATATCTTATACCTTTAAACGAGAAAATCTTGTATATATATATATTTAGGATCTCGGAAACTGAGCCAACGATTTTCATGAAATTAAGTATACAGGGGTTTTCGGGGACGATAAAACGATCTAGCTAGGATTCATTTTTAGAAAATGTTTAGAAATGTCGTAAAGTAAATAATCAACTTTATCATAAAATCATAACTCCTAGCGCCATCTTTTGAATAATTCATGAGTTATTGGGACAGAGAACGCCATCTATTGACGAGTAGTGGAGTTTATTATTATAAACTAACAACTTTAACTTTTAAGAGTTTATTATTATAATTTTTTATTATTATAACAACAGTTTACCAAAAAAAAAATACCGAGCGAAGCTCGGGCACCAACTGCTAGTTATATATAATCCACACAACACTATCTAGCCCAAACTAAGCAGAACTTGTACTATGGGAACCAGATATAATACTTATTTAGGTAATTTTTTTTTGTAAATACATACTTAGAATACAATATAACACCCAGACATAGAACAAACATCTGTGTTCACCACACACATATTTGTTCTCGGTGGGGATCGAACCGACGACCTACAAGGCAAAGCTACAACCAACAGAGCTGAGAGGCCAGTCATCAAATTAGAATTAGCATGCAAAACGACTGCAGGTTTGAACTAAGACGCTTTATAGCTATAATAAAAAACTAGGTAGGAATCTAGACGTAGACTTAGAGTGCTAAAACATCTGAAAAGATCTAATGGGAGAATTATCACGTTTCTAAACAGCCGTTATTTTTGTGTTTAATTATTTGTAGCGGCTTTTTTTAGGAGATACCTATGTATTTGTATACCTAATAAGAAGAGGTAATTAAAAAAAAAAATAAAGCAATCAAAACGTTAGTGTTGCAATCAAAACGTAGACGTATCTGTCAGTTTTGACATTATTATGATCTTTGATTGCAAAAAACGAATTGAAACAAACTTTTCTTTGGCAAGGAAAGATTGTAAAAAGACTGAATGTTGACGTAATAAACATGAGATAGCGAATAGGAACTTCACTCTGTAAAACTAGCATGGCAACAGAATATGTGATCCAGCGATCACATATCTTGTTGCCATTTCTTGTTAATATCAAGCTTTTGATTGCAACAGAATTACACACTCGCCCAGCTGATCGTATTGAAATGTTCGGAGAAAATTAGTATGTATTGACATTATAATATAATTCATGTAACTTTTGATATGTTGGTTTTTAACACTATTTTTATGAACAACGGTATATTGCTCAAAATACCGTTATAATTATAACCGGTATAATTACCGGTATAATTGATGATAAAAAACATACAGAAACAGAGTCGCACAGGTGATGCGTACAAAAGGGCTTGCAATGTCAATTCTTTGGATTGCTCTAAAAACGCCAAGCTTAAGGCAAGCGCCAACAATAATTACCTAATTACACTGACTTGCAATAAAACGATTGCACATCCAAGGTGTCAGCCATTGGTAGGTTAGATATACACATAGCGATATGTGAATATGCATTCGGATTTCCTGGTACAAGACAATGGACCGCATCACATTGCGTCTCGGCTCATCAATGCATTATTCTCCGTTGTTCAAACTAATTTATTATTAATGCAGTTGGAAAGTTTTGTACTAGTGTTGAGAATAGTAGAAGTTAAGGTAGAAGTAGTATTTTGATAAGACCTTGAATACAAATAGGTTAATGTTAAAAACAAGTGAAGTTAAGTGAAGTAGTTATTAGTTAGTAGGTAAGTTACTTGTATTTTTGTGTGTTTTTGTAATGAATAAACCCAAAAACTGCTGTGCCGATTTCAAAACTTCTTTCACCATTGGAAAGCTACATTCACCTTGAGTAACATAGGTTATATTTAAGAGTTTAAAAAATAAATGTCCGCCCGTGTGAAGCTGGGACAGGCCGCTAGTATTTTATAATTTTAACAGAGCACTCGACTATGGTGAACGTTTCTGCAATAACATTCTTTAAGGCCTGCGCAGTGCGCACACCTAGTTCGCTGGTGGTAGCGATCAGTGAAACGCTGTCAAATATCGCTGTCAAATCTCAAATCTGACAGCGATATTTGACAGCGTTTCACTGATCGCTACCGCCAGCGAACTAGGTGTGCGCAGGCCTTTACTTAGCAGACTTGTCAGAATAGTTTTACAGTACCAAGCGCTTCGTAGATTTAGAAATCAGGTTTGAACCATCACTCTATCGCGTTTTCTTCGTAATGTATGTTATCTAGTACTTTATCATCGACGTTAAGAGACCGGCGGAGGGCGAATTTTCATACAAACGTAATACCAAAATTATTACTAATTTAGGCAGATTTTCACTATATTATTGTAATAATTGTATTTGTATAGTATTTATCTAGGTGCCTGAACAGTTTTTATTTCAAATTTCTTATTTAACCGTAATCACATTTAGCAATGAAAAAAATGTGAAAAATGCGATTGGTGTTTATTTTATTTGAGGTAAGTAATTTAAGATAAAAACTATTCAGGAACCTAGATAAATACTATACAAACACAATTGTTACAGAAATATAGTGAAAATCTGCTTAAATTAGTAATAATTTTGGTATTTTGGTATGAAAATTCGTCCTCCGCGGGCCCATTAAACGGCTATTTCCATGTTATTTCACGGCGTATTTGTGAAGTGGATTGTCAGGAACTCGCAATTATAGACAGACAGGTGTTAAAATATAGGTGTTGCGACTACGCTCCTAACCCTCTACTTTTATAGGGAGAAAGCAATCATTTTGATGGTAAACCTCGCATCGAACGAGGTGCATTTTATTAACTTATCTTATTATAGCGCAACAAGAGCGCAACTGAAGATTGTTATAAGTGATGTGGTAAATAAGTTCTTACCTTATGACGTTCCACATCATGATACATATTAAGGTGGTGATGAAGATGATGATTTCCTAGCCGTTTTCGGCTACGGCGACTGTAGATAGATGGACATATTATTGTTTGAGGGCTTCGTTGTTATGCCCTCTGATGTACCCTAGTGTGGCTGGTGTACACAATTTTATATTAATAAAGGTACGAGCACATGCATGCAGGGCACGTCAGTACCGCGCCAACGTAATTAAAGGAGATAGCCGTTGGTGGTACATAATTATTAGGTAGTATTTATTTATGCAAGGCTCAATTTGATTTTAACGAATCCTTCGCGTGGTCTATCTTGAAGTTGCTGTAGGTACTAAGTTTACTACGAGTACTTACTCTGTAGTCTGTACGTACGTGTTGGATGAGAAATATGTAAGTAGTTGATAACTTTTTCAGAAAAAAGTTTTTTTTTTTAATCCTCATGATTTTAAGTTATGGTTTTTAATTCTCATAGGTTGATAAAATATTATGAAAATTGGTAGTAGGTATTTATTTCTTATGCATTCAACACTGACTTTATCATTTATGACACTCAATAATTTATATTTTTACAACCTCTCCTCCTTTCATAAATAAGATTTCTTTTCTAGCACGAAGTGTTATTTAACAGGTATATGACCTGCTACTTATAGAAATACATAGGTAGTGAAAGCATCGAAATGAGCAATAAATTCATGCAAAAACCGAGACGATATATAGACACATAATCCGTAACAGTAGGCAAAAGGCACAAGCTCTGTCTGGCTCTGGTTTTGAGTCTGTGTGTGTGTGCTCACCAGTGTATTAAACTGTATGGGTGTTATTAATAATCCTGGCGCAACGCTGGAGTAGTTAAATCGTGTTTTGTCACATTTGCTCGAGTTGACAATTGCATGTCAATGCAAGAGACAAAACACGGATTAACTAGTCCAACGCTACGCCAGGATTATTAATAACACCCTATGGGTTTTATTAATAATCCTGGCGCAACGCTGGAGTAGTTAAATCGTGTTTTGTCACATTTGCTCGAGTTGACAATTGCATGGCAATGCAAGAGACAAAACACGGATCAACTAGTCCAACGCTACGCCAGGATTATTAATAAGACCCTATGTGTGCCGTTTCGACGTAGGATTTATTTAAGTCAACACTCACACAGACTCAAAACCAGAGACAGAGCCAGACAGAGCTTGTGGTAAGCCTACAGTATCGGTTATATCGATCGGATTTCATACAACCGTTAGACTGTAGTATGAACTTACACGTCGATATCTAAAACCACCAAGTGCCAAGTTTCCGGTTGAAAGTAACTGTAAATTATGAAAACCTCTAATATTATGAGAAAGTCCCCGAATTACTGACACGCAACGAACAGCCTAACAGGCTAGTCCTCTACAACGTGTATCAAAATATGTGTACTATCCTGAAGGGGGGTGAATTTCCACCCCCCGGGGAACAACTTTTGTTCAACGACTTTTCGAACTTCGATTGGTATCTCTGAAAAAAACTGCAACGAAGTTTCAACATGAACAGCTGACTTTATACAAAGTGACAACCCTAAACTCAGCTACAGAGGTAGTAGGTAGTAGTAGTAGACCTACAGAGGTAGTAGGTCAAGGGGTCAAGGGGTTACAAGGATAGGGTTGTCAATTTATTTAGGCATTATGAAATTAAATATTTTTGTATGGGAAACTGAAAATAGGAATATTTAATTATCTCCCCCCCACAACTGATCACCATTGTGGTCTGAAACCCCCCACCTTCGCATAGTACACATATTTAGATACACCTTGTATAGAGACTGTAAAATTTAGAGGGTAAAAAAACAAGGAACATTAAAATCAAAATCAAAAGTTAAACAAGTAAACCTAAAATTTAAGGTAAATATTCATTTTTATCAGAATTAAAAAAAAAACTATTAGTGATTTTCCCAAATAGTGACTACCGCCAATGATTATAATACAATTATTTTTTCTATCCAACCGCGGGGAAACAAAGCCCAACGGGATGAAGTCGCTTGACAACCGAGTTACGAGTAGTAGAGTACCTAGTTCTTGTATTAGGTAATTTAGTCCGATACAAAATAAATCTTTAATGCAGTTTTATGCCATAACTGTTCTTAATAAATTAAAACTAAAATGTCTCAAGTCAAAAGGGGTAGGTTATAAATGGGTATTTTAAGTAGGCGAAGGTTCGAAGGGTGGAATAAGCAACTTAAATCATTGCCATTGGAACGCACTGTGAATAAGTTATGAAAAGCTTTATGAGGCGTAAAAGCCAGAGGCAAAGGAGGTACAGTCAGTGGGAAAAGTCTCAAAACAGTTTTTGTTATTCAATTTTAATTTACTTTGGATTTAGCAAAGAAATGGGAATAACAGTTTGCATATAGCTTCATTTTTATTTAAAGTAAGTTTTTACGCAATATAGGTATTGGTACTTTTCATACAAAATCCACAAGAAAAAATCGGTTGTCTGTAAAGTCGGTTTACTGACGATAGTTGAATTGAACGACTGAACGTGGCAACGTTATAGCTGTCAACGCGGACGCATCGCGCACTTAGGTAAGTAGAAGAGAGACAGATGTCGAACGCTGCCGAACGCGGAGGCCGATTGTGCCTCTTTGTCGGTCGTTCCGCGCTCTCGCTTGCACTTCAAGCCTTAAATGGAACCCCTCAGAGCGAGGTAACGCCGCATGAGTCATGCTTTTTCGTGCGTGCACCCGGCTCTATCGAATTATAAGACGTTGTCACTTCAAAAACGGGCTTGTATCACATAAAAAACAGTAAGCAACTCGAACTCAGCAATCCGTTTCCAAAATTGGCGCTAGCTTCAAACTGCTTTAACCAGTTATTAATCCAACTGACAAACAAGTGGAATAGATAGTTGTAGTGCAAATATTTCGTATCGAACTACTCCTCAGTTTGTCCAACTATTGACACACTTTCTACGTAAATGGTAAACACAAGGCTTGAGATGGAAAGCAGAGCTTAGTTGTGTAGGCATCACGGCCCGAAGGCGATCCCAAATTGGATACAGTTATGCATAGTGAGTCCAAGCGCCATTTTCAGTTTTTTGGGAAATTACATAAACGCGTTTTTATTGGTAGATGATTTGCATTTGCACCGTCAGAAAGTAAATCTATGTACATCGAAGCTTATATTTGTAATTTAACATGTTACAAGAAAAAAACACAAAATAAGTTTTTATTTTGGAATATATCGTTAAAAATGCACTTGGACTCCCAATAAATATGATGTTCTCATTTTGCAAAACGAGTCCAAGAGACAAAATAATTATTTATTCTGGAAGATTAGCTTTAGGTGCACGTGGAAACGAATTAATATGATGCACTCATTTTGCAAAATGAGTATAAGTATAACATAAAAATGTTTCCTGGACTATTTTCCTATCGTTTAATAAAAAAAACCTTGAATTTCCGTATTTACTCATCATCTTATATTAGATGTTACAGAGGATTGATAAAAATAAATAAAAAACTATTAAAATAGGACTGATATTATGTCCAGAAAATAAAACAATATATCTTAATTTAATAAACAATCATAATTTAAAACAAGATAAGGACTATCTCAGATATATCTCCAGCTTTCAGACAGACAGAAAAATGATTGATGATATTATTGGTCAACACCAACCCCAACCCCAGAACATATCGGGTAGGATGTAGGATGGAGTAGGTAAATAATATATAAATCTACTCTTCTTCAATATGTTCCGGATCAAAAATCTAAATGGCCATCACCTTTTAGTTTTTTCTCTGAAACATTTTGTCCTTTCCTACCCTTTCTTCTCTTTACATCAATTTCTAAGCTTTCTTCCTCTTCTACTGCTCCTGCCTTGACATAATGAGGCAATGGATGATTTTAGGTTTCCTTTATCTGGTTTATTCTTAACCAATTATTATTGACCTTCTCGCCCACTGTTATCTTTTTTCTGTTGACTATAGCTTTTTCCTTTTCTTCGGTATTTGTGATTCTTTGTTCTGCAGCTTGCCATAACTTTCTTGTAGTCTTGTGGAGTATAAAGTATAAATTGCAGTTTCAGAAATATAGGGTGCTTTTCGAGGAGAGATCATCAGGTCTTTTTTTATACTTTTTAGCTATATTGTACGCCCGAAATGGGTAAGCTGTTGGAACATAATTACTTTTAAGATCTTTTGTACACAGTTTTACAGAAAAACATTTTTATCTTTATCTTTATACGTGTATAAAGATAAAGATAATTTTTTTTTATTCTGTTCTCCGCAACAATTAAGTTGACCAAAGAATTAAGTTTTTGACTTTGGTAAACTAGTATAATGTGTGCTTCCGTAAACATGACTTGGGTTCTTCTGCCAGCCTCTCCTTCCACCCAAACAAAGATTACGTTCAGAAGTTACAAACAACTGTCGCGTTGCTGAAAAAGCACATTTCCATTATACATTACTAGTCCAAACGACGTAGTGTTACGCATCAGTAGACTACTGATGCGTAACACTACGTCGTTTGGACTAGTAATGTATAATGGAAATGTGCTTTTCCATCATAAAATTTGGTTGTTAGTTTTCAATTGGTTGTTGGACTTGTATTGCATTTCAAAATACTTCGTTTGCTATAGAAGGCGCTTGGACTGGGTATCAAAAAATACCACTTAGAGTGAAGCTGGCTGCAAGAGTGTTTTTTCTATGGCTTAATTATGCCCTAGTGATAACGAAAATGCAAAAAAATCAAAAAATGAAATTTGGCGCTTGGACTCCTTATGCATAACTGTATCCAATTATCGGTAAGAACCAGCAAAGAAAGTCAACTTGATAAGTACTTTCTCATAGACATAAGAAACTCCTTGCTGCACAATAACTTAAATCTTTTTGGATGTAGTAGACCTTGTTCAACATTGTGGCAGAATGCAGTCATATTAATAAACTCCTTGATGCGCAGTAATTCCAACCTCCTTGGATCCGGTAGAGCTCGTTCAACATTGGGGCTGAAGCGGGCAGAAGTGATGATATAGTACCTATTATCTTACGTTTTTTGAAAACCCACTTATTAGTCTTATTATCCAGATATTACCTAACTGCTGAGACCAATGAGGCCAAGACTAAACTTAGCTCTACTGTGGCTCTAGTCTTTGAAGCACAAATTATAGAAGTCAACTATAACTTATAGTAGTACCTATCTACTTTTAACTAACTAAAATACTAACACTAACATAACTAACACTATCAGTGGATATAAATAGTTAGTACATAATGGTTATTTTTGTAAAAATGATAGCGTTGCTTACTCTACCTATAAGTATACCTACTTAGGCTTTAAAAAAAACCGTTTTTAATCGACTTCATAAAAAAAGGAGGAGGTTCTCAATTCAGTTATATGAGTTCATTAATTATGTTTGTTATCTCATAACTTCGTCATTTATGAGCCAAAAATGCAAAAATATTTTTTCTGTAAGGTTCCATAGAAAAATTTTACCATGAAATCAGTTTATGTTTTGTTTTCTTTTCCATGCAAAGGTTGCCTGGAAAAGAAAACAAAACATCAATTGACGGCGGTGTATTTACACAAGTAAATGGAAAAGAAAATAACAATTAAAGTCCTATAACTAACTAGGTTGTACATTACATACTTAACATACTTACTAATTATTTAACTGGTAAGATACTGACGATACCGTAAGCTTAAGTAAGTATATTATATTTGATTTGCCGCGGTACATACCAGTGTAAAATGAATAAGAGTGAAGTCATCTTCAGATCGCTTACTTTCGCTTTTCTCTAAAACATTGTAGAAACTAGAGCGACACGCTCAACAAAATGTATATTGAGCAATAAACAAAATGGCCATGTATAAGCTTAAATACCTTGTTGTCAGATATTGCACCTTTATAGCGTGATTTAGGTAAATAATAGCTTAATTATTCTGTCACAAAGTTAGTAAGATAACTTTACGATCAATTCGATTACCATAAACCCATTGACAAAGATGTTGATCATTTCAACCAAATAACTAGCTGTTTTCTTGATTTGGAGCAAGAATTTTACATAAATTCTTCGAAATTTTGATATATTGAATCGATATAATTTTTAAAACTATCGTGGTTTTTAACACTTTTTTATGAACAGTGGGATGTTTACCATAATGTACTTTTGGCTCCTGATATTTCGGCACGGTTGCATGCCCATGTTCACACATAGGTCGCTGGCGTCGGCGATCAGTGAAACGCTGTCAAATTTGACAGCGATATTTGACAGCGTTTCACTGCTTGCTATCTAGGTCTAGGTGTGGGCGTCGATTCCAGCAACACGGCTCGATTGAGTGATCGCTGAATCTGCGTTCCATTTTCAAAATCTTCAAACAAAAATCGACAACTTACATCGACTTACGCGATCGCTTGAGTATATAGTTTGTGTTGCTGGAATCGACACCCAGGCCTTAAATCATGGTAAATAATCCGTTGTTCATAAAAAAAGTGTATAATTGATGGTGAAATTGTGATCAAAGTGAGTATTATGGACTATCCATGTGGATCACCTTACCTTATAAGTTTGCCAGTAAGGCCTACCATGAGCTCTATTTGGCGCTGTCTCTGGTTCTGGTTTTGAGTCTGTGTGAGTGTTGACTAAATAAATCCTACGTCAAAACGTCACACACACAGTATAATGCACTGGTAAGCACTCACACAGACTCAAAACCAGAGCCAGACAGAGATCATGGTTAGGCCTACAGGTTTGACCAAAGACACGATACAAATAATTTATTTATTTATTAAAATAAATAATTAAAAATAAATAATTAATTAAAACAAATAATGACAACCAATCATTAATAACCAATAATGTCATGTTAAATAGTATATTTTTAACACACTTAAATTCGAATTAATCTCAAATGTATAGTCTACAATTAGTCCTTTTGCGATTTTTAAAATGTCACTTAGTTTTAAAAACGCATCTCAAATTTTCGCACGACCCGCTCTTAAGAAGAAGATGGAAGAAGGACTTTCTCAGGCACAAGTTGCAACTCACAACTTTGACATCACTTGATAACCAAATGCATTGATCAGTCAGGTGCCTACTTAGCATAAGTAATTAGAAATTAGGTACCTGCTTAGGCTTATGTAATAAAAACTTTAGATTAGATAATAGGTGATTAATATTAGCTTTTGCCACTTTCCAACTCTAAACATTGAGTACTTTCATATAAGTAAATGCTTTCCAAGAAATAAATAGCTGTTTGACAAATGTGATGTACTCATTGGCAGGCAGAATACTATGCAATAAACATCAAAACCACCTAAGTAGACTATCTATATAAATATAGCACCTATAGAGTCACCTAGCTTTCGGACGTTCAAATTTTTGATTAGATTTTAAAAGTAAGTAGGAAGGTAAATTATGACCAGAAAGAAATGGAAACTAGCATTTTTTTATTGAACTTTTCGAACTAAATTTATCAGGAGCGAAATTTATAATTAAATCGAGTCATAATCAATGAAAAATTCTGACCCCTCATGATGCTGAATGTGCCCTCCCTAATATTAGATGCAGATGAGTCAAAATAAGTCTATACTTTGAATTGTATTAGTATGGTACCCGTATGAAATAATAAGATTTACCTACTAATGATGATGATGACGTCCTGATCGATTTCGGCTACAGAGTGGCTGTTTATCTGAACAGGCATAACTAACTGTGACATAACCCTAATTAGAACTTAGTTGGTGAGTCCAGCTTGTCGATTCCAGCAACACGGCTAGATTGAGTGACCGCTGAATCCGCGTTCCATTTTCAAATTGTTCAAACAAAAATTAACAACTCGCATCGATTTACGCGATCGCTTGAGTTCTCTGAATGCTTACGAACCCAATTATGTAAAAAAATAGGTGAACGGTTTTGAAACCGATCGTCGTGATGATCTCGGTAGAGAGTTGAGCTGTTGGCTATAGAACTCCAGTGGTCATTGTTTATAATTACGTCGGGAGGATATTGATATGCCCTAATAACGTACTTTTATTATAGTAGTATCTGTATCTTCGATATGCCAGTACAGTAACCTACTTGTAATGATGTGCATGTAGGTCTATCTAAGTATATCTAAAGCGCATCTACCTAGATACCTCGATATTAGCACGCAAATGGTGCAAAAAACACACGACTCTGCGATAAGTTGAAATGCTGCATTTCTAGCTTGGTTTTATGCGTTTTATTTTAGTTCAGGCTACGCTTTGACGCAATATTCCTAGATTAGATCTTTAGAATTTGCGCGCAGCAACTTCGCTGTATAAAGAGACATATTTCCACGTGCGAATCTCATTAGAAATTATGGCAGTGCGATCGAATCAAAGTGATGACCCATTTCAACCTATACCATCACATTCTTGGCGGTTTTAGAATCTCCATTTTGAAGATTATTTTGCAAGAGTATTTTTAACCCAGTGGACCTAAAAACCGTAAAGAATTCGCTTCTCTTCTTTTTATTTTATTAATAAAGACCGCAACGAAATCTAATGACATTGGGACTACAAAAATAAGAGACATCAAAACCGGCTCTTCTGCTCTTTTGAATAACATTGCGTATGAAATGCAGTCAAGCTTGGAGGGAGTATTATTTTTAGCTGTCGAAATAATACTTATCGTACACGAACAAGTACTATGGTCGCATGACCGTGCGGTATTCGTGCACAAATCTACGAAGCAAAGAGAAACGCGACGTCGAAAGTAAAACTGATAATCATTCTTCAAAATGTGAGAAGATCTTTCTTGTTTAGTACATTTCGCGCGAGGCAATCAGTTACTGCTCGACTTCATCCAGCCATTAAGCCAACAGAAATAATGAACTACTGGGAAATAGATAATCTTAAAATAATCGAGTGTACTCAGCTCTCTTAAACTCATTACATACGATAAAGAGTAAAAGTAAACAAGTGAAAATGAGAATGTGGATAATGTCACTAAAAGTGCTCTGTGTCACGCCACGAACCAAAATGTAAGACTCTGATAAAACCTAAACTTATAGGTCATCTTTTTAGGTAAAATGTATGCCAATCGCGGTCGTAGTAGATAACCAATTAGGTACTGAAAGTACGAATATATATTCAGTTTTTGATGCCATTATTTTGCGCACCTTTAATTGTTTTTTCTTTGCGTCATCAAGGCACCATAAAATGTTTAATGCGCCAAACAAATTTTCTAAACAACGTTTCGATTTTGCCACTTTTAATTTTTCAAAAACCAAATTCTTTGCATGTTTGGGTCTAGATATTTTAACACGCTATTGGTAGAATCTCCCATTCTAACGCAAATATTTTTATTATTCCAGGATCTAAACTATATTCACTAATGTGCGCGCGAAGGCGGATGGTGCGAGGATGCGCGAGGAGGAGCTGGAGGTGGCGCTCAAGGTGGTGATCGTGGGCGACGGCGGCGTCGGCAAGTCCAGCATGATCCAGCGGTACTGCCGGGGGACCTTCACTAGGGACTACAAGAAGACTATAGGAGTCGACTTCCTGGAACGGCAGATAGAGTAAGTGGCAGTCGGCGAGGATGCGAGAGGAGCTGGAGGTGGCGCTCAAGGTGGTGATCGTGGGCGTTGGCAAGTCCAGCATGATCCAGCGGTACTGCCGCGGGACCTTCACCAGGGACTACAAGAAGACTATAGGAGTCGACTTCCTGGAACGGCAGATAGAGTAAGTGGCAGTCAGCGAGGATGTGGGAGGATCTGGAGGTGGCGGTCAAGGTGGTGATCGTGGGCGTCGGCAAGTCCAGCATGATCTAGCGGTACTCCCGGGGGGACTTTAACTAGGGACTACGAGAAAGCTCTAGGAGACAACTTCCTGGTAGATAGAGTAAATGACAGTATAAGTGGATAGACTCTGCAGAGCCATCCTGATGAAAACCACCGCACACAAAAAAAATCCGAGAAGAACTGCATACGAACGTAGTCCTGCGAGATTCCAATTGAAGTAGGTATGTACTCGTAGGATAAGGAGGTATCACATGAATGGCTATATTATAAACATTGACGAGAGAGCACGACACAAAGTGGTAAATGAATTCAATTTTGGAAAGAGACCATGTAAATGTAATAGAAATTTTGTGTTTAAAAGACCCTGAGTATTTATTTTTATAGCACGGTGGCTATTGCAAATGCTCTATCCAATTTCCGTTCTTCAGCCAAAATGATAACTAACCTTTACATTTTTGAATTCCAGAATAGATGGTGAGGAAGTTAGACTGATGCTGTGGGACACAGCGGGTCAGGAGGAGTTTGACGCCATCACGAAGGCGTACTACCGCGGGGCCCACGCATGTGTCCTTGCATTCTCCACCACTGATAGAGATTCTTTTCTTGCGCTGCACTCCTGGAAACTCAAGGTATTAAATCCAACAAATAAGAAATCGCATGACCGCTATCCCCTTTTGTCGTAGACATTCTCTCAGATCGGGAAGGCCCTTTAGATCTTTTTAAATTCAAAGAGAGGATGTAGGCAGAGACATCATATTGTTGAAAGTTGTTGAAAGTTGCCAAGGACAGGGCACTTCAGAAGAGCATCGAACGGAGTTGCGGCTGATCCCACATGTTATAGTAGCGGGGTGATAGGACGTCTTACAGTCAGAAAAAAATGTCTGTTTAATCAGAACTGCCAAGCAGACTAAGGACGAGTAGTTCCACGTGATTTAATTCAGGTGATCGAACCGAACTGACCAATTAGCTCAGATGATTTCGATATTTTAAAACACTACCTACCGTGAGATAAGCAGGGTCATGACTTTCCCAAGTGTTCCGCGCCGATATGCAAGTAGCTTCAACAAAACATCGACTCACTCCCGTATCTAAACAACAGTGTCCAATATCGCTGCGCCGCGTGTTTACTTTACATTACGTCCATAATTGGCCACCGAACATCTTACTTATCGGTTTATCATTCGCGAAGATGCACGCCTTAGAGTGTACAGTTTTGATCACTTTCGCGCTGTTTTACGGGATCGATTGTGCGAAATATTCGAAGCATAATGAAGAAAAATGTCTCAGCTACTACAAGCGAGGGGATAATTTCGACCTGAACACTCTGCAGGGAGAGTTAAATGCTGTTTACTTCTGGCCTCCGCCTCAAAGGCTACGCGACAGCTGTGAAGTCATCCAGTTCCAGAGTCTGTTGGGAAATGAATTGGCCGTCTACACCGCAGAGTGTAACAACTTGACCATAGCCGATCAGACGGCGGCGGTCAAAGCGACGTACAAAAACAGCGCAGGGAAGATGGTGAATGTTCTGTATTTCGGGAATGAGGAAACGAAGAACATGTACCGGTCTTGTAACCGTGCTTTGTCGAAGTACTTATTTCTGAAGCTGAATGAGAACTACGTGCTGGGAATCAATTGCTCGGCGGACGGGAGAGGCGTGTTGCTGGCGAGGTTCCTACCGAGGAAAGAAGACGTGCAGGCGGTGGTGGATGGAATAGAGATTATGACAGGCCGCGAAGGTAGCCCAGACTGTCCGCTGGTCTAAGATGTGCTACAATTGTATTGATATGTGGTGTAATTTTTGTGTACTTAATATAAGTAGGTACATAAGCGACTGTTATTTTAAATAAGTCATTAAAATTTTCGAGAAAAATATTTTTGTTACTAAGTATCTACCGACACTTTTATTTGTATCCTGAAATCGAGGTAATTTGAACCACTTTACTCTTCATAATCAGATGAATGTACCTACCTTACCTAAATTTAACTTGTTTTTTTTTTAATTTCAGGTGGAGAACGAATGCGGGGAGATCCCGACAATCATAGTTCAAAATAAAATAGATTTAATGGACCAATGCGTCGTTGGGCCGTAAGTTTTTTAAATTATGTAGACGACCGTCTTTAGTTGGC
Organism: Thera obeliscata; assembly: GCA_947578465.1. Classification (NCBI taxonomy): domain Eukaryota; kingdom Metazoa; phylum Arthropoda; class Insecta; order Lepidoptera; family Geometridae; genus Thera; species Thera obeliscata. Next base: position 3,215,492 of record OX387913.1, read on the forward strand.
TTAATAAAATTCAAAACGCAGCGATCTTAAAAATATAAATTAAAATCTTGTCTTGCAAATGCAACCAGTACGGTTGTAGGCAATAAATATTGCACATCGACTTTTCGCGATCTCTTTCTGACGCAACTACCTACATCCTATTATGCCGAAATTAGCCGATGTGCAATATTTTTTGCCTGCTACTTCCAACTATTACTGTGTATCTTTGAATCCAAATTATAACGATCAGTAAGACGTACCCAATAAGTGGCATGGCCAACAGATTACTTTGATTGAATCTGAAGTAGTATTATCTTTCCTTCAGAGATGAAGCGGAACTGGTGGCGAGAGCACTCGGCTGCCGACTGATGCGAGCGTCGGTGAAGGAAGACGTGAACGTGGGTGCAGTCTTCAGGGCGTTAGCAGCGCGATGCCTAGCCGACATGCGACGGGAGGAGAACGCAGAGAATGGGCACGCACCTTGCGCAACGCCGGTCATAGGTAAGACTTGCGAATATATCTACTATCTAGTAATTCTTATGCTGCCTTCCTACGGTGCGTGGTTCTGCAGATTATCACGCACCGCGAACGGCGACGCACGACAACGCACACAGAAGACTCCTGTGCCTGTGCTACCGCGCACCTCGGCGCACGAGACCGTTCCCATGGTGTGTCGTGCGAGCTGGTGCGGGCTGGTGCGCGATATCACGCACCAGTGGGAAGGGGCTATTACCATATTACTGATGACAGCAGAAATCAACGTGGCGTAGCATTATAGGTTACTTTTAAAATACCTCCAGTTTGTCTTTCCAGTTTCATTTACCATCCCAAAGTTAGACTGAACTTTGGGATGGAAAATGAAATAAAATCTTTAAGTTTCTTTCTCTTGATTCAAATAGAATAGTTTAGTAACCATAATTATTATTATACCGCCTATAGCTAGTGCATCCCTATTGAAGAAACGACCGTTTAACACCATAGGTGTGTGATGATGATGATGATTCTGATAGGTGTGTAAATTTGTCTCCGTAGGGTATTTATATTTAATTTTCATGAAACAAAATGGTGTTTTGGTTTTCTATGAATATTTGCATTTTTTTTGTTCCAGGATCATTCACGAACCACAACAGTAACGGCACAATACTGCTGCGGCCGACAAAGCACCGGCCCGGGGGAAAGAAGAAGAACATCTTTAGAAACGCCTGCAGAATATAATGTTTACTTTTGCCCAAGTTAACTACATAAATAATGTCAAGTGCATGAAAATAGCCTCAGGAGGCGCACCTAAAATCCTTTCACCACACTGGTTCGAAAAAACCAGAGACACAATGAGAAAACTATGCTTGTTGCATCAGCTATTTACATTAAAAAAAAAAATGGCTGAACGGAATGGTTTCTTTTCAAATCTATTGAGCAGTCAGTCACTGATTGGACAGGGGAATTAACAAGTTATGAAAACTTCTTTGCAAAAATGTTGGCTTACCAACAAATATGGAAATTTTTTTACGAAACATGGTTTAGTTTGAGCGAATTTTAATTTGCTAATATAATATTCTTTGCTACAAGACATTTTAATACTCGATATTCTACGGTTACTTTTGCTTATTTCATGGTTCACAAAATCTATGTAAATAAATTAAGAAAGTCCTGTCTTATGCGGTGTAGATGTAAGTTTGCTACGTGCAATGTTAAAATTAGTTTAACTATATGAATTTACTAGATATTAGGTATTTGCCAAGTTTAGCTTCGTGTTGTAATCACAATTTTTTTTAATCTAACAAATAACTAAAAACGTACGTACCTACCCATTAAAGTGTAAATAAGTGTACTTGCTACAAATAAATTATTTTATACACAACATTGTTTTTTTAAGCTTGTTTTGAAGTCTTGGCCACTGATAAGGGATGAAGAACACAAAAAAACTAGTTCGTAAGATTAGGCAGTTATATTTAAAGACTTCGATAAGTTTACAATTTGGAGTAAGTAATCACATGTATTTCTTTCATAACTTAAACAAATCAACCGGGGAGACTTTTTTTGTAATCTATATAACACTTCAAAAATAAATAAGAGCCGAGACGGAGAAAAAACATAGCGATAAATTACTAGGTAGTAGGTACTAAGCAGTCTACCCCGCGCCAATAAAGAAACAACAAAATGGCGGCGGTAATAACCTCAAACTCACTCTAATGGCCAGCTCACATCTAGGCGAGGCGATGGCGATAGCGATCAGTGAAACGCTATCAAATATCGCTATCATATTTGACAGCGTTTCACTGATCGCCATAATAAGGTTCACAAAAGCTACCTCTAAATTGTACTTATAAGAGGTATTGAATAGATGACTCATTTTAAAATAGTTTCTTTATTGCCGCGTATTATCAAAACTCTATAAAGATGTTATAGGGGCAAAGTGTCCGTTTTACATGTTCTGTGGCGGAAGTAGAATTAGTAGTTTGACAAACATTTAGATAAATAGAGACTATTCTTTGATCAAGGTACCCAAGTAGTAGTAGGTAACTCAATAATTAAGACTTGGTTTTACCAAACTAAAGAAAACAATCAACTTTGTGTCTCGCATGCTTTCTTTATGTTTATCTAGTGCACTCTACATTATCTTCACACAATGGAATAGTTATAGTAAGCTACAAACTAGTTGTCCGCTGAATGACGAATCACGTGACCTGCGCAGTACGAGAATTTATATAAATAAAAAAATATTATGATAATTATTATAGACTACCCACACACCACTATCTAGCCCAAACTAAGCAGAGCTTGTACTATGGGAACCAAATAGCTGATATAATACTTATATTTTGTAAAAACATACTTAAAATACAATATAACCCCCAGACAGAGAACAAACATCTGTGTTCACTGTTCACCACACAAATATTTGATTTCGGTGGGGATCGAACCCACGACCTACGGCCCAACTGAACTGAGGGGCCAGTCAAAAAATATAAGAAAAGCGTTCTGCGCAACTTGGCTTCGGGTTCGTCAGAGGACAAATTGTTTGCCGCTTGCTATACGTTATTAGTTGCGCTCTTTTACGTACACAATACAAAAACCTTACAAAATCTCGTACAATCCATTGCAGTCCGGTTTCAAACACATCAAAATAAAAGGTTCAGCTGCCAAACTAGTATATTTTCTCTTTTTCAGTTAACTTTATAAGCTTGAAGCAATGTTAAACATTGTCTTTTAACGAGCTCTTTTTACAGAAGCTTACAGCAATTTTGGTTTTACAAGCACTTTTAAGGGGCCGGCGGAGGGCGAATTTTCATACAAACGTTATACCAAAATGATTACTAATTTAAGCAGATTTTCACTATATTACTGTAATAATTGTATTTGTATAGTATTTATCTAGGTTCCTGAACAGTTTTAATTTTAAATTACTAACCTCAAATGAAATTAACGCCAATCACATTTTGCAATGAAAAAAATGTGTAAAATGCGATTGGTGTTTATTTCATTTGAGGTAAGTAATTTTAAATTAATACAAATACAATTATTACAGTAATATGTATAGTGAAAATTTGCTTAAATTAGTAATCATTTTGGTATTACGTTTGTATGAAAATTCGCCCTCCGCCGGCCCCTTAACGAGCTCTTTTTACAGAAGCTAATAATCTTTTAAAGTTTACAGCAATTTTGGTTTTACAAGCGCTTTTAAGTTCTCAATATATTAATCAAAAACTTGAAAAAAAAACACTAGGCACTTTTAAATCAAACATACACAACCCTATCTCATAGAATTTATCAAGTGTGATATATTTTTAAACATATATTTTTTAACCTTTGCTTTTTATTTATAAAAGAAACTGTTTACAGTCATCTGTGTTCTCTTGAGCATTATTTTCCTATTTAAGTAACAACACATTTTCTATAGATTAATAAATATTAGGGGATAACGCAAGGGGACATGGCGGATTTTTTCCGAGTCACAACATAAGATTTGCGCAATAAAAAGATACTAGTAATAATCGTATTCAATAAATTGTAAGATTTTGTTAGACTAGGGTTCAATGAACCATCAATACTTATAAATGTAATACCTATAAGGCTCGTATGCAACAATGCTCAAGCAATGGATTGAGTAAATCGCTTCTCTTTCCTTTCACCACACTTTTTAAGCAAGTTTATCATCTAAAACCCAAAAATACGAGACCAAATAATACAATGCGAAATGAAACAAATATTTTGCCGATGCAAATAAAATAAAACTATAAACTACAATAATGGTTTTCATATGAGTAAATTAAGTATACAAGTACATATCACATTTTCAACAACTTACAACAGTAAAATAACCAGTGTGTATAACCACATAACTAGTAACGCTTTACTACTTGCGAGCACGTTTTTGGGTTGATTTTTATGGAGCCACGATAGTTGTCAACACTCCCGCTAGGGGGCGCTTATAGTGACTCCATCAGAACAGCTCTCAAATAGAAAATGCAACTAAGAATACACTAACGGTAGGATAGAACAAGACAGATAGATAAATATACTATCCTCGGTAATGCTATCTCTGTCACACTATTCCACAACACATTTTTACAACCAATAACATCGAGACAAACCGAAAACTTTCTAAACAACGAAAAAGAATTTTGTGCTGATAATGTAAGACCTACAAAAAATAAATTAATACAAAAATTAAGTTTGAACAAAAATATGTTTACGATAAAAAAAGCCAAAACCTTCCGAAAACCCACTGTAGTCCTTCCAAGCTAACTCTGCGAATTAATTTCACTGGCATCATTTGTACATGGTATTATTTTTTATCAGTCACTCCGATGGTATATGAGTTGTCAGACTAAATGCCGCGGAAATTTCTCAAAAAAAATGCAGACTTAGCTTGGGCGGACTATATCTCGGAATATTCTACACAAGCTCAATTGAAGAAATAAATTTCGTTAACCAAAACGAAAACAAAAAATGAAAAAGTGTCTTTAGGGTCACATAGAACTTCGTTCCAGCATTTAAGTCCCAAGAAAACGACATACATTTCCGAACCTGCATTCCTTAGCGACTTTCGCCACCACTTGTCTAATACTTTCACAAACCATAAGCTATTGAACGAAAATATAGGAGCACATACCTATTTATAAAATGCAATGTTTCTAATATACAAGCAAAAAAGGTGCTAAGCCTCTCAGGACATACGTCAATTCGAACGCAGGCGTAGAGATCGTCCAATCTTAAACTGCACGTCCTACTACTTTAGTCAATCAAAGTAAATTGTTCTTTATTACCTACATCATAAAGATCATTTTTAAGTACTTTGCTGTGAGCCAACGTCAAGAAAACGTGGTGGAGGGGCGTGCATTTTTAGACTGGACTATACTAAAAATCCCCAAAATTTGTACCTAAAGTATGATATCATCAGCCGGGCGATTGTATAATTCTGTTGCAATCAAAAGTTTGATAATAACAAATAAATGATACTAACAGCGATCACATAATATCTTGTTGGCATAATTTTTCGACCACTGTTGTCATACTATAGTTTTACAAAACGAAATTCCTTTTCACTATCTCATGCACAGAACACTGAATACAGTAGAAAGGCGATCATGCGCTGTTTGTATGGGAGCCGATGTCGTCAGTTTTACATTTCCACTATTATATTTAAAATATCAGTAAATAGAAAGGAAAGGAAGATGTTAAGAAAGTATTTCTATGTTTTATATTGTCGCTTAACTTGTTCGGAAAGTAATTCTTGCGCTGCTGCAAGGCATTTCACTTTACGACTCCCGAAAAAACTGTTAAATTTGTATGGAGACAGGAGCATGTATTTTGGCGACACTTTTCCGACCACATGACCGTTCTGCTTTGTTCTGTGATGTCAAGTTTATTACGTAGACATTCAGTCTTGTTGCAGTTGACAGATGCGACTACGTTTTGATTGCAACAAAAGATACACACTCACCGCACAGACATTTCCGCTACAACGCTAGCGTTCAAATTGCCGTATGCCTTTGCCTCGTGTATACCGCGTAAGAAGTGCTTAGTAACCCGCAGAGTTAGGGTGTGTTCACGAGCACGTAGTAACATTGAGCTTAGCGAAGTAGTCTAGGAGACCTTGGAGGCGTTTCTTAACCCGCTTCTGATCGTCCAGTGTGCACCCGAGGATAGCCGTTTCGAAGTTTTTATCAGTACCTGCACAGAAGTAGAATAGAATAGAAAATTATTTATTGTACACCTTAAAAAACTAACAATAGAAAACTAATTAACAATATCCTGTGTGATATGGAATGTCTCCTGTGTGACTAGTCTAAGTATTTTTGATTTGTAAAAGGATCATATAAGAAAACGTTAGGAACTGAGCCGTAGTTTGTTGCCTGTTTTTCTAGGTTTGGTCGCGTGGATCTGGCACCTAGACTCACCTAGCTTTAAGACGTTTCAAAGTGATTCTTGCAATTTAACTGATTAAAGACAATTTTGGGTTTGAGCTTGAAAGCTAATAGAAGAAACTCTGAGGAGACCAATGTAATTCAGTAATCTAAGGTTAAAAATCGTTCTTACTAGTTTAAGGAGGAGTCAAATGTCCAGCAATGATTGTCTAGGCCGATAATAAAAAGAAGTTAAAAATATTTATTCGGATCACAAGGATAACTTTGAAACGTCTTAAAGCTAGATAAGCTTAGGAGCAAGAACCTCAAGACGGGGCAACAAACTACAGCTTAGTTCCTACCGTTTTTTCCTGTGATCCTTTTACAAAACAACAATAATAAATAAAAAAATACGCTTTTATAATTAATTGAACTAAAAAGTTAAAAATAAAACTGTAATAATCAATTGAAAATTTTATATTATTGTACAAAAAAGCGTGGGGTGCTTTTTATAATAACTTCAGATATAATAAACTATTGTTAAAATATTTACAACAATCAAAATCAATCCCCCACGTTTTTTGTACAATAATATAAATTTTTCAATTGGTTTTTACAGTTTTATTTTTAACTATTTAGTTCAATTAGTTATAAAAGCGTGTTTGTTTAGTTATTCGACTATTTGTTTTTTTCATATTATTGCATTGTCATCGACCTTTGAGAGGTGTGCAAAGTTTGAACTAAATCTGATTGTTCAAAGTAGGACAAAATCGAGCTCAAAGGGGTCGGTTACATACAAGCAAACTAACTTACATACAGGTGAAGCTAATAAAAGCGTTATAAAAATAGCAGTGAAGATGTGGTACAAACATAGTGTTCTCTTACCGCTGCTGGGGTCTGGTTGCGAGGTGCATGCGTTCATGTACGTCTGACACCGAGTGTGCGCGTAGAATCGATCGTCGTGCACTGACACCACAAGCTGGTCTATGTACATGTTCACCTGGAATCGAGACAATTCGTAAGTCTTTTATCCTTCTTTATTTCCTGCCCTTAACCCACTTTATGGCGTGTCTTTTGCATCAGGTTATTCATTATTTTAGATTACTGTCTTCATGCCTATTGCGGTTAATAATCAGGCTATTAACCGCAATAGGCATGAAGACAGTAATCAAGTATCGCCAAAATATTTATCTGATCTAATGAAAAAGGATTCAAAGATTCTGAATAATGTATTTATTATCTTATTAATGTCGAGATTAATAATTTATTTGTTAAAATAAATCTACAAAATACAAAAATCCGCCATGATAGCTTAAACACCGGTCAGAGCGAATTACGTCACGGTGTTGTAAACGTCATTCTGATTTAGTACAAAAGCACCAATGTTTACTGTTGATATACTACACCGTGACGTAATAACAGACGCCATGACACCAGCGAGCGTTTTGGCGTGAATTTGAAAATTTAAATTTAAATGTACTTTTATTGCACTAAAACCTTAATTTTCTACAGAAATAGATATATTTTAGACATAATAGATACTTCTGAATATGATTGAAGAGATTTTGAAAATTAGTCGTCATGCCTATTGGTGGGGGGGGCTCAGTGTCCGTTTTAAACTTAGTATTATTTAATGATCGGTGCCGCTGGGTTTTTTTTTCTTTAGCCCGGTCTGTACCACTGCTGGGCAAAGGCCTCCCCCGTTCCTTCCCCTCATCTCGTTCTAGACCCAAACTCGGCCACTCCCTGCAGAACGCGTCCAGGTCATCCCGCCAACGCTTCCAGGGCTCTGTTATCACACTGTAACCACTCTGTGATAACACTTTTTAAATTAACGCGATCGTTATGCATAATTATGTGGAAAACACGGGTATTTATCGCGATTCGTCGGGAAATAATAAAGGTAATCGCGATAAATACCCGTGTTTTCCATATAATGATGGTGATAGGTCACAGAAGTGAAGATACCTACCTAGATCAACGAGCTAGTTAGGTTCATTATTCACTCCGCATCCACAGTGACACTGACCCATTAGCGAAACAGTCCCCGCTGTCATAACACTGCGTTATTGGATCCGAATGACCATGACGCGACTCACATGTTAATAGGGTCATCGCCTTGATATCAGCAATACAGTCAACTGTTTACAATCTCAAGTGCATTGCATTCCTATCCAATTCATTGCTATTGAACACGACCATAGTACAGTCGTGAAGAGTTATGTAATTTTTAACAGATCCATCATAATTATAGTATTATTCTACCTTCTGTACCCGAAGTCGGAGTTTTGCTACCACATTTCGACTACCAAATGTTGTTTTCGTGTGAGTACGTCTCTATAAATTAATTAAATGGAAAATTTATGAGACTACAACTCTAACTACGTAACGTATTTTTGCTGTCTCATCTTTTCTCCAAACAATAGAGAGAGACAAATAGGCGAAACGAAATCAACATTTCGTAAAATGAAGTGGGACTAGTCCTTACGACATACCTAGTACCGACTGGCTATGTTCTATTACCTAGTTAACATTGGTTTTAGTAAATAAATAAAACACCGGCAAAGTTATCTACGACCGTTATCTATAAACCTATAAAAACTGCAAAAATATCACGTCTGTTGTATGGGGGCCTCCTTAAATTTTTATTGCATTCTGTTTCTTAGTATTTGTTGTTATAGCGGCAATAGAAATACATTATCAGTAAAAATTACAACTGTCTAACTATCACGGTACATGAGGTACTACCTGGTGACAGATGGACGGACAAACAGACAGATTGACAGTCATACAGACAGACAGACGGATAGCAGAGTCTTAGTAATAGGGTCCAGTTTTAAGGCCTGCGCACACCTAGATCGCTGGCGATGGCGATCAGTGAAACGCTGTCTTTGACAGCGACATTTGACAGCGTTTCATTTTACCCTTTGGGTATGGAACCTCAAAAAAGTAGTTTGTGTGTGTGTGACTGTACTAATGGTAATGACACAAAAGGCACACCCTGTCTGTAGGGCATTTATGTAAAATCGTAATGGAATTGGAAATCAGTAATTGTATGGGTGTTACCATGATTCCAACAATCAAAACCAGTTGTACTGTTAGAATTGAGACATTTGCATAAGAGGAGCCATTTGTTGTTGAATTTTTTACATTGAATTTGCCTACTTTGTGTAGTTATTTTAGCTTTGTAAATAATTTTATTTTCTAGTAGCGGCCTGTCCCGGCTACCCACAGGTGGACATTTATTAATTTAAACACATTAATATAGCTTGTGTTACTCAGTGTGAATGTAGCATTCCAATGGTGAAATAATTTTTGAAATAGGCACAGTAATTTTTGAGTTTGTTCATTTCAAACATACACACAAAAATACAAATCTTTCCTCTTTGTAATCTATATTTATAAAAGAAAGTCGTGTTAGTTACACTAATTTATAACTCAAGAACGGCGGAACCGATTTGGCAGAAAATTAGTGGGGAGGTAGCTTAGAACCGGGAGAAGGACATAGGATACTTTTTATCCCGAAAAAGCTACGGGAACGGGGTGTTACGGGAACGGACGAGCGAAGCCGCGGGCGGCCACTAGTATTAGTATAGAAGTATAGATAATGTGAATAAATTCTTACTTAGTACATTGAAGTTCAATGATCTGCTGAATTGGTATGGTACTAAGTACACTGGTGTATTAGTGAAAACACCACTTGGCTTTTATTTTATTTAGGCCTCTCATTGTATTTCTTGTCTTCACAATACATAAGGTTACTATTTCGGCCGTACAGTGGAGAATCACATGCAAGCCTTGAAAGGTTTATTTATTTTACAAGAGTTTTTGAGAATCATGCATACATGGATCACCTAATTCTGTCTCCCACGGAATCATGAACTTGGCAGTTGTCATTGACAGTACCCTTATTCTGAGTTCTACTCAGTTTGAACAATTCAAAAAGAGAGAAACACACAGGTGTAACAAATTATTCAAAATGATTGAGTAAAAATCGTAAGAAATATATAATTGCAAAAGCCTGTTTACCTGGTGTAAAGCCTCTTCCTGTGATGCATCTCGGTCGGTCCGGACAGCCACTTCAACAGTCATGGCACGGGCTAAGATGCGATCTGCATATCTTTGTATGTCATCTTTATCACCTGAAATCAATAAAATAAATATTGTTGACATCCACAAAACACGTGGTTAGTAGTTAGTTAGTTAGTTCGCAGTTAGTATGAATGAAATGTAACAATGAAATGAAACGTGATAGAAAAAGATAGACATAGAAAAGTCCCTATGTGTTAGAAAAGGATAGACACAGTTTTTTGCAACATTTTGCATTGATGCTGTTCTCTAAAGGCCTTATTAATAATCCTGGCGTAGCGTTGGACTAGTTAATCCGTGTTTTGTCTCTTGCATTGACATGTAATTGTCAACTCAAACAAATGTGACAAAACATGGATTAACTAGTCCAACGCTACGCCAGGATTATTAATAAGGCCCTAAGCAGATAGCTGATATAATACTTAAATAAAAGAGATAACAGAAACAAATTGAAATAAGAAGGTTGACTTTGAATGGCATTTCAGGATTCATTCAGTTGTGGCTCACTTTGACACTTCTTAAAGTTAGATGAGCCTAGGTCCAAGTTCCACATAACCAAGCCTAGAAGAACAGGCAACAAAGTGCAGCTTGGTTCCTCCTTCTTTTTGGAATGATCCTTTTTTTATCCTTTCCTAAAATAATGAAGTTTCAGTGGTGCCACTCTAACTTATTGAGACATAAGTGATACTAAATAATGGATCACTTTTGCGTCAAATTGCATAAACAGGAGATCTTTACAAGATAAAAGACGGCGATACTAGACCAGGCAAGAATATATTATTGTAATGAGCTGGATAGTCGTTGAGAAATCTTTTACTTACATTCAGATATATCAGACAGTAATTCAGAATGTTTAACACTATCGAGGGTGGAAAGCAAGGAGTCCCGTTCTTCAACAATGCGCATTGCATCTCGTCTCAGTCTCTCCACTCTCATCTCTACTTGGTCCAAAACTCCTACCAACCTGGGGACAATGAACTTAAATTCAATTTTTATCTATCTCAACATGGGTATTGTGAGAAAATAAAATGCTATGATTCTAAAAACCTTAGCGGTTCAGTTTAAACAAAAATACCAATTCAATTATAATAATTGCTCCAATAATAATTGGCCTCCAATTACTCTTTCAAATGCTCTAGGAAGGTAAGTATAGCTTATTTTTTGCTTGGACTTATAAGGTCAGTTAAAGTATGACTAATAGGAAAGAATTTGGCAGTCAAAAACTCACTAAAACCATTAGTTATAATCCGAAACGACGAATACGGTTGCGTGGGTGAGAACATAGACTTTTTTTAACCAGAAGACTAGGCATGACCAAATTGGGTGAATGAACTTCGTTTAAGTTGATAGAGACAATGGTGGGTTTCAGCTGGCCTTTCACTGGTTAAAAGACAAGGTTAGGTACCTATCCTTGGGTGCTTGCAGTGCCATCGCTGTAGACTCGTCGATGAGAGGCAGGCGCGCGACTTCGCTGCCGGTGTAGTGTAGCTCCACCGCAAACTGGTCCACTTCCATCGTATCGTCTCTTCTCGACGTATCCACGTTGAAAACAATGATCTTACAGTTTTATGAAAGCAGTGGCGTGAATTTACTCTTTACACAGCGACCGACTTCGAAAGAAAGCGACCAAGCAAAACAAAATTTTACGAACGACTAAAAAAAGCTGCTGTTGTTGACTGACGTTTGGTTTAGTTGATCGTTGAATGGTGATTGGACACTTGACTTGACGTATAGTCCACAGCCACAACAGAGAAAATTCTAGACTAGAGTAGAAAGAAACGATACTCTTTTCGACTCTACTCTGTGCAAAGTGCAGTGCATGATAAAATTGCATGGTGTGGTGCATCAGAATATAAATGCCAATATTTCCTCGAGTGTTGTAGAAAAGTCTAGAATCAATCAAAATATGCACAGTAGAGTAGATACTACGTACGAAGGAACTTTATAAGATGCAATAACCGGGTAATTTCCGAAAACAAATATCCAAAACGAATTCGATCGACTAGAAAATTAAAAGAAAATAGAATTTTAAATTATGAGAGGCACATCCACACAGAACAGAACACCATCCAAACATGCCCAAGAAACATGCTGATGATTTAGATTTTAGGCCGCTTTTCGCGACTGTGTTATTTTGTATGATGCTGATAATATTCTATTTAATTAACTTCGATAGTATGCTCTGCTCCAACAAAACCATTTTGATGGGAACCTAAAATCAGACAGAACCGCAGTCTCAGAGATATTCTATAGGTACCTTGTTTGTAACAGTAAATAAATTGGTCCCATGATTCTGCCATGATGACTATACTGCCTGTGCCACAGGCACCAGCTTCTAGGAAGAACTATTGATAGCTATGCCTTCTCCATCCGTTCCACCTACTTCGTTCCTACATAACATGTCGGGTAACTGTTGCAGGTTTTACAAGCTACATGACCGTCCTACTTCAAATTTTACAAATTCCGCGAGCTATGTCATCAGTGACCTTGGTACTTTACGGATTTCCTCCCCACATATTTCCGGTTCGATCACATAGCGAAACTCTCTCAGCATTTCCATATAGCCCGTAATATGTAGGTACTTACTAAGAAATTAAAAAAATATGTAGGTACTTGTGTCATAAAATGTACGTGTGTCTGCGTGTGATCAAAGGCCACAGGTGAAATTTCTAGGGTACCTAGGTAATCAAAAGATGAAACACAATTTCACTTTCTATTTTTATTATTTACAAATATAATCATATCTTTACAACATTTATTTATAAGTATGTAGGTAGGTACATAGTAGTAATATTAATTGGAATTAATCTCAAATCATAAAATGACCTCGGTTTTAGGGTTCCGTACTCATATCGACCCTTCTGGGATCAAATGTCGTAACAGCCAACTCATTGAGATGGCTGTTACGACATTTGATCCCAGAATGAGTTGGCTTTTACGACATTTGATCCCAGAAGGGTCGATATGGTGCCGAGACAACTGACAACGTATAACATGTAAGCCTAATTTTAACTTTAAATACGCAATCCGTAAGTTCCGTTTACGTACGTAAGTTTTTTTCACAAATTATGGTGCTACTACTTTTATTACATAGGTACAAAAACAATAAAAATCATCATTTCAAACTCTACCATACATATTTCATAAAAAAGGGTTCCCCATTTCTAGTAGCGTCATGGTACGGAAACCTTGGCGCGCCAGTCCGACTCGCACTTGGCCTGTTACATTCGGCTTATTCCGACTTTGAACATTATTTTTATTATTTACGAACGCTACTTAAAAACATTAGTTCTTGCCATCCCGCCAGGGGCGCTGATCGTTTCTCCATACAAAATCAGAAACTAATTTTTAGCAACTACGTTTACGTTAGGTCATTTAGCATTAACGTCATTTTACGCTAAGGCCCGCGCACACCTAGGCCTCTGGCGAACGCGATCAGTGAAACGCTGTCATTTTTTTTTTTTTTTAAATCTCCTCTTGTTCTTGCAATCTGCCCGTGCGAGCATTGAGCTTGAGTTTGGTCGGTTATCCACTTTTGTCAAATTTGACAACGATATTTGATAGCGTTTCAGTGATCGCGGTCGCCAGCGGCCTAAGTGTGCGCAGACTGCGCAGGTCTTTTTAAAAGTCTGAATAAGCCTACCGGTGGCTGATGTGTATTGGAGACGGATAATTCCGCCCCCATGTAAACCTTAATACAAAATACTAAAACATGTATTGTGATATTTCACGAATGTGATGTTATGGACGCTCGGCTGTGCTTATCTATGACTTTATTACTAAAGTATACTAAATAATTTTTAATTTTATGTGACTATAATTTCATATTGTTTCAAAATTGCTTAAACTTAACAACAAATAAAATATATAACACACATTGAACTAACAATAGTAGATAGGTAGGTATAATACAATACTGATAACTTATATGGAATTTTCTCGCAATAAACATTTTTGATAACATTAATTAGAAAACAAGCCTTTATCGAATTATATCGATGTTTGGAATGGATGAAACTTAATATGATATATTTTGTGCAAAACAAAACAAAGTTATCATATAGATTACTTTACAAAAATAAAAAAACACGACTTTGGACAATACAAATCTTTGATAGATCGAGATAAAATATGGAGAGCAAATTTAAACTCAAATCGTCGCAAGTGTACGTAGTATTAGGGCGAAACTTTTCATTGAATATAGCTAGAACTCTTTTACTTTATTAGACGGCAAACAATACAACTACGCATCACTACGCCATCTTTCTTCTCTCTCTAGTGATGTGTCTCGTCGCTCGGTCCGAGTAGAGATGTTCTATTTCCAAAACCGGCTAACAGTAATAATAGCACCTCAATGCATAAGTGCAGCTGGATGACAGCGGGGGTTGCCGGTGTACGGTATTGTTGTCACAGTATTGGGGTATATTTTTCTCGCGACTAAAACGTCGTAGGCGCCATGAAATTCCAGGCGCTTACGCGTTTCGTTTAATAAACGCAACCACATCGTACACTTAAGTAGATTTTTTTTCTTTTTTTTTTCGAATCAACATTTAGTCCATTCGAAAAAAAAAGCTGGTGATTGTCTGATGATTTTTACAGCGCTAGCGGAATATCTCAAGCATAACATAAAAACAACATAATTATTATAACAAAAAATACAACGGAATTTAGAATCTCCCCTTTTTTTCGGTCGGTTAAAAATAAGGCGAGCGACACACAACCCGTCAGTAATGCGTCAGTTTTGACAATCTAAAACTAAACTTGTTTTTGTACACAACTTGCATTGAATTTTGCAAGTTAATATTTTTATAACTCAAATTCTTTTCTTCTTTTTTCTCTCTACCGTTGGGTGCTTAGGCCGAGATTCATAGACGTGACTTTGCTTTACAGCAAAGGAGTCTTCGCAAAGTAAGCTTTGTTTATCGAAGTTTACCTTCAACATTTTGAATTAAGAAGAGCTTGACAGAACTATGAAATATATTTTTGGTTGAAAGTAGAACTTTCCATCAAAGTAAAGTCAAAGTGCGGTCTATGAATCTCGGCCTTAGTGCTAATGGCGGATGAAATCGAGATGGCACTAGTTTTTTGTCTACTATAAAAAAATATCATAAGAACAAAGTGCCTCATTACAATAAACTTGTACAGAACTAATCTATAAAAAAAATCAAACATAACAGTTTTGAATTCTTTCTGCGTGCTGTGATACCATTTTGAAAGTTATTAAATCTTTGTGAAGCCGACTGTACTTCATAAAACGTGGTTCAACAATCAAAAATCCACCAAAAAATGTTGCATTCTACTAAAATTATAAATACGTGACAATGTTTGGGGCTCAATGACGCTCTTACCACTGGACCGAATTGAATGAAATTTAAAAAAAATATACATTGCAACCTGGATGAACAAATAGACTTTTTATCCCAAAAAAATAACAAGAACGGGACAAAACTACCACGCGGGCGCCTCTTGTATCTAATAAAGGATCTAACTTCACATAATGGTTGTTTAAAACTGGCAGCCATTGTGTTTTGTTGATTTTGATTTGTATCACTATCACTGGGTGCGAGAGAGACGACACTATTTTCCAGTCCACTCTGTTATCTTTCCGTTCTCGAAAGCTAGGTTTTTCCTCGGCAACGGGACAAGAGTACCACGTTTCACGATGCCCATGTCTTCACCAGGATAATACTGAAACAAAAACAAGAATGAAATGAAATGAAAAGAATATAGGTTTCAGAAGCGAATTACAGATAGCTAGCTTTAAAATTAGGTTAATGACGCTTATAAATAAACTAACGACATCCCGCGGCTTCGCTCCTTACGTTCCCGTTACTTTATCGCCAATTTTCAAATTTTCAGCCAAATCGCTTTAGCCATTCTTGAGTGATAAATAGTATAGCTAACACGACTTTCTTTTATAATATAGATATCTATCAAAAAATAGATAGATAACTCTTTATTGATTACCATGATACTCTAGATAAGAAAGATAGTTTTTAGTTTTTAAAATAAACACAGTAATACATTGGGCGGCCTTATCACTAGCACCGATCTCTACTAGGTAACCGGGATGGACGGTACTGAAGATACACTATCCTCAAACCATCGCTATTGCTAAGATTTTATTACGTCCAAAAAGTCATGAACCGTGTGGGATTTGAACCCAAGACTGAAAATGTGTCCAAGATGGCCGTCACCACAATTTTTTTTCACAACTCCCTCAATTTGAGTATCAAATAAAATAGTAAATAAATAAATAGGCTTGACTAGTAGAATAATATACACCTTATTACAGGTTCTAGTCGTGGGTTTTAAATTTTTCAAACTGTACTTTGTTTTGGCAATTTTTCAATTGTAAAATTTAATTGTACACATTAAATTCGGTAAGTTTTTTAACTTGAACATGGGAATACTTACTTGACACTGTGAAACAAACTTCAGCACATCAGAGCATATGAATTCATTGTCTTCCTTCACTTTGCCCAATCTGAAAACAATCATAGCGTTAAACTACATACTTCAATAAAAAATCAACCTTATTCCCAAGGAATACAGTGTTTATTGTATGTACTTACAAATCCGGTTTCGCTATCCTCTCTACTATGCAGTTGCAAATACTTTCGCACATCGCCTCGTCAAATAGTGGTATTCCAAATTGCAGGTCAAGTATCGTCCATTTCTGTAATAAAATCAACCTTAGTGTATCAGAAATAGAGTTCAAACTCTATTTCTAGCTCTCATGTTTGAGAAGCAACTGACATAAAGATTTAGCAATGCAGGTTTCAGATCTAGGCATGAAAGAAAAAACTATTCCAAAAATAAGTTTAAATAACTTGATAATTCTGAAAAATAGACTTCATAACCAAATTACTAAACCGATTTTGATGATATATGGGATAAATCTGAAAGCATAACCTTTCAGGTATTTTTTTTTGTTCGAATCGGTTTATAATTGACAGAGTAATGTGGTAACAAACATAAAAAATATATAGCCAAATTGAGACCCTCCCCATTTTTTTAAGTTGGTTGATAAATAATAAATTAAATATTATCAACAATTTGCACAACACTATCCTAGGCCCAAAGAGCAGAGTTTGTACGATGGGAAAAATGATTTTATAAATAAGCTTCTTATTGTGATGAATCTTACTCCTCAGAAATAGAGTTGAAAATCCTACCTCCGCTCGGCAAGTTTCCTCATCAGACGCATTATGAGCCGTATCGACCCCACTATCTTCAGTCGACATCTCCGCCAACTTATCTGACAGTTGCGTGAACATCGATATCGATTCCTCAGCCGGGCTCAACAAATCGCTGTACTGGTTGATCGACAAATCGAACTGATCGGTGAATACAGGAGAGTCATTAGAATTGATTGGCAACAGTTCGTCCGGCGTCATTCTCAATTTCTTCCCATCGTCGCTTTTATCATCGATACTTGTTGATGACGAGTGAATTGGTACTAGATCGTCGCTGCACGCTATAGATTCCTTGCTTTGTTTAATCGGATCGTTCAAAGCTAAGCTATCGAGTTCTTCGCATAGTAACTGATTGCATTCGATACTCGTGAATCCGTTTGCGGGTGAATTGGTCTTGCTATCCGTGGTAGGGGTTACGGCGAAGTGCGATTCGTTCGGAGACTGGAGGCGGATGGTTTTGGTGTCGCCTGATTTGTCGGTGTCGGTTGTTGATATGGAATCCACGGGTTTTGCGATGCCGCATATATCTTTCCTTTTACGAGGTGGGACTGTAAATAAATATACGTGTTAGTATTAGTTGATAGCTAAAACTCACAGAGGGAACTTGTTATTAAAAGTAATAGTAATATTGGGGACAATTCACACAACAATCTTACCCCCAATTAAGCAGAGATTGTACTATGGGAACCAAATAGATCATTTTTTTTTTGTTATGCATACTTGGATACAAGATACCACCTAGACAGAGCCAACATAATTATGTGTTTACCACGCATAAACTTGTTTTCGGTCGGGATCGAACCCACGACCTACGGCACAGAAAGCAGAGCAGAGCTACTACCAACTGAGCTGAGGGGCCAGTCAAATAATACTCACTTTGATCAATATTTCAATTGAGTAAAATGGTCAACGTTTTACGAAATTTATGTAAAATTCTGTTTCAAATCCTGATTTGAACCATAAAGCGTCTGCGTCGTACGCAGGAGGCGAGCTACTACCAACTGAGCTGAGAGGCAAATAAATATTGCTTATGATTTTTGCCGTATGTACAAGGTGATATAGGTAGCGGCACATAACGTTAGCGGTGACCGTTATTGCGCAGAAGTCAAAAATAAGGTACCTGAAGGGGGCTAGCGGAATGAAGGGCGGGCGTGCGTAGCGCTGATTGGCTCTCCAGTCGCACTCCGCTCTCTGTACTAATAGGACACTCTGCACACATCCACACATCCAGTGTGCGCGACATGGCACACTACGACGCATGCGCAGCGCGTATCGCTCACCGTTCAAGTTATGTGCCGCTAGTTATACATACCTAGTTGGACATTGGTAGGGGGCTTAGCGCACCCTAAATCCGGCACACCTATATCAGCGAGGGTGACGTAGCCAGCCGTGCGAGAGAGACGTAGTCTTTTCATCAGTCTCCGTAGCCCTGCGTGCCTTGTCCAGAACACCTGACTCTCTGTAAGTTAAGTAACACAAATTATTAATTTTCTTATTGTTTCACTGGTTCTTATAAAGCAGTATAGTGAAACGATTTCAAGTGCGCCTCAGAGTTCTTTTCGTGCACTCGACACATGTATGTAAACTCTGCCATAACAAAAAGTTCGTCACGTGCACGAAACGAGCCTCTTTGAGGTACGTTGAAATTCCTTTCATCCCTCTGGGTCTAAAGAACTAAACTTATAATAATTACTAATGAAACTTAGACTAGAATAATTGTTAGTAATAATAGTAGAAATAAAATAAAATAAGCAAATTTTAATGCTATATTTGTTCATATCATATCGTCGTCATACGTAATTTTCCTACCTAGCATGCTAAAATAATTGCCAATTTGTACACCATTTATTTGTGTTTATTCTTTATTCTTATAAGTTTGTTCTTTCTGTTCATTATTCTAAGTTTTCTTACCTGCTTCCTATTTTTATTTTAAAAGCTTATTGTTATTCTGTTTGTGCTGTGTTTATGTGTGTTGTGTGTCCAAAATGTATGTATTTTCTTTCTTTTCTTTTCTTACTCTTATGTGTTTCTAAAATGAAACTATTATCCGTTATTAATAAAGAACTATGAGCTAGTGACACGATAAGAACAAGTACCAGAGTCAGCGGCTTGCGGCGGGAAAGGCACATGCCTCATGTCCGGCGCTTGCCTCACGCCTGCCGCTTGTATCATCACGGGCCCACGACGCAGGGCTGAGTTAGCGGCCGCCAGCGCCGCCGCAGCAGGTAATGCCCCACCGCCGCCACTGGCACCCTCTGAGGCCACTTCGGCGCCCCACCACCACACTGACAGCCGAGAGTAGCCGAGCAGCAGCCGAGGTACCGCTCGGAGATGGGTACCTGGATGAATTCTACATTCAATCTTTAATTATCTAAAGAGAGGGAGGTGAGAGCACTGGTGGTCTAGTGGTAGCGGCCCTGTCTTCCGATCCGAAGGTCGTGGGTTCAAATCCAGTCGTGTACCAATGAATTTTTCTGTCGAAAAATTTATGTGCACTATGCGAGTACTCTCAAAACGGTGAAGGAAAACATCGTGAGGAAACCGGCGTGTCGTAGAACCTAAAAAAGTTCGAGCAACACGTGTCAAGGGTCACGCAAAAAGGGCCCGCCAGCGGCCTACTTGCGGAAATACCAGCCCGCACATCAAGTGCGGATGATACAAAAATTTGCCAAGAGAGGGAGGTCTGCCACGATCTCGGCACCCGAACATTAGACTGACAGCCGAGAGTAGCCGAGGAGCAGCCGAGGAAGAACGGAGAATAGAAGTACGAGTACAATAACAAACTAAGCGTAGTAGCCCTTCGGCAAGGTGGGGCGAAGATCTGCTAAATGTAGCTGGCAAACAATGGAGAAGAGCCGTAAACTGGGCTCATTGGCGGGTCTTGACAGAGACCTACGTCCAGCAGTGGACTGATATAGGTTGATGATGATGAAAGTTACCTTTAGTAAGCAGTAAGGTAGGTGGTCCGTATCCCGCCACGTGGTATAGATAAAGCCTCATCCAAGGCGAGGTTGCCTCGTTGGGGGCAGGTCCTATGTGAGGCAACACGGCGGCTGCAGTTCCCGCGCGAGCTTCACGGCATAATGGCGCTGTAGATATCGCCAATCTGAAGCAAAACGGATTTGTTTTATTATCTGCTATCTAATTAACATAGCTTTGCTTGCATGTGTGGGATGCGGAGCAATAAAACGGATATTTTCTTCAACTGCTTTTTATTTTAAATCCGGAATACAATTTTAGTATGTGGCGTTTGTCTTGAGTTTCCAGGGAAAAGAGACCGCATGTTCATTCGTCATCTTATTAATTAAAACATTCATCCGTTCGTCTCATAAACTCTCATTCAACCGTTCACACCTATGTTCCATTTCACACTTTTATATCCTCACATTCCCAGGTCCTACACATGGTATAGATAAACCAGTCTAAAAATGGACGCCTCTTCACCAAGTTTACTTGACGTTGTTCACAATATTTATATATTATTTATTAATTTTTTGACCTCCCACGCCGCCCCACCGCCAGGTAGCGCCGCGCCTCGCCTTCTATCTGAGGCGTGGCGTGGGTATAGTGTGCGGCACCTGTATTTGGTAGTGAGCAGCCTGGTCCGCGCCGGCGCTCCGAGCGCGTGCAAGGCCTCGCAGCGCAGCAGGTCGAGCGGGCGCAGCGCGAGGCGCAGGCACGCCGCCGCCACCGCCAGGTAGCGCCGCGCCTCGCCTTCTATCTGAGGCGTGGCGTGGGTATAGTGTGCGGCACCTGTATTTGGTAGTGAGCAGCCTGGTCCGCGCCGGCGCTCCGAGCGCGTGCAAGGCCTCGCAGCGCAGCAGGTCGAGCGGGCGCAGCGCGGGCCGCAGCGAGCGCAGCGCGAGGCGCAGGCACGCCGCCGCCGCCAGGTAGCGCCGCGCCTCGCCTTCTATCCGAGGCGTGGCGTGGGTATAGTGTGGGGGCACCTGTATTTGGTAGTGAGCAGCCTGGTCCGCGCCGGCGCTCCGAGCGCGTGCAAGGCCTCGCAGCGCAGCAGGTCGAGCGGGCGCAGCGCGGGCCGCAGCGAGCGCAGCGCGAGGCGCAGGCACGCCGCCGCCGCCAGGTAGCGCCGCGCCTCGCCTTCTATCTGAGGCGTGGCGTGGGTATAGTGTGCGGCACCTGTATTTGGTAGTGAGCAGCCTGGTCCGCGCCGGCGCTCCGAGCGCGTGCAAGGCCTCGCAGCGCAGCAGGTCGAGCGGGCGCAGCGCGGGCCGCAGCGAGCGCAGCGCGAGGCGCAGGCACGCCGCCGCCGCCAGGTAGCGCCGCGCCTCGCCTTCTATCCGAGGCGTGGCGTGGGTATAGTGTGGGGGCACCTGTATTTGGTAGTGAGCAGCCTGGTCCGCGCCGGCGCTCCGAGCGCGTGCAAGGCCTCGCAGCGCAGCAGGTCGAGCGGGCGCAGCGCGGGCCGCAGCGAGCGCAGCGCGAGGCGCAGGCACGCCGCCGCCGCCAGGTAGCGCCGCGCCTCGCCTTCTATCTGAGGCGTGGCGTGGGTATAGTGTGCGGCACCTGTATTTGGTAGTGAGCAGCCTGGTCCGTGCCGGCGCTCCGAGCGCGTGCAAGGCCTCGCAGCGCAGCAGGTCGAGCGGGCGCAGCGCGGGCCGCAGCGAGCGCAGCGCGAGGCGCAGGCACGCCGCCGCCGCCAGGTAGCGCCGCGCCTCGCCTTCTATCTCGGGGTCCGCTACCACCTGACAATGAACAATAGGCATGACGACTAATTTTCAAAATCTCTTCTATCATATTCAGAAGTATCTATTATGTCTAAAATATATCATATTTCTGTAAAAAAACAAGGTTTTTGTGCAATAAAAGTACATTTAAATTTAAATTTTCAAATTCACGCCAAAACGCTCGCTAGTGTCATGGCGTCTGTTATTACGTCACGGTTAATTATATCAACAGTAAACATTGGTGCTTTTGTACTAAATCGGAATGACGTTTACCTAAACGTGACGTAATTCGTTCTGACCGGTGTTTGAGCCATCATGGCGGATTGTTGTATTTTGTAGATTTATTTTAACAAATAAATTATTAATCTCGACATTAATAAGAGAATATATACATATTTCAAAATCTTTCAATCCTTTTTCATTAGATCAGATAAATATTTTGGCGATACTTGATTACTGTCTTCATGCCTATTATTGGCATTCTCAACTTGAGAAAGAGTATTTTTGTTCAGATATCGCCGAGTGCAAAAGCCGTTTTTATCCGTTAGATGATAAAGTAAATTGAATTTAGAACATCGTGTGCACTAAGTTTGTGAATTCAAAACATCATTAACTTCTACCTCCATGGTGCCGAATTTATCATGCGAGCGGAACGGCCAAACTACCTCATTTGAACTTTTGTCTGATACTCCGCCAAGTGTAAGTTGCAGCACTATTTTTAATATTAAAAGCTTTTAAACTAAGTACTCGTCTACATAAATATAGCACCTACCTTATCTAACTCCATAAGTAGACTGTCCAAACTTTCATCACACAACTTGCCGACTTCAAACAATGTCACGGCGTGGCTTTTCAAATCCTGTAACAGTAAAAACATAAAAACAAATAATACAGTAAAAACTTACGTCACACATTTTAGATCATGGGTTTCGTACAGCTCGTTTCTCGAGATTGTTTCTTCCTCATTCCTATAAATTGTGGAATGAGCTGCCACCGGTGGTTTTCTCTCTTAACTACAACATGAATAGCTTCAAGAAAAACGTTAAAAAACTCCTCCGGGGTAGGCAACGCAACTACAGCACCCTTGGTGTTGTTGGTGTCTATGGGCGACGGTGACCTCTTACCATCAGGTGGGCCGTAAGCTCCTTTGTCTATGATTACAACAAATTAAAAAAAATGTGCACAAACAGTTTTTCTTTTATTAGTTACAAGTATTAAAACTTTTTTGTGTCTTCTTCCTTTACGCTTTAAAATTTCTGTTAAAACGCATGGCCGAAAACAATCAAATTGAATTAAAATGTGACATACCGGTGATAAGTTTCCCATCATCAAATAGGCAGCCAACGTCGAGTCGAATAGAACCGCCACTCGTTGCCCTGCGTTGTTCGCTGGATCCGAAGGTTCTTGATAACTTTGCTAAACATAGTTATATTAGAAAAGCTTAGTCCATTGATTCCCAACGTGGTCCAGGTGGACCCCCAGGGGTCCACGGTAGACTCGACAGGGGTCTACGATGGTGTGACAAAACAATGAGGGTTCACAATTCGTAAGCGGGGGTCCACAAAAATGTATCTGGTTTTGATAGTCAAAAACTAAAATATTGGCTTGATTTCACCTATCAATGGAGGCAGATAGTATTTTAAAGAAGCTTGGTGACTGTTTCTAGTAAATACTTTAGCGAAACTGTTAATTCGTGGTAAGTACTCGAAATTTTGAAAGTGGTCTATGAGAAAAAAAAAGGTTGGGAACCTCTGGCTTAACCTCTAAACCATTTTAAGCAATAGTGTACTTTAGCATGTAAGAAATAACGCCGTTTTTTCAGTGTAATGCTACAGGCTTGGTTGCTTTTGTATTTTGATAGTTATCACACAAATTATAAGGTTGATTATTGCTCACCGGTCTGGATGTGGAAGGAGTTTGTTTGATAAGAACTGGCTCCATCTGTAGCGCGTCATAGTCCATGCTTTGTTCGAATGTGGGCGTGAGAGGCGATATCTGACTGTATCTGAAGGAGCATTTACTTACAATTACTAATTAATAGCACTTTACAATTTTGTTATAAAAATAAGTAGGTAGGTAGGTAATATTAAAAACTCTGAACCAATAAGACCTAAACTAAAATAAATATTGTGGATAACACAACACTTTCTATTCCCACAATAAGCAGAGTAGTTTTTTTGTAAATACATACATAGAATACAATATAACACCCAGACAGAGAACAAACATCTACATTCACAACACAAATATTTGTTTCACAAATTTTGGTGGGAATCGAACCCACCTACCTACTGAGCTGGGAGGCTAGTCAAGTTGAATATTATCTAAACTCCGTATCAAAGGTTCGCATCTGGGTTTTATCATTTCATAAAAATGGTATTTCTATAAGCATATAGGTAAACATAGAAAAACCTATAAATAAATCATCAATGCATGCTTACTCCACCACCAAACCACGCCTTGAACCCTCAAGCAGATTATCATTAGAGCAGGACCGTGTCAGAACGCGTCAGAAGTCTATCGTTCCCATAAATTTTGTGTAGAAGTGGTCACACTAGAGTCCGCGCCACGACTGAAGTATTTCGGCAAAAAAGAGAACTAAACCTCTTTGCGTACAAAAATTGTGTAGATTAAACATACTCGTAGTACAAAGATTCAGCAACAGCAGCGCCGCATCTATCGGACTTTTTGTTTTATTTTAAGTTGTAAACATGGCCTATAACAAGCCAATGCCTCGTAGGTCATGCACATCAGGAACATGCCCTGCGATGCACTGCTCTGCGTCCATCAACTTGTGGCATACAGTTGTTCAGCCTTACGTGCCAGTAAATTCACCGGCACCCACACCTAGAGATGGGCAGAGGGTTTAAACCCAGTTGGGCAAAAAGGCCATAAACTGGACAAATAGGGCAAAAACGAATTAACGTCCTTTTAAATGTCCAAAAACAGGGCGGAAACTCTAATTAGTCAAAATCTGACTTTTTCATTGAGTATTCGTAAGATGTACCTGTTTAAACCATTTTAATATTAGAACAAATAGCAATTGACCAAAAAGGATGATCTCACCGAAAATAAAAAATGTATTTGTTGCCAAATTACAGAATTATCAGCAGAATCACAGTCGGTCGGTATTATTTAAATCAACATTTTACCGCACATGGTATTCGTAATTCGTGCCTGCTAATCGCTGTCACTATCGTAATCATCATCAACCTTTTGAAGTCCACTGCTGGACATGGTCACTCCCATGGCGCGCCACTGAGCCCAGGGTTCGGTTTGGCTCTTTACAAGTTGCTGCCCGCCACTCTGCATAAGTCGTCGCTCCATCTAATCTGAGGCATCCTACACTACGTTTGCCTGAACGTGGTCTTCACATTATCGGTTCTTCAAATCATGACCAGCCCACTGCCACTTGAGCTTGCTAGTTCTTTGGGCTATGTTGACAACTTTGGTCCTCTATCGAATGACCTCGCAAAGTCGCTCAACAAGCTATGGTTAAGGCTATGCTCGGAGTCTCTTTCAGAGACTTATACATAGCTTGTTGAGCGACTTTTAATTTATGGACCCGTCAGTGTCCACGTGTTATTATAACTGGTAGGACGCACTGGCTTTCGTTTTGCACTGAGCACTGTGGGATGGGTTACTAGAAGACCTGACGAAGTTTCCCAAATACACTTATTCACTGTACAAGCTATCCGTATTTGGAACTCTCTTCCTATTGATATCAGAAAAGTGATATCTCTTCCCATCTTCAAAAAGCTTTTGCACAGCCGCTATTCAGTTGAATTAGGAGGTCGCTACTTTCGTCAGCCTATATGAGATCCGAACGGCTCTCAAGCTGCTTAAGAGTAACAAGGCACCGGGGAAAGACGGAATAACGACAGATCTTCTGAAAGCGGGCGGAACGCCGATACTTGAGGTTCTTCAGAAGCTTTTTAATTCTGTCATCCTCGAGGGTACGACGCCTGAAGCGAGGGGCAGAAGCGTAGTGGTGCTCTTCTCCAAGAAGAGTAATAACACCCTCTTAAAGAACTATAGGTCTATACTATAGGGTATCTCTCTGCTTAGCCACGTCTATAAGCTGTTTTCGAGAGTAGTTACCAATCGTCTCGCTCGATTGTTCGACGACTTTCAGCCTCCCGAACATGCCGGGTTCCGGAAACGCTTTAGCACCATAGACCACACGCTACGGCAGATTATACAGAAGATTGAGGACTATAATCGGCCACTTTGCTTAGCGTTTGTGGACTATGAGAAATTCTTGGACTCAGTCGAAACCTGGGCAGTGCTACAGTCGCTCCAGCCAGTGGGGTCAAATTGACTATCGGTATATCGAAGTGTTGAAATGAATCTACAGGAATGCCACAATGTCTATCCAACTTCAGGACCAGAGTACAAATCCAATCCACATGCAAAAAGGGGCGAGACAGGGAGATGTCATATCTCCGAAACTGTTCACCTCGGCACTGCAGGATATTTTCAAGCTCGTGTCCTGGACAAGGTATGGCATTAACACCAATGGTGAATTCATCACTCACCTTCGATTTGCCGACGCCGTCCAGTCTTCAAGAAGAAGAAGCAGAAGATTTAGGCACAATGCTCAGAGACCTCAATATTGTTTCCCAACAGTTGGGTCTAAAAATGAACATGAGCAAGACAAAAATCATGTCTAATGCTCATGTTTATTTGAGTCAGACGAGCCAACTTCGACAAAGAGGTCAGCCGACGAATCCAACTCAGATGGGCAGCGTTGGGAAATTGCGCCACATCTTCTCGTCGCAGGTACCGCAAGGCCTCAAGACAAAAGTCTTTAATCAGTGCTTGTTGCCAGTGATGACTTACGGAACTGAGACGTGGTCGCTAACTATTGGCCTCGTACACAAGCTCAAAGTCGCGCAACGAGCTATAGAGAGAGCTATGCTGGGAGTTTCAATACGTGATAGAATCAGAAATGAGGATATCCGTAGAAGAACCAAGGTCACCTACATAGCTCTTAGAATTAGTAAATTGAAGTGGCAATGGGCAGGTCATATAGCTCGAAGAACCGACAACCGTTGGGGAATAAAGGTTCTCGAATGGTGACTACGAACCGGAAGACGAAAAGTATGGCGCCCACCCACCAGATGGCCTGACGACATTGTTAAGATCGCAGGAAGTCGGTGGATGAAAAGGGCTCAGAATCGTTCTTCCTGGAAATGTGTAGGGGAGGCCTATGTCCAGCAGTGGACTTCTTCAGTCTGATGTTGATTATAGATTAACTTAAAAAAAACCTTTTTAGTCATTTGAACTTAGCATTGTGTAATAATTTGTGAATTTTGCGATATTTTACAATAAAAATAATATCCGCCCTGTTTTGGGACGTTTACTGGGCGTAAATGGACGTTTACTCGGCATTTACTCAATACGTCCATAAATGTCCAGGCAAAAACCCATCTCTACCCACACCCATCAAACCGAACTGCGATACTGCTTGACGGCAGAAATGGGCGTGGTGGTAGTACTTCCCCGGTAGCGCAGACTCTACAAGAGATTGCGTGGGTCTAATACGCTTTCTCTTTCTGCCCCATTCAAAATGTCTGAAACAGTCGACGTAGCGAGACATGGGACTGCCTTAATGTAAACCTGACTCTTGATTGAAAGATATGCCTTATACAAGTACTCTCTATATAAAACTAACACACCAAACCGCCCCTCAAGAAGATAGAAAGTCATGCCTAATACAAATGTACTCCCTACATGATACTAACGGTTGATGGCTATGCGTAGTGACTGCTTCCTTCCACGACGGATGCTGGGGCACTATTGGTGGCGGTTGCAGGTTATTGGCGAACCCCAGTCGACAGTACAGTGATACTGCTTGTTTTACAGACTCGCATTCCACCTAAAAAAAAGTTGAAGAATCAAATATTGGAACAGGTTATGGGTCCAGTAGTGAGGCAATAATAAAAAACTGATAGAAAAAGAAGCCAAAATTCGTATAAAGTTGTATCAGAATCACTTTGAAACGTCTTACGGCTAAGTGAGTCTAGGTGCCAGTTTCAAGCGACCAGTAACTGACTAATCCGCATAGTGATGTTTTCTTTCACCGTTTGGTACTTCAATAGCATTGCTCACATTTTTCTGTGCCCGAAGTCGGAGTTTTGCTACCACATTTCGTCTACCAAATGTTGTTTTCGTGTGATCACGAACTTCTTTTCTCACTCTCTCTTTTGTATGGAAAATTGATGAGACAGAAACTCGATTCGATCGTTTCTACGTCGTATTTTTGCTGTCTCATCTTTTCTCCGTACAATAGAGAGAGACAAATAGGCGAAATGAAAACAACATTTGACTTGCCATTCTGATTACCTGTAAAACTGTAGCCAAGTCAGTGACACTGGTGTGTTCATCTATAGACACGAACACTTTATAGAGTAGCGTTTCAAAGTAGTCCCCAGCTATTCGATTCATGACGAATCCTTTCAATGGGGGCACTGACACCTTGTCCGCCGATGTGATTGGCACGTCCAAGTATATTAGGCCTCGTCTGCAATACAAAAGTTATTTAGAGAGGAAGACGAGACGTAGGACATCCACCTACTAGAGAGGAGTCGGTGGATGGAGACAGTTCAGAACCGTTCTTCCTGGAAACGTATAGGGGAGGCCTATGTCAGTGGACTTATTCAAGCTGATGTGATAAATCGCCACCGGCTTGCAGATGGAGCAACGGTCGATAGTCGGAGGCCGTGCTTGTTAACTGTCTACTAAGTTCCGCGTAAATACATCCGTAAGACCTGAACCCGAAGTCAGAGTTTTGCTACCACATTTCGTTACCGAATGTTGTTTTCGTTTCGCCTATTTGTCTCTCTCTATTGTATGGAGAAAATATAAGACGGCAAAAATACGTTACGTAGTTAGAGTTGTTGTCTCATCTTTTCTCCATGCAATAGACAGAGACAAATAGGCGAAACGAAAACAACATTTGGTAACGAAATGTTGTAAATGCACTGGGGACTTCGGGTACTGAAATACAAAAAAGACTCCACACAAACGATTGTGAGGTACTAGAATCCCATACATAAGGGCTTCTATTACCTCGATAATAACTACCCAGTTAATCTCAAAAGTTGCATTATAATATAGGCCTCACCTGTACAATGTCTTCACAGTGTTATAGCCAAGAGTGCCAGCAGTTTGCGAGCCGCGGTCGATGAGCAGATCAATTAGTATTCTCTCGCTCTCACTCAGCGGCTGTTATGAGGGAGTAAGCAAGACATGCATATTAGAAGAAAACGACAACAATATTTAAATATTGCCAGTTAAAAAAAAACAAGCAATGTAATAATTAGTTTGATTACACAGTATGAAACCACACCAAAACAGAACAACAGACAATTAAATGCCTGAATTTTAACTATGTATTATTATTGCCAACTGACTCCAAACCAGTTGTTTGCACAGTTTTCAGTTTTTACTTGAACTTTGCCTCGGTTTCGACATTCCGAGTTGCGGACCTTGAATTCGACCTTTTAGTTAAATTGTTAGATTAAACTCAGATGAAAAACGTGGCATATTATACGCCAACTACCAAGAAATAAGGGTCAAATTACCTTAACATCTTCCTCGAGAACATACCCCAGTTCGACTCTCCACCAAGGCTGCATAGGAATGTTCAATGGCACTTTAGGCAGAAGTGCGCGGATTGATTTGTATCGCCCGCGACGACCGAGAGATCTTGCTTTGGCTATCAGCTCTAAATATTCGTTACGTCCTATGCCTAGGAGGCGAAGACCTAAAAGAAAGAGAGAAAAAATAAGAAATAAATGGAAATCGCGCTGCTTCCTTTGCGTGGTTTTTGAAACGATTTACAGCTCGGTCCCATAAAAACTAAAAATCCTTTTTGATTTATTAGCATTCGTCCCCAGAAGTTTATTAGAAGTACAAGCGGGAATAACTCTTTGAGTGGTGTTTCGTTTCGTACTTTTTTCTTAGCGTAAGTACTTTGTTTTAAAATGATTTTGCGAGTTTGCAGACTAACCCCAGGTGGTACATAGTGTGTAAGGTGATCAGATTTTTGCCTAACTATTAGCGAGAGCACAATCTACATAGAACCCTCACCGGCTTCGCAATTGCGTAATCTAGAAAAATAAGGTGAAAAATGTGAATTCACTGCCTTCTAATTTTTACTCCCGTACGGAGCCAGGGCGGGTCTCTAGTATTAAATAGCGCCCATGTTATTCAGGAATAATGTAGCATTAGAATGGTGAACGAATTTTTGAAATCCGTCCATTAGTTTTTGGGTTTATTAATTACATAGAAAAACATCAAATCTTTCCTCTTTATAATATTAACGAGCCGGTATGACCGAGCTTCGCTCGGGTTTAAAAAAAATAGTTTTATTATTTGCCAATAGATGTCAGGAAGAGTCGTATCTTTATTGGCTTATTTTTAATTAACAACGCCATCTAGTTGCAGTTAGTTGCTCACAATCGCCAATAGATGGCAGGAACAGTCGTATATTGAGTTTATGTTTGATTATTGCAAAACACCAACTTCTCGTCATTTTCTAAAAATGAATCCTAGCTAGATCGATTTATCGCCCCCGAAAACCCCTGTATACTAAATTTCATGAAAATCGTTAGTGCAGTTTCCGAGATCCTGAATATATATATATACAAGATTTTCTCGTTTAAAGGTATAAGATAAAGATAGGTTTGTAATAAATAATAAGTATGAACAGTTATGTGCTATGCACTCACAGTCAGCAGCGGTAAAGTTAGGCATTGTGTCGTAACTTTTCTCCAGCTCAATGAGAAGTGCCACCACTTCCACATAATAGATGAACGGAGTGATTCTCAATCCTGGAAATTACGAGAAAATAGTTATTATGAGAGCTCTCATAGCTCAGTTTATTTGCTCTGCTTCGTCTGTTCAATCCCCAGTCCCCACTGAGAACAAATAATTTTGTGTCAAACATAGTGATCGAGTTAAAATGTTGCCAATGAGTAGTCGTATGGCATTTTCTTTGTGTGTGTATTACATATAAGAACTCCCTCTACCTTCTTAATGGATTTCAACAGATTTGTGTTCTGTCTGGGTGTTTAATTGTATGCTAAGTATGAATAAAAAAATTACAGAAATATAACATCAGCTTTATCTAGCGGCACATAACTCGAGCGGTGAGCAATACGCGCTGCGCATGCGTCGTAGTGTGCCATGTCGCGCACACTGGATGTGTGGATGTGTGCAGAGTGTTCTATTGGTACAGAGAGCGGAGTGCGACTGGAGAGCCAATCAGCGCTACGCACGCCCGCCCTTCATTCCGCCAGCCCCCCTCAGGTACCTTATTTTGACTTCTGCGCAGTAATGGTCACCGCTAAAGTTATGTGCCGCTACCTATATCTGGTTTCCATCGTACAAGCTCTGTTTATAAAAACTTTAAATCTTGTTGTAAAACTCTCATAAGAGTCTGGGCAACAGAAGATACTGTGTGTGGAGTGGTAGGAAGGTAGTGCTATTTATTTAATTAAATATCACAAATAGAAGATCAACCACTGAATGCATGAAATAATATTTTGTGGTAACCTGCTTGTGGTTAACCTCAAGTAAGTACTATTGGAGGAAACTAGAACAGTGAATGAATGAACAGGGAATAATAGAAAAACAATTTGTTATTAAATCTATTTTGAAGCCTTTATAACCTATACTGTGTGTGTGATGGGCTTTAACTACCAAAAGTGCCTGTCTACCTTAAGCTGCACATGCATATTTCATTATTATTATAATGTAAATAGGTATTACTCTTATTGTGGTATGATTTTTTGGCTACAAATAAATCTAATAATATCAAATAAATATAGTAATAGATAGAGAAGTTGTGTCACGGAAGACCAGCGTTATAGTGGCACTCACTACTATAACATACGCTGAGTGACGACCAATTTTCATGTCATTATCTCTTTGTAAATGATCGTTGTGTAATACATGTGTAATTTTCTGGCATAAAATAAATAATTTGATTGATTGATTGATTGAAGTTTGAGGAGCTTAAATCACTAAACAGTAGGAATTGGGAAGTATTTTGTAAAAAAAATAGTTTTTTTTAATCTTTTAATCTCCTCCATCATCATTATCATCATCGACAGTAAAGTCTTAGTATGGTTCTAAGTGATGCAAATGGTAAAGGAAAACACCGTGAGGAATCCGGCGAGTTGTCGAACTTAAAAAAAAAGTTCGTACAACCTGTGTCAAGCGTCACGGAAAAAAAAGGCCCGCCAGCGGCCTACTTGCGGAAACCAGGCCGCACACCAAGTGCGGATGATGAATTTTGTGATGCCAAATGCCAAGGAAATTTACCTTTTACAATCATATCAGCCAGGTGGTACGGATACAGCATTAGTCGCTGTATACTGCTCTGAATCAGAGCTTCATAGTACTTTCTCTCATCCTTACGGACTGTTCTCACTGTAACAAAATTTATAACACAAGGTTTTCAAAAAGTCAAGAGTTGGTATTAGGTATAATTCTAGGTAAATTCTAAATGAGGAAATCAGGAAATGACATAAATAATTAAATATTGTAGATTATCTACACATCACTATCTAGCACCAAATAAAGCAGAAAAGTTCTATGAAAATTATTTTATACGTAATTTTTTTGTAAATACATCCTTAGAATACAATATAACACCCAGACATGAACAAGCATCTGCATTCACTACACAAATATTTTTTATTGAGTCTGGATAGAACCCACTAACTTCAGAGAAGAAGGCAGAGCTACTACCAACTAAGCGGGAGACCAGTTGAAAGTCAATAGCTTTCAGAATTTTTATTATGATGTGGCCAGTATTCCAAAACATTGCTTGAGTCTGAGTCAAGCCTCAAGCATCAATTTTTTGTAAGTCCTCCATTGAAAATTGACAAAAATCTATGCTCAGACTCAGACTCAAGCACTGGTTCTGAATTCGGGCCTTAGATCATACAACCGCTTGGGAATAGACTTTCTTGAAATATGACAGTAAAACTGAAGAGTACCGAAAACCAACACATTGTAGACTCACACATTCTAGACAATCGGAACCAACTACATTGTACTCTTGTCCAGTGCAGATTGACATACAATTGGTTGTTCGGGAGATTATTTTAATGATTTGTTTTTAACGTAGGTAAACAT
This sequence comes from Thera obeliscata, assembly GCA_947578465.1. Classification (NCBI taxonomy): domain Eukaryota; kingdom Metazoa; phylum Arthropoda; class Insecta; order Lepidoptera; family Geometridae; genus Thera; species Thera obeliscata. The sequence goes on from OX387913.1 coordinate 3,248,948, forward strand.
TGTATGTAGAAGAAAATAGTACATACCCAGACTGCCTCGGTACCTAAGTTGGTTTTTGATACTGAACTCGAATATGTATCTCTCATATTCTTTGGCCGAATCACCCAGCAACTGTAAGATTGCAATTATAACAATAATTATATCTCCCAGTAATCGTAGAATACGCATTTTGTAATCATGTTTACCTTTTTTACAGGGCCAGGCAACTGAGTCCATTGTATCTTTTTCCTGATACATTCTTCAATTTCATCCTCCATCGTGCCGGGATAAATTAGGCGAAAATCACTACATTACATCGACGATTTTAATCAAACGATATTGATTCGATGATTTCTTTTGATAAAAAATAAAGATTGACGAAAAATCCTTGATGAGGATTTTGTAAACCAAAAAGTACGTTCAATAACTACAGCAACGTATTAACTTGGCATGGAAAATAAAAAACAAGTACAGTCCGGCAAGTATAACTTGGCGGGTCTGAAGCTAGCCGTTTGGCCAATCTTCCATCAGTCATTGGCCATTAACGATCGAACAGCTCACTTCAGACCCGCCAAGTTATACTTGCCGGACTGTAAGCAGGCAGTTGCACATAATTTGAACGCATGTTTGAACGTTTCGTTTCGTATTTTTCAACCTGGCTAAAAACCTAAGATCATACTACCTCTTCTTGCTTTCTGTTTCTTTTCCTTCCATTATCTTTCTCTATATTTCCTTCCATTATCTATATTCTTCTTTAGCTATAAAAAAATCCTGTCCTAATTTGGAACGCGATAAACTCCGAAACTACTGAACGGATTTTGATAAAATTTTGTAACCGTCTATAATATGATCCAACTTAAAAGATAGGATAGTTTATATTCAATATTTAAGTGTTATTAATTTATAAGGGGCAAAAGTTTCGAAATCGATGTCTATCCCTTTCTATCGCTTAGGGATTTTTCAGAAAATTCACGACTTTGACGAGAACAGAATGCACATAGACGCTCTAGAATGATCTGGAATAATCAAATTAAAAGTCGGTTAGCATCCGGAATGCTCCCACCCAAACCTTAGTAATCCAGAATAATCTAGAATACTCAAATATACCCATGCAAACGGTTCTGAATTCTAGATTTGGATAAAATGTTCTAGAAAATAGTGCTCTTAAACGTTATAGAATGTTCTTTCATCATCATCATCAATTGATATCAGTCCACTGCTGGACGTAGGATCACCTTGAGTAACATAGGCTATATTTATGTGGTTAAAAAATAAATGTCCACCCGTGCGAAGCCGGGACAGGCAGCTAGTCTTTCTCTATATTATAACATACCACCGCAGCCGCGTTGCATTTTGACGGGAGTTCCGAATACCAGACCTTCCCCTCTGCCGAAGTACAAGTCCACACGGCCCTGTACGTACGCGATATAAAACTAGTTACGGCTGGAGTGCTCTCGTAGAGAGTATTATATTATTTGCTGGAGTGGCTGCTTATGTGCCTACCTACGCATAAAATATTATTTTTGTAAGAATCATATCGTTACTCATAACTTTTTGTACCCAAACGAACATTCTCTAGGGCAGACCCATGTGCTGCCACGACAACAGAACTGTCCTTCTCATATAAATAAAGTAAGTACGGGACTGACGGGCCCCTCTTTCCCTCTGGGCGCATCAAGCAATTGCCCAGGGCCCCCATTGATGGAGACCCCCAAATTATTGCCAGATCACAATACAAATAACTGATACATAAAACCGAAAAAAATGACAGCTCGTCATTTTTTCAGCAGCTCGAATCGCTTACCGGTGTGTTCCCTAATTTACTTGCATCTGCCCTCCCCTTATAATTATATAATAACTCATTATATTTATATAATACCTCATTATTATAACTCGTATTGGTCATTGTATCGTAAGAACAAGCATTTTCGCAGCCCACTCCCGTATGTTTGTACCGTCGTTTTGAAATAATTTGGTACTAAAATTTGGCTTTATAGCGAGGGGGTTGCCTGAATTTTTTTACTCTTAAAGGGGTCACGTATTTTAAAAAGATTGGAAAACTACAGGTCAATTCTAACAATATAGTGCTCTACCAATGTCAGAAGGGCCTTGCAATCTTAGGACTTCCAATAGCATTAAAGCTGGCCTGATCCGTGTCTGCCTGCCCTTGATGATGGGGCAGACCGAGACCGAGGTGTGATGCGTCAAGATGGAGAGTAGAAATAAACGGCCACCTATGACGAATGGTTCGCCATGGCTTTACCGCAGACACAACACAGCACCACTCTTCTGTATTATGTGGGCCCAACATAGAAACGAGTACAGAGAGTGAATATAGGGGCTCTTAATTATTATGAATGTTAAAAACAAAATTATTGTATTATTTATGATATATTTATGTGTGTGCACAATTTGATAAAATAGTAGAAACCTAGGCTTAGTTAAATAACTAAGTGGTTTTAAAATTACCTATATTAATTTGCAATACTTTTTAATTCTGGTAGGTAGGTATAGGGGCTATCCAAAAACATCTTTAAATGCACCGTGAATTTGTCCTATCATGTCTGAAGCTATCATGCTCCGACCATGTATCAAAAAACCTTTAGAATTGCATAATCTTGTCAGTTTAGCAGCAGCAAAAGCTGCCTTGCTCTGGGAAAGTTGTACCTGGCCTTTGTCACAAACTGGTTTTTTTAATGCCCAGTTATAAATCGTGCCTAAAGCACCTGACAGTATATCACCTTGTCCAGCTGCACGACGCCCTGACCCACCTTGCGAAGAAGACCAATCACATGAAGAAATGGTAGAGAAAAAATTATCATGCTCACCTTTTACTAAAATGGACACAAAATCGCCCCAAAAGTTATACCAATTACTACTACTGTTGCTGGGAACGGAAGTCATCAACTTATTGGCCTCACGTTGGTTTGGTGTAAGGATCAAGCCAGGACTTGGGTAATCTTTGATGACTGATGGATTTTTAGATATTGCATAAATTCCATCAGCATCGATCACTAAAGGTTTTTGAAGTTCTCTACATGTTTTGATGATGTCGTAGACCAAAGTCATTGTTTCATCTTCCCTACCCAATCCTGGACCAATTACTATTACATCCATTTTTCGTAACAAGGAACTTATTTTAGATGCTGTTCTTAAGTTAAGATATGGATAAACGATCAGATCTGGACTGTAGCTCTTGATAACAGGTGCTGCTGCTTCAGTGGTTATTACGTATACCAAATCAGCTCCAACCTGAAAAATAATAAATTTTAAATAAAAAGTATGGAGGTAAATAAAATATAGGTAGGTACATTGGCAGGTAGGTACACACGGATACCTACAGATGCAACGCCAAACAAAAATGGCACACAGGGGCATTTTATGCGAACTAATGATGCGAACAATACCTATACCTACTCATTGGACCTACCTACCTACAATAATAATTACATAAATGATTAAGCGTTCTGACATTAGTTAACTATCAAATCGGCAATTTAGGTTTGAAATAAAAATATAATACGTACCTAGCTGATGGCACTGTTAACTTATTACAGCCAATTATATTATTTTACCTAGGTACCTGCATAAAATAATTGTGCCTAAAGTTAGCCCTATCATTATCTATTACTGTTTTGAGATTATAGTTGTATCTATGCACTGCTTATATTAATATTTTTATAAGCAAGGCCATTATTATAAGTATCTACTTATTACTTATAAACTTGTGGCTTTGCGTGCTGTAGACCTCACGAGTACACTGAAAGTGAACAACTATATTTTGAAGAGTTATTCTTCTCATCATGCCGAAGATCCTCATCATTATCTTCAAGAAATTTCTATTTTTAGGGTTCCGTAGCCAAATGGCAAAAATGAAGGGTTACTCACCCATGAAGGGTTACTACGGAACCCTTCATGGGCGAGTCCGACTCGCACTTGGCCGCTTTTTTTATTTTATTGACCACCCACTACACTTTATGCAGAAGAAAATAAGAAAATATGTTCTTACCTTTAATGCAGATATAGCTGCAAAATAAGGTGCACCTGTATATTCGACGGATCCTCCAATAACCCCAATTTTACCCGCATCTCCTTTAGTTTGACTTTCTAATGCTGGAACTAACGATGGAACTACGATGTCTAGTTGTGCGATTGTTAGATTTTTTTCTGCACATTCATTATTGATGTCAGTATTTATACAATAAACTTCTAAAACCCTACTAATCATATAAATATGCGTAAAATACTTCATTTTGTACCAGTGAAAGTAACTTTTACAATTAATTTGACCAAGTATTCACAAACTAAAAACTTTACGTAGGTACCGTACCGATATTGAGTAATATTAAGGGGCGTAATCATTAATTTGTATGATTCAAGGTTTTTTCTAGCTGACTATGACGACATTCATAAATAATTTTTGTAAAAGTTTATTGTTCGTTGAGGCAACACTATAATAGGTACTATTGTAAAATAATGTCAATGTCAATTTGATGTTTAGGTGGCCCACCTTCTGGTGGTCACATTGACATAAACAGGGGCACCATAAGTCATTGTTTGTACAGTGGGCCCTTTCTACACGACTAAACAGTCTACTATTCAATTCAATATTATACATGAAAATGTTAGGTACTCTGATAGAACAGAACAACTTGGTAAATTGGTAGGTTTCTGATTGAAAGAGCAAAGTATAATTTGCCTTATAAAATTTAAATAAAGAATATTACCATATAAATATTAAATTCACTCTAAATACGAGAATAATGTAAATACAACTTCCAAACAGATTAATCAAGAACAGGTGACTCTAGTTTATAGTCAGTAGTATGCGGTAGTAAACTATACTCTTTGGGTAGTAATAAGCGAAACCTTGCCTTTAAGATAATAATGTTTACTTGCTAAAATGTAGTTTGTGCTTTTAGCAAGGTGCTATGAAATGGAGTCCCACAAACCAAAACGCTATAACTATGAAAGAACCCGCCTGTGATCAGATGTTTTTTTTAAATTGACAAAATGAGTTTCTGTTTTTTAAGTTTGTAGTACCTATACTGGACTGGAATAAAACATCAAATCCAGGTATCCAGGGTTTCCCCTCCCCAAAAATGGGTGTTATTATTTTGGCCGTGATTTGTGGGTATTCTACCACATGAACGTTTGCAGCCCTGTTCGTTCGTTCCTACCTTCTACCTAAAAAATCTTAAAAAAAAAGACTTGGCGGAAAGACTTTGGATCGAAGCTAGCACAAAATTAAAAAAAGAAAATACCAACTTCATTCATTTCATGTTAAAAAAAAAAAAAAAACATTTCATGTTCTTTTCGAAATAGAAATCTGATAGATTTCTTCGAATAAATGTCTAAAATGGAAACCAACCCTAAAACTGTTAAGCTACAATACACAATACATCAGTTCTCCAGTTATTCTGTGAATTATCTTCCACAGTACGTTATACATTCTGAATTAAATGTGAATTAGTTTGCACCTGAAATAATTTTCCCGGTTTTTGGTGGATGTAATTTAAACTTGTGTGCTACCTATTCAGGGCTCAGGGTTGTAAGGTGGTGTTTGTAATAAACTAAACGTGCTGCCTATTTTATAAACAACATTCATTATTTCAGATGTATTTTGCAAAATACTCCTAACGATGGGTTTTCGAGATGGTTCACGGACAGTTCGTCCCCAAATCAATATATCTTGTTGAAGCTCCAATCACCGGCTATTGTGGAAACAATAACATTTGGAAAATTTGTTAAGCCGCATGTCAGTAATCTCAAGAAATTTCAAATACTTGGAGGGACAGATGAAAATAAGTTATCAATGTTATTGCAAGCGTAAGTACCTATATACTGAAATAAATAACTTAAATTATAAGTGAAGTAACTGTTAGGAGCATAAAAGAACAGCTTTTGGTGGCAGTTTACTTAACCAACAGTCACTTGTTCCTATTAGAATTTAAGTTTTTTTATTTGTAATTATTTCCCTGTCTAAAAAATAAAATGAAATGTACTTATTTATTTGCTTGAAGTATGGTCATTATTGAAAATGTTAGTACTATATACTTTGTCGGAGAACAACTTTCAAAGTTTTAATGTTTAATTGCTGACTTAAAGCATAAGTACTTGGTTTTGACTGATTTACCACAAGTAGGCCGCTGCTGGGCCCTTTTTGCATGACGATTGAAATGTGTTGCTCAACGTTTTGTATGTTCTTCGACACACTGTTTTCCTTCATCGTTTTAAGAGTACTGGCATAGTGCATACACATGTTTCGACAGAAAAACTCATTAGTACACAACTGGATTTTAACCCACAACCTTAGGAGGGGCCGCTACCACCACCAGTGCTCTCCATGTGTATTGCACACAGGAAGCCCTGACTAAATAAAAATAAAAATTAAATCTCACATGCTTTTTAATCTGAAACTCTGTAATTAACGATTAATTTCTTTTTAGTTTGATTAGGTATAAAAGCGTGGATTTTAGTCTTTTTAACTATATTTATTTTTCCGTTTTCTTTCGATATTTCAATCAATAATTAGCGGACAAAGGATTTTTTCAATAAAAACATTTTGATTTTGATTTTGAAAGGATAGTATTTAAATGGCGTGCTAGCTCTATCTCTCATACTCCCTTACAGAAGACCTATAAAAGAACTTATTAATCCTGGCGGTACTAATAAGGATAACGGGAAACTGTTATCTAATTAATGCATTGTCATCCTTGATAGGTGTGCAAAGTCAATACACCCCATCGCGGGACGTCAGTGCAGATCGTATTCCCCCAAATCAATTAGAATTAGAATTAGGTGTGCAAAGTTTCAAATTAATCAAACTTCTGGAAGTTGGTGAAAATTATGCTCAAAGATTCCGTTAAATACTTTTAATAAATAAATAAATAAATAATGCGGACAATCCACACAACACTATTTAGCCCCAAACTAAGCAGAGCTTGTACTATGGGAACTAGATAGCTGATATAATACTTAAATACTTTTTTTTTTGTAAATACATACTTAGAATACAATATAACACCCAGACAGAGAACAAACATTTATGTTCACCACACAAATATTTGTTCTCGGTGGGGATCGAACCCACAAACTACAGCGCAGAAGGCAGAGCTACTACCAACTGAGCTAGAGGCCGGTCATACACAACTGGATTTTAACCCACAACCTTAGTATTGGAAGGTGGGGCCGCTACTACTAGACCACCAGTACTTGGTGAGCGGACTGGTTTCCGCAAGTAGGCCGCAGACGGGCCCTTTTTGCATGACGGGTGGTGGTCTTGCTAATTCAACCACCCGATGTCCTCCAGGAAGGCCAGCAGCTCACGGATTCGCGCGCATGCCTCTCTAGGCGTCTTTGGTGCTCCAAGATGTTGCTCTCGTTGAGGCTCGTAGACCACCAGTGCTCTCCATCTGTTGTGTATTGCTCAGGAAGCCCTGACTAAATAAAATAAAAATTAAATTTCAGTGGTTTGAAAAATGATTCTGAACAAGAAGTGTTCAAGCTTCGCCACAGGACACAAGATGGACTGTACCTGCCCATGAACTACATTAAAATAGTGCCGTTACAGTCCTGGGGTCCTCCATACAACTTCTCTATCTGGTTCGTGGAGCTTGCAGGAAAGAACCAGGAAGAGTTTATCAATCAAACCTTAGAGACTATTAATTTAGTGAGTTTTTTCCTTATACATAGTTTAAATTTGTTATATAAAAAGTATCAGTAAAACACATCGAGATATAAGTACTACGTACTAGAGGAGCTACGTCAAATAACTGAATTGTCCTATTCTTCGTAATTTATTCTCGGCAAAAAGGTCTTAAGCGCCAAGTTAATCACGGCACTTACGCGTTTTCGAGAGAGAGCGACTGAGTGAGGTGCCGCGCTCGCCGCAGTTGAACGAGACAAAGTAGGAATTTACGGTGTCTTCTCTAGTACGTAGTACTTATTATCTCGATGGTAAAACAATATCTTGAACTATAAGTCTTAAAAGCCTTCTGCTGGACAAAGGTTAGCTCTTAAGATTTCCAGATTCCAGATTTTATTTGTTTTCAATGGGGATCGAACCCACGCCTTCCTACGCAGAAGGTAGCTACTGTCAACTGAGTTGTGAGGGCTCTCACAGTTACATCAGAAAATCTGACTCATTGGTACATTTGTTAATGAAATAAAGTCTTGTAGGTTTGTTTTTAAACAACACATTCCTTACAGCGTAAAGAAGAGGAAGCAGTCCGCATAGTTCTAAAGCATTTAAGACGCCGTCGCTACAAAGACGCGTTCGAAGCCCTATCGCGCGAAAGCGGAGTCCAACTGGAAGGGCCGATCCAGTCGCGGCTGTGGAATGCACTCGTGGAGAAAGGGGACTTTGAGCTCACAGAGAAGATATTCGGTGAAGCTGTGAATTGTAAGTTGTATAGACAAGCCTAATCCATCTAAAAAAATGCTGTCTGAGGTAAAGATGTGAATAACGGTGGTCACCACTGGTGACTGAGAGAAATGGGATGTTGTTTCCTTATTCACACGGCCATCAACCCTGGCAACAATGGACCAATGGAATGGATGGAGAGTAGGATCATTCCTACTCCATTATTAGGGGCCGTTCAAGTATTACGTAAGCACTATGTGGGGGGGTCTATGTATTGCTTATTTTGGATGACATGGCGGGTAGGGGAGTCTAGATAATGATTACGTCATCGGTAGTAAAATTACTTTTTTACACAATTGCAACCATTACATTGTCTTGGCTTGAAAACGAAACGCATTTTCGGGGATTCCCGGAAATAATGCATATGTTAAGGCATATGTTTACTCTATGTTGAAAACCGTATCAGTAAAATATAATCTCCATACTAAATCTTTTTTCTTATTTTTTAAATCATAATTATAACATTTAAAAAACAATACATTAATAGAAAAATATTTACGTAAGCTTAGGGGGAGGGGGTGAGAGCTTTGCTTACTTTTGCTGACAAGGGGATGAGAGGAGTAATAACTGTAATATATCTGCTTACGTAATACTTGAACGGCCCCTTATGAGCTGGCTGGGGTGAGGTTAAGAAGGGAAACAATGCACAATACTATTATTTATATTATATTGCGGGACGTCAGTGCAAACCTTATACCCCCAACTCAAAGTAGAATTAGAACTGTAGGTGCGGATCATAGAATTTTGGAATGGAAATGTAAAGTTGAATGTTGTTTCCAGCGGGCGAACTAGACTGGTACCTCTCCTGGCAGCCTCACACGCCGGTGTGGCGTCAGATCACGGCGTGCTCGTCGCAAGTGGAAGTGACGCTGTCGATGCCGATAATGCGGCCGCCGCCTGGCTTCGGGCCCCGCCCACACGATCTACACTCCATCGATAGGGACGCGCAGGCGGTGAGAATACATATTTAAACTTACGGCTTTGGCCTTGACTGGCCTCTCAGCTCAGTTGGTAGTAGCTCTGCCTTCTGTGCCGTAGATCGTAAGTCGATCCCCACCGAGAGCAAATATTTGTGTGGTGAACGTAAATGTTTGTTCTCAGTCTGAGTGTTATATTGTATTGTGAGTACATATGTATTTAAAAAAATATATATTTAAGCATTGGATTGACAACTATATTTATTTACGATGGAGATGACTTCAATCTGACGCAAAAACTCTTTTTTTTTAATAAAGAGAGAAAGAAAGCCTTTGGCTGCCATCACACCTGATGGAAAGTGAGGATGCAGCCTAAGATGGAGCATGCTTAGCCATAATCCACCGGTTCACTCTTGTCTCGTGACAACCATCTAGTTTCTGGCTGAGGTTGACGTCATCTCCATCGCGTGATTTTCTCGGTCAACTCGAGCATTAGGCCCTCTCTGCCCTAGCTTCGCACAGAAAGATCTGTTGGAAAAATTGAAAGTTGGAAGATAGAAAATACTTTATTGCACTCAAAAAATTATTAAAGTCAGAATCCAATCAAAAGTATTTAATTTATTTCATTAATTACAGCGGTCTTGAGACCAATTACACAAATTCACAGGTAAATTTACATGTATAAATTCTAATACATGATTAATTTTACATTAAACACAATTTACGAAAAAAAAAATTTGCATGTCAAATTAGGTACTTAAAAAACTTAAAACTACTTATGTATTTGCTTAATTCAATGGTCGTTCTTATAGCTTAAGAAATACCTTAAAAAACCTTAGCATCGCTAACAGGTATTTTCATAAGTAAACTCATGGTGCGTATGGGTACTTGCTTGTAGTTTTCAGTCTGTAAAGTCCGTTTCTGAAAAAAATCGATTTAGAAAATAAAGGTTCGAAAACAGTATAAATAAAATAAATATTATAGACAATCCACACAACGCTATTTAGCCCCAAACTAAGCAGAGCTTGTACTATGGGAACCAAATAGCTGATGTAATACTTACGAGTATACCTATACATTTGTTTTTGTAAAATATACTTAGAATACAATATAATACCCAGACAGAGAACAAACATCTGTGCTCACCACACAAATATTTGTTTTCGGTGGGGATCGAAGCCACGACCTACGGCGTTGAAGACAGAGCTACTACCAACTGCGCTGATAGGCCAGTCGATACCCTCGAATTTATCCGCCAGTATGTCTTATATTAAGATGAGAAGTTAGAAGCATCCCTTACCCAGTTTTTCTCAAGTCACCATTCCCCATAGGAAGCGTATCGCCGAAGCACTCATTGTGATCCAATGCCATATCGCTCTCACAGCCGTGTCCGATCAGATTGTTGAATGTGACGGTTGCAGCGTAGTACTGCCAAGATCGGCTGTGGCTACATACGTCGATGAGACAGCCAGGCTGGACATAGCCACCGTTAGGGGAGAAGTCAGTGTCGCCAACGTTGCGAACGGTGCCGAATAAGTGGCGGTTTGTATGAATGCCTTCTATACGTACACGGCGTCAGTCTTGCGCAGACGATCTGGATTTGTGTTCCAGAGGGGACCGGCTGGGTCTAAACCTAGAAAAATATAACTCAAAGTCAAATCGGCTACATAAATATGTATCACATGAATCACTTTGAAACGTCTTAAAGCTAGGTTATTCTAGGTGCCAGTTCCACGCGACCAAGCCTAGAAAAACAGGCAACAAACTACGGCTTGGCTTGATACGTTTTCTATTACAAATATATTGAAGAAAAGTTAGAACTCATTTTTCCTAAAGCTATCTAAGCCTAAATCGTGAAAATTAATCGGCGTAGGTTACGCACTTCAGGAACGTGCCTTACGATGCACTGCCGTGTGTCCACCAACTTGAGGCATACAGATTTTCAGCCTCACGTGCCAGTAATTTCACCAGCACCCACACCCTTCAAACCGAAATACAGCAATGTTGCATGCGGCAGAAATAGACAACCTTACCTGTGATCCTAGCTGCTTTTGTGTCCAATGATCTACCAGCATTGCCGACCAGATGAGCTCCCAGACTGAACCCTACAAATTGCAAATCGCTGGTGGTCGCCCCAGTCTGTGCGTTGAGGAATGTTATGAATGCGCCGAGCGCGCGACCTGCGGCTGGAACTCCGGAAGCAGCTGTGATGTAGTTTCTCTTGGACAGCCATGACCAGTCCATAACTATGATGTTCACGTCGCTTCTGTCCATAAACGCTGGAACAAACACCAAAGAACATTAATACCAGTTATTGCGAAGCGTCTAATACCATTTTAGAATTTCTGTCCATAAAACGGGGCGAAAAAAACTAACGTAAAACTGGGTTGACGACATTGTCAGCGTCATGGGCCGCAGTTGGATGAGGGTAGCCCAAGATCGTGGTGAGTGGGAAAGCAAAGAGAGGCCTATGCCCAACAGTGGGTTAAGGCGGGCTGCGGATGATGATGATGATGAAAACGGGTCATTAAAGTTGAAATTGACTCGGCGCGGTCAAAAATAACAAATGAATTGAATGTGGAAAGAGAAGGTATTGGATAACCAATAATTTTATGGAGAGATCGTAAAAATAAGTCTAATAAGACGAAAATGCAGATTCAATGCTTTAAGCAGGTCATACAATAAAACGGTAGGAATAAGCCGTAGTTTGTTGCCTGTTCTTCTAGACTTAGTCGCATGGAACTGGCACCTATATAGACTCACCTAGCTTTAAGACGTTTCAAAGTGATCATTGGTGATTTGTGATTTTTTAGTCACCTTTTGTGATAGTCGGGTTCATCCCGGAGTTTCGATCGCCTGCCCAACCGTGGACTAAGACAACTGTAGCAACCTCAGGGTTGAAGTTGGACGATGTTATAGAAGAGCCATCATTATGGTACAGTTGCTGCGGTTTGCGCGGGTTTTTCCTGGAAAAGTGGATTCAATATAATATATATCTTCGTGTTCGATTAATGTGAATCATGGTTATAGCATTTGTTGCGTTATCGCTACAAAAAGCGGACGATATGAGGAACTCCGAACAGATTATTATTATTATGAGCTTTCTATGTCCCCCTGCTGGGCAAAGGCCTCCCCCAATCCCCTCCACTCAGTGCGGTCCTGTGCTGAGATGTTCCATTGTGGCCTGTACATGTCGAGCTCGTCTCGACATCTAGTTCGTGGTCTGCCGCGACGCCTTGGCTCTTGCGGCCACCACTCCGTGGTTTTTTTGGGCCAGAGCTCATTAGGCATGCGGCAGACATGGCCAGCCCACTCCCACTTTAGCTTTTCCGAACAGATTAGCCCACCCATTAATAAAAATCGTGCTCCTCACTGCTGAGGATCGTGACTCCCTCCATGGATCAATTTATCCTCGACAATGTTTCGCCACCTGGATCTGTCCCCGGGCAATCTGAATGGCTTCATGGACCTTTACGTTGAGAGTGGAGCGGATTTGGTCGGGCCAACGTATCGGGCTTCAGCCTCGTGGTCTCTTCCCTTCAATTTTGCCAGTGATGACAAGTTATTAAAAATAATCAAACAATAAACTCTAACGTCAACTTAGTTAGCTTGTTTGTAAACCTTAATTCTCCAGCGCTTACCTATCATTTATACTAGATCGCACCTATACGCGAGTTTTAGTGAGTTCGCCAAAGTCAAAGGTATTTTTTAGAAACATACCGTGTGTACAACAAGTACTGGATATTATTGCCTGAAACCTTCAGTGTAGGATCGACCTTCCCGTGCAGGTCAATGACCCGCGTGACGTTCCCGTAATCTTTGAACGAAATGTACCGATCGTCATGAGTGCTGGCAGTTACAGCGGATACGAAAATGGCACCTGGAAAAATATAGAATGGAATTTGACCCCACTTCTCAAAAAAGTGACCGAAATCAGGGCGTGGGTCGACGACATTAGCACGAAACACCTGGTAAAATCCTGGAAACAGGCACACAAAAATACAATTATACAAATCTTTCCTCTTTATAATATTAGTAAAGAATTAAAAAATTACCGTAGTAAGAACATACCTAAGAGCAAAAACTTAGTGCCAAATAATTGATGCATTGCTGTGTGAAACAATTTAAATTTTAGGGCAGTTTGGTCGCTTAGCGACAAAGCCCTTTAAATAAATAAAAAAAAAACTTTTGTTAAAAAATTTAATCACTAATCCAAGAGGAAACGCACGCCTGCGATACCTCAAAGAAAATGGTATTTGCTTCATTTCTTCTTGAATTTATTAACGTTTATGTAATAAAGCCTAAATTCATGGCATAACACAGTTAAGATAAGGGAGTTCTATGAAAACAATAACTTCTATGTTTATTTATTATGTAAAATTGTCACGATTACAAATCAATAGGTAGGTATAGTTAATTGTATTTTGCTAAGCTATAGTGCCTGGGTAGGTGTACTTTGTATCAGCTCACTTCAAACTGAAACAAGGAAACACATGACGATTCAGTTCCAGAGAAATGTTTCACAATAGGCGTATTGTGAGTGTCTCTTTAACTAAATCGTGCGTTACTGTTATTTATGTCACGTTGAGGTATCCTATGTACCAAATTCATATTAAAATATGTCTTTATTTAATGGTATGAAGCTAGGTAAGTCACGCGACCAAGCCTAGAAGAACAGACAACAAACTACGGCTTGGTTCCTACCGTTTTTTCCAATAATAATACCATAAACACCCAATAAACCAATAATAATAATAGGTAAACATAGTACGTATTTATACATATTTCAATTTGTTCAGCACCAGCCTGAAGTTTATTATTATTCATAATTATTAACAGTATTCAGTATTGCCTTATTGTGGATGTAAATTTAACAGTGTCAGATCTTAGAACTAGTTTAGAATCAATACATAATTTATCCTGAAAGGATATTGCGATACAATAGAATCGGGCCGATATGATTATAATCAATCACGCAGGTTGTAAGCAGGCTTAGTATAAAATTATAATAAACATTTCCGAGAAGAACGATTCTGAGCCCTTTCCATCCACCGACTTCCACACCAAGTCAGCATCATCATCAGCCTGAAGAAGTCCACTGCTGGACATAAGCCTCCCCTACACATTTCCAGGAAAAACAATTCTGAGCCCTTTCCATCCACCGACTTTCTGCGATCTTAACAATGTCGTCAGTCCATCTGGTGGGTGGGCGCCCTACTTTTCGTCTTCCGGTTCGTGGTCGCCATTCGAGAACCTTTATATTCACACCAAGTGCGGATGATGAATTTGCCATCTGCACTATGCAGGAGGGTCCATTGAACGACGCGAACGGTGACGTCGACATGGTGGAGATAGCGTGTGGTCCCGACGGATGCTGCAGCAAGCCGGGACCGCGCGGCGGCCACCAGCTCGTCGTAGACTCTGCTACAGGTTAGTAAGTACTATTTATGTGTGTTTCATCTATACTAGTATTGTTTAATTGTTTGTTTCTATATAGTTTGTTTGTTTGGTTAAACGCGCTAATCTCGGAAACTGCTGGGCCGAATTCAAAAATTATTTTTGTGTAAGATAGTCCATTTATCGAGGCTAGGCTATATAACATCACGCTATGACTAATAGGAACAGTTTTAATACAAGATGTTGCAAAAATCTATGTCTATCCTTTTCCAACACGTAGGCACTTTTCTATGTCTATCCTCTTCTATCGCGTAAGGACTTTTCTAAAAATTCTTAATAGATTGCTAAACGTTCTTGAATGTTCTGGAATACCCGGGCAACGCTAGTAGATGATATGATGAATGATATGACAGTCAATATAACTGCCTTCACAGCACAGCTTAGTAGCTCTGCCTTCTGCGCTGAAGGGCGTGGTTCGTTCAATATGAATATGGTTAAAGAGATTTTTTTTATTGCTACTAATGTCACACAAATGTGATTAAGTGTGGTAAACACTATAAAATCAATAAAAATACTAGAAAAACGCTTTATACTTACTTCTGATTTTTTAATAGCATTTTATTTACAGGAACATTGTATCTTTACGGTGGTTGGAACGGCACGGAAGACCTGGACGATCTATGGGCATACAGCACAGCCGACAAGAAATGGACGATTCTCTGTCGACGCAGCGGGCAAGTAGGAGGTCCCGGGCCGCGTTCTTGCCATAAAATGGTCTTTGACCCGGTGCACCGTAAGCTTTATACCTTGGGACGGTATTTGGACCACGCTCAGAGAATTCCGGCTCTTATGAAGGTAATTTACAGAATGGTCACTATAATGATAAATAAATAATAATAAATATGTGGACAATCTACACAACACTATCTAGCCCCAAGGCGGAGCTAGTACTATGGGAACCAAACCGCTGATACAATACTTAGATTTTTGTTTGTTTGTAAATACATACTTATAATACAATGTTACACCCAGACAGAGAATAAACATCTGTGTTGACCGCACAAATATTTGTTCTCAGAGCTACTACTAACTGAGCTATGAAGGCAGTCAATTATAAATTGTTTTCTAGTTCCTATCAAGGAAAGCGAGGTCAAGGTAGGCCAAGAAAGCGTTGGATCTCGGCGCTTTCTGGCATGAAATTACATCTCTACAAAATCCTTGGCAAATATTTTGGCAAAATCTAGAATTTTTAACACCTGTACCATCCTGACAGCTAAGGCGGCCTAATCCACAGGAAAGGCATGGTCAATACACAGCCGGCTGCGCCATGGGTTTCCTCACGATTCTTTCCTTGACCGATTGAGACCACTAACTTTGTGTACTTTGTGTATTTTCCGTTCAAAAAAGCCTGGATTTGAGCCCGCAACCTTTGAATCGGAAGGCGGGTTATTACCACTAGACCGCCAGTGCACTGGACTTGGAAGGGTGGTCGGCAAGTTTATCGTGCGCACTTGATGTGCGGGCAGGTTTTTCCGCAAGTAGGCCGCTGGCGGGCCCTTTTTGCGTGACCCTTGACACGTGTTGCTCGAACTTTTTTAGGTTCTACAACACGCCGGTTTCCTCACGATGTTTTCCTTCACCGTTTTGAGAGTACTGGCATAGTACACATACATTTTTCGACAGAAAAACTCATTCGTACACGAGTGGATTTGAACCCACGACCTTCGGATCGGAAGGCGGAGCCACTACCACTAGACCACCAGTGCTCTCTGGAAGGGTGGTCATAAAGGTCTCTGTTTATTTTATTTTATCATTGTATATGTTACCTTTATCAAAGGATCCTTGAAGACGTCTGAATAAAACAATTTTTAATTTAAACTTTAAATTAGCCCTATGTATCCATCCTCTTTTTGTACCCAATTTTTTGCTGTAAGTTTTCATAATGAAAATAAAAATGAAATAAATACCAGTGCACTTCACTTGGAAAAGTGGTCATAAAAAGGCGTGTATTTCGTTCCAGTCCGAGCTATTCGCGTTCGACGTGCGTGCAAACAAGTGGAAACTGGTCTGTGCTGACACGGCGAGAATGGGCGGACCGCGTCTCATTTTCGACCACCAGATGTGCATCGACTCCGACACTCAGACTATCTACCTGTTCGGTGGACGGATCTTACCTATGAACACGTATGTTACTGTAGCATCTTTAGGTTGCCATAGGGTTTGTACTCCAAGGTATATAGCTCGTAGCATTAGCAAGATGAAGTGGCAATAGGCAGGTCATATAGCTGGAGGAACTGACAACTGTCGGGGAATAAAGGTTGTCGAATGGCGACCACGAACCGGAAGACGAAACATAGGGCGCCCCCCACTAGATAGACCGCCGACATTGTTAAGACCGCGGGAATTCGGTGGCTGGAATAAGGGCTCAGAATCGTTCTTCTTGGAAATGTGTAGGAGAGGCCTATGTCCAGCAGTTTTGACTGGCCTCTAGCTCAGTTGGTAGTAGCTCTGCCTTCTGCGCCGTAGGTCGTGGGTTCGATCCCCGAACAAATATTTGTGTGGTGAACATAAATGTTTGTTCTCTGTCTGGGTGTTATATTGTATTCTAAGTATGTATTTACAAAAAAAAAAATGTATTCAAGTATTATATCAGCTATCTGGTTCCCATATTACAAGCTCTGCTTAGTTTGGGGCTGGGTAGTGTTGTGTGAATTGTCCACAATATTTATTATTTATTATTTATTAAAAAAAAAAAAAAAAAAAAAAAAAAAAAGTAAACTTCTTCAGGATGATGATGAGGTATTGTACTAATAATATTCAGACTATCAATATTTAGGACCAGAAAGTAGGGCAAGATTTCAGGACCGAATATGACTATGATATTTTGAGTGTAGGCTAGTCAAGTCTCATTTTCGACCAACAAATGTGCATCGACGCCGACACACAGACTATTTACCTGTTCGGTGGACGGATCTTACCTATGAATACGTATGTATCTGTTACATCTTTAGGCTGCCATAGGTTTTGTACTTGTACTAATAATATTCAGATTATCGTAAGTTGTGATATTTCGGAGCGGAAGTAGGGCACGATTTGAACCCGTGACCTTGCCTTTGGTACGGAGATGCGCTGATCCTGTCAAGCGATAAGTTAAAATAAAAAAAAACATTCTTAACACATATAATGATATTTAAAATAAACTCTTAAAAGATATTATATTTTCTATTAA
Source organism: Thera obeliscata (assembly GCA_947578465.1). Taxonomy (NCBI): domain Eukaryota; kingdom Metazoa; phylum Arthropoda; class Insecta; order Lepidoptera; family Geometridae; genus Thera; species Thera obeliscata. The sequence continues at coordinate 3,266,895 of OX387913.1, forward strand.
ATATCTATTTAAAAGAAAATATAAAACTGGCGACAGCGGGTCCTATACAAACGACGCATGATCGCCTTTCTACTGCATTCTGTTCTGTACTGTGCTCTGCTGTTCTGAAGTTATGGGACATTATAAAAAACTTTCCCTTAAAAATGTGCGTCGTTAGAAAAAACAATATTTATAACAATATTTATTAGAAGACTCAATTTACACCTCATGACGCAGAAATACACCGCACCAGGCACCGGAGAATTCTCGAGACGTGCGTCCAATTTTTTGGCTCGTACTTAATTTGTGTGTTAGACAATTGATATTAAGTAAACTTAATATCAATTGTGTTGTTATGCTATATACAAAAAAGTCGCTTCCGTTCCATTCCTTTTTGTAAAAGAATCATATAAAAAAACGGTAGGAACCAAGCCGTAGTTTGTTGCCTGTTCTTCTAGGCTTGGTCGCGTGGAACTGGCATCCTAGACTCACCTAGCTTTAACACGTTTCAAAGTGATTCTTGCGATTCTTCTGAATAAACAAACTTTTGATTTGATTTGATTCCGCGGCGGTGTAAATTGAACGTGAATAAACAAGTATTATTTTCCAGGGAGGAGGCAGCGACTCCTCTGTACTCGGGTCTATACGCGTATTACATACGGAAGAACTCGTGGACGCTGCTTCTGCCCGACAAGAACAACCTGCATGCGCCGCAGTCGCGCGTCTCACACTCTATGCTCTTCCATCCGGTAAGTAAGTATAGAGCAGAGGTTCCCAACCTTTTCTTCTCATAGACCACTTACAAGATTTGGCTGGTTCTGGTGAACCCCCTACCATGTAGCTTTATTTTCACTATATTTTTAGTCGGCAAAAAAATGTGGATATTAAATCTAACTAAGTATGGACATTTGCTTTGCGGCTGAGTTCCTGCCACGAATTAAAAGAAGGGAGAAATTTGATTGGTTAATTAATTAATAGATAGATTAAGCCAACATTTTAGTTTTTCACTATCGAAACCAGATAAATTTTCGTGGACCTCCGCGAACGAACTGTGGGCCACCATTTTTTAGTCACGCCATCGTAGACCCCCTTCGAGTATCCCGTGGACCCCTGGGGGTCCACCTGGACCACGTTGGGAATCAATGACTACATCGTTATAATCTTGTATATTCATGCTGTAAAGTGTAATGCATAGTACGAGTATTTGAATGCAAATTTTTCTACTAAGCTGCTTGGAAGTACAATGGATTTTATTTTTACAATAACAATAATCAGTGCTAAATATATCTGTCAGGTCCATCGTAAGCTGTACATCCTAGCGGGACAGCGCAACAAGCAGCACCTAGCCGAGCTGTGGCAATGGGACGCCATCAGCGGCGTGGGGCGTGCGCTATGCTGCGCGTCCGCCTCGGCGCCGCCCACCGGCTTCACGCAGCGTGCCACGCTCGAGCCCGAGGAGGACGAGATATACGTGCTCGCAGTGAGTATACAGCGCTGTGGCAATGGGACGCCATCAGCGGCGTGGGGCGTGCGCTATGCTGCGCGTCCGCCTCGGCGCCGCCCACCGGCTTCACGCAGCGTGCCACGCTCGAGCCCGAGGAGGACGAGATATACGTGCTCGCAGTGAGTATACAGCGCTGTGGCAATGGGACGCCATCAGCGGCGTGGGGCGTGCGCTATGCTGCGCGTCCGCCTCGGCGCCGCCCACCGGCTTCACGCAGCGTGCCACGCTCGAGCCCGAGGAGGACGAGATATACGTGCTCGCAGTGAGTATACAGCGCTGTGGCAATGGGACGCCATCAGCGGCGTGGGGCGTGCGCTATGCTGCGCGTCCGCCTCGGCGCCGCCCACCGGCTTCACGCAGCGTGCCACGCTCGAGCCCGAGGAGGACGAGATATACGTGCTCGCAGTGAGTATACAGCGCTGTGGCAATGGGACGCCATCAGCGGCGTGGGGCGTGCGCTATGCTGCGCGTCCGCCTCGGCGCCGCCCACCGGCTTCACGCAGCGTGCCACGCTCGAGCCCGAGGAGGACGAGATATACGTGCTCGCAGTGAGTATACAGCGCTGTGGCAATGGGACGCCATCAGCGGCGTGGGGCGTGCGCTATGCTGCGCGTCCGCCTCGGCGCCGCCCACCGGCTTCACGCAGCGTGCCACGCTCGAGCCCGAGGAGGACGAGATATACGTGCTCGCAGTGAGTATACAGCGCTGTGGCAATGGGACGCCATCAGCGGCGTGGGGCGTGCGCTATGCTGCGCGTCCGCCTCGGCGCCGCCCACCGGCTTCACGCAGCGTGCCACGCTCGAGCCCGAGGAGGACGAGATATACGTGCTCGCAGTGAGTATACAGCGCTGTGGCAATGGGACGCCATCAGCGGCGTGGGGCGTGCGCTATGCTGCGCGTCCGCCTCGGCGCCGCCCACCGGCTTCACGCAGCGTGCCACGCTCGAGCCCGAGGAGGACGAGATATACGTGCTCGCAGTGAGTATACAGCGCTGTGGCAATGGGACGCCGTCCGCGGCATGGGGCGTGCGCTATGCTGCGCGTCCGCCTGGGACAGGATTTTAGATGGAATAGGCTTGCCCAGCACCTATTCCATCCTGACAGCTTAGTCGGCCTAAGCCACAGGAAAGACATGGTCAATACGTGCGGAGCTGATTAAGCCGCGGGTTTTCTCACGATGTTTTCCTTTACCGTTTATGTACATAATTTTTTCGACAGAAATACTCATTGGTACACGACTGGGTTTACCTTAGGATCGGAAGGCGGGCCCCTACCAAGATTCGTAATAAAGCAATAAATTTACTGATTAAAATGTACACACTTGCAGTAGGTTCTTTACACTCTTCTAGTGTTCTTTGTTCTCGCGTCTGGTATAGACTTACTACTACTACTTCTATTTTTTTAATATTTCATTTCTACAGGATTTTAAGATGATGTAATTGTTCTTAGGGCATGAGCAAGGAGAAGGAGCATCGCGTTTGCAACACACTATGGGTGTTCTCTCTGCGGCGGCTCGCGTGGCACTGCGTCTACCGGAACGAACGCGTCAGCACCACCGAGCCACGGCCGAGGTTCGCGCACCAACTTGTCTATGACACACGCAAGAAGGTAAACATAATAAAGGTGTTATATTTGTAGTCTATGTATTTACAAAAAAAAGTATTTAAGTATTATATCAGCTATCTGGTTCTGTTCCGTTCCCGTAGAAACGTAACGTTATTACCTACCTAATTTTCATTCATTTCTTTCATACAACGATGTTCATAGTCTTCTCCAAGCTCACAACAGTATCGAGACGCCGTCATTCGGTTGTCATGCACGTACATAAAACGTCAAAGCCTGGAGCGACAGCTATGACAGCTGTCAGTTCGATCGCACGCATCAAGTGGAGCGGTCTTCTCGTACACACACCAAAACGAGCTGCACGCGCGCGTCTTCAATATCGGGAATTTTGACTTCCAATAATCTATGCGAGTGCGCGGGTGTTCTTTCAACATATAGTGGATCCATTCATCACCCTTCATCATCATCTCAAGAAACAAGTGGAAGCTATTCGAGGCTGGTCGCAGTCTGGGGTATGTAACGCTGCATATATCTTTACTGTATAAGGCTGGTCTATACTTTGAACATCGTTCCTCTAATAGGAAATCATCGTCAGATCACACTCCGTGGTCTTCCCAGAGTAGCAGAAAGCCATCTTAGCTATTTCGGCTGGATGCGTATGCTACAGGTTCCCATAGTACAAGCTCTGCTTAGTTTGGGGCTAGATTTCTTGGCAAAACAAACATCATCCGCACTTGGTGTGAGGACTGAGGTTTCCGCAAGTAGGGCCTTTTTGTGTGACGCTTGGATTATTATATCGTATTGATGGACGCATGGCAGTGCCTTGTAGGTCACGCACGTGAGAAGCGCGTGCCCTACGAGGCAATGATAAAACGATATATCAAAAAAAAGAGTACTGGCCTGACTTTTTCTTTCGTATTTTCACATTTTGTCTTCCGTGGCTTATATATAGACTACTTCCCAGATCCACTACTTATTCGGCGGTAACCCCGGCAACCAACACCACCCACGCGTCCGTCTTGATGACCTCTGGTCTTTAGAGCTGACGCGACCGAACGCTAGCGTGGTACAACGAAGAGCGGTCGCCATGATCCGAGAGACGTGCTATAGAGAAATGTGCACTACAGACCCTAAGAATGCCCTGACTTATCTGCGGACGACGGTCAAAGAAACTATAAATACCGACGACCCTGCACAAGTAAGTATAAACCCTATTACTGTTGAGCAAGATGTATTTTTCGACTGGCCTCTCAGCTTAGTTGGTAGTAGCTCTGGCTACTGCGCCGTAGGTCGTGGGTTCGATCCCCACCGAGAACAAATATTTGTGTGGTGAACGCAGAGGTTTATTCTTTGTCTGGTACATTGTATTCTAAGTTTGTTTTTACAACTCTGCATATTGTGTAGACGTGACACATTAACGCTGTCAGTTTTCCAATTTATTTCTCTATTCTCTTTTTTTTGTTATGCAGGATATTTTTTTGAGAAAGGCGGTTATGGCTAAGTCCGAAGAAAAATATTTTTTGGAATCGGCACAGTAGTTTATGAGTTTATTCTGTACAAACATACACACAGTCTTTCCTCTTTATAATATTAGTATAGATCACCGCCTTTCTCAATATGTAAGCATTATTTCTTGTCGTGTATAGTTATTATGATTTAATCCTTGTCTGTTTGTAGTTGTCGTCGTACCACCGGTTGCCGACGGCGCTATTCTCGTCTCCCCCCCGCGGCGAGGCGGCGGGTGCGCTCTCCCCGCGGCGCACGCGCGCGCTGGCTCGACGTCGCGCCGCAAGACCGCCTAACAACGACGCAGAACATGCCATCAAACAGGTAACATTACCACCAGCCGATCGACAATACAGGGTGGCGCAATGGAACGTGCATTTATTAAGTACAGGCTAAAAAAATAAATACAAAAGGTATAGTTTGAATAAAATATAGTTTTAATTGTAACAAGATCTAAATGACGGCATTCTCAAAGACGGCACTCCTCTAAACGTGAACGCAGATTTGTGAAAACTCTAGTCAATAAATCTGGGGTGATAGTTGCCATTTCCCCACAGATATTTTCCTTTAGCTGACTGATGTTTCTCGGATTGTTCATGTAGACTTTATGTTTGAGGTAACCCCACAAAAAGTCAGGAGGCGTCAAGTCAGGACCACGTGGGAGTCAAGGGGGACCTCTTTTGGAAATTAGCCTTGCAGGAAACATCTGTCTCACAACCGCCATACAGTCATTTGATGTGTGACAGATCGCTCCATCTTGTTGGAACCAAGTCCTCGTATTCGCTATTTTCGATCTCGCAAGTTCTGGAGTCAAATATCCCTCTAACATCGCAATATGCACGTTCTATTGCGCCACCCTGTATTATAACGACGACTTATAAACTTTTCTAGGTGGCAGCACTGCACTGTACCCCTACCGCAAAAGATTAATGTTCCAGCGCGAGTATGAAAAAAAAAGTTGAGGCTATTTTTTGCAATGCAATGCTTTGCTATAGGCGATCGTTACGTCTTAACATCAGGTGGACCATATGCTTGTTCCATCAGCAAATTGTATAAAAAAATCGGTTGTCTGTAAAGTCGGTTTACTGATGATAGTTGAACGTGACAACATCATAAGAAAATACTGATGGAACGGTTGAATTTTTAAAAAGAAAATTTAAATTTTATTTGTTTGATAGATATTTTGCATGGATATAGAGAATGAGGTAAATGGAAATCACAATTGAATTGATCAAGTTACATTTGGATACAGTTATGCATAGTGAGTCCAAGCGCCATTTTCAGTTTTTTGGGAAATTACATAAACGCGTTTTTATTGGTAGAAGATTTGCATTTGCATCGTCAGAAAGTAAATCTATGTACATCGAAGCTTATATTTGTAATTTAACATGTTACAAAAAAAAAACACAAAAAAAGGTTTTATTTTGGAATATATCGTTAAAAATGCACTTGGACTCCTAATAAATATGATGTTCTCATTTTGCAAAACGAGTCCAAGAGACAAAATAATTATTTATTCTGGAAGATTAGCTTTAAGTGCACGTGGAAACGAATTAATATGATGTACTTATTTTGCAAAATGAGTATAAGTATAACATAAAAAGGTTTCCTGGACTATTTTCCTATCGTTTAATAAAAACCCCTTGAATTTCCGTATTTACTCAGCATCTTATATTAGATGTTACAGAGGATTGATAAAAATAAATAAAAAACTATTAAAATGGCACTGATAGTATGTCCAGAAAATAAAACAATATAATTATCATAATTTAATAAACAATAATAATTTAAAACAAGATAAGGACTATCTCAGATATTATCTTCAGCTTTCAGACAGACAGAATAATGATTGATGATATTATTGGCAAACACCAACCCCAAACCCAGAACATATCGGGTAGGATGTAGGATGGAGTAGGTAAATAATATATAAATCTACTCTTCTTCAATATGTTCCTGATCAAAAACCTAAATGGCCATCAACACCTTCAACAACAATATCATCTTCAATCGTGTCATCAAAAATCAAATCTTTGTCAAATGCTATAGCGTCGTTTGGGATATTATGCACTGTTTCATAATTTAATTTTAAATCTTTTAGTTTTTTCTCTGAAACATTTTGTCCTTTCCTACCCTTTCTTTTCTTTACATCAATTTCTAAGCTTTCTTCCTCTTCTACTGCTCCTGCCTTGACATAATGAGGCAATGGATTATTTTAGGTTTCCTTTATCTGGTTTATTCTTAACCAATTATTATTGACCTTCTCGCCCACTGTTATCTTTTTTCTTTTGACAATAGCTTTTTCCTTTTCTTCAGTATTTGTGATTCTTTGTTCTGCAGCTTGCCATAACTTTCTTGTCGCCTTGTGGAGTATAAAGTATTAATTGCAGTTTCAGAAATATAGGGTGCTTTTCGAGGAGAGATCATCAGGTCTATTTTTATACTTTTTTGCTATATTGTACGCCCGAAATAGGTAAGCTGTCGGAACATAATTACTTTTAAGATGTTTTATACACAGCTTTACAATAAAATATTTTTATCTTTATCTTTATACGTGTATTCTGGCCTTTATTTTTTTTATTCTGTTCTCCGCAACAATTAAGTTGACCAAAGAATTAAGTTTTTGACTTTGGTAAACTAGTATAATGTGCTTCCTTAAACATGACTTGGGTTCTTCTGCCAGCCTCTCCTTCCACCCAAACAAAGATTACGTTCAGAAGTTACAAACAACTGTCGCGTAGACTACTGATGCGTAACACTACGTCGTTTGGACTAGTAATGTATAATGGAAATGTGCTTTTTCATCATAAAATTTGGTTGTTAGTTTTAAATTGGTTGTTGGACTTGTATTGCATTTCAAAATACTTAGTTTGCTATAGAAGGCGCTTGGACTGGGTATCAAAAAATACCACTTAGAGTGAAGCTGGCTGCAAGAGTGTTTTTTCTATGGCTTAATTATGCCCTAGTGATTACGAAAATGCGAAAAAATCAAAAAATGAAATTTGGCGCTTGGACTCCTTATGCATAACTGTATCCATTTATCACTGAACATATATATTGAGCGGTCGATTCAAAGTGCGTCACTTTATTTGTCATAGAATTAATTATGTAAATATACCTATGTAAGTTTATGAATATACATTTTTGTGTACACGAGCCGGTATGACCGAGCTTCGCTCGGGTTTAAAAAAAAAATAGTATTATTATTTGCCAATAGATGTCAGGAAGAGTCGTATCTTTATTGGCTTATTTTTAATTAACAACGCCTTCTAGCTTGCAGTTAGTTGCTCACAATCGCCAATAGATGGCAGGAACAGTCGTATATTGAGTTTATGTTTGATTATTGCAAAACACCAACTTCTCGTCATTTTCTAAAAATGAATCCTAGCTAGATCGATTTATCGCCCCCGAAAACCCGGGTATAGTAAATTTCGTGAAAATTGTTGGCTCAGTTTCCGAGATCCTAAATATATATATATATACAAGATTTTCTCGTTTAAAGGTATAAGATATATCGAAAGAACTATTACCTTTATCGCCGCAATTTTCGGTGCTATAAACAATGGACACCACATTCACTTTTCACTGCACTTCATACTTGACGAAAACATGTAAATGTATTATTGTATAGCAGCTGTCCACGCGGACACATCGCTCACTCAAGTAGGAGAGAGACAGATGTCGAACGCTGCCAAACGCGGAGGCCGTGCGTGCCTCTGTCGCTCGTTCTGCGCTCTCGCTTGCACTTCAAGCCTTAAATGGAACGCCTCAGAGCGAGGTAACGCTGCATGAGTCATGTTTTCGTGCGTGCAGCCGGCTCCATCGAATTATAAGACGTTGTCACGTCAAAAAATCTTTATTCCAGGTGCTAGGCGGCGCGGAAGAGAGCCTATCCGAGCCTTTCCGGCCGCTTGAAGAGTTCCCCCTCCCGGAGCCCGAGACGTGGGACGTAGGGCACGACGAGCAGGCGTCAGGCCCCGCCGGCTGGGGCACGCGCCACGCACGACTGCGCCTCTTCGACGAACTCAGCATGTACTTCCGACCTTCCACCGTGCCACCGGACGCTGACGTCACGGACCTCGTTATGCTGTAGTACCGGATACTAGTATTAGTATTAACTAGCGGCACATCACTTTAGCGCTGAGAGATATGTCGTAGAGTGCCATATTGCGCACACTGGATGTGTGGATGTGTGCAGAGTGTCCTATTGGTACGGAAAGCGGAGTGCGACTGTAGAGCTAATCAGCGCTACGCACGCCCGCCCTTCATTCTAGCCAGGTACCTTATTTTTGACTGCTGCGCAATAATGGTCAGCGCTAAAGTTATGTGCCGCTACCTATAGCGTGTGTTGTATGTCTCCAGTAGACCTAGCATGACCAAAGATAGCCTGTCCCAGACTGGTTTGAAAGAATAAGTGACACGTCTAAAAGAAGACTTGTTTCTCTTCAAAAGAACGAGCGACATCAAGAAAACTCAGCAAAATTCTAGACAATAATATTTGACTATAGACGTAACATTTGCCAGCATAACGACTTAGGTTTTGTCTACCGAAGAAGACTAGAATTATATTTGGATGGAAGCCTAATTTCTTATATCTCGAGCATCAATTCATATCGCGTCATGCTCGGGAAGGACTATCGAGATCAAAAAAAAGGTACTATCTTTTGTCTATTCTCTGAAGAGAATACATTGAAACTGGAGCCTAATTCTCGGGCTGACCGAGATTTTCAGTGTCCCATAAATACACATTGGCATTGCACAACCCCGCACTTTTTCTACGATATACGGATATCGTAGCTGTCGAGGCTTCTACAATGAGGTCGTCGATGAATTACTCCATTCTCTCTTCGAAAAGAAGCATTAAATAAAATTGCAAAATGATCCGAGATGAGCCGAGAATTAAGCTCCAGGTCTATTCATGCTAGACTTTAGGGCGGTGCGGTCCGATATGTATATCTTTTTATTATGAATTTATGACGCTACGTCGTAATTTATTTTCTTCTGTGAAGTATTAATTTGGCCATCACGTGCCACCTAGTGGTGTTTTCGCTCTTGTACGATTATAAAAATGGACAGTTTTATTTTTTTGTTTAGATTAAATCCTATAGTTTTTTTAGTGTACGTAAAATATGTAGTTTCTACTGATAATTGTTTAATCTGTATTATGACTATTTGTATCTTTTAAGTACAAATACCACTATGTTTTTCATGCATGTATCTCGTATTTATTACTCCAATACGTATTTATTAGGATATGATGTACCTAATAATTATAAATATGGTGCATTTTTTATGACATTTTGTAAATAAAAACCGCCTTATTGTCAAACGCCTAACGTCGTGTTGGTTAACAAGCATGTTGTAAAATTTGAAAAGTTTAAAAACGATGTGATGTTTTTTAATTTTGTTAATTGTGGGGCGTGGAAAACTACTAACGCCGTACATCTAAGCGTTCTGCGGTGGCCATCACTGAAATCTCTGAATATCGCTGTCATATTTGACAGCGTTTCACTGATCGCCACCGCAGAAGTGCTTAGATGTGCACAAGGCATCATAGGTCCGATAGCTAACACGGGTATTATCAATCGATTTTGAATAAGGCGGTTTACCTTGACGATTGAATGACAGAACTTATTTTAATTATACTTACACATATCTTAGTTTTAGTTTAATTGTCTAAAGTTTTAGTTTGTTTTAAGGCACTTTACGAAAAAATACTTTTAGGTCCCGTGAAACGTAAAAATAAAAAACTAAGCATACTTAATGTTTTGAGGAAACAACGCTGAGTGCAACTGGGACGGTCTCGACTGCGAGAACGAACCCCTTACTTAGCCGATGGTGTCATGTCAGTCATTCTTCTCAGACATCAGAACCTTCAAAGAGAGCTTCAAAGTATTTTTCAGTTGTCAAGCTTAAAAAATACCCATGCCATACTACATACCTACTTTTCACAAAGTGCCGTAAGTGTAATGTATTATAATAAGTTCTGTATTTTTAAACGGTTTCATTTGAAATTAGAATAGTGACTTTTGACTTATATATAAATACAGACTGTGATATGATTGCTGTAGTCAATAGTGTTTATTTTGTTATTTAATACGTAAAAACCGCTTTACGCGTCATCCTTGCAAAAATAGCGTTCAGAACAACTAACTTATCGGTTTCGACGAAAGCCCTCGTTGAGTGGTTTTTAATTATTAGATTCATCTTCTCTGGATTGGTCAACAGTTCGGTTTACAAATACTTGTGTGGCTCAAAGCTGATCTTCAATTAACGTTAAAATTGTCATAATAAAGTATGCTGGTTTAGGAAATACCTTAAAAACTAACTTAACTTTATAAATCCAGAAATGCCAATCTACGTTGACGCTGGCTGTACACCCCGTTATTACGCGGGCCTCAACAATTTGACTGAAGAAAAGGTGGATTCGTTTTACTGGGTGTACATTAACCAGATTGCTGTCATTAATATTTTTGTATTTCATCGCATTGTGAAACAAAAGTGCTAAGTGATTACAAAATGAAATGGAACTGCGATATTGGTCCTATTATGGTCACATGAACATCTGTTCACTAGTTAGTGTTTACCAACTGCAAAATCATCTGAAATACATCGCTGTTTAATTATTTGTGTTGACATTTTATGTTGTAGCCTAACAAAATGTATGCGTTAAGTTTATAATGCCAAAATTGCTTATTTATATACTAGAAATTTAAGAAATGAATAACCAATGTATGTAGTTTTATCATCATAAAGTATTACTTCAATAATACTCTTGTAAATACGTGCAAATATAAGATTATGTAAATACAATATAAGTAGGTGAGGTGTTGCACTTACCCCACTTCACTTCGCATCCCATTTTGTAATAATTAAGATTAAAGTATTGATGCTTATATTAATCTGATCATACATCGGTCTGTATTTAAATACTAAATTTAATAAAAACTTTTAAAAGTAAAAAGGCTTTCATTTTTACTGTCCTTTCGTCACATAATACCTAGTATGTCTTTGTTTTAGCTTTTTTTTTATTGATGAACTTGTACAGGTGAATAAAATATTAAAGTGAACCTTGTCGCTTGACTTCTTGTTCAAGAAGTAATTGCTCAGCAAGGCATTTTTCATTTTCCGACTCCCGAAACATCTACGAATGTACGAGAGAATATGGAGAAAAGAGCACAAGCTCATGTATTTTGGCGACACTTTTCCGGCCACTTGGCTGTTACTATAGGTATGTTATAGGTATGTTATAGGTATGTTCTGTGAATCGGCCACTGATTTTACAAACCGTACCGTCAGTAAATGGCATACCAGCCTGCTGGCTCCTAGTTTTCTGGTCACATGAAGTTAATGATCCTATAGAATTTATGAAAGGCTCTCCTATGCTACTCCCATACATGAGGTTATGTCTAATTTAATCGTTCGTATTGACCCGAATATGTTAAATTATTAAGTGTGCATAGAAAATTGACGACCCAACTAACAATTTAACGTCGTTCAAAAGTTTAGTAAACGTTATCATGATTGCATTGATCGTAATACCTAAGTCGCACTAACGTTATAATAACGTTTACTAAACGCGAAAATGGCCCCAGTTATACAACCAACATTGTCGTATAGTGGACATACAAAAGTCACAAGCTGACTTCGTTAACGTCATTCAAAAGTCGTATGAACGTTATGGAATTACTACTTTCGTCGCGCAGAAGTCGCATCATATCTTTACAACGACTCGTTTGTTGTATTGTCGTCATGCAGGTGTTTTTGAATGACTAAAACGTTTTATTTGAGTCAAGGAACAACACCTGTAAGACTTATTCATTTTTCTTGTTGACAGTGTTTGTGCTGGTTTTGTTTCGAGATTTGAGTGCAAAATAAATAATTACAAGGAACTAAAAGGTGAGTGTTATTTAACTTATATTTATATATCTCGCTAATAACTGTATTTGTCTCTCATGCCGTTTAGTTCGACTGGGTATTAAAGTTTTATGATAATATACCTATGTGTATTTATTTCAGATTTTCATGCCCCCTCGCAATTTTGTGTTTAAATGATTATATTTTTATTAATAAAAATATGTTTATTTCTAAAAATGTAGGACATGTTGCTTTTGTCACGCACTTATCTCTTTACGACGTTGTAAAGACATAAAGTCGTATTAAGGTTATTTCAAGACCATGCAATACGCCATGACATCAGCTAGCTATTAGGGTTCCTCATATTTATTTAAAACCCTTTTCATATTGCAGGTCACAGTAAAAGTGCAGTGCAGATTTCAAAACATTTTAACATTCCAGTAAATTTTATCTGAAAACATGAAGAAATAAGAATGAAATAATTAAATAAGAAATCACACACAATATTTTTATAGAAATAAATTAATATTGATACTGAACCTTTTTGTTGTTCATGTGTTGTACACTTTTCTTTTTCAACATTTGTTATAAATGGTACGGTTGTTGGCGTTCTACTTTTTAATAAAAGGAAATCTTGATTTACTTTCCTTTTGAAAGTTCCACTACGTTTAAGTCTTCTCCACACATTTTTTGCTTCCATTCTTCGTAGTAAATTTAATCAAACGATCCGTAAATATGGCGGACTACGTTTTAAAGTCAAAACCTGACTTAAATGCGCCTAAAAGTTTGATTAAAGTCAGGGCATGACATTAAACGGACTCATGTAATATATAGGTTATATTTGAGTTTTAAATAAACAACCAAGTCATTTAAGAGTCTCCAATTGACCGCTGTAAAACAGGATAGTGATCGTTATATAAACGTCACTGTGAAAACGTCTATACAACTGCTACATTATATAAATGTCATATAAAGGTTTTTCAAAGACCTAATTTGGTCAGTTCAAAACGTTTAATGGACTCTAACGTTAGTATGACTATTGCGTTGTCGTACAAACGTTTTAGCTAAGACTGTAATATAACGTCGTTTAGTTTAGTCTTACCAACGTTGCTAAGACCAGCTTATTATGACATATCGTCGCACGACTAATAAGTTAAATTAAAGACGTCTAAAGGACCTAGTAGTCATTTCACTATGATTATAAGACTTATACCCAACTTTATGTCGTATAAGTCAAGACTTATATGACGTTTTTGTTTGTTGGGGAAGGTTCCTTATATACATTATGCAGTGTTATAAATATTTTGAGATAGGCCAATTGTGATGAGGACCTGCTTGTATTCTGCCTGCCCGTTATATGGTTTGAAACCACGGAAGCCCAAAGCGAGGCTTCCATGCAGCTTGATGCACACACAACTTGGCAAGTTTATGTTAAAGCCTTTTGCTTATACACCTAGGCCGTTGTGGTATTATAGACTTTCGTCATTAGCTTATCAGTATACTTTGCGATACAGGTAATAAGCCTAACCTCGTTACTATTACTTACTGGTTTCCTAAAGGTATTTTCATTCACCTACAAAAGATTAGGTAATCTACCGATAAATAAAAAGCAAACATTTTAAATATATAATTTTTTATTCTCATACATGATTGTTATCAGTCAAAGACAACACGGTGTGCCATACAGTTGGAAAATAAATCCGCTTTTTGCCATGATATGTTCCCCATGGTTCATTCCATCTGTCGGTTAATTTATAGCAAACATTCGAATGCAATCGTTTATACTCTCCGAAGCTCATTAATTTTCTTTAGCTGTTGCAAAGACTTGTAATCTGGCGATTACAAATAAAAACATCTTGTTTTGACTAATTGAAAGAATTTGATAATGCAATTGGAGGTTGGTGATAGCAATGATGGCAGTGCACTCGGCTGTTAAAGTGCGTTCGAAAGCCGCCGTCGAGTAACTCAACTACAGATTAAAATGATACCGAGATAGAAATGGGAACATACATGCGTAGAGTCCAACACCTAAATCATGTTGCAATACAATAATAGCGAGCAATTTATTACAATCAAATAATAAACTCATAATAATCAATAGTAATCTAAATAATAAAATTTCTATAATATGCCTAAGCAAAAAATATAAGTGATCTAAATAATATTGTTAACCGTGTAAAGAAATATTTGGTTAATCGCTCTTAAGAACCGCCACCGCCCGGGCAGCAGACATCGAGCGATTCGATTATAAATACTAATTTCATAATACTTCATCTCGATGAAAACATCTATACTGCATAAATAATAAACAAACATTGCACTAATCATTGTGAATAGAACCAATTCGTGGACATCGCTCGTCCACTTAATCATAATAAATCTTACAACAACAACTATAAATCTGAAATAAATAACTGAAATGTTTCATCGTTTCGAAAACATGTCAAATATACAACGTAACAATATTGAAAAGTCAATTCAATGGACATTTGGACAGAATATCGGGTTAACGCAGTCAATGATCAGATAACCGATTAGTTCCTGCCTCCCACAACCGATGCTGTTACAGAATACTAAGGCACCGCGTGCACTAGGCACTAGGGCGGTACACTGACTAGACATACAATACATAAACGATGTCTGCTGCTAAGCTAAATATAAAATAATACTATGAAAGAAGGTAAGAATACTACACCTAAAACTGGTAAGTCCATCGTTTAAGTACATGAAGATGATCTACTATAAAAGCTAGTCAATATAACATTATGATCTAGAAACAATAAATGCAAGGCTATGGTCCGCAGGCGCGCGCTAGCCGGGCGGGCGAGCGCGCGACACTTCAGCGATGCAAATCATTACACTAATGTATCGCCAAACAACCACTACGCGAGCGACGAAACTCGCTCTCATAGCTAACCTACTGAATACGCTAAGAGGTTAATAAATATCTAGGTCTACACCTAAACCGGTAAAAATACCTACAGAGGCGAGCGCCCCCTCTACATGGAACGGTAGAACTAGCCTAAGTACGTGAAAATTTAGAAAAGACAAAACGACTACGTCATCGACTGGCCGCACGCGACCGTAACAGGAAGCTGCCAATATCACACATCCAAATTTAACATAAACAATAATCAATCGTAACACGTCTTAATAAAATCTTTAAGTTAATTTTGTCTTAAGAATAGATTCGCCGGCCGGCTGCGGTGAGCAACGATTGAGCAACAGACGAGACACGGCGCGGCAGCCGGCCGACTGACGCGACTGACGCGACTGACGCGTCGCGCCGCCACGGACGGACGGCAAGCGGGCGGGCGACGCGTCTTGCAGACACTACCATCTACATAGACATACAACTACAACAAGATGGACGAAACTATACGGCAGAGGGCCTCAACGCAACGAACTTATCACTCACTACGACAGATTACATAGTCTTTTTGCGCACACAATGGATGGAAATCGACGAATATATTTAGAAATTTTTCAAATGGACGTACTGAACGTTCGTATCGATAAGAGGATTCTATCGTAACATATGCGATCTCGAACGTTAAAGTATAATTATGTATATCGTAAAAAATAACGAGGCGCGGTCTCGCGACCGCAAAATACAATATTAAAAATCTTCCTCCGACTGGAATACGACGAGACATCAACGACTGCGATAAACCACACGCGTAATAAAAATACACAGATGCTATTACAAAAATACTCGTTAGACGTTGATCCGAAACGTGCAAGGAGATACTATAGGTACGAGGAAATTCGATTAAGAAATACGCGGTCGGTGTAAGTACTCGCAACTAACGGGACAAGCTACGGGTAACTAATGATAACAGCCCGCGGCACCGGGACATAACAACAACTCCGATAAAATCAGTCAACTTCAAATATAACACCAACCGTCGGTTTCATACCCGGGAGACCCGTCCACGCCAAGTTTTACATTTTTATTCATCTCCACTCGACAGTGACGTCACAGCGCGGCTCGCGACAAACGGGTCCCCCTCCCGCTACTTGTAAGATTAATTACATTTTATAAAATGTATAAATAATTCGATCCCGAGAGATCGCACGAATATAAAAATTTAAGTAGACATCGCAGACCGAGACGCGAGAGACTCGATCGCATCGCACTAAACACTATAAATTCGTGGCTGCTCCGAGGTGGAGCCCGGGCCAGTCGGAAAGTTAATCGAGCCACTGCGAAGTTCTCAACAGTCAATGACGCGTCAGTAACGCCGGGTCCAGAAGGGCGAATTCGCCTTTTCGCCATCGCTTGAAATGATGCGTTCCAACATCCAATAGAAAATTCATCGTGGAATCTCCGCCCTCTTGGTTGTCAACACAGCACATAGACAGGTCACGTGACCCAGAGGCGCATTCACTGGTCACAGCTAGTTTAGTGCGTACGCGCGACAATCGCCCTTCTGGACAAGAACGTAGTTACCACATTGCACGGCGCTGACTTTACTACACATTATAGCCACGCGTTCATATCGACACAGGCACGTAGTACGCACAATCCAAGTACAGCGCATTCACTAGCCACAGTCCACGTTGCGTTCATATTCCATGGCGCGCGATACACTGCGGCGTGTGAACCGGCGCGGCTAGCACGCGCGTGCATGTACAGTTCAGTGGTGGCGCAGCAAGGCCCGCAGCGCGGCGGCGGCCTGCTTGAGCGCCGTCACCAGCCGCTAGAAGTCGCGCGGCCGCGAGCGCGCGCCGCCCGCCGGCTTGGGCACGCGACGGGTACGCATCTCACGGTCCACCTGGAATCACAATTCATTTATTAGTATTATTCACATGGCATCTAGTGCACCACAGAACATACGAATACTACACATAGAATGGACACTATAGCCGGCCAACACGGTAGGAACCAAGCAGTAGTTTGTTGTCTGTTCTTCGACTTGGTCGCGTGTTACTGGCACCTAGACTCACCTAGCTTTAAGACGTTTCAAAGTGATCCTCGAGTTACTGCTACTACCTGCAGTAGTTTGTTGTCTGTTCTTCGACTTGGTCGCGTGTTACTGGCACCTAGACTCACCTAGCTTTAAGACGTTTCAAAGTGATCCTCGAGTTATTGCTACTACCTTAATGAAGACCTTTTACTTTGAATTTGACAACCAAATCGTGGCTTTTTCGTGTCTCTTTCTTTTGTATGGGAAATTGATGAGACAACAACTCGTATCGATAGTTTCTACATAAAATACGTTATGCAGAGAGAGAGACAAATGACAGGGGAATGGAGGAGGATGACATGTTGTGCCGACCCCACATAAAGTGGGATAAGGGCAGGAAGAAGAAGAATAGAGAGACAAATAGGCGAAACAAAATCAACATTTCGTAGACGAAATGGTTAGTAATACCTCTAGTTCCTCGAGGCGCTGCGTGAGCGCCAGTTTCTGCTGCACGGCGAGGCGCAGCAGCTGGTTGAGCGTCTTCTTCTCGTCCTCAGCGCCCGTCAGCGCTTGCGTCAGCTCGTCCACTTGCGTCACGTATTCCTCGCAGCGCGCCGCGAACATTGCACGCAGACCTGTATACAAACAATGGTTAAAATAATAATAAAAAATCAATTTTTAGACAATCCACACAACACTAGCCCTTATATCTAGCCCCAGATAAAGCAGAGCTTATTCTATAGGAACCAGATAGCGGATATAACACTTATATATTTTTTTTGTAAATAAATTCACCCAGACAGAGAACAAACATTCACCACACAAACATTTGTTCTTGGTGGGGATCGAACCCACGACCTACTGACGGCACAGAAGGCAGGGCTACTACCAACTGAGCTGATAGGCCAGGTTATTTTGACCCTTTGTTTCTGCTTCTAGGAATTCTTTAAATAATAGGAAATAGATAGATAGGGAATTTTTTTCTTTTTTAGGATTTTTTTAATAACTACTCCTCTGAACCAGTTCCAAAAATCCAAGACTCTCTTTCTAGAACGAGGATCTCAATCTGTATAGAATGAAAAAAATATATATATTTATCCATCCATGACTGGAAGTTTCAACAGGTTAAAACTTACCCAACTAATGGCACCAAACTTACTTGAGAAAGTCGCAGCGTCCTCTTTCAACAGTCGCAGCTCGTTCCTCAACTTGAGCATAGTCTCCGTGACTATAGTCTTCTCCGTCTCGTACTTGGACTTGAGGTTAGCGAGAGCAACCTCTGCCGTGTTCTTGTTTGACTTGAGCACGGTACGAAGAGTGGCGATCTGTTCGCGCTTGGTGGAGAGAAGAGACTTGAGCTTGATCACTTGTTCTTGTAGCTCGGCCATCTCTGCGCCGCGGTCTTCGGCCTCCATCACTGGGGGGGAAACATTTTTTATAATTCCTCTCAATTGTGTGCGACAGTAATTGAGCGCATACAACGTGATTTAGACGGTTTATGACCACCGTTTCTATCAAGGTGACCTTGGCAGAACGCTTCTGTTTACATGGTTTAAAACCAACCCCAACCTTTGGCGGGCGCGCTTTTCTACCAAGGACGTTAAGAGGTCATGCGAAATTTGGTTAGAAACCGCCGTCTACACGGTTTATAAGTTCTGTTTTAAACCATCGTTTCAAACCGTGTAGCACGGCAGTACAGCTGCGTAGCGTAGCCAAGTATGACTTTTTACAGTCTTGTCGATTGTTATCAATCGCCAATATGTTTTCACTTTCTGAAATAAAAAGAACGAAACAAATGTTTTGGAGATAAATTACACTAGTAAGATTATGGACCTAGTAAAAATTAAAATGAAAAACAAAATGAATAAACTATTGTCTACAAATGTAGGTCGAATGATGAAAAAAATATGATACTGAAAAATAAATACTGAACTAAATAATAAAACAAGAAGAACTAAAACAAACTACAAAATAAATCGATGATTATGATAATAAATATAACTACTTCAAACTTTTACAAGGCTAACTAATAAAATAAAAAAATAGAAAACCTCTGGTTGTTTTCCTTCCAGCAGTACATTCCTCATACAATATACTGCAGCATTAGCACACAACTCAAAAGACTAGACTTCAGAGTGTGTTTTATTGTATCCATTAAATTGCTTCTAGTAATTTCTCTTTTATAAATACTTTTGCCGTACAATTTTGAGTCCTTCCAAACTGAATGTAGGTTCAACTCTTTTTTCATAGAGTTGCAATTCCTCATAGTAGGTATCTTATTGCATAGGATATTGGATTTTCTATACATAGGAATGGGATTGGTTAGTTTTGGTTTTAAGATGACTGGGTCAATATTCTCAATGTTTGATTTCGACATATTTTCAAAGAAAACCGTCATCTCTTTGACAGTTTTACCAACACAAGTATTTCTGCTTCCCTGAGCATTTATATCGAGGGATTCAATTTGCGAAATGAAATTGTACAATCTTTTTCTAGTGTCGGCCATTTTCAATTTCACGTTGGATTGTTCTTTCAATCTTTTCATGCTGTTCGGATGTGTGCTTCTGGTTTTCGAAGGAAATTGGGACGTGTGTAAGGAACCTGGGTGGAAGGAAAAACAAATTATGATAAGTCTGAGTTGCACTTACTGCCTTTTGAGTTGTGGTCCCGTTTTCTGGGTAAGTTCTCATCAATAAAGTCAATTATCGTGATTACATAAAAAAAATAGAAAACGGGTTCATGAAAAACCGTTAGTGCAACTCAGATTCGGGGTACAATAAGGGTGTTTGATACAGAGCCTAATTTTCTAGTGCAGGTCGGTACTATGGTAGGTTAGTAAATTATACTGAATTTAGACTCGATAAGTACCAATAAGAGAGCAGCCATAGTTCCGAGAATCCCTCTATACCAGGTAAATAAATACCCGTGCAATGTGTCATGAAATGTGACGCAGTCTCAAAACTACACTTATTATGGTGAATAACACTTTTCTATTTTCAAATTATGGCTGCTTCTTTTTTTCTCACGCACCACGCCGGCAAGAGCATCGCTCTTAAATTGTGTCATTGGTATTATTTTGAGTTCTGCTGTGTAATTACATATTTGTAAGTGTGTTTGTAATGTAATTTAACCAAAATCACTTGAGGAGCACAAAGTGTGCATGAAAGTGTATTATGTGATATCCTGATTTGAGCGAAAATGTTTCCGATGGTTCTGTAGAAAAACGCCATCTTTTTCTCCCAAGTAAATTTCGGCCGACTTGTCTATAGACTGACTTGACTAAAAACACACTTGGCACTGGCAAAATTGACCGAATGGACAGATGCCCTCTCATTAAGAAAAGTACATACCGGGTTGGTGTCTGTTTTTTTTCTCCAAAACCAATTTTGGCCGACTATTGACTGGCTTAACTAAAAACACACTTGGCACTGGCAAAATGGTCCGAATGGACAGATGGCATCTAATTAAGAAGAAGTACATACCGGGTTGGTGTCTGTTCCTGGAGTCGAGCGCGGTATCGAGCGCGGCGCGCAGATGCGTGAGCTGGTCTAGCAATGTGTCCGCCGAGCGAGCCACGCCCGCCGCAGCCCGTAAACCTACAACATTATAAAAACACGTCTTAGGGCCGTATGCAAAAACAATGCTTAGCACTTTTTTCTTGCTTATGTCTTCATTATCTTGTTTGTAGTCTGTTAGGAATTGGATTATCTGACAGAGTCAGAAACTCCACACTGCGATCACAGACCAAAGTTTATGACGTTAGCAAGAAATCTGCACAGCTAAAATGGGATTGGACCACGCTGCATGTTTGACGATCTTTGGGCTAACACCAGAACTGATTGGGTGGCCAATGCAAGACGTCCACGCGGCAGACAACCACGGAGATGGCGCGACGAGCTAGCTGTAAGTACATCTACCAGTCTGGTCCAATCTAGCAATGGACCTACAAAGCTAGAACAAAGGTAGGGAGGCCTTTGCCCTGCAGTGAGGCAAGATAGACTGAAAATAAATTAATAATGTCATCTTTGACAAAAGGAGGACTGAGATGACGAATGATAGAGGTGAGTGGAACAAGAAACCTGTTGTGCCGACCCCACTTAGCGTGGAATAAAGGCAGAAAGATGATGATGACTTGTCACTGTCACGGATGTGGATCGTCACGGAGTTACAACGAGTGTGAATAGAACTGCTAGGAGGGAAGACCTCGACGCACGTATCTCGATCACATAGCAGACGTTTTAGAGAAAGGCCAAGTCAGGAGTACCTAAACCGACGAGCATGTATCAAGAATGTTATGAGAGTGAATGAAAGAGATATATTATGTCAGGATCGTAGAAAGTGGAAATACGTGATTTCTGCCTTGGACCACGCTAAAATGTTCGAGCTGGCTTGTATCAGAGTTCCATACAAACCTGGTGGACAAACTCGTGACGGAAGCTTTCTGTCACATAATACGATACCTTCCAATTCTCCCGCGGCCAAGGCGAGGGCTTCCGCGTCCGTGTCACTCGCGCCGCCCGCGCCGTTAGCCGCGCCCGCTGCGCCACCTGACAATATATAAATATGAATGAATGTTTTAGACCAGCGGTTCTCAAACTTTTTTGGTCACGGAACCCTTTTGACAAGCAAAATACTTGACGGAACTCTACAATAAAACAATAGTTTTTAAAAGTGTATTCTTTATTATAGAAGCTTAATAAAAGAAAAATGTAACAGTTACTAATCATTTTGTTTTTTTTTTTCAAATTCTTGCGGAACCCCTACAGGGGTAGCGCGGAACCCTAGGGTTCCGCGGAGCATACTTTGAGTACCGCTGTTTTAGACAATCCAAACCACACTATCTAGTTCACTATCTAGCCGTAAATAAAGCATAGCTATGGGAGCCAGATAACTGATCTAACTAGCGGCGTGCGATACGCGCTGCGCATGCGTCGTAGTGTGCCATGTCGCGCACACTGGATGTGTGGATGTGTGCAGAGTGTCCTATTGGTACAGAGAGCGGAGTGCGACTGGAGAGCCAATCAGCGCTACGCACGCCCTTCATTCCGCTAGCCCCCCTCAGGTACCTTATTTTGACATCTGCGCAATAACACGCCCGCGCTGGAGAGATTATGTTATGTTATGTTACCTGCATGCTCGAGCAGCAGTCGCTCTGGCTGCGTGCCGTTGACGGCGCACACGTGATGGTACAGCTGCGCCAGCGTGTCGGCGGCGCTGGAGAGCGCGGGCGCGGCGGAGGCCAGCGCGCGCCCCGCGCCGCCCGCCAGCGCGCGCAGCAGTTCCGCCTCCGCGTGCAGGGCAGCGCAACGGACCTGCAATATACACCTTACTATACTCACCGATAAAGAATGGCAGGAATGAAAGAAAGAGACGATAGGGAAACGGAAAAAATCAGAACGGAAGGAACGTATAATAAAATAGAGGTTAGCATGTCTCACCTCTGCCTCTGCGAGTCTGTCGCTGAGCTCTGCCATCTGCGCGCGGCTGACCTGCTGCGCGCCCTCACCAGCCGCGGCGGCGTGCAGCTCGGCCAGCGCCGCCGCCAGCGTGCTGAGCTCGCCGCCTGACACGCGCCACCATGTCAGCCACTTGGCGGCGCGAGATGCTATCGAACCGTTCTCCACCTTCTCATCCTCCTGACAAAGAAACAGTTACGACTGGATTAGTAACTAAACAAGTTCTTCTTAAAGACCCTCATTCAGAAACAATGCTTGAGTCTGAGTCGAGCCTGAGGCTTAGATTTTTTGAATTAAAATGCATACACTGCACTGCCTTGCGTCCATCAACTTGAAGCAGATGTTCAGTCTCACGTGCCAGTAATTTCACCACCACAGCAATGCTGGTTCACGGCAGAAATAGGCATAATGGTAGTACTTCCCCGGACGAGCCAGTCACAGAGCTCCACTACTAGTGCCGCAGTAAGTACTCACGAGCGGTGCGCACTCTCCGTGCAGTGCGTGCAGTGCGTTGAGGCGGCTGTGCGCGCGTGAGGCTCCACTACTAGTGCCGCAGTAAGTACTCACGAGCGGTGCGCACTCTCCGTGCAGTGCGTGCAGTGCGTTGAGGCGGCTGTGCGCGCGTGAGGCTCCACTACTAGTGCCGCAGTAAGTACTCACGAGCGGCGCGCACTCTCCGTGCAGTGCGTGCAGTGCGTTGAGGCGGCTGTGCGCGCGTGAGGCTCCACTACTAGTGCCGCAGTAAGTACTCACGAGCGGTGCGCACTCTCCGTGCAGTGCGTGCAGTGCGTTGAGGCGGCTGTGCGCGCGTGAGGCTCCACTACTAGTGCCGCAGTAAGTACTCACGAGCGGTGCGCACTCTCCGTGCAGTGCGTGCAGTGCGTTGAGGCGGCTGTGCGCGCGCGTGAGTCCGGCGCGCAGTAGCGCCGCGCATGCGCCCTCGCTCTCCGCCGCGCATTGCGCATTGCGCATCGACGCCGACAGCTGACTCTGATAATGTAAACAAACAAGTGAAGTTCATTCAATGGCTTCTAACCATCTGGAAGAACTTTCAGATACCTATATATTTTTTAAATAGGGTAGATAAGGTAGGTTAGATATATGTATTTAGAACTTTTAGGCGCAATTTATAATAAGCATTTTTGTAGGAAAAACTTTCCTACTCATTATATCAACAAGTGATCGTACGAGGGATCACGTTCAAACAAATATGCAAACTGCAATGTGTTAGATATACTATTTGATGATAATTATGGTACATAATCGCTTACATTTTCATTATGCGCCTGTTCTAGTTGCTTCTCCAGTCGAGATATCTCATGCAGATGCACCTCTGAGAAGAGATCCGCGTGGTGGTCACCCATCGCGGATGCTAACTCCGCGGATGTCGACCCACCTGGCTCGCCGTCATCCTCACCGCCGTCTTCTGGCATACCTAGATAACGTACACATTTTACCACACATTCATATTCCCTGGCACTTGTAAAATATTCTTGTCCCTTTCAATTTTATGTCAACAAAAAGAGATGGAAACTTGGCGACTTATTGAGCATTTGCTGTTGGGGCGCTTAGCGACCTCATTAGAAATTACTTATTGGAAAAAGATTTCAATAAAATAAAATTGAGAAACCGACGACATGGCCGCTAATAAACCGATTTTGATGAAATTTCTAGGAGACCAATCTGGAAATATACTTTTTAAATATATTTTTTTCTTTAATTTGATTCATCAAGAATTGAGGATCTTTTCCTTTGTAATTTGAAGTCGGTTAAATATGGTAAAATTGGTTTTCATTCCTACTCAACTTACTAATAAGATCACCCACAGATTATAATTCAGCAATGAGCGTACCAAGACGCATAAACTTAAAACAAACTATCCAAGACTTTAGGCCACTATTCAGAAAGTGATTGAGTCTGGGTCTTGCCCCGAGCACTCTCGAACATAGATTTTTTGACAGTTCTCCATTGAAAAATGTAAAAAATCTATGCTTGATGCTTGACTCAAAATTAAGGCCTGCGCACACCTAGGTCGCTGGCGTTGGCGATCAGTGACAGATATTTGACAGCGTTTCCCTGATCGCTATCGCCAGCGACCTAGGTGCGCAGGCCTTTAAGGCCTGTTTCTGAATACGGGCTTTAGACTACAAACCTCGTATACTGTACGCCAAGTTGGTGATATTATACGCGGCCTCTCTACTAAGATGTGCGTCGAGTTCCTTCTTGGCCGCGAACTTGGCTTCCCTCTCCGCTTGCAGCGCTTCCAGCGCTTCCGCCAGCTGTCGCTCAGCGATCCGGCGGAGTGCAGCGGTCTCTTCAGCGGTCGCGCGTGCGTTCTCAGCCTCCTCGCGGAGTTGGCGCACCTCATGTTTTAGCCCTTCAAATTCAACCTGGGGAATGACGTCATTTTTACAAAAAGATTTTTCAGTATTCAGTATTTCAGTAGTCATTTTAACAGTGTCAGATCTTAGGACAAGTTTTTGAATCAACACATAATTTATCCTTTTTTACAACAAGTTAATGGAACACGCATATAGCCCACAGTGGGAACCATCGCCTATAACAAAGCATTGCCTAGTAGGTCACGTGCCGCAAGAACGTGCAAGAACGTGCCGTACGATGCACTGCCATGTGTCCTCATGGACACAGATCTTGACGCATACAGATGTTCAGCCTCAGAGCCAGTCCACACGGCGCGTTGCGTTGCGTTGCGTCGTCGCAACGCAAATATTTTGACGCATAGCCGGCCACACGGGCGCTGCGCCATCGCAGCGTTACGACGCAGTCTTAACGTTCCGTCGGTACGAGTACACCCCCTCTCGCTTCGTCTCGGGGGCTGCTGTCCGTCATGTGTGCGTTGCGACGACGCAACGCGCCGTGTGAACACCTTGGTTATTTGTATGTAAAACAACGCAATGGCAGCGCTGCGTCGACGCAACGCTGACGCAACGCGCCGTGTGGACTGGCTCTCACGTGCCAGCAATTTCACCGGCACCCACACACCCTTCAAACCGAAAGACAGAAATGCTGAGTGGTTTCCGTTTTACTCCATCATTGTTTTTGGGCGAGAGTAATCTATTCTTTCTATTCTATACTACAAATGCTCACCTGTGATGATCTGAGCACCGACACTTGTTTCTGCAGCGAGATATTCTCGTCTTCCAAGTCGCTGATGTCCACAAGTTGCCTCTGTTCCCGTTGCCTCGCCTCCCGCAGCTCAGCCCGCAAGGCAGCTCGTTCCGACTCCCGGGTTTGCTTGTCGGCGCCGAGCTCCGAGCTTTCAGCCAGAAGTCGGTCCCGCTCGTTCACCACGCGGTCAAGCTCGTGACGTAACTGGAAATGATACGCTGTCATAAGTAATTGAAAGATATTGATTTTTTTACAGTGGGCTTGGAGTGTGCTCAAGTATATTCTACACGTGACTGATGGTAGAAAACATGAAAAAAATAGACTGAAAATAAATTTTTCGATTACAAACAAGAATGGGGAAATTGAACTTTAAACTTTTTTTTAAAACTACACCATTTAGCCCTAAAATAAGCAGAGCTTGTACGATGGGAACCAGATAGCTGATAATTATAATACTTATAGAATACAATATAACACCCAGACAGAGAAAACATTGTTCCCGGCACTAATATTTCTTCTAGGTGGGGATCGAACCCACGGCCAACGGCGCAGAAGGCAGGGTTCCTCCCAACGGAGCCATGACGTCTGTAAAAAAATGTAAGCTTGCTTGTCTACTTTGTTGACCAAAAAATATAGACAGAAGAATCATCTGCGACCAAGCCCTATTATAAAACATAATGAAACCATACAACTAACTACAAAATTTCCATGCTACGTGATATCGACCCCCAGCAACGCTTCTTTGGCAATTCACGAAACAAAGCACTTCGTGAATTATGCTGCCGTGGCCCTACCTATTTGTAAATTGAAGGCGCGGCCGCGGTCGTTACTTCTTGTTGGTTTAGGTTTAGGACAAACAGGGGACACGACGCAAGCCGTTATAACCAGACTGAGGTAGGTAATTCGAATATTCCTGTTTCAAAATGGAATTCTAATGCGTAATAGGTAAAAAAGTAAACAGGCCTTTGCTTCTATCTGTAAGTACTGATATTATAAAGAGGAAAGATTTGTATTTTTGTATGTTTGTAATGCATAAACTCAAAAACTACTGTGCCGATTTCAAAAATTATTTCACCATTAGAAAGCTGCATTCACCCTGAGTAACATAGGCTATATTAAGGCCCGTATTCCGAAACAGTGCTTAAGTCTGAGTCGAGCCTCAAGCACAGATTTTTGACACTTTTCAATGGAGAACTGTCATAAAATCTATGCTTGAGGCTCGACTCAGACTCAAGCGCTGTTTCGGAATACGGGCCTTAGTTTGTTTAAAAAATAATTGTCCATAGTTTTAGATAATTTATATTATATAGCGTCAGGGGCAACTGTTTTCGCTTAGTACCCTTACTTGCCGGACGCTAAGTACCTGGGGCAGGTTTTTTTAGATGGAGTAAGCTTGCCCAGCACCTATACCATCTAGGCAGTTTACTAGTCAGCCTAATCCACTGGAAAGACATGGTCAATACGTGAAGAGCTGACTAAGCCACGGGTTTCCTTACAATGTTTTCCTTCAACGTTTGAAAGTACTAGCATTGCGCACATACATTTTCGAAGAGAAAAATCCATAGGTGCACCACTAGATTTGTGTGAATCCGCGACCTAAGGATCGGAAGGCGGGGTGCTACACTAGTACACTTTATGGAAGAAGTGGGATAAAGGCAGGAATATGTTAATTCTGAATAATAAAACCGACCTTCGCATATAATTTTTACAGTGCCAAGAGTATATGGACTATGGAGTGATATGTTGTGCCTGGAACAGGATTTAAGAAGGAATAAGCTTACCTACTCTTAGCACTTTTACCATTCAACCCTCTTAGTATGCCTTATCTATGGAAAGATATAAATACGTGCGGAACTGACTAAGCCACGGATTTTCGTAATATATTTAAATTATAAGCCCTGGAAGGAAGCAGACACGTGGTTTATCTGAAACTTAACTTTGAGAGATAAAGAACAAACGTACCAATCTCAAGCAGTCCATGTTTAACGTTTTAAGCCACTTTTTAAACTTTTTTATCAAGAAATGCTTTTAGTCCATCGACTCCCTTTTTTCAATTTCTTTGATGCGACGAACAAAAACTGAACCTACCGTCAAGTTCTCTAAAAATGTATGCTTATATTTCCCAATCAATTGATCCCTTTTTTAATTGCTTTGATGCGCCGAAAAAATTGCCATCCTACCCGCAAGTTCTCTAAAAATGTCTGCTTATATTTCCCAATCAATCGATCCCTTTTTTCAATTTCTTTGATGCGCCGAAAAAATTGCCATCCTACCCGCAAGTTCTCAAAATATATAGCAATCATATTCAATCAATCATTATCATAGTTTGAGTATGATTGATGACGTTAAGTTCACAGATTATTTAATGAATGAAAAAAAAAAAGATGTGTTAGAAAACTCTAGCAACTGAAATACTGCCACGTAGACGTTTATTATAAAAGAAACAAAAACATGCTTCCGTGGTAATTGGAAAAGTCGTAAAAAGTAATGGTTTGACGGTTTTTAATAATTCTACTGTACAAAAAAGCGCTGCCTTATCCAAGTTATATTATTTATTTTAAGCCCATACAACTACTTAGCTGATGGAACAAGTATATGGCCCACCTGATGTGAAGTGGTATCCATCATCGGTCATAACAAAATATTGTCACGCATGTTAGAAACGTGCCCTACAACGCACTACCCTGCGTCCATCAACTTGAGGCACACAGATGTTCAGCCTCAGGTGCCATGCATGAGTATCAAACGTAGGTTTGAAGTATGCGTTGATAACCGCAAAGAAATACGTGATTGCGTCAACGCAAGTAATTAGGTTGATAAGACAAATGACCTGCCCAACCGAGCCTTGTAGGCACGCACTAGGTAGTTAAAACAAACTAGAACTCAAGGCACAAAATATTCATCTAAAAATACACCCAGACTTAACATCTTAAGGTTTATTTTTCTGTAACAAAAACGACAGCACTTGGTATGTTTCATGTTCCGTTTGCGATTCCGTGACTAACTTTAACATTGTAATGTGCTAAATCTGTATTTTCGCGTGGAAACTTTTTTTTTTAGTTTTTACCTTCATTATAACGGAATTACCTAGATTTCTGTGGACGGGTCTTTAAATGAGAGCATCAGAGCTCGTTACGGCAAAGTGGTTGTAAAGTTAATATTAAAATTGGAAGCGCGAAATTTGGGTCACAGGTTCAAGACTGGCAGACGGAAGCACGAATGATGCATTCAATGAGCAGGAATTTAAGTCAGTATAAGAGATCTTTGCGTGAAGTATTTTCATTTTTTATTTATACAACTGCTGATGAAACAAGCATAATATATTGTATGTATGTAAGCATAAGTATGAATGTATAGATGGATATTTGGGTAGAGGTAGGCCACAGAAAAGATGAATGAATAGTGAGAAAGATGACATGGATACGAAAGCAAGTACAGAGATGACGGCTGATAGAGGAGAATGGAAGAGAACATGTTGTGCAGACCCCACATAAAGTGGGATAAGAGCAGGAAGAAGAGAGCTGATAGAACAAACCAAATGGCCCGTCTTATGTATAGTGATAACAAAGCATTACTTCTTAGACTGCGCACGTCAAGAACGTGCCTTACAACGCAGTGCCCTGCGTACATCTAACTTGAGGCATTTAGATGTTTTCACGTGCCAGTAATTTCACCGACACCCACACCCTTCAAACCGAAACATAGCAATGCTGCTTCACGGAAGAAATAGGTATGGTGATAGTACATATAGCCCGCACCCCTTTTAGGCATGAGTGTCGGCAATTCGTTTATTAGTGCACGCTACACAAAAAAAACTATGGTTTCATTCATTTTCTTATATACAAATAAAACTTAATGTCAAAATTTAATGTTTTAGGACTTCGGGTTTGGACAGTGCGTTGATTGCCAGTCACTGATAATGAAGAGACAGGCAGTCGTAAGATGATAAAAAACACTTACCTACCTGTCATCTATTTTATTATTATTCTTTATGATACTAACCAACGGCAACAACGGCGTGAAACAGTTGAAACTGTTCAAACCACTATCTTCTGATAAATCGTTTTTCAATATCCAGAACCTTTGTATTTTATCTGTGCCTTTGTATCGAAACCTATTGGATACCGTCCAAAAATGGACAAAAAGCTCAAAATATGATGACAAATAGTACACCATTAAAGCTATAAATGGATCATAATTTGAGCCGTGTTGGCGTGCTGCCAGCGACCTAACAAGTGTCAACAATGTTCCATTACTGGAGTAAACACACGACGTGAAATACGAGCTAACTTACCCCGACCACATAATAACCAAACATCGGCAATAAATATTATAGTCAAATCAGAGGGCCTACCATGCCAGCAGCCCAGCGGCGCGACATGCTAGATTAGATAAGCCCTGCCTCACTCTACAATTCCTCATCCAAGCTTTAAAAATGTTGTTGACAACAATGTGCTTTCAACAACATTGTTGTATTGGGAATTGTCTCATCAGCACATCTAAGAGGAATACAATCAGAGTTTTTATATGGTTTATAAGCAATATTTTTTTTGTTCCATCACAATTCTTATGTCGCGTCCTTGCGTCTAATAAGTAAGTTAGTGCAAAACTCGACATTATATTGCCAAATAACTGACATATTCGGATGAACATTGAAGTTAATAGGCGATGATGTAGTAAATATTTAGGTTATAAATTCAGTACCTCCTCCCCACCATTCATTTTCGTATCTCGTGGAATCTCAGCACATGATAAACACAGACACTTGGCACCAGCACTAGTTATCCCACACGATCAGTACTGCACGGTCCGGCTGTGCATTTCCAAAAACTATACACCATTGAGTAAAGTCAGCATGTGTGAATCAAGGCCGGGCAAATAAAAGTGTATTTCTGGATCAGTGTTATGGATTCCCGAGGCGCTTACGCCATTCGCATTACATCACTCGATAGAGGTCTTTCTGATTCGCGCCAGTCAAGACTAATCACTGTTAACGACGTACAAAATCAGAAACTATCGCCACCGAACTGGGAGTTATCAATGATGAATGCGTCGGGAGGAGGCGACTCGAGCGCACTGCACAGAGGGTCCAGCTATGAGTCACGTCAATTGCTCCCATTTCATTAGGCGCGTAGGCACGATTCGTCAGAAGTCTGGGAAGACTTAATCAGATAATGCAACATTCATTGACCCACCTACTCAAACGACAGGATTTCAGGCACTGTACGAGTACCCAGTTACCCACATCCTACAGCAGTCAGTCAGACACGTTAATTTTACGCGAACTATTAATTAATTGATCGAGGTTTTATCGGTTGAAACAATCAAGTGTCATGTTCAGTATCTAATTTCAGTTCATTCCAGCCTCCAGTTCAAATCAGAGACTAAACTACAAACGAACCACTTGATAATAAATGCAGATGTGGTCTGTCTGCATAACTGAGGAGTGACCCCACGGACTTCGTAGCTTATCCACATAGCTTAAAGTAAGAATAGAATATACTTTAGTGTACACCAAAAATTAAAAGGTAAACATGGACTAAGAGAAAGTAAGAGTAAGTATACCTACGACTTAGCAGTCGAATCACACTAGAAGCTTTATAAAATTCGAATGTAGGAACACAATCTAGTAGCCCTGTCTGTTCGAAACAAATACCGGAAAGAGACGCATTCTTTAGCACTTTTAACAACTTTTACACCACATTCATTAAGCATCCTATTATTATTCATCATTATCCTGCCCTCATCTCCCTCATCCCACGTAATAACGTCGACTTTCCGTGAAGCGTGTCATTCCCCAAGGAACATACAGTATTCTAACTCCGAGTTTCATTAAGGCTTAATAACTAATTGGGTGTTGCGCGTCTCTCATCCAGACAGACGCCAATTTGGTAGTAGTTTAATAATATTGTAATGAATATTTTATATACCCAGCAGTAGGTTGACAGACTGAAAATGATAATGATGACGCTTGGACGTTTATGGAGGTCGTGGGTGCGGGAATCCTACTCTTTTCAATAACTTTACCCTATATAGGTAGGTTCAAAAAAATACAAATGCCGTTTTGTTTAGTTAGATGAAAAATTATGATGTATCTTGATATGATTGAAAACGTCTTTGTAATTTCCTAGGAAAGCAACACGCTTTTAACTTTTTTATACTAAAAAGTTCGTGTTTTTTCTTATCTACCATGTGAGGTAATAAATAAAAACTTTTTCCTTCTTTCTTTATTCAATCTGTTCTGGCGCACTGCTGGTCAAATGCCTTCCACTTATCTCGGTCTCATCATCCATTAGGTAATTATGTAAACTTTATTTTTTATATCTGCTGCCAGAAAATCTCCTGTTCAGACACTTTTAGTATGTACTTAGAAGTAGAACACATCCAGGTCATTGCACCGACGCTACTTCTAATAATAAAAATGTTTTTTGATACAATAATGTTAGTGCTTATTCACACGCCATTTGTTATTTGGTTACCTACGTCTAATCAAGAATTTTGTAGGATAAATTGTTATGTTTATTAACTCATTTAGAGATCTCGTATAGCGTCTTTACTTACACTTAATAAGTGTATTTTATTCTTATACAAAATAGGTGCATCAGGCGAGTGCAAATGGAACTGCTGGACGGGGCGCACATATCTCGATAAGTTAACAGACGTTTTAGAGAAAGGCCTCGTCGAAAGTACCCTAAACGACGAGCATTTATGAAGAATGTGATGAGAGTGAATGAAACGAAAGAGGTATGTCAGGATCGTAGGAAGTGGAAATACGTGATTTCTGCCTACAACAATTTTAGTACAAAATTTTTGACGAATCATCAATGACCGATGCCGTGTAAATGAGACGTTCAGCTACTTAAAGATGTAACATAGTATGAATTCTGCCGTTGTATTACTTTATCTATGCTAGGTATGTCGTCCAAGAAAACTGGCTGCAAAAAAAATCCTAGGTACTAATAGTACTATGGAGAAAACTATCCATTGAATACAGCTAGAACTCTGTTTAACTTTATAACACGGAAAACAATCATCTACACAATTACGACGCCATTTTTTTATCCCTCGACTAGTGGTGTCTCGTTGCCCGCTTTCAGTAGAGATGTTCTATTCCCGAAACCGGCTAACAGTACACATACATATAAAAGCGTTCTTACTGCGTTGACTGGCCTCTAGCTCAGTTGGTAGTAGCTCTGCCTTCTGCGCCGTAGGTCGTGGGTTCGATCCCCACCGAGAACAAATATTTGTGTGGTTAACATAAATGTTTGTTCTCGTTCTGGGTGTTATATTGTATTCTAAATATGTATTTACAAAAAAAAAATGTATTCAAGTATTATACCAGCTATCCGGTTCCCATATTACAAGCTCTGATTAGTTTGGGGCTGGGTAGTGTTGTGTGAATTGTCCACAATATTTATTTATTTACCTGTTTAGTTTCACTCTCGAGTTCTAAGATCTGCAGCGTGAGTGAGCTCTCCATCGCCGCAGATTCGTTGATGAGCGCATTCTCTTGCTCGATGCCGCTCCGCGTTGTCACCTTCTGAGTTGTGTCCAGCTTCATCAGGGCCTGGCGACAATACATCGATAAGTATCAAGATTAATAGATCGCGTGCAACTGTCACTTAGATTCAGGGCAACCGTCAAACAACTCTTCGCTCGTACTTCTTCCAAGGCGCGAGCTTTGCAACATATGAAAAGTCTGCTTTACTTGTTTTTGTACTACTTAATCAAAACTTTTTCTTATGAAACCTTCTAGGATCAAAAATGCTTTTTTGTGTGCAAAATAATTTGCTCACACTTCTTCTAGGCATAGAAAAAGTTATCTTTACTTAACTTGTTTGTTGTACTACTTAATCAATTTTTTTTGGTATTCAAGGAATATTTTTTTAACACAAAATTGTTAAAAAGGTCCCATCATTTTATATCTTTAAAAAATGTGCGTGCGAGGTCATTGACGGTAGTCGGCCCCTTAAGACCGTTAAAAGTGATTAAATGCTTTTCAACTATGATTAAATAAGTATCATTTAAGTCCCAACTAACGGATTCGCCAGCGTGACAACCAAGCCGTACATTTCGTATCAGTACCCGAAGTCGGAGTTTGGCAACGACATTTCGTTACCAAATGTTGTTTTCGTTTCGCCTATTTGTTTCTATCTATTGTATGGAGAAAATATGAGACGGCAAAAATACATTACGTAGTTAGAGTTGTTGTCTCATCTTTTCTCCATACAATAGACAGAGACAAATAGGCGAAACGAAAACAACATTTGGTAACGAAATGTTGTAATTGCAGTGGGACTTGGGGTACTGTTTTAGAAATTGTTCACGTAAAATTGGCGCCTAGATTATCTTCAAGCTTTAGACGAAAGATTTAACTTGAGGACTTTAGACTTTTATTATTCTTGTGATCAAAGTGAATAAAGCCTTTTGATTTCAACTAGAAGCCTGTAATTTGGCAGGTACCCTTTGAGAGGTGTAGGTTTTTACTGAGACACAAATTTTCAAAATTCATACCTACCTGTAGGGCTTAAAAGGGTGTGTCGAAGTTTGTATGGAAATAGCTTCACTTTAACATCGTAGGGGTAACTTAATCATTCATAAAAGAGTATTTGGTTTTTTTTGTTATGCAGAAGGATCAATTTCTTTGTGTGTGCAAATAAATTAGAATTGATTGCTCTTAATTTTAATGAAATTTATGAGCTATTTCTACAAGGAAGGAAACCATGTTGGTTTCCTCAACCAGTTTGAGTCACATTCCGTAAATTTTAGCAACTTATTTTTTTTAGGACAATAAAAAGTTTTTAGGATACACATTTTCTTTTGTAAATTAATTAAAGACACTTAATAGTACAGTGGGAATAAATAGTTAGGTTCAGCTTTCAAATTCCTAGCTATCATTGTTCAATAGTTTATTTAGCAACAAACACAATTGAAGTATTCTGAGCAAAAACCAGTAGACTTCATGCAATTGTGTGTACATGATTTAACTTTTTTAAATAGTGCATGTACTTGCTTGCAGAAGAATCTACAATTTGCTAATAAGATTTCCATTTTCCCAACAAACTTGTTGCACATACATCACTTCTATAACAACAGAGAATCATTACTCGAGTATGCTTAAAAATCGTAGCACTCCGGGAATGCTGACAGAAAGGAAAACTTGAATAATTACCAACCTTTCCAAAGCCAGGTTGCTGAAAAGGTGATGGTGATGCAAGCTCATTGTTTTTTTTACCACATCCTCAAAAAAAGGTGCTTTTTAAAGCTAATACATAATTCAATAATTGGTGATGCATATTTTAGTTGTCACTGTTCTTTTTAAAACAGCATGAAAAAGCATGACAACTGTGTAAGTTAAGTAAAACTATACCAAGTGTATAAAAATGATCTTACAATGACTCGTAACTCTTAACATTAGAGAAGTCAACGCTCAGCCTAAACCGTAAGCCCTAGAAGCATGAAACTTGGAGGGTATGTTTCTTTTATAGCATAAGGGTACATTTTTTTAAAAGGGTGCATTAAGAAAGGAAATTGGAAAATGATTTCCCTAAGCGGAGAAAAAGAGTAAAAACTTTTTTAAAAAATCAACGGGGTATAACAGCAAAGGGGCGAGCGTAGCCGCGGGCAACCTCTAGTTGTAATATAAAATTGATAGAAATAGTCTTGATGTCTCTGTGGATGTTACATACTCATTATGCAGTTGCAAATATGGTGAAAGTACATTAGCACAATAATTAACTGAGTAATCCATTAAATATTAAGTCATAACTTTATGTTAAATGGTAGAAAGTATAATGGAATAGAGAAATGAGATGAGTAGGTATACTGATCGATTTGTAAAGGAGTTTTCTTACTTATTGGATATGTATGATATGTACTAGAATTTTATGGGTTTTCGAATGACTTTTATTTATTGTCACACAAGCTGAAATTACCTACAGCTTAGCAGTGAGGTTATTGCAGCAAAAAATATTTTGTGGTAGGTACCTACTATTAACTTAAAAAATTATAAGTAGATTACAACATGAATATGAAATTATCCAAGCTCTTCTCTATTTCAGCAGCAGGTACGTAATGTACCCGTTAAAGCATGAAGAGTGAAAATAATTATAATGTAGGCCACTAACCTCTTGTGTGATTTCTAGATCGTGTCGTGTATTCTCGTACAGGCCTTCTAGTTCGTCGCATCTTTGCTGTAGGGCTCCTTTTTCCTCAAGGAGTACCAAACCCAGCTGTGCCGACTGTATCTTCTCGCTGCTTGCTTGGTCGAGCTCTCGCGCGAGCCTCTCGATCTCGGCCTGGAGCTCCGCCACCGAAGGCCCATGCTGAGCCGTGGCTGCCATCGTGTGACAGTTATACGGCTTCCCAGTCAATCTTCATAAACAAAGTAAATAATCTCAGAAAAACAACTAGTAAAAACGTGTAAAATCAATTGTTTCTACATTCTCTCAAAGGTACAACGTCTTGACAGCTCACTTTTACTGTTTGGGGATGCCAACTCGAGTTTTGAAATACGTCGCGCAATATTTTAATGTCATATGTCAAACAATGTTATGTGGGCGATCCATTGGCGAGCTAAAACTGACGAGCCTACGAGATAAGAGCACATAGAAGACCGCGGTCTTGGCGTTCTTGGTGTGGTCAGGCTCGTCAGTTTTAGCTTGCCAATGGATCACCCACTTAGGATTTGTGGACAAGCAAAACAGTTTCAAGTGAAAATTGATGATTTGGTGTTATCCTGGTTTGAACTAAAATGTTTTGTTAGAACAGTGCCCGGTTCAATTTCTAATAATTTATTACTGCCA
Source organism: Thera obeliscata (assembly GCA_947578465.1). Taxonomy (NCBI): domain Eukaryota; kingdom Metazoa; phylum Arthropoda; class Insecta; order Lepidoptera; family Geometridae; genus Thera; species Thera obeliscata. The sequence goes on from OX387913.1 coordinate 3,303,603, forward strand.
TCAATAAGGCGATGGATCTTGGGCATAGTTTCAATTGAAACTTTCGGTTCATCTGGCATCTAGACTCACCTAGCTTTAACCTTGTGATACAATACAATTCAAAGAGTTTTGTTTTTGACGTCTCAAAACTCTCAGATTTGTCGAACTGCATCTAGAATTTATAATCGGCATACGTACGATGAATATACTTCTCTAGATAGAACTTTAATTTCCAGTGTCGGGTTTTAATCAAGCACAGTATAGTACGTTATTGTGATCATTGTACACATAATTCCCGAGACAGGGTTTAAGTGGAATATAATATTCCCTAAAATATCGTGTTCAAATTCTAGTTGGCAATATATAAAGTGAGGGTCCAATAAAAAAAGGGTTTAGCTGCCATCTATCAACGAGTAGCCGAACTAAAATTGACAAATGAATGATGGCTAATTTTTTTTAGCGACATCTACTTACAATTTGTGTCACTAAAATAAGAGCTTTTCCATTTTCAGAACTTAATATTATTTTATTCTCTGTGACCCTACCGACATCTATGATGTGAAGATAATAATAAAACCGAAAAAAAAAGAATATTTTTTCAGTGTTTCAGGTTTTACGACACTACTTATTATACTCTTTGTTTTACGACCAGCTTTGCTTTGACCAGCTTTGCTTTGCAGCTTTGACATCAGACATACAGGAAGAGGCACCCTGGTGTATGCTGTTCGCCGACGACATTGTTCTTGTTGGAGAAGATGCGCTTGAGGTCCAGAGCAGGCTGGGAAAATGGCGGGATAAATTGGAGAGTGTCGGACTGAAGATCAGCAGAACCAAAACAGAGCATCTGTTTTGTGACTTCGGTGGCCCATCCAATTTTATCCCAATTGCCTTAGATGGTGTATCCCTACCAGTCTGCTCCGACTTCCGGTACCTCGGCTCATTGATTCAGAACGACGGCGACATTGACCGAGACGTGAAAAATAGAATAAATGCGGGATGGATGAAATGGCGACAGGTCTCCGGAACTACGTGTGAACTACGAGAAGAAGAAGATGTAATCTTTATTTTTTGAGCTATTGTTTCAAGACCCAAACTAACAGTGTATTTAAATGAGTTTCTCATTTATGTGCCTCTTTCTCATATAAGGGACTGACAAAAGAAGGGTTCATGCGGCAGAGATGCGAATGTTGAGATGGATGTGTGGAGTGACAAGAATGGAAAATATCGTCGTTGCATGTTGCAAATTCAAAATCTCTCATGTGACACTTTTTGTGAAAATCACTTTTACGTTTTTTTGGTTGGCTACATGGGCCACCGTCTGGTCTGCAAATACTCTGAATATCTTTGTTTGAGTCAGATATAAAGTTAATTCAAGATTTTATTGTAAAAAAAAAGGTAGGTAGTTTTCATCGTTTTTTTCGGTTAGTTACATTTTACACATAAGAGATATTAAATTTGCAACGACGATATACGGAATGAGTATAATCAGGGGAAGACTGAAAGTACCTAGCACCGGTGACAGAAAAATTGAGGAGCAGCAGCCTGGCGTGGTATGGGCATGTCATGGCAGGCCTCCCCTTTATTTTTCCAGAAAGATAAACTTTGTGCCTATCTAACTAACCTAACTTGTTATGATCAAGAGGTTCCCAGTTATTTTCACACCTCTATAATAAAACAACCAACAAATAAATAGTTCCAATAAGGTTTATTAATAATTTTATGTAACATCAAATTGACAGATTTTAAATTCCTAACTAATTATTAAAATAAAATTAATAAATATCATAAGACTGACCTATGTAGGTACACATACCAACTTGCAAACAAACCATTACTAAAAAAACATATTTTTAAGTAATCTTTAAGTGCAAAACCTATAATAAGATGTAATAATAGTAATAGCAGTACCATCTCCAGACATAACTATTTATACGTCGTAATAAACCAGTCTAAAAATGTACGCCCTCCACCACGTTTTCTTGCCGTTGACTCACAACAAAGTAGTTAAAAATGATCCTTGAAAAAAAAGTGATAAAGATCAATTTACTTTGACTGACTGGAGCAGCGGGACGTGCATTGTAAGCTTGGACGATCTCTACATACTACAAAATAATTAATTGCTGTTGATGTGATGACATATTTATTCACATAATAAATTCTTTAAAAATAAATAAATGTGAAATAAATTATAAGTACTCGTCGTTTATATAATTGAAAATGAAGATGCCTGAATAACTTTTAGACTAAAAGAAGCATAAAAACATAGTTATAAGGTTAAAAGTGGGTTACTTAGACGCCAAGAGAGGTAGCAAATGCAACACACCATTCAGTTAAACTATTTTCTAAAGAATATACTAATTTTATTAGCACCTGCCTAACATTTCGAGACTCAAACGATATAAATTATTTACAAAACCCTCATATTATAAACCAACAAATGCTTAGGCTAATGTTTAAAAAAACTCGATCTGTGTTCACAAGAAAAAAAAATTCAAAATAATGAAGTGGATTTAAGTTGATTTTAAGTACACTATTGGCTAAGAATCTGTTGCTGTAACAAAGATTTAAGGTTTGACATTTCGCCTAAACGGGAAGAAATATATTATTGGGCGATCATGGAAATGCAAAACGTTGCCAAATTTTATACTAGGGGAAATGGACTAAATACACACTATTTATAATTTTCCTTTCCATAATATTACGCCAGGAGGGGTTGGCATAACAGGATTTCTTTTTAAACTATTCTATCGTTCGAAAAATTCTAAAATTGATTAATTGACCTAAATAATTTTGCATACAAAAGGTATGCTTATTATTGCTACATTAATTTCTCAAACTTTCATTTGGAATGTTTCTAATTATCATTTAAGAATACTTAGCCTACTTAGATTGTACCAATAGATAAATACACAAATAAATAATGCGGACAATTCATACAACACTATCTAGCCCCAAACTAAGCAGAGCTTGTACTATGGGAACCAGATAGCTGATATAAGACATAAATGTTATTTTTGTAAATTCATACATCGAATACAATATAACACCCAGATAGAGAACAAACATCTATGTTAACCACACAAATATTTGTTCTCGGTGGGGATCGAACCCACGACCTACGGCGCAGAAGGCAGCGCTACTGCCAACTGAGCTGACAGGCCAGTCAAAAGATACAATTATAATACCAATTCAATAATATCTTGATAACTAAAAACTACATACAATTAAAAATAATACTAAAATAACGACTATCAAGGTTATGGTCACAGAAATATAATTTGTACTGATTGGCTTGTTTTATACAACAAGTTGATGGAACAAGCATATGGCCCAGCTGATGTTAAGTGAAAGAAAGAAAGAAAGAAAATATATTTATCTGACATAAGAATACGTAAGACAAATACAATAAAACACACAGAACGGACAACTGTACCCGAAGTCCCAGTGCATTTACAACATTTCGTTACCAAATGTTGTTTTCGTTTTGCCTATTTGTCTCTGTCTATTGTATGGAGAAAAGATGAGACAACAACTCGTAACTACGTAACGTATTTTTGCCGTCTCATATTTTCTCCATACAATAGAGAGAGACAAATAGGCGAAACAAAAACAACATTTGGTAACGAAATGTTGTATCAAAACTCCGACATCGGGTACTGAAGGCAGGCAGGCTACCCAAGAAGGTAATAATACAAACAGAACTGGGCACAGAACACACTATACTCAAGAAAACTGGCTCCCAACCAGTCCCGTTCCGTGCTGAATGGTTAAAAAAAATATTATGTCAAATAGGCCCTGACTCAGCTTTTTGCTGTTTGATATGGTAGTAGCTACCATGTCAAGCAACGCTGGTTTTCCGGCAGGGCCAAAAAGGGTGACATCACACATAATTAATAAACGAGCCGGTATGACCGAGCTTCGCTCGGGTTTAAAAAAAATAGTATTATTATTTGCCAATAGATGTCAGGAAGAGTCGTATATTGAGTTTGTTTGATTATTGCAAAACACCAACTTCTCGTCATTTTCTAATAATGAATCCTAGCTAGATCGATTTATCGCCCCCGAAAACCCTTGTATAGTAAATTTCGTGAAAATTGTTGGCTCAGTTTCCGAGATCCTAAATATATACATATTTTTCTAGTTTAAATGCATAAGATATAAATAAAAATATAAATATGTGGTAACCATCGCCTATAACAAAGCACTGCCTCGCAAGTCATACACGTTGAAACGTGCCCTACGATGCACTGCCCTGCGTTCATCAACTTGAGGCATAAAAATTTCTTCTCTAATTTTAAATGTAATATGAATTAAATTCAAGGTGGTATATTTTTTTGATAATTGGCACCAGAAAGACGGTTATGGCAAATAGAATAGGTGTACGTAGACTTTAAATTAGATATGTTGTTTTCATTATAGTCGAAGCTCGTCTATTGTTATTAAATTAACTTATTACTTCTTTTTTACAAAACTTTATACATTATTGGCCTTACTTATAAAAATATGTCAAAAGATAAACTATTGCCATCTCTTACCACTGGGTAATGACAAACAGTGACAGGGCTAACTTTAAGCATTGATTAAATTTAAATTGCGTTTATAAGTAGGGCTGTAAGTTTATGCAAAACAAGTGGAAATTAAAAGAGCCTTACCCATATTGTAATTACAACATGGTTGTAATTACAATATGGGTAAGGCTCTTTTAATTTCAACATGGTTGTAATTACAATATTGTTTAAAAGTAGTATTATTGTAATGTTAGTAACTATCCAACAAATTTGACTTAAACTTAATACTTATACCACTATCCACCAATATTCCAACTGTAATAATAAGCTACATTATCGCGAAATTGAACTTTGTTTGACTTTGTCTGTAGTGTGAATGTTTCAATTTATAGAATTTATCAAGAGTATAGCTACACATTAAAAAAGGCATTGGTTAGACCTTTAAAAACTAATAGCACTGTAGGAACACGAAACTAAAAAAAAAAGTTACTTGTATTAATTTTCTTTTACGGAAGACAAACAACATTGAATTTACCTACTTGCTTATATCATAGTAATTATTTTCCTATTTTAGAATTATTTAAAAATTGATTGATATTATAATAAACACATTAATTCATTACAAAATAATCACAAATTAAATTACATACAAATATCCAATCGCAGTTGAGAGATTCGTAGAAACGAATTGACAAATACAGGAATTAGCTGCAATTTTCATAAAATTTAATAAATAATTATAGAAAATTTCAAAATAATTATTTCATAAGATTTCACAATAAAACACTCTATTTACACGAATTTATAACAAACTGGCCGGACCATATTAAAATTTATCAAAATACAACACCCTAAATAAGACGAGAATAACCTATAAAAGTTACATCAACAGCCTACCTACATTATTTTATCACACTATTTCCTAAACCAGCAGTAACACTTTGGCCAAAACTTTCTTGATCCATCGCTAGTAAGATAGTCGTAAGCTATAGCTACCGAAACTTACTGCTGTACATTTCAAATCAAATGCAATCGCTGCAAATCATCTTTTTATGCTTACAGACCTTGAAATAAAATACGTCATTTGGTTGCTCTATCATGTAATTTAAAAATTACATGATAGAGCAACCAAATGACGTATTTTCTACTACTTTTCTTCATTACAATAGCTCTGGTAAAAGTTTTGGGGAATCTTTTATACGCATTACTTTCTTATACCTAGTTTTACAGACTCAAAGTTACATGACAGAGCAACCAGATGACGTATTCTCTTTGACCAGCACTTGCGTTCTTGGTGGACTACTTTCCTTCTCTACAACTGGCTCGGGTAAAACTTTTGGGGAATCTTTTATATGCATAGCTTTTTTATTCCTAGTTTTACAGACTCAAAAGTTACATGACAGAGCAACCAGATGACGTATTCTCTTTGACCAGCATTTGCGTTCTTGGTGGACTACTTTCTTTCACTACAATCGGCTCTGGTAAAGCTTTTGGTGAATCTTTCCTTACAGATTGTTTACTTTTAGCGACCTCTGCTTTCTGCGGTACCTTAGAGTCTAAGCTGTGCATATGCATGATCTGCGGTCTTGGTTCTTGCGTAAGAGATCCGGTACTAGCAGTTCTGATGCGAGTTTTCGTTACCATGGAGATGCGTCGTTCGCGGGTGTTGATCACGGATGTCAGGAACGGGATTTGATTGCTGATCCCGAGCATGAACGGTTTGTAGCCGTAACTGAAAAAAACAACATATTAAGTGCTAAAAAAGTTACAAGCATTATGACCTCTGGTAACCCTAGTACATATACAATCCGGCCGCCGTAACTTAATGGGCTTCAAGTTAGTTGTTTGGCGAATTGCAGAGTTATGCAATGATCTTTCGCCTTTATAGTGTGTAGCCGACCGTATATTTTATGCAGCTCGCTTATTGTGATAGATTCGCCGCAGCATTACACAAGCGAAAAAAATAAACGCAATGACTTCGCATTTTCCACCTTCTTTTTTTACCAGTTTAAAAAAAAAAGTAAAAAAGTAAACAGGCCTTTGCATCTATTGTAGATGATTTATATAGCGTCAGGGGCAACTGGTGATTACTCATGCCTCTACTTACGGGACGCTATAGTGCCTGGGACAGGATTTTAGATGGGATAGGCTTGCCCAGCACCTATACCAGTTTATACCTACGTTAAATACATATCTTTCATGTAAAATAAACAAGTAAGTTCCAATAGCTTCACTATGATTGTCAATGCTGTTTTTAAAATGATCCATTAGAATATACGTTACTGATTGTTTTCCTTGGAAATAAAAATAAATAAATAATATTAGCAACAGGCGTCACGACCCAGTTGGTAGCCTTGCATTCTGCGCCGTAGGCCGTGGGTTTGATCTCCACCGAGAACAAATATTTGTGTGGTGAACACAGATGTTTGTTCTCTGTCTGGGTGTTATATTGTATTCTAAATATGAATTTACAAAAAAAAATATAGGTATTATTATCTGCCATCTGCATCCCATAGTACAGGCTCTGCTTAGTTTGGGTGTAGATAACAGTACATACCACTCGGAGTCAGTCCAAGCGCAGATATCCTGCAGCACTCGCCGCAGCCGCCGGACCGCGTCAAGGCTGACGTCACTGGCACGCGCCGCATTCGTCGTACGCAGGACGGCTAGTGCGTCACGCAACACTATCGCTATTATCACGGACCATTCTATACAGCTGGCTTCCGTCATCAGTTGGAGGAAATATCTGGAATATAAGAAGTACTTAAAATGCACCACAATAATAATGTTTTTTTTATTAATAATAATAAAATACAACTGTTTGATATTACTGAATAATAAAAATTACAGTAGGAACGAAATCTGAAAAAACTGAAAACTTATTCGAAATGGAACATCCCTAGACAATAACTTTTTATTGATTTTATAGTGTTTCCTACACTTAAGGAAATCACAAAGATTTTTATAATGTCCCAAAAGTTAAGAGCCGAATGGGATTTGAACCAGCGACCTTCCCCTTGGTACGGGGCTGCGCTGACCGCTGCGCCATCGGATCCTAATCACACTCGACGAATAACTCTTTGGGACTGTTCGGCACTAACGCGACCGTGGCTCCACAGGTTTGATGTTACAGTCAACTACTTAGCTGCTCGGTAACCAGTTTTTTTTTTTTAATGTAACTAGCTGATGGAACAAGCATAATGGCCCACCTGATGTTAAGTGGTAACCATCGCCTATAACAAAGCAATGCCTCGCAGGTCACGCACGTCAGGAACGCGCTCTACGATGCACTGCCCTGCATCCATCAACTGGAGGCATTCAGATATTCAGCCTCACGTGCCTGTAATTTCACCGGCACCCACACCCTTCAAACTGAAACACAGCAATGCTGCTTCAGGCAGAAATAGGCATGGTGGTAGTACTTCCCCGGACGAGCCCATCACAAAGAGCTATACAAAAAGTAAAATAAAGTTGCATTCAATGCACGGGTTCAAATCTCGCTCGGCTCTTAACTTTTGGGACATTATAAAAACTCCTAGACCATGTTGTTGTGTGTACACTTTTGATTTAGATTTTTAGTTTTACCTGAGTCTGACGTGCGGCGTATGTTCCCCGCGCTCCGCCTGGTGGTGGTGTAATCGTTCCATGAGCGCGGCGTACCGACGCTCCTCCCCCGCCTCGCCGACCCACGCCACTCCCCCTCCCTCCGCCACGCTGCCCTCCCCCGCTGAACTGCTAATCAAAAAGTAGGGAAGCGATAATGTACATCTTGTTATTGTACACACTGTTATTACAATGCCAGTTAGCCACATGCACACTGGTGCAATTCAAACATGATCATTTTTTGTTTTGGCACTGGATACTTATACCTTGTCCTTGATACTTTATAGGGCGGATCCGAATTGGATAGGTTAGGTTATTTTAGAACATAAAAATTACGCAGAAGGCGAGCGAGCAGAGCGAGCGTGCCACAAATTTTTTTTTTCAATGAAATCAAAGGCGTTATCCTCTTTAGAGCAATCATTCATCGCTAGATAAGCAAAATTAATAATTGAAATATTTATCTGCTCCAGTGTACACGGGCCTTAACAATTTCCCAGTGCAAAAAAGTGGCATCGTTTTAACAGTGTGTACATTAACCGGACCCAAAAAGTAACATGAAGTTCACCGACCCTATACAACTCGTGATTTCAACCAATCGGCTGCAGGCTTTGAAAAAAGATTTGACGCTGATTGGCTGAAGACTGACTTTCGTCTTGAGGTTTTGCGGTATTCGATATTCATTTTCATTTATTTATTGCATACTAGCGACTGCCCGAGGTTTTGCTCGCCTCGTTTCCATTACTTTTTCGGGATAAAAAGTATCATAATATTATGTCCGTCTATGTTCTATACACTTCCACACCAATTTTCAGCCATATCGCTCCTGCCAGTCACGCGTAATGGCGTGACCAATGGAAATCGGGAATCTTTATTGAAATAGGGCCTATTTTGAATCGTCTGACTTAGATATACACATACACAATACGGCCGGTAGAACTGTCCGGTCTAAAATGAACCGTTTGTGCGAAATTTAATAAAGACTGACGGAAAAATTGTGGTCTAAGAGTGTTACGTGCCTAGTGGCAGCACTGCCTCATAGGTCACGCTCTTCAGGAACTTGCCCTACGATGCACTGCCCTCCATCAAATTGAAGCATATAGATGTTCAGCCTCACGTGCCAGTAATTTCAACGGCACCCACACCCATCAAACCAAAACCCAGCAATGCTGCTTCACGGCAGAAAATAGGCATTGTAGAAATACTTTCACAGACGAGCCCTTCACAAAGAGCTCTACTAAAAAAGTTGGAGCTAAAGTGTACTTCATAAAAAGGAGGGTATACCTGACAGGTCCAGGGGATATAGGCACCCCGGACAAAGGTAGGGCACGTAATGGCAAACTCATGTATCCGCTGTCACCGCACAAACTGTCAGACTCGGCCGAAGGCGTGTACGAACCTGAGGATATAAATAAATACTGTAGACAATCCACACAACACTATCTAGCCCCAAAATAAGCAGAGCTTGTACTATGGGAACTAGATAGCTGATATAATACTTAAATATGTGTAGTTTTTTGCAAATACATACTTAGAATACAATATAACCCAGACAGAGAACAAACATCTGTGTGGTGTATACACCACACAAATATTTGTTCTCGGTGAGAATCGAACCCACGACCTATGACGCAGAAGGCAGAGCTACTGCCAACTGAGCTGAGAGGCCAGTCGAATATATTGCTTCTTTTTTTTTCAATATCATAGAAGGCACTGGTGGCCAAGTCTACCCCACCTTCCGATCCTAAGGCCGTGGGTTCAAATTCAATCGTGTAACAATGAGTTTTTCTGTAGAAAAAGAAATGTAATACACTTACAAGTAACAGTGCTAGCTTTCCTCTGCAACAATAGATCCGCTTGGTTCAACACCGGATAAGGCCATGCAAAGTCCTCATGCAATTGCTTCAAGCACAGCACCGCGCTATCGACCTTAAAAATAAAAATAAAAAAATTGTTTTATTCAGATTTCATGGATCCATACTTACAGCTAACACATACAAAATATTTTAATTTATTATATTTAATTTTAATAAAAAATAAAATATAAACATATAAAATAATAAAATACACAGCAAACAGTAGCAATAGGCACACAGAGTTTTAGTAGTTTTGTAGTACACACAAATATGTAAGTAAGTAAGACAGCCAGTACATTAATTCATATAATATACTTGACTAATCGGCTAGCGTGGTATGGCCATGTTATGAGGAGAGAAGAATGTCATTTGACGAAAAGAGTGTTAGGCATGAATATGGATGGATATAAAGGTAGAGGTTGGCCTAAGAAATGATGGATGGATTGTGTGAGAGATTATTGTCCAAGAACGGAGTGAGTACTCAGATGACGTATGATAGGGGAGAATGGAAGAAAAAGACATGTTGTGCCGATTTAATCGTACCTTAAAACCTCGGCCTGCCTCCATGTTTGCTATACCCTATGCAGGGTCCATGTGATACCTACTTACAACTAAAAACTATGTATGTACAAACTAAACCATGTGTAAAGCAATAAATGTATTGAGTATTGAGTACATTGAGTACAGGGATATTCATAATGATTTATCCATTGCTTCATGTGTTTTATAGGTCTTAGGGGGTAATAACGTCCAGAACATGAGCCCCGCTGGGGCATTACAATGGCCTTACCGCTAATTAAATTAAATTAGGTAAACCTAGGTAACAAACTATAGATAGTGCAATCCACGAAGGCGCGCCCCACTATTCCTCCTAACCGTTTATAGTATATGTGTGCAAGCTTCCGTCAATGTTTGAGTGTTATCGGTACAGACTAATTACCTATGAGTGCACACGCACACTACAATGAATAGACTACGGTTCGCGACTGCCGCTCGGAGCAAACTCCCCGCACCCCGCGAGGGGCGCGTCTTCGTGAATTGCACTATCTATAGGTAGGTAAGGGCAGGAAGAAGAAGAAGAAGAAGAATATACTTGACTGGCATTGGGACTGACCTTAGCCGCGGCTTCTCTCTCCTTGGCCAGCCACGCGACTAGATGCAAGTCCAGCGCGGACGCCATCTTGCCCAGAGCTAGCAGACGCGCGGAGGAGAGTAAGGTACGTGCGTATCGATGGATCATCACGTCTATGAAGAATTCTTCGTCGTTGCCGTAGGACGTCTCTCTGAATAGCAATCATTTCTAGATGTAAGTGTAATCCAAATATAATGAGAGGCAAAAGTATGCTAGTAGCACTATAGATTTTTTTTTCTTCCAATAACGTTGAAATTTGATAATAATACAACCGAATTGAGAACCTTCTTCTCTTTTATTTAAGGTCGGTTTAAAATACTAGAACACGACATTGCGTGTGATTCCTTATTGACCGAGCTTGTCAATAAGGAATGTTGCGTCAACATATTTTATTGACCAAGCTTGCGAACCGTCTTTTTATCAATAAGTGGCAAAGTTTGTATTTATTTTTCTTATTTGTTCGTAGTACAAGTCGTATTTTTTCAACCTTGGTATAATTATTATTTGCATAAAAAATTTTTTTGAAGCCATAATAACACAACAAGAAAATTATTCGGTAATCGGCATATTTTTATCGGCCAGATATTTGCTCCAAAAAGGAGAGTAGTTTGTTGCGTGCCATTAACCAGCCGATTTCGGTAGTTTATTGCAGAAACATTTGTCAAAACGTTTTTGTAAAAGCCAGTTATTTCCTCCAAAAAGGAGGGTAGTGGTAGTTTGTTGCGAGCAATTTACCGACCGATTTCGGTAGTATATTTTGTCAAAAAGTTTGTATATTCTAACTTTTGAAACTATCATGGTTTTTAACACTATTTTTATGAAACGACGGGATATTTACCATGATTAAATTTTTATATTTTTTTTTTTGTATATTCTTAACTTTTTGTTACCTATCAGCTCTGGTGGGCACCGACTTCTTCCTCTTGACGGTGGCGGTGGCGCGAGCGGGCGGCGCGGGCGGCGCGGCAGGGGGCGCCGGCTGCGGGGGGGACGGCTCGCGGGGGGACACCGTCGTACTGTAGCTGCGCCCGCGACCGCCTGACAGCTGCCAGTGGACAGGTGTACATTACTGAATAAACGTAACCCCTCATCCACACATTCAGACCTTGTTCACACACATTGGGCGCTTTGGTAACGCGCATTTTAAAAATAATGAGTGGATTTAACGGGTACTTATGGCGATTACTTTTATTATTATATTTACAGTCAGCCCGCGACCACGGCTTTTGTAACACGGTCGAAACGTCGGAAAATATAATATAGGTAGTCCTGAAATATACCCGTTTAATCCATATAGTTATGCATAAAGATCGCATTAATTTAAAAAGTGCTTATAATAATGAGGTCAAAGGAAAACTTTCTGTCAAATCCCTTGGGCTTTTGACACTAAGTTCCAGGATCCGCTGCACGCTCAAAAACGCGTTACTACATGCTTTTCCTGCTCAGCAATAAATTAAGACAAAGATATATATTTATGAATATACTTAACGTGGTATTATTATTTTGATATTTTTATCATAAGTAATTGATAAATTATTTTGATTTTTCCAATTGTACCTTGTTATTTCACTCGAATAAAATAAATGAATCAGAATACAAAAAATATTTTATAAGTACTCTACCAGCTAGTTACTCCCAATAGCTCTGCTTACTTTGGTTCTACACGACTTACATAGATAGATAGATAAAAACTTTATTTGTCTAGATTTAACACACACAAAATAAAATAAAAAAAATACAGAGATATATATACAAAACAAAAAATTAACAAGAAAATAAAAACTAGCTACGAAAATTAAGATGGCGTGTGTGTTGCATTCCAGACAAAAAGGTAATAGCTCAGCGCATATATTGCACAAGTGCAAACACTGATTTTCAGCTATTACCTTTTTAGGCGACAAGTTGAGATGCTAAACGACGGAACCAGTGTTTGTGAATGACGGAGAACTTAAAATATTGTGTATGGGTGTGTGCGACTTGTGAAACATACCTGCATATTGCCGAGTATGACAGATAAATCCTCCGCGTTTGGACTGACAGTCTGTTGCACTATCTGTCCGTACTTCGCTTGCACATTCACTGAGTTCCTCGGCGAATCCACGTCATTAGGATCTGTAAACATGTAGGACTTTGAAAAAAGAGGTAGCTAATCTTTCTTGAATTTTAGCATTGCCTTTGAAATAAAAATGCGCCAAGATGGAGGATTTTTTTATTGGCTGTGTAAATACATCTATAATTCCTAGAACACTAAAATCAGCGACACAATACAATTTTTTTGTAAACCCTACTGATCCTGTCCCAGTCCTTAGTTCCGCGTATTTTATTATTACTGTTTCCCTAATTTTTTGAACCAAGTAAAAAATAAAAAAATGGCAATTGCATAAAACCATGCGACTCCAAAAAAAAAAAATTTTAAGCAGAAGGGCAAGTCCCACACCCACACCACAGACAAAACAACATTTCGTTTCGCCTATTTGTCTCTATTGTATGGAGAAAAGATGAGACGGCAAAAATACGTTACGTAGAAACGATCGAAATGAGTTATTGTCTCATCAATTTTCCATACAAAAGAGAGAGACATGTGCTCACCCGTAAACAACATTTGGTACACGAAAAGTGGTAGCAAAACTCCGACTTTGGGTATAGAAGTGCCGAACTTTAGCGTAATGCAAAAAAAGTGAGTGTAACTCAGACTCGGGGTATAGGTATTTTATTGAAGTGTTAAAAATCTATGCTCGTATATTGTTCTGGAATGCGAAAATAAGTAAATTAAGTATTTAGTTCCTTACCGATAGCTCTAAGAAATCTAACGAGATCCCTGGCGAGGTCGAATCTCTCCTGCTGCAGCGCCGTGTCCAGTAACTGAGTGGCTAGCTGTCTGCTGACCGCTGAACTTTCCAAATTCTATAAAATAAAGTAAGTGTAACTTAAAATCTCTACGATATTTAAAACCAAGTCAGCTTCACCTTGCGTTGATTATTTAGTTAGTAGCGGCCTGTCCCGGCTTCGCAAGGGTGAACATTTATTTTTTAAACACATAATAGCCAAGTTTTTTTATTTTTTTATTTATTATGAATAGCTAAACGTTTGACTGCCATCACACTCTTGATTCATGAATTTTTGCAATCGGCACAGTAGTTTTTGAGTTTAGTCATTACAAACAAACACACGAAAATACAAATCTTTCTCTTTCTAATATTAGTATAGATAATATATTGAGAACCAAAGCACCAAGTTTATAAAACTTACCTCTTAAAGCTGTAAAAGCGTTTAAAAGTAATTTAGCAAGCTACATTGAATAAGTTAGTCACAATTTTTACTCATATGCTGTTATAATAACTCATAATACTGTTGTGATGTTACTGTGCATTTAAATATAACATTTCTTTACAATTAACAAAATGTGCATCAATTTGCAATGACATGAAATAGTTGAGCTTTCTGCAGACCGTTTCAAACAATCTAGAGACAATAAAGAGCGACCATTAAAATACCCAACAGTAGTCACAACAGACGGATTTTTCTATCTCGCTCAAGCTCCTCATAACTGTGACTGAATGACAGGGACGCAAGATGGCTTAGAGCTACAAAGATCAGTTGTAATGTAAACAATATGTATACTAGAATAAGTATGATAATATACAAACCAAGCCGTAGTTTGTTGCCTGTTCTAGGCTTAGTCGCGCAGATCTAGCACCTAGACTCACCTAGCTTTCAGACTGTGTGGAAAAGTTACTGAGGTTTATAAGCTTGAGAAACTTCAAGGATCAATATTAATATTAACGTACCTGTAAAATAATAAGATAGGACGCGGCTGTGTCAAGCATTTTCCTTTGCAGACACTCCTGGAACAATTCCTTGGGTTTGCCGGCGGCTGAGAAAAGATACGCCCATAGCGCTATCTCTGTCTTTCTCGCACATTGGACCACTGTCTGAAAGAGAAAAGAACTCGAATGTTACCACTATAACAGTAAATAGAATAAATTATAGTTTAAAAAACTAAAAAAAAAACGCTTTAATAACTAATTGAACTAAAAAGTTAAAAATAAAACTGTAATAATCAATTGAAAAATTTATATTATTGTACAAAAAAGCGTGGGGTGCTTTTTATAATACCTTCAGATATAATAAACTATTGATAAAATATTTACAACAATCAAAATCAAGCACCCCACGCTTTTTTTGTACAATAATATAAATTTTTCAATTGATTATTACAGTTTTATTTTTAACTTTTTAGTTCAATTAGTTATAAAAGCGTTTTTTTTTTAGTTTTTTAAACTAAAATTTATTTTTCACTTTTTAGTTTTTTTTTAATTTATTAATTTTTTTAATTTTTTTTTTCATATTATTGCATTGTCATCGACCTTTGACAGGTGTGCAAAGTTTGAAACAAATCTGATCGTTCAAAGTAGGAGAAAATCGAGCTCAAAGAGGTCGGTTACATTATATACATACATACATACAGGTGAAGCTAATAAAAGCGTTATAAAAAGATAATACATGGAAAGCCTCCATCGTGGCTTTAAGAATGCTAGGCATAAAAACGAGTACGTGAGCAGAGGTAGACCAAAGAAAACATGGATGAACTGTGTGAAAGATGATATGGATAATAGAGGAGTGAATGCAGAGATGACGGCTGACAGAAAGGAATGGAGGAGGAAGACATGTTGTGCCGACCCCACATGAAGTTGGATAAGGGCAGAAAGAGAGTTGCGGGAATCGAACACGTAAATCCTAAGAGTCATTCCGTCAGTCAACCTTCTCGCTATAATAGCCGTTCTTTGTAAAATCATGCGTGTCGTTAAAAAAAGGTGTCGAATTGAAACTTGATGGATTACCAATCAACGTCTTGGTTCAACAGTCAACAAAGCATAGAGAAATGAATAATTGATCCATTTTCTTTCAGTACACAATAAAAATGATTTATTCAGTGGCACTGTTGTTAAAAATGCAACTATTTGCCACATCAGGACATATTTGGGCACTGACCAATAAATCATTTAGTATTCGTTTAACTATTGAACAGGTCAGCAAATAGGTTGAATTGTTCCTTTCAAATCAAACGCGTTTTTGATATTTTTTTCTAACATTTTCGGGATAAAAACAGACCTAAAGTTAATCCAGTACCCCAAGTCCCACTGCAATTACAACATATCGTTACCAAATGTTGTTTTCGTTTCGCCTATTTGTCTCTGTCTATTGTATGGAGAAAAGATGAGACAACAACTCTAACTACGTAATGTATTTACAAATAGGCGAAACGAAAACAACATTTGGTAACGAAATGTGGTTGCCAAACTCCGACTTCGGGTATAGGTTAAGAAATTAGTGTATTTTAATTTCATCCAAATAGGATGTGTGAAACAAAAACATCCGAACATGTATATTATGTTTAATTTTGAGTACGATAGGATTAAGGACATGTTTAACTAACACAGAGTAACACTATCCGTTGAATTATAAAACTTAGAAGAAATAGTGTAGAAAATATTATAAGTAGTCTATTTTAGAATAATCCTTTAGCGCTAACTGGCCCAATTAAATATACTCATCGACATAAATAATGTATTTGCTGCCCATCGACTACGTTTCATGTTGTTGGATGCACTGCGTCTTTGACCGGTTCATTTGAAGTCCAACCTCAAGACTAGCGGCGCTCAGCTCTTGGACTATTTGCTGGAGTTCATGCGCTGTTGGGGCAAAAAAGACAATATCGTCCGCAAAACGTACGTTAGTAAGGCGTTTGCATCCGACGACGTCTATGCCCTTATTTAATAATGCTTGCGTCTACGTCTATCTGGTTCCCATATTACAAGCTCTGCTTAGTTTGGGGCTGGGTAGTGTTGTGTGAATTGTCCAGAATATTTATTTATTTATGCCCTTATTTAATTTGATTGCCTCACCTGTAAATAGACGGGAAACTCGTGGACAAATTCGATAATACTCGGCAGCTGGGCATCAGGTATCGGTTCTTTGCTGGTCGCTTCCTCCTCCAGTACCTCGTGCAATAGCAACTCGAGGGAGTGAGGGAAGTATGCGAGCTGGGCGCATGAGCGGGCGATCTCCCACGCGTGGTAGCCGAGGTTACGACGCAGCAGTTGACGGAGGATTTGGTGGAGGTACACTTGACTCTGTGAACATTAAAATAATTTGAATTTCCTTGTTCGTAATTTAGGGGTTGAGGCCAGATGCTACCCCTAACTACATAATCTACTTTTTTTGAGGATAGTGCAGCAATAAACACATGTTCCAAATACTTATTTATTTTCACCAAGGCTACATGTTCGCACAGTGTGAGCGGGGAGAGACGACTGGCGACGCGACATTGAATTCCTACGCGGCAAGATACCTAGCCACCACAGTAACTTTTTTTTTTTATGCCATAGCTAGCAGACGAGCCACCGGATGGAGAGCAGTTACCGTCGCCCATATACACCTGCAACATTAGAGGTGGTGCTGGTGCGCTGCCGGCCTTTTAAATACAGATAGACCCGCCTTTTGAAGGACCCTATGTCGTAGCTCTGAGGGAAAACCGCAGAGGGTTACTTTTTTATTTAATTTTAAGAATTTCATACCGACATTTATAAACCGATTTGAAATATTTATTTATTTGTTTTAGGAAGACTAACATGTTTATAAAACAAAATAACTAATTAATCTAGCCTATTAAAGAAGCTTACTTACTTAACTTATAAAGAAAATGAAACAACAGAAAGAGAAGAACATCGAATAAAGGTACGCAACACAAGAAATAATAAAAGAAAAAAAACATAGAACACAGAAAGAAATACCACATAATCCTAGTTCTAATGTTAAAACGGGTGCCGACAGTATCCAATTAGCCATTTTTTTATTTTCCGTGTACCTGTGTTATGTCAAATAAATAAATTTTCTTTCTTTCTATTTTGAGCAAAATGGTCCTCACTCAGCGTAAATGTACGTGTACTGTATTGATTTTGTGAAGGTACGAAAGCGGACAGTAGCATTTTGGTCAAGTTTACGGCCGATTTAAATGCGTACCGTAACCGATATCCGGCATGTCTGCCTAATATCCGATGTGATGAAAAAGTTGGGCGTGGTAACCTTTTGTAATAGGTGTTATATACCAAAGGATACTACTAAAATTTTGGCAAATTTTATAATCCGCACTTGATGTGCGGGCTGGTTTTTCCGCAAGTGGGCGGGCCCTTTTTGCGTGACCCTTTTTGTTGACCCTTGACGCGTGTTGCTCAAACTTTTTTAGGTTCTACGACACGCCGGTTTCCTCACGATGTTTTCCTTCGCCGTTTTGAGAGTACCGGCATAGTGCACATACATTTTTCGACAGAAAAACTTAATATTGCAATCAGAAACAGTGCTTGAGTCTGAGTCGAGTCTCAAGCATAGATTTTTTGACAGTTATCCATTGAAAAATTACAAAATCTATGCTTGAGACTCGACTCAGACTCAAGCACTGTTTCTGAATACGGGCTTTAGATTACAATATTAACACCACCCATTTGTGCAATAACGTTATTATTTCGCGCGCGCCCTTCAGCGCTAAAGCCACAAAGCGCTAAACAGCGCTTTTTCTTCTTCTTGCCCTTATCCCACTTTATAGGACCTGTCTGCCTGTCGCTAGGAAATTAGGAGTCAGGAATATCAGGTAGGTATAGCTTACGTACCGTTCGATTGACAACGCAGAATGGAAGAGAGAATACGGAGTTTGAGTCTGAAGCATACAAGGTTGTGTCATTTTCAGCACCCAAAAGTATCGCGTCATCAAATAATATGGCTGTGGACAAACAAATTTTATGAGAAAATTCATAAATAAATAAATAAATAAATATTGTAGACAATCCACACGACCCCAAACTACAAACTAAACAGAGGAAACAGATAGCTGATAAAATACTTACACATTTTTTTTTGTAAATACACATATTCTTACATTACAATATAACACCCAGACAGAGAACAAACATCTGTGTTTACCACACAAATATTTGATCTCGGTGGGGATCGATCCCACGACCTACGGCTCAGGAGGCAGAGCTACTCTACCAACTGAGCTGAGGTCAGTCGCGAATGATTTTAAGTTAAGCACTCAAGCAGAAGCTAGATAAACCTTTCAGGTATCAATCTTTTAATTCTTTATTTCATCGGTGTTACATCATAACGAATACTCACTCAGAGGATAGATATTGAGATGAAACGGCAGCATAATCCTCTTCGCCATAAATGTATGCCGTCCTGAATCGGGATGCCTCGTGGCGTCTCGCGGCAGTAAGGGCAGCCACACTCGAGCGCCGAGGGAGCCGCACCAGAGCCATAGAGCTCGAGATAGCTGCGTCTGCGGAGTACCAGCCACTCCACCGCAGGCCCATACGCTTTCCACGCAAGATGCTAGGACTGTTGCTGGTAGGCAGCTGTATGCCTGGGGGGAAAAGGAATTTGCTCTAAATCATACATTTCTTTATTCGATGGACAAGGATCACTTTGAGTCTTAAAGCTTGGTGAGTCTAGGTACCAGTTCCACGCGACCAAGTCTAGAAGAACGTTTGATCAGGAATGTTTCGTCGAGTCGGCACTAATTAGCTCAAACACAATATGAATCAAGCTATTGCTCTCATAGAAGAATTGTAATACTTGGCATAGGGCGTGAGATAGTTGCGTCTGTAGAGTCCCAGCCACGCTACCGCAAACCCATACGCTTTCCACGCAAGATGCTAGGACTGTTGCTGGTAGGCAGCTATATGCCTGGGGGGAAAGGAATTTGCTAGAATGTTTGATCGAGACGGCATGTTATAGAAATTCAGATTCGATTAATTAGCTCAAATACAATATGAAAACAAGCTTTTGGTCTCTTTTTAAAGCAAAATTGTGGGCATCAACAGCCTTGGCATAGGGTACGGGACAGCTGACGCCTCTCCACCGTAGAACTGTTGCTGGGGAAAAGAGTTTGCTAGGAAAATTATTTTTGATGGATGCATGTTACAAAAACACAGATCTGACTAATTAGCTCAAACACAATATGAAAACAAGCTTCTGGTCTAGTTCAAAGAAGAATTGGACATTAGGCCTCTCATTAATTTTCAGTAAGAACGATTTCAAACCCGTTCCATCCACTGACTTTCCACGATCTTTACAATGTCCATGGACTAATGGGCGTCCTACGTTTATTGCAATATAATCGCATTATGGTTATTGATGTATGTTGAGGTGTATTTCGAAATACATAAGTATGTAAAACATGTGGCAAGTGTATTGACCCAAATATACCAAAGGATAGGATAATTCTTTAAGACAACATTTTCCTGTAATTTTAGAACAAAATATTTCATAATAACAGGAAAACAATTAAGTACTAAATCCATGTGTAATTGATTCCGAATCAGTAAGATAATTATCGTAAATATGGATTTCCAAGTTGCTTTATTACTACAATGAAATACCTACTTAAATCTTCGATAAACCTTTGATAAACAAAACAGTAAGAATCTAAAAATCAAACTGCAAGGCTGAAGTGGAATTGGGCCGGCCACGTTTGCCGCATGCCTGACGCACTTTGGGCCAAAATTTCCACATTGTGGAGCCCTGAAACAGCGAGGAGACTGGCAACTGGTGGCACAAGATGGTGGAGAGAGACGAGAGTGGATTGGGAGGAGGCCTTTGCCTAACAATCGTATGATTCGGGCTACTAACCTCTGATGAACAAAATAGTACAGGAGGCATACAGCGCAAGGATAACGATAGTTATAATATCAGCAAAAAGTAAGCCGGACGACTCAAGTTCACACGTAATTCAAGTTCACTATTATTATCAAATCATAGTCTAATTATACAATATTGGTCTCGTTGACCGACATGAGCTCGCGTGTCTAGCCGTGGACTTACGGGCAGGTTTACAATGCGCGCAACTGGAGCAAAACGTCACATTAGTAATTCGCCTAGATTGCGTCAAGGCACGACACGCATCGAAGACCATTCTTGGTATTGGTATCGTTCACTATCACCGATGGTCACTCAAGGGCGACATCGGACACCAAATACATCAGAAATGAGCCAAATCAATTTCAAAAAAATCTATGAAATTTTCATCACATAAATATCTTTACATAAACGACATAATCTCAAACGAAGTTTATTTTATTCGGGTGCTGCTGGTTTTTTGGAAAAAAACAATGCAGGCGAAAGCTAAACAGCGAACGCGACGGACACCAGACGCAAATAAATTAAACGAGGCAGAGCGCTTTCGTTCGTTTGTTCTCCGCCTTGAACGATTCCAGGTAATAGCTAGGTATATCATGTTCATAATGCAAGTTTTCACCATCCGAAGGCTGTTCTACGAAAATAAGGAAGCCTGATGCAACTCCCCTCAAGTATTGTGCGTTTACGCGTGCGCGAAACACTCTGCATCCGGTAGACGTTAAGACCCGAAGGTCTGCAAATTGCCTATAAATTACCCTGATACTGCAACCCTACATCCAGTGCGTATCTAGCTTCTAGTGCTCTCGTGTCTGACAGAATGAATACCTACGTGGCGGTTAGTGAACTTGTAAAAAGAAAATTCCTTAAAATCTGATTTATTCATCAGTCTTTCCTCGTTTTTCTTGTCATAGATCAGCAACGTTATTCTCTGATTAACTCAAGTGATCGGAATCAGTTTTTACTTTAAAAATAAAACCTTTAATACAGAAGCACAGGTTACGGGGACAATAGGACAGAATTTCTCTAAAAAGCAATAGCCTGTGACGATCAAACTCGGTGTGCGATACAGAGAGGTTCTTCTCAAATCAAAACATGTGATGTGTTTTTGAATGTTCCAGATATGTTGCCTCTTGGCATTGACGGCGTCTACCCAAGCAGATGGAGGTTTAGGCTGGGGGAGCGACGTTTACGCGCCGAAACACGCCTCAGTAGATTATTATGTGAGTTTCTGAACATAATCCGAATATTTTTCAGGGAAAATTGTCCGATTGTTTGAAAATATCAGAAAGTTAAAATTGCAAAATCGTATCTTCCAAAAACATTAATTTGCCCCGAACTATCGCTCGAAATATCTATTAAGTTGAGAGCTTGTAATCTAACGTCAGGTTTGTTTTCAGGCTTATCCAAGATACGCATTTGAATATTCAGTTAAAGACCCTCACACGGGAGACAACAAGGCTCAATGGGAGAAACGCGATGGAGATGTCGTAAAAGGTATCCAAACTACGCCTACTCTACCTACGAAAAAGAGCTTACAAGTTTTTATAGTGTAGCATGCTAACAAATTTCTTTTTTTCAGGGGCATACTCGCTTGTGGAACCAGACGGCAGTCTCAGGGTAGTTGAGTACTGGGCAGATGACAAATCAGGCTTCAACGCAGTGGTCAAACGCATCGGCCCCAACGTACACCCGAGTGGACCCGCTCCTATTTACAAAGCCCAAATCCCTGTTCTCTCAGGACCAGTTGGACCTTACTCTATTGGTCCCGTGGCTAAGTACGGAGGCTTAGCTGGAGCTCCATTACTATCAGGATATGGAGGACATGGAGCTGCAGTGTCAACAGCGTCAGTCATCAAGGCAGCTCCGATAGCGTATAGTACGCCTATCATCAAACCAGTGTTACCGATCGCGCCTATATATTCAGCACCGATCTACAAACCCGCACCAATAATACCCATCTACAAACCAGCGCCTATAGTGCCTATCATCAAAGGACCATTAGGTCTGGACGGTTATGGACCGATTGGATATCCTGGTATCGGTCTTGGCGGTCTTGGAAGTGGTTTGGTAAAGGGGCCTCTTATTGGTGGATACAACGATGTTGGCCTTGGAGGTGCGTGGAAGGGTCCTATTGGCCCAGTGCTAGGAGGCCACGACGGCCCTTGGGACGGCTCTGTCCTGGGAGGATGGAAACACTGATTTATAGCTGCCAAGTCTTTACTCTGCCATGATAATGCTCAAGTGGTATTCCCTGAAAATGTGATTGTTAACTAGATATTTATATTGCTAATGTTAAGTCAGACGATAGGTTTGCGAGCACTAATAAAAGCATACGCCACTGTGTGGTTACATGACTGTTTTATTTTCAACCCATTTCTCTGTTTTTTTTATTCCTCACTAACGATCCACCCCAGCTTCGCACGAGTCGCTAGTATAAAATGGCGTGATGCTAAATAGCCTTCGTCAATAAATACCAAACCAAAAAAAATTTTTTCAATTCGGACCAGCAGTTCCCGAGATTAGCGCGTTAATCCAAACAAACAATCAAACTCTTCAGCTTTATAATATTAGAGATTTGAAGAAAAGCCTCAATGTCTAAAAAAAGTGGTGTGATACTTGTTAAAAGAAAAACTCACTACACATATTCTAAATAACGTAAAAAAACGTGTTTACGCGTCGTTTTACTTTTTACCTTGTACATACATTTTCAGAATGGAATTACATTTCATGTAGGTACTTTACACATTTGGCCTACGCTATGCATATTGTCGACCACAGGAATAACTGCTTCAACGAGTTACACAGGTCTTTATAGTTGGAAAATGCTTATAAAAGGATGGTTTAGTGATTACAAATCATTCAATACGACAACGGCTCACTAGCATAATGAAATCACTACTGCTGGTAAGTAGGTATTTAAGAAAAAGAAAAAACACGCGGTGCTTTTAAAGGCACATTTAAAAAAACCCTTACGTCTCAGTCAAAGTTGATATATTCAATCACTCAGCGACTGAAATGAAGAGCTTGTATAAGCACCACAATTTTATATGATTGATTTGAAATTGTTGGACATTGACAACAATTGTATATGATTTATTCCAGAACGTGTGCTCCTTGGCCCTAATAGCTACCATCGTTGGTAGTGTTCCTGTAGCTCCAGTACAAGCCAGTGTTGCCACATTCGTAAGTTACAACACATATTGTTCAAACGTAAATATATCAAAATCCATTCAGAACTGGAAACCACTTCTTTAAGTAACTTTCTGAATGATTTCAAGCCTTTCTTTGAGCCAACTATAGTCAGATTACTATGTAGTATTAGCCTAAATACTGATAAAATTACAGGACCATCCTCGATACGCCTTCAAATATGCCGTCAACGACCCATCCACCAGCGACCAAAAGTCACAATGGGAGACAAGAGACGGCGGTAACGTCAAAGGCTCCTACTCTCTTCTAGAACCTGACGGCAGTGTGCGTACAGTCGACTACACTGCCAATGACCTGACCGGGTTCAATGCTGTCGTAAAGAAAATTGGACCGAATCTACACCCAACGCCTTTGATCGCGAAGACCGTGGCGCCGCTGGCTCCTGTGCTAGGACCTCTGAACTACGGATTTGGAAAAGCACCGCTTATAGCTCCTTTACCGGCTCCGTTACTTCCCCTGCATGCTCCCATAGTACCTTTAGCGGCCCCGATAACACCGATCCTATCATCAGCTTTACTAGGAAAGTCGAGCCTTCCATGGGATCCCATCACGCACTCGTTCGGTGGATGGGTGCCATTGGGCGGACCACTGCTACTGAATCCAGGCCCGTACGCAACAATATTCAGCAAGAAAATGGTCAACGGAAAAGTACACAGATGGTCATCTGGACCAATCTCATTGCACGGACAGACTTTGGTCATCCGAAAGAAGAAACATTAAAATAACTAGAATAGTACTAAAATAATGTATCCAAAACCTCATTATTATAGAAGTTGATAGAAATATCGATTGTATAATTTGTTATGCGTTGTAAATAATTACTTCGACCCGATTTTCGCTGGGCATTGAACTACACTAGTCCATTTTCATGCTATTGTGAGCCGTTTATTGAAAACAAATAAAGTTTTTGAACGACATTAGTAAAGTATTTTCACTATAGAACCCTGACTAAAACCCTTGAGTAGTTACAACCCCGACCTGTCAAAAAAGTGAAATAGAGATATGCAACTCAGACATAATATTAAAACATCTTTAGTAAATCATTGCGTCCCGCAAGTAGGGTAGGGAAGGCCTGTTTACTTTTTAGTAAATGATGAAGAGCTGTCTTGATAAAATAAGGAATGAGTATATTCGAGGAAGTCTGAAAGTGGCACTGGTGACAGACAAGATGAGAAGTAATAGGTTGGCATGGTATGGGCATGTCATGCGGAGGGATGAGGGTCATATTACGAGGAAAGTGTTGGGAATGGATGTGGATGGTGGTTATAGAAGAGGTAGACCAAAGAAAAGATGGATGGAATGCGTTAGGGATGACATGAGCAGGAAAAGAGTGAGCACTGAGATGACAAATGATAGAGGTGAGTGTAAGAAAACCTGTAACCCCACTTAGCGTGGGATAAGGGCAGGAAGATGATGATGAAGAGCTGTCTTGAATGATGATGATCTTTCACGATGACATGGATACGAGAGGAGTGAATGCAGAGATGACGGCTGGCAGAGGGGAATGGAGGAAGACATGTTGCGCCGACCACACATAAAGTGGGATAAGGGCAGGAAGAAGATGGATTTTTATTTCCGAATTCTCTACACACAGAAGTTACTCAATAAGCCTGGCTTATTTTATATGAATTAATAAAATAGCTAAAATAGACATCTTTCTGAATGGTAACAGCCCAGGTGCCAATTCGCAGCGAGCAGATGGATTCCTAATAACTGATGCAAAAATATTAAGACTATAATAACTGCTCTGACGACTTAAAAAACCGGCTAAGTGCGAGTCGGACTCACGCACAATGGGCTCCATACAATTATCTATACATACATTACAGATGCTTACCAGCTTCTTCTTTCACATTGGTGCACGTTACGAAGAACCAATCCTGTGACATGTAGAAATCCTTTCAGCAGACACTGGTGCTCGAAAGAACCAGTGTCTGCTGAAAGGATTTCTACATGTCGGTTTCCTTCACCGAGTAAGAGTACTAGCACTGGGCACTTACATTTTTGGACAGATAATGGTATTGAGGTATGCTAACGAAATGTCATACGGTCTGGGTTAAAATTCCTAGCAACAGCAAATAAATCATCAGGATTTTTTTTATACAGCTAGCGTATGGAACAAGCATATGACCCACCTGACGTTAAGTGGTAACCATCGCCTCTAACAAAGCATTGCCTCGTAGGTCACGTACGTCAGGACCGCACTCTTTAAACCGAAACGCAACAGAACAGCAGGCAGAAATGAAATATTACATAGGTTTCAATAAATTATTGTAGAAACCATCTCTTTCTACTGCAGAAATAAAATCCTTGTCAACGGTTCAGAACTGATGAAACAAGGAGTTATAGTATGTGCTTACGGCTGTGAACCTACTGTACAATGTTTGTTTGTCTATTTGTTTACTTCAATGCAAAATAAAAACCGTTTTGTCGGTATACAACTGTAAAATCCTTGTTGTGCGAAATTTTAATAATCGGTTCTTAGCGTTCGCTTTTTCGACCTATGCCCTGTAGTTTTTAATTGTTGCCGTACCGTTCAAAATTGTCAACAAGTTTTATCTTCTTCTTCCTGCTTTTATCCCACTTTATGTGGGGTCGGCACAACATGTTCTCCTCTTCCATTCTCCTCTATCAGCCATAATCTCTATATTCACTTCTTTCTTATCCATGTAATTTTTCACACTGTTAATCCTATACTTTGGCCTACCTCTACCCACATATCATACATTCATATTCATCACTCTCCCAGTCACATGACTACAAGTCTACAAGTTTTAAAATGGGTGAACCAATTGAAAGAGTTTATAAAGCACGTAACCTGGGCTTAGAAGTAGATTGCGACCTGCGTTTCGAAGATCATATAGCTCACCTGGTCAAGACCTGTTTCTATAAGTTGAAGGTTTTGTATAGAATGAGGCCGTATTTATCAGAAGAGTTACGAATACAACTGGTGGAGTCACTTGTGCTTTCTAAATTGAATTACACAGATGTGGTATTTGGGCCTCGACTTTTAGAAAAGACGCAACGATTGGTACAGCGAGTTCAGAACGCTTGCGCTCGTTATTGTTTTAATATTCCGTGGGCAGGCATGTGACTCCTTTCTTAAATGAACACTCTTTACTTAAGATGAGACACAGACGTAAAATTCATCTAGCATGTCTTCTTTTCGGTGTTCTAAAGCATAAGGCACCTGCTTATTTATACTGTAAGATTAATGAACTGTTCAGTTTAAGAACTTGCGAACGGAGACAATGTTCGGTGCAGCTTCCAACACAGCGGCATAGAACGGCAGCCTTTAGAGGTAGTTTTCGCTATGCTGCGTGTTGGTAAATGAGAACGCAACCATATTTAGTTCTGTGTGTTGGCATCACCTTCGTTATGCTAGTTTGCCTACACTGAGCTGTAAACACTGTAATGACGTGACGTGTCCAATAAAACTACAATTGCATTTTCAAACCGTTTTATATTTAATTCCAACCAAATATCAACATGGTAGCAGAGCGTGGTTCGGAGAATTAAATACAGTTAATACGCAGAAGAAATTTGAAAACCGGCAAGAGAGTTTTATCAGTCATATTGTTGAAAGTGCCGTGTGCCGGTAACCTAACTTTGGAGGAAACGGCGGCGGTCGGCGCGTGGTGTTTTTTTTCCCTGCTAAGAAGATGTCGAACACTTATCACAGTGGTCACAACCCATTTCATATTGACCGACTCGTTGGCCGAGAAAACTATGCGAGTTGGAAATTCGCCGTACGAGCGTATTTAGAGTTGGAAGATTTGTGGAGCTGTGTCACCGGTACAAACACTGATGAGAAAAAGGAAATCAAGGCAAAATCTAAGCTAATACTATTGCTAGACCCAATCAACTATGTACATGTTCAAAGTGCGACCAAATGTAAAGAAGTTTGGGAGTGTTTGGAACAAGCTTTTGATGACAGCGGGTTGTACAGAAGAGTTGCCTTGTTAAGAGATCTTATCACGACTACTTTGGACTCTTCTCGGAGCGTGGATGATTATGTAAATAAAATATTGTCGACCGCTCACAAGCTCAGAAACATAAAGTTTGATATTGATGATGAATGGCTTGGAACGCTGATGTTGGCTGGTTTGCCTGAAGAATATAAGCCAATGATAATGGGATTAGAGAGCTCCGGTATCAAAATCAGTGCAGATTCTATTAAAACAAAACTCCTGCAGGAAGTTCAATGCTCAGAGAACTCAGCATTCTTCACTAGGAACAAAGGACCCAGATGTTATAATTGTAATAAGCATGGACATTTTGCAAAAAATTGTCGTGCTCCGAAGAACGATCCGAATAACTCAGAAAATTCAGAAGAAAATAAAGGCTTCGTTGCAGCTTTTTCAGCTTCTTCACCGAAAATGAATCCGGACCTGTGGTATGTGGACTCAGGTGCCTCCATGCACATGACCAATAGAAGTGATTGGATGTATGATGTGACAAGTCCTCCGGTACCCACCATATTCGTTTCCAGTAAGACACCATTACCTGTGGAAAGTATGGGAAAGGTTAATTTATTGATGGATAATAATAAAGACAATAAAATTCAGGTAAAACAAGTTTTGTACATACCCAAGCTTGCTGCAAACCTGCTTTCAGTGAGTGCAATGGTGAAAAATGGCTGCAAGGTGAATTTTAGAGACAAAGGCTGTGATATTTATGACAAAAATGACAAACTCTTGTGTTCAGCCTCACTAGAGAACAATTTGTATCGGCTAAAGACCCATAGAGAAGTATTTTCGAACCTGTCATGTTCAGATAATTTTTACAATGCTGTCCTGTGGCATAGACGCATGGGACACTTGAATTTTTCAGATGTAAACAAGCTGCCAGAGTGTGCTGAGGGAGTAAACATGTTTGATGAGCAGAAAGGTCCTATTACATGCACAACCTGCCTCATGGGAAAACAAACCAGACTACCCTTCAACAATGTTGGTTCGAGAGCATCACAACAATTACAGCTTATCCATACTGATTTATGTGGACCTATGGAACAAGAGTCACTGGGAGGTATGAAATATTTTATTACCTTCATAGACGATTATACAAGAAGAGTTCATGTGTATTTTTTGAAAAATAAGCTGAATATTATGGAAATTTTCAAAGATTACAAGAATAGGGTAGAAAATGAAACTGACGAAAAGATAAAAGTTATTCGTTCAGATAATGGAAAAGAATATTGCAATAAAGACTTTGAAAACTTCTTAAGAAGGCATGGAATAGAGCATCAAACAAGCACTCCGTACTCACCCCAGCAGGATGGTCTTGCCGAAAGAATGAACAGGACCCTGGTAGAAAAAGCTAAGTGCATGCTACTTGATGCAAAATTGTCAAAGCAATTATGGGCAGAGGCTTTAGCCACAGCAGCATATGTCATAAACAGGTCACCCACAAAGTCAATTCAAGGTAAAACACCCATGGAGATGTGGTCTGGTATGAAACCTGACCTATCAAACGTTAAAGTTTTTGGCTCTGAGGTTATGACACAAGTACCTAAAGAAAAACGCCAAAAATGGGATTCTAAATCAAGAAAGTTAATATTTGTCGGATACTGTGAATCAACAAAAGGCTATAGAGTGCTTGATCCAGAAACTAATAAAATGTTTAAAACCAGAGATGTTAAATTTTTGGAAAATGTTGAACGATATCATCATAATACATACATACCCTGTGTAACCAGCAATCTTGAGATGCAGCCGCCTGTGGAGCCTTGCGAGGAGGAATTGGAGATTGATTCAAATCAATCATTGAGTGATGATTACCTCTCTGGTGACAACAATGACTCATCCTACACACCAGAAGAATCAAATGAAAGCAACACACCAGCTCGTAATGTTACTTTACGTCCACGCATGGCTGTCAAGTATGCAGAGAAGGATGAGCTTGATGTGAGTTTCTTTTGTCCCGTGCTTGACTTAAATGACCTTCAGACGCTGGCTGCTAAGTATAACTTAGAAATGGTCCAGATGGATGCAATAAGTGCAAGGTGACACCGAGATTTACATGTCCCTACCAAAGCCTTTTGTAGAGAGTGATCAAGTATGTCACCTACACAAATCAATCTATGGACTTAGCAAGCTATTTATTTATTTATAAAAACACAACTGAAGAAATCAAGGAAAAATTGAAGAAGGAACTAAGAACCTAAAGTTGTATTATGTCAAAGAAGACTCAAGAGAGATAACTGAATATTGTGATGCAGCGAACTAGTTATATACGGTGATAACCTAAGTTCTATAAGGCTGGCATCAACGGACTGTAAAAGCCTAAAACTAAGCATAAGACATTCGTTTTCATTTTCTTAGAGAAAATATTGTTAATTCTAAAGTTAGATTCTTATTTGTTAATGGTTGTCATTATACGAAAAACATTTTTATTGTATCAGTAAAATGGGTTTGCGTTCTGTAGGGAGTGTTGGTAAATGAGAACGCAACCATATTTAGTTCTGTGTGTTGGCATCACCTTCGTTATGCTAGTTTGCCTACACTGAGCTGTAAACACTGTAATGACGTGACGTGTCCAATAAAACTACAATTGCATTTTCAAACCGTTTTATATTTAATTCCAACCAAATATCAACACTGCGTCAAAGTGTTGGAACAACATCCCACCCCCAATTAGGAGCCTACAAAATATTCATAGTTTTAGGTTAAAGTTAAAAAAGTATTTGTTGAACTGGCAAAAGGAGCAAGAGCTTCTTAGACTGGATACCAGTGCTTTGTAACCTTACTGTGATATCGTGAACGTATGATATGGCGAGATAAATATATTTTATTAGACTTTTGATATACCTACTTGCAAAGATATGATGGATATTATGTACATATATACTTTTGATATTGTTTTATATTATCGATAGCGTTATAAGTTTTAGTTTATTGTTTATGTTCTATTCTTACTGTTAATGCCAGCATAATATGTACGAGTACCTAGTTAATTTAATTTTCTTTTTTTTTGAGAGCATGTTTAGATTGAGTTCATAGTTTTTTTATTAGCGTTTTTATTAGTGTTCTAGTATTTTTCTTTTCTTTCATCATAATTTATGCTGTTTAATTTAAATAACGCGTCCACTTATGCTCTGTATCTTGTAAGTGTTATTCTTCGACGGCCCCAACGGAAGACCAGCGTAAGTTATTCTAACTTGCATATGCTGAGTTGGGACCAATTTGCAACTACCTACTCACTATGTTTATATTGAATGTTTAGTTATAAGTTATGTGTAACCTATTTTAGTTTACAAAGTTGCAAATAAATGTTTTGATTTGATTTGATTTTGAAAATTTCACAAAAAAGACTGATTATTTCAGAAAATTTACAAGTTAAATAACATTTATAAGTTAATTTAATTTATTTTATATTTTCAATGAATTATTATTTTTTAAATGACTATTATTATTATTCTGACATACTGATTTATTTCCATTTAACTATTTTTTCTACTTCTTGTGCGACTTTTTTAACATACCCTACGTACCGTACTAATTGTACCATACTTCTTGCAATTAAATATATTTCATTTCATTTAATACAACACCGTCTTCACACACATAATTAGCACAAATATCGTATTAGTTAATTATTGTCCGCCGCATACCTAATTACTCATTTGTATAACCAAACGAGTTGTGTGAAATTAAATCGTTAAAATTTCACGCTAAAAAACCCTCGCCTCAAAGATGCTCCACAAAACCGGGGCGAGTGAGGTCAGGTCGAATAATTAGTGAAGTATATATACGCAAGTAGGTTGTGACAAAATATCAGTACACTTCGTTGGCTCACTGGAATACCTCGCCATTCAATATGAATTCATATTTTGCGGTAACGGAACTATTATCTTCCTATTTGTGTTCTTTTCTTCTCTTCTATCGTGTCAACACACTAGACAATTCTTAAGTTGTATTTTGGCACTTGTACCTACCCAAAGTCCCAGTGCATTTACAACATTTCGTTACCATAATTATGTTGTTTTCGTTTCGCCTACGTGTCGCTCTCTTTTGCATGGAAAAGTGATGAGACAACAGCTCTAACTACGTAACGTATTTTTGCTGTCTTATCTTTTCTCCCTACAAAAGACAGAGACACGTAGGCGAGACAAAAACAACACTTGGTAACGAAATGTGGTAGGAAAACTCGGACTTCGGGTATTGTACTGCATTGCCTGTGGTGCTGGCAAGATCATCCCTTGTGCAGATGTGTGTGTGTCTTTTGTGTTCTTTTAATAAGCGGATACGTTTCCTTATTCCTTTCCGTCAGAGCCATAAAAAGCTATTCTTCTTTTTCTTGTTGTGTCACTAGCTCTTTCGAACCAGTGTGGTAAAAGGACTTGGACTGTGTGTACACAGTCCAAGTCCTTTTACCACATCTTTGAGTTGTACCTCAAAGAGTACCACACTGGTACTCTTTGAGGTACAACTCAAAGAGACCCCTTTCGTGCACTTGACACATGTCATGTTATCCAACTTTTCAGTTCATCAAGAATAAGCTATTATAATTATATCGGTTACTTTGCTAGACATCCAAGATTAACCATAATATAGACCAAGCTTCTTTGTAAACATTTTTTTTATAAAAAAAAAATCAGTGTAACAAAAGACATAAATAATCTTTCTCATTTTATCACCACTTCTCTTTCAATAATTCCGTCTGATTAAGAATAGAGTTGCATTACAACATTTTTCCTTTTCAGTTGTGCCTGTTGGCATTCGTCGCGGTCGCATCAGCGAACCCAATCGGGAGTGTGGGTCTCCCCTTATACAGTGTTGGTGCCCAAGTAGAAAGTATTGTAAGTCCTTCTTATGACCTTTCTTCAAAGTGATTGTGTGGTTTCTGGCTCCTAAGGATCTCATAATTTCTCTATTACAGCCGAATTCCAACTACGGATTCAATTACGCGGTAAACGACCCTTCAACGGGAGACAACAAAGCCCAATGGGAGACTCGGCATGGAGACATGGTCCAGGGAGCTTATTCCCTCGTCGAACCAGACGGCAACGTGCGATTGGTGGAATACACCGCTGATCCTGTACGAGGTTTCAACGCGGTTGTGAAGCGAACTGGACCGAACGTTCATTCTGTGTCGGCGATACCAGTGGCCGCTCCGGTCGCCCCAGTCGTTGAGGTCGCTCATGAAGTAGCAGAAGCAGTGCCTCTCGCTCCCACCTACGACCTGGGTCACTACGCCCCTCTCGCTCCAATAATCGAGCACGCCCCGATCATCGATCACGTTCCCATTCCGCAGTTGGACATCATGCCGCTTTGGTCGTTACCGCAACCAGCCCCATGGGTCCACCTATCAGGTTCCTCGTGGGGACATAAGGGGAATATCGTCCGCCGCTGGGCAGCGGGCCCAATTTCTCTAGATGGCAAAACTCTGACCATCAGAACCAAACACTGAAGTAGAATAAGCTTCTTTTAGGTTAACTTCTCCGTGTATAGGTAACCTATTTAGTTACTCGCGGCGCTAGTGTGTTATTGCGCAGGATTTACGCGCAATAATACACATAGGTCTGTTTAGAAGTTAAGTTGTTGGTATTGTCCAAAGCCTCGAAGTGTACTTGAGCAAAAGTCATGAATAAATAAAATGAAAAATTAGATTTACTTTTCTTCCCCTCCTCTAAAAACAAGTTAATCTTCGTCGAATGTCGAGAACAAAGAGCTCGGCTCCTAAAAAATTCACGGACAAGACTTATACCTAACAATTTAAAAACTCGAACACCTTACATAAAACTTACTTAAATTGGTTATTCGTCGTGCGTAAAATTGGATGCACAATAGATACAAAGTGTTACATTAATCCCCTCATTTATCATTCCTGCATAGTTTAGATTTCGATTGCGTTAGTTCTGTTTAGATATATATTCGCTGGCACATTTCAACGTCAAACAACGATTTAACGGCCGACAGCCTCTTAACAATAAGCGGCATTTATGTAACATGGAATAATTTATGATTAAGTTGATTGGAATTTGTTTGATTGGATTGGAAGTGTAGGGGAGGCCTATGTGTAGGAGAGGCCTATGTCCTGCAGTTGACATCTTCAAGCTGATGATGATGATGATGAAGTTGATTGGATATTTGAGTTTAAGGCCTTGGGCACACTAGACGGAAATTCCGTCTATAGTCGGATTTTTAATTAGACGATACCCACTGACAGGAGCTAATGTCACTTTGTAAAATAATGTTGCCATATTTAAAGTAATAGTGCTGCGTTCAGTTCTCGTTCAATCAGATGAATGAACAATGAGTGAATAGTTAATCATTTCAAAATATAAAATAATATTGAAATTTGTATAAAAAAAATTATAAAAGTGCTCTGATATAAGTTACTTGTAGTATGTAGGTAATTACAATCAGTTTTTTGACGAAAGCGCGGCGTGGCGACTAGTGCCAACACCGATGAACGCCATGCGCATTGCGCGTCGGTCACCATTTTGTTTGTAATTCGGCTTCTAACCTCTGGTCTGATAGCACGAATGTTTTTCTGCGCTCACGCTGTTTAGTTATTGTTTTTGTAAAGTTTTTCGTTACGTTGTGTTTGTGGTAATTGTTGTGTATTTTGTTGCTATATTGTTTCACGCGAACGATATGGATCCTCAACCGGGCACGTCAAGTCAAAATCGGCACACTAACTATTCACTTGAAAAACGAGGCAATTTCATTCATTCAGGAGTTTTTTCAATCATTCACTTTGTCACAACACTATTTTCATTTCATCAAAAACTGACAACACAGTAAACGTCAGCTAGCTTCGTCTAATTAAAAATCCGAGTATAGTACTCAATCACGCTAGACGGAACGGATTTAACACTCTTGATGCAACGAGAAATTTTGCGTTAATCAAGATATTATAAAGAGAAAAGCTGTAAGATGACTTACTGGATTGTTATCTTCGTCGACATCATATTCTTCTCTTTGTACCATCATCAGTCTACCACTGGCGTTGATCACCTGCAAATACAACAAGTTAATTATAAGTTTCAAATTGCGCTAGGTCTATGTACACTTGTATGAAAAATGCGGTAAATAATGAAGATTACCACTGAAATATTAAATTCACAAATTTTTGCAGTGGTGAATAACAAAAGGCGCCGCCATGACAGCTGCAGTGACTGATTGAAATAAGTGCCAGTGTCATGCAAATTGACAACGTTAGTTGTCAAAATGACACTTCTATCTCGGTTCGCCCTGTTCTGGGTGCGTTGTGTTGATCTCTTTGACCAAGAAAATCTCTACGTACAACACAAACCAAGTAGAATTGAAGAAAAATTACATTTTAAACCAACTTCTACATTGCTAAGCTGTATTTAAGATTGGTGTACATAGACCTGGTGTGGGCTCCATAGTGCCATGAAACATCTCATTTAAAAATTCAAAAAACCCACATCATAAATTCCTAACTCATATACATTTCTTTCTAATATCAATAGGATTTACCAAGGAGTCCGGTTGCCGTTGTGTATGTATGAGCGGCTGGGACGTGCGATGCGGTCGATGCGGCGGATCTTGCAATCGACACAACGCGGCCGATACCACGCATGCGGGGTGCGATAGAGCCGAGATATCTACCGCTTGTACGCATCTCATCTCGATTGTCTCGGCTGTGAAATAAAAAATACATAGATGGTGGAATTTTTTTTTTGACATGATCACGGTTTTTAATTCGATGGCTGCACGCACGAAAAAACATGACTCATGCGGCGTTACCTCGCCCTGAGGTGTTCCATTTAAGGCTTGAAGTGCAAGCGAGAGCGCGGAACGAGCAACAAAGAGGCACAATCGGCCTCCGCGTTCGGCAGCGTTCGACATCTGTCTCTCTCTTATTTGAGTGAGCGATGCGTCCGCGTGGACAGCTGTATGACGTTGTCACGTTCAACTATCGTCAGTAAGCCGACTTTACAGACAACCGATTTTTTTTGTTAGATTTGTCAAAGCTCAGCTTTCTGCGCTATATGTTGTGGGTTTATCCCCACCGAAAACAAATGTTTGTGTGTGGTTAACACAATGTTAGTTCTCTGTCTAGGTAGGTAGTAAGTATCAGAAAGAAAATGTAATTACGCATAAAATGAACATTTTTTATTCCAAATAACCATTTTTTTTAACTCGAAAATTAAAAGAATTCTTGTGCATTCTTCCAAAGTCAAATGCATGGTTTTGGAAGTTATTTCGTTATCCTGGTCTAGGGCGTGTAAAAACCGGGTTGTTTAAAAAAACCGGTTATCTCGGTTTTTAATTTAAAATAACCGATTAATCGGTTAATCGGTTATTTTTTCCATTTTATCATATGGGTGTCTTAGGATAAAATAAAACCATATCTTCTTCTTCTTAATATATAAAAATGAATTGCTGTTCGTTAGTCTCGCTAAAACTCTAGAACCTGGACCGATTTAGCTGATTTTGGTCTTGAATGATTTGTGGAGGTCCACAGAAGGTTTAAAAGGTGAATAAATATGTTTTCTTTCAACGGGAACGGTAACGGGGCGAGCGAAGCCGCGGGCAGCCGCTAGTAGTTACTTGATTTTTATTAACACAAAGCAACTTGCAAAATACACAGAAGAATCTCCAAGACGCTAGTGGCATTGCCACGCTGAATAGCTATGCTAATGCGGTGCACCAAATACCCACCAGCCCTTGGGTCATGCGAAGCGATGACCCAAGGGCTGGTGGGTATTTGGTGCACCGCATTAGCATGCGAAGCGCTTGAGCCCTTGGGTTCGCATCGCTTGGATCGCCAGATCTCGCCAGAGTCTCAATCCCAAGAGGAGCAAATAAGTAGGCTCTGTCGAGACCTGCATATTTGCACTTCTTGAGTCTTCAATTTGAATTTGAGATCCTCGGCCAGATCTGCCGCCTCGCCAGCCACAACGGATATCCTTGCCAAATGAGAAGGCGCAAGTATGTCGAAACACGTAGCGTCCCACACAATGAGCCTCTCCAACTCCCAAGGAGCAAGCGTCATACCATCGTCACGCAACGGGCCATTCGGTTCGAGAACGGCTGATACGTTGACGGTGGTAAAGGTCCGCCTGATGATGTTGTTAAAGCTGGCATGACGAGATATCTGACCGGCGCGCGGCGGCCTTAGAACACGATAAACTGTGGCGAGTAACCTGGCACTGATGAGGTGCGTAGCACAGTGCATACAGTAGGCCAGTCGCAATACAGAACGTTACGGGATCCATTAAAGTACCAGTGTTATAATGAAGGAAGCGCTTGCAACCAATACCCTGACTCCAATTTAGAAAAACCTGGAAGAGGAGCATGATTTGCGGAGATAGAAGCCTAGACGTAACAGACAATTCGTGTTATTGTACAAACTAATACACATACAAACTAATGAACATGTGCATCCTTCCCGTTCTTACTCATGGCTCGCAGACTTGGTCTTTGAAGTCCAAACTCAAGGTTTGCCTGCAGGCGGTGGAGCGCAGCATTCTTTGGGTAAAATTAATTGACTGCATTCGCAATACCACACTGCGCTTCAAGACTAAAACTGCTGACGTAGGGGAAAAAGCCACAAGGCTGAAGTGGGACTGGGCCGGCCACGTCTGCCGCATGCCTGACGCACTGTGGGCATAAATCTCCACATTGTGGAGCCCTGAAGCAGCGAGGAGGCGTCGCGGTAGACTACGCAGGCGAAGGTGGGACGAACTGGACGCCTTTGAGAGAGACTGGCAATTGATGACACAAGATAGTGTAGAGTGGCGGGATCAGGGGGCGATCTTTGTCCAGTAATGGGACATTTCAGGCTAATATTCTAAAAAAAGCAGCCAAGTGCGAGTCGGACTCGCCCATGAAGGGTTCCGTAGCATCAATTAACATAATATAAAGGTTTTTGTAGTTCGTCGAATGGTAAATTGCGGTTTACGATTTATGACGTATAAAACTACTGACTAGATCTCGTTCAAACCAAATATCGTTGGAAGATTGCATAGTAATGTACAACATATATTTTTTTCGGATTTATCATTCTATTATTTTAGAAGTTAGAGGGGGGGGACAAACTTTTTTCCACTTTGGAAGTGTCTCTCGCGTAAACTATTCAGTTTAGAAAAAAACGATATTAGAAACGTCAATATAATTTTTGAAGACCTATCCATAGATACCCCCACACGTATGGGTTCGATGAAAAAAAAATTTTTGAGTTTCAGTTTCAAGTATGTGTAAAAACCTTAATGCGGTTTACAGAATACATCTACTCACCAAGTTTCATCAGTCTAGCTCTTATGGTTTTGGAGAAAAATGGCTGTGACACGGCCGGACAGACAGACAGACAGACAGACATGACGAATCTATAAGGGTTCCGTTTTTGCCATTTGGCTACGGAACCCTAAAAATACATGATAACCAACAAAGTAGATACTTGGGTATCTTATGCGTTTCAAAGATAAAGTTTTCTGAGGAGTGTTTATTTGTATTTTTTGCAATTTTAATGTATAATGTTGTAATATAATTAGATGGATTATTATAGCCGTTCTAAATAAAGTTTGCAAGGTGTAGTTTTAAATAAATTGGCATATTTTAGTCATAAAAAAATAACCGAAAACCGGTTATTTTGGATGGAAAAACCCGATTAAAAACCGACCTAAAATCAGTCGGTTAATCGGTTTTTCGATTAATCGGTTAATCGGTTTACATGCCCTATCCTGGTCATATCATTATTTTTTTTTTCATTTCTTGATTATACTACTGTTTTCAAAGGTGACCCTTTATTTTTGCAGGCGAGTGTACTTACTATTATCCACACTTAGTTCATAGATAGTGACCAGCGCATCTGCTCCAAAGACCACCAGCTGATCGTCCAAGATATCTAACACGAACACTTGTGATTGCACGCGAACTATCTTAGCGAACTTGTTGTCGAGTTTCGCGTCGCGCGGGTAGAAGCGAATCTCGTCGTGCCCGTCCAAAATGCTGTAGCAACCTGCACAGATAATAAAGTTTCGTTTCTGAAATGTAAGTATACCATGGTAAACCTGGAAGTCTCTGAACAGACTTCGAAGCCAGGTGGTCAAATGGTCAGAGTACCCCCTACTCTGACCACGCAGACTGCAACTGCGGAGTCCCACAGTCCATGCCTCATTTGTTGTCTTGCCCAGAGTGCCCTAACACCTGCAGGCTGAAGGATTTGACTGACGCCACAGAAAACGCTATTAATGTGGCCCAATTCTAGGTGAAGCACATATAGGAAAAACAATATGATGGGAAACATCAACACGACGAAGAAGAAGTATACTACGGCGGTTCGTACGAAAATGGCCAATGGGGAATGAAAGATTGGCAAAGACCCGTCAAATTAGCCAGTAGCCGTCTAAGTAAGAATCACGTCGGGGTCACCAATGTTTGGGGGCCAAGGATATGTGTGCCCTTACAGGGAAAGAGAAGATCTTCCACAGGCTCAGGGTCCTAAGACCAACTGATGTTCATCATCATCAGCCTGAAGAAATTCTTCACTGCTGGACGTAGGCCTCCCCTATACATTTACATCAGGAAGAACGATTCTAAGCCCTCCCCATCTGCCAACGTCCTGCAATTCCTACAATAACCAATCATCTGATAATTGTAGGATGTTATTCCTTACATCCATTCTCCGCGCAAACTTCTAAAGCGCGATCCAGGATTTCAAGTTCACATCATAGCAGTTAGATGGCGTTGTTGACAGTTATCGATAGTCAACTCTTCTCTTTGGCACGTTCAATACTTAGTACTATGTAGCTAGGCTAGATGGCGCTATACTAACCTATGACAATGTACTCCCGCCACCACAGCATCCCTCCAGTGACGACAAAGTCCTTTTCCTGCGCCTCATTCCCGAACAGTTTCCATCGGCGCGAGAGACAGTTGTAATGCGCTAGGCCGGTGCGTCCCGCAACACATAGATTAACACCGTCGTCGTCTATTGCACTGTACTGCACAAAACACACTTGAAATTAAATATTGGATCCAACGCTATCTAGATCCAAACTATGCAAAACTTATACACAAGGATATGCATCAGACTATACACTGCTAGCCCTTATGTCGTTGCAGTAAGCGTCGTTTTTCTTTGTTTTAAGGTAACTTGATCTGTATCCTACTGTACCATGGGAACCACATATCTAAAGAAATAGATACATAAATCATTTTGTACAAATCTTTTAGCTATGTACAAAAGAATTTAGATTTTTTTTTTACATTTTTTTACTATCTAAGAGGGTACATTGCGCATTGACGCGAAATATTCTGTGTAACAAGTCTAATATACAGGGTTATTCATTATTAACTGCAAATACTCAGGAATTAGGTTCAACAAATAGAATAAAAAATATTTATGAAATTATTTTTTTTAAATTTGATCAAAAATTTTTTCATGTTTTTGTATCAAAATTTTATTTTTATTAATTTCTTCACGGCTATTGCTTATTGATTGCCACGGAGAACAGGACGATGACCCACCCAGGCGGTGACTGAACGCAGAGTGTCACTCACGGCGCGCGGGCGCGGATTCCTTTATCAATTTTCTCGGGATTTTCATAACAAAACTTAAAAAAAATCATTTCATAAATATTTTTTATTTTATTTGTTGAACCTAATTCCTGAGTATTTGCAGCTAATAACGAATAACCCTGTATAGACAAGTTAACTTATAATATTCACCACTAGAACTTGCCCGGTAAGTTAGAGAAAAAGAGCTAAACCAAAGACAAGATGGATGAACTGCGTCAAAGATGACATATGAGCAAGAAAGGAGTGAGGACTGAGATGATGAATGATAAATGTGACTGAAAGTAAAAACCTGTTGTACCGACCCCTCTTAGCGTGGAATAAGGGCAGGATGATGATGACTAGAACTTGCCCAGTAAATTGGTTTTAGTAAAGAACTAACAAATAAAATTGACGTACCCGCAGTGGCCAATTAGTAGCAATATAAGTAGCCGGCAGAGGCAGCACTATCCACTGTTTCCTGCACTCGTTATCATCTATAAACTCCCTATAGTTTGTACTATCCTCATGTTCCAAGTTAGGCTGGTCAATGCCGTTGTCATACCCGTCACCCGATGAGTCTATTATTGAGATCTTCGTGCGTTTTGTGAGATTGTCTTCTAGATTCACGTATAGTTTATCATCCGCTTGGAGGTATAAGTGCCTTTGATTGCTCTGCAATTAAAAACTGTTTTATGAATA
Source organism: Thera obeliscata (assembly GCA_947578465.1). Taxonomy (NCBI): domain Eukaryota; kingdom Metazoa; phylum Arthropoda; class Insecta; order Lepidoptera; family Geometridae; genus Thera; species Thera obeliscata. The sequence goes on from OX387913.1 coordinate 3,344,758, forward strand.
AACTTAAATAAACTTTGAATACAAAGTTTGAAATTGGTAAACTAATGCATGGTTAGAATTAGGGACTTGAGCGTTTTTACGGATTAGAATAATAAATATTATATTGTGGACCATCCACACAAAACGATGTAGCCCTAAACTAAGCAGCGCTTGTAAAATGGGAAACAAATAGCTGAACTAATACTTATATGTATACATTTTCTTTGTAAATATTGTGTTCACCACAAATATTTATTTTCGGTGGGGAACGAACCCACGGCCTAATTTTAGTAAAAGCAATATTATTTATGTAGAAGTTCTATTTTGACAAGACTTAGCTTTCATTCCTATCCAATTCTTTTCGATGTATCGCGACTCTAAATTCAATAATAGGACGCGACAGCCTAAAGAGCACACTCGCTTCACTATTGTTAGAGTCCATGAGGTATATCGTCCTATATTGGCATAAATTATAGAGCTTCATAAGCATATTTATGTTATTTATTACTTAGCCCATATCATCCCATTGTTGGGCAAAAAGCCAATCCCGCCACTCAAATAAACAATTTCAATTTAATAAAAACTGAACTTTATATTCTCGTCAATAAAGATGAAAATTGTATATGCTTACCATACAAGGGTTGACGCTAAGAGGACTTTTCATAAAATCTAGCTGAATTAGATTGGTGTTGCTGTCTCCCTCTACTTTTACCATCCACAGCTGATATCCTTCGGTTGCCCATTCCTGTAATGAATTTATGTTATTTACCAAACCTGTCAAGAAATGAAACCACTGCAAAAATAGTATATTTCATTACAAGTGCGGGAAGGCTGTCATTGCAAAGAGTTCCGACAAATGTCTACCCGAGCCGAAGGCGAGGGTTGACAGTCGGAACAAGTTGCAATGACGGTTCCGCACGTGTACTGAACGACTATTTTTAATACAGTTGCGAAAAAATTAAGCAATTTAATAAAATAATAAAAATACCATTTGCTTTTTTCTCTTCTCTCCACTCAATAAGTTCGTCGTATGTATGCATGTAGCGACTTTTTGACTTTTCCGGTAAAATGTTCTCCGAAGCATTTTGTGCAATTATACTGAGTTCCGGTGGTGTTAATTAAAAAAAACTAGGGTCGAAATTACTCATTTTGTGCAACAAACAAATAAACTCGCAAAGAAAATTTCTGAAAAATGGCGCCAACCGCCAACCGTAAAATATAAGCAGAGATTTTTTTTTTTTTCACCAATTCTGGAAGGCAAAGGGCCACCCACCCATCCCATACCCATACAGCCAAGTCTTCAGTAGATTTTTTTTATTGTCATGAATTGAAAATGAAATTTAATGAGATGAAATGAAATGAAACCTAACATAACTCATTCAATCAAATCATTTTATCATTAGAGTTCTTTAACGACGAACATAAAGAATAACCATAATAATAAATAACCCTTATAACATTTTATACTAAACCTGCTTACAAATCTGCGTGATTATAATCATATCGGCCCGCTTCTCCAGTATTGCAACACCCTTACAGGGTAAATTATGTATTGATTCAAAAACTAGTTCAAAAATCTGTTAATGAAACAAATTAGTAGCTTCTTTTTAGAAATAATACGTAAGTATTTGCAAGAATCATAAAAACTTCGATGAATTTTTTTAGTAAAAACTTCATGGTTGGTTTTTCTTTTTAGACAATATTTTGACAGTTGGGAAAGAAAAAGCACTAGTGCGGGAATGGTAAAAAAAAAGCACGCGTGTGTAATAGCCCACATCCCGAACGCTATACGTCCCTGCAATACGCCACTTTTTGAGCAACTGTATTAAAAATATAATTGAGAGAAGAAGACAGATATTACTTACTGAGCTGAGAGGCCAGTCCTATGTGGCTCCAGAGGATTTCCTCAGGTAAATAAAATAAATAAATAAATATAAAGCAGAGCTTGTACTATGGGAACCAGATAGCTGATATTATAATACTTAGATACATATTTTTTTTAAACATTCTTAGAATACAAAATAACATTCAAACAGACAAATATTTGTTCTCGGTGGGGATAGAACCCACGGCCTACGGCGTAGAAGGCAGAGCTACTACCAACTGAGCTGAGAGGCCATTCAGATCTATGGTACTTTCAATAGGTGAGTAGGTGTCGTAGCTCTGAGGGAAAACCCTGGGGTCCTTCAAAAGACGGGTATATCTGTATTTAAAAGGCCGGCAGCGCATCAGCACCACCTCTGGTGTTGCAGGTGTATATGGGCGACGGTGACTGCTTTCCATCAGGTGGCTCATCTGCTCGTCTGCCAGCTATGGCATAAAAAAAAAAAATACAAACCAGGTTAGAAACGACGAGTGGGTTATGGTTGAGCAAATCCTGGCTAAGCCCATAGTCCCATGCTAGTGAGCACATCAGCAGAGCGCCGAAAGTGCTCCAAACTGAGACACCGCCGCGCTCCCAACTAACCGCTACGCATCGCCCGTCGCCCGACCATCTGGTGAGTATATTACAATGCTGATTTTAGAAAAAAAACTGAACCTATTGTCTTATGATAGTTGATGTCTTTTTGTATCGTCTAATACCGAAGATTCAGAAAATAGTTTCGGAATGTAGTAGAACTCTTTATGAAGGGCTCGTCCGGGGAAGTACTACCACCATGCCTATTTCTGCCGTGAAGGAGCATTGCTGTGTTTCGGTTAGAACACTTGGGGTGTGCTTACTACTACTGACGCCAGTGAAATTAATAACATGTGAGGCTATAATAATAATACAATCTAACGCCCAGAAAGAGAACACACATCTGCGTTCACCACACAAATATTTGTTCTTAGTGATATATTCGCTGTCATGTCGTATTAAGGAAGTCAAGGAGGCCGCATTCGAAAGACTTGATTGGAGAAAACTGCATCAAAACCCCGACAAGAGCTAAGCTCTTGAATTTAAGAAGAGAAGAGTAATATATTGATTTTGTATTATGAAACGTACCTCATGCATTTGATAGGTCCCGGATCGCCAGGAAAGTCCTTCGAGCTGAGAACCATTGTATGCGATAGCTCGAGACCTCCAGTCGCCTCGTCTATCGTGAACACATCGACTTGAGAACTTGAAATGAAAATTAAAAATATATTGCAAAAAGTTTTTTATCTGCTGGGGTTTGAACTCGCTATCAGATAAAAACATCACGACCCTACGTGATGTTTTTCTGAGAGAAAAATAAAACAATTTTGAACCAATCAAATTTTTGTGCTCAAACATAATCCTTACTTACAAGCTTTTTCTATGAGATAATTCGGTCATCTCTTAAGCCTTGTGCACATCTAAGCGTTCACATTACTGTTGCAATGTAAACCGGTTCTCTACGAATGCTGTGTTCGCATCTAGAAGGCCGTACACGTACAGCCAATTAAGTTTTAGTTTAGATGTTAGAATACAATGCAATCTTTCGATATTGGCTGGTTTGTGGACCTTTACCAATTCGCAATGACAAACAGTGTCAGTACCGCTTGTAAACAAATTTCAGGTGCGAAAACTTGTTTTCATAAGTTTGGTACATTACTTACTTCTTACGACCTATTGCTATTAGCCTAAACTTGTGGTTGACTCTGGCACACGTTGCGTCATCAATGCCCGTCGCCCATATACCTTGCACTGCCTGAAACATACAATAAGCATTAATCAGCCACTGAAACTGTGAGCCGTTTTTTTTAATAAATATTATGGACAATCCACTCAACACTATCTAGCCCCAAATTAAGCAGAGCTTGTACTATGGCAACCAGATAGCTGATATAAAACTTCTATATTTTTTGTAAATACATACTTAGTTAGAATACAATATAACACTCAGACAGAGAACAAACATCTGTGTTCACCACACAAATATTAGTTCTCGATGGGGATCGAACCCATGACCTATGGCTCAGAAGGCAGAGCTACTACCTATTGAGCTGAGAGGCCAGTCAATCAGCCACTGAAGCTGTGAGCCGTTTTTTTATATAAATTACTAGCTGCCTGTCCCGGCTTCGCACGGGTGGACATTTATTTTTTAAACACATAAATATAGCCTATGTTACTCAAGGTGAACCTACGTCCAGCAGTGGACTGATATCAATTGATGATGATGATGAAAGAACATTCTCGTTTAGGAGCACTATTTTTTAGAACATTTTGTCCAAATCTAGAATTCAGAACCGTTTGCATGGGTATATTTGAGTATTCTAGATAATTCTGGATTACCAACGTTTGGGTGGGAGCATTCCGGACGCTAACCGACTTTAAATTTGATTATTCCAGATCATTCTAGAGCGTCTATGTGCATTCAGTTCTCGTCAAAGTCGAGAATTTTCAGAAAAATCCCTAAGCGATAGAAAGGGATAGACATATATAAGTCCCTACGTGATAGAAAGGGATAGACATAGATTTCGAAACTTTTGCCCCTTATAAATTAATAACACCTAAATATTGAATATAAACTATCCTATCTTTTAAGTCCGACCATATTATAGGCAGTTGCAAAATTTTATCGAAATCCGTTCAGTAGTTTCGGAGTTTATCGCGTTCCAAATTGTGACACGAAAGATTTATACATATAGATAGATTGTGGACAATCAACGCAAAGCACACACTAGCTAAAACAAAAGGACTATTTAGGTATTACCACGTCCCGTGCCAAATGGTAAGCCAAATAGGCATTGCCTCAGCTTTTGCTGCTTAGCAAGGTATGATAATACCTACTGATAACACGAAAACTCTTCATTGATTATAGCTACAATTCTGTTTAACTATAATACACCGCAGATTATACAACTACACGTAACCACCCATATTCCCCTTCTTCCGCTTCTTTTTCTCCACTAGAGACGTAACTTCTTGCTTGATCCGAATAGAGATGTCCTATTCCCATAACTGGTTAACACTACCTACCTCGCCAAGCAGCGCTGGTTTTCAGGCAGAGCCGGGACGTTCAATCTGGTTTTAATACATCGATGGGTACGAATACGAAGGATGGTTTTAGGAGACTAGCATACACAAAACACTGTGCTATCATCTATGTATATTTCACGTCATATCTAATATGAGCTAGTAGGTATTTAAGGTGACGCGAATTATACCTGGCGAAAAAGAAGTAGATATGTTTTATTTCATGTTATTTTTATGAAAAAACCCAGATGCATCGTAGAACTAGCTATAACAATCTCTTACCCCTAACTCTGTGTCCAACAAAATCTGGGTGTAACAAATATTATTTTTTAAATACATTTTTATTATTGCTAAATATATTGCTATATGTTATGCACACAGCATTCTCACTATTACAATTTTATTATGGGTAACAGGATGGTTAAAAGAAAGCTTGTACGCTTGTTTTTAATAACTATTATTTGAGATAAACAAGGCCTATGTTTTGAGAATAAATTTAAAATCTTAAAACAACTAAACCATCATCTTCAGCTTGTAGAAGTCCACTGCTGGGTATAGGCCTCCCCTACACATTTCCAGGACGAACGATTCTGAGCCCTTTCCATCCATCGACTTCCCGCGATCTTATGTCGTTGGTCCATCTGGTGGGTACCCTACGTTTCGTCTTCCAGTTCGTGGTCGCCATTCACGTACCTTTATTCTCCAACACACCAAACTAAAACGAGTGAATGAAGCGAAAGAGGTGTGTCTGGGTCGTAGCAAGTGGAAATCCGTGATCTCTGTTTACCCCCATGGGGTAAGGCGTGATTTTATGTATGTACGTATGTACACAAGGATACGCATCAGACTCTACACTGCTAGCTCTTATATCCTTGTAGTAAGCGTCATATTTCTTTGTTTTTGGGTAACTTGAGGTGTATCCCACTGTACGTATTACCAAACGAAAACCACTTACATTGGGATCAAATTTGAGATTAGGCGCAGTAAGATACGCCGCACGGCCATCATTGAGCGTTATACCAAAACCGCACACAAGTGGCGAATATTCTATGTCGTTTACGTGCACATTATCTTCTAATATTGGCTCAGCTGAAAACAAAACGATTATAGTTAACATGACATCTAAAAGTGGCTTAAACCAGGCTTAGACATTAAATTCTGGAGGTGTTAAAACTAATTTAGGGTAGATTTATATTAGACCGGTCCGTGTCCGGGCCGGGAAAACGCTGGCACTTTTTAATATAAACTGCTTCATAATAATCAAATGAAGAGGAGAGCTCCTCAAGACCTCATATAGCTCGTAAGAGGCCAGACTAAATGGAAACACCACTGGGCGTTCTCCATACATGTCAATGAAGAAGTGGATAACCAACCAAACTCAAGCTCAATGCCCGCACGGGCAGATTGGAAGAACCAGAGGAGATTAAAATAATAATAATAATAAAAAGGCAGATGCAGAAGGCGGTGATCCTGGACACGGCACGCATTGTCCGGAGGTTCCTCACTCTGCAGCCTTGACCACCGGTAGCTTGGGCCTAGCCCCGCTGTCGGTGGCGCACTAGTTTTTAAGTTTTTTATAATTATGTTTTTTATTTAAATAATTATACCTTTATTGTAAAAAACTTAAAATTAAGAAAATAAATTATTTATCTGATAAAAAAATGATTTATTTACGAGAAAACAAGGTTTACAAAGTTGACTAAATTAAACTACGGGCACGGATTTGAAACGTTTCTTACAAAATGTATGTATCGTTTCAAATCCGTGCTCCGGCCGGGTCACGTGCACGATACGCCCCGGGAACGGTCCGGTCTAATATAAATCTACCCTAAGGCTTTGTTTTTTACTATGGTTTCTTCGGAATTAAATTTTGATCACTACCTACACGTAAATCAGGTACTTATCGCACCTTTCGATAGGATAGTAATGAATTGTTATAGCACTCAATAGTTAATTCAGAAACATAAAACAAACTGACTGTAACGTCAAACCTGTAGATGGAGCAACGGTCGCGTTAGTGCCGAACAGTCCAGAGTTATTCGTCGAGTGTGATTAGGATCCGATGGCGCAGCGGTCAGCGCAGCCCCGTACCAAGGGGAAGGTCGCGGGTTCAAATCCCGCTCGGATCTTAACTTTTGGGACATTATTAAATCTTTGTGATAAAACAAACTGATCCTAAACCGCTTATTAAACGAGTAAAGTCTTCGAGAAAAGCTTCGGCACAGTCGTTTTTGAGTTTATTCATTACAAACATACACACAAAAATACAAATCTTTCCTCTTTAAAATATTAGTGAAGAAGTATAGACATAGATAGTATAGACAAAACACCCCCTCGCGGGACGTCAGTGCAGGGGCCTAATTCTCGGGCCGATCTCGATCATTTTGCAATTTTATTTTATCGCTTCTTTTCGAAGAGAGAATGGATATTTCCTTGAGTAATTCATCGACGACCTCATCGTAGAAGCTTCGACAGCTACGATATACGGAAAACAGAGAAAAAGTGCGAGGTTGTGCAATGCCAATGTGTATTTAAGGGACATTGAAAATCTTGGTTGGCAGGAGATATAGGTCCCAGATCTTATTCCCCCAAATCAATTAGTGTAGACAAATAACGACTTTTGCAGGAATAGTAAATGTACATTTGTCGCAATACAAGCCTTTCACAATCATTGGTTTGGATAAGGATTTAAAACACTTTTTCTATGCAAATGATAGACAAACGGGCTTACGGCCCGCCTGATGGTAAGTGGCCCGTCGCCCATAGACACCAACAACACCAAGGGTGCTGTTGTTGCATTGCCTACCCTGAGGGAACTTTTTTACATTTTTCTTGAACCTCACTTACCCTTAGAAACTTGTTGGTTGATAGAGAAAGGTATTCGTCCGAGATCAAGGCAGTAGTCCCTATTCTGAGCACCATCCCAGCGGTACCTTAGTAAATGAGACCTTGTGGTACACACCAGTATTTCTGTGCCTGATATACAGCACATTCGAGTGATCTGGCCATCCCATACAAGGACTTCTTTGAACTGAAACAAACAGTTAGGGATGTCGGAAATGCAATAAAGTATCGATATATATCGTATTGATGTTTTTTGAAAATATCAATATAGATATTGATATTTTTATTAAAAAATATCGATATATCGGTGCCAACTTAAAAACCAAACTATAAATCAGCAAATCAAGTCGACCAAAAACAAAAAATACATAAAATATAATTTGTTAAAAGATGTTAGTATAAAAAAAGTATTTTCTTTTTGGGATTTTTTAATCTTAAAACTTTTAAATGTTTATTGGTCTGAAAAAAATATCGGCTTTTATACCTTTTCGATACTTAGAATTTTATATCGATACATCGATATACCTATCGAACTATTAAATATCGCTCATAAAATATCGATATATTGAAAAAATAATATCGATGTATCGATATTTTTTCAACAAGCCTACAAACAGTCAAATAACTGCAAGTGAGTTGGGTCTCAATTATCACGTATCTGAATATTATTTGTATCAATGAGTTTTTTCAGTAAAATTTATGTGCACTATGCCAGTTCTCTCAAACGGTGAAGGGAAACATTGTGGGGAAACCAACATGTTGTAGAACATAAAAAGTTCGAGCAACATGTGTCATGCGTCACACAAGAGAGCACTGCTGGTCTAGTGGTAGTGGCCCCGCCTTCCGATCCGAAGGTCGTGGGTTCAAATCCACTCGTTTACCAATGAGTTTTTCTGTCGAAAAATTTAAGTGCACTATGCCAGTAGGTACTCTCAAAACGGTGAAGGAAAACATCGTGAGGAAACCGGCGTGTTGTAGAACCTAAAAAAGTTCGAGCAACACGCGTCAAGGGTCACGCAAAAAGGGCCCACCAGCGGCTTACTTGCGGAAAAACCTGGCCGCACATCAAGTGCGCATGATAAACTTGCCGAATTTACGCGTCACACAAAAGGGGCTTGCTAGAGGCCTACTTGCGGAAACCAATTCGCACACCAAGTGTGGATCAAAGTATTTTTGATTTTTGCCACTAGAACACCATTGGTTCACTTAATGTAAGAGTAGCAGCTAGACAATACCATACAATACCATTGTAATTCTCAAGGATGGAATGACTTCTTTGACAAACAGCTCCGCCGAGTCTCTGCGCAGGCTGGCAGTGGGTGGGTCATACTGCTGATAAGCTGTGTTCTCACTATGAGACTCCACATTGTAGAGAATAAGGTGCCCTTCGGAAGTCTGAAATAACATTGTACAATAGTTTTATTATTCATGTAGTAAACTGAAAATTGCTTGAATTGGTTTAGAAGTTATAAGATAATTATAAAACACACAGTCGTAGCGCGACACATGATAAATACCCATTTGTTCCATAAAAGATGATTTGTTTGTGGCAAAATTAAAATCAAAAGTGTATTTATTCAGTAGGATTACAAGAATCACTTTGAAACGTTTTTAAGCTAGGTGAGCCTAAGTGCCAGTTCCACGCGACCAAGCCTAGAGGCTGACTTATTTTGGTAAAAAATCATAAGGTTACTACCGAAATGCATAGCATTGATGAATCAGGCTTCCACTCCACCCCAACATTGAGTCCAAGTCTCTGGAGAGATTCTTCATTGCGCCTGTGAAAAACTATTGGAACTGTTGGCTGAAATATAAAAGACATTGGTTAACGGTAAGGCAAGTTCAGCAAGTTTATAATGCGCACTTGATGTGCGGGCAGGTTTTTCCGCAAGTAGGCCGCTGGTGGGCCCTTTTTGCGTGACCCTTGACACGTGTTCCTCGAACTTTTTTAGGTTCTACAACACGCCGGTTTCCTCACGATGTTTTCCTTCACCTTTTTGAGAGTACTGGCATAGTGCACATAAATTTTTCGACAGAAAAACTCATTGGTACACGAGTGGATTTGAACCCACTGGTTAACAGTAAGTTTTATTAACAACAGAGATGAACAAGACAATAATGTGTTGTTGGGAAATCAATTTGTATGAAAATATGGTTCACTTTTGTGGAACAGGTAGTAAAACGAGCAGTATTATTAAGCATTGTACAAAAGACTTTAATGGCTCAACAGTCACAATTACCTTACAAAACCAAACAGTAAGTGAGTCGTCAGTGAGGGATGCAAATAGTATTTTATCCCGATTGGACACTATTTGTCTTATAATTTGATTATCAGCACCAAGAGGTTTTAGAACTTTTGGCCATCCAATGGGAAAATACATCTCGATGCTTGGCGACACATTAATTTTTGTGTACTGGATTTGAAGACTTCTGGTACTCACTAACACGCTAGGCAATTTAATACGTTTTATTGCATGTTATGTATGCACGATTTTAATTATTATATTAGCTTGTAACAGAAACACTGCAAAACTGTCGCAAATTATTATTCTGATTTGTTCCGATTCCGACATGGGATTCCGATTCCGACTAGCGACCAGTGTTGCCACGTGCCAAACCAAAATATCTGGGTTAGTGATGTGAACCGGTTTCATAAAAACCTTTAATAAACCGGTTTTTGTTAAAACCGATAATCACCGGTTCTGATAAAAAAACCGGTAACAATCACAATGCATGTATTCGAGTCTTCGATAAGTATCTGAACATGAGTCTGTTCCATTTGGGTGCCAATAATGTACAACCAAGGATTGTACAGCCGAGGAAAACACAGCCCGGAATTGATGTACACTTTGGTTGCGAAATCCAAGGCTGTACATTCCAAATTATAAATTTCCTGGTAATTTCTTGTGTGTTTGACCACCATATGCCTAATTAATAATAAAAACCTATAAATAATTGAAAAATAGTATTTTATTAGAAAAAACCTAAAATAACCTTAAAAAACCGGTTTTTTTTAATAACTAATCGGTATAGACCGGTGTTAAAAATTGTAATCGGTTCACATCACTAATCTGGGTTTCAAAGTCCAAAAATCTGTATAAATCTGTATTTGATCGAAAAAACACACAGAACCTATAACGAAACAGAAACAACAAAGAATAGAACAGAAAATATACAAAAAAAAACCGGCCAAGTGCGAGTCGGACTCGCAAACGAAGGGTTCCGTTCTAAAAACATTTGTTATCTTTTGTATTTACTGATAGAGCGGCAACAGAAATACATCATCTGTGAAAATATCAACTGTCTATCTAAATAACAGGGTTCATGAGATACAGCCTGGTGACAGAATTACTTTTTCCTAGACTAAATCAGATTCCAAAAACCTGTATAAAAGTAAGGTAAAATCTGTAATCTGTAATACTAGCCAAAATTCTGTATAAATACAGATAAATCTGTATAATTGGCAGCACTGATAGCGACCACATTTATGTATAGGTACGTACTTACGTAAATACGTCTGTACGTACACATCTATATATATAAATCTTTCGTGTCACAATTTGGAACGCGATAAACTCCGAAACTACTGAACGGATTTCGATAAAATTTTGCAACTGCCTATAATATTGTCGGACTTAAAATATAGGATAGTTTATTTAGGTGTTATTAATTTATAAGGGGCAAAAGTTTCGAAATCTATGTCTATCCCTTTCTATCAGGTAGGGACTTATATATGTCTATCCCTTTCTATCGCTTAGGGATTTTTCAGAAAATTCTCGACTTTGACGAGGAAAGAACGCTCTAGAATGTCTTTGAGGTTCTGGAATGATCAAATTTAATTCGAAGACTGAAATTATTCGGCTAGCATCCGGAATGCATCCAAACGTTAGTAATCCAGAATTATCTAGAATACTCAAATATACCTATGCAAACGGTTCTGAATTCTAGATTTGGGCAAAATGTTCTAGAAAATAGTGCTCCTAAACGTTATAGAATGTTCTTTCATCATCATCATCAATTAATATCAGTCCACTGCTGGACGTAGGTTCACCTTGAGTAACATAGGCTATATTTATGTGTTTAAAAAATAAATGTCCACCCGTGCGAAGCCGGGACAGGCAGCTAGTAGACCTATAAAATAAGTCAGAGTCGGGGCTGCCAACTTGTCATCACAAAAAGAAAAGTGAGCGCTTGTTAGACAAAAATGGCTAAATCTACTGACAAGGCTAGGCGGCCCGCATGCGCAGTCGGTTGCTTTAGGTCTATGATTTAGCGTTTTAAAACAACTAATAGAGAAATGTGACAAGTGGGTACATTTTTAAAGCTTTTCTAAATTTATTAGCATACCTAGAAAATATCAAACCATCTCTTGCTTGTCAAGACTTTAAAAATAAGTCGAACTAAAACGATAAACTTATCATTATCTATTTCATCGTATGTGTCAAAGGTAAATAACGCGGAATCCTAGGAGAAACTAAACCAGAGAAACAAAGCTACAGGTACACTTAGAAAGAACTGAAATAAAACGAATAACGATTAAAATATAAACAAAAACTTTTTTTTTACACAACTACCTAGTTAATGGAACAAGTTAAAGGCCCGCCTGATGTCAAGTGGTAACAGACAGTAACAGTAACCATCGCTTTTAGCAAAGCATTGCCTTTTAGATCACTCACATGAGGGTCGTCACGGAACATAAACTGTAAGTCAATGTTCAGATCCCTGAGCCAGTTTTCTGAGAAAGTTCCATAGGATCGCTCCAAGGTCTTGGTTACGATTGGATGGGGCAGCGTTAGAAAGGTTAATACAAATGAATATAGGGCTACTTCTAGCGCAGGCTAGATAGAGCTGAGTTGGCAACGCCAGAAACTATCTCTGTCCATTGTCCATTTTACGATAGTGACGTGACATGAGTTCATGACATTGACAATGACAGCGAACGGAAATAATAAAAATATGAGGCATGGATTTACTATCATTAAATATTCACTAGATTCCTTTCCTCTTCCATGATATGAGGCCTGCCCTTCAATGCTTTTTTCACAAGGTTATCGACCGGTATTTTTTTAGGAAGTGACTTTTTGTACGGGTGCTGGATGAATAAATTATATTTATTCGTACGGATATTATTCAAACTCGGGGCACCCAAACTCAAACTCAAACTCAATAATTTTTTATTCATTACGATGCAAGAATCACTTTGAAACGTCTTATAGCTAGGTGAGTCTAGGTGCCAGTTCCACGCGACCAAGCGTAGAAGAACAGGCAACAAACTACGTCTCGGTTCCTACTGTTTTTTTATATGATCCTTTTACAAATCAAAAATAGTCTAAAATAATAGCAGTGAAGTTCCAGTGTGTCCACCCCGACTTAAGTCACAAAAATAACAGTAGGTTGTCCGGTTTTTTTTTTTTGTACCTTATTAATTTCAGGAATGGTGCCCCCCCCTCCCCCCGCAGTACCCGTATTCATAATTATAAATTGTACGTACGGTAACCGTATTAATAATTATAAGTTACATGCATGCATGCATGGTTGATGTTCCAACTGTCCGCACCAAGCGCTTTGCTTCAACTTTTTTGTTGCGGACAGCCAAGGAGTGGAATTCCTTGCCGGCGTCTGTTTTTCCGGACACTTATAACTTGGATGTTTTTAAGAGTAGAGTGAACAGGTATCTTCTAGGTAAGCGTGCTACACCGTCGACCGCATCATCACTTAACAGCAGGTGAGATTGCGGTCAAACGCAAGCCTATAATATGTAAAAAAAAAAAAAAAAGTTGTTCGTACAGTACCTGTATTAATAGACTCAGTGATTTTTTTAATTTGGAAGAAAATGAGAACAGAAGTTCAGCTGTAGACGTTTAACATTCTTTGCAGTGATTATTTTTATTGCTTTTCACGTTCGTTCGACTAGCTTTCGGTACCAAACCAATACCTGCGCATTCATCGAAAGTCAACTCTATACCGGTGATAATGGTTTGCCAAAACCGGTGAGATCCGGTAAAATAAAAATATAACAGCCCAACTCTAAGTAAAACTGACTTGACGGTTAGCGCCCCTGGCGGAAGATAAAATAAAATCTTTTCTCTTCGAGACAGCGTTGCCAGATCATACCGCTTTTCCACTTTTTACACCGCCTTTTTGACAATGGATCCGCCATCCGCTTTTAGCCAGCGGGGTTCCACTTTTTTCGACTTTGATAGGACATGAGGATTAAAATATTATCTTCCCACTAAAGACATTTTTATGGGCACCGATCCGTTTACTCTTTCAAATAGAAGAACCTAAAAAATGTCTATAGCGGCCTCTACATTCCTGCCAAAACTACGCCAAATAGGATAGATAGATAGATAGATAGATAGAAAATTCTTTATTGCACAAAATTAAAAATTACTGTACACAGGCGAACTTAATGCTAGATAGCATTATCTACCAGCTAACCTTTGGGTAATAGGGAGATAGGTTGGGTAGGAGACAGCGCTATACGAGAAAGCAAGACAGAAATACTTGTATCTCTTTTCTTAGTATAGCGCTGTCCCATAAAGTCCGTGAAATTTATGTTGTCAAATCACTATTGTCATGTTGGTACACAGTGTTATGATGTTGCACACGCGCAAGTTCTGATCGAGCTACAAGTTTTTCACTGACTGTGAAGAATGTGGATTGAACTTGAGTGATATCTTTTGTGCCTCCCTGAGCCACCTTCTGTTTCTGTTCTGTGAAGTAATAGTACATTGTTACCTGAGGATTGAAAGTCGCGTTTTTGAGTCCCAAGACGGGTTTGGCACTAGAGCGTAGCGAGGGCGCCAATGGAGCTTGAGGGACTTAAATAAGTCTTTCACCCGAGGTAAACACTGTGCTTTTCATTACGAATACAAGGAAAGTAAAAATAAAAACATGATAGAAAAATTAGTGAAAATCATCACGTAGTACTTAGATCTCGATGGTGAAAATGATGATTGAATTGCCGCCTTCCAGCTTTTTTTTTTCTCTGGCAGGCCTTCGGCTGGCCAGCATTATTCAGCCTTTATTTTCATTTTCATAATTTAAAAAATGATAATTTTTTTGCTCTAATCTATGTTATTTTAAAGAAATAGTTGAAGCTAAATAATAATAAAGTCATTTAGAAAATATATTCTTTATTTAATACTCTTTATGTTATTAAAATTTAAATTTCACATTGCGCTCTTATTAGACTTTTTAAACTTCTTACCGTTGTAATGGGCTTCCAACCTGCTTGCTGAATAAAAAGTTGGAATTTGGTTTAATAACCTCCTTGCCAGACTTGGTCATTGACTGAGTTACAGAAGTCTAGACTGCAGATTTGCCAGAGGGCAATGGAACACAGCATTCTCGGCCTTAAACACATCGACCGGGTGCGAAATACAATGCTGCGTTTAATGACTGGCATTGCCGATGTAGAGAGCAAAACAGCCAAGCTCAAGTGGGAGTGGGCGGGCCACGTCAGCAGGATGGACCCTAAAAAGTGGGCAAACATAACGACTCATTGGGTGCCGGAGGACGGAAGGTGACGGCGCGCGGCGTGGCCACCCAAAAAAACGATGGCGAGACGATCTGGAAGCTCTGGAGAAGGATTGGTGGAAAGTCGCCGAAGATCGTGATAGTTGGAAGATTTTGGGGGAGGCAAAGGCCTCCCCCAAAATCTCCCCCAGCAGTGGGCCAGTGCAGGTTAAAAAAAAAAAACCTCCTGGCAGTTAGACTTTAGAAAGTTGGAACATGGTTGAATAAAATAGAACTTGTTTTTTTTTATAATTTGACAGCTGTCAGTAGAAAGCGATTCTCCCTAGGGCTGAAAGTATTACTTTCAATTAGGCCCCTCAGGCAACTTCAGACCTACTTTCCGAGTATGAGCAATGAAAAGGAAGTTTACTTCACATAACTCTTTGATTTGTAATACGATTATGAACTGAGTGAGAAAAATCGATCTAACGTTAAAACAGGAAATTCCGCGTTTTTGGAGTACCGTTACCGCATTTTCAACTTTCGCATCTGGCAACACTGCTTCGAGAATTTGACTGACGCTATTTCGTTCGCCTTTTGCTTCGCTCGTTCTCAAGAGAAATCAACAAAAGTTTTGCTATTTTCGGCATAAATTATTGTGTTTTCGTACCGCAAGTGCTAGATCTGTTCACAAAGTGTAATATTAACATTATAATGTTAATTTTTGATGATACGGCTACAATAAAGAACAACAACCATCATGTCGGAAGAAATTGATTTGGACGCGAACAACCTGAGCATATCAGAGGATGTATTTGAACAGTTTCAATCGACTTCTGCATTTGAAGAAGACGAATACATCACACTTTCGGACATTGTGCCTCCGCAGCCTTCTGTCCCCGACCTCAGCCAAGAGTTAAACGAAATACCATTCGATAATGAGGTTGTTTTGGGTTCGCCATCGTCTGTAAACAGTCGTATTGACACCGGATCACAGTTTGTAGATATTTCTGAAAACAATGTTAGTCAAGTGGATACAAGTGAGGAAGGCCATCTCAATGACCTATCCAAAAATTTGGACATTTCTAATAGTAGACCAAAACGGCAAAAAATAATGGATTACTATAATGAGCGTCATGATTTGTCATCTGATGGATTAGGATCCCAGAACTATGTGTTTGAAGATGGTGCATCCATTATCCAGGATTCCTTACTCAGCACAACTGTCGGGCAAAGTGATACATCATATGGTACTCCATCTGAAGCTGTAGAGACATCAAGGCTTCGTAGAACAAAACGAGGGAGGATCCCAAACACAGCTAAATATCCTATGACTTCAGCATCCAGTTTGGATACCAGTAAGTCAACACCCGTTTCAGTAAATAGACGTCCCGGCAGACCCAAAAAGCCGTTCCATCCCGGCAGACCCAAAAAAGCGCCCCCGGTTCAAGCCACTTTTGAACCCGACTCCACCAATATTGATAACATTAATTTACCCACTGAAAACGAAAGTGTTACTGATGGTAGTGGGTTAGATGAATTCACTCCTAACAGTACAGTGAGAAAAGGTAGGCGTGGTAAATCTAAACTTATTTTGCAAGAAGACATTGCAATTGCACCTACACCCAGTAAACGGGGTCGCAAACCTAAGACCATACCACTAGCTGATGGAACACTAAATAAGTGTGAAATAAATGAAAATACATTAATTGAGTTCAAAAAAGATGATGTCAACATTAGTCAAATCAGTCCTGATGGGTCTGCTGTCAGCAATGATGTAAACAGTGTAGTAACATTAAGTACCTCAAAAAGAAAAAAGCCTGGTCCGAAGAAAAAAAACATAACAGGTATTGAAGCTACCAAACCATTGCAAACAGTGGCACCTGGCACAGAAAAGAGTGATCTGGATGATGATGCAGATGATGTATGTTTGAGCAAACTAAAACGCAACCTTAATCCTATTGAAACAGAACCAAAGTCCTCAGGTGATGTCCAAAATGATGATGCTAAGCCATTGGCTGATATTCCATTGGATACAGAAGGCAAGCCAAGTGTTGAAGTGGAAATTGAAACAAAACCCAGGTTAGATGATGAGGTACATAATGGAACAGTAGCTATGGTTACTGATGATACTCAAAATAATACTATTTCAGAAGAAGTTAGTGGTGGTAATAAAAGAAATTCTAAAACTCCCATTATGACCGATTTTGAATACAATGTAGACAAAGTAGTAAAAGAAGCTTCTGCAGATGTTCAACCTGATATTACAGGTAATGAATGTCTGTTAGTAGAAGACACTTCCAAAAGACGAAGAACTACCAAAAAAACTTTTGTGTATGATGAAGGATCTGATGAAGATCCATTTGCCAATATGGAATCATCAGATGAAGAACCCAAAATGAGAAAAAGAGGTGGAACTAAATATTATTCTGATGATGAATATGTTCCTGGTGGAAGCAAAAAACGAGGAGGAAAGATACGATCATCTTCTTCAGAGAGTGAAGATGAGTTAAATGAAAATGGAGATGAATTGATAAAATCTAAAAATAAAAATATAGGTTATTCACCTTTTAAAAAAGGCAGGAAGCCTCTGAGTCATAAATCTATGGTGAGCACCATTAAACCTACAAGCGAAAATGATGACATTGAAGTGTGTCTTGAGACTACCATGATCAAAGTTGACGAGTCATTGAAACCACCAGCAGAAGCTTGGGCTACTTCAAATGAATTTGAAAACTTTATCGCCCAGAAAACGCAAGGAACTAGCCTGAAAATAAAAAAAGTTTCATCAAAAGAGACCACAGATACATTAGCTCCTCTTGATATCCCTGTCGTAAAACAAAATGAACCTAAAAAAACCATTGAAATATCCACCCAAACAAGCAAGGCCAGTACCTCAACTATTAGTGTGCAAACAAGTGCTCCATATGATATCCCAATGAAGACAAATATTAGCTTAACTGCTACACAATCAGAAAAAGCATGCGAGTTTTTGAGTAGTGTCGTCAAAACGACAGTTGAACTAGGCCAACTGATGTCTCAAAAATCTGATGATTTTATGAATAAGAAAATCAACACTGAACATGTGACCGACACATTCAAAATGGATTATTGTGTAAGAAAATCATTCTTATTGTTTAAACTTGCTAAACATAATCTATTGCAAATGGAAGAAGACTTAGCAAATCAATATGATGCATTTTTAAATGAACACAATTTGGCATCATGTAGGGAGATACCGAAGAAAATAACGCCAAAACCAAAAAAAGAAGAGAGTGACAGTGACTGTGAAATTGTAGAAAGTATAGAAATTGTGAACTCTTTGTCTAGTTCCAGTAAGGATCCAGAAAAATCTAAATTTAATCCTAAAACAGTGTTTTTGAACAAAGAACTTTCTATCAAAATTGCCAAAAAACCCAATGCTCCAGAAAATCCTGTTCCAGGGAAAAAGAAACTAGAGATGAAAGGGAGACATGCTGTATGGATTAATAAAAATGTGATGGTCAAAAAAGTTACTCCTACGCAGTCTTTTTTAGCCCAGGACAGCCGAAATAAAAAACCACCTGATAAATATGTTACTGAAAAAATGGTAAGTGATTTTTTTGAAGACCACAATCGTAGAAAAGCTCTTTTCATGTGTGCGCCGTTTTTAAACAGTGATTGGACTAGAGTCAAGAGAGAGTTTGTATGCCAATACTTTCTAAATGAGTTGGATGCCACCAGCACATCAAGAAATACAAATGATCTTAGTGCTGGTCCTACTGAAAATGGTATTGAGACACCAGATGAAAACCGTAACATCCATGAAATCAGTGATTCCAAAATCCCAAAATCACTGTTGAGTCTATGCATTGAAGCCATGCGCATATGTTTACATGGCAAGAAATATCAAGCCCTGACAACTCAGAAACTTGCATGTAATGTTACAGATGGGCCTGACACGAAAAAGCCTGTAGCTTTATTTCGGCTGTGCGTTAATGTTATAAGAAAAATACAAGAAGAACATAACACTGTACAAAAATATAATTTACTGGACCTGTCTGATCAAAACATCATGGAAAGTGCAGAAGATGTATTTAATGAAATAAATGATTTGTCGGATCAATATAATATTCAAGAAACTAATATTAACAATAATTTTAGTGATATTTCGTGTCTATACAATATACAAGTAACAGGAGGTGGTTCAATGCAAGTAGAGGTTTCACCTCTTACAACAATATGTTACAAAAATATTAAAAAGTTATTTTCGACAAGTGAAACATTTCCCAGCATAATAACAGAAAAAGAATGTGTGAATAATATTGAACTCATAGATAGCTATTGTAATATTGAAGATGAGCTAGAAGGATTATTGCGTTGCGATGAAGAAAATCCACAGAGTGATGATAGTTCACAAAAAAATGATGGAGTAAAACCACTTATCACCCTCTGTGTGGAGTTAATACAAAGTTTCCAAAGGTTGCCAAAAACATCTCTTCAAACTAGTATTTGTCACCCAACTATCTGTGAATTGAAAACTTTGAAAAGTATTACCTTTGAAAGTGTTAAACAAATCCTATATCCTAGCTATAGAAATCCTGAACCTGATATAGTATCAGACACAAGCATTGTCAATGAAGCCATCGACAGTTTTACCATCAACTCTGTAAACACTCTTTCTGAAGAAGCATTCCAAAGTCTCCAGATACCACTTCAAATACGAATAAGAAAACAATCACAAGCCAGCTCTAACTTCTCAGATGGATTTGATAATGATATCTGTGAGGCTGAAATTGATTCCAATGTTAATCATGAAGCAGATGATAACGAGTGGGCGTCTCAACTCCAAGTGCAAGCAGATGATAATGGGTGGGCGTCACAACTACAAGTGCAAGAGTTCAGATCTTGTTTCACTCCTCATGTGGAACAAGATCTGGATCTGGATAGAGCCGAGAATGTGCCTGACGAAAACAATGAAATACTTCAGGAACAGCATCAAGCAATACCTCAAATTAAATCTGAACCCATTGACTGTTTTCCAGAAGAAAACATAGTTGATACATCAATTGTAAAAACCGAACCACTGCATACATTAAGTGCAATGACACATATACCGGATAGTATTATAGCTAAAAAAGAACTAACAGAAGTAATAAATGAAAGGGGTGGGTCTCCCACGATTCAAAGTAGCTCTAGTTTCAATATGGAGTCATTTGAAAAGTTTGTTAGATCAAATAAAATGATACAATATATGGATGAAACTAATGATGAGATATTCAGTCAAAGTGGTTTGAGAATACGTAGACAACATGAACCAGATGTAGATCAAGGTAATGACACAAGTATGAGTTTGTTGGTGCCGCACACATTTGAGCCACTCCAGCTTGTCGAAGCTAAAAGCAGCCTTTTGGAATCAAGCTCAGATGAAGACAATAGCAGAAACAAAAAGAATATTGGGAAAAAAAAAGATAAAAGGAAGAAAAAAACGAAAAAAGATATTAAAACCACTAATAGTAAAGAAACGCCTGTCGTTAAAGAAAAGATAGGTCCAGAAAACGAAGTAGCGGTATTGACAAGAAAAATGAAAGAAAAAATAAGACAAGAGGAAAAAAAGGTTGAATCGTCCGATTCTGATTCAGAAACGCTGTATCTATTGAGTACAAAAAAAGATAAAACTAAAAAAGATACAGTTGATCCAGAGGGCAAACAGATTGAATCTTCTGGATCTGATTCCGAAACACGTTATATGTTTTCAAATGTATCAAACAAAGATGAGAAAACAAAACATAGTAAAAAAGAAAATGATAAAGTAAAACAAGTGAAAAATAAACATTCTAAAGAAAAGGATGATGTAGTCCAATGTAATAATGTAGATTCCACTGAAAAGGGTTATGATTCTAAGAAAACAAAAACGAAGGAATTAGACACGTTCTCTGGATTCACAGCTATTGATCAGAACGAAATGACAAACTATCAAAAGTTGATGAAATTTGTGTATGATAAAATCATACCTTCAGGCAGTGAAGATATTGTAAAGACCCCTGAGATTACAACTGAGGTTTTAAAAGTCACTGAAGTTACACCTGAAGATTCTAATGATACTGGCCCTATCATCCATCCGGATGAGCCAGTAGAACTTTTAGAATGTGAGCCGACCATGCCATTTTTTGATACAGAGCCAAAAGAACGTCCGGGGCCAAAGCGAGCTAAGAATAAAAACAAAAATAATTTAGAAGCTGAAAAAGCTAAACAACAATTTACTGATCGTAATGGCTGGCATTGTTACCCTTTTGACAGCAAAGATATAAAACTTTATAGTGATGCTCAAATAATATTGGAGAAACTGCCAGAATCATTTGTTGAAACATACATGGAATACCAAGATGTTATGGACAAGGACTTAGATGACCAAGAGGTTGACAGGTATTATTTTATTATACTTTATGTCATCCCATTCCTGGACAATTTTCTCTTAGGGTTTTTACTATTACAAAAGAAATTAAATTATTATAAATGAAACCAATGGAAAAACCTTTCTAACTTTTATTTATTTTCAGGCTCATAAACTTGCAAACATTGAACAGATCCATCAGTATCAAAGATATCAAGGATGGTAAACCAAAAAATCGACTAAAGGGTACTAGCAAAGAGCCGAATTCTGACAACATTTCAAATGGGCCTCCAAGCCCAACTCACTCTGATAACTTTGACGAACTTGTACCTTCAGATGATGAAGGGCCTTTAGTTGAAGATGAAATTCCGCCGCCAGTGAGTATTCAATATTTATAACAGCATGTACTATGTTGGAGTCAAAGACTTCGTCGAGGAGTTTTATATTGTTCTTTCTTAGTAAATAGATGTTTAATTTTAGGTGCCTGTGCGGTCTTCTGAAAACAACATGGCAAAGGACCTTCTTATGGACGAACCCGATAGTGATTCTGATGGTGCTGGGGTGAAGAAAATAAAACAGGAGCTGACAGAACTTGACGAAAAGCAAGAGACGAATAAACTCGGTCCGAAATCTAAAATCAAAAATAATAAAATAGACTCAGAATCTTTGATGCTCACAGCTGATAAGATGATAAAACAGGAGCTGACAGAACTTGACGATAAGCAAGAAACGAATAAACCCGGTCCGAAATCTAAAACCAAAAATAATAAAATAGACTCAGAATCTTTGATGCTCACAGCTGATAAGATGATGAATAAGGAATTAGCTTTGTTGCATGCGCCGATAATGTTGCAAGATGATATTAAGGGAGCAATAGCAACTAAAGAAACTAGTCCTAAGGATGAGGCCAAAACTATTAAGGTATGTACATTCAGCAATCAGTTTGTTACGGAAATAATTGTACTAAGACCACCCACAGACAGACAGATGCGGAAAGTGACTTTGTTTCGTACTATGCAAGGTTGTAAATTTTCGTGCCTTTGATATGATGATATGATTTTTGTTTCTAGAAAAGCTCGAAGAAGCACTCTAGGGATCGCGTCAAAAATGACGATGATTCGTCTTCGGAAGAAGAGAAGCAATGGGTTTCAACTAAAGAAAAACTGCTCAAACGTTTGGGCAAGAAAGAAGATGCTATGTAAGTAGGAATGATCATATTTGTTACTTTTTATTTTGGCAATCAGAGCCATTTCTAGGAGAACGTTGATCTAATTTTATTTTTACATCTCATCTAATTTTTAGTGCTGACGACGCCAAACGTGCGAAACTCGTCAACGAATTCATAGAAAGACGAAGCGAGACCGACCGGAAAAACAAACGTGAATCGGGCCAGGGTAGAAAGGGACGTGCCAGAAGGAAAAGACTGGAACGACAAAAACAATTAAGGTAAGTACATCATAACCAAGTAAAAAATCTTCAGCGGTGACTATAAAACTGATTTTTTATGAATTTAAAGTTGTTCATAAAAATTGTGTTAAAAACCATGATAGTTGCAATCAAAAGTTATCTATAACTGAATGTTTACATTCGCTAATGTCGAAATATTTGCATGATTTATGAACATAATTTCTCAAATAACCGTTGCTGCGCCATAGAGATCACATCTATGTGGATTGTTTTCAGATTTCTATCAAACGAATTGTACCATGATGGAGATGGATTTACAACAGGGAAAAGACAGGCTGCGGCAGGCCTTTTCAAGGGTCGTCGTAATATCAGAAAAGTAAGAAATTTGTTCTAGTATAATATTAACCCCAACCTAAACCTGGGCTGACTTTGAGACCTTAGTGTGTGTGGCTGTGCAGTTATCCGATTTTTTTTGCGGGTTTTTCGTAGAAATCCATGCAGTCGGTTCCTTGTTCTTAGGATATTCTTTGTTACCTATTCTGAAGGGTATGTTGAATGATAAAAATAGTTCAAAGGATATAATAGAAAAAAATATGGTAGTTTTTCTTGATAATTTTACTTATGGGCATTTCAATAGTTCTAAGTAGTTTGCGATTAAAAATAGTATTACTAACTCAGTTATTATTTTCAGGTCATTGACAAGAAGTCCCTGGCGCGTAGCACTGTCGTTGCTAATATGGAAGAATTTGAGAGAAAACGCAGACTGAATATGAGACAAAATAAACTGGTGAGGTTTGCCACTATTAATTTTAAAGCAACTTCTTAGTTTTCTGCTCCCCTGGTACCTTTAGTAAAATTTTATCTAGTTAGATTATGTATGTTACATTTAAATAGGTAGATATAATTTGAATTTATTCTAGTGGCGGCATAGCTGAACCTATTAGCATGCTATTGTGAATTTTACTTCAGTATTCAAATCAAATATATATTTATTCAGTAGTATCACAAGGATCACTTTGAAACGTCTTAATTGAAATAACCGAAATAATTTGTACTTGTTGTAGAGTAGCAACTCATTTGAATTTTAAAATCCGTGGCAGTGAGTGGGACAAAAGTCTGGCTTTGGAGTAACCCATTGTTTTACACACAGATACTATTGATAAGCAAAGCTACTATAAATTATTGTTATGATAATTTAAGCACTTAAGTCATCTCTCTTTGCTTGCTTGAGATATTCTCTTTGCTCACTTGAGGTAATTTCTTTGCTTACTTGAGATAATCTTTTTATTTAATTGAGAATAAATTAGGTTCTAATATAATAGGACCAGCAAGGGATGAAGAGAATGTACAGTGATTTGTGTTACAGAAGTTTCATATTTGTAGTGTTTAGTGTTTTAGTAGTAGAAGAGCTCTTTGTGTGTGGCTCGTCCGGGGAAGTACTACCACCATGCCTATTTCTGCCGTGAAGCAGCATTGCTGTGTTTCGGTTTGAAAGGTGTGGGTGCCGGTGAAATTACTGGCACGTGAGGCTGGACATCTGTATGCCTCAAGTTGATGAACGCAGGGAAGTGCATCGTAAGGCACGTCCCTGACGTGCGTGACCTAAGAGGCAATGCTTTGTTATAGGCGATGGTTACCACTTAACATCACGTGGGCCATATATTGTGCTTGTTCCATCAGCTAGTTGTATAAAAAAAATGTTTGTTTGTTCTTTTTTCAGAGAGAGGTTCTAGGTTGTGAAGAAGGAGTGAATGTACTAGTCATAAACGACGAGGTGTGTTTGGAGTACGACTTTGAAGAGCAAAGACCCGTTGTTACTGTTCATCCGTTCTTCACCAAAGTTATGAAGGCTCATCAGGTAACAACAACATTACTTTAATTATTAGATAAACTCATTTTAATTTTAGAAATTGCTTACTTTGCTGCTCATTTCGTAGCTCTGCCTTCTGCGCGTTAGGTGGATGGTTCGATTCCCACCGAGAACAAATATTTGTGTGGTGAGCGCAAATGTTTGTTCTCTGTCTGGGTTTTATTGTATTCTAAGTATGTATTTACAAAAAAATATATTTCAAGTACTATTATCAGCTATCCATCATACAAGCTCTGCTTAGTTTGGGGCTAGATAGTGCTGTGTGGATTTTCCACAATATTTATTTATAATTTATAGTTATTGAACTAATCATTTTCCAGTACGAAGGAGTGAAATTCATGTGGGACGCGTGTTTCGAGAGCCTGAGTACTATCGAGCGCGGCCACGGCGGCGGCGGCTGCATCCTCGCGCACTGCATGGGACTCGGCAAGACGCTGCAAGTGCTGGCTCTATTACACACGGTGTGTACTAAATAAATAAATAAATATTATAGACAATCCAACTAAGTTAACAGAAGGGCAAAAAAAAACCTTGGCAAATTTATCATCCACACTTGATGTGCGGGCTGGTTTTTCCGCAAGTAGGCCGCTGGCGGGCCCTTTTTGCGTGACCCTTGACACGTGTTGTTCGAACTCTTTTAGGTTCTACAACACGCCGGTTTCCTCACGATGTTTTCTTTCACCGTTTTGAGAGTACTGGCATAGTGCACAATGCACATACATTTTTCGACAGAAAAACTCTGGTACACGACTGGATTTGAACCTTCGACCTTCTAACAAAAGGTCATGTTCCACTTCTTTTGAAACTATCATGGTCTTAAACACTAATTTTAATGAAACAACGGGATATTTACCATGATAAAATTTTGTGAGTATTGACATCCGAATCTTCCGATATTTCGGCACCGTTGCATGCACCATGATCACGGTTGAACTGAAGTCAAAGAAAAAGAAATGTTATTGGCAGACAAATCGATCTACCTTCTTTCGCTCTTTTATTGATTTCGATACTACTATTGGTTACACTCTAACTTTTTTCTCGATTTCGACAAACAACACTAACAGTATCGTAACGCGTAATTGATCGAAATATCGGAAGTCAAAACACACAAAATTTAACATTTCGTCTACGAAATTTTGCAAAGCTATCGAAAAGCATACCTACTCGAGCTAATTTTATGATTTGTATTGCAGGTGTTGACACACCCTCGCGCAAGCATGCATCGGGTATTGGTATGCTGTCCTCTATCGACAGTGCTGAACTGGGTTGACGAGATTCACAAGTGGATCGGACCAGTCACCCATGAAATCAAGGTACGTAACTTACGAACAAGTACCTGTAAGGCGTTGGAACAACCAATCACAACTTAGGTAAAACAAAATGGCGTTTTATTAAACCAATCACACGATTCCGGTCCCAATTTTAAGTTTTGACGGAATTCTGAAAGAAAACCCATAGGATTTCTGTCGAAATTCCGTCAAAACTTAAGATTGGGATCGGAATCGCGTTCAAGAGTAGACCGGCACAATGGAATACAATTGGCAATTTAAATCTTAAAAGAAATAGTTTTTTGAAATGTATTTATTATTATGATTCGAATTTGATTTGTTAATATTTCAACGGAGTATTTTGATGCTTTTCAAGCCGCGAAAACTGAGACGGAAACTGCAGGTAAAAGTTTGCATAATTGCAAAAACAGTTTTTTATTTGTTTTTAAAGAAAAAATAATTTTATATCGACAAATTATATCTAAGCTTACGTACGTACGTAATATGTCGCTATTGATGTTGTGTAAATTTTGTTTTTTCGATTAAATTTAGTTGGACATATTTTTTCCATAGGTATTTGAGCTATCAAAACTCAAAAAAACCTACGAGCGCGCCTACCAACTCGAAGACTGGTACAGCGGCGGTGGAATCTTTATAATCGGCTACGAGCTATTCCGGAGTTTGACTACCCTCGACCCTGAGATCGACGAAATCAGACCGACGATCATCAACAAGATCCGAACAGCATTGTTAGACCCTGGACCAGACATAATAATCTGTGATGAAGGACATTTGCTCAAGAATGACTGTTCGGTGCTGGCGGTAGCTATGAGCCGAGTGGTTACTAAGAGAAGGATTGTGCTGACAGGAACGCCAATGCAGAACAACTTGAGAGAGTATTTCTGTATGGTGAACTTCATCAAGCCGAATCTTCTTGGAACCTACTCCGAGTATTCTAACAGGTAATTTTTATACGGGCTTTTTTTAGATAATGCCGCGATTTTTCGTAAATCGATATTTCTGTGTATTATTTTCGAATAATGTCTACTAATTCACGTCCATAAATTACATGATGCTATCTAACTAGCTATGCTTTCGTAGTACATCGTTTGCTTAGTTTGGGGCTAGTGATGAAAGGCATGTCCAACAATTTTTTTAGGTTCAAATCTTAAATTAAATATTACATTTCAACATTCACTACCAAAAAGTGATTGTCACTTAATTTATTACATTACAGAGTAATCACGAGTTGCCCCAACGCTATATAAATCATCTACAATAGATATAAAGGTCAGTGTACTTAAATCATTTAACATAGATGCCTGTTAACTTTTACAGATTCGAGAATCCAATCATGAACGGCCAGCACAGAGATTCCGTAGATGAGGACATCAAACTAATGAAAGCGAGAACGCACATCCTTCACAAAGTTCTAGAAGGTTGTCTCCAAAGGCAGGAAGCATCAGTCCTATACCCATACCTACCGAAAAAACATGAATACACAGTGTTTATACCTTTGACGAAATGCCAATGGGACCTCTACAATCATTATATGGATAACTACGCTAAGACTACGAAGCAGAGTGTGTTGAGAGACTTCCATATTCTACAGAAGATTTGGTCGCATCCGCAAGTGTTGCATAGCTTTCAGTTGAAGGCGCGCGATAAGAAGGATAAAATTAAAGGTAAGCATTGTTTATATGACCGTGGCAAACTTGTGAGTAAATAAAAACATAGTGAACAGACAGACAGAATAGTGAACGCTAAAAAGAACTTAAACGTGAACGTGTCAAAATATTTATTTTCTTCCTTTTTTTCTTAAAAATATATTTATTGGTACGAAGTATGGTACAATTGGATCATAGGTATGTTATGGTCACATACATTTTCGGAGACAGACATTCAAAAAGTTGCTCATATCAGAAAAAAGTTATATAATTTATCCCTACAGATAAAAACAAAAACGAAAAAAAAAATTAAAAATTTATTTTATTTCTTCTTATTTAAGAGCAACGCTCTTGTCGGCGTAATGTATGCATTTTCCTCCAGGTATTTCTTTTGAGCGCAACTTCC
Source organism: Thera obeliscata (assembly GCA_947578465.1). Lineage (NCBI taxonomy): Eukaryota > Metazoa > Arthropoda > Insecta > Lepidoptera > Geometridae > Thera > Thera obeliscata. The sequence goes on from OX387913.1 coordinate 3,372,954, forward strand.
TTGACCTTCTTATACTTAATTTTATTATGTAGGTATATAGAATTTCTAGAGTGGTTTCTAGAATTTCAACTTTTGTTATGTAGTATAGAATTTCAAAGGCTAGTCTAAGTTCTATTATTTATTGATTTTTTCTTATTTATTTACAGCTGAAAAACTGGAAGATGATCTGGCTATCGCCGACCAAGAGGCGGACATAAAGCCGGCGGAGACGGAAGTGTGGTGGCTGCAGTATCTCGGCGAAGGCGCCATGCTGGACTGCTTGGATAGCTCCAACAAGTTCGTCGCTGTCTTCCGGATTCTGCACGAGTGCGTCGCTTTGGGGGACAAAGTGTAAGTAATTGCAATAGTTTCTAGATGCAATAAACAGTTTTTTCTTCTTATCGTATTACCTGGTGGTCTTGTGGTAGCAGCCCCTTCCGATCCTAAGGTCGTGGGCTCGGAAACAGTCGTGCACCAATGAGTTTTCTGTGCATAGTGACTCTAGAGTAGTGGTAATCTCAAACGGCGAAGGAAAACATCGTTAGGAAACCGGGATGTCGTAGAACCGAAAAAGAAAACATGCGTCATGCAAAAAGGGCCTGCCAGCGGCCTACTTGCGGAAACCATTCCGCAAACCAAGTACGGTTTAAAGAATTTGCCGAATTTATTTATCGTGTCACTGGTTCTTTTGAACCAGTGTGGTGAATGGATTTTAAGTGCGCCCCAAAGAGGGTCGTTCTGTGCACTAGACACATTTTTTTCTAAATCTTTAGGCTGTCTGGGTGCTATATTGTATTTTACTTCTGGGTATAGGCCTCCTTCATCTTCTGCCAACCTCCTCTATCCTGCGCGTCTCTTGTTTAGGTGTTTCCTGGGAGTATGTATTAAAAAAAAAAAGTTTTATGTATATCTGGATTCCGTAGCTCTGCTTAGTTTTGGGCTAGATAGTGAAAGAAAGAAGAAAGAAAATTTATGTATAGATAGTGTTGTTTGGATTGTCTACTATATTAATTATTTATTCCAGATTGATATTCTCAACATCATTATTCTGTCTCGACGCCCTTGAGTTCTTTCTGAAGAAAATCAATAACTGGAGTCTTGGACAAGAGTACTACCGACTGGATGGCTCGGTGCCGGCTGAGGTGCGACAGAAATGGTGTCGAGAGTTCAACGCAGAGAATAACATCAAAACTAAGTAAGTCGTCCTGTCGTGTCGCTAGTTTCTTACCAACCAGTGTGCTGAAAGGATTTTAACTCTCAAAGAGGCTCCTTTCGTAAACCACCAAGTGGGCATAGTCCGACTAACTAAATACGCAGATAGGGTTTGATCTCTACCAATTTGGATACCTTTTTGTGAATACACAGGGTGGTTTTTGAGAAGAGCGGTGATGGTCAAGTCCGAAACCAAGAGTTCCATCAAAAGTAAAAGAATTTTGAAAAAAAAAAACTTTTTGTTGTTTAATAAATCGAGGGCATGACTCCTTTCACGACTTTACCCTAACTAACTCTCGTGGTTTCGGACTTGGCCATCACTGCCCTTTTCAAAAAACCACCCTGTATATATTTTAAACACGGGGACAATTTGCATAGAAAAAATCTAATTAGGAATGTATAAGAACAGCAGATAAAACCTGGTCTAGTTTCGTAATAGTTGTAATTCTCTTGTGGCTAATGTGATTTTTATACATTTGTGGCCTTACTTATAAAAATATGTCAAAAGATAAACAGTGCTTAAACTAATTGCCATCTCTTACTACTACAAACAGTGTCAGGGCTAACTTTAAGCAATGATTAAATTTAAATTGCGTTTATAATTATGGCTGTTGATTTATTGTGAATTTCTTATTAGTTTAGTTACCTAAACGATGACTTACTTGGGGAACTTGAAAACCTGCACTACGCAACATTCTCTTCCCCAGATTGTTCTTAATATCAACACGAGCGGGTTGCCTCGGGCTGAACATGACGGCTGCCAACCGCGTCATAATCCTCGATACATCGTGGAACCCAGCGCACGATATACAGAGTATTTTCCGCGTCTATCGGTTCGGACAGAAGAAAGATTGCTATATATATCGGCTCGTGGCTTTGGTAAGTATTATTGCTTTCTTAGACAGAACGACACAGAATTTATTTTGTTTGGGTACAGCAAGGAATTATATTTTGTAAGGAAAACAAAGTAAAAGTGAAATTCCGACAAAAGTATCGACGAAAAAAATGTTAAGCTTTAAAATAATAATCCAAGGAAATCGTTTTTTTATACAATTAGCTGCTGGAACAAGCATATGGCCCAACCATGGCCTATAACAATTTGTATCATAGGTAACGCACGTCAGGAACGTGCCCTACGATCGAATATTTGATCTATCTGAAAACTTTATTATTTGTGCCTGCGTGACCTACGAAGCAATGCAGTCACTTCACACCAAGAAGGCTAATAATAATAATATACTATCAGTATGTAGTATATCAAAAAGTTAGATAGGATCTGGAAAACTTATTTATAAAGTCAGGAATAAATAGATAGATAGATAACACTTTATTGTACACAAGGATACATCACAGTAATTAAACAAAGTACAATGGGCGGCCTTATCGCTGAAAGAGATTTCTTCCAGGCAACCAAGCAACCAGGTTATATTGAAGCTTCTATAGCGCTTGTCATAATCACCTCTCATTTTAGGGGACAATGGAGCAGAAGATCTATGAGCGTTCTGTGACGAAGCAAGCGGTGGCGTGTCGAGTGGTCGACGAGCAGCAAATAGACCGCCATTACAACCTGGCTGAGCTCACTGAACTATACAGGTATTTATTAGCAATTTTTACATCCGTTGTAAGAATATATCCTTAAACTCTGTAACTCTGTTTGTCTTTTTGTCGCGCTTTCATGCCAAAATTACTGAACCGATTTAAATAAAAGGGTTGGGAACCTCTGGTTTAGAGCCTGAGAAAGGACTACTTGTGATGTACTTTTTAACGTAAAAAAGGGGTTGAAAGTTGGGATGAAAAGTTACATGGAAGTATAGTCATTTTTAGAGCTACAAACCTGAAACTTATTATTAGGCTGTGTATAGGGGAATAGGGGATGAATACTGTGGGGCGATCATGTAACTTTTGTTGCAATGGTTTCAATGGATATCCTATTGAAACTGTCAAATTTGCGATCACGTAGTAGCTTCGATTGCAATCGAAAGCGCATTGCAATTGAAACCATCTTTGACAATGAACGATTGCAACATGAGCGTAATGTTTCTATAGATATCATGAAACAGCGATCACGTAAGGCTGTTTCAATGGAAATGACAGCTTACGATTACTATCATATCAATCGCGAATAGAAACAAGTAAGGTGCTGTTGCGATGGATAGAAATTGAATAAAGTAAGTTATTTACAGTAAGTTTTTAGTGTTTTGACAATGATAAACAACGTTATTATTGCATTCCTAATCAAATAAAATCTAGTGCGTACCTATTTCAAATCCTTTTCAACTAAGTAGGTAGGTATTTAAATTCATTTCAGTTTATCATATCAAGAGGATTCCTACTTGGGCTAGAGAAGGAACAGTGCCAAAAAAATACGCATTCTTGATAGAACATTGATGCAGGATGCCAGCAACCCGTTCTAAATCCCTCAGAGAGAGTTTATTTCGAACTTTCGCCTGACGAAGGAAGCGTTTGATATCCTGTGCTGGGATATCATCCTCATTCTACCATAGCCATGTGTAGAATCAGTCAAAACCTCCACGCGCAGGGGGAAATAGCTGGCTCCTGCCTATGTTACATTACATACTTCCAATATTTCATTATCAATTATGTACTAATGACTAGAATAGGATAAAAGCTGTTTCAAATTAAAATACAAAATGCTATAATTAGTCTGATTTATAAGCAGTAGGTGCCTTATCTATGTATTGTGGTAAAGAAATAAGGCGAGTTATTAAAAGAAACAATGTATTTTATTTAACTGTTTTATTTAATGGTGGTGGATGCTGTTGAACTTAAAGCAGCAGCAACTCCACACATGGCTCTTGTGTCGCCATTTCATTAAACGATCTGCCTATAGCAGCGACAGCATCCACCATTCCCTCTCTTCACGTTCCCTCTTCGACCACAAGGTGCCTTTTTTCTAGACTGTACACCCAGCGGAGCACATTGTCATCGTGATCTAAAAACAAAAAAATTAACATCTACAAAAGTAAGCTAAATAAAACCTGTGAGTGTGAGTGGATGCAGCGTATAGGGTCCACCCCCAGTGCCCCCAACGTTTCGCCGGTTATCCACCACCTTGGACTTTATGGGGCACTTGTATCTACCTACATATTACCATTAATTAATCAAAAAACATAGAACTTTGTTGTTTTACCATATAGAGCACAAAAAAATGATGAATAATAGCTGCACAAAACTAGGGTTACTGAAAACTATTTACCTACTACTTAATCCCTTCCATTTTTCACCAGTTTTTATGTAGCCGCCACCCACGGCATTTAACATCCTTGCAAGATTTTCCCAGGCCTTCAAATATTGTTGGTGCCCTTATTTTACTAAGGGCTATGATTGATTGCTTCGACGAACACTGGTGGATTGGGATCATAACTTTATAACAAATAGAAACAACATATTAATCACTTGAGCAAGATAGGAATAAAGAAATAAGAATGTTAGACTTTAATTACTTGAAATCAGATTAAATAACTTGAAAAAGTAAATTTTATTCGATATTTACGAAACCTTTGTAAAGAAGAAGAAGAAGACTGACAGAAACAACACAAAATGAGTGAACGAGGTCTATTAGAAAGTCAAATAAAGTGGGCCAATCGTTTTCACACGGCTTCTTACTAAGATTATGATTTTTAAATTGGTCGGGTTAAATTGATTTGCAGGAACTTCACGCTGCAAAACTATCATTGCAACTGATAGATAGCGGTCAAAAAGGTATTGCAACAAGTTACATGATCGCTATTCCTTGATAGTATCGTTTAGCTGTTAGTATCAAACTAATGATTGCAACTGAATTAGACAATCGCCCTACAGATGTATTATATATTATTATGCTATTCCTTATTGTTATTATACAATACTGATTTTTCCGATGCAAATTAAAAAATGCTGACTCTATTCCACCTAGAGAAGCCGTGAGCACAGCTAGTAAAATATATATTATTGCAAGTTTTTTACAGTAGGATATAATATTGCCACAGCATAAACATACACGTCTCTGTTCCAGCGTCGATGAGATGGGCCTCTCCGTAGCGGGCGGCGTAGCGGTCGGCGTAGGCGACGTAGCACTGCTACGCGTGGCGCGAGACGCCGCCATCCATGCGGTGCACGAGCATGACTCGCTGCTACGCGGCTCCGGAGAGCAAGGCTTGCCGGAGCACGAGCGAGCCGCGGCCTGGAACCAGTTCCAACAGGAGCACGAGCATAAGCGTGAGTCTGGCGGTGGAGCCTTGTTTAGACGCTTCGAAACTAGCCTTAGTTCATGTTATTTTTAAGTTTTAGGGTAAGGAAAAAGGTTGTCTGGTAGAAATCGCTGCGATAAGACCGCCGATTGTAGGACTAGGTATATTGTAATGTTTAGTGACATTATATTATTTTATATTAGTCTTCTTCTTATCGTATCACTGGTTCTTTAGAATAAACAGTGAGGAAAGGATTTTAAGTGCGCCGTAGATAGGCTCCTTTCGTGCACTTGGCACATGTTTTAAATTTTTTTAGGTTTTACGACATGCTGGTTTTTTCACGTTGTTTTCCTTCCCCGTTTGAGAGTATATAGTGCACATACTTTTTGGACAAAAAAACTCATTGGTATATGACTGCCAACCACTAGACTACCAGTGCTCTCGAAGCGTGACTGTTACAGCGCGGTGAGTGTAGCAGTCGGCATAGGCACTGACGTAGCATTGCTATACGTACGTAGTAGACGCCGCCATCAACGACTCTACTACGCGGCGTTCAGGGTCCAACTATTATAAACAGCTGGTTCTTTAGTCTTCATAAATTGATTTACTTACCGATTTACTTACCTTTCAGAAATGCAAAACGACCTCAGCGCAAACCGAGCGGTTGTAGCTCTGAAGCGTCTCGAAATGGAGCACCTTCGTCAACAAGCGTTATACGCAGCTACACCCGCAATAACCCCCGACATTACCGTCAAATCGGAAGCTCCCGCTGCGGACTACCCTCTTCTTGTACCCCAAGAGGAGCAGCCAGGGAGATTCAGGGGAAGGAAGAACAAAAGAACAAGAATTGTGCAATGCCGGATCCCCATCGCATCCGGCCCACAACCCGGCCCGAGCACAGCAAATGATTTCGAAAACCAACAAGACATGGTCCAAAAGATCACCAATCTACTCATCAAGCATAACTTCATGCAGAACCAATCGGGGCCTAAGCAGATATCGGAGCTCGTTGCTAAAGTTAAGAAAATGGTAGCGACTGGACAGCCTATGACACTAGGACCAGGCCTCGACGAGCTATCGTCTAGCATCGCCAACGTGCTCTTAAATAGAGAGGTACCGATGCCAGAGGTCCCAATGCCGGAAGTCCCAATGCCAGAAGTCCCTATGCCGCCGCTTACAAACGTCGAAAGCACAATCGTTCCCGAACCGGAGCCAAAGAAACGTGGAAAAAAAACAATGACATCGCAAGATCAAATACCGCTTCCCACGATTCCTCCACCCGAGGATATCCAACAAACGGATGGACGGTTGAGACGTAAAGCCGCGCTCGCTGCCGAAATGCAATTCCAGACCGAGCGCGATGTGATTGACGTCGATACCATAGACTGTGACAGTGAGAGCGATGACGATTTCTTCGTCGACGAACCGGTCGTTGAACCTGAACCGGCTCCAGTTGTGCAAGTTAAGAAAGAACAATCCAAGAAAAATAAAGCTAAGGAGGTGGAGACGAGTATCCTTCTAAGCGATGATGAAGCTACGCCCGAGGTCATCCCCCCGGCTGCGCCAGTTCAAGAAACAAACGTGGCTGTTGACAACGATGTGATTGCATTACACCCATCACTATTAACGAACGCAAACTTTATAAAGATAGTGGCGCATACTTACCTTGCGGGTAATCCTATGATGGACGAAGACGCAGCCACTTTGGCAGCGCAGTACAGTACGTTGAAAACTTTGAAAGAATCGGAGAGCGAAGGAAAACCTATACAGAGCGGCGCCGTCTATGATATTGCTATCAAGGTACGTTGATTTATATATTTTTTATCAGTTTCGGTGGCAAAGACCACTGAATTATTTGACAATCTTTGACGACAAAAAAACTAATATTTTTGTAACCTATGAGTAAAAGCATTGTTTCCCAACGTGGTCGAGGCGAACCCCCAGGGGTCTACGATGGCGTGACAAAAAAATGGGGGTCCACAATTCGCAAGCGGGAGTCCACGAAAATTTATCTGGTTTTGATAGTGAAGAACTAAAATTTTGGCTTGACTTCACGTATCAATGTAAGCAAAGTTTTTAGAAGGTTAGCGACGGTTACTTGTAATTACTTTTTTGAAAACTGTTAATTCATGGTAGGAACTCAGCCACAACGTAAATGACCATAGTTAGATCTAATCTCCATATTTTTTGTCGACTGGGAATGTAAAATGTAGCTGCAGGTCCACTGGAAATTTTGAAAGTGGTCTATGAGAAAAAAAAGTTGGGAACCTTTGGGTTAAAGGTGGTCTGTTTTATTCAATAATATTTTTCTAACCAGGTTCTAGGCAAAGAAGTGCTGAGAAAGCTTCAAGCGGCTAATCCCAAAACAAACGATAACTCATGCGCTGCTTCGAACAAACTGAAGTCGCTCCTAGGAGAGGACACTAAGCCAAGTACTCCATCTGTCAAGAAACCCAAGATTGGACCCAAGTCCAAAGTCATGAAGGACGTGAAAGTAGAAGCAACTGATTCACGGCAGATGGAGAATAGGAAATCTAACGACATTGTTACAGCAAATACTGGGCCCTTGAGAGTGTAAGTCCTTTTTTTTTAAACAGCCAGCTGATGCAGTGTTTAGTTAGTGTTAGCTCCTTAATTGGGGGTTAGATAGTGTGTGGATTGTCCACTAAAATATTTATTCATTTATTTGTGTTGGAAGTGAGGACACAACATAGTGCTGTCTCGCTCTCTCCTCTGCTAAGATTATTGTACCATTACGTTGTATTTTTATATTTTTGCTAATAAACTCTTTCAAGTACTTACTTAAATAAAAGTCTCGCGTATTACATATTTCAACAATTTTATTTATGAATTGTTTCTTTGCCCAGATCAAAGAGTGTATTCGCATCTTCCGCGTCATTCGGTGCGATTCAGACAGCAGCTGTCCCGTCGATTCCGCGCGAAGAGAGCATCTTACCCGACGAGGAAGCATCGCCGATCGAAATGCATGTCGACACAAAACCGGTCATTCTGAAGAAAATCAAGTTCGAACGGAAGGCTCCGAATAAGACACCGGCTACCGTCATGCCCGTAGCGCTGGTCCGTGCCGCTGGAAACCAAGCCCCGCCCTTACAAGCTCCGCCCCTACAAGCCCCGCCTCCACAAGCCCCGCCCTCGTCGGATGACACCATCTGCCTGGATAGCGACGAGGAGGACTCTGCGCCCGCGCCTCCGCCCGGTCGGCAGCGGACGATAGTGCAGATGCCGACAATGTACCCCGCCTCGCAATCCTCGGTGCCTGTGCCGGTGGCTCTGACGGGACCGCGTACGGTGCTCTATCCGCCGCCGCCGGCTGCGCCCATCGCCCCGCGCCCGCAGTTATTCACGCTCTCCCCGTGCGGCACCCGCGCAATCCCGATAAGTATGGCCGGCGGCGTGACGTCGCAACCGGTGCCGATTTCACTCGTCGGCCACGGGCCTGCGCCGATGTACTCTGTCCCGGGGCGGCACCCCGTCCCCATCTCCATGGTGGGACCAGACGCGCAACCCATCCCGATGTCCCTCAGCGTGGCAAACTCGAGTGGAGGACTACAGCCCGTGCCGATGTCGTTGGTCGACGCGAGCGGCCGGCAGGTCACCTTGGCCGCCGCTAAGCAGCGCAAGCAACAGGGCCCGCTCACTTTGCGATTCGAGCAGCAGAAGAACCAATATACCGTCTCGACGGTCATGCCTTCCCCGAGTCCGCCCGCTCCCGGCGTCTCCGCCCCGCCTCCGCAGGAGAGCGCGACTCCGGCCGCCGGGCCGAGTAAGCCCATTAAACCCGGTGAGAGGTTAGCGATTCAGAGATCTAAGCTCATCGATATCCTAAATCGCAAGAAAGGAAAACAGGCTTCTAAAGATGAAATCAGTCGGCCGACCGTCGATTCGCCTCCGCCTGTGCCGCCGAAGCCGGCTAGAGTGGCGACGCCGCCGCCGCCGCCGCCGGCCGCCGAGCCGCAGAAGGGGCGTCGCGGCCGGCGCCGGCTGTCCTCCTCCAGCAGTAGCAACAGCTCGCGCTCGGCCTCCTCGAGCCCGGACCCGCTCGCCAGGATCCTGAAGGATGTGGTTCACATCCAAGCGCCGACGAAGCTGCCTTCCCCGAAGCCAAAGGCCAGCGCGCTTCCTAAACCGGCGCCTTCACAGAAGCCGGTCACGAACACGTTCAGTATCAAAGGATCGGATCCGGCTGCAGCCAAACCGACGCAGAAGCCGGCCCCCGGTGGTCGTGTCAAAATTGATAGAAAAGCAAAAGAAAGCCCGGTCAGCGCTTCGGTTGATCTCACCAAAGGGTACGGTCCCTCGAAAAGCAACAGTGGCGCGAAGAAACCGATCAGCGCTTCCTTCGATCTCACCAGTACGCCTAGCGGATCTAGATCGTCCTCTTCGAAGGACAGCGGTGCCCGGCATACTGAGTCTTCAAATAGGTCTTTTAGGATAATAGACGCTTCCAACTCCTCTGCGAAAGGGAGTAAACCCACAGCTAAACCGAACGCTCCGTCTAAATTGGTCGGCACGTCGAAGAGTATTATCCTGGATGGGAAATCGAAGTCTTTGAAAGTGCAGAATCAGAACGTGTACGTAAAACTTTCATATTCCGAAGTTCCAATACAGCTGTTTCTTGAAATTAATAGTTTTTGATGTGTTTTATATTTTCAGTGGCAAGGCGATACAAGGGAACAGTTCGAAGGTAATACAGGGTGCCTCGACAAACAAGAGGTCAGCGCCCTCAACATCTGCACCAGATCCTAAGAAGAAGAAGACGGAGCGTGAGTATTACTTAACGAGTTACCCCTTCCCGGCGACACAGTGAGGTTTCCGCCCACTGCAGACTTGATCTGATCAGTCCAGCTAATATCAAAAGAAAGTCTACAAAATGTATGCTCAATTTCTTAGTCTTGTTTAACGTTTGTGTCTTGTTTCAGTGATGACGCTAAAGGACTTCGACATTGACGATATTGATGACATCATTGAATTAGATTAGGTTACGGCACCTATATAGAAGAATTATTAAGATTAGAGCTAATTCCGGTAATAATCATGATACTTATTGATTATAACGATTGTATTTCTTGAATAGTTGTATGAGTACAGTCTTGTGATAAACCATTTAATTTTATTTAATAAAGAAGAAAAATGTGTACATCTTCTCTACTAATTTGTATTATTTTTTATTATTAGCAATTGATTCAATTAACTATAAGATATTCTAGTGTTTGAAAATATATACTGTGTAGTGTTTAGCTGTTCACTAGAATATAATATTACGCAACGTTTTAAAATTAATGTCTTCTGCGTTTTAAAAAGATTTCAAATCTCAGTTATTCTTATTTTATTCTATTTAGATATTGTACGAGTATGATAATATCAGGTAGGTCTAGGTAGATATATTTGTTAATTCTCTTATGCAGCGTAAAAATTCTCAGAACTGTATGATAGCAGGGTTTAGTTTGGTTCAGTTTGGCTTGATGCACAGTGAAAATAAAGCGAAATGATTGTTTAAGTTTCAAAGATTGTATGTTTAGTTGTAAGTTTCTAAATAAAGTTCTGCTATGTAACTTGATAAAATATTTTATTTATTAGATAGTTTTAGTGTACCCGTACGCAGTCCTTTTTAGGGTTCCAAATGGCAAAAACGGAACCCTTATAGATTCGTCATGTCTGTCTGTCTGTCTGTCCGTCCGTATGTCACAGCCATTTTTCTCCGAAACCGTAAGAGCTAGACTGATGAAACTGGCAAGTAGATGTATTCTGTGAACTAAGATTTTGACACAAAAATAGAAAAAAAACAATAAATTTTGGGGGTCCCCCCCATACTTGAAACTGAAACTCAAAAATTTTTTTTCCATCGGGTCTATACGTGTGGGATATCTATGAATAGGTCTTCAAAAATGATGTTGAGGTTTCATATATCGTTTTTTTCTAAACTGAATAGTTTGCGCGAGAGACACTTCCAAAGTGAAAAAAAGTTGGTCCCCCCCCTCTAACTTCTAAAATAAGAGTAAAACTAAAAAAAATATATGTTGTACATTACTATGCAAACTTTCAACGATATTTGGTTTGAACGAGATCTAGTCAGTAGTTTTTTTTTATACGTCATAAATCGTAATCCTCAATTTACCTTTCGACGAACTACAAAAACCTTTATAATTTGTTACTTGATGCTACGGAACCCTTCATGGGCGAGTCCGACTCGCACTTGGCTGCTTTTTTTTTATATAGGTATGCTACAACTAACTGGGGTATCTTAACTAGTGAGGGTTAAGTGGTAACCATCGCCTATAACAAAACGTATTAAAGAGTATTCGTGTATTTAATATAAAGGCTTGAACACACCGCCAGCGAACTAGTTCGCTAGCGATGGCGAACTAGCCCCCAAATAATTTGAAGTCTCCGAAATGTACATTGCCATCACAATGGCGCTTTTGGCGCTAGGTCTAGCGCAATTTCAAAGCATTTAACTGCTATTATTTTGTAGGCTAATCTTGGATTAACCTTGGATTTTAAATACGTGTCGCAGTTTGTAGTTCATATAAATTGCCAAGTTAAAAAAAAATTACATTTCTATTGAGTTTTCAAAAAAAAAAGATATTTATTGAGCACTGTGACATGCGCACCTATTTTATCGGACAACTTGTGTCTATTCAAAGTATCTAGAAGCATTTAAAGTGTCTAGGCTTATGACTACAATGCTTAATTTAAAAAAAATAAAAATACATTAGTAAAAATAGCCAAACCCTGGAATGGACCTGGCAGCACTGGCCACAATTTAGACTGTCAAGATATGAATGATATTTAGCCCAATCAAAACACTTAACTACTGCTAGGCATGGGAAATAATTACCTGCAGTTAATCGGCTCATTTACAACCTTGAGCTTGTTCAGCTCAAACAACTCAGCGGCTCAAACATCAAGTAGTTGTTGTAGAAGTGTGGAAGTGCGAGTGCAGAAGTTAAGCCGCTTACAGACCTTTTGGCTTCACTTCGGAATCATTCAGTTAATATAGTTACCTACTTTAATTTTTTTCACTGAAATACCTAACCTACCTACCAAAGTAGCAAGCAGCAAATAAACTGAATAAATAAAGTCTGTTTAAACTATTATCGCCACTGTTTGTTTTGAGCCGTTATTTATTAAAATTAAACTGCTAGCTATGCTAAAGTATAAAATGCTATGATGTGCGGTTTTGGCCCTTACGTATTTATTGCAGAAGCAAATTTTCAACATAGTTTCTATTATTGGCTATGCATACCGTAAACCTTATATCTCTTTGTGCTTCTTCCAGAACGACTTCCAATTTGATCAGGGCGAGCAACGCCAGGCTCCATAGCTCGTCTTAATCTAGGTCTTTACCTATGAAATTGTACATTTGAATATTTTTTATGCCATTAAAATTAGATAGGCGTAAGGCTCCAAACCCCACAGCAAGCTCAGCCGTATAATTAGTTGGTCTAACTCCATCACGGCTAAGCTTGCCGCGGGGTTCCAATTCTTCGGTCCAACTTTTTCACCACTTCTACTATCGTCTTCAATTCAAGGCCTGCGCACACCTATGTGCTCTTTACCGTCGTCAGTATTTTCGAAGCATTACAACCTTGGAATTTTCAAGTCAAGAGTGAACAAGTGAATAATAGCTAAGCGTGCTCCACCTTAGGCTGCATTTTCACTTTCCATCAGGTTTGATGGCAGTCAAACGTTTAGCTATCAACAATAAAAAAAAAAATACCTATATATGTCGCTGGCCATGGCGATCAGTGAAACGCTGTCAAATTTGAAAGCGATATTTGACATCGTTTCATTGATAGCCATTGCCAGTGACCTAGGTGTACACAGGCCTTCATATCGTTGTTGACAACGGTTGCCAGCCGACCACAAGGCTCGTTTTTCAACTCATAATTTGCAGATTTAAATTTAAGGCTTTGCATGGGTGCAAAATACAAAAGCACATTTTGCCCTCCTTTTTTCTACACTAAGTAAGCCTGTGCAAAGCTAAGGCGATTGGCTAGTTATGTACATGGAATACATAGTGAGATAACTGGCATGTCGTAGAACCTACATAAACCGTAAAACATTGTCAAGTGCACGAAAAGAGCCTCATTGAGGTGCGTTTATAATTCTTTCACCACATTACTTTTGAATGAACTTTTGTCACCATAGTATTAAGTATGTTAAGGCTGCAATGCTTTCTAAGTGAGAGCTGAAATAAAAAGTTTTGGTTTGATTCAATTTTGGTGTGAGCTACACTGAGCTGCACAAAACGTAGATAATAATGACTCCTTCTGTCTTCGACCATATCACTTTACCAAACTTTGACACAAGAGGTGGGCGTGGCTACGCCACCGCCACGACCAAAGAAGTAGGAAATATAAAACTTGTTAAACCCATAGAGCAGCAGCATTGTTTTTGACAAAGTCAAACGACTTCGTAGGTATTGCTTTTACCCAACATGCTGATGCAAACAGGAATGTTATGATATTGACCACTATGTGTGTGTATAAGTATTTTATGATTGCTCATCTGTTCCCCTATATCAAATAAATATAAAAATAGAACTAGTTTATTTTGACTGGCCTCTAGCTCAGTTGGATACAGTTATGCATAGTGAGTCCAAGCGCCATTTTCAGTTTTTTGGGAAATTACATAAACGCGTTTTTATTGGTAGAAGATTTGCATTTGCATCGTCAGAAAGTAAATCTATGTACATCGAAGCTTATATTTGTAATTTAACATGTTACAAGAAAAAAACACAAAAAAAGGTTTTATTTTGGAATATATCGTTAAAAATGCACTTGGACTCCTAATAAATATGATGTTCTCATTTTGCAAAACGAGTCCAAGAGACAAAATCATTATTTATTCTGGAAGATTAGCTTTAAGTGCACGTGGAAACGAATTAATATGATGTACTCATTTTGCAAAATGAGTATAAGTATAACATAAAAATGTTTCCTGGACTATTTTCCTATCGTTTAATAAAAACCCCTTGAATTTCCGTATTTACTCAGCATCTTATATTAGATGTTACAGAGGATTGATAAAAATAAATAAAAAACTATTAAAATGGCACTGATAGTATGTCCAGAAAATAAAACAATGTAATTATCATAATTTAATAAACAATAATAATTTAAAACAAATAAGGACTATCTCAGATATTATCTTCAGCTTTCAGACAGACAGAATAAATGATTGATGATATTATTGGTAAACACCAACCCCAAACCCAGAACATATCGGGTAGGATGTAGGATGGAGTAGGTAAATAAAATATAAAAATCTACTCTTCTTCAATATGTTCCGGATCAAAAACCTAAATGGCCATCAACACCTTCAACAACAATATCATCTTCAATCGTGTCATCAAAAATCAAATCTTTGTCAAATGCTATAGCGTCGTTTGGGATATTATGCACTGTTTCATAATTTAATTTTAAATCTTTTAGTTTTTTCTCTGAAACATTTTGTCCTTTCCTACCCTTTCTTCTCTTTACATCAATTTCTAAGCTTTCTTCCTCTTCTACTGCTCCTGCCTTGGCAATGGATGATTTTAGGTTTCCTTTATCTGGTTTATTCTTAACCAATTATTATTGACCTTCTCGCCCACTGTTATCTTTTTTCTGTTGACAATAGCTTTTTCCTTTTCTTCAGTATTTGTGATTCTTTGTTCTGCAGCTTGCCATAACTTTCTTGTAGTCTTGTGGAGTATAAAGTATTAATTGCAGTTTCAGAAATATAGGGTGCTTTTCGAGGAGAGATCATCAGGTCTATTTTTATACTTTTTTGCTATATTGTACGACCGAAATAGGTAAGCTGTTGGAACATAATTACTTTTAAGATGTTTTATACACAGTTTTACAATAAAATATTTTTATCTTTATCTTTATACGTGTATTCTGGCCTTTGTTTTTTTTATTCTGTTCTCCGCAACAATTAAGTTGACCAAAGAATTAAGTTTTTGACTTTGGTAAACTAGTATAATATGTGCTTCCTTAAACATGACTTGGGTTCTTCTGCCAGCCTCTCCTTCCCAAACAAAGATTACGTTCAGAAGTTACAAACAACTGTCGCGTAGACTACTGATGCGTAACACTACGTCGTTTGGACTAGTAATGTATAATGGAAATGTGCTTTTTCATCATAAAATTTGGTTGTTAGTTTTAAATTGGTTGTTGGACTTGTATTGCATTTCAAAATACTTAGTTTGCTATAGAAGGCGCTTGGACTGGGTATCAAAAAATACCACTTAGAGTGAAGCTGGCTGCAAGAGTGTTTTTTCTATGGCTTAATTATGCCCTAGTGATTACGAAAATGCGAAAAAATCAAAAAATGAAATTTGGCGCTTGGACTCCTTATGCATAACTATATCCAGTTGGTAGTAGCTCTGCCTTCTGCGCCGTAGGTCGTGGGTTCGATCCCCACCGAGAACAAATATTTGTGTGGTGAACATAGGGGAAGGTGGGGTAAAATGGGATACTTAAGCAAAAAAAAATCATGTACACGAAATCAATGATATTTTTAATATTTTTTTTAATTAGAAACAATCGTTATACTCTTATTTATTATTTTAATTTGTACTTTTAGGCTTAATCAACTAGTTTTCTTAATTATGAGGAACTAATCACCAAGTGTCAAATTTCCCATTTTACCCCATGGTCGGGGCAAAACAGGAAACGCTATGGGGCAAAATGAAGATATAATTTTATCAGGCAAACATTGTGCACAAATGTGTGACTCGTCATCATCTTCGTCTAATCCGGCGCAGGAATTGTGTGCCCAACCCGCACAAGAGCTAAACGCAACCCAACCCTCATCTGTCTGCGAATACAAATAACCACAATATATGCAAGCACTGTCATCTTCGTCTTCTTCCGATGAACTAGAAAATGTGACTTCCCTTGGTTTGTTTCTTAGCCTTTTTTTTATTATTTGGTTTGGATATTTTTCTTTGGTCATTTGTCTTCTTTGGTGCAGGAAAGTAAGGAAAATAAGAATATTTTCCTTATTTTCCTTGATGATATACCATCCCATTGTGCCCCATTCATTTTGCCCCAAACATTACCTCTTTCAAATAGGTCGGCCATTTCTAACCTCAAAAGAAATCATCAAAAACAAATTTGAATTTGAATAGGTTTATACCACTCCCAATGACTTATGGTATAAAAGTTAATGCAGGTCATGTACTTACCTCACTACACAAGAGTATATTTTATGAAAACGGATAACAAAACTCTCAAAAACTGTTTTGGTTAGCCACGACATAAAAACACGCAACGAAACGTTCCGCTTACTCTGACTCACGTGCGGCAACTGAACAACCAATGAATGGCACCGCTGTCTTAACTTCCCGTTATGCCCCGAGCTTCATTTTGCCCCACCCTCCCCTAAATGTTTGTTCTCTGTCTGGGTGTTATATTGTATTCTAAGTATGTGTTTACAAAAAAATATGTATTCAAGTATTATATCAGCTATCTGGTTCCCATATTACAAGCTCTGCTAAGTTTGGGGCTGGTTAGTGTTGTGTGAATTGTCCACAATATTTATTATTATTATTATTTATTATTAATTATATGACAGCTGTCAGTTGAAAGCGATTCTATCTAGGACTGAAAAGTATTATTTTCAACCCACTCCTCAGGCAACTTCAGACCTTCTTTCTGAATATGAGTAATGAAAAATATAAAATAAAATGTCAGGAAATTAAAAACAAAAATAAAGTAGAAAATCACACGCAGTTATACATCACGCTCGCAGAATCCCAAGCATTCAGAAATAGTTTTCATCCAGCGATCCTCAAACATCTCACACCCAAGATTAAATGAAATGCGTGGAACAGACATGTTAACATACATAGCATAGGTACATAGCGGTGAAAATCATAACCTTTCCTTTTTTTATTTTCTTCGCCGCAGTCTATGTCTATATCTAGTCGAGTATAAATAGCATAAGGTCGGGCGCGATATAGATTAGATAGATCAGAAAACGTCGAATACAACAATTCAAATTCAATCAGTTTTAAATTTCTAATCCGCACAAGATTTTCGCCAAACACATTTTGTGCTAGACCTAAATGGTAAGAAAGTTGACAGACTGAACAGTATCCTTGGTTCATTAGAATTTTTCTATCAAACGTTTTCTGATGTACTTACTTAAGTACCTACCTATTAAACACCCGGCCTTATACTATTGAATTAGAGCACGGGTAGTCTAGTTTAGAGGGTAGCGAGCAATCCAATCCACAGATTGACTGGACTCTCAGCTCAGTTGGCAGTAGCTCTGCCTTCTGCGCCGTAGGTCGTGGGTTCAATTCCCACCGAGAACAAATATTTCTTTGGTGAATGCAGATGTTTGTTCTCTGTCTGAGTGTTATATTGTATTCTAACTATGTGTTAACAAAATGATGTGCAGTAAAATGTATGTACTATAGGAATGAGATAGTTGATTGTAATACATCAACTATCTGATTCCTATAGTACAAGACAAGCTCGGGGATAGATAGTGTTTTGTGGATTGTCTACATTATTAATTTATTTTATAAAGATCCTGGGTTAAAATTTGGTCGTGCACCACCAATGTATACTATTCTGTCAGTTCATCACCTATCTTATTATATAAATAGATATACTGTAGCTGTAGGTTTATCGACAAGATAAACCTAGCTCTAAGACTTCTCAAAGTGATCATTGATATTATGTTATTTTAAAGGTACAATGAATAAAATTAAACATTTTTACTTTGAATACTGCTACTCCATTGTAATCTCCATTTGATAACTCTTTGAATTGCTCGAAATCAATTGTCAATTTGAAAAAACGTCAAAACTATAGCGCTTGCAAAACAGGAAAGTATTAAAAACCGGATTATCTCCGGCTTCCGGCCAAAAACCGTTTCCAGGTTTGGTCAACGTAATATTTTTTCATATAGTAGAATTTTAACAAGAAAACAATATTCTAAGATACCTACAAAATCAACTATTAAAAAATTGTACGAAATAGGAATTAGTATCTAGTGAAGTTTAATATTACTTACTTTATTATTGAGTAGTTTATTGTTGAGTAGATTAGTAGTAGTAGTGGAGCTTTTTGTGAAGTGCTCATCCAGGGAAGTACTACCACCATACCTGTTTCTGCCGTGAAGCAGCATTGCTGTGTTTCTGTTTGAAGGGTGTGGGTGCCGGTGAAATTACTGGCACTTGAGGCTGAACATCTGTACGCGTGAAGCTGATGGACGCAGGGCAGTGCATCGTAGGGCAAATTCCTGGCGTGTGTGACTTACGAGGCAATGCTTTGTTACAGGCTATAGGTACCACTGTTACCACTTACAGGCCTATACCCGAGTGGGATCCTAGCTAAAGAAAAATAAGAACACAAATGAACAAAAAGTAAAACTGAAAAAAAAACTAATAAAAATAAATCTAACATCAAAATATATGTATTAAAAATAAAGTTTAAAATTAAATTTAAACAAAATAATGACTATAATGTATGAATGTAAATAATAATGATGATATAATAATAATCGAAATTATAAGTAATAATATGCATGAAATGTAACTTAATGTAGTTATGGAATGAATGGGCTTTTTTAATAATTTTTTTTATAGTTACCACTTAACATCAGGTGGACCATATTATGCTTGTTCCATCAGCTAGATGTATTAAAAAAAAAGACGCAGTGCAATAATAGAAAAACAAAGTATTGGTTTTATTATGTTTTATCGGTTTTTAGCTATGTATGCTTTTAGACAAAAAAAAACCATTTATAAAAATAATGCATCTTTTTAGTAATGTTTCAATTACCTGGACATATTAGGGCTAAGAATAAAGTGATGGTGAACTGAACGCGCGAACCTTGTGCAAACAACACCCACACCATTGCCTCCATATTGCCACTGTTATGACTTTTGAGGAACAAGATTTAGCACAGTTTCAAGACAGTATCTAACACTAATACTAGCTCGCTGCGTACAATGACAGTTCGCGGCGCTGTGTGGGGATGAATGCAAAACCCTACGCTTGAAACTGATCGCCATCGCCATCGCAGTTCGAAACTGTTCGCCGCAATCTTTTCTAAGCTTAATTCATTCACCCGCTAGTCCGGGGTACCTAGGTAGTTTTTGTTCACGGGGATTAAAAACAAAACAATATTTTTGAGGCTCAATCAGTAAGATTTATGTTTCTGATACTAAGGAAAATCGGAATACGTAAAACTTCCCTCTCTGTATAGGCATACGCCTATCTATCATTGCGTCCTGAAGTGAGGGTAGTTATTATACCTCCACCTCTCAACGACGATAGCACTCATGCCAATGCTCCAGTCTGCCCACGACCACAGTTATTACAACATAGCCGAAGCGTCGGGGAAAATTATACGCGGTAAACACCCATCATCATCATTATCATCATCATCAACCTATATTAGTCCACTGCTGGACGTAGGTCTCTCGCAAGACGCGCCACTGAGCCCGGTCTTCGGCTCTTCTTCTCCAGTGCTTGCCAGCTACATTTCGCAGATCGTCGCCCCACCTTGCCGGAGGGCGTCCTACACTACGCTTACCTAAACGCGGTAAAAATACCCGTGTAACAGCTTAATGTGTGTTATGATCGCAAAAGTTTAAAAAATACTATTGATAAATTTTGCTTAGCTGTCCGGCTTTTCGCAAAACCGGAAAACCGGGTTTGCACGCCCTAGTCAGGACGTAATGTCAGATGGGAAACTGACGGGTGGCTGAACTAATTGATGCCCACGACTTCATCGACTGTCTCCACGGGTGGTGATTATACACTTCCTTGTTTCGATATTATATTTATGCATTCCATCTCTTATAAAAAAGTCCCCAAATATTATAAATACATTCACTTGTTCTGTTTTTTCTCCATCAATCAAAATATTACACGCTGTTAAACATTCATATCGAATACCATAAACTTAGCCTTATGATTGTATTTGTTTTTGTATTTATTGATTTACTTTGATTATGACGGTTCATTCTAGGTATGTAAATGCCCTTATTTTATTTTTTATTGATATTTGATCTTATTCTAAGCTTCTCTCCATCCAAAATTTGATTGGAAAATACTGATTTGCAGCGATATAACCGCCCATTATGCATTACTATATTTTTAAATAGTTTCAAATAAGATTCTATCCTATTATTATTACACAACATCTTTTTTTGCTTTTAACGTAGTTAAACAAATATTTTTAGAAGTAGTAATATATTTTTTTTCTATTAAAACTAATAGGAAAAACAATTTCCAGAGTTCAATAATATTAGAACGAATCCTCAATAGTTCTCTTTTTCCAAATTTTAGACTCTACGGGTCGTTTTCACCGATGACTAATCAGTAGATCAAATATTTGACGATTGTTTAATACACAAAATTAAGAAAAATTAAGTAGGGGGTAGTAAAACATTAAATAGGGGATGCTTTGTCTGTCACGATCTGGGAACTTTCGTTTTTATTAGTAGTGATCGCAGCGTGCAACTGTCAAAAGACGCGGCAGTGTGTGCGGATGTATACAATTCCCTATGTTGAAACTGAACGGTTCGCCACCGCGCCCGCCAGCGAACTAGGTGTGTTCGAGCCTTAAGAGTGTGCGTGAAGGGAGAAAAGGATGCATGTAAAGAGGTGTGTGAGTGAGAAAAAACGAATGAAATTTAAATATAGCACTATATTTCCTTACACTTAACAAAATATATTAGAACATCATTATCAATCAACGTATTTTATAATCTCCTTATAGCTGCTTATATATTTCCAAAAATAAAACTAACAGTACAGATTCCTGACCAGTATTTATCACTTTTAAACTTAAGATTTCTAAAAACACTTAGATCTTTTACTTCTATAAAATAAAATAACCTAAGTACAATAATAACGCATTTTGTTTAATAGTTTGTTCAGTTTTGAATTACATAAAAATATAAGAAAGTTTGCATATCCTGATAACCTAAAGGCCAGAGAAAACCATGCACGAGTTGGAATTTATAACTTGTGTCCAACGAAGGTATAAAACTTCATGGTAATGAATGTTTTATACAAAAAAATATTCACACATCGAACCTAATTAATCTCATATAATCAGTAATAAATTAAACTAATTAAAATCAATATATTATTTTGCAATATAAATATACAACATTTATTTCTGAAATATGAACAATGCATGTTATACCCATCATATCGTAAACACCACAATAAAGAATTTATAATACTTCTTAGGTATTTTTTATTTTATATACAGAAAATATAGCTTAGAAACTACGTACGGTTGTAAGCAATAAATATTGCACATCGTCTTTTCTGCTTTCGTAGAGCGCTATCTCTTTCTAACGCACACTACGCTCTATGAAGCCGAAATGAGCCGATGTGCAATATTTGTTGCACAAATCGATTTGCAAGTTAAATCACATAAATAGCACTTTTTAAGATGATGTTAAAAATAGCGCCATTTTCTTTAATACGACGAATATGGTGTGCCGTATTCTACAATTTGTAGACCTTATTCTAAGAAGATCAATTATAGAAGTAGGTGCCGTATATCAAAATCTCAGTTGCGCCGTTACAAATCATGGTGACTGAAAACTTAAGTGCCGCTGACGTCATTCTCGACTAGCCCGTTTAAACCAAGCCGAAGGTTAAATCCATTTAGGGGTGATTCTATCGAGAAATAGTACATCAAAAAGTATGTCAGTGTTTTTTTAATTAAATGATAAACAAAACGAGCTTACGGCCCACATGGTAAGCGGTCACCATCGCCCATAGACTCCAAAAACATCAAGGGTGCTGTCGTTTTTACGTTTTTTATAGGTATTTATTCCTGGAAAATCACCCCCCTATTGAGGTCTAGTATGAGAGGCTGGCTGTTAGCTGGTTTGTCTACTTAGGTAGAAAAACAAGCTTACGGCTTACTTGATGTGAAGCGATTACCGTAGCCTATGGACGCCTGCAATACCAGAGGCAACACAAGCGCGTTGCTGACCCTTTCAAACTTTAAAACGTTTTTTTTAAGAAACCCATTTAAAACTGGCAGATTAGCCCCAAGTTCTAGAACTCACTGGGTGGTAACCCTGGATAGTTTAGTTTTGTCGAAAGCGCAGATGGCACCGAGTAGGGCGGAGCGTCCGTTGCTGCTAGGGCTGCTCATCGGCGGAGAGGATGGAACCACGCTCGCTTCGGGAACTGTACAAAAACTATTGATTAGTAGTTGTAGAGCTCTGTGTGTGGCTCGTCCAGGGAAGTACTACCACCATGCCTGTTTCTGCCGTGAAGCAGTATTGCTGTGTTTCTGTTTAAAGGGTGTGGGTGCCGATGTTGCACATAGGCTTAATATCTGTTCGCCTCAAGTTGATGGACGTAGGGTAGTGGACACGTTCTGGTTGTGAGACACTGCTTGTTATAGGCGTTAGCAGAGCTATTGTAAAACGTTTGTGATCAGAAACGCCAGATTAAGTCCCCTTATCTTTGATTTCTTTGCCTAAAAACACAGCATGTTTTAAAATAGCTTGTATTTTGATAAATAAGATAAATGCGTTGTGATAACGCAAAATTGATATTGCCTGCAACTTCGTTTGAGTAGCGAGCGAGCAAAGTCCGGGGTAAAAACTAATATACAGGGTTATTGGTAATTATATAAGAAACCAGTTAAGAGCTCCTTCTGTACATCTTAACAAACAACTTTTGTTCTTTGTTAAGATAACATAATACGTTATTTTTAACAAACTTGTCATTCTAAATAATTATAAGTCTATAATTATTTAGAATGACAAGCTGTGGCGCGGCGTGCGGCAATCTCAATGAAAGGGGCGCGCGGTGCGGGGTCGTGATGCGACTCCAGTCACCGGTCATTACCATGTAGCGTCTACACTATACAGAGCCAAAAAGTGTTACAAAAACATAAAATATTTTTTTGGGAAGTGTATTGATTTTTGACAAAAGTCGTAGAACAAAATATTGTTTCTTAAGATGTAAAGAAGGAGCCCTTAACTGGTTTCTTATATAATTACCAATAACCCTGTATAAACAAGTGAAGTTTAAGAAAGTTTGAGGATCGTGACCCTTTCCCATTCTGTGCACAATATCTCATTTCCAGCTGCTCAGATATCTGGTCTGACCAACGCTTAGGGCTTCGGCCTCTAGGTATTTTGCCTTATACTTTGCCTGTTATAATCAGTCTCTCGGTATCGGTATTTCTGCGAGCAATATGGCCAAAGTATTTCAGAATTCTGTGCAGGCAAATAGAAGACAAACGCTTTCGATGTTCAAGCTTTTTTTATTAGAAGTCGATTTAATACTTACGAAGCACGGGAGGCGTCGGCGAGGAGCTAGTACTGACGCTGTGAGATCGAACTGTGTCTGCGAGGGACGATGTCGACTTCCAAATGCTGTTGCGTTTTTTCTGAAACATTAAATACGAGTTTACTTTAGTTTTCCGGCACAGAATAAAGTTAAGAAAAATTAATAATAAAATTGGAATTGGTCACAGCCAAGTTGTTTGTTATCCTACAGTCCTATGACAAAGCATTGTCGCGTAGGTCACACACGGCAGGAACGTGCCCGCATGAAAGCTTATGGTGTGCCCTGCGTCCATCAACTTGAGGCATACAGATGTTCAGCCTCACGTGTCAGAATTTCACCCGCACCCACACCCTCAAACCGAAATATAGCAATGCTTCATGTCAGAAATAGGCATGGTTGTAGTACTTCCCCGGACGAACCACACACAAAGAACTCTACTAAACCGTTTTGCCCCTTTTTGTTCTATAATTATTTTTACGCTTACCGCTCTTCGCCTCTGTTTCCTCATTTCCTCTTCCGACCCCAATATTTCCTGTATCCGGACATCTCTTCTTGCATTACGTTCCTGTAAAATTAAACACCTTAGTAACTGATAAAGTCTAATGGATATGGATGGATAGATACGTGAGCAGAGGTAGACCAAAGAAAACATGGATGAACTGTGTGAAAGATGATCATGGATAAGAGAGGAGTGAATGCAGAGATGACGGCTGACAGAGGGGAATGGAGGAGGAAGTCATGTTGTGCCGACCCCACATAAAGTGGGATAAGGGCAGGAAAAAGAAGAAGTAACTGATATAGTCTAAATACAAACACTAGCATCCTTCTACTGCTTACGACGTATAGTACGTTTTAGACGTATAGTATTTTTACTTGCTTGCTCGCTTGGGTGGAATTTCGATTTGTATTTAGACGTATTTACACACTTATAAATACGTCTAAATATAAATCAAAATTTTGCTTGTTTTTACCCGACTACGGCGAAGCTAAAAAGAGGGTTATTATAACTTTATTATAATGTGTGATGTTGTGTGATAGAAACTCACCATTTTTTGATCGTTCTTGAGCCTAGCCTCCACACATTCCACAGCATTCTTGAGCTCGTCCTTCAAAGCGATAGGGAACTTGAGATGTGCCCTTTCCTCGCTCATGCCCGTCAGTCCATTGAGAGGCGCGTGGGAGAAGAACGGTTGCTTGAGGAGAAAGTCTATTGTGGGTGGACCGTGCTTGCAAGATGTAGTTGATATACAGAGCCGGAGTATATGTTCTGAAAGAAAAAAATCCAAATCTATAAAGAGAAAGTCGTGTTAGTTACACTATTTATAACTCAAGAACGGCTGCACCGAATTGCCTGAAAATTGGTGGGGTGGTAGCTTAGAACCAGAAGGGCATAGGGTACTTTTTATCCCGAGAAAAAACGGGAGCGGGGCGAGCGAAGCCGCGGGCGGCTGTTAGTTTATACTTCTATACTAATATTATTAAGAGGTTTGTATTTTTGTGTGTATGTTTGTAATGAATAAACTCGAATACTACTGTGTCGATTTCAAAAATTATTTCACCATTGGGCTACATTCACCCTGAGTAGCATATGCTATATATGTGTTTAAAAAATAAATGCCCACCCGTGCGAAGCCGGGACAAGCCGCTAGTATTTTATAAGCAAAATACACACCTAAATCCTCATTCACCTCTTCAGGATAATAATCACAGTAGTACTCTTCAAGAGGGCTTGCCAACGCCATTTCATAGAGCGTTCGCCCAAAGCAATACCCATCCACACATTCCGCCATGCTACTCCGTCGAAGCTGAGTTAAGTACGGTCGGTATAGAGTAGAACCACCGATAAGTGAATTCTCTACGTCCAGTAGTAATACCTTCTGGTTTTCTATGACTATGTTGCCGGGGTGGATGTGTCCTGGAAATAAGAGGTTTTAAAACTGGACAGTAATAAAAATTTAATGAAGATAAATTTGGGTCCGGTTAATGCATGCAGTGGCGGTATGAAAATGTTCGTCGATTTTCAACTTGATTTGTTCAACGTACCACGATCACATACTACCTTTTGAAACTGAATAGACAGAATACACCGATAAGTTCACGTCACAAAATCATGTCATAATGTGTTCATGATCAAGGCACTGGTGCAAGCGAGAACAGACTCTACTAAGGTGACGAACATTTTCATACCGCGACTGTACACCCAGTTGAAACGAATCCATTTTTTTACACTGTGAAATTGCTAAGGCCCGTGTACACTGTAGCAGATAAATATTTTGATTATAACTTTTTTTTATCTAGCGATGGATAATTGTCAAAACCACAACATACTCTAAAGCCCGTCACACACGTAGCTTCTTTTTAATGTTAATGTAAATTATAGCCAGGCATATTATAATGTGTTTTCTATACAAAATATTCAAGTTACCGCACACGCAGCTTTCTCTTCTTCCTGCCCTTATCCCACTTTACCGCACACGCATAATTATATTTCTATGATGTCACCAACTTAGAACGAAATTAATCGTAAAATATAATAATATAGCTCTGTGTGTGATGGGCTTAAGACTTCTGACTTTTTCTTAGTCATAGTTTGAAAAAAAACTTTTTTAACTATTTTTTTAATCATTAACTTAGGATGTTGACAGTACATAGGTACATACCATGTGGTAATCCCTTCTCATGAAGAAACTTCAGTGCTTGTAATATCTGGAACCCATAGTGTGCAAGCTGGCCACTGGTAAAAGGTTTTCTTATTTTAGGGTTCCCGTATTTTGTTAAATAATTCTTAGAATACTCTGTTCCGTATAACATGTCCCGTATCGTTCCGTTCTCGTGTATTCTTCTGACTGCGTATGCGCCGGTTTCTAAATTATGTATTGCTAGTATTTGGTCTATGTATGGGTGCTGCAACAATTTAAAGTAGGTATTATCTTTACTAATATTATGTTTGTAATGAATAGGCTTAAAAAGTACTGGGCCGATTTAGAAAAATACTTCACCAATAGAATGCTACATTCTTCCAATTTGACATAGGCTAAATTTCATTTTGAAAAAAATTTGGGATCCTTGGTAAAATTTGAACAATGTAACCGAAAGTGTAGAAAAATGAGTCTTAAAATGTCTTTCGTCGAATGCGCTGCCGAAACTATTAGCGATAGAACAAAATAATGTACAACAATATTGTCTACCCCGTGCGAAGCCGGGACGGGCTGCTAGTACAGCATAAAGTAACAAAGTTATGAGAGAAAAACGAACATACTGACTGACTGGTCTCTCTTCTCTTATATTGTATTCACCCAGACAGAGAACAAAAATTTGTATTCACTACACAAATATTTGTTCTCGGTGGAGATCGAACCCACGACCTACGGCGCACAAAGCAGAGCTACTACCAACTGAGCTAAGAGGCCAATCAAAGCACCTTACCTACTGTAATATTATCTTTAAAATGTCTGCCAAACTTTATCTTATACCTTTAAACGAGAAAATCTTGTATATATATATATATATATTTAGGATCTCGGAAACTGAGCCAACAATTTTCACGAAATTTACTATACAAGGGTTTTCGGGGGCGATAAATCGATCTAGCTAGGATTCATTTTTAGAAAATGACGAGAAGTTGGTGTTTTGCAATAATCAAACATAAACTCAATATACGACTGTTCCTGCCATCTATTGGCGATTGTGAGCAACTAACTGCAAGCTAGAAGGCGTTGTTAATTAAAAATAAGCCAATAAAGATACGACTCTTCCTGACATCTATTGGCAAGTAACAATACTATTGTTTTTGAAGTGAAAACTTCTTTAGCGGCGTTGAGCACTTTTTCTGTAATGGGTATAAAATCTTAAACTCGCGTCAGCGCGTCAGGACACGTGACCTGATCGAAAAAGCGTAAGACGGATGGAGAGTAGACAGCTATCCCCTCTCTACGGCGCGGCGAAAATGTATGCCTGGGCCTACTGTTTCGTTTAGGCAGCGCAGGGCGCTTGCGCGAATGTTCGTGTATGTTACAGCGTGCCAAATAACAAACAAGCCCCCCCTAACCATTCCAAAATATCAAACATGCTCAACGTTAATAATCAAGTTTTCACTTCTGCCGGCACTCCCGGAGTGCAACCCGTATTTTTTTAAACCCGAGCGAAGCTCGGTCATACCGGCTCGTGAAGATAGATACACAAATGGTACTCTAATGAAATATAATGTGTTGGTATGTTATTATGTTATTTCCATACATCTAGATGTATGAAATAACATAATAACAGGAAATATGCCGGTGGCGGTGTTTTGGGGTTGTGGCCAGAAGCCCGTGAGCGGCGACACTTATTGTTAATCTAGATTACTTACAGATAAGTTGCGCAAGCTTTTAAATGCAGTTTGTAGATCTTTGTCGCACAAACATCTGTCAGGTCCGTAGTTCTGCCACGAGAGGATGCAATTTTCCTTCTTCTCCGTATCCGTTACCTAGAAATACAAATGTTTTATATTAACTCGTTGTTAAAGGGTCTTCATCTTATCGAGTCACTAGTGAAAAGATTCTAAGAACGCCTCAAA
The DNA here is from genome assembly GCA_947578465.1 of Thera obeliscata. NCBI lineage: Eukaryota > Metazoa > Arthropoda > Insecta > Lepidoptera > Geometridae > Thera > Thera obeliscata. Next base: position 3,401,204 of record OX387913.1, read on the forward strand.
AAGGCTCTTTTCGATTTTAAGTGTGTAATGGGGGCTCATGATGTTTTCCTACACCTTTTGAGAGCACCAGCATCATAGAACACATCTGTATGCCTCAAGTTGATGGACGCGAGGCAATGCATCGTAAGATCGTAGGGCACGTTCCTGACGTGGGTGACCTACGAGGCAATGCTTTGTTATAGGCGATGGTTACCACTTAACATCATGGTTTTTATACGCTACTAGCGGCCGCCAGCGACTTTGCTCGCCCCGTTCCCGTTGCTTTCGGGATTAAAGTATCCTATGTCCTTCTCCCGGTTCTAAGCTACTTCCCCACCAATTTTCTGACAAATCGGTTCAGCCGTTCTTAAGTAGTAAATAGTGTAACTAACACGACTTTCTTTTATAAATATATAGAATATTATAGGCATAGACAGGGCATTTGGCGTTCCATCTTTAGCTAGGGTATATTCATAAAAAAAATCCAATAGAAGTAATTTAGCTTACCAGACCGATAAGTCTGTTGACATCTCTATTTGTTGTCATGAAAGTGAAGAGACAAAGAGACTTTTAGCAAGCCGAGGGGGTAAGTGTTTACTATACTGTGTGTAGTGTAAACGCACTTTATTGTGTTTGTAGAGTTGAATAAACCAAAACAACGTATCTTTCTTTCAAAGATAATAGTAACATTGTAATTATGATAGCAGCGAAATACAAGCTATAGATACGATAAAGATTTTTATAATGTCCCAAAAGTTAAGAGCCGAGCGGGATTTGAACCCGCGACCTTCCCCTCGGTACGGGGCTGCGCTGACCACTGCGCCATCGGATCCTAAAATCGGATCCGATGGCTGAATCGGATCGGGACATTATAAAAATCTTTGTGATTTCCTTAAGTGTAGTAAACACTATAAAATTAATAAAAAATTATAGATACGATAGTTTGACTCAATCAATGCCATGTAAGAACTCTGAACTGAACGGATCTGGATGAAATTTGGCACAGAGATAGATTATAGTCTGGAATAGCACATAGGCTTTTATCCCGGTTTAATGTAGGAAGCCGTAGTTTGTTGCCTGCATGTTCTTCTAGGCTTGGTCGCGTGGAACTGGTACCTAGCTTTAAGACGTTTGAAAGTGATCCTTGTGATACTATTAAATAAATACATCTATAACTTTGACTTCCCGGAAAAACACGATTTCTATACAGGAACCGTGTTTATAAAGGTTTTTTTCCATCCAGTTGCTAGTACAGAGCCTTTGGATCCACACTCCAACTCCCCTCAAAAGAGCCTCACAACTCAGTTTGGATCCATAATCCGATTCCTCTCAATAGTTTACAGTCATAATCGTATTTAAAACAAAGAACTTACTAAAAAGTAATGTTTACGTGTCCGCCAGCCGATATAAGACATCGGGCCCTTCAGTTCGTACCGGCCTTCGCCTCTCAAGGCTATCGACACCGTCTGCAGTGCTTGTTCTGGAACAAAAACCTTATTACAAAAGAAATACTATATTTTTTTAATTCAACTAGCTCAGAGGTTCCTAACCTTTTTTTCCTCATAGACCACTTACAAAATTTTGCTGGTTCCGGTGGACCCCCTGGCCTGCATGACCTACATTTTTACTATATTCCTAGTCGACAAAAATATGGGGCTTAGAACTAACTACTTATGGATATTTGCGTTGCTGCTGAATTCCAACCACGAATTATCAGTTTTGGAAAAAAGTATTTACAAGTCACAGTCGCTAAGCTTCTTAAAATATTATCTGCCTCCACCTCGATAGATGAAGTCAAGCCAACATTTTAGTTCTTCACTATCGAAACCAGATAAACTTTCACGGACCCCCGCTTACGAATCGTGGATCCCCATTTTTTTGACACGCCATCGTAGACCCCTGTCGAGTCTACCGTGGACCCCTGGGGGTCCACCTGGATTACGTTAGGAACCAATGAACTAGCTGATGGAACAAGAATATGACCCAACTAATGTTTAGTGGTACCCATTCTCAAAACAGAGCATTGCCTTGTAGGTCGTGCACGTCAGGAACGTGCCCTACGATGCACTGTCCTGCGTCCATCAACTTGAGGCAGATGTTCAGCCTCGCGAGCCAGTAATACTCTCTTCACAGCGATGCTGCTTCACGGCAGAAATAGGCTTGGTGGTAGTAGTTCCCCGGACGAGCCTTTCACAAAGAGCTCTACTACTACTATTTAATATTTTGTATGAAAGCAGAAGTTTAAACCAATAAATATTATAGACAATCCACACAACACTATCTAGTCCCAAACTAAGCAGAGCTTGTACTATGGGAACCAGATCAGATAGCTGATATAATACTTATATAATTTATTTTTGTAAATACATACTTAGAATATAATATAACACCCAGACAGAGAACAAACAACTGCGTTCACCACACAAATATTTGTTCTCGGTGGGATCGAACCCAAGACCTACGGCTCAGAAGGCAGAGCTACTACCAACTGAGCTGAGAGGCCAGACAAAGTGTAACTTTTCTCGTGTCAAATTAATCAATTCTCTTGATTTCAAGGCTGCTGGTTAAATGGGGCGGTGTCTATGTAATATTATATTACTTCAGTGCAATTTGATACAGTTACATTCTCAACAGTGCTCTGCAATAGTTAGGTAGGTATAGGTGGTTAATTGGTGCATGAACGCATTCGAATCCACATCCGAATAATGTACAGATGTTCTTAGTTTTCTGTTTCTTAGATTACAGATTTTACGTATTTCTGATGTGTTTTGTGACCGCCCGCGGTTTCGCTCGCCCCGTTACGCCCCATTCCCGTTACTTACATCCGTTCTCCGTTACAATATCTTTAAATTTGTAACCTACAAGTCATTCTGATGTTTAAGCTGTATAATATTATTGTAAAGTTTCATCAAAATCTATTCAGTAATTTTTACGTGAAACAGTAACAAACACCCATCCAACCATCCATACTTACAAATAAATAAATAAATAAATAAATAAATACTATATGTAGACAATCCACACAACACTTTCTAGCCCCAAACTAAGCAGAGCTTGTACTATGGTAACCAGATAGCTGATACAATACTTTTTTTGCAAATACATACTTAGAATACAATTTGACACCCAGACAGAGAACAAATATTTGTGTTCACCGCACAAATATTTGTTCACGGTGGGAATCGAACCCACGACCTACGGCTCAGAAGGCAGAGCTACTACCAACTGAGCTGAGAGGCCAGTCAAACAAGCTTTCGCGATTATAGTATTAGAAGTATTTTACATACCTGGAAACTCTATGCAGTAGTTATCAGGATCCAAAAAACTTCTGACTGGGAATGATAAAGCTAGAATTTGATGTTTTAAGACTTCATCGAGATAGTTCTGAAAATAACAATTTATTGATTAATTGATTTGTCTAAATAATTATGTTTGCTATTTCAACTTGGTTTTGTTAATCAATTGAACATCAAGGATCATATTTTAAATTCTTAAAACTAGATTTAAGTTAAAAATATATAAGTAAGTGCAACCAAGCCAAGAAACTTACAGCTTGGTTCCTAAATTTTTTTTGAAGACTATATAATATAACAAAATTCTAAGGCAACAGCTCAGTCAGTTAGCAGCAGACCAGCCTTCAGTGCTGTAGATAAAAAAAATAGAGCACTGGTGGTCTAGAGTAGTTGCAGCCCCGCCTTCCGATTCTAAGGTTGTGAGTTCAAATCTAATTGTGTACCAATGAATTTTTCTGTCGAAAAATGTATGTGCACTATTATGCCAGTACTCTCAAACGGTTAAGGAAAACATCCTGAGGAAACCGGCGCGTGTCGTAGAACCTAAAAAAGTTCGAGCAACACGTGTCAAGCGTCACGCAAAAAGGGCCCGCCAGCGGCCTACATGTGGAAACCAGTCCACACACCAAGTGTCGATGATGAATTTGCCAATTTGCCAGCGCTGTAGATGGTAGGTTCAATGCCCATCAAGGACAAATATATTTGTGTGGCAGATCAATAATAATAAATTGTTGAGAAAGATGTTTGGACACTGCCCGAGTGTTTTAACATTATGTGAGCACCCAGTTTTTTAGGCAGAAAAAAACAAAGTATTTTATTAGCTATCTGGTAACTTTCTTTAGTTTGGGTCTAGATAGTGGTGTCTGATAATGTCAACATTGATATATTCTAATTTCACCTGATATCTTTTAAATTGTTTACAAAAGCATTAATTGTAATGAATGCTATCTGGTTTATTTATAATACTTATTTATGTAAGTGTGTGTGTGTGCTAAATAAAACATACTTATGCCTGTGTGTGTATTATCATTTTCATGTCCTTAACCCACTAGTGTGGGATTGGCACAACAGGTTTTCGTTGACAACTCTCCTCTATTCGCCGTCATTACAGTAGTCACTCCTTTCTACACATTTCATCCTTCACACAATCAATCCATATTTTCATAGGTCTACCTACTTCTATATCCATCCACATTCATACCAAGCATTCTTCTCGTAACATGACATAGTGTAACATGTATTGTGTGTGTGTGTGTGTGTGATGATAAATTCTTGGATAATGCTGACCTGCAATGCAATTTGCCTTTCTGCTACAAAGGAAGGCTGCATGTTCCCAATAAGCTTCTTCTTTGGCATCGGAAGATCAATGTTGGATTGCATCAGCATTGACTGTAGTGTGGCGAAGTCTCTATACCTTCGAGACACATTCCAACTGTTCTCTTTAGCCGGGCCTCGCTGAACTCGTATTGAATACTCCTGATAAGAAAATAAGACAATTGTAGAAATACATATTATATGTAAATATATATATTCTTCTTCTTCTTATTGTGTCACTGTTCTTTCGAACCATGTGTCGTGAAAAGATTTTAAGTGATATTAATATATATATGTATTACTGTACATAGATATATAATATACTAGCGGCCTGTCCCAGCTTTGCATGGGTGGATATTCATTTTTAATCACATATAATATACTAGCGGCCTGTTCCCGCTTCGCATGGGTGGACATTTATTTTTTGAACACACACACAATTAAATATAGCATAATGTTACTCAGGGTGAATGTAGCTTTCCAATGGTGAAATAGTTATTGAAATCGGCACAGTAGTTTTTGAGTTTAGTCATTACAAACATACACACAACTTTTACACAAATTTTTCCTCTCTAAAATATTAATTTAGAATAGTACTTAATTAGTAGTAAACTTTGAAAAAATAAATAAGGTAAATGTGTGATAAATATTGTTGAATGAATTAGGTTTTCCCAAAGTTTGATGAATCATTGATAAGAAATAATAGGGAGTTTCCATTTGCAATTTGAGCTTTTTTTTTCATAGCGGTACTTATACTTACCTACCAGAAAAAAAAGCAATAAAAACACCACTTTTTTTAATTTAGTAGGTCTTTAGGACTATTGAAAAGCTCTTACCAAAGAAAAAGCATCTGTAATTTGAAGCTGTATCAAAACAGAACTCATTACTTTAAGCTATGTTTATTATAAATATGAGTAAGGTATAGGTAATAATTAGGTACACAACTTACTGTGTGGTTGTTGATGTTTTGTGCATTTTCTATGTTGCAAACTAGTTTTTCAGTGTCGTCAATATCGGCTTTTGCTTGGGATGTTCTATCAAATAAAGCCATTTCACTGGATATTTAGGGTACATTAGCTTTACTCTTCACAACTTATTTTCCTTACAATTATAATGATAGAAATGATGGCAAATGGCAAATAAATAATTGGTACACCTTTAAAAGAATGAATTATTTTTTTAGCACCGCTTCCGTTCTTTCTTGCTTAGGCTCCGTTTGTCATTTTTCTGACATTCATTCATAAATTACACGAACAGCTGACGCAGCTGACGTTTGTTTGATGGTAGTAAAAAACGTTCCAGATCACGCAACTTGAAACTTTGAAAAATATTCAATCAAAATATATAAATTAGATTAAAATGTGTATATTTTCCAGCACACAGTTCAGTTAAAATTGCACCACATTATCCCATTCAACTTATCCCCTCTGTGTAACGAACAATATGCACTTGGCTTGGCATAGTATTTTGGCTTGGCTGGCACATTTTGTTAAAACCTTTCCTTGGTCGATGGTTTCGGCAAGCATGGGTGTAACGGAACGTAAATCTCAACTGACTGGCTTATGTTTCAGTGCTCATATAAAAAATAAGTTCTATAGAAGTTTCATGCAAGCTGTAATCTTTTTTTATGTTGATTTGAATTAATTATCTAAATTTATAGAAACTATAATATTTGTATGGATTTAGAAATATAAAATAATGTGGTTTGACTTTTCTCATTCGAGTATTGACCATGAACGTTCGGGAACTGATTCACACAGTTGTATACCGTCATGGTATATTATTGTTATACGAAATCAAGTACCAAATAAGATGTCAAACACGTATTTAAACAAAGATTTCCATTCTCGTTTCAGTTGATTAAATAGTTTCTAATCAGCCTATAGTGATATCACCAGTCAGGTCATCCAACCAGTATGCTTTTTTCCAGTTTCAGAACGTCGTTTCATTAAAAACCCACAGACAACGGATGTCTAGGCTGATTGTCATATCCGGTTCTTCCGAAACGAAACGAGTTGCGAGCGGAGAGTAACCACGGCCCAGTCTGCCATTGATAAAATAAATTTGTGAAAAATGTCGCTGATCTCCGCTCGTATTGCCGGCACGGTGGCCAGGCGCCTACCAAGTGCCGCCAATCAGGTATAGATTTCTTCATATACCGTGTAAAGTGATTCTACTGTTGGATTCCACCCGGTGTTCATGTCGTTCATGAAATACGTTCACAGTCCACGTTAGAGGGATTTTCCTCTTTATTACATGCCATAACACTCACAAAATCATGTTCCGAAGACTATAATTGGCATAATCCGAAGAATAGTCCTACGAAATCTATTTACTCAGATTGTAAAATTTCGTGATCGGTGTTATGTAATAATGGGTGGTCGGTAGGATATTCGGTTCTTATTCACCGTTTAGTGAATAGTAGTGTTATTGTGTCGTTTATTCATGTATAACTGGTGTTCTGTTGGATAATTTGGTGATTATGTAGTGTTTTCGGAGGTGATCTGATGTTGAATTGGTTATGTGTCGGCAGGTAGCGAAAATCGCCGTGCCCGCCGTTTCGGTGGCTTCTCGCAAGCTCCATGTCTCCAGCACCCACAGAGCCGCCGAAATCTCCACTATCTTGGAGGAAAGGATCATGGGAGCTGCGCCCAAGGTAACTGTTGTCACTGTCATGTTACATAAATGGCCAATCCTTGTGCAAAGAGGTTATCTTATAGATAATTGGCTTTATTTTCTAATAGATAACCAGAACATAGCTACAGGAATTAAACATATTGATCCATGACCTATTTTGCAAGTTCACTGACCTATCTGCAGTATCCCTGCAGTTTGCGAGTCAACTTTAAGAAATATGAGATCTGATAATCCTAAATGATGGATATATTCAGATTGGAATCTTGTATCTAGTATACTTCTGGTTAGTACACAATAATCAAGATGATTATCCGTGAATGATAATAAAATCTCTTTCAACAAATCAATCAGCTGATTTTAGTTAGCCATTACATTAGAGACAATTATTTAACTCTAAAAAATATTGCAAAATACTTTAATTTGACATTGTTGCTAATGCCGAGAATGATTGGATAAGACTCGGGAGGGACTGGAAAGAATGGCACAATAAAGAGGAGACCTATACTCAGCAGTCGGTGCAAACAGGCTGAGATGATGATGATTATAATTTGTCCATATTTATAAATAATTTTAATAAATATTTTTTTTAAGAAATAGTTCTATTATGTCATCCCTAAAGTGCCAAAAAAAATTACAAATTGCTTTGCCCATATTCTACTAGGTGGAGTCTGCACATTCAACATGTTTATTTCTTCCATTCTCTCTAATCATCTGTCATCTCAGTGCTCACTCTTTACTTGGACTTTTTCACACATCATTATCTAATAAATATTTATATAAATTCTTGTTTTGTTGTTATCCAGGCTGATTTGGAAGAAACTGGTCGTGTATTGAGCATTGGAGATGGTATCGCTCGTGTGTACGGTCTCAAGAACATCCAGGCTGAGGAGATGGTGGAATTCTCCTCCGGTCTCAAGGTATGTTCTTCTTTTACAACAATTAGATACTTACAGGATATGCCCAAGTTGTTGTGAAAAAAAATACCAATGATAGAAAAATGGGAAAGACCTTTTCCCAGCAGACAGTATAAGATATAGATTGTTAAAAAAATTATAGAATGCAACCAACTAATTGGACTCAACAATATTATTACAATTATATTTAATTATAAATTAAATGGATGGAAAAGTTTCAATAATATATTCCTGAAAATGTATGGGAGGGGGGGAGTAGTTGTCCAGGAGTGGACTTCTTCACACTGATGATAACAATCTCTTATGATTTTCACTAGCAGCATCCACCACATACCCATTTTTCCTTCATAAATATTCAATTCTGCTCTCCAGGGAATGGCCCTCAACTTGGAGCCCGACAACGTTGGTGTGGTAGTGTTCGGTAACGACAGGCTCATCAAGGAAGGTGACATCGTCAAGCGTACCGGAGCCATTGTGGACGTGCCCGTGGGTGAACAGCTGTTGGGCCGTGTTGTAGATGCCCTGGGTAACGCCATCGACGGCAAGGGAGACCTGGGCACCAAGGTCCGCATGCGTGTAGGAACCAAGGCTCCCGGTATCATCCCGCGTGTGTCTGTGCGCGAGCCTATGCAGACTGGTGAGTTACTCTCATATTGTTAAATAAATAATGTATGTGGAAATTCCACACAGCAAATAGCCCCAAATTAGCTCCAAACTAAGGCTTTAACTATGAAAACCACATAGCTGATAATACGAGAGCTGTCTCTTATTAATGCCAATTAGTTTTTTAAATTATTAAAGTCTTTATAGCACCAAACAAGTTTGTGCAAAAGGAGAGCTTAATGCTTGACAGCATTTTCTACCAGCCAACCTTGACAGATGATAAAAAAGCTAGCATGCTAAAATATATAAATAAATATAATATATACACAACACACACCTATTGCACACACACACTGATCTCAAGAATCAAAAAGAGTTGGTAATATATTTCGACGTATGACGGCGTCGTTATCAGCGCCTTCCGACCATCTTCACTTTCGCATACTATCATAGACAAACGACAATTTCCTCTGCCCAGGTATCAAGGCCGTGGACTCTCTGGTACCCATCGGCCGTGGCCAGCGTGAGTTGATCATCGGCGATCGTCAGACCGGCAAGACTGCCCTGGCCATTGACACCATCATCAACCAGCAGAGATTCAACAAAGGAGAAGATGAGAAGAAGAAGCTGTACTGCATCTATGTTGCCATCGGACAGAAGAGGTCAACTGTCGCTCAGATCGTGAAGAGGTTGACTGACGCTGGTAAACCTCTTTCTTATACTATTGAAAGGCGAATACTCTTCATTGATTTTAGCTACAACTCTGTATTACTTTAATACACCGCAAACAATACAAAATAGACGTAACAACCCCATATACTTCCGCTTCTTTTTTCCACCACTAGAGATGTGTCCCGTTGTTTGATTCGATTAGGGATGTCCTATTCCCAAAACTGGTTAACACTATGAATATTTATATTTATTAGTAAGTAGGAACTGACAAAAGTTTTGGGTGGGCCTTTTATTAAAAAGACCTCCTTTTCACTATGAAATGATGTCTGTTTTAAATGCAACATGGTTTATTCTTAGTCTAAAATTATTTCCGAATTCAAAGTATTGTCCTTATTAATATGGGCCTGCAAAAAGAGAAGAAAGTCAATCAAAATTCCATGAAAACCCACAGCAACTAAATATGAAAAGGAGAATGCAGCAAATATAGAAATGTAGAATTCATAGTAAAAGAAAATAATTTGATAAGTCTTGTAATACTTGTAATTGAGTAAAGTAAAAAGTATTTATTTTCTTTCACAATCCACAATGTTATTAAATTGAGACAAACATATCAAAGTTGATGAATGATGTCTCAACTTGACATAATTTAACACCAAAGCTCTTTAAATTTCTCAATAAAACTCTGTTCAGCCACAAAATCTGACCAAGTGATATACTAGACAATAACCGGCACGATAACTACCTACCAAGAGAAGGAACATCACAATCCTAAATATCCAAGCTAACTATTTATAATTTTATCGTATGTACCTACTTACCTTAAAACCTCGGCCTGCCTCCATGTTTGCTATACCCTATGCAGGGTCCATGTGATACCTACTTACACTTAAAAACTATGTATGTACAAATAAACCATGTATAAAGCAATAAATGTATTGAGTATATATTTGTAGGTGCGATCGGTTACACCATCATTGTGTGCGCCACTGCCTCCGACGCTGCTCCTCTGCAGTACCTTGCCCCGTACTCTGGCTGCGCTATGGGCGAGTTCTTCCGCGACAACGGCAAGCACGCGCTCATCATCTACGACGATCTGTCCAAGCAGGCTGTGGCCTACCGTCAGGTAAACTGGATATTTTTCTTGCCTTGAAAATACAGAAACAGCAGAACTTTGATCTCGAGGCATGGTAAATATACTCTAGCACTTTTTAAATGAATGCGATCTTTATGCTTATGGAAGAAACGGGTATTTATCGCGATAACCATTAATATTTCCCGACGTCTTGACCGTTTTACAACAGCCGTGGTCGCTAGCAGACTGGTGCTGAGTTGCCGTCGAGAAGCGGAGAATAATAAAGGTAATCGCAATAAATACCCGTTTTTTCCATATAATTATTAATATCCTCTAGCTAGATCACTTCCCCAAACTAAGCTAAGTACCCAAATAACTGATATAATACTGTATTTGCAAATACATGCTTGGACTTTAGGGTTCTTGATACATTCTTGGTATTGAACCAAATATTATGCGACAAACTAAGATTCTTCGAAGATGTGCTTTCCAAGCCTAGCAAGATCCAAAATCTTAGAAAATATAAACTTCATCAACATTATAACGCGGCTTCATTCCCGCCATTCTAGAAAGAAAATCTTTCCCGAGCTATGAATTTCTTATCCTGTAAATTAAATGAATAATGTAATCCACAGATGTCTCTGCTGCTGCGTCGTCCCCCGGGTCGTGAGGCCTACCCCGGTGACGTCTTCTACCTCCACTCTCGTCTGCTCGAGCGTGCCGCTAAGATGTATGTACCACTTAAGAATGCCAATAAAAAATGGCGTCGAGTTTTTTTTAAAATCTACTATATAAAAATAAGTCGGGTTTTCCTTCCTGACGCTATAACTCCAGAACGCACGAACCTATTTCCACGGTTTTGCATTCGTTGGAAAGGTCTCGGGCTCCGTGAGGTTTATAGCAAGAAAATTTAGGAAAAATTCAGGACAAACCAACATTTTGAAGCCAATCTGGTGGCGAAACGGAGTTCGCCGGGTTTGCTAGTTAATTATAAATATTTTTTTCGAATTAATGAGCACCAACACTAAACATTTGAGGACTGGAAACACTGACAGTTCAAATAACTTGGTTACGTCATCAGCAGTTTGAGAAAATGCATTCAATTCAAAAAAGTCGATTTTAAGTCTTCTCCATTCACCGACCATACAATCTATACAATATCGTCTAAGGCCTCGGCCTCGAATTTAGCGGGCAGCGGGGCGGCGGCAGCGGCGGCTCTGCAGCGGGGCGGGGGGGTCCATTTGATTTTACGCATAAGAATCCTGTCGCTCCCGCGCCGCCGCCGCTGCCGCCCCGCTGCCCGCTAAATTCGATGCCGAGGCCTAACGGATAAGTAAGGCATCCTACGCTTCTCCGGGTTTGACCAAGAAAAATTGCAACTCTAAATTTCTCACCAGGTCCGACAAAATGGGTGGTGGCTCCCTCACCGCTCTGCCCGTCATCGAGACCCAAGCCGGTGACGTGTCTGCGTACATTCCCACCAACGTGATCTCCATCACTGACGGTCAGATCTTCTTGGAGACCGAGCTGTTCTACAAGGGTATCCGGCCCGCCATCAACGTCGGTCTGTCTGTGTCCCGTGTCGGTTCCGCTGCCCAGACTAAGGCCATGAAGCAGGTAACATATCTACACTTCTAGATTAATCTATGCTATGCAATATGTAAATACCTCTTTCTCTTGTTAGCTCTTTTTGTATGAAAAATAGAAAAAAAAGATAATCCTCCAAGTATTTATTTATTTTATCTTATTTTTCTTGGAAAACAAACAGCTTATTTAATTAGAATAAATAAATGAATAAATAAATAAAGGTTCTACCACTATGTACCTATCATAGTGGTAGAACATTTATAGCCTAAACAGTTTTCGCTAATAGAAAACTCAATACTTTTCTTCAGTCGAAAAGTCGCTGTGTGCAGTTGCAGTCTCCTAGAAATGGGTAATTTAGAATGAGAAAAAAACAACTCTGTAGAAATATTAATTTGACTTTCACAAGGTCAATATATCTTAGTGCTATGTATATGCCGAGTAACTAGGCAGCAGCTAATGTAGTAACAATGTGATGGTTCCTAGGTTGCCGGTTCCATGAAACTGGAGTTGGCCCAATACCGTGAAGTGGCTGCCTTCGCGCAGTTCGGTTCTGACCTCGACGCCGCGACCCAGCAGCTGCTGAACCGTGGTATGCGACTCACTGAGCTGCTGAAACAGGGCCAGTACGTGCCCATGGCTATTGAGGAACAGGTAAGATTATAATACTAATCTATAGATAGATACCTATAATCTTGTGTAAAAATATTTCGATTGCTGATTTGGAGGTTATGAAAATGATAATTTGGAGCTTCATCAAATGAAGGTAGCCTCTTTGAGGCGCTCCTGAAATACTCTTATCACCAGACTGGAGTAAAAGAACTAGTGACACATTAGATGAAGGTAAATCTACTTATTTTTGTATCCAGGTCGCTATCATCTACTGTGGTGTCCGTGGTCACCTCGACAAACTGGACCCCGCAAAGATCACCGCTTTCGAGAAGGAGTTCACCGCTCACATCAAGACCAGCCACCAGGGCCTGCTCGCCAGCATCGCTAAGGACGGACAGATTTCACCAGAATCCGATGCCGCCCTCAAGAAGTTGGTCGGCGACTTCCTCGCCACCTTCAACGCTCAGTAAGAGCACTAGGACTAGCGTGTAACAATCTGCGTCGCGACATTGAGCTTCGTTCCGATGCCAGCTCAATCTCGCAACTGCTGAGTAACCGCGGTTGGTGTAAATGTTGTTTCCTAAAAATAATCGTTACACCAACTGCTTTGTAGTGTCTGTATCATTCGTATGGACTGTATTGGATGTTGATACAATCATGGAATGTATTTATCTCGACGTCAGGAGTCAGGTTCTATGTAAAATAAACTCGTAAAAATTATCCTGGTTTTTTATTTATAGACAATGCGACAATAAGATCTAAGATAAGATAAATTAGGGCTAACTTTAAATAACCAAATATAAATCCGTCGCATAAAAACTGATAAAAATATATCCAAAGAATATTTTCTGTAGACGCGGCATTTGTATTGCGGTTGAGCAAAATCGCTCTCTGGGTATCGAAGACTTTCTCGGTATGCGTGGCGTTACGTACGAAGAGGCTAAGAAAAATAAGAAAGTCTGGAAGACCCCCACTTTTCTTGTGGGGGTAAAAAATAAAAGTCTTGATAAAATAGACAAGGGGCTACCCTTTTAACAGCAAATACGCTTTTGCGGCTACCCGGCTACTGTGAAAGGCACAGAAAAGCAAAAACGCTTTTGTATCTAAGACGAAAAGAACTACTACTCCCCACTAGATGGCAGTGGCAGAAAATTAGCAAAAGCGTGTTTGGTGCTCTGTGATTTTCCTAGTCCCTAAAATGTCTGCATTCTTCATTTAGGTGGCAGATAAAAAAACTTCGAGATGGTGAGATGGGAGATGGTGGCGAGGTGTGTTATCTGTGGCGCTTCAGCTGTGCCCTGACTGACTTTGACATTGATTTGACAAAACGAGGCAAGCTATCAAAACAGCATGCACAAAAAAAGAAGAAGTTGAATTATGAAATACCGACTCGTATTGATCGTAAAACCATGTGTTTTTTAATGAATTAATGTGAGTTTTACACGTTTATTAACCTGGGAAAATATTCTAAAGCTTTTCAATAATCGGTGACTGTCGTTTCCAACTTCTATAGCTTTGTATTCTTTCAGCTTTTCAGAGAAGTATGGATTTTTTTGAACGCGCGCACGTTACGAAGAAACCGTCTTCTAAAATGGAAAATAAACCCAATGAGGCAGTTAAAAGGCAACTTAAACAAATGATGAGTGCTTATAAGCAGGGTAATAATCAAGATATTCTCAAAAGCTCTGTATTAAAACCCAAGTTCGACGTTGATGAAACAATATCACTAAGCGATTTTTCTGAGGTCAGTGGTACCAAAGATATTGATAACAGCATCGATGCTGAGACTTCTAGCGCTAGCGACGGTTTTGATTCAACCAGTAATGAAAACAGTTCAGGGAAATCCAATAGCTTAGCTGCTGATGACAGCACTCAAGAAGAGAACTCAGAAGATATAACTGAATGCTGTGAAGAATTTAAAGCTTTGTCGACCTCTATGGACGATTCTGAATCAACTTCTTTTGAAAACTCATCAGCAGTGTTTGAATCAGATTCCAATGATAGTGAACTGTCCATACCTAGCAGCTTACAGACTACCACAGGTTCTGATACAGACATCTCCATTGGTGACTTTGATGCTGATGGAACTCTAGCCACAAAAATACTAGAGAACTTGGTAAAAAAAGACAATGTTGCCAAAAAGAGAAAGATTCCCAAACATGTTGAGCTAGACATAAGTAAAAATGCAAATAAATCCAAAGACAAATTAATAAAAGAAGTGATAAACAAAAATAAAACTAAGAAGGTGAAACAAGGAACCCATAATAACTCTACAGAGTATTTTCTAGAAGAAGAGATTGCTAGTGATGATTTGGGAAACAAACAAACCCATCAAAACCAACATGATTGGAAAGAAGAAATTATTTCAAAAGATACTGTTAAGTTGAAGAAAATAGCAAAACGGAGACAGTCACGTTCCACAATAGAAAAGAGCGATGAAGAGATCAACAGCATTGATGATTTGGTAAACAAACAAACCCATCAAAACCAACATGATTGGAAAAAAGAAATTATTTCAAAAGATACTGTTAAGTTGAAGAAAATAGCAAAACGGAGACAGTCACGTTCCACAATAGAAAAGAGCGAAGAAGAGATCAACAGCATTGATTCCACTTCAACATGCTTTTCTTCTCCGTTCATATCAATATCTGCTGAAAACATGTCGAGCCAGAGCTTTAGTGACCTGGTAGGTGATTATGTTCACCCTACTATCCGTAACCTTCCTACAGACAAACCGCACATTCCTACAAACACTATAAACTTGTTCCCAGCAGATAAAATGATAATAACAGATGTTGTAGATGATGAAATCAGCAGCTTAGTACCAGAAGTAGATGAGGAATTAGCCCTCGAAGATTTAAACCTTGATACTGACACACAGGAGCTTATTGAAGAAAGCAATGCTTTTAACGATTTAATACAATCCGAGGAGTTGACTGAAACAAATCCTCTTGAAATGACGCCAGATGCTATTCCTCTTGATGAAACAACAGTGGATGATGATATAACCTTTGAAGAAGTAGTTCCAATGACTTTGTATAATGGGAAGGATAAATATGTTCTCGTAATGCAACATCCTGCGGAATTGTACATCTATGGAAAGGTACAAATAGCTGATATCAATGGAATGGTAGAAATACTCGGTTACAAATTAAACTATGATTGTATTGATGTGTATGCACCATACTGCAACTATGCATATTGTTTAAAAACACTAGAAAACCCACACCAACCTAATCCAGACCTTTATAATGAGCTTATATCTGTCGGCCTTTCAGTGTCTGATGCCGATGATGTATTATCCGCCATTGAGGCTAATACTGCGGTTATTATATTAAGCAAGCTTAATAGTCGCATAATGGATTTTGTTGACCGTAATTTCAGTACCGCTGACTTGTTTTCTAAAAGAGTTGATAACACTCCTCGCTTCTTGAAGAAAGTGGCTGACAATTTGGGATGCTCGCTTTATTTAAAGCCTCCGAAGAGGAGTTTTGAAAGGAAACCCATTTGGGATGATGTCTATGAAGTTGCTAGTAAGTTTTCTTTTACATATCACACTGGTTTGCCACTGAAAGATAAAAAACTAAGGAGATATACCTACACTTGTATGGAGAAAGTGGAGTATTCTTGTTTTGTGTTTTTTTCAATAGTTTTTTTCATTTTATTTCAATTGTGGCTGAATAGGATTTCATTCATATTTGAAATAAAATGATTCTATTACTACCGGACCTATTACGATGAAACTAAAAAGAATTAGGTTTTTTTTAAGTTTTGCAGCATCAAAATAAGTTCTGATAGCACTTAGAATGTACCAAGACGTAGCAAGACGTTTATCCCTGAGGAAGTACCCCCTCTCACGCGAGACCCTGGGCAAGTGCCCAAAGTGCCCCAGCCGGAAAGAGGGGCCGGGTATGAGAACTGTCGCGTGTTACTAAGATGTACCTACTTCTTTCTTTCAGAAGGCAGAAGTCGCGGCATAGTCTGTGGTGGCAAAGGAGTAGGAAAGTCGACATTCCTACGTCACTATGTAAACACGCTCCTCGCGAATGGACCAGTGCTGGTCATTGACCTCGACCCCGGCCAGGCTGAGTTCACCATGCCCGGGAACATCTCTGTCACTGTGGTGGAGAAACCATTGATTGGACCGAACTTCACGCATTTGAAGACTCCGGAAAGGTAGCTACGTCTTTTTATTGGTACCCTGTGTTGGTGAGAGCACTGGTGTTCTAGTGGTAGCGGCCCCGCCTTCCGATCCGAAGGTCGTGGGTTCAAATCCAGTCTTGTACCAATGAGTTTTACTGTCGAAAAATCTAAGTGCACTATGCCAGTAGTCTCAAAACGGTGAACGAACACATCGTGAGGAAACCGGCGTGTTGTAGAACCTAAAAAAGTTCGAGCAACACTTGTCAAGGGTCACGCAAAAAGGTCCCGTCAGCGGCCTACTTGCGGAAAAAGCTGCCCGCACATCAAGTTGGATCATAAATTTGCTGATTTTTTTTGTTACCCTGTTTGACAAACTGAATTAGTTTATCAAAGGGCGTCATGACATATTTGGACTTGCCGCGGATTACCCCATTTAGCATCCACGATGTCTACTGTGCCTAGAGTTCACCATCATAGGCTATTTCAATTCAAATTCCTGGTTTTACGTTGATGTCGAAATTAATAAATAAAAATTTCATGTTCAATACTTTTTCAGAATGCTAAACATCGGTATTATAAACACAATGGATAATGCAAAGCGATACTTATCGGCTGTGAAGGATCTATTCGCATTCTGTCGCGCCACTGAGGAGTTCCAATCCCTGCCTTGGATAGTTAACACTATGGGTCTCTGCAACAATATGGGCCTCAAATTCATGACTGCTATCATCCTCAGACTGGAACCAACGTTCCTATTTCAAATAGACTCAAAAGTACCGAAAAAAAGATTCGAAGTTCAACTAACTTCGGCGGCCATAATGGATGTGTTTGCGCAGTTCTCATATGACAAATCCTTTAGGGTGATTCCTCCTGAATTCTTGGAGTATTCATTCATATCTGATCGTCATGAAGAGATTGCGTCACTGAAGGGGAATGTTGGCTCTAGTTTGCTGCCAAGAGATGAGAGGTACCTCAACATTCTGGCGTATTTTGGGAAACTGCTGAATGGATCGCAAGGAATTTTGGAAATCATACCTTATGAGTAAGTTAGCACATGTTTGCTTTTTAAGACTACCTCTGTGGTAGAGATGTATAATCATGAACATTGTTTAGTTTGTAAAGGTCAAATATTTCTTAGGCAGTCTAGTTAAATCTTCATAGTAGAGAAAGCAAGCCACGAAACCTTCGTCATCGTCTGTACGTTCTTGATCAATAGATACTTATAGTTGTTTCAATTATTTATGGCAAGGCCTGATCAGTTGCCTTCAGTTTTCGGGAATGTTTTTTCACACATTTTATCTATCTATTTAACCTGTATGCACCCAATGCTGGGTATAGGGGTCCTCCCTAATACGCCACTCTCTTCGGTCCTATGCCAGTCTCCGCCATTCCTGCCCAACTACGACAATATGATCCGACCAACGGGCGGGTGGTCTGCCTTGTGGTCGCTGTGCGTCTCTGGTCACCATTCTGAAATCGCCGTTGTCCATCTTCCTTCTGGCCACGTGTCTTTCCCATCTTCACTTCAGACCTGTGATCCGCATAGCTACGTCTGCAACTTTCATTCAGCGTCATATCTCCACGTTGGGTATGTGATCTAGGAGTGAGATACCGAGCTCACATCACACCTTTTATAACTTTTGAAAATACCTACCGTGTTTTGGTAAGATGCGATTTTACATTCAAAAGCTCCCATTTTTCTCAAGCAATCTATACATTTAAGTTCGATGACCAAAACACCGAGCAAGTTGGTTCCATATTATTTAATTAAAATCAATTGCCGCATAGTCTATTTCCGGCAACTCTTCAATGGAGCTTAGATCGTCTGTAATAACGGTGACGACGTCGCATGAGTCATTGTTGGTTCGGCGTGACTCGTGCTTGGCTGCAACCTCGCGCGGACCGGTTCCGATGATGTAGTATTCCAATTAATTCAGAGAAGGAAAACCAAGACCTATACGTTCCTATAACTCATTCATACTACAAGGATAGTGTCGCTTTTACTAGGACAAAGAAGGAACATTATTATGTGGTACCTACCTACCAAGGTTTTACTTCTTATCAAGTCACCGACTCAAAGAGACTCCTTTCGTGTACTTGATATGCTTTCGAACTTTTTAGGTTCTACGATATACCGATTTCTTTACGATGTTTTCCTTCATCGTTACTGGCATAGTACACATAGGTTTTGAAGGTTTTATTATTAACATTACGTTTTTGTACTATTCTAGACAGCTGATTGCTATCGTATTTATGATAGCAATCAACTGTCTAGAATACAATTGGTGACCACCATTGTCCTACCACCCCATCGTCAATTCCACTTTGCACCCTCTAATCAACCGTCGGCCGTCCCAACAATAGAATATAAATAGCTATAAATGACAGAGCTGTAAACATACTACAATATAGGTTTCTATGACTTTTGTTAATGACGAAGTAACCGTCATAAATAATCGTAGCTATGAGTAATGAGATAATAGCTAGAATGATCAAGAGCGTGATTCATCAACTATTTAACAATGCCTAATCAATCCTGATAGTTTTGTGACAACCCCTTAGAACACATTTTCAGATAGACTGCAAAGTTAAACTGCCTAAGTACACTATTTCAAAAGTATTTTTAGCCTGAGAGTCTATGATCTAGATTCTAGGACATAGAGGATGTCTTATGGCTTTTAAAAGAGCCTAAGCCTACATCATAAAAATTCTTATTAAACATTTTCAAAGTTTTTAACAGTGGTTTTTGTTACTTTTTCAGAGTGAGCCTGAAAGATCTGAAGATTGGCCTCAACGTAAAGATACCTAGAGACTTGGTAGCAGAGGTTATCAATGGCAAAGTAATAGCTCTGTGTCAACAAAATGGTCATGATAAGGGCAAGGTGTTTACCCTCGCAGATAACGCACTATTATGCCATGGACATGGTAAACAATTTGATCATAATTTTAACTTGTTGCAATTACTACTTGAGCTCTAACATTCACTGTAATTATTCACAGCTAAAAGATATAACTCAATGACATCACTGTCCAAAGGCGAAGTAACATAAAAACCCTACTATGTACAATTTAATACCTAAAAATGACAGTTATCAATGAAGTAGTGTAATAAAGTGCTGATTAGTTTGATAATAAACGGTGTCCTCATGCTCACACATTGTTTCAGGTCTCATTCGAAGCATGGACTTGAACCGTGGAATTCTGTACATTCTTACACCAACTCATCTAAACAAGCTGCACTTAGTGGACACATTAGTGTATTCCGATTGGATGCCGGAGGTGAGAGGGCTGGAGCGAGACTTGCCAAGTGGCACTGCGGTCCCATTCCGCACCGCCAACACAGCCCTAGATCATCGCAAGCTCACGTTCACCCCGCGCCGGCGATTCAACCCCATACAACTATTGAAAATGACGAGGAATCCCTAAATTGAAACTTTCAATGATTAGTTATAAACTTGTAATTGGAGTAGATCCAAAATAATAAATCTTAAAATATAAAAGGATCATAATGTTATTCAATTATATTTCAAAGATAATTTTGTACTTAAAATACTAATAAAACATAACATGCAATATTGATGTTTTTAACTTAATCCCCACTCCTATACAATTGTATCATAAATGCTGCATTTTATAAAAGTCAAAAAGAGTCTACAAAAGAATTGATAAAACATGGGGTTCCTTTATTACTAATAAATTATATTAGGAAGTTAAAATTTCACACAAACAATAGATTACATTATCTGCCTACATAATCAGATGGACGCCTCAGAGACGCTTGCTGACAGGCACTTTGCTGAGAATGGGGCTCACGCTCCATGTCAAATAACACATCCTACACAATATAAACATCACTATTTTATTGAAAAATTAAAATACAAAATACCAAACTAAATGAGTCTCGGTGAGATAACACCGGTCGAGGATTATTATAACTATAAAGTTGAAATGCTATAAGTATAAACATGATAGCACAAAAAATCAGTGGGCCCAACGGCGAAGGAGGTCCGCACTCCCTCGACAATAATAATATAATGTTAAGGCATTTACGCTTACTCGTAATAGATATACTATAAAATATACAAGTACCAATGGTGAAAGTGTAGCCACACAAATACTGTAATGTGCGTGCAACGCGGGCTGCGGCATCGCGTCAGCTGTCAGTATCGGAAGGAAGCACTGTGAGGCAGACACCGTGCCTGCTGCTCAGAGTCGATCCAACGTAAGTTACAGGCAGTATGCGAATGATTCAGAGTTCCCCTCACACCACTTACAGCAGAGAACACCTCGTCTTCTTCTTCTTCTTGACCTGTAGCGCGGCGCGAGTGGCCGTCTCGAACACCTCGCGCACGCCCTCCTTGCTCTTGGCTGAACACTCCAAGTACGCGAATGCATTGATCTTTTCGGCCATGGCGCGGCCTTCCTGCGGCTTTACCGGCTCCTGCTTCATCTTGCGGAGCTCGTTGATGGTGGCCGGGTCATTGCGCAAATCCTTCTTGTTACCAACAAGAATGATGGGCACATTGGGGCAGAAGTGCTTCACCTCGGGTGTCCACTTCTCTGGGATGTTTTCGAGTGAGTCAGGCGAGTCTACCGAGAAACACATCAGAATAACGTCCGTATCGGGGTAGGACAGCGGCCGCAGCCGATCGTAGTCCTCTTGCCCGGCCGTATCCCATAGCGCCAGTTCCACCTGTTTGCCGTCCACTTCAATGTCGGCGACGTAGTTCTCAAACACTGTTGGTACGTATACTTCCGGGAACTGATCCTTGCTGAACACGATTAGAAGACATGTTTTACCACAAGCACCGTCACCGACGATCACTAATTTTTTGCGTATCGCAGCCATCGGTCCTGTGGATCAAACAACGCAAATGATTACGATGGGATAGAGCGTCAACGCCTTTCATGACATAAAAATATGGCCGCCGTATAGGAATATGGGTTGGGAGTAGTCAGACAAGCCCTCAAATGTGAATAAGCACCTGAACTAGCGGAAGAAGAACAGCACCACCACATAGTACCCTCACATGCGAGGGTGTTATTTATTAGATTTTGTAGATACCTGAAGATTCTGGCTAATTTCAGCAGTTTATTGGCCTATCGACACTATTCAATCGTCTTTGCTTTGCTCATCACAAGCACTTTCGTTCGTAAGTCACTGATGTTGCCAATGTACAAATATTAGATAGCTTGATAGCAAACGAAAAACACAATTTTTCATCGGAATATAATAGCTTGGCACTTAATTGTAACGTTACAAACAAATAACTTTATTTTTTTAGCTTATAATTAATGTAATCTCGTAGCTTTCCGTAACGTTCTCTAGAAATTTAGTTTTATTTACGTGTAGTTATTGCCATTATTCAAGAATTGATTTGACATTGACAGGAAATGTTTGCTTCAGATTCAGATCAAAAAGTACGATTGATTCGAGAATGTCGTCCCCGCAATCCACAGATTGTGAAATCAATAAAACCGGGTCCGGTTAATGTACACCACGGTAAGTTAATGTACACCAAAGAGTATAATAAGTAGTGGATGTACACCCATAAAGAACGAATCTACTTTCCAGCCTCTACTTTTCCGCTATTCTAAGCAAAAGCGTGTTTGGTGCTCTGTGATTCTTATCATGGACCTAATACTCATAGTCTCTTCACCGGAAACTTGGTATGATATGGGTAGACTTGTCGTTGGGAACTTTTGTGTGCTCTAACTCTACCCACTTACCTGTAACTTTAAGTAAGTCACTTAGAAGTAAATTCGATGAGGAAAGGATGAGGATCTTCGGCATAACGAACCGAAAACCTCCTCAAGTTCAGTAAATTGCTACTTTTACACCGGCGCGGCGGCGGCGTAGCGGTAGGTACTTATATCGGGTTGTGCGGTCCAGACCATAATCTGTGCCACTCCTTAAGGGAGCTAATCTTCCCATCGCTTTAGCTGCCTCGCTCTATTGTCATTGGTCCATTTATTCTTTCGGGATCTCATCATTATGACCTGTCCAGCGCCATTTCAGCCTTCGGATTTTGGTTGTGCCGTCCTTAACTTTAGGTACCTAGTTGTCTTAATTTATTTCCTTCACATTATTATGTTCCACTGTTGTTTCGCAATGCAGGGCAAAGGCCTCCTTTCCTTCTCTCTATTCATCTCTTATTTGAGCTATTGTGGACCGATCCCTAAGGTAGGCATAATCTTTCGTCCCTCCATCGTCGCCGTAGCGTGCCGCGAGGTCGTTTTCCGTTTTTAGGCGTCCAATCTGTTGTAGATTTAGCCCATAACGCATCCGACATGCGGCAGACGTGGCCTGCCCACTCCCATTCTTTTTTTTATTTTTTTTCCTTTATGGGGCAAAAAAAGAACCGAACGTAAATACGTTTATGAAGACTCTTTCTACTCAGTGTTGGCAGACTTTTAACCTCTGCTTTGGTTAGGGCCCATGTTTGGTAGGCAATAAAACACAAAGTCAACTAAGTAGTAATATATTTTTTGTCCCCTATTACAAAAATATAACATTCCTTTCCAACCCTATCACAAATTCTTATAAATATTTATATCATAAATATAAAATCTTTCTTAGAACAATAGTATAATATAAGTTGATAGACAATTAATTAGATGTACCTATCACAATACGGTCGGTACTACGGCTGGCGTTATTTGGCGGGCCTGAAGTTAGCTATTTGGCGTATCTTTCAGTCATTAGTCAATTATGCACAAACGGCTTACTTCACGGACTCGCCAAGTTACGCCACCGAACAGTTACTTTACTAGTAGGTACTTTCAGCGAAGGTCGGCCATTTTCGTATAGGTAAGATAAGCCCTCTGAAGTTAGGCTCTTCGAATTTTAGTGCATGTCCAAAGATCCAAAAACGGCCGGACTGTACAATTTTACAAAAAATAAATGCGAAATGTAAGTAAAAAGTGTGGAAACAACGTTGGGTTAAAATATATTTATAAATGCATACAAATATTTGTGTTGAAAATAAAACTTATTTCGGTATACCAGCCACTTAAAAAGTTAGCTTTGTCACTGTTTGTCATTACATTACCCAGTGGTAAAAAATGGCAATAGCTTAAACATGCTTATCTTATAACTTATTTGTAGTAAGTTACTTTATATTACTTTTTAAGCAGGTATTTAGTTAGAAATAATTTAGCCAGAACGTCTATTCGGAGTTTCTTTTCATTTTTAGTTGTTCGTATTCCGTATTGCCAGTTTTGCACGGGGCGATGCGATAAGCGCCCCTATCGGGCACGCAGTGAACTTTCGCGACTGCATACAAAACTAGGCTAACGGAATATGAAAAAAGACACAAAAAACTCTGAATATACACTCTGAGCTAAAAGCTTTAATTGTGAAAATTAGACCTATCTATTAGGTAATAATAAATAGGTCTAATTTTCACAAACGTACGAATTTATAAAAATAAATTTCCGGAGTACTACTGCACGTTTTTTAACATCACAAATTAAAATCACAAACGAAAATAGATACCATCGCATTCTAAGGAATATAAAAACAAAGTATTGAAAATAAAATTTAAGCACTATCATCATGCTAGCATTTTTATTGCATTTCCCGGTAAACTGAACAAGGCTCACACATATAACTGAAATCTATTCAATCTATTCGTGCTCTGTGCCTACTAAGATGCATGTTATGACCACAGCGACCAGGCGTCTGTGATGGTACACACTATTATAGGCTCATTCTGAGTGTTAACATCATTTCGTCCTTAGTTTAACGTAAAATGATTTTAAAACTCAGAATGAGCCCTCAGGCAAACGAAGGGTTTTTTGGGTCGGTGTTGACGTCAATCTTTCGATGGCGCATGCCTTTTGCATGGTAATTGGTATACACAAGAATACGCATCAGACTATACACAGCTATCTCCTAATAATGTCTAATAATGTCCTTGTAGTAAGCGACATTTTTCTTTGTTTTTAGGTAACTTGAGCTGTATCCTTGTGTACCTACACACCGTAAAACGAAGCACCGCACCCAAAACATCGATAATCAACATAATTTTTGTATATCATGGTTTTTTTTTGTCCATTGGTAGATATCATAACCACCTATATCTGGCCTATACCTATACCTATATCACCTATATATATTGGTAGATCTGGCCGAGGATCTCAAGAGGCGCAAATATGCAGGTCTCGACAGAGCCTACTTATTTGCTCCTCTTGGGGTTGAGACTCTGGGTCCGTGGGGAACCGAGGCCTCGCGGGTCTTCAAAATTTTGTCTAGGCGACTGATCGAGGCGACGCGTGACCCAAGAGCTGGTGGGTATCTGGCGCAGCGTATAAGCATTGCTATTCAGCGTGGCAATGCCGCCAGCGTCTTGGGGACGCTTCCTTCTGGCACTGATTTGGATCAGTTGAGCTATCTCTAGATCGTTTGTAACGATCTGCAGATAGCTCAACTGTTTCTTGTGTATTTTGTACATTTTGTAAATATTTGTTTAATTGTAAGTTTCTTTGTGTAAATAACCACCTTGTTCAGTGGTTATAAACAGAGAGCACAATAATAAAAAGCACCAAAACTATCACAAAAACCGGTAACAAAACTCCGCAACGTCGAGTCGCCAATGAGCGCCTGTAGGTTAGTTATCTGATGACATCTGAAATTATAGAAAATATACATTAGTTTTTATATAACCTGTCAGCCGGTTTTGGGAATAGGACATCCCTATTGAGAGCGGGCGACGAGACATCACTAGTCGGGGGAGAAAAGATGGCGTCGTAATGCGTAGATGATTGTTTTCTGTGTGATAAAGTTAAACAGATTTCTAGCTAATTTAATAGATAGTTTTCGCCGTAATAGAACACACAGCTTATTCTGAGATTTCAATATTATTTGTCGTTAGCTTACTTAAGCTTACGTAAGTAGTGTCTGTTCAGAAAGAGAACCGTCGTGGGATATGAGGGCGCAGCTGTGCTTAACTACCTTTTTTGTTTAGTGGGCAATACAATACCGCGTCTGTTGCGTTTTGATTCTATCACAACTAGTGTACTATTCCTTTATTTATTTTTTATGATGCAAAATGCTGACAGAAATAAAGGGATGAGCTGCCATATAAAAATCGAAACGTTAGTTCACAATTTGGCCACGACGGCTCTCTGTCTGAACAGACTCTAATAATATTAGATCTCGCAATCGTGCCATCGTTACTTCATATAAAATCGGGGTGAAAGACTACGCTACCGATAAATCATTTTGCGATAAGCTAAAGACAAATGAGAAAACTTATCTCTATCTTTACCTTCAGTTTTGTTATTAATTTTATATTGCATAAAAAGACTAGTCATAAAATATTAATATACACAAGGCTGGTTTTTACTGATAAACACTGATGTGCATGTGAGAATATAACTTTCGGAGCAATAAAAGAATCGTTTCTCATGATTTTTCAGATTCGATTATATTATTTATTTATCTATCGTTATCTGGATCTTTATGCCTATTCTGATGTTGCAGTCTTTTTGTCGTAAAATATCAGATTTCTTGCAAGGAGTTCCAAAGTCATTTTCCGTAAACAAGCTTTCCTGAGTTTCGTAGTAGATACTTATTTTTTCTATGGTTTGAACCTAGATGGCGCTGTTTTAAATAGTGGTTTAGTATTCATTTAATAGTGGCATTAAACCACTATTAAATGAATATTAGGTGACTTCTTACTTATGCGATGTTATTTTAAATAAAAGACAAATTTCATTTCAAAAACTCATTATTCAACAAGGTAAAGTTAGTAAGTACCTAGCACAGGTCAAAATAAACAATGCCTAAAGCTAGAGTTTAATCTCTTACCAAGTTAACAAAAAAAAACAATTAAATTACACATTACTGGAACTAATGTATAAGACATAATTAGTATGTTTTTAAGTAAATTATTAAAATTAAAGTTTATAGGACAGGCTGTACTACTTACACCACCTAAACCACCTTATACTTTTAGTAGTTTTCACTTGTAGTGTTTTAAGAAGTATACTTCTTTGATCCTGACTATAACGTCACAATTTTAATTTGTTTTGTTTGTTTAAACGTCATTATACTTTTGTATTGATGACTGCAAAGTCACAGCTTCCATCTTTCTCCTACCTAGGTTCTAATGCTCAGAAACGTTCGACATATTTTCACTAATAGACATGACGTCAAAAAACAATCGATCGGAATTTGTGATCTCATTCAATATTTATATTTTCTGACAATAAATGATTCCGTTTTATGACAATATATGACTTGAATTACGATTCACGTGATGAAGTTCATGTTCCATTTGATTACTTCTTTACCTTTTGCCAGGCGAAGATTCCGTACGAGACACCCGCACCAAGTGCAAATGCAATCAAGTACGGTAGGAACTTCAGCGAAGGTCCGTTCCGTTTCTTCATGAGGTTGGAAATGAAACTCAGGTTTCCGTCCGTGTATGGAGGGTAGCGACCGCTGGAAGTAACGAAAAGTGTTTTTTATCGATTGTTCTAGTCATTTGCTCGTGTGCAATTTTGGTCGATACCTATTTTTATTTTATTTGTCTTTTTCTTTCTAACTAGATGCATTCTACACCAAGTTAGTAACTACCAGAAATAAATTATAGTTTAAAAAACTAAAAATCACGCTTTTATAACTAATTGAACTAAAAAGATTAAAATAAATCTGTAATAATCGTACTGTACGTGGGGTGCTTTTTATAATAACTTCAGATATAATAAACTATTGATAAAATATTTACAACAATCTAAATCAAGCCCCCCACGCCGTTTGTACAATAATATTAAATTTTCAATTGATTAATACAGTTTTATTTTAAACTTCAATTAGTTATAAAAGCGTGATTGTTTAGTTTTTTCAACCATAATTTTTTTTCATATTATTGCATTGTCATCGACCTTTGACAGGTGTGCAAAGTTTGAATCAAATCTGATCGTTCAAAGTAGGACAAAATCGAGCTCAAAAGGGTCGGTTACATAAAAGCAAACAAACGTACATACAGGTGAAGCTAATAAAAGCGTTATAAAAAATGAGGACTCTTTCAGCAAAAACTCAGAACAGGACAGAAAAAAATCTATGTTTACCACACAAAAAATTGTTCTCTGTGAGGATCGAACCCGTCTTGCAGCATAGAAGGCTGAGTTAGGAGTTCTGGCAATTTATTGTAAACATTAGTTACTTGATTATTGCGTTAAAGGTATTGGTAGTGATTGTAAATACTTACGAAGCGAGCTTCTCTCCAATGGCCGCGAAGTTCTTGACAAGACAACTCTTCTTGTGCGTGAAGGTGTTGAAACTAGCTTGGCCGTGGTATGCACCGATCCCACTGTTGCCTACTCCACCGAACGGTAGTGTTTCAACTGGAATGTACAGTAACATTTTAGTTTTGTGGGGTCGATATAACTTGTTTTTTTTTTATGTTTTTAGGGATTTTTAAAACGGTATTAGACGTCTGATTGCCAAAATGGCTGATAAGTGTAGGTACTATGCTGTTGTTGGGCAATTTATATTCGTGGCTAAAAGATTAGACGTCTTATAGTTTTCAATATGAATGGGACAATGACAGCGATATTATACAAAATAATTAAAGTCTACGACTTTAAAAGCAAATTCTAGCAGCAGGTCATGCGAGCATTCCGAGCGTGTTAATACTTTGGGTAGAGAAGAGGCAAGCATTCACTATAGACAAGTAAATAATTACATCCAGTTCTAAATGTACTAAATATACTAATCATAACTACAAACGTGCTCCATTAGTTAGATCACCAGGCTGCTTTACAAGGCTCAGATTTCAGCGAACTTACATTCATACGAACAAGTTCCACTAAAATACGTTATATTTAGATCACAATTTTTAGTTTTATTTGGTTACCCGAAGCTTAATAAGCGTGTTTGAAAAAAAAATTAGGAGTTTGAAGTCACAATCTCGTGTGAAAACTAAAAATCTCGTTGACTTTATATTTCTCGATCATTTCCTTTACTTCATATTTCTCGATCGTTTCCGCTTCTCAGCGATCTTTGGCACATTGAAACGACCACGTAAAAGCGATAAAGCGAGTAGGTACCTCCCATCTGCATCATGGTATCGTTAATGCACATTGAACCGCTGCTCGTGTTGCCCACGAAGTTAGCCACAGCTCCGTTGTCGGTTGAAAACACGTACATTGTTAGCGGCTTCTCTCTACAGCGGAAATACAGTGTGAGCCGTCACCTTACGAGGCATACCTTAACCTTTCGAGAAGAGTTAATAGAAACAAGAGACTTTGAGAGATCGTTAAAGCAGTTTGTAAAAGAACGGTAAGAAGAGAATCTAATGTTTTGAACAGAATAATAGGCGAATAAGATGCGGTTCTAGATCAAATAAATAAGAATTATTCGGCAGAACATGTTACTAAAGATTTATTAAAAAAAAAAGGTTTTTGGAGGATATTGGTAAAATTATAAGGGGATACTTTTGAAGAGACTAAAATGTGAACCATTTTGGAAAACTTAAAACTAGTATATCCAGCTGTTGTTGTTTTGGAAAAAATTAAGGAGCTCAAATATTAAAACCAATTTGAAATATTAATAGGATATTTACAAATGCATGCTCAAGGTTAAGATACGCTTCAGAAATTACTATCAATAAAACAATAAAGATTATTCACAGGGATGAATACAGAAATACTTTTGACCTCACGCATTTAAGGGATATTTTACAATTAGTATCATCAACCATAGCCTGAATAAATCTACTGGGTATATGCTTCTCATTGCACCGGCTATTTTCTTAAGGATTTTATAAATTTAAATTACAGGTCCGCGACATAAGTATTTCTATATTTGCACACCGGTATAAAAACATTGTATTAGAGTTTCTACAATTATTTACTCATAATTTGAATCCACCTATAGAAACAGTAATCTCATGTGTAAATCAAAAGGCAAAGAAAAACTTACAACGATTAAAATCTAATAAGTACTCAATCACATAAATAGTAATTATGTATGTATGTACTATATTAATGTTTGTTCAAAACCATCACCATCACCTGTACGAATACCACAACCAGAGGAAATGAAACAAAACAACAAAAAATGAGACAGAGGAATGCACAAACAATGTTTTTACGTATTTTTTGCAACATTGCAATTTTGACATTATCATACACCCTATAACTATAGGTACCTACTTTAAGGCTTAGGATACTGCCAAAGTCGCAAAGAGAACATGTATAGCATAAATCAAATAAATTAACTCGAATTAAATTAATATTTTTATAGTGAGCGAGTTTATAAGTCAGCTGAAAAATATAGTACCACCACCAATTTAAATCACCACATAGCAAAGACACGTTACCAAAGGGTATAAACAATGCACATTCATTGCATAAAGTGTAAATTTTGAAGAACCAAACCAATTGAATACCATCCCTATTGCAAAGACTGCATTGCAAAAACACTCAGTAACTGAAAACTTTGATAAATTTACATTAGAAGGGATAACGTTATCAAAGATTAAAAAATTTGGCTACGGAACCCTAAAAATCACCACGTTACCGACAATCGTTTGGAATATATTTTATTTCGTTCGAGATTATTGTGGACGTAATATTTCTCAATGTTTATCGATCGTTTTCTAACATAGGACCCCTTATTTTGGCAGAATTTGTTTATTGCATGAAAATGATAGTGAACTCTTATAGAAGAGATTTCATAGTAACTTCTGCCAGATTTTGCAAGATTATGCTTTTTTCTTGACGTTAAAAAAAATAGATTTGTGAGCCATCCGGTCTTTGAGTATCGAACGCGGTAACTCTCACAACAATTTGATTCGACTATATTTTCTAGCAACAGAACATACTTTAAAAAAATAAGTTGTAGCTGTGTTATGGACACGGCCGTTTATTGTACGTGAATACGTCTCGTAACTTCAGGGCTTCCCCCTCCGCAACGGGTGATGTGTTAAAGTCCTTACTTAGCGTAATAAATTCTTTATTTCTTAGCTATCCAGTGGTGTAATTGAAATTTGGATGAAGATGATAGATATGTAGCTG
This sequence comes from Thera obeliscata, assembly GCA_947578465.1. NCBI lineage: Eukaryota > Metazoa > Arthropoda > Insecta > Lepidoptera > Geometridae > Thera > Thera obeliscata. Next base: position 3,432,058 of record OX387913.1, read on the forward strand.
CAACACTAAACTGTATCCCCGATTTTGTTATAATTAGTTTTTTTGAATTGCGTCCGGAAGTAATTTTAAAAACGTATTACGTCAAATGGATATTTTTGCAATGAGTCTTCGCCGGTAAACAGAACGTGTCCTTACCGCCGTAAAACATGATCGTGTCGTTGATACCCAAACTGCCCGACCGCGTTTGTTCAGTAAACAACTTTTGAATGTTGCTTTGTTTGCTGAACAGGTATAGCACTAACGGATGATCCCTGAAAATATGTTTGTAAACTGATGAACCTAACAAAATCTAGAAATGGATAAAAATGGGTCCACCCACACCAAAATCTCGCAGTGGAACCTTGTAAATGATATTTAGAATATTATATTGGTGTGGATAAGCAAAATATCGATGAGTAACTCCGGCCATATGAGTAGATTAATAGTACATTACTGCAGCGGCCAGTAAAAGAGGCATCGATGGACGAATGTGTAAATTACAGCCCACATTCGTAAGCCCATAAATGCCTAGTAGTGGCCAAGGCTTGTATAGTACTTTTCATAAATAATACGAGGAAATGAAAACTAAGCAGTATTTACTACAAACACAATTTTTTCTCCTGTTGAAGTGTTCACTTGCTTTTTTTTAATAAACAGCATTAAATTTAGAAGCCAGTTCGAAATTGGAATAAAACCTTTGATAAGTTACCTACTTCGTAATTTTTAAATTACACGACAGTAAGTTTATAAGTAATATAACTGGCCGCTAAACACGTAATTATTATAACAAATATTCAGAGATTTTTCTTTTTCTATATTCAAAAATGTTGAATTGATGGTAGCTAATTATTAAACTATTAACATTATAATATTAATTCATGATTAGTGGTATCACTTTTATGGAGAACTAAAGCCTCTTAACTTAAGGTTGAGTGACTGATTAATCGAGTGCTTTATATGTAAAATGAAATCGTGATAATTTTATGAAATAGCAAATGAATCGGAGTGTGAATAATGAATTGATGTCAGCCATTTTCTTTGTGTGAATTACTATTCTATCAAACCAAATGATGGACGTCACACAAACAAATAAAAAAAACAAGACTACACAATTTACACATCAGTGAACATGACGCAATCAATTAAAAAAATAACCATGAAATGTAATAGTAGGCAACAAATATTGCAAATCGGCTAATTTCGGCTTCATAGAGCGTAGTGCACGTCAGAAAGAGATAGCGCTCTACGAGGCCGAAATGCCGATGTGCAATATTTATTGCCTACGACCGTTAGGTAACCTAAGGTAACAAAACATTTCACAAGTACCTACATAATTCCCGTAATTTCAACCAGACAATTCAAATTTCGAATTGCTTGTGGCAAGGTACGATATGGGCAAGAATCTTGGCGGGTCTGAAGTTAGCCGCTTGACGTATCGTCCGACAGTCATTGGCCATTTTCGCACACAGAGCTAACTTCACACTTCATACCCGCCAACATTCGCTGGTTGTATTGTACCCGTTCAAACCAACTGGTTCTATGGAGTCAAGGGCCATAGAATTTTATACACCTAGTTGATGGAACGAGCATATGGCCCGACCGATTTTAGGTGGTAACCATCGTCTATAACAAGGCAATGCCTCGTAGGTCACGCACGTTATGAACGTGCCCTACGATGCGTTGCCCTGCGTAATTGAGGCTTACAGATGTTCAGCCTAACTTCACCAGAACCTTCAAACCAAAACACAGTAAGAAATTAAACACTTACCTAGCATTAATGAATTTAATAGCTTCATACGCATTCTCAACTGGTACTATAGGTAGAATAGGTCCGAAGATTTCATCCTCCATAACTTTGTCTGTTCCTGTGACGTTTGCCATGATAGTGGGTTCAATGAACTTGTCGGAGGCGTCGTATCTACCACCGACGGCAACCTTGGTTTTGTTGGCGTCGATCAGGGCTTGGAGACGACTGGAAATATCAAACTTTTAACTTATAACTGGCCTCAAAGCTCAAAGAAATGATGGATGGTTTGTCTCTAAGATGACATGAGCAAGGAAGGAGGGAGCACTGAGATGACGAATGATAGAAGTGAGTTGAAGAAGAAAATCTGTTGTGCCGACGCCACTTAGTGGGATAAGAGCAGAAAAAATATGACTGGCCTCTCAGTTCAGTTGGTATTAGCTCTCTCTACTGCGCATAGCTCTTAATATTTCATATGCTCTTGATGCGTCTTAGGTTGTGGAATTGATATGTTTATCCGCACACAAATATCTTTTCTCGTTGGGGATCGAACCCACGCTCTCCTGCGCAGCCGAGTAAGCTATGCAGACTATGGACCAACCCTACTGTTAGTTTTGTAAAAAAATAGTTAAGTTTACCTAAAATGCCTGCTGTTGACAATCCGGCCAAGATCAGGAGATTTCTGCGAGTCTTCTCCATACCATTCTTTGAGCACTTTCTTCGATACTTCTACAAACTTGTTCTGTATCTCCTTAGTGCAGAGTATGTAGTCTGGAGCGATGCAAGTCTGTCCCACGTTGATGAATTTACCCCAGAGAATACGCTTTGCTGTTACTTCAATGTCCGCTGTGTTGTCTATGTACACCGGGCTGAAAAAAAAACGAACAAAATCACTCAATATAGGGATCTACTCCCCCTTGTGGTGGACTACTTCTCAGTCGCAAGCCGTAGTTTGTTGCCTGTTCTCAAGCCGTAGTTTATTGCCCGTCCTTCTAGGCTTGGTCGCCTGGAACTGGCACCTAAGACTCGCCTAGCTTTAAGACGTTTCAAAGCAATCTCTTGATTCTATTGAATAAATACATATGTATTTGACTTTGACTTATTTCGATATCCTGCTGTGAGTGAGGGAGTTTGGAAGGAATTTATGGAAGTGGGAGGTTGTTGGGAGGCAAAAGTTTTGAAATATAATGCCTATTCTTTTCTAACAAGTAGGGACTTTTTATGTCTATCTTTGTCTATCAAAAAACTGGCAAATTCATCATCCGCACTTGGTGTGCGGAGTAGTTTCCGCAAGTAGGCCGCTGGCGGGCCCTTTTTGCGTGACGTTTGACACGTGTTGCTCGAACTTTATTAGGCTCTACGACACGCCGGTATCCTCACATGTTTTTCTTCTCCGTTTTTGAGAGCACTGGCATACTGTTCATACATTTTTCGGCAGAAAACTCATGAGTACTCATTGGAACTCACGACCATTTTCTTTTTCTAATACTTCACAAAACCACTTTTCAAAAAATTCTTGATTTTGATAAGAATATAATGCTCTTAAACGTTCTAGAATAGTCTCTAACATTCTGGAATGATCAAGAATAATCAAATTCCCGGGCTTTGCTGCTCGTTTATTAATACGACGAATTCAACTGAGAACCCGTGACCTTGTCAGGTGCTGATGTGGTGTCGAACAAATCGATTTATAGCGAATGCTTTGATGATACATTGGCGTGTTGGGAATATCAATGGGGTTTTTATTTAGCTCATAAACAAGCTCTTCAACTCTCCAATAATTTATGCGTACTATACAATTATATAAAGTTTAAACAACTTGAGAAACCGACTTCATGGCCAAACCCCGGAACTGGTTTTGATGAAATTTCTATTGGACCAAAAAATCTTTTTTTTATCTGGAAGCCTTCCTGATAAAAAAAAAGATTTTTTTGAATCGGCTTATAAGTTTATGCGATTTAAAAAACTGCGAATTTATGCGATTACAAACATTGAATAAAAAACCGAATTGATTTGAAGTCAGTTTAAAAGTAAAACCCATCGCGAGGAAACCGGCATGTCGTAGAAAAAAAATCTCGAACACATTGTTTCAAGTGCACGACTGAAACCATTGCAATCCTTTTGAAAGAAAGAGTGATACGACACGTAGATGTCGATTTTAGGATACCGCTATTTGAAGATAATAAGTATGATGATGTTAATTTTGTGTGCAACTGTGCTGAAATATCGGGAGACAAAACTCACAAAATTAATTCTTGGTAAATACCCCGTTGTTCATAAAAAAAATCGGTTTACTGACGATAGTTGAACGTGACAACGTCATACAGCACGCGGACGCATCGCTCACTCAAGTAGGAGAGAAACAGATGTCGAACGCTGCCAAACGTGGAGGCCGATTGTGCCTCTTTGTCGCTCGTTCCGCGCTCTCGCTTCCTTTAAGCCTTAAATGGAACGCCTCAGAACGAGGTAACGCCGCATGAGTCATGTTTTTTCGTGCGTGCAGCCGGCTTCATCGAATTATAAGACGTTGTCATGTCAAATAGTGTTAAAAACCTTGATCGTTACAAAAGTTATACAAATACTTGTTACTTTACCTTGTTAGGTATGTAATGTAGTCGTCAGTGCATTGATTGCTTAGCTATTGTATGTTAATATCTAAGAAAAAAAATGAGGGATTATAAATTGTATTCTTGTTTTTAGGTATGCTACAAACGGGGTCCTAGTTTGGGGCTAGATGGTACTCAATGGTGTGAAATGTCAAAAAATATGTAGGTATTACAAAATAAAAATATGTGTTTAATCTACTTTTTTTTTTAAATTTCATATACAAGGCCTCTTTTAATGTTGTCGTGAACAGACAACGGATGTCGTGAACAGGTGAATTATTATAACGCTTTATTGATAAAAAAAAAAACGATTTTATTAATACTCAGATAACAAACGCTACTGAACTAACGTCATGCGTTGTAGGTACTAAAAGGCAGATATGATAAGTCATATCAACAAAGAATGTTAACCTTTGTTATTATTGCATCGGTGTCATTGACAGTAAAAGTGTGGTAAAAATGAAACAAATAAAGTAGAGTGTATTGATTAATTTCTAACTTTTATTTTAGATACTTATTTGACAGAGTTCTTTCTGAACTCTGAAAAAATCCTTCAGGGTGTTCCATGCATCTAAAGTTTTTAGCCGCTTTCTTCCACTAGAAATATTCTACACCTTTGGTCAGGTCAATCGTCACAAGACTATGGATAAATTATAAAAAAGTATTGCTAACCTTTTCCCGCCAAGTTCCAAAGTGACAGGTGTCAAATGCTTAGTGGCCGCTTCGTACACAATCTTGCCGACGTTGGTGCCGCCCGTGTAGAAAATGTAGTCAAACTTTTGCTTGAGGAGGTCTGTTGTCTCTTGTGGACCTCCTTCGACAACGATAACTGCGTCCTGAGAGGAAGGGAATTTCATTTTCAAGGCCATTAAACATGAGGGTAGTTTTTAGTTCTTAAGCCTCTGTTATACCGAACGAATGTCTAAAATAATGTAGGTAGCGATTTACATATTCATAGGCCCTTATAGGACTTGCAGAGCCTCTAGAAAATATTCCTGTAAAACCAAAATTTCAACAGACTTAGCGGCCATTTAAGCTATTGGAGTGCTCAGCGTCCAATATTGAGAGGGATAAAAATATTAGAAGCTCTAACAGTTTGGAGAGTTTATAGAAGATTTTCTCTGGCGCTGTCTTAATCTGGGATAGGGCATCGAAGCGAGTACGCCTGACATTTTCAAAGGGTTTGTTTACGCTAAAACGCATCGGTGGAAATGAGGGTAGTTTACGAGGTTCCCGTCAATAGAGTCTACTCACATTATCCAAGTATTTAGGCAGAGTGTCGACGATAAACTGCGCGCAGGCCACTGAAAGTTCACTAGGTTTGACAATAACAGCATTTCCTGCTGCAATAGCACCAGCCATCGGCAGCAGCAGTAGTTGAAGAGGGTAGTTCCAAGCGCCGATGACCAAAACCACTCCGTAGGGGTCGTTGTAGATGACGACATCATCTAGAATGTTCACGATGCCTTTGGGCGGCTGTGGAGGCGAGGTTTTTATAAGGTTTATATTTGAATGGTAAGTAATTTATTTTTTAATAGTGTTTACCAACATTTATTCGACAGTCGCTAAAGTAACGTATTCCTACCATGGATCTATCAAAATTCTTTTAATACATGAATCCCGTATCATGAAGAAAATCGTTCGAAAATCAGTCCAATAATAAGCCTTTGGGATATTTTAATACTCTGTTACAGTGTTTATGTTTAGACATCGTAATGTTTGATTCTTTAATTTGTGAAGGTCCTTGCCGTGTAAAAAACTGAGTTTTCAAATGTTATATTTTCAATTTGGTTGCCGGTTTATGTTAATTAGGCACTATTTACTCGGCTATTTATCTTGAGTCTTTGTTTTCGTAGACAATAATGATTATGGATAGTGTCAATGACTTGTGTGCTTCGGATTCTAATCTATCGTCAAACTGACTTAAGGGTTTCAAATAAAAAAAAGGAAGAGTGATTTATTCAGTTTAAGAGAGGACAGTCAATAAATAAATGTTCTAACATTTGCTAGTGCACCAAGAAAACAATAATAAGATGATAAGCAACCCGCAGTCAACAGGTAAACTACATGATTGGCTGTCAGTGAAGGTTAAGTGCAGATCTCTGACATTACATAATACTTTAATGCTAGTTGTTTCCGCATTAGAGGGTTTTTATTACATATTCTGAAGCTTGGGAACTCCTTGATGTAATTACTAAAGGTAAATTAAAATGTTGCATGTGATGGATGTTGTTTAACCTTCATAAAATCGTTTATAAGTCATAATAGTAGTTAGTTTATCTAACTGTTTGGATATAAATATTCCAAATTGTTAGATTTCCCTATCCAACATTTTGGATTCGTAGGTTTAATTCTAGATATGATTTTGTGAATTTGAAAAATTTGATGAAATTCGACTTTCTTGTTCCGTGAAACTGGCGCCTAGGTTTGCCTTGGTTTGAAAGCCTTCCCTGTGTTTTTTTAAATCTTCTTCATTTTGTCAAGTAACTAAGCTTTCGTGGTGAAGGATTTATGTGCGGCTCATAGAGACCCTTTTCGTGCACTTGACATATGTTTTCAAACTTTTTTTCTAAGTCGTTTCAATTTGCCGGTTTCTTTACGATGTTTTCCATAACCGTTTCAGAGTATACTGGCACACAACGTTTTTGAATTAAGAATTGCCTTAGCACTTACCCTTTCTGGCTTCATCCAGTCATCCAGATTATGCAGTACGCTCTTCAGGTCATTGACCAGGTAGTCTGTTTCAAGCAGAACCGCTTCCATCTTGCTCCTTCTCAGATCCTTGTTCAGGGCTTCGATCATGGCGTTTTGATTTTCCTCGTACATGCGGAGGAGACTCTTGAGTTGCTTGCGACGCCATTCTACTGGCTTTGTGACGCCACGGTTGAATGCGTCACGAGCGCGTTCTACTACCTGGGGAGAATCAAATAGAAGATATCACGTATCTTGATAAACAGTATTCGATGAGCTTTCTTAGGTACGGTAATACCAATCGTTCGATTTGAACTAAGACTCCGCGATAAAGCTTAAATCTTATCTTACCTGAACTATCATGTCAAAATGAAACATTTGAAACTCTAACAAAAGAGTGCTCAGAAGGGCAAGTCATTTCAGCTACTTCATTTGTACAACATTTCGTCTACGAAATGTTGTTTTCGTTTCGTCTATTTGTCTCTCTTTATTCTATGGAGAAAAAAAATACGTTACCGTAAAACCTTACAAGTTTGCCCAACTGATCTAAGTTTGCCCTGCAGGGTTATTATTACAAATGTTGAAAAATATGGCAACTTTTTTTAGAAGTGTGGTATAGCGTAATCTTTATAAGAAATTTCAATATGTTTCTGACAACACTACGGCATGATTTTTTGCAAATATCACTTCAGTTGGGTGTCAGCCACCGACAAAGTTGCAGGTGTGTATTGTGGGCCAAAACCAGCGTGGAAAACTTTTGCCAGAACTCGATTTGGGATTGCACCAGGTTATTTATTTTCTAACTACTGTTTGTATGAAACAAATTAACAAGTTTAAACGAATAAACAAAGCAAAATCTCCCTCAAATTCGTGAATATGTTGGTGGGCAATGTCAAATTACTTTTTCTGAAGCAATACTTACTACTTTGCCCACAAACATATTACAGCCAGGGTTGTCTCCTCAGCGTTAAAAATTTCTTCTCTTTTTAATAATCGGCGTAAAATAAAATAAGCCCTTACGCAATGTATACTTACCTACTTTGTTTTAAATCAATTTCAGAACTACCTTTATTTAAAAATATAAAGTTATGATTATTTCGTATTTTTTTTAAAGCATTTTTTTTATTTTAACATGAGAAAACTCTAAAATACCTATATTTTTTGTGTCTTGTCATCTTCTTGTACATACTGCGGCTATGAATGAAATAAAGTTTTGTTAAAGACATATTTTTTATTACAGAATGAACAAAACTAAGCCTAAAAGCACAAGAAAAATCGGTTGTCTGTAAAGTCGGTTTACTGACGATAGTTGAACGTGATAACGTCATAAGAAAATACTCGCGGACTCGCGGACTCGGACTCGGACTCGGACTCGGACTCGGTCTCGGACTCGGACTCGGACTCGGACTCGGACTCGGACTCGGACTCGGACTCGGACTCGGACTCGGACTCGGACTCGGACTCGGACTCGGACTCGGACTCGGACTCGGACTCGGACTCGGACTCGGACTCGGACTCGGACTCGCACTCGGACTCGGACTCGGACTCGGACTCGAAGTCTCGGACCCGGACCCGGAACCCGACCGAACCCTAACCCTTACCCTCATTTACCCTTACCCTCATTTACCCTTACCCATTACCCGACCCGGGCTCGGGCTCAGGTAAATGGAACGACGAAACGACGTAACGACGCATGAGTCATGTTTTTTCGTGCGTGCAGCCGGCTCCATCGATTTATAAGACGTTATCACGTCAAAAAAATGTGAAAATGTTCCTACTATGCGTAATAAGAGTTGCTTACTTGTTGATTTATAACTGTTTTAATATTTTTATTTTTTAGATAAATGTTGAGATGAGCGTACCTATTCATACCTCAAACCACGTTGTTTACCTTTTGGAATATAAAAGTGACAACCCTAGCACATTGTTTTATTTGTATGAAATATTACAAAAATATTGTTTTGACTTTGCCCACTCATGTTTGACCGTTAATATGAAACGATTAAGCTATAATAATAAAATCATATGTGACATTTACTATTTCTGTAGAATTAGCCTTAAATCCTATGATCATAAGGTTAAAAATAGCGATGTTAGAAAAGTTTCTGCACAATGGGCAAACTTGTAAAAGTTATTAATATTTGGCCCGCTTTTTAAATTAATGTTTTTATCACATTCATATACATTTTATTGGTAATATGATATGTTCTATACAAAGTGCTGGACATTTGACGTTGATGTAACATAACCACGAATCAAAAGCTGTATTATTTTTTTAAATTTTCAACGTTAGATCAAAGTCCACAAGAAATTTGGGCAAAGTTGTACGGTTTTACGGTACGTAGAAACGATCGAAACGAGAGAGAACAGAGACGTGCACACGAAAACCAAGATAGCGAAGTTAGAACTGGCTTTATAAAAACGACTTTTACAAAGTGTTTGAAGATAACAATAATTGAAATGGTCTTGGCCAGGTAAACTGATTTGCATATGAAACAAATTTCAGCGTAGGTATAGTCACTTCCACGAATAATGTGAGTGCAAAGGTCAACACTTGAATAATGCCTGTCATTGTGATTCAATGTTTAAAAAGCCACAAAGAAAAAAGAAATTCGAGGTAGCCACAATCCACAATGCAACCAAGTTTTGTAATCCTCCTATTTTTATACTTATTTTTTAACCAACTTCAGATAAAAAAAGAGGCGGTTCTCCATTCAGTTGTTATTTTTTAATGTTTGTTATCGTATAGGTACCTTCGATCATTTATGAGCCAATTTGAAAAACACTTTATTTATCTGTACTTTCCTCCGATGACCAGTCCGAGTCCGATGTCCAGTTCGTCTATTTGGAAATATGTAGGGGCAGCATCAGTGAACACTTATTAATTTTGTTAGCACTTGTTTTTATTGCTAAAATAACTTTTGATTTGATTTTAACTTCTTTAACCTGACTATGATGCCTATGTGGTGAAAGGATACGCTGTGTGATAGAAGGCTAGTTTCATGTAAGATGATTAAATTAGCACATTCTTCACAACTGCTATACTTACTACGAACTGTCTACTACGAACTGTCATCTCTCCTTGGCCCAGCATTTCATATGCTTTAGTACCATAAGATTTGGATGGCCAAATCTAATGGTACTAAAATAATACTGCCTAACAATGTTCTGCGTAGTGTAGTGTTGTATGGTTGTATGAACACCATTCGAACCTAAGCAATGCTACTTGACGGTATTTAAGAGCAAGTCGTGCGAAAATTTGACATGCGTTTTTAAAAAATTCATAACTAAATAACTAAGTGACATTTTAAAAATCGCAAAAGGACTAATTGTAGACATTTGAGATTAATTCGAATTAAAGTGTGTTAAAAAAATATACTATTTAACGTGACATTCTATTTAACGCTAATGAAAATCGTATGTCAGCGTTAAATAGAATGTCATGTTAAATACGCATCTCAAATTTTCGCACGACCCGCTCTTAACTTTTAATGACTTGCAGGCCACGTGTATCAAGGAGGTGGAAACCCATGTATGTTAAGGAGGTTTGAAACCTGCGCAGCAAGGAGTTTCCATAGTCTATGATGTGTATGGGCTATTTTTCAACTACATTTTCTACGGGGTCTGGTTCAGTTGCATTTATGACTTACCTCGGCCACATTCGTCGTCTTCGGTTTGGTGTTTGTGACTGTTCCTGAAACAAAACAATATATCATTAAAATTACTAAACCTAATAATGTTCTTTTAATATTTGTTTTTTTTTTCTTACAGGGCCAAATGAATCTGACCATCGGTTCTGAGACAGAGCCGATTTGCTACAGTAGCACACAAACACTAATCACTTTTTGTTGTTTATAATAAATGTTATTACCTATGTATAAATAACCAATACCTAACCTATAACCTATGTGTAATTTAATAAATAAATAATTATAAATAGTATGTTTCTTTGGTATGATTTTGTTAATATTGATGTCTTTATTTATTACTATTATATTAAGAAAAAAATTAATAGTTGGTATTATGTGTGCTGAACTGCTGAAGCAGCAAATACATGCATGTCTAAATAAATACGAATTTACTCAATTTGAAGAGGAACCAACTGATATCGTCATCAGACTTTTCAGTGTTATCAAATTAGGTTAGTTTCCTGTACATTTCGGATTTACTTCCATGTTTGAAGCCACACAAGTCGTGCAGCTTCTTAATCCGATATGTAATCCAGGTACCACTAATCCTATAGTACAGATAGCAAGGGAAGTTGATAGACAATTTGAGTTTTATTTTACTTTTTTTTTCGCGTTAGGTACCTACTTAAATAGTAACTATGCATTATATTAGATGTATTTTTAGTTTAAATTATGTTTATATATTTTCTTTCTGCTTTACAACACACAAAAACAACATTACAAAAAAAATACAACCGAATCGAGAACCTCCTCCTTTTTTATTTGAAGTCGGTTAAAAAGACACTTTATTTAACATAATCTGAGCGATATAAATGATTAACCTTACCCTATCAGCACAGTGCCTAGTAAATAATTATTTTTATCTTTATAAAAATGTGATTTAATAATTGAAGCAAGTAAATACAGCATATAAAATCAACAACGGTATGCACAAGAAGTAAGCAAATAGTAGGTATGTTTACGCGCGTGAACAAAAAGACATTTGTGTAGGGTTTGTGTAGTCACTCACAAAATGTCGTTTTGTACACGCGCGTTCGTGGGGTAATAGTATAGGTAGTAAAAAGCGGCTTTTGTATGGGATTTGATCGATTCTCGAGGTCATGCCAAAACCCTAACCATAACCCGCCTTAAGGGCAAAGTCATGGCTTAGTGGCTGCCAGGGCCGAGACCTCCATACCTACCCACCGATGTACAGAAGCATGTTTTATATACCACTTTCGGTCACCCATTGGACTCATTGGACCATTAGACCCATTTTACTGGGCTCTCAGATCAGTTGGTAGTAGCTTTACCTCCTGCACCGTAGGTCGTGGGTTCATTTGGGGCTGTTCTGTGGATTGTCCACAATATACATACAATACATTAACATTGAAAGACTGACGTCGATGGATACATACTATAAATCGTTGCTTAACGTCGATCCATATATCATATACTTAGCTTCACTACAGCACCCATGTAATCGAGTTACGCACATTTGGCATATTAGGTATGAGCTGTGTATGATGTAAAAACATGCAGTAATACTCCAACCTTTATACATAACATCAATTTACCAGACAGTTATTACATTTTGCCATTCAACCGGCACAAGATTATAATAATTATGTATTTATTGCCTTGCGTTTTTGGTAGTTACATAATTTTTTTTTTATACAACTAGTTGATGGAACAAGCGGTAACCATTGCCTATATCAAAGCATTGCCTCGTAGGTGACGCTCGTTAGGAACATGCCATAAGATGCATTGCCCTGGGTCCATCAACTTGAAACATACAGATGTTCAGCCTCAGTGCTAGTAATTTCACCGACACCCTTCAAACCTTAACACAGCAACGTTGTACTTCACCAGATGAGCCTTTACAGAGAGCTCTACTACTACTATTCTGATTGGGTGGCTGAGCTAGCAGCACCACCACCCGTCACGCAAAAAGGGCCCACCTGTGGCCTACTTGCGGAAAACAGTCCGCTCACCAAGTACCAAGTACTATTCTGATAATTCATAATTACTTCATAGCTGAAATTAATACCTATATTACTTTGGTTGATCCATATTAAAAGCCTATGAAGTAAGATACAATATTTATTCAGATAGTCAAACATAAAATTGTATGTGTTTATTTATCTAGATAGGTACCATAATCACTCATGTCATAATGGATTAGATATATTGAAACGCTAAGACTTAGCTGATTAATTTTGTATTCGATATTAATTTAAGTAGAAATATATTTTTGTACAGCAAAGTAGGTACGTTAGACTTCCTTCATGCAGTCAGTATTTTTACTAAGTTATTAGTCAAATTAACGATCAATTAATTACTCATCAGGCCATGGGCATTAGAACAAGAACTTGCTCACCTACTATTAATAAATAATTGTAACTATGTAATTCAAATATACCCAAAAGTTTTATTTTATTTAGCATAATATATTCTTAAAAGGTAGCTTTACTAAGTATCTCAGTACATACATGTATACCTATTATTACTTTGTTTGTAGGCAGTGTTTTGCCTCTAAATATAATAATTAAACTACCTATTCTAAAGATGAATAAATTAATCTTAGTTAATCTTCCCAATGGGTTAGTCTTTAGGCAAACCAAAATAGAACAAATATAAATAGTAGGATTATTATTTAAATACTTGTCTAATTGTCTAATCTGTGGTTGATCAAAGCTAGAGAATCTAGAGATTCTCTGTGCCGTGGGTGCGGCCGAATAATGTAAATAAGGTTAATATTTAGAATTACAAACAATAGGTAAGTAGGTACATTGTATTATACCTAAGCCAGAGTGTGAATAGAAAAAGTGGTATTTACGCATTAAACTTACCAAGGGTCATTGTAACAGGATTCAAAGAGCTTTTACGTTGATGCAAAAACAGGTCTTAGTTGGTCTTTACACAGCCGACAAAATGGATAATTATTACTCCTAGGACTTCCTTTTATAGTAACCAATACTAATCAAGTAACTAGCAGGAAAATTACAGAATTGTTTGTATTTTAGGAGGTAAACGAGCAGTAAAATTACGGCACGACTAATCAGCTGTTTTGTAAAAACTTTATAAAATAAAACACAAACACAACACAACACGCACACAATCAAGAAAGTTTTTGAATGACACGATCGACGATCGTAATGAATGAACAAACGAACGAATGAGTGAGTGAGCAACTGATTAGCTGATGAGGTCATTGCACTAAATCTATCTAACTTCATTGGGCGGGCGAAGCCGTCTGTTACGCAAGAGTGAGCGAGACAGACAAATCTTTGCTTCTTAGTCTAGCTAGACTCTAGAACGACGTACGTAGATAAGTAAGTTCTAGCTAAAGAAACAGATGGCGCTTGAATAATTATTTAGTTTTCTATTAAATAAATAGATGTCGTGAGAGGCGCTGTAGGCACTGTTTTCAATTTCAATTTATTTATTTACTTAAGTTGAGTACAGGTAGAACACTATTTAAGTGATTTGCATAAAAAAAATAAACTTACAGATTTATGAAGTTAAAAGAAAAAGAAAAAAACACAAAAAGGTAAGTTATAATACCAGACCATATTTAATTTATGCACGGCCTTTGTTAATACCTACCGATATGACTATAGGACAATGATCTTAGTTAGCTTATATAAAAAACCGCCGAGTGCGAGTCGTACTCGCGCACGAAGGTTTCCTTACAAAAATGTTATAGGAGAGGAGAGTGTGGTCGATAAGCGCCAAAGCCTTTCAAATATACAAAAAAAAAACATAAAAACGGCAATAATATCACGTTTGTTGTATGGGGCTCCCCTTCAATATTTATATTATATTTATTTTTATATTGATAAATATAACTCAATATTCTGTGAATAATAGACTTCGATAAATCAATATCGAGCAAAAAAAAATTTGTTGTATGGATTAAAAGCTTGTGGTAGGTACTTAAATAAAAATCTAGATATTTATTTGACCTTTTATTTATACATACTTACATAATATACGCTAGATACCTACAAATCCTATCGACTACACTCCGAAGGGCGCCTACCTACGGATAATTAACCCAGTAATGCCTAGTGTGGCTTTATGGCCACACAAATTTGGGTAAATTCAAATGCTAATTACGGCGACACCTGATATTATGAAGTCATCCAATTACTATTATTGTATTGTCAAATGTCCTAGCTTTAGTTTACGACAATGTCACTGTCACAATATAGCGTTGTTTCGAAGATGTTTTCATTTGTTTGCCGCCATAATCCAAATAAGTGAAAAAATTGATCCCAGGCTAGAGTAAGTCACATTATTTTGAAATTATTGATAATATTCGTGTTGTTTTTGTTCTATTCTACTAAGATATTACTAAGCCATGCTTGGAAAGTAGCAATACATTGCTTCGATTGGACATAGCATGTTATTTTTTACTCTAAATATACCGCGTCCACATGGACACGCTAAGCTCTACCCATAGCATTATTAAAACTATTGTATTATTTCCAGACTCTTTGATTTCGATCTTTTTGGGGCCAAAGTACTCTAAATGAAGTTCTTGATATCCTTTTTGAAGATGGAGATGGGGATGGTGAACTGACACAGCTGGAATTTCGAATAGAAATTGTTCTCAGTTACTTAGAGACGTATTATGGCACGGCTACCAAAAGTGCAGGTAGACCTTCCACGTCGAATCTGGCCAACACAGCGCGGTTTGACGGTATAAGCCACTACGTCCAAAAATGTGTAAAGAAAAGAAGGTGTCGAACCATATTGCAAATCCAAAAATTCTTCTGTAATGCCGCCTTCCTACGGTGCGTGGTTCTGCAGATCATCACGCACCGCGCACGACGACGCACGGCAACGCTCACAGAAAGGGCTCCTGTGCTACCGCGCACCTGGGCGCACGAGACCGTTCCCATGGTGTGTCGTGCGAGCTGGTGCGCCGGTACACCGGTGGGAAGGGGCTATAAGAACCCAATGTACGAAGTGCGTTGTTGGCCCATGGAACATTATTATGCCTGTGTATACCGTGTTTCGCCGTTATTGCGATACGTCATCAAAAATACTAAATACCTACACATATTATAATTTTCGTGTTTATTTATTTAGCTAATCTTACTCACTACAGGACAAAGTTAGTGACTTTTGCTATTGAAAACGCTTAGCGTGTCCATAAAGACACATTTGTTTTTCGCAATTTTTTCCTGAATCACGACGCTGAAAAAAATAAAAAACAACTATGTTCATAATAACATTTTTTTCAACAATATTCATTGTTAAAACATAGAAAATTTGAAAATTTATATAATTTGGGCATTACTGGGTTAAGCACTGCATAAAATTATACCTACCTACCTATAGTACCTACATAACGTGTGTAGTATACACAACACACACAACGACGACGGTCTAGCGCATACCTATACCTACCTACCTTCCGACACGCTGATACATATTTGCATAATGTTACGTAAATATAGCTAATACCAAATCGTTGCTCACAGTTGCTATAGGCCTTACAGTATCTATCTCACAATGACATTGAATATTTTGTTTGTTTCCTTCTAACCGGCTTTAGGCCGGGCGCATATCAACAGAAAACTTCTCATCCGCACCAGAAGGCCTTCGCCACATACATTTTGTACTAGACCCCCGCTGATGATAACAAAATTGACGCACCGCACCGAACAATTTTCTTGGTTGGATTAGACATTTTCCGATGATACGTGCCCGGCCCTAAGAAGTCTTTTAGTTTTCTTGAAAGTCACAGTGAGTAGGTACCTACTTTTTCAAATAATCTTTTTTTTTTGAAGACAACATCTTTAAAATTAGCTATTGTTCATTGGTTATAAAAACACGAATTTATATAATACTTACATTTATATTATAAAGAAGAAAGGTTTGCGTCTATGTATTTTTCTATGTAACGAATAAACTCAAAAACTAAATTTATTACACCATTAGAAAACTACGTTATCACTGAGTAACATAGGCTACGCCCCAGCTTCGCACGGGTGTCATTTAGAGAAAGAGGAAAAAAGGGGGTGAGAACGGCGAAGCCACTGCTTGCTGAATAGATGGATGGATCGCTAGTTAAATAAATAGGGTTGGATTTTTCACACATTAACTAACCCTAAAAGTACTCCTGGCTTTCAATAGAAAGTAGGACTAGGTATAATATATAAATATACCTATTTATCTTATCTTACTATAAATATATTATGTGTAAGTATAATTTAAAAACCTAGCAATGAAAGAAGTATTAACAACGTAATTAGTAATAACGTTAGCAAATTAAGTAGGCAGTGCCCATTGCGGCCTCTATGATTGTTTTTTTATGGACTGAATTAATTAGGTTCCTAGGTAATAATTACTCCGAGATAAGATTCTGATATTAAACTATGCGCTATCGCACGTATGAAATTATACAAGATTATTGTGAGAAATTTTCTAACTTATTCTATGCCTATTTTTACGCAAAGCAGCGTTGCTGAGTTCCAGTTTGAAGGGCACGCAGGGCGATGTTTTGTAGTGGCCTACGACGGGTCAAAATGTGCGAGTGAGAAGTACACCCTATGTATATATTTTGACACTTTGAAAGATATAAAGTAACTGAACTTAATTATCTAAAATAGCGCGCAACTATTTTGAGTGCAATACGATTGCACTTGGTTGAGCAAAAAAAAAACACACATAATACTTAGGTACCTATCTTTTTTGCAATCACAAGGAATACTTTGAAACGTCTCAAAGCTAGGTAAGTCTAGATGCCAGTTCCACGCAACCAAGCCTAAAAGAAGGCTACAATAGTTATTTGTTATACAAGAGTGCAAAGCTGCTTTTTAACCGCGTGCTCAATTTTGATGACCGAGCAAGCGAAGGATTCTAAAATTTAACCACGAGCGTAGCGAGTGGTTTAAAAGTTAGAATCCTGAGCGTTGGCGAAGGAATCAAAAGAGCACAAGGTGAAAAATCTTTGCACTCGAGTGCAACACGTAACTTTTCATCCCACCTCAGCGAGGAAATGCAAAAAAGAACATGGCGCGACTAATTATATAGTAACACACCAAGAAGGTTCCGAGTCTGAGTTTTTAACAAATTTAAAAAGGTTGTATGATACATTCGGCACTATGCAGGTAGAAGTAAATAGGTTTAATTATGTTTTGAATTCACAAATACACCAAGAAGGTTGCGAGTGCGAGTTTTTAACAAATGAAAAAAGGTTGTATGATAAATTCGGCACCATGGAGGTAGAAGTAAATAGGTTGTGTATTCACAAACTTGGTGAACACGATATTCTAAATTCAAATTTACCTTATCTTCTAGCGGAGTCTAGCGGATAAAAACGGCTTTTGCAGTCAGATATTGAACAGCAAAAACACACTTTCTGAGCTGGTGGGATGAAAAATATTTTAAAATATTTCTTCTGAATAATAAATGTCTATAGCCTGAATATTGGCTTCGGTCACAAACTTCTCTACAATTCTAGATACCTAGGAAAAAAACTGGTTTTTCATATGACTTGCAAGTTCTGTAAGTAATTCTATTAAATAATATCCTTCACATCAGCTGTCATAATTTTTAAATTATACGTTATTTATTACTAACCTTCCTGGCTTTGTACCTTGATAAACGCTGTGGAGCATAAAATGGAGTTATGACATAGGTACGTAGGTAAGTTAGAGTGTTTTATTACAGCCGGTTTTCCATAGAACCATCAACCATAGAGGTTGAATAGTGAAATCCCACGTGACTTCGTCCACAAGAAGATTATTCCGAATTTAAAAAAAGACCTGTTTCTTAGCGAGTTCCTACACCTTTACTAAAAGTTTAAAAACTTGAGAAACGGACTTCATGGCCAAACTTTTAAACTGATTTTGTTGAAATTTCAATGGGACCAATCTGGAAGTATTACTTTCAGATAACAAAATAATTGTTCAAATGGGGATCATAATATAAAATAAAAAGCAGCCAAGTGCGAGCCGGACTCGCCCATGAAGGGTTCCGTAGCACGACGAACTACAAGAACCTTTATATATGTTACTTGATGTAACATAATAAGGTTCTTGTAGTTCGTCGAAAGGTAAATTGTGCATTACGGTTTATGACGTATAAAAAAAAAACTACTGACTAGATCTCGTTCAAACCAAATATCGTTGGAAGTTCACATAGTAATGTACAACATATATTTTTTTTAGTATTATCATTCCCTTAATTTAGAAGTTAGAGGGGGGGGACCAACTTTTTTCCACTTTGGAAGTGTCTCTCGCGCAAACTATTCAGTTTAGAAAAAAACGATATTAGAAACCTCAACATCATTTTTGAAGACCTATTCATAGATACCCCACAGGTATGGGTTTGATGAAAAAAAAATTTTTGAGTTTCAGTTTCAAGTATGGGGACCCCCAAAATTTATAGTTTTTTTTTCATTTTTATGTAAAAATCTTAATGCGGTTTACAGAATACATCTACTCGCCAAGTTTCATCAGTCTAGCTCTTACGGTTTTGGAGAAAAATGACTGTGACATACGGACGGACAGACAGACAGACAGACAGACAGACATGACGAATCTATAAGGGTTCCGTTTTTGCCATTTGGCTACGGAACCCTAAAAAGGCTGACTTGAGAACCTCCTCTTTTTATAACGCTTTTATTAGCTTCACCTGTATGTATGTATGTATGTAACCGACCCCTTTGAGCTCGATTTTGTCCTACTTTGAACGATCAGATTTGATTCAAACTTTGCACACCTGTCAAAGGTCGATGACAATGCAATAATATGAAAAAAAAAAAAAATATATATATATATAAAAAATAAAAAAAAAACATACTTTGAACGATCAGATTTGATTCCAACTTTGCACACCTGTCAAAGGTCGATGACAATGCAATAATATGAAAAAAAAAAATTAAAATAAATGAAAAAAAAACCTACTTTGAACGATCAGATTTGATTCAAACTTTGCACACCTGTCAAAGGTCGATGACAATGCAATAATATGAAAACAAAATATGAAAAAAAAAACACGCTTTTTATACAATAATATAAATTTTTCATTTGATTATTACAGTTTTATTTTTAACTTTTTAGTTCAATTAGTTATAAAAGCGTTTTTTTTTAGTTTTTTAAACTATAATTTATTATAACGCTTATAGCTTCACCTGTATGTAAGTTTGTATGTAACCGACCCCTTTGAGCTCGATTTTGTCCTACTTTGAACGATCAGATTTGATTCAAACTTTGCACACCTGTCAAAGGTCGATGACAATGCAATAATATGAAAAAAATAATAAAAAAAACATAAAAAATATTTAAAAAAAGAACCTACTTTGAACGATCCGATTTGATTCAAACTTTGCACACCTGTCAAAGGTCGATGACAATGCAATAATATGAAAAAAATAATAAAAAAAACATAAAAAATATTTAAAAAAAGAACCTACTTTGAACGATCCGATTTGATTCAAACTTTGCACGCACCTGTCAAAGGTCGATGACAATGCAATAATAAGAAAAAAAAAAAATAGTTATAAAAAATAATATACCCCACGCTTTTTTGTACAATAATATAAATTTTTCAATTGATTATTACAATTTTATTTCCAACTTTTTAGTTCAATTAGTTATAAAAGCGTTTTTTTAGTTTTTTAAACGATAATTTATTTATTTGAAGTCTGTTAAAAAGAACGCCTGTATCTTATTTCAAACAAGGCCAAGGCACATCACACATACACACGGACCCTGAAACTTATAGTTTCAGAAACTTGTGATGCTGAATGCTGATGTGTGAGTGAGTGGACTGCTTCTTTTTTATAGAAGATAAAAGATAAAAAACCTTTTTTTAGATAACCGTTTTTATAATGGAGCTGGTATTTGTTTTTATAATAATTTTTAACCTCGCAATCGTCCTTAGGAGGCGATCAGCCAGTGCTAAAAAAGCGACAAGGATATTTTATTATGCAGTTTCCAGACGTATCATACATGCATTTAATATTGGACTTCTTAATTTTCAAAACTACGTCAGCTTTCATTAACAATCACGTTAGTGTCGCTGTCGGCTAGGGACAAGGAAATTTTAATCTAGGGGCGGGATTCGTTTTCTGTCATGTTTGGAAGTCACTCACACACCTAGCTTCATCATTTTAATTGTTTTTCTGGTGTTATTTTGTGTACTGTTGTGTAATTTTGGTGGCATTTTTGAACAAAACGTTTCCAATGATTTTGAAGAAAACCGTTGAACCGAAAGACAATAACGGCCAACTTGTCTATTGACTGACTTGACTAAAAACTATTTTATTTATGAAGGTAATTCCTCAGTTCAAATTTCCAAAATTGTAGGAATGGACCATTTAATTATGAAGAAAAAGAAGAAGAATCTAGGGGGCTTTTGACGTGACACTTAACAATAGTAGAAACTAATATAAATATAGACGTAAATATTATGCCCTAAGTATACCCTAATTCCGTAGTTTAATTTCGATCCTATAAGCTCCAATGCTAGGTTGAACTTACGCGAAGAGTATTTACTTAAATTGGTGACCCCGACGTGATTATGAAAGCCTTACGCTGCAGAGGAACGTTACTTTTATGTTAAAATAAATATGAGCGCATACGACTGAACTTATACCTAGCTGAATCCGTGAAATCGCGATTTACAGTGTTACATCCTAAAGTTGTGTTTCTAAGAAATGGCTAGACGTGACGTGAAAGGTTAGCCAAAACAAATACCAGAACCAATTATATTGCTAAAGATGATCTTTAGCTTTAGGTAGAGGCCGTGGTCAACTGCTCAGTCTACCTCAGTAGGCCACAGAAGAAATTATATCCCGTAATCCACCTAAGGCTGTAATTCCATGTAGCCTTTGGGAATCAAAACTTCATTGATAATGTTAACCAGTTTTAGGAATAGGACATCCCTACTCGGATCAAGCAAGAAGTTACATCTCTAGTGGAGAAAAAGAAGCGGAGGAAGGAGAAGATGGCGTCGATATGCGTAGTTGTATTGT
The DNA here is from genome assembly GCA_947578465.1 of Thera obeliscata. Taxonomy (NCBI): domain Eukaryota; kingdom Metazoa; phylum Arthropoda; class Insecta; order Lepidoptera; family Geometridae; genus Thera; species Thera obeliscata. The sequence goes on from OX387913.1 coordinate 3,453,745, forward strand.
TTGCGGTGTAATTAAGTAGAACAGAATTGTAGCTATAATCTATGTAGAGTTTTCGTCTTATCAGTACATATTTTTCCCAATTCGGTTTACCGATCGGAGCGCGAGGACCCGCGCGCCTGTAGGTACTGTCCCTCGGACGGTTGGTTGCTAGCTGTCGGGTTTTAAACCGCACGAGAGCCGAACGTCAGATCCCAGGATCAAATTTTTTTTTTATTTTTTTTTAATTATATATTTTGTGGTCCTGCTACCATAGGTCGCATTTTTGTACGTCGATAGGCAATCTGAAGCTCGGGTCCTGTACTATTAGGTTTTGAAACCCGACGCGACGGCGAGCAACCATATGTGGGACCATGAAGTTTTAAAGAATTTGGATACTGATACGTAAGAATAAAAAATATTAAGTTTTAATTCCCATAATTATTCTGCTTTCGGTGGACCGCTGGCATTTATTTTGCCTGTACTTATCCCATAGAATAACTAAACTCCTTGCTGCGTAGTAGGATTTCCAACCTTCTTGACTTTGCCAGGGTGGACCACGGCCACTTAACTTAGTTTAGTTTAGTTATGCGATCTTTTTGCGGCATGTTGACATTGAACATTTACCTAAATTGATCTAAAATAGGTATCTATTATCAATGCTAATGTTATGCTGCAATTTAGATAAATCCAGTTGGGTAGGTGAAGGTGAACGAATTTAATTTTGTAAATAAACAATGCTACCTACGTGTTACAAGCATTTGTATGAATCAAGACGAGTTTTTTATACTTACCTTGCCAAGGGAACATGATTAGATGGCCATGGAACATGCAAAATGATCTTCAAACAGCTGATCAACTTTCGTTCTCAATCATCTCTCCCTTCAAACAAAAAACTTATAGCGAAATCGGTGCATATTTTTGATCTTCTGACAGACGTTTTGACAGATTCACAAATACAAGTTAAATGGCATTCTTTATTTGAATCACAAGGATAACTTTGAAATGCTATTCGTGAATAAAGATGGCGGGATTACCGGCAGGTTACCACTGCTACTAAAGTATCTGCTATCTTGTGCTTTGTAAATTTAATGATTATGCATTAATAAAATCAGCTGTCAATGCATTTTATTTAATAAAATTTGAGTTATATATCTCCACATCTTTGTAACGGTCTGCAGATACCTCGATTGTTTCGGTACACTTTGTAAATACTTTTATTGATAGTAAGTTCCTTTTTAAAAAGCAACAGTAACTCACCATTTCCATTCATGGCTGGAGACACTGGGGACACTAGAGTGACTGGTTTCTCGATTTGCCGAACCTCAGTATCGTCCACTATGTTGATAATGTTATCGATATCGCTTTCTATATCGATAACGTGCACTTCACTCGCGTGTTGGTTGTTCGGCGATGACATCTCAACTGCTGCGATGTTTACAACTTAAGTCCACAACAGTTCCACTGTGATTTGATCAGCGTTTTTTGAAGGTCAATCGTATTTCGCTTTTGAACTTGGTATCACAATGATGGTAGTATCACGTAGTATTTCTATACCTTCTTTTTAATTAGTTATTGCCACGGTGGCTTATAATAATAATTCAAGCTTGTCTAAGAAATAATTTACATTTCTGACACGGCCACAACTATATATTTTTAAATAGCTTTATTTTATTATTAGTAGCAAAGTTGTCCGCGACGTCTTTCTACCAAGAAGCTTAAAATAAAATTAAAAGTGTTGGTGCATCGTTGACGAGCTAGGTATCGCCCAGAGTAGAAAAACGAAAAACATGCATTCCAAATTATCACAGCGGGAGTCTCATAGTAACAAAACCCGCTACTTTTTCAAATCAAACATCATAGTACAACTCGCATGGTCACCACTTATTATATTATTCGAATATTATAGATAATATTTAAATAACATCGCTTATAAAAAACCATTGCAACGTAGAATATAAGGTGCAGCCCCAAACTAAGCAGAGCTTGTACTATGGAAACCAGATAGCTGATTATAATACTTTATGTGCATTTTTTTTTGTAAATGGATACACTTTTCAAAGGAGAACTGTCATAAAATCTATGCTTGGGGCTCGACTTAGACTCAAGCAATGTTTCGGGATACGGACCTTAGAATACAATATGACACCCAGACAGAGAACAAACATCTGTGTTTATTATAAAGAAGTTGTAAGTAAGTAGTATAAATACTACAGCGGTATAGTCAATACCGCACAAGTCAAAGTTGTTGCACTTGAACTGAATTGGTTCAAAATATTTGCTCTGCTTTCATTACTCGTAACACGTACCGCATTTAGAGGTCGGATTAAAGCACAGAAGATGATAAATTGACCAGTTACATTATTATAATGTACCTACCGAACTGGCTAATTTATCTTCTATGTATGTGTTTATTTTATGTGTATGTGTGTTCTTCTATGTGTGTGTGTGTGTGTTGTTGTATTTTTTTATTCTACCCTTTTTAAAGCTAATTATTTTGGTTTTTTTATATTTTTATTTTTTTATGTAATAAATAACCTTAAACTTTGATTACTTATATTATAATAATCATTTATAATCTTTCCTGCATGCGAGATTCCACAATAATAACTTTAAATAGGTGCATACCTACATACTTACTATAATATCCACATTTTTACTATGCTAAAATCATACGAGAACTAAACAATATAAACAGTAACTTTTAATTATTATGTAGGTATTTATATTTACCTTGCACCTTGGGCTGTTTTTTGCATTTGTCTGTGTTTTATTTAATTTTTTTACTGGTTTTGGAGGTAAAACAGGTTCTACGAGATTGCTTGATCCTTGGCTTACATCATGTTCTTTTCATAAATTTAGCCAGAATAACAAAAAAATCGATAAACGATTATTAAAGTATTATTTAATCTATTGATCCTATAAAAAATATTGACTTCTATAAATATAGTAACTCTATTGTTTTTTATAATCAAGAACAAAGAGCTATGTATTGTTATATTAGGTTAGTCAAAAATAATACTTTCGAAAAGTTAATGATTCTTCACCAAAAAAGTGAAAGTACGTAATAACTTTCCAGTTATGTTGGTACCAAGCTATTTGTTTTAATTTGATTTGTTTAAAGCCCTGAAAATTATTAGTTTCTAGGTACAAAAATTCTATCACACCTACGATGCTTTTATCGTCCACGTCGGTAATTAGATAATTATTTCCACCTGCCTGGTCTTGCTTATTACTTAATAACACCCAGCGGAAAATGACAGTTTTAAAATGGATAGTCCACTGGGGCAAAACATGTTCGACAAACATATCCACTTAAGCATCACCATTTTCTTGTCCTTATCCCATTTCATGTGGTCGGCACAACAGGTTTTTGTTTTCCACTCTCTATTAGCCGTCATTTCCCTGTCTATCTGGTTTCCATAGCTCTGCTTAGTTTGCGGCTAGTTAAACAACGTATCCCATGAAGTAGTACATACATAAACCTAAGCCTTAATGCTGCTTTTTTCCTCGTGAATCACTCCTTTATAGTGATCCGTAACAGTAGTGTATCCACTTGCCTATGCGAGGAAGGAAAACTCTAGTTATGTAGACGTACCTATCGTACAGACTACCGACATATTACGCTACCATTTCGTAATTAAAAACGTATCCGTAAACATTGTGTAACCTGTATTTTTGTATCAAGAACAAAGGCTTAAGCGCAAAATAAACCATCTCCTTTAAGAAATTTGGAGCTATAGTAAACAGATTTAATATAAAACATCTCCTTTAAGAGCTAGTGAACTGATTTTAAAATCTAATCGTGAATTCAGCATTTTACAGGGTTTTAAAATTGACTAAAGTGTGACTATTAGATAATATAAAAGAAAGTCATGTTAGTTTCACTATTTATAACTCAAGAACGGCTGAACCGATTTGGCTGCAATAAGAGGTAGCTTAAAATCAGGAGACGGGCATAGGACACTTTTTGTCCCGAAAACGTAATGGGAACGAGGCAAGCAAAGCCGCGGGCGGCCGCTAGTAATAACATAAGACATAGAAATGTTCAATTCTGTTCAATAAATTATTTTGTATTGTTTACCTACAGCGCACTACCTAAATTTACCCACTGTCAAGTTCGTCACGATATTTACCCATTTCTAAATGGATAAAAGCAATTTGGATACAAATGAAAAACACAAATATCGTTCTTTCCTGTCATTTATTTTATCAGAGATGTAATCACGATTGAATAGAGCTATTGTAAGCATTTAAATTACTATTATTGATATTATGGATAATAGTTATGAGTTATGGGGAAAAACAACCAATTCTCTCATAATAAAGATCTGAAGGCCTGCGTACATCTTAGGCGACGGCAAATGGCGATCAGCTGAAGCGTTGTCAAATATCGCTGTCATAAAAAGTCAAGTCAAAAGTCAAATAATACATATTTACTCAGTAGTATCACTTTGAAACGTCAAGGATCACTATGAAACGTCTTAAAGCTAGATGAGTTTAGGTGCCAGTTCCATGCGACCAAGCCTAGAAGAACAAACTACTGCTTAGTTCCTACCGTTTTTTTATATGATACACGAAACAAACTTTTACAAAACAAAAGCAACAATAGCAGTGTTGTGCCACTCCACTTACCTAGTGAGACGCAGGAGACATATTTGAGAGTGTTTCAGCTCAGCCGGGCGATCCTACATGTGCGCCGGCCTTGAGGCAAACTAACAAAAAAACTTAAAAATATTAACTACTTTTCAACTTCTATAAACCGGAAACGTAGACTTTCGCACTAAATGCTAATACAGCGTACCTTGACCTTCCAAGATCGAGGAAGCTGATACAAAAGTTTTTATAGCGTGCCAGATTATAAAATCCTTGCTGACTGGTGTATAGTTAAGTCATTAAGTTTATGTAAGTACCTAACTGCTATTCAAGCGAGTGCGTACAAAAAATATTCACAAGGAACATGCATTTTGAAACACAATTACAGAAGAAGATAAAAAGATTATATGAGTATTTTTTTATGATTACCTGCTAGTTTTTGTAATAGTTTAGTACCAACATGTTTTTTTTAATCCTTTCACCACTCTGCTGGCCAACCATGAGCTTCATATATTTATGGTTATGGCTGTCAAAATTGTGTCAACAGTGTCAACACATTCAAACCCAAGAAGAAAATGAATGTGTGGATCAGCCGATCTATACACAATTTGACAGCCATAGCCATAACCATATGGAGCTTGTGGTAGCCCTGCTGGTTCGAAAGAACTAGCGACACGATAAGAAGAAGAAGATGTACCGGAGTCAACTTTAAAGAAAACAAGTCAAGTGTATTTTTAAAGGAATAGATATAAATAAATATAATACATAATTCACACTACACTATCTATAGGCATACCTTGTACGATGTAAAAACATACCTAGAATACAAAATAGTTTCAAAACAGAGAACAAACATCTGTGTTCACCACACAAATATTTGTTATCGGTGGGGAAAGAACCCACGACCTACGGTACAGCAGGCAAGGTACTGCCAATTGAGTCGTGACGCTTGTCAAGTGTTAGTAGTGTAAAGTTTTGTAGTGTTGTTAGTGTTAGTGTTACTTTTTAGTGGACAAACTGTGAAAACTGTACCTACCTAGCCATTAAGATCTTCTCTGTACAACAGTTATGCAATAAATATTTCTGATTTCATAAGTACGTTTTTTACGGGAAGTGTATCGTAGGGCGCGTTCCTGACGTGCGTGACCTACGACTCCTACGAGGCAATGCTTTGTTATAGGCGATGGCTACCACTTAACATCAGGTGGGCCGTTTGCATGTTCCATCAGATATTTGAATAAAAAAAACCTTTACAAAGAAATCATTCAATATGGTTAGGATTTTTTTTGACTCAAATACTCAGATTCTAAGAAGTTTGCACACGTTACATATTGTTTGATAAGCACTAACCGATGCTTCTAATAGTCTCGATTCTTGTAGCTAAGTTTAAGATATGATTTGCTTTTTATGATAAATCATCCTTTCAAGCACAAAATATATTTATTAACAAAAAAATCCGTGGAACAAAAACCGCATCCTATAACGCGTGTTTTTATTAAGTTTTTTCGGTTTGTTGTGATAATAGTTACGACTAGTATTTCGTACCTACCTAACATATAACCAATGTAATTTCAGTATATATGTACCTACAATAGATTGATTAATATTGGTTTGTCTAATGAATTTATTTTGCCGCTACATCGGAATTGTTCATACATGACTTTTTACCTTCTCTAAGTTCGTGCAATCATTGATGTGTTATTTAATTTTCTCATACGTTTTTCAGTAAACCTTTGATAATATTAGAAATCACTTAATCATAAAGAAAGAAAGAAAATACATTAACACCACACAACACGCTAGCTTGGCGGGCGGTCGCGATCACACTAACGACATAATGTACCTTACTACCTCTCATGAATTAATTATTTTAGTAACGAGCCTTCTAAATAATAAGTTCTAAAAAAATGATTGACACATTTGATTGTCAGCCGTAAAGAAGCCTTTATTTGAACGAGGAGTCACTTCACTGACTGACTAGCAACATCTCTGAAACTGGAAGGCTGCATAAACAATGCTTGAGTCTGAGTCTTAGGCCCGTACGTATTCCGAAACAGTGTTTCAGTCTGAGTCGAGCCTCGAGCATAGATTTTATGACAGTTCTCCATTGAAAAGTGACTAAAATCTGTGATCTGGCTCGACAGACTCAAGCACGTTTCGGAATACGGGCTATAGACTTTTGACGCTTTTCAATGGAGGACTGTCAAAAAATCAATTCGAGGCTCGACTCAGACTCAAGCATACTCGATAGTTTCTGCTTACAGGCCTTAGGTTTTATCATGTATAATTAATTGAAGTAACATAAAGTTTTTTTTTTTTTTTTTTTTTTTAATTTATTTAAAGGGCTTTGTCGCAATGCGACCACACTGCCCTATAATAACACAACAAATAAAACTTAACTTAATCTAAATTTATACAAACTTATTATTGTCTAGCTAAACCAATTTCTGCTAATTTATATAACATCTTGGCTTGATCCGACAAGGGACAAGCCAAGATGCTATTTATCATACATAAAGTTAATGAAACAATATATTTTTCATCCCACCATCTCGGAAAGTGCATCTCTCTCTTCAATATCTGTGGGCAAAAGCCGTTTTTGGATAATTAAAAAAAACAAACTAATTGAAAAAAAGTAGTGAGAGAATTACAAAACAAATTGTATTTATATCTGACAGATGGTAAATCCCGCCCTAAATAGTATTTAAATGACTTAAATAAAAAATTAAAGAGTACAAGGTTTTCAGCCTACTTAATAACTTAATTATAGGCTTTAGTTTTCATTTATTTCTATCGAACACTTCATGATGGCTTATCTTGGAACGACTACCACTGGAGTACGTAAAATTCACTCAAAGTAGAATATTGAATTTATAAAGAATGGCCATGTCATGTGTATGTGATTTTTAACAGTCGTCTTCAAATAAATAAAAAAGCAGCCAAATGCGATTCGGACTCGCCCATGAAGGGTTCCGTAGCATCAAGTAACATAATATAAAGGTTCTTGTAGTTCGTCGAAAGGTAAATTGCGGTTTACGATTTATGACGTATAAAAAAAAAACTACTGACTAGATCTCGTTCAAACCAAATATCGTTAAGTCGAAATCAAATATCGAAAGTTTGCATAGTAATGTACAACATATATTTTTTTTAGTTTTATCATTCCCTTATTTTAGAAGTTAGAGGGGGGGACCAACTTTTTTCAACTTTGGAAGCGTCTCTCGTGCAAACTATTCAGTTTAGAAAAAAACGATATTAGAAACCTCAACATCATTTTTGAAGACCAATTCATAGATACCCCACACGTATGGGTTCGATGAAAAATTTTTTTTTGAGTTTCAGTTTGAAGTATGGGGACCCCCAAAATTTATAGTTTTTTTTTTATTTTTGTGTAAAAATCTTAATGCGGTTTACAGAATACATCTACTCGCCAAGTTTCATCAGTGTAGCTTTTATGGTTTCGGAGAAAAATGGCTGTGACACGGTCGGACAGACAGACAGACAGACAGACAGACAGACAGACAGACAGACATGACGAATCTATAAGGGTTCCGTTTTTGCCATTTAGCTACGGAACCCTAAAAAGGAGAATGTTCTCAATTCAGTTGTATTTTTAAATTATCATCATGAGCCGATTTGAAAAGTTATTTATCTGAAAGATTGGTCCAGATTGATCAGATAGAAGTTTCATCAAAATCAGTTTCATTAGTTTGGCCATGAAGTCGGTTTTTCAAGTTTTTGAAACTTATTATGTTCGTTTGCCTATTAAGACTTGCTGATTTGCTTGCTTGCTGGGCTTTTCTAGCGAAGTGTGTGTATATTTGCCTATTATAAGATCTAAAATGTACTTACCATACTTCAAGCAAATAAATTATTTCATTTTTAATTTCATTTATTTCATTTCATTTTGATAAAGTTCATAAATTAACAAAACTTTGAAATAAGAATGGTACACAATGTTTGTTTATTTTTTATATTTGCTCTTTTATACAGTGAACGTAAAAATCATTGCTTCACTTGTAGATCAAGTTCGTGATAAATATGAATGTGGTAATGCTAATTATTTAGTTGCATAAGTACGAGTAAGTAGAGTGACGGCCTCCAGTAAGTATTAACTCCGAGCAGTAACATTATTAATGTGAGAAAATGCCTGGTCGAAGTGACATGCTGACATGCAATAAGTGGCATTTGAATACTACTTTTAAAATACCATATAGTGTTCGATAGCTATACATTTTTTTAGTACCAAAGTATGAATATTTTTTTGTTTTCTATCTGAAAAAATATAAACGGTGAAGGAAAACATCATGAGGAAACTCGCGGCTTAGTCAGCTCCGCACGTAGACCATGTCTTTCCTGTGGGTTAGGCCGACTAAGCTGTCAGGATGGTATAGGTGCTGGACAAGCCTATTCCATCTAAAATCCTGTCCTAAGCACTGAAGCGTTCCGTAAGTAGGGCATAAGTGGTCACCAGTTGCCCCTGACGCTATATAAATCATCTACAATAGATGCAAAGGCCTGTTGTTGTTTTTTGTATTCTATCAACCACTCTGTAGCCATTCGTGAGGGCTAATAGGCTTCTTGGCTAATTGGATTCTCTGATAACCTAAACTAGATTAATTGGTTAAGTTTTATAAAGCTTGGTCGTCCTAAAAATAACTTTTTTTTATACAATAAGGTAGACAAACAAGCATACGATCGACCCACCTGATGGGAAGCGGTTACCATAGCCGCTGGCAATACCAGAGACATCACAAGCGCGTTGCCGACCCTATAAAACTTTTGAAATGCCCTTTTTGAAGAACCTCATGCTATAGTCCGTCCGTCCTTAGGAAAAACTTCAGCAGGGAGATCATTCCATAGCCTGAATGTTCACGGGAGGAAGTTCCTCTGAAACCAAACGGTGCGCGACCACCCAGGCTGATGTGAGAATTTATGAGTAAGTATTCTCTAAACCGTACAAAATATGCATGAAACCTATCTGCATACTTCGAATGATGTCTATCCTGTTTATCCCTTTCAAGATCTTTATAGCCTTTGAGACTTGGAGGAAAAGTGTTCATACTGACTTTGAAAGGATGCTATTTTTTTTAATCGTCTAACATTATGACTAGTTGTCAAAGCTTTTGGAAGTCGTTCATTGTTTGTACGAAAGCTTGAATAAATATTTTTCTAAAGATTAATTGAGAGAAAGTGTTTTCGTAAATTATGCACAATTTGATCACTTATTTTTTTTAATAATAGAAAGCTATCAAAACTGACCCACACATTCAAACCTAAGAAGAAATGAATGTGTGGGTAAGCCGATCTGAACACAATTTACACAGCCATGTTCGATAATCATCTCTAATAAATTTTTATTTTCTTTTTTTAATTCTAATTTATCAGTCTAGACAACTTCAGTAAAAGTTGCCGTAGACGGTCTACGCAAAGCATGTTATGACTGTGTGCCATAAAAAAGAAACAAAAAAACAAAATATTCTGTGTTCCATTTTTACTCCCGTCAAAGTTATCTTGGGTACCCTGAAAAAAACCACTCTTGGGTAGGTAATCTAGGGTAAGCCTCCTTAAAGGCTCGAACACACCTAGTTCGCTGGCGGTAGCGATCAGTGAAACGCTGTCAAATATTGCTGTCAGATTTGAGATTTGACAGCGGTATTTGACAGCGTTTCACTGTTCGCTACCGCCAGCGAACTAGGTTTGCGTAGGCCTTTAGTTATGCCATCTTTGTTTTTATTCCTACAACTATAGCTGATGGAACAAGCATAAGGCACGTCTGTAACTACTATAAGCTCTGTCTGGCTCTGTCTCTGGCTCTGATTTTGAGTCTGTGTGAGTGTTGACTAAATAAATCCTACGTCGAAACGTCACACACACAGTAGGTATTAATACACTTGTGAGCACTTACACAGACTCAAAACCAGAGACAGAGCCAGAGAGAGTTTATGGTAGGCCTACTGATGTTAAATGGTAACCATTGCCTCGTAGGTCATGCACGTCAGGAACGTGCCCTACGATGCACTGCCCTGCGTCCATCAACTTGAGGCATCAGGCATACACAAAAAAAACGAATAAAATATTTTTTAGTCAAGTCAGTCAATCGACGGAATGTCTCTGAGATCAGAAATCTGGAATTTGATTGTATAATGAAATGAAGTAGGTACCTAAAGGTTAATTAGGCTGTCTTGCTTATACGCTCACCTTGATCTCAAATAAGTATATATTACACGTGTATAACTTTGCATACCGAGTAATCATGGATTTATTCACAAACTAATACTATTAAATCTCTGTTTACACATAGAAACTTAACGATTTAAAGATCTGCTCAACTGATCCATTTAGTGCTAGCCGGAAGCGTCTCCAAGACACTGGCGACATTGCTACGCTGCGCCAGATACAAAATTATTGATACAACACATCCATATCACACATTTAATATTTATTTACTTATGCATCATTATTTCTGTAAATAGTTTTATACATTTATAACACTTAAACGTTTAAAAAGTTGGAGGTTTTCGTATTAATAAATGAATTACCTACCTATTGGCCTGAAGTTTTTGTCTAGTAAGTTAATTTGAAATTATTTATTCATATAGCCTACTTAATACCGCCCTAAAACTCGCAAAGCTCGTACTCTGGGAACCAGATAGCTGACATCATATTATAATACTTGTGTACGTGTTTTTGTAAATACATACTCAGAAAAATATAATACTCAGACAGAGAACAAACATCTGTGTTCATCACACAAAAATGTGTTCTCGGTGGGGATCGAACTCACGACCTACGGCGCAGAAGGTACAGAGCTCCTACTAACTGATCTGAGAGGCAAGTTATAATCAAAAAATAGTTTATTACACCATCCTCATGGATCAATTAAGTCCCACGTATTGCCAACACATCAAAAAATAATTTCATGGAAAATAACAACCCAAGTTATGCCATAATCTCGATTCATCAAAGTGATTATATAACGACTAAGGTTGTGGACTAGAATATCTAGCAGTGCTAAGCTACTGGTCTGACCGGTTTAAGCTATTTATGTACTTCTGAGCTTGATGGTCTACAAAGCAGTAGCATTCTACCCAGGGGAATAAGCTCTCTGAGAGAGTTCCCGTGAGATTACTGGCACGCGAGGCTGAATATATGATTGTATGTATGACTCAAGTTGATGGACGCAGGGCAGGGCACGTTGCTGACCGACCTATGAGGCATTGCTTTGGGTCGCAGTGCATCACTTCCTTCTTAGAGGCTAGGCTCGAAAACTTTTGGAAATAACACTTAACGTGAGCGAACGTGACAATCATTTATCATCAGTAAATGATTCTCTATGTCTATGTCTATGTGAGCGAATAAGAAAACATTATAAGTTTAAAAAACTTGAGAAACTGACTTCATTGTCAAACGGCTAAACCGATTTTAATCAAATTTGTTTAGGACAATCTGGATGTAAGAATAACCTTCCAAATAAAAAAATAATTTTCTAAATCGGTTCATAAATGACGGAGGCATGCAGTTACAAACATTAAAAAAAATATTTAAAAAAAAATGGCAACACCGATTTTAATAAAATTAAAATGGGACCAATCTGGAAGCAGTACCTTTCAGATAAAAAAATAATTTTTCAAATCGGCTCACAAATGACGAAGTTATGCGGTAACAAACATAAAAAAAAAAAAAAAAAAAATACAACCGAATTGAGAACCTCCTCCTTTTTGATTGGAAGTCGGTTAATTAGCATCACTCCACTGTTCGTTCTGACGACGTGTTTCATCCTAAGTTCCACACTCACGTGAGCAACAGAATATAATTGCCTCTAAGTTAAATATAGGTACTCTAAAAGAGTTTACCGACTGTCATGCTATAGTTTATTGGGTTCGTTTGCTGCGAAGTGTTTATTTATGTTTTTACTCGACTCATCATCATCATCAGAAGTTGTTTGATGCTGGACTATTGGAAGAACGATTCTGAGCTTTCTCCATCCACCGACTTCCCGCAATTCTAACCGATCCGACCTTCGACTGCGGCGAATCAAAAAGGAGGATTATGATTTTGACTGTCATGCATGTATGTATGTAAGTATGTATTATCATGATTCAAGGATAAGGAATTGTGAATTATGAATGAAAATTATGGATCTAAAATATAAGCGAACCTTTCAACGGACAGTCCCAAACTTAGCGTTAGCGATAGATAAAATACTTGCTATGTATGTAGGTACTTTTTTTATACAAATAGAATAGGTCTGTAAGGAAGTAGGTATACACGTTTTTAATTACTTCTTAGAAGACGTGTTAGTAGGATATGTAATAAAGTAATTAAGACAATTCTGCGTAGTTGAAACAATTTTTTATGTTTCTTGAAATCAAGAAACTAATAGCACTTGTTTTTACCTGATTGCTCCAAAATATCTCAGTAATCAGAATGTCAGGTAAAATATTTCTTTGCACTAAGATACAGGCCACACGGTAGTAATTTTGAAGTTACGAACGCCATCTAGCCACGCTGCCACAAACTTCGCTATGCCAAGTCTACTCTTCTGTTTCAGAGCACAGTATGTTTTAAAACTACGAAGTAGGTTCACTGTAGTTCCTGCGTTATCCAATAGATGTCACTTTAACTAAATGAAAAAATGGCTATTTTTTAGCAAAAACTCGTCATTATGTACAAAGATAGTTTTATTATAATTCATCACGCTTTCCCTTTCCTTTTACAATACCATCTACCGCCATTTCTGCGTATTTCTTCAAAAAGTTATCCCAAAAGACGCCACGTTCGCTCAGTGGATTAATCTTCGTCTGCAACTTTTTAGTTATATGAAGATAATTTAAACTGCCGTCTTTACTCACTGGCTCCCAAGAAAAGCCTTTTAGTATTTCATCTCCAGTTGGTGTCGGGTTCCTGAAAATGTTGTTGAAAAGTTAATGCTGAAATTGCATGATTCACTACGCTGAAAAGCTCTTGGGTTTCCTATTAATTTAATCTTCTTGATAGAACCAGTTTTATGACATAGGATTTTAAAGCATTTACGTCTAAAGAAGAGAAAAAATGGAAGTGATAAGTGATACTTTAGTGCTTGTACGTAACCGAGTTTCGTAACTAGCTACGTAGCAGTAATTTATTTTTACGAAAAAAATACTGTCATTCAGTAAATAAATTAACCTCGGATTAGTGCTGTTCCGTTAAACTTTGCCTGGCATTTAGAAGACTTATAAATAGTGTTACTAAGTAGGTCCCGTACTCGTCAAATTAAAAAAAGAGAAACTACTTTGTGATCAACTTACCCAGTTTTAGCAAAATTGGTCCACATTCTCACCATCCGCTTCAATACTTTTTGTTCAGCCTGCTCGCTCGCCATCTCTTTTAGCTGCACGTAATCCCTCCTAATTCGAGAGCAAACATGCAAGTAACAGAGCTCATCGGCTATAGTCGCTCCCCAAAGTTGCTCTTTATACCTATTGTGATGGGAAATGTACTGGCTGTTCTCGTTCAACTGACCTCTGAAGTCAAACATGTAGAAATACACTGGGGAATTTAAGCTGTTCGAGAGATGCCGTGCAGCGTGATTTAGAGAATAGCTTATCAAGACATCACCCGCGTATACAGAATACTCAATGCCAGCATTGTAATCCAAAATCTTATCCCCCAAATAGAATTCCACGATTTCTTGTGTCGCTTCTTTAAATACTTCGCTTTCAGAATCAAATCTGTACCCGGTTCTTATTGGGAATTGGAGCATTCTCTCTTGAGCATTGTAAGACAGGAGTTTCGGGTTAAAGAGGAAATGAGAGGCCAAATCTAACCCTTCTCGGGAGTTAAAGCCGATAATTACAGGCACGTCGTTTACAATTGTCCCGTTTCCAGGTAGAACTGAAAGCACGGCATCTGAATAATTATGTTCTAGAACTGGGGTAAATGGTTCTGTTCTAAGATGACTATATTTCTCAGGTTCCGAATTAGTAAGAACGTGAACCACTTTGTTCAGTAAAGTCTCTGCATCCACTTTCTGCAACTCTTCTAGAAGAACTGTGCTGTCTTCAGTTTCTATGTCTAATACTTTTCCGAACTCAAATGCTTTTGACCGTGAATTTTCGTAAAACCACATTGTTTCATGTGCACTTCCACTTTGAATTATAGCACCGGAAAACAGCCCTTTAGCTTTTTCAGAGTACAATAGCATATTTACTAAAGCTCCGCCTCCTACGCTTCCCATCAAAGTAACTTTGTAAGGGTTTCCTCCGAATTTATTGATATTATCTCTTACCCATTCAAGGCCAAATATGAAATCTCTCAGACCATTATTGCCAGGTATGACATCGTCCTCAGTTGTAATGTATCCAAACAGTCCTAATCGGTGGCCAATCGTGACGACAATAACACCTTCTTCTAGGAAGTTATCTGGAGAATAGGTTTTAGTTCCGTTAAACCCTGTCTTGAAACTATCATTGTAGTCGAAAATAACGACTGGGGCATCTCCGTGAATGTTGGGTGTGAAGATGCTTAAGAAAAGACAGTGTTCGGACCCTGATATGCCGAAAGGCTCGTCCATACGCATTCGGGCACTATATTGTAGGCATGTAGGTTTGTCATCAAATGCTTCTACAGTATCATTCCATCCTTTATGAGCAGTTGGTGGCTGAAAAATATCACTCATTAATTTGGACACATTCTCGTACGAAAATAAAAACTGATTCCTATTATTTAGTAAGTCTATTTATTTTACCTTGAACCGTAGTTTTCCAATAGGAGCAGCGGCATATGGAACCCCTCTAAACGCGAGGTAATCTTCACTTTTGAACAATGTTTTTTCAACTTTTCCTAAAATAATACCTTGCTCTAACTTTACTTCTTTTGTTTCATCACTTAAACACACTTTTGTTAGCCCTAATACTAATAAATATCTCAAAAAGGTAGTTAATTTGGCCATTGTTGCAACTAATTGATAAACTATACTGTACACCTACACATACTGTAAAATTCGTTCATCCATAAGTAAAGATTGATAACAGAAAATGTACCGACATACGTGTACATTAATTATCAGCAACTATTATCTATATTATTTTAGCCATTGCGGTTTCCACAGGTTTCCATGAAACTGTTATAAGCTGTGGATTAACTAATTAAAGCTAGATTATAATTTTATTACCAACTGCTGGCACTGCTGGAAATGTAAGTGTGTTTGACTGCCTCTCCGGACAACCTCAAAGGTAGTAGGATGAATGTCCATAATATTTATTTATACCAGAGGAGGGGGACGAGTCACGAGCCTGTGTAATTTTTTTTAACATTATTATTTTAATAGTTTCTAGATTTGCTTTTTGAAGTATTTAGGTACCTACCTACTCCAAACTCTCACTTAAAAAAACATGGGCAATACGCAGATTTTATATTTCTTTATTTCTTTGTTTTCTGATCTTTTTACAATATATAAGTCTAATGTCGCAGACTACAGTTCATCTCTGATAACTCCGTTTACAGCCTTCTCCTTGTGTCTAACGAGAAAGTCATCCCAGAACTGAACCCTTTCACTGTTCAGATTCTCTTTAATGGCAAGCTCTTCACTGATGACCAGACATTCCTTGTTTTCTTTAGTTGCCGGAGTCCACGTTAAGTCTTCTCCATCAGGTGTAGGATTTCTGTAAAATATTTTTGATTAACTTCAAATGTTATCCAAATTATGGCTTTACTTATGGAAGTCTAATAATTGAATACATATTTTTTGTAAATATGTACATACATACTTTCGTTTTGCGTTCGCCACACAAATATTTGGTCTCGGAGGAGATCGAACCCACGACCTACGGCGCAAAAAGCAGAGCTAGCAACTGAGCTGAGAGGCCAGTCAATACCTACTTTTGGTTACGTGCTACTTTTACATACCCAGTCTTAGCAAAGTTCGCCCATAATCGAACCATCTTCCATAAAACCTTCATTTCTTCAGAATCCGGATCTTGCATTGCTTTTTTATATTGCTTTTTCAAAGGTTTGCAGACGAATAAATAGCACAGCTCATCTCCTATAGAAGCTCCCCATGTTCCTTCCATCGTCATTGCTTCCTTCAGTACATTCTTCTTCCTCATATTGAGTTCCCCACTATAGTCAAAAGCATAGTAGTATACTGGGGTTGAGGTATTATTTGTATATTTCCTTACAGTATAGTCAATAGCATAAAATGAAACAGCGTCACCTATATATCTGATGAATTCTCCAGGTCTACTCACCTTCACATATCCTTCATCGAAATAAAAGTCCTTAATTTCCTTGATGGCATTTTTTAGTAACTGTGTATGTAATTCAAAACGATAGCCAATTCTTATAGGTAGAATTATAATGAAATCTCTGTCAGCAAATGTGAGGTATTGCGGTTTTTTCAAAAACCTTTCATTCATTTCTATACCTTCATTCGTATTGTACCCGATCATTATAGGCACACTTATATCAATAGAACCTTCTTCAGGTAGCTTAGTTATAACTGCATCAGGATGTTCGTGTTCTATAACAGGAGCGAAAGGGAAAATCGACATTTGAATGCTACTGGCATCATCAGCATGAAGAGAACGTAATTCAGCTTCCGTTATTTGCTGAGCATCTAGTCTGTTCAGTTCTCTCAGCAGCAAAGAGCTGGATCCATATTGAATTTCAAGGGTTTCCGCTAAAGCAGTCGCTCTTAATTTACCCGTTTGTTTTGAATTGAAGTATGAGGAGCTCCAAGAAGTTCCACTTTGTAATATTGCTCCACTGAATAATCCTTTGGACTTCGGAGACTGGAGCAAAATATCAACCATAGCAGCTCCACCATCGTTCCCCATTAATGTTATCCTGGAATTGTTACCACCGAATTTGTTTATATTTGTTTGAATCCAAGTGAGTGCTAATATAACATCTCTCAAGCCGTTATTACCAGGAAGAAGATCATCTTCGTAGGACAAGAAGCCAAGAGAACCCACTCGATGACTGATTGTGACGATGATAACATCTTCTTTCATAAAGAAGTCTGGCCCATAATCTTTTGTATCGTTATGTGTTATTTTGAACTGTTCGGTGTACAAGAATACAATGACGGGCAGGTCAGCATTTTCATTTGCGGGCAGTTTCGGGGTATGGATATTGAGATGTAGGCAGTCTTCTTGGCCACAAAATCCATATTTCTTTATAGTTCTGATTGGAAAGTTGAACTGCGCGCAGTGTTTTTTTTCTTTAGTTGCATCAAGCACGTCAATCCAACTTGGATGAGGTTGTGGTGCCTATAACCAGATAAAAAAACAGTAATTAATATTAATCTACGTAAAGTGAATGAATCTTTTGTATTTCTAACAACTATGAAAACACACAGTTCAATCAAAACATATTGTAAAGTATCACTGCCTCTCATAGAAGTATTAAAACATGTTTTACCTTGAACCTCAAATCACCAAGAGGAGCCTGGCCGTACGGAATACCTAAAAACGAGTAGTACTTTTCACTTTCAATTATAGAAGGAACCTCTATTCCTTTCACTTTTCCTGAGTGCGTTTCTACAACAAGGTTTCCTTCTACAAGCTTCATACAAAGCACTGCACTTAAAATTAACCGCGCTATACCGGCCATGGTTTATCGCGCAGTTGTTTACATAAAATATCGTTTATACTTCAGTGTAATCGATAATTTCAACGCTGACGTGTCTTTCCGATAATAACTAATCTATCTGGGTTTTCAGTATCAGTTTGGACACATAACTATTTATTACCTGAATTAACTTTAAGATAGCAGTAATCGGTTGCTACTGAAATACCACCGTTAATGAAAATTATAAAAAAATCGAGTATTTTAAAATTGTTAAAATAATACCTGGAAACTTTGTCTCGATTACCTACCTCTCTTGTAAACTCTAGCTAAGTAAATAAAGTTATTTTAGAAATAAAAGGAAATTCATGAAATGTTTATTTCGCAAGGAAAACAGCCCTCAAAACAACATTTGATTTGTAAAAACAAGATTTGTGTTAATATGAGTAACCTAGTTCTAACGTTATGAAAGAAAAGAGCTATTATCATAATTCATCTTTTTTATTCTTCATTGATTCACGAATTATTCCGTTTACGGCTCGCTGCTTCCACTTTGCAAGGAAATTGTCCCAGAATTGGAATCTACTTTTGTATAATTCCACCTTTATTTCCATATGCTTGTCGATGTGAAGGTACTGTTTGTGTTCGGTGGTGAAAATGGGCCATTTTAGATCTTCGAGCACATCATTGCCTTCTGGTGTCGGGTTACTGTAAATAAAGTTAAATTAATTACTTACTCCTTGAAATTAGTGAAATGTGGTTCAGAAATTATCGGTTTTTCAATTATGTTTATTTATTTGCTGAAGCTGAATTGAAATTTACAATCAACATACTCCTTTTTTATAAAGTGTCATCACTTAGTAATATTAATGGCGTCAAAAAATAATATAAACAACACTTGTTAAGTTTTAATCACGACAAGAAAGTCGCAACTGGAAATTGAACCAAGATTAAAATCATTTTCTCACCCATATTTCGCGAAGTTAGTCCACAGTTTAACTAATTTAATTTGCAAGATTCTCTCTTCCGACGCAGCTTCATTATGTTTTAGATAAGTTTCTACTAAGTCAGGGCATTTAAATAAGTAGCACATTTCATCTCCCGTCGCCGCTCCCCAGATAGCACCCTTCACGGTAGAAAGCTTTTCCAAATTGTTCTTATTCTCATTCAAATCACTAGTATAATTAAAATGATAGTAGTAGACAGGAGCAGTAGATATACGAGCGTATGTGTTTGCAGCGTAGTCAGTAGAGTATCCAACAATCACATCGCCTATGTAAGTCGCAAAGTCTTTAACACTTTTCATATTTATTGTATTATTGAAATAGAACTTTTTTACTTCTTCAATTGCATCGTACATAAGATCTTGTAGAGGGTCAAATGCAAAACTTACTCTTCTAGGCATCAGCAGTGGGAAGTCTTTTCTTAGAAAGAAGATGTATCTCGGTTCTAATAAATACTGCAGTGAAGCTTCCAAACCGTCTTGAGAATTGAAGCCGATTAGAATTGGTGTGTCTATCTCTGTTGTGTTTTCAGGGTACTCAACAATGAGACCCTCAGGATCCTTCTCTACGATAGGACCAAACGTCGCTATCACTCTTTGCGTCTCCTTGTTGTAATCTTTCGGACTGGCATGTATGTCTTTGGTTGTAATATTTATAGCTGGGATATCAAGTAGCTCTTGTAGGAGTTCTTCACTCGTCGAAGGATGCTTATCAAACATTTTTGCGAGTTCAAAAGCTCTTTCTTTTACTTTCTCTTGCAATGTTGCTGTAGTCCATGCGCTCCCACTTTGCAAGATTGCCGATTTAAATAAACTTTTCTTTCTCGAATGAAGTAAATGGTCCACTACTGCAGCACCGCCTTGGAGCCCCATCAAAGTTATTTGTTGTGGATCCCCACCGAATTGCTCAATGTTATCTCTGACCCATTCTAAACCTGTTACTACATCTTTCAATCCAGCATTTCCCCAAAGTTTATCATCTTCAAAAGATAGGAATCCAAAAGCAGAAAGCCTATGGCTTATTGTAACCACAACCACGTCCTCTTCAATGAAGAAATCTGGTTGATAGTCCTTGGTTTTGTTGTACGAGTTTATGAACCGTTGATTGTATATAAACATTATGACTGCTCTTTTAGCATCGTCTGCTGCTGGTGTGAAAATATCTAGGTATAGACAGTTTTCGCTACCGTAGAAACCCATGGGTTGTCGTTTCTTGACATTGTTGTTGAACTGGGCACATGCTTTCTTTTCTTTGGTTGCATCGCGGACTCCTTCCCAAGATGCTAAGGGTTGTGGTGGCTGAAATTACACAATATTTGGTTTTAATACACATATTAATACTGTTTTTATTAGAAGAACTATAAAAATATATTTTTATTTTTATGTACAAAAATATTTTGATTTATATTCAGAGTTAAAAAAACCTATTGATCGTAGAAAATATAGTGTAGTTTTGTTTGATTGTAGCCTTTACCCTGAGAAATGCCTTGTTGATGTTGATGAAATATGACAAACGTTTTACTGATCACAAATGAAAGAGAGATAAAACTTGAATATGTATTACCAAAAACCTCAATTCCTTCACTGGTGGAGCAGCATACGGTATGCCAATGAAACCGAGAAACTCAGTATTTTTGAATAAACTTTTGAAAACTTTTCCCGAAATTCTGCCATGCGTTGTATTCACTAATTTCTCATCACACAGAACAACAGTTGCTGCGCAAAGAAAAATGGAAATGTAAATGCAGTTCATAAACATTGTTGAACATGTTGATCCCTCCACAATTACTAATAGATTGTTACTGAATTAATCCATGTCCATATGAGCATACCATATCATTTATCAATTTTAATCTTTATATTGGCCGTTTATCACCTGATGCTTTCCAATTTACCTATAGGTCAACATTTTTCAATAAAAAGTAATTAAGTTCAGTAGTTTTCTTTAAATAGCATACGCCTTTTGCTCAATATTTTATATTTTGATGAAGATTTGCTTAGCCATTCCTTCATTACAGCAAAACCGTAATTTTCTTTGCTAAATCATGATTTCAACGAGCCTCTATTACCACAAATAGATGGATGAAAAATAAAATAAATACTACTTATTACTTTGTTCAGAACAAGCTACAAAAGAAAGAGAACACATTATTTTATATCTACCGATATTGTTTTCAAAACATTTCATGGATGTTAAATCTACTGACGTGTTCATAGAAAACTCATTGATATACTTAGCCATGTTTTCAGTCGTTTCGTAATCAATTCAGCAGTTGGACTAATTATTGAAATCAGTTAAATTGCATTATGTCGGGGAACTTCCTGCTCTTTATAACAATAGAAGTTTTGGTAGTTTACAATACAATTTGTGATCCCATTGTGTCTTTTGAGACGAACGGAACTACAATTTTGGGGAGAAAACTATACACAGTTTTGGATAATAGATCTTTCGTGGCATTTTATAATATTCCATTTGCAGAGCCACCTATGGGTGATTTACGATTTAAGGTAGAGTTTTTTTGTTTTAGATCACTGTTTTATTTCACTATGGAACCATCTTTCTATCTCATATTCCTTATTCAAGAACGAATTTTACCGTTTTTTTGTTTCAGGCCCCAAGAGCTTGTCCATGGCTCAACAAGCAGTCTTACAACTACAGTCAACCCCATGAAGATACATGCGGCCTAGATTATGATGAAGATGTTCTGTACCTAACAGTCTACATGCCCAGTGACAAATGGAGGGACAAAGACTACGCAGTTATGGTGTGGCTCCACGAACACTCCAGTTACCATGGACCAGATTTCCTCATAGACGAAGATGTCATCGTAGTTACCATTTCCTTTCGAACTTCTATTTTTGGCTTCCTCAATACAGAAGATAACTTTGCCAGAGGTAACATGGGAGCTAAGGATATACTTCTAGGTCTTAAATGGATCAGAGAAAACATAATCTACTTCAACGGTGATCCGAATAGAGTCACAGTTATTGGGTCTGGAGTTGCAGCAAATGTAGTAGCGTCGTCTTTACTGTCGCCTTTAGCTAAAGATCTCTTCTCAAGAGTCGTGGTCCAGAGCGGCAGTGCTTTGAATCCCGCTGTCTTCAAGTCTTATAACTTTGAAACGCTGAACAAACTTTACTTGAAACTTTGTGGGTGGGATGAAAAATTTGATAGAACGAGGCTTTACGAACTATTGATGAATGCTTCTGGAAAAAAACTGGCAGTGCTCTCTCAAGATCTTTTCGATAGCACAGAAGTAAGAGATGATCAGAGACATATCAATGATTTTGGCCCTACAGTAGAACTGCATAAGAATGGAGCATTTATTGATGAATCACCTTTGAAGTTATACGAAATGGGAATATTCAATAAAAACGTAGATGTGATGATGGGATACACTAGTTTAGAGTCAATGTGCAAGCTAGAAGGTTTTGTAAACAACAGGAAGCTGCTAAAATACTTAAACTACAATTTCCAGTATTTATTACCGTTTGAAGGGAGGAAAGACGAATACGGATCGAAGCAATACAAGCAGATTAGACGTCAAATAATGGACTTCTATTTCGCTAACGGCACCATGACAGAACGCAGTTTGAGACGATACGGAAAGTACTTATCAGACCAAGTGATTTATCCCGTGCTCCGTCAAGCTCGATTACATGCTCAAGCATCGCGTAATTATGTTTATTTGTATAGATTCTCGTTTAAGGGGTCTTTAAACATCGTGTGGAACTCTGTATTGGATAATCTAAAGTTGAGCGGTGCCACGGCGGGAGACGAAATTTGCTACCAATTCAAATGCAAATCTCTCAGTGGATACAACGGTGTCGAGGCGTTGACTGAAAGACACTTCATTAAGAAAATCGCGAGGTTATTGGGGAATTTCGCTAAATACGGGTAAGGTTAAATTAATCTGAATTCCGAATTAGCGGTTGAGAGGTACTCGGTTGTTCTCTTCGAAGCGAATTTTAAGCCGACAGGTACCTGCTTACGAGTATAATCGGGATTAACAAATTGTCTTGTCGGAATCAACTGTATTATTTTAAATAATAAGATGCTTGAAAATCTTTCAGGAATCCAACACCGTCACTGGAAACGGAGGATGAAATTTTAGAGGATTTGAGATGGGAACCTATAGAGGATGGGGTTTTAAAGGGAATGAACTTGGGGAAGAAGTTCAAGATGGTAACAGTGCCAGAAGAAGCGCGTTTTAAATTTTGGGATAAATTAAGAAACGTATATTACAGTGATGCTAAAGTAGTTAGAGATGAATTATAAAATTATGAGGATATTCATTAAAATTGCATTTATTGCATTCTGATATTTTGTTTAATAGCAACAGATAGATAGATCATTTAACCACCTTGGACCATTAACTGAGTTTTGAATTTGATTAGTCAAAAGAACATATTATTTAGTAATATTTCGCCAAGTTCTGGTGTGGAGACCGCGTTTAGGCAAACGTAGTGTAGGGCGACCTCAGACTAGATGGAGCGACGACTTGCGCAGGGTAGCGGGCAGCAACTGGATGGAATGAGTCAAAGACCGGGCTCAATGGCGCGCCATGAGAGAGATCTATGTCCAGCAGTGGACTACAAAAGGTTGATGATTATTACTATTTCGCCAATTTAGTTCTCTCGTGAGGCCCCCAAAATTTAGATGATTGTGAATTTCCCATTCCTGCAATAAATAACCCTGCACAGCGTAAAAGCGTGTCCACCACAATCCACAAAATCAAACAGAATAATTTTGGTAACTGTTTCACTCGCGTGAAACATTGATTGCTAGAATCAATATTTCAGGCGTTTTCCATCGAGTTCGTTGGTCTTTCTTTGTACTATGTAGATGATTCTAGTTATAATTTAGTCCAAGTTTACTCCAAATTAAAATAGTAGTAGTGGAGCTCTGTGTGAAGGGCTTGTCCGGGGAAGTATACCTACTACTACCAAGCCCATTTCTGTCACGAAGCAGCATCGCTGTGTTTCGGTTTAAAAGGTGTGGGTGCCGGTGTAATTACTGGCACGTCAGGCTGAACATCTACATATATGCCTAAGTCTCTAATCTAAAGCCTATAAGTTGATGGGCGCAGGGAAGTGCACTGTAGGGCACGTTCCTGACGTACGTGACCTGAGGCAATGCTTTGTTATAGGCGATGGTTGCCACTTAAAATCAGGTAGACCATTATGCTTCATGCTGAGCCAAAAACATTCAAAAATCTAACTTTTACATGTAGAATTTTACATAGAAAAAACATGCCCGTTGAATTGATAACCTCTTTTTTTAATGTCGGGTAAAATAGTACTTACTACTACTTCCAGCAAAGCAAATAAACGCGTTAACAACGGAAGTTAAGTAGGCTGCATCCAATACGCTTGGGCGCCATCGATATTAATGGGTCGCCGATAATAAACTGTAAATAACCCATCAATAAGCTGCTCCCAGTAATTAGTACACTAATCGACTAATGCGTGTTTTATAACTACCCTTGATGTCATGCAAATGTGGGGTAATGGAAGCAATTTGAAGGTATTGTATTCTAAGTATGTATTTACAAAAAAAATGTATATAAGTATTATATCAGCTATCAGGTTCCCATAATACAAGCTTTGCTTAATTTGGGGCTGATTGTGTTGTGTGGATTGACTACAATATTTTATTTATTTGTTT
Organism: Thera obeliscata; assembly: GCA_947578465.1. Lineage (NCBI taxonomy): Eukaryota > Metazoa > Arthropoda > Insecta > Lepidoptera > Geometridae > Thera > Thera obeliscata. Next base: position 3,478,539 of record OX387913.1, read on the forward strand.
CTTTAGTTGTTCTTGGTCGACAATATTAAAAAAAATATAAGAGCGCCCTTTTTAAGTTAATTTCTTATCCTTCTTTGTACTAAAGTTTTGTATTTGGATGGGATCAAAAAGTTCTAAAGTTTAGGTAAAAGGTGAAAGGACGGGCATAATCAAAGCATTCTTGGAAAATTTTAATTACAAGGCCTCTGTGCCTTGAGGGTGATAAAATTAATAGCTTCATGATTAAATACGACACGTGCTTTTTTTAGAAGCTTCTACAGTACCACTATACTTATTAATATTTGTTGCGTGGATTACTGCAGCGGTCAGCAAATCCATCAATGCCAGTTTTGACGGAATTTTGACAGAAATCCTATGGGTTTTCTGTCAGACTTCCGTCAAAACTAAAGATTGGGATCAGGATTGCGTTCAAGAGTAGACCGGCAGTTGTGGCTAAGGCTCGCATAAGCTCAGACTCAAATAATGCGAGTAAATTAAAACTTAGCAGTACTTGAACTCATTTTGTCAAATTCAGTTGTGACAAAAAACATAAGTACACCTACTTACTACATTTTCTAGCATTGAAGTGGTTGAAATATTCATTTTTTTTCAATAAAACAGCATTTAATTTTGCAAGCGTGTTCGAAGTTTAAATAAAACCTCTGATAAGTTACCTCCTTAGTTGCTGGGTTTCGGAGTAAAAGATCGTTCCATTTTTAAATTACAGAGTTTACTCTGTAATTTATCTGGCCGCAAAACACACAATAATTGATTTTCATATTGACTAGATAGTGTTGTGTGGGTTGTGTGCATTATTTATTTATTATATACATAGGTAAAACTTTTTCCGATTGCTGCTCGAGTGTATTTGGCCAGTACAGCAATTACGATTTATTTCGAAGAATATTGTCAAAATAATACTCAAGTTCCGAGTATGTTTGAGAAAAGATTATACTGTTCCCTTGACGAAAAAGCCCACTTCTGATACTACTAAGCCATGCTCTCATTGTATGAAATATTCGAGTAGACGGCCCCTTAGCGACCGAAACTTCAGCCGGCTTTGTCTTAGTTAACAACTTGCTTTTCTCAATTAGTGATATTAATGTCTGCGTACCTTACATTTATAAGTAAACAGGCTTTTGTATCTACTTGAGATGATAGGACACTAGATGGTGCTGTGTTTTTTATGCATCTGTTTACGGGACGCTATAGTGCTCGGGACACAAATGTAAATGCAGTAAGCCTTTCACAGCACTTTACTGCACAAAAATACGTGCGAATGATTGCAGCTGGCTTATCGATAAGCTAACGACAAATTATGTAAAAAGTCGGAATAAACCCACCGATACCAGCAACCCATATCAAGGGGAGGGTTGTGGTTTCGAATACCCACCATATGAATTTAAAATTCTTATCTAAAATGAGACTTCCCTAAAGTTTGTCCAAAACAACCAACCACCGAACCACGAAGGATTCCTGTGATAAATTATGCGCTGATAAAGCCCCCACAAAACACCGTTATTTTTGTCTCCAACTTTGGGACACGAGATAAAAAGGGTAGATAAATTACCGGGTCGCAATTAGGCGCGTTGGGGGTGTGTGGCAGATTGCTATATCAACCACCAAATACTTTAAATGGCGGAGAACTAAAGTCGTGGACGTGGTAAGACCTTAGGCAATTTATCCTAATTGTATATGGGTAAGAGACGAAGATAATTGATGAAAAACTGTTCTAGGAAACACCCAGCATACACGAAACGAGTTTAAAATTTTTGAAAGCGTTCACACCGGGATTTGCATTTTGTTTGTCGTCGTACACTCCCTATGTTGTGCTGTGAGCTGTAAACTATACAGGCACTTCAAAGCTGCTGTTTTAAATTAATAAGCAAATTGTTTATGGGTTAGTACGTATTTTTTTTCATTCATATTTTTTATAATTTTCATACAGCGCTAACCAGCACCCAACTAAGCGAGGCTATGGGAACTAGATAACCAGTCCTTAATCCTTATTTAACTTAGTAATTTAAAAATATGGGAGACGGTGGGATGAGCTCTAGGAATATTCAGGAATACTCAGTCAGGCATCGGCTGAACGGGAAATTCTTTGGTAGCGAGTAAAACGCACTGTTTCATCTTTAAGAGGACATCACACCGGCGACTCTCCAAACAAACGTAGTCCCCTATTTCCTCCCTGGATAATGCCTCTAGAGTAACCATTTTTTCTCATAAAATCCAGATCTGCTATATACGTGCTCGTATGTTTTCCTTTTTTTTCATAAACCTACTGATAAAGAAAATATCACCTCCAATTCATATTTCATATAAATCATATTAGGGTCATATTTTCTTTATCAATAAGTTTCTGAAAAAAAGGAAAACATACGAGCACGTATATAGCAGATCTGGATTTTATGAGAAAAAATGGTTACTCTATAGGCATTATCCAGGGAGGAAATAGGGGACTACGTTTGTATGGAGAGTCGCCGGTGTGATTCCCTCTTAAGTCTTACGGCGTTCAAAGTAACTTTTTCTAAATTGTTTTACATCCGTGAAAATCTATGATTGGCTCACTAGTTTGGCAACTTGTACTATGGGAACTGATTGGCTGATATAAGTAACACTTATATGCATTTGTTTTTGGTAAATACATACATGCTTAGAATACAATATAACACCAAGACAGAAAACAAACATCTGCGTTCACCATACATTATTTGTTCTCGGTGTGGATCGATCTACAACCTGCGGTGCAGTACCTAGGTCCACCACAAGCTCTGTCTGGCTCTGGTTTAGAGTCTGTGTGAGTGTTGACTAACTAAATCCTACGTCGAAACGTCACTCACATAGTATAATACACTGCGATGACGAGCACACACAAAGACTCAAAACCAGAGTCAGACAGAGCTTGTGGTAGGCCTACAGAAGGCTGAGCTACTACTAACTGAGCTGAGAGGCCAGTCTCTCAGTATCTTTAAACTTAATCTATGATACGTTTCATGGGTTTAGGACCCTCTTTTAGGACGGTTTTGAGTAGAGATGCTCTGGTTTTGTAGTCGGATATACTGGTGGCACTCAAACGATACGATAAAGTCGTATCGTGAAGAAAGCACTCAGCTCAGTAAACAGAGAGCGGGTGCTTCTTGGTGTAAGATTTCTATAAAAGGCTTTCGTCGATTAAACGGAAAGCTTGTTTTGTGTTGGGTAATTGAATCTTGAGATAAAGATGTTTGCTCCCTTCACTTTTTGATAGCACCCGTGTTTTCTCCTCAGATTTCTTTACTTTTTGATAACATCTGACGGACCGTCGTCGGTGTTAAAATCACGGAAAGTCGGTGGCTAATTCATCTGAATAAACAAATTTTTAATAACACCACTCTATAGCCACAGATCCAATTTATATAAGAGTGGCTAAGCAATTAAATATTTTCCTGTAGGTAATGTTGGCCCGAGAGAGTGATGTATCTCTCTTCCATCTCCCCGGAGTGGCATTTTGATTAGATTTCTCGTAAGGTTTTTATTTGCAAGAAATAGTACCTTTTCTTTGGTATTAGTGAAGATATCGTGCTTTTGTTGATGTGATAAACTCAACTGCTGTCAACTTCAAATATAAAAATCTTGGCGCTACTGAAAACCTGCGCTATATGCACTTATAAGGCAAATGTTGAGTGGAAGCCTTTTTTTCATATCGTATTGCTTGTTGTTATATTTTTGTGTGTATTATGTTTTGTGACGTAAAAAATATATTAAATATTTCTATTTGAATAAAATGCCACAGCCACAGCATCTTATCATCATTTATCACTATAACACAAGCTTCACACAAAAATTAGAATAAGGTTTTTTTAGGTTTTTATAAATTAGTGTAATTGTTTGTTTGGCAAATAAATAATTCATGTATTCTATTCTATTATTTTAGTAAAATAAATTAGTCTATCTGGCAAGTCTGCTGCGCTAGAACAGACATAAAAACCCAAAAATCACTTTTCAGCAGTTCCACTTTTATCGCACACAAAATGTGTTTACTTATGTAATAAATGTTCCAACCACCATTAACCAAGTCACGTCAAAGTACGGCTTAATGCGACGGTGAAGGAATGACTAGCATTTTTTATGTGGAGGAGTCAGCTTTCCGATCCTGGACCAATCGCTTCGTCTGGGGGCCAACCTGCTATCTTTTTTGACTTTCGAAATCGTATACACAAACTGAGACGCAAATGCACAATATACACGAATCAATTCAGTATTTTTATTTCAGACTTATAAATATGCCATTACAAAGTCCATGGTACACAAAAAACACGCACACGTTTAAACTAAATACTAAATAAAATAAAAATAAATATAGCCCTCGGTACATACTGAACAAAAGAAGAGTAATATGCCTTTGTCCAGTAATCCATGAAGAGACATTCTGTGTCCAGCCTCTCGGCAATGAGGTGAAGGTAGCTGTTGGAGCTATCGCGCACCCACCGCATCATGGACGCATATCTTTTGCGCCATTATTGCCGCGAATCCGTCTACATGTGCGGCGGTAAAATGTGTTCCAAATTCAAAATTGACAAGTATTGAACACATTGGCACAGCACACGCACAATATATTTTCACAGTTTCAGTTTATTTATTGATTATACAATTAAAATCGTATTCGAATATGACTTAAAACTAAACACTTAATACACTTATCATAACAACAACGACACAAATAAATTTAAAATTAAATATTAAGAATTAAAGTTACATATAACAATTAACAAGATTTTTCACAATAAATAACTTGTGAAAAAATATTAAGTTGGCTAACTGTGTGCAATCGAATTGCAAAGAAAGAAGTTGCTTACGATTTTCGATGAATATAAGTTCAGTTTTTTCATATCATTCAAAAGATCAAAGTGTGCGAGTGTGAAGTTTTTTCACGGAGTTTATCGCGTCTTCAAGTTACTTTATTTTATTTTAAGTAAGTAATTTTTGTAAGTTAGTAATTTTAGGTGTGTTATTCTTAATTTTAAGTTAGCCTTAAAGCTATTTTACGATAAAAAACTGGGCAGTTATTAGTGTAATTAGTCAGTAGATTCGCGTGCACCGTAATCGGGGGTCTAGGGTCGACATGTCGAAGGCTGAAGAATATACGGGCGAGCGTGGTTTGTGAATAACGCCTTGATTCTTGGGTTTGGCTTGGCAATCTGTTAGAAATAATATAATTAAAAAATAATAGAAAACTCTACTTCTACGACATGACAGCTACATAAAGAACATTATGAAGGAAAGGTTGCAGGAAAACGGGGAAGAGGAAGGCCAAGAATAAGTTAAGTGAGTCAGGTAAAATAAAAGGTCACTGCCGTATAAGGAAGTTATAAAGATGCCGCATTCGGAAGACTTAATTGGAGAAAACTGCATCAAAACCACGAAAAGAGCAAACCTTGTTAAAAACCAGTTCAATTACAACAACAAAACAAAACTTATACGGGTACTAAAATTCAATCACCTAGTTCTTCGATGGTAAGTAAGCCTTGCACACATCAGATCGCCACTGCAGAATGCTTAGATGTGTGTCATTTGCATTGTGGCCTTAGACAAAGAGACAATGAAAAATATTGTTCAAACAGTATCCATCATACATAGTGTCCATATTCTATATTTTATATATATTTTTTTCTATGTCATGTTTCTTTAGTACTTAATTTATGTTTTTGTAATATCGTCTTATCTTTCTTTGTTTTTATTTCTTATTTTAATAATGTATTATGTATGCTGAATCAGTGAATAAATGAATGTAGTATAAATACTATAGACAAAGACAGACATAGACATTCATACAATACATAGACATTACAATACATAAATACATAGACATTCATACAATTATAATTGTATCAATGTATCAGTTCATATAGTATATGTATCAATGTATCCTAAGATCAGATTTTGTGTCCAATGTATTCTAGTCTCTGCCTTCAATGTCTACACATTAGTTTATGTTACAAGTATTATGTATTTAGTCTTAATTTTACTTGTATGTCATTTGTTTACAAATAAATAAATAAAAAAAATAAGATCTGTGTAAATAATTTGGATTCATATACACTAACTATTCAAAGTCACTTTCGGAACTATTCCAAGCCTTGCAAGCCCTCGTTTAGTTATCAACGATCAGTGTTACAAATGAAGAATTGATGGAGAAGAGATGGAGCAATCATTCTAAGAGCGGGGGCACACGATGCGTTGCGGCGCCGCACCGCAAAGATTTCACCGTGTCAGTGGGCACACGAGCGGTGCGGCGCCGTAACGTTGTTATGTCGCAGCGGCGCCGTAGCACCGTTGGACAGTCTGTTAATGAAAATGGATCGTAAAAGACGTCTATTGTTGGAAACAACTGAGCGGTGCCGCTCCGACGTCGCAACGCATTCACCCCTCCCCGCCTCGTCTTGGTGGTTGCAAGTCCGGTGCGGCGCCGGAGCGCATCGTGTGACATGCCACAGATATTTCTATGTAAGACGACGCAGCGACACCGCTCCGGCGCCGCACCGCCGCCGCAACGCATCGTGTGCCCCCGCTCCAATTACGAAATTTTTGTAAAAATCCTGCCGTAACGTAGCGGTGCCGATTTTCATCACTTTTTAACCGACCTCAATATTAAAATTGAATACATATTTTTTTACTAGCTGCTGTCTGCGGCTTCGCTTGCCCTGTTCACGTTACCTCAATTTTCTTATTTTTTTTCTTTCATAGGAACCGTTTCGAGACTATAACAAACACAAAAAAAAAATTGCAAAATCGGTCCAGTCGTTCACGCGTGATGGCATGACCAAGGGAAATATAGATTCATTTTAATATATTGAGATTATACCTACACGCTTTTTCAGTTGATGTTTATATTATATACTAGCTGCCACCAACAACGGTTTGGTTTTTCTAGTCGGTGGTAGTGGTTTGGATAAACCTCAAGATACGGAATGAGTATGAAGTCTGAAAGTAGCACCGGTGACAGAAAAATTGAGGAGCAACAGGCTGGCGTGTTATGGGAAGAAGGGATGAAAGTCAGGTGACTAGGCGAGTGATGAGTGTGAAGTGGATGGATGTTTGGGTAGAGGTAGGCCAAAGAAAAGATGGATGGACAGTGTGAAGGATGACATGGATAAGATAAGAAGAACATGTTGTGCCGACCCCGCATAAAGTGGGATAAGGGCATGAAGAAGAAGAAGAAGAGAGGTAGAGGTTTGGATCGTTCCATCAACGTCGTAGCTTTCAGGGAGAGATTGAACCAATAAACATACAGCTTTCACATAGAAAATACTAGCAGTTCTCAGTGCAAACTTTTTTAACGAGCAAAAAAGTTCGTACTGAGAACTACAACCATCACCACATTGATTGACCTGTCAGTTCAGTTGCGTCCTTCTGCGCCGTAAGCCGTGGGTTCAATCCCCACCGAGAGCAAATATTTGTGTGCGCTATCTCTGTCTGACGCACACTATACGCTCTAAAAAGCCGAAATTAGCCGATGTGTAATATTTGTTGCCTACTTCTATAGTATTTGTTGTGAGTCAAGATGGTCGGTTTTTTTCAGGAATTCAAGGCTTTACATTATCGTTAGGAAGGAACGTAATAAGGATGATGCGGGTAGAAGCCATCAAATGAATTGCCACCAATTACAAAGTCACGTTTCGCTTCGCTCTCCGAGATCAGACCCATCTCCCGATTCCTGTTCAGCTTCATAACTGAATTTTAAACTTCCAAATTTAATTCTGGGTGAAGTTTATGAATAACTTTAATCTTCATAATGAAGTATTGTTTTCGGGCTCTATTTTTGCTGGCAGAGTTTTAGCAGAATACTTCGGACAACGTCTGTCGGGTCCGCTAGTATTATTATATAGATTTGGTAGGTACTTGGGTAAATTAAGATCAGAATCTAAGGTTGCAATTTCTCTGGAATCGTCCTCCTAAAGATAAGCTCCATCAGAGCGCTAGACAAAGCTTTCGTACGTCTCTGCGGCCAGTGTTGCCAGGTTCAATAAACGTGGTTATTGCCAGTTAGGGGGTTATGGCGCCGCGTAATCGTCTCCTTGTGACGTCATCATGCTTACTTTATTAAGAATACGGACAGATTGGGTTTCCGAGTTTATGTAGCTATAAAACATAATAGGGTATTATTATTGTTTCCTATCGTGTTTCAAGGCGTCGATCTACAAGTGGAAATTTCCTTTCAGGAGCCTAATTCTCGGTGTAGGCGACGCGTGCACGTAACATACGAGTATATCTGTATACTGTGTACCTAGACTAATACCTATGTGTAAGACATCTTTTAAAATAAATGCAGGGTCGGACAGGGTGCGGGAGACGCAAGACAGGGGATGGGGGGGGACGCGAGCCTTGCTGTGTGCAGTGCGTGAGTAATCAGTGATCTTGCCAAGTGTTCGTCGCGCGGTCGTGTATTGCCTCTCCAACCCTTCGTCTACCCTTTTGTGGAACTATCGTCTTCTCACTGCCCATCCCTTACATTTGTTGGTCTTCGAGTCGGATCTCTGGATGTTTAAAACACCTCCGAGAAGCATGGTGAGCACGAGAAGTGCCAAAAGAAAGGAGGAGAACCAAAACCAAGCGAAACAAAAAGATGCTCAACAAGTTGAAGAAGTTGTAGAAATTTATAAAACCGAACTATAAAAGAGGCTGTAAAACCTATTGAACCCGGGAACAAGATGGAACAAACACAACCCGGACCTTCTACAGCTCTAAGTGTCCAGAAGTCTACCCGCAAAAAGTCGTCATCAACTTCATCTATTACGGCGCAAAAGAAAAGGCTACAACTAGAAGCCGCTCAAGCAAAGGCCCAAATAAGAATGGAATTGATCGATAAAAAACTTGATGCGGACCTCGCAGAACTAGAAGACGAGGCTAGCGGCTCCAGTCTAGCATCAGAACAATCTTCTAATAGAAGCAAGGACCGTGTAGTGGAAAAGTGGCTAGAAAGCAGTCGGCAAGAGTTGAAAGCCCAGAGCGTCACTCACCGTGGTACCCGTGATGATGTATTGCGCCCGGCACCGCAGGAATCGAACCTGCACCATATGGTCCCCGCCGGCCTGCAACAACCCGCCACGGAACGCGCACTCGAAGCTCGGCCTCCACCACTTGCTCCTGCCGGTACTGATAGCACCGTACAAGCCCTGGCGAGTGCCCTGAGGGATCTAGCTGCAACCTCAGCTGCTGGTACCAACAAGTCTAACGATAAAATGATGAATCGGTTGTGTACACCGCGAGACTTACCCAAATACTCTGGTGATCCGCTTGAATGGCTTCAATATAAACAAGCATTTGAAGAATCCTCTGAGGTCTGCAACTTCAGTGACAAAGAAAACTTGTGGCGACTGAGAAAAAGCCTTCAAGGACCAGCCAAAGAAGCGGTGACAGCCTTGCTCATCGGTGCTACTTCCGCAGTCGATGTAATGAACACCCTGGAACTCCAGTTTGGAAATCCTGATGTCATCATATCCAGGATCCTACAGGACATAAGTAAATTACGCCCCATGGCACAAGAATATCAGAAGGATATTATTCCTTTCTCAGTGAAAGTCAGGAACTGCGTCGCAGCTGTGACTGCCATCGGACGTGAAGATTACCTGAAAGGAATGAACATAGTTTCAGTTATCTTGTCAAAGCTACCAATAGTACTGGTTTCCAAATGGACGGATTACTGTTATCCTCTTCTCAGTGACATCGAAAAACCAAAACTACTGATATTATCTGACTTTCTAAGTGAAGAAGCTGTGAAAATAACAAAAACTTCCGTAAATTTTTTAAGCATGCCCAGTGTTAGTAAACAAAGTTATAATGAGAACTATAAACATCGTGCTTTAGTGGTGAACAATGAACAAAAAAGTGATGACAAGTGTAGGTACTGTCATGTGTCGGCGCATTTATTACAAGACTGTAAAAGATTTAAAAAATCGCTGCGCAGGGACCGGTGGTCATTTGTGAAACGGCACGGTATATGTTACAAGTGTCTGACGTCACAGCATAAACAAGATAGCTGTACTGCACCGGTTTGTGACGTAGACAACTGTGGACTATCGCATCATCGTTTGTTGCATTACATTGTGAATAAAAACAAAGTGCCGACTAATAGTGTGAATATAACGGATGTTACAGAGACTGAGACTGAGACCGAGCCGCAAGTGGAAACCATAAATCATCTTCAAGTGAACAGCTGTAAAGTTTTATTAAAAACTGTGCCTATTTACCTACACGGACCTAACGGTACTTTTCGTAGTGTCGCATTGCTAGATGACGGTTCGACGGTGACGTTGATAAGTGCTGCGCTTGCGTCCAAAGTAGGATTAAAAGGTAAAAAACAAGCCTTGCGTGTGTGTGGAGCCTGGGACGATAGTGAGGTGGTGTGCCACAGTGAGGTGCTGGACTTTGAGCTCTCTAGCCGCGAAGGGACTAAGTTTGCGATTCGGGCGCGTGCTGTGGCAAACATGAACCTACCATTACAAAATGTTACTGCTGTGGACATGAAACCGGAAATGAAAAGTGTAATTTGCGATGGACGGTACAAACCGGAGCTTTTAATAGGGCAGGACAATTATGACCTAATTATACCGTTAGAGGTAGTGAAGGGTAAACCTATGCAGCCTTATTTCACCCGCACTCCGCTAGGTTGGTGCATGCACGGGTGCATGCGCACTAAGGCAGTGGGCGATCATGATGTGAGTCCGCAGTCTGCTTTGTTCCTGTCAACTGGAGAAAACAATGAATGTGAGCGTATGCTAAGAGAAATGCAGGATGAGATGCGCCAATCATTTGCAATGGAATCTGTGGGAGTAACAAGTAAGCCACGTCAGAACGCACTAGATGTAAAAGCTGTGAACCATCTTCAACAAACAGCCACTTTGAAAGACGGAAGATGGTACGTGGGACTCCCATGGAAAGATACGCTCGGTGAAATGCCTACCTCATATGAAAATGCACTGACAAGGCTGAAAAATGTGGAAAACAAAATGAAAGCAAATCCAAGCTTTGCAGGGCGCTATAAAGAAAGAGTTGATCACCTGTTAAAAAATGACTTTGCCACAAAATTTACTGAAACTAAAAGTCCAAATAGAATATGGTACTTGCCACATTTTGGAGTCGACAACCCTAATAAACAAAAGTTGAGACTGGTATTTGATGCCGCGGCAAGGAACAGAGGCATGTGTTTAAATGACTACCTATTGCAAGGTCCTGACCTACTTACCTCACTGTATGGGATAATGCTAAGATTTAGAGAAAACAGAGTGGCCGTGGCTGGTGACATAAAAGATATGTTTTTAAGAATAAAAATAATAGATACTGATCGAGATGCTTTACGTTTTCAATGGCGAGAATCACCTGAAAAACCAGTACAAACTTTGGTCATGAAAAGTCTTATTTTTGGCGCGAACTGTTCCCCATTTATAGCACAGTTTATAAAAAACAAAAATGCCAATATGTTCCAGTCAACAATGCCGGCCGCTGTGCAAGCTGTACACAATCAACATTACGCTGACGACTACATAGACTCGTTACCTGATGAAAAAATAGCAAATCAACTTGTGAATGACGTCACCTTTATTCACAAACAAGGTGGATTCGAAATCAGAAATTGGACATCTAATATTCCCTCAGTACTTCAAAATGTACCCAAGGAAAACCTGAGATCGACATATGTAATTTTCAAAAATGGACAATTGTACGACGGAGAACGTACCCTGGGTCTCATTTGGTATCCGACTGATGATAACTTGGGATTCGACGTGTCATTCAAAAAAATCCCTAAGTCAATATTGCTCGGACAAAAAAAACCTACTAAACGAGAAATGCTTCGGGTACTAATGTCAATATTCGACGTCTATGGATTTCTTTCACCTATCACGATAAAAGGCAAAATAATGTTACAAGAAACCTGGAGATCTGGTATCAGTTGGGACCACGAAATAACAGATCTAATATTAATAAAATGGACTGAATGGCTAACCATAATGAAAGACATTGATAAAATACGCCTACCTAGGCACTACGAGTCGGCAACAAGAATTAAAAGTACACAGAACGCTGTACCTGCGTGCGAGAGCGAGACGCACGACCTCAGTGCAGATGCACTTAATAGCGCGCTGCCTCCGCCCGCAAGCCCGCTGGTATCGCACGCCGGCCGCTATAGAAGCCTACAGCTACATATATTTTGTGACGCATCAACACAAGCGATGTGCGCTGCCGCATACTGGCGTTGGATCGATAGTAAACAAAATATTCAAGTCGCTTTTGTGTCCAGTAAGTGCCGTGTTGCACCTGTAAAATACGTATCAATGCCACGCTTGGAGTTACAAGCCGCTGTGATGGCTGGACGATTAGCCGGTAACATAATTAACGAGCACAGAATAAAGCCACAAAGAAAAATATTTTGGTGTGATTCGTCGACGGTTTTACATTGGATACGCAATGATGCGCGGAACTATAAAGCCTACATCGCTCACCGCCTAGGCGAATTAGACGAACTTACGAAAATTGATGAATGGAGATACATACCTACGAAGTTGAATATCGCTGATATTGCTACACGAGAAACCTGTGAAATAAAAACATTGGAAAATGAATGGTTGTATGGGCCGTCATTTTTATACGAAGAAGAAGAGTCGTGGCCTGGAGAATCGAAGATACAGCTACCTTGTGTTCGCGATGTGGACCTGGAATGCATAAATAATATTCACGTCGCACCTGTATGTTTACCTGCTGTTCCTGAACCTGAAAGATTTTCTTCTTGGCTTCGACTGGTGAGATCCATGTGTGTGGTTTTATCTTTTATAGATAAATGCAGGAAAGTTTCCAGTGTCGGTGCAGATGGCGCGATGATGGAACGTGCTGAGATCCTGTTGTTGAAGTACTCCCAGATGAAAGCCTTCCCAGATGACCTGTACGACCTGGAACAAAAAAAAAGGTTAGATAAAAAAAGTAAATTACTTACCTTGACTCCAATCGTTGATGATGATGGCCTCCTGCGACTCGCGGGCCGCATTGATGCTGCACCTGGAATATCTACACATGTAAAACGTCCAGTGATACTGCACGGCCGCTGCCATGTCACTCACCTCATCGTGAAGCACTACCACGTGAAAGCATGCCATGGTAATCAGGAAATGGTCGTCAACGAACTGAAACAGAAATACTGGATTATACGACTACGACCTACTGTTAAGTATATAAGCTCAAAATGCATGCTATGTAGAATAAGGAGGGCTCAGCCCCATCCACCCAGAATGGGTGACTTACCTGAAGCGCGGCTTTCTCATCATCATCGCCCGTTCACTTTTACCGGAGTTGACCTGTTTGGACCCTTAGAAGTAACCGTCGGCCGCCGTCGAGAGAAGAGATATGGAGTAATTTTTACGTGTTTGACCGTGAGAGCTGTTCACGTAGAACTAGTGAACCAGCTGACAACAGACGCCCTCATAATGGCGGTGCGTCGAATGGCCGCCAGAAGAGGATGGCCACGATACCTACACTCCGATAACGGCACAAATTTAAGAGGAGCTGACGCAGAGCTAAGAAAGTGTGTGCTTGAGCTGGACGCGAAGAAGCTCCAGGAAGGAGCTACAAGCTTCAACATGGCGACGACCTGGATTTTTATTCCGCCTGCTAGTCCTCACTGGGGAGGGGCTTGGGAAAGGCTCATTAGATCAATAAAAGATGCACTTAAAGTCATATTAAAAGAACGTGCACCACGTGACGAGACGCTGCAAACTTTGTTGGCCGAGGTGGAAAATATGATAAACAGTCGCCCCCTTACCCACGTCGCGGTGGAACCGAGTAGCGAGGAAGCTCTTACACCTAACCATTTTCTTCTGGGAACGTCCGCTAACTTGCCCACTTTAGGTGTTTTCGATGAGACTGACACCTACCTCCGTAAACAATGGCGACTATCCCAACAGCTGGCAGACATGTTTTGGAAGCGCTGGGTACGCGAAGTGCTACCTGATATGCGCCCAAGGAGAAAATGGCATGATGAGCAAAGACCGTTGCAAGTGGGAGATCTAGTGGTGATAGTGGATCCTACCTCACCGAGGAACGTATGGCCCAAAGGCTTGGTACAAGCAGTTCTAGCTGGCAAAGATGGCCGAGTTCGAGTGGTCGATGTGAAGACAAAGTCAGGTCTTCTGCGAAGGAACGCGACACGCATCGCGCCGATCTCCATAGCTTCTGAGTGCTGCAACAGCACTAGGTAGGGGAATGTAGGCGACGCGTGCACGTAACATACGAGTATATCTGTATACTGTGTACCTAGACTAATACCTATGTGTAAGACATCTTTTAAAATAAATGCAGGGTCGGACAGGGTGCGGGAGACGCAAGACAGGGGATGGGGGGGGACGCGAGCCTTGCTGTGTGCAGTGCGTGAGTAATCAGTGATCTTGCCAAGTGTTCGTCGCGCGGTCGTGTATTGCCTCTCCAACCCTTCGTCTACCCTTTTGTGGAACTATCGTCTTCTCACTGCCCATCCCTTACACTCGGGCTGACCGAGATTTTCAATGTCCCCTAAACACACATTGGCAATGCACAACCACGCACTTTTACCACGTTTTCCATATATCGTAGCTGTCAAGGCTTCCATGACGTGGTCGTTGATGAATTACTCAAGGAAATCATCCATTCTCTCTTCGAAAACAAGCAATAAAATAAAATTGCAAAATGATCCGAGATGAGCCGAGAATTAGGCTCCAGTACCTATCCATAGTCTATTTTAATATGTACAGGGTTATATGAGGCTGCTCCTGATAATTTTGGGATTCAAATACCCATCAATAGTGGCCATAACAACCCCAAGAACACAAGCTTTTCATTTGGCTTTTCATTTGGTTGGAAAACGAAATTTTTTGTTGCTACTGTTCTATAATTTAGATGCATAACGTGTCTTTTGTCTGTGTGGTATTAATTTGGTATAAACGTACGACCTAATCTATCTAAAGAGATGTGCGCAGGCCTTGACATGTCTAAATAATTATAAGTTTAAAAAACTTGAGAAACCGACTTCATTGCCAAACGGCTAAACCGATTTTAATGAAATTTGTTTGGGACAGTCTGGACGTAAAAATAACCTTCCAAATAAAAAAATATTTTTCTAAATCGGTTCATAAATGACGAAGGCATGCAGTTACAAACATTAAAAAAAATATTTAAAAAAAATGGCAGCACCGATTTTAATAAAATTTAAATGGGACTAATCTGGAAGCAGTACCTTTCAGATAAAAAAATAATTTTTCAAATCGGCTCACAAATGACGAAGTTATGCGGTAACAAACATAAAAAAAAAAAAAAAAAAAAAAAAAAAACATACAACCGAATTGAGAACCTCCTCCTTTTTGATTGGAAGTCGGTTAAAAAGTGTCAGCTTTCTAACATAAATACCATACAATGAGAGTTTTTCTGCCCAAAAATGTATGTACACTATGCCAGTGCTCTCAAACGATGAAGGAAAACATCGTAAGGAAACCGGCATATCGTAGAACCTAAAAAGTTCGAAAATATGTGACAAGTGCACGAAAGAAGTTTCTTTGAGGACACTTAAAATCCTTTCATCACACTTGGTTCGAAAGAATTAGTGACACGATAAGAAGAAAACATTGCTTTTCGGAGCTCCGAATCTACAGACGAACAATCACACTCACTTAGCCGCAAACTTTTAATATCCTCTATTTAAAAGAATTAACAATAATTAATTCGCAGCGAAAATTTGAAAGTTACGAACTTAAAAAATACATTATCTTTTATAATTACAACTTTGAACAACTTTTGTGTACAATGAATTTAAGATTCTCATAAAATATGGTAGTACTTTCCGTTCCTCAGCTCAACACTTCAGCGATGCTATATCGCTGGTAGTTCCAGCGCTTCATCAATCTTGGAGGCTTAGTGAGGAGCGGTGGAGTTGCCGCTGTCTTCGTACACATTACAGCTGAAACTTTAGGTTCAAGGAGGTTTCAGCTTTAAATCTCGACTTTTTAGTTGCAGCAAAAAACGTTGAATTTGTAAGACGGGTAGAGTTACCCTGATTAAATCCGTCCTTGGTGTAAATACATACCTATGTACTTTATAAAAATATAACACCCAGAGAGAGAACAAATATCTGCGTCCAACACACAGATATTCGACCTCGATGGAGATCGAACCCACGCCCTACGGCGCAGAGCGCAAAGCTACTATACTAACTAATCTGAAAGGCCAGTAAAAAAATGCCTTTGAACCGTGTATTAGGGCCGACCGGCATCTTTTTTGAAATCGAAATCATGGAGGCGTACGCAAGCGCACAATGCCTGCAAGATGTGTTCCAAATTTAAAATTAAATAGTATAATTTAAGTTTAAAAAACTTGAGAAACCGACTTCATTGTCAAACGGCTAAACCGATTTTAATCAAATTTGTTTGGGACAATCTGGACGTAAGAACTTACTTCTACTTCCAAATAAAAAAACAATTTTCTAAATCGGTTCATAAATGACGGAGGCATGCAGTTACAAACATTAAAAAAACTATTTAAAAAAAAATGGCAACACCGATTTTAATTAAATTAAAATGGGACCAATCTGGAAGCAGTACCATTCAGATAAAAAAATAATTTTTCAAATCGGCTCACAAATGACGAAGTTATGCGGTAACAAACATTAAAAAAAAAAAAAAAAAAAAAAAAAACATACAACCGAATTGAGAACCTCCTCCTTTTTGATTGGAAGTCGGTTAATAAAATAAACAGGAAGCAGAGACGTAAAAACCTGCTATAGATAATGCAATTCACGAAGACGCGCCCCTCGCGGGGTGCGGGGAGTTTGCTCCGAGCGGCAGTCTCGAACCGTAGTCTATTCATTGTAGTGTGCGTGTGCACTCATAGTTAATTAGTGTGTACCGATAACACTCAAACATTGACCGAAGCTTGCACACATATACTATAAACGGTTAGGAGGAATAGTGGGGCGCGCCTCCGTGGATTGCACTATCTATAACTTGTGCTAACTGACAACAGGTTTGAAAACAGGCAGGCTATAAATCCCGTCGGCGATCAGTGAAATGCTGTCAGATTTGAGATTTGACAGCGATATTTGACAGCGTTTCACTGTTCGCTACCGCCAGCGAACTAGGTATGCGCAGGCCATCACTGATTGCTACCGCCAGCGAACTAGGTGTGCGTAGGCCATCAAGTAGATTTCACAGCAAGATAACTTTGCAAGTGACAGATGGGGAATAACGGAATAATAACGGAAATAGATCTTCCGATCACAAACATCAAAGGGAAATCTAACTGCATTTCGTTTAATACAAGTTCATATTTCTGATCGGGAGATTATTGCAAGTCAGTTTTTTTTTCATTTTCCGCTATCTGTCAAAATTATCTTGCGCGAGCTCTACCCTGAATATATTTCCTCGCACAGAATTTACAATGACGTGGATAAACACAAAATTATATTTCTGTATTCATGAACGAAATTAAAATGACACGGTCGACTTGCACTTCACTTTACTAAATTACTTGAAAGGAAAAAGGAAAAAGCCACTCCATTTCCGAGTGCTTGGATTAAAACACCTTTTTAAATGAGTTAAAACTCAGTATTCGTATTAAATTAATGTAATTGATTCAATTTACAATAAAATTAAAATTGTAAAGAAAACCAGTACTTACTCAATCGTCAACAAAGCTAATTTTAAGTAAAACATGTGGTAATTTATCATTTAAACTTAATTAGAATCCAATGCGAACAACTACTACTTTAACTTCCAACTAGAACAGGGGACTAGCAGGGTCTTGTTATACTGGACGTTTGGCAGCTCGTCTGGTATGGTATGCATTGCGTAGCCGTAGTAAACCTATTTTAACAGATTGATGGGTCACACACACCGCTGTTTAATGAGTTATATATATAAAAAATTACATTAAACTGATAATATTGGATTTCAAAAAAAATTATAATGTCTCAAAAGTTAAGAGCCGACCGGGATTTGAACCCGCGATCTTAGTACCGAACAGTCCCTAAGAGTTATTCGTCAAATGTGATTAGGATCCGATGGCGCAGCGGTCAGCGCAGCCACCAAGGGGAAGGTGACGGGTTCAAATCCCACTCGGCTCTTAACTTTAGGGACATTATAAAAATCTTTGTTCCTTTAGTTTAGTAAACACTGTAAAATGCCTAAAATGCCACTCCCTACGGTCGTGATTCATTCGTTAGAACCCTTCACTTGCTCGTTATCCATGACCCTAGATTTAAATCCGTCTTTTTTTCAATAGTTTCATAATATACTAGTGTTAGATCATCATTTTTTTTTCATTTTATAAAATGTATGCATTTTGTAAAAATTCTAGACAATTTTTGCAAAATAAACTGTTCATTTTTAGCATTTCAATGGTTAAAATAAATACTCAGAAAGCAGAGATAATTCACAAGAACAAAAGCTCTTTTTGCCGCGGATATTAAAAATAAATCACGCCTTTAAAAGTACACAACCAAAGCGTGTTTAGAATATCAGAGTAAAAGCGGGAAACTGTAAAAACGTTTTCCATGTTCAAACTGAGCAGCGGATTAGCGTGGGTGCAGTGAACTCAGATGAATACCATTAGTTGACATGCTATAAAAATGTCACGTGTGTCCCTCAGTTATCAGTAATATCGCAGAATTGGTCAAATAATGATTATTATGTCCATATTTAAGATGTTCTTTTTAGCCGTGGTTAGTAAAAGATATTTTGAGATAAACATAATCGAGGAATTTAGCAGTAATGTTCAAAATTATTAAAGCCCCCAGTGAAAACCGTACAGGCTCTACGGTGGGCTCTACGGTGGGTCTACGCTTTGTACTACGCCGCGTAGCATAAATGCTACGAGACGTAGAACGTGCAAGCTTTCATAATATTATTCACTGCAGTCATCATCATCAGCTTGAAGAGCTCTACTGCTGGATATAAGGCCTTCTTCATAGACCTGCAGGAAGCACAATTCTGAGCCCCGGCGTAGAAAGCAGGGTTACTACCAACTACCAACTGAGCCGCATGTCAGCTTTATCCATTTACTTTCCTAAATGCATGTTCTGCTCAGCGAAATAAATTTCATATGAGTTGAATATGTGTGTACTGCACTCAGGAAATATGTTCAGATTATTAAATGTTATTTACTTGTTTTGTTCGGTGCACTACAGCCGATGTTTATTGTTTGTGGTAGAAGCACAGTGGTTTTTTTTCTGAGTTTAAAACGTATGGTGGTACAACGTATACTCAATGAAACAAATAATTTATATAACAAATAAATATATATTTTCCATTAAGTTCCATGTATAAATTTTAAAATTACCATTTAATAACATTTATGACAACAATATTCAGTAAGTTATTTTACAATAATTTTAGAAGTGGAAAACTGGAAATCACAATGTTCTATAAATTTAATTTAGCTTAGTACAGTTTCCCATTTATATAGCTAAAATTACACTCATTTATTTAGATGTATACGGTATACAATATTTTCAATACTATTTAGGTACATCTGACTACAGTAATTCTAGTCATATAGTTATGTACATAAAGGTGTTACTTTAAAAGGAAACTTTTATATTTTGTATTATATTACTAAACAAACTTTGAATCAATGGTCCACATGAAATTTCAACTTACAATAAAGCATTGAAACGGTATTAACCTACACAATAAAGGCTCGATTCTACAAAAATACACTGAACACCTAAAGCTTTATTGAATTAGACAACTCCAAGTTGAGATAATACAAAGACAAACATCAAAATAATTGTAATTTATTATAAGAGGCATTACTTATAAAAGTTAGTCAAGCTAGAACTGTTTTTTGTCATTAGGTACCCTTCGATATAGACACAGTGAAGGCAAATAGAGCATGGAAGTATGGTTACCGCTAGAAAATGACACAAAAATAATTGTACTGAGGCGCATTTTGCACAGTTTGGCAGTTGCACTGGCGTCAAAATGTCGTAGGTGACTTAATTATTGGATTTCAATTTAAATCCGAAGCCTACAAAAAGGTCGATTTTTAAAGTGCTTGCAAAAAAATTGTCGAAAAAAGTGACAGCGTGTTTCAATGACGTTTAAGTTTTGTACCAATCACGTCTATTTTCTTTTAAGGGGGCGTCCATAAATTACGTGAGATGTTTAAGGGGGGGAGGGGGTCGAGTCAAATCTCATCTTATCTTACGGTGGGGAAGAGGGGGGGTATCGGTAAATATCACGCAATTTTTTTTCTGATTTATACAAAAAAAAAAACATGCTATTTTCATATCGTTTTAAGCCCGTCCTTTGTTTTAGCGCCACTGTCTTAACTAGTCGTAAATAAAAGCACGAAGCAAATTTTTTTTTCTTTTTACAAAACAATTCAGCGCGTTTCCGTGAGAAACCCACATTTTGAAAAATCTCACGTGAGATTGGGGGATGGGGGAGGGGGTTGAATAAAATCTCACGACATCTCACCAGCGGGGGAGGGAGGGACAGAAAATTAAAAAAAAACACCTCACGTAATTTATGGACGCACCCTAAGGAACGCTTCCATGTTTTATTTTCGTTCACAGGACCCACATCAGTGTTCAAGTTATTGCCGTATACAATAATTTAATCACTGATTATCTTTTGACATATTTTTATAAGTAGCGCTGACATTTATCGGCATTTTACTGTAGATATAATTACCGGAAATTTGCGACCAACCTATCACACACCTTATAAACTGCAAAATGTCTTTTAAATAAAGGAAGTACAGTTGCCAACATCCGACTTCTAGTTTTGATCCGTGTAGGTACTACCTTTTAGTATCTAAGTTATATTATATAGGCTACTGGCATCAGTGTTGGCGACTGTACTTACACTTAATACTTAAAAATATTAATAATGTTTATATTAACGCCGCTATTTTCATAAAAAAGCGTATACATTTTTAAAATCTGCGCTATCAAAAATGGCAATCACAAAGTTAAGGGAACAATTTATTATTAATTATTATATTGTATGTTTTATATTGGTAAGGGTTGTGCGTTTTATTCGTTAAAACATATTATATTATAATATAATTTTGATTAAATTGGCAAAATATGGCATCGTTCATACAAGTATGACGTTATCACCTGTTATAGTTTTTATCTTTTCGCAAAATATTGTTACGACAAATTAATTATTATAATATCTATCTACGATAATATTTATAATGGAAGGATAACAACATCAATAAAATAAGCTACTCTATAATATTTTTACTAAAATATAAATAATTTGTGGAAATTATACAATAGCGAAAGAGCTTTGAGCTCATAAATATATATAATTGTAACGACTGACTAAAATTGTTATAATCTATAAATACAGAAACGAAAATTATTAAGGTCATGGCTCGACCCTTTTAAGAGGCATATGCATACATAATGCTTGAGAAAAAGTCGAGACTCAATCATAGATTTTTGTAAATTTTCAATAGAGAACTGTCAAAAATATATGCTTGGGGCTCGACTTAGACTCGAGCACTGTTTTTGCATACGAGCCTAAATAAAAAAAAAAACAAGAGTGACTATTACATCGTACTAAACTATAGTAATAAATCTTTTAACCTTAAAACTAAAATTATATTTTTTATGTGCTGTGTCAACTTAGAACACACACACATAAAACAAAACATAAAATAATAATCCTAAAACAGAAGCTCGTATGTAGAAAAATGCTTGAGTTCGAGTCGAGCCTCAAGCATAGATTTTTTGACAGTCCTCCATTGAAAAGTGTCAATAAACTATGCTTGATACTCGACTCAGACTGAAGCACAGTTTCTGAATACGGCCCCTAGAGTTTGTTCTGTCACACTGTATTGTGTACGCTTTGGCCTATTTTCCAGGATTTTGTATGAGACAATACATTTTTCACTTAAAGCCGGTTTCACGGATATTTAATAGACCAATCAAATATTTGCCAGTTGATTATCTCCAATTTTCGACCAAAAAATCGGTTGTCTGTAAAGTCGGTTTACTGACGATAGTTGAACATGACAACGTCATACAGCTGTCCACGTGGACGCATTGCTCACTCAGTAGGAGAGAGACAGATGTCGAACGCTGCCGAACGCGGAGGCCGATTGTGCCTCTTTTTCGCTCGTTCCACGCTCTCGCTTGCACTTCAAGCCTTAAATGGAACGCCTCAGAGCGATGTAACGCCGGATGAGTCATGTTTCTTCGTGCGTGCAGCCGGCTCCATCAAATTATAAGACGTTGTCACGTCAAAATGTGTATTAAACAACAGTCAAATATTTTTTTTATCATGCAACTAGCTGATGGAACAAGCATATGGCCCGCCTGATGTTACGAGGTAACCATCGCCTAAAACAAGGCATTGCCTCGTAGGTCACGCACGTCAGGAACGTGCCCTACGATGCACAGCCCTGCGTTCAACAACTTGAGGCATACAGTCTAGCCTCGCGTGCCAGTAATTTCACCGGCATCTACACCCAAACCAAAACACAGCGATGCTGCTTCACGGCAGAAATAGGCATGGATTGGTAGATTAGTCAACAGTGTGACCAGCTCTTATTGCGATAATAGGTACACAATACGTGGTATAGTCACCGCGTTACCAATTGAGTCGTTTGTTGGCCCTTTTCAGGGCCACAATACTCATTATCAGCCTGAAGAAGGCCACTGCTGGACATAGGCCTACACATTTCTAGGAAGAACGATTCTTAGCTCTTTCCATCCATCGACTTTCCGCGATCTTAACAATGTCGTCGGTCCATCTGGTGTTTATATCTGATTTATTTTATCGATATGCGCCTATAACCATCGTACGCACATCACCATGCGGCTCCATAAGACCCACAAGTGCGAGCGAGATAGACATAGTGAAATGATCTATGGCCGCACGACTCAGTTGGTAACGTGGTGATTAGAGGTAGCATAAATTAGCACTTTTATGAATAAGCTTCTTTAAGTAGTAGTCTTTATAAAGGAATTGGTTTAGTATGTCATAGAAGTCGTTAGTTCGTATTATTTATTTGTACATTGATAAAAAGTGCTTTGAATAAATATGTCATTTTAAATAAACTTAAATTTTCTTATTTAAAATCTTATTGGCACATATTTCTCAATAGCAATAAAAATCTGTTTATTCATATCAATCCTAAAAATATTTTACGACATCCAAGCTTAGTATATATAAATAAGTACTTTATTTTGAACTATGTATAACAACCACACACAACTTAAATACAATAAAACGAAATAGGCAATAAAATATGTAGTTAAAAGACACCAAAATCACAAATCACGACACCAAAATAACATAATTCTTTATTATTATTATTATTTTAGGACTATTAGAAGTTAAGTATATAAAATTGGAACACTTTTCTACAGAGTATCAACATTTTTCAGTCGCTTAGAACTGCAAAAGCTGAATAAAATACAAACATTAATAAAGTCGCGTCCATATGCCACGTTTGGGTATTTTATTTATTTTTGCTCTTTAATCTAAACTAGATATTTATTAAGAAATTATGGCTATTCTGTGGACATTTAGTGCTCAATCTTTATTGCAGTAGGCTTTTGTCTAGGCTTAATACTTTGTATATTTTACCAATGCACTTAAATCAGGATAGGACGTCAGTGTCGGTATTTTGTTATCAGGCCCTACAATTTAAATCTTTCTGTGTTTACCATGCTTGGTAAATATTCTGATGTAAAAATATTTCGGTAAATACCGAAACTACCGAAAAAAGGCTCGCTTGAAGAAATAAGTAGATTGTATAATTTGCAATTACAATAGCTAATGTTGACCCTGTGTCAGTCATGAAGTGCGCGAGGCGCCGGCCTCGGGATCAATTCTATCTACGTCATTTAGAATCTAACGCTCTACGCACGTAGCGACAGGCACGTCCGCCTGACTCGCTCTATGCTACTCACTCCTCCCTATACCTAATCTAGTTCTTACTAGAAGACAATATTATAAGATCCATTTAGAAATTTGGCAGTTACTATTTACTGGTAAAAGACTAGTCTAGAATAATTTACATGAAAAAATTCGATCTCTTCGTCACTAGACTAATCGGGCGAGTTCACTTCACCGAGCTACAGCTAAAAGTCTACGTCGGACGACGCGAACAGTTCGTTGGGTCGAGGAGAGGCTTCGGGGACGAACTTCGGGGGCACAGCGGCGGCGGCAAGGCACGGGGGGGCGGCGGGAGGGGCGCGCGGGGGCACGCGCGCCGCCCGCGTCACAGCGGGAAGCAACGCGCCGCGCGCCGCGGGGGCTCGCTCGTGCCGCGTCGCCGCCGAGCCGAGCTGGACGCGCCGCTGCTCGCGTCACCATCGCTGGCACCGCCGCGCCCGATGCTGGCGCACAGCTGCTCCGGCTCGATCGGCTCCAGCTTGTGCATCGAGGGTCGGCTCGAGAGACGCGCACTGCCTGCGGCCGGCGTGGACGCGAGCCGCTCCGAGCCAGAGTCGTCGAGCTCAATGCGGCCAAGTCGCAGCGCCAGCGCGTACTCTGCGCGCTCGATAACGCTCGGCTGCTCCTCGTCAGCGAGCGTCGAGTCAGGCGCCGTCGAGTCGGCGAGCGGCGACCGCAGCACGTCTCGTGTGCCGTTCGACGACGGCGACACGTCAGGCGCGCTTCGCGCCGGCGTGGCGAACACCGAGTCCGAGGCCCAGCTGCGAGATTCCGAGTTTTGGCGCAGCGTCTCGTCGAAGCTGCGCTGTGAAACTCGCCGCGAGGCACGCGGGCTCTCGTCGTCGATCGGCCGAAAGTCGAGCGCGCTCAGGTCGACGGCACCGACGCCTCGCCGCGACCCGTCACGCCGGAAGGACGGCCGATGCGCCGAGAAGGCAACGTCATACAGCTCGCAGATGCTCGTGCGGTCAGAGTGCGGCTCCTCGTAGAGCGTCAGGTTACGCGTCTCGGTCGCATCGGAGGGCGTCTCGTCGCGGTTCGAGGTGAGCTCGCTGCGTTCCGAGATGTCGAAAGTAAAGCGCGCCTCGAAGCGGTCCGGACTTAGCGGCGGCGCCGAGCGTGAGCAGTCGTCAGGCGCGTCCCCGTCGGGCGGCAGCGCATGTGGCGACGCGTCCTCCGAGTCGGTGGAGCGGTCCGAGTGCGGCGCGGTGCCGGGCGCACGTCGCCGGCACAGCACGGGCTGCGAGCCACACGCGCCGCGCCGGCAGCAGCGCTCGCCACGCACGTCCGATCCACTGCTGCCGGTAGACTTGGAGTGAGGCGGCCGGCAGCGGCGCGGGCCCTCGCGCCCGTACAGTGACGTAAACTCCTCAGAGCAGAACTTCTCGAATAGTTCCTGCGAGCTAAGCCGCGTGGAGCCGGTCGCATTGTAAAAGGCCTCGGTGGGCGAGCGCTCGTCGGCGCGCTCCAGCAGCGCGCTGGAGCTGGCACGCTTAGAGCGGTCCATGAGTCCGAACTTGTAGATCCTCGGCAGGCGGCGCTCGAACACGCCGTGGGAGTGTGCGCGGACGCCGAGCGCGCGGTCCGAGGAGGCGGCGCGCGGCGGCCGCTCGAGCGGCGCCGGAGGAGAGACGAGCTCCGGTTCGTAGTCGTCCTCGTCGTCGTCGGCCGTGTCGCCGGAGGGCAGCGAGCGCTCAAGCGAGGCGCGGACGCACTCGCAGTCGTCGCGCTCGTCGCTCGCGTCGCCCTCGTCGAAGGAGGGCGCTCGTGGGCCACGCGAGAAGGCGCGGCGCCGTTCGTCGGCAGCGGCGTCGTCGTCCTCGAGACGGATGGAGCGGCGAAGCGGCGGGCGGTGGCGGCGCGACGCGTCGGTAGCGGTGGCGGGCGGAGGCGCGGGCCGCGCGGCCGGCAGCAGGCGGTCCAGCGAGAGGCCGCGCCGGGGCCGCGCGGGCCGCGCGCGACTCACCGCCGTCGGACTCGTCTCCTCCGGCGTAGTGGGCAGCGCCGCGCCGCGACCGAACTCGATGAACCAGAGCTCGTCCTTCAGTTCGCACTCTCACTTCTTTTCATTCATATCTTTATTTAAGTAATGCAGGACATAGTGGAGAACTAGATCGTAGCAGTACTTGTACTCGGTCTGTCAAAAAAACATGCATTTCATTGGTTGTATTTATTCGTAGCGTTATGTGTGGTATGCCTAAAATTCAAAAACACCCTTAAAATATTAATAATTTTTTACCATGTTCTCCACAAGTTGCGGCCGATGCCTGCGAACAGTCTTCACCGCTTGGAACACATCTACTTCTCCATGCTGGATCACTTGCTCGATGCATGCGTTCGCAGCACAATACACTCCAGCTCTACTCCGGCCATCACTGTTGACAAACATGGTAGGTATGTTAGTTGCTAACAGTTAAGTTGTATTCCCTTCTTCAGCAACCCCTTTAAAACTATTGACTAGCTTTTAATGTATACTTACGGGGAGACTACGCAAACGGGTCCGTAATCAGTTCGCTGCCTCCATCGCTCAACCATGTTCATCAGCTCGACCAGCGAATTTGTAGAGGAAGGCACCTTGTGACCCATCGGCCAGCATGTTAGCTGGAAGAGCTGAACCGTCTTCGTGGGTGCTTTGACCCCGGCCATCAATTCCGTCAGTGAAATAATCTGTAGAACAACACAGCATGACAAAAGACGCTCTTCTTTAACAGTTAGGGTTGAACATAGTATGGACATTACCTTCTTATTGATCCTAAAGATCCAAGTTTTGATGTTGGTGTAGTGGTTATGAGAAACGTGGTCTATCGTGAACACTGGTCCATACTTCTTCGAATGACGGCTCTCTGGCCAGAATGGAGGGAATTGTTGCTGTAAAATAGATCATTTTAGAAAACTCTTCAATGTTTCTCAAGCTTACATTTAAGCGGTGGCGATCAGTGAAACGCTGTCATATTTGACAGTGCATTTTGACAGGTGATTGCCAACGCAGAACGCATAGATGTGTCCAAGGCTTTAGATAGTTGTAAGGGTAACTTGTTAACTTACAGAGTTCTTAGGTGGAACGCATAGGACGACAACTGCAGCACATTCGTAATCGTACACTAAAGACCAGAATTCTCCTTGAGTACGGACTAAAGGCCACTCTGTGACAATGTACTCACGAGGCTTGGTATAACCCTGAAAAATATCAAAACGTATTACTTTCATTTATATTTCAAAAGATATCTTTGTGTGAACCTCTTACAATCATTATGTCAAATCTAAACAAGCAATGATATCGAAATAGATACTTACATCTACGAACACAGCGTTGATGTAGTCTGTGAAACTGTTCCCTTGAAATGACGTCAGGTATGGGCGGAAGTTATCGGCTGAAATAAGATATTGCTTTTATTTTTTAGTGGTTTCAATCTTGCGCCATGGTACATTTGGATTATAGCCCCTTTAGAAGACCAATGTCATGCTTTACATCTGGGATACTATATCTATATGAGAAGACCAATGTCAGCCCATGGCCCTACTCCGTTATTATAAGGAGCTGAGCTGGCTGGGGTGAGGTTAGCAGAAGGACAATGTACAATACACCCTATCGTGGAACGTCAGTATAGACCTTACTCCCCCAACTTAAATTAGAGTTAGAAGACCAATGTCATGTTTAAAGGCTTGGCAATATTCTAACAGAGCAATACAGTAATCCTCTCATAGTATACCGTACCGTGTGTAATACGTCTGGTTATGTTAGGACTTACGTGGCACAACTAAAACATCTCGGTTCTTCTCCCTATTATCCCCTCTGTGACCTCCAGCGCAGTCTCCTATCGTGAACCTTGGCGTCTGCTTACAGATCTGCTGGTATTCTTTCTGGTACTCATTCAGCTTGGAGACGAGATCCTTTTGAGACTTTTGCTTCAGTATTTGCGATAGCTCTGAGACGGGAAACCAGGAGACTCCACAAACCACGTGCTCTTCTAAAGTGTCGTAGACGAACTTGTACTGTTCCTGTTTGAAATAATAAATTGTTACTTCACTGTTTAGGGGGAAAAGGCAGGCAGAAGTATATCTAATGGCATTGAAGATTTGTATGACTTAGTTTCGAGACTTTCGAGCCTACAAAATGTTAAACATGAATACTTACCTCGTTTTCTATAAGGCCTTTCCTTGATTGTCTGAGCTTTTTCAAGAATCCGAAAACGTCAAAGCAGTCTTCCTCCTCAGCTAACTCCAGATTTGCATCAATAGCCAAGTACACTCCAGATCGACCTCCGCCATCGCTGAAAACAGCCCCAAGTTAGATTGAAATCCAGAAATAGACTGACTTGAGCCAATAATAATCTCGATTGGTGGTTTGTTGATAATCCATTGCAGGGTAAATTTAATTTAGGGTGGCAGGGTGACAAGATTACGTTGATGTTGAATGATCTTTGAAAACTTGGAAATTTGGGAATTTGATCCCTGTGATAACGTTAATAAATTAACAAATTACAATGATAATAAATTGAATACAAACAAGATTATAACTTTGCTCTTCATTTATACCTTTCTAACAGCAAAAACAGTATAGTTTTCTCAGACTCTTTAGAGGAAACTGTACTGTTTTTACACTCGAAGCACTAAGTAGTGACTGAACATAAAGAGCTAGGTTTCCCTAGCTGTTTTGTGCTATGTAGGTAAGTAAGTACCCACCATAGCTGGTGTGCTCTCATAGTTGGAATATTCCTAGTAGCCTGGTCGGCAAACAGAAATGACAGGTCATCATGTCTTGCTTGTTCTTCTAGGTTTGGTCGCGTGGAACTGGCCCCTGGACTCGCCTAGCTTTAAGACGTTTCAAAGCGATCCTTGTGATAATATTGAATAAATACATATTTGACACTGACTTTGACACCCACTGCTGGGTGTAGGCCTCCCTTAGTTTGTGCTATCTATTACGATCCTGTGCCAGCCTAACCCATGTCCTCCCGCGACTTTGACGATGTCGTCCATCCATCTTCTTACAGGGCGTCCTGAGCTTCTGTAGCCGGTAAAAGTAAACAGACAACATCACTCACTTGCAATGCACCACCATTGGCCCAGCAGCGGGGTTTGTCGACAGCTTTCGTCCAACAACGGCACGCACCCGACGCCTGAACTCCAGCAGTGCGTTGCTGAACGGACACGTGTGTGAGTGCCACTGAGTGTAGTGGAACTGCAGGAGAAACCGCTCTTCTACTATTACCTGCTTGAGGATGAAATTACACATATGAAAGACTGATTATACAGAACATAAAACTAGTGCAAATCATCATCATTTTGATCATTATCAGCCTGAAGAAGTCCACTGCTGCACCTATGTGCAGCAGTGGACTTCTTGTTCTTCTTGTGGTGAGGCCTATGCCTCACCTACACATTTCCAGGAAGAACAAGTCTGCCCTTTCCATCCATCGTCTTCCAGCGATCTTTATAATGTCGTTGGTCCATCTGGTGGGTGGGTGCCCTACGTTTCGTCTTCCGGTTTGTGGTCGCCATTCGAGAACCTTTATACCCCAACGGCTGTTGGTTCTTCGATCTATATGGCCTGCCCATTGCCACTCTGCCACTGCTCAGTGCAAATATATAGTACTAATCCGATAATCTAATCTATGTAAGTTAACTTAATACAGACTTGTGTGTGCACACCCTACGCAACACAGGATAGGTAGGTAGGATTTGCGGATTTGTATGTTTAACAATGTAATACCGCAAAGTCACGCCTAAATCAATTAATCAACTGATTATACAGGTTAAATAAGAGCCAAGACCAGCTGGGCAATTCTGTAATTAATTCGAATCAGTTGCAATCAAAAGTTTGATACTAACAAATAAATGATACTAACAAGGAACAGCGACCATGTATCTTGTTGTTATCATTTTTTGACCACTATCCTATCTGTTGTTGTTTTCCCTATTTCATGTTTACTACGTCAACATTCAGTCTTGGTGCAATCGTTCCTTGTTCTTCCTTGATAAGTTTTGTTTCAATTCGTTTTTTATTTGCATCCAAAAGCTCAAAATAATGTCAAAACTGACAGCTACTTTGGGAATCAAGAAACTTTAAGAACTATGAACAATAAGTGAGCTAAAATAATCTCTACTGAAACCCATTCGTGAAATTATGTGTGTTCCTATGTAAGTTCCTACATAAGGATTTACGTACCAATCCATTACGTTGTTATGTACGAGAGAACTTTCTACCGCAATAAATGTTGGCTGCTGTTTTGGCTGACAAAAGGTTTTCGTGATTTGATGCATGAATAAAAGCAAATATTCAGATTGCCACTATTGCTATCATATTATCAACGCGTTTTCGGGTATTTCATCGAAAATACTATTGGACAATTTGAGAACTTTTGGGACATTATAAAAATCTTTGTGATTTATTTTGATTTGTTGTTCTTTTTTGTTGATATTTGTGTAGTAAACACTGTAAAATCAATAAATAATCTATACCGAAAATGATGGTGTTTCACTTACATCCTTCTCAGTCTTGTAGAGTCTGAAGGTCCGTATGTGGAAGTTGGCGAGTTCTTCCTCTTGTACGATGCCGACGCTGATGTCTCCGTATGTCTCGTCCTTTTCCTTGTTCGGCGGCCAGTATTGGACGCACATTACCTGATGGAATATATTATGTAATTTATTATGTACTAGCAGTGACGCCCAGGCATTCCAGAAAGTTAAAGATCATTCTAGAACGTTTAGAAGCATTTGATTCTAGAACATTTTGTCAAAATCTAGTTTTTATAGAAAAGTCCTTACGTGATAGAAAAGGATAAACATAGAAAGTCCCTATACGTGATAGAAAAGGATAGAGATTCTTGCATCTGTTTGCATTGATACTGTTCCTATTAGTCGTAGCGTGATGTCATATAGCCTAATAGCCTTCCTCGATAAACGGACTATCCAACACAAAAATATTTTTTTCAATTCGGACCAGTGCAGTGGTTCCCGAGATTAGCGCATTCAACCAAACAAACTCTTCAGCTTTATAATATTAGAATAGATTTTAAACATTTAAGTTGGAAGAAAGTGGAGATAATTTGGAGTTCTTTGGCGAAAGTTTTACCCAGTCATGGGTTGAAAAAGGTAAAGGGTTCCATCCACACTAAAACCAGTCACCTTGCTTGACATTCATTTACACGTTCATCTAACAATGCCTCTTTTTAATGTAATCTATGTTTTATTGTTATTATTTTATTCGATGAAAGATAGATTAAGTACCTAATTTCACACGCTAAACTTTTTTGTAATACGTTCTTGTAAAATCAATTATGTATTTAGAGCGAGAAAATATAATTTACCTTTTAATTAGTGTAATTGGTTCCAAGACTGTTCTAATTAAATAAATAAATTAAATTAAATTAAATTTAAAATCATTTTGCTGACCGCTGCAGTAATGTACTATTAAAACTGTATAGAAGAGATATTGAAAGCACTTTGCGCCTCGTATTTTTCTACTGATTAAATTCATTGCAGATTGTTTCACCGCTTTAATGCCCCAGCCAATTACTGGTTTGTCGCTGTGGGACTTTGAAACTGTCTTTATTGCCTGAATGTAGCCAAGTTTACTGTTCATGGATATAAAAATAATGAAGGTATACAC
This sequence comes from Thera obeliscata, assembly GCA_947578465.1. NCBI lineage: Eukaryota > Metazoa > Arthropoda > Insecta > Lepidoptera > Geometridae > Thera > Thera obeliscata. The sequence continues at coordinate 3,510,042 of OX387913.1, forward strand.
GTCTACAAAGAGAACTTAGCAGAAGTTGGTCGTACGTTTTTTGACGGTATGTGTGTTATATATGTAATTTTTGTATGGAAACACGAAAAGCGCCCATGCCGCTTAAAGAGCCTGCTCGGCCTCTGGGTAACAGAGGAAGATGATTACAGTTTGAGTGTTTTAAAGCGCTTTTTCTTCGCGTAATAGAGATGAATCTCTCGAAATTTGTTAAAAACCAAAGCAAATCTTGTATCATTAGTCAAAATCTTGATCATGGGGATAAAAGTTGTTAATTTTTTTAATATTCTTATGAAATGTTTACTTCCGCTGATGACTATATCGTTGTTAGTCGAAAGAAGAATAAGAGAGTACGTAACTGAAATAAAATCATATTGTTATGGAGCGGTTGCCTTCTCTCTACATAAAAAGTTATCACAGTTATAAAATTTGTTTATGTCCTCAAAATAAAATTCAGAATATTAAATCGAGCGTAAATGTACAGGTTCCAGTTGGAAAGAAGTTGTGGATGATAAATAAAACCTACATAAGTAATAAACAAACGGCTTCGAAGTACTGGCTTACCTTCTGACCGCCATTTTCTTTATCTTTGTTAGCGGAGCCGCTATAAGGTAGATCGATGGCTGATATTAATACAAACAAGGATTATTTTATGACTCTGCTGATTTTGATGGCTCATATCTTCGAAACGTGACGCTTTACGAGATTTTGTCATCAAATATTTCTCGTTTAGAAAAATCAACCATGGCCGCCATTTTGAAAATATAAAAAAAATGGTGGACATAGAAAAATGTTCAATATTTTTATCAAAAATCACTGATGCTTTCGAAAAGATGTAAATATAAATATACAATTAATATAACAAGCAATAGTCGTACCTACATCAACAGATAAGTCAGTAAATGTTAACATCATCGCAACAGAACTTTCAACTCAAGAAATTGTTAAAGTATATCTTCAAAAGTCAGGCACATTCGATATTGAGTTAGCGAAAATGAGTGAACCATTTCACACTATTTTATCGCAAGTGATCGAGTGGACGGAGCACTTGTGCCTCGGGCTGAAAAAGCTAACTATTTTAAAAAGAAAGAAAGAAAGAAAAAACATTTATTTGACATAATAATTATACATAATTGTAGACGTTCACAACATATAACAGTAATAAACATAATTATGCCAAATAGGCCCCGACTCAGCTTTTCTATTTTCGTGCAGCTGGCCTACCATGAGCTTCATATGGTTATGGTTATGGCTGTCAAAATTGTGTCAACAGTGTCAACACATTCAAACCCAAGAAGAAAATGAATGTGTGGGTCAGCCTATCTACACAATTTGACAGCCATAGCCATAACCATATGGAGCTCATGATAGCCCTGCAGTCAGTGACAAAATTAGATAATTCCAGTTAGTTATTGTCAATTTTATCTGGATTTAGGAAAGAATAAGCCACTTGCAACTTTGGTTTCCAGAAAGTTAGGGGATAAAGTAGATCTACATACAAAGTTCAATTTATTTGCTAATTATAACAAACTTGCTTACTGCTTTGATCGAAAATGAGGGATAACTTGAGCTTTTACCTTTTTACTTTATTATATTACATATTTTTTTACTTTTTTCTTACTATGAGTGACAAAGGTAGATGAACACTTCTTGTTTTTACAAACCACTAATGTTGACCTAATTTTATTACTAACCCCTTTTCAATATAAGTGAGGCTAAAAGATTTAAGGCCTGTCAAATAATGAAAGCGATATTTGACAGCGTTTCAGCTGATCGCCATTGCCATCGTCTAGATGTGCGTAGGCCATTAGAAAGAATTCTTGCTCACTGAAACCATTATGGTCCATTATGTGCATATGTGTCCATCAGAACTTTTTTCAACAGTTTCACTTATAAAGAAGTAGAAGTGTTAGTTTCTGTCCATGTTATTGCAACGGCACCATACCTATCAATCTTCTAGGCAAGTCATCAATCTATATTAACTTCCTTTGCTTGTAATAAATACTGCAAGGCTGTCTGTGTCAGGGCTAATTTCAAATACGTCCAAGGGTAGACTTTAAGCCGGCTTATAGCAACGGATAAGCCGATCTGGGAAATTGTTCTATACACAAACCCGAAGGATCATTCCTGGAGGGGAAGCAGAAGTTTAGATTTGGAATTTGTTACTGACCGATACATTATCGTTTTGAATTCAATGGCACTTATTTTCACATTCTAATAAATTTAAAACAATCCCAGTTTAAAAAAGAAAACTTCTTCTTCTTTATTAGATGACATCTGTTCATTTGAACATTTTTGCCAATGTCAAGTGAGGATTTATTACTTCATTAAAATGGGCCGTTTTTTTAGACCATCGGATCCATTTTGCGATCAAAATCAGGATGCACACCTTCATTCCAACTGCTCACACATTTACTGGAGGTGTACTCCAGTAAATGACACAACAGAACTCAAAATAACACCAGAAAAACAATTAATAGAAAAGAGCTAGGTATATGGCTTTCAAAATGACAGAAAACGAATCCAACAAGACAACATAAAAGACATGACAAACTTTATGACATTACAAACGTGTTAACAAGTATGTCATGTCATAAATTATTTATTGTGAAAGCTATGGAACTAGGTAAAAGCTATGTAAAAGCGTTTACAACGCGTTTTATTTGTAGGTGCGCTCGTGCGGTAGGTATAGTGAGACGCGCGTTGACAGCGAGATACGACGACTTTTCAAATTAGGAACACAATAGCACGCTCTATTTCAAATTAGGAATACAATAGACGACTTTCTCCGAATAGAGTCACATCTCCATGGAACAGCAACGCAACACAAAATACTACATGGCCTGCACGATACCGCTTGCATCGGTTTTTATTGCTATTACATAACATTTTTGCATTTAGGTAGAGAACAGATTTTTCAGGTACACAGGAAAGGTAGCCTAATCATTATAGTAATTTTCAGTTTGCTAATAGCATAAGTCAATGGTTTAAATTTAATGTCATCAAAGTTTTGATCAAATTTAGCCGATGTGCAATATTTTTTGTCTACTACTACGAGTATAGTTGTAGTATAACAATATACAAAATGTATTTGTGTTTTCTCACTCTAAATAGACAGCCTTTGTCTATATAAATCATATTAGCAATAACTTTGCGCGCTAAAGTTTTTATGATCGTAGAACAGCAGCGTATCGTAAAACTTCCTGTCATTAAGTTTATTACATCGATGGTAGGAAGATGCCTATAAATCACCATGATATTTGTTATTAAGTTTCCCGTTAGGTTTCTAGATATATTAAAACTGTCATGATGCAGAACCAAAAAAGTACGAGAATATGACGTATCAAGTGCACGAAAGGAGCCTCTTTGAAGCGCATTTGAAATCCTTTCGCCACACTGCCTAGTTCAAAAGAAGCAGTGACACGATAAGAAGAAGCCAGCACAGTGATGTAGAATCTTACCTTTATCATTATCAACCTAAATCAGTCCACTGCTGGACGTAGGTCTCTCCCAAGACGCGCCTCTGAGCCCGGTCTTCGGCTCTTCTCATTCAGTTCTTGCCAGCTACATTTCGCACCTTGCTGGAAGGCATCCTACATTTAGCTTATCTAAACGCGGTCTCCACTCTAGTATTCGTTTGCTCCGACGATTAATGAAAAAAAAAACACCAAAAACCCTAAAAATCCTCCTTCCTGAATCCAAAGATTGGGAATGTTACCTTGATGAAGTCAAAAGTCTTGGTGAGCATAACGATGGCTGCTGCGCGCTCCTGCCAGATCATACGCCAGAAGCTGACCACCGTGTCCTCAGTTGGCCCCTGGGTTACGATGTACGCGTTTGGTTTTAATATACTCTGGAACAAAACATATGGAATACAAATCATTGATTTGTGAATTAAATAATATAGGAAGAACCCTAAGTCGCGGTCATTCGGACTAGGCTAGTTTCTTGTATGTTTAAGAATGCTTAGCTTAGTGTCAGCGCAGACAGAGAAGAGAACCGCGGAGAGGATTTTAGAAAGGCACTCGAAAATCAACTACTTATGTATCCCTACTAGTAGGGAATAGTACCGTTGCCACCCGAGTAAATATGTTGGTGACAGCCAGCTATTATGTTACCACACCTATTGACCGAGTTACAAGTCTGGCGTGCGTAACCAGGATTCGTTGCTTCCACGTGCGAGTAATAATAAAACATTAACTAAATTACAACAGCAATAACATGTTCAGCTAATTCCAAAACACTTCAAATTAACTTGTTGAAAGTGCAAACGGCTCACAGCTAAGTGAGGGGTGATTCCGCCCTCAAACAACCCCAAGAATCTGGCAACTGCCGTAAAGGCAGAACAGTGACTGGATTTTATTAACTCCCTTATAGACCCATAAAATATAATGACCTCAACGTGTTTCATAAAAGTGTAGTAATACTGAATAGGTAACAAAGCGTAATTTGTATTTGTTGAACGTAATTTATGCAACGTCAGGGGCAATGCTTTCATTCATGCCTGTATTTACTGGAGTAGTGTAGTGCCCAGGTAGATTTAATCCATGCTATTTGACAAATATTACGTTGATCAAGAAATCCACATTTTAGACGAGCATTTAGCTAGAAAAACTGTATTCGCTTAAACTGTTATGAATTCTATATATCTAAAAGAAAGTTTTGTTAGTTTCACTATTTATAACTCAAGACTGGCTGAACCAATTTGGCTACAAATTGGTGGGGAGGTAGCTTATAACCAGGAGACGGGCACACAATTTTTATACCGAAAAAGCAACGGGAATGGGGTGTAATGGGAACGGGGGCGGCCGCTAGTTACGAATAAATAAATCAAACATCATTAACAAAACAGATCGGGTCTTATCAGTATTACTACACATTTCATAACAACGTTCTATTTTATGAAGCAGATTGAATAGCGAGTCTCATTCTACTCTCTCATTTCACGACAACGTAAAATGTCTGCGAAAAATGAATTTTACAATAATACGGTTGGAATTTTTATACCGACCGGCTCATTGTTTATTTAAAAAAGATCTGATTTTATAATCAGATGTGTTTATCTCTCTGGTAACAGTGACACTGGCACCTAGACTAACCTAGATTTAAGCTGATTCAAAGTGATCCTTGTGAAACAACTGAAATAATGTCAGCTTAAAAACTTGAGAAACCGACTTCATGGCCAAATTGTTGACTGATTTTGGGTCTGTGAGATCAACATAGAAGAATAAAACTACCTTTCACATAAATTTTTTTTTTTCAAATCAGCTCATAAATGAGGAAATCATGCGGTAACAAACATTAAACAAAAAAAACCCCACCATAAATTGAGAACCTCTTCCTGTTTGATTTGAAGTTGGTTAAAAACGATTTCTGACTTTGACTTTGATATTGTCAATCCGTGGCTTTACAAAGAGCTCTGGACAAAAGATGACGCTCTTACAACCACTTTCATTAAAAGTTCCATACGACACAAAGACAGCCTAATCACCAAAGAAGTAACTCAGCAGTAGGCCTACCATGAACTCTGTCTGTCTGGTTTTGAGTCTGTGAGAGTGCTCACCAGTGATATTTGATATTTATTTATTGAACCATTGCGTTACAGTAACATAACATTGGTAAGTAAATTTTCACAATTAAGTCAAAAAATTAATATTAAATAGGTATTTCAATACACACTAACATAACATATATTTCGTTACCTACGTTTGCAAATCAGAGAATAAGCAGCTCAAATATTCATTTATATGGTAAAACGGGTGAAAAATGTTCTAAGTTTGTTTTTAAATTCGTTTATAGACAGTTTTGTCACTTCTAAAGGTAGTTTATTATACATAGCGGGTCTTATTAATAATCCTGGCGTAGCGTTGGACTAGTTAAACCGTGTTTTGTCACATTTGCTCCAGTTGACAATTGCATGTCAATGCAAGAGACAAAACACGGATTAACTAGTCCAACGCTACGCCAGGATTATTAATAACACTGTAGTGCTCGCAGGCCGATGGCAAGTACGAGGCCAACACTGCCTCGAGGTAGGTAGGCAGTAGGTAGTCCTAGTCACAGTCACAGGCTCGACAACAGGCGGCAAGTACAAGCGGCACGACTACTCTCGCCCACGGCTCTCGTAACACTGCCCGTGCCGCCTTACCCACTCGCTTGCCCGAGACTGTGTATGTAGTTATGTCCAACACACAAACACTACAAACACCCAGCAAATTTTAGACAGAAATCTTTTTTATACGTCTTAACAAGTCTGGTTCTTGGGACATGCAACTTTTCTTTATTCCGAGTGTTATATTGGTGATTATCCATTTTCATGAGCAAATTATGTTTTTGTAAATGTACTTCTATGAGCGAGTTATTTATGAAAAGAGATATAACTGTTAAGATCTTTTAAAATAAGCCCTGACTGAAGTTAATCTTTGTAGGCCACATACTGTGTGTGTGACGCTTTGACGTAGGATTTATTTAGCCAACACTCACACAGACTCAAAACCAGAGCCAGACAGAGTTCATAGTAGGCCTACAAATCACTAACAATGGCGTACTACAAAGTTTTGGGATAACATGAACAGTATATAAGCCATGATAAACATTTTATCCATATTAGGAGGGTGGTTTACTGCTGTTTACTCTGTGGTTGTAGGGGTAGTGGAATGGTACAAAATAAATAAATAAATATTTTGGACAATTCACATGACACTATCTAGCCCCAAACTAAGCAGAGCTTGTACTATGGAAACCAGATAGCTGATATTAATACTTATATATATTTTTCAAGTGCATCCTAGGGCACGTCCCTGACGTGCGTGACCTACGAGGCATTGCTTTATTATAGGCGATGGTTACCACTTAACACCAGGTAGGCCATATGCTTGTTCCATCAGCTAGTTACATTAAATAAAAAAAAATAAAAAAATTATTAGAACGGTTGCTACATTACTACCACTTACACTAATTCAGATTAAAATGTATAGGTACTACCTAACATCAGGCGGGCTATATGCTTGTTCAGCTAGTTGAATAAAAAACTTTACTAGCAACAAAGTCGTGAGTGGCAGCTAGTTAATAGTATATTATGTAACTAGTGAATAAAAGACTGATTTAAATCGAGGGCCGTAGATGAATCACAAGCAAGTGAAGGATTCTAACGAATGAATCACGACCGTAGGGAGTGATTCATAATGATTGAATCACGAGCGTAGCGAGTGATTCAAGTGTTAGAATCCTAAACGACGCCAGTGATTCATGGCCCTCGATATAAATCCGTTTTATTCAAGAGTTGCATACTATATTTTATACCAAGACTTCGAGAAAAAGAAAGATTTAAGCGAAAAGGGATTAAAAACTATGAACTTTGTTTATACTATTCTTAAATGACATAAAACAAATAATTTTTGATTTTGTTTTGATTTGTAAAAAAAGAAGGATAAATAAATTTAAGTTTTCTACTAAAACAGTATATAATCCAACGCTAAACTCCTTGTCAAAAATTCATATCCAAAGTATCTAAGGCGCAAGAAGGTTTTAAGGTATTGAGATGGACGTTGACCTTATTAGTGTGTTCCAAATTCAAACACCAAAACAGTGATTAAAAGGGCTTTTTATTCACTGTTTGCAGTGAATAAAATAAGCTTTTTAGAGGGGGTGTGGTATAAAAATATTTAATTAATAATGGTAATTATAAATGAAGGCTCTTTTCAATCAGTGGCCAATCAGTAATTCAATTATTATGATGCAGCATAATCCACAAACAGTAAATGCAATTAATTCTCCGGAATTCAAAATACACGTGATCGATAGTTTAATAACTATTGGAACATTCTAGAAAACGCTACGGAAAGTCCAGCCAGCCTTTCTATTCCTAAGGTGATCGCTGAATCCGCGTTCGATTTTCAAATTTTTGAAACAAAAATAGACAAAATGTTTTAGGAATAGATACACGGTTCTTTTTAATTAGCTAATAAAGTCTTGCATCCAACTAGTAGTATCAAAATATAGGATTTTGATACTACAGAAAATAATACCTGCGGTTAAAAACGCAGAATTATTTAGTAGTATAAAAAAATAGGATTTTGATACTACAGAAAATAATTCCTGCGGTTAAAAACGCAGAATTCTTATCTGCTACTTTTTGGTAAATATACTTTCGCATTTTTTTTATAATCTATACTGTTAGCTGGGCATACGTGACGACAGTAATTTCGTGAACAGGAACGCATTTTTTTCTAATTTCTATAGACGTATCTTCCTAGAATGACAACTTTGTAATTGAGTAGATAGCTTGATAAAGTAAATAAACTAGTTTCAGCTACCGAGAACTAGAAAATTCTTGAAAAGTGATTGCAAGAGCTCCCAGCCAAGAGCTAATAAAGAATTTATCTTCTCTAGATTAGTAACTAGCGGGGAGTAACGATGTGCGGCACTAATTAACTTTATTTATGTGTCACTTTCTCTATTGGTTGGTATAGTACACAAGGATACAGCTCAAGTTACCTAAGAACAAAGAAAAATGACGCTTACTGCAACGACATAAGAGTTACCAATGTATAGTCTGATGCGTAACTTTGTGTCTGTTGACTGTCATCACACCTGATGGAAAGTGAAAATGCAGCCTATGCTTAGCTATTGTCCACTTGTTCACCTTTGACTTGAAAATTCAAAAGTGTAGTGGTTTGATTGTACATTAATTACACTTAAAATAAATAAATTAAATATAAAATTAGGCATTGTAAATTATATTCAGTAAGTGCACCTTGCATTCACCGACGTTGTTGTAATGAATCTCCTGGAGATACGCCGACAACTGAAGGGTTATTTATTCAACCGACAACCGTTGGGGAATAAAGGTTCTCGAATGGCGACCACGAACCGGAAGACGAAAACTAGGGCGCCCACCAGATGGACCGACGACATTGTTTAGATCGCGGGAAGTCGGTGGATGGAAAGAGCTCAGAATCGTTCTTCCTGAAAATGTGTAGGGGAGGCCAGCAGTGGACTTCTTCAGGCTGATGATGAACCAATTAGGTAGGGTAAAACAAAATGTAAGCTTGTTGTTTGAAGACTTCGTAAACCGGCTTACTTACACCGCAGCTACACAGTAAAGTTATTTCCATTTCATTCTTCCTTAAAAATAACGAGAAACCACTTTTGCAAGCACCGTAAGTTTGCAATTTTAAAATAATGGCTCTTAAACTGCTCTGAATATACAATTTAGCAATTCTGCGATAAAATACCGTTAGTATGAAAATCAAATTTATTTGACCTGAAAATGATTCAGTATCGAATTGATCTATAAAGTATAGTACGTGATGAGTATGGGTGATGGATGATGGACGATGAAAAATCTATTTTCATTGCTCATACTCTAAAAGTAGGTCTGAAGTTGCCTGAGGGGCCTAATTGAAAGTAATACTTTCAGCCCTAGGGAGAATCGCTTTCTACTGACAGCTGTCAAATTATAAAAAAAAACAAGTTCTATACAACGTGTATCAAAATATGTGTACTATCCTGAAGGGGGGTGAATTTCCACCCCCCGGGGAACAACTTTTGTTCAACGACTTTTCGAACTTCGATTGGTATCTCTGAAAAAAACTGCAACGAAGTTTCAACATGAACAGCTGACTTTATACAAAGTGACAACCCTAAACTCAGCTACAGAGGTAGTAGGTAGTAGTAGTAAACCTACAGAGGTAGTAGGTCAAGGGGTCAAGGGGTTACAAGGATAGGGTTGTCAATTTATTTAGGCATTATGAAATTAAATATTTTTGTATGGGAAACTGAAAATAGGAATTTTTAATTATCTCCCCTCCACAACTGATTACCATTGTGGTCTGAAACCCCCCACCTTCGCATAGTACACATATTTAGATACACCTTGTATTATTCAACCATGTTCCAACTTTCTAAAGTCTTTCTAACTGCAAGGAACCAAATTCCAACTTTTAATTCAGCAAGTAGGTTGGAAACCCATTAACAACGGTAAGAAGTTTAAAAAGTCTAATTAGAGCGCAATATAAAATTTAAATTTAAATAACATAAAGATAGTATTAAATAAATAATATACCTTTTAAATTACTTGATTAAGCTTCAACTATTTATTTAAAACTAGCAGTTTGTGACCGAGCTTCGCTCGGTATTTTTTAATAACGTATGAATGATGAAATCATATTTTTCGATCTTACTAACATACTTCATAATAATAAAAAAATAAGAAATGGTTATTTAAAAAAAAAATCACGAGTGCAATGAGATAGAAACTTCCGGAACTTGTCTAAAGAGTGTTTACGTAGTCATTTAGTTCCAAAACTCGTCAAAAGATGGCGTTCTCTGTGAGTTCTCAGGTTCTCACAGAGCTTAGTTTTGCTTCTGAGCAATAGATGGCGCGATAAAGTAGTTTGTTCTTAACTCCGAACGCCGATATTTTCTAAAAATGAATCCTAGCTAGATCGATTTATCGTCCCCGAAAACCCCTGTATACTAAATTTCATGAAAATCGTTGGTGCCATTTCCGAGATCCTAAATATATATATATACATATATACAAGATTTTCTCGTTTAAAGGTATAAGATAACATAGATTTGAGCAAACAATTTACCATTTTTTAAATTATGAAAATGAAAATAATGGCTGAATAATGCTGGCGAGCCGAAGCCGAAGGCCCGCCAGAGAAAAAAAAAAAAAACCGGGAAGGCGGCAATTCAATCTTCATTTTCACTAATTTTTCTTTTATGTTTTTATTTTTACTTTCCTTGTATTCGTAATGAAAAGCACAGTGTTTACCTCGGGTGAAAGTCTTTTAAGTCCCTCAAGCTCCATTGGCGCCCTCGCTACGCTCTGGCGCCAAACCCGTCTCGGGACTCAAAAAACGTGACTTTCAACACTTAGGTAACAATGTACTATTTATTCTGTGTCTTAAGATAGTCGTGGTCATGTCCATCTTATTTTCGGTTCATATCATCTCAAAAAAAAAAAATGCTTTTTGCTTTCTTTATCCCAAGCCTCCCACCATCTTTCTAAGACAACCAAAGTAATGAATACCTTTGGTTCAGTTTACTTGTTCTTACAAAAACACAAGTTTTCAAAGGAAAACTCTCTTGAAGATTTACTCTGAGCCTCTTTGATGCACACTTAAAATCCTTTCATCACACTTGGTTCTAAACCAGTGACACGATAAGAAGAAAAATAAAGGAAATCCCCGCTTATCTCGTCGTTACAATTTCTAAAGTAACATGGCCATTTTTCTTTTCAATAAAGAGCAGTACCTCTAAAGGGCAAGTCCTACTCCATTTACAACATTTCGTCTACGAAATGTTGTTTTCGTTACGCTCTTTTGTCTCTCTCTATTGTATGGAGAAAAAATGAGACAGCAAAAATACGTAATAAATATTAAAAGGGTCAGCAACGCGCGAGTGATGCCTCTGGTGTTGATGTGATAGCAAATCTCCGACTTCGGTACTGTACCCGATGGATAATTGATGAGACAACAACTCGTTTCGATCGTTTCTACGTAACGTATTTTTTCCGTCTCATCTTTTCTCCATACAATAGAGAGAGACAAATAGCTTGAACAAAAACAACATTTCGTAGGCGTAGACTTGCCCTTTTGATTCCCGACTTCGGGTACTGATTCCTGGAGTCGACGCTGAGTGACATTTCTCAGAATCGTTACCTCTGAACGTGACACGATTGGGAATCCCCGAAAGCGTTCGTAGTGTGTAACTGAGTTTATACAATAAAATTGGTGAGGAATTACGTGCGTGCGTCGCTGTAATAGAAAAGGGTTCGATGGAAAACTTTTCTAAAGTCAGCCAGAGTTCTATTGTTGTGGGGTTTAGAAGTTACTGTCGATCCGTTTTGTAACCTATCAAAGGTATTGTGTAAGTTTGAGTGGGGGTCGAGTGTCGAATGCAAAGTATGATAGATTTGCCAAAATTCCTCGAATAGAATAATCTGCATTGGTACTAATATTACACTCTAAGTAAATTTCGCCATTTGAAGATAATTCGTATCTTATTACTTTGTAGCGTAGCGTGTGTTATTGTCTTTGAAATTTTTGCTATTATTATTTTAGATTATTTTTGATTTGTAAAAGGATCATATAAACAAACGGTAGGAACCAAGCCGTAGTTTGTTGCCTGTTATGTGTGTTTTCTAGGCTTGATCGCGTTGAACTGGCACCTAGACTCACCTAGCTTTAAGACGTTTCAAAGTGATTCTACTGAATAAAAACAGTTTTAATTTTGAAAGTGGGAACAAATCATTTGTACCCACACAACAAACACACTCACAAACTTTCCCTTTATAATATTAGGATCTAAGAGCCTGTCCAGATGGAGCGTTTTACGCGCGAGTGCGCTCGCGCGTAAACATACGCGCGTTCTCCAGATACTAGAGCGCTATACATCCCGTCCAGATGCTGCCGTGCGATTCCTCAATCGCGCGTAAAACGCGATCAAAGCGACTCGCACGTGTTACGCGCGAGCGCCACGCGAGTCGAGATACTCTGGTGCCATTGCTGCGTCCAGTGGTGCGCGCGAGTCCGACGCGAGTGGACGTATTTGGAACGAAAATGGAAAGTGATAATTTTGATAATTTCTAGTAAATCATCAAACGATGTTACTGACATCCGAAAGTAGTTAAAAAACTTTTCGTTATGTTCTCTGAGCTTTGGGTATAATGTTATAAACATACTATGTGTCATTCTGTCACGTAGAATTGGATGCACATTAATCGTCGACTTTCTCTTTGTTTACGACGTTTCCATCTGCGGTATGCAAGCCACAACACGACTGCTTTGTCTGGCTCCATGTTTATAACTGTCCCTGGGTCCTTCCCAAATACATCGCGCGTAGGAGCGCGCGTAAAACGCGGCATCTGGACGCAATATAAATTGAAACGCGCTAGGGCACTCGCGCGTAAAACGCCCCATCTGGACAGGCTCTAAGAATAGCGGTACATACCTACTAATAAATATACGAACAGTTGAAACGCAATAAAGAACACCTGTGCCAATACAGAGCTACCCATTCTTCAATTCAAATATTTCTTTTGGAACAATATTTTCCTTCCCGTTTGTCAATTCAGGTATTTCTTTTTGAAAAATGATTGCCTCCTCTGTGTTAGGTAACGTACCTTACTCAGAAAATACTGGTGTGAATGTCTTGGTGTGTGACGACATCCACGGGAGATACATTTTTTGACGTGACAACGTTTTATAATTCCATGGAGCCGGCTACGGCTGCACGTACGAAACGAAACATGACTCATGCGGCGTAACCTCGCTCTGAGGCGTTCCATTTAAGGCTTGAAGTGCAAACGAGAGCGCGGAACGAGCGAAAAAGAGACACAATCGGCCTCCGCGTTCGGCAGTCTTCGACATCTGTGTATTTTCATGATGATGATAAGTTCATAGCCTACAAATCATGACGTTCGTCAGGCTGATTATTACTAATATTTATTTTTACGGCATGTAATGTTGTTGCCACCGCACGTATTGACCATGTCTTTCCTGTGGATGAAGCCGACTAAGCTGTCAGGATGGTATAGGTGCTGGGCTAGCCTATTCCATCTAAAATCCTATCCCAGGCACTATAGCGTCCTGCAAATAGGGCTTATGTAATCACCAGTTGCCCCTGACGCTTTATAAATCATCGACAATAGATGCAAAGGGCTGTTTTTGTTTAATGATCATTATCAATGCTGTAGAGGTACTCACATCTATGTAGGAAGCGTTAATGTAATCGGAGTCAGGCTCTCGGTCCATTGACTCCAGCACCACTCGGTTGTAGTCATCTGTGAACAGAATTTGTGATAAGCTATCGAACTTTCGCAAACAGTACTTACATTATTGCAGCGGCCAGCAAAAGAAGCATACGTAAGTCCATAAATAATAAATTAATAATATTATAGACAATTCACACAACTTTATCTAGCCCCAAAGTAAGCAGAGCTTGTACTATGGGAACCAGATAGGTGATATAATACTTATATGCAATTTTTTTTGTAAATACATACTTAGAATACAATATAACACCCAGACAGAGAACAAACATCTGTGTTCACCACACAAATATTTGTTCTGTATAATAAATACCCGTGTAACAGATTTAATATAAGTAGTGCTACTTGAAATCATTTTGTCAAATAGGTACAGTAACGACAAATAACGTAAAACATATAGGTACTGGATTCAAACCTGCGAATAAGGTTCGGAAGGCAGGGTTATAACCACTAGGTCACCATTGCACTCGTTGCCCACTAGTTACGTGAATAAGTCATACTAATAGTAGTGGCACTGAATGAGAAGAACCGATGACTGGGCTCAGTGTCCAGCTGAGGACTGATATAGGTTGATGATGATGATGAATATTAGTGGTTATCTATTAGGCGCACTGAGCTGGATAATGAAGGGCCATTAACCTCAGGCAACCAATGAAATGGAGTTTCCAATTAAATAAAGCTCCCGATAAATAGATTTATATTGACGAGTTTATGTACTGGGGATTGTGGAGGGTTTATTGCACATTATTGAGTGACTTACTAAGTACTTCTGTTTAGTTACTAGCATTGTTTGACTTAGGTTTATGTTATTACTAGCACACTTTATAGACATGAGTCATGTGACTAGGAGAGTGATGAGTATGGATGTGGATGGAGCAGAGGTAGGTAGACCAAAAAAAAACATGGATGAACTGTGTGAAAGATGACATGGATAACAGAGGAGTGAATGCAGAGATGACGACTGACAGTGGGGAATGGAGGAGGAATACAATACATGTTGTGCCGACCCCACTTAAAGTGAGATAAGGGCAAGAAGAAGACTGTATAAAGACTGTGCTTTAAATCTTTGAGCTTTGACACGACCAAGGAGGATATGGATACTTTTTGAGCTTAAAACCCCCTCATTCATAATGCCAGACACTTTTTAGCGGCTCGCTAAAAGTCTTGTCATTGTCACTATCATGTCAAAAAATAGAGATGGCAACAGACTTATCGGTCAGCTAAGCTTCACTTACAGTCCGGCAAGTATAACTTGGCGGGTCTGAAGCTAGCCGTTTGGCCAATCTTCCATCAGTCATTGGCCATTAACGATCGAACAGCTCACTTCAGACCCGCCAAGTTATACTTGCCGGACTGTACACTACACTGCTTTAGTTACAGTATCTCTTTACATTTTTGAAATTAACTCGCTCCCCCCACCGATGAAAAGAAAGAGTACATAAAAAAAAATCCTTCTTATCATCTAAGCTTTGCAACCCAATCTTCTAAATATATAAAACTCTTACCTTACTGACTGACTGACAAATCAACGCACAGCCTAAACCGTAAGTCCTATAAGCATGAAACTTGGAGGGAATGTTCCTTTTATAGCACAGGGGTGCACTAAGAAAGGAAATTAGAAAATTATTTCCCTAAGCGTAGAAAAAGAGGAAAACTTTTAAAAGAAAAATCAACGGGGCGTAACGGCAACGGGGCGAGCGAAGCTGCGGGCGGCTGCTAGTAAGTCTATAAGACGCTCGAGTAAATCCCCATTTATCATCGTGGGCTCCTCTACTGTTGTATGAGAATTTTGACCAATGTATTCCGGCTACAAGCGCATAGTTGAAAACACAGTTTCTCTTCAATGTTCAATCTTGTCTCAGTTTGTCAAAGAATCGTTTACCAAAGCCGCTGAAGCAATAGCCATTAAACTTTAGTTCAACACTCTAAGATGGATCGACGGTCGCTGACTTGCTAATGTTATAAACTCGACAATAATCATTTGCCCAGTTTATTATGTAACAGTGAAATCCCGTGCGATATTGTTCGCGTGAAGTTATTTTCGAATTTGGTGTTCGAAATTTGAAAAGCTCATCATTCGTTCTAATTTTAAAGTGAAAACTTCTTGGCTTCAACATTTTTTGGAGTGGGATAAAACCAATGACCTCGTGACATCGTCATGTAACCGACACATCTCCGGCAAAGATTGACAAACTTCGTCAAAGTCACGAGGATGGCGCATGGCGAGTCGATAGGATGTTCAAGTTTTGAGGGATAATTGTAAGTTTTCACTTCTGTCGGCATTCCCGAAGTGCCACGATTTTTATTTTCTTCATTATTTGTAGTTGTTTTAAATGCATACTAACCCAGACACATAACAGACATTTTCGTTCATCACATTATGTTTGTCTTGAGTAGCAGTCAAAGCCCAAACTACGATGTAGTTTCAGGGCTTCAGTGTGTGAGGCCGCAGTGAAATTGCAAGTTATTGTTGTGGGTGGTTAACTGGCGGGAAAATGTTTTTTTTTGTGCTTGGATTCAAAGTCCTTCCGCCAAGTCTTCTAAGTTTATCAGATTTTTTTGTCACTTCATTCACTTCCACTCATGTTTGTTTTTGATTGACACGCACTTAAAATTTTCATAATAATCAGTTTTTGCATGGTTTTTGCAATGACAATAATTGTTTTCACAGAGTCGGGAAAATGGGATGGGAACAATGTTGCCATAATGATAAAGTTAAATCCCCGATTTAAATTATTGTACAGGGCCAATAACGTTATGTCCATTCAATATTTGCAATCAATCATAATTTTAATTACATTGGACTTAGCTTTCATGTAATAAAATTTACATTATTGTCAACAGTGTTTCTTGTTTTGGTATAATTATATTTTTAATATTAGCAAATATTTTTTTTCGTCTGTGTAATTTTAGTGGTCATTTAACCCAATTTATTTGACGTCTTAGCACAGTCTTAACAGATGAGATAACAGTGGATTGTGTGATATCCTGATTTCAGATTCGAAAAAAAACGTCAGTAGGGAAAAACATTCTTTAAATTAAGCCTCATCACTTATATACAGAAGTGTTTAGGCAATTAGAGGTTCAATCAATGCCAGTTAGAAATCAAATGCCCTGAACCTGAACTGATCTGTAAGAAAGGACTAGGTAGATAGATAAAAGCTACGTCAAGAACTAAAGTACTCAACCCTTTCATGGTAATTGGATAATACTATAGCTTCCGACCAGGTACCTCTGTGGAGATATTAGCATGCTCGCTCAAGCAAAGCGATACCTAGTGATGCCATTATACTCCCAAGGGTCCAATTAGACGGTGTACTATCAAACATTGGGTGCCTTAGACGGTTCTTGCTTGTTCTACCAAGTCACTGAACCCCTGACGATCGGGGAGAAAGCGATTTAATAAATTATAAAATAAATAAATAGGTATCACTGTACTGTGCCACTATTAAAAATAGTAAAACAATAGATTGTGAAATTACTGGCAACAAAATGAAATGTCCAAGAGTAAGCCTTCAGTAGATAAACATTGAAAATGGATATTTCTATAGAGAGAAAAATTACTATATAGAACCATTAAAGCCGCGCTATAGAATTTACCTTTTCATTCATAATGCCCAATATTTTTTAGAAAGTATCTTGTCACTGTCACTTCCATGTCAATAAATAGAGATGGCAACAATACCATACATTATAATAAGCTAAACCAGGGTCATATAACTTTGTTTGAAGCTGTGAAGACTACAAAATATGGAATCGAAGTGAGTGAGGGAGAAGATATTGAATATGCAAGAGGAAACGAGACAGAACAAGAAAAAGTTACCATTATACAAAAGCCTTGTGATGAATATCAACAATCGATGAAAACGATTATTAATATCGATGCTAACTTTATTTTCTATAGTTAAATTTACATGTAAATGATATGTTTACACTTATTTTAATTAATAAATTACTAAATGAAAAGTTTATTTATTAGTTTATGAAAAACCTACACATTAATAAGCTCAATATTTAAAATAATCGATTATTTTCAACAAAGTGAGATGTCAAGAATCGAGATCAACATTTTGATAGATTTGTTGGATGGCAACCCTAATTTTAACAAAATGTCAACTTCATCTGAAATCAAACAAAGTTTTTGTTTTGTTGTTCGAGTTTTTCAGTTTTTCTAGAGTTTGTGATGAAAGCTTCTACAAATATAATTATGTTTACTATCTTCTTCCCGTCGTATCTGTTTGCTTGAAGCAACAACACTGTGGTTGAGACTAGTTAGTAAAAAAGTGAGAAATAATATAGTGACCTTGTGTGAGAACAGTTCTGAAGAGAAAACAAATAAAAAATCTGTTCTTGTCCAAATATATTTATTATGGTTGATTTGAGATCTTGCCTACAATGTTCAATCCTGATAGTTATAACTATTTCATAAATAAAAACAAAAAAAATCGGTTGTCTGTAAAGTCGGTTTACTGACGATAGTTGAACGTGATAACGTCATAAGAAAATACTCGCGGACTCGCGGACTCGGACTCGGACTCGGACTCGGACTCGGACTCGAACTCTCGGACCCGGACCCGGAACCCGACCGAACCCTTACCCTTACCCTCATTTACCCTTACCCTCATTTACCCTTACCCTCATTTACCCTTACCCATTACCCGACCCGGGCTCGGGCTTAGGTAAATGGAACGACGAAACGACGTAACGACGCATGAGTCATGTTTTTTCGTGCATGCAGCCGGCTCCATCGATTTATAAGACGTTATCACGTCAAAAGTGAATTTACGATTATATTGTTGCGGTTATTGACAAATACTTCACGTTGAATTTGGCTGTGTTAATAATATTATAGTAATTGTACTTCTGTTTGTTATACAACAATTTATGTATTTAGATTTTAGACCAATAAACGAAGCATCATCATGATTTCGTTTTATTTTATACCTACCTATAGTATTGCAATAACAGTAGGGCGTAGGTAGGTACTAATGTCAAACTACCCGCCAACTCGCCAGCACTCGCTGTTACTGTGGGATCCCTAATAGATGGCGTTAGCGTCTATGCGATATTTCGTCTACACTTTTTATGTATGGAGTTGTGGTTCTTCTCTCGTAGAGAGTATTATATTCCTTGAGCTAAACTACCAACTGAGCTGTCAGTCCAATGTGAAGGCAGATTGTTCACAAAACTGTAGAAACTAAAGCACAGTTTAAATAAAAAGCATATGTTTTGTCGATGTCAGAAGGAACATAATCCTTTGCACAACAGCTACGGTGAACCACGTTGTAATCGCGTAGGTTTGCATTTAGATGAACGCGTGTTTCCCGGAATATAATCTGACGGCGCTCGAGAACTTCGGGAAGTTCGTTTCGCACGTTTTAAGTGATTAAAAGTTGGTAATTTACTCGTAAAAGTTTGGTACATGTTCTAACTTTTTAATAACAGAGGGGTAAAAATAAAATAGATAGTAGAAGTATGCATAGATATAGAAAAAAGAAAAATATAGAATCGCATACACAAATTATGACAGCTTGTGAAGCTGTCATAATTTGTTTGTATCATACACAAAAAAACAAAATTTATAATCATCGAAGGAAAGAGAAGAAAAGAAGTCAACTAGTAAAGTGGTATTTCTGGTTTGTAAAGTTAAAATATTTCTCAAAACTCACTTTCGATTGAAGTTGAAATTTTATTTGAAGATTCGTTTTGAGACACTATTTATCATTCACAGCTATCTGATTATGCTGTTTTGGTTATGTTGTCTTGGCAGAGAGAAAGGGGCATCGAAAAACTGAAATGGCCAATCTATTTATGATGCTGACTGTGCAACGGGTTGACTACAGCAGTTATACTGAAACACAACTTTTAATGTGATTGCACGAACATGATTCAAAGCAGAGGTTAAACCTAGGCACTCCAAACCTGTTCCCCTGGGGGAACAAACGTACGATACAAAGAGTAATTCTGTTGGCGTACATTCCGCGGGCGGGATAGTTTACTTTATTTAAATACAGCCTTGGGGCACATTATCTCAGGAATTTTGTTATTTCAAGCAATAATGTTGGAGGTTCGTTCATTTGTTGTACTCATCAACGGAGGGAGACTAAGGGCGGGATTTACTTGGAATTTTCAGAGCAACGATATCCGTCAAAATAATGGACGGAAAATATAATGTATGCTTCATTTGAAACGACTTCAAATAAAATAAGAGGAGTATCTCAATTCTGACGTTTTTTTATGTTTGATAAAGAATAATTTCGTAATTTATGAGCCGATCGGTAAATCGGTAAATCGGTTCAACACTTTGGTCTCGAAGTTAAAGTTCATAAGTTTTTAAAACTTATATTATAGGAAAATTATTTTATAATATAAGTTTTAAAAACTATTTTAATTATTTTTGCCTTTAAAATTTGTAATTTTTACCAGAAAAACCATCATAAACGGTTTTTTACATTTTATACGAGTGGCGACCACAAACTGGAAGATGAAGTGTACGACGTCCCCACTCCATGTAGGTACTGACGACATTATAAAGATCACGAGGAAGCTATATTAAGAATTAGATTTCTCCGTTTTTTTTCCACATAAGGTTTGAGTTAGAATATTGCCAACTCAAACATTATGTCCTTGGTTTGACATTAAAATAGCATTACTATTACCATCAGCTCGCATCATCCCATTGTTGGACAAAGGCCTTCTCCAATCCTGCTATTATCCACGATCTTGTGCCACTATTTGTCAGCCCTTCTCAAAGGCATCCGGCTCATCCTATAAAATCTCCCGTAAAATCCCTCAAATAGGCCAAGGACCGTAACCGTCCAAGAACAGCATTATGCTGAGTCAAGAGTCCATTTAGCGATACACAAGCTTCATATAGAAATGTAGTACTTAGTTATTATTATACTTATTAGTGTATGTTACTTTTTTCGCAAAATAAATCATTCATTCAATCATTATAAATAAAAAGATGAGTACTTACAAGGTATCACTTTTTGGTTTTGGTTCTTGTGTGAATTTGATTTCTTCGTCGCGTGCCGACACGAATGTGTTTCCACTTTGACTGCCGTCTGTGAAACAGAATAAATTGTTATAGTTTTCAAATTAAAATAATACAATATCCTCAGTGCACCTGCTACATAATACTTTTCAAGGAATTCATACGTTGAAGTTTTCTGGACAAAGTTTTGACAAAGGTATTGTACTGCTGCGTCAGTAGGTACTGAAGACAATACAACGTCGTGTCGAATGCTCGCTGCTCATACTAGTACTAGTAATTAATTGTTTGATCCAATTTATAAACTAATTGCAAAAGTGTGGCTGTTTGTTACGATTTCACGGCTAAAATAATGAACTGACAGATATATCATTTGGAACAATTCGTTTTATCTTGCATTTATGATACAGACAATAATGACTCGTGAGACTCGTGAGCTTTTCATAAATAAATAAAAAACTAGAACCCAAACAAAAATAAATTCATCACATATTTTTGCTGTTTGAATTCAGAACACACATTCGATTTCTACCTCAATAATACACAATCTCCAATACAAACTCCTTGTGCAAAGAAAACTTGACATACAAACTCCTTATGCACATAATATAACTCCTTGAGAACTGGTCTGACCTAATTTTCGCCAAGGAGTTTAGCAATAGAAGTAAAACTGTTTTGTGTTTAAGAGAGTCTTTTGTGACGTTGAATGGTATTTAACCACTGCGTCACAGAGCACAGATGACGCCTAAATTAATTTGCTGTGCCTACGTGGCCAGGCTGCCTATAGGATCTACTTCTATTGTATACAAATAAACGTCAAAGTTACTTTTAATTTATTTGCAGGGCTAAAGTTCAAATCCCATTCTAGATAAACCAGTCTTTAATAACGTAACAAATTGCCAGTAAAAAAAAACAAACAAGAAAAATAAGCCGGTTGCTCCAATATTTTAAAATGTTATCGCCGGGTAAGCGCGCCAATACAGACCCGATAAATGGGTCACGTCAGGAACGCCAGGTAAAGCTTAACCTAGATAATTTATAAACCTACTTCTCCGGGTAACTTGACAAAGTAGAGGGGTTGTATCTTTATTGAGATTCGGCATTTTTAATTCGTATAAAGCCAGTTCACACTTCGCGCGTCCGACGCGTATTTTACATCCGCTAACCCGATCCGATTAAAGTCAGGTTTGACGGACGTCAAAGGAATTAGTGCGCACCGAATACGTTCCCGTTCACAGATGGATTGTGACAGCATTGTTTTGGAACTCGTACAATATACGGTGTAACAGCATGTTGTATTTTTGTTGTAGGTATATGTAGATTTTTTATAATACTCCCTACAATAGTTTATTAAATCAACATCATCTTCCTGTTCTCATCCCATAAATAGGGTCGGTAAAACTGGTTTTCTTCGTTCACTCTTTTTTATCATTCGTCACCTCGGTGGTCACGTTTTTCTTTCTCAAATAGATGATAATGTATCGTTCATTAAAAAAGTTTGATAAATCCTTATTAATATTATCAATGCGAAAGCAACTCTGACTGTCTGTCTGTCACGCTTTCACAACAAAACTACTGCACTGATTTAAATGAAATTTGGTACGCAAATAGTCTAGAGCCTGAAAAAGGACATAAGCTACTTTTTAATGTGAAAAAAGGGTTGTAAAGGGTTGAAAAGGGGGATAAAAAATTGAAGCGAAGAATCGTCATTTTTAGTGAGACACACAGCTCGTATGGACATAATAACAAGCAAAGTTATGAACCAAGTAGGATTCGAACCCACAACCCTCCCCTTGATACAGGAGTCCATTAACCAACAGTGCTCTCAATCTTCAGAGGTAGAAAATGTTATAAACAAGAAAGTAGATTCTTTGTCAACACAAACTAGTTAAGAGTAAGAATAACCTCACCGCATTCGCGCTCCAGTAGCGGCGACTAACAAGAAAATACTGAGGTGCTACAAACTTCGTATACAAACTTCACAACTATTACTTTGAAATGAGCAAGATTAAAGTTTTATGGTTTGCATTGCAGTATAAAATTGGATTTACTGGTTATAACATACAAATTGACATGAATAAAGAAAAATGGGTTTACATAGCTTTATGCAGTAAGCTTTGGGAATTCTATTTTTATCTGCAAAAATATATAAGCTTTTAAGCGCTCCAATAGAATCACGTCAAAATGACGTGACGTGGTTGAACACCCAATAGGACCGCTATAAATTGACGTGGTTTTAACGCTAGATCGCTCCGCTGCCCTGCTTTCAAATTATCCACATGATATTCGCAAAATTAATTCATGTGCCATATTTTAAGCCCTTTTAGCACTTTTTGCTTAGTGTAAAAGTTCAATAAATAACTAAAACTCTTTTTTTACATTATCTAGACTTGAGTTTGATCGCAATCTCACCTGCTGCTAAGTGATGATGCGGTCGACGGTGTAGCACGCATACCTAGAAGATACCTGTTCACTCTTCTCTTAAAACCATCTAAGTTATAAGTGTGAACACTTTTTTGAAGAAATTTGAAAAATAAACACGTTTCGAAGATTCAATAAATTTTGTGACATTTCACTTATGAGCTTAGCTATCCTGACCCTAGGCTATAAATGTGACTTATTATATGAACATAATCGGGATTTTCTTGGCTCTGGACCAAACGGGCCGAGGATAAAGAACACTTAAGTACTGGTGATTATCTTAATCGATTGCGATTAGCGTTGACTTTTTACTAAATGATAAAGATCTCAGAGTCAAGTGAACGAATCTTTTTTGTAATCAGCATAACTAAGAAAAAGGATTGGCATCCTAGAATAAAAATTAATAGTGCATAATTTTCCACAAATATACCATAATTTATTACAAACAACATCATTGAGATAGGTTCACCTATTTAGCCGTAAAACGAAACAAACACACTTATTTGCAACATACATAGTAAGTCAAAACGCCTAGAGAGGGGTTCCACAAAACTAAATCCGACAGCACATTTCGTTTGCAAACAAACAAGTAGTAGGTATTCGACGACTTTGGCTCATTGGTTGCCTCGCGCAGCGAGATTTTTTTCCTGATATTTAACGGTAGTAGTAGAAATTCGCCGGTAAAGGCTCAAATGATCGGTTTGGCTCGGCTTGGTTCGGATTTTGCTCGGCCCGGCCGGTAAACGCTCAAATGATCGGTTCGATTCGGCGTGACTCGGCTCAGCTCGGCTCGGCTGGTAAACGTTCAGATAATCGGCTTGACTCGACTCGGTTCGGCTCTACTTTCTTTACTTAATTTTAACGGGCGAGCTTAAAATTAACCTATTTTTGGGTGTAGTAGGATGGGTTGTTCAAAAAGATTTTTCAGATTGTGATACAATTATTATTTTTCTTTAAAACACATACCAAATAGTTTATACACAAAGACATCGTTATTCAACTTACTGCTACCAAATAATTTTACGAAATCCGACATACTATTTCCGTTAAACTTGTAATATAAATATGTTAAACAATACTCTCCACAAACTGAAGTCAAGTCATGTTGCAGTCTGTACCTATTGAAATTCCACTGTTTTGTTGTCCTGTTCAAGAAACTTCTATGATTTCCTATAGGTGGTCGTCCATAAGAATCAAAATACTGTCCAACTCCATTTGTCTCTATGTGAATGGCTACCCAATGGGAGCCTGGCTCACTATCTGGATCCAAATTACTTATTATGAATGCAGGAGTATTAATATGTAAGGGTAACCTGTTTGCTGGATAAACATGCTTTTGCAACGAGGGATGTATGAAATGCAAATGTTTTTGAACTTCTAATGTGTTCATCGTTGTGGTATCTTCTATTTACAAATTAAGAATGTGAAACTAAATAAGCTGAACTTCTTTATAAAGGTAGAAATAAATAAAAGGATTGGATTATGTTTTAATGATTTTTTATTTCATATTTATAACTAGGTTTATACAAAGTCAACTTAACTACTATAGTCTACGGTTACATTACGATTCCTATCTATTTCAATAACATTGTCAAATTCTGCATAAACAATACAATTTATTGTTTGAGTAAGTGTAGATTCAAATCGAACCTCTAATCTAACACTACCATGTTTTATAAGGTTCCAATGGGTATTTGAATTTGAGCTGAGATCAGCTGTTAGATCAAATGCTAACAAACAGTATCCTTTTGCATATTGTTCCCTAGATATCCCATTACCTTCATTGAGAAAATGTATACCTGTCCCCGAAAATAGTGTATGATAGGCTGCAGTAAAAATATTACTATCAAACGATGGCTGTAAAGCTTTTGAAGGTATTTGCTGCCCATCAATGTACAAACAAAATGTATTCAAATCATAGTTTTCAAAATTAAATGGATTTTTAGTCAAACTTCCATTAAATGCGGCATTGTTTACAAAACCAATTATACATCTTTTAGGGACTTGTCCCAGAAAAATATTATCGAGAGTTTTGCCCTGAATACCTGAAGGTATGGTTAACACTTTGACTTCTGCTCGAGTAATAGGATATTTTGCAGTTGTAGAGGCTAACACTTTTTGATGGGCCAGTAAAACAGTTGGATTGATTCGTGCTCTACGAACAATAAGAGTTGCATCTGTAATGCATACTTTAAATTTTAAATCTGTTGAAGAAGCCATAAGACTAAATGTGTCTCTGGAGCGAACTAGTTTAACACTCATTTCAACCCCGTTAATTAAAAACTTTTCCTGGTTAAATATATCACCATGAAGATGACCAATCATTTCTATTTCTTTGCTTTCACATGCTAGTTGTTGCCTTTTAGTAAATCCTTCGTTTTTTTCATCGGTTGAATTCATTTTTTCAGCTGTATCTTGATACCAAAGAGCACAAGTCAAATGAGAATCTTTGGCTGCAGGAGCATAGTTCAACAAAGTTTCTATGTAAGCACGATAGGCATATGTATTGTTTGGTGGTGATACAAGCTTCTGATTCAAATAAACATCTAGTTGACTGAAGAGTGAATGAAGCCAATTATTAACTGGGGCTACAATACTTGATGCAGCTATTTTGGTTGAATCCTGATTGAATATTTTAGCTTTTATATGTATCAAAGTGTGGGATAAATCTATATAATCATCCCCTGTTCCCGGTATTTGAAACTCTATGGGGCCATCGTCAGCAAGTGATGAAATGGGTTTGTAGTGTATCCATAACCCACTTTCTATGCTGGTTTGTGTGGATGGTAAAGCGAATAAATCCAACTCTGATTTTATACACTCACAAGAATGACTATGTAAAAATGACATGTTTATTTTATTTTATTTTATGAAAATATATCTTTTAAATTGTTAGCTTTTGATTTTTTTGTAGCTTTCACTTTGGCGGTCGGTGGTAGACTGTTGGAAGATAGCCGTTTCCTTTTTGTTTTATATCCTGAGCCAGACATATTTAATCTATCTATTTTACTATCTGCTTTCCTCTTCAGATTTGAACTTGCTTCTTTAAGTCTAGATTTAATTGAATCCTCCATGGGTCGAGCACTAACCATGTCTGATAGAAGACCAACACCAGCGTTTAAAGCTTCTTTACCTATAACTTTAGCACCACTAGAGAGTAATGGTAGAACAGATCTAAACAGTCCACCTAAGAAACTGCCAATGCCATGACCACGCTGATACGGTGCTCCTTTATAAATCACTCCAATTCCCGAACCAGCTTGATGTGAGTAATAATGTTCATATGGACAAGTTATATTACGAGAGTACATTATTATGTTTTTCTAAAATGAAGCTTTACACACAGTGTTCCAAACTGGAATGGTATTTTTTGACCCGTACCGGATCTTATATCTACTTCAATAGTATCAAACTCTCTACGCATAACAGGTAAATAGTGTGGAGGTGAAAAAACATGCATTTTATTTGCTCCGTAAATATACTTTGCGGGGTCCAATGGTATAATTCTTAGTAAAGGTGTCATCACATCTCCCACTATCTGAGGTTCGATAATATCACAATAAACAAATAATTGATACGGTAGCCCTAAATGTAAATTGGCTGGACATTTACCTAAACCATTCATCACAAGATTTCTGTTCGGTTCAAAGCCGAGTTGTATACCTAACTTAGGTGACAATGTCAATGATTTAATAGATTCATCCATAATAGCAGCAGACACAAACTTTGATATTTCATCATATCGAAATTTAACTTTCTCCTTTATATTATTCACTGCTGTTAAAATATGATTAATATTATCATAATTTGTTGCCGGGATATGTGTTTTATAATACACCAGTGAAGGTTTTTCTTCGTTTGGCATTAACATCAATTTCGATATGTAAATTATATTTTCATGCTCTTGTACAGTATACATTGTGCAAGGGTATTGAAATTCAACAACTCCAACTGACCATTCTCCTTCAAGTTTTATAGATTTTGGTAATTTTGTTGAAAATCGTGTAGTCATATTATCTGGAAAGTATTCCATGGAACTATTACTAAGTAATGTTAAATAAAAACTTTCTTTTATCATATTTCTTTCAATTCAGAAACTGAAATCCAACTATTAAATTTATCTGGATAACCTTTCCACTTCACTAACACTTGCTTTCTGCTACCAGAATAACGTGAACTAATTATTTTATCTATTTTATACTTGGAGGTGGGGTCATAAGACACTTTCTGTAATTCCTTTTCATAAAACGTTCCAACTATAGCTTCGTGTTTTAAATCTTCTAGCGAGTACACAACCAATGGAGATCGTTCTATAATTGAAGTTATCATAAATATTTCATCACTCCAGTTGGATTCATAACCTTTTTGAAATACATGCTTATACTTCGTTATTCTTACATAGTCACCAATGCGAAGTTTTGGCAAAGCTGTACGTGTGATACTTTGACCATTTTTTCTATCATACAAGTTATTCCATACAGTCATTATATTATTCGTGTTTACATCACAAGGGGACATCTTGATACTTGAATGATAGCTATGATTATACGCATATATTAAGTCTTGTAAAATATCAATGTATTTATACGTATTTTTATGGGTAAAATAGCGCCACATACTCATTTTGAGTGTCCTTTGAAATCTTTCAACAATGCTGGCTTTAATATCAGGGTTATTTGTTGTATAGTAATTAACATTTTTTGACTTAAATAATCTTTGAACATCTTTTGAAACAAACTCAGTTCCTTTATCAGATTGTATATGAGTTGGTGTTGTATTAGCTTCATTAAATATGCTGTTAAAACATGTTTTAATAGTTTCA
Organism: Thera obeliscata; assembly: GCA_947578465.1. Classification (NCBI taxonomy): domain Eukaryota; kingdom Metazoa; phylum Arthropoda; class Insecta; order Lepidoptera; family Geometridae; genus Thera; species Thera obeliscata. The sequence continues at coordinate 3,538,059 of OX387913.1, forward strand.
GAATTTTTACTTTTCATGGGTCGGGCGTATGCATACTTGGTAAAGACATCAATAACACAAAGAATGTAATTAAAACCATTGTTATATTTTGAGTAAGTTCTCATATCACTTAAGTCAGCTTGCCAAAGTTCATTAAGATTTGACAAGACATATTTGTTTCGTGGAAATTTTCTGTGAACCGGTTTATGTAGTGTATAGGTTTCTTGGGATTGTAACCATTTTTTCACATCTTCTTTATTCATTTTACCTTTCATAGCTTTAGCTAGTTTATCAATACTAGCATACCCAGCGGGGTGTGATGGGTTATAGTAGATATTGTTGATTTCTAGTAAGGACTCCATTTTTCCCAATCAATTTTCTGTCGGACTCTTCTAGAAACTGGTGTTGAAAACACCTCCTCCACCTCCTTCGGTGGCGTGTATTCTTTATATTCGCTGACCTGAAGCTGATTCATATAATCGAGTATTTTTGGATTTCCAATATAAATAAGTGGTGTTTTAATATGTTTCAATGCTTGTGCAAATTTTTGCCATCCTATTGGATCATTTCTTTTGAGTGGCCTCAAAGAATCATTTACTAAGTCTACAATATTACTTCCAGGATTTTTTTCATTGACTACAGTGATTGTACCATCATCATCCCAGTCAATTATATTTTTATTCGAAGATATCAAGTATAATAATCGCTCACCCTTCTTTATATATGTTTTAGGTATCAAGCTAAGTATATGCTTAGGAGAGTAAATCGATTTTCTTTTCGAACCAGAAATTGCTCCCTGTTCATCGTTTTCAATGGGTGTCTGATCAGCAACTACTTCTTTTTCATCAATATTTTTGCTTTTAATATCCACCATACCATTATCTGCTACTTCATCCCCTCTTTCTGTTTTCAGAATATTATTAACTAAAGATATTTCAAGAGGTTTACGTTCTTCTTCGGAAAAATGTAAGTATCGTTGCAATATTTGTAAATATAGCATACATTTTTTTCTATCTTCCATGTCACTTTTCAAAATATTTTGCATTTCAGCGTCTAATCGTGACATAGGGCTATGAACAGAATCATTTTGTTTCAGTTTTTCAATAGAACTTGGATCAATCAATAACATTTTTTTAGCATGTTCCATTTTTTCAAACAATAGTACCAACCAATCCACTTAAAATTGATCCCAATATTAAAGGTAAAAAAGATCCACCAGTTTGAACTATCAAACGTTTCCGAACTTGCTTAGAACTTTTTCGCACTAGTTTACGAAGTAGATCTTTGTATTTTTTTAACTTTTTCTTTGCTTTTTCTTCAAGAGGTACTTTACCCTTTAAAACGTTATGAATGCATTCACAAATGCAATTAATTTCTTCTTCATCACATGATTTTAAAAGTGCTTTCTGATATTTTGGTTTAAGTGTATGTAAAGCACTAAGTAAATCTTTATGCGTCTGTAGGCTTTGATGCATTATTTATGAATGACAGGAATTTGATGATTCTTGGCATATTTAAATAATTTCGTTGGAATATAAACAATGCAATATCCATCTGAAGGAAATATATTAGTTTTAAAACGACACAAATCGCTAGTGTCTTGTTTTAAATCTATCATCAAATATCCATGAGCCTCTTTAGTTGCATCCTTGTATGAGTCTTCCATAAACTTAGTATTTTCTGGAGAAACTTGTCGTGCTAAATATTTAATTTGGGTTTTATCACGAGGATTCTTAAAATAAATTATATAACCAGAGTTCAAAGATATATCTCTTTGACCCTTACCTTGATGAAATAAGTTTTGTGTTATATAAAAAACACTCAAGTTTCTATGATGACTACCTTTTGTAAATATATCAACAATGCGTCCATCGGATTCTCTCATGAGATCATCAATGATTACTAGCTGAGGTTCCTTTCCATCGAACATACTGAGATCTGGTATTCCTTGGCAATAGTTTATATTTTTCAAGTTATACAATGGTTGCATTTCATCAAAACACCAGGTTATTTGAGTAAATTCAACACTACAAACTTCTTTCACAAACTTTGTAAAATTTGTTACGAAATTAGATTTCCCACAACCGCTTGGACCAGCCACTATTGCCGTAAATGGATGAATAAAATGAAACATTATTAATGTTTGTGTTGATTGTGAGAGGATCGGAAAAATAATGAAACAAATGTTCAAATATCAAGTATTTATATTTATTTTAATATAAGATGGCATATTATGTACACATTACAAAAATCATTAATAAAGCTATCATCGTCTAGTTAACATGACAACATTACAAATGTATTACATTACAATTTTTCTTCTTAATAATACACACACTTAAAACAATAAACTTAATAATAACATCGAATCCTTAATGATTTAGTTTAAACAAGTTTGTCTAAAATACAATAGATACCTTATCCTAATTTGTAATGACCCCAAGCTAATGTGTCTACATTATTTGGTAAAATAAACCTTTTGCTATCATTGTAGGATAGACATATTTTGTTAACTTGTTGAGTAAATATTTTATGTTTCAGTGATTTGAATAAAACCATAGTACTATATTGTATATTTTTTTCGAATAGACATGACCTATAATTTTCCATTTTCATATTTTTTGTAACACATTTTTTTACACCTTTAGCTTTTGATACAAATTTACTTTCGACATCCAACGCATACATTTTAGATCTTAATCCAACAAATTCACGAAATATTTTTCCATTATTTTCATCTTTAAAAAACCCCAGCTTTTTTTTGTTTAATTTTGGATACCCAAAAATGTTGTCATCCGGGTAATCAGATGTATCAAACTTTGAAGAGAGATCTGGTTTGATGTCTTCGTAAAAGTTATTTGTGAAAACATGATATATCAAACTATCAGTATCAGTGTAAAGTAGCTTAATGTTATTGTCAAACTTCTTAAGCATAAAGTTGTAGTGAAAGTCATACATTAAAGTTTTTGAAATATCTAAGATGCAAAAACCTAAGTAAATTGGCTTGTTATGAAACAATTTAACTTTTTTTAACTGAACTGCAACTAGATTCTCTCCAAATGTGGATGAACTATGAAATTCTGGTTTTGCCACTAGATCTTGTGCACCAAGAACTTTACCTCTATTTTCCCAGTGCGTTAATAGTTTAACGTTGACCCTTTTTTCAATATTTTCCATTGTCTTTCCAAATACGGAATTATTCATTAACTTGTAAAAATCTTTTTCGAATTCAGATTTTGCCGATGTTCTCAAAGTTGTGTTTAAATCTATGTAATGCTTTAACCAAGGACGTTGTTTGAATTTTAAAATCCTATGAACTTTTGTTAACTTCATACCCATCGCAATGCATTGTTTCAAATTTCTATAATGAATTTTGTATTTAGTTTTATTGTTCAGGTTTGGCACCAATTTGATATCTTTGGAATCTCCAATTTGGATATTTTCAGGGCACAAAGGTAAATCAGAATGCAAATCATGAAGTTCGACAGGGTACTCTAAATCTACCTCTAAAATAAAACCGTATTCTGCGTTTTCAGACACATCAAAACTAGTATCAACATTTACCCATTCAAAACCACCAACTGGAAGACATTGAGACATTGCCCAACCGTAAAGATTATTTGCATCTAAATAAGTTAAGTATGATTTTAATTTATCTTTATCATAATCTTCCATGAATTCATTATTAGCTTTTGCATAGCGGTTACTACACTGTGATACACCACCCCGTATACCGGCCCTAATAAAAGAAACCTTCTCAATATCAGTTAATAGTTCTAACTCTATTTAAGTGTATTTTAACATAGCATCCCAACTTAACCCAGGAGCTGTGTAGTAATGTGCAGGATCCAAGTGATATGTTTGTAAACATAAAGTTCTAAAGCTTTCGAAAACATCCGTCAACAGTAAAACATCAGTTTTGAGATATAGATCAGAGTAATCTAGCATAGTACGACAATGGAAGTGCTGCCAAATATCTTTGGCATGATTATAATCAACATCTGATACATGAGAATCAGATAATGTGCTATAAAATTCATCTTGGCTAGGTAGCGTTGTTTTTTTCAAACTATCTTCAGATGTCATAAATTCATAAGGGTAAATACCTTTCCTTCGAAGACGATTAAAATCTTCATTGCGCGGAAAATTAAGTTTTAAAGCTTTAAATTGATCATTGCATAAGTTTTTTGCAAGCTGATCGAGACTACAAGACATAAATTTTAAGGAATCTACAAATCGCAAACTAACTTTATGATTATTAATATTGATAGTTTTTGAAAATGTAATATATTTTTCTTTAGTCTGAGGGATAACATCAATTTCACCTTCAACAAAATTTAAAGCGTGAACAATAAAATGAGCATCATAATTGCTCAGGTTATGAAAGAAAACAGGAATATGACGTAATGATCGAAACTTGGCTGCGCATACTTCATGTGCAACACCTCGAAATTGACCAGTTTGCCAATCATGATCAATTTTGTTATCACCATCTAAATTACTTTCACAAATGTGACATATCACCGTATTTAAAATTTCATTTTCCTCATAAACCGTCAGTGGCTTAGGAGGAACTTGAAAGCTATTTTTTCTACATATTTTTTTTAAATCTTCATGCAAACGATTCATGAATTCTTGAGCACAATTTTTTCCGCTATAAGTCTCATATTTTGATAAGTTATCATCATATGAACATTTGATATAATAGCCAAAACTATATGGTTCGTGTACATGAGTATTGCTTGTATAAGGCTTAGATGGATTGTTAAAACATGATTTAATCGGACTTAGAAAAGCTTCAAAATCAGCATATATGACAAAAGGTATTTTTAACTTCCTGTTGTATTTATCAAACTTTAATTTATCATTGGATGTTGGTCGACCATACCAATCCTTTGACGTTTTGTCACCATTTGGTAATTCTGTGACAATGTGAGCACAGTCATGTTGTTGATGATCAATTAATCTTTGTTGTGTAGGAAAGTGTAATAAACATCCATCACAAATATGAACTGCGTGATCATGATTGGAAATTTGTTTGCTTACGAGACGTGACATGTTTTTAATGTAACAATAATGATTGTTTGCCCCGTTTGAGATCAGTAATAAATTAACGTGTACATCTTTGCGAGATTTTGTTAAAAATAACGGTCCAACCACACTATGACACTTTTTGTCTCTGTTAAACTCTAAACCAAACACGTTGATGCTAATATTATTCAGTTCTTCTACTTTTGGTACATCAGATAACTTTACAGGAAAACGTACTCCATCAAATTTTAATTTGTTTGAATTCACAGTGTAAGATGTTACTCGATCCGCATTTTTGTTTACTGGGTACAAAGCAGAGAGCAATGCCCACTTAAAACATAAATTGTCAGCATTTTTAACGTTAACTATTGCTCTTTTTGTTCGAATGTCCTTTGGTAACTCAATGTATGAAGTACCACGTAGTGGATTAAACTTATTTACGTTCATATCAATTGCTTTTATTTCTTTAAGGCTCCAACCACTGTCTTTTTTCTCAAAAGTACTGATTTTACTTGCCAGAGTGTTACACAAAGATGAAAACAAAATATTTAGATCATCCCCTCGAAAAACTATGTAATTATACGTTTGGAAATCAAATGTTTGAAATGAATCGTCTTTAGTTTGTTGGATGAAATCAGCGTGCAGAACAAAGTTGACTTTGAAAATAGTATGCTGTTGTATTGATTCTTCGATTAATAAGAAAATATCATTTCTTATAGAATTCATGAATAATTCTGGTGTTTGAAAGTTTTTTGATGTATGATCATTCTTACTGTGAATTTTACAAGAAATTATTCTTTGACCAAAAGCTGATTCTACGATTGATACATTTTTTAAAGAGTTGTGAACTTTTTCAAGTTTTATTTTATGGAGATTACTTTTTAAATGATTAGAAAAATACCTTTTTTTAACTAAAACATGACATGTACTACATGTCATCATAACAGCATCACCTTCCATGGAACTAGGATATTCACCTTCATTGTCATTGATATATTCATTGCTGGGTTCTGCCAAACTAGAAGAGGATCCATCTTCATATCGTGCTCGTTTCACTTTGATGTTAGCACTTTCAGTATTATGCTTTCTCTTTTGTGCTCCTCCAACTTGTTTTCTAAAACAATAAAAAAGCGTTATGAGACACAATCCTGAATGAAATTAAATATACATTATAAGCGATGGGATCACTACGAGTATTACTTACATCAAATTGTTTTCAACGACGGTACATTCATTATACAATTCTTCATCGTATTGATCTTCTAATAACATACAATTTTCTTCATAAGCGCAGAGATTGTATAGATCCTCGTTGTATTCATCTTCAAACACCATACAGTTATCTAGCTTTTCGCATAACTCTTCTTCAGAATTCGTATTGAAAAATACACTATCACGTTCCACAATTTTATTTGCCATTTTGTTCAAGAGATACTACGGTTAAAGGTTTAAAACTGAACTGATGCTACAGGGATGTCTGTATGAACTATATAAGGGAACAACAGTTACAAACTTAAAAAATCACCAGTGATTGCTTTATGAGGGGCCATTGTTTAACTTAATTATATAATGAGTACTACTACACTGTTGTAAATGACCTAAATTACATACGCGCTAATTGTTAAAATGATATTTTTTACATGTTGGCACTGTTACAATTTCTTTAGTCACATTAAAAATTATTTTTTTTGCACTCTCGTAGTTCTGATTGCCTTCATTAGCAAAATACTTAATTCGATAGCTTGCATGCTTCCATTGTTCATTTGATGCAACTTTACTAATTTTTTTCATATTGAAAACTTCAATTTTTATCATGTAATCTGAGCGAGGACCATCATCTTCATTTGTAGATAAAAAAACATTTCCACCTTCTCGGTGAGCATGAGAAACTGTGGATGACAACTTTTTCTTCTTTGTTTTTGAGACTTCAAACAATGCGTCTAAGCTTTCACTTGATGGTTTTCTTTTCAATAAATTTTGAGGCAATCGATCTTTTACAATTTTAAGCTCCTGTGTATCATCATCTGAACAAGCATAATAATATTGTTTGAATGTATTTTCTTCCTCGATATTGAATGAGTTCTGCAAATAATAATTTAAAATATTTAAGTGTTTGAATCTATAAATGTGATATATTTTTATATCATACCAACTATAATAATACATTGAAAATAACTTACCTCCATTGTCTCTGTAGATCACTTTAAACACACAACTCACTGGATTAAATCGGAAGCCTTACGATGCACAAGCTAGGGAATATTAATAATTTTTAAAAATGTACAGCTTATATACCCAACATTTCAATACAATCAAGACCATTAGTAATCACTTCCAGCAAAGTCCAAATGAGATTGAACTTGTTATCACTTTCACATTCCTTACCTAAATTGATAAAATAATTAATTAATGTAATGCGGTTATACCCATTAATAATCACTTCAAACGAAGTCCAAATGAGATAGTACTAGTTATCTTTTAACATTCCTTACCTAAATCGATAAAATAATGAATGTGGTTGCGTAACCAATTCTAGAGAACTAGATGTTTATTTAAATCAGAAGCTTGTATCACCACCAAACAATACATATGCCTATCGTGCTTACATAGAAACTTTGTTGAACTATGCTCCTGCAGCCAAAGATTCTCATTTGACTTGTGCTCTTTGGTATCAAGATACAGCTGAAAAAATGAATTCAACCGATGAAAAAAACGAAGGATTTACTAAAAGGCAACAACTAGCATGTGAAAGCAAAGAAATAGAAATGATTGGTCATCTTCATGGTGATATATTTAACCAGGAAAAGTTTTTAATTAACGGGGTTGAAATGAGTGTTAAACTAGTTCGCTCCAGAGACACATTTAGTCTTATGGCTTCTTCAACAGATTTAAAATTTAAAGTATGCATTACAGATGCAACTCTTATTGTTCGTAGAGCACGAATCAATCCAACTGTTTTACTGGCCCATCAAAAAGTGTTAGCCTCTACAACTGCAAAATATCCTATTACTCGAGCAGAAGTCAAAGTGTTAACCATACCTTCAGGTATTCAGGGCAAAACTCTCGATAATATTTTTCTGGGACAAGTCCCTAAAAGATGTATAATTGGTTTTGTAAACAATGCCGCATTTAATGGAAGTTTGACTAAAAATCCATTTAATTTTGAAAACTATGATTTGAATACATTTTGTTTGTACATTGATGGGCAGCAAATACCTTCAAAAGCTTTACAGCCATCGTTTGATAGTAATATTTTTACTGCAGCCTATCATACACTATTTTCGGGGACAGGTATACATTTTCTCAATGAAGGTAATGGGATATCTAGGGAACAATATGCAAAAGGATACTGTTTGTTAGCATTTGATCTAACAGCTGATCTCAGCTCAAATTCAAATACCCATTGGAACCTTATAAAACATGGTAGTGTTAGATTAGAGGTTCGATTTGAATCTACACTTACTCAAACAATAAATTGTATTGTTTATGCAGAATTTGACAATGTTATTGAAATAGATAGGAATCGTAATGTAACCGTAGACTATAGTAGTTAAGTTGACTTTGTATAAACCTAGTTATAAATATGAAATAAAAAATCATTAAAACATAATCCAATCCTTTTATTTATTTCTACCTTTATAAAGAAGTTCAGCTTATTTAGTTTCACATTCTTAATTTGTAAATAGAAGATACCACAACGATGAACACATTAGAAGTTCAAAAACATTTGCATTTCATACATCCCTCGTTGCAAAAGCATGTTTATCCAGCAAACAGGTTACCCTTACATATTAATACTCCTGCATTCATAATAAGTAATTTGGATCCAGATAGTGAGCCAGGCTCCCATTGGGTAGCCATTCACATAGAGACAAATGGAGTTGGACAGTATTTTGATTCTTATGGACGACCACCTATAGGAAATCATAGAAGTTTCTTGAACAGGACAACAAAACAGTGGAATTTCAATAGGTACAGACTGCAACATGACTTGACTTCAGTTTGTGGAGAGTATTGTTTAACATATTTATATTACAAGTTTAACGGAAATAGTATGTCGGATTTCGTAAAATTATTTGGTAGCAGTAAGTTGAATAACGATGTCTTTGTGTATAAACTATTTGGTATGTGTTTTAAAGAAAAATAATAATTGTATCACAATCTGAAAAATCTTTTTGAACAACCCATCCTACTACACCCAAAAATAGGTTAATTTTAAGCTCGCCCGTTAAAATTAAGTAAAGAAAGTAGAGCCGAACCGAGTCGAGTCAAGCCGATTATCTGAACGTTTACCAGCCGAGCCGAGCTGAGCCGAGTCACGCCGAATCGAACCGATCATTTGAGCGTTTACCGGCCGGGCCGAGCAAAATCCGAACCAAGCCGAGCCAAACCGATCATTTGAGCCTTTACCGGCGAATTTCTACTACTACCGTTAAATATCAGGAAAAAAATCTCGCTGCGCGAGGCAACCAATGAGCCAAAGTCGTCGAATACCTACTACTCAAACATAAAATGAAAAAGGATTTTTGGATTTGTTGGGAGTGACTGTCGTTAGCAGTGAGGTTATGTGACTGTTTACTGACATGTCAGCAACACGGCTGGGGCAAAACAAAGCGTGGTTTTGTAGTGCGTTACAATTTTCCCACATTACTTACGCTGAAAATAATTTCATTTCATCACAGGACATAACCATACAGAAAATATTCGAACGTCATTTGAGATCAAATGGTTTAGCCGAAACAAAAAAGATGGGCCATATGCTTAGCTTGTTCCATCAGCAAGTAGATATAAAAACAAATCAAGCTAGTATACGGATTTATTTTTCATGGGGGAAAAATGTGCTAGAGGCGTTTCTTCAAATCGATACGACACCAACAAGGATCTAGGAAAAAAAGCACGGGCAAACCAAATAAGAAAAATAAACAACCAAAGATAACAGAACAAAAAAGAAAGAAACATCAAAATAGTTTTCACTTACTTGGAACTCTAGTTTGTACAGTACTGGGAATTTTCTGCGCTGCTCGCAAAGCTTGGGAAAGTTCTTCAGCTCGACTGGTCGGTCCGGAATGGTTTCTGATATAGACCCGTTCTCGTCCGCTGCAGAATATACAAGGTTAGTACCACTTTAGATCTAGGACACGGAAATACGGGTACTAGGATAATTTCAACTCTTACAAAGTCTCTTTTAGTTCTAAAGCTTATAACCCAAGAACTTTTGCAGGGATTCTGCGGTTTTAATGTTACACGTGATGTCTAGAGTTTTCTAAAGTTGGCATTTTTAGTCTATTTGCGTTATGCCAGTGAAAAATAAACCCTATTTTAAGCAAGCTACGGATGTTTTTCCTTTGCCACACACCGAAAAATTTCAGCAAATATGCCACGTGAGTGTTAGCATAACAAAAGTATCATAACAATAGTAAAACTAACAATTCCTTGTAAAATGGTTACAAAGAGAATTTTAAAGTGAAGCTTATCCTTTTAAATTTTAAAGCATTGTTTTTCTACTCAAACTCTCAAAATGCAAAGCTCGTTTTATGACAAAGCCTTTTATTTAATTTTGTTAATAGCAGTTGCTTAAAAAAAGTGAATACTCCTTAGCTAAACAAAAACCTTATTTTTGGTGGAGATTCTTGGCATTGCATTCCGCGTAGCTCTTAGCGTAGAGCTTCACGTAGCATCTCGTAGCCACGCTGCTACGCCAACCACATTACATAATGTAGTCGTAAAAAATTCTGTTCTATGTTTTTCATGTACATTATGTACCTACGTCTGTAATATTTATTTGTTTATCATTGAAATAAACCATATTGGAGCGCTCAGGGACCAATATTAACGTTTATGCATGGACGCTGTCAAGATGTAACTACGCTTCAATTGCTCTTTACTAAGTAAGGTAATAAGTACAGGAATAGTAACATTGAAGTAAGTAATTTGTAAGCATAGCGTGACTGGTAGCTTCGGAACTCATCGCCGTAGGTACCAAGTTTTAGTTATTAGTTGGAATATTTGTCTACAATATAATGTTTCTAATTATGTGTTAAAAACTTAATTATTTTAATTTTTCCACGCACATCCCTTGTTACATCCAGTCTTGTCCATCCAACAGACGTCTGATAGAGAACGCTTCTTAGTAGACCACTATATTGTATCTACAACAAGTTTTTAAGTTTTTATGTGTCATTGTCTGTACCTAAGTTTTCGTGAGCAATAAAGTAATATTTTCTTTCTTCTATCTCTACCTAATATTACAAAATGATTACGTTTATAAGAAATATTGCAAAATCAGATCGATTTACATTCATTTACGAGTTTATCTGACTGGCAAATATTTGAAAAGTCAACTAGACTATTACATTTTGCCATGTTAATGTTACGGCAATTCACAATATTCGATCATCTTTAGTTGGCAAAATAAGATATTAAATATTGGGAACGACCGTTAAAAACTTACAATTTGTGACGTATTACAAAATCTAACTGACTTTCTCAACAAATACTCTACTACTACAAACATCACAGTAAAAAACAACTAAATACTTGTTTATTCATAAACACTTTGCAACTTATGTAGCGTTTTCAAATCATAATGTTTAATAGATAACCTATACCACCATTGATCGTAAAAATAAGCATAGGAATCTTATGATTTTTCAATACCAAAGTTCACCATCCTCTGTTGTTAAAGGATCATAACACTTTTGATGCTGATTGTTTAAATCTTGTTCTAAATTCAAAATGCAGTTGAATACATTTAGCACAAAGGTTTCGCCCCAAAATATGCAATCACTTTGGTTACACCTGTTTGATTTACAGTAAAGAGGTTTTATGTTGGGTTTTTTGAATGAGGAACAATCTTAATAAATAGTACATTGTTACCTGAGTGTTGAAAGTCACGTTTTTTGAGTCCCGAGACGGGTTTGGCGCCAGAGCGTAGCGAGGGCGCCAATGAAGCTTGAGGGACTTAAAGGACTTTCACCCGAGGTAAACACTGTGCTTTTCATTACGAATACAAGGAAAGTAAGAATAAAAACATGAAAGAAAAATTAGTGAAAATGAAGATTGAAGATTGAATTGCCGCCTTCCCGGTTTTTTTTTCTTTTTCTCTGGCAGGCCTTCGGCTTCGGCTCGCCAGCATTATTCAGCCATTATTTTCATTTTCATAATTTAAAAAAATGGTAAATTGTTTGCTCAAATCTATGTTATTTTAAAGAAATAGTTGAAGCTATAAAGTAATTTAGAAGACATATTATTTATTTAATACTATCTTTATGTTATTTAAATTTAAATTTTACATTGCGCTATAATTAGACTTTTTAAACTTCTTACCGTTGTAATGGGTTTCCAACCTACTTGCTGAATAAAAAGTTGGAATTTGGTTCAACAACCTCCTTGCAGTTACAAAGTACTTACAGTACTTACAGTACTTTACAGTACTTACAGTGACTTTAGAAAGTTGGAATATGGTTGAATATAATAGAACTTGGTTTTTTTATAATTTGACAGCTGTCAGTAGAAAGCGATTCTCCCTAAGGCTGAAAGTATTACTTTCAATTAGGCACCTCAGGCAACTTCAGACCTACTTTCAGAGTATGAGCAATGAAAAACTATTTTTCCAATCGATTCGTAGATAGCGTTGTACAGGAAACTAAACAAGAGGTTTTAGTTTATTTTCTTTTGAATGATCTCGAAAAGATATGTAACATAAAAGCATTTCTTGTTTTAATCCCTACCAATAATACGTCTCTCATAGGATCCTTTAAGTTTTGAATGATCCATAAAGGCCTGCGCACACCTAGTTTGCTGGCGGTAGCGATCAGTGAAACGCTGTCAAATATCGCTGTCAAATCTCAAATCTGACAGCGATATTTGACAGCGTTTCACTGATCGCGTTCGCCAGCGGCCTAGGTGTGCGCAGGCCTTAATAAAATCGTTTTGAAAGCAAACTACGCGTCATTTTCTTGTTTCATTTATGGCCATGGTTTCATTACCCGTCGGTCTGTCTTGATAGTGTATGAGTCATACTACCTACAGGTAGGTATTGGAAGCATTCGCCAGTTATTTATTGTCTTCGTTCGAATAAAACTTGCTGTATTTTTAAAAGCTTTCAGAACATCTGGCTTGCAAAACTTGATTGATGAGTTTCAAGAGAAGTGAGACTCACGAGAGGTCATTGAAACTTTGAGTGTATTTGAACATTTTGAACCGTCTCGTATTGAATGGATTGCTTAGAAATGCTCTCGAATTTTCATTTGAAAAGACTTTCAAGCTTTGATTGAAAATTATGCTTATAAAATTATAATTTTACAAAGGCCTTATTCTTCACCCTGAGGGCTGTCTAGATAAGAGTAAGGATATAAAAGAATCGTATTTGTCTGACAAGTCTAATGTGACTGATATTTTTTATCTGGAGGACATTAAACGCGTACGAAGTTTAGTGAAAACAGTTCTTTTTTATTTTGAATTGTTTTGTATTAAATAAGGTGCCGTGTACCCTTTATAGCTAAGAAATTAAAAATATCAGGAAGCAAAACTTATTTTTCTGTTAAAATAGCGAAGTCCTCGTTTTCATTTTTAATATTCTCCCGCTATAGTGCTCACGAGCAGAGCATTTTTAAAACGTTATTTTAGCACATTACCGGTCACCATTACCACAACCAGCTGAAAGGGTTCAAGATGCACTAAGCCGCCAAGAGTTAAGAGCCCCAGGGGTTAAGGCTGTTTGAACTTCACTAGTATTTTAGTCAAGTTACGAGGAGACTGTCTCATAATTGTTTTTGAATGTAAAAAACGAGGATATCTCTGTAAAGGTCGATCTTAATGTTGAGCGTCTGATATTATTCATCATCATCATCATGCGCAGCCCGACTTAACCCACTGCTAAGCATAAGTCTCTCTTTGCTCTAGCCATGCACAACGATTTTGGGCTACCCTCATCCATCTGGTATCTGGCGGTAGGCACACGATACTATAACTGTTAGTCTGAGGTAATCGCTTTGCTGTATACCTTACGTCTACCTCTCCATATAGTCATTTTCAATGAATCCTCACTAGACCTAACTCCCAGAGAAGTCTGGAGCGAAATAAAACACCGTATAAACCCAAAGAAATCTCCTGGATTCGACCTTATCTCGGGAGAAATACTACACCATCTTCCACGAAAAGCACTAGTGAAACTGACGACCCTTATAAACGCAGCACTCAGACTAAAGGTTGTACCAGATTTATGGAAGGTTGCCGAAGTCATAATGATAGCAAAGCCAGGAAAACCACCTCATGAGACCTCATCTTATAGGCCAATTTCTCTGCTACCTATCATGTCAAAATTATTTGAAAAACTGTTACTGAAAAGACTTAAGCCACTTATAGAAAGTAAAAACATCATACCAGATCACCAATTTGGATTCCGAGAACAGCATTCAACAATAGACCAAGTTCATAGAATTACAGATGTTATTGAGAGGACTCTCGAAGAAAAAAAAGTCTGCTCCACTATCTTTTTGGACGTGGCACAGGCATTCGATAAGGTATGGCATGAGGGCCTATTACTAAAATTAAGAAAAGTATTACCTCCTGAATTTACAGATGTAATAGAATCCTACTTATCTGATAGAACTTTTAGAATAAGGCAAGAAGACGCCTTCTCTGAACTTAAGAAAATAAGAGCTGGGGTACCACAAGGAAGCGTACTAGGTCCAGTCCTTTACCTTCTTTATATAAGTGATATTCCCGTCCTAGCCAATAATACCATTGCAACCTTTGCTGATGACACTGCCATAATGGCTGTCGGAGGCACTCATGCAGAAGCAGCTGAAAAGGTACAAGTAGCTGTTAATGAAATCCATGATTGGACTAGAAATTGGAGAATAAAACTAAATGAATCCAAATCGGTTCACATCAACTTTACTAACAAGAAAGATCAATACTGTGCGGTATTCATTAACAATAAAATCATTCCATATGGAAACACAGCTAAATACCTTGGTATGACTCTTGACGCAAAGCTGCGCTGGAAAGCACACGTCAAGAAGAAAAAAGAAGAGCTAGAGTTACGCTACAAGAGGATGTACTGGCTGCTTGGAAGGCAATCTAATCTTTCAGTGCCTAACAAACTTTTGTTGTACAAACAAGTCCTAATGCCGATATGGACTTATGGTATACAGCTGTGGGGCTGTACCTGTAAAAGTAATACTGCAATAATTCAACGATTCCAGAATAAAGTGTTAAGGGGCATTGTTAATGCACCCTGGTACGTGAGAGACGAAGATCTGCACCGGGACCTCCAGATCGAATTCGTTGATAAATTAATTAAGAAATTCGCAGAAGCTCACGAGAAAAGACTTCATCACCACGTGAATGTCGAGGCCATCCAGCTCCTCGATAACACAGACAAAGTGAGAAGGCTCAAAAGAATCAAACCTTTTGAGCTAGTGTAATGCTAAAGTTATTGTGCAGTAATAATAGTGCTACTTTTAATGAACACAAGAACAAAGTGTCACCACAAAGTGTGTAAGAAAAGTGCCGATGGACACATTCTTATAATATTTTCTTTTATAAAAATAAGTTAAAGCAAAATTGCTCATTAGCCTACTTGGCTAGATTGTAATGTTATTAGGGTACCGCATCAAAGGGGTATACTAATTTAATGAAAAAAAAAAAAAAAAAAAAAAAATGAATCCTCGAGATTCCCAAGACGTCATACGAAAGACAGGTTTTCGGTTCTGATCTGAAGGTATGAGTGGATGAGACTCGCAAACCGGAAAGAGTAGCGTAATAAAAAGAGGCTTCCTCTTTATATCTTATATTCAGCAGTGGGCGCAAATGAGCTGAGATGATGATGATAATGATCTGAGGAGATGTCTACTGAGCTTGAACTAGTGAGCCTTTTTATAAATACTCACCTTGCCTTAGTTCTTGTTATTTCACCTCAAATATAACTTATCAACCATAGCGAATAATAAACAAAGGATATAAAGATCATGAAATTCAAAATTTTTAAAGATTTCCTCTTACAATTAATAAAGGCCGAAGAAAGTATCTTCGTGATGATTTGATTATGATGGAAAAACATTTACCTTTTGGGGGAGAATATCTTAATTAAAGTTCTATCTTGCCTTAGACCTTTACAATGTTAATTATTTTTGGAACTTATCAGGCGAATAAGTAATAATGACGGCGTGGCCGGCCAAAAAGACGATGGTGAGACGATCTGGAAGCTCTGGAGAAGGATTGGTGGGAAGTCGGCATAGATCGTGATAATTGGAAGATTTTGGGAGAGACCTTTACCCAGTGGGACAGTTCAGGTTAAAAAAAAAACAGGCGAATAACACTTTTAGCTCAGTCTGTCTAGAACACGCGAAGAGAATGGATAGTTTCCATGCGCACGTTCTGCAGTACAGACACACACAACCCATCCACACTGGCACTGCGCACACACAGCGCGCCTCTTTTTGTGTGGCAAAAACCGTCAATAGGTATGAACACAGTAATCAAGTATCGCCAATAGTACATTGTTACCTGAGTGTTGAAAGTCACGTTTTTTGAGTCCCGAGACGGGTTTGGCGCCAGAGCGTAGCGAGGGCGCCAATGGAGCTTGAGGGACTCAAAAGACTTTCACCCGAGGTAAACACTGTGCTTTTCATTACGAATACAAGGAAAGTAAAAATAAAAACATGAAAGAAAAATTAGTGAAAATGAAGATTGAATTGCCGTTGCCGCCTTCCCGGTTTTTTTTTTCTTTTTCTCTGGCGGGCCTTTGGCTTCGGCTCGCCAGCATTATTCTGCCATTATTTTCATTTTCATAATTTAAATCTATGTTATTTTAAATAAATAGTTGAAGCTATACACTAATCAAGTAATTTAGAAGATATATTATTTATTTAATACTATCTTTATGTTATTTAAATTTAAATATTACATTGCGCTCTAATTAGACTTTTTAAACTTCTTACCGTTGTAATGGGTTTCCAACCTACTTGCTGAATGAAAAGTTGGAATTTGGTTGAACAACCTCCTTGCAGTTAGAAAGACTTTAGAAACTTGGAACATGGTTGAATAAAATAGAACTTGTTTTTTTTTATAATTTGACAGCTGTCAGTAGAAAGCGATTCTCCCTAGGGCTGAAAGTTTTACTTTCAATTAGGCCCCTCAGGCAACTTCAGACCTACTTTCAGAGTATGAGTAATGAAAAATATTTATCTGACCTAATGAAAAATATAAATCTACAAAATACAACAATCCGCCATGATAGCTTAAACACCGGTCAGAGCGAATTACGTCACGGGGCGTTGTAAACGTTATTCTGATTTAATACAAAAGCACCAAATGTTTACTGTTGATATACATACCCGTGACGTAATAACAGACGCCATGAAACCAGCGAGCGTTTTGGCGTGAATTTGAAAATATAAATTTAAATGTACTTTTATTGCACAAAAACCTTAATTTTCTACAGAAATATGATATATTTTAGACATAATAGATACTTCTGAATATGATAGAAGAGATTTTGAAAATTAGTCGTCTTGCCTATTCTGTTAGATTGCATGATACATTGCGACAATGCAGACGACAAATTCTTTCATTACGTTGCATGATACATTTCGCAAATTTGTACCCGGTATGAGGCTTAGGTCGACCTGTGTTCTTCTTCAGGCGATAGTGGTGATGGAACCTCTAGTCTGCCATATCGTCACACAAGTCTCAAGTGTCGATAACTTTGCCAGCATATTGGCCAACAACTCAAACTGGAGTAAGTATACTTCAGCTCACATGCTTAGAACTACTTATGGTTTGGACAAGTTTCAAAAGCTGTGCATCGATCGCATATTCAAATAACTAGCCTTAAATACGGGCAAACTGTTTGACTGATTTAGAGGCCACGTAAGAACTTTTAAGTATAACTAGACAAATCAACGCCAATTTGAATGTTTTATATATTTTAAATAACATTTTCTGTCTCCTAGGGAAATGGAAATGTCACCGAGACTGACCTAGTTTAAAAACAAAATGATTATTGTGATACAACTGAATAAGCTGTTTTTGACTTTGACTTTATGTTTGTTGGTTGGTCTTAGGGCTTGTCTTATATTCGGAAATCTGCGAGGTAATTTTTTGTTGTATTTACCATTTAACATTGTTAGTAAATAAATAAGTATAAATAACAAGGTATCTTCGAAAGATCCTCTCAATTATCTAGAGCCTTCATAAATTAATATAATAGACCTCATATAAAATATCCTATTACAATACCTTATATTTTCCCTTTCATTATTATCTGCCTCTCGATACGGAAGTAGTTTATTGATTATTCTCATTCAGTGGCCCGAAAATAAGAGATTTGGTCAGCTGCCAAGAGAAGCCACGCCGATTATTCGGCTCAAACCAATTATTACGAGATATGCATTCAAAACTGCCTAAGTAGAACATTCCAGTAATTTTACCCTAATTTTGTACACATTAAGACTGATTTACTTGCAAGATTACACTGGGTTAAATAAATAAACATGAATGGGCATTATGTCCTAAAGATTTTATGATTTTCTAAAATAATGTTTTGAATTTTTGGGATATTTTTATTATGCATAACCCCTATGGGAATCAGGCGTAACTTTATGTACCTATGTATATTTTTAAAAATTCTAAGAAGCAACTTTTGGACATGCCTTTAACTACCCTTCATAGACAGGAAGACCGAGCGCGAGCGCTTATGAGTACACATCGTCTCTGTGTAGCTCCTCTTATCTATTTTCAATAAATCGTGGAAAAAGTGAACGCTGAATGTCAAAAAGTTAATAAAATTAAAGCCAAAGAGTCGATTAGTGAAATCGTGAAGTGCTTTTGGAAAAAAACCACCTGAGTTAAAAAATATCAACAAATACATCTATTGTGATATTTCTAACGGCTAAAATATACGACGCGCACGCAAATTTCAAACCAGCTGATCGACACGGCAAGCGGCCGGCAGCGTGAGTCATCGCGCATTGTCTACGCGTCAGCTGTGAATCTAATATTACTGTTGGTAATAGTACTTATCGAGGAAGATAAAGGTACGACGAAATCTTAAAAATGACAACTATGACGACAGATATTTGTACAGAAAAAGGAGGAGTGTGTATTATTGTACAGAAAAATTATAAATGTACAGAAATAGAGGAATTAAAGAAGATGTCTATCGAATATGTTTTAGAAATTTGTGCTATTATGTGTAATTAATCAAAAGTTAATAATCATTAATATTTATTGGAATGGAAGAGAGACCGACGTTTTTTACGAGCAACTATATAAAATTTTAGATTACACTACAAACAAATACAATAAATACAAAGTCATATTAGGGGGAGATTTTAACATAAATATTTTAGAACAAACAAAACGATCACAAAAATTAATAGACTGCATGTTTGAATATAATTTCACGCAAATGATTAAAACTGCTACACGAGAAACTAATCAAACCGCAACATGCTTAGACCTTATATTTATAAATTTTGCCAAAAAATGCATTAAAACGGACGTCCAGGATCTAGGATTTTCAGACCACAAAGGCATTATTGTCGAAGTAAATGTAATTAAAAATAAACCCAAAACTTGGCAAGTTGTAAAACGTGCCTATAATACAAATAACTTAAATAACTATAAAGAAAAATTATTGAATATAAATTGGAATGACATATTAAATGAAAAAAATGACATAAATCAAAATTATAATCTATTTAGTAATATTTTACAACAATTATTAAATCAATGCATACCAAAAAAAACTATAAAATTAAAACCTCCAACAAATTCTAAATGGCTGACCCCCGGACTTAAAATATCTTGTAAAAATAAACGCCTGCTTAAAATACACGTTAACTACTCGAAAAATAAAATATTAAAAAATCACTACAAAAAATACGGCAAAAAATTAAAACGTACAGTAAACCACGCGAAAAAGTTACACTACATAGAACGGATGAAAGATTCAGACAATACTATGAGATGTATGTGGAAAATAATCAAAGAAAAAACGAACAAAACCGAAACCAAAGTGAAAGAAAACCTAACCTTGAAAATGAACACAAAAACAATATCCGACCCGAGAAAAATTGCGAACGCATTTAATAGTTTCTTTGCATCCATAGGAACAACAAGCCCAACAATCACCAATAAACCAAAATTTCTAACTACATCAACAAGAACCACCCACAGTATGTTTTTAAGCCCGGCTACACCTAAAGAAATAAACCTAATTCTTCGCAACCTAAAATCCAAGCTCAGCTGTGGCGTAGACGAGTTACCACCGAAGTTAATAAAGCTATGTGTGAACGAACTAACACTGCCGTACTACCTACTCATTAACCAGTCGTTTATGGAGGGTACGTTTCCTGATGCACTTAAAATATCCCTCATAAAACCAATCCATAAAAAAAACTCCAAAACAGACCCTAGTAATTACCGACCTATTTCTTTGCTGCCTACTTCATCAAAAGTTTTTGAAAAAGTTATGTGTAACCAAGTTTACTCTTATTGCGAGAAAAATGGATTATTTAACGAAGCTCAATGCGGATTTAGAAAAAACCATTCAACAACCCTAGCGGTATATAAATACATGGAATCAATTTTAGGTATTCTCGATAATACGCGATCGGACTATTACTTGACATGACGAAGGCCTACGACCGAGTCCAATTTGACATATTATTAAGAAAAATACATGACATAGGAATCAGAAGAATCGCGCATAAATGGTTTTAATCTTATCTACACAACCGGGTCCAGTTCGTGGAAATCGAGCATTTCGATTTCAAAACCGGTTCCATTCAAAACGCTAGATCCGAGGCACATCACATCACTAGTTCAATACCGCAAGGAAGTGTACTTGGCTGTTTGCTATTTTTAATCTATATTAACGAATTGCCAAACCATGTAAAAACACACTGCGTTCTTTTCGCTGACGATATCTCACTGTTGCTACCCTGTTCGCGCACTGACAATATAAGCAACATAGCACAAAACACACTCACAGACGTAGCTAACTGGATGTCACACCATAACTTGGAAATAAACTACTCGAAAACGAAAGTTATGCAATTCAGACCTTATCAAAAAACACCTTTTCATAACTCATACTCTGAAAGTAGGTCTGAAGTTGCCTGAGGGGCCTAATTGAAAGTAAAACTTTCAGCCCTAGGGAGAATCGCTTTCTACAGCTGTCAAATTATAAAAAAAAACAAGTTCTATTTTATTCAAACATGTTCCAACTTTCTAAAGTCTTTCTAACTACAAGGAGGTCGTTGAACCAAATTCCAACTTTTTATTCAGCAAGTAGGTTGGAAACCCATTACAACGGTAAGAAGTTTAAAAAGTCTAATTATAGCGCAATGTAAAATTTAAATTTAAATAACATAAAGATAGTATTAAATAAATAATATATCTTCTAAATTACTTGATTAATATACATATAGCTTCAACTGTTTATTTAAAATAACATAGATTTGAGCAAACAATTTACCATTTTTTAAATTATGAGAATGAAAATAATGGCTGAATAATGCTGGCGAGCCGAAGCCGAAGGCCCGCCAGAGAAAAAGAAAAAAAAAACCGGGAAGGCGGCAATTCAATCTTCATTTTCACAAATTTTTCTTTCATGTTTTTATTTTTACTTTCCTTGTATTCGTAATGAAAAGCACAGTGTTTACCTCGGGTGAAAGTCTGTTAAGTCCCTCAAGCTCCATTGGCGCCCTCGCTAACGCTCTGGCGCCAAACCCGTCTCGGGACTCAAAAAACGTGACTTTCAACACTCAGGTAACAATGTACTATTGGATATACAAGTTACAGCTAATGGGTTAACTTTGGAATGTGTAAAAACCTTTTCATTACTCGGAATAACCATAGACTCCCACTTGAACTTCAAACAACATATTCAAAAGGTTAAATCAAAAATGTCAAGTTTTACGTACGCTCTGCGCGAGTTAATTAGGTCAACTGATCTCCCAACAGCCTTAGCAGCGTATTACGCCTATGCGCAAACACACTTACAACAAAGCGTTATTTTATGGGGCAATAGCACCGATGCAGAAGATCTATTTATTCTTCAAAAGAAATGCGTGCGTATCCTAGCTAACATTAGAATACCGGATAGCTGCAAACATTACTTCCAAAAGTTTAAAATTCTTACGCTGACCTCAATATACATATTGGAAATAAGTAAATTTGTTAGGAAGTACCCAAACTTATACAAGAAACTGAATAATCTTCCCAGACGGCATGCCCTGCGAGCAGGAAGAGACAAATTAATCGCACCACCGTCAAAGCTCGCTATGCATAGTAATGGCCCTTACAAAATGTCCATTAAAATTTATAATAACTTACCAGATGACATTACAAAATCGCAAACTGACTCCATATTTGTAAAAAAATTAAAATCATATTTAATTGACAAGTGCTATTATGAATTAAATGATTTTTTTGACATAAATAATAATTTTATACCCACTCGTACGTATACTTAACTAACGAAATTAATTAAATAAAATGTATCCTGTAATTGTAATTAAAACTGACACGTAACTAAAACTAATATAAATATTAAACAAAAATTTGAACTTTATTATCTATCTACTATCTACTGTATTATTATAGGAAAAAATATTTTTTATAATTAATTGTATTATAAAACCTCGGTCTGCCAACCTCCTACTATTGTAGTGTCCTAAAGGGGCTCACATGTGTTACTTACCACTGTTTGTAAAATTAACACCTCACTTACCATGTGTTTACAATAAATCTATTGAGTATTGAGTATTGACAGCCCTTATAGCTCAGTCGGTAGTAGCTCTGCCTTCTGCGCTGGAGGGCGTGGGTTTGTTGTCTGTCTGGTTTCAATATTATATTCTTAGTATGTAAAAAAGGTGTTTAAAAGTATTAATATCAGCTATCTGGTTCCCTTAGTACAAGCTCTGCTTAATTTGGGGGTAGAAAGTGCTCTGTGGATTGTATCTAGGTACACAATTTTTTTTAAAGATATTCTTAGAGATTGGGCTGCGATCCTGGTAGTTCGATGAGATCAATTTGACATTTATTTACAAATGCAACCCACAACCTACGGCGCAGAAGGCAGAGCTAATACCAAACTGCGAATTCAGGGTAGAGACTGTAGAGATTAGTCCTTTGGGTTACACGTTTTATAGCACTATTGCACAAAATTATTGCCATGATAGCTACATTACAAACATGTAAGTACGGGATGTGCGTAGCTTGAAAATGATCTAGTTTGGATATCAAATTAAAGTCTTAACGGTTGTACTACACTAATGGTCCTATAGCAGTCATTTAGCTTAGCATTTCGCTAAGTCTATCAGTTTTATTCTTCTTCTTAATTAATGGCATCTGTCCATTTAAAATCAATTTTGCCAGTGTCGAGTGAGGATATATTACATAAATAAAATAGTTTTTATTCAATTTACTCAATTTTAGACAAGTCGGCTGTTGCTGGCTTTGAAAAAAAGTTGGTGATTGTCTTCAAAACCATCGGAAACATTTTCGTTGCATGCAACTGAACCAAAATATTGGGAGTCAAAACTCATAAAATTCAACAAAATATCCCGTTGTTCATTAAAATAGTATCTCACCCGTTGAATTTTATCATCAAAATTCAACAATACAGTCTACTTAACAAATTGCATGATATAAACCTGCAGTAATCAGCAATTTATAATTAAGCAGATGTTGGACACTGCACTTGGTGGGGTGTTTCAATAATTAAAATGTTGGTGGTCTCACAATGAATGTGGCGTGGAATTCGAAAACGGAATAAGCATATCTATTTTACCCTGGATATCATCATTATCACCATTGGTATAAATGAGTCGTAAGTCTATTATCAAAGGCGGCAATCTGTCAAATTTTACAAAAATGACTCAGTATATATATGGCAATTTAGGGAATTTAAAACAACGCAACAAATTTTCCTCAACTTTATCAATTAAGGCAATATGTCGTTCAAAATTGACTTTTAAATTCAACATTAGTTTCAAATGCGGCAATCTTTGGTAGTTCCCGGCCTATACAGGGTTATTCATTATTAACTGCAAATACTCAGGAATTAGGTTCAACAAATAGAATAAAAAATATTTATGAAATTATTTTTTTTAAATTTGATCTAAAATTTTTTCAAGTTTTTCTATCAAAATTTTATTGTTATTAATTTCTTTACGGCTATTGCATAATGATTGCCACGGAGAACAGGATGATGACCCACCCAGGCGGTGACTGAACGCAGAGTGTCACTCACGGCGCGCGGGCGCGGATCAAAGGTCAAAATAGGTCAGGCGCCAATGATTTCTTTATCGATTTTCTCGGGATTTTCATAACAAAACTTAAAAAAAATCATTTCATAAATATTTTTTATTTTATTTGTTGAACCTAATTCCTGAGTATTTGCAGCTAATAATGAATAACCCTGTATAATAAAACGTTTTTATTGAATTGGTAAAATTCACCCCGAGTGCAGATTGCCGTTTTTGATTTTTATCATCATCATCTTCATCAGGCTGAAGAAGTCCACTGCAGACTACTGTTTTCTCAAATATGATAACTAATTTGGTCTTGTTCAATGTCAAGTCAACTGGCATCTCAGCTCAATGCCCCTCTCAATCAATCAATGCTCTTCTGCGCCGTGGGTTTTATCCCCACCGAGAACAAATATTTGTGTGGTGAACGCTGATGTTTGTTCTCTGTCTGGGTGTTATTGTGTTCTAAGTATCTTTGTGTTTACAAAAAAAGTATGTAATTATTATTTCAACTACCAGATAATTCCTATAGTAAAAGCTCTGCATAATTTAGCGCGTAATTTATCTTTACAACAGGAAGGGTGTTTTATTAAAAAAGTGACCAGTTCTTTCTAAGAATATTTGTCTATCGGAACGTTTAAAATATTCTACGACAAACTAAAGATAAAAAGTCATAAAGCCATTTTTAAGAACAAAATCAAAACATAAAGCGAAAAGACTCAAGTTTGCATCCGATACCGGATCGAAGATACGACAGGGTCCAATTACGGAGGCCCATTATCTCGCTTTGATTAGCCATCGAGGAACAAAGGAACGTGGCCCGAGGGCACCGGCCCGAAAGTGTTGAGACAGCTCGCTTTAATATTCAATCTTTAGTTCATTCCAATTACTTTGCTCATTTCGAACGTGAGAAAGTCCTTATAGCTGCGGAAGAATAAATTAATCGAACGATATTGAGACCAACGATAAAGCGCCTAACACACTGGATCCGACAAGTAGAAATAGGAGTATGCGGTACTGCACTTTTTTTAAGGAAGAATAAATTAATCGAACGATATTGAGACCAACGATAAAGCGGCTAACAGACTGGATCCGTAGAAATGGGACTAAGCGGTACTGCACCTTTTTTTTTAACTTTCAATTCGAGGGTCATATTCGGCTGCATTATCAGAAATTCTTCTAATTAGCTGACGGAACAAGCATGATGTTAAGTGGTAACTATCGCCTAAAATAAAGCAATGCCTCGTAGGTCACGCACGTCAACCAACGCACCTAATCGTATTACCCCTCGCCCAGGCTCGCTGAAAGTCTCTTGTCACTGTCACTTTCATGACAATAAATAAAGATGACAACAGACTTAGCGGCCTGCTTAGCTAAATGACTGTTAAAGGCCATTACTTTTGTATCCGTCTGGTAGATTTGCCAGACATGCTACAGAAGTAATGATACGTCTTTATTCTAGTTACAAATGCTCCAAGCTTTCCATCATTTAAATTAAAATTAAATGAATAAAAATCGTGGCTTCTTGAGAAGACGTTCTACAGTGTGGAAGAATATTTTTTAAAGAATTTAATATTTTTTTATTAAAAGATAGGTATTTATTTACAACAGAATATACATTATTTACAAAAACTATTATTATAAAACATGAAATAATAAAAAAAAAAAAAAAAAATACGGGTTGCACTCCGGGAGTGCCGGCAGAAGTGAAAACTTGATTATAAACGTAGGAACCCTAAAAGTTGTTTATTTTATCAAGTTCCTCAATGTAGTAAAACCCCAATCAAAGTCCTAAGGAACCCTAAAAATTTTAGCATTATCGCGCTCCTAAGTGTAGTTGAAATTCCAATCAAAGTGCTAAGGAACCCTAAAATTGTTTACATAATCAAGGTCCTAAGTGTAGTTGAAAGTCCAATTAAAGGCCTAAGGAACCCTAAAAGTTGTTTATTTTATCAAGTTCCTCAATGTAGTAAAACCCCAATCAAAGTCCTAAGGAACCCTAAAAATTTTAGCATTATCAAGCTCCTAAGTGTAGTTGAAATTCCAATCAAAGTCCTAAGGAACCCTAAAAATGTTAACATTATCAAGCTCCTAAGTGTAGTTGAAACTCCAATCAAAGTCCTAAGGAACCCTAAAAGTTGACCACTTAATCAAATTCCTCAATGTAGTAAAACCCCAATCAAAGTCCTAAGGAACCCTAAAAATTTTAACATTATCAAGCTTCTAAGTGTAGTTGAAACTCCAATCAAAGTCCTAAGGAACCCTAAAAGTCGACCATTTAATCAAATTCCTCAATATAGTATAACCCTAATCAAAACCCTATACGGAACCCTAAATTTTACGTAAAGCCAAATCCTCAACGGGTCGGAACCGCTAGAAGGGACCTTGTCGCGCGACCTACAAGTAGGTCCTAAATGAAGTAAAACGGCAGATATAGGAGGAGGGGGTTCTGGGGGGCTAAGGGGGGTCACAGCACGGCTCGCTTCGCTCGCCGCGCTGTTCCCCGTGGTCGCGTGGCGGCTCGCTTCGCTCGCCGCGACGCTCCCCCCGGGTTTCGGAGGAGGGGGTTCTGGGGGGCTTAGGGGGGGTCACAGCACGGCTCGCTTCGCTCGCCGCGCTGTTCCCCGTGGTCACGTGGCGGCTCGCTTCGCTCGCCGCGACGCTCCCCCCGGGTTCAGGAGGAGGGGGTTCTGGGGGGCTTGGGGGGAGTCACAGCACGGCTCGCTTCGCTCGCCGCGCTGTTCCCATGGTCGCATGGCGGCTCGCTTCGCTCGCCGCAATGCTCCACTCGAAAAATAAATACAGTAGATCTATAAAATCATGTACCAATGACCACTACTACCTGCCGCGGGCGGCCGCTAGTTCATAAAATCTATAATAGGTATGTACCTATACCTACTACAGTCACGAAAAACGCCTTGGTATGCTTGCTACTAACTATTATCTATTCTGTGACGTTACCGTGTCATAGTAACTACTAGCGTATCTGTAGCGTCTTACGCTTTTTTTCGATTTTTATTATGAACTCTACGTTGTAGTCTTAGGGTACATTTCTGCAAAAAATCCGTCCTACGCTTTTTCGATCAGGGTCACGTGATCCTGACGCGAGTTTAAGTTTTTATACCCATTACGAAAGTGCTCAACGCCGCTAAAGAAGTTTTCACTTCAAAAAAAAAAAACATTTTATTTCATTTTATTTTATTAATTTTTTTGTGTAACATAACAATTGTTTATGATTTTTTTTGTTGTTTTTGTTTTTGTTGGCGAACACAGGCTGCGCCTGCGCCGCCGCCGCCGTGGAGCCTGCACCGGCCGCGGCGTTGCCAGCACGCGCGGTCTGCAGCGCGGCGCGGGCACAGCGCACGCTCTGCGCCAACTCCAACGCTTTGTTGAATGTGAGGGTTTCGATGCTTTCCGCAAACAACTTCTCCTTTTCTTTGGTATTTTCCAAACCCAAAACGAACTTGTCACGCAGAGCGGTCTCCAACTCAACCTTAAACCCGCAGTATTGTGCCAAGTTACGCACTCGCGACGCCCATTCGGCTAAATCTTCACCTGGACGTTGTTCGGCCTTGTAAAAGCTGTAACGTTCGGCAAACGTACTTTTCTTGGATTGTAAATGCACGTTCAACTTTTCTAACAGGGTCTTGAACTCGACGCTATCCAGATCTTCAGGAAAAACCAAATCTCTTGCGACGCGGTAGGTATCCTCCACCAACGCAGTGAGCAAAAGAGCTCGTCTTCTCATTCCAGACTTATCGGTGTCGTCTCCAATGTCGTTCGCCGTACAGTACTGAATAAAACGACTCCTAAAAATGCTCCACTCTTGCGTCCGGTGATCAAATGAGAGGTTGCCACCGAATACCATCATATTTGATTTGGCGTGTTCACTTGTCATTGAAAAACACTGATAACTATTGTGACAAAGTCAATAAAAACACACGTGAATAACGAATCGTCGCCAAATGTCCTATATTTCAGGATATTAACAAGGAAACAACGCAGATCTCATTTATGAACTCGTGTAATCGATGGTTCGCAACCGACTCCCGATAAAACATAACTACCCACATCACATAAATACTAGATACACCACAACTAGGTACCAAAATACTACCTACATATGAATACTTATTATTTAAATGAATGTTTTTTTGTACCTGACCTATAATTTGTGTTTTTTTAATAAATTGATTTACTGACTATCTGACTAATAGTCTTTCCAATGTGAGTGTAAAACAGGCTGCACGCAATAAATATGAGCTTATTGGGTACAATTTTATGTTTCTCTAGCTGCGCGAGTCTAGCACAATATTTATTCTTGGACAATACACACTGCAATACCAATGTCACTACGAGTGATCATGTCCCTTATATCATGCCGGCTAGCTTGATAGTGGTAACAGCTTATCTTATGATGCATTCATATCACTTTGCTGTGTGTATGTAAATTTCCATTCAGGTACAATGTGTTTCTCTAGGTGCTCGAGTCTAGCACAATATTTATGCTTGGACAATACACACTGCAATACCAACAATGTCACTACGAGTGAGCATGTCCTTTATATCATGCCGGCTAGCTTGATAGTGGTAACAGAGTGGGTTTATCTTATGATGCATTCATATCACTTTGCTGTGTGTATGTAAATTTCCATTCAATTTTTGAAAACATTTATTTACAAAGATTGATCCTTGTCAGCAACAGAATCCATGGGTTCAATAAAACAGGATGTAATTTTTTTAAGAATCATTCGGGTCCATTTCCGTCAAAAGCATAAGATTTTTAAAATAAATATGCAGTTATTGTTTTCATATAAATCGGCATAGACTCCACGACTTTTTCCTAACTCTCGCGGTTTCGGACACCCTGTAGATGCAGTTGTCATGAGAAAAAACTGCACCAATTGCGCATCGTCACTTAGATGGCAATTTTATTGAATGAATGTGTATATGTGCATTCGATTATGTATGACGTACAAAGCTAAAATAAAGATGATAATTATAAAATACAGAAAAAAACATTGGAAGATAGCGGATGTCTAGCTTTCACAGCTCTCAAACGTTTAAATTTCGAATGGGAAATATCTAAAAAGACACCGACGCCCTACCAATTTTCCAAAAGCATACCGCAAGAGTCTAACAACGCATTTGATGCAGAAGCTTTGAAATGGGACTCCCTTGTGCTCGTAGAAGATAGATGTCGCCACACGTCCGGGAAGTAACGTGAAGCGTCTCCACTGGTGTTAACATTTCCGAGTGTGGCAGAGCTTTGACAGTTTGCAGAATATTGCGAACTGGGACGAGCAAGCGTACGGTACGGTTATTGATACAAAATTGTTTTTAAAAATATTCTGCAGAAAAGGTGGAAGGCGAATGAAACTGTTGAAGGCGAATGAAAAGGATTATAAAAAAACGGTAGGAACGGTAGCCGTAGTTTGTTGCCTGTTCTTCTAGCCTTGGTCGCGTGGAACTGGCACCTAGACTCACCTAGCTAACGTTTCAAAGTGATTCTTGTAATTGAAATTAATAAAATTTTATTGATTTCGAGTTTGAGTTGGAAGAACTTTCAATCTTTATAGAATTTCCCTTCATTTTGTTTTGTTGTGTTATGTTTCATTTTCAAATAAATTCACTACGATCGATGAGTCTTCTTGGGGGAAAAAACCAATGAACTTGTGACACTGGTACATTACCTATGTCACGTAGCTGACACCTAAACCTTAAGCGGTCTCTCACCAATCTTTCTTCTGACCGTCAAGATCATCTCATTTTTATAACGCTTTTATTAGCTTCACCTGTATGTATGTATGTAACCGACCTCTTTGAGCTCGATTTTGTCCTACTTTGAACAATAAGATTTGATTCAAACTTTGCACACCTGTCAAAGGTCGATGACAATGCAATAATATGAAAAAAAAATAATAAAAAAAATGAAAAAAAAAAACTAAAAACTAAAAAGTAAAAAATAAATTATAGTTAAAAAACTAAAAAAAAAACGCTTTTATAACTAATTGAACTAAAAAGTTAAAAATAAAACTGTAATAATCAATTGAAAAAATTATATTATTGTACAAAAAAGCGTGGGGTGCTTTTTATAATAACTTCAGGTATATTAAACTATTGATAAAATATTTACAACAATAAAAATCAAGCACCCCACGCTTTGTTTGTAAAAATTTATTATATTACTATTCAAAATAACCTGTGTTTTTATACTATTTTTTATAGTTTGGCCTTATCATCAATGTATTCTATGTTCAATATCTATCGGTTATGAATTTAAAATGATATGGTTACAGACCGCTGGTCCGTAGTCCGGAAAATGGTGGCATGGCTAGTAATCGGATTAGGCTGGTAGCCAGATAGTAGCCAGCTCTATCGGACCCAGCGTTTTGGGAATAACTTAATTACTTGTGCATGATAGGATAAGTTTCAAAACTGTTTATTAAATTAAAACTATGGAAGTATACACTTATACAAAATATTGAAAATTCTGATGTATTTTTTTGTATTTTTTAGGCAAAAATCGAGGTGCATTCACACTTTCTTTGTAGGACTCATGTATAAAATGTGCAGGTTGAAATATATAAGGTATTTTTTATCATAAGGTACCTAAGTGCTAGGGAAATGGCACTTTTTCTAATTCACTCATCTACTTGATTTTAACTTAGACTCATTGAAAAGTATATCATAGCTCTTACAATATCTCACTGTTATACATACAACAGTAGTGGCCGCCCGTGGCTTCTCACGGTTATATGAGGATTCTAAGAAAAAGGAAGGAAGGAAAATGTTACGAAAGTATTTCCATGTTTTATGCTGCAAGGCATTTTTCACTTTACGACTCCCGAAAAAACGGTTGAATTTTTATGGAGAAAGGAGCATTATGCTCATGTATTTTGGCGACACTTTTCCGAACAAAGTAGAACGGCCATGTGTTCTTTGTTCTGTGGTCACGGCTTTCACGTGTCAGTAATTTCACCGGCAGAAATAAGCATAATGGTAGTACTTACCCGGACGAGCCCTTCACAAAGAGATCTTCTACTACTAGATAATACTATATCTAGTAGTATTAAGGATCGTTTAATCTTTATTAGTAAAGCTTCTGCTTAAGCTGAAAATTTTTAATTAGATATTTAAATAAGTAGAGCAAGCTTTCTCAGAATTAATTGCTACAAAGGTAAACCTTGCGGTGCATTTTATTAACTTAATAACTCTTGGCAAAGTAACGTCTAGATTTGGTTTTAAGCTGTATTTAATTCTTAAAATAATGGCTGGTGTTTAAAGGTAGCTTTGAATAGGATAACTTTTTATTATAATCAACCTATTTTTACCCATCAGATTTTGCAAGTTTTTGGAAAAGTGAATTAGTAAATGGTATGCCTATATTTGTCTAACATGTTAGAAAATTCATTAATCGATTTCTTGTTATTTTAATACTTTTGCTTTTTCAAATTTATACGACCCTGCCTTTAAAGTCACCTCTCTCTAGCCTCAAAGGTTTGCTGTAAGAAAACTCAGGAATAAGTTCGCTTTTCTTACATGTCTTCTATTTCTGTCCTTTTTCAATGTAGGTATTGAATTTTATGCAATAAATAATTCAGTAATCTTTAGTTATCTTTATCAATACGCCATTTTACGCCAACTATACCTAATTTAGCTTGGAGAATGACGTCAAATGTAGTAAATTTTCGACTGTAATGTGACAATCACGTGGCATTTCATTTGATAACAACCAACATGCTACGTCATTCTTGAAACACATTTTCCGAGCGTTTCATCTCATACGGGCGTAACCAAGGCGTAACCTAAGCAAATACTTTGGTATAAGACAGAATTGACAGAAACGTCGTGGAAAATGTAATTCAGCGGATTTCGTTCGACGTCATCTCTCTCACATTTATCGAACACTTTTGAACATAGAAGCTTCTGAACTTTTGGAAGTAAAAAAGAATTGACCACTGATACAGTAGTTAATCATAGTTTGATGCAAATATTGATACACATATCCTACGCTAATATGACTATTTTAAACGTACACAAAACATAATGCGACTAAGGGCTAATTGAAAAATCTACAGAACAAAATATCAATCAGATAAAAATATATCTATCTCTCTTTTAAGCTTGTCAAGAACTGATATTTTTTATTCGACGAACAGAGTTATTCCATAGATTGAACAATGAACTTATAAAACTATTTGAAAAAAAAAAGGTTAACCAACAATGAAGTACGGTGGTTTGTGGTTTTAGAATACACCAACTTTCTAAAGTAAAACTAATGTTTTTAAACACAGCTTTATCTAGTTCGCTATCTAAGTTTCATATTTATTTCTATGCTAAATAAAAGCAAGTTAGTTCAGGCCAACTCAGGTGGCGAAACTATTAGGCTGCTCCAAGGCCTCCACTGTAACTAGGATGTACAGTCGGCTACATTAGAATGTACCATTTGTATCTCTTATGGTAGTGTTGGAGATTTACAAGGTAAAAATCATCATGATGATAAATCTTATCATGGAATCAGTTGATGTTAATTTATTTTTGTGTTTTTACCCTGTAAATGTCCAAAATAATACTTCGAAACTAATTTAAAATGTACGGATTCTATAAATCCTAGTGCAGCCGACTGTACCTACATACACTGAGTTGTCCCCGCACAGAAATAAGTGGATGAGTAAAGAAACTTTTCTATGAGCCGATTTGACAGATTACTAATCGACTGATCAAATATTTGACAGATGTTTATCTCATATTTTGCAAGCAGCATTTTGAGATAAACAGCTGTCAATTATTTGATCAGTCGATTAGTCCGTGAAATTGGTCCATAGTGAGTTTCTTACTTTACTAATTTGTAATTACGTACGAAGGCAACATTGAAGCGTTAGTTACTACTCTAGTACTAAGCGCAGGCTTTTTCTATTTCTAAAATATTCGTGATCTATTCCTATTTCTATTCAGCAATCTTAATTTCTAAACTGCTAAGTTTTATATCTAAAAACCATATTATTTGGTCTAAGTTTGAGGATAAAACAGTGATTTAAGGATTACTATGAAGTCAAGAAGTAGTAGGTATTTTACTTGAATAAAAAAACGTAGGTATATGAAAAAGGTAAGAAAAACTAAAATTGCATTTGTAACAGTTGCTTACATTGAATTGAATTACCTCCTAGTAACAGTTGACCTATCTTTAATCCCCACAAGAAAAAAAAACTGCAATATAAAAAAAGAACAAATAAAAAAATAGAACAGATAAAAATATCGTATCGCAAAATGACGTTATTGCTATTAAAAACGATATTCATTTTGATCACGAATATTTGTGTTATTTCGCAGAATAAGCCAGTCGATCTCTAAACACAAAAATCTTTTTATAAAAAAAACTTACTCTCTGGTCTAAACGTCACTCGGTCTGAAATAATAAAATGAGATATTAATCCCATGTCTGGTCTCCTTTGTGGGATCCTTTTCAGAGCTATCCCTCGAGCTAATCTTATTTAGATACCAGATTCCGTATCTTATTCATAGTTCAGTTTGTTTGATCCCTCATTCGTGTTTTATCATCTGTGCCTACTAGTGATGTAACGGGTTTTCTATTTTGTTCATCGCATTCAAAAAAAGAACACGTCATGTATGATTGATGTATTGTAAGTGTTGTGTTGATTTCAAACAAATAAAGACAGGGACAGTTACAGGTAATGTATAAAAACATAAATAAAAAGATAAAATATTATTATGTTTACAAGCATAGAGGTAGGTAATTAACTTTGAAACTCCTTACCCAAAAGGTTTCTTTTCTCATTGGGTTATTCCAAAAAAGATGGATAAACCTAGTAACATAATAACAATATGTCAACATATGGATCATGCCTACATTGTACGAATCATTCCTTCAAATTTCCGGTACATCACTAGTTCTGAAACCATCTAGTTCAAACTAAAACTACTGTGATGAGGGAATATTCAAATATCAGTCTATCACTGGTATTTAAATTCACTCGTTTTATCCCTGTCTGAAAAGAGATGATGAATGATGAAAAAGGATGACGTGTGTGTACTATAGGGCCTTAAACTTAAAAAGTTTGAGGCCCTAGAGTGACCTCTTTGTTTATAAAATGAGGATCAGAAAATAGTTCTTCTCACGGCTTTGTGTTTCAACACGTATTTACCCATAATTTTTTTGCAAGATTATGTTTTTCGTTGATTATTTTTAATAAATCTGCTTACCTTCTTTGCAGAACACCGCCAGGGAGGAAACATGGAACAAAAAGAAAACGAAACTTAATTACCATTATTTGAAATTGCATTAAAATTAAGGTCGAAGCTCCGAACAAGCAAACTTTCAGTAAACATAGAACTAAAAGTTTTACCAAAAATATTTAAATGGTCAATTTGACTACCAAAGAATTTTGGTAAAATATTTTTTCGTAAATAAATATAGGATTTATTTGGGCTATAAAATTGTCGTGAAATAGATGCCATTAAAAACATAACTTTAAAGAAAAACAAGCTTCGCAAATCAGTTCTTCTACCCTAAAAATTTGTGAGATCCATGTAGTAGCAAGTCGGGTAATTTATTCAGTCCCTACCTAAGGGCCCTTCTGTCTAAGTTATTACGCAATTAGCTAGCCGAACAACATTTTATAGTGACCATAAATCAATATTTAAAATCTTTAATGTGTTAAATAAATAGATTGACTTGGCCACTCTTTTCATCTACTTCTCTTGAAAACAGATTGTGTGCCAGGGAAAACCAAACCAGGACAAAGTAGATATTCCAGTGACCTAGATAGGTTACGGTTTCGACCACAAATCATAGCTAACTATACAACCCTTGAGCTTTCAACTTTCAGTGTCCCGAGGGTTATATTTCAACCTATCAACAACTGAGGCCAGTATTTTCGAACATTGTCAAGCCTGGCTATGGACATTTAAGAGCACAGATTTCATAGAAAATAATATTCTAAATTGATATGCTGCGCCGTAGACAGGCTTAAACTGAACCTTTTCATGCTCAGTAAGTAGGATTTACTTCGCAGTGCATTGTTTAAACGTTCCATTTTCAAATCAGTTTACCGTCACACGAATGTAATAATTATGTAGTTGCTATGCAAAACTCTTTGGTAAAACAATCTCTTTTCTCATGAAATAATAAGAAAACTTTTTACTGAAAAAATAGTAGATGCACACAGATGTGCTTCCGCGACTATTGTAGCAGATACTGGAGCAAATATGTTACTATTAATTTTAAACAATGATTATTACAATTAAACAATAACACAATAAAACTTGCGTCACATACAACACTGTACAAAAAATGCAAGCTTCGTTTCTGCTACAAATCAAAACATTCCAGAGCTCTCAACTCTCTGAAGAAAGGTTTACATCACCCCAAGGGAGAAAAGTTCTGTTTAAACCTGTCATAAACAACCCGTAGGCCATCGTAAAACTTGCACTTACAATGTCAATCTTTTATGATCGCGGTACAGACGTGTGTCGAATACGGTTGAATGCTGTGTTTGGATTTTTAGGTCAACACGTCATCAACTTAGTTTATGTGCATGCGTGACCATTCACCAAAATACTAAAACTTTCATAGTTTTGCTAAAAGCAATTCTCCTGTGTTTTCTGTAGATTTTTTTTCCTGAAGTTGATTTAACAGCTAGGTATACATTTATGATCGTGACTTTGCTCGCTCGGTATAATTAGACAATGCTGTTCCAAATTACGATCGGTTTTTACAAGAACTGAAAATAATTTCTTTAGAAACTAGATATGGCGAGAATCTTTTTTTTATGTTGTTTATTAATAATAATATAATACAACTGTTTGATTTTATTTAATAATAAAAATTGAAGTAGGAACGAAAACTTGAAAAATCTGAAAATCTATTCTAAATGGAATATCCCTACACATTGTTGATGTGTGTATGATGTCGGGTGGTATAACAGTCCCATAGTACCCCAAACTTATATTAACGGCACAGACTTAGTAATAATTTGCAATAAAGCTGGGCAAAGGTCTCCTCTGAAATTTTCTACTCATCCCGGTTCTGTTGTTTCACACCGATCCCCACATAAACATTGAGATAATCCAGCTAATTAAGATAGAATATGAAACGATGTTAGTCAACATTTCATTGAAGAAGATTGTAATCGTACTAAGGTATAACGATGATTTGTATTATACGTTTGAACCCTTGAAACTCAATGCTTGTTTTTTGTCGACGGTCGTCGCGTCGATGCGGCGCCGACCTCCTATCTACCACCGCACCCCTCCACCCCACACCCTTGTACATTACAAGCTCAAGCTGATAGCGATCTCAAAATTTTTAACCAGCAAGTACGGACAAACGAGAATCGGAGAGTCGTTCTTCCTGGAAATGTAGAGAGGAGGCCTCTATCCAGCAGTTGACTTATTCAAGCTGATGAAGATGATGAAGATCGGACAGTTTTTTAGATTTCATAAGAAGTCTATCAACAACAAAATAATTTGCATTATAGATAATTTAGTTTTCCCCAGAGTGTCATTTGCACCAATTTTAAAATTAAAATGCTGTAATAACTACTAAGAATAAACTTTAAGGAAAAGAGTTTGGATGTAAGAGGTAGAAGTGGGTGGAAAAACTTTAGAAATGTATGTCTGTCCTTTTCTATCACATGAGAGATGAGACGTACTGTAATAGTACATCGGCTAATTTCGGCTTCATTTTCTCGATTCATTTCAATTCGAGCATAGTGTGCGTCAGAAAGAGTTAGCGCTCTACGAAAGCAGACAAACCGATGTGCAATATTTATTGCCTAAAACCCTAACTAATACCTACCGCTTGGTCATGAGCTGTCCGTTCCGTGTTTTTTTAATGCACGTTTTTTATTAAACGTCTTTTTGCCCAAACGCTCTAGATTCTTTAGCTAGAGCGATCTAATATTCTTGCCATGCAACATACAATGTATTCTTCGCATAGTTTGACTGCTAGTGTTTTATACATTCTTGGACCACACAATCCTCACGACGAAGCCCCCAGCCTCTCCCCGTATAAACACTCAGTTACTATGTAAATTGTGTCGCGAACTACGGCTGTGGCGGACAAGTTACCCTATATTGAGCCATTTGACACCGCAAACATTATGACAAACTTGTCAACTAGGTACCTATGTTGGTAAACTATATCTTCTTAGTAAATAAAGCACTTGTGACTTGAGAGCACTGGTGGTCTAGTGGTAGTGGCCCCGCCTTCCGATCCGAAGGTCGTGGGTTCAAATCCGCTCGTGTTGAGTTCTCGCACCAATGAGTTTTTCTGTCGAAAAAATTATGTGCACTATGCCAGTACTCTCAAAAACGGTGAAGGAAAACTTCGTGAGGAAACCGGCGTGTTGTAGAACCTAAAAAAAGTTCGAGCAACACGTGTCAAGGGTCACGCAAAAAGGGCCCACCAACGGCCTACTTGCGGAAAACCTGCCCGCACATCAAGTGCGCATGATAAAACTTGCCGAACTATACAGTAAATAAAGCCCTATCGATCTAGCTCTCTCTCTGTCGTGTCAGTTCCTTCAAAAAAGCAGGGTGGAAGAATTTTAAGTGCGCAAAGAGACTCCTTCCATGCACATGACACAATGCTTTCGATATGGCGGACAACCCACACAACACTACCTAGCCCCAACCTAAGCACAGCTTGTACTGTGGGACACAGATAGCTGATTATGATATTTATATGCATTTTTTTTAAAGTAAATACATACTTAGAACAAAATATAAGATCCAGACAGAAAACAAACATTTATTGTTCACCACACACACACACAAATAGACGATAAAATACGATACAATAAAAAATATATATGTTAATATTTAAAACAAAAAAACGGTTGTCTGTAAAGTCGGTTTACTGACGATAGTTGGCCGTTAAATGGAACGCCTCAGAGTGAGGTAACGCCGCATGAGTCATGTTTTTTCGTGCGTGCAGCCTGCTCCATCGAATTATAAGACGTTGTTACGTCAAAAAATCGAACCCACGGCCTACGGCAGGGCTCTCGCAGGTACTCCAACTGAGCCGTGGCACCTGTCAATGGAGTAATGACAATAAAAAACTCCATTCTGACCTTTACCAAAAGAGGGGTCCATAATAAAAATTGTGATGTTATTTAATATACCATCGGAAAAATCAATTTTACCCTCCACGTGACCAAGCAGTAAATATAATTTACCCGCGCCCAATCCTGTTACGTTAATTGCTTATTTCTATAATAAATTCAAAGTAAACGCCGTAAAGTAAAATGAAATGTATAATAACGTGTTTACGTTTTATGAAGGTTTTAGGGGAGTTTAATGGTTCATTTGCGTGAATAATCATGGGTTAAAATAACATCAAATTTAATTTCATCGGAGGTGATGATCAATATAGGTTTTTGATTAACCTTTATTAACATTTGAAAAGATGAGTATTTTAATGCATTAAAATCACTTCATAAACATAAAAGCATAAACCGGCCAAGAAGCATAAACCGGCCAAGTGCGAGTCAGACTCGCGCATGAATGGTTCCGTAGCATTATCTACAGGGTTATTCATAATTAGCTGCAAATACTCAGGAATTAGATTCAACAAATAAAATAAAAAATATTTATAAAATGATTTTTTTTAAGTTTTGTTATGAAAATCCCGAGAAAATCGATAAAGAATATCCTTTGGAATCATTGGCGCCTGACCTATTTTGACCTTTGATCCGCGCCCGCGCGCCGTGAGCGACACTCTGCGTTCAGTCACCGCCTGGGTGGGTCATCGTCCTGTTCTCTATGGCAATAATTATGCAATAGCCGTAAAAAAATTAATAAAAATAAAATTTTGATACAAAAACTTAAATCAAAAATTAAAAAAAATCATATCATAAACATTTTTTATTTTATTTGTTGAACCTAATTCCTGAGTATTTGCAGCTAATTATGAATAACCCTGTATAAAAACGGTAATACGGCATTTATTTTTAAGATGATGACCGTTGCCCAGCAGTAGAATACAATTTTTTTTTTAAGTGAATATATTATACATACATACCTACATACATAAAATCACGCCTCATTCCCATGGGGGTAGGCAGAGATCACGGATTTCCACTTACTACGATCCTTCATACATGCTCGTGTATATATTACTATACATAATTATATTCAGTAAATATTTCAAGAGTCTATTTGGTGCCGTTATCAATAAAGAGCATAAACGAGCAAAAAAATCACGTTTGTTTTATGGGAGCCCCCTTCAATATTTACTTTATTCTGTTTTTTAGCATTAGGTGTTAAAATCATCTGTGAAAATGTTAATTAACACGGTTTATGAGATACAGCCTGGAGACAGACGGAC
This sequence comes from Thera obeliscata, assembly GCA_947578465.1. Taxonomy (NCBI): domain Eukaryota; kingdom Metazoa; phylum Arthropoda; class Insecta; order Lepidoptera; family Geometridae; genus Thera; species Thera obeliscata. The sequence continues at coordinate 3,577,692 of OX387913.1, forward strand.
AGTGGAGTCTTAGTAACACCCAAAAGGTAAAACGGGACCCTAATAAAGTTCGCCTTTTCAGTTTTATCGTCTCTTTTTGTCATCATGAAGTGACAGTGACAAGTATACTATACAGAGCTTTTATAAAGTATCAGGAATTATAAATAAAGGGTTAAAATATTAGGTCGTGGTCGTAGTCCATTGTAATCCATTTGGCTAGCAATTTGTGGTTACTTGTAAATCACCACCAAACTGTGAGGGGCTTAACCGCGAATTCACACGATTTGCGGTGCGCTTTGAAGAAACGATAATTTTCATTGCAAAATACGGGCTGATAAAGCTTTATTAACCGACTTAAAATGGAGGAAGTTCTCAATTCAGTTGTACTTTTTAGAGAAACGGTTACACAGCATACTCATCATTATCGATAAGTTTTTTTTCTTTTTTTTCGAATGGACCATAATCTATACCTGTGCCAACTTTCTCCCAAATCCGTTCAGTCGTTCTAGAGTTATTGAGTAACAAACATCCATCCATCCATCCATACTTGCAAACTTTCGCATTTATCTTATACCTTTAAACGAGAAAATCTTGTATATACAATATATATATATTTAGGATCTCGGAAACTGAGCCAACGATTTTCATGAAATTAAGTATACAGGGGTTTTCGGGTACGATAAAACGATCTAGTTAGGATTCATTTTTTAAAAATGTCCCCTTAATCGTAAAGTAAATAATCAACTTTATCATAAAATCATAACTCCTAGCGCCATCTGTTGATTAAGTCATAAGTTAGTGGGACAGAGAACGCCATCTATTGACGAGTAGTGGAGTTTATTATTATGTCGGTAAGATCGAAAAATATTAATATTTAATCAGTATGTAAGTAATTCGTATTTAAATATAATTCACAACAAAAGTTTACCAAAAAAAAAATACCGAGCGAAGCTCGGGCATTAACTAGCTAGTAATATTAGTGTGATTCTGTGCGTGGAAATGACCAAGCTAAACAGATTAAGATCCCAGTCGTTCTAGAGTTATTGAGTAACAAACATCCATCCATCAATCCATACTTGCAAACTTTCGCATTTATAATAGTGCAATTCTGTGCGTGGAAATAACCAAGCTAAACAGATTATGTAGTAGTATTCAAATGAAGTCGCAACAGGTGGTTGTACGAATAACTCAATGCTACTATACGTTATTGCAATTAAATTCTTGTGGGAGCGACGGAGGGTTGCGAAGGGTGCCGTAGCGTTTTTATTATGCCGGGAAATAAATGGGTTTTAAGTCAATTCGAATTCTCTTTTACAAGTAAATTCTTTTTAGGGTTAATACGGTACCGATATATAAGGGTTCTAACTGACAGATGGACCTTTCCCTAATGTACATTGATCATGACATTGACGTGTTTAGGTCATCAGAGACTTTTTACTGGAAGATTGATAGCCTGGTACTGAAAAAAAGGTAATACATTGGAAGCGCTTAATTATTTTATAGAGGAAATTGCACGTTGGAGCCACTCTGGCTTGAAAACAGTTGTGGCTCTAAGCGGATCTTCAAACATAGCTCCAATATCAGGCTTAAGATATTCAAACCTTACCAACTAGAAATGCCAATCTACTTTTGATGCCGACTGTACTACTCATAATTTTACGATAGAAAAAGTGTTAAAATGTTTGCTCGCAATGTTCTGGACACAGTGCTCGGTAAAGTAGAGGATAATACTGAGCGTTCGTAGTTTTCAATCTTAAAATTATTGCAATAAGGTTTGAATTCCCTTGGCATACTCTCCTTTCCAACAATTTATCAGTGACATCTCGGTCGGCATTGCACCACTTACCCCACCCACCTTTGAATAATTTAAAACGTTTTAACCTATTTCCATTTGCTGAAAATTGTTTGAATTATTTAAGTTTATTTAAAACCTTAAGTAACCCTACGTGGTCTCTTTTTTAAGGTTCCGTACCCAAAAAGTAAAACGGGACCCTATCTTTAAAACTCCGCTATCCGTTCGTCTGTCTGTCTTTCACCAGTCTGTACGTCTGAACCGTGAAAGTTAGACAATTTTCACAGAATATATATTATATTTCTGTGGTCACTATAACAAGAAATACTAAAAAATAGAACATTATAAATATTTAAGGGGGCTCTCATAACGAACGTGATTGTTTTGCTCGATATTGATAGCGGCAACAGGAAGACGCTTGAAAAATATACAAAATATTTAGTTTATGTAAACTTTATAAATAAATACTAAAATAAAATAAAACTCAGGTTTAAGGGGGGCTTCCACACAAAAAACGTGATTTTCCTTTCGGAACCCTTCGTGCGCGGTCCCACTTCTCGCACTTGACCCGTTTTCTCAATATTATTTCAACTCTATTCTATGATAACCGCTATCTTTTAAGATTCAAAATGTATTTGAAATGTTAAAAAAAGAATACAGCTTTAGGGGGGTACGATTTCCATACAAACCTAATTTACACAACTATGGGCGAATTGAAATAGCTGTAATAGGCTTTTTTAATACAGTTGCTCAAAAAGTGGCGTATTGCAGGGACGTATAGCGTTCGGGATGTGGGCTATTACACACGCGTGCGTTTTTTTTACCATTCCCGCACTAGTGCTTTTTCTTTCCCAACTGTCAAAATAATGTCTAAAAAGAAAAACCAACCATGAAGTTTTTACTAAAAAAATTCATCGAAGTTTTTATGATTCATGCAAATACGTATTATTTCTAAAAAGAAGCTACTAATTTGTTTCATTAACAGATTTAATGATTTGATTGAATGAGTTATGTTAGGTTTCATTTCATTTCATCTCATTAAATTTCATTTTCAATTCATATCAATAAAAAAAATCTACTGAAGACTTGGCTGTATGGGTATAGTTCCCTTTGCCTTCCAGAATGGGTGAAGAAAAAAAAAAATCTCTGCTTATATTCTACGGTTGGCGCCATTTTTCAGAAATTTTCTTTGCGAGTTTATTTGTTTGTTGCACAAAATGAGTAATTTCGACCCTAGTTTTATTGAATTAACACCACCGGAACTCAGTATAATTGCACAAAATGCTTCGGAGAACATTTTACCGGAAAAGTCAAAAAGTCGCTACATGCATACATACGACGAACTTATTGCGTGGAGAGAAGAGAAAAAAGCAAATGGTATTTTTATTATTTTATTAAATTGCTTAATTTTTTCGCAACTGTATTAAAAATAGTCGTTCAGTACACGTGCGGAACCGTCATTGCAACTTGTTCCGACTGTCAACCCTCGCCTTCGGCTCGGGTAGACATTTGTCGGAACTCTTTGCAATGACAGCCTTCCCGCACTTGTAATGAAATATACTATTACAGTGGTCCTTATTACCGGCCAGTTATATAAAGTTGGAGTGGTAGCCGTTGGTCGTGGCAGTCAGGGCTTCAAAAAAAGAACTAACAGACTTTTACGACTATTTTGAGACATATGTTTTAAGCTCATTCACGTATTCAATGCCGAGTACCCTTTAGAAAGAATGACGAAAAAATTACTTTTTTGGTTTTTTATTAATATTTCTGATATCCTACAGTTTTCTCCAACTTTATATAACTGGCTGGCAATAAAGACCACTGTAAAATTCTATTACAGCTATTTCAGTGTACATTAATTATACTTTGTTTGCCCATAGTTGTGTAAATTCAGTTTGTATCGGAATCGAACAACCTTAATACAGATTGTTTAAAATCCAAACAACTTCATTGCAAAATTGCGAAGAACAATCAACTCGCCGAAAATGTTTCAATTGAAAATGAAACCAATCAATCAAAATAGCTCTTTGCAACAAAGCTAGCCTTGGCTTGAAGCCAACTGTCAGTTATGACAGAATATACTCGCGAAATCTTATTTTGTAAAAAACGCCGGCTAGTTAAATAAAATTCGGCCTAGAATCTGAAGCTAGAGCCTCATTCACACTGTCTGACACTTTATAGCGGCTTGCTTTATAGTCTCTTGTCACTGTCACATCCATGTCAACAAATAGAGATGTCAACAGACTTAGCGGGCTACTAAGCTAAATGACTCTCTTTTTCATTCGTTTTCTGTCATTTCGGGAAGTTACATAGCTTTTTGATTTTAATTGTTTTTCTGGTGTTATTTTGAGTTCTGTTGTGTAAAGGCTAGACCTAGTTCGCTGGCGGTAGCGATCAGTGAAACGCTGTCAAATATCGCTGTCAGATTTGAGATTAGACAGCGAATATTTGACAGCGTTTCACTGTTCAGGCCATAATTTCGGTGCCATTTTAACCAACATTATCTATGTAATATATTATCATTCTCATTAAACTACTCGACACTGGCCAAATTGATTCGGAAAGGACAGATGGCATTCATTAAGAAGAAGAAGAAGTACTAAGCTAAATGACAGTTATAGGCCCATTATGAATATGAGAAAATACTTTACAGAGACCGATATGAAAGACGGAAACTTTATAAAATAGTAAAAAATATCGGTAACACTAATATCTTGGGCTACCCTCATCCATCTGCGGCCCACGACGCTGACAATGTCGGGAACCCATCGTGCTACTGGACGTCCAACGCTTCTTTTCACCATGGTAGCCCAAGATCATGGTGAATGGCAAGAGCAAAGAAAGGGCCTATGCCCAGCTGTGGGTTTAGCCGGGCCGCGGAAGATGCTGATGATGATGAACCCTAATATCGATTTTAAATCAAATATCAAGCATTGAAAATATTGAAATCGAACCTCTATTTTCATTATTCCGTTTTCAGTTAGTATGATCATACAAAGAAACAAAAAATAAGATAGTACCTACTAAAAAATCGGTAAAAAACTTGTGAGTAGGTAATCTGCCTAATATTGTTTAGATTTTAAACAAGTGCTAAGAAGTTTTTATAAATCAGACTCTAAGGCACAAATGGCGAACAAATTCACAAAGAAAATGTTAGTATTTTGTGTAACAAGTTTTTAATGAACAAAGTAGGGAAGCGCCCGGTATGCGCATTAATTTAGCTTCATTTGAATAATTGCAGTTTGCTTCGCTAGCTCTTTGGATATTGCATTCTAATGGAATTAGCAGAGTGAGAACCTACTGGAAGCTATTATACTGGTTACTGCTTTTGGTTTTTCTCGCGTTGAAAATTTACATCGTTCAAAATAATGCCACAAAAGTGGGAAAAATAAGTTGAGGTGCCTTATCAGGGTTTATGTTTGAAACTAGTCTACTGTATCACCTGTATCTAACAACATAAGTGCAATAAATTATTTGAATTTAATTACAATATAAAATAGTTATTATAGCCTAAGCTTGGCTTTACCTTAGGCTGCATTTATATACACGTCATCAACGTCATTTTTCTAAACGACTGAATGAATGTTTTTCTTGGTGGGGATCGAACCCACGCCTACATATGAAGAAGAGCTAGTTCCTACTGAGCTATGAGAGCTAATTAAATTAAAATCAAATTCATGAAATATTTTATTGTGAAAATGAAATTAAAATCTTGATTTGAATTAACGTTTTCTCTCAGCCACCATTTTCTTCAGAACAAATGACAGCCGACTTTATTATGTACCTACTGAATAGACTTAAAAGTATACTTACTTATTTACTTGACACTGGCAATATTGCCTGTCGAAATGACAGACACTAGCTATAAATGAGCATCGAAGAAGAACAATAGAGATCAAAAAAAGAATAAAAGGTTTATTTTTCCATCAGCACACAGATCGATCTGTGTCAACATGGCTGGCGGATATTACAGCGTCCGGCGCGGACGTGCCTTGATTGCCTTTCACCACACCATTTGAAACGTGTTGTTTTGGCTTCGGTTGACCGCAATGTGCCAACTACTACCAATAAGCGTTGCTTAGTTTGTTAATTGTCATAGTTTCGTGGTCTTTGACAGGGTGATTACCTAACATCGAAACTATTAACTAACAAAACTACGTAGATGCGATTGAAAAAACATTTAGTTCTTAAAATCATCGTTATTTTGGTAATAAAGAAAGACAAAAAAAAACAACAAATACTTCCGAAGTTTGTAGATATTTCTGTAGTAGTATACGTTTCTGTAGTACATTATTTAAAATTTGTAAAAGATATCGCCAACGTCTTCTCGACTCTCGACCGTTTTCTTGATGGTCAGAGGAAATATTGGTGGGAGGCCGCGATGACCGACATGAGTGGAAAGATTTGGGGGAAACCTTTGCCCGGACAAAGCAAGTTAACTAAAAAAAAAAATACAAGCCGTATAGGCAAAGCGTAGCAGCAAAGTAACGAAATTCTCTGTTAGCTTTAAGCGCTGCAAAGTTAATATTTCGTGGTGCTTAAAACGTCTTTATCATACGTCATGCTTAAGAATTTATCTTATTTAACGGAGTATGAGCTTTTCAAAAGCTCATCCTTTATAAAAATTCTTTGCATCAAAATAACTACTCATATAAAAGCCTTTGTATTCCACATGCTATAAAGTTGTGATAAAAGCTTTAAAAATGTTTCACATAGCTCGAAGATTGAAATAAGTGGAGTGGATATTAATATTGCGGACAGTTCACACATCAATATCTAGCCTCAAATTAAGCAAAGCTTGTACTATGGGAACCAGATAGCTGATATAGTACCTACTTATATATTTTTAGTAAATACATACTAAGAATACTTGTTTTAGTAAATACATAATAACCAGACAGAAAACAAACATCTGTGTTCACAACACAAATATTTACTCTCGATGGGGATTTTCTCGGCTGCAGCTAACTCAAACAGCCTTTCACTTTAAAAAAATGTTTTAACCGACTGATGTCAAAAAAGAGACGTATACCTAGTGTTAGGTATATTTTTGGTACATCAATTTTCCGACAAAGAATTAGTCGTCAGGAACCCTTAGTCGAAAAATTTGTTTACTTCAATAAGTTTTGTGATTAATAATGAGAGGTACCGTCAGGGTTGGCCGAGAAAGCGTTAGAGTGATAACCTTCATTTGTTAAACAAAGACCTCTTCAAAACAAATGACGGGCCGACTTTACTGGGAGGGGTTTTGTTTCAAGATATAAAACAAAAACGCTATTGTTATTTTGTCGTAGAGTAATTATTTGGGAGGAAGATACTACGAGAGATGGGTATGGAAGATATCGGTCAATTTTGTATATAGAAAAATAAACCTTATTTAGTATTCCTAAGAGTCTTATTACGTTCTCTCCATTAATAAATAAATCATAGAATTTCCATACCTCAGTTCCATCACGGCTGTCTTCATGAAATTAAATTTTATAGCACTTTCCAACAGTGATCATTAAAACAAGAGCACAAGGATCAAATTCCTTTGTAAAGCCAAAGTATTTATACAAGGTAAATAAAACTATTAATCATAGTTACAATTACGGGATAGGTTAGTTAGGCTTTGACTACACATTTGATGAACGAAAATGAATTAAGAGTATCGAGAAGATGATAATTTGTTTCTGGAAAATTTACGTTTACCCCCCTCCTCCTCCCAAAACCCGACCTTTGGCGAAGTTGGTCGATCTTTGCCGAAGAGACGTCGGCGTCGATCACGTGGCGGTGACGAGTTCATTGGTTTTTTCTCACCTCGAAAATGCTCAAGCCCTTCAATAGTAGATTGTTATACTAGGGCAGTAAGTGAGCTTTTGCAGAACAAGATCCTTTTTGGCGCCCGTGCGAGCGCAGCTCGCAAAGGGCGCTAATGGATCGAGTGTACCCGAGATATTTAGATGCCCGAGCGAGCAAAGCGAGCGAGGGCAAATATAGTTCGAGGGTGCAATAGCTACTTATGACCGAGGTAAGCATTCTACTTTACATCATTCATGCGAGGTAAATTTTTAACTAGCTGATGGAACAAACATATGGCCCACCTGATGTTAAGTGGTAACCATTGCCTATAGCAGAGCATTGCCTCGTAGGTCAAGCACGTCAGGAACGTGCCCTACAATGCACTGCCCTACGACCATCAACTTGAGGCATACGGATGTTCAGCCTCACGTGTCAGTGATTTCACCGGTACCCATACCCTTCAACTCGAAACACAGCAATGCTGCTTTTCGGCAGAAATAGGCTTACAATACAACACTAACACAACATTTATACGGGTATGACGAAATGTAATTTTAATTTGAGAAAAATAAAATTACAATAATAATACATATAAGTATTATTATAATTATACTATTAATTTTATATTTGTACCGGTAGATATCTGCTAAAACAGTCGTAGACGCACACTTATGCACACATCTGTGAGCTACTATATCTTTTCAGTAAAAAGTTTTCATATCATTTTGTAAGAAAAGAGATTGTTTCACCAAGGAGGTTTGCATAGCTCTTGAACTGTAATGAACCATCACCAAGGAGGTTTGCATAGCTCTTGAACTTTAATGAACCATTACGTATCATGCATAGTGTGACGGCACAAGTGATTTGAAAATGGAACGCATTTACAATGCACTGGGCTGCACACGCCTACTTTCACAGCCTCTTTGTGCTAAAGTAAATCCTATTTACTGAGCATGTATGATGTAAAAACCTTTACGATTAAGACAACTTTGAGTAAACACTGAAACAGCACGACCACGACCTGCCGCAACACATAGCGTAGAGATCAACCAATCTTAAACTGCACATCCCACTACTTCAGTCAGTCAAAGTAAATTGTTCTCTAACACTTACATCACAAGGATCAATTTTAAGTAATTTGCTGTGAGTCAACGTCAAGTAAACGTGGTGGAGGGGCGTGCATTTTTAGACTGGTTTATCTATACCAACTATTAATTAATCTGTGAACTGCGAGCTTCTGTCGCAGCCACTTATTCTACTTTCAAACGAGTTAAATAATGCAGTACAACACAACCAATTACGGCAGGGAGTCTATTCACAGTAGCATAATGTTTGCGACGACACGAAGCTTTTGCGGCGGAGACGGATACCGGCGGGCTGGTTCCGGTGCCCCGCGCTGGCAATTACTTAGGGTTGCCAGTTGCCAGATGTAGTTTTAAAGGTTAAACATGATTTTGGACGACAGATGCACACAGTCACGACTCAGTTTACAGTACAGTAGGGTAGCGCTGTCTTCTGCGCTGTAGGTTGAGTGTTGGAGCCCATGAAAGATAAACATTTATTTTATGATGTTTTTTCTGGTGGTGTTATAATAATCAAGTTTTCTTTAAGTTTATTCTCATGCTACAAGCTTTGCTAGATAAAAAAAACTGATTTTAAAGCATTGCGTGCGCACATCTAGGCTATCTGCAATGTCGATGGCGATCAGTTTTAGCATACATTTATACACAGTACACACTGCCGTGAACTATAACAGCAATACACTGATTGCCATCGCATTCGACCTTATAGATGTGCGTAAAGCTTGAAAGAAAAAATAACCGTAGCATAAAGTTACGATCAAAAAACAAAAATCTTAAAATGAACTCCTGATAGTGTGACAGCCCTAGTACCTGCCCGATCAAATACCGTTAATATAGCTTATTATCATCGGACATTTAAAAGCGGTATTGTACCGAAATTGAGAAAGGAAATTGTGTGTAATTTTGTCCGTGCTCTGTTTGGTTTTGATGTTTATCTTGAACAGTTTGAGTTGTGTTGGTATCAGATTAACTTAGTTGTTTGTTGTTAACAAAGATCTTTATAATGTCCCAAAAGTAAAAGAGCCGAACATGATTTGAACCCGTAATCTTCCCCGCTGCGCAATCAGATCCTAATACACACTCGACGAATAACTCATAGGGACATTAATACGGCAATAATGTGACCTTGGTTGTTGTTCTGTTATAGGCTGCACAACATCAGGTGGGTCTTCTGCGTGTTCAAGTGTTCAATTACTTTTAATACTCAATATATTTCTAGCATACACATGGTTTAGTTCAGGTACATACATACCTGATTCTGAGGTGTAAGTCAGTATCACATGGACCCTGTACAGGGCATGGAGGTTGGCCCAGTTGGGCCGTTTTATGTACTTGTACAGTCGCGGTATGAAAATGTTTGTCACCTTAGAGTCGGTTTTCGTTTGCACCAGTGCCTTGATCATGAACACATTTTGATATAATTTTGTGACGTTAACTTATCGGTGTATTCTGTCTATTCAGTTTCAAAAGGTTGTATGTGATCGTGATACGTTGAACAAATCAAGTTGAAAATCGACGAACATTTTCATTCTTACTATACATGGCGTGAGCGTATATTGTGTTTTTGCCAGGCATTATAATATAGATATTGCAATGTCATGTCAAAGTTAATTTAATTAGATTACACGATAATACTTATCCTCATCAAACAAACGGTCTCATAAAGTACAAAAATAAAGCGAAGTGACTTGATAGAAAGTTTTTTGACGTGACAACGTCTTATAATTCGATGGAGTCGGCTGCACGCACGAATAAACATGACTCATACGGCGTTACCTCGCTCTGAGGCTTGAAGTCTCTCGTAGAGAGTATTATATTCCTTGCTTGAAGTGCAAGCGAGAGCGCGGAACGAGCGACAAAGAGGCACAATCGGCCTCCGCGTTCGGCAGCGTTCGACATCCGTGTATTTTCTTATGACGTTGTCACGTTCAAATATCGTTAGTAAACCGACTTTACAGACAACAGATTTTTTTAAAGTTCCAATTCATGAATGCTTTAGCCGTTTGAATATTATCTCCTTTTTTTAGTTGATCAGTTTTATGTACCTTGTAAGTCGCTCGTTTTTATACTTCAAAGTAAAAAGTTCTCGTGAAATATTCATACAGTGATTGTTAGTGCAAGCAAGCGTGATGCCCATTGAGCTGCGAAAGCTTTCGATTGATCCCGAACGAGGGTAGTCTAGTAACGTGGGTCAGTCGTCTGACGGCCAATTATAGAGTGTATTGGCCTGGTAGTGCACGTGATAGTACAATATAATCTAAGCAATCTAGCTCAAAATTAACAGAGCTTGTACTATAGAAACGACATGGAGGGAAAATACCTTGAATATTGTAAATGGAACATTGAACTGAAAGAAGACATTATTTGAATTTTGAAAACAATTGACTACATTCATAGTTTAAAAAAAATCAAGTAACACGTAAAATAATTATATAGAAGAAACGGGTATTTATCGCGATTATCTTTAATTATTCATAAATCATTAATATCGTTATGCATACTTATAAAATTTGCTACAATTTTTTGACGTGGGTTAAAATTGGTAAAACTATTTTACTATTTTTTATAATCATATAATTATGAATAACGATTGCGTTTATTTAAAAAGTGTTATAAGTAAAATAGATTATTTGCAAGTAGGTATTAATTTTAACCCACGTCAAAAAATATTACCTAGCAAATTTTCTTCACGTCAAGCCATTAGTCGAGAAGCCCAACAGCTTTTAGTGTATCGTGAGGGTGTTATAATGGTGTGAACGAGCAACCCTCTATATTAGTGTTAGAGGGTCGTGAGAGGGCTATTATACAATATCCCGTGGGATCTTTGATGCGTGTGAAGGTTTCAGCGTGACGTAAATAGGATAGGCACTTACAAAACAAATATACGACCAACAAATTGTAAAATAAAACAAATCACAACAAATTGTAAACAAATTGTGTGTGAACAAACTGTAATTCGTTCTTTGTATTGTATTGTAATTATTGTTGCTATATTATGATGAGGTTGTTCTTGAAACCTATTTGATATGGTTTCTTTATCTGCTGTAAGTAATTATAAAGTGTTTATATATAAAAAATTAGGACATGCAGAATAACAGGCATAATAACATTTACGCAAAAGGAGCAATACACAAGTTACTAAACTGTAGTAATGCTTCTAATTTGGTAAAATTTAATACTGTATTTTTTCAGGATAAGAAACTTTTGTTCTGGCATGACGTCGCAGGCTTCTCGAAATATAAGTTGTCATATATATGGTAAATGTGGCAAATCTCTAGCAAAATATGCCAAGATAAAGTGTGTTTTACATGAGAAACACAAAAAGTGCAAAGGTTTCATAGCATACGAAAGATACAAACCGAGTGGGATTTAAACGAACTGTCTTTCTATTCCTAGGCTTTCTACGGAGAATAATGGCGTTCGCATCGTTCCAAAAATGTGTATTAGCTGTTTAGTAACCTCTTGAAGCCTATAGCGTGCCTGCGGTGGCTATCAGTGAAATGCTGTCAAATATGACAGCGATTATTTTACAGCGTTTCACTGATCGCCCCCACAGAACACTTATATGGGAATTCGTTATGTCATTTTGAAAAGTCACATAGCTTCTTGATTTTAATTGTTTTTCTGGTGTTATTTTGAGTTCTGTTGTGTAATTTCGTATTTTAACCAACATTACTTGAGGTCTTAGCTCAATGTGTTAGCAGTTAGAATTAAAGTGTATTATGCAATATTCCGATTTGATCGAAAATGTTTCAGATGGATTTGGAAAAAAACGGCCATCTTTTTTCCAAAGCCAATTAGGGTAGGGCCGACTTGTGACTGACGACGAAAAAGTATTTTATCTATGTAATTTATCATCATTAAACTCATTAAACTAATGGACAGATGCCATTCATTAAGAAGAAGAAGAAGAACACTTATATGTGCGCAAAGCTTTATTTCTCACGATTTCCAACTAAGGAAAGTGCCTACAATTTGCTCTCAATAAAAGTAGGGGTATACTTAATACATTATTTGTTAGCTATCATAGTTCGGAGGTTCGATAGAATGACAAAAGGAAGTAGTGGCAGAAACGTTATGGGAGGTCCTGGGCGGAACCGGAAACGTATGTCATTGAGAATTCTACCGGGAATATTTCCTGTTACGAAGCAAAAATAAGCTATAAATGTCTGATTTTATAACGTTCGAATATTCTATTCGAAAACAACAGAGTTGTATGTTGTTTTGCCAATGAACGCAAATAAAACAATAAAGCTTCCAATAAAGGAAAAAGACGCGGAATGTTTCATTAAAACTTGAACGCAACTGGGAATTTATCATAAATCATATCATAAATAAATCAATGGCCGTATGAGCCTCTTTGAGGCGCACTTAAAATCCTTTCACCACACTTGGTTTGAAAGAATCAGTGACACGATAAGAAGAAGAATGGCCGTACTCATATAAAAATCTGACAGAAGATAAACAGTGATAAAACTATTGCCATCTCTTATCACTGGGTAATGACAAACAGTGACAGAGCTAACTATAAGCAATGAATAAACTTCAAATTACGTTTATGAAAATAACTGCTATTGTATATGTCATAATACTATGATTATGCTTGGCTGCATCCAATTCGTTGCGATTAAGTCATTTTACGAAAACAATTGACCAACAATCAATCTCATGTGGGCAAAAAGATACAAATATTGTAAGCCCTATGAATAAGATCTTACATGATCAAGTTTCTTTTTGTAAAAACATAATATCGATATCTGATGACGTCATTAGCTGAAAATCGACAGATGTCAGAACTGCGCATCGGATTATTTCGGCAACGTTCGTCATCGGTCGGCGACCGCGCAAATACGTATTGACAGATCTCATCCGGTAGATTTATGGTCATTCTACATTACCATACGTCATTGAGCCGCATTTACTTTTCGATTTACTAATTAACAGGTTAGCTGTCCGATGAGGCACATGTGCCTCATTGGTGATTGCACTGGTACGTCCATGAGGCATATGTGCCTCATGGCCAATGATGTAGATATGTCATTATTTACTACGAGGACGTGTACAAAGAAGATCGAAACTTGTCTTTCACTCCTTTTGTTCTAAAATTGAAATACCTATTGGAAGCCTCGGACACTTGAGTAAAATAAGACAATTCAGAAGTTCAATTTGAGGGTGCTGTAATGTCGTCTCAAGTTGTCTTCACGAGCGAAGCGAGCCGCAAGCTTGTACTGCCTTATTTAAAGTATTCCCATACTTATTTATACTATGTGGTACTACAAAGACTGTGAGAATGTTTACCGTGCCTGTGTGTATATCAACAAACATGATGCTATTCAGCGTGGCAATGCCGCCAGCGTCTTGGGGACGCTTCCGTCTGGTACTGATTTGGATCAGTTGAGCTATCTCTAGATCGTTTGTAACGGTCTGCAGATAGCTCAACTGTTTCTTGTGTATTTTGTACATTTTTTAAATAATTGTTTAATTGGAAGTTTCTTTGTGCAAATAAGTTTTATAAATAAATACTATGTAAAAAAACAAACATGATCAAAATGTATACATGTACATATAATACAAAGTAACAAGAAACCAAAACACTCGGACACGGAGATAATGGACTTTCCGATAAATGTCAACACTATCAGTTTTCGTAGAGTTCCCGCAGAAAATTGAGCCGCTTTTACAAATGGCGTGCTTTATTAGATTTCGGTCGGTGAACCCTGACATCTTAAGGCCTGCACACACTTAGGTCGCTGGCGATGGCGATCAGCTGAAACACTATCAAATATGACAGCGATATTTGACAGCGTTTCAGCTGATTGCCATCGCCATCGCCTAGATGTGCGCAGGCCTTTAGTGACGTAGACAACGGTGAGCGTATTCGCAAAGCGCTACCAAGAGATTTAAGAAGTCGTAGACTTTTCACAGACAGAGACTTTTGACAGTGCCAGTAATGCAATCCTTGTATTTTGACCAGATAGCTGGTAGATTATAATACCTACATTATTTGATCACACAACAATCATCAATGTTTATCACAAAATGTTAGCCGATTGAGCTGTTAGTTAGTTTTATTTACGAGTATGTATAAAAGAGTAGTCAGATGGCCCGACGACACTGTTAAGAAGTAAGAAGTCGCGGGAAGTCGGTGGATGGAAAGAGCTCAGAATCGTTCTTTCTGGAAATGTGTAGCGGAGGCGTATGTCCAGCAGTGGACTTCTTCAGGCTGATGATGGTGATGATTACATTACTTTATCATTGAAAAACAGCTTGGTATTCATTAAATTTAATAACGCCAGTCTTGTAATCCAACTTCTTATAAGTCTCCAATTCAAACGATATCGTTATACAAAATGTCGTATTTGGTACGCGTCTAAGAGACCAACTAGCGCAAACGCTTGTATAACGATTACGGTATGTCTATGATTGTACCTACACGAAGAATTATTGATAAAGATTTATCAAACTCCGCAACGTGATTGGTACTCAGGTCGTTCTAAATTCGAAATGGAACATCGACGTTGACATTTAAATGAATGTGACACCTCTATCTTTGATTGCTTGGCTTTCATTTTTTTGTTTCAACTACTGGCATGCCGATTGATTGATTGTATAAAGGTACGGCCACATCTAGGCAATAAATGACAGCGATACAGATCGCCTTGTCACTTATTGTACTATTCGCGTAGACGTAGTGTATGTACAGTCACTATCATATGATAATCAAAAGTACAGTCGCCACTACACTTCGCTACAGTACACTAGAATGTACATTATACTATTTGTTTTCGAGTAATTTTCAAAGCAGTCGGTATTTTAAGAAAATAATACAACTAACTTTTAGGCCCGTATTCCGAAACAGCGCTTGAGTCTGAGTCGAGCGTCAAGCATAGATTTTATGAGAGTTCGCCATTGAAAAGTGTCAAAAATCTGTGCTTGAGGTTTGACTCAGACTTAAGCACTGTTTCGAAATACGGGCCATAAACTGTTACAAAAATAAAAAATAATTTAGCAAATTGAATTTACCAAACAAATCTACGATCTGTATTGTGGACGACGTAAATCCAACCCTTGACTTAAGTGCCCATTTCGATTCCATTTTCGCCCCAAAATTATACGTAATTCAATAACTCTGGGGCAGAAATTGGAACCTTTTTGACGTCAACCAACTCCAAGCACTCGCTTCTACCAAAAACCTTACATTTTGTTTAGTTTGGTCAGTGAGTTGTATTTTAGAAGTAGGTCATCATGAACCTACTGAACCTAGGTCTCCTCTACATTTTTCAGATATTTTGAGCCTTCTCTATCCACCGACTTCATAAGACCCTTATAATGTCGTCACCCTATCTCGTTTTACGCTTGGTCTTTTGGTTCGTGGAGATTTGTTATTCCCGAATGGCTATCGGTTGTACGAGCTATAACCATTTTGTTTGGAGATTATCGTATTGTTGTTTGTCTATTTAACATTTTACAATACGCAGTCACACATAAATTAATGAACCAAGAACAATGTTATATTAAAAATAAAAACAACATCAAAGTATTTTTTCATCATCATCATAATTCGCAGCCCAACTTAACCCACTGCTGGGCAAGGCCTCTCTTTTCTCTTGCCAATCACCACAATCTTGGGCTACCCTCATCCATCTGCAACCCACGACGCTGACAATGTGTTTATCCCAATAATAATATTTTTTAATATAATTTTCTCGTACTTGTAGGTACTACAAAATTCTGATATTGATGAAGGCAAAAATGTCAGTCAAAGTATAAACAATCGTCTTAAAGCTAGGTGGAGCTGGTTCTAGGCACCAGTTCCGCGCGACTAAGCTTTGAAGAACAGGCAACAAACTACGGCTTGGTTCCTGTCACTTTATTGTATGATCTTTTTACAAAATAAAAATAGCAGTGAAGTTCCAGAGGGTTTCAGGCCCTTTTAGTAGAATTATCAGTTGCCTCTCACGAACGCCGGAGGCCAGAGTTTTCTCATCCATTCTACTCCAGCAATTTATTTCAATTTGTATCAAAAAGTTAAGAAAACTTGGGTCGGTTGTACTGAATTCGGAAGCAATACTACTAATCTAAGGACTGGTTTGGACCGTGCAAGTATTTTAGTCAAGTGAGTACAACGCCAGTGACCTTCCTGACTGAGCTTTCTGACAGTAACTTCCTGTGGATATAACTTTTGAAACTGTCATGGTTTTCTACTCTATTTTTATGAACAACGGGATATTTACCATGATTTAATTTTGTGTGTTTTGACTCCCTACATTGCGTCACAGTTGCATGCACCATGATCACGGTTTCAACTGACTGTACTGAACTTTCTGTGATATGTCTGTACACAGAGTACACTCACTCAGGGAAGTAGTGTTCACTGAGTAAAAAACACCAACACTATGTCCGCTAATCCACCTGAGTAGTAACTAGTAAATACATGACGTAATTCAATGCTACAAAATTATACTTCCCTAAAGTACTATAATAATGAATACGTAGCGTAGTCAATCAATTATGTACAGAGGTTAATTAGAAAGGGCGGTGTCGCCGTTGATACTCCAACTTAGATACTTGAAAGGCTTGACTTCAAGTTGCTCTGTTTTATTTAGTTAACTGCCAAAGACGCCGCTTCTCATCAAACTAGAGCGCTCACTACATCCACCGAGTCTTTGTGAGTGATCCTTGTGGTTTTAGGCCATTGTAAGAAGTAATCGCTGTAATATTTAACAGCGTTTCACTGATCGCCATCGTGCTGGATGTGTGCAAGGCTCTATTTATTCTTGAAAACCGGCAGCGTTGCACAAAACAGCATCGAAAGTAGCTGCTTTGTGAATGTGTTTCGCCAGGCAACAATAGAATTTTTCCGCTTCTTTCGTTTGAAAAATGCAAGAAAGTCTTGTAACTATTCCTCGCTGCCGCGCGAACAAAACATGTTGTCTTCGCCCGGAGATAGAGTACTGAAAAATTCAAAACGCTCTAGTAGAGGCACTTTGGTAAAAGCGAGTGTAATGTTAATTTATGAGTAGGTAACAAGAACAGTTTACATTAGGTAAAAACACTAAACATTATTGAGACCAGTTACATTTTTTTATTGAATCAGGAGCCTAATTCTCGGGCCGACCGAGATTTTCAATGTCCCTTAAATACACATTGGCATTGCAAAACCCCGCACTTTTTCTACGTTTTCCGTATATCGTAGCTGTTGAGGCTTCTACGATGAGGTCGTCGATGAATTACTCAAGGAAATCATCCATTCTCTCTTCGAGAAGAAGCAATAAAATTAAATTGCAAAATGATCCGAGATGAGCCGAGAATTAGGCTCTAGAATAAAAGCAAATCAAAATTTTAATAACGTCATAGAAGTACCTAAACTACGAAAAAAAACGATCATTTTTAGTTTGTATAGTTCAAATATCTCCTACATCATCAGATCATTAATGATCAAAGTTGGAATTATATTTGAAACACCGACCGCCTTGATCTAAAATTGACTTCAAAGCAAATTTGCCATTTCTTAAAAAAATAGGAATAGAATAATTAAATAAATGAAAGATTTACCATTTGATTTTTGTCTCTGGCAATATATAATAATACAAAAAAAAAATACAAAATAACGTTATTGACATAAACATGGAACAGTACCTATACATGATTGAATCCATAGGTTTCCGAACTAGTAAAAACTGTGTTTCAGGAACCGGAAAATATAGTTATTAAATAAAGTTTTAAAATGAAAACTTTAAAAGTACAAACAACACACACAAACATCGTTAACAGTAGTAAAGCGTCTCTATACGAGTTAATTCATAGCTCTGCGGCTATTGACGCGGCCGCCACGTCATTTCTCTTGACCTAGAGCGGCCAACAGCCTTTTCACTCATACTATTTTCGTGTGAACTAGACGAGATGTTGAAGGCAGAATAGCGTTTGTTTATTCATTTGAATTATAGCGTGTTGGTTACTGCTGAAATAATAGTGCTGCTGAGATCATAATACGTTGGTAAAAGTGCGATAAAGGCATAGAAAGCACAAATTCTATATTCAGGCCATTTCCATCTTTCTAATTACTCGACTATGACGTGATTTTCAGTAGGGATGTCCTATTTCCGAAACCGGCTAACAGTAGCAAGAACCTTCAATTTGTTTCTATCACTAGTTCAATCAATGTGGTGAAGTTTTAAAGTGGGCATCAAGGCTCTTTTCGTGCACTCGATATATATTGATACTAGCGGCCGCCCGCGGCTTCGCTCGGCCCGTTCCCATTACGCCCCGTACCCGCTATTTACTTATGACATCACATTAGAAACCTCTAAATTTATCTGTGTTTCTTTTTCTTCTTCGTCGTGTCGATGTTTCCCATTTTATTGTTTTTCCTATATGTGCTTCGCCCAGAATCTCTACAATATTATGTATGTATTATACAGATAAACCTTCCAATTGAATTACTCTATCTAATAAAAAAAACCGCTTCAAAATCCGAAGCGTAGTTTTAAAGATTTAAGCCTACATAAGAACAGACAGCGACAGCGACTTCGCTTTATACTATGTAGTGATATCTCATTACACTGAGCCTCTTTGAGGCGCATTTAACATCCTTTCACCACACTTGGCTAAGAACCAGTGACACGATAAGAGAGTGGCATATATTAGGAGAGATTGATTAAAAACAATTACTAACTTCAAACCTATTACTTAACTTCTAGTAGGTAGGTATTCTAAGTATACGTTAGGTACAAAATGATATCATCGTCAACATTTGCCTTGTCATCATAATAATATTCCAGTAATTAATCTTAAAACGTTTTATAACCGAGATTAGACGGCACATGATTTATTAGGTTCGCCCTGAACTGAGACATCGCGATGTTTACGATATCCAATTTTACCTGAACCGCGAAGAGATTGAAATTTCAACAAATAAAAGCTCACGATGCGTTGGTTCCCTAATAGTATTTTCGTATATATTTTAGGCACCATAATTTGAATGTTATATTTCTTCCCTGGCCCCTCAGCTCAGTTGGTGGTAGGTCTGCCTACTACGTCGTAGGTCGTGGGTTCAATCCCCAAAACAAATATTTGTGTAGTGAACACCGTTGTTTGTTCTCCGTCTGGGTGTCATGTTGTTTTGTAAGTATGATTATACAAAAAAAATAATATAATGTAGATAAGTATTATATCAGCTATCTGGTTTGTATAGTACAAGCTAGTCTATCAGTACTGCAGTACGTAATGCTTAGTTTGGGGCTAAATGGCGTAATAAAACTGAGTGAAATATACACATTGTTTTCTTAAAAACAAATGCTCTTATATAATAATTCCTCATTTGATCGCAAAACATTTTAAATCGCGTACATTCTGTAATATCCGCCCGTCGATTCATTCCTGTTATTTTCCATTGAGCACAAATCTGCTTACGTACATAATGCAAAGTGCTCAGTCGAACCTATACTTGTAACAGATCAAGAGCCTAATTCTCGGCTCATCTCGGATCATTTTGCAATTTTATTTTATTGATTCTTTTCAAGAGAAAATGGATTATTTCTTTCAGAGGGGGTCGTGCCCGCTCTTCAGTAATTCATCGACGACCTCATCGTAGAAGCCTCGACAGCTACGATATACGGAAAACGTAGAAAAAGTGCGGGGTTGTGCACTGCCAATGTGTATTTATGGGACATTGAAAATCTCGGTCGGCCCGAGAATTAGGGTCCAGCTGTGTGCGATTGTGTAATCCTGTTTCAATCAAAATTTGATACAAACTAATAATTGATGCTAACAAGGAACAGCGGTCATATATCTTGTTGCCATCATTTTTCGATCCCTTTTCTATCTGTTGCCATACTAGTTTTACAAAGCGAAAGTCCTATTCGCTATCTCATGTTTATTACTTCAAGATTCAGTCTTGTTGCAATTGTTTCTTGTCAAAGATAAGTTTTGTTTCAATTTGTTTTTATTGCAATCGAATTTTGATTCCTCTTCTCTACAATCGAAGCTCAAAGTAATGTCAAAACTGACAGATGCGACTAGGTTTTGACTCTAGGAAGAATTTTAATGCAACAAAGATACCCAATCACTCCATTTTTACCAATAAATCTGCAAACTGTCATAATCCTAATATTAATTTGGACATTTATAAATTTTGCGTCTGGTTGTAAACATTTCATTTTATGCAATAAATACTTTGAATACTACTACTATTACTATGACTATTACAAATCTACTGACAGTTCGCAGATTAGCTCCATGACGTCCCGGTAGGTACTAACGCTAATGCCTTATTTTTTCAGGACTTTTTTTGTAAAAGTTAGATAGCCTACTGTCAGACTGCCTACAGAAAAAATGTACATAATGATAAAACTTTTCAAAGCATACACGGTGAGCCAGCTCCACATATTCATAATGAAGTGTCCTAAGTCGTAAAACAACATCAGCCGTGTTAAGCTGCCTGACATACGACGACCCTGCTTTACCCGTATAATTGGGTGTTATGCATGAATTTTGACGGGATTTATATAAAGACGATGGTTCACGATGTTAGAACCTAACGCTTATTTTTGTTTGTCATACTTACCTACTCGTGCGACAGATACTGTCTGACCTCATAAATGGTTTACCAAATATTACTTAATTCCACGAAAGGGCTTTTTACATTGCTGGCAACATTAAAAACACCAATAGCAAATAAAAAATAAAATCTATATTTCGGACAATCCACACAACACTATCTAGCCCCAAACTAAGCAGAGCTTGTACTATGGGAACCAGATAGCCGATATAATAATACTGAAATAGTTTTTTTTGTAAATAAAAATAATACACAAGAAACAATAGAACATCCGGGATGAAACCCTCAGCCTTAGAAAAACAGAACTGCACAAAATTGACTCACCAAACGATATGAGTCCGCTGTTGAGCATCGTGAGTTTGATGCTGTTGGGGATCGACACCAGGCTAGAAGTCCCTGATGTCCGCATATCCTTCTTCTTCGGCTTCTTCTCCAGGTCATACCTGGTCGTTGACCTGGAGCGGTGCTTCCGTTGGCTGGTAGCCACGGACGAACCGCGCTGACCTGTCTTCGACGACATATTCACAAACTAAACTTTTCCACTGCTTTTCCAACTTTTATACCACACAGAGCGGATGCACGGATACTTAATAGCACATTTTATGAGCACACGTCAATATCCAACAGATTGTAAAGCAATAATGAAGAGGAACATATCAAAATCTATAAATATCACTAAAAATTATCAAGGTTGAAAGTTTGAGTCGCGTACGAATGTTCATGCCCGAGCACTTGAGTTCGTCCGACGTGAAGTTGGCACCTGCAACAAGGGAGAAATGCTTGTAAATAAGTAAATACGAGGTGTGAAGAGAGCCGAGTGTGACACCGCAAGAATTAGTGCGAGGCTGCCTTACTCTACTCCGTGACTCAATGAATTATTCCTTGTTTTCTGAGTATCCCTACATTCTACTCACGTCGCATAAATTGTAAGAATTATTCTTGTACAAGGAATACAGATTGTGAATGGGATAGTGAGTCATGCTGTTTTATGAGGACTTCCGCGGAAACTCCCAAATGTCGCCAACTTTTCTCATGATATTTTGTTGTGACGATGTTATTTCATTGATAAGTAGCAAGAATTTCAGCATGAAATTTTACGTCCAAATTATATTTTCCTAATAAAGAAATATTCCAAAACAAAATACTCCTGAAAATAATTAGACCCCATAGGTAAAGCCTAGATTCACATAATAAATAAATGAATATTGTGAAATCCACACAACGCTATCTAGCCCCAAATTAAGCAGAGCTTGTACTAAAGGAACCAGATAGCTGATATAATATTTAGATACTTTTTTTTGTTATTACATAATAAAACACACCCAGACAGAGAACAAACATCTGCGTTCACCACATAAATTAGCAGTGGAGATCGAACCCACGAACGACGGTCACATATTTGTTTATCTCTGTTGTTATCAGTATTATACTATTACTGTCTTCTTTATAGCAAAAATGTGACTTCAGAGCTATTGTTCAACTGCCGGATTTCAACTCAAAGATGAGATCACTATGAGATAAGATCAGATGATGGAGACTCTTCCGTAGACACCAGTATATTTGATGTGTGTTTAAAATGGTATCGGCCAAAGCCGGACAAAGCCGATTTATTATTTTATTGACTGGCCTCTGAGCTCAGTTGGTTAGTAACACGCCGTAGGTCGTGGCTTCTTTCCCCACCGAGAACAAATATTTGTGTGGTGAATGCAGATGTTTGTTCTCTGTCTGGGTGTTATATTGTATTCTAAGTATGTATTTACAAAAAAATATGTATAAATAAATATAAATATTTTGGACAATCCACACAACACAATCTAGTCCCAAACTAAGCAGAGCTTGTATTATGGGAACCAGATAGCTGATATAATACTTGAATACTTTTTTTGTAAATACATACATAGAATACAATATAACACCCAGACAGAGAACAAACATCGATGTTCACCACACAAATGTTTGTTCTCGGTGGGGATCGAACCCACGACCTACGGCGCAGAAGGCAGAGGTACTACCAACTGAGCTGAGAGGCCAGTCAATATAGTAAGTATTATAAATATAAGTATTATATCAGCCATCTGGTTCCCATAGTACAAGCTCTGCTAAATTTGGGCCTAGATAGTTGTGTGGATTGTCTACAATATTTATTTATTGTATTTATTATTTGAACATCTAAAAGGTTGATATATTTTGAAGGGATTGAGATATTTTGAATGTGTTGTTCTCGGCTAATTAGCTAAAGTAGAATATGAATAGCATGGGTCTTGCGGGAGCATTACAATGGGAAATGGTGGGCATTATGCCAAAACTAATTGCCGGCCATACAATGCCAATAGATAGTACCCACTCAAAACAGAACATTGCCACGCCAAACGAAAATGTAACATAAATTCTCAAACACATAGACTAAATTTTAATAGCACAGTTGCTTTCAATGGGTAGTTAAACAATGGAAAACATGCCATAAACCGATCGAGATAGTGTTGAAAGTAGAATAATGTAAAAGTGATGGGATGAATTTGATTCCTGGTTGCTGCCAGGAATTTTGTGACGTCACTGTGACGTGTTGGAAGAGGAATTCTCGCAGAGTTTCTTTATTTTCATTTTTACTGGGTGCAGCTGTGCCGTTATTATTACGAGTGTTTTTCAGTACCTGTAATACCAACAAACATAAAACTATTCTATTTACTTTAGTATGAACGGAAGTTTGCAATGACGTGCACGGTATATTGGTTTTTAATGCTTATGTTCTGCACCTATTTTGGTTTATTCCTATCCCAGCTCTATTTCCATCTCTTCATACTTTTATACCATGTACTTGCTTGTGAAACAGCCAGATGGCTCACTGAAAGTTCAATGGTAACCATTCACCCAAACAGATACCTATGGTGGTGGTTAGTACTTCCACGGACAAAACCTAATAAAAGGGTATTATTTGACAACTCACCACGTACAGAAAATTTCAAACATACTAGAAATTAACGAGAAACACTGTTCAGGGGCCGAATTCTCGGGCCGATCTCGATCATTTTGCAATTTTATTTTATTGCTTCTTTTCGAAAAGAGAATGGCAGATTTCGTTGAGTAATTCATCAACAACCTCATCGTAAAAGCCTCAACAGCTACGATATACGGAAAACGGTGAAAAAGTGCGGGGTTGTGAAAAAAAAGCAATAAAATAAAATTGCAAAATGATCGAGATCGGCCCGAGAATTAGGCCCCAGTTCTATACAAATTGGCTGAATTTACTGCAGTTTTGTCCGTGATACTCTTTCAGGTAATCCCGAAGAGTTATTTAAAATTAATTTAAAAATGTGTTCCTCTACGAACTATTCATGAATGGTTTTAGGGCATAAGCACAAGCCTGGCAACACTTTATATAAATGGAAATGCAACTGACCGCATAAAAACAAAAACAACGAAAAAATAATGCATTCAACGTTGAGATGGCTTTATATTTGAAGAATTTTAATTTGTTTTATGTCATCTTTATAAAGTGTATTTCGTGACGCCACTGCTTACAATTTTTGTAACGAGGTTTTATTTGTTTATTTTTTTGCCTCGATTATGCCCCTGCAGAGTAAAGGCCCCCCTTTAATTTCTCGTCTCCCATCCCCACCTTCCATTCCCTTTTTTCCACACCTCTCGATCTATAGCTACAGTGGGTCAGTCATTCAATTTGAGGAGTTTTAAAGTCTTACAAGTCTTACTACAAAAAGGTCACATGATATTGTGATGTGCGAGATGATAATATGGAAATAAACAAGAATTTAAAAAATCTGAACCTGCAACACACCGGATGGACACGTATGTAAATTTAACGTCGACATTGAAGCGCCACGCTGTAGGAAATGGTTTTATAACACGCTTACAATTTTGTTAAGGGTCTGACAACCATCAAACGATTTCTTGATCGCATGTAAAAAAAATAAGGACCTAAAATCACTGAACTTGTTTAAGGCCCTGTGAGACCCTGACTTCAAGACGAAACTGGACTAAGTAGTTGCATAAAATAAAAATAAAGATGGTGTTTCTTGATCTGACTAGAATGATCTTCGTCCAAGAGCTTAAAGATCATAAACTCTAGATAGAAGACAAAATTCGTAAGCAACCAAGTTTTGTGAAATAAAATAACACAAGGTTCAGTAAGGGTCAATTCACACCGAGACGCGACGCGACGCGACGATACTCAAAGAGGCCAATGATTTCGCGCTACGCCGCGCGTCGTCGCGAGACGCATCCAACGTCGCGAGGCGCATCTTAAAATCGTAGCAGGACGACCGCTCTTGCACGCCGCGCGTACCGGCGATGCACCGCTGCGTCACGATACGTCGCGCTACGCCGCGAGGCACCTCGAGGCGCAGTGCTGCGTGGTGCAACGTAATCTGAATTCTCACAATGTAATGTGTATCTTTTCGTGTAGTGAATAAAGTATATTCTGAGTCGCTCTATGTAAAATGTGCGCGCAGCGTCGCGCCGCGTCGCGTCTCGGTGTGAACTGACCCTAATACTAGTTTTTAAGTAGGAAAACTGGTTTAGATCAAAATGGTATCTTTGCTGAACTTCGTGCATTATATATTGATCACGATATTTAATAAATACGTTCAGTGATTTAATATCCTAAGAAATTTACGAGCGAGGTAGTAGTAGTAGAGCTCCTTGTGAAGGGTTCGTCCAGGGTAGTACTACCACCATGCCTATTTCTGCCGTCACGCAGCATTGCTGTGTTTCAGTTTGAAGGGTGTGGGTGCTGGTGAAATTACTGGCACGTGAGGCTGAACATCTGTATGCCTCAAATTGATAGACGCAAGGCAGTGCATCGTAAGGCACGTTCCTGACGTTCGTGAACTACGAGGCATTGCATTATTACAGGCAATCGTTTTATCAGCTAGTTGTATAAAAAAAGGCGTTTGGCTGTTATCAGCCCCTTAAGATCCGAGAATGTTCGTGTATAAGTTATTGTTTTCAAGAATTCCAATGCACATTTGCAATCTCCGGTTTCAGCAAATTGGTGCGTACAAGTGCGTCTATTTCTGGAACACTTTAAACAGATCGTGCATTTACAGTTTCATTCAGTAGTGAATCATGCTGTTTATTTTATCATTCATTCATTCCTTAGCGTACGGAATTGTGGTCGTGAGTATGCTTCCGGTAGATCTTGTGATCAGATTTCAGTTGTAGTCTTACCGACTTTAACCCACATACAGCGATACAGCTCCAACGGGGTTTTGAAAAGGCCCAACCATCTATAGATAAAATTATCCGTTTGATAAAAATATGTTTACGCATCTCTTTCTTATGCCGCCTTCCTATGGTGTGTGAATTAGACTTGTCAAAAACAATTAAGGAATTACATTAAAAATTTATTCGATCAATTGCGTACTCCGTAGATAAAAAAAATCTGCCATAAGAGGTATATTTTCAACAATAATTTAAAGACAAGTGCATGAAAATGTGATGATGCAGTGTGGTATAAGGAAGTAACCTGTGGAAACCCTTGCGAGTATTTTGCGTGGGGCTATAAAGTAAAATGCAATAGGTACATTTTACTAGTGAACGCTTCTACGTGTTCGTAATTCCCCTGCACAAAGTAGAAATATCAGCACGTACGAGAGCTGCTTACAAAAGATTTATTATCAGAAATGGTAGACGAAACGAAAGCAAAGCCTACAAATTGTAACGCTACAATGTAAAAATTACTCTATTGTGTAGCGTGTAAGGTTTATAGTTCCGATGTTGCTAGAACTTTTGTGTTCAGCTGTGCTTACTTAAAACGATTGAAGTAGCAATAAATATGCATGTACTGGGCCGCAGAACCAGCAGTTCTGAAAACTGAAGAAAAACTCTTTAAAAATCCAACTAACTTTTCCATCTATAGATAAATTGATGTGACTGATAAAAATATACATGGGTATCTGTCTCTGATTTAGGCTTGTAATAAACAAGGACCGATTTTTTTTATTGGACATTAAGCATTACACCCTAGTTGGAAAAATTAACTAAGGCTAAGCATTTAACACCGGAAAGTGAGGTGTCTGTTTTACATCTTTATAACAAAATCGAATATTGCAATTTTATTTTTTGTAGTTAATCCAGTATCAGTAGCCAAGTTACATCCTATAGACTATGCCTCATCTTCTTCTTCTTCTTCTTAATGCATGGCATCTGTCCTTTTCGGATCAATTTTGCCAGTGTCAAGTAGTTTAATGAGAATGATGGATGATAATATATTACATAGATAAAATACTTTTCCGTCAATTCGTCAGTCTGTGTCTTGATCTAAGCATGAATCTACATACTTCGTAAACGATCTAAGTGCCCTAACCTGGACACTGACGCTGATCGACATGACGAATAAGAAGTAGTTCTAATTATTTAAAAAAATATTTCTTAATTTTGCACAGAAATCACGCTCAAGTATTTTTTAAACTTGATTTAAATCAACCCAGCCTCACTTAATCAGTATGAGTACACAAATTTTCTACAAATAAAACATTACCCTGCTTTTGAACAAGCATTTTCTGTTTACCCTCCTTCCCTAGACAGCTAAAAATAAATTAGATTTCCAAGCATCTTGAACATCACACATAATTCGGATGCTCGCACACCTCACTAACTTTGCTTAGATCCGTACAATGAGTAAGACATGTATAATCCCGAAAGGACCAACGTCGGAGAAATAAATGTTCTTAAATTGAATTGGGTCTCAGTTCTGGCCAAATTTACTTCTTAATACAAGCAAAACACTCTCGGGAAATACTGGGAGCTCTTGCGACGTGACCATAGACGGATATAACTAGATACCGTAAAAGCGTCCAATTGTATGGGACTCAAGGGTGCTAAGAGGGCATCACACAGGTGACTCTCCATACAAACGTAGTCCCCTATTTCCTCCCTGGATAATGCCTCTAGAGTAACCATTTTTTTCTCATAAAATCCAGATCTGCTATATGCGTGCTCGTATGTTTTCCTTTTTTTCAGAAACTTATTGATAAAGAAAATATGACCCTCATATGATTTATATGAAATATGAATTGGAGGTGATATTTTCTTATATAAAAGTTAATTGAGGACTACGTTTGTATGGAGAGTCGCCTGTGTGATTCCCTCCTAATATCTGCGCCAAAGTCTCCGACTGAATTTAGCAGTGTAAGTACCTCTCTATACCCATAAATGAGCATTGAACCAAGTGTGCCACATATAACAAAAGTTACCTAGCATTTACTAACAACAAAAAACTGAGCGAATTGCACTTATTTGAGGGGTAAATAGTGGCACACAGAGACTCGCTTGAAATATCTAGTTTACTCTATATCTATGGGCGTGACCATATCTCAAGCCGGAGCACCTTTTTGTGAGGATCACACGGTGTTTAGACGAAGCCAACCTTGTTATCTTCCAAGCCCTAATGAGGTTTGATCGCATGGGTGTAAAAAGCTTTGGCAACTAAGCCGTAATTTTTCGTCAGTTTTTTTAACAATGAAATAATTGAAATAATTTTCGCGCACGCTAAGCCAGTTGGGTGAAAAAATAGCGAGTGGTTCTAGCTTATTAAAGGTTATTAAGGTTTTGACAATATTTAAGGGCTAATTTATATTGAAAGTTAAATTAAAATGAATGTTGATGAAACTAAACTTATATACATTCCAAATTTAATAACTTGCTTTGCGTCCATTGGCCTGTATTTCTTCTTTATTCGTCAATCTTTATTCGTTGTTATTCATTCCTTCTAGGCAGATTGATGGAAGGAACGGGTCTAAGCCCTTAATACACAACGTGACTATTCAAAAACGTAGGTTGTTGAAATGTTTTGATAAATACCCTAATCTGTTTTGCCGTATCACGAGACCAACATTATTAATCATAATCAACAAAACGCAAAGGGTGGTAATAATATAAACGTATGGAAATCCAGAAAGGCAATTCACGAGTTCTGTAATGGTCCATAAAGACCACGATAACTCTTCGTTACTTTTATGGTTTTGTGTTACTCCCTAGTATAAAAAATTCTTAGGTACATTAATGCCACCTATACTCTTAAAAAAATGTTGTTGCGACCATAATTTACTCATAACATCATTTAATACAACTAGCTGATAGAGCAAGCATATTATTATGTCTCGCCTGATGTTAAGTGGTAACAAAGCATTGCTTCGTGGTCACGTACATCAGGAACGTGCCCTACGATGCACTGACCTGCGTCCATCAATTTGAGGCTTAAACATTTTCAACCTCACCACACGCCACACCTTTCAAACCGAAACACAGCAATGCTGATTGACAGTAGAAATAAACATGGTAGTACTTCCCCGGACGATTATGTAAACCTTTATCATTTACGAACTTTCCATCAGGTGTGATGGCAGCCAAATGCTTAGCTATCCATTATAAAAAAAAAAAACTCCCACCAAACTATACAAAAAGTAGTGATCGCGTTGGGTCTGTATTTTATTGGTCCATCTTTCCCAGGTAACTGCCAAACTGCGTCTATCTACAGTTATCATGTAGATTCCATATCCGATTTCTTCCAAACATGGTTCTCGTCAACATCGTTTTATTCTTACCTTGAGAATAATAAATACGAAAATTCCACAGAGTGTATGTGAACGTCAAAGTTCTGCGCATTATTCATGTGATGTTTGATTTATTAAATACGTGGATAGATGGCGCTTTTAGTAGGGCTGCCAAACATGAAACAGAATACAAAATTTCACTGCATTTTCATGGCGCCGCGCCGTTAGAACGAAAATTCACTGATGTTTTGATTTATACTGTGAGGAATATCCATCAATATTTTATAACCAATGCCAAAAAGTAATAAAGAAATATATTTTGCTTTATTTCTAACTTTAATAAACACCTAGCAAACGATTTTTAACACTCAATTGGAAAACTAGCTCTTTTACTAGGCCATCATATTGCCATGAGCCACCATTTTTGATTTGATTTGACCGAATGTTACTAAAAAGCAAAAATGCACTACCTACAGAAAACACCTACACAACAAACAATTTATATCTTTCTGTCCTCATATTTGAACAATACTATACGTTGAGAGTTTCGTCCTTAAGTGTCATAGGAAATAAGAATAGAAAGATAAGATGAAGTATCGCAATCTCTCTTCCCGACAGCCCTGCGTGTCACCGGACGTCGTGACGTCATGTCCCATCTTCATTCACGTCGCGCGGTAAAAAATGTGTTTTTCTCAACGAGAAGAATAGAGAATAGAATATGTTCCGGGTAATTTATAGATGGAAGTTCACTCTTTTGTCTAAAGAGAGGTCACAAGGCCTTGAATTAGCCACGTGAAAAATAAAATAGGCGGGGATATGTTTTAAAGAATTACTAGTAGTCATAATTATCAACAGAAGAAAAAATAGTCGTCTCTTGTCGATAACTTTTCGAAAACGACAAAGAGCCGATGAAATCCATGTTCAAAAATTAAAACAAGAGGCTTGCCTAAATAAAAAGCTGCGTCGCTACTGCTATTTATTGCTAGTCTTGCTATTGCTTTGTTTTAGGTAGTAAACCCGTACTGCTAGAGTAACCGGACATCCGATAAAATACTTTTTCTGTATCAAAAATAGACAAATTAGAAAACCACGAATTTTGTGATAAAAACCAGTTTCACTAAAATAACGGGTGACTCCAAACGAATGTTAAAAATATTCAGTTTTCATAAAATATTTTTGAAGTTAGTCGCATCGTAAAACATTTCCGCAGTTTTCAGCGGACACTGTTTGCTCACTATTTCAGAACTGAAACTATTTGCACCCAATTAGAATACGAGTGTTAACTGGGTAATCAACGCTTTTTGCCTTCCTTGTTTAAGAGCTGATATTTAGCTTTTTTTTATTTGTTTTAATATTTGAGTCAAGGTAGCAACATCCTATTTTTTCATCATATACAAAATGAGTGTATTAGATTGTGGTTGGTAGCAAAAACAGCTTTATCCCTTCATTTTTAAAGCATAGACAGCAACATAATTATGTAGGTCGCGTGGAACTGGCACCTAGACTCACCTAGCTTTAAGACGTTTCAAAGTGATTCTTGCAATGTTTGACATCCGTTTTCAAAAAAAATTCTCAATTCCCAGATCGTCTAATTTTACTTAGCAATTTTATGTTGCAAGGGTATACAGATACACGAAGCCTAAGGATCGATGGTGGAAAGGATTTTTTTATTGAATAAACACACTTTTTTGTCTAGGTTGCCTAGGTTTTTCCTTTTTATTATTATTTTATTTATTTAGGTCATTCCTGAAAATCACAGGACAACTTCCGAAAAACTAATTTCAGTGCGCAACGGCGCGAGAAGCCCCAGTAATCCGTCATAAAGCTTTCTGCCTTGCATTGCCCGAATGACCTATACAACTCTACTAAAAGCAGGAAAGTATATTAATCCTGGACGCTGAACTAAGAGCTTTATTATGGTTTAATTATATATTATGCCGACTTATTAATAGCCTATGCCTGCTTGGATGTAGACATTTGCTTTATTAAGGAACCTCTTTGCGGCGCACTAAAACTGACTCATAATGGACTGCCTATGAGTCTAAATGCTGACACAAGACTCCTTATAAAAGATACACTAAGCATCCTTTCACCATTCTGGTTTGAAATCCACACCATGAATGAAAATGGTTTTATTTGCAACAAATACAAAAAACAGTGATAACATTAATATTAATAAAATTAAACCATAACATAATAAATACACACCTACAAACTAAACATAAGAGCAACAAAATAATAATATCAAAAAGGAGTCGTAGGTAGATAACTATTATTATGAAAAAGTGCTGCAAATTGGACCTTAGCTCAGTATGATGAAGGCTGACAACAACCCACGCTGGTCTTCAAGTCACAAGTCACGTCGCAAGAAGAAGATTAGCCTAAACGCAGCGTTATTTCTACGTCTACGAGCCTACGCCGTAGACGAGTCGTTGCTACGCGAATTTTCGTAGGCTATACACCTAATCGGTAATCGGTAGGTAAAATAAAATGATCAAATTAAGTTACATAGTGCTTGAGCGATAGAATTGCAGGTCATTCCATTCGAGTGAAATCACAATGATGTGTTGATTATCAGCCCTATTTTAATGTAAATGAATCCCACTCAGTATTGCCGCAGTCAGTGCTGCCAACTAACTCGATTCCGAAATTAGTCGATTTCAATATTTGTCTGCTCATAATAACTTACTGCTTGTACAGGCGGAACGAAAATTGGTTCACATAATTTGATGAATAAGAACGTTAAAACTCCGGGACTCATCATAATAAAAATGTTGGCTAATATTTGAAGATTCGCCTTGGCTTGGTATTTTTACGGCACTTACCATTTGTCCTGATAAAATTGTTAACCTAACATGCTACAAAATATAATATAACAAAATAATAGATACCAAATTATAGTTCCATCTCGGCTATAGACAAGAGAATTAAAAATAACTAAAGAAATGGAATTCATTGCCAAACTGATGAACCGATTTTTATGAAATTTCTAAGGGATTTAAGACTTTCTTACCTTTAATCAGCTCATTTAAACAAAGAAACTCACAATTAAACAATTATTTTCAAAAATTAAATATTCAATAATACTATAAGGATCACTTTACTCGAAGTTATAATAATAACAAACATGAAAATCAAGCGAATTCAGAACCTGTTTTCTTGTTATCTGTAGTTGGTTACAAAAATAGCTAAATATTTAATTCTAACATATTCTGACGGATAGCGATACTTGTAGTAAATTCCTTCCTAAAAATATAAACCTCGTATTATTGTGGTAACTGAATTGAATAAAACAAATATTTCCTATTACCAAAGTATTCCCTGCATTTTCTGGGAAGTCGATTTGTTCCGCAAACTAAGTTTACTCAAGCAGGGAGGTCTATTTACTCCAATACGAAAATAACACGTCATTTCCGCCCCAAATGGCAACCAAAGCGAAAATGTTAGTTCAACAATCGATGTTCTGGTTGGCATCGCTGTTTTGACCTGATTCATTTATTTTTTTATTACAAAACAAAAGTTTAAAAAAAAATACGTCAGACAAAAATATATTCAACTCTTAGGCCTGCGCACACCTAGGTCGCTGGCGATAGTGATCAGTGAAACGCTGTCAAATTTGACTGCGATATTTGACAACGTTATTTGACAGCGTTTAATTTTTCTTTGGCTTGTCAAAAACAATAACTTTAATTTGGTATTTGAAGGATAGCGTTATTCCGTAGATAGAAAAATAAGCCTTTAAATTAGTTATTTTCAACTCTCTAAATTATTTTATTAATATTATGCTGATGGAACGAGAAGGCAAAAACGTTTGTTCTTTTGACTACTACTTAAAATAAAACAAAACTTTGATCTACAGCCTTATAAGTAGATTATCCCGTCAGGTCTTTTAGAACCAAGGACAAACATTATTAAGATTATCTGTCTTACAAGCTTTTATTCCCGTAATTTCCTTTAGAAAACAAAACTTGGATTGAAACCCCTCTTGGATTGTTTTTTTAAAATTAGCAAAAATAAAAGCTACATCCGAGTAAAGAATTTCACTAAAAAGCACTCGTGTTAATGGCATCTAAACAAGGCTTTAGCGAGTATACTGAGAGTGAAAAAGAATTCCATCCCCAACTGAAACTTTGTAAATTTCTTTATGCCTTGTTTAGACGAGCTTAGTTCCCATCATTTGTACTAATTGCTAAGAACTACCTGCTTGCTGCTGAGAACTTATTTTATTTATTTTGTTTTATTTTAATAATTTTAAGAAAACTTACAGCTAGGTACAAACATTAAATAAAGGTATAATAATTATAAGTTTAAAAAACTTGAGAAACCGACTTCATTGCCAAACGGCTAAACCGATTTTAATGAAATTTGTTTGGGACAATCTGGACATAAGAATAACCTTCCAAATAAAAAAATAATTTTCTAAATCGGTTCATAAATGACGGAGGCATGCGCAGTTACAAACATTAAAAAAATATTTAAAAAAAAATGGCAACACCGATTTTAATAAAATTTAAATGGGACCAATCTGGAAGCAGTACCTTTCAGATAAAAAAATAATTTTTCAAATCGGCTCACAAATGACGAAGTTATGCGGTAACAAACATTAAAAAAAAAAAAAAAAAAAAAAAACAACCGAATTGAGAACCGCCTCCTTTTTGATTGGAAGTCGGTTAAAAACTGAAGGTTATCATGAACACATTGGTTATAAATGACATTAATGACATCAAGTGACAAGTTTTTAAGCTTTTGTAGCTTAGTTGCGCGAGCACCTTAGCGAGTACCTTAGACAATTTAGATCAGGACCTGCCTTGCATGGATCTTCCCCTCTGCCAAAAGGTACAAGACTAATGAATCTGACATATCTAGCACGTTTATAAAAACCACTTCGTAATCGATCTTTATCAGTGTCAGTATCGGTATCGCGGTGAAAGGACCTCTTCTAAAAATGCCAACATGTGCAGTTGCAGTGTGTATTATGAAGTCCAACACATCAAGCTTGTAAAAGGATGGTGTAACATTTCATATGTAATTATTTTTTTGCATAATTAATGTTTTTTTCTATTAAAATAATGTGAAATTGTTGTGCGGCGTTTAGCTCTAGAACATCGATTCAGTATACGATTATACGAAAAAGATCGAATCGCCTCGAGTTTCCTGCCGTCAATTATCCGCATTTAATTTTCAACCTTATCACAAAATGAAATAGACTATAATTGCGAAATAATCTCTAATTGCCAAGCAATTTTAGTCACTAGCAAAAATTTAAAATGGTAACGAGACTACCTATGACGTACCTATGAACTCCCTACGAGACTAGTTGGCATTTCAAAAATGAATTTTTGACCTTACATATTTAGATATTAAGTCGATTTGGCTTTGAATTTTTCCAGACCTGACAGGCCCGAGACATCAAAACCCCGCCCTCCGGTAGCGAGACTAGTGATAGAGGTGGATAAATGTTTACACACAGTTTTTTATCGATATCGATAAAAGCACGGGTGTTCTAGCGAGTAGATTTGTCTTAGCTTTCTGATTGGTTGTGGGTTCAAATCCAGTCGTGCACCAACGGATTGTGTTGAAGTTGTAACGTGTTATTTTATACATAACATTACGTAGCCTACATGTTTAATTTAACAATGTAGCTGTTGAACAATTTAGGAACTTAAAAAACTTTTAACTTTATACCTTGTGGAAAAACCAGCCCGCACATTGGAGTGCGGAAACCGCACACCAAGTGCGGATGATAAAATTTGCCAATTTGCGTATTCGGACATCCAAAAGCATAGCATTTGACACAAATTTAGTTCCAAACATTTATTCATCCCACCTTTTATAAGATGGATAGTTTTTGTGACCTTTTACCTTGAAAAACTAACGTAGTCATCGTAGAATTTCATGCTATTTTTTAAAGAACTTTTAGAACACCTTTATGACGGTGTATACGAGTTTCCAGCTTATTCGCTCTTATTCTGAGGTTGACCCCATATTGGTCCTAAAATGATAAGTTTATTTAGGCCAAATAAAAACATCGATATCTTTGATTTTAAGCTCAGAAAATTTATCAATCTCTATGAAAGTGTCAGTTTTGAGTAGTAATGCTGCCAACTTAATCAAGATGTAGTTTGTTGAGATTTGGGGTAAAAATAGGTTCTTAGTGCAAGTAATGAGTAACATACAATAAAGGATTTGTCCCTCATGGCATCCTTGAGAGCTGGCTGTAGTTTTAGTGTTGTCCAGTCCAGATCAATTGAACGAAATGAACTAGTCTGCCTGTGATTTTTTTTTTTTTTTTTTTTTTTTTATACAACTAAGTTGACAAACAAGCATACGGCCCACCTGATGGGAAGCGGTTACCGTAGCCTATGGACACCTGCAATACCAGAGGCATCACAAGCGCGTTGCCGACCCTTTAAAACTTTCAAAACGCCTTTTTTGAAGAACCCCATGCTATAGTCCTTAGGGAAAACCTCAGCAGGGAGATCATTCCATAGCCTGAGTGTTCGCGGGAGGAAGTTCCTCTAAAACCGAACGGTACGCGACCAACCAGGCTCTAAGGTGTGAGGATGAACTCTCTGCCTATGGCGAGCAGTGCGATGATAGAATGTAGCTGTTGGCATGATGTCAAACAGTTCTTCAGAGCATACCCCATTATACAAGCGGTAGAACACGCACAATGAGGAGAAGTCTCTCCTCAGACTTAAGGGCTCAATACCGCTTGTGAGCTTGGGATCGTCAACAACTCTCACAGCACGTCTTTGGATCGAATCAAGGGGTCC
This sequence comes from Thera obeliscata, assembly GCA_947578465.1. Classification (NCBI taxonomy): domain Eukaryota; kingdom Metazoa; phylum Arthropoda; class Insecta; order Lepidoptera; family Geometridae; genus Thera; species Thera obeliscata. The sequence goes on from OX387913.1 coordinate 3,614,171, forward strand.
AAGCTGGTATCCAGGTGCTCCTGCCCAGAGGTGACAACAATACTCCATGTGAGGCCGGACTTGCGACTTATAAAGAAGGAGTCGCTGGCCTGCACTGAAGTATGACTTCGCTCTGTTCAGCACACCGAGCTTTTTGGATGCCAGCTTGGCCTTATCTTCCAGGTGACGACGGAACTGGACGTCACTGGAGATTTCGATACCCAGGATCCCAATGCTCGTGGAAGTTGTGAGGGGCATGTCTTGGAACTGCGGAGCTATAGCAAATGGGGTTTTTTTAGCGGTGAACGCGCAAACTTGTGTCTTGGTAGGGTTAAACTGAACCAGGTTTTGCTCTCCCCAATCGGAGACTCTGGTTAATATGCCCTCTATATCAGACACAAGTTTACTCCGGCTTTCCTCCACTACGGCACGAGGGATGCTAGCACGACCCGTGTATAAAGTGTCCCCGGTGCTGTCATCTGCATAGCAATGGATATTGTCAATTGACAACATATCATTGATATGCAGCAGGAACAGTGTTGGGGACAAAACGGAGCCTTGCGGGACGCCAGCGTTGATGTCCATGCAATCAGAGCTACCGCCGTCTACAACGGCTCGTATGCTTCTGCCGGACAAAAAGCTAGCGACCCATTTGCACAAACCCTCGGGCAGTCCGTGATATTGTGATATTCATTCATTAACAATTATACATTTGTGTCTGAAAAATAGTACATAATAAGCAAAAATAATATGAGTCATATCTTAAATTAAATAATTATCAAAGAAATTGTTATCAAATAATACCAGCAATGTCACTTCATATTTATAAAATCATCAGTAGAATAAAAACACCCTTTCAACAAAAGCTGCTTTAGTCTAGTTTTGAATAAATGTAGACTGTCTATTATTTTAATGTCAATACGTAAATTATAATATAATTAAAAGGCCTGATATCTATAAGATCATTAAGGAACATGCCAAAAAATATTGGTAACTGCCCCGGATTCTGTAACAACTTCTTGTTTACCAAAAATGCTTTTTATCTCTACGAATTGTTTTATATTCGTAAGGTATATACATAAACAGATTAAGTACGTCACCTCTGATACCGTAGTGTTCTAGCTTAGCAATCAGTAATTTATGATTTTATAGTATCGAAAGCAGAAAAAAGATCACACACAACAACACTTTCATTTTATTAGTAAGATTTGTAACAACATCGTTCACCAAATAGTCTATAGCATCTACCGTACCTACATTCACCTGGTAGCCAAACTGTCGTTCATATAGAGTTAATTTTTAAATGTGATACTAACCTATCTCTGATAAGTTTTCCAAAAACTTTAGAAACAATAGGTAGCAACGAGATAGGCCTATAATTTTTATATTGTTTGTCTTGAACATAAATAATACCCGACGACCATTAGTGCCATGATATCTAAAATAATATTCAGAATGAATATTTAATAAATAAATCTTACTGACTTCGGAAGCCTTACATTCTTTCATACTTAACATAGGGTAAAATAAAATGATACGGCATCACTGTTGTGGTTCTCTGTATTTTGAATGTGTGTCACCTGTTTATACAGTAAACTTGAACTAGTGTTAAAGATTTGTATTTGTGTGCGTTCATAACAACACAAATAATTATTGTGTGTGTTACGATCGTTTGAATGTGTGTCGCTTTCGTTTCAGTGTGTGCTTTCCTCGTCCCCCTCAAAATATGGCAGAAAAATTTGTTAGGCTGAATAGATGCAAGGCAAGTCCTTAGGTTAAATTGTCTAAGGCTATAACAGTTTGAAAGTAGTAAATACCTCTTTGCTTATCCTTTGTACGTGGTTAATTATCACTTGTCGCTAAGCAGCTACTTCTTAACGCTTAGTACCAAAGACAAGTATACGAAGCTCGTGTGAACGAAGCATACTTACAACCAGCCGAATAAGTAGCACATTAATCGGCACTTTTCGCTCTTATACCCAGGTAATAAAGGCTAGTTAGCGCGAACTTTTGTCGCAAACTGTAAGAGGAAAATTTACAGAGTTTTACGTACCTTCTCTTTGAGTTTTTAAATCTCTTGTAATAGTTGTTTTAATGGAAAGTTCAGTTTGATTTGTTTTGTTATTGAGGTAAATTGGGTCGCTATTTTATTTGCTGTTGTATTTTATGTGCTTTGGAATAATGGGTCTCTTGAGAGTTCCGTTATTAAAAGGTAAAATATAAGAAAAAAACGTATTATTTTTCCTAAAATACCCTAGGGACTACAGTCGCGAACTGATTTTAACAAAATAATATTATTGGTTCTGTTTTCACTGTTAAAAGGTTGAAAACTAAACAATAAATCATTAGGGTAGCAATTTTCAGCAAAGGGTTTCAGTACATTGTGAAACATATTACTTACAAGTAATCATTCAAAGTCACTTAGACAACTAGTCTAGACAGTCAATACCCCACGCAACTTAAGCTAAGGAATATATCTGGGGGTCAAGCTTAAACTTACTCGAACACAATTCAATTATTTTTTAAGGTTCCGTAGCCAAATGGCAAAAACGGAACCCATACAGATTCGTCATGTCTGTCTGTCTGTCCGTCCGTGTCAGACACATTTTTCTCCGAAACCGTAAGAGCTAGACTGATGAAACTTTGCGAGTATTCTGTAAAACGCATTAAGATTTTGGCACAAAAATAGAAAAAAAACTATAAATTTTGGGGGTAATACTTGAAACTAAAATTCAAAAAAAAAAAATTCTTTATGAATAGGTAGGTATCTTTATGAATAGGTCTACAAAAATGATGCTGAGGATTCTAATATCGTTTTTTTCTAAACTTAATAGTTTGCGCGAGAGACACTTCCAAAGTGGAAAAAAGTTGGTCCCCCCCCCCTCTAACTTCTAAAATAAGAGAAAGATATAGTCTAAGATCCCTAGAAGAAGGACCTTCACCGAGCTGGTTATTTAATGAAACGTATTTTATATATAATTTAACATGCCAATAAATATGTTCTCTAAGGGTTGCCTATCAAATTTCAGTAATAATCAGTAATAATCAGTAATAATCAATTTATTGGTAAAGTGCATGTTTACAGGTCAGTTAATAATTTGTAAATAATGTAAATTAGTTAAAAATTATAATAAAATTAATGCAACACTAATTGTTTTATTTTATAAGATATCTTCTATGTTGTAGAACGCCTTCTCAATAAGCCACAATTTGAGTTTGGCTTTAAAACTTGCATGGCTGGGCGCGTTGACGACAATCTCCGGCAAGCGGTTGTACACAGTAGGCCCCAGGACGTGTGCAAGTCTATTAGACTTGGTGAGCCGGTGTGTTACTCTCACGAGTTTACGTGCACCCCGAGTGTTGTAAACCCGCGCATGCCCGTCTTCTCGCGTTTTAAAATTGTCTAAATTTTGCCTCACAAATACTGCCACTTGCATAATTACGATTGAGGGCAGCGTTAGTATCCCCAGTGATGTAAAGTACGTTTTTACAGACGTGTCTCGCGCCACCTTCACGATCGACCTAATAGCGCGTTTTTGCATGCGGAAGACGCGCTCGCGATCGGCAGCGCGCCCCCAGAGCTCTGCTCCGTACTGCAAAAGCGAGTGGACGGTCGCGAAGTAGCAGGTGCGGACAACGTCAGGGGATACGACACGTGACAACCTATACAGAGCAAAACATGCACTTCCCAGCTTCGCGCATAGTTTGTCGGTATGGGATCCCCACGTTAGTCCACGGTCGATTTGAAACCCTAGAAAGGTGGTTGATGGAACTTGGTCAATGGGTGTGTTTTGGATCGTTACAGATAAGTCCCTTGCATAGCGGCCTGAGATGGAAAAATGGATGAAGTGGGTCTTTTTTAAGTTAAGTACGAGTCCATTCCAATTGAACCACATTGCTACCTGCCGGGCAGCATCGTTCAACCGTTTCTCGAGCTCATCCAGTGACGGAGCGTGGACCACCACGGCTACGTCATCAGCATACATATACACCTCACCTGCTGAGACATGCTCCGGCAAGTCGTTAAGAAGCAGGGAGAACAATAGGTTGGATACCGACGATCCCTGTGCCACACCCATTACAGTTCGTAAGGACTCAGACTTGGTCTCACCTCCATCACCAACCACTATCTGTGACCTTCCACGTAGGAGATCCGTAAAGAGCGCGTGTGCTTTTCCTCTTATTCCGTAGTGCTGGAGCTTGCAGGCGAGAACACTGTGATCTGCAACGTCGAAAGCTTTCGATAAGTCACAGCACAGGACTGCTACTTGCTGTTTCGCCTCACAAGCTGCCATCACCTGCCGGAGGACCTCACGAGTAAGCGAGGTAGTCGAGCACCCGGCGCGATACGCGTATTGGCGATCCGACAGTGCTTCTGTTGACGCTAGAAATTCAGTGAGGCGGGAGCTGAGACCATTTTCGAGAATTTTTGCTAGTGCTGGGATTATAGACACAGGCCGGTAAGCATCGATATCCTCCCGTTTACCTTTTCCCTTAAAAAGAGGTGATATTTTGCTGACTTTTAAAGAGTCTGGATAAGTTCCACTATCGATACATCGGTTGAATAAAACTGCCAGGCATGGAGCCATCGGTTCCGCAACGTAGGTTATGAGCTCCATAGAGACATTATAAATGTCTTTAGTGGGTTTACGTGGGATGCGTAATGTTATGATTTTAAAAATTTCCGCTGGAGTAAATCTCGTTAACCTCATGGACCGGTCTGCTGTGGGGCGCGCTTCATCGAGTGCCACCTTCATCTGTGCAAGAGAGGCGTGTGGGGCTCCACATGTAGCGGCCGCGCTTACAAATTTCGCATTCATGGCGTTGGCCGCTGCTTTACGAGATACGAATTTTTTGCCGCAAGAGTCTTTCGTTACCTCTGTGAAGCTTGTGTTTGTGTGTACAGTTGTGCCTCTTTCTAAATTTACTACGCGCCAGATAGTCCTACAAGAATTTACACTATTATTAATCATATTCTCGTAGTGTTTGAATTTTTGTTTTTTTACCGAGTCCTCATATTGTTGTGTAACCTTATCGATAAAAGATTGCAGGTTCGAGTCTGGGTAGTTTTCCTGCAAATCAATCGCGTCGTAAAGGATGTTTTTCAGTCCCAATAACTCCCGAGAAACCCACGACTGTTTCTTGTTGTTTTTGCGCTTATATGGGAAGCAGATGCTAAACTTATTTGCTAGAATAGCTATGATGGATTGAGCTAATTCATTTTCAGATTTGGCGTTTATAAGAACATCATTCCAATCCACAGACAATATAGCTCCCAGAAACCCCATTCGATTTGTGTGCGAAAATTCTCTTACAAGTCGAGTGCGTGGACGTGGTTGTATGCGTGCACATGCGAGTGAGGCCTTCACGGCGTAGTGGTCGCTAAGGTGTGTTTTGAGCGGCAAAGTCACAACCGCCCCCCGTGGGAAACTACCGTACACGTGATCGAGACAAGACGACGACGTTTTTTCAGCTCTAGTTACAAAATCAACCTCATTGTGCACGTTATTGGTCGTCAGGATGTCGACTAGCTGCTTTTTGGCGGGGCAGTCAGTTAGCCAGTCAATATTAAAATCTCCGACAAACAAAAAATTTTTATCTGTCTCATTTGCGCGTTCGAGAAGGCGTTCTAGATAAGGAAGAAAACTTATAGACGATATTAAGTTTGTCCTGTAGAGGCAAACAATTATAACATTATATTCTAATAGCTCAATGGCCGATACTTCACAGTATCGTTCAGTAGCTATGTCATTAAAAACTAGACATTCGATAGCTTTAACGCTATCCTTAACAAAAATACATGAACCTCCGTGTGGGTCAATTTTTCTACAAAAACTAGATATTAAGGTGTATCCATGTAAGCTTACACATTTTAGCTTAGGTTCACATAAAAAATGTTCAGTTAAACCAAGTACGTCACAATCCATTTCATCATGTAAAAGAACTTCTAATCTCTGAGATTTTTTGTCTAATGCATGGATATTTTGGTGGCACACAACTAAATGCCGCAGTGATTTGCTTTGAGTAGGCCTATCGGATGACGCATCCGCTTTAGACAGCGTTCCTCTACTTCTATTGTGTAAGCGGGCCGGTAGCGGCGCTGGCGCAGGCTGGATCGGCGCTGGCCGCGGAGGCGGCGCTGTTGCCGCTGCTGTGGCGTCCGCGGTGGTGACGGCGGCGGGGGGGCGCACCGGCCGTGCGCCCGTCGCTCCTACGAAACCACTCACTAATTTCTGTGCTAGCAGGCCAGTTTTCGGGGGACATAAAAAAGTCGTACTTACTGCTAGGCATTATTAGAGCGAACGACGAATAGTGGTTATGGCTAAGTTTAAGTTTTTCTACCTGGTAGTCATCACATGGGTTCTTTTTCTGCATATAGGACTTGATATTGTCCTGAGTCGTTTCTGGTCTGAAGAAACAAACATGGATTTTTTTTATTCTTTCAACTGTTTTTAGTTCTGTATCGGTTGATCCACTACCTTTGATTACAGTACGGATCTGAGAGCGCTGCTTCCTGGACTGGTTTTTACGGTTCACGGTCTGCCATCCATCATTTGTGTTTATTATGGCGTCCGCAGCTGTGTCATTCTTATCAGTTAGGTCTAGTCGCGGCTGCGGCCGACCGTTGCATACTGGAGTGGCCGCTACAGCGGGCGGCCGAGGACTGACGACGGGTACCGAAGTGGGAGCCCTCTTCGCAGGCGCAACGTTAGTGGTGCGCGCTGCCGATGTGTGCGTGCGTCCATTGTCTTGGTGTGTAGTTAACCGGCGCTGTTGATCACGCGCTGTCTGTGTCGGTGGTGGTGCCGCTGCTAGTGTGTGTGACACGTTCGTCTTTGGTAGCTGTTTGGCGGGGTTCAAACTACCCGCTTCGTCAATCGGAACGAGACATTGTTTCGCTTCGATTTTGTCAACTTTTTCTTGTAGAATCTGTAATTCCTTCAGTACACTATTGAACTTCTGTTCTATGGGGGCAACGTATTTTGCCAACAGTTTTTCAAGCGAATCTATCGTGGATTTGGCCATATTTGGACCAGAAATTCACAAAACACGGGCGCGTTTTTAGGTGTGAACCAACCGTCGCGAATGACGGCGAGCAACTTATCAGCAGTCCAGGATAATTATGATTAATTAATAATTAAAAAAAATAAAATATTAAACTTTCCACTGGTTTGTTTATTAAACAAATTCTATACCAATCGAAAGTATAGACCCCAGTATTTTTATTCAATAAACATACCGGTGCAAAATGCTAGTATCGATTTTCCTGTTTATACCTGGCTAATACCCGAGAGTTGTGACCGGAAAAAAATAGGCAACCTAACGTTTGCATATTCTATGGGGTCTATACTTTCGATTGGTATAGAATTTGTCTAATAAACAAACCGGTGGAAAGTTAAAAAAACATTATATTTTTTTTTATTATTAATTAATCATATCCTGGACTGAAATTTAATAGGCAACCCATATAGAATATATTTATTGGCATGTTTAATTAAATATAAAATACGTTTCATTAAATAACCAGCTCGGTGAAGGTCCTTCTTCTAGGGATCCTATACTAATAAAACTAAAAAAAATATATGTTGTACATTACTATGCAAACTTTCAACTATATTTAGTTTGAACGAGATCTAGTCAGTAGTTTTATTTTATACGTCATAAATCGTAAACCGCAATTTACCTTTCGACGAACTACAAGAACCTTTATATTATGTTACTTGATGCTACGGAACCCTTCATGGGCGAGTCCGACTCACACTTGGCTCCTTTTTTTCACATGTTATAGTTATTGAACAATAATTGTGCAGTGCAGTAAAAGTGGGCAATACTCGTGCAGTTTTTATTTTTTGTAATATGCACTCTATTGCTTTGCATTAGGGTACATTTTTTCATCACTTATAGAGCTGTCAAAAATGGCGTCGGTATCGCGCGAGTTCAAGGGGTTTCTCAGGATTTTCTCATCTCAAAAAATTTTGTTTTCACTTCAATAAATAAAACAATTTGTATGCAGAAATATTATTCTCGGTAGGGATCAAACCAACGCCCTCCAGCGCAGAGATACTTGAGGCTGTGAGGGCTTATGAGGAACGAAGAGCGTTGGGTATCTAATAAACAATAAATGTTTTCACAATACATATTCGTGTGTTTGTCTAAACCTAATTAAAACGTCGAGCACATCATTACAATTAAACATGTTGCCAACAAGCTCTCAGACTAATTAAAAGTTAAATGTCAACAAAATAGAAATGGGAAAATGGGCCATCTCACTTTAGGAAAATTTCTACCAATATTAATTTATTGTTTTCTTTTGTGTTTCAATGACATCCTGCGTTATCTGGATGAACAAGCTTTGCTTGGTTTGAGCATAGAATATGTAATAGTACCTACTACGTATAGAATGACCTGATGTTAAGTGGTAACATTGCCTATGACAAGGAATTCCCTTGTAAGTCACGCACATCAAGATGCCCTACAATGCGCTGTCTCAAATTGAGGCATATAGAGGTTCAGCCTCACGTGCCAGTAATTTCACCGACACTCACACCCTTCGAACCGAAACTCAGCGATGCTGCTTCACGGCAGAAAAAGGCAGGCAATTACAATCAATATTTATTTTAAATAGTGGACTTCCAGTGCCCTAAAGCTCGCATCAGTTTACCTTCGGACATCAATCAAAGCGGCACAGGTGCTCGGTTCTTGAAATAACTTCATATTTTGGGATCGGCTATCCAGAAAACCGCGCTCGTTACGGGAAAGTTATGGTAATCTGACGCTTGAAAAATGGGTTACCTACTTTATACATATTTTTTTATTATGTAAGTATTTATGTCAGTAGGCCTACCACAAGTTCTGTCTGGCTCTGTCTCTGGGTCTGGTTTTGAGTCTGTGTAAGTGTTGACTAAATAAATCCTACTTCGAAACGTCACACACACAGTATAATACACTGGTGAAAACTTAGACAGACTCAAAACCAGAGCCAGAGACAGAGCCAGGCAGAGCTTGTGGTAGGCCTTCTGATCTTCCAAAGATAATCAGTGAAAACTCTATCGCTTGAATTATAATAATCAAAAGAATACTAAATATTGTGAACAATTTACACAACAATTTCATCAAAATAGGTACAGCATTTTGGCCATGAAGTCGGTTTCTCATGTTTTTATAATATCATACAACGTGCACGATGTGTGTGAATAAAACAATATATACGGAGTTCGAAAACATGTGTCGAGTGCAAGAAAGGACCCTTTCTGAGGCGCCCTTAAAATCCTTTCAGCATTGGTTTGAAAGAACCAGTGACACAACAAGAAGAAGTAGATCAACACAGGTAATTTTATCGTAAAAACGATTCACTTAACTTTTCCCCTAAAGCCTCTATTGCTCATCGTTCAACGTACAACTCCACCAAGGCGCCTAACCAATCTTAACTTTGTCATATTATCGTAACTTTGACAAATTATAGGAACTACGTGTCACAAGATTGGAAGCTGTCAATTTGGGGAGTTCCCGGGCACTGATTTGAAACTTTTATATCACCTTTTCCTAAGTTATTCGGATATTGGAGCACCCTTTTCAATGGAGCCCCTATGAGGTTGACAGGTTTACCTTTGTCTTCACATTTGCATACATTGGTCTTGGCCTACCATGAGATCTGTCTGGCTCTGTCTCTGGTTTTGAGTCTGTGTGAGTGCTCACCAGTGCATTATACCGTGTGTGTGACGTTTTGACGAAGGATTTATTTAGTCAATACTCACACAGACTCAAAACCAGAACCAGAGTCAAAGCCAGACAGAGCTCATGGTAGGCCTACTTATATACGTCACAGCTCAGTTAGTAGCTTTGCTTTCTGAGCTGTTGTGGATTAGATTCCTACCGACGAATAATATTGGGGGCTTTCCTACATTCCGTCTACAAATGAGATGTTTCATGGAACTATGGACCCCACGCCAGGTCTATGTACGCCAATCATAAATACAGCTTAGCTATGTAGAATTCGGTTTAAAATGTTATTTTTCTTCAATTCTACTTCGTTTGGTTATACATAGCACGAGTAAGTAAGTAAGTAGTTGTTGCATGCATTCTTTATTCAAATGACTCATGTTTCTAAAGCTGTTTAGTTTTTGGACCTTCTGCATTAAAATAAAAGTAAATCATATATTTAGATTTCTTAAAATTCAGAAAGCCTCTGTCAGACAAGATCTGTCATAAAAAGGTCAAAAAATTTAAAATATTAATACCAAAGCAACCCTCTTCAAATAAAATGGCCATCGCGAAGAAATAATCTTTTCCCCTTATGACGCGATAATCTTTCTTCCTGCTTATGATAAACGGGATAGAAGTGTTGAATAAATTATTCGAGCTTCCTTCCTGAACATGACGTTTTACTAAATATTTTTCAGGGCGGTTCTGTTGGAAAGGGCAGCAGGGCGCTCTTAAATGTATTAAATTCTTTGTAGTGCATATTGAAATGTATTATTAGGTTTAGAAACTTTTCTTTCCTATGTGGATTTCATGAGTATGCAACTGCCCAATTTGCAGAACTAATATTCTTTTAGAATTTAAAACGCAAGCCAATAATTTTTATATTGAGTCTGCTTGAAGACATTTTTATTGAGTTCGTAATAAAAAAAATATAAACACATACTTAAAATACAAAATAACACCCACACAGAGAACAAACATCAACGTTCACAAAACAAATATTTGTTCTCGGTGGGGATTGAAACCACGACCTGTGGCGCAGAAAGCAGAGCTATTACCAACTGAGGTATGTGGCCAGTCAATATATAATAATAAGAGTAATATATTATGTTTACTACAAGTACATACTCGTATTATTATGTAATGTTCATAACTTCGTTGATTTGAATGGGTTTCCATTTGAGCTGCTCTTGTAATCTAGTTTGCGCTCGGATGAAATTTACTGGAGTTGAATGTCATTTCATTTATTCATTAATAACAATCCTGTTACAAATCATCTCTGGATGTTATTTAACTTAACATGTTATGCTTTTTATTAAACAACAGGGTGTGCTTTTTTTTTTTTTATTAATTTTATAGTGTTTACTACACTTAAGAAAAACAAACAAAAAACAGAAAAAAACAGGGTGTGCTGTCGGTGAAATTCCAGGTACGTGAGGCCTCAAGTTGATGGACGCAGGGCAGTGCATCGTTGCTAACGTACGTTACCTACGAGACAATGATTTGTTATAGGCGATGGTAACCATTTAACATAAGGTGGGTCATTATGCTTGTTCCATCAGCAAGGTGTATAAAAAATGAATTATTTTTATTTTCAAACTATACTCGTAGTTGAATCAATCTGTAAAATTAAGTTTATTAATATTAAATTTTCTTTCAAATACTTTTAATTTACAGAGCTAGCTTGTGTGGTTTCAAAGTTATTTGGAGTTACTAGGTTACCCTATATTTATTTTTTTGTGAGCAATGGTTTTAGAATGATGTAAGATCATAAGTACATGAAAGAAAGAAATAAATACAAAAACAAATACAAGTATTCGGTTTCGGACTGAATGGTTTGTATAGCTGTAATTGGTTGGTTTGTGTAATGGAATTATAGAAATAGAAATAGAATAGAAATAGAAATATTTATTTAACGTCACAAAACATCATGGTACACACAAAAAATATACAACAAGCAATAGCAATAGTGACGAAAAAAAGGCTTCCACTCAGCATTTGCCGTAAAAGCGCGAGAGCTTAATACGGCGCTGGTTTTCAGTGGTGCCGAGAGTCATTTTGTACAAAATAGTTAGTTATTAACTAAATATAGCGAGCCTTATCGAAAGAAAATACATAATTTAAAATACACTAATATGTACTAAAACAAAATATTTACAAAAATCTCAACTTAGAAGTAAAACAGACAATTAGCCTTATAAATTTTAATTTCAAAACAAACACAAAAAATAAAATTCTAATTAACATAATTATAAATCAAATTCAACTATATAAGTATCAATTACACATACGATGATTAGAGACTATCTATCAAGAGACCAAGAACGACCACGGAATGGATTTTTGTAAATTTAACAGATATTTCTTAAGGGAGCTTTTAAATGAGTAAATACTACTTGCCCTCGTTAGGGATTGAACCTACGATCTACAATGTTACTACCAACTGAATTATAAGGCCAGTACAGATTTACTAGGTAGTCTTATGAGTAATATCATAGTCTACTGAGCGTGAAAACAAAAATAATGTCATAAATTTAAAAATTATGAAGAAACCGTCTTTAATCGGGGCGACTGTGCGTGTTTTTTGCTTACAAAGGCTAAAACAAGTCTAAATTAAATTGCCACTACACCGCCTGTCATCGGGAGTAAGTATAATAAATCTGCTCCCATTGAGAACACTGAAGAGTCTGGAACGCCTCCTTAAAACAACAGAATGGGAACAATATAAAGACAATCTCGCTGACGACGTGGACGAATTTCATTGAAAATACAGTTTTGAACTCTCTTGTAATCAGTTTTGTCTCCCGTTGGGTCGTCTCAAAGTTGAGCAAGACGTAGATAGTAAATTAATCTCGTCTGTAATCCGTACGTGTGCATGCCAGATATTCTCGCAAATCTCTAGGTTTCAAGATCCATAGAGACAGAAGTGTAAAATGGTATCTTTAAATTATATGTATTACGACTCAATTTTTATTTTTTATTTTTGGAGTTTACTCCTTAAGAATCGGTTTTTTGATATAAGGCACCCGGTATGAGAAAAACGTGAAGAGTAAAATCTACTGAACGAATGACCTCGTTACGTTTTTGGTGCGCAACCTATCTTGCGCAACTTTCTAATTTGGTGTGAGCAGTGCAGCTAGATCGTGGGTAGTGTGTACCCTTACTTTGCCTATACTTTATAATGCCTTCTCTCACTCTGGAGTAAACTCCAGTCGTGCGTCGGAGCTGACACACACAATTTTTTAAAGCTTGTTGCGCCCACGTAGACCCCTTGGCTTGACTAAACGCACAAAAACGTACATTTCTAGTACATTGGTATAACTTGCGTTGAAGATAAGAGCTAGTAACGCGGCTAGAGAGTATCACACAATCAATTGGTAGTGGAGCTTCAAACTCCAGAGCAAAGAAACTTTCGTTGAACACGTGTAGCTCTGAATTATATCCGTTGAAAAACATTAGCCACGATACGGTTACGAAGTTTCGTATGTAGTTCTAGCCTTCAAAACTTTTATTCCATCTTAATTATTCCATCTTAATTTAGAAGGTAACGCCAGCAAAATAAAGCTCATTTCAGTTTGCGAGTTGATCTGAAGTAAAACATGGTAGCTGAAGCAATAACTGGTTTATGGGCGGAAGAATGACGGCCGCCACTCGAGCAGGCTCGAGGACTGTAGATAAACTCAGCCTTTGTAGTGTGTGCTCAGGCTCCGGTAAGCCAAGCGCCTTCCTGTGACGTAATGACCTTCATGCTCAAAAACAGCCACTCTCAGCGTCGGTCACGTAGCTTTTCAAGTGCGTAATTCCAAGTAGTTCCTCTTTTTACGTTGATTTTTTAAAATTTTTCCTTTTAGCGTGTCCCTGGTTCTTTTTAACCAGTTGTGGTGATTTTAAGTGCGCTGTTTCAGAGAGGCTCTTTTCCTGCACTCGACACTCATTTGAACGTTTTATATTCTAGGACTATGCCGGTTTCCTAACGATGTTTTCTTACACCGTTTGAGAGTACTGGCATAGTACATTTTTGGACAGAAAAACTTATTGGCATGACTGGATTTGTATGGTTGCTAGTAAATACACGTATCTATTTGGTGAGTAGGTACTAGTGACCATACATCATTGCACTCGCTTAGACACTTCATCATGCCCAGCATAAAAAGATGGTTCATAACGCGTTTCAAATTTTTTTTTTATTTTTTTTTTTAAATGAGGGTCCAATACGACCTTGGACTAGGATCCTCAGGCTGGCGAGTCACCATGAAGCTTCACTCTGAGTTGGGATTTAAAAAGCACCTTACCCGTCTCGCCCCCCTATTCTAAAAGAAGCCGCACCGGAATTGCTAAACGGAAATCACAGTTGTAAACTTTTGTGGAAATTAAAATGAATTGATGCCATGCCAAAAACGCAAAAACACGACGGTTAGTTTTGCAACTGTCTTGATTTCAGTAGGTAGCCAGTCACTCGATCAGTTTGAACAATTCGTTATTTGTTTTATTACTTGCTGATAGAATAATTAATCATATACTGCGTACTATACCTGATGTTAAGTGGTAACCATCGTCTTAAACAATACATTGCCTCGCAGGTCACGTACGTTATTAAATCACCAGGATAGGTGACATGGCTCAGTTGGCAGTAACCTAGCCTTCTGCGCCTTAAGCCGTGGGTTTCATCCCCATCGAGAACAAAATTAAATGTTTGTGTGGTGAACGCAGATGTTTGTTCTCTGCCTGGGTGTTATATTGTACTCTTAGTAAGTATTTACAAAAAAAATGTATTCAAGTATCAGTACTTACATGCAATCTGAATAAAATACCTGGTTCCCATCATGCAAGCTCTGCTTAGATAGTGTTTTGTGCATTGGCCATATTGCTCATATATTTATTTGTTACTTACTACCTAAATACTCCACTGGCGTTAGTGAACAAGGATGCTTACCCTACGATCAACCTTCAGGCCTTTCCCAAGCGATTTGGCAAAAACGTTTCCCAAATGGAGGCGTCACGGAGATTATGGGATCGGGCGATTTCACATTTGATTGTCCGCCGGTAATTGATGGCGGATCTCGGTTCTATAAAATTTACTGCTTTTCAGTCAATTTGATATCAAAAAGCGATATTTGGGGTGTTATATGGCACGAGTTTTTGGGTTTTTGTGGTAGTCAGTCTTTCTCTGCTCAAACAGAGCCGTTTTTCTCGCAGTTATAATAAATCGAAGTGAATGCCTCTCTATTAAGTTATTCTTAAGCCTTTTGCACATCTAAGCGTTCTGTGGTGGCTATCAGAAAAACTGTCAAATATGACAGCAATATTTGGCAGTGTTTCATTGGCTTGACTTGGAACGGTATCTATAATATTTTCGGTACCGTTACTTATACAACGTGTATCAAAATATGTGTACTATCCTGAAGGGGGGTGAATTTCCACCCCCCGGGGAACAACTTTTGTTCAACGACTTTTCGAACTTCGATTGGTATCTCTGAAAAAAACTGCAACGAAGTTTCAACATGAACAGCTGACTTTATACAAAGTGACAACCCTAAACTCAGCTACAGAGGTAGTAGGTAGTAGTAGTAGACCTACAGAGGTAGTAGGTCAAGGGGTCAAGGGGTTACAAGGATAGGGTTGTCAATTTATTTAGGCATTATGAAATTAAATATTTTTGTATGGGAAACTGAAAATAGGAATTTTTAATTATCTCCCCCCACAACTGATCACCATTGTGGTCTGAAACCCCCCACCTTCGCATAGTACACATATTTAGATACACCTTGTATTATGTAAGATTATGTGAGATTTAGAAGACAACGCATCAATAAGATAGGTCAATAGGTCCTAGAAAGTTGTTTCCATTGTAGGCAAAATGATTTTTTTTGCGAGTCACACTGTTGGTGTGGCACCACACTGGAATTTCACTGCTATTTTTACTTTTGTTTTGTAAAAGTATCACACAAAAAAACAGTAAATCCCAAACCAGCGAGCCCGGGGGACCGGAGGTTCGTTGCGCGTTCTTAGCTTCAATAGACGTTTCAAAATGATCTTTGTGATACAACTGGGTTCAATGCTTCCTTGTAATTTTTTTACCATCATTTTCAAGCAATTTTTTGTACAGATCCGCGATGGGCAATCTGACTGTTTGTTCCCGCTCCGAGCGCAAACCGAAGCCGCAGGCTATACAACTACTATGACTCGAGACGATGTTCAACGCTATAACTATTGGATACCAAAGCTTGAAGCATAGTAGCCTATTGTGTAGATAATTAATAGGACGACCAGACGACCTCCATGATGGGTCCTTTGAAGCCGATACTATAGCGTCTGATATGGTCATTATCCCTGATATATTGCGTCAGATAAAACTACCGTTTAATCAAACCTAATCACGTGCTTGATGTCTTTCTCAGTCATCATCACCATCAGTCTAAAGAAGTTTTTTTTTTTATTTATTCAAAGGGCTTTGTTGCTAAGCGACCACACTGCCCTATAATAAAACAACAATTAAAACTTAACTTAATCTAAATTTATACAAACTTATTGTCTAGTTAAACCAATTTCAGTTTAAAGAAGTATGTTCTGGACATAAGCCTGCCTTATTTCTGCCTGGAAATCTTTGTACCCTATTTATTTTTAGGATAACTAGCAGTTGGTGACCGAGCTACGCTCGGTATTTTTTATTGTTAATTTGTATTTTTAAGAAATCTTAAGAGTCATATTATCTTTATTGGCTTATTCTTACTGAACAACGCCACCTGCTGGACATGCTTGCAGTTAGTTGCTCACAATCGTCAAAAGATGGCAGGAGCAGTCACATATTCAGTTTATGTTTAATTATTGAACTCGGAAAGAAATAATCATTTTCTTAAAATGAATCCTAGCTAGATCAATTTATCGCCCCCGAAAACCCCTGTATACTAAATTTCGTGAAAATCGTTGGTGCAGTTTCCGAGATCCTAAATATATTTAAATATACAAGATTTTCTCGTTTAAAGGTATAAGATACATTTTGAGCAAACGTCTTTCCGCCATCCTAGAATGTAGTCAATTGAGAGACTATTCTACTCTTCGTCTTCCAGTTCACAGACGCCATTCATTATCAGCCTAAAGAAATCTATAACTGAACTTAGGCCTCCTCTATACAATTCCAGGAAGAACGATTGTGAACCTTGGCCATCCAGCGATTTCCCGATATCAGCGTCATTGGTCAATGGGGCCATGTCGGTCCATCAGATAAGAGAACCAACGCTTTGTCTTTCAGCTCGTGGTCCCCTCGAAAATCAACTCTTATATTCAACTCTACGAGCTATATAGACCATCGCTTTCAACTTGCTAATTATTTTAAAAGCTTACGAGCCACGGTGACCTTGGTTTTCCGTACCCTACTATGTAGGTAGTAGTTGCCACACGAATAGCTGTGTCCCGGGAGAGGAATAAGGCGGAAAAGCTTACACAAGTGGAAATCGACAAGGGTTATTGAACTTTCCCTTTTACCTCACCAGTTACTTTACAATCAATCACACTGAGTGATTCAGGCTCATATTTCATGTAAAGCTCGGGTCGGGTTGGCAAAGCAATTCAATTTTTCAAAATTCAGCATGAGTTTTGTGTAAAACGATGAATCGGACACAATAATGGACCCGTAATTCAATTCGTCCATTCGAGGCCCTCAATAAGAGGCCTTTCGATTTGACTGATTTGTTGTATCCGAAAATGAAAGTACTTTTTAGCTGACTTCAAATAAAAAAGGAAGAGGTTCTCGTTTCGGTTGTTATTTAGTATTTTTTAGCTTAGATCTTTAAATGTTTAGTCATAGCGTCTAACCATTTAAAGATCTAAAGGCGCGTACGCACGTACGAACACGAACATAGCGAACATAGTGAAAATGAAGATTGAATTGCCGCCTTCCCGGTTTCGTTCTAGTTAGTTCGCCTTCCCGGTTGTGTTCGCTATGTTCGTGTTCGTACGTGCGTACGCGCCTTAAGAAGCTGGGTTGAAAGTCTTGGATCCATGGTACTTTTAGTACTTTTACCTGTTAATAAGCAATAGGAAAAGCAGTATTAGTCAATTGAGTTGTTGTTTATTAAAAATACCGATCGCTGTCTGTCATTCTAATTGATTGCGATGCTGTAAAAAAATGCAACAAAGTAAAATTTTCTGACAAGCTTTGCGCACATCTAAGAGCTGGTTCAGACACGGCGGAATCCGCGCGGTTCCAAACCGCGCGGGTCAACCGCGCGGATCTTATTTACATTAGCACCTATTCATTCGTTCATACCTGTCCGGGCGGATTGACAATCCGCGCGGCTACCGCCACTCAACCGCTAGAAAATGAATTCGCGCGGTTGCCGCTCGGATCTATTTACTTGACGTGCCAGGAGCGCGTTCAGTTACTGCGCGGACGCCGCGCGTATCGGATGGTGACAATGGATCGCTTCGACACCGGGCTATTCATTGATGAGGTGAAAAAAAGACCTGCTAAAATGAATTTATCGACATTCTTAGATAATTGAAGAATTTTGGTTCTAAACTTCTTAATTTTGGATATAAAGCCTGAAACTGACCATGGGTGAGCCGATCACGTAATATTGGATGCACCCAATACTGTCGTTCTTCTTTCTTTTTGATATACGGAGCAACAAGTACACACATAAAGCTTCTTCGACTTCCATGATTGGACTGTCACTCTACACTCCACATATACATCCGCACCCCTGTCTGAACACTTGCGTTTAGAACCGCGCGATTTGCATCCGCGCGGAATCCGCCATGTCTGAACCAGCTCTATAAGTATAAGCGTTCTGCGGTGTTGATCAGTGAAACACTGTCAAATATCGCTGTCATATTTGACAGCGTTTCAATGAACGCTATGCAAGATTTTAGCCGTATCACTGAATCAACGTTCCATTTTCAAATTATTCAAACAAAAATTGACAACTCACATTGAATTCAGCGATCGCTTGAGTGATTTGTGTTGCTAGAATTGCACCCCTGTAGTAATCGTCAGTCGAACGATCTATCCCTACTGTTTGTCCTTAAAAAATGGCGCCGCAGAAAACAAACAGAGCAACATTCTCTCTCATAAACAATTCAGAAACGCTACATCTCATTTACTCAGTAAAAGCTGAAACATTTATTATTCCTACGGGATCCTGAGACGTTTTGTCTCTTAAGAATCTGTATAAGATACGAAGACAAATCAAATCGGCTTAAGATCATTGACAA
Organism: Thera obeliscata; assembly: GCA_947578465.1. NCBI lineage: Eukaryota > Metazoa > Arthropoda > Insecta > Lepidoptera > Geometridae > Thera > Thera obeliscata. The sequence continues at coordinate 3,633,065 of OX387913.1, forward strand.
AGAATTATTTGATTGTTTATGACACTAGCGATCCGCCCCAGCTTTGCACTTTCAATTCAGAGCAGCAATGACCGAGATTAGCGCGTTCAACCAAACCAACCATCCAACTATTTGTTGTTTTTTGATCTTATTGACATAGACAGATAGGTAGGCAATAAAATGGGTACTTCATTTAATTTTGTTAAGGGACAAATCTCGCGGTTACTGCCGCCGAGGTAGTTGGGACTTTATTCGCAATCACGCCGAAGTCGTTTGCCCGGTTGAAAGGAGTCACTAAAACTTCGAATTTCCACATTTAAGATCGTCGTTTTTTTCTCAACTTTATCTCATACGTACTATAAGAGGTTTTATTTGTTTTCTTCCACTATGGTCGCGTTGGTATGCAACAGTTGTAAGAAAAAAAAATTCTTTTGACGATCAAAAACATCAAATACTTGAATTTCTCAGAAAATTCGGTTGTCATGAGTAAGCAACATTTTATTTATTTTATTTTTATTTCTTAGGAAAACAAACAGTACTTATATTCTAATTGATAATTTAAAAAGTCAACTATGGACCATTAATCAGTTTTCTCATAGTGAGACTATTAGAGCTTACTTATTAATTTACGTTAGTGTATAATTGTAAGGTTAGTGAGACTATTTAAGGTTCTACTATATAGGTTTAACTAGCACCGCAGAACGCTTAGATCGGCGAAAGGCTTTACTTAGTTAACAATGGGTTAACTCGGGTCAATCAATGATTTTCGCAAATTTTTGGTAAAAAAATTCAAGAGCATTCGACTAGATTCACTCTTTCCGCCCGCGGAATAAGAAAATAAAGTTTTATGCGATAAATGCAAATTAATCCACAAGAAAACAAAATTATCTTGATACAGTGGATACGAGTTTTTACTGGTCTCTAGCTCAGTTGGTAGTAGCTCTGCCTTCTGCGCCGTAGGTCGTGGGTTCGATCCCCACCGAGAACAAATATTTGTGTGATGAACATAAATGTTTGTTCTCTGTCTGGGTGTTATATTGTATTCTAAGTATGTATTTACAAAAAAAAAATGTATTCAAGTATTATATCAGCTATCTGGTTCCCATATTACAAGCTCTGCTTAGTTTGGGGCTGGGTAGTGTTGTGTGAATTGTCCACAATATTTATTATTTATTATTATATTTATTGTAATTGATTCTATTCAGTCAAAAGAGAGGACCCACGCCCACGAACCAGACGCTTGCTTATCCGATAACCTGAATTATAAAGATCGCCGGCAAAAATAAATACGTGGGCGAAGAAGGCTCTCTTCCAGGAAATGTATGCCATAGTGGTGTCGTTGACTGGGACAGATGACAAATTATAAAACATCAAAAACAGGTGCTACAGATACTTCGTCGTGTCGTGCTCTGTACACAGATTTAATTATTTGTTGGCTTTGCAAACAGCTCGTCGTCTATAGGGGATAACATCCGGACCACAGCGCGCTCGATATTGGGAGGCATTGATTGCCACCTGCAAATATTTTGTTTTTATTATCGTGTTACGTCCGTAGGGGTGTGCTGTAATTAATTAATAAATTCATTTATGCTCGTATGTTGAAGGGCATTGCCTTTCCACTTACGAGTGAATGAATGATACGAGTGAATTTTGGTAGATATTTCAAACGTCATCTAAATATACAAACAATAACATACATGCATACTTTTTGTAATTATATTACTATTTAAACTATTTTCTATCAACCAAACAGAGAACCAATAGATTATGTTCAGTTCACCGCACAATTTTCGTCTTTTTCTGTCACCATCATCGAAGTAACTGGTCCAGGGGATTTAGTTCTTCCTAGTGAAAGAATTTTGACCTGGTCCTATAAATTCCTGAAATTCGCGTACCTAATAATTCCAAAAGCGATCAATAATGCATCCTCAAAAAACGTTGCTACGAACTTGCGTAGCACGTGCTACGAGGTTTGAAATGTCCGATAGGTGGACCAAACACAAAATAAACTGTATCTATATTTAAGCCTTTTATGGCGGCTGTACACATGGGGCCAAGGTGTTGGGCCAACGTGTTGGGCCAACGTGTAGAGAGCTACCTGGCGGTATGTTGGCTTAATTGGTCTAGTTGGCGCCAACATTGGCAGGCCATCCGAATAGTGTCGGTTTTTTGTGCACACATCAAAGGATCTTGGCGCGCTCCGCAAACAGCGTTCACACGTTGGTGTCTTGTTCAGTTCGTACGTAGTTCGTGCGTGAGTGAAATTTACGATCCCATGTTCCGATAGCGATTGCGGCGCCGGTGTGGATAAGCAATGAGGTTTTACAATTCATAGAATTGTATCGACATGAAGGAATAATTTGGAATCCAAAAAAACCATCCACCACCTTCTTTTGCGCCATTTCTTTTTAGTCATTCTATTTTGGTGCACATGTACGTAATAACTAAACGCATTGTATAAATAAATTGCCACGGCTGCAAGAACTTCTACGTCCATCATCTTTGAAGCGCCAATGCAGAATGATCAGTAAGCCAATGTGTGAACAGAAATCTTGGTTATCCATCATTTTTGCCCAACACGTTGGCCCAACACCTTGGCCCCATGTGTACAGCCGCCATTAGCTGTTATTTCGGGTACCAAAAATATTTATACCCACGGGTAATAAAAATAAAGTCCAAGCTAAGCCAAATTGTGCAATCATGTCAATGCGAGCTATAGCACGTCGTTTCAAGGCAGTCTCAGGGGACAGATCTAAAAAGCGCCGAAAAGTTGGCAAGGACAAGTGACAGCGCTGAACAAACATTTATTTTGTTTGTTCCTGTTCTTTGTGTGGGAAGTACTCGTCAATGTGTTTGTGTTGATCGAATCGCTTTTTGAATATGGATGCCGAACAAAAAGTAACGTAGTAGCCTTTCTGAAGCCGTCGTCAAACGAGTTTTTTGTACTTTGGAATTACATCCTTTAGAAATGTGTCACAGCTTTTTCTTAAAATGAAATCATCAGGTTTTCTTTGTTATACATATAATTTTGAATAAAATACAAAAAATCGTAGTCTTACAAATTAATAATTTTGGAATTTCATTTGAGCCAGCTTGAATCTTTTGATTTCGCCATTATCATATTACAGAATGGAATGGAATTTCAAATTACGATGTGACAATAATCCGTAATAAATCCGTAATCTGTTATTACTAACAGTTTGAATGTTTTACTGATAAAATTCAAAAACGGTGGCGCCATCTTTAAAACATGTATGTCTCTACTTTAGACTTGTCAAAAACAAAGACGGAATATTTGTCTGACAAATAGCGGAAAGCGATATGTAAAACCCACCTAAGTTTAATTGCATGAGCCGATTTTTATAAACAAATGTGTAGCTAATTAAGGCATTGGTTTGCTACAGGATTTTTAGGATCCCAGTTCTTCAGAAACCAACACAGTATAAATATTCGGGCTTGCAAGCTTTCAACTATTATAAAATCAACATTAGTTAAAAACAGAACAAACAACATATTTTTTTGGTTTACAGAATTCAGATCTAGATGGCGCCTCTAAATTTGTAACGATTCTAAATCGCGCTATCATTGCGTTTAGAAGAAGTTAAGAAAACTAATCTCAACCTATAATGGCCCGAACACACCTAGTTCGCTGGCGGTAGCGATCAGTGAAACGCTGTCATTCAGCGTTTCACTGTTCGCTACCGCCAGCGAACTAGGTGTGCGCAGGCCATAATACAATCTCCAAACTCAAAGCTATGAAAACGAAACCGATGTAATACGATTACTTGTTACTGTTGTGGTAATAATACTAAACATTAGTTTCCCTCAGGAGTAATCTAAGACAACTGAGATTTCCACAACACTATCACTACACGCCATCAGACTTAACGATAATAGTGTAAATATAGTGACAAGAAGGCGTCGCTGTAACTATTATAAGCTTCAGGGAATACAAAGACAGGAGAATATTACGAGATGTAGTAGAAAAAGTAGTAAGAAAATAATATAAGTTTAAAAATTTAAGAAACCGACTTCATGGCCAAACTGCAAAACCGAAATTTATGAAATTTCTATAGAACTAATCTGGAAGTATTATTGTAACTTTCAGATTACTAAAACTTTTTCAAAAATAAAAAAAAAGCTTTTGTAGGGATGCCCCATAATGAGTACCCCACAGTGAGCTAAATTTCAGACCTCTAGCTTTGTAACTTCGGAGATTGTAAAATAAATGTGCAGTAAATTGACTTCTTCTTTCTAAGTACAGATTCTTTGGTATAATACAGTACCTAGAATACATTAATTTGATAAGCAAATTGCACTTTTTTCCTAGAGTCTTCATGAAATAAACATGACTCAATTAAGCACGTTGTCTGCAAGCTTTATATTAAAAAACCAGCTAGCGACGGTAACCATTAGCATTTAGCAGCGGCTTTTATAAAGTACCGCTATTTCCTATAAGCTAGCGACCATTTTTTTTATACGTAGGTCACGTACGTCAATTCCCCGAACGAGCCCTTGCAAAGAGACTAAACCATAATAAATTAGACATTAAATCCTATGTGTACCGAGCACACGTAATTTCTTAATAAAATATTCCAGCCCATTTTATAAGAGTACATCTCTAGGCCTACAACAAGCTCTGTCTGGCTCTGTTTCTGGCTCCGGTTTTGAGTCTGTGTGAGTGCTCACCAGTGTAGTATACATGTGTTTGTGACGTTTCGACATAGGATTTATTTAGTCAACACTCCCACAGACTTAAAACCAGAGCCTGAGACAGAGCTTATGGTATGCCTATACTCATCTTTATTGTCAGCCATGAGCAATATTCATAAAATTCTCCAAGTTTATATCTAAATCTTAGCAAGGAGTGGCGACGTTGCACATTTCAAGCCCCGAGTGTTATCAGCTTACAAGATTCTAAAATGAGCTGACAATCTCCCCTCTTAAGGGGTTGTACGTCAAGTTGGCTACATTTTAGCTCAAATTTTATGCAAATTCGTTTGGCTATGTCTTTTCGTCATAAACTAAGCCCCAGCTTTACTAACTAGAACTCATGTCATGAACAACTCAAGTTGCTCATAAATTACATACTAACAAACATTACGCCGCGTTCACTAGCTCTTTGGCAACTCAAAAAAAACCCTGGAATATAATAACAATTTTTTTCATCATTTTTTAATAAGTATGTAACGAGACAGCCCTGTAACCTCTACGAAAACTTTACAAGGAACGCTAAAATTCGACTTCGAAAAATTTGCGCCGAAATTCCTACGAAGTTATGAAGACGGTATTTCGATCAATCATAATGATGGAAATTCTTGTAGCGTACTTTCGTGTTTCATATCATAACATTCAAAGAGTATTACATATTGGGTTTATAAAAGTAATGAAGATTAACTTCGAGATTTTTGTTTGATGTGACAAAGTCTTATAATTCGATGGAGCCGGCTGCGCGGACAAAAAAACACGACGTCATGCGGCGTTACCTCGCTCTGAGGCGTTCCATTTAAGGCTTGAAGTGCAAGCGAGAGCGCGGAACGAGCGACAAAGAGGCACAATCCGCCTCCGCGTTCGGCAGCGTTCGATTTGTGTATCTCTTGCAACCATTCCATCAGTATTTTCTTATGACGTTGTCACGTTCAACTATCGTCAGTAAATCGACTTTACAGACAACCGTTTTTAGGGTTCCGTAGCCAAATGGCAAAAACGGAACCCTTATAGATTCGTCATGTCTGTCTGTCTGTCTGTCTGTCTGTCTGTCTGTCCGACCGTGTCACAGCCATTTTTCTCCGAAACCATAAGAGCTGATCTAAATTGTCTAAGAGCTAGACTGATGAAACTTGGCGAATAGATGTATTCTGTGAACCGCATTAAGATTTTTATACAAAAATAGAAAAAAAACTATAAATTTTGGGGGTCCCCATACTTGAAACTGAAACTAAAAAAAAAATTTTTCATCGAACCCATACTTGTCTATGAATAGGTCTTCAAAAATGATGTTGAGGTTTCTAATATTGTTTTTATCTAAACTGAATAGTTTGCGCGAGAGACACTTCCAAAGTGGAAAAAAGCAGGTCCCCCCCCCCCTCTAACTTCTAAAATAAGAGAATGATAAAAAAAAATATATGTTGTACATTACTATGCAAACTTTCAACGATATTTGGTTTGAACGAGATCTAGCCAGTAGTTTTTTTTTTAAACGTTATAAATCGTAAACCGCAATTTACCTTTCGACGAACTACAAGAACCTTTATATTATGTTACTTGATGCTACGGAACCCTTCATGGGCGAGTCCGACTCGCACTTGGCTGCTTTTTATTTTCTAATAATATATTTTTTGGCAACACCAACTTTAACTTTATTGGATTAAGAACAAGAAGGGTGCAAGAAATATTTAATGTGGCATTAGAATCTAAAGGCTTAAAGATCTAAAGGCTAATACATAACATCCTACTAATATTATAAACGCGAAAGTTTGCAAGTATGGATGGATGGATGTTTGTTACTCTTTCACGTAAAAACTACTGAATGGATTTTAATGAAACTTTACAATAATATAGCTTATACATCAGAATAACACATAAGTTGAAATTTCTTGAGATATTATAACGGAGAACGGATGTTAGTAACGGGAACGGGGCGAGCGAAGCCGCGGGCGGCTGCTAGTATAACATAAAAAGTAAAAGATTTGCTTACAATTTCAGTACGGTTCCAATTTTTATTGATCACCTTGTTTCATCATCACAATAGAGCGCTGGTGGCCTAGTGGTAGCGGCCCCGCCTTCCGATCCTAAGGTCGTGGGTTCGAATCCAGTCGTGTACCAATGAGTTTTTCTGCCCAAAAATTTATGTACACTATGCCAGTGCTCTCAAACGGTGAAGGAAAACATCGTGAGGAAACCGGCATATCGTAGAACCTAAAAAGTTCGAAAATATGTGTCAAGTGCACGAAAGGAGCCTCTTCGAGGCGCACTTATAATCCTTTCACCACACTTGGTTCGAAAGAATCAGTGACACGATAAGAAGAAGATCATCACAATCATATTGGCTGACTGGCCTCGCAGCTCAGTTGGTTCGATCCCCAGCGGGAACAAATATTTGTGTGGTGAACACAGATGTTTGTTCTCTGTCTGGGTGTTATATTGTAGTTTATGTATGTATTTACGAAAAAAAATATTCAAGTATTGTATCTGCTATCTGGTTCCCATAGTACAAGCTCTGCTTAGTTTGGGGCTAGATAGTGTTGTGTGAATTGTCCACATTATTATTATTCTTCAGGCTGATGATGACTATCCGATCCGGCACTGACGCAATGTTGGAAGTTTATTAGATAGCCAAACAAAGTTATCGCTAAGCTTTATTGAAGCGATTGACTCATCCACTATGACGTGACTTGACTGACTTCGTAAACTAGCCAGCAATGATGTAAGCACTAGTTCTGTATGGAATAATGAGTTCTGTTGAAAGTATCTCAATTTACACTACATAGAAATTAGGTACATACACGACAACCAAAATAACAAAAATGTGTTAGATGTTGCTATTTTTTTTATACAGATGCTCGATTTCCAATTACAGTGTCACCAGCTCATTTTTTCAGTTGACCGAGGAATTAATGTCGACAGTTCATTATAATTTTCTTGGTCCACAATTCGTCTTATTAGTAGTAAATATCGGATTTACCATGATTAAATTTTGTTGCATGCTGATCACGGTTGAACTGAACCATGATCAATATGATCATGGTGCATGCAACTGTGCCGAAATATTGGAAGTCAACTCAACAAAATTTAATCATGGTAAATATCCCGTTGTTTCAAAAAAATAGTAAGTAGTCTTGAAAAGTTGAAAGTTGCACTGAAATTTATTTTAGTTTGTTTTTGATTCTACTATGTGTTTCAAATCCAATATTAAGTTTACGCAAGTTTCACTAAACTAAGCTAGAAGTTTGAACTTAGTTTCACAGAATATTCGATGCTTATACAGAAACCCTCAAGAGATTTTTATATTGATTACCTACTAACAGACTGGCACCTAGACTCCCCTCGCTATAGGACGTTTCAAAGTACCCTTGCAATCCTACTGAAATACACTTTTGATTTTGTCTGAAACTTCGTGAGTAGCATCGTTCGTTGTGAAATTATTACATCTATTTATTTAGACGTACACTTCCAGTAAGTCGAAATAACTACAATTTGGGAGTATAGTTTTGAAGAGTTAGACCAATGGTTTTGTAAGCTTAACGTTTTTTCGAGTTTATTAAAAGATTATCTTTACATTCCGATAAATAAAACGAATAGTTAGTCAGACAATTTCCACACCAAAGTAATATGTTTAACCTATGCACACTACATTGGCTTCCATTATCGAGAATGAAAGTGTAAACCTCAATACATTAAATTTTAAGTGCACGAAAGGAGTCTCTTTGAGGAGCACTCAAAATCCTTACAACATGCTAGTCCGAAAGATCCATCAGTGACACGATTTGAAGAAGAATTGAAAAGTTTCCAAAGAAAAAGGGGGGCTGACTTATCATGATTTCTTCAAAAGCTAGATTATGGTAAAGGATTAAGGAAAGGAAGGAGGATAAAGAGCTGAAACTTCATGAGTAGCTTTGTTTTGATAATATCAAAACAAAGCTATTCATGAAGTTTCAGCTTGTTAGTAATCAGCAAAAACTTTCCTTGGGGGATCCTTTACCATAATCTAGCTTTTGAAGAAATCATGATTATTGTGGCATGTGGTGGAAGGTTCTAGTTTTGAAACCCTCTCATCGGTCATGCCAAAGCGTCTGGAACAGTGCTCAGCGACTCCACATTATTTGATCTCCAAATACAATGAGGGAAGAAAAGGAGCAGATTAATTTGCTAGCTCGGGATCATAATAAACTCATCTGCAGAACCAGTCTATCTAGCCCCACGTCACAGAAGGTACAGTTGTTCTAAGCTTTACTCCGTCCTAGATAGACCTAGTTTTAATTTAATGCATTCAGAATAATCGTAGAAGAGGGAGCCGATGGCCAAGAACTTGCGCACATACAAGCGTTCTGCAGTGACGATCTGAGTAACGCTGTTGTATTTGTATTTGTATTTATTGTTTTACTTTAATTATAACGGTTAACACCAATTACAATAATTAAAGACATAGGCAATAGACAGACAGAAAAATGAAAATAAATAAAGTCTATGTAAACAATTTTGGTCAAATTTAAAATACAATGTCAATAGTAAAAATATAAAACAAAATGTCAGGACAATAATATACTACACTATAAATTGGAAATTCACACACAGCTATACATCACGCTCACAGAATCTCAAACATTCAGACATTATTTTCATCCAGCCATCCTCAAACAGATCACACCCAGGACTCGTATCAAGGAGAGCATTGAGTGCGGCGAGAATGCGCGGAATTGGTGACGAGGCCCGGGCCACAGTACGACATAGCGGCTCCGAAAACAACTTGTGCTTCCGCCCTCGACAATAATTGTTCGGAACATAAAAACGGCACAGCTCATCACTCAGGTCCGGTGCTTCAATTTTGCTACGAAACACTTAAAGAAGCTGTTAAATATTATGACAGTGATAATTGACAGCGTTTCACTGATTGCCACGACAAAACGCTTAGATGTGTGCAAAGAGTAAGCCATATAAAAGAGAAGGATGTCATGTTGTATAGGGAAGTAAAGGAGGCCACATTTGAAAGAGTAAATTGGAAGAAACTACAACTTTAAGCGCATCCAAATTTGAATTGGCGATCAGTGTTGGCATAGTTTTTTGACTGATGGAAAATGAGTATGCTTAGCCATAATCCACCTGTTCACTCTTGTAATAAAATTTTCAAAATTATAACGTTCTGGAAATACTGACGTCGGAAGAGAGTTTCACTCTTTGGCAGTTCGTATTATAAAAGTGGAATCAAAGCGCTTTGGGTTTTTGGGATTTGGGTGCGTTTATACTTCTGGATTTACATTAATACTGTTTCGGAGGGTTTATTACTATAATAAGCGGATGGGAAGCGAAGAAATAAAATAAAAAGATTTTACTGAAATCCAGCGATTCCGAGGTTTTGTTGGGCTTATTCATGCTATTGATATTGTGTGGTTCATTGACCCCAAATAGTACTACCTCTACCTATACCTTTTTTATCTGGCTCATGCAACTTATTCTATAAGTAAGAATAACTAATTATTTGTTCATTTTTGTGAGATATAAATATCAGTCACCTTGCAAGCGCTATTGATACTACAAAACAGTAATTTACTTGAAAGATGTTCGCAATCAGAGCTGCCTTTGATAAACCAGACCAAAGAGAGCGGTAATAGCCACCGATTTTTCTGCTATGATCCCAACTTATCACACTCAGTCTTAACGTATTGTGATAGAACTCAATTTTCTGTGCTATTCGGACAGACTAAGAGATTGTCACGTACCACACGTCCACGCAAGGTCACCGCTATTAAGTTATGTAATAGTAAGTGTGGGGTGAATCCCTAAGGACTCTTTGTGATGAGGTCCTTGATTGCCATAGCTTTATCACTGACATTCCTTTGTATAGCTTGGATTGTAGACTGCCCGTGGCTTTGTTTGTGGTATTTTCTTTTACTAATGTGTTTTTTGTGTACAGTAAAATGCTTATTTACCTAACATAGAAAAGCTACCAATAACTAAATACTTATTACTTACATGCACCTAGTTTCTGTTTATTAGAAATTTTCTGTACTTATTTATAAGCTATCGACTTTTGACTCTCTAGTAGCATTACCCCACAAACCTTAGTAGTTTCTTTAGTGCTATTTATAATAATTAGATTATGTATTTTTTAGAAGATAAATAAAAAAAACTCTACTTATCTCTTTCTATAGTGGGTGCCATAATATAACATTCATAAGTTTTTTTGCATAAGCGTAAGCGTATAAGCCTAAATTCATAATCCGAGCATTTTTTTCCGGCTTGTTAAAAGTCTATTTTCACTGTCACTTTAATGTCAACAGATAAGGATGGCAATTGCTATAGGACTATTATGAATATACCCACATAAGTACATTTACGTATGTTAAAAGTAAGTACATAGTACAGTAAAATATTTGTTTAGTTTCGGGCTAGACAGTGTAGATTAAGAGAGGAATATCCACTAATTTAAATTATTGTTATTGTTTATATCACCTACCTCTAATTTTTATTAATAAATATTTATTCTAATAACAGACGCATACTTTTGTTGCATACTTTTAGCTAAATATAGCGAAATACGGAACATTTTTGTGATATTGCAACACACTATTTCAAGCAAATAAAAAATTTATTCTGTCTACCATAGAGGAACTAAAGTAATTATATTTCAATTTATGTTACTATCATTTGTTTCACCATTTTTACAGCGCACCCTCTGATCAGAGGGGTTGGAAATGGAACATTAAATATTTAGCTTATTACAAAACCATTAATAAGACTTTTTATTTCAAAGAAACAAGTTAAAACAGCAAGCCAGTCATTGTCCTCACAGGTCCTTTAGGGCCGAGCTGAGAACGATACAATGTTTTTATTAAGTTCCCATTGGACGTTTGTTGATAATAAATTTTGAAGACGCTCCGGGGGATTTCCCCAAGTTAAGGAACATGAAGAAAGTGACCTGGTTCAGTTGATATTCACCACTTTATAAAGTGTATCCTTTCTTCTGATAAACTTGACTGGCCTCATAGCTTCAGCTGGAAATGTATGGAGAGCCTACACTTATGTCTGAAGTAGACTGAACCATGAAAGCGTAGTACTAATGTTCCTTTAAAATACACGAGAAACAGTTGAGCTGACCCTAACAAACGATCAAAGACTTTAAAGGCCTGCGCACACCTAGTTCGCTGGCGGACGCGATCAGTGAAACGCTGTCAAATATCGCTGTCAAATCTTAAATCTGACAGCGATATTTGACAGCGTTTCACTGATCGCTACCGCCAGCGAACTAGGTGTGTTCGAGCCTTAAAGGCCTGCGCACACCTAGTTCGCTGGCGGACGCGATCAGTGAAACGCTGTCAAATCTCAAATTTGACAGCGATATTTGACAGCGTTTCACTGATCGCTACCGCCAGCGAACTAGGTGTGTTCGGGCCATTAAAGCGCACAGAACACATATTATTATGCTCTCATATATAGCTCAACTGATGTAACCATGCTAATATTATAAAATGAGAACGCTTTTGTTTTTATATAAATTTTATTATTTTTTGACAGCGGACAGTGATGAATGGAGAAGGAAGACATGTTGTGCCGACCGCACATAAAGTAGAATAAGGGCAGGAAGAAAAACAAAAAAATATATACATTACACTTTTTTTCAGTCGTTCTAATTATGGCCTGTAATTATTATTTACCTTGCCTGCCCGCAAACGGAAAAATGTAAATCGTGTAAACTTCCCCTTGCAATATTAACATTATTAAAGCGAGTAGAAACTTCACCAAAGCCTGTGAATCCCCTCGAGCAGTTTAGATTTTGTTTCCTAGTGATTGGGAAATATTGCAAAGTTTTGAAGGACGTGTGTAGGATGGAGGGAGTTTTACTTCAACCAACATCGAAGTTTGGATCAAGATCTAACAAGATATTCTATGTTCTATCACATCTGAGACTGGCCTCTCAACTCAGTTGCTAGTAGCTCTGCCTTCTGCGCCGTATGTCGTGGGTTTGATCCCCACCGAGAACAAATATTTTTGAGGTGAACGCAGATGTTTGTTCTCTGTCTGGGTGTCAAATAGTATTAAGTTTTACATTAATCCTTCTATTTTTTTAACGACGTAAAATTACCCAACGATAGACGTGTCGGATGTCATTTTTGTAAACGTAGATTGTTTTGTACGGTACTTTTAACTATCACGGCGAAGGTAACAACGAATTAAAAACATGTTTTTGTTGTTTGTAAGATAAATAACAAAAACATGTTTTCACACCCAACATCTTGTATTGTAAAGATTGCGACATCACTTCGAAAATGGTTTCCAAATATAATATATAATATATATTTGGGTCAGCTGTTGAACCGTGAAATAGGAGAAATGGTTAAAGCGAAGACAACCGTCGATGTGTAACACTTCCCCGCACGCACACTGACCTTTTGAAAGATAAAACACTGAATTTATTTAACGAAAATCAAGAGCAACTATCTTGTTCCGATTGCACACAGTTTCATAAAAAAAATGTTTTTACCCTAACACTGGTTTTTGCATAAAGTTGACTTGTGTACGAAAACCATTTGGGAAAACGTATTAGGATTTTTAGTTAACTGCGTTCAATCGGTTTGCACACATAATAAGTTTCGCTCGTGATGTTCAATTAATAAATTCAGTGTTATTATAAAAATACATTTCAAAAGGCAAAATTACGTGAGTGGAAAGTAAATCGAGGTTGTCTTCGCCTTAAGTAAAGACGCGGAAATGGAACAAACTAACAAAATTAAATGCTCGTGAACTCTCGCTACTATCAGCTATAGGATGCGGAAAATGACATAAATAGAGTAGGTCACGGTAATAGGTAGTACCCACATGTGAAATAATATTCCTACGATGCCTCTATTATGAGAGAGACCACGAAATCTGTATGATTCTTGTAAAAATACCTAAAATAATAAATCGATTTGAATTTAGAAGTAAAATCGCACATAATAAAACAAATGAACCACGATTTGTTTGGTTTCTTGTAAAAGAAACACAACAAATCTTACCCTATCAAATGAAAATCTGTTAAAAGATTTATTTTTTTCCTTTACCTTTAGTTATTTATTGGTTACCTCAGTAAACAGAATGACTACATGCTGAGATATTTTACGAGTTTGATGATTCAAACAATTTGAATGAGTAACATAAATGAATCTCAAAAATTCAAAGCAAAAGCGGTGAAAAAGGCCGTCTAATTTCATTCACCGTCCAGGATTTAATTATGCTTTTCAGCTCTAAACAATTTACAAACTCGAGGGCGGCATTGGCAGACATTTTTTTAAATTTCGCAAATGCAAAGTGTTGGAAAGTATCTCCGCTACGTGACGGGTCCTACGTGAGCACTGTACAGCGCAATCAAATTATCATATCGCAGAGAAACTCGTAAAAACGAGGAATATTCCGGATAAAAACCTTTAAATTCAGTGGATATTTTCACCTTATAATCTACACTTAGTCTCATCTTGTCATTGATTTATTATTTGTATCAACGGTTCTTGTTATTTTTCTTCTGTAAATTAAACGTCTACAACGACGGTGAGTCGTTGTTTTGAAGGACGTGTGTAGGATGTAGGGAGTTTTACTTCAACCAACATATTTTAAAGTTTGGATCAAGATCTAACAAGATATTTTATGTTCTATCACATCTGAGACTGGCCTCTCAGCTCAGTTGCTAGTAGCTCTGCCTTCTGCACCGTAGGTCGTGGGTTTGATCCCCACCGAGAACAAATATTTTTGTGGGGAACGCAGATGTTTGTTCTCTGTCTGGGTGTTAAATTGTATTCTAAAAAAAAAGTATAGGGGTAGATAGTGTTGTGTGGATTGTCCACAATATTAATTATTTTTTTATTTTACATAATCCTTCTATTTTTTACGACGAAAAATATCTTAACGGTGCGTGGTCGATTTGGATGTCATTTTTGTAAATGTAGATTGTTTTGTACGATACTTCTATCTATCAGTGCGAAGGTAACTATGAAATAAAAACATGTTTTTGTTGTTTGACTAAATAACAAAAACATGTTTTCACACCCAACATCTTGTATTGTAAAGATTGCGACATCACTTCGAAAATGGTTTCCAAATGTGTGATATTTGGGTCAGCTGTTGAACCGAGTTGCTGCGTTGTGGTGCCCTCTACTGGTGTCACGGAAGACCAGCGTTAAAGTGACACTCTTATGCTGAGTGACGACCAACTTTTATGGCATCGTTACTTGTTAAAGATCCTTGGGTAATACTTGCGTGGCAAAAAATAGTAATTTGATTTGATTCGATTTTGGATCCAGAGTATAAACTTAGAAGGAAATTGCTTTAAATATTTAAAGCACCAATAGGAGGAATTTGTGTAACGTGAGTCAACAAACTCGTTTTGTCTTCTCCCAACGTTATTTGCAGACGGTAGTTCAAATACGTTCAGGAAATAGGTTTTGTGTGATTTGATTGCGGTTAAATAAAATCTCCTTTTTAAAACTAAAACAGCAAGGACAGCTGTATTTTTAGTTCTGGAACATCGAAATTATCTAGAGTTCATTTACTAGAGTTCATTTACCATTTATTTACTAGGGGATTAGGGCCTCTTTTCAGAAACAGTGTTTGAGTCAGGCTCGAATCAGACTCAAGCAATGTTTCTGAATACGGCCCAAAGAATTAATAAATAAACATAAACATAGAAGTGACTTCGATTTTACCTAGAAACTAAAACTACCTCATATCTACACATGCTCAAAAACTCTGAAGACGTATTCCAAGTACCTTTTAAGTATTAACCTCGCAACAAAAACATCATACTTTCATCTCCTCTACATAGAGCTGCTTTGATGTAGAAGTCCATAGTAATAAGACGAAAACTCTTCATTGATTATAGCTACAACTCTGTTAATCTTTATTACACTCCAGATAATACAACTCTATTAAACGACGCCATAATCTCCTTCTTCTTCCTCTTTTTTTTTTCCTCCTAGAGATGTAACTTCTTGCTTGATCCGAATAGAGATGTCCTATTCCCAAAACTGGTTAACAATAGGTATTAAAAACAAAGAAATACCGCGGCTATAAAAGGCCCTTAAACATTTTATTGGTCCTCAGGTACTCTTTAAACTTTTTGTTTCCGGTAAGGGAAGTAATATCTTTGACTGTAGGCAAGTTCGGTTTCTACAAAGTTCTTACTTAGTATAATAATACTTCGCTATAGATTATGAAGTTTTAGTCAAGGGTTTTGTTTTATTTTTGTAGCGCGTTGGTAGAATACCTCAGACGAACTACTTATATCATGATATCATTTCATTTCGCTTCTCTGAAGCCTTGAAGGGGTTCATTTTCTGTCATTTTGGGAAGTCACATAGCTTTTTCATTCTTTTGTTTCCGATGGTGTTGAAGAAAACCGTCATCTTTTTCTTTAAAGCCACAGTGACGGCGAATTTGACTACTGACTGACTTGACTATTTTATTTATGGTATATATCCTCACATGACTGTCAAAATTGATACCTAATGGACGGATGCCATTTATTAAGAAGAAGAAGCCTTGAAGCCTGAGAGATCTTTTGTTTCACCAACATTCTATAGTGGCGCCTCCCTTGACTGAACGGATATCTGGTGGAACTTACATAAGAACTGATATCTATAATACTGCCTGCCAACGCAAGTCTCTGGCCCAGAGTATTATATTGATTGGTATTAGGACGTCAAAGGTCTTAGTTAGCAATCAACTCCACTCCTCCAGTAAATTCCATGATTGGAAATAAGCTTATTGAAAATATACAGGTATTGGTAACACAAATTGCTAACACAAAGCAGAGAAACATTACTAGATTTCCGTCGTAAGGAATTCGACTATAAGTTACCTACCTACGTACGGTTGTAGGGAATAAATATTGCACATCGGTTTTTCTGCTTTCGTAGAGCGCTATCTCTTTCTGACGCACACTACGCTCAATGATGCCGAAATTAGCCGATGTGAATTACCTATAAAATGGCTACTACTGAAGCTTTATTATATCTATTTTATGACGTTTTGTCCCTTATTACGAGATTCGCAAAACGCTCGTCTGACGACTTCAAGTCAGAATTTTTGTGGATTTCTGAGTTACGAGCCCATTTTCCAGCGGGTTTTGTATGGGGACACAATAAGCGCACCCCTGTCTGTCAAATGTCACTTTTTTAGAACAAAATCTAATTGTTTGTTTAGGCTTTGAATATTTTTACAGATATTCGCCATCGTTTCGTTGAGAAACCCTGTCTATGTGTTCCTTCGTCTTAGAGATTTACCGAGCCATATTTGCCAATAAATAAAATCTACACCTACATTTTTGAAACCCTTTTGTTTTTTGGCCCTGAGTATAAATTTTCCTCGCAGAAATAAGCTTTGTGCTTGATTAATGTTTATTAACTGACCTGTAGAACTACCACAAGCTCTGTCTGGCTCTGTCTCTGGCTCTGGTTTTGAGTTCGTGTGTGTGCTCATCAGTGTATTATACTGTGTGAGTGACGTTCGACGTAGGATTTATTGAGTCAACAGAGTCAAAACCAAAGCCAGAGACAGAGCCAGACAGAGCTTGTAGGCTACTGTTCTACGTGTATCTTATGACCTACTCATGCTACGAACGCACGTAAGGGTACCGTCATGAATTATGATTGTGTTAGGTTACGGAAAAGCATTTTTATTACCCTGTTTCACCGAATAAAAGCACCACTTTGCCACTTGTATCATTTAAGGATCGGCCACATCTAAGCGAACAGCTGCGAAAAGCGATGGCGAACTGTAGTCTCCAAATGAGTTGGAAACACAGTCTAACACAGTCCAAATAGAGATGATAGAGCAAGACAGACTACAAATAGAGAACTAAGAGCAAGACAGACTACGAATAGGCTAACAAAGATTTATGGCTGTCTCCCTCTCGTTTGTCGTTTTGTGAATGGACTCGGGCAACATTAAAATTTCAGACATGCATGATAGCTTTGCAAGGGATTGTCAATATCGATACTATTATTATATTTTATACAACTAACTGATGGAGCAAGCATGTGGCCCACCTGATGTTACGTGGTATCGCCTATAACAAAGAATTACCTTATAGGTCACGCTCGTCAAAAACATGCCCTATATACGATACACTGCCCTGCGTCCTTATACTTGAGGCATTCAGATGTTTAGCCTCACGTGCCAGTAATTTCACCGGCACTTACACCCTTCAAACCGAAACACAGCGATCCTGCTTCACGTCTGAAAAAGGCATGGTGGTAGTACTTCCCTGGATGAGCCACACACAAAGAGCTCTACTACTACTTAAAAAAATTGGTTGTCTGTAAAGTCGGTTTACTGACGATAGTTGAACGTGATAACGTCATAAGAAAATACTGATGGAATGGTTGCATTTTTCAAAAGAAAATTTTAGTTTTACTGAATTGAATTGAATGTGAATGAAACTGAATGATACTGAATGAAACTGAATGAAAATCCGGACCCGGACCCGGACCCGGACCCAGACTGAACCCTTACCCTTACCCTCATTTACCCTTACCCTCATTTACCCTTACCCATTACCCGACCCGGGCTCGGGCTCAGGTAAATGGAACGACGAAACGACGTAACGACGCATGAGTCATGTTTTTTCGTGCGTGCAGCCGGCTCCATCGATTTATAAGACGTTATCACGTCAAAAAATCGGTTGTCTGTAAAGTCAGTTTACTGACGATAGTTGAACGTGACAACGTCATACAGCTGTCCACGCGGACGAATCGCTCACTCAAGTAGGAGAGAGACAGATGTCGAACGCTGCCGAACGCGGAGGCCAATTGTGCCTCTTTGTCGCTCGTTCCGCGCTCTCGCTTGCACTTCAAGCCTTAAATGGAACGCCTCAGAGCGAGGTAACGCCGCATGAGTCATGTTTTTTCGTTCGTGCAGCCGGCTCCATCGAATTATAAGACGTTGTCACGTCAAAAATAAGCCAGTTCATCTATACTAGTTGCATCTATTCAACATTTAAAGATCATTCTTTTCTCAGATCATAATATACGCTCTGAGAGTATTAGTGAATTAATGGGCATGATTCTCCACAAATTGTTGTTGCCGACAGCAATAACAGTAACTGGCGAGAAGCAATCTCATGGAGCTTAACTGAGATCACTTTTGAGCTCCAAGCATACCTCAGAACAGCTGCAAGTCAGCACCAGACTTACAAATTGACCTACATCGTAGTGATATTCATATAATATAGGTATTATACGTACTAATTAGTTCGAAGTCCGAGCGAGGAAACTCCAGCTATTTTAAGTAATTATTTCCGTAGTTAAGGCCATTGCTCTCAAACGGTGAAGGAAAACATCTTGAGAAAACCGGCATGTCGTAGAATCTAAGAAAAAAAGTTCGAAAACATGTGTCGAGTGCATGAAAGGAGCCAATCTGAGACGCACCTGGAATCCGTTCACTACGCTGGTTTTAAAGAACCAGTGACACGATAAGAAGAAGAAGGGCAACTTGGGAGATATTTGAAGGTCATTAAAAAAATAAGGGTACCATACTGTAACTCTTTGGCTCCACTTGTCAATACCGCGGAGTGAATGTCCTGCCCATCGCCATTTCAGGGATTTGATTTTAAATATGACGTCGGTCACCTTGGTCTCCTCAAAGAGGTATGGTACCCAAGAACCGGAACAAGAAATACAGGAAGACAGTACAAGCGTTGGAGAGACGATATCGAAGTAACAGGAGGAAAGTTATGGTCAAGATCTGCAAATGACAGAGTAAAATCCGCCATCTGGTAGTGCTTTCAATAGCACACCTAAAATATCACTGTTGCCACAGAATATAAATTATAGACTTGTGTTGCCAGCGGTTGGTATAATCTCTTTTAGATAAAAATAGTCGGCGGTGTGCTGCTGTTTAAACAGTTTTATTTTTATTGAGGCGGATATCAATACGTTCTAGAAAACCGATGCAGTAACAAAACGTTTAGGCTAAATACTTAGCTCGATGGTTTTGTCCAGCACTTTTTTCATCTACTGGTAGGAAAATATTCTAGGTAACCACTTTAGGCTTAAATATACACGTCTCGACAGAGCCTACTTCAGGCCTACCATGAGCTTCATATGGTTATGGTTATGGCTGTCAAAATTGTGTCTACAGTGTCAACACATTCAAACCCAAGAAGAAAATGAATGTGTGGGTCAGCCTATCTAAACACAATTTGACAGCCATAGCCATAACCATATGGAGCTCGTGGTAGCCCTGCTTATTTGCTCCTCTTGGGGTTGAGACTCTGAGTCCGTGGGGAACCGAGAACTTGCGGGTCTTCAAAATGTTGTCTAGGCGACTGATCGAAGCGACGCGTGACCCAAGGGCTGGTGGGTATCTGGCGCAGCGCATTAGCATTAGGTGGCAATGTCACCAGCGTCTTGGGGACGCTTTCGTCTGGTACTGATTTGCATCAGTTGAGCCATCTCTAGATCGTTTATAACGGTCTGCAGATAGCTCAACTGTTTCTTGTGTGTTTTGTATGTATTGTTTAATTGTAAGTTTCATTGTGTAAATAAATTCAGTTAAATCTTTAAGCTGCATTTTTATTTTCCATCAGGTGTGATGGCACTCAGACTTTAGCTATTAGCAATAAAAAAAAACTGGCATTTCTTAACTCCACTGATTAGGGTTGCGGTGGGCAACAGTTTTGAAATCTATGTCTATCCTTTTTTATCACATAAAGACTTCTAAGTAAAATGCACCACACCTCCTTCAATGTCCTTTTCTATCACATTTTAAACTGTTCTAAAAATTATGCTTTTTACCAAAATGATCTTGAATATAGTGCTCCCAAACGTTCTAGAATATTCTTTAGCATTCTGGAATGATCTAAAATAATCCTCTAAACGGGCAACGCCGGGCTTTGCTGCTAGGTAACATAATAAAAGCTGATTCCAAATGCCAGATATTAATTAAATTAGTATGTACACAAAATAAATGTAAATAAATATATATACAAAATAGGAGATGAATAAAAAAATATCAAAGACATAAACCACGTGACTATCGACCTTTGTTTTCACACGACCTTTTCATTAGGTATACCAGATTGAACAGAAACCCATAAAAGATCTTCATCATTCTTTAGAGGGCTTCTCACACTGATCGCTTTTGAGCTCGTATTACCTATAAACAAGCAGTAGCAACAGCAACAGCAATGGCAGGAAAATAACCCGTTGCTTGTTGTATAATTATACGAGTATAAGGTGAATAATCCACACAACACTATCAGCCCCAAGTTAAGCAGAGCTGTACTATGGGAACTGGATAATTATAATACTTTTATATATTTTTTTGTAAGTACACACTTACAACTTACTACAGAGAACAAACGTCTGCGTTCACCACAAAAATATTTGTTCTCGGTGGAGATCGAACCTAGGGCGTAGAAGGCAAAGCTACTACCAACTGAATTGAGAGGCCACCGGGAACCAGCTGACGTGGACACGTCACCGTGTCTCGCAATCGCTATTCATGCTTCTTGAAGAATGCGCTAGGGGCGCTTTTGGTTTCTCCATACAAAATGGTGGCAGAGGTGGGCGATACGATCGGCAATAGGCGTCAGGCATCGCACATGGAGTCAGGCACCGCACACCGATTTCATACGATTGGTTCCCGGTAGGGGTACAGTACCCGAATTCGGAGTTTTGCTACCACATTTCGTCTACCAAGTTAGTAGGTATGTATATCGAGTTTACAATCGATAAGCACCAACAGATTTTTGCTTCATAAGCCTGAAGAAGTCCTTCCTATAATATCCAGGAAGACCGATATTAAGCTCACTCGATCCACCGACTTACCGCGATCTAAACAATGTCGTTGGTTCATTGGGCTTGGGATTGTTTGCTTGCTCTTAGAAAATACAGGCTTCCGCTTACAGGCCCGCCCAAAAACGATTTGTAACCGTACTCTGTCCTGTTCAAAAGGAATTTAGTGGTGATCGCATGCAAAACAGCTTTTACAAAACGAACGTATTTGTCAAAGCGAATGTACGCTACAGCTGATGAATGGGCGGCCATCGTAATTAGAATGTTTACTTTTGCATGGTATTGGTTTTCAGGATCGTGCATGGGATTGAATTGAAGTTGATATTGCTTGCACAGGATTTAAGAATCGATATCACTTTTCCTAAGCCAAAAAATTTGGTCTAAGGAAAATTTTAATTTTTTTACCGTCAGTGAGACTTCATCCAAAAGAGAGAGAGAGTTGAGAAAAAAAGATTGAGGCGAAGTTAGAGTTGCACTTTTTAAATAACGCGATCTTTATGTATAATTATATAGTCGGGTGTCTGCCCGCGACCACGGCTGTTGTAACACGGTCAAAACGTCGGGAAATAATAAAGGTAGTCGCGATAAATACCCATTTGCTCCATATAATTAGGTAGAGTTGCTATCATAAGCAATCCGTACATCTATGAAGTAGTCACAAGAGAGGAGAAAGTAGAGGAACCAGTAAGCCACGCTCGGTCTTTGGCTCTGGTTTTGAACCTGTGTGAGTGCTCATTAGTGTATTATACTGTGTGTGTGAAGTTTCCACGTAGGATTTATTTTGACAGCACTCACAAAGGCTCAAAACCAGAGCCATTGACAGAGCCAGACAGAGTTTGTGGTAGACATACAGGGAAAGAGATGTGGTATTGAGGTCTCCTGTTACTAAGCTTATACACGGAAAAAACGGAGCACTAGCAAAGTACCAATTTGGCTTGGTTATTTTTTTTTTGACTACTTATAACTAAGACTTATCTAAATCGCACAATAAAGCTCTGTTAATAGTAAACAAGCCGGTTTTGCTGTATATTCTAGGTAATTCTAACAGAGTACATGATAGTTTCAAAGTGAGTGCCTCAGTTATAGTAACCTATTCAGTTTACGTTTGAATATAGATAAGTTTTCAGATTTATAAACTGACAAGTTGACCTATCTAAGTTTAGACTACTCCTACTCGGTTAAATTTGTATAGATTGGTATGATTAGGGGAAGTACGTACAAAATGGCATATACGGGTAAAACGGCATACCGGCTGTATTTCAAATTTGGTGGGTTTTCTCATCGTAGTGACAATTACAGAGCGTGCCCTATTTGTCTCTAAGTGAGCTATCAAAATACTGTCATTGTCAGCGCAACCATTTTCACTCAGTCGTCTTAGACAAGTTTTCGGTCATTGTGAGTTTTTTATCACTGCGAAGAGTTTTTAAAGTTTTGGTATGTGTTTCGGTTTGAAACTTAATGGTAGCGTATTATTTACATTCTTTAACATTTTGCACAAGTTATTGTGTTTAATTTTAATGAATAACTTAAGTTTTCAATAACTCTTAGACTTTTAGGTAAATAAAGCCCTATTCGGACAAAATGGCATAGTTATACTATGGACAAAATGGCATATCCAAATATGCAAGAGATCAAGAATAAGGCTGTTAAAAAAAATGACACTCTTTGTAACAAGACAAAGAAACAGGTCACAAAGAACCTCTTTCAATCGGACAGTGAAGAAGAACCATTCGGGACCCACCCAAGATGAAAATGATGACTGCGCTTGCATTAACTGCAATGACTTGTTTTCGCGTTCTAGATCCGGAGAATTTTAACTACCTACGGTGCAAAAATAGTTCTCTTTGGGCTCACGCTGAATGTGCGGATGCACCCAAAAATGTTATATGCGTAATATGTGTTTAATAAAGCACAAAATAAAAAAGTAAAGATGTATGCCATTTTGTCCATGCTATATGGACAAAATGGTTTTTCATTGATCTCTGTTTAACGCCAATTATTTTCATAAGTTATGTTTTTATTGTTAATTTTTCATGTATATTCTATTGATAAATAAGTAAACTTTGTACTTGTAAATTTGTATGGCTCTAGTAACAAAAATAAAAAAGTTATGAAAGAAATACAAAACAGTATGTCATTTTGGACGTACTTCCCCTACAAATAACCAAGACTCATTTAAAACGTACAATAGAGGGAATAGACGTATGTTTGTAGTAAACAAGCTTGTTTTGCTGTATATTCTTCCGAGTAAATCATTATTTCCCAGTGAGTATCTTTGTTAAAGTAACCGTAGCAGAAGTTTAAAAACCTATGCTTCTTCTACTACAACTATAAATGCGAAAGTTTTTATGTACATTAAGGATGTTTGTTGCTCTTTCACGCTCAAGCCAGTGGACCGATTTGGATGAAATCTTGAGCAAATATAGATTGTATCCGGTATTGAAACATAGGCTACTTTTTTCCCGTAAAAATAACAGAAACGGGGAATAACTTCTTTAGCGATGGCACTTATCACCAATAAAGAACCCTTCGAAAATTCGTGTATAGGTCTGTGTGCATGTACCTACTTTTACCTACACAACTGACAGCGCAATGCCGTACATAACAAAACTCGACGAACATACAAACTTATATATTATGTTACTTGTTGCTACGGAACCCTTCATGGGCGAGTCCGACTCGCACTTGGCCGCTTTTTTAGGGTTCCGTAGCCAAATGGCAAAAACGGAACCCGTCAACGGAATTCGTCATGTATGTCTGTCTGTCTGTCTGTCTGTCCGTCCGTATGTCACAGCCATTTTTCTCTGAAACCGTAAGAGCTAGACTGATGAAACTTGGCGAGTAGATGTATTTTGTGAACCACACTAAGGTCTTTACACAAAAATAGAAAAAAAACTATAATTTTTTTTCATCGAACCCATACGTGTGGTATCTATGAATAGGTCTTCAAAAATGATGTTGAGGTTTCTAATATGGTTTTTTTTAAACTGAATAGTTTGCGCGAGAGACACTTCCAAAGTAGTAAAAAGTTGCCCCCCCCCCCCCTCTAACTTCTAAAATAAGAGAATGATAAAACTAAAAAAAATATATGTTGTACATTACTATGCAAACTTCCACTAAAAAGAACCTTTTTATTATGATACTTGTTGCTACGGAACCCTTCATGGGCGAGTCCGACTCGCACTTGGCTGCTTTTTTATCCCTACATTTGTTATTTACGACTGTGGGTTATAAAACTTTAAACAAGTAAATTAGCTATCAACAAGCAAGTAACACAGCAATCAATAGATAAGTGTTTGGCTATTTAATATTTTAAACAAGTAACTTAATTGGAACAACCGAAGAAAATGGTTATTCGTTGACATGTGAATTGTGTAAACTCGGCTAATGCGTTTAGACACGCGTGCAATTCAAGGACAACGGCCATTTCTTTTCAACAAGTTCTTGGGTGCGGACACGAGAGTATCTACTTTTATAATAAACAGTGTGAGAGCAGTGGTTGAGTGAGTTAAGTGAGATTGGCACCTAAACATAGAAAATTTGCAGCGCTTTACCAGTTTGTCATTCATCATTTTTGATAAAACTGCATTAAGTACAAAACGCCCGATGGATGAAGACGTAAGGAATCTCCTTACTGCTTGGGGCTTGGAGGAGTATATCGAAGTTTTTCAAAGTAAGTATTACCACGGTGATTATTGTAGTTGGCAGAACTCGTTGCTATCGTGTGTGCTAATCGGTGCTTGAAGCCATTACTTCTACCTACCTACATTAGGTGAAAGACAAAGAATTACCTGGTAGAACTTTCTGCAAAAAAGCCGTAGTTCTGTAATTATATGTGCCATAATACCTACCTAACTTAAAGGTACCTAGCACACTATGCGTGGCTTGCCACAGCATCTTTACCGGCCGGGCGGCCGCGCCGCGCGCCGGGCAAGCCGCCGCGCAGTGCGCCCGCGGTTGGCTTGGCTCACTAGGTATAGCAAACAAAGTGTGGTGCGTGCCGCTGAACAAGCCGATTTTTTTTTTATTTATTTATTTATCCTTTCACAGAAAAAAATCCTGCTTTGAAGGACAACATCTTTGAGCTAGCTAAACTGCGCACCAAGACCAAGGACAAAAATTTGGATTATCTCACCACTTATCAGCATGGTAATTTATTAATTTATTTTTTATATTATTAATATTTGTTCTCGGTGGGGATTGAACCCACGACCTCCAGCGTAGATGGTAGATCTACTACCAACTGAGCTGTCAGGCTGTCAAACGAAAAATGCTCTCATAAGTTTGAACATAGTATTTTATTAAAATTTAATTCATCCTGTTAGGTAAGTAACTACGAGTACTATATCTATTTTAGCGTTTATAAATTATATTTTCTAATTTTAGGTTCAGAGGAGGCATCAAATATAGCTTGTTTGCTGCTTATGCCATCTCTCGTGGCTGTTACAAGTAAGTGTTCGGCTGAAGAATAGTCGCAAAAAGATTTGGTGTCCTTCGGAAGCTGAAGCAACTGCTAGTTTTGTACAGCATGTGAAAAACGATTCGGATATCCACATTGCAATAGCAAGTAAGCGAACAAAGTTTCAAGAATATAGACTTACAATGCAACCTTTTATCATGATCGTAGGCGAATCTCTTGACAGTATAAATAACTACTTCGTGGTTATAGATAGATGAATTCATCAACACCCTTCCAGCTATTTGCAAAAAGCACAAACTTCGTATTTATAATATAAATGTGGTAAACATAATTGTAACTTACCAGTATGGTGCTTACAAAATAGGGGTGGGTATAATTATAATGTTTATGATCTAAGTACCGATCTCGCATATTGTGCATTTATATGAGAAACTGTATATTTTGCTAAGACTATGTAGGTAAAATAATCTTCATTTACTTAAGTTAAAGCCATCATCATCAACATGATGAGTAATTTAAATTAAATACCTAAAAAAAATTAAATGTTTTGTTATCATACAAAATACTTATGTATAAGTACTCGTTAGACTTATGTTTGTTAAAATATTTTTAAGTACCTATTTCATAAGTTAACAAACAATATTTATGATAAATATTGGTTAATATAATAATTGAAAAAGTTGAGGTAAAAATGACTTTGTACAAATTAACAATGTAAGATTAAAAACTTTTTATGTTGATTAACGAATAACATATTTGATTCTTCTCTGATGCATACATCGTTATTTAGTATTGTGTATCTACTAGCTATTAAGAGCGCTTACATCCTTCTATTGCCTTTAAGCTTTTTTTAGAAATAATAATGTTTCTATGTGAGTAACTTAAAAAAAAGTTATATTAGCATTTATAGATATAGGACATCAATCATAATTAGCTTTTAAAGATGGTTACAAAAAAATCATAAACATATGAATTTACTTATATTTTTTTATTAAAGTTTTATAAAGATAGCTGATAGATGTAAACGCTCTTAAAAATATTATTTTTAGTTGGTCTAATTTAGAATTTTAGAATTTATTAACGATTGTTGAAGAATTTAAATAAAACTTTATTATTTCATATACATTCTTTTAACTTTGAAGTACGGTCTGTGGGCAAATGAAATATGATCGTTCAGTCCTTTTTTTAACAGGGTGATTTAACTTTTTCGAGTTCGCCAGATTAACGATCTTTTTCAATTCCCTACATATCAACTTTTCACTAGCGTCAAAATGAAGAACTTTTTTACTTCTAGCCTACTTTAATTGGAGTTTTAGCAATGTTGTTTATTGTTCTGCTGGTTTATTGGGTTGATTAATACTGCTAAATACTTAGCTGCTGGTACCATTTCCGATTGACAACAATATACTTAGTTATGCTACAGATTTTAAGTTTGAACGTGCATTGTACTAAAAGCAGCTATCAAACTTAAAATAAAGCTTATTAATATTCATGTCACTTGGAAATGGTAGCTACCTGCAGCTAAGTATTTAGCAGTATTAACCCAATAAACTTGCAGAACAAAAAACAACATTGCTAAAATAGGTACAAATACAAGTAGTCTAGAAGTAAAAATGTAGATGGGTTGTAGCGAACCCAATAAACCCGCTTAGGAACAACAAACTAGATGGGTTGTAGCGAACCCAATAAACCCGCTTAGGAACAACAAACTAGATGGGTTGTAGCGAACCCAATAAACCCGCTTAGGAACAACAAACTAGATGGGTTGTAGCGAACCCAATAAACCCGTTGAAGAACAACAAACTACATTGCTAAATATACCGATTCAAGTAGGCTAGAGGTAAATATGTAGATTGGTTGTAGCGAACCCACTCAACACGGCTGAAAGCGCGAGTAACTTTGCTAAGTATACCTATTTGAATTGGTTAGAAGTAACAAAGTATATTGGGTATGGCTATCCAGTGGACACGATTGACAGCGCCGAGTAACTTTGCTAAGTATACCAAAATTTGACAAAGTTACTTTGTTAAACATAGAAACGTTCATTAGCTGTGTTTACAAAGTTGATTTGATAAAATCGACGATTTAAGCTAAGATGCTTGGTTATAATTAACAGAATTACTCGATTCACGTTCACAATTAGCTTTGTTGTCTTTATTAAATTAAAAGGTTGGAAGCTACCTAGCCCAGGTTATCAAATTTTAACCAACTTTCTAGATTAATATTACTAACTTACAGTAGCAAAGATGGCTTGTCTAGCATTAGCAATACACTTTGCAGGTTCCCTCCGAAACGAGTTGCTTTGTTGTAAATAGCAATAAGTTATTTAAATCCAACCGTTACGTTTTTTCCGTGTACGACATTAAAATATCACTTTTCTCATCGACTCGAAATAAGGAGAAGAAGAATTTTAAATCAAATTTTACACACATCAATTTATTATTTACCTACAAATGAAGAAGATTCTACCATAGAAACAAGAAATATACTACGTAGGTCAGACTATATCGTTGTTCAATTTGACAAAATCCAGGCAGGATTTTCTAGGTTAATTGGAACGGGACATGCGAGGACAGTCGCATAATTGCACGGATTGGACGGAAACAGACGACCACAGCTTATTGATACCCGGCTGTCACAGGATCTGCGGGTGTTATCATCATTAGCAGAGGTCTTGGCCTGCTGGGAATTTTTGAAACATTCGAAAACGTTCGGAAACGTCAAAATTTGTCCCTCTCACTCTAGTTTTGTTGATACAAACAAAAAATTTTACTGACGTTTCTGTGTTTATCAGTCCATTTCTTCAGCCAGCCCTACATTACAAGTATTAAAAATCGCTACTGTAAAATACTACTTTTTAACCGACTTGAAATAAAGAAAATGGATCTCAATTTGGTTGTATTACTCTTGTGATTTAAAATCGCATAACTTTGTCATTTATTATGAAATGTTTAACCAACTTTTCTCTTCAAAACATAATTATTATACGTTTGGGAAAAAACAGAAGTCGGTAACGAATTTCTACCCTTTGGCTGTCCGCATTATGAAAGCAGATTCAAAAGATTTTACATATCAAATTATGCAGCTCCTATATACCTACATCAGATGAACCAGCGGTTGACATTCTGCCCTGTTCCTGCGGGCCGCGGATTACCAGACCTGTGATTAGCCCAATTGCCCCGATTTGGGCTTGCGGTCCGTTTGGCTCACTTAGAGATTGTTTATTCAACGTATGGGAACTTAATGTTCATTACTTTTGCAATTAGAAGGTATCTGAATGATTAAAATGGTTGTAAACATAATTAGTGAGAATTGGACAGAAGACACAGAATATAAATTAGAATTTAACTTTTATGTAGGTACTTATATAGAATAATAAATCTTATACCTTTAAACGAGAAAATCTTGTATACAGGGTGTCCCATAAGTCAACGTCCAGCCGAAAACGGGTGATGCGCCAAGTCATGACAGTTATCAAAAAAATATAAAAAAAAATATTTGCTAAGTAACTTTTGAGTTATGAGTATTTAAAAAAAAACAGGAAAAACTGACACCCTGTGATGATCTTTTAAGTCCTGTGACTACAAATATTAACTTTTCATTAAACTTTTTTCTGCAACGTAAGCATGAATAACCCTTCTGTAAATTACAATTCAAAATTAAGCCATAACTGCCTCAGTTTTCAATGAAATCGTGGAGTTTCGGCCAACGTTTCATTTCAGATAATTACATCACCCAACTTTAACCGTCTGTACCGCAAAAAAAATGTACTACACTATCATGGCATGTAACTTTAAAAATTGGCGCGTTTATCCAGGATTCCAAAATGGTATAATACTTGCTAGAGCACTCCTTAGTTTTGGAAATAAAAAATGTTTTTTCAACTAAACCGGATTTCCAATCAATTTTATTTCATGAGAAAAAATGTTTGTACCCTTAAAATTATGGACTTAAATGCCTACGCTGCGTTTTTAAATCGCTCACAATTTACAGGTACAAGTAAATACCATTTCGACAATGCAAGTAAACAGATAGGGCCACCATCTTGTCGAAAGAGACTAGCAAATTACTTGAACACCATGGGTGTTCAAGTAATTTGTTAGTTTTAGGTGAAAGTTTGAAATTAAATTCAATCATAGGATTTCTTCAATCGTGATTTTAATTTAACTACATCAAGGATTTACAGCAAATGTTCAAACTGTTAGCCTTCAGCAGTAATGCAAGCTCTACATTTCCTTAAAAAAAATCAGCTGTCTGTAAAGTCAGTTAACTGACGACAGTTGAACGTGACAACGTCATACAGCTGTCCACGCGGACGCATCGCTCACTCAAGTAGGAGAGAGACCGATGTCGAACGCTGCCGAACGCGGAGGCCGATTGTGCCTCTTTGTCGCTCGTTCAGCGCTCTCACTTGCACTTCAAGTATTAAATGGAACGCCTCAGAGCGAGGTAACGCCGCATGAGTCATGTTTTTTCGTACGAGCAGCTGGCTCCATCGAATTATAAGACGTTATCACGTCAAAAACCATGTAATAAGACCGGCGACGGGCGAAGGCAAACTTTAGATTAAAACCACGATTGAAGTAATCCTATGATTGAATTTTATTTCAAATTTTTACCTAAAACTAACAAATTACTTGAAAACCCATGGTTATTACTCTTTCGACAAGATGGTGGATCTATCTGTTTACTTGCATTGTCGAAATGGTATTTACTTGTACCTGTGAATTGTGAGTCACTTAAAAACACAGCGTAGGCATTTTAAGTCCATCATTTAAAGGGTACAAACATTTTATCTATTGAAATAAAATTGATTGGAAATCCGGTTTAATTGAAAAAACATTTTTTATTTCCAAAACTAAGGAGTTTTCTAGCAAGTATTATACAATTTTGGAATCCTGAATAAATGCGCCAATTTTTAAAGTAACATGCCATGATAGTGTAGTACATTTTTATTGCGGTACAGACGGTTTAAGTTGGGTGATGTAATTATCTGAAATGAAACGTTGGCCAAAACTCCACGATTTCATTGAAAACTGAGGAAGTTATGGCTTAATTTTGAATTGTAATTTACAGAAGGGTTATTCATGCTTACGTTGCAGAAAAAAGTTTCATGAAAAATTGATATTTGTAGCCACAGGACTTAAAAAATCATCACAGGGTGTCAGTTTTTTCTGATTTTTTTAAATACTCATAACTCGAAAGTTACATAACAAATTAAACGAAGTTTGTGACGAAACACTTTCGATAAAGCTGGTAACACCCAGAGAAGTCTGGAGCGAAATAAAACACCGTATAAACCCAAAGAAATCTCCTGGATTCGACCTTATCTCGGGAGAAATACTACACCATCTTCCACGAAAAGCACTAGTGAAACTGACGACCCTTATAAACGCAGCACTCAGACTAAAGGTTGTACCGGATTTATGGAAGGTTGCCGAAGTCATTATGATAGCAAAGCCAGGAAAACCACCTCATGAGACCTCATCTTATAGGCCAATTTCTCTGCTACCTATCATGTCAAAATTATTTGAAAAACTGTTACTGAAAAGACTTAAGCCACTTATAGAAAGTAAAAACATCATACCAGATCACCAATTTGGATTCCGAGAACAGCATTCAACAATAGATCAAGTTCATAGAATTACAGATGTTATTGAGAGGACTCTCGAAGAAAAAAAAGTCTGCTCCACTATCTTTTTGGACGTGGCACAGGCATTTGATAAGGTATGGCATGAAGGCCTATTACTGAAATTAAGAAAAGTATTACCTCTTGAATTTACAGATGTAATAGAATCCTACTTATCTGATAGAACTTTTAGAATAAGGCAAGAAGACGCCTTCTCTGAACTTAAGAAAATAAGAGCTGGGGTACCACAAGGAAGCGTACTAGGTCCAGTCCTTTACCTTTTTTATACAAGTGATATTCCCGTCATAGCCAATAATACCATTGCAACCTTTGCTGATGACACTGCCATAATGGCTGTCGGAGGCACTCATGCAGAAGCAGCTGAAAAGGTACAAGTAGCTGTTAATGAAATCCATGATTGGACTAGAAAATGGAGAATAAAACTAAATGAATCCAAATCGGTTCACATCAACTTTACTAACAAGAAAGATCAATACTGTGCGGTATTCATTAACAATAAAATCATTCCATATGGAAACACAGCTAAATACCTTGGTATGACTCTTGACGCAAAGCTGCGCTGGAAAGCACACGTCAAGAAGAAAAAAGAAGAGCTAGAGTTACGCTACAAGAGGATGTACTGGCTGCTTGGAAGGCAATCTACTCTTTCAGTGCCTAACAAACTTTTGTTGTACAAACAAGTCCTAATGCCGATATGGACTTATGGTATACAGCTGTGAGGCTGTACCTGTAAAAGTTATACTGCAATAATTCAACGATTCCAGAATAAAGTGTTAAGGGGCATTGTTAATGCACCCTGGTACGTGAGAGACGAAGATCTGCACCGGGACCTCCAGATCGAATTCGTTGATAAATTAATTAAGAAATTCGCAGAAGCTCACGAAAAAAGACTTCATCACCACGTGAATGTCGAGGCCATCCAGCTCCTCGATAACACAGACAAAGTGAGAAGGCTCAAAAGAATCAAACCTTTTGAGTTAGTGTAATGTTAAAGTTATTGTGCAGTAATAATAGTGCTACTTTTAATGAACACAAGAACAAAGTGTCATCACAAAGTGTAGAGACTGTAAGAAAAGTGCCGATGGACACATTCTTAGTAATACGTTTTTTCTATAAAAATAAGTGAAAGCAAAATTGCTCATTAGCCTACTTGGCTAGATTGTAATGTTATTAGGGTACCGCATCAAAGGGGTATACTAATTTAATGAAAAAAAAAAATATATATATATATATATTTTTGTGATAACTGTCATGACTTGGCGCATCACCCGTTTTCGGTTGGACGTTGACTTATGGGACACCCTGTATATACAGGGTGTAATCGTTAAGTGTGCACAGGCGATTATTCCGTAACTATTGCAGATATCAAAAAACTTTAAACTGATATCGAAAGTACTTTACCTAATGAGTAAAATGACATTAATAACTTTTTAAAAATAAAACGAGAAATATCCAAAAAAATTACATTAATCACTCCCATACATTTCATTTCCTAGTAAGTACAAAATTTTGTGTTCAAAGCATATGTTCGAAGTGACGTCCTCCTTGTGCAATACAATGACGAGCTCTATTTACAGTTTCTAAATGAACTTTCCTTCACATTTGCGGAGTAATTGTATTGATTGTATTGTATTGATTTGAACTAGCTTTTCAGCTAGTTCAAATCAATACAATATTGAAACAAGGTTTATTATAAATTTGAAGTGGTAAGATAATTAATCTACACGTGTATCTACTTCAAATTCATTAATACCTTCATATCGTACATAATTATAAAATGACAAGGGTAAAATGAGTAGGTACTATTCCACTTAAAATAAGGAAACTAAAACCTTTCTACTATCTCATACTAAATGTATGGGAGTGATTAATGTATTTTTTTTGGATATTTCTCGTTTTATTTTTAAAAAGTTATTAATGTCATTTTACTCATTAGGTAAAGTACTTTCGATATCAGTTTAAAGTTTTTTGATATCTGCAATAGTTACGGAATAATCGCCTGTGCACACTTAACGATTACACCCTGTATATATATATATATTTAGGATCTCGGAAACTGAGCCAACAATTTTCACGAAATTTACTATACAAGGGTTTTCGGGGGCGATAAATCGATCTAGCTAGGATTCATTTTTAGAAAATGACGAGAAGTTGGTGTTTTGCAATAATCAAACATAAACTCAATGACGACGCTCGGTCATACCGGCTCGTATATATATATATTTATTTAGGATCTCGGAAACTGCCTCAACGATTTTCACGAAATTTAGTATACAGGGGTTTTGCGGGGGCGATAAATCGATCTAGCTAGAATTCAATTTCAGAAAATGATTATTTCTTTCCGAGTTCAATAATTAAACATAAACTGGCCTCTAGCTCAGTTGGTAGTAGCTCTGCCTTCTGCGCCGTAGGTCGTGGGTTCGATCCCCACCGAGAACAAACATTTGTGCGGTTAACATGAATGTTTGTTCTCTGTCTGGGTGTTATATTGTATTCTAAGTATGTATTTTACAAAAAAAAAAAAAAAAATGTACTCAAGTATTATATCAGCTATCTGGTGCCCATATTACAAGCTCTGCTTAGTTTGGGGCTGGGTAGTGTTGTGTGTATTAAAAAAAAAAAAAAAAAAAAAAAGACGGGTTGCACTCCGGGAGTGCCGGCAGAAGTGAAAACTTGATTATTAACGTTGAGCATGTTTGATATTTTGGAATGGTTAGGGGGGGCTTGTTTGTTATTTGGCACGCTGTAACATACACGAACATTCGCGCAAGCGCCCTGCGCTGCCTAAACGAAACAGTAGGCCCAGGCATACATTTTCGCCGCGCCGTAGAGAGGGGATAGCTGTCTACTCTCCATCCGTCTTACGCTTTTTCGATCAGGTCACGTGTCCTGACGCGCTGACGCGAGTTTAAGATTTTATACCCATTACAGAAAAAGTGCTCAACGCCGCTAAAGAAGTTTTCACTTCAAAAAAAAAAAATCTGAATATGTGACTGCTCCTGCCATCTATTGACGATTGTGAGCAACTAACTGCAAGCGTGTCCAGCAGATGGCGTCGTTCAGTAAGAATAAACCAGTAAAAATGATAATAATTATGAATCTTATGATTTCTTAAAAAAACAAATAAACGAAAAAAATTCCGAGCGAAGCTCGGTTACCAACTGCTAGTAAATATTAATTCTCGTATACAAAGCGCTCTGATTCTACTTTTATAGTATGAACTGCCAAGGAGTGGAAAAATTGTGAACAATCCAAAAATATGTATTTCCAAATTGAAGCAGAGCTTGTACTTCTATACAAGGTGTATTTAAATATGTGTACTAGGCGAAGGTGGGGGGTTTCAGACCACAATGGTGATCAGTTGTGGAGGGGAGATAATTAAAAATTCCTATTTTCAGTTTCCCATACAAAAATATTTAATTTCATAATGCCTAAATAAATTGACAACCCTATCCTTGTAACCCCTTGACCCCTTGACCTACTACCTCTGTAGGTCTACTACTACTACCTACTACCTCTGTAGCTGAGTTTAGGGTTGTCACTTTGTATAAAGTCAGCTGTTAATGTTGAAACTTCGTTGCAGTTTTTTTCAACCCCCCTTCAGGATAGTACACATATTTTGATACACGTTGTATATGGGAACCGGGTAGCTAATACACGCATCCTTTTTCTAATAAATAGAAAGAAGAAGAAAGAAAAACCATTTACTCAACCAACACAATTACCTACTTGCCTTAGAAAACAAAAAATAGAAAACTTAACATAAATTGTAAATAAAAATCAATAAAAAATACACAATTCTAATACAATATAACACCCAGACAAAGAACAAACATCTG
The DNA here is from genome assembly GCA_947578465.1 of Thera obeliscata. Lineage (NCBI taxonomy): Eukaryota > Metazoa > Arthropoda > Insecta > Lepidoptera > Geometridae > Thera > Thera obeliscata. The sequence goes on from OX387913.1 coordinate 3,668,438, forward strand.
TGTTTACTACATAAATATTTGTTCTCAGTGGGGATCACTGAAAACTGCCTATGTAAAATACCGTGTCGCAGCTATATACCTTTTCCAAATGAAAAGGTGCGAAAATGTTCACAAAAAAATATAGGGCTCCTAATTTTTAATACCGCTCATTTTGGCTAACGAGCGTTGTAACGCTAAAATAATCGTCACCTGCTTAGAAATAACCTTTTTAGTATAAGTAGGTAAACCTTTTTGTAGAAGCTTGTACTCGAACCCTTTCCAAATACACAAAACAAAGCAAATATTAAAATTATTTTCCTTGTTGGTGAGATAACTGTGTATTAAAAGATAATGAACCAGAAAATCTTTTATATTTAAAAAATATTAATTTTGTAGAATAGAATTATTTTTTTATCTTTCTAACCTGCCTTTTGCACTGTCTGCGATAAAATGCTTTTCAACTCAAGCTATGAGTTTTTTTTTAAACCGGTCCTACAACCCTTCTCCTTGCATGAGCCTAACAAACTTATAAAAATATTTCAAAAGATGAAACTATTGCCATCTCTTACCACTGGGTAATGAAAAACAGTGACAGGGCTAACTTTATAAGTATGTCTGTAAGTGGCTAAAATCTTAAGGCACTAGCTTACTGAAACCTGTACATAGTTTTTATCCTTTTTTTTAATAAGCTGATGGAACCAGCATCAGCATATGGTCCCTCTGATGTTTAGTGGTAACCATCGCTGATAACAAAGCACTGTATAGGTCACGTACGTCAGGATCATGCCCTACGATGCACTTCCCTGCGTCCATCAACTTGAGGCATACAGATGTTCAACCTCACATACCAGTAATCTCACCAGCACCTACACTCTTCAAATCTATACACAGTAGATAGATAGATAGAAAATTCTTTATTGTACACCTTACAAACTAACAAAAGAGAGTTTAACACATAAATACTATTATCTAAATGTACAATGGGCGGTCTTATCGCTATAAAGCGATTTCTTCCAGACAACCTTTGGATGGAGAGGAATTAAAAACTATGGAAGATTGGCTGGGTGCACTTGAAAACATAATTTTAAATAAATTTAAGTATTATCAATAATACCTACTTAATGCTGCTTCACGACAGAAATAGGCATCCTTACTTCAAAGACACCACTGTATAATAACTTGAGCAAAGCGACTGACGGCGATGTGCTGGAAACAATCTAATTAACAGTTAAATGAACTTAGCAGTTAATTTTCAAGCCCTTATAGTTAAAGGTCGAAGTAGAAAGTAGGTCGGCTTATAGAGCTTCTGGAAGATATCTCTTACTATTACCAACTTCTCAATACTCTGAGTAAACTGGTAAGTATATAAGGTAAAAAAATCATACAGTAGCACATGTAAGCCCCCTTAGGGCACTACAAATAGGAGGCAGGCAGACCGAGGGGTTTTTAAGTAAGTATTTTACAATCGTAAGTTTACTGAAGAAACTGGCATAGCTCTTAAAATTAATAAGTTGAAGTAGCAATGAAGAAGGCAAGTAACTCGTAGAACTGGCAGCCACTAAAACGTTAATGTTTTCTAAAAACATCCATGAACCGGAAGCCGTAGTTTGTTGCCTGTTCTCCTAGGCTTGGTCGCATGGCACTGGCACCTAGACTCACCTAGCTTTAAGAAGTTTCAAAATGATCCTTTTGATAAAACTGAATTAATACATTTTTGATTTTAATGAAAGTTGGACGTCCGATGGAGAACATGGTCAGGATCACGGAAGGTCCATAGATGGAGAAAACAGTTCTTCCTGTTTTATAGAGGAGGGCTATGTCCAGCAGTGGACTTCTTTACGGTTGATTACGATGATGTACAATTTAGAAACCAAAACCAAAAATTAAAACTGATATTCTACCGTCTGTTCATTTTTTCACTGCACATTCCGCATGAAAATTCACGAAAACATGATATTAAATAAAATAGTGAAACCAAATAGACTGCACATGAGTCGATAGAGGTATGGACATAAAACCTCTCTGGATTATCGGAAATCGGATTGCAGTGAAGGTTTGGGTAGCTAAAGTCTCAACAAACACTGGTTTCAAATATTTGAATAATGTTGTGGGAATGTCTTTATTTTATTCTACTGAATTTACATTGTTTGGAATGTCATCATAAATAATCAGGATCAATTCACGTACGTAATTACGTCTCTTGTTCACAAAATGATGCTCTATTTTATTGAAAATCCGACACTTTACCTACTTCAAATTTATATAGGTATCAGATAAATACATGAATATATTGAACTCATTATTTTACTAATCTCAGAGCCTATAAAGCCTAGCAGTTAAAGGCCTGCGCACATCTAGGCGATGGCGATCTGGCGATGGCGATTAGCTGAAACGCTGTCAAATATGACAGCGATTCAGCTAATCGCCATCGCCAGATGTGTGCGGGCTTTTAGAGAAGGCAAATATCGTTAATCGAAACTATCAAAATTGCGTTCTGTCCTCCTCTCAGTCAAATGTTTGAGAATGCATATTTAATTTATGGAATATCGAAGAATGAAGACTTCTCTCCAATCTGGAGAATCTAGAAATCAGTCTATACATACACTCATCAACATTGTCTAGAGATAATAGATGTTCAACATATTGTTTTTTTTTTTTTTATTTCTATGAATATTTATTTACACAAAGAAACTTACAATTATACAAATATTTACAAAATGTACAAAATACACAAGAAACAGTTGAGCTATCAGCAGATCGTTACAAACGATCTAGAGATAGCTCAACTGATCCAAATCAGTGCCAGACGGAAGCGTCCCCAAGACGCTGGCGGCATTACATATTATTATTATTATTACATATTGTTGATTTTACAAAAACTGAAAACAATTTCCTTAGAACAATAATACAACTGTTTGATATTATAAATTTATTAATAAAATTAAAATAGGAATAAAATGTCGAAAAATCTGAAAATGAATTATAAATGGAATATCAATCAAGACAATGTTGATGTGTGTATAGGTAGGTAGTTTTAATTCCTTGCAAAAGGCCACAGTAAAATTCAGCACACAACACAACTTAAATCTTCTACCAGATCCCAAATCTTTACAACTAACCCATCTGGATTTATGCGGCCACATCTTTAGCCTCCTCACATTATCCATGCCATTCCTTGCCCTTTTCGTGTCACATCACCGAGATACGAGATCGACCCGCCGATACGGAAAATCCGATTTTTGGATGTTTTTCGGACCACACCGGGTTTAGGGGCGTCTTTTTATCGGTGAATATGACGGTCGGATCGAGAAGATTTGTGATAAAGGTATAGGTGAGATAGTAGGCATTGTTATACGCATCTTAGAACTTTCGATATTGAAGACATTTTATATGGGTATTTTACCACGTCTTTTTGAACCTTTTTGAGGCGCACTTAAAATCCTTTCACCACACTTGGTTGGAAAGGATCAGTGACACGATAAGAAGAAGAAGAAGATCACGTCTATTTGAGTACTGTCTTGTGTTGCATATTTTCTAACGAATGTTGCGAAAATTGTAGGTCCAAATTTTTATAAAGAGATAACAGTGTGATACACCTTATATTTATTGAATACTTACAACCGCAAGTACATTATTGTCAAAAACAGTTATTATTAAATATTATGTGAATAAGATAAAATCTATATTTAAGAAGAGTTGAGTAATTGAGTTTCCAATCACACTCAATTACAGTGTGATTGGATATAATGGATTTGTACCTGCGATAGCGATCAGTGTACCGTTGTCAAATATCGCACTGCCTGTATGCTAGACCCTATGCTGAATCTGATCGCTATAGCAGATCGCCTAGATGAGCACAAGGTTTAAATTATTAATGATATAATAAGTAAGAGTCCATTAGGTCCCAACTCAATTGGTTTATTTCATCCGTTTCCTTGTGTCTTTGGGGGATTCGCAAAGAGCATACTAATATATTATTCAGGGTGATAAGATCTGTCATTATTATCAGGTATTTCCCAAAGGTAATTCGATATTTGCAAGTATATAATCTTATCTACTATCCTTGTTTCGAAGGTTAAAATAATATTCTAAAAAAACCAAGAAAATGAGAAGAGATTCAACTCATACACTCGTTACACCATAATGAGGACATGTCACCTGAACGCGCATTATAGAATCACTCAGTGTACAAGGGTGTCAAAACCTTGACACGATTCCAGAGTTCGTACCTACCTACTCAGAATATTAATCATCAAACGTGAGATCCAAATAAATCACACGCTGAATTATATTCTCAGCCTATTTTTATGCTAACAATTTCATCAACCCAGTGCTATACGCGCGGAAAAATTGCATATGTCAGCTGAGCGAGTTACAATGACCAAAATACTGACGACGACTCAAGGTTGAACGCTCGCATTCTATAAAATGGCCGTAACGACTCGTCGGGCGATAAGATACGACGCGTCAAAGTTTCTCATGAGGTATGTCGGAGTACACACTTTTTACTTCTAGTTGGGAGTAGGTACTCACCGTTTTCGGTCGGCCGAGCCCCTCAAGCAGCCAGTATGGTCCAAGTACTATCACTATCAGTGGGTCAACGGCAGCGGCAGGAGAGTATCTGGCGTGTAATATTAGCGCGGCCGGGCGAGAGCGGCGTGCGTCGTCGCTGGGCGGGCGGTGGCGACTGCTAGGGCGTCTCGCCGGCGCCCGCCTAGCCGCCGCCGCCGCCCGCCCCGCGCCTTATCACACGAATAAAATTTATTTAATGGATAACCGGCCCAACGATGAGATACCCTTTGAAATTTTCCCGTTTCATGATGGTATTATTAATGTCTTAAGTGGTATTCGGTACCATTTTCCACCCTGTTGCGTTTAATGGACGGCTTGTTCGAAAATTTGGTCACGATGATGTATTATGCCTCGAATCTAACGAGTTACATCGAGTGTGAACTGTGGGAGCTGGGAAACATATTCACTGGAAGTGGAATAAATGAGATTTGTAACCTCGTTTGATCCTTGGTTTTCCTTTTCAGTTTTCTTCTTGCGCCATCGGTAATACGTTTCTTTGTGGAACTGGCGTTCTAATTAATGTTCTTTCAATCTATAATATTAAATGAGAAGCTCAATGGAATAAGTCTATCGAGCTCAGTCGAAAAGCTCTAGTTTTAATTATAAATGGGGGTATTAGGTATTAACCTAGGTAATTTACTCACGTGGTATTTAAATGGAGAATTGATTAGCTTTAAAATTTACACAATTCAAAGCGTTTTCGGTAATTTCTACGTTGAATATCATGAAATTATCGAAAATGCATAAACCTCCAACAGGCTGGAAATAAGTAAAATGGTTCAGAACATAATGAGAAATATAATTTGAAAGTCCCCTATTCCCGTGTATGGAAAAAAAAACTCGAGGTTAAAGGTATAAAACATGAGCTTTTCGCAATTTTCAGCAAAGCGGCAAGTTTATGCACCTTCACTCTATTTTATTGGTCTAGATTGCCCGAGCTAGTATGTTAAAATCTCATTTAAAAGCTTTTAAATCGTCTCTTGATTGGCGAAAGATGATTATTGGAACTCTACGCGGTGTTGTTTCAATCGAACGAAAAAATAGGTCAGGAATATCAAAACACAAGAGTACACCGGCGAGATGTTGAAATAAAATGAATCATGCAACGTTTTTTATTCTCCGCTGGCTTCTTGTTTTCTTGTGTTGTTATTTTTCTTTATAACTGACTTCGAAAAGACGGAAAATAAAGTTCAATGGTGATTATTTACATTTATTATTTCCATATCGAAGTGAAAACTTCTTTTGGACTTGAGCAGTTGTGAAAAAAAACCAATGAACTCGCGACACTGTCACGTCATCTGTCACATAACTGACACCTCTTTGGCAAAGGTCGACAAACTTCGCCAAAAGTCGGGGTTTTGTTTTCACTTCTGGCGGTACTCCCGGACTGCCACTGTTTTTTTTATTAATAACACTATACGATTTATGAGTAGTCGCCTTCTCGTTATTAAATCAAATCCTGTTCATCCAAAGGTTATCTGGAAGAGATCGCTCATAGCGATAAGACCGCCCATTGTGCTTCGCTGTAGTTTTAGTATTTTCGCTATGTGTAATGTCATATTCTTGTTGTACAATAAAGTGTTATCTATCTATCTATCTATGAGTACATCGCTCTAACCGCTATGCATGTTTTTTTCACGGAAAAGGTCACGCACGTGAAAAACGTGCTCTACGATGCCCTGCTCTGCGTCCATCAACTTGGGGCACACAGATGTTCATTTTGTATATTTTTTGACAATTCTCCTGACTGAGGCTCAACACCAAGGAATATAATACTCTCTACGAGAGCTCAACACAGACTCAAGAACTGTTTCTGCAAACGAACCTAAGCTTACCTAAAGTCAGTTCATATATACTCACTTTGCTCAATCTTTGTTTACAGTTTCAAGTTTCATTTCTGGAAAACTAAGTATTTCCAAGAATTACCCCAAAGTAAATCGAAGTACGGTAAGTACCTACCTACATCCAAAGTTATTAGACTGCGGGTAGACATACAAACGCCCTTTAATAGTTCAACAATGACAAACTAATCTATTATCTATACAGGGTTATTCATTATTAGCTGCAAATAATCAGGAATTAGGTTCAACAAATAAAATAAAAAATATTTATGAAATGATTTTTATTTATATTTTGATTTAAGTTTTTGTATCAATTTTTTTTTTTCTTTATGGTTATTGCATAACGATTGCCATGGAGAACAGGACGATGACCCACCCAGGCGGTGACTGAACGCAGAGTGTCGCTCACGGCGCGCGGGCGCGGATCAAAGGTCAAAATAGGTCAGGCGCCAATGATTCCTTTATCGATTTTCTCGGGATTTTCATAACAAAACTTAAAAAAAATCATTTCATATTTTTTTTTTATTTAATTTGTTGAACCTATAGTCGGATTTTTAATTAGACGATATCGACTGACAGTAGCTAATGTCACTTTGTAAAATAATGTTGCCATATTTAAAGTAATAGTGCTGCATTCAGTTCTCGTTCAATCAGATGAATGAACAATGAGTGAATAGTTAATCATTTCAAACTATAAAATAATATTGAAATTTGTATAAAAAAATGTACAAAAGTCCTCTGATATGAGTTACTTGTAGTATGTAACTACAATCAGTTCTTTGACGGTTTATTACAAAGCGCGGCGTGGCGACTAGTGCCAACACCGATGAACGCCACGCGCGTCGGTCATCATTTTGTTTGTAATTCGGCTTCTAACCTCTGGTCTGATAGCACGAATGTTTTTTTGCGCTCACGCTGTTTAGTTATTGTTTTTGTAAAGTTTTTCGTTACGTTGTTTGTGGTAGGTAATTGCTGTGTATTTTGTTGCTATATTGTTTCGCGCGAACGATATGGATCCTCAATCAAGCACGGTCAAGTCAAGTTCGGCATATTAACTATTCACTAGAAAAACGAGGCAATTTCATTAATTCAGGAGTTTTTTCAATCATTCACTTTGTCACAACACTATTTTTATTTCATCAAAAACTGACAACACAGTAAACGTCAGCTGACTTCGTCTAATTAAAAATCCGACTATAATTCCTGAGTATTTGCAGCTAAGAATGAATAACCCTGTATATGAGTGCACTGGTGACCGGTGCAGTTGTACTCGCCCTAAGGTCGCGGGCTCCAATCCAGTTGTTCTGGATTTTTCTGTTTGAAAAATGTGTGTACACAATGCAAGTCGCCAACTTGCGGCTTAGTCAGCTGCGGAGCTGACTAATACACATAGGAAAGTCATGGTCAATACGTGCGGACGTATTGACCATGACTTTCCTGTGGATTAGACCGACTAAGCTGTGCCGATGGTATAGAATCTATACCATCCTCACAGCTTAGTCGGCCTAATCCATCTATACTATGGATGCTGGGCAAGCCTACTACGTCTAAAATCCTGTCCCAGGCACTTCAGCGTCCTGTAAGTAGGGGCATGAGTAAACATCAGTTGCCCCTGACGCTATAATAAATCATCTACAATAGATGCTAAGGCCTATTTTTAACCGACTTCCAATCAAAAAGGAGGAGGTTCTCAATTCGGTTGTATGTTTGTTTGTTTGTTTTTTTTTTTTTTTTTAATGTTTGTTACCGCATAACTTCGTCATTTGTGAGCCGATTTGAAAAATTATTTTTTTATCTGAAAGGTACTGCTTGCAGATTGGTCCCATTTTAATTTTATTAAAATCGGTGTTGCCATTTTTTTTTTAATAATATTTTTAATGTTTGTAACTGCATGCCTCCGTCATTTATGAACCGATTTAGAAAATTATTTTTTTATTTGGAAGGTTATTTTTACGTCCAGACTGTCCCAAACAAATTTCATTAAAATCGGTTTAGCCGTTTGGCAATGAAGTCGGTTTCTCAAGTTTTTTAAACTTATAATTATTTTTAATCTATTAATTATTTATTTATTCTTTCTTATTCAACCTTTATTAAATTATTATTAAATTTCTATATTAGCACATTCTACTCGTAGTAATTGGAAATTCCTACACCATGTCCTATTAATATTAGCGCATTAATTCACTGCTACAAATTAATGCACATAATATTAATTCCCTTCCTATCCTAATAATAAGTATCTATCTATACTCTAAACCAATATTATAAGGAGGAAAGATTTGTATGTTTGTATGTTTGGATTAAACTCAAAAACTTCGGTGCCGATTTCAAAAATTCTTTCACCATTGGAATGCTACATTCACTTTGAGTAACTTAGGTTATATTTATATGTTTAAAAAATAAATATCCACTAGTGCAAAGCCGGGAGAGGCCGCTAGTTATTATTAAGAATAAACGGATTAGCATGCTATGCAGCGTGGCAATGCACAGCTAGCGTCTTGGAGACGCCTCCGATCCAAATATTGATTTGAATGCAGATGAGCTATCCCTAGATCGACTGAGGTGGTTTGCAGATAGGTTTACTGGTTCATGTGTATTCGATATTTTATATCGATTTATATTATGTAGGTAGTAATAAGGTGAAATCTATCATTTGATATAATAAGAACTCTGTTTATCTAAATAACACAGCAACCAAAAACTACGCATTACGACGCCATCTTTGTATAATACTTTCCCGACTAGTGATCTGTTTCGTCGCTCGGTCTCATGTAGTGATGTCCTATTCTCAAAACCGGCTAACAATTGTACGTTTTTTATGAAAATCTCTACTAAACTAAGTACCTAGGTACTCAACGTGAGCGCTTGCATATGTATAGTTACAAAATCTCGAATGGTGAAATTGTTGAATTATGTCAAGAGAAATTGTGTATTTCTCAGGTACCGAAAGCACATACGATTAAAGATCCTTTGATGTGAGTGTAAGCAACTTCACGGGTCGTCTCACGCGTCGCTTGGGGCACGATTCTGAATTCATTTAAGGTTCCACATTACAAGGTTTCTGTTTGTTCACAAAAAAGTTTGGTTTTCAAAAAACCTTATGTGCACAATTAGCTGATGGAACCAGCATATGGTTCACCTGATGTTAGCGGTAAATATCCTATTTCTACCCTGAAATAGTCAGGAGTGTGCCCTACGATGCACTGCCCTGCGTCCATCAACTTGAGGCATACAGGTGTTCAGCCTCACGTGCTAATTTCACCGGCACCCACACCCTTCAAATCGGAACACAACGATGCTGCTTCACGGTAGAAATAGGCATGGTGGTAGTACTTCCCTGGACGAGCCACACACAAAGAGCTCTACTACCTTCATCGATAGGTTCAGTAGGTTTAGTGAAAAAGAGACTAGCATGTTTGATACTTGCATTTATTAGTGGATCTAAAGGTATGACCAAATCAAGGCGATATGCTGCGATATTTGACAGATATTCCAATACCTATATCGCTATCAAGCGTACAGGTATTATAGCTGTCAAATATCGCAGCTTATCGTCAGCATATCGTAAACCAAACATAGAACTTGGAATCGGCATTTGCAACATTGTGATTGAAGATAAATAGAAGAATAGGAACGCCTTGAAATGGAATGAAATGAAATGAAATATAATTTATTTGCAAGGAATATAATACAATTAGGTCATAGGGTATGTAAAAAAACTGGGTCACATATTTCTTCGGCGACGGAGAGATACAAAACATCACACAAAAGTAAAAAATGAAAGTTAAGCAAAAGAAATTGGTATATAAAAAAACCATTCATAAATAATAATAAGCAGAATATAATTAAATTGCCTGCGTTGTAATAATAATTTAATTGACTTCAATAGAACACTAACAACTAGCTTTTAATTTTTCTACTTTTTCAGACTTCAGCCCGCTTCCACTCCAAATATTGCTATGCCCTAAAGCTATGGGCCTATTATGTATTCATCATTTTTTACTTTAACACCTCACCATGTAACATAATAATTGCAATAAATAATATGAGTATGAGTAAATGAAAACGAATGTCTCTCTACAGGGTTAGTACGGCGAAATCACTCTCTGGGGAATAACTCAACCAAAATACAGGCGTATTGGTCGATATTATGACAGTAGGCGTATATTCAAACCCACAGCTTAAGCCTTGCGTAAATAATCGCTGTCACATTTGACAGCGTTTCACTGATCACCACCGCAGAACACTAAGGCGTGCGCACACCTAGGTCGCTGGCGATGGCGATCAATGAAACGCTGTCAAATTTGACAGCGTTTCACTTTGGATGTGCACAAAGCTCTATTTAATCCATCAGTGAAACTTAGTACCTAGTAGGTATCTAGCCTACGTCACTTTACTTTTTGTGGCAACCTTATACCACCAGCCCTTTGGGTATTGGCACAAACAAGCGCTGATGGGATATCGAATGTCTAAAACGTTTTTCAGATAAAGAGCAAATGGATTCTGTGTAGAGGCGCGGAAGATGAATCTATGTTGTTAGCTATAGGTAGATACCTACTTACCTACGTATACAGGAGTTATACGTAAGTGGTAGGTACATACCTGATATATAGGTGTACATATTACTAATAGTAGGTATGAGTGTTTCTATACCTGTTTTCTATAATATGTTTATAGTATGAGTTTTTTATTGCTCTCCGAGGGAAAAATATTATCGGTTATTGTTATTACAAAAAAACTTTGTTATGGTTCACGAGCTAGATTAAAAAAAAACTGCATTAAAAAAATCTGAAAACTATTTTGAAGAGTAGGTAAAAACAATTGAAATTTTTAAAAGTTCAAATATCGAACAAAATGGGTTGCCTTAGCTGCTTTCTGCTATTTTACATGGACACGTTAAGCGCCCATGCACACACAAATAAATTCCCCACTTCATACAAAAATTTCGTGTAAGTAAAACACAAAAACGTGCGATCATCTCCTGCTAGACCCCTAGTTCCTAGAATTCATTTTATTGCTATGGAGCTGCTAGGATTTAATTTTGCTATTGGAAACTGTCGACGAGGTGTGAAAATTGAAAACGGACAGATCAGATTTTCCGTAATTAAATAGAATGGCGTTGGCTTTGACTGGGTGGCCCAATTACTAAAATGCCTTAATTGTTTCCGTTGAACTATTGCCGATCGTTTTTTTGAAGTAAAAAAAAATTGAGATGGGGAAAAAATCAATGAACTAGTATCACGTCACGTATGTTACGTAACGTACACCTATTCGGGAAAGATCGACAAACTTCACCAAAACTGGGGAGGTGAGGTTTTTTATTCGTTTTCACTTCTGTTGGCACTCGCGAACAGGAGCCTCTCTGTTTTTTTTTCACTTCTGTTGTCACTCCCGGAGTTGCAGTTTTGTTTTTCGTCTCTTTTCTATCTATACAAACTTACCTACATAAAGATACTTAGTAGTACCTACTAGGTTTAAGACGTTTCAAAGTGATCCTTGTGATACTATTGAATAAAGACATATTAAATTTGTACTTATTGCTGTGGTATCTACATAGTCGTCTCCACTCTTTGGCCGACATTCAGTTAACTTCGTTTTTCCATATTAAAATACTATAGGTACGTTAGGTATAGTAAGTTCGTATTGTATAATTTATTGTAGGTTGCTTGTATATTGGTGGTTTATATAAAAAATGATTTTTTCTTCCTTTCTTTCTACACAACAGCATATACATAATTATGTAAAAAAACTCAAATTAGGCCCTCAGATAATTATTTAATTTTTACGTTCTAAGCAAGACCGGACCATAAGAACTTAAAATACAGAGCATTTGGTAAAAAGGTCGGGGGGCTAAGTGCGGTCGCCCTCAAAGGTCCCGTCCTATTCCGACTCGACCCTGGCAAGTGCTGGTCATCATAAATTACAAACTATGCCCAAAACTTGTATATAGTTCTGTGATGTCGTCATGATGTCGAGCTATTTAAACACAAATAGTGCTTCGGAGGGCACCTTAATCTGTCGGTCCCGGCTTAAGCTGAGATGGCTTTGGGGCGGCCTCAAACCGTCACTTTACTCATAATGAACTTACTTTTATAATAATTCCTACTCCTACTAATATTATAAACGCTAAAGTTTGTAATTATGGATGGATGGATGTTTGTTACTCTTTCACGTAAAAACTTCTGAATGGGTTTTAATGAAACTTTACAATAAAATAGCTTATACATCAGAATAACACAAGGCTACAATTTATAAAAATATTGTTATTGGCTGGCATGGTCTAATACAAATTTTGACCCCATCCCGATGGCCAGTAGCCCGGTCAGGGGGGATTCCGTGGTTCATAGATATAGTGGTCTTATTTGCAGTCGTTAGCTTATTTGCATAAATCGGAATAAAATCGGAGTACTGGCTCCAACCTAAATAATTCATTTTACAAATCAGAATAACTAACTGAAATAACTCACTTTGCCAGATCGAGGCTAAATAATATTACTGAGAGGCTACCAAACTCCATATTGCTTAGAATTTCGTGTATCATTATTTCATGTAAACTCGTCCTCATAAAGTTTCCATGACCTCATGTCGGCACGGCTAATGCGAACCCTGACTATGAGCCTTTCTTATACACCTTCCACCGCTTTATGACGACCAACATGGCAATGAAAGTCTGGGGTCATGCTTGTCCGAAAACCTAGTTCTTCTTCTTATCGTGTCACTGTTTCTTTCGAACCAAGTGTGGTGAAAAAATTTTAAGTGCGCCTCTACAATTTTTTTTTAGTTTCTTTTAAATATTGTCGAGCCAAAGTAAGTCATTTTAAAGACAGGTCTGTTATACATATTAATCATTATTTTGCATATCAAAACTAGCGGCCGCCCGCGGCTTCGGTTGCTCCGTTCCCGGTACGCCTCGTTCCCATTACTTTTCGGAGTAAAAAGTAAAAGCATCCGTCTCCTGGTTTTGCTCCAGGACTTCCTTACCCTACCAATTTTCAATCAACTCGGTTCAGCCATTCTTGAGTCGTAAAATTAAATTGTGTAACTAACGCGACTTTCTTTAGATAGATAATCTGTCGGTGAACGTCTCTTAGAAGCCCACAGCGCAGCTGACAACACTTTGGAATTGATTGGAAAACTTAAATGACCGAATAGATTTTCGTTATGTTAATACGAAAATGATACTATTATTGATATTATACTGCTATTGATGAGTTGAGTCTACTAAGTATTGAAGAATATATACAATGAAGCGCCCTAATACCATCGCTAAAGTTAATACGTTTGATGCTTCCGGCGATAATGTCTCGTTGTATTGCTATACAGGGTGTAAAATACCACTTTCGGAAACTTCAGGGGGTTAAAGCTCCCATCATGAATAACTCTTTCTAGGGAGTCATCACTGTGAACGCAAAAATAAAGTGTTGACTAAATAAATCCTACGTCGAAACGTCACATACACAGTATAATACCCTGTTGAGCACTCACACATACTCAAAACCAGAGCCAGAGACAGAGCCAGACAGAGCTTGTGGTAGGGCTACTGAAGATCACTTTTATAACGCAACTCACAAAATTTTAACGAAAAGACTTACGATGCACAAGCTAGGGAATATTCATAATTCTTAGAAACGTACCTACAACTTCACCCAGCATTCCAATACAAATAAGACTATGATTATTATTAGTAATCACTTCTAGTAAAGTCCAAATGAGATTTTACTAGTTATCACTTTCTCATTCCTAACCTAAATTATTGTTCCAACAATTAGAACGTAGATCATTTAATGGTTTAAGTCATCAAGAAGTGGTTAGTACTCATTATATAATTGATTGAAAAACAATGAATCCTCATAAAGCGATCACTTAGAGTGATTTTAAACCTGTTCTTCCTATAAATAGTTCATACACACTTAGCAGTAGCATCAGTTCAGTTTAAACTCTTGAACAAAATGGTAAATAATAGTGTGGACTGTGTTAGAGTATTTTTCAATACGGATTCTAAAGAAAAGTTAAAACTAGATAACTACATGATGTTCGAAGATGAATACAACGAGGACCTGTACAATCTCCGCGTTTTTGAAGAAAAGTGTATGTTATTAGAAGATCAATATGATGAAGAATTGTACAATGAATGTGTCGTTGCTGAGGAACATTTCTTGTAAGTAATATTACATAGCTACATAGTCAGATAGTCATTTATTTATGCATATTTTGCACAGGTCAGGTTACAATTCGTCTTAGACGTCTTAGACGATTTTTGGCTCGTAAATTCGTTTAAACTGTAGAAGGTCTGCTCGATTAGCCAGCGTTTCAACCTATAACATATATCTATATACTTACTTATATTATAAAGCTGAAGAGTTTGTTTGGTTGAACGCGCTAATCTTTGGTTGAACTGCTGCGTTGGTCTGAATTCAAAAATTATTTTTGTGTTGGATAGTCCATTTATTGAAGAAAGATATAGGTTATAAAAATGTTATGTTGGTTTGTGTAATACGCTTCACAAACTCAAAAAGTTCTGCACCGATCGAACTGAAATTTTAGAATGATATAAGTACATTATAATCCGCATCATGGATTGTTTTTTTCAATCTCAATGTGCCATAGCGAAGCGTGGCAGGGAACAGCTACTATATTATATTAAGTTTCATTCAGGATTGTGTCTCATAATGCTTTTTCATTGTTGTAGAAAACCAATTGGAGGAGCTCTAAAGAGAAAGCACAACACTGAAAACATCATAGTGAAACGAGGAAGATATGAAGGTGGATCGTCTACTAGTAGTGAAATATAGTAGATCAGAATCAACTAACAGTGTGACATTGCAAGTGCTGCCAAATATCTATGGCATGATTATAATCAATCAGATACATGAGAATCAGATAATGTGCTTTGAAACTTATCTTGATCAGGGATTGTTGTTTTTTTCCTATAGTTCGAAGTCGATTAAACTCCTCGACAATTTAGATTGCTCAATACCTAATTTTTATGCTAACTAGTTGAGACTGCATACTATTTTTGTGAAATTTATGTAGGTATATAAATATTTCACACAATGTTTCTAAGCTTTCACTAAATGGTTTTCTTTTTAACAAATTTTGGGGCAGCTGATCTTTTGAAATTTTAAACTCCTGTGTAGGTATCATCATTTGAACAAGCATAATAGTATTGTCTGAATGTATTCTCTTCCTCTAGATTGAATGAGTTCTGCAAATTAATTATTTAAAACATCAAATTAAAATTTTTTGCTAACTTAGTCGAGACTACATAAACATTTTGAGAAATGTACAAATCGCAAGGGATCTTTATGATTATTAACACTTTTGATAGGCGTAAAAAATCTAATTCATAATTTAGCTTTGTTTGCCTTCATCGGCAAAATATTTAATTTAATAAGGATCATGCTTGCATTGTTCAATTGAAACATTTTTATTTATTTTTTGTAAACTTCTATTTTGATCATGTAATCCGAGCGATGGTCATCTTCTTCGTTTGTAGCCAAATAAAACATAACCACCTTCTCAGAGAGCAGGAGAAACTTTGGATGATAACTTTATTTTCTTTGTTTTTGAGATTTCCAACAATTTTCCTAAGTTATGTTTTTCTGTGTGAGTGAAAGCACTTAATGTTTTTATTTTTAACAAATTTTGTTACCATCATTTGAATAAGCATAATAGTATTGTTTGAATGTATTATTTTCCTCTTGATTGAAAGAGGAAAATAATACAATCATCATTTTAAAAAAACATTAAATTAAATTTGCTTTGCTAACTGGTCGGAACTACATAAATTTTTTTAGGAATGTACAAATCGCAAGCGAACTTTATGAATATTGTAATTTTTGAAAGGCGTAAACAATCTAATTTATAATTTAGCTTTGTTTGGCCTAACTAGGCCAAACAAATAAAATGTAATGCCAATGGAAAATGTATTTAATTTAATAAGTATCATGCTTCCAATTGAAGCATCTTCATTTATTTATTGAAATTTCTATTTCGATCATGTAATCTGAGCGAGGGTCATCATCTTCATTTGTAGATAAAAAAACATTACCACCTTTTCAGTGACCTGGAGAAACTGTGGATGATAACTTTTTCTTCTTTGTTTTTGAGATTTCAAACAATATGTTCCTAAGCTTTCACTTATGGTTTTCTTTTTAACAAATCTTTTAAAAAATGTAAGCTCCTGTGTATCATCAGTTGAACAAGCATAATAGTATTGTTTGAATGTATTCTCTTTCTCTAGCTAGATTGAATGAGTTCTGCAAATTTATTATTTAAAACATTAAATGAAAAATTTTTTGCTAACTGGTCGAGACTTCAAGAAAATTTTGAGGAATCTACAAATCACAAGGGAACTTTTTGATTTTTTACGTTTTAAAAGGCGTAAATCAGTTAATTTATAATTTAGCTTTTGTTTGCCTTCATGAGCTAAATATTTAACTCTATATACTTATCGAATTAAATGTTTAAGCATGCTTACTGCATGGTTTCATTTTTCAAATGAAGCATTTTTATTTATTTTTTGAAAACTTGTATTTCTAGTAGTCTAGACCGATGGTCATCGTCTTCGCTTGTAGACAAAAAAAACATTACCACCTTCTCAGTGAACTGGTGAAACTGTGAATTATCTTTGTTTTTGAGATTTCAAACAATGTTCCTAAGTTTCCACTTAATGTTTTTCTTTTTTTGCTAATAGTTTTGTTTGCTCTCACTTGCAAAATTTTAATTCGATAAATACCATGCTTTCATTGTTGAATTGAAGCATTTTTATTTATTTTTTAAAAACTTTTTTTCTAGAAGTCTAGACTCTAGAGCGTTGGTCACCATCTTCATTTGTGGATAAAAAAACATTACCATCTTCTCAGTGAGCATGAGAAACTGTGAATGATAACTTTTTCTCCTTTGTTTTTGAGATTTCAAACAATGTTATGTTGTAATGAATGTGATGTGTTAAGCTTTCACTTATTGTTTTCATTTTAACAAATTTTGGAGCGAGCGATCTTTTGAAAATGTAAGCTCCTGTGTATCATCAGTTGAACAAGCATAATAGTATTGTTTGAATGTATTCTCTTCCTTTAGATTGAATGAGTTGTAAATTGTAATTTAAAACATTAAACAAATGTATATTACAAGTTTTACAGAATTAGTATGCTGGATTTTGTAATATTATATCGAGGGTGCAGTGTTAAAAGCCGATAAATGCAAAAAATATCAAAAATCGGTTTTCGACAAAACCCGATAAATCAAGAAATTCTGATTCTCGTGAGTTATACACAAATTTTAGTTTTTTTTGCATTTATCGGGTTTTAACACTGTACCTACCCTCGATATGGTAGTAGTATGTTAAATGGCGATGTATTTCTGTAATAAACTATTAGACATAAGCAAAATAAAAATATAACACAATCTGAAACTGTTTTTGCACGAGCCACCCTACTACCCCCAAAAAGAGGTTCAATTTAAGCACGCGCGTAAAAAATCAGGAAATAATCTTGAGGCAGCCAACTGAGCTTTAGCTGCCGCTCATTCCTTGCAGATAACCGACGTCAGATAACCATCGTGATTTGTGAAGATTTTTTTTCCTCAGAGGCAACAGGGGGCTAATTCTCGGGCCGATCTCGATCATTTTGCAATTTTATTTTATTGCTTCTTTTCACAACCCCGCACTTTTTCTACGTTTTCCGTATAACGTAGCTGTCGAGGCTTATAAGATGAGGTCGTTGATGAATTACTCAAAGACATCTGCCATTCTCTCTTCGAATAGAAGCAATAAATTAAAATTGCAAAATGATCGAGATCGGCCCGAGAATTAGCCACCAGGAGCCTAATTCTCGGGCCGACCGAGATTTTCATACACATTGGCATTGCACAACCCCGCACTTTTTCTACGTTTTCCGTATATCGTAGCTGTCGAGGCTTCTACGATGAGGTCCTCGATGAATTACTTAATGAAATCTGCCATGCTCTCTTCGAAAAGAAGCAATAAAATAAAATTGCAAAATGATCCGAGATGAGCCGAGAATTAGGCTCCTGGTTAGTTCAAAAGAATTCACTTTATTTTATTGGAAAGGTTTTTTGCTAATAAAAAACTACTACCGATTTAAAAATAAATTTTAATTAAGTATAAATATTACGATAGTTGGTACGATGCTAGGTACTTACCTACATACGTTCTACTAAAGTCCTTGTGGGTGTACAAAATATAACAAATTCTTTGCTAGATTAGTCTAGTTTATCGAAGATCATAATCGAATTAAAATATGCCAATATTCAGTGTCCTGGTGGCTTGCTCCGTGACCTAGTGACCTGTATAGTTCAGTGCACGTCCCCCGGGTTAAAGTGCATCGTATACATGAAACGCTGTTTACACTATACATTGGATGACGACATATTCCTATAAACATGGTAGAGTATGGGCAAGTAAAAGTATGGAGTGAATCATTTTTATTAATGCATAACTACGGGTTTCACCTTACCGATGTTTTCAGGGCATTTTGAAGCCGAACCCCTTGTTTTTATCACAAAATATATCGGTTACAAAACACTAAGGGCTAGTTTCACGAATTACTAATCTACGATTACATTTTTGACAGTTGTTTATCTCAAATAATGCGAGCAAATACATCTTTATAAACAAATCTGTAACAAAAAAAATATTTTAATATCTTCTGTTAAACATCTGTCAAATACTTTAACCGTCGTTTAGCAATCCGTGAAACCAGCCTTTAGCCAGTTTATACTAGTACTTAAATAAATGTAGAAACAAGTTCTTACCTTCTAGCAGCTAGCCTATAATATAATTTGACGCTATAAAACGCCATCTTTGTTTTAACAGCTGAACCATTTCTCACAGTACATAATTGCATCCACTTATTACTGTCGGGTAATTAATTAGTTCCTTCAATACACGTGTGCGACACCAGCGCACGCGCCTTAAAAGGTTAGTCAGGAGTGTTCCCGCCCTCTTTTTTCTGGTAGCGCTGTTAGAATCGTCAGACGATCACCAGCATTATATAGTCCATTCGAAGAAAAAAGTCCCCCTTTTTCGCTCGGTACCTTACCGAACGCACACTGTCACTTACCTACCTCTTACGGCGAAAACTGTCCATTGAATTAGCTAGAACTCTTTTTAACTTTATAACTCGGCAAACAAAACATCTACACACTACGACGCCATCTTTTCCTTTCCCGACTAGTGATGTGACTCGTCGCCCGGGATCAGTAGGGATATTTATTCCCAAAACCAGCTAACGCATAACAAAACCTTACTGATATTCCCAGATCGTCTCATTTTACACTCCAGTACCTTTTTATAAGTAATAAAATTATGGAAGCATGCGGGTACCCGCATCTTTTAACGATTCCCAAAGAGCCAGCTATCTACTTACAAAGGCATGTATATATATTGCATATACAATGGCATGGTACTATTTCTATGTAGAAAATTACCCAGCTAGTGAGTATCAGTTCTTGGAACTGACTCTAGGGGCGGTTCTTCGAACTGACTCTAGGGGCGACAGATGCGATCTTAGTTATGTTTCGGACGTCTATGCATTTAAATGTTCCATTTTACAGTAATTGTTGGTAGTAGGTACGTTGAATACCGAGTAGGGGCCACTTGTAGAGAACAAGCTGATTTAGTGCTAATTTCTCAATCTACAGATGTTTTTAAATCTGTATAAAAATAAAGCCATCTTTTGTTGAGACTTGTCATCAATCACCAAAAAGTACTGATTATTTTTATTCGATGAATACGGAGTTATTCCGTAGACAGGAAAAACAGCCCAGACACGTCTAGTGCTATCCCGTTTTCGCATCCAAACTAATTGCGTACGGAACCGGGATAGCTCGAAATGTACTGAACGACGACGTAATCAGCAATGTATATAATATACCCATGAACAGAATTTGAGCAGAGATAATTTACATATTTTGATCTGTGAGCAGCGATGCTCGTATTGCTGTCTTCTGATTTGATATAATTTATGATCAGAGATAATTTGCAGTGTAGTGAGCAATGATACTCGCATTGTTGTGTTCCAAAGTTTTCAATTTGAAGGGGTGCCTGTGTAGATTGATGAACGCATGAAATGCCACTGCTTTGTGAGTTAAGAAGAAGAATGAAAGATTATGGAACATTTATTTTGGAACCACACATTGTCATAAAGAAACATTCCAAAATCCACTAAAGAGGTAGATTTTAGTAGGATTTTATTTTATTAATAGTAGGCTAGTTTTGGTGTAGGATAGAGGAACCACTAAAAACACTTTAAGCTTGAACTTCTTTAAAATGTGCGAAACAAGATAAGGTTCTAAAGGCCTGCGCACACCTAGTTCGCTGGCGGTAGCGATCAATGAAAAGCTGTCAAATCTCAAATCTGACAGCGATATTTGACAGCGTTTCATTGATCGCTACCGCCAGCGAATTAAGTGTGCGCAGGCCGCGCACAGTACAAGATGAACGCAATGACATTAGACATAGACAACCAAACTTCTATGAATGATGTTTTACAATAGTAATTATTAACTATGTTGGGATGCCAACAGTCGTCAATTATCGTAACACGAACGAACACTGCTTGCTCACTGAAACACGCTCACCTCTTTGAAGATATTGATCAACGGATTGTGTAAATATCTGGAGCATTGATTAGCAAACATATCGTTTAATCTATGCATTCTAATGCGACACCTTTCGTTGGGTTGGCAAATCGAGATCACTTTTTTCCAGAACTCTCAAACACTGTGTGACCAAAATGTCTACGCTATAAGTATTTTTTTTTCCACTGATACATTTATAGGTGATGATGTTGAGCGGGTACCTCTGCCTGTATTGCAATAGGTACCAAGCACGTCGACATATTAGCATTCGTAGCATTGTATTAAGTCTGTCTGAGATGTACCTACCAAAAGATGATTAGCATGAGCCTCATACGCCCGTAATTGGACTGACACTCGGATTTTTTATCAGTATTCACACCTTTTGAATCGGAGAACAGTAAAACTTTGTGCACATCTAGGCTAAGTCGCCTGCAATAACGAGCAATGTATCGCTGTCAAATGCCGCACTGTCAAAGTTCGCGGCAGTGTGTGCGGATGAAACTGATCGCCATCGCAGATTGCCTTGATGTGCGCAAGGTTTAATGCAGTCACCATTGTTTGGCAGCTGAAGTAAATTGGTAGTATTTCCCCGGATGAACTCTTGTACAAAATCAAAACTCTTCAAGATTCCAGTTGTCTTTCTCCTCGAGTTTCTCTATGCTCGTATATCTGCAATAGGAGAAGGGGAGATCTTCTTCTTATCGTGACACTGGATCTTTCGAACCAAGTGTGGACATTAGATGCGCCTCAAAGAGGCTCCTTTCGTGCACTTGACGTTTTCAAACTTTTTGGGTCATGAAAGCGACATGAAAGAGGGGAGATAAAATAGAGTGCCCCACTACAGCCAATCTCCTAATTTATGAGCATTGATAAGATGATTATATTTCAAAACCCACGCATTACGTGTGCATTTTCTGCTAACATAATTGTGAAGTGTTGGCGTGACACCATTTTTTGCCCTCCCTCATTCACATGACAATCAAAATCGATGGGTTTCATAGCGCACGTTGCAATTGTGCATTAGGCTAATCAACTTTTTGTTTTCAATTGACGTCTGTATCGCACAGCGGGCAAGTAGATGGAAATATTTAGGTTCTATTTCCACTGCAACACCCAATTTAGGTCTTGATCATGAATGAGAGATGAGAAAACATTAATTTGATAGCTTTTGGCTAGCATTTACATACTAGCAAGTACATACTAGTACCTATTTGCTAAAAACGTGCTAACCGTCGGCCGCATCATCACTACACAAAAGGTCAGCAGGTGAGATTGCGGTCAAACGTAAGTAAACATAAAATACCTAATAAAAACTTTTTAATTTGGTTCCCATGGAAAGAACAAGTTTTGCTTAGATAATTTGGGGCTAGATGATTCTGGGCAAAATGACTTCTGGCCAATCATCACCAAACTATCGGCATTTAATGGTGTTTTTAACAATATCGGCAAAGTAAATTTTAATTACGTACTCTCCCATACTTCAATAAACCTATTAATGAACGTAAAAAACTAAAAGCTTTCAATGCATCAATAAATTTGTTATAGACAACGTTCTACGTCTGCTTGTTTGTTTGTAAACAGAACTAAGCTTGTACTTTATAACTTTTTTGGGTTTTTTGTTTTGTGTTTTATATTTATTGATTAGATAATTATGGTGTACATCATTTTTATTATTTATTAATTGGCTGAACTGTATAGTATAATTATAAAATCTTAAATTCTCATAGTGGAAGGCTGCGCTATCGTATTGTACACCCGTAAAGATTGGGCAATGGTTGTAAATAAAAAAAAAAAATTAGAAAGGTTTTGACACTCAGTGCTGCAGAGTTCGAGATCAGCAAAAGATAAATATTACTAGCCTCTCAGCTCAGTTGGTAGCTTTGCCTTCTGTGCCGTAGGTCGTGGGTTCGATCCCCACCGGGAACAAATATTTGTGTGGTGAACACAGATGTTTGATCTCTGTCTTATACTGTATTCTAAGTAATACCTATGTATTTACAAACAAAATGTATATCAGCTGCCTGATTCCCATAGTACAAGCTCTGCTTAATTTGGAGCTACTGCTTGATGACCACCGTGTTGCGTGGATTGACCACAATATATAATGGGAGTAGTGAGTTGCAATTCAGCAAACCAAGCACTAGCTACGAGCAAAACCGTAGGAAAAACTTATCCAGCAATAAATAAGAATTCGGTACAGCCATTGTTCTAGGTAGGGCAGTTTCTTAACCAGCGTTTTCTTGGCATGGGTTCCATTTGTGAGGCAGTCTTGCTGATACAATGTTGCCTCGTTGCAGCTATAGTCAAACTTATCAATAGTCAAACAGGACCTGAATTGTGACACAGTGATCAGTGAATGAATGAACTGTTGAAATGAGGCGCTTGGTGGTTTTTTGTGAGTGATAAAATTTAATATTTAGTGTGGAGCGTTGAGATTACGGCAAATCCTGATAGAGAAGGCAAGGTGGTCAAGCAGTGGAATTATTTAGGCTGTTTGAGGTCTATAGAATTCGATAAGTAACTTTTGACAAGTGATAAAATCTATATTATATAAAAGAAAGTCGTGTTAGTTACTCCACTTATAACTCAAGATCGGCTGAAAATGGCTGAAAATTGGTTGGGAGGTAGCTTAGAACCAGGAGAAGGACAAAGGATACTTTTTATCCCGAAAAAGTAACGGGAACGGGGTGTTACGGGAACGGGCGAGCGAAGCCGCGGGCGGCCACTAGTAGAATATAATAGGAATCTAGATTTTACAGATTCTTTTATTTTCGTATAGCTAAAACATTTTTAATTCAAGCACTCGATAACGCTTTAGAATAAGGTAAAGTTATTGGGCGAATGTGTAATTCTGTTGCAATCAAAAGTTTGGTACCACCAAGGAACAACGAAATATTATACTCTGATATGGATCAAGTTTTTTTATCAGCCCGTTCTGTCCCACTGCTGGGCAAAGGCCTCCCCCTGTTCCTTCCACTCATCTCGTTCTTGACCCAAACTCGGCGACTCCCTGCAGAACGCGTAACGCGTCCAGTTCATCCCGCCAACGCTTCCTGGGTCTAGCTCGGCGGAGACTTCCGTCTGCAGGGACTCATTCTGGCTTTGGCCCATTCAAGTCATCAAGTCACTAAGGTTTTATGAGAATAACCAGCATTTGAATTTGAATTCTGTTTGAAACATTGACAATTTCATTTTACTTAAGTGCATTTTCATGAAGCATTAAGATTTCCGCTCATCAATGTTACTTTACGAGTTAAGTTTCATTTTATGTCCCTCCTCCTCCGTTAGTTTGTCATGTGAGTGCTTACTGGGATAACTTCAACTACGTATTTTGTAACTGGAAAAGATGATATCATCTCCTCCTGGTACCGACAACTTAAAAGTAAATTAGTATCAGAATTTTTCAAAGAAATACATTCTACCTATCACAATAGCCTAACAAAATTACTGCACAAAAGTGTACATAAAAAATATATTTCATGATAAACATCTTTCTCCATTTTTTTTTAATAATCCTATCGGGTCTCACTGGTAAGCAATTTTCCCCATATCAAAAGTAAATAATTATTTGAAATTTTCTCAAGTATTATAATCTATATATATAAATCTTTCGTGTCACAATTTGGAACGCGATAAACTCCGAAACTACTGAACGGATTTCGATAAAATTTTGCAACTGCCTTTAATATGGTCGGACTTAAAAGATAGGATAGTTTTTATTCAATATTTAGGTGTTATTAATTTATAAGGGGCAAAAGTTTCGAAATCTATGTCTATCCCTTTCTATCACGTAGGGACTTATATATGTCTATCCCTTTCTATCGCTTAGGGATTTTTCAGAAAATTCTCGACTGTGACGAGAACAGAATGCACATAGACGCTCTAGAATGATCTGGAATAATCAAATTTAAAGTCGGTTAGCATCCGGAATGCCACCCAAACGTTATTAATGCAGAATTATCTAGAATACTCAAATATACCCATGCAAACGGTTCTGAATTCTAGATTTGGACAAAATGTCATAGAGAATAGTGCTCCTAAACGTTCTTTCATCATCATCATCAATTGATATCTGTCCTCTGCTGGACGTAGGTTCAGCTTGAGTAACATAGGCTATATTTATGTGTTTAAAAAATAAATGTCCACCCGTGCGAAGCCGGGACAGGCAGCTAGTGTTCTAATATGGCGCTACGTTTGAAAAGTACTTGAAATAAGAATTCAAAATTATTTGGTCAAACTTAAACCTTTCTGGAGTGCACTAAAGTTTAAGGCCCGGCCCCCCATTCAGAAACAGGGCCTGAGTCTGAGTCGAGCCTCAACAGATTTTTGATTTCAACGGGAAACTATGCTTGAGACTCGATTCAGACTCAAAAACTGATCCTGCATAAGGGCCTAATGCTGCCTTCCTACGGTGCGTGGTTCTGCAGATCATCACGCACAGCCGACGACGACGCACGGCAACGCACACAGAAAGAGCTCCTGTGCTACCGCGCACCTCGGCGCACGAGACCGTTCCCATGGTGTGTCGTGCGAGCTGATCCGCCTCCGTGCGCGATATCACACACCGGTGGGAAGGGGCTATTAGACATCCACGCGCGATACATTAAAATCTTGGACTTTAGAATTAAACTTTAGGAGATGTCACTGGTTTACTATAATTTTACTGGTGAGCGTACTGCAACCTTAGGTATTTTTTCATCTTAAACATGAGCATGTTTGCTAAAATAAAGCCCTACATGAGTAAAACCTTTTTTATTAAGCTCTCTTTTTGCAGAGCTTTTTGAGTTCAGTAAAGTAATACCATATTATTTATATAGAATTCAGATCATCAGTCGAGAACTTGTCCCAACCGTGTTCAGCAAACAAATCGATACCTCAATCACCCCCATATTTGCTCTCCGAGCTCCATCGTCTCCGAGCTCCATCGAAAATGAACGGAAATATTTCTGGTGACGACCCGCAAATAATCTCATTTGTGTGGGTACTGGGAACCTACTGCGGATATCTACTGTAATTATTTATTATCACAAAGAAACAAATATATACAAAATACACAAGAAACAGTTGAGCTATATCTGCAACCCTCACAAGCGATCTAGAGATAGCTCAATTGATCCAAAAGCGGCATGGTTTTTATTTGCCTCACTGCCAAACGCATGGCTATAATTTGTTTCTGTACCTACATTCTCCTTTTTTTTTGTTTTTTTTGCCACAAAGGCAACGATTTCCATGTTACTCATCTGTTTTATTTGCCTATGTAATCTGGTATGATAATACTTTTAGTAATCATTGTTTAAAGATACGATTTAAGACGCTGAAATATATAAAAACACTGAACTTATTCATCGAAAATCACGATCAACTATTTCAAAAGTTTACTCTAGTACGACTAGTTAGAACTTTTATTTATATATCGTCAGGGGCAACTGGTTATTACTCAAGCTTTACTTGCGGGATGCTATAGAGCCTACAGCACAGGATTTCGATGAAATATGATTGCTCAGCCTATACCATCCTGATAGCTTAGTCAGCCTAATCCACAGGAAAGACATGGTCAATAAGTGCAGAGCTGACTAAGCCATGGGTTTTCTTACGATGTTTTCCTCTCTTATTACAACACCAAGAAACCATTAGAATATACGATGTGAATAGAACATATTCTATTAATTAAACCTACCAAAACCAATTAAAATTTATAGCAGCAGTTCAAATGATAGATGTAACTCGTATTGTAGATTATTATGTTATACATATTGTATTTTTATTACAAACTATCTAGGCTTAATAGAAATCGCGGTCAATACAAGTTACGTATAATAATTTAGGTTAATAGTTTATTTGGGCCTATCCCGCGCTTTAGCACTGGTTCTGTAATTTAATATGAAATTATAATAATATAATTATAATATTTATTATTTTCGTTATTTTGAAACTGTCAATTTGCGATCACGTATATTAAGTTCGAAAATTGACAGTTTCAATAAGATTTTTATTGAAACCATTGCAACAAAAGTTACATGATCGGCCTGGTACAGGATCAATGACATTTAAGTGGAATGGATGAATCCACTAGCAGATCATAAGGTATTTTTTTTTTGAGAGGAGCTGTTCGTTGGAGATAATAATTAGGTATGTACTTAAGTTCTCAACCCAAAGAATCACACCTCGCAAAATCGTGTCGTTGACAACGTATTAGACCGATTTCGTATCAATTATACGGGGGCCCCGGGCCAAGGGGGCCCCTAACGTGCGTAAACAAATATTAATAAAAACTTCCCAACTTCCCCTCCCCCCCCGTATAAAAATTGCCTTGCCCCCCGGCAAGGTATGCTACGCCACTTGCTGGTGCTTTAATAACCCTGATACTAAGGTCGACTATAAAGGGAAATCCCCAAAGCAACTACAATCCACTCAAAACATGAGTCTATCAATCAACAAACGAGTGTCTAATCAAAATTCAACGTCACGCAATGGATAGTTTGCTCAATCCAATCACTGCGAGAGACGAGCACCAGTACACAACGGCGTGGACGTAGCCAGGAAATATTTTAAAGGTCGGCTCGGAAGAGCCACCCCCATGACCCCTCGGTTGCCACCGAGGGCTAACAGAGCGCCGCAGTAAGAGGAGCAAGCCTGACACTGCGTCCGCGAAGACCAGCGTACTATTTTAAAGGTCCCAATCTACCGCAATCGAAGCTCAATAAGCTGCGAAATTTATTTTCCACCTAATGTTAAGTGGTAAACGTCGCCTATGACAAAGTATTGCCTCGTATTGCTCGTTGATAGTTCAAAATCTGATCGATAGTGTTGCTTCTTGTTTTATAATTGATTTCATACACACTCATACTCATATTATTTATTGCAATTAGGTATGTTACACGGTGAGGGCTTAAAGTTAAAAATGGTAAATACATAAAGGCATAGCAATATTTGGAGTGGAAGCGGGCCGAAGTTTGGAAAAAAATAATAAAGAGCTTCTGCATCGTGAATTAAATTAAATTAGACCGCAAGCATTTTACTTTGACCAGGATCGTCCCACCCCTTACAAAACAGTCCTTATTACATCCAAGAAGCCTATCAATCGTAGGGCTTCCCGAATCAATATTCCTATAGCAGGTTAGCTATTTATCAACGTCAAGATGAAAAAAATATTTGGCAAAAATGCCTGTTCAACCGAAATACTTTATTTTCTCCATTTTTACGAGAGTGCCACGTAAACCTCTTAAGCATACTGAAGATTACTTTTTTACGTTGGCATTTCGTATAATTGTATCATCATCAGTCTGAATTAATAAGATGGTTTTTAATATTGACCGTACTTCAATCGATAAATACATTTTATTTAATTTCATTGGGAAACCCACTGTTGGACAAAGGCCTCGCCTATCCGGAAGAACAATTTATAGCCTTCTACTGATGATAATCTACTGATTTCCCCCTTAAATGTTATCAAAATCGTCCTATGGCGTAACTAGTTTGGTTTATTTCAACCAATTTCAATTTAGTGTCAAAGTCTACTCTCTGCTAAGTATAACCATTATAGAGATTAATCGAATCTTTAGCCCAGCTAACAGGGGAGATAATAATTATGCATTCTAGCCTGAAATAGTGGGAAATACGAATGTAAAATGTAGACCAATATTTATTTATTAATGCATCTAAAAGCACTTACTTACTTATATATACAAGTAGGTCGGTTAGTAATAAATTGCAGATGGTCGGTACTTGACGGATGACCAATAAAAGCAAAGAGCATTGGTTACTGCAGTTTTAGTGCTGCCCTCAATCTTAAAAGGCATGGCTTATAAAAATGAACCTACTTTAGAGGGGTCCGAGGTGCGACAAGGTACCTAAGCTTAGTACTTTTGAGCGGTTTTGTGGGTCGCCGAGCTAGTAATAAATAACTACTCTTTTCAAATTTAATGCGACTGCAGTTTAAGCAAGTTCTGAAAAACTATGAACCAAACTAAAAAAACAACATCAACAGAGCAACAGTTTTTCATTGAAGTAGCAAGCATGTTTTCCTGTGATTGTGGAGAAGCTGTTATAGGTTACATGTATAGGTGCTGGTTGACCTGACATCCCTTATTACAACAAACCCGCCGTGTGAGAGAGTACCCGACGCATTGATCAGCTTTTTGCGGCCCTGATTACTACCACGCAAAACACATGTGAACTGTCTTCATAGTATTATTCTGTTTGCAACACCATTGTCAAAGGAACAGTGCTTGTTATACACAGCTTCGCCTGTGAATGTAATAAATATGTTTAATAATGGACTTAGAAGTGCTAATTTTCATTCACTTATAAACGTGTTTTAATTTTAGGTTGGTATTAGTACACAGTTTGTTAAATAAATGTCCCATTTAAAAGCGATTTCTCGTCTAAAAACATTTGTTACTGTTATAGATAATACTGATTTTAATTTTCATTCACTTTTACACGTGATTTAATTTTAGGTAGGTTAGTACACAGTGTGTTAAATAAATTGTCCCATTTAAAAGCGATTTCTCGATTGTCTAAAAACATTAGTTACTGTTGTAGATAATACTGTTTTTTTCAGTTTATTTGTACAAAAAAACAGTATGACTCTTTTGTATGACTCTATCAGACTCTAGAATGAAGACGACATGTTTCAAAGTGATCCTTGTATAGCTGAATATACATTATTTGAATTGAACATTGAACCTCCCGAACGATCATTAGAGAAAATGCTAATTTGTCTCGATGATGGGGTATTGGGTCGGTATATTTTTGCATACACCTATAAATTCGTGTTTTTGTCTTACTCTGCCCTGTGTACCTATGTGTTCTAAAACAATACATTTATGCAATTTATGTATTGAACGTTGAAAGCAGCGTATTTTTATATTTCACGTAAATGTAGAGCTTTTATTTAGTTACCTTTTTTATGGATCTCCAACGAGGGAAACAAGATTAAATATAGTGCTCCTTAAGTGCCTTGTACCACAATATAGGCACATCTATCTATGCACGATCTGTAATCTATAATATGTTTTTTTTACTATACTTTCACAAAGACACATCCACAGTTTCCTATACATTATAAATATTATGGCTAAATTGATTATGGGTGTGGGTGTATGTGTGGTTAGTGTTACCACAAAAGAATAAAATGACTTTCGGAAATATTGGTTAATAAAAAAAAGCTGACTTTGCTTAGAACAACCCGTTTATTACAATGTTCTCATTTAATTTTTATTGCCAGTTTAGCTGGTTTCCTACAAAAAGCTATCCTTAATTTGTGGCTAGATTTTATTCTGTAAAATGTGTTCCTAACAATATTTTTCCCAGAGATAAAATATGGCAACCGGCATTGTTTTACTTTGAGAGACGCAGAGTTTAAGGTTAGGTACTGTTGAATTATGCAGGTAGGTATATTTACCTACCTACTTAGTAAACTGATTTGATTCCAGGGGTTCCAGTGGCTTGTATGAGTAGAGGGAGTTGATATAATTACAGCGGTTTGTTGTATGTTAGGTAGGTATATATAATACAGTTCTATTCTCTGTACAGAGGGTGTCATTTGTCGCCCCAAGATCTTCTTTTGTTATAAGACAAAAGATAACGCGTCTGCCAAAATGGAAGGCTTTGTATATTGGGAGGCTTAATCTTTGCTCAGTTATGTCTTGATTCAAACACTGTTCATTTCACGTAGCGCCTTCAATTTGCTTGCACAATAATTTGTAATTCTGTTCATAAATACGTAGGCACATGTATCTAAGTAGTCTGAAATGGGAACACATAATGCGCTCATTTTCCTTTTTATGATTCGCGCAATCGTAAAAGTGAAGGCCGATAAAAGCAAGGCATTGTCCCCGCAAGACGAAGGTATCTCTTCATAAAAATGTTTAGAGCCGTGGAAAGGTAAGTAAAATGTAAAATGAACATCGATACTATGCAAATGTACGAACGTGGGTGGTAACGATTTATCAACGTATGACAAGAGGGAAGTATACCAACCAAATACCTGTGTCTCCAAAATTAGCAATTTTCTGTTATCTGTCTTTTCAATAACAGTTAAATTAGGTGAGTATATTTTTTAAATACTCGCAGTTACGTTCAACGAGTATAGCTATGAAGTAATTTTTTTTTAATTAAAGGTGAGAATTTTCCTAACCCGTAGGCTATTTTACATTTGTAGTTATGTACCTATTATTTTAAACTGCATATATATGTACATACATCTTTTGTCCTCCTATTTTTTATGTGATAATAATGTATCTTTTTCATCTACTGCATGAACTTCCCACGATCTTCAAGGTTACAATGTAGCTTCCGATCCGCTGTCGTCACTTTCTTTCCTAGGTCAAAGATTCTATGAACGGGTGAGAGTGAGAACTCAACAAAAGTGTGAAAATATTTCCATTACGTCCTGTTTTTTCTTATAATCAGGTCGCCAAAACATAAGTTGAAAGATTATTGGCCGAGTCGAGGTTACATTATTTGTGCCGTCTAAGTATTTTTATCGCCTACAAGACGCACTCTTACCTCCATTTTTCTTCTGCTACGATTTTATTTATTCATTTTAGCCTGGGTCGTCCCACTGCAGGGCAAAGGCCTCCCTCCCTTTCATCCACACCTCTCGATCTTTGGCTTCAGTGGGTCAGTCGTTCATATGACCACGACTGCCACGATTACTAACCTTATTTCCGTTATCGACCGTAATCCCCATGCAAGCCCCCATGCATAGCAAGGATTATCAACTAGGGCGCAGTTTTAGTCATGATTCTTCAAAAGATTTATCTCACCGCAATTTTCTATTCCCAGTTTCCCTTATGTCATCATGGGTTGTTGCTCAGAACGGCAGAAGACCCTCTTCCGAGCACAATGGCCACGGCTGGGACATCCGGCTGGCTGTGCCTGGAGAACCAGGCAGTGACTACCCAACCCTCGGAAATATACCTAGGACGCACTTTTCTTGCGCTGGGAAAGAACCAGGTAACAAATCAATATTGTCATACACTAAAACAGCCAAGCTTAGTTAGTAGGTAATTGCTTGTTTCGGCAGTAGATAGGCAGATTATACTATAGTTAGGCAGTAACCTCACGGGGCCTAAGATGATCGAAAACGAGGTGTTGATATGTTACTTTTTGATAATTTCAGGATATTACGCCGACGTGGAAGCTGGTTGCCAAGTCTTCAGAGTTTGCACCGTGGGATCCACTTATGGATTCCAGTCCTTCCTCTGCCCCAACGGAACCCTTTTCAACCAGGACGTGTTCGTTTGCGATTGGTGGATGAACGTCAAGTGCAAACCAGCAGAAAGACTTACTGCCTCCAACTTCGACCAGTTCGGAAATCTTAGACTTGGACCACAGCTTATGAAAGATATAAAGAAGATGCTTACATATACCATGAGAAATCCTTACGATAAGAACGCAATGAAGAGCAATCTAATCGTGATGCAGGACTACAAACCCCCTACTGGACAGCTGTTCCCCAATGGAGCTCTTATAGCAGGCCCTGAACGAGTACCCAGCAATGTGTATGTCCCTGCAAAGCAAATACTCCAGCCGAATTATGGACCAAGCTATACATTTGGTGACAGCTCATATGCAGCGTCCACGCCAGATACTAAATACGTTCCAGCAGGTTTCACCAATCAACTTCAAAATTCCGATGCTGAAGTATTTCAACGGCAAAGAGCACAGAGTGCCCAGTATGTACAAAATAACAGGATACAAACCACACCTAGCACAGTTTTAAACAACTTTCAAAATGGACGCACACAACAGTTCGTACAACAGAACTCTAGACTAACAAATGGTCAACAGCCGAATCACAATTACAACCAAGCACAATACACTCAAAGAAATAACTCAGGAAATACTTATACAACAAACGCATACAATTATCAAAGGGGACAATTGAACAGTCAACAAGCTCAATACACGGACAGTAGGAAACCTACTCAATTCAATAGTGGGAAACCAAATGAGATTGTTTCATACTCAAAGCAACAATATCGAACAGATAAACAGCCATACACGTACAGACAACCTAACCCAACGCTTTCCAACGAACTAGATGTTGGTAAGGAACTAAAACAGAATTTGGTAAGTGATCCAGTACCTTCAACCGTAATAACAAAAACACTAACTTATAGCAAACTTGTGGAAGAGCCGAAACCTGGTAGGCCAAAGTCACGGATTACTGTAAAAACATGGATAGTAAAACCCAAGTCCGGTAGATTACTCGCAGAACCCACCCCTTACACATACGAGAGACCTACTCAGACCCCAGCTGAAAGACTAGTAGAAGAATCATCTGCGTATGTGTATACCCGCCCCACGTCACCCCCTCAAACGGCAAGGCTAGTAACAGACGATGGTCCATATGTTTACAACCGACCCACAAACCCTCCTCAAGTAGAACGCCTAGTGACAGACGATGAACCAAAACCATACGTCTATAACCGTCCCACTACACCTAGACCTGCGAGAATAGTAGATGATGACGAACCCAAACCATACGTTTATGATAGACCCAGTACTGCAGCAAAGCAATTTGCTACGACACGAAGAGATCCTCCCACACGTGCTTATATACCACCACCCCCAACGCAGCCCACGAGACCCCAAACTCAAGCAGCTCGCTTCAATATACCACAATCTCCCCCACCAACGCAGGCATCCAAAATCATATTACCTACGACTTTTAAACCGTCTTCACGGCTCTACTTACCACCCCCTCCACCCGAAAGCTCTCGGATTGTTTCTAAGCAATACTTGGCTCCACTACAGCAAGCTCCGTATTCCCAAAGTGCTCAGCTAAGAGCCTCACCTTCTACTCCTACTCCCGCTTATTCAGCCCCTAATAGGAATAGCAATAGAAATAATGATAGCCCCACATACACGGTTGTACAACAACCTGCTAACACCAGTCCTCGAAACCTAACATTCACTGATATATTGACAAAAGAAAAGCTTGATATAACAGTCAGTGATATAGTAAAAGACACTGGAGAAATTTTGCAAACGGCTTCACCTCCTCAATTTGGTCAATATGTTCAGGAGAAAAAAATTGTAAACGAACCCGATGGCAATTACTTGCCCGCTGAAAACGAAAGCGGTGAAGATCTCACATCACAAGCTCCTTCATCTACTACTGCTTCCAAAAGTGCACGTCTTGTAGCATTGCCTGCTAGAAATCTAGAACCTCCAGAAGAAAGTTTCGATAACAATCAACCAACTAACCAAATTTCTAATTTACCATTTTACAAGGAGTCCGCTGTGCCTAACACAATAGAACGAACAGTATCTCTCAAAATAACTCTTCCTGAACGAATAGCTTCTTACATTTTCAGAGGAGGTAATGAAACTGACTACAGCAATCTAGAAATTCTAAACACTGGTAGTAGTAACTATTTGGTGCTGTCTAACAATATGCTCAATCAAGGTGGCAGTTTTATACCCATCGGCAAGCTATCTGAAAATAAAAATTCCAACATTTCTAATTCACAGGCCCTGGTGTTTTCTTTTCTGGCTGATTCCCTCAATGCAGCCAAAAAGTACAGCAACATTGTAAAACAAGATGTACACACATCAACATCCACTCAAGCACCTCAAATCCAAAACTTCAACAACGAAGACCTCTCACACATTGCCAATAAGGTATCTCAGCTGACGTCATCACAGTACTCCAATAGCAACAACCAATCACCAAATACGGCTGCACGCATCCAAACAACGACTAGGACAAGTCAATCCAATCAGCTCACTAGCAACGCCAAGTACACTAACAATGACCAAAATGTCGCTCAACCAATACAATCAGCTCAATACAACATCGCCCCTTCTCTACAAACACAGGCACAACTGTATTCGTCACCCTATCAAACAGACAACAATATCAACGCTAATTTGCTAGACTCCAACCAAAACGCTATATACAGCGGTCAGTTGTACCAATTACCGGTCCCTGAAGTAACTAGCCAGATTTATAACAGACCGCAATCAGGGAGCCTTGTCCAAACAACCCTCCAACGTCAGAAGCAAATTACTGACTCGCCGCAAGCAACGAATCAAAATAACAACCTGCCAAACCACAATAACTTGATGAAACAATCTAGCGCTGAAGTTGAAATAGTCCAATCGAAAACTTTGCCGCTTACTCCAGCTAAACTTCAATCGGTACCGACTAACGATCACGAATCATTTTATAGCCAAGAAAGTTTGAACAACTTGCTAAATAGCGATAATGGAATATCAGCGCAACTGCAAGATAAAATCGTGGGTATCATACCCCACCCGCTCGAGAACGACAAACTCGTTACTTACGAGAAGGACCAATCGTACTACCTCTACACGAAGCTTGATAACAATGGACAGAGCGCCCCGAGCATTACTCCAAACAATATCGCCAGTCAGAATACAAAGTTAACTCGAGGGAACAACATTCCCAACGTGATAACGTTTCAGTTCGTGCCATCGGTGAGTTACCAGCTAGAGGATGAGAAAGAACAACAGAAACTGCTGAACTCGTTTCATATCGATGAGTTCGGTGCGCCCCGGGATGCGGTTAAGGCTAATTTAGTTCAGGATACGAATGAACAGCGCGCCACAATGGTTTCGAATGTTGATTTTACTGTAGAGCACCCTTCATCGAGGCAGACTAGTTTGAACGGTGTAAGTGCATTGTATAAGGGACCTTCATCCTACTCGGCTCCGCAGGGGTCTATTGGGAGCTTGCTCCGGCAAACGCTTTTGCCAAATTATAGTTCTAGACTAGAACAGTTAGATAGTAAGTCAAACAACGATGGATATCCCAAGACAGCACCCGCTCGACGTTTTGCATTCT
The DNA here is from genome assembly GCA_947578465.1 of Thera obeliscata. Taxonomy (NCBI): domain Eukaryota; kingdom Metazoa; phylum Arthropoda; class Insecta; order Lepidoptera; family Geometridae; genus Thera; species Thera obeliscata. The sequence continues at coordinate 3,704,255 of OX387913.1, forward strand.
AGAAATGATTGGAGCATCCAAAAAATGTGCAATAATAATAATTTTAACTTTTGAAACTACACTGTTTGCATGCACAAAGGGTGGTTTAACATGATTTAATTAAGAGAGTTTCCACTCACAAACTCGCCGATATTTCGGCACAGTTGCATGAACCATGATCACGGGTCAAAACTCATAAAATTAAATCATGAAACATATCCCTTTGTGCATGAAAATAATAATAATTTTGTTCAGTTTGTTTAAATAATTGTGGTTACCATAGTTTAAGCGCAGAGTAGATAGGAAATAGGTTAATAAATAAGCTGTTTTGTGCACAGATGAGTTGAACACAAGTCGTATTGATAATGCTCTAATACCTACTTTCCCGCCTGTCTCTTATGTACCTTCTTAGATATAGTCTTGTACATAATATGAATAAATAAAGATTTGGTCCTCATTTATTAATAAGTACGAGCAGGTAGGTTTATTATTATTGATGCAGGTATATTTAGTAAGATGATGTAATAGAATAATATCTAAGAATAAATACCTACCTTACCTAGCCTAGTTCACATAAGTACCTAGATAATAATTGAAAAATAAAGTTATTCATAATAACAAGTCCTGAGCTATGGCCTACATTATCCCATACGTAAAACTCCTCCAGGGTAGGCAACGCAACGACAGCACAGCACCCTTGGTGTTGTTGGTGTCAATGGACGACGGTGACCGCTTACCATCAGGTGGGCCGTAAGCTCGTTTGTCTATCTTTTACATTAAAAAATACGTAGTGTACACTAACCTACTTAAATAAAATATGGTTTCTAGTGTATGAAAGCAGCCGCTTTGAGGCCCACTAAAAATATTTTGACCCTGGCCACATTGTTTTGAAAACCTCGCAGTACTTAATTTTGTCACATACATCAAGTTATAAAATTAATATTTAAACAATAAATAAATAAATAATGCGGACAATCCACAGCACTATCTAGCCCCAAACTAAGCAGAAAAAATTAGTGTAGTACATGTATAGGTAATTAATTATAGGTACCTACGTTACAATTTTGTTCATTTCTATTTCGTGTAAATAATTTTGTTTTGACTGGTAGCGCCATCTAGTACCTGGTAGACTTTTCAAATTACGCAACAAACTATCTAAATATTTGACGTCTTTCACGTTTAGAAATTTAGAAAGTGCTTTCTAGCAAGGAGCTTGGAAACTTGGAAACGCAGAGTTTCCCAAGAATATGAAAACTATAATAATATAAACAGTTAATGCCATCTAGTGGCTGGTAGAAGACTTACATTCGTTTCATAGCGCCATCTGTTTTCTTTTTTTTAAGCTGTTTACCGCAGCGCCACGGCTTGCTTGCGCTGAAGCTAGATGGCGTTAGTATAGCTATATCATTTAATTTTTATTAATTTTGTCTATGTTTTCAAACAAAACGGCGCAATAATTCAAATAACTGTCAAGCAGGTGTCAGTCAATCAGTTGTTTCAATACAATGCATCAAAAAATAAACAAAACAACAAAATTTTGTTGTCATGGCGCCGGTCGTTTTCAAAATTATGTAGATTTTCTTTCTTGGATACTGGAATGATTGATCAATCGGCGGATGTTTAGTGAATAGACTATGTGTGTAAGCAACAGATTTACATTATAAGAAAACAAGTGCACAAGAAAAAAACAGGTAAGTTTTGAAACTGGAGCAAAGAAAATTGTGATGAATAGTCCCATTTGTAGGTACAGCAAGTGGGCCAAGGAAGTAGTATTTACAAACTCACAAATTAAGTAGCCACACCGCCAAGTTTTGGTGGTCTTCACAACTCTCGCAAGACCCCACGCAGTAGTAAACAAGGTACGAGTACTTGCAACGCCGCAGCTAGACAGACGATACAATTACTAGAGTTCGCGCAAAATAACTTTGCGCGTGACAGACAGATGGCGGAAAATGTAAAATACTACTACTACTTATTCTCCCAATCACAAAATATGAACTTGCATTAAACGCAATGCAAGTTCGGTTTTCTTATTATGATATATTTCCACTCCACTTTATTCATATTTTCTACCATCTGTTAGGCGCAGACTTACCTTGCGCGGATTCTGCCTATCAAATGCAGTCTAACACAGACTGTCAGCTACTCACCTAGCTTTAAGACGCTTCAAAGTGATCCTTACAATCCTGAGTTTTTTAAATCTTCATAGGTTATGTAGGTACTTACCTACCTATAATTGTTTTCTGTGTAAACATTGCCAAACTACCTGTGAGAGCAGAAATATTGGCTACAACATCAAGGTAGGTACTCTCTTTCTTAGTAACCTCATTTATGTTCCATTTGAACTTTCTTCCAGAAAATGGAGATGGACATGGACCAATCAGTCTCTTTTACCGAAGAACCAGAGATAGAGCTGAATATCTACAAAGACCCTCGAGTGCTCTGGTTCAAAGATCGCATCCTCGCCTTCATCGGCATGGCTGATGATGAGCTGTTCTACAACATGCTTGATGAAGGAGATGCAATGCGAAAGTTTAAGACATTTGTGACTTCTCCGCTGAAGCCCAATGAGCTGGGGCTGGATAAGAGGACTTTCTATGTGGCTAAAATTATTGTTGATAAGCTTATTCATGAGGATAAGGAATTTACTGAATGGAGTAAGTCAAATTAACTAAAAATAAATAAATATACCATAATAGAGGAGAGTGGAGAATGAAAACCTGTTGTGCCGACCCTACATAAAGTGGGACAAGGACAAGAGAATGATGATGATGATGATGAAATAATAATAATATACCATGTTAATGTTTTTTTTATTTGAAATTTTCTCTTCAGCCATACATGTGCACATCTAATTGAATGTTACAGGAATAATACCTCCCCCACCGCCACCGGCGGCTCCCCCGCCAAAGAAGGGCAAGAAGGGCGGCAAAAAGGGCAAGGAGGCCCCTCCCCCAGAACCGGAAGAGGAGCCAATGAAAGACAAGAAGAGCATGAAAAGCATGAAGAGCATGAAAAGCATGAAAAGTATGAAAAGCATGAAAAGCCTGAAGAGCATGAAAGGCATGTTTGCATTAATAATTCTGTACTAATTCTGGTTTTATCTGTTTTTGCTTACATGGAAAAGAACGGGACTGTAAGTATTTATAACTATCTATTTTTAACCGACTTCGAGTAAAAAGAAGGTTCTCAATTTAGTTTTTTTTGTGTTAGATGAGTCCAATGAAGTAGATTTCTCAAGTTTTTTGAACTTCAGTAGTACCAACACTTTTTTGTTTGGGTCACTTTATGAGTATGTATCAACACAACCATTAAGAAAGATCATTTTGAAATGTTTCTTAGAGGTAGATAGAATACTGGGAACAGCCGTAAGAGTGGTTAGGGGCACGTCCTAATATTCAATTGGTACATGCCACTTGTTAAATATATTTATATTTTACAGCCATGGAACCTGAACCGGAAGAAGGTATTTAGTTAATTTTACTACCGCACAATTACGCAAAGCCTTCAAAATTTTTAAAAAAATGTTGGTCATCAATAAATAGATACACACTAGATAAGTGGTATACAGATTTTAGCTTAAAAATGAAAAGGCACAGTGTAACACAATGGGCGGCCTTATCGCTAACAGCGATTTCTACCTCAATATTGCTTACTCACCTTGTAAGTCTTGACATAAAATGGTGATAAATTGGTGATGAAAACTAATCCTGGTGTTCCTGAGACGAGATAGATTTCTATGACTAGAAAACCTATATGGACTAGAAAACCTATATGGACTAGAAAACCTATATGGCTAAGCCCTAAGTCTTAATTATTCAGGCTACGATGTCAGCCAGGTTGGGTCAGTGAGTTTATTATCTTAAAAAAAATCTTTATTATAATTAGGTAATAGACGATCCATTGGCCACGATCTCACGTGATGGTAAGCGAAGCGACGATGTAGCAGGACAGTCTAGAAGACACCTATTCACTCTAGCCCTAAAGAGGCCCAGATTGTATTGGTACTTATTGTTATTTCTGCTTCCAAGACATGGAGGCAGCTGTTACCAGCGTGCCCGACGTTGCGGAAAGTGAAGACGAGATGAAAGGATCCGACCTTCGAATTGAGGAAGAGGAACCGCCAGTTGTAGCTGAGGATCTGTACTCTTTTCCACCACGTAAGGAATTGAATCTTAACTCTGAGTGTTAAGCTTCATTTTTGAATGGTCGTATTTAAAAAGTCTTAAATGAAAAGTGATATGTAAATTGATATCTATGTGTAGAGTTGTAAGGTATATATTTGAATGGTATTTCAGCACCTGAAGATCTGGACCCCAATGAGGATGGAACCCTCGAGTTCTATACCGTTATTGTAAGATATTTCTCTTGATATAGACATTTTGGTAGGTATATGATGTAATTGTATATTTTTTATATTTGCTTTGTGATGCACCTAAGTACATAGTTCTTCTTCTTCCTGCCCACTACTTATCCTACTAGGTGGGGTCGGCACAAAATGTATTTTTCGTACTCACTCTTTTCTTGGACATATCATCTCTCACTCAATCCATCCACTTTTTCTTAGACCTAAGTACTTACATAGTTATGGTTTGTAATTTACGCTGCATTCATTTATTAGGTCACAATTTTAAATATAAAGTAACGCCTACTTATTGGCAATTTGTACACGTAAATCACTCCACGCAAACGAAACAGTGTGCATGCCACTAGTAATCTATGTTATATTAGCTAAGTAGGTGTGTATTGTATTATTTTTCTATTTTTTATTGTATCGTGGTGGTTAATAAAACAATATCTTCTTTCAGAGATCAGTTCCACGCATAATCCAATATCCAAAACTGATCCCAGTATTCGGTGCGTTCACCCCACAAGTGACGCATCGCAATCGTCGCTACATTTACTTCGTGAGGCAAACCCAGGAACAGCTGCCTTTAGCTGAGACCGATGACATTACCATGCTGAAGACTTCGGAAAACGTGCTGACCGGAATGACATCTGGGAAAGTGTTGATGAGCCTTGGCATGCAGTTAAAAGACGTTAGTACTCTTTTTGTTTCAATTACTTCGTGCGGCATTTAACTTTTATATCCGCCATCTTGGATTTGACGCTAGCTAAATCAAAGATGGCGGGCAGTGTTGAGCCTTGGCATATGCAGTTAAAAGACGTTAGTAACCTAGATCTCTTTGAGTTTATATGACTTCACGAGGCAAACTCAGGATGCTGCCTTTTGATGAGACCGATGGCATTACCATGCTGAAGGCGTCGGCGGATTTGCTAAAAATTTATTTTTTAATATCCGCCATCTTGGATTTGACGCTAGCTTAATCAAAGATGGCGGATAGTGTTGGAAAGTGTTGATGAGCCTTGGCATGCAGTTAAAAGACGTTAGTACCTATCGTGTGGGTCTATAAGGTTTCTCTTGCTTCGTCGGGCAAACCCAGGCAGCTAAATTAAGCTGACACCGAAAGAAAGAAAATATATTTATTTGCAGACGCTTAGCAATTTAAGGTACACACTGTACATGCATAAAGGCACTGGTGACATTACCAAGCTGAAGATGTCGGAAAATGTGCAGTTGAATGTGTTGTGCGTGTGTATGTGTAGTTTTTAATATACGCCATGTTGGATTTGATGCTAGCTAAATCAAAGACGGGTAGTATCTACCTTAGTGGATTTGGCGCCAATTCAAAATCAAAGATGGCCGACAGGTTTCTAACGGCTGTGAAAAACTTTCTCGTTGCAGGCATTCATACCTCTCTTCACGAAGCAGTTCCGTGACATCTCAGTAATGGGTGGCGGAGATTCGAGTCATTCAATGCTGTCGCGGCAGATATCATACGCGGGTGCGCATCATCAGATGGATGAGACTGCATCACAGGTTTATATAAATTCATCTACTACTGCGCATAAAAAAGAGAAAACAAGCTTTTACATCGTATAATAAATACTACGTGGAGTAACTTTATTTCGCATTGGACTGGCACCTAGACTCACCTAACTTTAAGATGGTCCAAAGTGCTTATAAATATTTGTTTCATTTGATTTTACTAGTTCTTCTGAAGCAGTGTGCTGTAAGGATGTTTCGTGAACTAAGGCACAATGTTTTTGAACTTTTTTAAAAAATATTCTACGAATTCCTGGTTTCCTTACGAGAACGACTACATTACGCACGTGCGTTTTAGGGCAAAAAAACTAATTGGTGCACTACCGGATTGAAACCCACGACCTTCCGGGCGGGTCCTTCGCACAATGGACAAGCGAAATTGTGGCTGAAAGTAAAAATCTTTCGCATCTAAGACCCAGCAATTGGCTTCTTAGTTGGATAATGATTGATAATGTTTGTGTTGTTTTTATTTTCTAGGTGAACTATCTTAGGCCATCGGACTATCGCAGAATGTCCAATATTGCAAGAGGAGAGAATGCCGAAAGAAGGTAACATAGATCCCTACGTCACTGTTTTTATTTTTCGAAATATGTACCACGTTATGAACTGAACTGAACAAAACTGAGAAAATCTATAAAAAAAAACCAAGGCCACCGACATAGCTCGTTGAATTAGTAACTTGAAGGCAGTGGGCATTTCATTGAATTGCTAGACAACCGTTGGAGAATAAAGGTTCTCGAATGGCGACCACGAACCGGAAGACGAAACGTAGGAAGCCCACTCATTCGATAGACCGACGATCCAGCGGGAAAACTGTTTATACACTGTGTAGGTACTCTATTATTAATTTGAAGCTTAGCGTGTGGTGTTTTTGAAACAATTTCTTCTGTTGCCTAACCCCCGAATACTGAAACGCAACTCAGATTTAAGCACGTCTCAAGCGACGAATATTTGACATATTTTCATTGAAAACTGTCAAATATTCGTCGCTTGAAGGTCGATTTATATCTACAGACATTGAGTGTGGCAGACACGTGCCGTGACAGACACCGACAGACACCATTTATTTATATCTACAGACATTGAGTGTGGCAGACACGTGCCGTGACAGACACCCCGGATACCGACACCGTCATCGGCGTCCGCTCTCACTGGCAGTTACTGCATAGCTTTAGAAGAAAAAGCTCCGATACTCTATTCACACTGCCCGGCAAGGAGCCACAGACACGTACAGACATGAACCGCGCAGACAAAATATTCTTTCCGAGAATACTGGCCGGGCACGACACGTGTCTGTAAGCGTCTGTACGGCCGTGTTACGATAGATATAAATACGTTAATAGTTACTGTATGGAAGAATATCCTTTTGTCTGCCACGGCACGTGTCTGCCACACTCAATGTCTGTAGATATAAATCGACCTTCAGACGTGCTTAAATCTGAGTTGCGTTTCAGTATTCGGGGGTTAGTCTCACTAAGTAGGAGTCTCTTAATGGAACTTCACTGCAATTTTTTTTTTGTTTTGTAATAGTATCATACAAAAAACGGTAGGAACCAAGCCGTAGTTTTATTGCATGTTCTTCTAGGCATAATCGCGTGGAACTGGCTCAAAATGATCCTTGAGATGCAACTGAATAATTTTTTTTTTGGGACATTATAAAAATCTTTGTGAATGAATAATGTTTTGAATTTTAATTTGTTTTTAATTTTGATGGAGAGGGCTCAAAATCGTTCTTCCTGGAAATGTGTCGGGGAGCCTATATCCAGCAGTAGACTTCTTTTGGATGATGACGATGAGGTACTGCGTTAATTAAAACCTTTTTTCTAGGATGAAGAATATGAGATCTAATTCTCAAACTTCACTTCCAAAGCCACCCGTACGAGTAACGTCAACCATGGAAACTGTAAGTAGACGTCTGCAAAGCGTGAACACATTCAGGCAACCTTCACAGCTCAGTTGGTAATAGCTCTGCCATCTGCGCTGGAGGGTGTGGTATCGATGTCCGCCGAGAGCAAAAATTTATTTGATGAACGTAGATGTTTGTTCTCTGTCTGGCTGTTACAGTGTATTCTAAGTAGGTATGTTTTAATTACTAAAAAAAATGATACATCGGCAATCTGGTTCCCATCGTACAAGCTATGCTTATATAGTTTGAGGCTAGGTAAATAGATGGGCGAACTTAATCTGGAAGAGTCCTCGTCCAATTAACAAAGGTTAACTGGACGAGGGAATCTAGAGGAGAGGAGAGGCTAGATAGTGTTGTGTCTGCATTATTTATCATTTATATTTTTATGTTACTTTTTATAGAACTTGGTATAAGGTCTAATAAGTGAATTATTACCGAATCTAGGATAAGGGATTCAACGGCGAACCAATAGTGGCGACGGATAAGCAGAAATCTACGGCGGATGAAGTAACCAAAGATATCAGAGATCTTGTGGGAGTAGTAGACTGGTAAATATGTTTTTATTATTGCTAACTACACCTTGAACCTAAGTTTATCAAATCAAATCTGTTGCATCATATTTTTTTGGCGTATAGATAGCTTATCAAAAAAAATATGAGTAGCCGACACCCCAACCTAAGTAAGGTTGGGGTGAAGGCAGGTAGGTTAGGTATTTATGTTCTATGTTTGTAATGAAATGAAAATTGAAAAATTGCACCCTTCAAATTGGAACACAGAAATGCTAATTATATGGAAGAAACGGGTATTTATCGCGATTACTTTTATTCGCTTTATTTTTTTTGCGGTTAGTCTGCCTGTGACCACGGCTGTTGTTACACGGTCGAAACGTCGGGAAATAATAAAGGTAATCGAGATAAATACCCGTTTCTTACATATAATTATGCATAACGATTAACATTTAAAAAGTGCTACAGCAATGCTACCCTGGTAATGAGGTAAAACTTATCTTATGGAACTCTTTGACAAAAAACTAAATTTCATGCCCATATTATTTATTTCAATTACATATTTAAATAAATATAAATATTTTTGGACAATTCACACAACACTATCTAGCCCCAAACTAAGCAGAGCTTGTAATTATGGGAACTAGATAGCTGATATAATACTTGAATACATTTTTTTTTTGTAAATACATACTTAGAATACAATACAACACCCAGACAGAGAACAAACATTTATGTTCACCACACAAATATTTGTTCTCGGTGGGGATCGAACCCACGACCTACGGCGCAGAAGGCAGAGCTACTACCAACTGAGCTAGAGGCCATTTTGATACTACATGGTGAGGTCTTCTCATCATGGTGGTGGGAAACTACAGTGGCTATAGTTTAATCATCTAATTTTCACAGGACAATAGAACACATAGAAGGTGAGATTCATCTCCCAATGCCGAACATACCGTCTCTGAATGAGGAACATCAGGGCAGGGTTGATTTCAACGATCCAGCGCTAACAGCTCAGCTGGAAGAGGCGGTTATGATGTGGCAAGCTCATATTGACAGCACTATAGCTGCTTGCTTAGGGAAAGTGAGTTTTAGTTATAAATAAATCATAAATTTATTTCACTAAAAGTTAGTTAGTTTAGTTTAGCTTTGCTCCCTAAAATATGAACATTTTTAGAATATACCTATGTTTAGTGCCTAACCTAAGATATTATACACTAATAATAATAATAGTTGAACAAGTAATTTAGTTTTAGGTGGCTACTTACCTAACAGTAGTTTAGGTTACTTTCCAAGGTCGGGATCAAAAAAACCAAGCTATGTTGTAAAAACCTGTGTTATGGTTTTCGATGCCTCCCTTTGACCGTTACTGTTTTATAAAGTTAAAAATGTTTAGGTACGTTATAAATAGTTTATCCTACTTCCTACTAATATTATAAACGCGAAAGTTTGTAAGTATAGATGGATGGATGTTTGTTACTCTTTCACGTAAAAACTACTGAATGGATTTTAATGAAACTTAACAGTAACATAGCTTATACATCAGAATAACACTTATGCTACAATTTATAAAGATATTGTAACGGAGAACGGATGTAAGACGGGAACGGGGCGAGCGAAGCGAATTTTTTAATCAGTTTTTTCTTTTATTCTGGCCTCTAGCTCAGTTGGTAGTAGCTCTGCCTTCTGCGCCATAGGTCGTGGGTTCGATCCCCACCGAGAACAAATATTTGTGTGGTGAACATAAATGTTTGTTCTCTGTCTGGGTGTATATTGTATTCTAAGTATGTATTTACAAAAAAAATAATAATAATAATGTATTCAAGTATTATATCAGCTATCTGGTTCCCATATTACAAGCTCTGCTTAGTTTGGGGCTGGGTAGTGTTGTGTGAATTGTCCACAATATTTATTTATTTTATTATTTTATTCTCTCGTTTCTTTTTTGGTATTGTTGTCAACTAACAGCCCTACTTATAAACGCAATTTAAATTTAATCATTGCTTAAAGTTAGCCCTGTCACTGTTTGTCATTACCACAGTGACAGTGGTAAGAGATGGCAATAGTTTAACCGCTGTTCATCTTTTGACATATTTTTATAAGTAAGGCCACAAAAATAAATTAAACCACTGCGTAAAAGTTTTTTTACGGTTCTGGTAACATTTTGCCAAAATGGTTACTTTTCTTCTTACAGACTCGAGAAGGCGATGGTCCCGTAGCGGAATACAAGTACTGGCGAGAAAGGGACGCAGAGATATCCCTGCTGGTTGAGCAACTGAAACAACCGATGGTTGTCAAGATAATGAGCTTGCTGCAAAGAGCCGGCTCTACTTACCTGGACGTAAGCTTGCAAAAATATTACCAAGATATAAATATATGATTACTTGATCTTTTTACGATTGGAAGTCCACTGCCGGACATATAGCTCCCCTATTTTTATTTTTAAGTTTGTAAATTCCAGGGTTTCAAGAACTACAAAGAGAAGCTTTTGGACCAGTACAATTTAGCTGGCGACAACTTGAAGTTTTTGTCAACTTTGATGCGTTTCTTCACCGTAAGTATTCTCTTTATATCAGTCATTGAACATCTTCATTAATTTATACAGGGCGTCCCACGAATATACCACAGAGGGAAAGTACCTTGAATATTGTAGATGGAACATTTTACTGAAAGAAGACATTATTCGAATTTAAAAAACAATTTAAACTGCATTCATAGATATTTAAATAGTTACATGGTTGAACCGGGAATCGAACCCGTTGTACGAGAAAAATAATCATCCTGTCTTATCCTGCTTTATCATACCGATCGAAAGGCATAAGGATTATTTCATGCTAAATAACATAGTGCCAGAAATAAAAAGAAGACCATGAATTAAAAAAAAAAAGTGTATTTATTCAGTAGGATCGCAAGGATCACTTTGAAAAATTTTTCATAAAAAAATAATCAATTATTTATATAATACTCTCGAAGAGTTGCATTTAAATTATGAACCGATTTAAAAAAAGTATTATTGTATCTTTCAGTTTGGTTCTATAAAAAATTCATAACAAACAGTTCAGCATTTGGGCAATGAAGTCGAATTTTCAAGTTTTCTTAACCTACGCCCAACGTTATAGCCCAGCGACAAAGTTATAGAACTACAACACTCGCTACTCTTTCATCGTCGGCGGTCAAACATGTACCTAATTATCATTAAATAAGAGCTACTTTCCGTTGCAGGTTATAGAAGACTACTCCCCGCTTCAGCAAGTGATAGATATGCTCCCGGAGTTGGTTGAAAGCCTCTACATGATGTGGGTTCTGTCTAAAGGGTACCGTTCCGACGATACTATGGTTCCCCTTTTGTCGCGGATCAGCTGGGCGCTGTGTGATAAAGTGGAGCGGTTTTTAAATGTACACAAACTATTTGAGTGAGTATTCGGTTTGCTATTTTTGGAGTTTACTCCTTAAGAATCGGTTTTTTGATATAAGGCGCCCGGTATGAGAAAAATGTGGGCAGTAAAATCTACTGAACGAATGACCTCGTTACGTTTTTGGTGCGCAACCTATCTTGCGCAACTTTCTAATTTGGTGTGAGCAGTGCAGCTAGATCGTGGGTAGTGTGTACCCTTACTTTGCCTTTAAGGAGTAAACTCCAGTCGTGCGTCGGAGCTGACACACACAATTTTTTTTTTACATCTATCTATGCTCTAGGTTCGCTGTAAGAGAACTCTTTTTAGGGTTACGCTCGCCTTTGTACACGTCTTAATTTTAAATGTGTAAAATAAAGAATAGGTTTGCCCTCGTTGCTGTTTCGTTTTGAAGGGTGTGGCTGTGGGTGCCGGTGAAATAGAGCCTCAAGTTGATGGACCCAGGGTTGTGCATCGTAGGGCACTTTCCTGACGTGTGTGACCTACGAAGGAATGCTCTAAAGGCGATGGTTAACATTAAAACCGAAACACACCAACGTTGCTTAGCAGTAGAAATAATTTAAAAAACATTGTATTACAGGAAGCCAAATGAGGAAATCCTCAGCTTATCCCGCGCCGGTCAGACTATGCTAGAACTGTGGCACACACTGTACAAGCAAACCCGACGCAACATCGAGATGAGCGGCAAAGGCGCGCGGTGGGAGTTCGATCAGCCGCTTCTGTTTACCACCACGGACTACATCGCGACTGTTGGGAGGGATCTAGCGGAAGTCATTCAGGTACTGTCTTTAAACAAGAAGCAAACGCGCACTCGAATTATAACTCGTAGGTTAAAACCTATCTTTTGGGATAATCAGTTATCAGTTTTACACGAAAAATGTTTATCAGTAATTGGCTGAAAGTTATGTTATAACATAAATTGAAGTGGCAATGCAAGGTCATATAGCTCGAAGAACCGACAACCGTTGTAGAATAAAGGTTCTCGAATGGTGACCACGAACCGGAAGACGAACGAAAAGTAGAGCGCCCACCCACCAGATGGACCGACGACATTGTAAAGATCGCGGGAAGTCGTTGGATGGAAAGAGCTCAGAATCGTTCTTCCTGTAAATGTGTAGGGGAGGAGGTTCAGCAGTTGGCCTTCTTCAGGCTGATGATGATGATATGCTATTAGATACATTTTGTAAGAGCTAAGGATTTTGTTATTAAATAAGATAAAATAAATAAATAAATCAGTGTGGAATTGTCTGTTTATTTCCAGGTTCTGATAGACTTTGAGCGAATATTCGGTCTCGAGCTGAAATCCATAATAAGCGACCCGACGCAGATAGACGACGTTCGCAAACGCGTCAAGAATCTGGTCTACCCCATCCGGACTATAGACTTCAGCGTGTTTGTGTTCGATAATAAGGAGAACTGGGATGTTATTATGGGAGACTTCTGGACCGAAGTTCGCTATTTGGAGGAAGAGGCGAAGAGTTATATTAATACGAGTTTTGGGAACTTGAGGTGGGTGTCACTTCAATATACTGTAAATCACATACTGAATCTATTACACGGGTATTTATCGCGTATATTACTTTATTTTATTTATTTTCCCGACGTTTCGGCTATGTTTAGCCGTGGTCGCGGGCAGACTGGAGCATTGAAATGAGTGCTACCGTCTCGTTGAAAAGTAGAGGCAGCATCACTAACTACCCTCACTTGATCTTTTTTTTCCGTAATGTCCGTCTAACTGAGTAGAGCTTATACTCTACTTTACTGAGTTTTGGGCTAGATAGTGTTGTGTGGATTGTCCACTTTATTAAAACTAAATATGAAGAACTATGTATGTACCTAAACTAAACCATGTGTATCCATTAAATATATTGAGTATTTATCTAAATATATAAAAATCTTACGTTACTGACTGACTGACTGACAATCAACGCACAGCCTAAACGAATTGTCCTAGGAGTATGAAATTTGTAGAGTAGATTCCTGGTGTAAGGTAAGGGTGCACTAAGAAAGGAATTCCCGAAACTCAACCTCTAAAGGCCTGCAGCGGGGGTTGAAGTTTGTATGGAAAAATCTTAACGCGAACGAAGTCGCGCGGGATACCACTAGTTTATTATATTTTGGTTATTTGTGTTAAAAATTTATTGTTTTTCAGGTCATCAGAAGAAGCACTAACAGTACTGTTGAAATTCCTGGAGTTTGACCTTCGTGAATCGATCCGTAACCAGTTGACGACCAAATTCGAACTCGTGATGCGACAGTTCATAAAGGAGATAACTGCTATTGAGGATAAGTTTACCGTATGTTTTTTCAAAGTGATCCTAGTGACCATTGAATAAAGAAATATTTGAAGTTGTATTTACAGAATTACAAACAACTTCATTTAAGTACATGCATTATCACATCTGACTGACCTCTCAGCTCAGTTGGTAGTAGCTCTGCCTTCTGCGCAGTCGGTCGTGGGTTCGATCCCCACCGAGAACAAATATTTGTGTGGTGAACGCAGATGTTTGTTCTCTGTCTGGGTGTTATATTGTTACTCTATGTATGTATTTACAAAAAAATATATATAAGTAGTATATCAGCTCCAAGCTTTATTCAGCCGAATCACAAGGATTACTCGGAAACTATGTTAACTAGACGAATTTCTTCCAGTCGAGCTATAGAATTCGACTATTTTATTATATATTCCAGCGTTTCCGCAAAAACCCTCCACTTTTAAGAAATCACCCACCTGTCGCCGGGGCTATATACTGGGCGCGGGCGCTTTTCAACAAAATGAAACAGCCTATAATGAGATTTCAGAAGGTGAGCCATTGTGTATCCATCCTCTCTACAAATAATAGAACAGAACAGCACGTTAGTTTACTTTAACATAAGCTTGTTGCAGCCACGTGGACATCTTAGACCCCATCGCTTGAAAGGGCTAGGAACCACAAACTTTTTGCACAACTCTCGGGTCGTCCCGTCGCGCGCGCATAACCTCCGAAACCTCGAATTCGAAAGCTTCGAAAGGGCGATTTAGCAAATTTTTATTTAGCTGCGCTCAAAATTCTATTACGAAATGGGGTGGTACGGTATATCGAATACGGAATTGGATAGCTGTCTCTCCTCAAAATTCAAATCCTAATCATTCACTCGCTCTAAATTCATAGTTTTCTTTACTAATTTACGTATGTATGTGTGACAATTCAGGTGCCCGAGCTCAACGACTGTGAGCAAAAGAAGGAAGCTTTTCTTCAATACAAAGCCTTCTCCAAAATCATCAAGGAGTACGAAGATACTAAGTATAGAGAGTGGGTGCAGGACGCTTCCGATTTCGTCGATAAAATGATGAAAAAGAACATATTGAAGGTTGTGTTTATGAAGGAAGATGGTGAGTAGTCTTTCTTATTTTAATAGTGTTTGAGAAATACTGCGCTAGATGAAAAAAAATATGCAGGACAATACGGCACATTACGGCTAATATACGTTTATTTTTTGTTACAAGCTAACTCATTTGATGGGGATGACGGTAAGTTTTTTGCTATTTTTTAATATACAGGGTGGTTTTTAGAGAAGGGCGGTGATTGCCAAGTCCGAAACCACGAGATTTAGGGAAAAGTCGTGAAAGAAGTCATGCCCTCGATTTATAAGAAAACAATAACTGCATATTTTCTTGTGATAACTCTACTACCAACTCTACTAACAACTAAATAAACTCATTTTTGGAATTTGAATTTGATGACATAAAAATAATGGTACGGGTATGTCATGCGAAGGGAAGAATGTCATGTAACGAGAAGAGTGCTAAATATGAATGTGGATAGTTATAGAAGTAGAGGTAGGCCAAAGAAAAGATGGATGGATTGTGTGAAGGATGACATGGGTAAGAAAAGAGTGACTGCTGAAATGACGGCTAATAGAGAGTGTAGAACGAAAACCTGTTGTGCCGACCCCACATGAAGTGAGACAAGGACAAGAAAATGATAGAATAGAAAATTCTTTATTGCACACCTTAAAACTAACAATGGAAAAACTAGTAACAATAATTAAACACACACTAATGTACAATGGGCGGTCTTATCGCTGAAGAGCCATCTCTTCCAGACAACCTTTGGATGGAGAGAAGCGTATAATAAGATGGTTGGCAAGGGTGCACTAAGAAATAATAGTAAATAATAAAAAATAAGGATATTGAAAATGATGATGAAAAATAATGTACTACTTAGTTTTTCGGAATGGTATACAGAACCAGCGATAGCTCCCGGTCGCGGTATGCAACTCACTGCCGCGGGTCGAGCTCACGTCGCCAAGAAGAAGGCTTCCAACGTATCTCTGCGACCCGCTGATGTCGTCAACAAGGAACTTGCTGATAAGCGGAGAAGAGATAAAGCTTGTGAGTAAATTCAACATCACAAAACGTTCGAAGTTCCCTGTGACGTCTTACAATTCGTCATAAAACATTCGGAAACGGCAGATTTTGCCTCTCTAGCTCTTGTTTTTAACCAACTTCAAATAAAAAAGAGAAGGTTCTCAATTCGGTTGTGTTTGTTTTTGTTTTATTTTTATGTTTGTTGTTGCATATTTTCGTCATTTATGAGCCAATTTGAGAAATTTCCAGATTGCTCCCATAGAAATTTCATGATGCCGGACACTTTTTAACGGCTATAAGTCTCTTGCCACTGCCCTTGCCACTGTCATTTTCATGCTTGAAAATGACAGTAGCAAGGGCAACCTAGGACAGGATTTCAGATGAAGTAGTTCTGCCCAGCACCTATACTATCCTAACTGCTTTGTCGACTGCCTGACTGCTGACTGTGAATATACCCGTAAATATTTAAATTATTTTTTCAGTAATGCTAATGAGAATTCCCGGACAACATTATGAAAACGTTCGCTCACCCAGCTCTGTGTCTCTACTGGCTAAAGAAGGATTGGTAAGTTTAACTCCAGAACGCACGAACCTATTTCCCCGGTTTTGCATTCGTTGGAAAGGTCTCGGGCTCCGTGAGGTTTATAGCAAAGAAAATTCAGGAAAAATTCAGGACAAACCAACATCTGGTGGCGAAACGGAGTTCGCCGGGTTTGCTAATGATGAGTATGAATGTAGATGGATATTTGTGTAGGCCAAAGAAAAGATGGATGAACTGTGTGAAAGCTGACATGGATAAGAGAGGAGTGAATGCAGAGATGACGGCTGACAGAGGGGAATGGAATAGGATAACATGTTGTGCCGACCCCACATAAAGTGCGATAAGGGCGAAGAAGAAGAGTGATGAGTATGGGAATTATGGGATGGCAGCATCAGATATACATAACATTTACCTGTTTGTTTTTTTGCAGACGGATGTGACATGGCGCGATTTGACAGTGCACAAATTGATGCAAGAATACTCCCTAGAGTTTCAACCTAATTTCGACAAGGACATCTTCTTAGTGATACATGAAGCTGAGCTTATGGAACAATTAGGTAACTATGGCAGTGCTCTCGAACGGTGAAGGAAAACATCGTGAGGGAACCGGCATGTCCTAGAACCTAAAAAGTTCGAAAATATGTATCAAGTGCACAAAGGAAGCCGCTTCGAGGCGCGCTTACAATCCTTTCACCACACTTTGTTCGAAAGAACCAGTGACACGATAAGAAGAAGAAGGAGATAACGTTATGTTTTCAAGTAAATGGGCCGTATGCTTATTTGTCTACTTTGTTGTATAAAAAAAGAAAAAGATTTTATATGCTTAGTTATTCCCCAGGTTTCGATCTACCCGCAAACATTCGAAATTGCGCAATGCAGCGCGCCCGTCTCTACTACGAGCTAGAAGCCCTGTCTGACGTCATAGCTCAGTACAACCACAGCAGCACATCTCTCAGCCCCTCGGAGACGCATCTCATGAAGAAACATCTGTTGGATATGGAACGGCATATCTTACCTGGACTGACGAGGCTGTCTTGGACTGCTTTGGGAATCAATGATTATATCAAGGATATAACTAAAGGTAACTAAAGGTTTAATAGAGTTAGACTGGCCTCTCAGGTCAGGCCTTAAGGGTAAAAAAGGCATGTAGACCTTTCTGTTAAATAATCTGGTTCCCTGACATGACAAGTTACTAGGGTTTTGGCTTTGGAAATTAACTAAATTTTTACGGGGTATTTTGTAACACGTTGTATATTAGTGGGAAAAGAGATGAGCAATGTGCATAATGTTTCATCTTGCAGGCGAGAATTCTCTTCAAGCCGTGCATCAACAGCTGAAAATGGTGGAAAAAGAGATCCAAGGCCTGATCGATCAGATAGAACAGTTCGATCTGTTTCCATTGGTTCGTCCTAAAGACTACGTGGACCCAGAGACAGGACTGCCTGATGACACCTGGTTGTTTCCTTGCAAGGTAACATTTCGTGATGGGTTTTGGTAAGAGCTTTGTACTGGCCAGCGCTGGGGAATAAAGGTTTTTGAATGGAGATCATGAACCGATGAATCGACTAATTTGTGGAGGTCGTTCCACTATCGTTATTATTGAAAAGAACGAACATTTGTATGCCTCAAGCTGATGGACGCAGGGCAGTGCATGGTAGGGGATGTTTCTGACGTGCGTGACCTACGTGGCAATGCTTTGTTATAGACGATGGTTACCACTTGACGTCAGGTGGGCCATCAGCTAGTTCATAGTATAAAAAAAATTGTCTTCGTATTTATAAACAAGCCTAGAAAAACAACGTATTTCCGGTTTAATTTCGTAGTTTATTTTTAAGCAATGTATTATTCCTATTCCAGACATATTTCGTCGAAGTAGAAAACGAGCGTCTAGAACGCATTGCGGCGCTTTCCCGTATCTACGACCGCATCGGCCCTATTCTGATGAAGCTAGAGTACTTGATCCTCGGCTCTAGTACCGGGAAGTCTAGCGTGATGACGGCGTACTACACGTATTGGGAGAAGAAGATATTCAAGTGCCTGGTCACGTGAGTCTCTAAAATCCTACTGCGTATTTTAACCTTATGGTTATTGTACACGTACACGCTTGTCAAACTTGATACACCGCAAGCCATGCCGAGTACGAGTATGGCAATCGTTTGCTTTTAAAACAGTGTTGGTTTAATGACGATTTTCATCAGTTTATTCTAGGTCAGTCGCAATGTCAATTGATAATTATAATTAACTAGCAGCCCGTCCCGGCTTCGCACGGGGTAGACAATATTGTTGTACATTATTTTTTTCTATCGCTAATAGTTTCGGCAGCGCATTCGACGAAAGACATTTTAAGACTAATTTTTCTACACCTTCGGTTACATTGTTCAAATTTTACCAAGGATCCCTAATTTTTTTCAAAATGAAATGTAGCCTATGTCAAATTGGAAGAATGTAGCAATAATATTCTATTGGTGAAAGATTTTTTTAAATCTGCCCAGTACTTTTT
Organism: Thera obeliscata; assembly: GCA_947578465.1. Lineage (NCBI taxonomy): Eukaryota > Metazoa > Arthropoda > Insecta > Lepidoptera > Geometridae > Thera > Thera obeliscata. Next base: position 3,723,341 of record OX387913.1, read on the forward strand.
GAGCCTATTCATTACAAACATACAAAAATAGGTACAAATCTTTCCTCTTTATAATATTAGTATAGATACCGGTGTGTGCACGCGAAGCGACATTGCCCAACGACTACTCGCCGTCATACATAATCTCACCCTCACGCTCGTATTTTTTTTATACATCTAGCTGATCATAGCCTATAACAAAGCATTGCTTCGAAGGTCACGTTCGTCAGGAACGTGCTCTACGATGCACTTCCCTGCGTCCATCCACATGAGGCATACAGATGTTCAGCCTCACGACCAGTAATTTCACCAGCTCCCACATCCTTCAAACCAAAACATAGCAATGCTGCTTCAGCACTTCCCAGAACGAGCCCTCAACAAAGAGCCCTACTACTACAAGTATTCCCTGACACTTATAATCGCTAATTATTGCTTCAGGATTTCATACCAACAATTCTGTTCCAGCTTCACATTAGAGAATCTGGAGCAGTTCCAACACATGCTGAGCGATAAGACGGCGATGTTCCAAGTGGACGCAGCGCTGGTACCGCCTGACATCACCATGCGGCCCACGCCAGCAGAAGTCTGCAATATCCTCGGATACAATATCAAGCATTTCCTGAACAGGTGACTCCTACTGGACTCTATATTCATCATCAAAATCTTGAAGAAAACCACTGCTGGACATAGGCCTCGCTACACATTTCCAGGAAGAACGATTTTAAGCTCTTTCCATCCACCGTCTTCCCGCGATTTTTACAATGTCGTCAATCCATCTGGTGGGTGGGCGCCTGGAACTTTTCGTCTTCTGGTTCGTGGCCGCCATTCGAGAACCGTTATTCCCCAACGGTTGTCGGTTCGTCGAGCTGTATGACCTGCCCATTGCCACTTCAACTTATTAATTCTAAGAGCTATGTTGGTGGCCTTATTCTAAACACTACAGACTCTATATTACAGCTTAAATATTAGAAGCTGGAGCGTCGCTGTATTTGGTTTGAAGGGTGTGGGGAAATTACTGGCACTTTAGGCTGAACATCTGTATGCCTCATGCTGATGGACTCCACTCTAGTATTCGTTTACTCCAACGACTGTCTGTTCTACAGCAAACATGACCGGCCCACTGTCACTCCAGTTTACTAATCATTTGAGCTATGCCGACTACCTTCTCTGTCGGATTATTTCGTTCAGGATTATATCCTTCAGAGAGGCTCCGAAGCTCCAGAGCTCCAGAGTGTCCACGTTTCGCTTAGGTCATTATTAATGACCTATGCCGCTGAATGACAGTTAGTGCTATAAAATTGATTTTATCTGCAGGTTAACGGCGTTCCCTCGCTGGATGAAAGAAACCTGCCTCCCCTGTCCTCCACAGCGCATCGCCGAAGCAACCGGCAACGAATTCTACGTTTTCTCATACTTTGAAGATATTCTACGTGTTGTGTCCATCAATGACGTCACACTGCTCATCCAGGACACCATCTATCGACTGACGCAGGATATCAATGTTTATGTGCAGAAGTAAGTGGATAGACTTGAAAAATATTAAAGAAAGAAAGAAAAGAAAAACCATTTATTTGTAAAACAAAACTCAACTACTTATCTATTGTCTGAGGGGGTGGGGTGAGGTATGAGTTGATAATTTTCTCCAATTTTAGAAACTAGTTAAAACTCATGTTTCAAAAGATTTAATATTCTCCTTAAAGTCGTTAGGATGGGCGTAGACACAAGGGGTGTTATTAATAATCCGGGCGCAACGCTGGAGTAGTTAAATCGTGTTTTGTCACATTTGTTCGAGTTGACAATTGCATGTCAATGCAAGAGACAAAACACGGATCAACTAGTCCAACACTACGCTAGGATTATTAATAAGACCCAAGCTGTCTTCGTCTCATGTTTCATCAAAATCAATTCAGCGGTTAAGTTGTAAAAGCATAACAAACATACGGATTTACATCTATAACAAATATCTGTGTGGCGAACACAGATGTTTGTTCTCTGTCAGGGTGTTATATTTTATTTTAATGAATGTATTTACAAAATAATATATTTAATTATCATATCAGCTGTTCCCATTGCTTAGTTTGGGGCTAGATAGTGTTGTGTGGATGGTCCACAATATTTTTGTATAGAGATTGTCATATTTTTACAGATGGCACAAATACCAGCATCTATGGGGGTTCGACAAGAACCTCTCCTGCGAGAAATACATCCAGAAACACGAGCAGATCCAAAAATACGACGAAAAGTTCTTCTTCTTTGAAGACATCATCGCTGATTTGGACAATCATTTAAAGTATGTGGACGTTGGCGCTATAAGAGTGAACCTCCGACCTATTATAAGACAAGTGCAAGAACATGCGCAGGAGTGGAAGAATGTGCTGGGGAACTGCATCGCTTCGAAAACTAGGATGAATATGTATGATTTGAAGAATCAGATTGAGGTGAGAATTGTTCAATTCAAATACTTTTATTTGAGCATTTCACGCCTAAAGTACTTAGATTTTTTTAATAAAACTAATAGGTTGATGATACGAGCAATATTGCCTAAAATAAACTTAAGAAATCAAGCCAGGAAAACGTTGTACTATTCACTTTAGTCTTGAATATTCTAAAATTAAAAGGTTCCTAAATACTGATGCCGATAGAGAGGTCCACTCTTCGGCAGTTCGTTCTATAGAATTGGAAACAAAACACTTTGTACGAGAATCTTACTTAGCCAGAAAATTAGTTGATAGGGAATCGCTTGCTCATCCGACGACGGTCAGATAAGTTGAACCTTATTCTATTTGTTACTAATTTAAGGCCTGTGTTTAGAAACAGTGCTCGAGTCTGAGTCGAGCCTCAAGCATATTCCGACATTATTCTATGAAGAACTGTCTAAAAATCTATCCTTGAGAGTGCTTGAAGACTCAGACTCAAGCACTGTTTCTGATTACGACCTTAAATCCATTTCTCAGTCTCTCCGAATGACAATGAACATGAACATCAAAGGACTGGAAGACTTCAAGTTGGTGATGGCGACTATAACGCTAGTGCAAGCCATGACAATAACCGCTGAGGTTAAATACCGCGGCATGCAAGAGATATTCCATATGTTACGGCAACATGGGATTGAAGTAAGCTATTGAATTTTTCTTAAACATGAGCGTTATTTTGACAAACTTCTTCGAAAGATTAAAAATGCTGTTCTGGCCAAATACATCAGCGGCCGGCAAAAGTTGTATAAAAGTCCACTACTGTCGTGTTTAGCGGCCATATAAGTTACATTAGTAAAATCATATCTGTCCTGTAATTTAAAAATGGAACGATCTTTTACTTATCATGGCAACCAAGGAGGTAACTGATCATAGGTTTTATTTAATACAAATGAACACTTTAACGCGAGAAAAGTGTTGTTATATTCATAGAAGAAACCAAATTTCATTCTTCGATATTTCAAGGTGTCAAACGAAGATCTAGCCTTCGCAAAGAACCTGGAATCCTCGTGGGGTAGCCTGTACCAAACCTCGCTCTTCAGAGGCAACACCCTCGAACAAACCAAGGAGAAGTTCTCCAAACTAAATGTGGTGGAGATATCAAACTTCTTGAGAGAGCTCGATGAGTTTGTAGAGAAGTTTGATCGAGAAGGACCGGCGATTGTGGGAGACGATATGGATAGAGGATTGGAGCTGATGGAGGTAAACTGAACTCTATTTACAGTGTAATAAGGATGTCATTATCCTGTAGAAGCCTATTACTGGATTTAGGCCTCTCCTAACGATATGGATAGAGGGTTGGAGCTGATGGAGTAAAAATGAACTCTATTTCCAATATCATAAGGTCGTTATCCTGTAGAAGTCTATTGCTGGACTTAGGCCTATCCTATACATTTCCAGGAAGAACGATTCTGAACTTTCTCCATCCACTGACTTTTTGCGATCCTAACAATATCATCGGTCAGTCGGCGTCGTGCGAATTTTTTTTATAAGCCAATTTGAAAAAAAAAAACATCTGAAAAGTTCTACTTCCAGATTGAAGTAGGTCTCTTTTTAAACTTCACATTTATTTTACCAGGAATATGCAAAATACTTCGATGAACTAGAATCCCGCAAGCGAATGCTGCAAGCTGCTGAACAGCTGTTCGACAATCCTCTTGCAGATTTCTCTAACTTCAACCGCGCTAAGACAGACTTCTTGGCAATGGATCAGATTTATAAGATTTATAAAGCACAGAAGAATGCTAGAGAGCTTTGGGCTAAGACGTTGTGGGTGAATCTGAACCCTCAGGCCTTGGTTGATGGGATTGAACAGTTCTTCAAAGAATACAGGTACCGTGACTAATTATATCGATGTTTATACAGATATTGAAGTAGGGCCGTAATGTTGGTTTGCGCGTATTCTATCAACCACTCTGTAGCCATTCGTGAGGACCGCTAATTAGCTTTTCAAGTCTAAGTTTCATAAAGCTGTTATTTCCTGAAAGAAATAAATAAATACATTTTTTTTATGAAAATCTATTAAAATTTTTGTGATTTTTTTTTTATGTGGGAATATATTTTTTATACCATACCCCCTCTAAAAAGCTTATTTTATTCACTGCAAACAGTGAATAAAAAGCCCTTTTAATCACTGTTTTGGTGTTTGAATTTGGAACACACTATGAAATGAAATGAAATGAAAATGAATTTATTTGCAACACATCAATAATAAAAAAACAGTGAAAACATTCATATTAATAACTACCTAAGCATCATAATAAATACATACCTACAAACTATAACTAGCAACAACAAAATAAATCAAACAAAATAAAACAAAATTAAAAGGAAGTCGTAGGTAGAAATATTATTTACAAAAAGTGCTGCAAATGGGACCATAGCTCAGCATGATGCAGGCTGGCAACAACCTACGCTGGTCTTCCGCTAGGTCCTATTTAAAACTAATAAGGTCAACGTCCATCTCAATACCTTAAAACCTTCTTGCGCCATAAATACTTTGGATATGAATTTTTGACAAGGAGTTTAGCGGTGGATTATATACTGTTTTAGTAGAAAACTTAAATTTATTTATCCTTCTTTTTTTACAAGTCAAAACAAAATCAAAAATTATTTGTTTTATGTCATTTAAGAATAGTATAAACAAAGATCATAGTTTTTAATCCCTTTTCGCTTAAATCTTTCTTTTTCTCGAAGTATTGGTATAAAATATAGTATGCAACTCTTGAATAAAACGGATTTATATCGAGGGCCATGAATCACTGGCGTCGTTTAGGATTCTAACACTTGAATCACTCGCTACGCTCGTGATTCAACCATTATGAATCACTCCCTACGGTCGTGATTCATTCGTTAGAATCCTTCACTTGCTTGTGATTCATCTACGGCCCTCGATTTAAATCACTCTTTTATTCACTAGTTACATAATATACTATTATACACATAATAAAATATAACAAAATAAAACTTAAAAACGCACTTTAAATCCTTCCACCACACTGGTTCGTAAGAACTAGTGACGCGGCAAAAAGAAGTATACTTACAGCAAAATAACAAGGGTTCCATGATTAGATAACTCTATTGATTACCATGACACATATAGAAATACAGTATTTAGCTTAAAAATAAACATGCACAGTAAAACAATGGGCGGCCTTATCGCTAACAACGATCTCTACCAGGCTACCATGCTACCAACAGGCTACTAATCTACCATTGTTACCAATTGATGCAGATCGCTCAGATATAAATGTTTACCCTCGTGTGCCAGAAATTCTTCACACTTATCATTGTTTTTTATTGTGTGGCTTGTTTTAAACAGGAAGCTGGCCAAACCTGTGCGTCTAAGCAGCACAGGCCTCATGCTAGACTTGAAGATGAAACAGTTCAAAGGAGTGGTGCCGCTGATGGTCTCGCTCAAGAATGAGGCGATGAGGATGCGCCATTGGAAAGAACTCATGGTTAAGACTAGTAAGTGATTGATTAGGCGAAATTCGTGCCTTGTGAAACTTTTGTTAAAATTTGGCAGGGTATAGGTATGCAGGTACTTTGTTTTTGACGTGCTAGGTGGACTTAAAAAACCTTTTACCACACTGCTGGTTCAAAAAATTAGTGACACTGCCAAGAACCTGATTTTTACCTGACTGGAATACGAAGCGTTGGACACCCGATGAACCGTTGATATAAAAAAAAAGTCGAAAGTAGGTTTACTGGCGATAGTTGAACGGGACGTCATAAGAAAATAACGCTGCCGAACGCGGAGGCCGATTGTGCCTCTTTGTCGCTCGTTCCGCGCTCTCGCTTGCACTTCAAGCCTTAAATGGAACGCCTCCGAGCGAGGTAACGCCGCATGAGTCATGTTTTTTTCGTGTGTGCAAAATAAAAAAATCTCAGTAACTAATTGATAATTGAACTTGTGTTAAAACAGATCAAGACTTCGATATGTCTCCTGAACGTTTCACTCTGGAAAACATGTTCGCTATGGAACTCCACAAGTATCAAGACGTGGCGGAGGAGATTGTCAATCACGCTATCAAAGTAAGTCATCCTCTCATCATGAGTTCGACTTACCTCATGCTTATCAGTCTTAACTACTGGGACACACGATTTTCGACTACCCTCAACCATTTTATAACAGGCTTCAGTTCGTAGCTCTGCCTATTGTAGGTCGTGGATTCGGTTTCCACCAAAGACAAAACAGTGAGGTTATGCGACTGGGTATTAAAAATTGTAATATTTATACAACTAGCTAATGGAACAAGCACCTGATGTTGAGTGGTAATCATCACCTTTAACAAAGCATTGCCTCTTAGGTCACGCACGTGCCCTAATATGCAGTGCCCTGCGTCCATCAACTTGAGGCATACAATGTTCAGCCTCACGTGCCAGTCATTTCACCGGCACCCACACCCTTCAAAACGAAACAGCAATGCTGCTTCATGGCAGAAATAGGCATATTGGTAGTACTTCTCCAGACGAGCCACACACGAGCTATACCATATCCATAAATGTTTATTCCATACTCTATTATATCATACGTTTTATTTAGGAGTTGGCGATAGAGCGTGGCGTGAAAGACGTGCAAGAGACATGGGCCGCTATAACGTTCTCTGTGGCACGACATTTCAACCGCGGAGAGGACCGCGGCTACACTCTCAACCCGTGCGACGAGATTGTCGTGAAACTGGACGATGATGCCATGTCGCTACAGAGCATGGCGGCTTCACAGTAAGATTATATTATCTATATTTATAAACTAGCGGCTGCTCGCGGCTTTGCTCGCCCCGTTCCCTATTATTTTACGGGATAAAAAGTATATTCTGTCTGTCGCTTGGTTTTAAGCTACCTCTCCACCCATCTCACGGGAACCATACATTTTACCGGTATAAAAAGTATGCCTATGTGCTATATTGAGTAGCAAACATCTATCCAAACTTCCGCATGGGATGGGATGAGATTAGTGGGATATCCATAGCCAAAGCATTGCCTCGTATAGGTGAAGTACGTCAGGAACATTTTTAACAAGTCTAAAATTAAAATTATTTATTCCAGATTATTAACAAGCCTATTCCATCTAATATCCCGTCCCAGGCACTATTGCATCCCGCAAATAGGGCTTGTGTAATCACCATTTGCCCCTGACGCTATATAAATCATCTAAAATAGATGCAAAGGCCTGTTAACTTTTTTTTTCCAGATTCATAGGTCCATTCTTGACCGTGGTCCAGACATGGGAGCGCCGACTCTCTCTGATATCAGAGATCATTGAGGAATGGATGGCGACGCAGCGCAAATGGCTCTATCTAGAAGGTATCTTCGTGGGCGGAGACATTCGAGTCCAACTGCCGGAGGAGGCCAAGAAGTTTGACGATATTGATAAGTCTTTTAGAAAGGTAAGTTTTATGATGCAGATGCAGAGAGTACAGAAAAGGATACTCTAGAATCTATAGTACACTATCCTTATCCTAGTAGATCTAGATGTAGTAGATCTAGATCTTGAGTCTAGATCAGGGATTCCCAAAGTGGTCGATATCGACCCCTTGGGGTCGATATTGGTTTCCTAGGGGTCGACATGAACGGAAACTGATTTTGGGGGTCGACGAGGTCAAAAAATCGACCCCTATTAAATTAACACAAGTTCTTATTTCAAAGTTTCAAGATAGGTAGGTAGGTACTGTATTGTTTATGTTGTGTTACATGTACTAAGAATAATTAATATTTTTGTAGGAAATAGCATTTAGGTAGTAATTTAAAGTTTAAAATTCGTACAACGTACGTTTTGATGAGAAAATGAAGTCAACTTTACTCACTTAACCAAGTGCAAAGTTTTCCAATTGGTACCTTAGTACCTAGCTATTTTGTATCAATAGGAAAACTAAAGATAAGCCCCCTTATTCATAATAGTCTGCTAAATTAAAGCATTGCTATAATTTTCACTCTGTCTTTTATTGACCTAAGTCGAGAGTGACCTATGCAAAAATAACACACTGTAGCAGCTGTTTTAAGTTAGCGGACCATTGTGAATAAGGGGGTTGATCTTAAAATTAGGTAATTTGGCCATGGGGGTCTGAGGTAACCGTTCATTTTGGAAAAGGGGTCACTTGTCCAAAATAGTTTGGGAATCCCTGGTCTAGATCTATTAGATAAGGTAAAATAGTGTACGGAGTTTTTTGCATTTAGTCATTTCCTCGCTAAGGTGGGATGAAAAGTTAAGTGTTGCATTCGGTTGTGTGTGAGTGTTGCTTGAGCACGCGGTTAAGAAGCAACTTTGCACTCTTGTATAACAAGTTACTATTTACGGCATGCGTGTTTTTGCAAATTATCAAAATTATAGTTTTTATTCATAATTCCAGATAATGTTAGATACTGCCAAGCGACTTAACGTCGTGGACTGTTGCACGATCGGCGGCAGGCTAGAAGAGTTTATCAACTTGGGATTGGGACTACAAAAGTAAGTTATTCTGCGATATCTATTCAGTGGTCCGGTAGCGCTGTAAGAATCGTCAGACGATCACCAGCATTTTGTCCATTCGAAAAATAAAACTATTCAGTTGCATTTTTGAATTGACTAGCCTCTCAGCTCAGTTGGTAGTAGCTCTGCCTTCTGCGCCGTAGGACGTGTGTTCGATCCCCACCGAGAACATATATTTGAGTGGTGAACATAGATGTTTGTGCTCTGTTTGATTGTTATATTGTATTCTAAGGTCCGTATTCCAAAACAGCGCTTGAGTCTGAGTCGAGTCTCAAGCATAGATTTTATGACAGTTCTCCATTGAAAAGTGTCAAAAATCTGTGCTTGAGGCTCGACTCAGACCTAAGCACTGTTTCAGAATACGGGCCTAAGACCTTACAAAAAAAAAATAAGTATGATATCAGCTACTTATCTGGTTCCCATAGTACAAGCTCCGCTTAGTTTAGGGTTAGATAGTGTTGTGTAGATTGTCCGCAATATTAATTAATTTAATTAGTTCACTGGATTCACACCACCATTCACACACTTTTTGAAGTTTTTTGATTTCATCTTTTTAACCAGGTGCCAGAAATCTCTGAACGATTACTTGGACTCGAAACGGCGGGTCTTCCCCCGATTCTTTTTCATATCAACGGACGAGCTGCTATCCATCCTAGGCAGCAGCGAATGCAGCTGCGTTCAGGAACATATGATCAAGGTAAACCCCAAATTACCTTACGAGGTTACTTTTTTATGACCCTTGCAATTTTATTTTAAGAAAATCTGGCGGAACGATTTATTTAGCCTCTTGATGTTAGGCAGCTACCTCAGCTTTTTTGCTTTATTACGAGCCCGGACAGTAATGTATTATTACTATTACTCATAGAGTCAGTGTTGGTCTAGTGGTAGCGGCCCCTCCTTCTGGTCCAAAGGTCGTGGGTTCAAATCCAGTCGTACTAATGAGCGCGTGTCAATAAGTTTTTCTGTCCAAAAATGTATGTGCACTATACCAACTCTTAGGCCCGTATTCCGAAACAGTGCTTGAGTGTGAGTCGAGCCTCAAGCACAGATTTTTGACACTTTTCAATGGAGAACTGTCATAAAATCTATGCTTGAGGCTCGACTCAGACTCAAGCGCTGTTTCGGAATACGGGCCTAAAACTGTGACGGAAAAAATCATGAGGAAACCGGCATGTCGTAGAACCTAAAAATTTCAACACAGTGTCGACTACACGAGAGCCTCTCTGAAGCGCTATTAAAATCCTTTCAACACACTGGCTTGAAAGAACCAGAAACACGATAAGAAGAAGAATTGCGAGGTCTGCTCTACAATAATATTAATAGTGTACTGCTGTAAGATATTTATTAGCGAGGCCTCTTCTTCTTCTTCTTATCGTGTCACTGATTCTTTCGAACCGAGTGTGGTGAAAGGATTATTAGCAAGGCTGATATTATGTTTACAGATGTACGACAATATCCGAGCTCTGGATTTGTACGTGGACCACACAAATCGTCCGGTCGCCGCCAAAATGATATCCGCTGAGGGAGAGGTAAGCATTTAAAATGTCAGGTAGAATTTTCAGAAGAATCTTAAATAGTTCGCCGGGTTTGAAAAACCGGATGACGAAACTGTTGAAAGCATCCTTTTACCAAGGAGGAAGTCAGGTTCGAACTCCATTTGATCGGTAGGTAGTAAGTAGTAATAGGGCGAAAACTCTTCACTGAATAATAGAGAACTCTGTTTTACTTAAAACACGGAAAAAACAATACAACTACGCAAGACGCCATCTTATCCTTCCTCTTCTTCTTCTTCCAGTACTCTAGGGATGTGTCTTGTTTCTTGATCCGATTAGAGATGTCCTATTCCCAAAACCGGTTAACAGTTAGTACCTGTACCGGTTAACTGTACCGGTTAACAGTTACATGTGTAATGTATTTAAAAAGATAGCGCATGTGTCACAGAAAAAAGCAAAGATAAAACAGTTTTACCAAAAACAAACTCCCGAAAACTATAAATAAATAAATATTGTGGACAATCCACACAACACTATCTGGCCCCAAACTAAGCAGAGCTTGTACTTTGTTTTTATTATACAACAAGCTGATGGAACAAGCATATAGCCTACCTGGTTGATAACCATCGCCTATAACAAAGCATTGTCTTGTAGGTCACGTACGTCACGAAAGGGCCCTACGATGCATTGCCCTGCGTCCATCAACTTGAGGCATACAGATGTTCAGCCTCACGTACCAGTAATCAGGCACCCACACCCTTCAAACCGAAACAGCAATGCTGCTTTTCGGCAGAAATAGGCATGGTGGTAGTACTTCCCCGAACTTCCACACACAAATTAAATAAATATTGTGGATAATCGACACAACACTATCTAGCCGCAAACTAAGCAGAGCTTGTACTATGGGAATGAGATGGCTGATATAATACTTATATAATTTTTTTTGTAAATACAAACTTAGAATACAATATACCCAGACAGAGAACAAGCATCTGTGTTCACCACACAAATATTTGTTTTCGGCGGGGATCGAACCCACGCCCTAGGGCACAGCAGGCAGAACTACTACCAACTGAGCTGAGAGGCCAGTCAAGACAAAGAGCTCTACTACTACAGTGACAAAATAAGTTACGCTTGTAAGGCCAATCAAGTTTATGTTTTTGTTCTAGATAATGGATTTCCGCCAAGTGATATACACTGAAGGTAGAGTCGAGGATTGGATGAACCTGGTGCTGATTGAAATGCGGAACAGTAACAAGTTCATCACGAAAAAGGCTATATTCTATTATGGAAGGAATTGGAGGGTTCCGAGGTACAACCTTTTTTCACTGTTAGGACATTGTTAAGATCGCGAGAAATCAGTGTATGGATAGGGCTCAGAATCGTTCTTCCTGGAAATGTATAGACTCCTCTATACATGCCTATGTCCAAAACTGAACCTGCCAGGCTGACGATGATGATGATGATGGAATAACCACAAAAGTAGGAACTTACTATTCGTAACGATTTTTATAATTTCCCAAAAGTTAAGAAGGGAGCGGGATTTGAACCCGCGACCTTCCTGGCTGTGCTGACCGCTGCGCCATCGCATCCTAATCACCTTCGACGAATAACTCTTAGGGACTGTTCAAGGTAAATCTTCTGTTTACTGTAGGGTTGAGTACACTCCTGCATTATATTATATTAGATGAAAATGGTTAAAATCCCGCACGGGTCGGCTCGGCTTTTGGGACATTATAAAAATCTTACATGCATACTTATAAACGCTATTTAAATTAAAACATAGTTTAAAGTTAGCCCTGTCACTGTTTGTCATTAGCCAGTGGTAAGAGCTGGCAATAGTTTAAGCACTGTTTATCTTTTGACAGATTTTTATAAGTAAGGCCATTTGTGTAGGAAACACTATAAAATCAATAAAAACTTACAATTCATTTTTTTGTAGAACCGATTGGATCCTAGAATACCTAGGCATGGTCTGCCTAGCGGCTAACGGCGTTTGGTGGACGGCTGAGACAGAGGAGACTTTTATCCGCATCCGCAGAGGCAACAAGAGAGCCATGAAGGAACATTTGGCAGAGCAGAACGAACAATTGGATGGGCTGGTGGTCAAAGTGAGGCAAGGTATGGTACAACATAATATTATGTATTTTTTAGCACTGTAGTAATTCGAACTTGTCAACATAGGTCCTTATCGTATAATGAAAGGAGTATCTTATATTTTCATTAGTTAGTGCTCTGTAGTTTTGGATAACCTGTCGCCAACGTCCATACTACGTTGAATACACCGGTTCTCGTCCGATCACCGAAGTTAAGCAACGTCGGGCGCGGTCAGTACTTGGATGGGTGACCGCCTGGGAACACCGCGTGACGTTGGCTTTTTGTTTTTTTTCATTCAACCATTCTTTGTATTGAATTAGTTTTATAAATTCAGCTATGCTTTCGCCAACGTCCATACTAAGTTGAATACACTGGTTCTCGTCCGATCACCGAAGTTAAGCAACGTCGGGCGCGGTCAGTACTTGGATGGGTGACCGCCTGGGAGCACCGCGTGATGTTGGCTTTTTGCATCCTTTTCAATTTTTTTCATACAATGCAATTTGTATGATTTATTCAAATTATGTATTCTAACTTTGTTTTTTTCCAACAGATTTAGCTCCAAACGACCGTCTGAAATTCCGTACAATAGCTACGATAGACATCCACGCGCGGGATATCATTGAAGGCTTCGTGCGAGACAATGTCACTGAAGCGGCTGAATTCGAGTGGGAGAGTCAGCTGCGGTTCTATTGGCTGAAGAGAGATGACAACTTGTGGATTAGACAATGCACTGGTGAGTGAATCTCTTTGTGAGTGGACTATTTTTACGCAGTACCCAAAAAATATTTATTGCATAACGGTTTTACAAAATCATCTAACTATTGGTAGGCAGATACAGTTTGAACAGTTTATCCATTCCGGACGTACAACAACAGGGCACCCAATAATAAATTCAATTCTAAATTTGTAAGAAAACTCCCAACTAACTTAGGTTCGTATGATTATGTAACTAATAATTATACAGCATTGCTGTTCAACTTGTAAAATCATGTCTTATATCGGCAAAGAGATTGCGGTCCATTCCTCAATCAATACTCGAAATACTTTTGTATGCTAAAGAAGAAATCCGCTCCCTCATCAAGAGATATCCAAAACAAAGCCAAGAGAACTTTAAGGTTCAAGGACCTTAAAGTTCTGAAATCTGGCACAGGCTCTAAAGAAAAAAACTTGTTTTTAATTTGAACTTATTTTTAATAAGTTCAAATTAACTTTCAAATTAATTTAATTTGAACTTATTTTTAATAAGTTCAAACATTGATGTAAAAATGCATACATTGATGTACCTTAAGATTTTTGGTGAACACAAAAATATTATACATTTTTAATTCCATCTTTCACTTGAATGAAGTGGCGCTGGGATTATTCAATACGAGTAATTTTTATGTTTAAAGTTTGCACAGTGACTTATAACTTCCAGGTGTATTCGAGTACGGGTACGAATACATGGGTTTGAACGGACGGTTGGTAGTAACTCCTCTAACTGATCGCATATACCTCACCATCACACAAGCACTGACAATGCAACTGGGAGGTGCACCGGCTGGTAAGATTCCTTATATTTGTTATAAATTTTTGAATGCATGATTACTTACTTTGAAGAAAGAATTTACTCAGAAGAGTTTTGAAATGTTAATTATTAGATTTACTAAAATGAAAATAAATAAAATAAGGTTATTTACGCGATAAATACCCGATTACTATGAAAATACATTTAAATAAAAAGTCTTTATTATTCCTTAATTGACATAACTTACTAATTTATAATTAAACCTTATAAACCAAAGTGTATGAATCGGGAATAAATGTATGAAGATTTTTAACAAATTTACAAAATAATGGAGTGTGCGAATCGGGAATAACCCATCTATTTCTTAAAACTTAATTATGGACCCTTTGGCGGGTATAGGCTCGCATATGAAGTCTTCTGCTCTTTATCTAAAATAACAAATCCAATTTAATTCCCAGGTCCAGCCGGCACAGGAAAGACTGAAACAACAAAGGACCTAGCGAAAGCCCTAGGCCTCCTCTGTGTCGTGACAAACTGCGGCGAAGGCATGGACTTTCGCGCTGTGGGACAAATCCTAGCCGGGCTCTGTCAGTGCGGAGCTTGGGGATGCTTCGACGAGTTCAACAGAATTGATATATCTGTGCTGTCTGTCATATCTACGCAGCTGCAGTGTATACGTAGCGCACTGCTAATGAGGCTCAAGCGATTCACGGTAACATTTGGCTCATGGTAACACTTTAAATAGTGGCTCATGGTATCATTCGTAAAAGTTCATAGTAGCATCTATTTACGGGGTATTTCATTTCGCGCTGTGGGACCGATGCTAGCCGGACTCTGTCAGTGCGGGGCTTGGGGATGCTTTGACGAGTTCAACAGAATTGATATATCGGTGCTCTCTGTCATATCTACACAGCTGCAGTGTATTCGTAGCGCGCTGCTAATGAGGCTCAAGCGATTCACGGTAACATTTGGCTCGTGGTAACACGTTTAATAGTGGTTCATGGTAACATTCGTAAAATTATATGGAAACAAACGGGTTTTTGATCGCGATTACCTTTATTAATTCCCAACGTTTCGGCTGTGTTGCAACAACCGTGGTCACGGGTTGACTGGAGTTCATTGGAGTTACTGTCGAGAAGCGGTGGCAGTTTTATTTGCAACTACCCTCACTTGGTCTTCAGAATTAGAAATGTCCGCGTTCATATTACGACACACCACACTAACTGTATCTACACACTGTGCTGATCTTTCGCGACGGATACACTTATCGAAAACAGGATTCCAAGACGAAGAAAGTTTATAGCCGTCTTCACGATTGAAATTGGGGTACTTTTTTATTTTTATCGCTGCTTTTAAAGGTAATCGCGATCAAAAACCCGTTTGTTTCCATATAATTATGCATAACGATCGTGTTAATTTAAAAAGTACATTCGTAAAAATTCATAGTAGCATCTATTCAGCGGAACATGATAGCCTGTAGTAATATCTAAGTCTTCAAACTTCTCTGAGTGATCACATTCTGCGAAAAGGTATTTAATTTCGTGCTGTGGGACAGATCATAGCCGGACTCTGTCAGTGCCGGGCTTGGGGATGTAAGAAGTAAAAAGTTGTTTATTTTCCTTCACAATGTAAGTATGTTATGACTTAGGTCTAGAAAACAAGTTCTTAAGTGCTAACATTGTGAAGGACTGGTGCCTGATGTAGGTTCGTAAGAACCTGTATTACAGGTCACCAGGCCCCACTCTGCGAACACATCAGGTCTTGTGTAAAAAGACCTCCGGGAGACTTTACAATGCCATGACATCGTTAGTGCATAGGAAAGTACAATATAAATAGTAACAAGGTACAATAAAAGTAGGGTAACAAGATACATTGAAAGAACCAGGGGGGGTACGCTTAAAAAAACCTTACATTTTGAAGACGACAGCGCCAACTGGTGCCAAGGTGACAAACTAAACAGCAGCCATTTTGTGACGTCATGACAGAACGGAGATGGGTGAATGTCGGATAATTCAACTTCATTCATTTCATTCATTGTCTACCCTCTTTTATTCTGCCGTTTGGATTTGATGTTAATGTGCTTTATTTCGAGGTTATTTGTTAGTCACAAGCAATATTTGTTGAGTTTTGTTAATGGAAATAAACTGAAAGAAACTGATCGGAAGAAAATTATACAAACATAAAAGAATATGTGATGCCATTTTGACCCCAGAGACAAGATGGTAACTGGAAGTCATTTATAACGATCAGCAATCCCATCGATTCATCATAATTGTAAGTAGTAGAATCAAATTTAAAATTCAAATATGTAGACATCACATTTTATCATGCTAGTAAGCATGATAAAATGTAGATAGTATGTAGATAGTGTGATAGTAGTAGTAGTAGTAATTCTTGAATACTTATATAAAATTAACAATTAGTTAATTCATAAAATGATCGGCAGTCATAACATAAAATTAACTTAAATAATATAAGTTTAGCATAATGGAAGGATACTGGGTCTGGACTGGGGAACCGTATTTTACACAGCAATACTACATACACAGTCAAAGGTGCAAGCCCGCACACAAAGTTATGCTGACAATAAGATTGCATTTTTGTATTTTAGGTCTGCAGCAATCCTCGACTACCTTCATGGAAACAGACCATAGCTATTCTTATCCAATGAGACATGGTTTCCAATCAATGGACATAACAAATTTACCGGGTCCCTCCAGGGTGATGATGGACATCACAAATTTACCTGGTTCATCAAGTCTTGCAGTTGGTGTAGATCGATAAATAGAATATTAGAAGTTAAAATGAATTATGATGGAGATGATGCAGTCAAAATAGCGGCACAAGAATATTACAACAAGCATCCAACAATAAAGAAATGAATATACAAAACAAAAAGCTATTTTATATTTTTCCTTTAGTAATAAGGCTCCACGTATAAAAATACTCCTAGGTTGTGGCATTTTTCTTTAAGATTGTAGATGTTTATTGATATTTATCACTTGCTTGTACAGGGCTATTGAGATCTATTGGTATATATATTTTTCATTGAGAACTTTAATAGATTTCGGTGACATTTAGTCACCAGTGTTAAGGTAAAAATCGCACCATATAGTGTATAGTCTATGATCGCACCCCAGGAATCTATAAATACGTAATATATGTATAGCTGTTCAGGTATATAGCTGTATAGCTAGCGTAGCATAGGTATACTATATATATACCTGCATAGCTATAACTATACATCTACAGTTGTTAGATTTAGTTCCTCTTCCAGGCACCAGGTAGCAGCACTTTCCATAGATGCCATTAAAAAGATTGAGTTGCCACTCTTCCCCTCCATAACTATACTCTTTGGAAAGAACAAAAGTATGATACTAAAAAAAGCATGCAAAAATAACTTGCTAAATTACTAAAATAGACTTAAACTTAAATCTAAACTATACTATATTACAACCATGTGAGCATGTGAGGAATGTAGTATGGGTGTGTGTGAATGTTTGAGTGTGGGGGTAGGGAGTATGAGAGTATGTTGTGAGCTATGTTTAAGGTTGTGTGGGCTCTACTGATAAAACCAACCTCCTAAGAGTTTGAGTTTTGGCAGGAGAGTTATGATTTATGCAAGTTTATAGAAGATTGTGAGTGTTATGAGTAGGTGATTTTGTATATGAGGAATCGAAAGGTGCTTTGACGAGTTCAACAGAATTGATATATACAGGGTTATTCATAATTAGCTGCAAATACTCAGGAATTAGGTTCAACAAATAAAATAAAAAATATTTATGAAATGATTTTTTTTAAGTTTTGTTATGAAAATCCCGAGAAAATCGACAAAGAATATCCTTTGGAATCATTGGCGCCTGACCTATTTTGACCTTTGATCCACGCCCGCGCGCCGTGAGCGACACTCTGCGTTCAGTCACCGCCTGGGTGGGTCATCGTCTTGTTCTCCATGGCAATCATTATGCAATAGCCGTAAAAAAATTAATAAAAATAAAATTTTGATACAAAAACTTAAATCAAAATTAAAAAAAAATAATTACATATATATTTTTTATTTTATTTGTTGAACCTAATTCCTGAGTATTTGCAGCTAATTATGAATAACCCTGTATATTGTGCTCTCTGTCATATCTATACAGCTGCAGTGTATGCAGTGCATGTAACACTTTTAATAGTGGCTCATGGTAACATTCATAAAAGTTCATAGTAGCATCTGTTTAGCGAGCCTGTAGCAACATCGAAGTGGTCACATTTTGCGAGAAGGTATTTTTTTTAGGTAGGACAGCCAGGCTGTCACATATTTTTTATGCATTACCCGATTTGGAACGAGGTATATCTTTTAAAATGATTTTGTTTCAAATTCCAGTTTGAAGGGCAAGAGATAGCGATGGATAGCAAAGTTGGTATCTTCATCACCATGAATCCCGGGTATGCGGGCCGCACCGAGTTACCGGAATCGGTAAAGGCGCTGTTCCGACCGGTTGTATGCATTCTGCCCGATCTTGAGATGATCTGCATGATCTCGCTCTTCTCTGACGGATTTCTTACAGCTAAGGTAACTTACGCCTAATTAGCATCGATGTATTATAGAGTTACATTGTGAGTTACTTGAGAGAGAGTAATATTTAGTTCAAACTCGAACCGAAGATATGCACCTAATTGTGTCTGTGTCCAATGTCCATATATCATGCAGTTTGCATAGTTCATTCAGTGGGGGGGCAGATTTGCAGCAAAATTTCGGACGCAATTTCAACAAGCAAACGTATGTAGTTCCTAAAAAAGAAAAGAAATGAAATGAAATAATTTATTTGCTTGAAGTATGATACATTTTAGATCTTAAATATATAGGCAAATACAGATTCACACACTTCGCCAAAACTAAAGATTAAAGAAAATTAAAGAGTCGTTATGCAAACAGTCCGCCAATCATTCTACTTTAAGTTTGACTAATACACAAACAGTCGGCCACTATCTGTTCGTCTAATGAGGACACAGCCTAGTCACTAGTCCTTTAGGCCATATTCTATGAAAAATGTAAGGAATATCGACTAGGTATCTCTTTCTTTTTAATCGGACACACTTGTCAGAGTGATCATTAAAGGAGTGGCGGCTTTAGCCTTCAATTGGCCCCATTGGCGGCGCTTCGAAAACCATTAGGTATATAAGTATCATCATCAGCTTGAAGAAGTCCACTGCTGGACATAGGCCTCCCCTACACATTGCTAGGAAGAACGATTCTGAGCTCTTTCCATCCACCGCCTTCCCGCGATCTTAACAATGTCGTCGGTCCATCTAGTGGGTGGAAGCCCTACTTTTCGTCTTCCGGTTCGTGGTCGCCGTTCGAGAATCTTTATTCCCCAACGGTTTTCGGTTCTATGATATGACCTGCCCATTGCCACTTCAACTTACTAATTCTAAGAGCTATGTCGATGACCTATAAGTATATTTCATACGATTTTCGACAGGTTTTAGCCAAAAAAATGACGGTGCTATACAAAGTGGCTCGCGAGCAGCTCTCGAAACAGTCTCATTACGACTGGGGCCTGCGCGCGCTGACGTCAGTGCTGCGGATGGCGGGGAAACTGCGCCGGGACTCGGTGGGGCTCAGCGAGATCGTAGTGCTTATGAGGGCTTTGAGGTAAACATCAGTCTTCATACAAACTACTGCAGGTTCTAGATATAAGATGACATTACTGTACAAAGTGGCTCGTGAACCTCTCGGAGCAGGGCGGATGGCGGGGAAACTGCGCCGGGACTCGGTGGGACTCAGTGAGATCGTAGTGCTTATGAGAGTATTGAGGTAAACATCAGTCTTTATACAAACTACTGCAGGTTCTATATATAAGATGACGGTGGTATACAAAGTGGCTCGTGAACAGCTCTCGAAGCAGTCTCACTACGACTGGGGCCTGCGCGCGCTGACGTCAGTGCTGCGGATGGCGGGGAAACTGCGCCGGGACTCGGTGGGACTCAGCGAGATCGTAGTGCTTATGAGGGCTTTGAGGTAAACATCAGTCTTCATACAAACTACTACAGGTTCTAGCTATAAGATGACGGTGCTATACAAAGTGGCTCGCGAGCAGCTGTCTAAGCAGTCTCACTACGAATGGGGCCTGCGCGCGCTGACGTCAGTGCTGCGGATGGCGGGGAAACTGCGCCGGGACTCGGTGGGACTCAGCGAGATCGTAGTGCTTATGAGGGCGTTGAGGTAAACATCAGTCTTCATACAAACTACTACAGGTTCTAGATATAAGATGACGGTGCTATACAAAGTGGCTCGTGAGCCTCTCGAAGCATGGAGGATGGCGGGGAAACTGCGCCGGGACTCGGTGGGACTCAGCGAGATCGTAGTGCTTATGAGGGCGTTGAGGTAAACATCAGTCTTCATACAAACTACTACAGGTTCTAGATATAAGATGACGGTGCTATACAAAGTGGCTCGTGAGCCTCTCGAAGCATGGAGGATGGCGGGGAAACTGCGCCGGGACTCGGTGGGACTCAGCGAGATCGTAGTGCTTATGAGGGCGTTGAGGTAAACATCAGTCTTCATACAAACTCCTACAGGTTCTAGATATAAGATGACAGCGCTATACAAAGTGGCTCGTGAGCCTCTCGAAGCATGGAGGATGGCGGGGAAACTGCGCCGAGACTCGGTGGGACTCAGCGAGATCATAGTGCTTATGAGGGCGTTGAGGTAAACAAGCAGAATCGATGTGTTTCGGTTTGAAGCGTGTGGGTACCGATGAAATTACTGGCACATGAGGCTGAACATCTGTTTGCCTCAAGTTGATGGACGTAGGCAGTTTTTTTTATATAGCCTTGCGTTTGACCGCAATCTCACCTGCTATTTAGTGATGATGCGGTCGACGGTGTAGCACGCTTACCTAAAAGATCCAAGTTAAGAGTGTTCGAAAAAACACACGTGCATGGTAGGGCACGTTCCTGATGTGCATATTACTTACCACTTAACATCAGGTGGGCCATAAATGCTTGTTCTAATAGCTAGTTGTATTAAAAAAAGCAGTACTACCACTTGGCCATCAATGCACTCATAAACATACGTATAAATAAAATACACATGAAACGGCTAGCAGAATAGATAGATAGATTCATACTTTATTGTACACAAAAGAATACATTTAAAAGAACCATTTCAAATAAAGGTACAATGGGCGGCCTTATCGCTAAGAGCGATCTCTTCCAGACATCTCTTTTTTAGATTATTACAAATCTAAAAAGGCACATTTTGTTTCTAGGGATATGAACTACCCTAAATTCGTTTTCGAAGACGTGCCCCTATTCCTGGGGCTGATCAAGGATTTGTTTCCTGGACTGGAGTGCCCGCGCGTGGGTTACCCGGAGTTCAACGCCGCTGTCATCGATGTGCTAGAAGGAGATGGCTATATCGTCCTTGATCATCAGGTACCTTTTTAATGGAATACATACTGCATTATGCGATGAAATCAACTGTCTCGGTATTGCGACTGAGCTTTCGCCAACGTCCATACTACGTTGAATACACCGGTTCTCGTCCGATCACCGAAGTTAAGCAACGTCGGGCGCGGTCAGTACTTGGATGGGTGACCGCCTGGGAACACCGCGTGACGTTGGCTTTTTGTAGTTTTGCATTCAGCCATTTTAGCTGTATTGAATTGGTTTATAAATTCAATTATGCTTTCGCCAACGTCCATACTACGTTGAGTACACCGGTTCTCGTCCGATCACCGAAGTTAAGCAACGTCGGGCGCGGTCAGTACTTGGATGGGTGACTGCCTGGGAACACCGTGTGACGTTGGCTTTTTACATTAATTTTTTTGTCTCTACTCGTTATTAAATAACGATTGGCTAGAGTTAGAGTAGATGGATCAAAGTTTTTTTGTAATATTTAGTATATATTATTTTTCAGGTGGACAAAGTAGTACAACTGTATGAAACAATGATGACGCGTCATTGTTCGATGCTGGTAGGCCCAACTGGTGGTGGCAAGTCTGTTATATTGTACACGTTGGTCAAAGCTCAGACCAATCTCGGTTTACCTACCAAACTACAAGTGGTCAATCCAAAGGTCAGTCAATCATGAAAAATAATTTCAATTAGAAAACTCAGGTGTTCCTAGCTAAAAGCCTTTCTACCTCACGTCTCAACTATGGACTTCCTTTCTCTAAACTTCTGCTATCAGAACCCAAAGTCCCAGTGCATTTACAACATTTCGTTACCAAATGTTTTTTTCGTTTCGCCTACGTGTCTCTCTCTTTTGCATAGAAAAATGATGAGACAACAACTCTAACTACGTGTCGTATTTTTGCTGTCTCATCTTTTCTCCATACAAAAGACAGAAACACGCAGGCGAAACGAAAACAACATTTGGTAACGAAATGTTGTAGCAAAACTCGGACTTCGGGTACTGATCGAGATACATGCGCCGGCGCTGTAGTCTTCCCCTTCCACTGGAAGGGGAAGACTACAGCGAATGCGAAAGCTAATGTAACTGCTGGAAGGCTTCCAGCAGTTACATTCACGCTCAACTGATGCACCTGTTTTGTTAATTTCCTTTCATCCATTCTCTCTACATGCCCAAACCATCTTAGCACTACCTTTCTATAGACCCATCAATACGTTCATAATGTAGCGTTACCCATTGTAAACAAAGCTAACATGCATATTGTTTAAGTTTTATAGCTTATAAAAGCGTGACCGAGTGACAAATTCGATACTCTATCGTAACACTCTGTCCTAGTTCAGTCACGCTTACTAACTGAAATAATTATTAGTTTTATGTTTAATTAAAACAACACATTTTAAAATAAATCTTATTATTTAGCAAACATCTTCCACACAAAATATACGGAGATTAAAAAGCTAAATTGGTGACCCTGTCGTGAACATTTTTTCTGGTTTAAATTCACGTATTATGTGATAACCAGTAAAAGTGTACTAATTAAACGTGAAAGTGCGGAGATTAAAAAGCTAAAATAACTTTCACACTGTTCGTCACTTTACACGACACATACTACGCAAAGCTCTCATTTCATAGTTAACTACTAATCGTATTTCTAGGCATGTTCCGTCATTGAACTGTACGGTATCCTGGACCCTGTGACGCGAGACTGGACAGATGGACTGTACTCTAAGATATTCCGAGAGATGAACAGGTCAGCACTAAAACCTTTTAATCTGAATTATGACTACGATTATTATTACTATCCAAGTTTCCTTTGCGTAGCTTTAAAAAACCTGTAGCGTAATACGTGGTGTTTCCTTAGTAAGCCTGAACGAACTAGAATTCTATCAAAATCGCTTCAGTAGTTTGGCCATGAAGACGGTCTCTCCAGATTTTGTAACTTCACTTGTGTATTAATTTATTAGATTTGTCATAATATCCAGACGTAAAAGTGTAATTCCTTTTGTTTTGACTCCACAGACCGGCTGAACAATTCGAGCGTCGCTACTCTCTCTTTGATGGCGACGTGGACGCCCTCTGGATTGAGAACATGAATTCTGTAATGGATGATAACAAACTACTGACGTTAGCTAACGGCGAACGCATCCGTCTGGCTCCGTATTGCTCGTTGCTCTTCGAAGTGGGAGATTTGAACTACGCGTCTCCGGCGACTGTCAGTCGGGCTGGCATGGTGTTTGTGGACCCGAAGAATTTGGGATACCAGCCATATTGGGACAGGTCTGTAAAAAAATAATAGATCTACATGTAATAGCAAAGCAAGGCGAACGCATCCTTCTGGCTCCGTATTGCTCGTTGCTCTTTGAAGTGGGAGATCTGAACTACGCGTCTCCGGCGACCGTCAGTCGGGCTGGCATGGTGTTTGTGGACCTGAAGAATTTGGGATACCAGCCATATTGGGACAGGTCTGTAAAAAAAAAATAGATCTACATGTAATAGCAAAGCAAGGCGAACGCATCCTTCTGGCTCCGTATTGCTCGTTGCTCTTTGAAGTGGGAGATCTGAACTACGCGTCCCCGGGGACTGTCAGTCGGGCTGGCATGGTGTTTATGGACCCGAAGAATTTGGGATACCAGCCATATTGGGACAGGTCTGTATGTCATTTGACCGTACAGGCAGGAAAAATAGATCCAGAAAAATCTGAGATAGGGACTTTGCTCTGTTTGGTGATAGATGGATCAAACAAGGTGAATCTTAAGTAATTTTTATTGAAAGTTAGCTAGTGCTCTGTTTGTGCAAGAAAATTTCATGAATTTGTTTCATCCACCCCCCAACGTAACGATACGGGGGTTTTTAAAGCTATCAATACGTTATGAATACAGATGGCTTCGTGGACGCACCAACGAGGAGGAACGAGAGAAGTTGGACGGTCTGTTCGAGCATTACGTGCCGGGTGCTATCAACTACATTGTCTTCGGCTTGTTCGGCTTGCAGCAGCAAACGCCTCTGAAGACTATTGTGCCGCAAACGCCTCTCAACTTGGTAAATTTCATTTGTTTACAAAAAAATACCGAGTTCTCCTGTATATTATTGTATAAGAAAAAAAAGATTTTAAATTAAGTTGTCTTGTACGAGTATCAGTTGAATTATCTCTAGATTGTTTGTAACGATCTTCATATAGCTCAACTGATTCTTGTGTATTTTAAACATTTTGTATTATTCGTTTGATTGTAAGTTTCTTTGTGTAAATAGTAATTGTCTTTGTACAGGTAAAATTTAAATTAGGTGATCTGTGAGATAAAGGTTTAAACTTTCTGCATGATGTGAGAGAATTGACTAGTTTTACCTAAATTGTTACAAAATCGATCTAAACTGTATCAATGTATTCATATTCTTTTTCGGGTGACATAAAGAAAATATAAGGTTATTTTGCATGTTGATTTATTTGAAATAATATCAGGATAGATTTAATGTTTACCATCTTTATAGAAGATAAAGTGCTCATTAAGTATTTTAAAATAACTAAAACGGATAATTTTAACAGGTTGTTCAACTCTGCTACATGATCAGCGGTTTGTTGCCCAACCAGGAAGACAGCAATGAAGAGATGGACTGGACTATTACAGAGAGTGTGTTTATGGTGGTATGTAAGAGTTTCTGGTTATAAAAATTGTACACATGTTTCGAGTTAGTTGTCGCCAACGTCCATACTACGTTGAATACACCGGTTCTCGTCCGATCACCGAAGTTAAGCAACGTCGGGCGCGGTCAGTACTTGGATGGGTGACCGCCTGGGAACACCGCGTGACGTTGGCTTTTTGTATTTTAAACTTTTTATTTTATTCATTCAGCCATTATAATATTGAATTGGGTTTTATACATTCGGTTATGCTTTCGCCAACGTCCATACTACGTTGAACACACCGGTTCTCGTCCGATCACCGAAGTTAAGCAACGTCGGGCGCGGTCAGTACTTGGATGGGTGACCGCCTGGGAACACCGCGTGATGTTGGCTTTTTGTATTTTAACGTTTTTATTTTATTCATTCAGCCATTATAATATTGAATTGGATTTTATACATTCGGTTAAGCTTTCGCCAACGTCCATACTACGTTGAACACACCGGTTCTCGTCCGATCACCGAAGTTAAGCAACGTCGGGCGCGGTCAGTACTTGGATGGGTGACCGCTTGGGAACACCGCGTGACGTTGGCTTTTTGCAACTTTCACATTCAGTTTTTTTTTGTGAAAGATTTTGATAGCGTTTTTCATGAACTCATTCACGGGGGGCGTAGCTCAGATGGTAGAGCGCTCGCTTAGCATGCGAGAGGTACCGGGATCGATACCCGGCGCCTCCAAATTTTTGCATCTGAAAAAGGGTAAAGATGTGAGGAAATATTTTTTCAGTCAATGTACAACAGTCTGGGTGCTACCATCGTGGACGACGGTCGCTTCGACTTTGACAACTACGTGAAGAAAGCATGCCCGATGATGCTGGTTGAAGATAGCCCTGAAAAGAAGGCTACCACAAGTATAATTATTAAACTGTTTTCAAAGATTTACTTACGGTTGTAGGCGATAAATATTGCACATCGACTTTTCTGCTTTCGTAGAGCGCTATCTATTTCTGACGCACAATACGCTCTATGAAGCCGAAATTAGCCGATGTGCAATATTTGTTGCCTACTTCTATACCTTGATGACCTATCTAGCGTAGCGTACTCTAGATTTAGTTCCCCTAGCCTAGTCTATATTGTTCCACTGCTGGGCAATCTAGATGTTAGTCAAAAATTTTACTTATGATGTGCAAGTAAGATTGATGTTTTGACTCAAATCATCAATTTTACTTGCACTTGTTCGTTTATTTGTTAGGCTGCGTTCACACCAAATGTGTTCAGCTGTTGGTTTGAGTAGGTTCACTGTAAGCCTATATCTTAACCTCTCAGCTCAGTTGGTTCAGTTTAAAAATATAAAAATGTGCATGATTTGACTGGGTTATCAGCTTAGTTGATAGTAGCTTTGTCTTCTGCGCCGTGGGTCGTGAGTTCGGTCCCCACACATATTTGTGTTAATATTTGTGTGATGAACGCAGATGTTTATTTTCTGTTATAATGTATTCTAAGTATGTATTTACAAAAAAATATACAAGTATTATACCAGCTTCCTGGTTCTCATAATACAAGCTCTGCTTAATTTGGGGCTAGTTAGTGTTGTGTGGATTGTTCACAATATTTATTTTATTTTTATTTAACTTCTCTATACTAATTACAATAATTCTTTTCCAGAACATTTTCCAATGGGATTCCCAAGTCTATACGACTACTGCTTGGAATTAACCACTAAGACTTGGGAGGCGTGGGTATGGTTGGTACCCACTTACGAGCATAGTCGGGAAATGAAGTTCCCCTCTATCCTTGTACCGACCGTCGATACTCTGCGGCTCACTTGGCTCATCAAGATTATGGAAAGCGTAAGTTTGTTTATTATAAAGATGTAAAAAAATTTAAAGTTCATATACAGGGTGGTTTTTTGAGAACGGCGGTGATTTTGGCCATCACCGCAAAAAATACCTATCAAATCAAAAAACCACCCTGTATAAAAGAGCTTGGTGAGTGTCTGACATACTGACGTGACGTTCATTTATTCAGTTTCTAGTCAAGCTAACTTGTCAGCATCAGAGTCAAAATATTATGATGTTATTTGAAATTGCTTTCGCCAACGTCCATACTACGTTGAATACACCGGTTCTCGTCCGATCACCGAAGTTAAGCAACGTCGGGCGCGGTCAGTACTTGGATGGGTGACCGCCTGGGAACACCGCGTGACGTTGGCTTTTTTCATTTTTTATTCAATAAATCGAATATTTTTAATTATAATATATGGCATTATTTTCTGGGTAATCTTTTTATTTCATAAATATCGCAAATCACGAGTCTTAGAATGTTTTTAATGTTTTGCTTGTGAAGTGCCAACTGATTCTATTAATTTGCCTGCAGGTTGAAAGGCCAGTGTTACTTGTGGGTGATACCGGGACATCGAAAACTGCTATAATCACTAATTATCTACGTGGTCTACCAACCGACAAATATGTGAGTTTTATCATTCATAAATTTTAAAGACTATAGATTAGTATTTTTTATATTACTGTAAGTACTGTTGTAGTAGTAGAGCTCTTTGTGTGTGTCTCGTCCGGGAAAGTACTACCACCATGCCTATTTCTGCCGTGACGCAGCATTGCTGTCTTTTGGAAGGTGTGGGTGCCGGTTAAATTACTGGCACGTGAGGCTGAACATCTGTATGCCTAAAGTTGATGGACGCAGAGCAGTGCATCGTAGGGCACGTTCTTGAAGTGAGTGACCTACGAGACAATATGCCTTATGCTTATGCTTGTACCATCAACTAGTTGTATAAAAAAACATGTTTTTAGTTTGGAAAAAAGGTTGTGAAAAATGTTACTTCCTTTGGATTTTTCAACACGGGCGAGGAGATTAAAGTTAACGCGCCCTGAATAGTAAATAGCTTTGTATTAGTTAAATTTAGCATTTCGTCCGCCAACGTCCATACTACGTTGAATACACCGGTTCTCGCCCGATCACCGAAGTTAAGCAACGTCGGGCGCGGTCAGTACTTGGATGGGTGACCGCTTGGGAACACCGTGTGACGTTGGCTTTTTGCAACTTACAGATTTGATTATTGTTGTTAAAGATTTTGATATAACTTTTCGCACGAAAGTTTTTAGGGGGCGTAGCTCAGATGGTAGAGCGCTCGCTTAGCATGCGAGAGGTACCGGGATCGATACCCGGCGCCTCCAATTCTTATTGTAATTTTTGCGACATTATACTCAAAATATCGTCGTTGTGGTGCGAGAAGTCACTAAGTGACATTTTTTGCCAAAATGAGTTATTGACGCCAAAGTGTTTTGAAACCCATTATGTACCTTCTCAGAATGTAAAAGAGTAGATTTTACTAAAATTATAGATAATACAAGAATGTCAGAAGTGCATAACTACCCGTAGAGGCAAAAATCTGCCTACAAAAATCACCTAAGGGATCTTAAGTAGTTTAATTCAATCACTTTACTTACAATATTCTTCAAGTCTTGGGGTTGCACTGCTCACTAAAGTCACTTAGTGATTTCTTGCAGATAAAAAGCTATTGAATGAAATGAAATTCTGTTGTCGGTAAGAGTCATCAACAGATCATAATTAAGTAATATTTAATCAAGGTATTACGTTAATGCGTATGCCAGAATTAATTAACTTACTTTTTGTTATGTATCTCAGTAACCATATAATTACTTACATTAATTTGTTGAAAGTTAGTGTGTAAGATAAAATTATCTATATTTTATATGAAGAAACCTCTTTTGTAACTATAAGTGTTGATAAGTTACACTCATTTTAAGAACCAAAAAACTTTAAAACGCGATTATCTCGAGACTAGCTTTTTGCACTTAGTTACTTCTCGCACCACAACGACGATATACGCGCTCGTAGTCAGCCTCAGGTGACAAAACATAGTATTAGGTATTTCTCGAGAGCTAAGATTTTTTTCTCACAAGTCTCTGGTAATAAAATGAAAAAAATAATATGTAGTTCTAATAGGTAAATCGAATAGTAAATCCTTTGTTTCTTTCTCAATTTCACAACTTTACAATGGTCTATTTTTCAGCTTATTCAACAAATGAACTTCTCATCTCGCACCTCTTCAATGGACGTGCAACGTAACTTGGAGTCAGTGGTCGAGAAACGTACTAAAGACACCTTCGGGCCTCCTATTGGGAAGAAGTTGCTGGTTTTCGTCGATGATATGAACATGCCTATTGTAAGTTACAGATTAGTCCCTTAAAAGTTTCATCAAAATGAGCTTAGTTTAGAGGAGAGTAGGCTGTTTTGTTTAAATAGTTTTTTTTATGTTTGTTATCGCATAAATTTGTCATTTATGAGCCGATTTGAAAAAAAATTGTTACATCTGAAAAGTAGATATTTCCAGATTGGTCCTATAGAAATTT
Source organism: Thera obeliscata (assembly GCA_947578465.1). Taxonomy (NCBI): domain Eukaryota; kingdom Metazoa; phylum Arthropoda; class Insecta; order Lepidoptera; family Geometridae; genus Thera; species Thera obeliscata. The sequence continues at coordinate 3,752,772 of OX387913.1, forward strand.
TATAAAAATCGGTATAATAGTTTGGCCATGAAGTCTGTTTCTCAAGTTTTTTAAACTTATATTATTAGTAGTGAATGTATGATGCACAAAGTTTTTAGATTTTTTATCAAAATCGCGAATAATACCTGATTTTAAATTTTCTTCTCAGGTGGACACATACGGAACCCAGCAGCCAATTGCCATTCTGAAACTGCTGTTTGAGAGAAAGGGCTTCTACGACCGCGGCAAAGATCTCAACTGGAAGAATTTGAAAGATATCGGCTTCATCGCTGCTATGGGCAAAGCGGGCGGCGGCAGGAATGACGTACGGTTGTAGGCAATAAATATTGCACATCCGCTTTTCTGCTTCCGTAGAGCGCTATGTCTTTCTGACGCACACTTGTTGCTTGCAACTATAACTACTATGAGATATTTAACTGTTCTTATTGGGTCCGGTTAATGTACGTCCAGTTTTTGATTTCGTGATTTGTGATTGTACAGCATGTTAATTGGATGACATTAGGGCCCGTGCACACTGAAGCAATTCAATTATTTCTTATTTTTTGTAGGCAATGGATATTGCTCCTAAAGAGAATAGCGCTTTTGGGGTAAATGTAAAAAAAACATTTGACACGGTGAATCTGGCACTGCCGCGGCAGCGGCCGCCGCAGTGCCAGATTCACCGTTGGAGGCAGATGCACCGTTATTACGATGCCAAGTTAATTCAAACCCTGGCATCGTAATAACGGTGTGTACATTAACCTGCTGTGCATTATCCTGCTGTGCATTATTGCCTCTCTTCTTAATTCGTCACCATCAGCCAATCAAATCACTAGTCTGTAAAAGTCCGCGGCTGGAAATAGGCCTCTTCTATACATAACCAGGGAGAACAATTCTGAGACCTCTATTATTAGTAGAGCTCTTTGTGTGTGGCTCGTCCGGGGAAGTTCTTTTTCTGCCGTGAAGCAGCATTGCTGTGTTTCTTTTTGAAGGGTGTGGGTGCCGGTGAAATTACTGACACGTGAAGCTACATAATCAAGGGCTAAATAGTGTTGTGTGGATAGTTCAAAATTTGTTTTTATGGTAAAGTTATGGAAATGAGTAGGGTAGGCAGCCCAGTAGTGGACTTCAGCAGGCTTGTAATAATGATATCCATTGTATACTTTACTTCAAAAGTGTGTTATGCGCCTGGTTGTTAAATCATGGGTTTTACACGGTTAGGGAATATATGGATTTTAAAATGTAAGTTTATAGGTATAAAAATATTGTAATTGTGGTAATTTTAATTATATTTTTGCATGCTATTAGCTAACGATGTATAGCGAAATACGGAATGTTTTTTAGGAAATTGCAACACCCTGTTACACCTATTTCAAGCAAATAAAGAAATTATATTCTATTCTCTTCTATTCACAGGTGGACCCGCGCTTCATATCAATGTTCTCAGTATACAACCTCCAGTTTCCATCTGAGAATACTCTGCGTCATATCTACACGTCGATCCTACGCGGCCACTTCGACATATTCCCGGACGAGATAAAGGATATCGTTGATAAAATTGTACAGATGACTCTGGACCTTTATAAGGTACTAGCATACGCCAATAGCTTCCATCGGGTAAAAACAGTTACTCGCCTCTCAACTCAATAGGCAGTAGCTCTGCCTTCTGCAAGGTCGTGGGTTCGGTCCCAAACGAGAACAAATATTTGTGTGGTGAACATAGATATTTTTTCTCTGTCTGGGTTTTTTAATGTATTCTATAAGTAATTGTATTTACAAAAAAAAAGGTTTTTAGTAATATTATCATCTGGTTCCCATAGTTCAAGCTCTGCTTAGTTTGGGGCTAGATAGTGGTGTGTGGATTGTCAGCATTAAATAAATTTGTATCTTTGTATTAATTAACTATTTTATGAACTATTTTATGGATTTAATGTTAGTGTTTTTTTTTTTTTTTTATGGATTTAATGTTTTTTAATTTGTATTTTTGTATTAATTAACTATTTTATTTTAACTCGCTCTAGCTCTAATTCTAATTGCATGTAGTCTGTCCCTATAATTGTTGTAGCACTTGACATGTTTTTTTTTGGTTTTTTTCTATATAATTTATGAATGAACTGGTGTATACGATGTTGGTGACTCTAATAAATAAATAAATAAATAAATAATAAAATAAACAAATATTGTGGACAATTCACACAACACTACCCAGCCCCAAACTAAGCAGAGCTTGTAATATGGGAACCAGATAGCTGATATAATACTTGAATACATTTTTTTTGTAAATACATACTAAGAATTCAATATACTTAACACCCAGACAGAGAACAAACATTTATGTTCACCACACAAATATTTGTTCTCGGTGGGGATCGAACCCACGACCTACGGCTATTAGTATTTATTTAGTTATCGCAGCGGTTCACAGCGTAATTTAGTCAAAAACATTGTTTGTAATCGAGAGCTCACTTACTCATTACGACTCTTCTCTACGAAAAGAAGTGCAAAAATCACAAGGAACCGATTTTTGAAAATTCACACGATTAAAATATATCTCAAAATCATTCGCATCTGATATCTTAAATCGATATCTGCAAGTATTTTGTTTAAGAACTAGTTGTTTTGAGAACGGATGGGTCGTGTTTAAAAACTAGCCTTTTATTTTAGAATGGGGGGGCCATTTTGAACTCTCGGGACTTTTTCCCAAAAAGGGGCATCACCCTCCGATGCTTTGAAAAGATAAACGTCGTATTTTATAGATTGCAAACAAGTGATTTGATTGCAGATAATAATAGTGGAGCTTCCCCCAACACCAGCCAAGTTCCACTACATATTCAATCTCCGTGACCTATCGCGCATAGCTGCGGGAATGTGCCTCACTCACCCCAACTACTTCAGCGAGAAGCGAGCCGTGGTGCGGTGTTGGAGAAACGAATTCACCCGCGTCATTTGCGATCGACTTATCAATATGCAGGTTAGTAATTTCAGTTCTGCTCTCGCCAACGTCCATACTACGTTGAATACACCGGTTCTCGTCCGATCACCGATGTTAAGCAACGTCGGGCGCGGTCAGTACTTGGATGGGTGACCGCTTGGGAACACCGCGTGACGTTGGCTTTTTGTTTTTTTACGTTGTGATTTTATTCATTCAGCCATTATAATATTGAATTGGCTTTATAAATTCAGCTAGGCTTTCGCCAACGTCCATACTACGTTGAACACACCGGTTCTCGTCCGATCACCGAAGTTAAGCAACATCGGGCGCGGTCAGTACTTGGATGGGTGACCGCCTGGGAACACCGCGTGACGTTGGCTTTTTGTTTTTTTACGTTGTTATTTTATTCATTCAGCCATTATTATATTGAATTGGCTTTATAAATTCAGCTTTGCTTTCGCCAACGTCCATACTACGTTGAACACACCGGTTCTCGTCCGATCACCGAAGTTAAGCAACGTCGGGCGCGGTCAGTACTTGTATGGGTGACCGCCTGGGAACACCGCGTGACGTTGGCTTTTTGCAGATTATCTACACTTTCTGACCTAAAAAAATAAAAATAGATAACACTTTCATAGCAAATAACTTTTTGCATCATTTTTCGTTTAGGATAACGAGCTAATGCAGGTCCACATGCAAGAAAGCATAGTGAAGTACTTCCCCGAAGACGAACCGGTGGTATTGGAAGAAATAGTGGTGCCCGAAGAAGAGGAACCTGAAGAATTGGATGGTAACATATTATTTTCACACTTTTCTATGTTATGACTGGCCTCTCAACTCAGTTGGTAGTAGCTCTGACTTCTGCGCTGTAAGTTCGATCCCCACCGAGAACAAAATATTTGTGTGGTGAATCCTTGTTCTCTGTCTTGTGTTATACTGTATTCTGTATGTATTTACAAAAAAAAAAATGTATTATATCAGCTATCTGGTTCCCATAGTACAAGCTCTGCTCAATCTGGGGCTAGATAGTGTTGTATGGATTGTCCTTAAAATACATACATATTGTTAGCCGATTATGGGAATAGGACATCTCTACCTGAACCGAGCGATGAGACGCATCACTATAGGAGAGAAAAAGATGGCGTCGTAATGCATAGATATTTTGTTTGCCGTGTAATAAAGTTATACAGAGTCCTAGCCATATTCAATGGATAGTTTTTGCCGTAACATTATATCATGTTCTGAGGATAGTCCCCTCTGTCGGGGGTTTAAATTTTTTGCCTTTACAAATTCACTTGCATGTTTAAGAATTCGGGGATCCAATAATCAAAGAGCCAGCGGCAGCGCCGGCGCCGGGCTCTGAACCCGAGCCTATGATCGAAGAGGAAGAAGAAGTGGAGGCTGAACGTGAACTTACGGTAATTTCAACCTTAGATGTAGAGAAAATCTTTATCTCAGAGTATGTGCAAAAAGTGGGTTAGTTGCTTTTCAATCTACCCATGGTAAATAGTGTTACAAAGTTACATGAGCCAGGTAAAAGAAAAAGTTGCTGTCATGTCGTATAAGGAAGTCAAGGAGGCCGCATTCGAAAGACTTAATTGGAGAAAACTGCATCAAAACCCCGACAAGAAATATTGTGGGCAGTCCAACAATATTTCAATCGCGAGATGTCTATGGAGGATGGGCTGTAACGTAATGGTTACATGTTAAAAAAAAAAAAAAAAAAAAAAAAAAAAACCTTGCATCTAATATACAAAGTACAGGAAATCAAGTAAAAAACACAAATGCAAGTACCTGTAAAGATTCTTTTTTAAAACATAATAATAGTAAGCTAAAAATATTTAACTTAATAGCTACTTTTCATTCATAAAAAATCATTTATAGAAACAGAAAAATGTAATTATTTTGCTACTTTCGTAACAAAGAATAAATTTACAAAAGCAAACACCTACAAAGTTACCTACAACAGAAAAAATAATAATAGGCGAAAAAGAATCATCGTAATAGCTACTTTTCATACATAAACTTAGCAAACTAAGAAATTTCATGTACTTGTTGTACTCATACGTACTCTAAGGTACTTCATGTACTTAGATCGTATTCCAACAATCACGTTTATGTTGAAGGGAGCAAAAGGTTGTCTGTCTTGCTCGCTCCACAAGGAGCGCCCATTACAAAAAAACTGAACAATTTCTAGCGTTGCCAACTTACGTCGATTGCACGATATTTTTCCGGTTGCCACCAAAAGTGTCTCAAACTGCATTATTTTCGTAGGCTTGCATAAATACTCAGTCGCCGAAGCACCGTCATCATACCACAGTTGAGCCTCGCCAAGTCGCGATTACTAGCTACTATATCCTCGTATAGGACATCAAAGTACCTAGGTATTATCGTGCATTGTTCGTATATAAAGTGAACGTGATTTCACCCATAGGAATCTATAACTAGCTCAGTCTTCGTAAGTGATAGGAAGCTTATTATCAAATCAGTGAAACCCCCATCTTGGGTAAGTGTGAACAATACGTTTCTCTAATCCACTGTAGGAATAGGTAACTTGTAGCATCTTGTAATAAGTAGGTTTCTATCGCTAATAGCAAACGCTTGCATTTTACCCGCACCGTACCTACTTACGATCTCATGTTTTAATTTCATGTATGTGAATCAGCTTGCCATGTCATGCTTATGTACCTATTATAGCTGCTTGGAGGAATCTTCGTGTTTTCCTCTATGATTTGAAGGGCATCCAAATGCTAGCTACATTTTATTTAACTTGTCATAAAAATACGCCCGTCATATTATCACCCTAATTTTTATGGCGAGGTAGGTAGTTCATAAAAAATATCTGTATAAAATACTTGCCTTGTTATTTAGGATTTATATCAAAATGCATTTCATTTCATTTCATTACTTTTATTGTACATAGGTCACTTATGTGCTTTTATTTCGTTATCTAGTAACAAAACATGTAAACTCGCTCTGCTTATTCTTAGCTAGGCCACCTCACATTATATACCTAGGCATTCCCCTAAAGAGCGGTTTTCTTCCTGAGGTGGTCACGCTTAATATTGGACAACAGATATTAATCTGGACGTCATTCCAGGGTTTCACGGCGCTACGCGTTTTACGCTTACGCTACTTCTCACCACCACCACTCCATGCTGCACTGATGAGCTGCTAGCGGAGTGCTACTACTTACCAGCAGCGGCCGCTTCGCTGCCAATCCCCCGCCGCCTGGCCGAACACCTGCCAACGACACCCTGGATCTGCGCTGATCGACCTTCTCGTCTCCTCACGTCGCGCTAATACCAGGGGAGTGCCGTACTACCCAAACTAAAGTTAAGCGGGCCATAGAATCCACGACCTTGAGTTTTTAAATAAATAATTTTACTGTGTTGACACTTGTTTACATTCATAAACCCGTAGATACGTCACACTGGCGCCCTCTACGTGGTAATTCTATGGCTTAACTTTGGTTTTCGTAGATATTTTGTGTTGGTGTGCATTGTATTACTGTGTAAAGCGTTTTTTTCAGCGTCTTGTAACTAGAGTGTGCATAACATTTTTTTTATTTCTACCCTCAACTTTTTATTAGTTTTTTTTTTTTTGTTTTGTTACAACTTAATTTTAAAACTACGTTACGCACAAACTAGTTACAGCTTCATACTTCACTCTTTCATGCTTTTTACTGGATTGACTTTCTCACTTTGTCCATTTTTTTTATTTTTTACTTTTATTTTTTCTGAAAAAACGTTCTTTATTTAATTTTTTTATTGTAACGGAGCAGAGTATTTGCTAAACTTTATTTAGGTCATTTGCGTTTCGTTATTGTTCACACTTATTTATAATGGCATTTCCAGTAAATTTTTTGTCGCTTCAAAAGACTGAGCTAGAATATGAGGTAGCTATTCGTGGTACGACACCCGCGCTTACCGTTCAAGAAATGCGTAAGCAAATAGTTAAATTAGGAGTTTTATTTCCATCGGATGTTATTTTAGATAGTTCTTTGCCAATAGCAGATGATCTATCAGGCGTGTTTGAGGTACTTAATAAAATAGATACTAACTTAGAATCGCCACTTTTAGGTAGCGCAGTTCAGCGTACACAGAACTTACTTAATCACGTATACCATCGTTTAAATCGTATTTCTTCTTGTGATGAGATTACGCAACCTATTTACGATGACTGTGTTAGTCGATATGAGAATTTATTGAAAAAGTTTGATTCACTAAAGGAACGTGCAGTCGACAGTAATTTGACTTTCCCTTCAACGTCAGGAACTCCAGAGCCTTGTAATCCCTCAAATATCACCGTACATTGTGATCGTGGGGTTTCCAGTGAGATTTCTAAATTAAAGTTTGATGGGAAAACTTGTGTACGCTCTTTTATACAGCGCGTGTCAGAATTCTGTACAACTAGAAAAATATCAGATGCTAAAATTACGTCATATGCGACTGAGATTTTTGTTGGGGACGCCTTACATTGGTATAGGAGCATAAAGGATCAGGTTACGGATTGGACGAATCTTGTGGAACTTTTAAAGGCGGATTTTGATAAATCGGATTATGATTATAAATTACTTTCTGAGATTCGTTCCCGAACTCAAGGAGAAACCGAGAACATCACGATATATTTATCTATTATGTCGGGGCTATTTTCTCGTTTGTCAAAAACTTTGTCAGAAGAGGATAAACTAGAAATAATACTCCACAACATCCGTCCACTCTACGCAAACATTATAGCATCTTCTCCAGTAATTAAAGCTATTTCAGATCTTAAAAGTATATGTAAAAACTATGAAAATGTTCAAGCTCGTTTAGCTCATTTCCATGAACCCCCAAAGATTTCTTCAGATACTTTAGCACCTGACTTTGCTTATTCAGGTAGTAAAAATAATGTTGATTCAAAGCAATATAATAACTTTTATCAAAAACAAAATAGACAAAATAACTATTATAGTAGCTATAATAATAAAACCTCGAATAAACCTCAAGCTGACCAGAACGCTAGTGATGGTAGGCAAAACTACGTGCATGCAATTGATGCACCACAAAACAGGTTGCGTTTTTGCCCTAGATGTCGCGTCAATACCCACAACTTAAGGCAATGCCAAGCTGACAAAAGTCAGATTGTCTGTTTTGTTTGTGGTCGTAAGGATGTTAAGACTCCTGATTGTCCAGTCTGTCAAAGAAAAACAAACAGTTCAAAAAACTAATACAAAAGAATTGTGTTGGTACGTCAAACATGGAAGTCAATAAAGAAGAATGGAAAGAGTGGCTTCAATTTGTCAGTACATACTTTAACTATTACAAAACCAACACAATTCTGAATAAATGCAATGATAACCGTCCTTTCATCAATATTACAATAGGTGAGGTTACTATGTGTAGTCTTCTTGACTCTGGCTCAGCCGTGACCATTATAGGTAACAACGCTCATAAAGCATTAATCACTCAAGGATTAACGTTAGTAGATGACTGTAGATTAACCGTTCTTGCTGCAGGGGGTCAAAGAATAGGTAGTATTGGTTATATTAACCTACCTATTCATTTTGACAATCAATTTCACATTATTCAAGGCTTTGTAATGCCTGAGGTTCATGATGACCTTATCCTGGGTATTGACTTCTGGCGTGCATTTAAGATTTCCTTACAATACTTACACGCTGTAGCCCTTGATAGTCCTACAAACCATAAGTCCGTTGTACAAAAACCTATCGTACAAAGTTATGACACTCTTAACCATTCGGAGAAATGTCTGGCTGACAACGTCATTGATCAGTTTAAAGCCATTTCAGCTGAACGTAACGGTTTAGGTAAAACTAGTCTCATAACTCATAGGATTGATACAGGAAACGCTCAACCCATACGACAACGTTATTATCGTATATCCCCAGAAAAGCAACGTATTTTGACTGAACAGGTTGATGAAATGTTAGCACTCGATGTCGTCGAACCATGCGAAAGTGCCTGGTCCTCACCAGTTCTTCTAGTCACTAAAAAAACTGGTGAGCCCAGATTTTGTCTAGATAGCCGCAAATTAAATTCAGTAACATCTCGCGATGCATATAACTTACCATACGTCTCTGAAATATTAGATAACCTTCGAGATGCTCGTTTTCTTAGTAGCATAGACTTATCTAAGGCTTTTTGGCAAATAGAAATAGCGCCAGAAGACAGAGACAAGACAGCCTTCTATATTCCTGGTCGCGGAACCCTACGCTTTAAAAGGACAGCTTTCGGGCTTACCAACGCACCAGCTACTCAACAACGACTAGTTGACTTGTTGTTTGGTGAATTTGAACTTCGAGTATTCGCTTATCTTGATGACATCATTATAGTCAGTAATGATTTTAATAGTCATGTCTCACTTTTGCTTAGAGTTCTTGAAAAATTAAAACATGCAAACTTAACTATTAATCTTAAAAAATGTAATTTCTTTCGAAGTCAACTTAAATATTTAGGTTATGTTGTTGACAGTTGTGGTTTACGGACCGACCCTGATAAAGTAGAAGCGATTGTTAATTATCCGACACCTACTTGTCGCAAGGATATAAAACGTTTTCTAGGGACAGCAACTTGGTATCGTCGTTTCGTACCCAACTTCAGCACAATCGCAGGCCCCCTTAATAAATTGACCTCGAATAAGAAAGGAGCACCACCATTTAAATGGTCTCCTGAAGCAGACGGTGCTTTCTTAAAGCTCAAGGAATGTTTAGTTTCCGCTCCTGTTCTTTCCTGCCCTGACTACAGTAAACCCTTTGAAGTCCATACGGATGCTAGCAACTACGGAATTGGTGCCATGTTAACACAGATTACCGATGGTAAAGAGCATCCAGTCGCTTACATGAGTAAATCCTTGTCAGTGGCAGAAAGGAACTATAGCGTCACTGAGCGAGAAGCTTTGGCAGTAGTTGTTGCTTTGGAACATTGGAGGTGTTATTTGGAAAATGGTATGATAATCACTGTATATACAGATCACAGCGCTCTTAAATGGTTTTTATCAATTAATAATCCAACAGGTAGATTAGCGCGTTGGGGAGTACGTTTGTCGGCATTTAATGTAGAATTTAAACATCGCCGTGGTGTTGATAACGTAATTCCAGATGCACTCTCTCGAGCTCTTCCCGTGAGTACCATTAGTACTTCAAATTCTTACAAAAATACTAATGATACATGGTATAAATCACATTATAATGGTTGCCTTACAACGCCTCAGTCTTTTCCAAATTTTAATATTAAAAATAATATTTTGTACAGACTTTGTAAAAATAAACATGAACTAACACAGGAGTTCTCTTGGAAAGAAGTTATTCCACAGGAACTACGTCAGGACATTATTCATGACAACCACAGTGAACCGACAGCAGGTCATCTAGGTATTCATAAAACGTATCGTCGTCTTACGTTACGTTACTTCTGGCCTAGCATGTTTCAAGATGTCGTTGACTTTATTGGCACTTGTACTAAATGTTTATCATATAAGGCTCAAAATCACCAAATCTTGGGTGAAATGGGGCGACCTAAACAATGTTCTCGCCCATTTCAGATGATTTCTATTGATTTAATGGGTCCATTGCCAGTAAGTAGAAAACAAAATAGCTTCATTTTTGTGGTAACCTGCTGTTTTTCAAAGTTTTGTCTTATCTTTCCAATAAAACGAGCCACATCTAACATTATTATTAAAATATTGGAGGACTCAGTTTTCCTCATGCATGGAATTCCACAAACTATTTTAATGGATAACGGCAGTCAATTCATAAGTAAAGAAATAAATTCATTTTTTAGTAAATATCAAATTCCAAATATATTTTTTACACCAAAATATACCCCTCAGGTGAATACTGTCGAACGTTATAATAGAACTATCATCACATGCATTTCTACCTTTGTAGAAGATGACCATAGAACATGGGACATATTTATTCCCAAGGTTCAATTTGCCATAAACAATTCTGTCAATGAGGCCACAGGTTATACTCCATCTTTTCTTGTATTTGGGCGAGAAACGGTAGTTTGCGGATCTCACTATATTGATTCTGATCTAGGCACCGAGATAGTATTTTTACCACGCGATGTCTATGCAGAAAACTTTGGTTGTCTTTCCTCAATTTTTAATAAGGTACAGCTTAAATTGTGGCAGGGTCATGCTAAAAATACATCTCATTATAACCTTCGTCGCAAACCAGCAGAATTCAATGTAGGTGACACAGTTATGAAAAAAACATATTTTCTTAGTAATGCGGATAAAAGATTTAGCAAAAAACTAGCCCCAAAATACATTAAATGTCGTGTAAAATATAAAAAAACACCTCTTGTTTATATTTTAGAAGACATGTCAGGAAAGGATCTAGGAACATGGCACATAAAGGATTTAAAACTCATAGGTACAAATAAGTAAACAATTACAACTAAGTACAAATTTTAAATTTCATCACTTATATTCACCCTTAACCGCTTGTTTCTGCAGTAGTTGCATGAGTTAGTTGGTTCTGTTCGTAACTAGTAACTCTTAGTAATGATAGGTCGCGTCAGTACTTTAAACCATTACTTTAGGTAGGTACTTACTGATGCTATTTTGTGAGCGATCGTATGGAAGGTTGTGTATGAATGATTGAAAGGAATGAATGGCAGTTTGTGACTACGCTAAGAAATAATTGCGAATTTTATTCTACAGTAATAAAATTCTTAGTAAGCGTCGGGGTAATGTAACGTAATGGTTACATGTTAAAAAAAAAAAAAAAAAAAAAAAAAAAAACCTTGCATCTAATATACAAAGTACAGGAAATCAAGTAAAAAACACAAATGCAAGTACCTGTAAAGATTCTTTTTTAAAACATAATAATAGTAAGCTAAAAATATTTAACTTAATAGCTACTTTTCATTCATAAAAAATCATTTATAGAAACAGAAAAATGTAATTATTTTGCTACTTTCGTAACAAAGAATAAATTTACAAAAGCAAACACCTACAAAGTTACCTACAACAGAAAAAATAATAATAGGCGAAAAAGAATCATCGTAATAGCTACTTTTCATACATAAACTTAGCAAACTAAGAAATTTCATGTACTTGTTGTACTCATACGTACTCTAAGGTACTTCATGTACTTAGATCGTATTCCAACAATCACGTTTATGTTGAAGGGAGCAAAAGGTTGTCTGTCTTGCTCGCTCCACAAGGAGCGCCCATTACAAAAAAACTGAACAATTTCTAGCGTTGCCAACTTACGTCGATTGCACGATATTTTTCCGGTTGCCACCAAAAGTGTCTCAAACTGCATTATTTTCGTAGGCTTGCATAAATACTCAGTCGCCGAAGCACCGTCATCATACCACAGTTGAGCCTCGCCAAGTCGCGATTACTAGCTACTATATCCTCGTATAGGACATCAAAGTACCTAGGTATTATCGTGCATTGTTCGTATATAAAGTGAACGTGATTTCACCCATAGGAATCTATAACTAGCTCAGTCTTCGTAAGTGATAGGAAGCTTATTATCAAATCAGTGAAACCCCCATCTTGGGTAAGTGTGAACAATACGTTTCTCTAATCCACTGTAGGAATAGGTAACTTGTAGCATCTTGTAATAAGTAGGTTTCTATCGCTAATAGCAAACGCTTGCATTTTACCCGCACCGTACCTACTTACGATCTCATGTTTTAATTTCATGTATGTGAATCAGCTTGCCATGTCATGCTTATGTACCTATTATAGCTGCTTGGAGGAATCTTCGTGTTTTCCTCTATGATTTGAAGGGCATCCAAATGCTAGCTACATTTTATTTAACTTGTCATAAAAATACGCCCGTCATATTATCACCCTAATTTTTATGGCGAGGTAGGTAGTTCATAAAAAATATCTGTATAAAATACTTGCCTTGTTATTTAGGATTTATATCAAAATGCATTTCATTTCATTTCATTACTTTTATTGTACATAGGTCACTTATGTGCTTTTATTTCGTTATCTAGTAACAAAACATGTAAACTCGCTCTGCTTATTCTTAGCTAGGCCACCTCACATTATATACCTAGGCATTCCCCTAAAGAGCGGTTTTCTTCCTGAGGTGGTCACGCTTAATATTGGACAACAGATATTAATCTGGACGTCATTCCAGGGTTTCACGGCGCTACGCGTTTTACGCTTACGCTACTTCTCACCACCACCACTCCATGCTGCACTGATGAGCTGCTAGCGGAGTGCTACTACTTACCAGCAGCGGCCGCTTCGCTGCCAATCCCCCGCCGCCTGGCCGAACACCTGCCAACGACACCCTGGATCTGCGCTGATCGACCTTCTCGTCTCCTCACGTCGCGCTAATACCAGGGGAGTGCCGTACTACCCAAACTAAAGTTAAGCGGGCCATAGAATCCACGACCTTGAGTTTTTAAATAAATAATTTTACTGTGTTGACACTTGTTTACATTCATAAACCCGTAGATACGTCACAGGGCTTAGAATCGTTCTTCTTGAAAATGTGTGAGGCCTATTATTATGACCAGCAGTAGATTTCTTCAGGTTGATGATAAAGTGTGTTTATTCAATCTGGGCAAGTTATGAGATCATGTAATTTGGAAATTCTTTCGCCAACGTCCATACTACGTTGAATGCACCGGTTCTCGTCCGATCACCGAAGTTAAGCAACGTCGGGCGCGGTCAGTACTTGGATGGGTGACCGCCTGGGAACACCGCGTGACGTTGGCTTTTTGCTGTTTTCTTTCAACTAGGTTCTTTCTTACTATATTCATGAAGTAATCAAAGAATATTAAGATTCTCGTGTAATTTATTTTTGCAGTTGGAAGAATACGTCCTCAGAGATCCACTGCTTTTTAGTGATTATCGCAACGCGCTGGATGAAGAAGAAATCAGATACTACGAAGATCTTCTGGATTATGAAGCTGTTTATTTCTTATTCCAAGAGGTAACAAGATATAACGAGTATTGTGTGTTTCTGTTTGATCTCGTAACTCAGATTTTCATGCTTGGTTGGACATGCATGGTTCTTAGTTGTTCAGAGCACTAGTGCTCTAGTGGTAAGGGCCCCGCATTCCGATCCTAAGGTCGTGGGTTCAAATCCAGTCTAGTACCAATGTGTTTTTTTGTCGAAAATGTATGTTCACAATGCTAGTGCTCTCAAACGGTGAAAGCAAACATCGTGAAGAAACCTGCGGCTTAGTCAGCGCCGCACGTATTGACCATGTCTTTCCTGTGGATTAGGCCAACTAAGCTGTCAGGATGGTTTAGGAGTTGGACAAGCCTATTCCATCTAAAATCCTGTCCCACACACTATAGCGTCCCGCAAATAGCGCATGAGTAAACACCAGTTGCCCCTGACGCTATAGAAATCATCTACAATAGATGGAAACGACTGTTTGCTTACTTAGACTTTTGTTGGTAGAAATCCATTTGTTTAAGTGTTCATATCTGTCAGCATTACACCATTTTTTTTTGGAAAACGAATTTGTTAACTTCTCATTGTGTCGCTGAATTTTCCGAACTAATTGTGGTGAAAGGATTTTAAGTGCGCCTCTAAAAGACTCCTTCGTGCACTTGACACATATTTTCGAACCTTGTAGGTTTAAGATATGCCGGTTTTCTTCACCGTTTGAGTGCACTGGCATAGTGTACATAAATTATTGGCAGAAAAAATCATTGGTTCACGACTGGATTTGAACCCATGACCTTTTAAGATCGGAAGGCGGGCTGCTACCACTAGGCCACCAGCGCTCTCGAAAAAATGCTCTGTATGCCTCCAGTTTATGGACGCAGGGCAGTGCATCGTAGGGCACGTTTCTGACTTGCGTGACCTACGAGGCAATGTTTTGTTTGAGGCGATGGTTACCACTTAACATCTAAATATATAAAACTCTTACGTTACTGACTGACTGACTGACAATCAACACTCAGCCTATACCGTAAGTCCTAGAAGCATGAAACTTGGAGGGTATGTTTCTTTTAGAGCATAGGGGTGCACTAAGAAAGGTAATTGGAAAATGATTCCCCTAAGCGGAAAAAATGAGGAAAAACTTTTAAAAGAAACATCAAAGGAGAGTAACGGCAAAGGTGCGAGCAAAGCCGCGGGCGTCCGCTAGTAGGTCATATGCTTGTACCATCAGCTAGATGTATTAAAAAAAAACTAGTTATAAAAATAATTGTTTACGAAATCCACAGATACTAGACGAGTTCAACGAGCGTATCGGTAAGCTATCGATCGTGCTATTCGAGGATTGTCTCGAGCATCTAACGCGGACGCATCGCATCCTCCGAATGGATCGCGGCAACGCCCTGATTATAGGCGTCGGCGGGTCGGGGAAGAAGTCTATATGCAAGCTTGCTGCTTTTGCTGCTGGTACGTATAGGGTCATGGAAGCGCTGAACCAAAAATCTAGGAGAAATAAGTTTTTGAAGTGAAAACTTCTTTAGCGGCGTTGAGCACTTTTCTGTAATGGGTATAAAATCTTAAACTCGCGTCAGCGCGTCAGGACACGTGACCTGATCGAAAAAGCGTAAGACGGATGGAGAGTAGACAGCTATCCCCTCTCTACGGCGCGGCGAAAATGTATGCCTGGGCCTACTGTTTCGTTTAGGCAGCGCAGGGCGCTTGCGCGAATGTTCGTGTATGTTACAGCGTGCCAAATAACAAACAAGCCCCCCCTAACCATTCCAAAATATCAAACATGCTCAACGTTAATAATCAAGTTTTCACTTCTGCCGGCACTCCCGGAGTGCAACCCGTATTTTTTTTTTTACAACTAAGTTAGAAAACAAGCATACGGCCCACGGAAAGCGAATACCGCAGCCTATGGACGCTTGCAACACCAAGGGCATCACTCGCGCGTCGCCGACTCTCAAATCAATAAAATATTTAAAACGCCTTTTTTGAAGAACCCTATACTTTAGTCTCTAGGGAAAACCTCAGCAGGAAGAGTATTCCTTAGAGTGCGCGGGTGAAAGTTTATCTGAAACCGCGACCATGCCGGCTCCAAGGCATGCAGATGAGCTGTACGATGATAAAATGAAGATGTGGGCATCATGTCGAACAGTTCTATCATCAGTTAATCAGTTCTATCGATAAGTGCACATAATAAATTTGATCCGCCACTAAAATAGAGTTCTGAGCATTCAAGCATACCGTGGCGATAAAATCTAAAATGAAAATCAATTATGAATTCAATAGTAGCATAAGGATCAGTTTGAAAAGTCTTAAAGCAAGGTGAATCTAGAATATATATTTTTATATTAAACGGTAAATAAATTATGAAAGGATAATAAAAATCATTCATAATTAAATTCTAGATAACTTTATTTCACCTCCAATTAACCTCAAATTGAAAAAACGGCCAAGTGCGAGTCGGACTCGCCCATGAAGGGTTCCGTAGCAACAAGTAACATTATATAAAAGTTCTTGTAGTTCGTCGAAAGGTAAATTGCGGTTTACGATTTATGACGTATAAAAAAAAACTACTCACCTGATCTCGTTCAAACCAAATATCGTTGGAAGTTTGCATAGTAATGTACAACATATATTTTTTTTAGTTTTATCATTTTGTTATTTTAGAAGTTAGAGGGGACCAACTTTTTACCGCTTTGGAAGTGTCTCTCGTGCAAACTATTCAGTTTAGAAACAAACGATATTAGAAACCTTAACATCATTTTTGAAGACCTATTCATAGATACCCCACACGTATGGGTTCAATGAATAAAAAAATTTTGAGTTTCAGTTTCAAGTACCCACAAAATTTATAGTTTTTTTTTCTATATTTGTGTAAAAATCTTAATGCGGTTCACAGAATACATCTACTCGCCAAGTTTCATCAGTCTAGCTCTTACGGTTTCGGAGAAAAATGGCTGTGACATACGGACGGACAGACAGACAGACAGACAGACATGACGAATCCATAAGGGTTCCGTTTTTACCATTTGGCCACGGAACCCTAAAAACGGGGCAGTGGTGCGTATTGGAAGCGACCTATGCCAAATAGTAGATTGTTATACAAGGGCAGTAAGTGAGCTTTTGCAGAACAAGATCCTTTTTGGCGCCTGTGCGAGCGCAGCTCGCAAAGGGCGCTAATGGATCGAGTGTACCCGAGATATTTAGATGCCCGAGCGAGCAAAGCGAGCGAGGGCAAATATAGTTCGAGGGTGCAATAGCTACTTATGACCGAGGTAAGCATTCTACTTTACATCATTCATGCGAGGTAAATGTTTAACTAGCTGATAGAACAAACATATGGCCCACCTGATGTTAAGTGGTAACCATTGCCTATAGCAAAGCATTGCCTCGTAGGCCAAGCACGTCAGGAACGTGCCCTACAATGCACTGCCCTACGACCATCAACTTGAGGCATACGGATGTTCAGCCTCACGTGTCAGTGATTCCACCGGCACCCATACCCTTCAACTCGAAACACAGCAATGCTGCTTTTCGGCAGAAATAGGCTTACAATACAACATTTATACGGGTATGACAAAATGTAATTTTAATTTGAGAAAAATAAAATTACTATAATAATATAAGTATTATTATAATTATACTATTAATTGTATTGAAACTAATAGTAAAATATTTGTACCGGTAGGTATCTGCTAAAACAGTCGTAGACGCACACTTAT
The DNA here is from genome assembly GCA_947578465.1 of Thera obeliscata. Lineage (NCBI taxonomy): Eukaryota > Metazoa > Arthropoda > Insecta > Lepidoptera > Geometridae > Thera > Thera obeliscata. The sequence goes on from OX387913.1 coordinate 3,770,296, forward strand.
GCACACATCTGTGAGCTACTATATCTTTTCAGTAAAAAGTTTTCATATCATTTTGTAAGAAAAGAGATTGTTTCACCAAGGAGGTTTGCATAGCTCTTGAACTGTAATGAACCATTACGTATCAAGCATAGTGTGACGGTAAAAGTGATTTGAAAATGGAACGCATTTACAATGCACTGGGCTGCACACGCCTACTTACACAGCCTCTTTGCGGTAAAGAAAATCCTATTTACTGAGCATGTATGATGTAAAAAATATTACTGGTTTTCATAGTACTTAGTTAGGGGATGGATGGTTTTAAAAATGTTGTTCTGTTTATAATCAACTAAGGCTAATCTACAGGATGCGATGTGTTTGAGATCACGGTAACTCGGAATTACAACGAGAACACGTTCAAAGATGATATGAAACGGATGTACAACCAGCTAGGAGTGGACAATAAGAAGACCGTCTTCCTTTTCACAGCTGCACAGGTAACATTGTATAAGATTGTAAATAGTTGAGTATTGCGGTTTTTATTCATATACCGCAATACTCATTATTACATTTTTATTAGATAATTTAAAAATAAATTAAAAAGCCTTTTTATTCCTAAATAATTAATGCACATTGTTGTTTAAAATCTTAAATGAAAATTAAAAAATATTTAGGATCTTTTTCGGGCATAATAGACCTCCTCCAGATTCTTCCATCAGTTGTCCCGGTCCAGTGCTTAGATCGAGCTAATTTGCTGTTTTTCTCTTATATTTATTTTACCTTCCCATCTAGCATTTGGTCTAATCGGTCTTCTTGGTCCAGTTTTTTTGGTTTGGTAAGTCTTGACGGAATTTTGACAGAAAACCCATAGGATTTCTGTCAAAGTTCCGTCAAAACTTAAGATTGAGATCGGAATCGCGTTCAAGGGTAAAACGGCTGTTCGGCCTTTCGATTTTATTATTATTTTAGTCCATCTGTTATTTGGCATCCTAACCACGTGGCCTGCCCATGGCCACTTCATTTTTAGGGAATACTGTAGGGAATCTATAAGCTTAGTTTGTTCTCTTATTTTCGTATGTTTTACTAAGCCAGTTATCATTATCACACACTGCTGGGTATACCTCGCTACCATCATGATTCATGACACAGATTCTAGATTTAACGCATTGGACTCTGTATCTGTCATGTTATTTCTTTGTGATTAAATAATGTGTTATTTGTAATGTGGTTTTTACATCACCAGATATTAGAAGAAGGTTTCCTGGAGTTCATCAACAATATCCTGATGATTGGAATGATCCCGGCTCTGTTTGGAGATGACGAGAAAGATGCCATCATTAACTCTGTGAGGAATGACAGTAATGAGGCTGGATACGGTGTTGCCAAGTGAGTTAATTACTTACTAATAAAGCGAAAACTATCTATTGAATATAGTTAGAAATCTGTTTATCTTTATAACATGGAAAGCAATAATCTACTCATTACGACGCCATCGGAAGTCATTTGACTGGCCTCTCAGCTCAGCCTTGTGAGCCGTAAGTCGTGGGTTCGATCCACACCGAGAACAAATATTTGTGTGGCGAACGCAGATGTTTGTTCTCTGTCTGGTACATTGTATTCTAAGTATGTATTTACAAAAAAAATATGAATAATATAAATATTATATCAGCTATCTGGTTCCCATAGTATAAGCTCTGTTTAGTTTGGGTTTCTGGATATTGTGGCCACGTAATAGTTTAAGTTTCACTTGTGTCAGTATTCCCGGCCTCTGTTGTTTTAAAATATTTCGGCTGTCAAAAATCCTTTATAATCGGACTATATTCAGAACTGTTTGGTACAAACATTATCAAGACCTTAATGAGAACAATCCTCATTTCTGATGACTGTTATAAAATAACAGCCCTACATAAAAACGCAATTTAAATTTAATCATTGCTTAAAGTTAGCCCTGTCACTGTTAGTCATTACCCAGTGGTAAGAGATGGCAATACTTTAAGCACTGTTTATCTTTTGACATATTTTTATAAGTAAGGCCATAACATAAGTCTAATAATGTTGGCATTGTGTAAAAAGTTCTACAATATTTATTCAATAAATGCTTTCAGGGACGCAGTATGGAATTTCTTCTGCAATAGATGCGCTGACAATCTGCACGTTGTTTTGTCGATGTCTCCTAGCGGCGACGTACTTAGAAATAGGTAATTTTAATCGTATTTCACTTATTTTTATGTGCCATGTTTCTTTGTAAAACCCTAGCGATAGATTTTCTTTGGTTTATATTTGTATTTTCGTGTTTCGAGGAGACGTTACTTCCTGCAACACAGCGCAAGCTAAAGTTGGAAGGCGCGTTGCCCTTAACAAAAAGCATGCCTTTATGGAAATAAATATTTTCATTGTAAAGTATATTGTATTGTATATTGTATTTTACTTCTTTTGTTTCGTCACTCGTTATCAAACCAGTGTGCTGAAAGAATTTTGAGTTTGCCTAAAGATTTTCGTAACCATTTGCGTTACTATGGTTCTACAATATTTTTTTTACTATGTTCAGATGCCGGAGTTTTCCTGGCTTGGTGAACAACACAACAATAGACTGGCAGTTTCCGTGGCCAAAACAAGCATTATTGGCAGTGGCGAACGTGTTTTTAGCAGATGTAAGTAATAAAAACTACACTGTAATCACAGTAATAACTTCTACATCCGACTCTCGCTTGGCATTTTCGAAACATTATATCGCCACAGCAACATGGCTTTATGAAGTGCAGATCAACTGCTACCAACCTTGCTTCTTTTGTCAATGCTGTATCTTCTACTCTTGATGGACGCTCATCTGTCAGTGCTGTATATACAGACTTCAGTAAGGCTTTCGATAAAGTCAACCATAATATTCTTCTTCGGAAGCTGTCTTCTTGTGGAATCGCTGAGCCCCTGTTGAGCTGGTGTCGGTCTTACCTGTCTGATAGGTGGTCTACTGTGAAGGTGAATGGACTTTCCTCCAACCGGTTTCCTGCATGTTCTGGTGTTCCCCAGGGCTCACACCTTGGTCCTCTATTTTTCAACGTGTTTATTAACGACATAGGCGACTGCTTCCTTCATTCGGATTACTACCTCTTTGCGGATGACCTCAAACTGTTCCGCTCAGTCAGCAACGAGCTCGACTCTGTCTTAGTCCAAGAGGATCTTGATAGGTTGGACGCTTGGTGCGTGGAAAACGATATGACCCTCAATGTTAATAAATGTTATTCCGTTCTTTTTACACGAAAGAAAAAAAACTTAAAACTCCCCCTGTATGCGATAAGGGGCTGTACCTTGCAGAATGTCGAAGAAGTCCGCGATTTGGGTGTAACTCTCGATAGTAAGTTTTGTCTCAATGTGCATATTCAAAATATAGCTTCAAATGGATTCAAATGCCTTGGCTTTGTACTGCGTAATATCAAGGACTTCAAATCCCCAGCAACTAAAATAGCATTGTACAATTCTTTGGTGCGCAGCGGGTTAGAGTACTGCAGTGTGGCTTGGAACCCGCACTACGAAATTCACAGCAAGCGCTTGGAACGCATTCAAAAACGGTTTCTGTGGCACCTTACTTTTTCATGCAACCTAGGTAAGAAACTGTTGAGCTACGAAGACAGATTAGTCCATTTCAGAATGTCCAAACTCTCTGATCGTAGACAAATGCTCGATACTGTGTTCTTGTCGAAAGTGGTGAATGGTGCCCTTGACGCTCCCTACCTTCTGTCGTCTATTTCCCTGTCTGCTCCTAGTAGACTGCCGCGAGTTTCCAGATTTAATATATTTCAGCTAAGTGGTTCTTGCTCTAATTTGGGGCACTATGCACCACTTTCGAGGATGATTAGGCAGTGCAACACCTCTTGTAAGACTGGTAGGATGGACATCTTTGCTGACAGTGTTAATAAATTGAAATCATATTTTACCTCTAGTGAACTTTATTGCAATTCTGTAAGTGACATTTAATTAAATTCATATAATTATTTAATCAACTTTTAGTTTGTGTTCAATTATTTTTCTCCTCGTTTTAATTGTTTAACCTTAGTATGTAATATTATGTAGGTGTATGTTTATGTAAATAGTTTTAGTAATAGGTCATGTTAGTTATTAAGTCTTCTGTTGCTCGTTTATATTCTATACGCATGCTGTCTTCACCTATAATTATAATAGCACTTGACTCTGTACTCTTAAGCACTATCTTATTGTATTGTACTAGTGTTTATTATGTTGGTGATCAATAAATAAAATAAATAAAATAAAAATAAAAAATAAAATAGCAAAAAGCCAACGTCACGCGATGTTCCCAGGCGGTCACCCATCCAAGTACTGACCGCGCCCGACGTTGCTTAACTTCGGTGATCGGACGAGAACCGGTGTGTTCAACGTAGTATGGACGTTGGCGATTGCTTGGCTGAATTTTTCGTATAAAACACAGTTGGTAACGTTATTTGAATCGTGTTGGTACTATTATAAAATATTTTTTTGGTTACAGGTACAAAAAATCCCAGAAGAATTCCGACCAATCATTGTCGAACATGTGGTCCATGTGCACATGTCGGTTGCTAGGTAAGTAAACTGCCTAGCAACTTCTAAAGACCTGCGCACACCTAGGTCGCTGACGATGAAGATCAGTGAATCGCTGTCAAATTTGACAGCGATATTTGACAGCGTTTCATTGATTGCCATCGCCAGCGACCTAGGTACAGGCCTTATGATTTTTTGACATATAAAGTTACGGCAAAACCTGGGCATGGAATCGTTATGGCATGGGATCGTTAGATATAGGTAAAAAGGTACCTCAGGTCTGCCCGAGAAATCTTGAAGAATCTTAAGAAGAACATTAGTCTTAGGAAGTTATCATTAGCGTGAAAAAGTCTATTAAAATAAATAAATATTGATAGATAGATAACACTTTATTGTACACCACAAGAATAGGACATTACACATTTAACGAAAATGCTTAAACTAAAGCTAAGTTCAATGGGCGGTCTTATCGCTATGAGATCTCTTCGAGAATATTGTGGATGATCCACACAACACTATCTAACCCCAAATTAAGCAGAGCTCGTGCTATGGGAACCAGATAGCTGATTTAATACTTAATCTACATTTTTTAAATACAGAATACAATGTACTAATTACCCAGACAATAAATGGTACATTGATTGAAGTATGATTTTGAGCAACTTTAGTAATCGCTTATTAAATATTCCAGGTACTCTGTAGAGTTTCTTCTGCGGCTCCGACGTAACAACTACGTCACGCCAAAGCATTACATGGACTTCCTCACCAACTACTTATCGTTGCTGAACGAAAAGGACGCCTTTATTGTCGCTCAGGTTTGTATGAAACTTCTTTGACTACAATCAAGACAAGAGTGAATAGGTATCTTCTAGGTAAGCGTGCTACATCGCAGACGCAAACCTATAAATTGTAAAAAAAAATCGGTTGTCTGTAAAGTCGGTTTACTGACGATAGTTGAACGTGATAACGTCATAAGAAAATACTGATGGAATGGCTGCATTTTTCAAAAGAAAATTTTAGTTTTACTGAATTGTACTGAATGTGAATGAAACTGAATGATACTGAATGAAACTGAATGAAACTGAATGGAACTGAATGAAAATCCGGACCCGGACCCAGACTGAACACTTACCCTTACCCTCATTTACCCTTACCCATTACCCGACCCGGGCTCGGGCTCAGGTAAATGGTTTATGGTTTAAGATCATTTATTTCTCATAAGATTTAACAATCACTTACTGAGAAACACAGAGTTAATACTACACAAGTATTTATATGCTTATAAATGCAGTGAGCATAAGCATATTGAAATTAGATTACAGATAATATTTACATAAGAAAAACATTACCGCTAAATTATCCCGATAGATAAACACACCAAAAAAAATAAAAATTGTGGGTACTTTCAAAAATATGCAGTTCGTACAATACCAAAGCTTACTTTGTTCGATGTTCGGAGCCACTTGCACCGAGTTAATCAGCTATACTACAGATCGTAAAGTGATCAATTGATTTTGTTCAAAATACTCAGTACCTTATGCATATTTTATCAGTACCTATTTGCATGCATTACAAAATTATTTTATGATTTTAAATTTAAAGAATAGTAAGTATCAATTTAATCTATAATAGCAATATGTGTACAATAGGTACTTATTATACATTATTACCTACTAGGTTTTTTTTAGGTGTACATTTATTATCAAAAGTATTATATTTTGTAATTATTATTATGAATCAATTATGTGCATGTTATTTTAATAGAAATTTGAGATCTTTAAAGTGTTTTGGAGCTGTCTTTTTTAGAGTACTATTATTATGGTTTATTCTCTAATAGTTGGTTGGTCTTTTGCTACTTATTTTGCAGATATATTTGTCATAATGACGTGTATTTTTCCGTAGTTTCTTCTGAGCAGTTTTTGGCCTTTTATATGTAGATATCCTTGTTTACTAATTTTCTTATTGTATTTAGAATTGCTAGGTTTGTTATTGTATAGGGACAATCTTGGGAACCCCTGTTATGTATTTTATAGTTATTTTATCCTCTCCCTGGTCCTGGCGGCTTTTCAATTCTTCTTTCAAAACATTGATGTATTTCTGTTGTTGAGGGGTTCTATCCGAAAATATGTGTATGTTCTCCAGGTTCACTTTTACTTTGTTCCGCAAGATATGCTTGGCCGCTTCCGCAGCATCAAACATCACTTTTATGGGCCTAAAATGGCCTGGTTTGTATTTGCCCAGACGAACACAATTTAAAAGATTAGGGCTATCAAGTGAAACTATATGGAACGACGAAACGACGTAACGACGCATGAGTCATGTTTTTTCGTGCGTGCAGCCGGCTCCATCGATTTATAAGACGTTATCACGTCAAAAAAATAAAAAAAAAAATTAAAAAGTTGCCGCGTCGGAACTCATTTAAAGCGCTGCGCAAACGTAGACACTTTTTGTTGCCGACACTGGCGGCATACCATCATAGGGAACCGTAGTTGCTGTCCTCGTTTGCGCCCTGCCTAACTTGTTGATTCGTACGAAAGAGTGTCTCATAATGTTGTTGGTTGCATATTTCAGTGCGAGCGTCTGATTGGTGGACTGGCCAAGATAGAAGAAGCGAATGTTCAACTAGAAGACTTGAACGCTAAGCTCGCCGTACAGAAGGTTATAGTGGCGGAACAGACTGCTGAGTGCGTGGTTTTACTCAAAGAAATCTCTGTTGGTGAGTCTATTGCTATGTTCTCTTATTGTGGAAACTGAACGAAAGAGAGCACTGAAAGAAAGAAAGAAAAGAAAGAAAAATATATTTACAAACCACAAAAACAAATAAAATGAACATGGTAACAAAACTAAAAAAAAAAGCTCTTAAAAGTAAAGCTCTTGCGTCTATTTCACAGCAACCGAAGCAGCCGTGGGCAAGCAGCAAGTCGCCGCTATAAAATCCGTCGAGATTACCGAACAAAGCAAGGTGATCGCTGTAGAGAAAGAGGATGCCGAAGAAGCGCTTTCAGCGGCCATGCCAGCGCTTGAAGCCGCTAGATTGGCATTGGCTGACTTGGACAAAGCGGACATCACTGAGATCAGATCGTTTGCTACTCCGCCAGAGGCTGTACAGGTAAATGCGAACATTTTAAGCTGAAACTGTCATAAGAATTTAATCTGAAGTTATTCTGTAATATAAATAAATCAAGATTAAAATATATCTGCATTTGTTTGTAAAAATTAATTTGGGTGCGAAAAAGCCAGCGTCACGCGGTGTTCCCAAGCGGTCACCCATCCAAGTACTGACCGCGCCCGACGTTGCTTAACTTCGGTGATCGGACGAGAACCGGTGTATTCAACGTAGTATGGACGTTGGCGTACATTAGTCTAAAATTGACCAACTAAATCAAAATTGTTATTTCTAGGTGGTATGCGAATGTGTGGTTATCATCCGCGGAATAAAGGACGTCAGTTGGAAAGGCGCTAAAGGCATGATGGCCGATCCGAACTTCCTTCGCAATCTTCAAGAGATGAATTGCGATCTGATCACTCAGAAACAGGTGAAAGATGTCAAAACGCATATGAAGAAAAGTAAGAAACTGGAGACTATGCAGTCTATCAGTAAAGCTGGGTGAGCATAAATTACTATTACGGTCGTAAATCTTAAGGCAGAATTTATTTCTGTCGTGTAACTATTTCTTTCGAACCAGTGTGTTGAAAGGATTTGAAGTGTGCCTTGAAAAGGCTCCTTTCGTGCACACCTTTACGCCTGTCCCGCATTGACTGTTGGTAAAAAGACTGAGAAACTGGGACCAGATCGTGCTTTGGTGTAATCGCTTTTTGAAAACGGCTGCTGAACGGATTTTGGTGATGATTTGAAATTATATGGGATCGCTGATTGACTTCCGGCACACCAGGGCACTTCCAAACTTTCAGATAGGTCCCATAGAAATTTCATCTAAGTCAGCAGTTTGATCATGAAGTGTTTTCTCAAGTTTTTTTTAAACTACGCTTATTCTTATTTCTTTTTCTTCTTCCTGTCCTTATCCCACTTTATGTAGGGTCGGCACAACATGCCTTTTTCCTCCATTCCCCTCTGTCAGCCGTCATCTCTGCATTCACTCCTTTCCTATTCATGTCGTGTTTAACACAGTTCTTCCATGTTTTCCTTATTCCTTATTCTTATTTATTTTTTAACCGACTTCCAATCAAAGAGGAGGAGGTTCTCAATTCGGTTGTATTTTTTTTTTATGTTTGTTACCGCATAACTTCGTCATTTGTGAGCCGATTTGAAAAATTATTTTTTTATCTGAAAGGTACTGCTTCCAGATTGGTCCCATTATAATTTAATAAAATCGGTGTTGCCATTTTTTTTTAAATATTTTTTTTAATGTTTGTAACTGCATGACCCCTTCATTTATGAACCGATTTAGAAAATATTTTTTTATTTGGAAGGTTATTCTTACGTCCAGATTGTCCCAAACAAATTTCATTAAAATCGGGTTTAGCCGTTTTGCAATGAAGTCGGTTTCTCAAGTTTTTTAAACTCATAATTATGATTATTCCCAGGTACGGTCTTTTGAAATTCGTGACAGCAGTGCTCGGCTACTGCGCCGTCTACAAAGAAGTAAAGCCAAAGAAGGAGAAAGTCGAGAGTTTGGAGAAGGAGTACACAGACGCAGTCAACTACCTCTCTTCTCTGAACCGCGAGATAGATAGACTGCAGCGTACCTTGGACAAGCTGAATACCAGATACGATACTGCTATGATGAGGAGGCAGGAGTTACAGGTTTGTTTTACAATCGTCAAACGAACAAACATACATACATAAAATCACGGCTCGTTCTCATGGGTTAGGCAGAGATCACGGATTTTACTTGCTACGATTCTGACATACCTCTTACGCTTCATTCATTCTCAAAACATTCTTCATTCTTCATAACATTCTTCATAAAATTCTTTTTTTTTCACAACATTCGAACAAACAGTAAATAAATAAGATGTTTGGTGTTATGTCTTGCGAGCCAATGCTCTTTTAAAGGCTATGGATTTATGGATGGGTAAGAATGCCACAAGAAAAAGAATGCTCTCTAGCATTAAGTTTGGCTATGTACAATGCAATTTTTATTTTACCAATAAATATTTAGACATGCCGGTGTCCTCACGATGTTTTCCTTCAGTGTTTCAATATAGTGTACATATTTTTTTTTATCAAAAAACTCATTGATTCACGATTGGATTTGAACCCGCGACCTTAGGATCGGAAGGCGGAGCCGCTATCACTAGACCACCAGTGCTCTCCACCAGCCGAATTTAGAACCCCTTGTTTTGAAGTCTGATAAAAACTAAACGTGTAGTATGACGTGACTGGCCTCTCAGCTCTGTTGGTAGTAGCTCTGCCTTCTGCGCTGTAGGTCGTGGGTTCGATACCCACCGATAACAAATACTTGTGTGGTGAACATAGATGTTTGTTCTCTGTCTGGGTGTTATATTGTCTTCTATGTATGTATTTACAAAAAAAAGTACTTATTTAAGTATGATATCAGCTATCAGGTTCCCTTATTACAAGCTCTGCTTAGTTTGGTTTGGCTACCTACCAAGAGAATGTACATCACAATCCTAAATATGAAGATATCAAGCTAACTATTTATAATTTAATCGTATGTACCTACTTACCTTAAAAAACCTCGGCCTGCCTCCATGTTTGCTATACCCTATGCAGGGTCCAAGGATACCTACTTACACTTAAAAACTATGTATGTACAAACTAAACCATGTGTAAAGCAATAAATGTATTGAGGTTCTAGATAGTGTTGTGTGGATTGTCCACAATATTTACTAATATTCCTTTGCAGGAAGAAACCGACATAATGATGCGTCGCCTAGTCGCCGCAGACAAGCTAATGTCTGGTCTCTCCAGCGAACAGGCTCGATGGACGATCGACCTCGCCGCATTATACGTGGAACAATCTCGGTTGATCGGCAACTGCCTTCTAGCAGCTTCTTTCCTAAGCTACGCGGGACCTTTCTCGTTCTCGTTCAGACAGACTATGATATACGAAGATTGGTATGGCGATGTCATGGAACGTGGGATTCCCCTGACCCTGCCTTTTACTATTGAGAGGAATTTGACTAACGAAGTGGAGATTAGTGGGTAAGATTTGTATAAGTAATAGGAAACAAATATTGCACACGGGTAATTTCGGTTTCATAGAGCTTAGTGTGCGTCAGAAAGAGATATCTTCTTTTTTCAGAAATAGAACTAGGATTATGTGTGTAGGTACTTATTTCTTGTGTTTGTGTATGTGTTCTATGTTTTCTTTTTCTCTTATAACTTATTGTGTAGCCGTACCTATAATCAATGTTCCTAGCTTTCTGTTGTTTAATTTTATTTATATTGTGTTTTTGAGGCAAATAAAAAAGTTATCTATCTATCTATCTATATCACTCTAAAAAAACAAAAATATTTATTAATAGACGTTCAAGCTCTTGCAAAATTGATGTCATAATTATTTTTTACGCCGCCCGTCCTGAATTGGGCTTATAAATTCAGAATTGCATTTGCCAACGTCCATACTACGTTGAATACACCGGTTCTCGTCCGATCACCGAAGTTAAGCAACGTCGGGCGCGGTCAGTACTTGGATGGGTGACCGCCTGGGAACACCGCGTGACGTCGGCTTTTGCATTTTATTTGTATGCTCATTCTGATTGAATTATTTTTTTCAGTTGGAACTCCGAAGGTCTGCCACCAGATGAACTATCAGTGCAGAACGGTATCCTTACGACAAGGGCGTCTCGATTCCCGCTTTGTATCGATCCGCAGACGCAAGCTCTCTCTTGGATCAAGAAGAAGGAAACTAAGAATAATCTCAAGGTTCAATTTCATTTACGTCATTAGAGTTTAGTGTGAATGTCGGGTTTTCAAATTTGGTTGACTTTGTTAAGGAATCATAAAAAAAGTTTGGGACCAAGCCGTAACTTGATTGCCTGCCTGTTCTTGTAGGATTTGTTGTCAAAGTCAAATAGTATATATTTATTCAGTAGTATCACAAGGATTACTTTGAAACATTGAGTCTAGGTGCCAGTTCCACACGACCATGCCTAGAAGAACAAGCAACAAACTATGTGTATGTTGCATGAAATGGTACTGACACCTAGACTAACCTACCTTGAATACGATTCAAAGTTACCCTTGCGGTTTCCAGTAAATAAAATATTTTTTTACGTTGATAAGAGTTCAGATGAGTTTTTTTTTTTTCAGGTGTTATCATTCAACGACCCACAGTTCTTAAGACAGTTAGAAATGGCTATCAAATACGGAATGCCTGTGCTTTTTCAAGACGTCAACGAGTACATTGACCCTGTGGTTGATAATGTTTTGGAGAAAAATATAAAAGGTAGAGGGAAATATTATCATGTAATTGAATTCTTATCAAATCATGTAATCTACTACTTAACGCCTAGATGACTGGTAGACAATGCTCGTAACATTAAGTTCTTCTAGCTATATATTATAATGTGGAGAATGTGTTATTACTGGCCTGTGGGGTTGAACATCTGTTTGTCTCTCTTTAAGTTGTGAGTTGTGAGGGCTGAATCGGGTACTAATTCCTAATTCGGTAACAATAATGTTGTCCTTCAGTGGAAAGCGGCCGTACATTCGTGATGCTGGGCAGTTCAGAGGTGGATTACGACCCCAATTTCCGCATGTACTTGACTACAAAGCTGGCGAATCCTCAGTTCAATCCCGCTGCGTACGCCAAGGCCGTGGTTATCAATTATACCGTCACAGTGCAGGTATTTTATTAATTTCCCTTAGAAAATGAAAGGTACTTTAAGCTTGAGGCCGTGTATGTCTGCCTGCGGTCTCGTAGCTCAGACAGTAATGTTTCGATTTCAATGTGATTTTTTGACGTAAATACGCTTTTAAAATTGCTTCCACGCAATTAAAAAAAACTAAATATAACAAGATCGGGGGATAGAGTTTAGTGTTGCAGCTACATATCTATCATCCCTATCCAAATTTCAATTATACCACTGGAGAGCTAAAGAATGTATTACGCTAAGAACTGTAACACATCGAGCGCGGCGGAGGGGGAAGGCCCGAAGTTACGAGACATATTCACGTACAACAAACGGCGGAGTCCATAGCATAACACCCCACCCCATTAGAAAATAACACATAAAAACATATAAACAAACCAACAAGGCATAAATAAATTTTTATAATGTCCCAAAAGTTAAGAGCCGAGCGTGATTTAAACCCGCGATCTTCCTCTTGGTTGGGTTTGACCACTGCGTCATCTTATCCTAATCACACTCGACGAATAACTCTTAGGGAATGTTCGGTACTAACGCGGCGAATCTTTGTGATTTCCAAAAAACACTATAAAATCAAGACATAAATAACCTAAAGTAATTTTGATTCTGAGCCCTTACTATGAGGTGATCCTTCACTATTAAAAAACCTTTCAGGGTCTAGAAGATCAGCTTCTCAGCGTAGTAGTACGCGCAGAGAGAGCCGACCTAGAGGAACAACGCGAGAGTCTCATCATAGAGACCAGCGCCAACAAGAGTCTTCTATCGGGCCTTGAGGATTCTCTACTGAGGGAACTAGCGACATCTACCGGCAACATGCTGGACAATGTGGAACTGGTCAATACTTTGGAGAATACCAAGTCTAAAGCCGCTGAGGTATGACGGAATTTAATGGTCAATCATATGTGACTTCTGCTCGCCTAGTACTTTTTCGTGCTTGTACACAAGGATACGCATCAGACTATACACTGCTAGCTCTTATGTCCTTGCAGTAAGCGTCATTTTTCTTTGTTTTTAGGTAACTTGAGGTGTATCTTACTGTACCATTCAAAATGGTCGAGCGAGGTGGTCAAATCAAATATGTGTTTATTCAATAGAATCACAAGGATCACTATGATGTCTTAGAGCTAGGGGAGTCTAAGTACCAGTTCTACGCGACCAAGCCTAGAAGAACAGGCAGCAAACTACGGCTTGGTTCCTACCGTTTTCTTGATCAAACAGTTACTATCAAAACATTTTTTTCAAACACCTTGTTTCACGTCTTTGATGTTTTGTTCGACAGATATTTTTATTCATAAAATAGAAAAAGCTCACACAGCACCCCAGGTAGATACAATACCCTCTGAAATCTCAGTACCAACTAAATATTCTTGAAGGATGTTTGAGGTCTGAAGGGTAATCGTGGTGGACAATAATCGTAGTTGGTCATTTTGTAATTCCGACATTAGTCGTGCGATGAGTTTGTCTAGCTAAAGTTTGGTAATTATTTGACCTACCTCAAATCTATAATAAAGAAAGTCTTGTTAATTACACTATTTATAACTCCAGAACGGCTGAACCGATTTGGCTGAAAATTGGGAGGTAGCTTAGAACTAGGAGACGGGCATAAGATACTTTTTATCCCGAAAAAGTAACGAGAACGGGCAAGAGAAGAAGGCGGTCGCAAGTTTCTGTAAAATTAAAATCTTTGTTCTCAGGTTATGGAAAAGCTAGCACTTGCTGAGGCGACGACAAAGGACATAGAGAAGTTCCGAGACGGCTACCGTCCAGTGGCTAAACGCGGCTCCATCCTGTTCTTTGTCTTATCTGATATGGCGGGCGTTAACAGCATGTATCAATACTCCTTGTCTTCGTACCTTGATGTAAGTGGTTTTATTTATGCGTACTAACCACGCAACACCATCTAGCCCCAAACTAAGCAGAGCTTGTACGATGGGAACCAGATAGCTGATAATATAATACTTACATACCATGCCTTCCAGCGCAGAAGGCAGAGCTACTACCAACTGAGCTATTCAATTAAGTAAATAATTACAATCCGAGCTCTTCACAGCAAGTTACTAAGTATTTCGAATATACTATTCAAAATCTCAGAAAAAAATAGAATACGTATGAATCCACTTGGATGGGTGACCCAGGCGGTCACCCATCCAAGTACTGACCGCGCCCGACGTTGTTTAACTTCGGTGATCGGACGAGAACCGGTGTATTCAACGTAGTATGGACGTTAGCGAATGCAGCTCTGAATTTAGTCTATAAAGCTTTGAGTTCTAAACTGTGACGTCACACAGCACTTTTAGGGGTGAAGTTCTGAGTTGAAGAGATGTCGAGGGGTGTACTCGAAATTGCTATTGTATATTTAGGTAATTTGTTTGGTTTACAGGTGTTTTCATTTTCGCTGCGCAAGGCAATGCCGAATGTAATCCTGATGAAGCGTTTGAAGAATATCATTGATATGTTGACCAAAAATGTCTACGATTATGGCTGCACTGGTATGTGATAGGCTTTCTGATTCCACACTACCTGCCAACTTTTCAAAAAGTTTAGCTGTTCTGCCTATCAAAAGCCTGTTCAATGTTTGAGGCTTTAAAGTGCGTGTTTTTTGTGGCCTCGTAGCTCCAAAACTTAATACTCCAATTTCAATGCGGTGTTTAGGGTTCCGTAGCCAAATGGCAAAAACGGAACCCTTATAGATTCGTCATGTCTGTCTGTCTGTCTGTCTGTCTGTCTGTCTGTCTGTCTGTCTGTCCGTCCGTATGTCACAGCCATTTTTCTCCGAAACCGTAAGAGCTAGACTGATGAAACTTGGCGAGTAGATGCATTCTGTGAACCGCATTAAGATTTATACACAAAAATAGAAAAAAAACTATAAATTTTGGGGGTCCCCATACTTGAAACTGAAACTCAAAATTTTTTTTTCATCGAACCCATACGTGTGGGGTATCTATGAATAGGTCTTTAAAAATGATGTGGAGGTTTCTAATATCGTTTTTTTCTAAACTGAATAGTTTGCGCGAGAGACACTTCCAAAGTGGAAAAAAGTTGGCCCTCCCCCCTCTAACTTCTAAAATAAGAGACTGATAAAACTAAAAAAAATATATGTTGTACATTACTATGTAAACTTTCAACGATATTTGGTTTGAACGAGATCTAGCCAGTAGTTTTTTTTTATACGTCATAAATCGTAAACCGCAATTTACCTTTCGACGAACTACAAAAACCTTTAGATATTGTTACTTGATGCTACGTAACCCTTCATGGGCGAGTCCGACTCGCACTTGGCTGCTTTTTTTTATGAGTTCTGAGTTTTACCTTAGACCGATCTGATAGAAATCCATGCAGCTGTATCCTTTTCCCGCCAACGCTTCTTCGGTTTTCTCAACAGCGATTGCAATCCACGCAATCCATAGATCCCAGTCACTAAGAGGGCGTCCATAAATTACGTGAGATGTTTAAGGGGGGGAGGGGGTCGAGTCAAATCTCATCTTACGTTGGAGAGAGGGAGGGTCACAGCAAATAGCACGCAATTTTTTTCGATCTCAACGACGACATCTCACCAGGGGGGGAGGGAGGGACAGAAAATTAAAAAAAACACCTCACGTAATTTATGGACGCCCCCTAAGTGCTGACATTTGCCCACGACATAATAAACTAATATTAAACAGCGTTCGTTTCACTACAGGTATATTCGAACGCCACAAACTCCTATTCTCCTTCCAAATGGACATCAAACTGGAGCAGAGCGAAGGCAACGTCAGTCAGATGCAACTCGACTTCTTCATCAAAGGGAATGTATCGCTTGAGAAGTCGCCGCGCGCCAATCCTGCTACCTGGATACCGTCACAGGTATAGAAAATATTCATCATCATCATCAGCCTGAAGAAGTCCACTGCTGGACATAGGCCTCCCCTACACATTTCCAGGAAGAACGATTCTGAGCCTTTTCCATCCACCGACTTTCTGCCTTCTTAACAATGTCGTCGGTCCTTCTGGTGGGTGGGCGCCCCACTTTTCGTCTTCCAGTTCGTGGTTGCCATTCGAGAACCTTTATTCCCCTTTCCTTCTGTTCAGTTGATATATGACCTGCCCATTGCCACTTTAACTTACTAATTCTAAGAGCTATGTCGGTGACCTTGGTTCTTCTACGGATACCCTCATTTCTGATTCTATCACGTAGTAACTACGTATTTACGTAGAAAATATTACTGAACGTCTATTCGGATGCGGATTTTCAAAGTGAGCTCGATACTTCCACTTTTTGTATGGAACAATAAATGTGTTTTGTATGGAGAAACCCCTTCACCAGTCACAGTGAGCGCATAAGTCCGAATAGACTTACGGGTATATTGATATTGGTCTTATAGCGGTTATTTAGTCAATGTGTTGCCATATATTTGGTTGACATTGAAGTGACATAAGACCGTGTCCGCCATTATGCGGCAAGTTCGAGAAAATATAATACAAAATAAAATCAAAGTAAAAAAAAGTTCTGGTTCATATTGTGAATTGAATACCATTTTTTTCTAAAAATCTGCTGATAAATGTCACCGCAGTAAACTTCCTTTCTCTGTAAAAATAAAATGAATAAATTGGGGTTTTTTGTCAACATTTAGTTTTAGAGCGTGAATGATGTTTTTGTTTCAGGGCTGGCAAGATATAATGAAGTTGAGCCTTGATTTTCCAGAGTCCTTCGCCTCGCTACCAGATCACATCACAAGGAGACTCGATGTGTGGCAAGAGGTCAGTTTTTAAACGACTTCAAAAAAAAAGGAGGAGGTTCTCATAATCGTTTGTATTTTTTTCATGTTATGTATAACTACGTCTTTTGTGAGCGGATTTTTCTTTTAAGGGTAATAAATACTTTCAGATTGGTCCCATAGAAATTTCATCAGAAAACTGGACTCTATTACACTAAGACCCCGCTGTCCGTCAGTCTGTCTGTCTGTGCGTCTGGCACCAGGCTGTTTATATTATAGATAATGGTACGGAACCCTTCGTGCGCGTCTCCGACTCGCACTTGGCCGGTTTTTGCCAAGTTTTCAAACTCAATAATGTATCCCCAGTGGTTCGACAGCGACACTCCAGAATCTGCCGAGATCCCGGACGGATACCGCGACACAGTGCAACCTTTTGAGCTGCTGATGCTACTCCGATGCTTCCGCGTGGATCGTATATACCGCGCGCTCACAGATTACATCACTGTCACTATGGGCGAGGAGTACATCACTCCACCTGTTATAAGGTATCTCTCACTCTTGGACGGACATGATAAACTTATGGGACAATAGTAATTTTTTTATTACATCACTGTCACTATGGGCGAGGAGTACATCACTCCACCAGTTATAAGGTAACTCTCACTCTTGGACGAACATGATAAACTTATGGGACAATAGTTCTTATTTTCTTATTCATCACTGTCACTATGGGCGAGGAGTACATCACTCCACCTGTTATAAGGTATCTCTCACTCTTGGACGGACATGATAAACTTATGGGACAATAGTAATTTTTTTATTACATCACTGTCACTATGGGCGAGGAGTACATCACTCCACCTGTTATAAGGTAACTCTCACTATTGAACGGACATGATAAACTTATGGGACAATAGTAATTTTTTTATTACATCACTGTCACTATGGGCGAGGAGTACATCACTCCTTATGTTATAAGGTAACTCTCACTCTTGGACGGACATGATAAACTTATGGGACAATATTATTTTTTTTATTACATCACTGTCACTATGGGCGAGGAGTACATCACTCCTTATGTTATAAGGTAACTCTCACTCTTGGACGGACATGATAAACTTATGGGACAATATTATTTTTTTTATTACATCACTGTCACTATGGGCGAGGAGTACATCACTCCTTATGTTATAAGGTATCTCTCACTCTTGGACGGACATGATAAACTTATGGGACAATAGTATTTTTTTTATTACATCACTGTCACTATGGGCGAGGAGTACATCACTCCTTATGTTATAAGGTATCTCTCACTCTTGGACGGACATGATAAACTTATGGGACAATGATAATTTTTTTATTACATCACTGTCACTATGGGCGAGGAGTACATCACTCCTCCTGTTATAAGGTATCTCTCACTCTTGGACGGACATGATAAACTTATGGGATAATAGTAATTTTTTTATTACATCACTGTCACTATGGGCGAGGAGTATCACTCCACCTGTTATAAGGTAACTCTCACTCTTGGACGGACATGAAAAAATTTCGGGATAATAGTTCTTCTTTTTTATGCAAGGGCGATGAAACAAGCTTATGGTCCACGTGATGTTAATTAAATTCAATGTATTTATTTTCAGGTTTTTTTTATTAACTAGCTGATGGGACTAGCATATGGCCCACCTGATGTTAAGTGGTAACCATTAGGTCACGCACGTCAGGAACGTGCCCTACAATGCACTTCCCTGCGTCCATCAACTATACGGATATTCAGCCTCACGTGTCAGTAATTCCACCGGCACCCACACCCTTTAAACTGAAATACAGCGATTCTGCTTCAGGGCAGAAATAGGCATGGTGGTAGTACTTTTCCGGAAGAGCCATACACAAAGAATTCTACTAGATAGAAGTCTCACAGAATGTAATTGACGCAGCGCTAGAGATTTGTCAACTCAACTATTCTGTTATAACTATTAGTTTTCGGGCGTGATCTTATTAAACCATGAAAAAAAAAAGCAGCCAAGTGCGAGTCGGACTCGCCCATGAAGGGTTCCGTAGCATCAATTAACATAATATAAAGGTTTTTGTAGTTCGTCGAAAGGTAAATTGCGGTTTACGATTTATGACGTATAAAAAAAAAAAAAAATGACTAGATCTCGTTCAAACCAAATATCGTTGAAAGTTTGCATAGTAATGTACAACATATATATTTTTTTGGATTTATCATTCTCTTATTTTAGAAGTTAGAGGGGGGGGGGGCCAACTTTTTTCCACTTTGGAAGTGTCTCTCGCGCAAACTATTCAGTTTAGAAAAAAACGATATTAGAAACCTCGACATCATTTTTAAAGACCTATCCATAGATACCCCACACGTATGGGTTCGATGAAAAAAAAAATACGGGTTGCACTCCGGGAGTGCCGGCAGAAGTGAAAACTTGATTATTAACGTTGAGCATGTTTGATATTTTGGAATGGTTAGGGGGGGCTTGTTTGTTATTTGGCACGCTGTAACATACACGAACATTCGCGCAAGCGCCCTGCGCTGCCTAAACGAAACAGTAGGCCCAGGCATACATTTTCGCCGCGCCGCACACAGGGCCAGATTGCCAATTTAAGATGACAAAAATAAAGTGTAGGTTTTTATTTACTTTCTGACTTGTTAGTTATGTATTATAATTGTTACAAGGTAGAAATAAAATTTGGAGATGGTACTATCAACAAAAAAAAATAATTAAAAAGAAAATAAGCTTTATTTAAAGTATTATGTAAAAAGGTCCTTAAATTAAGTTCTATTGCTACATACAACTCATCGTCATGCATATTATTATCGGAATCTTCATTATCTCTGTTTTCAACCTCTTCGCTACAAAGATATGTAGGCATCCGTAACATTTGGACTACCTGGAATTATAGGGCATAATTTACAAAGGGGGCGATACGGGGACGAGTTCTTTGCATGTTTTGAATCCTCACGGGTCGTAGTTTCTAAGGAATTATAAAATATAATGGAACTATGTGGAACATTTGTTAAATGTCTATAAACTCAAGTGAATCTAAAATATTTACGTATAAAATTAGGCTTCCACGTGAAGTTATATTACTCCTCGATTTATAAAGAAAATTGAAAAGTAAACGATAATAATTAGAGTACACACCTGACGCTTCAATATCCATGTTAAAAACTCACAGTTTTTATACACTGGGGCACAAAACAAACGTGTTGACTTAGTCAAACTTTCGGGTGCAACTGACTCACGTTTGCCCTGCGAAAAAAGGGATACAAAGCGCGCTTACACAGGCTTTTGTGTTACTTTAGTCAATGTTATTGTTTTATGATCTTATTGTTCGTTTATTGAAGGAGCTAAACAAAGTATTTTTTTTAAGTTTCTCGACATCACAAAACTATATTTTTGTCATCCTAAATTGGCAATTTGGCCCTGTGTGCGCCGTAGATAGGGGATAGCTGTCTACTCTCCATCCGTCTTACGCTTTTTCGATCAGGTCACGTGTCCTGACGCGCTGACGCGAGTTTAAGATTTTATACCCATTACAGAAAAAGTGCTCAACGCCGCTAAAGAAGTTTTCACTTCAAAAAAATTTGCGGTTTACGATTTACGACGTATAAAAAAAAAACTACTGACTAGATCTCGTTCAAACCAAATATCGTTGAAAGTTTGCATAGTAATGTACAACATATATTTTTTTTGGATTTATCATTCTCTTATTTTAGAAGTTAGAGGGGGGGGGACCAACTTTTTTCCACTTTGGAAGTGTCTCTCGCGCAAACTATTCAGTTTAGAAAAAAAACGATATTAGAAACCTCAACATCATTTTTAAAGACCTATCCATAGATACCCCACACGTATGGGTTCGATGAAAAAAAAATTTTTGAGTTTCAGTTTCAAGTACGGGGACCCCCAAAATTTATAGTTTTTTTTCTATTTTTATGTAAAAACCTTAATGCGGTTCACAGAATACATCTACTCACCAAGTTTCATCAGTCTAGCTTTTATGGTTTCGGAGAAAAATGGCTGTGACACGGTCGGACAGACAGACAGACAGACAGACAGACAGACATGACGAATCTATAAGGGTTCCGTTTTTGCCATTTGGCTACGGAACCCTAAAAACAACAACTTTTAAACTGCATTTATTTTTCTCATTATTTTGTTTTAAGCTTATAATTTTTAAAGCATGTTTTTTTTTTAATTTTTGGAGTTAAATGCCTAAGAATCTATTAAGAGTCCATTCTTTCTGGTATATTTCAAATGTTTATGTTGTATTCTAGCCTCGACATGATAGTAGAACAGACGACGCCATTCACTCCAGTCGTGTTTATCCTGAGTCCCGGCTCTGACCCCACATCCGACTTGATGAAGCTAGCGGATCGCTGCGGGTTCGGCGGCGGCAAGTTCAAGTATCTATCGCTTGGACAGGGACAAGAAGGGGTGAGGAATCGCTTAAATTTAGCACTGCTGTCGCCAACGTCCATACTACGTTGAATACACCGGTTCTCGTCCGATCACCGAAGTTAAGCAACGTCGGGCGCGGTCAGTACTTGGATGGGTGACCGCCTGGGAACACCGCGTGACGCTGGCTTTTTGCATCAGATTTTTTTATACAGACATGGACAATACTTTCGGAGCTGATAGACACCGTGCTGTGTTTATGTGTTGTATCCAAAATAGAAAATAAATAAAGAAAGGCAATACACAATATTAACAAAAAGATACAAAAGAAACATAAGATGAGAAAGATAAAAATTACATGTATTTTCTTTCTTTAGTGTTTCTACTAAATAAATAATGTTTGATTTGACTAACCAGGCGGCGATAGCATTACTGGAAGGCGCCATCTCGCACGGCCAATGGCTGATCCTCCAGAACTGCCACCTCCTGGTGTCGTTCCTGCGAGAGCTGGAGAAGCAGCTGGAACTGATGACGAAGCCTCATCCGGAGTACCGGCTATGGCTCACTACTGACCCCACGCCCACCTTCCCTATCGGCATCTTACAGAGATCGCTCAAAGGTAATACAATCTGAAAATTATTTAATTACATGTAGGTATTTTATATTCCTAGTTTTTACTCTTGTTTGTGTGTGTTTCAATGTTTATTTCAGAGAAAACATAGGTAAATAAATAATTAATAAATATAGAGGGCTATCCACACAACACTATCTAGTCCCAAATTAAACATAGCTTGTACTATATATGGGAACCAGATTTAATACCAGATTTTTTTATATGTACATAGAATACAATATTACCAGACAGAGAATAAACATCTCATATCTCGTATATCGAACCTACAACCTACGGTACAGAAGGCAGATCTACTACCGACTGAGTTGATATGCCAGCCAAGTTGGCAAGTTTTATCATCCGCACTTGATGTGCGGGCAGGTTTTTTCCGCAAGTAGGCCGCTGGTGGGCCCTTTTTGCGTGACCCTTGACACGTGTTGCTCGAACTTTTTGAGGTTCTACAACACGCCGGTTTCCTCACGATGTTTTCCTTCACCGTTTTGAGAGTACTGGCATAGTGCACATACATTTTTCGACAGAAAAACTCATTGGTACACGAGTGGATTTGAACCCACGATCTTTGGATCGGAAGGCGGGGCCACTACCACTAGACCACCAGTGCTCTCCACTCTGATATGCCAGCCAATTAATTTGGGTTAAAATGTGTTATTGAACCCATACTATCCACAGTGGTGACTGAACCACCGAACGGCTTGAAGCTAAACCTCCGCAACACATACTTCAAGATGCGAGCTCATGCGTTGGAGGAATGTCCGCATCCACAGTTCAAGAAACTTGTCTATGTGCTCGCCTTCTTCCACGCCGTTGTCCAGGTAATATCTAACACTCCCAGTACAGTCAGCGTTAAAAGTAGATTGGCAGTTGTAAAGTTCAAACTCACTTTAGATTGAAGTTTTGAGCTTAGGTTCAACGACATGCCGCCGGTTTCCTCACGACGTTTTTCTTCACCGTTGAGAGTGTTCATCAATAAATTTTTCGAAGAAAAACTCATTTGTATACGACTGATTTGAACCCACGACCTTAAGATCGGACGACGGGGCCGCTACCTCTAAACCACCAGTGCTCAAACTTATAAAAGGCGCTCCACATTCTCGCAAGAATCTCGCGAGAACGCGAGAAAACCGCGAGAACGAGAGAGTGGAACCTTGCTTCTCGCCTGTTTCTCGCAGTGTTTCTCGCGTTCTCACGAGATTCTCGCGAGAATGTGGAGCGAGCTTTTCGCCTCTTTTTCGGTTATTTTGACACTACAATGGAGAACTGTCAAAAAAATCTATGCTTGAGGCTCGACTCAGACTCAAGCACTGTTTCTGAATACGGCCTACGTATTATATAAGTATATTCTAGTGCAGGCGATTGTACTTAACGGTATATTTTTTTCTCTGGAACTACAAGTGTAAGAATTTGTCAATAGTTTTTATTATTTCAGGAGCGTCGAAAATACGATAAAATCGGCTGGAACATAGCATACGATTTCAGTGAGAGTGACTTCATGGTATGCATGCAGATCCTCCAATGCTACCTGGAGCGATGCGAGGCTGCCAAGGGACCCATACCGTGGTCTACACTCAAGTATCTCTTTGGAGAGGTGACATAACTTCTAGTCTGCTGCTTAATTTAGTCCACGTCTAAAGTAAATGATTTTAGGACTTATCTTCACACGAATTCTATTTGATTTTGCACGGGTATCTTATATTTATAAAAGAAAGTCGTGTTAGTTACACTATTTATAACTCAAGAACGGCTGAACCGATTTGGTAGAAAATTTGTGGGGAGGTAGCTTAGAACCGGGAGAAGGACATAGGATACTTTTTGTCCCGAAAAAGCAACGGGAACGGGGTGTTACGGGAACGGGCGAGCGAAGCCGCGGGCGGCCACTAGTTTATAATAAATAAACTGGGGGCCGCCCCGTTTTCGTTACTTTTTCGAATAAAAAGTATCCCATGTATCCTGGTTCAAAGCTACTTCCCACCCATTTTCAGCCAAATCGGTCGTGATGGCGTGACCAAGTGAAATAAACGTTGACTTTGACAACACTATTAAACCCCAAATTAAGCAGGGTTTTTAGTAAGAGAACCAGATAGCAGAAATATTACTTGTGTTTTTGTAAATACATACTTAGAATACAATATAACACCCATGCAGACAGAGAACAAACATCTGCGTTCGCCACACAAATAATTATACTGTGTGGGGATCGAACCCACGACCTACGGCGCAGAAGGCAGAGCTACTCTGAGCTACCTGCGCTGAAAGGCCAGAAATCATTAATGTTAATTTGTTAGGTAATGTACGGAGGTCGTGTGATAGACGATTTCGACCGTCGCGTCGTCCGCACCTACATGGAAGAATACATGGGAGAGTTCCTTTTCGACAAGTTCCAGCCTTTCCATTTCTACAAGGACTCTACCTTCGATTACGTCATTCCACCTGAAGGGGAGAGAGACGAGTATATTGGTGAGAATAGTTCCAAAAAATGTTACTTGTAAATCCATAATATTCTGTTAGTTTTAAAATTTATGTCCTTTGTTTCTATCATTGTTATAAGTTATGTGTACTTATTTATAATATATGTTTTTATTTATTTATGTTTTGTATGTTGTGTGCAAAGCAAATAAATGATTGTGTATGTCAAAAAAGTAGTAGTAGTAAGTTTGAAAAAACTACTTCATAACTGAACTGCTGAACCGATTTTCATGAAATTTCTATGGGACCAAACTTAAAGTATTACCATAATAAACCAGATAATATATTTCTAGTCGGTTTAATAATGACGCATGTGATATAAAAAACAAAAAAAGAAGCTCCTTTTTTTAAAAAAGTGGCCATATTTGTACTAACAAACGACACTGGATACAAAGATATTCATATGTTTTTTTATTATTATTGAGTAAAGACATACTCATTGGGTTCCGGAGGACGGAAGGCGACGGGGCGTGGCCGCCCAAAAAGACGATGGCGAGACGATCTGGAAGCTCTGGAGAAGGATTGGTGGGAAGTCACCAAAGATCGTGATACTTGGAAGATTTTGGGGGAGACCTTTGCCCAGCAGTGGGACAGATCAGGTTAAAAATATATATATATGTATATATATTTTAATTAAACCCATCCACCAGATAGACCGACGACATTGTTAAGATCGCTGGAAGTCGGTGGATGGAAAAGGGCTCAGAATTGTTCTTCCTGGAAATGTGTAGGGGAGGCCTATGTCCAGCAGTGGACTGTGTGTGACGATGATGATGATGTTATTTTTATTTTTGATGTTTGCAGAATTCATCGATGTCCTGCCCCTCGCCAATACTCCGGAAGTATTCGGTCTGCATCCGAACGCCGAGATCGGCTACTTCAGCCAGGCCGTGCGAGAGATGTGGGGACATCTCATCGAACTGCAGCCCCAGACTAGTAAGCGATTGTTTCTTTGAGTCCATCGATATTCTGCCGGCTGATTGTATAATTCTGTTGCTATCAAAAGTTTGATACGTGATCGCTGTTCCTTGATATTATCATATCAGCTGTATGAGGTTTCAAAGTGATACTTGTGATACTATTGATAAATACCTCCATGTTTGAATCTGATTGCCATCAGTTTTCGAAAATATGTATCTAAATGTTGCTATACTAGTTTTACAAAGCGGAGTTCCTGTTCGGTTTTGTATCAATTCGTGTTTTTATTGCAATCGAAGCTCAAAATATTGTCAAAACTGACAGATGCGATTTTTAGGGTTCCGTAGCCAAATGGCAAAAACGGAACCCTTATAGATTCGTCATGTCTGTCTGTCTGTCTGTCTGTCTGTCTGTCTGTCTGTCTGTCTGTCTGTCTGTCTGTCTGTCCGACCGTGTCACAGCCATTTTTCTCCGAAACCATAAGAGCTACACTGATGAAACTTGGCGAGTAGATGTATTCTGTAAACCGCATTAAGATTTTTACACAAAAATAGAAAAAAAACTATAAATTTTGGGGGTCCCCATACTTCAAACTGAAAATCAAAAAAAATTTTTTCATCGAACCCATATCTATGAATAGGTCTTCAAAAATGATGTTGAGGTTTCTAATATCGTTTTTTTCTAAACTGAATAGTTTGCGCGAGAGACACTTCCAAAGTTGAAAAAAGTTGGTCCCCCCCCCCTCTAACTTCTAAAATAAGGGAATGATAAAACTAAAAAAAATATATGTTGTACATTACTATGCAAACTTTCAACGATATTTGATTTGAACGAGATCTAGCCAGTAGTTTTTTTTTTATACGTCATAAATCGTAAACCGCAATTTACCTTTCGACGAACTACAAGAACCTTTATATATTATGTTACTTGATGCTACGGAACCCTTCATGGGCGAGTCCGACTCGCACTTGGCTGCTTTTTGATTTTTGTATTCTCTATTTTAATTCTTGTTATTTTTTATTTTGTTCTAAATTGTTGTATATCACAGGGCATTGGTGATTGGCGTTCATGAGTTATTTTTATTCCTTAAAAAATATTCTTGTTTTTCATGCATCTGTTTTAGTAAGGAAAGAAGAAAGTAAGTTATCCGCGAATCCCGAACTCCCCTAAAACTATCACCCCATTTCTTATAAGCGTTTTTCAAAAGATAATCAGTGTTTAACCTGCGAGTGGCGAGACCTGACGACGAATTTTTTTGCCAATACGCCCCAAAATGGCGTAATTTAGAATTGCATTTTTTTTACTCAGATTTTATTGAATATTTTTAATAAAATGTTTGGCAGTCATGTGGGAAATGTTATTATTTGGTGGTTGGATAACTAATCTATCTATTCACAATGTATTTTATTGTTAAATCATTCCTAAATTTTGTTTATATTGCACATCGGCTTTTCGGTTTTTTAGAGCGCCATCTCTTTCTGACGCACAATACGCCCTATGAAGCCGAAATTAGCCGATGTGCAATATTTGTTGCCTACTGTTATAAGTGTCCACGTGTATGCGAACCCACGCCCTCCAGCGCAGAAGGCAGAGCTACTGCCAACTGAGCTGTGAAAGCTAGGTTTATGATAAACACTATTTTATAATTGTTTATGTAAACATAACTGACATGATTTTGTTTTTTTTATGCGGACAGTTAAAGAAACCGGTAAGTAACTACTGGATAAGTTTCACTTGACTGATTGTGTGTATATTAAGTAACATACTTGTAACTAACATAACATACTTAGGTATACCTATACCTAAGTAACGTAACCTATGTTATGTTAGTTACAAGTATGTTAAAAAAAATTACCTAAGTCTCAGATACGACTTATACCTATTTTTTTTATCAATTTTTAAAAAAACTTTCTCAAGCGAGTAGACTCGCGCACGAAGAAGTCTTAAAATCCTAAAAGTTCTCAAACCGGCCGGCGGTGGCGCAGCTTCAAGTTGATGTTCGAGTTATTCGAGTCAATGAATTTATAGGCGATGGTTACCACTTGACATCAGGTGGGCCATATGCTTGTTCCATCAGCTAAAATAAATAAAAAAACAAAGAATAACCACCCGACTCTTAGCCAAGTTTGTCGAATTTTGCCGAAGAAGTGACACGTGACGGTGACGAGTTCATTGGTTTTTTTTCATTTCAAAAATGATCAAGCCCGTCTTTGCAAGTTTTCACTTCTAAAAAGTATAGAACTAGCTTTAAACAAGCAATAAAGTAAGTTCTATATTTAAAAGTTTTTCAACTTGTATAGGTGAAAGCGGTGGGGCGATGAGCCGCGAAGACTTCATAGATACAATCGCAGTAGACGTCCTCAGCAAGTTGCCGGCGCTCTACGAGATATGGCGAGTCCGGAAGCAGTTCGAAATGAACATTACGCCTAGTCTCGTGGTACTCTTGCAGGAGTTGGAAAGGTAAATAACACTTCATGCACAACTGACACCGCACTGACAACAAAATTAAATTGTGGGCGATTGTGTATTTGATACTAACAAAATAATACTACGAGTAACAAGGAACAGCGATTATATCTTGTTGCAATCGTTCCTTGTCATAAGTTTTGTTTCTATTCGATTTTTAATGCAATAGAGGTAGAGGCTCAAAATAAAATAAAATATAATGAATAAAATTATGTCCAAACTAAGAGATACGCAATCACTCCACAGGTCGTGGGTTTCATTAGATCGTGCACAAATAAGTTTTTTTGTCCAGGAATGAATGTGCCTGGACTCGTGGAAGAAAAACTTGAGGAAACCGGCGTGTCGTAGAACCTAACATGTTATAAAACATGTGTCGAGCGTACAGAAGCGCACATAGAATCCTTTCGCTATACGTTTACTTTCAATTAATCCACTTTATGTGCGGTTGGCACAACATGTCTTCCTCCTCCATTCCCCTTGGTCAGCCGTCAGCTCTGCAACTTTTAGTAAATCATAATAAATAACGTAACTTAATGATACCCAGATTCAACCGCCTAATAGCCCGAATGCGGACTACCCTCTCCCTCCTCCGCAAAGCCTTGGCCGGCGAGATCGGAATGGACGCCGTCCTGGACAATGTATCCTACAGCCTGTTCAACGGACAATTGCCTCAAGTGTGGCGAAGCCTCGCTCCGGCCACTTGCAAAGGTCTAGGCGGGTGGATGGATCACTTTATTGCACGGACCAAGCAGTACACAGACTGGGTAAGCATTAGTTGCAACTGCTTCAAGTGTGGAAATTGCCGCAAACGTGGCAGTTGCCTCAAGTGTTACATTATCCTAATTTTCAGCTGAGATGGACAAAAATTCACCTTGGTATACACTTATAAACTAGTTTTTCGCGATCTAGCTATGGCATAAAAAAAAAAAACAATTATACAGTCCACTGCAGAATTTCATTGATCTACCCGGCCCTACACCTACCTACACATGGCCGGTCGACCGATCCACTCAGTTTACAGGCGTCACCAATTGGCTCTCGGCTGAGTCATTAGGTACAACTGCTTCACTCACATGTGGCAGTTGCCTCAAGTGTGGCAATTGCCACAAGTGTGACACATCCTTATTTGCACCTGCGATGGACAGTCATACGGTAGCTTAATAATCATGAAACCATTTCCAGGCGACAATGGAAGAGCCACTTGTTATCTGGCTCTCAGGGCTGCAGATCCCCGAGTCGTATCTCATAGCTCACATTCAGATCGCATGTCGCCTGTACACGTGGCCTCTCGACAGATCCACTCAGTTCACACGCGTCACCAAGTGGCTCTCTGCTGATGAGATCGAGGAGAGGGCTATTACAGTAAGTCACAACAAAAAAGTACTATCAACGCTGACTTTGAGACCTTTCATTTTATTTTATACTTTATGAATAAAATATAATGATACCTACAGTTTTAGTAGGTAGGTATAACTAGCGGCACATAACCCTAGCGCATAGCGATACGCGGAGGGGATAGCTGTGCATGCGTCGTAGCGTGCGCATGTCGCGAACACTGGATGTGTGGATGTGTGCAGAGTGTCCTATTGGTACAGAGAGCGGAGTGCGACTGGAGAGCCAATCAGCTCAGGTACCTTATTTTTGACTCCTGCGCAATAACGGTCAGCGTTAGAGTTATGTGCCGATACCTACTACATAATAATATTACCGACCCGCTAATTATTTCTGTCAAACAAAACAAAGGGACGTACATACCTAGTATGATTTGTCTTCTCTTCGGTAGATAGAAACCTCTTTAGCTCCTAATAAAGGTCGATTTATATCTACAGACATTGAGTGTGGCAGACACGTGCCGTGGCAGACAAAATGATATTCTTCCATACAGTAACTATGAAGGTCGATTTATATCTACAGACATTGAGTGCGGCAGACACGTGCCGTGACAGACACCGACAGACACCATTTATTTATATCTACAGACATTGAGTGTGGCAGACACGTGCCGTGACAGACACCCCGGATACCGACTCCATTGCAAAAATGCAAAATAAAAAAGAAAGCACGTGTACGCAGTTCCGATACTCTATTCACACTGCCCGGCAAGGAGCCACAGACACGTACAGACATGAACCGCGCAGACAAAATATTCTTTCCGAGAATACTGGCCGGGCACGACACGTGTCTGTAAGTGTCTGTACGGCCGTGTTACGATAGATATAAATACGTTAATAGTTACTGTATGGAAGAATATCATTTTGTCTGCCACGGCACGTGTCTGCCACACTCAATGTCTGTAGATATAAATCGACCTTTAACGTATTTATATTTATCGTAACACGGCCGTACAGACGCTTACAGACACGTGTCGTGCCCGGCCAGTATTCTCGGAAAGAATATTTTGTCTGCGCGGTTCATGTCTGTACGTGTCTGTGGCTCCTTGCCGGGCAGTGTGAATAGAGTATCGGAACTGCGTACACGTTCTTTCTTTTTTATTTTGCATTTTGCGATGACGGTGTCGGTATCCGGGGTGTCTGTCACGGCACGTGTCTGCCACACTCAATGTCTGTAGATATAAATAAATGGTGTCTGTCGGTGCCTGTCACGGCACGTGTCTGCCACACTCAATGTCTGTAGATATAAATCGACCTTTATTTATATCTACAGACATTGAGTGTGGCAGACACGTGCCGTGACAGACACCCCGGATACTGACACCGTCATCGGCGTCCGCTCTCACTGGCAGTTACTGCATAGCTTTAGAAGAAAAAGCATGTTATTGAAAATGTTCAAACACGCAGTTCCGATACTCTATTTACACTGCCCGGCAAGGAGCCACAGACACGTACAGACATGAACCGCGCAGACAAAATATTCTTTCCGAGAATACTGGCCGGGCACGACACGTGTCTGTAAGTGTCTGTACGGCCGTGTTACGATAGATATAAATACGTTAATAGTTACTGTATGGAAGAATATCATTTTGTCTGCCACGGCACGTCTCTGCCACGCTCAATGTCTGTAGATATAAATCAACCTTTAGGTCG
Organism: Thera obeliscata; assembly: GCA_947578465.1. Taxonomy (NCBI): domain Eukaryota; kingdom Metazoa; phylum Arthropoda; class Insecta; order Lepidoptera; family Geometridae; genus Thera; species Thera obeliscata. The sequence continues at coordinate 3,801,233 of OX387913.1, forward strand.
ATTTATATCTACAGACATTGAGTGTGGCAGACACGTGCTGCCACACTCAATGTCTGTAGATATAAATCGACCTAAGCGTGCTGATTGGTAGCCGACCTGACATAATATTATGAAGGTAGAAAACATTTTATCAGTACCATTGGTTTCAGGGCTGTTACGTCCGCGGGCTATACTTAGAGGGCTCGCGCTGGGACGTCGAAGAGGGATGCCTGAGGAGGTCCCATCCCAAGGTTCTGGTCACGGAACTGCCCATCATGTATATCATACCCATCGAGTTCCACAAGCTCAAGTTACAGGTAAATAAGCCAAAGTTTCAGATCAGTTCTATTCAGATCATCATCAGTTTTTTTTTATACAACTAGCTGATGGCACAAGCATATAGCCCACCTGATGTTAAGTGGTAACCATCGCCTATAACAAAGTATTACCTCGTAGATCACGCACGTCTGGGGAAGTACCTTACCTACTACAAACTACTACGTTGTTAAGTTTTTATGTACCATTGTTTGTTCTTATATGTATTTGTGAGCAATAAAGTATTTTCTATCTTCTATCTATCTATCTACAACCATGCTTATTTCTGGCGTCAAGCCAACCAATGAACTCGCGACACTGTCACGTCAACTGTCATGTAACTGACACCTCTTCGGCAAAGATCGACAAACCTCGATTAAGGTCGGGTTTTTTTTACTGGTGCCATTCCCGGAATGACCAATTTTTTTGATTCCAGAATACACTGCGAACTCCTGTTTACACGACGTCTATGAGACGAAACGCGATGGGCGTCGGCCTGGTCTTTGAATCGGACTTGTGGACCGCCGAGCATTGCAGCCATTGGATCCTGCAGGGAGTCTGTCTCATTATGAACACAGACTAGTGACTGTGACTGACCGAAAGGGAGGAAACCCAACGTTTGAATTTTAGTTTGGGGTCCTCCAGGACTATTAAGTGATGTTTATATTATATCACTGGACAGGTTTGTTTTGTTAAAGCCTTGCGTACAATCTAAGCGATCTGCGATGGGGATCAGTGAAACGCTGTCAAATTAGACAGCGTTTCATTGATCGCCATCGCCAGCGACCTAGGTTTGCCTTAGGAGAAGATATTTTTTAAGGCATAATGTAAAAAACCGTCGCCTCAAAAACTAGAGATAGAAAGTTTGCAACGCAGCATAGATAATTTTTTTACTGCAAAATGGCGTCCTTGATATCTGTCAGCTTCATTGGAATAAGTAATTATTTTGTTTATGTACAGTTTGGCGCAGTATCTTTTCGACGAAAACGATAAAGAGTCTAATCTGTTTCAGAGAATTTATTTAAATGCGAGTGAAGATATTTATTTTGTTATTGTTAGCATTTAATTTCCAAGATTCTTAATTAATTGGTGTGTTGTTGTGATTTCAAGACTGATGATCTCATTGTGTTCACTTAGTTTATAATAAAGACTGATTTAATTACTACAAAATAGATGTTATTTATTTCCTTAATATTTTGGGTAAAAAAATATATAGGTTGTTGCATCTTTATTGATTTACACAGCAGTTTGAATCGAATCATATGTTTTTGATAGCTCAACTGTTTTGTCCTTATTCGGAAAATGTTAGCAATTAAAATAATATTCAAGTTAATCATGCTATACTCATGGCCTTAGCTTGTGGTAGACACAGATTATAAAAGGATGAACTTAAGAAATCACTTAGTGGCTGCCATTTCACCCAACCTTTATGTTGTAGGAACTCCTTTGATTGTTCCTTTCCAACATAATGTGGATCCTGGAACAAGCAAACAGAAAAGAGATATAATTTAATTATTTACGAGAACACTTTACCTACATGGTCTCAGTATAAATAAGATGGACCCTTCCAGAGTCACCGATCTCAAAAACCTTCAACAAAGTGATCGTTCAGGAACACTGTTAAAAAAAAATCCCATTATTTTTTCGAGATAAAAAGTATCCTATGCCTGTCTCCAGGTTCTAACTTACCTCCTCATCAGTTTTCTACCAAATCGGTCCAGTCATTAATGCATAAAGGTATGACCCAGGGAAATAGGAAAGTATTCCATTTCTCACATCCCCCCCTATAAATCTTTGAGTATCACCTAATTAGACTGAAGTATGTAGTCTACCATGTGTTTCAGTATCTATAGACCCAATTTCAAAGTTATTCTTCCTGGAATTGTGTAAGAGAGGCCCAAGTCCAACAGCTGGCTTCTTAAGGGTGATTAATTGTTGCAACTTAACATAGCAGATTAAGTTAAGGCCTGTGCACACCCAGCCCGCTGGCGACCGCGATCAATGAAACGCTGTCAAATATAGCTGTCAAATTTGACAGAGTTTCACTGATCGCGTTTGCCAGCGGCCTAGGTGTGCGCAGGCCTTTAAAAGTTGTATAACTTAATGAGTCTTACCACTATCAGCAAGCTTGGCTCGCAGCCTGCTGTGTTAATGCCCATGATGCCCTTGGACGAGCAATCCACATCTCCACCCATCATAACAGGACTTCCGAACTTATCAAAATGAGTAACCAATGCTTCAATAATGGTAGACAATTCATTTCCTTTGTTTACGTGAAGGATCTTACAAGGTATGTTGTATAACTTGTCTATGACAAGACAAACCTGTAACAAACTTTAATTACATGAGCTGATTAGCTGATGCTCCTAGAGGATTAATTCGGTGAACTAGGAACACCCTGTCAAGAAAAAAGAAACCCATCAGCGGCCTACTTGCCGAAACCAGCCTGCTCTCTAAGGCCCGTATTCGGAAACAGCGCTTGAGTCTGAGTCGAGCGTCAAACAGAGATTTTATGACAGTTCTCCATTGAAAAGTGTCAAAAATCTGTGCATGAGGCTCAACTCAGACTTAAGCACTGTTTCGGAATACGGGCCTAAGTATGTAGGTAGAGTTCTGAGAAAAAGTTTATCTGCAGCAGTACTATGACAGCCCCCACAGCTCAGTTGATAGTAGCTCTGCCTTCGGCGCAGGAGGGCGTGGGTTCGATACCCACCAAGAACAAATGTGTGTGGTGAAATGTTCTCTGTCTGGGTGTTATTTACATACTGAGAATACTGTATGTATGTACTATACTACTGCTACCTGTTTTACCAGCAAGATCTGGTGCCCCTATTGCTGTTGACATTACAAATAGAGGAGTGAGAAAAGCAGTGCAATACCACATCAGTCACGGTCTCGACACCTTGTCTACTATAAATGAAAAATGCAAGTTATCTTCACTATAGGCCCTTGCGGGGCTTATAGGTGATAGTAACTTAGACAATATGCCTACCTCAAAGCTACCAATCCATTGTTTTGATCCTATGAATGATGCTGGTTTGTCTTCTATCTGAACCAGAGTTTCCTGGATTTCTTTTACAGTCGGAACTTTTAAATTCTTACTGAAGTTGTAGGTAATCCACGAAGATATAGTCTGCAGGGTTCTGTACCCACAGCCCCAACCCTGAAGAGAAAAATGAACAATGTTTTGTTTTGATTGAAGCACCGATCAACACCGGCTCTAACCTCTCAATAACAAATTGTAGGTTTGTAATGTAATACTTTAAAATCGTACCCTATCGTCGAATCCATCGCAGAGATAGTGATAATATTCGTATTTTCCCGAAACTAAATGTATTTTGCCTTCATTTCCGGGCAATAGGTCTTCGGCACTTTCATGGATGTTTGTCAACAAAGATGACATTTTTTATTTTTGTTCTGTTGAATTGAGTTTTTTTTTTTTTTTTGTGGCGTCGCATGGGTTTATTCACTTTATTCATTTGCCATTTTTTTCTTTTTGTTTTTACTTAAATTAAAAATTTAGGGAAACAGTAGGTAATAATATATAAAAAATATATGAATACGTGGAACTAAGGATTGGGACAGGATCAGTAGGGTTTATAAAAATAATAATAATAAACAAGGAAAGGAAATATAATTACAAATAAAAGGTTTAAATATTTGATTGAGTTTGTCCTGTATTCATAGATGGCGTTGAGCGTACCGGAAATAAAAAAATATTTCTAATTTCTTCAAAAAATAATTTCATCAAAAGTAATGATTTTTGAATAAATAAATAGGTAACTATGCAGTTATTGTTTTATTAAATAAAAAAAAATAAAAAAATCGAGGGTATGCCTCCTTCCTTTCACGACTTATCCATAACTCTCGTGGTTTCGGACTTGGCCATCACCGCTCTTCTCAAAAACCCACCCTGTATGTGGGTCTTCTTCATTTCTTTAAAAGATTTTAGAGAACTATTGTACCTACACTGCACCATAACAACGGGTAATCTACATAAGTCACTCGCTGCCTAGCGGTGGTAACCTTCCGATCGATCGCGGGTTCAAATCTAGTCGTGCACCTTTCAACACACTGGCTCGAATGAACTATTGCCACAGCAAAAAGACTAGCGTGAATTCTCGAAATCAATCTTGTTTTGTTTAGTCAATGCAAACTGTCTGTTTAAATATACATAGGTTCAACAAAGCAATGGTTTTAACAAGAATCTATGAGGAAAATTTGTTTTGGTAAGGTAGGTATTGAAATTATGCATAGGTAAATGGTACCTATACCTAGGCCTTATTTACTTATGTTGTGACTCGTGACGGGGGTTATCGCCGCAACTCGCTATAAAAGACACTTCTTTGAAAAAATTTCGGCAATCTCTCATCCATCTGTACTAAGTAGGTCGGAACTTTATGTTTGTGAAATATTACTCTCAACAATGAAGAGTGTTTCGGTAAGTTATCTATCACACATAATTACATGTAGTGTAGGTAAGGTAAAAGAAGAGTTAAAGACCTAAGTTATAATAACACTGTCAGAAATTTGCTCTAAAAGTAATCGATAATACGACAAAGTTATCGGGGTTTGTTTTTAGCCAAAACCGGGACTAAATTTATTATTAATTTTTTAAAGTATAATATTTTATTTGTTCAAGACTGCAAAGTTGATTTTTAACCGCGTGCTCAATTTTGAAGACCGAGCAAGCGAAGAATTCTAAAATTAGAATCCTGAGCGTTAGCGAAGGAATCAAAAGAGCACGAGGTGAATAATCTATGCACTCGAGTGCAACACGTAACTTTTCATCCCACCTTAGCGAGGAAATAACTAAATGCAAAAAATAAAATGGCGCGCGTAATGTCGGCTGAGTCTGAGTTTATAACAAATTAAAAAAAGGTTGTATTATAAATTCGGTACCATGGAGGTAGAAGTAAATAGTTTTATTTAATGATGTTTTGAATTCACAAACTTAGCGCACATGAGGTTCTAAATTCAATTTTACTTAATCCTCTAGCGCAGGGATTCCCAAACTATTTTGGACAAGTGACCCCTTTTCCAAAATGAACGGTTACCTCAGACCCCCATGGCCAAATTACCTACTTTTAAGATCAACCCCCTTATTCACAATGGTCCGCTAACTTAAAACAGCTGCTACAGTGTGTGCATAGGTCTCTCTCGACTTAGGTCAATAGAAGAAGACAGAGTGAAAATTAGCAATGCTTTAATTTAGCAGGCTATTATGAATAAGGGGGCTTATCTTTAGTTTTTTCCTAATGATACAAAATAGCTAAGTACTAAGGTTCCAATTTGAAAACTTTGCACTTCGTTAAGTGAGTAAAGTTGACTTCATTTTCTCATCAAAATTTGACAAAATAAACGTATGTTGTACAAAGGGTTTCCGCCAAAATTGCCCCAGTCCCGGCGCAAAAGAATTGTATCTCAGATTTTAGATAATCATTAGTAGAAACAATATTAGTTGTCGCTATTTCCTGATTTCGTGGCTAACATGTGTTTTTTACCCAGAGAAGTTTCATAGGCGCTACATGCAAAAATGACACTTTTTAGGAAAAACTTCATGTTACTTTGCTAATTGACATTGAATTGGCAAAAAATGAATAAAACACATAATATAAACACATTATCACATATGTAATATAATGTACCTATACCTAAAAGCCGTTTATATCCGCTAGAGTCTAGCGGATATAAACGGCTTTTGCACTCAGTTATCGAAGAGCACAAAAACACACATTCCGAGATGGGGGGATGAAAAATAAAAATTAATTAATGTTGGCAGTAAATTGTGTAACTAAGTAGGTACAATAAAAATTTGAGCAGGTGTATTTTACACCCTGTGCTGTACGTATGTAAACAAACGTACTTATCCTCCGTTTGTTTGTAGACGGAGCTAATCATCTTTACGAGACAGCCTTGGCTCCAAAATAATTGAAGATTATTTACGTGTTTTTAACTGTTTAAAGAGGTCATTGTCTGAGTTCCAATGTCTGACTAAGTATAAACAATTCTATATTGTCATGCAACCTTTCTATCACCACCAACGTAACAATTTATACACTTTAGTATAATCAGTAAAAAATTAAACATAATGTATATCTAATATTGGCAAAGTGTAATTTCACAAGTCAGTGATTTGTAAAGGTAAATTTATGTAAATTAAGTTTAAATTTTTAAAGGCCTAATTATAATGTGCCTACTACATGCCTACCTATCATGTTTATGTAGTTACCTAGATACATCTGCATACCTACCTACATAAATTATAAAATATAGACTTGTGTACTTATAATCTTATCAATCTAGGTCTGTCAGAGATAATGGAAATCGGATTCGAATTAGAGCGGTTTCTCAATAGCGTTTTTTCGGCGCATAAAATATGCTCGTTTTTCAGAACGAGTTAAGGCGACTTTAGGTCACACGTATGGAAACGGGGCTTATAGCCGTCTATGACTTTACACTCTTACACTTTGAACTTCTGAAAACTTTAAAAATCATTAAACCTATATAAGGAAATCGTGAACAACTATCACACAGGACAGCACTGGTTTTTGTACAAAGTTTACATAGGTATGAAAACCAGTTGGGAGAATTTTAATTAAGAAAATGTGCTATGATCAAAATAAGTTTTTTTCTAAACTATGTGCATATATCGGATTGCACAAAAGATAGTCGCTTGCGATTAAGCATCTTTCAAAATATCTTTCAAAATGTCAAAAATATGCTAGCGAGGAGTTTCACGATTTTTCCTTTTATTTCCTCGTATCACATCTAGGCGATGGCGATCAGTGAAACGTTGTCAAATAACGCTGTCACATTTGACAGCGTTTCAGCTGATCGTCATTGCCATCGCCTAGGCTAGATGTTCGCAGGCCTTTATAAGCTCGTCCATTATTGCTACTGACATTCGCTACCACCGCACCAGTTTGCCGAAAAAGCCCGTGTTCTCTTTTGAAGCGCGAAATTAAACGCTCGTGTAAGGGCGCTTGTACACGCTAAGAAAATTTGCCGTTCCTGCGGCAGACAAGACAAATTCTTCGTGTAGACGACAAGAATTTTGTCTTTTCCACACACGAAAACGCAACAACGTTCGCCGCGTCGTGTCTTGCGCAGATAAGATTTTTTTCGTGCACCGCTGCGAGCAGTGTACACAGTTATTTTCTAGTTACGACACGAATTCTTGGGTAGACCCGGCGTTTTTTCTTAGCGTGTACAAGCGCCCTAAGCCCGTATCGAAACGACCGCATATGCGCCCAAAAAACGCTAGCTTGAAACCCCTCCAAAATAGACACCGCTATCGGTATTGACTGTTTCTTTTTTCCATTATTTTAAAAATTATATTGTGACAATTAAGTTGTTTTAAGAAAATTTGTAATGAAGTTTTTTACTTTTCAGATTATTTTGTTGGCGGTGCTAGCCATGTCTTTTGCTCAAGGAGACAAAGGTATGTACCATCCACCTACTTTCTTCTTTTATAGTGAGCTTGTGTCGGGGTTTTGTTTTGATACAGTTTCCAATTGACTCTTTCCAATGCGGCCTCGAACCTCGACTTCCATATTATATTATGTACCTACCTACGTCATGACAACGACCTTCTCATTATTTAGACTACTTATGACCTTTCTCTTCCTCGCTTTCCTTCACCTTCCTATAGAAATGACTTATTTAGAAGCCTTATAATTTGATATCTGCTTGACCTTTTGTTGATTTCAGTAGGTACATAGCTACATAGTAGTATGTATTATAAATTTATTTTTATATACTTACAAAAAATACCTACATCATTATGTATTAACTACTTAATGATGGTTAAGTATAGATATATAGATGCTAAATTACGGTGTCGTATTTTCTATTTCTTCTACTTATTTTCTTTCTCTCTCTACATCCTTTCAGTGAATGTGGTCGAGCAATCTTCAAACCAGAATGGAGGAGGTAACTTAATTTAACAGATAAATTACTTATGTGCTTAGTATAATCACAGAAACTATGAAATTAGAATGTCTGGCCCTAATGAAATATATCAAACTTATTAGAGGAAGGTATACCAATTTAATTTATTAACACCGCACACTCAAAGAGGCAAAGCACTTGGTTTATTAAGAAGGACTTCAATATTCTGGTACTGTACCTGTGATACGCTACTGAGTGTCTATTCGGACTTTTACAACACGCTTCCGATTCGAATTTTCGTTCATTTTTTGAATTACGTAATTCACAGCCCGCCAGGTGCGAAAGTTCTCAGTGCACCCAATAGAGGCGCGTCTCAATCCGTCCGTCTCCATACAAAACGAGAAATATTTCACTGATGGATGTTTCACTGATGTACAGAAAAGATCTTATTAACTATAGCTAGGCAGGTACAGTTTATCCGTTCCGGACTTTACGGACAATAAGGGAAGTTTGTGCCCAATTTGGACTGTGCAATACGGAAAATGGAAAATGAAACGAACACAAAAAAGAAAAGAAAACTAGAGTCGTAATGTAAATGTTGATAAGTTCGAATAGGTTTATGCTGGTAAAAGCTAGGTATAAATAGTTAATTCAAAATATGGGAAAAAATATTTCAATTTGGTTTCAGCTGCAGCTGGCCCTGGAGTGATCATCCCAAATCGTAAGCATAAATTAAGTCTTTTTTTTTAAGTTTTTTGAAACCAGTGTGGTGAAAAGACTTTGAGTACGCCTCAAAGAAGCTCTACACCATGTTTTTAAACTTTTTATGTTGCACGACATGCCGGGTTCCTCACGATGTTTTACTTCACCGCTTGAGAGAAATAAATACTTATTAACTGCTACCTTTAAGATCATTCGTAGCAGTCTGAATAGCGCTACTCGTTCCATAAATACATTGCCGACTTTGTTTTTGACGAGTATAAAGTAGAATAGAAAATGCTTACGCACCATGAAAGAATTCAACACATGAAAGAAGACACCACAAAAGCACGCAAGAATTTGGGGCCCTTTTGGAAAGTAATAAAAGCTAATTATAATAACTTTTTTTACTAAGTATAACCATTTATTATAGGTAATCAAATACAGTAGGCTATATAATGGCGTAGTATTGTGAAAAAAATGTAATGTGCCCGACAAAAATGTTTTGAGAATGAATATGCAGAAATTGTCGGTCCTTCGGGGCCCCCTGAGAATTGGGGCCCTGGGCACGGGCCCCGTGTGCCCTTATGGTAAAGACGGAATAGCATGTCCCCCTATATTTGTTTGCTTCGCTCACTCGACCAATGATGCCTAGTAGTAACTCTAAAATATATAATGTTTTTTTACAGCTGACCAAGCGTTTTACAAGCCATCTCAAGGACAAGAGTTTATTATTCAGAACCGTAAGCATTATTAGTATTAATAATAGACTATTATGTATATAGCTTGTACGTAGGTAATATGAGAAATTTATTGCGGTCAAACGCAAACCACTAGCTGAGCCGAGATGAGAAGAAGTATGTAAAATAAAAAAAAATACGGGTTGCACTCCGGGAGTGCCGGCAGAAGTGAAAACTTGATTATTAACGTAGGAACCCTAAAAGTTGTTTATTTTATCAAGTTCCTCAATGTAGTAAAACCCCAATCAAAGTCCTAAGGAACCCTAAAAATTTTAGCATTATCAAGCTCCTAAGTGTAGTTGAAATTCCAATCAAAGTGCTAAGGAACCCTAAAATTGTTTACATAATCAAGGTCCTAAGTGTAGTTGAAAGTCCAATTAAAGGCCTAAGGAACCCTAAAAGTTGTTTATTTTATCAAGTTCCTCAATGTAGTAAAACCCCAATCAAAGTCCTAAGGAACCCTAAAAATTTTAGCATTATCAAGCTCCTAAGTGTAGTTGAAATTCCAATCAAAGTCCTAAGGAACCCTAAAAATGTTAACATTATCAAGCTCCTAAGTGTAGTTGAAACTCCAATCAGTCCTAAGGAACCCTAAAAGTTGACCACTTAATCAAATTCCTCAATGTAGTAAAACCCCAATCAAAGTCCTAAGGAACCCTAAAAATTTTAACATTATCAAGCTTCTAAGTGTAGTTGAAACTCCAATCAAAGTCCTAAGGAACCCTAAAAGTCGACCATTTAATCAAATTCCTCAATATAGTATAACCCCAATCAAAACCCTATACGGAACCCTAAATTTTACGTAAAGCCAAATCCTCAACGGGTCGGAACCGCTAGAAGGGACCTTGTCGCGCGACCTACAAGTAGGTCCTAAATGAAGTAAAACGGCAGACATAGGAGGAGGGGGTTCTGGGGGGCTAAGGGGGGTCACAGCACGGCTCGCTTCGCTCGCCGCGCTGTTCCCCGTGGTCGCGTGGCGGCTCGCTTCGCTCGCCGCGACGCTCCCCCCGGGTTCAGGAAGAGGGGGTTCTGGGGGGCTTAGGGGGGTAACAGCACGGCTCGCTTCACTCGCCACGCTGTTCCCCGTGATCGCGTGGCGGCTCGCTTCGCTCGCCGCGACGCTCCCCCCGGGTTTCGGAGGAGGGGGTTCTGGGGGGCTTAGGGGGGGTCACAGCACGGCTCGCTTCGCTCGCCGCGCTGTTCCCCGTGGTCACGTGGCGGCTCGCTTCGCTCGCCGCGACGCTCCCCCCGGGTTCAGGAGGAGGGGGTTCTGGGGGGCTTGGGGGGAGTCACAGCACAGCTCGCTTCGCTCGCCGCGCTGTTCCCATGGTCGCATGGCGGCTCGCTTCGCTCGCCGCAATGCTCCACTCGAAAAATAAATACAGTAGATCTATAAAATCATGTACCAATGACCACTACTACCTGCCGCGGGCGGCCGCTAGTTCATAAAATCTATAATAGGTATGTACCTATACCTACTACAGTCACGAAAAACGCCTTGGTATGCTTGCTACTAACTATTATCTATTCTGTGACGTTACCGTGTCATAGTAACTACTAGCGTATCTGTAGCGTCTTACGCTTTTTTTCGATTTTTATTATGAACTCTACGTTGTAGTCTTAGGGTACATTTCTGCAAAAAATCCGTCCTACGCTTTTTCGATCAGGGTCACGTGATCCTGACGCGAGTTTAAGTTTTTATACCCATTCAGAAAGTGCTCAACGCCGCTAAAGAAGTTTTCACATCAAAAATAACTTAATATTAAATTACTTTTCAGCTGACCCATTCTTCTCCCAGCCGTCAGTAGGACGTAAGTACCTTCTAACCTTCTTATTCTAACCTATAACGCTGGTCAAAAAGGCATGCACAAAAAACAACATTTTTTTCGAACCTGTACCCGAAGTCCCAGTGCATTTACAACATTTCGTTACCAAATGTTGTTTTCGGGTCGCCTATTTGTCTCTGTCTATTGTATGGAGAAAAGTTGAGACAACAACTCTAACTACGTAACGTATTTTTGCCGTCTCATATTTTCTCCATACAATAAAGAGAGACAAATAGGCGAAACGAAAACAACATTTGGTAACGAAATGTGGATGCAAAACTCCGACTTCGGGTACTGAATGCTTTTTTCTATACAGTTTTGTCGTTCTAAAGGAGATAACTATCTTTTTCAAGTGCAACGCCCTACAGGATTCACCGTTAGGGAATAAAGGTTCTCGAATGGCAACCACGAACCGGAAGACGAAACGTGGGGCGCGCACCCGCCAGATGGACCGACGATCGAAAGTCGGTGGATGGATAGAGCTCAGAATCGTTCTTCCTGGAAATGTGTATAGGGGAGGCCTATGTCCAGCAGTAGACTTCTTCAGGCCGATAATGATGATGAATGATGACAGGGTTCAAGTACTCGCCTAATAGCTATTATAGACCTAAGCTATGTAAAAAATGTATGTGCATGTTGGCAATAAATAACTCTAAATGCCCCTAAATCGCCGATCTATCTGAGGTATAGCATGGCCCACCTTAAGGCCTGCGCACATCTAGGCAATGGCAATGGCAATCACCTGAAACGCTGTCAATTATTGCTGTCATATTTGATAGCCATCGCAGATCGCTTAGATGTGCGCAAGGCTTTAGCCCGCCTCATCATACTTGAATCACGTAGCCTTTTGTATTTTACAGATTTTAATCTGATTCAATTACCTATTCATTAAAAATACCGAGAAAAAACACACGACAGAATACCTCGAGTCTGAGTTGCACGCACTGTTTTTTGTGTAATAATTTAGGCGCCCCTAGCGGGCGTTTTGAGAAACCTTGTGGCAAGTAAAACCATGAATCTACATTAAAATCCTTGGGTGTTATTAATAATCCTGGCGTAGCGTTGGACTAGTTAATCCGTGTTTTGTCACATTTGCTCGAGTTGACAATTGCATGTCAATGCAAGAGACAAATCACGGATTAACTCTGGATTAACTAGTCCAACGCTACGCCAGGATTATTAATAACACCCCTTGAGTATAACTGGCTCGCATTGTATTGTGTACAAAAACAGTGAGTAGGTACTTACAACTCGGACATAGCACGCATTTACTTAAGGCTTGAACACACCGCCAGCGAACTAGTTCGCTAGCGATGGCGAACTAGCCCCCAAATAATTTGAAGTCTCCGAAATGTACATTGCCATCACAATGGCGCTTTTGGCGATAGGTCTAGCGCAATTTCAAAGCATTTAACTGCTATTATTTTGTAGGCTAATCTTGGATTAACCTTGGATTTTAAATACGTGTCGCAGTTTGTAGTTCATATAAATTGCCAAGTAAAAAAAAAATTACATTTCTATTGAGTTTTCAAAAAAAAAAGATATTTATTGAGCACTGTGACATGCGCACCTATTTTATCGGACAACTTGTGTCTATTCAAAGTATCTAGAAGCATTTAAAGTGTCTAGGTTTATGACTACAATGCTTAATTTAAAAAAAATAAAAATACATTAGTAAAAATAGCCAAACCCTGGAATGGACCTGGCAGCACTGGCCGCAATTTAGACTGTCAAGATATGAAAGATATTTAGCCCAATCAAAACACTTAACTACTGCTAGGCATGGGAAATAATTACCTGCAGTTAATCGGCTCATTTACAACCTTGAGCTTGTTCAGCTCAAACAACTCAGCGGCTCAAACATCATGTAGTTGTTGTAGAAGTGTGGAAGTGCGAGTGCAGAAGTTAAGCCGCTTACAGACCTTCTGGCTTCACTTCGGAATCATTCAGTTAATATAGTTACCTACTTTAATTTTTTTCACTGAAATACCTAACCTACCTACCAAAGTAGCAAGCAGCAAATAAACTGAATAAATAAAGTCTGTTTAAACTATTATCGCCACTGTTTGTTTTGAGCCGTTATTTATTAAAATTAAACTGCTAGCTATGCTAAAGTATAAAATGCTATGATGTGCGGTTTTGGCCCTTACGTATTTATTGCAGAAGCAAATTTTCAACATAGTTTCTATTATTGGCTATGCATACCGTAAACCTTATATCTCTTTGTGCTTCTTCCAGAACGACTTCCAATTTGATCAGGGCGAGCAACGCCAGGCTCCATAGCTCGTCTTAATCTAGGTCTTTACCTATGAAATTGTACATTTGAATATTTTTTATGCCATTATAATTAGATAGGCGTAAGGCTCCAAACCCACTAAACTAAATAACACACTAAATACAAAATACCTAAACCATGACAACAACTACAACTATTTAGAAAATTTCATAGTGGAACAAATAGATAAAAATAAAATAGACAAAATAAAATATTTAAATCCCCCACAAACTGACTGGATAAATAAAAATATTATCAATTCCTTAAACTTGCGAAACAATTTATGGGAACAAACAAAATCTGACCCAGCAAACCAAACTATACAAACAAGCTTCAACGAAGAACAGCGTAAGGTTAGATCCATGATTAAAATACACAAAAAAAACTACTTCTACAAATTGTTCCACGACAATCAAAATAACTCTAAAAAAATGTGGGAGGTAATAAACCAGCTAGCACAAAATAAAATAAAGTTAAGCAGTGGTCCTCCCAAATTATTATCAAATTCAGAACAAATCACAGACGGTAATGCAATATGCGATTTATTTAACTCATTTTTTGCGTCGGTAGGAGAAGACTTAGCAAATAAAATACCTAAACATTATCACGACAACACAGGCAACATCTTAATGTACGAACCTAGCTATATACACCTTTCAACTCTAAGCGATTTATCACCGTGCACCACGGACGAGATAGGAAAAATTATTGACGGACTGGACTGTAACACAAGTACTGGATTAGACGGAATTAGTACGAAGGCTATTAAATGCCTAAAAAGTATAATTTCTGAAAGTTTATCTAAATGCATAAATACATGTTTAGCACAAGGTGTTTTCCCTGATACTCTTAAAGTTGCTAAAGTTAGCCCTATTTACAAGTCAGGAACTAAAAATGACCCTAGTAATTACAGACCGATATCGGTTTTGCCGGTTTTGTCAAAGATTTTTGAGCGAATTTTTTATAATCGACTGAATAATTATTTAACGGAAAAAAAATTTTTTATTGACCAACAATATGGCTTTCGTCCAAAATCAAGTACTTTAACCGCAACTATAGATTTAGTGACTAAAATTAAAACGCATATAGATCAAAAGAGTATTGCCCTAGGAATCTTCATTGACCTAAAAAAAGCATTCGACACCGTAAGTCATAGTAAGTTAATTAAAAAATTACACAACGTGGGTGTCACGGGAACTGCACTTAGTATGTTCACATCATACCTACAGAATAGACGGCAAGTTGTAAAAATAGATAACTATGAAAGTGCGCCAAAAAAGGTCACCTACGGCATTCCTCAAGGTTCCATAATCGGTCTACTAATTTTTTTAATTTACCTAAACAATATAAATACAATAGGACTAACTGGACACCTAACACTGTACGCGGACGATACGTGCCTCTTTTACTTCGATAAATCGATCCATGACATAATAGCCGACGCACAAAATGACCTAAATATTCTAAACGAATGGTTCAAGTATAATCTTCTCACAGTTAACACGGAAAAAACCTCATTTATGATCCTTGCAGCAAAAAATAAACCAATACCAGACTTTACTCCTCTTACCATAAATAATGACATCATAAAGCAAACACGTAAAGAAAAATATCTTGGACTATGGATAGATGACAAACTAACATGGAGTTTTCATATTGACCACGTAAAGACCAAACTTACGGCATTGCTAGGAGCATTGCGTAGAATAGCATATTGCATTCCAGCTAAAGTGCGTTCAATGATCTACAACTCGCTGGTGAAGTCACACCTTGACTACCTAATGGAAGTTTGGGGATCCGCCGCTGTGGCATACCTTGGTCCGTTGCAAAGAACCCAAAATAAAATAATTAAAGTTTTACACTGCTATCATTACTTAATGCCAACAAAACAACTATATAAACAAACTAAATTATTTAACTTGAATCAAATTTATATTTACTCCACTTGCGTTCTTATTAAAAACATTATTAATAATTCCATTCAAACAAATATCCAGTTACACAAAAAAGAAAACACACACAACCTAAGAAATAAGCATAAACTACATTTAAATAAGGTACGAACAAACTACGGAAAGAAAACAATATTATTTGAGGGAGTACAGCTATACAATCAATTATCTAATGACATTAAAGAATGCGATAACATACAACTATTCAAATCAAGGCTAGGCAAATATGTGGCCACACTGTAGCCAACAGTTTATGTGTGTATCAAGTAAGCGTGTGCTACGGCAGCCGTCAAGAGGCAAAACAATGTATTATTAATATTAAGCTGTGTAATCTCATTTTAAGTGAACATTTTATGTTTTATGAGAAATAAATGTCTTTAAACCTAACCCCACAGCAAGCTCAGCCGTATAATTAGTTGGTCTAACTCCATCACGGCTAAGCTTGCCGCGGGGTTCCAATTCTTCGGTCCAACTTTTTCACCACTTCTACTATCGTCTTCAATTCAAGGCCTGCGCACACCTATGTGCTCTTTACCGTCGTCAGTATTTTCGAAGCATTACAACCTTGGAATTTTCAAGTCAAGAGTGAACAAGTGAATAATAGCTAAGCGTGCTCCACCTTAGGCTGCATTTTCACTTTCCATCAGGTTTGATGGCAGTCAAACGTTTAGCTATCAACAATAAAAAAAAAATACCTATATATGTCGCTGGCCATGGCGATCAGTGAAACGCTGTCAAATTTGAAAGCGATATTTGACATCGTTTCATTGATAGCCATTGCCAGTGACCTAGGTGTACACAGGCCTTCATATCGTTGTTGACAACGGTTGCCAGCCGACCACAAGGCTCGTTTTTCAACTCATAATTTGCAGATTTAAATTTAAGGCTTTGCATGGGTGCAAAATACAAAAGCACATTTTGCCCTCCTTTTTTCTACACTAAGCCTGTGCAAAGCTAAGGCGATTGGCTAGTTATGTACATGGAATACATAGTGAGATAACTGGCATGTCGTAGAACCTACATAAACCGTAAAACATTGTCAAGTGCACGAAAAGAGCCTCATTGAGGTGCGTTTATAATTCTTTCACCACATTACTTTTGAATGAACTTTTGTCACCATAGTATTAAGTATGTTAAGGCTGCAATGCTTTCTAAGTGAGAGCTGAAATAAAAAGTTTTGGTTTGATTCAATTTTGGTGTGAGCTACACTGAGCTGCACAAAACGTAGATAATAATGACTCCTTCTGTCTTCGACCATATCACTTTACCAAACTTTGACACAAGAGGTGGGCGTGGCTACGCCGCCGCCACGACCAAAGAAGTAGGAAATATAAAACTTGTTAAACCCATAGAGCAGCAGCATTGTTTTTGACAAAGTCAAACGGCTTCGTAGGTATTGCTTTTACCCAACATGCTGATGCAAACAGGAATGTTATGATATTGACCACTATGTGTGTGTATAAGTATTTTATGATTGCTCAGATGAGCATTCCCCTATATCAAATAAATATAAAAATAGAACTAGTTTATTTTAATTATATGACAGCTGTCAGTTGAAAGCGATTCTATCTAGGACTGAAAAGTATTATTTTCAACCCACTCCTCAGGCAACTTCAGACCTTCTTTCTGAATATGAGTAATGAAAAATATAAAATAAAATGTCAGGAAATTAAAAACAAAAATAAAGTAGAAAATCACACGCAGTTATACATCACGCTCGCAGAATCCCAAGCATTCAGAAATAGTTTTCATCCAGCGATCCTCAAACATCTCACACCCAAGATTAAATGAAATGCGTGGAACAGACATGTTAACATACATAGCATAGGTACATAGCGGTGAAAATCATAACCTTTCCTTTTTTTATTTTCTTCGCCGCAGTCTATGTCTATCTATATCTAGCACTACGGTACACGCGCCCATTTTTTTTACACGAGTTCACGCGTGGCCTACTATAGTAGACCTTTTTGAAATGTCAATAAATTTTATATTTTTAATCATTTGGTTAAAATAATAAATGGAATAGAAAAGTTATTTATTATACTTATAATTACAACATTACAAATTAGATTATATTATTTAAAATAGTGAACAATTAGCAATTTAGTAAATATCTAAGAAAATGTATCAATATTGGCACTTCTGAGATCGACGTATTTTTTTTTTATAAACTTTAAACTTAATTACGATTCTTCTTGATTTTCGTAGCATTCAGGACACAATACTGCTTGGTGATCGGGACATTTCCATTTGTAGCATGTCTTGCACCACTTTTTTGTCGACTGATTTCGAGTCCTCGAGCAGAGTGCACATCGACCAACTCGTCCTGTCTTTGGTCCTATCATTTACTATATCAGTGAGGCTAGCATCCCTGTTTCGTTGAAAATTGTTTTTTTATTTTATCTACATAATATATGAGTGCATCTTACTAAGATTTCCAAGATATCTTGCATAATAAATAGTTCGAAACAGGATAATGGATCCTTAGCATTCCTAGCTTTATCTCCTTTTTGTCTGGTGGTCTAATCCTAATATTTTGGGTTTGAGTTCGCGTTGCCGATGGTATATCTTTGTGCCAAATAGTTCCGTTCGTCGATTTTTATACTGGACCGTGCCTTCTAGATGCTAGTTGCAAGAGTGAAGCGTTTTCTGATTATGATGTTTCGTCACATTCACTCAACATTTTCCTGGAGTTCTGACTCACAAACTAGGGCCTGTAAGTCTGGTTCTGGATTAACTTCGTCATCTTCACTCTCAATCACATCATCATCATCAGTATCTAACTCATGTAGCCACCTTTCCTCTTGTGAGTTGCCCATGACGTAAACGGCTATAAATATGTAAAAATACAAAAATAATATACATTTTTCAATTTAAGAATAACAATAATTATATGAACTACAAATATACATACATAATTATAACTAGAGAACAAAATTTTAGCTTTATAAATCGATAATACACGAAAAGCTACTTACCTGATTTTGATTCACCAATACACGCGCGGACTACTATAGTAGGCCCGCGCTTTTGGCGTCAAATATCTCACAAATGTATTCGCTCAAGGATCGCAAACGGTACTGAGGTTGCGACAAATATATTAGACGAGGCTTATCTGGAATCGCTAGTTTCTAGCGCGCAAAAATAAAAAGTTACCGCAAAAAGATTAACCCTGGTCTACTATAGTAGTCCACGCGTATACTCTAGTGCTAGTCGAGTATAAATAGTATAAGGTCGGGCGCGATATAGATTAGATAGATCAGAAAACGTCGAATACAACAATTCAAATTCAATCAGTTTTAAATTTCTAATCCGCACAAGATTTTCGCCGAACACATTTTGTGCTAGACCTAAATGGTAAGAAAGTTGACAGACTGAACAGTATCCTTGGTTCATTAGAATTTTTCTATCAAACGTTTTCTGATGTACTTACTTAAGTACCTACCTATCAAACACCCGGCCTTATACTATTGAATTAGAGCACGGGTAGTCTAGTTTAGAGGGTAGCGAGCAATCCAATCCAAAGATTGACTGGACTCTCAGCTCAGTTGGCAGTAGCTCTGCCTTCTGCGCCGTAGGTCGTGGGTTCAATTCCCACCGAGAATAAATATTTCTTTGGTGAATGCAGATGTTTGTTCTCTGTCTGAGTGTTATATTGTATTCTAACTATGTGTTAACAAAATGATGTGCAGTAAAATGTATGTACTATAGGAATGAGATAGTTGATTGTAATACATCAACTATCTGACTCCTATAGTACAAGACAAGCTCGGGGATAGATAGTGTTTTGTGGATTGTCTACATTATTAATTTATTTTATAAAGATCGTGGGTTAAAGTTTGGTCGTGCACCACCAATGTATACTATTCTGTCAGTTCATCACCTATCTTATTATATAAATAGATATACTGTAGCTGTAGGTTTATCGACAAGATAAACCTAGCTCTAAGACTTCTCAAAGTGATCATTGATATTATGTAATTTTAAAGGTACAATGAATAAAATTAAACATTTTTACTTTACTTTGACTTTCACTTTGAATACTGCTACTCCATTGTAATCTCCATTTGATAACTCTTTGAATTGCTCGAAATCAATTGTCAATTTGATAAAACGTCAAAACTATAGCGCTTGCAAAACAGGAAAGTATTAAAAACCGGATTATCTCCGGCTTCCGGCCAAAAACCGTTTCCAGGTTTGGTCAACGTAATATTTTTTCGTATAGTAGAATTTTAACAAGAAAACAATATTCTAAGATACCTACAAAATCAACTATTACAAAATTTTACGAAATAGGAATTAGTATCTAGTGCAGTTTAATATTACTTACTTTATTATTGAGTAGTTTATTGTTGAGTAGATTAGTAGTAGTAGTGGAGCTTTTTGTGAAGTGCTCATCCAGGGAAGTACTACCACCATACCTGTTTCTGCCGTGAAGCAGCATTGCTGTGTTTCTGTTTGAAGGGTGTGGGTGCCGGTGAAATTACTGGCACTTGAGGCTGAACATCTGTACGCGTGAAGCTGATGGACGCAGGGCAGTGCATCGTTGGGCAAATTCCTGGCGTGTGTGACTTACGAGGCAATGCTTTGTTACAGGCTATAGGTACCACTATTACCACTTACAGGCCTTACCCGAGTGGGATCCTAGCTAAAGAAAAATAAGAACACAAATGAACAAAAAGTAAAACTGAAAAAAAAACCAATAAAAATAAATCTAACATCAAAATATATATTGTATTAAAAATAAAGTTTAAAATTAAATTTAAACAAAATAATGACTATAATGTATGAATGTAAATAATAATGATGATATAATAATAATCGAAATAATAAGTTACAATATGCATGAAATGTAACTTAATGTAGTTATGGAATGAATGGGCTTTTTTAATTTTATTTGTTTATAGTTACCACTTAACATCAGGTGGACCATATGCTTGTTCCATCAGCTAGATGTATTAAAAAAAAAGACGCAGTGCAATAATAGAAAAACAAAGTATTGGTTTTATTATGTTTTATCGGTTTTTAGCTATGTATGCTTTTAGACAAAAAAAAACCATTTATAAAAATAATGCATCTTTTTAGTAATGTTTCAATTACCTGGACATATTAGGGCTAAGAATAAAGTGATGGTGAACTGAACGCGCGAACCTTGTGCAAACAACACCCACACCATTGCCTCCATATTGCCACTGTTATGACTTTTGAGGAACAAGATTTAGCGCAGTTTCAAGACAGTATCTAACACTAAAACTAGCTCGCTGCGTACAATGACAGTTCACGGCGCTGTGTGGGGATGAATGCAAAACCCTACGCTTGAAACTGATCGCCATCGCCATCGCAGTTCGAAACTGTTCGCCGCAATCTTTTCTAAGCTTAATTCATTCACCCGCTAGTCCGGGGTACCTAGGTAGTTTTTGTTCACGGGGATTAAAAACAAAACAATATTTTTGAGGCTCAATCAGTAAGATTTATGTTTCTGATACTAAGGAAAATCGGAATAAGTAAAACTTCCCTCACTGTATAGGCATACGCCTATCTATCATTGCGTCCTGAAGTGAGGGTAGTTATTATACCTCCACCTCTCAACGACGATAGCACTCATGTCAATGCTCCAGTCTGCCCACGACCACAGTTATTACAACATAGCCGAAGCGTCGGGGAAAATTATACGCGGTAAACACCCATCATCATCATTATCATCATCATCAACCTATATTAGTCCACTGCTGGACGAAGGTCTCTCGCAAGACGCGCCACTGAGCCCGGTCTTCGGCTCTTCTTCTCCAGTGCTTGCCAGCTACATTTCGCAGATCGTCGCCCCACCTTGCCGGAGGGCGTCCTACACTACGCTTACCTAAACGCGGTAAAAATACCCGTGTAACAGTTTAATGTGTGTTATGATCGCAAAAGTTTAAAAAAGTACTATTGATAAATTTTGCTTAGCTGTCCGGCTTTTCGCAAAACCGGAAAACCAGGTTTGCACGCCCTAGTCAGGACGTAATGTCAGATGGGAAACTGATGGGTGGCTGAACTAATTGATGCCCGCGACTTCATCGACTGTCTCCACGGGTGGTCATTATACACTTCCTTGTTTCGATATTATATTTATGCATTCCATCTCTTATAAAAAAGTCCCCAAATATTATAAATACATTCACTTGTTCTGTTTTTTCTCCATCAATCAAAATATTACACGCTGTTAAACATTCATATCGAATACCATAAACTTAGCCTTATGATTGTATTTGTTTTTGTATTTATTGATTTACTTTGATTATGACGGTTCATTCTAGGTATGTAAATGCCCTTATTTTATTTTTTATTGATATTTGATCTTATTCTAAGCTTCTCTCCATCCAAAATTTGATTGGAAAATACTGATTTGCAGCGATATAACCGCCCATTATGCATTACTATATTTTTAAATAGTTTCAAATAAGATTCTATCCTATTATTATCTTACACAACATCTTTTTTTGCTTTTAACGTAGTTAAACAAATATTTTTAGAAGTAATATATTTTTTTTCTATTAAAACTAATAGGAAAAACAATTTCCAGAGTTCAATAATATTAGAACGAATCCTCAATAGTTCTCTTTTTCCAAATTTTAGACTCTACGGGTCGTTTTCACCGATGACTAATCAGTAGATCAAATATTTGACGATTGTTTAATACACAAAATTAAGAAAAATTAAGTAGGGGGTAGTAAAACATTAAATAGGGGATGCTTTGTCTGTCACGATCTGGGAACTTTCGTTTTTATTAGTAGTGATCGCAGCGTGCAACTGTCAAAAGACGCGGCAGTGTGTGCGGATGTATACAATTCCCTATGTTGAAACTGAACGGTTCGCCACCGCGCCCGCCAGCGAACTAGGTGTGTTCGAGCCTTTAGTCCTGTGTTTTTTTCTACATACAGGCAATCGTGCCCTTTTCAAATGATTCTTGTAATTTAACCTTATTTTTTTTTTCAGCTGGATCATCAAGTAAGTAACAACAAGTATTACTTATTATAGATTTTTACTTTTTTTTCATCATCGGCCTTCAAGGACGTAGTTTTCCTACTGAAAGAACTGAAAAACTAGGAAAGGCGAAGTACAGTTGTAAGCAATAAATATTGCACATCGGCTTTTCTGCTTTCGTAGAGCGCTATCTCTTTCTGACGCACACTACGCTCTATGAAGTCGAAATTATAGATCACAGAGCACCAAACACGCTTTTGCTTACGCAAAGTATTTCGTGCTAAAGATAGTGCAATTCACGATGACGCGCCCCTCGCGGGGTGCGGGGAGTTTGCTCCGAGCGGCAGTCGCGAACCGTAGTCTATTCATTGTAGTGTGCGTGTGCACCTAGAGGTAATTAGTGTGTACCGATAACAATCAAACATTGACGGAAGCTTGCACATCACATATACTATAAACGGTTAGGAGGAATAGTGGGGCGCGCCTTCGTGGATTGCACTATCTATAGCCGATGTGCAATATCAATATTTCTTGCCAACTACACCACTATCTACTATACGAAGTTTATGACTGAGCACTGAGACAAGATGACGGATTGAAGAGAGTGGAAGAATCCCTCTTTGCGTTGGAATGTAGGCAGGAAAATGTTACCTACATTACAACATCGTACGACTTTAAACTCAATGAGACAAAAAAAGCGTGCTACGGTTACTGTCATTATTCTAGTACCAATTTAAGTTAGACTATAATATAATTATATTATACACCCATTACATAGTGGTACCTATTTGTTTCAGGTGGTTCCAACGTAAGGCCACAGCCTTATCCCTACAAGAAATGTAAGTAGGTATATTATTAAATAAACCCATTTTTTTTGTTAAAATATTGTTTAAATTAGAATACAAACGCCCAGACTGAGAAGAAACATCTATGTTCACCACCATAAATATTTTTTCTCGGTGGGGATCGAACCCACGCTCTCCAGTGCAAAAGGCAGTGCTACCAAGAATGCTGTCAATACATTCTTGAATTACATTAGCGTCACTTTTTTAGTATTTTCATTTTTAAATGAATGCGGGTTATAATAAAAAAAAACAATTACAAGTAGGTACTCTATGTAGGGTATAGATATAATTTATAGTTAGGTAAGGATATTAGTAGTAGGTATATAACCAAAAACACAAAATTGCTTTCAAGTTCAAATTAGGTACGAGTCACATTTATTACTTATTACTTTGTCTGTATGTGTTATTCGACTGTTAATACGTGAAAAAGAAAAATGTATCAAAAAATATTTATTTTTCAGATGACAACCCGTACGCCCGCGGTGGAAAATGAAAAATTGTATCCTCTGTAGTACCTAAAAACAAAGTTCTATAAAGTTATAGTTTTTCAACACATTTTACATACCATCCTTTACCCATACAAACTTGTTACTAAGTACATACTTGCAAAAAAATATGTTTCATGAAATATTTGACTTAGTTCAACGCATTTAACCGCTTTTGTTCTTAATAAAATTTATACTTATCTACGCTTATGTATTATCTTTCCCCTTTACCCTACATACGAAATAGGTTATCATTTAATTTTAATTTTAAGATAGGAAAATAATTTATATAGATAGGAAAACTTTCGCTCTTGGTCTCAACTAGTGGTAGTATGCCTGCGACTTAGTTCATAATTAGGGTATAAATTCGTGAAGCGAGAGTTACCAATCTCAGAAGATAATAAATCTGTATTTATAAAAGAAAGTCGGGTTGGTTACACTATTTATAACTCAAAAACGGCTGAACCGATTTGTCTGAAAATTGGTTGGGAGGTAGCTTAGAACCAGGAGAAGGACATAGGATACTTTTTATCCCGAAAAAGTAACGGGACCGGGAATGGGGCGAGCGAAGCCGCGGGCGGTCGCTAGTAAATAAATAATATTGTGGACAATCCACACAGCACTATATGCCCCAAAGTAAGCTGAGCTTGTACTACGGGAACCAGATAGCTGATTCAATATTTTTTTTGTAAATATGTACTTGTTTGTGTGATAAAACATCACACAATAGTACATTGTTACCTGAGTGTTGAAAGTCACGTTTTTTGAGTCCCGAGACGGGTTTGGCGCCAGAGCGTTAGCGAGGGCGCCAATGGAGCTTGAGGGACTCAAAAGACTTTCACCCGAGGTAAACACTGTGCTTTTCATTACGAATACAAGGAAAGTAAAAATAAAAACATGAAAGAAAAATTAGTGAAAATGAAGATTGAATTGCCGCCTTCCCGGTTTTTTTTTTCTTTTTCTCTGGCGGGCCTTCGGCTTCGGCTCGCCAGCATTATTCAGCCATTATTTTCATTTTCTTAATTTAAATCTATGTTATTTTAAATAAATAGTTGAAGCTATACACTAATCAAATAATTTAGAAGATATATTATTTATTTAATACTATCTTTATGTTATTCAAATTTATATATTCCATTGCGCTCTAATTAGACTTTTTAAACTTCTTACCGTTGTAATGGGTTTCCAACCTACTTGCTGAATAAAAAGTTGGAATTTGGTTGAACAACCTCCTTGCAGTTAGAAAGACTTTAGAAAGTTGGAACATGGTTGAATAAAATAGAACTTGTTCTTTTTTTATAATTTGACAGCTGTCAGTAGAAAGCGATTCTCCCTAGGGCTGAAAGTTTTACTTTCAATTAGGCCCCTCAGGCAACTTCAGACCTAATTTCAGAGTATGAGTAATGAAAAATATTTGTAAATCGAACCCATCCTGAAATAATTCTAACGGATAAGGTTTTTGATTGCATCTTCACTAAAATCATCGATGTCTGTAGTGTCCATACACCACAGACATCAAATATAGGCAATAAATAATGCACATCGCCTCTTCGGCTTTGTAGAGCGCTATCATTTTCTGACGCACACTACGCTCTATGAAGCTGAAATTAGTCGATGTCCAATATTTATTGCCTACCCTTTTATGTAGAGTCTATGCAGGCGTTTCCTTGTTATGAGGAAGTTCAAGTTCATCATCTTGATCACGGGGATTGAGGTGATGCACTCCCTAAATGTTAAAACTTCCTGTGGCGTTTCTGAACGCAACCGCGCGCTTTCGAAATGATTAGCCAATTTAGAAGAACCAGAGGTGGCTAACAGCAGGGTAGTAGATGTATCACAAATCACGTCGGGGTCACCAATTTAGAAGAACCAGAGGTGGCTAACAGCAGGGTAGTAGATGTATCACAAACCAAACACAGTTCTTCACTGAAGTAAAGTAAGAGTTTTATTGGAGGAAGTGGATACACTGGAGCGCCCGAGATTTCGGTGCTTGATCTACACAAAGCACTATCAGATTTATAATGTTCTGACTCTAGAGGATGTAGAGAGGATGCATGGAGGAGTAGATCCTGGACACCTAGTAATTTGGGGTGTTTTTCAAGGATTGTACTTGAATTGTAATCCGAACGGCTAAAGTTTTTCTCTATAATGAACTGTCAATAATCCTGGCCTTTCTCATTGGCTAATCATTTCGAAAGCGCGCGGTTGCGTTCAGAAACGCCACATTCCTAAATTTTATCTAACTTTATACCTACCTAGCCAAAGAGCACTGGTGGTCTAGTGGTAGCGGCCCCGCCTTCCGATCCCGATCCGATGGTGTTCAAATCCAGTCGTGTACCAATGATTTATTGTGTAGAAAAATGTGTGTGCACTATGCTAAGTTCTCTAACGGCGAAGGAAAACATCGTGAGGTAACCGAACGTGTCTTAGAACCTAAAAAAGTTCGAGCAACACGTGTCAAGGGTCACGCAGAAAAGGCCCGCCAGTGGCCTACTTGCGGAAAAACGAGTAGCACATCGAGTGCGGATGATGAATTTTTGACCTACCTTAACTAAAAAATGTGACGTTGGACTATAAAGTGAAACTAAAAGGTGTTGCAACTGGATTTAATAATGCTTCATTTACATTGTTTATATAAATACACTACTTATACTAATATCTATCGGTTCGCTTCGGTCGGTAGAAGGTATATAAGGGTCGGGATCAGCTCTTATCGCCGATGTCTTGGAGGGATTTCGCGTCGGGTGCTTTGGGAAGGTCTGGCACTTTAGGGGCGTCTGGCTTCGGGAGTTCATCAGGCTTCAAGCCACCGGGCAGGTCCAAGCAGACTACAGCCGAGACAAGCATCAGCATAGATACGAGAACCTATAAAAAAGGGTAAGTTTCACACAGGGCTATCTAATTTCAAACATAGCACAGCTTCCCCCCGAATAACCCGCTCGGCTCTTAACTTTTGGCTTGTTTATCGGAACCAAATAATGAGCAACTATTCTGCTCATCATCCGATCTTCGGCAAATTTTTATGGAATAAACTTAAAAGTTGTTGTTATCTTAAAAAAAAACATCGAAATCTGATCGATAGCGGAGATATTATCTAGAACTAGAAGCCCCTT
Organism: Thera obeliscata; assembly: GCA_947578465.1. NCBI lineage: Eukaryota > Metazoa > Arthropoda > Insecta > Lepidoptera > Geometridae > Thera > Thera obeliscata. Next base: position 3,828,318 of record OX387913.1, read on the forward strand.
ATTAAGTCCCTTAGTTTACATTCTAATCCTATGTATTTTAAAGTGTTTTTTGTTTGTTTTTAAGAAATTTTATTTAAATAAATTTTGGATGTCATTATTTTTGGACCGGAACTACCTATATACCTATGTATTTTTAGTTTTAAAGATATCGGGTATTTCCTAACAAACTAAGCTTCGAATATGTAGAAAAATGTTAAGAACGTTCATCCGTAAATTGATGATTTCAGACGGCCAATAAAACAATATGTGTAATTTGCACAGAAGATAATTTGACCTCATATTATTGGGAATGACCAAAACTTAATCATATGGGAAAAACATGGATGTCATTATTTTTGGACCGGAACTACCTATATACCTATGTATTTTTAGTTTTAAAGATATCGGGTATTTCCTAACAAACTAAGCTTCAATGTTTAGGCTACGAAAATATTGTTGGCAGCTTTCCGGAAGTTTCAGTTCAATGTACATTGGCGAGGGTACGGATGCATGAGGGTACCTACGGATGTACAACAAAGAGATCTTGGATATCGATTAATAAAATATTAAAATAAATTAAAATATCACTTCTTAGGTATAGCTGACATAGAAAGTTAGTTTTTGTGGTTTGCTTAGTGCTATAATAATAATAATTAGGTTATATATATTTTTTATAAAATACCTAGGTATATAAATTGAAAAAAAAAAAAAACTTAGTCTTGGGGGACTGAAATAATTCATTAAGTATTATTATCACGAACAACAACTTAGTTTGGGCCTATATAGTATTGTGTGGAGTGTCCACAATATTTATTGAAGTTTATTTTATTTATATCGATTAGAAAATACTTACCACGAGCCGAGACATCTTGATTTTCTCTGAACCTTGATACTGATGCACTGAACAGCAATTTAACCTATTTATACCATGAAAGGATAACTAGATGATATCCAATTATCCTTTCACACTGAAAGAACAATATTAAGTAGATATTAATTGGTACCTTTTTAACAATTAAATAATTATTCTTACTTGCATAATAGGATATTAACTAGGATGTGAACTAATTATAAGGTAATTCAATAGAAGTGTAGTTTGTGGAAAAATAAAAGTGGTAGCCACAGAATAGTATTAATAATTAGTAGTAGGTATGAGGATAATATTGACCCCACTCACTGTATCAGATTGAGTCCGTCGGGGGTAGACTGCTGTCTGCTCATCACTCGCACACTTTTATAGGTAAGTAGCAGGCAACAAATATTGCACATCGGCTAATTTCGGCTTCTGTGCGTCAGAAAGAGATAGCGCTCTACAAAGTCGAAAAGACGATGTGCAATATTTATTGCCTACATACCATACCTACCTTTTGAAAGATATAAAACCACGAAATAAAGAAGTACCTAATGGAAATAGTATGTAGACGACCTTCTCACGCTCCAAGTACGCGCAGTACAGCAGACTTCAAGCCCTCCTTTGTTTAGTCGTGTTTGAAGTCTGTCAGAAGAAACGTAACTGAGAAAAACACGAAAAAATATAAAAATGCCGTATTGTGCTGTTTTGCAGTGCTAAAACGATAGCCGAACCAATAATTTAACAAAAGGGGGCATATCGTATCACAGGTTAGTATTATTTTATTGCTTAAATTGGTTTTGTTTAGAATGCAAAACCATCAAACAAAAATAGACTGTGAATGATATTCGTTAAGGTCGCGTTTCTATAAATCTCAACTTTCGCTACTCAATTAGGGCTGTACCTACCCCAATAAAGTGATGAATGTGCTATCGAATACTTAATTAGTTCTGGGGCGTCATTCTCGCGCCGAACGGAATTATTTTTCGGTGGAGATGTCGTCATAGGTCGGTCAAAAAGTCGTGACAACCATCTTGGCGTATTCTCACGATTTCTTCCTTCAATTTTCTCGGTCGAAGTTCATGCGAGACGCAACGTCTAGTCCGGACTAGCCGAGACAGAACGCAGTATTCGAGATCTCTTGAATTTGATAGTCCTTTGACAAAACACAATATTATTTTCAGCAAAGTTTTATTTTAATGCTTCTTTTCGAAGAGAGAATGGATTATTTCCTAGAGCAATTTATAGACGACCTCATTGTAGAAGCCTCGACAGCTACGATAAATGGAAAACGCAGAAAAAGTGCGGGGTTGTGCAATGCCTTTGTGCTCTCCGATTATGCTTCTAGGAATCACTTTATGCTAAGTAAAGCATTGGCCTGGGAACTGATCGAAGATATCGTGCGGCAGAGAAAATTTCCACTAAATCAAAGGTATAATTTGGTAGGTAACCTAACTTCTTACCAACCAAATATAATTCTATGGTGAGGAACCTTTGGTAGATAGGATATGCCTCATAACAGCATAATAAGACAAGCCCCTACCTATAAGGCCTTACCTAGAATAATAAGTTAGATTAGTAGGTACACTGTTGTGCCATTGTGGATTGCAAACTAAGTATTATTTTATGACAATTACATTATTTTTCTAGGTCTTCATCACATTATACTTCTTGGGCATAGGGAGCTAGTTGGTACCGGCTATGGCTAGGCATCCTAATCGATCTGTCATATCTTCAGTATCAAGAGAATTCAATAAATGGGTACACTTCCCAAAGACCCCCGATGAGGCAGTATCTGAAGATTGGGGAAGGTTTTTCAAGAGCTACCGGACCTTCCACAAAACGGCATGAACAGTCAACTCATAATAGGATGAATATAAGTGCAGTATATTAAATCAATGCTCTGATAAAAGCTTGTCTTTTTAATCATTATCATATAAATACAAGAGATTTCATTACAATTCTTACTATAGGTACTTGAAAATTGGACTAGAGACATACAATCATTTGAAAAATATCATAAGACCGATGGACCCAAACAGTCTCTACCTAGAAATAAATAATATATACCTACTATACTTTATATACCTACTAGAGGAAAAAATTTAATAGACTGAATAAAAACCACATCTTTATTTACAAATAACTTTATTTACAAACATATTTATAATTACAAAATTCACATGAAACCGTTGGGCTATTTGCAGACTATATTTGCAAATAATGCTTCAAGCTCGGTGGTTTGTACAGATAGACGAAGCAAAGTAAGTAAGTCCTGTGTGTAGTGGTAGACTAACAATATTGTTGCCTGATAGTACTTATATAATTTCCAGCACTATTTTTATTCAACCATAACAGTGCTTTACAGTAAATTTTCTTTTGGCTTCACCAACCATTCCTTAGTAGTTCTTTCAGATTTTCCTGCAACAAAATAAATACAAATATGAATAAAAGTATTTACATACAGGCCTTTTCATCTATTGTAGATGATATAAATAAGCCTCAGGGGCTAAACTGGTGATTACTCAAGCCCTACTCGCGGAACTTTATAGTGCCTGGAACAATTTAACTGAATAAATACAATTTTGATGTGATTGATATGATTTTAGATGGAATAGGCTTGCCCAGCACCTATACCAAGTAAATAGGTACTAAATAGGTACATAATGCATCTAAACTAAAGATTTGAACATCTAAATAGGATTCAATGAGACAATGAATAATTATTATGTGTGACAGGGATTTACACGATTATTTTAGTAAAATATAACAGTGTACGTCTACTGCTGTTCTTTTCATCCCAGTTTCATCTGCTGTTTGAGTAAAAAACCTCTATTCAGTTTCATACGGCAGTATTTCAGCTTGCTAGTGTTTGTTGGTTGGTACACTTCCAATCACCTCATAAACACTTTGTAAATAACACAACGAGCCCCACTTATTATAGTTTTGTCCTTAATGCAAATATTTTGGGGATACAATCATTTATTTACTTTTGTACAAAAAACACAAACAAAACAAATTCTTCTTCTTTCTTGTGGTTTGAGTGTTGCCCGCTAGTGAAATGTATTTCAGTTAGTTCAATAAAAAAATGAATATTAAACCACGTTTGTTTTTTCTGTTCTGTAAAAGCTGTTGTAAGCTATATACCCACACATAGATACGCCACACGTATGGGTACGATGAAAAAATGTTTTTGAGTTTCAGTTTCAAGTATGGGGACCCCCTAAATTTATAGTTTTTTTTCTATGTTTGTGAAAAAATCTTAATGCGGTTCACAGAATACATCTTGGTTTCATCAAGACTATTTGCCAAGTAGCTCTTACAGTTTCGGAGCAAAGTGGCTGTGATATACGAACGGACAGACAGACAGACAAACAGACAATCATATAAGGGTATTTACCATTTGGTTACGGAATCCTAAAAAGACAATTCAAGGGAGAGGATAGATTAATTTATCTTTATCACGCAATTAATTCTACACAAAATGCGCTTTATACAATAGCGTGTGAGTATGTATCTAGTTTTACCAATGTAGATAGGCAGATAAAATTTACCTGCAACACCAATAAAATCGGCATGAAGAATTATTCAAACAAATCAAATGATGAAAAAATTACACATTATTTATATATACCTACTATGTAACGTGATAACATTGCAACTGAAAAAAATTGTAGGTAAGAGTAAGTAATCCAACCGCTAGATATAACGCCAAAACTTTAGAATCAAATGGCAGCACTACTACCTGCAAATGCCCGCTTACGTTCCGTTATTGGTCAGTTTGATACAATATACTTGAATTTTGATATAAAAACTCAATTTTTCCCAACATTTTAGCTTTGTATAAACGTAATTCAATTGTAGTAACAAATTGAAACATCATTTGATAAATAATTGAACAAAACACTAGAATAATAGTAAATGACCGATCGATTAATCGTTCGATTATTGGATAAGCGTGTAACGTAACGCATCTCGTGTTGAAAAATATGCCATCAACAGAGATAGATGTCATATTTCACTGAGAATTGGCTTTTTGAGTATAGACAGACATTTTTCACTCGGGATAGCTTATGTTTGTCAGAGATCAATAGGCCGAGATCTTTTAGGGACATTGAAAATCCCGGTCGGCCCGAGAATCATGCCCCTGATCATATAAATAGTTAGGTTTAGGGAGCTGACTTTTTTTTTGCTTTAGTGATGATTTTATTCCTTATGTATTATTCTGTTATTATTCTGATTCTTTTCTTATTCTTATAGCCCACAGTGGCTGGGTAAGATGAAAATTACAGAAATATTTTGAAGAAATAACATTATAAATCTGGTTTCAGTTTTCCGATATTCAAAATAAATGTATCGATGCAACAGGAAAAAGAAAACACAAGAAGAAAAAGAAACAATATTTGAAACAGTTAAGTATATATAGCGGATCCAGAGGTAATGACGAAGCGGACGCTCTGGCCAGGAGAGGCTCGGAAATGCACACAGCAGGACCGGAGCCGCAGGTACCCCTGCCATTCAGCCAAGTGCGTTCATGGATCCGCAGGAGAACACTTAAACTGCATCAGGACTACTGGGCAAGTATACAGGACTGCAGGCAGTCGAAGGAGGCCTTCCCGGAGTTAAACCCGAGATACTCCCGCCAACTCCTCAGCCTGAAGCGTGACAAACTCCGCCTTATCGTCGGAATTGTCACAGGACATTGCTCGCTGAACAAGCACTTGTTTACACTAGGTGTTACAGACAGTCCTCTTTGCAGAGGATGTATAAGCACAGAGGAAACCGCCGCGCATGTACTCCTGGAGTGCAGCAGTGTGGCGCCTCAACGAGCACAACATCTTGGAGCACCGAAGACACCTAGGGAGGCCTGCGCCCGAATCCACCAGCTGCTGGCCTTCCTGGAAGACATCGGGTGGCTGAACTAGCAGCATCCACCCGTCACGCAAAAAGGGCCCACTTGCGGCCTACTTGCGGAAACCAGTCCGCTCATCAAGTAAGTAACAGTTAAGTATACAATTTTACGAGTTGTAAACATTTGATTGGGTAAATAAAGAAAGATAGATAAGAAAAGCTTTTTATTTCGACCACCATATATATATAACCTGACGTGCTACCGATCGTTATACATCAGTAGGTAGGTGAGAGCGCTGGTGGGCTAGTGGTAGCGGCTTCGCCTTCTGATCCTTAGGTCGTGGGCTTAAATCCAGTCCAACCAATGAGGTTTACTGCCCAAAAATTAATTTACACTATGCCAGTGCTCTTAAACGGTGATGAAAAACATCGTGAGGAAACCGGGCATGCCATAGAACTTAAAAAGTTCGAAAATATGTGTTAAATAAGTGCACGAAAGGAGCCTTTTTGGGGCGCACTTAAAATCCTTTCACCTCACTTGGTTCGAAAAAACCAGTGACACGATAAGAAGTAGGTAGGTAATCATCGATGTCGATACATTTGTCTTGTATCCACCTTGGCACATCACTAAGTGAGTGGCTATGTCAAGTAATAGCCATTGTATTATGAATCTTATACCTTGTGGATAAAGACTAACAGAATTGTTTTCTATAACGCCATCTAGCGTCAAGTAGCTTTGTTTTGTTGTCAATAAAGTAACAGCCATTGTATTATCAATCTTATTGTAACTAAATAGAGACTAAAAGAAAAAAATACTGAATGAGAAGTGCCATCTCTTGGCAAATATAATTTTATTTTAGCACTGTTTATTTTATTAAGTTTAGAACCATGTCACGATAGCTTTAAGGTTTATTATCAATTAAATTATTTTTTTGGTTTTAGGTCCTTTTTAACGTTTTTTTTCGACCAATCATAACTTTTATTTCTATGTGTGTTTGTTTTTACGTGTATGAGTTTGGCGACACTGGTTCTCTTAGTAATACGTCATCATACTCTCTCTACTTTGCGTAAGCAAAAGCGTGTTTGGTGCTCTGTGTATAAAACCACTAAGTCTATTTATCGAAAATCGCAAGCAACTATCTTGTGTGCAATCTAATTGCACACAGTTTAGTAAAAAACTAATTTTAATAATATCACGTTTTCCTAAATAACCTATGTACGAAAACTAATGAGATACTTTTTGAGTAGGAAAACTTGTTAGGATAAAATTAAATAATATATAATATTGCTAAATTGTGTGCAATCGAATTGCACACAAGATTTTTGGTAAATAAGTTCAGTGGAGTGTTTTTCAAAACGGTTGAGGTGCGTGAGCGAGAAGTTCTTTCACGGTTTTCATACTTTTCATTGTCCTATAGGGTTGCTCCTTTAATTCATCATCATAACCTGTGGCTCTGAAAAAGTCTGCTTCTGGACAATCCTTTCTGTGAACTTTATAAGTATCTAAACTAAATCATCTCTTGCCCGCAATTAAACTTTGGTGTTTGTTTGTCCTATTTATTTTTTAACCCCGGACGCAAAAACGACTGGGTGCCATAAGTTTGACGTATGTGTGTAGTGACTAATTCACTTCACCAGACAGCACACACACACACATAGTCTTCCTATAAATTATAATACTAGTTGGTAACCGAGCTTCGCTCGGAATTTTTTTCGTTAATTTGTATTTTTAAGAAATCATAAGAAGCTTAATATTATCTTTACTGGTTTATTCTTACTGAACAACGCCATCTACTGGACATGCTTGCAGTTAGTTGCTCACAATCGTCAATAGATGGCAGGAGCAGTCACATATTCAGTTTATGTTTTTAGTTTTTTTTTTACGAATAGACTCATTTTCTGAAAATGAATCCTAGCTAGATCGTTTTATCGTCCCCGAAAACCCTTGTATAGTAAATTTCGTGAAAATTGTTGGTGCAGTTTCCGAGATCCTAAATATATATATATATACAAGATTTTCTCGTTTAAAGGTATAAGATTTGATGAAAATCTGTCCAAGATGGCCGACCCGACTTCACTAAATGGCGGATTAATAAATACATATTTTTTCACAACTCCCTCAAAATCGGTATCAAATGAAAAGGCTTGACTAGTAGAATAAAACACACTATATTAAAGGAAATTAGGAATATATGTCGTGAGTTTTTAAATTTAATTATCTTGTCATTTGCCCGCACAACAGCAACATGCGCAATTATTTCTAGTCTATCTTCAAATCTTCAAACAATCAGTCTAATAACCATGCTCCTGGTAACCTCCATGGTGACGGTGGTGGCCTCCGTAGCCACCGGTTTGGCCTCCGAATCCTCCTTGCCCGTGTTGTCCACCGTATCCTCCTTGACTTTCTGAGCCAAATGCTCCTTGGTTACCTGGACCAAATCCTCCTTGGTTACCTGGACCAAATCCTCCTTGGTTACCTGGACCAAATCCTCCTTGGTTACCTGGACCAAATCCTCCTTGGTTACTTGGACCAAATCCTCCTTGGTTACCTGGGCCATAACCTCCTTGGCTCCCTGGGCCGAATCCTCCTTGACCTCCCGATCTAAAACCTCCTTGACCTCCTGATCCAAAGCCTCCTTGACTTCCTGGTCCAAAACCACTTTCACCTCCCGGTCCAATTCCATTTTGACCTCCCGGTCCAAAACCGCTTTGGCCTCCTGGACCAAAACCACTTTGACCTCCTGGACCAACCCGTTGTCCTTCATTTCCTAAGCTGTTACTTCCGTAGCCTCCTGAACTGTGTCCATAACCGTACGGATGACCTGAAACAAACGGATCACACTCAATCTTTATGTTGTTTTATGAAGCACTGGTGGCTTAGAGGTCGCGAGCCCGTCTTCCGGCCCTAAGGTCGTTTGTTACGTTTGTCGTACACTGAAGAGGTTTCTGTCTAAAGTTTAAAAAAAAATGCATCTAACGGTGAAGGAAACCTCGTGAGGTGACCGGCTTCGTTAAAAGTTTGAAAACATGGTGTTAAGTTCACTAGTGATATTGGCAAGAAGAAGTAGAATACATTTAGTGCATTAAGTAGAAATAGTAAAATACATTTAATTAATTATTCTAAGTATATGTATTTACAAACAAAAATGTACATTTAAGAGCCTGCAGTAAGTTAAACTGAAAATGTAAATTAGCATTTATTTTCGTTGTATGGACGAATCCATCCATAGTACAAGCTCTGCTTAATTTGGGGCTAGATAGTGTTCGTGGATTGTCCACAATATATATTTATTATTGCTTACATGCATATTTACGAAGGCAACTTTTTGAATCTATAGATTTTATTCAGATTTAAGCAGATTTCCGGCAGGTAAAATATATCCATCGCTAAGCTCTGACTTTGCGGCCACATCAAGGCGATATTGATCGCTGGTATGTTATCGCAGATCGCTGTGTCCCCGCCTTGATAATGTCCGTAGCCTTAGGCAACTTTTGTATGCTAGTATATGAAGGTGTTGACTTACCGTTGCATACCGCCGTTGATAAAAGAACCACGCAGATAATCTGAAAAGTACAACATAATTATAAAATAAATCCACCAAATTTTCCACCAAAAGTGACTATAAACCTATTGCCAAACCAATATTTTTTTTTGTAAAATTTGACAGATAGATAATACGACTCATATAAACTATACATAAAGCGCAAAAAAAACTTACTATGTACTTCATTTTTCCAGTGTTTATGTGTTTATGTCGCAATATCGAGGCACAAATCTTTTTATACAAGCTGTTATCTTACTCCTGACCCTTGGGGGTATGTTTATTATGTTTTATCTAGAATACAACCATATATATGACCAGTATACAATATGACCAGTTTTATGGATGACTAATCGAAAAATCAAATACCTATTTGACAGTTGTATAAGTCAAATATTTGCTTGCCAAATTTGAGAACTCCAGTTTATTAATTATTTCTTGTGAAACCTGCCGGTCTACTCTTTAACCGGCAGAACGGTCTAGGTACTCCTGAATGCGATTCCGATCCCAATCTTAAGTTTTGACGGAATATTGACAAAAATCCTTCAGGTTTTTTTTCTGCCAAAATTTCGTCAATACTTAAAATTGGGATCGGAAATCGGAATCGCGTTCAAGAGAAGACTGGCAGGTCTTAATGCCAACAAGGAATAAACTGAGTTAATAATAATAATAATAAATATTGTAGACAATCATGCCCCAAACTAAGCAGAGCTTGTACTCTATGAACCAGTTATCTGATATACCTAATTCTAATATATTTTTTTTTAAATACATATCTACTCCTAACACGAAAACTCTTCATTGATTATAACTTCAATTCTGTTTAACTTTATTACACCGCAGCTAATACAACTATACAACTACACGTAACGACGCCATCTTCTTCTTCAGCTTCTTCTTCTCCACTAGAGATGTAACTTCTTGCTTGATTCGAATAGGGATGTTCTATTCCCAAAACTGGTTAACAATACTTACAATACAATATACCAGACGTCTTACGAACGACAGGGATAGCACTGTGCTTCTCTGCAGGCGAATACGCGTGTCCAGTATGGCACAGGTCAGCACATGCTAAATTGGTTGACGTAGCGCTTAATGACACAATACGCATAATTACAGGGTGTCTCAAGCCAACTCCTCTCCATATGCTGTACCCTCTGGCAGGCATCTCACCACCATGCGTGCGGCGAGAGGTTGCATGCTCAACAGAAAAATACAAACAAGAGCATGACAGCCGACACTCTTTACACGGGCACCAGCTTAACCGAGCTCGTCTCAAAAGCCGCAACAGCTTTCAGCGCACCACACAGGCCACAAACGACCATCCAGCAGTCACTAGATGTGAGCTGTGGAAAGAGAAAAAGCCCCCACCACCTGATTACATTTCTCCCCGGGAGCAACTACCACCCGGACACGATCTGCCCTGGCCCGTGTGGAAGTCGCTAAGCCGACTCCGCACTCGAGTAGGCCGCTGCAGGGAAAATCTCTGTAAGTGGGGATTTAGGGACCCTGGTCTGGCTGCAGGCGACTGTGGCGCTCCATCACAGTCCATGCAGCACCTGCTTGCGTGCCCCTTGAGCCCGAACACCTGCACAAGGGAAGACCTTAATAAAGCCACAGCAAGTGCTATTAAGGTAGCCACCTACTTTGTAAAAGTTATTTAGTGAAAAATCGACACGATAAGAAGAATACAATATAACACCCAGACAGAGAGCAAACATTTGTGTTCGTCACACAAATATTTGTTCTCGATGGGGATCGAACCCACGGCCTACGGCGTAGAAGGCAGAGCTTCTACCAACTGAGCTGAGAGGCCAGTCAGAGTTCAGAGTTCATTGCCAGCCAGAGTCTCTGACTCTAGCTCTTACGGTTTCGGAGAAAAATGGCTGTGACATACGGACGGACAGACAGACAGACTGACAGACAGACAGACAGACATGACGAATCAATAAGGGTTCCGTTTTTGCCATTTGGCTACGGAACCCTAAAAATATGCACTAAGTATACCAGACTGTGCTCAAACGCTGATGGATAACCTCGTGTGGCTGCGGCATGTCATGTGTGTCATGTACATTCGCGGTATGAAAATGTTCGTCACCTTAGAGTCGGTTTTCGCTTGCACCAGCAGTGCCTTGATCATGAACACATTTTGACATAATTTGTGACGTTAATTTATCGGTGTATTCTGTCTATTCAGTTTCAAAAGGTAGTATGTGATCGTGATGCGTTGAACAAATCAAGTTGAAAATCGACGAACATTTTCATTCCGCCACTAAACATGAATGATCCCAAACATAAATAGGGTAATAAATCCTTTCACCACACTTGGTTCGAAAGAATCGGTGACACGATAAGAAGATATGGTAATTGTACCTACTTGCATTGCGTCGAAAGATATCGTATTGGTGGAAACTTTTAAGGCCTGCGCACACTTAAGGCCTGCGCACACCTAGTTCGCTGGCGGTACAATCAGTGAAACGCTGTCAAATATCGCTGTCAAATTTGGCAGCGTTTCACTGATCGCCGACGCCAGCGGCCTAGGTGTGCGCAGGCCTTTAGGCGATTAGCTGAAACGCTGTCAAATATGACAGCGATATTTGAAAGTATTTCAGCTGATCGCCATCGCCATCACCTAGATGTGCACAGGCCTTAAGAGGTTGGACAGGATTTTAATTTTGCCACTCAAGAATTCTAAGGCCTTAGCAAAGTACGGGTGCTAACCGACTGTCAATCCATCCTTGGACAAGGAATTTGTAATAAAGCAGGTTACAGGGGGTCAGTGTTACATGTAGGATTGCTACATGTTTAAATTTGTAACCTACTTATTATATAGATACCCCAGCTCATTTTCCCAAAACTTGTTCCCAAAATAAATAAATTTGTAAATAATAAACTTATGGAAAGGAAGTACGAATTTCTTTGTTTTACTTATCATTTTTGCTAGGCAAGTTATTATCGCGCCCAATATTTGCATTCAACCACGTACAATATTGTAATGCTCAAGTTGTGGGCGAAACTTTTCCAGTCAAATGCCTTTTAATACCTATTCTGTATTGTGGTTTGTAACTACATATATGAGTAGGTATATCGAATATGGAGGGAAATGAGTAGAATGTCAAATGAAGCAATTTGTGTAGTATTTATAGTTTTATTTACTAAACTCTTTAATATTTGTGACCACTTCGTCCACCGTATCCTCCTCCCTGGCTATGTCCTCCCTGTCCTCCTCCCTGTTGACCGCCATGTCCTCCCTGGCCACCCTGGCTAAATCCTTCCTGGCCGTGACCTCCTTGTCCGAATCCGCCTTGTCCATGGCCCTGTTGTCCAAACCCACCTGATCCTGCCTGACCGAATCCACTTTGTCCTCCTTGCTGACCACCAGGTCTACTCTGTCCACTCTGACCAAATTCACTCTGTCCACCATGACCAAATCCACTCTGTCCACCCTGACTAAATCCACCCTGTCCACCCGGGCCATTACCGAAACCTCCTTGGTTGTGGCCACCGCCACCGCCACCGTAGCCGCTGTACGGGTAACCTGTGAAATGAGGGTATTCTTAGAATGATCTAGACTAAGAACTATAAAGGCATGTGCACATCTAGGCGATGGCGATGGCGATCAGCTGAAACACTGTCAAATATGACAGCGATATTTGACAGCGTTTCAGACAAAAATGATTCAAATTAAGAAAAAGTGTAAAGATGACTGGGTGATATTGATATGCTTTAGCTATCCAGTGGTGTATTTTTTTTAATTTTTTATTGTGTCTATCATCTCCATCCAATTGAAATTTGGATAGGGATGATAGACATGTAGATTTAATATGAAATGAAATGAAATGAAATTTTGAAATGAAAATGAAATCATTTTATCGCTACCGTTCTTTTTAAGTTGTGTCCCTATGAAAACGATTTTAAAGACGTATCCACGTCAAAACTAAATACCAAGAGTAATAAAATAATGTAAGTATAAAAAATCCTTACCGTAACAAGCTGTCGCCACGAGGAGCAACATACACGCAACCTGAAAAAACAATATTTGCTGTAGTAAAAGTCATGTAAGTGTATGTAGGAGGTCATACATAGTAAGTACAACAACTCAAAACTCTTTTCTTCATCATCAGCATCAGCCTGGGAAGTCCACTGCTGAGCAAAAGCCATTTCTAACCACCGACTTCTTGAAATTTAAAATGGGGGCAGGTCATATAGCTGGAAGAACCGATAGACCTTGGGGAATAAAGGTTCTCGAATGACAACCACGACCCAGAAGAAGTAACGCAGGACGCCCCCACCTGATGGACTGACGACAATATTAAGATCGCGGAAAGACGGTGGATGGAGTGGGCTCAGAATCGATCTTCCTGGAAATGAATAGGGGAAGCCAGCATTGGAATTATTTTTATGACAAAAAATTTGTGTCAAAAATATGTTTTTGTCACACAATTTCGGTGTGAAATAGATTTTTCTTAGATATATTTATTGCCAACTAGCTGTTCCCTGCCACGCTTCGCTGTGGCACATTGTGATTGAAAAAAACAATCCTTGATGCGGATTATAGGCACAAAGGGAGCCTTTTTGAGACGCAATTCAAATCCTTTCACCACACCTGGTTTGAAAAACCAGTGACTTGATGAGGAGAAGAAGAAGAAGATTATAAAAATATGATAGGTAACAATCAGGATTCCTTATCGATTGTACAAAATAGGATACGAACTGCCGACGAGGAACCATTATGATAATGGATATTATTATGGTGTGGACCAAGGATCGAGGGGAGTGGATAACCTTGGGGGAGACATTTGCCCAGCAGTAGGACAGCATAGGTTCGGAAAAAAAACTTAAACTTACCTTAAATGCCATCTTGAAGCTAAATCAGGTATACGAAGTACGACTATTTTTCTTAAAACTGTCAATAACGTGCAAGATTCGTCTTATATACAGATCCAACAACATACTTATCAAATTATCAGAAATATAGCTATCATTGACCTCTTTCAACTTTAAATGAAAATAATGATTAGCAAGTTAGTATACAAAACAGGCAAGTGCGAGTCGGCTCACCGTCGATGTACTTCTTGCATGCACATTTTGACCCTTTGGAAGTTATAAAATCACTGAATGTACCTGCATATTTATATTTATGGAAAATCACGGGCAGCAACAAATCATTTGTAAAAAAATTATTTGCAACATTTGTTTAGTAACAAATAATTTTGATCCTATAACAAAAAGTTTACCTAGTTATGCACGAAAATTGGCAAGGCAATTTTTTATGTAGGAATAACTAGCTAAAAGATCAAAATTATATATTGGCATAAGTGAAGTGTGCCATTGGATTGCACACAAGATCTTTCAAATAGGTCATTGTGAGAAGTTATTTCACGTATAGTTATAAACATGGGTAGAAAAGTTCTCCCCACGCACCCACTAACATTCCACAGAAAAGTGTGCCTATTACTACTCTAGCGTTATACATACATACATAAAATCACGCCTCATTCCCATGGGGGTCGGCAGATATCACGGATTTCCACTTGCTACTATCCTGACGTGCCCTTTCGCTTCATTCGCTCAGACATGCTCATCAACAACATTGTTCATACATGCTCGTCGGTTTAGGGTACTCCTAACCTGGCATTTTAGGGTTAAAAAGACCACCCATAATTATTTATAACGAATATTGAATATTGAATGTTTTGATTCATCACACAAACAATAACAGTTTTATCTTACGACGGAATACGCACAAGTATTTTAAATTAACATTTCATAGAATTGTTTATCTATACTATACCTACTACAAAATTTAAGAGGTAAGATTGCGAGTTTGTGACGTTGTAGGGGGTGATCTCTGGATCGACTGAACGGATTTTGAATTTTTTTTTCATAATAGAAAGCCACGGTATTTGTGACTGCAAAGTTTAAGGCTATATTTTATACTAGCGACCCGCCCCAGTTTTGCACAGTGTAATTTAGAAAACGATTTGAAAATTACAAAGTTCCCGCTTTTGAATTTTTCCACCCGTGAATTCGGGGCGGATCGCTAGTAACATAGTATATGCAAACAAGGACAAGTCTTTATCTTGAATGGCTACACAGTCGACTGGCCTTACAGCCGAGTCTTGGTATAGGAGCTTCCGCGCACTAAGCCTTCTGTGCTGTAGGGCGTGGGTTCGATCCTCGCTGAGGACAAACGTTTGTACGATGAACATGTAATGTGTAGTGTAATAGTGTATAATAAATTAATAACATACATAATGTAAAAAAAAACATAGGTACCTAAGTATTTGTTCTATATCTGTGTGATACAATTTATTAGTAGGTATATTTTATTTTAAAATAAATGGTTTTATGTTTTGTAGTTATCAGCTATCTGGTTCCTCCTCTTTACTACCCCACTCTTTCCGGTCCTTACTGAGCCTCAACCACTCATTTCCAGCAATAACAATGTCGTTTGAGCAAATGGGCGGGTGGAGTGATAGATGCATAATTAAAAAAATTAAGAGAAAAGTTCGAAGCTCAAAATGAAAATTATTGTCAAGCTCATTATTGTTTACTCGTTATATATTTTAATTGCTGTATAACAAAAAGCACATAAGTAAAAAGGTAACTTAAAAATAAAAGTGGGTTATAAAAAAAAAGTCGTTAAAAACAGTGTTTATAAAAAATATCTACGCGTGCATTAATAATTACACACTTGAATCACAATATACTATTTCCCTCAAGGCGGTGTTGTATCCGATTCCGACAGGCATTTGCATTATTTTACTTGACGCATGCTCCAGAAGCGATAGCATAGATTAATTATACAACAACAAGTAAATAGAATGATAAAAGTTAATGTTAAATACGCGTACAATTTTAGGTTCTTCGGCAGTATGCTATATATAAATAAATAAAATAAATAAATATTGTGGACAATTCACACAACACTACCCAGCCCCAAACTAAGCAGAGCTTGTAATATGGGAACCGGATAGCTGATATAAAACTTGAATACATTTTTTTTTGTAAATACATACTTAGAATACAATATAACACCCAGACAGAGAACAAACATTTATGTTAACCACACAAATATTTGTTCTCGGTGGGGATCGAACCCACGACCTACGGCGCAGAAGGCAGAGCTACTACCAACTGAGCTAGAGGCCAGTCAAATATAATATATAATAGCATACTGCCGAATCATATATAAAAAAAGATAGAAAACAAACCCATCACAGGAAAATTAAATTAAAAATTTAAAAACCCCCGACTTAAAAGTCTTATTCCCTTTCAATATAATCCATTACTTACACTTACTGAGTTTTTAATAAAATAATAATCAGTGTATAAGCAACTCTCATCTCTCTTACCATCCGGTAATGTCAAACAGTGACAGGGCTAACTTTAAGCAGTGCATCACATTATAAGTAACGCTTGTAAAGGCCTGCGCACACCTAGTTCGCTAGCGGTAGCGATCAGTGAAACGCTGTCAAATATCGCTGTCAGATTTGAGATTTGACAGCGATATTTGACAGCGTTTCACTGATCGCTACCGCCAGCGAACTAGGTGTGCGCAGGCCTTAAGTAAGGCCAATAGTGTACAACTAGTCAAGCCCTTTCTTTCGTTACCCATATTGAGGGAGTTGTTGGGGCCTTAGCAGCCAAAGTCTTCATGTCGAATGTCATTTGCAAGTATCATCATAGCAATCTTTTTCCTCAAGACGGCGCTGTATCCGTTCAGGCACTCGCTTTATTTCACTTTTCAATCTCCAGTAGCAATAGCAAAGGTTAATTATACAACAACAAGTTAAAATAATGATAAAAATTAGTGTTAAATACGCGTACAATTTAAGGTTCTTTGGTAGTATGCTACTTATTATGGAGTTGGCGAGTTTTTGTCCTGCTTCAACAGCAGCCGATGTCACGTTCTGTCCCAAAGATTGTAGTTTATTTACAACATTGGTCAAATCTAAAGAACTCGGAAGTGTGGGTTGCAAAGCCCCTGGCAATGTTGGTACAAGGTTTTTAAATAACATTGTTGTTGTAATAGTTGCTGTTGTAGTAGTTGTTGTAGTTGTTTTGCTGAGACAGTTGGGGTAATCCGAGTCAAATTCATTGCAATCTTCTGCAGTTCCTTCTGGATCTGAAACATTCCCATTATAAATATTTATGCGTCTCTGACTGGGCAAACAGTCAGTTCCTAAACTCTGCCACAGAACATTAAAACAATACTACAGATATAATGGACACAGTGTGTTCCACGTGACCAAAACTAGAAGAACAGGCAACAAACTACGGCTTGGTTCCTACCGTTACCTTACCTACTTAAATGATATGTAGGTACGTACATTGAGAACGAACTCTTTCGCTTGGTTTTCCACCTTTCGTTTCACTGGTTGTTCCACCACTTCTTTGTTCCCATGGGGGAACAAATTTACCAGCTTCACTCCATGGTAGCTCACCTTGCCGATCACCACCTAAGCAATAAGTTTATATTATAATAATGCTAACGCAAACGTAAAAAAGGTGATTCTGAGTACATAAATCGTGTTAGGTACCAGTTCTAGAACGAAACGTAGGGTGCCCACCCACCAGATGGACCGACGACATTGTTAAGATTGCAGGAAGTCGGTGGATGGAAAGGGCTCAGAATCGTTCTTCCTCGAAATGTGTAGGGTAGGCCTTTGTCCAGCAGTGGACTTAGGCTGAAGATGATGATGATGAGTACATACAAAAAAAGGTTTTGTATTTGTAACATTGATTGAAACCATTTTAAAGACTATGGGGTCGCCCTAGGTGACCATCGATCGTGCGATAGTGCGATGTGATTTCATCGTATGATGAAACTGCGTATTCGTCATCGTACGATGAGTTTCAATTAGGACACTCTAAGCAAATTGTGTGTGCTTAATGTTTGCTGTAATGCGCATCAATTGATCGTACGATCGAACGATCGTAGGGGATGGTTAGGCTAATTGGCGTTCCCATAACGGTTATATTCATAATAATTGTCCTTTAGCTGTCATTTAGCTAAACAGACCGATAAGTTTGTGGCCATCTCTATATTATAATGGCTTGAATGCGACAGTAGCATTAGGCTTTAAGCGAGCCCTTAAAATGTTTCAGGCGTTATGAATAAGGGGGTAAGATTTTTTCTAATTCTAATTTCCACAATTTTCTTATTACCTTTCGATATTTCTGGTTTTCCAGGTGTATACCTCATGGCCTCGATAAAATACGTTGTAAGCTGCCCAGCATTTTTCAATGCTTCGAGGGCAACAGAGTCGATTTCATCCTGAACGTCTTCAACAGAGAGTATTGTCTGAACATCAAGTGATGTTTCTCTTTTCACGGGGACACCTAGATTAGAGACAAGCTTAAAACTGCAGCCGAATAATAATATCACCATTTGCTTGAACGAAATTTTCTTTTGTCTGGATCCAGGAAATGTAGTATGAGAAGAAAAGTAGGTATATAAACTCACCAAAAGTACCGACAAACAGTATAACGCACATGACAGGAAATATATAACCTGAAAAATACCAACACACTTTTTAATTTTTTCTATTGGTTAACCTTATAGGGCAGAAAGCGGTTATTAAGTATATGAAGGTTTGTTCATCATCAACCTATATCAGTCCACTGCTGGACGTAGGTCCCTCCCAAGACGCGCCACTGAGCCCGGTCTTCGGCTCTTCTTCTCCAGTGCTTGCCAGCTACATTTCACAGATCGTCGCCCCACCTTGTTCTACACTACGCTTACCTAAACGCGGTCTCCACTCTAGTACCTATTCGTTTGCTGTTCTACGGCAAACATGACCGGCCCACTGCCACTTCAGCTTACTAATCCTTTGAGCTATGTCTTGGTCTACTACCTTGGTTCTCTGTCAGATAACCTAAGGTTCAGGTTCGTTACTTCTATAATTTGTTAACTGATTTAGTAAATTATTTCTTTATCTCATAGAAGTTCATCTAAATCAGTTCTGCGGTTTGGCCGTAAACAAACAGTCTGACGTCTTAGTGGAAATGTAACTTACCCTCACACATTTAGATGTAGGTGCTCTGAGCAGAATAGAATTCAAACTCGAAGGTTCGCTAACTTGGAAGGCAAGCCACTCCACAGTGGGGTTTCAGGAGTGCTGGGCGCCAGTGAGAGCGGCGCTGTCCACGGGTGGCAGCGGATTACGTCGTTATGACGACAAAATGAAAAGGCGATGGGGGAACAAACTGTGCAGCATGCCAGCTCTCGGCAAATGTACTTTATCGCTGGCAACCTCGTTGATTGTCAGTTCAGCCCACAACACAGCCCAACAGCTGACTGGGGCTGCAAGTTCAATGTTGGAGCTACACCGCCAGTCATCAGGAAGACACTAGCTTTGCTCGAACCACAATAGGTACTATGTTTATATTTTTATACTTTTGAAATGTAATAGTGTAGTAAAAAACCTTTCATCGAAACATAAAATCTTATAAGATTACCATTGTCAAAAGTGATAAAGTGTCAAAAACTATGAAAACGAAAATAGGTAAAATCCGTCTTCCAAGATAAAATCGGAATAGAGAATCATAACAACCATAGATTCAGATCGCGAGTAACCTACCTAACTAGTCTTTGGTCAAGTTACCAATCTTTTTGTTTTTAGACCAGCGGTTTTATGCCTGCAACCTTCCTGCAACACATCCGCAACATAATTCATTCAAGCGCATAGAGTAGAAATATAAAAAAGTTCAGGCGCAATGGCTCAGGCGATCAGTGAATCCGCTTCGAGTTTTCAACTTTTGCAAAACACGGTTCGTTCGGAACGAATTGTATTGCAGGAAATGTGCCGCCGACCTAATTTTTCTGAGAATTGCTTAAGTTTACATTTATGTCAGCATTCCCGTCAATGGCCAAATTACACTTTATTTCCATTCATTTTGTCCGTCCGTGCCATGTCCGCGCCCGTATAATATAGCCATATTTTATGTGTGGCCCGTTTCTATGTCTGTGCCCACAGGCACACACAATACCTACCTACCTACAATGTGGTTAAGGATACAGCACTGCTTGCTTTTGTTCCATTCCACTTTAGTCCCTGAGTTGTTATAGGTCAATTTTGTGGTGAAACTTTCATAGAAATAACTCTATTCTCTTCTCAATATTTTATATATTGATGACGACATGAGCGTGAAAGTGAGCACTTCTGTGGAACAGAATGGCCCGCTGGACGTTAGCTTGTCGATATCGGGTCAAATTATAATAAATCCTTCGAAGCTTAGAGTGGTGATTCCATGTAAGTTACATTTCCACACAAACAGAATCAAGCTACCTAAGACATATTATTATTATTATACTGTTTCCCAGTAGGTAGGTATTACATAATTATGTTATTTCGAGAGGGGTGAACACAACGCCGAACTTCTCTTCTGGATTGTGGAAGGTGATTCTCGGCTCTATTTGGAAAAGTATTGATTTTATCGATGGTTCTAGATTCAAAATATTTATTTGCATACAGTGTTACACAATTCTTTGAATAGAAGGCCTAACCATAACTTACTCATGAATCCTGTGATGCCTTTACTTGGTTTGAGAGAGCACTTCAATGTTATGCATAGTATTATTATAGATAAATGTTTACGTTCCGACGTCATTTCTTTTATTATTTTTGTCTTTGTTCTTTGTTTGTTTTTTCACTTATGGGTTCACACACTTCATCGCAAATTGTCATGCAACCTATTTGATTGTAGGTGCCCCGGCCAGGATAGGTGGAGGATTCAAACTCAGTGCTACAGGGAAAACCATTTGGAAAGGCGTAACTTCAGTAGAAGCTAACATAGAAGATAAGCTACTCCACAGTGGGGTTTCAGGACTGCTTGGTGTTAGTGGAAGTGGCGCTGTCCACGGCGACGGCTTCGGTCTATGATGACAAAATGGTAGGAGCCGACGGAGAAGTATATGGTAGCGCAGGGGTTCTCGGCAAATCGACTTTCGTGGGTGACCTTGGTGTTAGCAAGAATGGCAATCTTGTTCTTGATGGAAACGAACGATTGACTGGGACTGGTGAGTACAGCGGTGGAGCTACGGTCGGTATAGCCACCAATGAAGACGCTCTAACTTATGTTCAAGAATACGGGAAAAGCATACAGGATGACGCAAACAAAATAATCTGAAACGTTTCGAGTTTCAAATAGGTATGTTGTATTTTAAAATCAAAAGTAAAATTGATTAGTTTACCAGATAATGCATAACAATTTCAATAAAAACCAGTTATAAAAAGAATTGATCTTATATTAAATTATAATTATTATATTTTATTTAAGCAATAAATACTTTAAATAAGGTGAGTTTTCTTCTGTTTAAATACATAAAAAAGGGAAAATTGGCTATTTCCATTTATTTTTAGTAAATCATTTATTTGCAAAGATTGATCCTTATTAGCAACAGAATACATTGGTTCAATAAGACAGGAATAATAGAACAGAATAATTTCATACTATGCAATTAAATCTCGACATCTTTATCCATGTCGTCCATTATTTTTTCAGCAGTGCTTTCTTTGTGTTCATGGTACTTTACAAGAGCATCCTGGCCTGTGTTGATGCCCGCGTCGTCTGCGCCGCTTGCTTTGCCATGCGTAATTGGTTTCGCCTTACCACCGAATACCATTTTTCCGTCTGCGTCCCGACCGCCGCCGTAACCTTTGGCCGCACCCTTGACGATGCCTCCAGCGCTTCCGTGGTATTCCGCAACGCCTTCAACTATTTTATCATTAACTTGCACATGGGCACTTCCGTCGACGCCTCCACTGGCTGAGGCCCCAGTCTTCCCTGAAGCGCTTCCTTCGATTCGTGTGCCATTCACAGCGAATTTTACATCGGTGCCAGCAGTGTATACTATAGTTCCTTTAACGCCGTGAGAACTGCCAATGTGAAATTTATTCGGGGATGGGGCACCTGTACAAAAGAAAGGTAAACTTATTGTTTGATAGTATATTTATAGATGCATATTAAAAACGAACGCAACCTATTCGCTTAAAATCATACAAAATACAGTAAAGTATTTGTAGTCAAGTAGTAGTAGAGCTTTTGTGTGGCTCGTCCAGGGAAGTACTACCACCATACCTATCTGCCGTGAGCATTGCCATGTTTTGGTTTGAAAGGTGTGGTGCCGATGAAAGTACTGGCACGTGTGGCACGTGAGATGCTTGCCTCAAGTTGACGGACGCAGAGCAGTGCATCGTTGGGCACGTTCCTGATGTGCGTGGGAAATAACAAAGGTACTGTCTACTCTAAAGTAACTGAATGTTATGCGAGTGAATGAAACGAAAGAGCTATGTCAGGATCGTAGCCAGATGGAAATCCGTGATATTTGCTTATGGGAATGAGGCCTGATTTGATGTATTATAATAGTATAGGATCCCTAGAAGAAGGACCTTCACCGAGCTGGTTATTTAATGAAACGTATTTTATATTTAATTAAACATGCCAATAAATATAATATTCTAAATGGGTTGCCTATCAAATTTCAGTCCAGGATATGATTAATTAATAATAAAAAAAAAAAATTTTTTTTTTAACTTTCCACCGGTTTGTTTATTAGACAAATTCTATACCAATCGAAAGTATAGACCCCATAGAACAACGCAAACGTTAGGTTGCCTATTTTTTTCCCGTCACAACTCTCGGGTAGCCAGGTATAAACAGGAAAATCGATACAAGCATTTTGCACCGGTATGTTTATTGAATAAAAATACTGGGGTCTATACTTTCGATTGGTATAGAATTTGTTTAATAAACAAACCAGTGGAAAGTTTAATTTTTTTTTTTTAATTATTAATTAATCATAATTATCCTGGACTGAAATTTGATAGGCAACCCATATAGAATATATTTATTGGCATGTTTAATTATATATAAAATACGTTTCATTAAATAACCAGCTCGGTGAAGGTCCTTCTTCTAGGGATCTTAGACTATAATAATATGTCTAAAGTTTATATTGCATCACACATTTTTACCAGTATGGTGTGCAAAAATTTAATTGGGAAGAGAAGGTACATTATTATGATATTAAAATGGTCAAAAATTAAAAATCATTATTAAAAGCAAGCTCAAACATCGCCGGTTTTTAGTAGGTAAGTACGAGTATAAATTACCACACTTTTTGAATGCTCTACTTTAACTAGCGATAACTTTATCGGTCGGAGAACACTCTAAATATTAATCTTAGATGAAGTCACATAGCCATTAAACTTATATTTTGCTACTCACATAATACACCAGTCACCAACACGGCGAGCACCAAGAAATGCATCTGAAAACAGAACATTTCCTGATTCCAACGGATCGGTTAAAAACTTTACCGCAAAGAATTGGGGCGGTCTAGTTGGAATCAGTAACTATCTACACTGTAGAACTTCACCAAACTTTGCGGTGAGGTTGCATCACCAGCAGAGCGGGATAAGACAGTCTTCAGAACGGATGGAAGGAGGGAAATCTCAATTGGCGTACTTACTTGCGCAAATAATATAATAATAATAATAATAACATGATGGTCAGACCAAACGCAACGACGAATTGTGACAATTGCAATTAACATCGCCCTTTTATACTTATTCAAAACTGATTAAGAATATCTAGGTAAATCACCAAGGGAAAACCACGTTTGAAATGAATAACAAGTTTTAAAATTAACTTTGATACCTATAGAACTGTTATTTACGGTGACAGCAGCGTATAAAATATTATCTCTCTATACAGGGTTATTCATTATTAGCTGCAAATACTCAGGAATTAGGTTCAACAAATAAAATAAAAAATATTTATGAAATGATTTTTTTAAAGTTTTGTTATGAAAATCCCGAGAAAATCGATAAAGGAATCATTGGCGCCTGACCTATTTTGACCTTTGATCCGCGCCCGCGCGCCGTGAGTGACACTCTGCGTTCAGTCACCGCCTGGGTGGGTCATCGTCCTGTTCTCCGTGGCAATCATTATGCAATAGCCGTAAAGAAATTAATAAAAATAAAATTTTGATACAAAAACTTGAATAAATTTTTGATCAAATTTAAAAAAAATAATTTCATAAATATTTTTTATTCTATTTGTTGAACCTAATTCCTGAGTATTTGCAGTTAATAATGAATAACCCTGTATATTTAGCTCGTATTCACCCACTGCTGGGTAAAGGCCTCCTCCCTGATACCCCACTCTCTTCGGTCTTGTGCCAGTCTCCGCCATTGCTGCCCAACTACTCAAAGTAGTAGTAGTTGGGTAGTTTAAGTCTATATCATCCGACCAACGGGCGGGTGGTTCCGTAATCGCCGTTGTCCATCTTCAATCATTCCTTCTGGCCACGTGTCCTGCCCATTTTCACTTTAGATTTGTGATCCGCATACCTACGTCTACGACTTTCGTTGGGCGTCATATCTCAATATAATAAATGATAAAATATAATATTATAATAAAAAAAAAGCTAGTAAGTATGTAAGTTTCGCTGATTTGCTGATTGCCGAGGGCTGTCTCTTTACCATAAGCTTTACAACACTAGACTCGTTAGCGACTGTTAGTCTGACCCTACACTACTTTTGTTGAACCATGCTATGATTTCGAGAGTAGTAATTAAGTAATAATGTTGACTATATTACGATACAAAATAACACCCGTACACAGAGAGACCGACCACCAGGTCTAGTAGCGATTATCGTAGTACGTCTTCCAATCTTATGATTGTGGGTTCAAATTAGTGAAACACAATAATAAAAAATACGACGAAATGATTGCTAACGTTTTATTTGATGACAGACTTATTTGCGATTTCTGTATGTTAGATTATACTATTTACACGTCTCATCCGGTCCAAAGTATCTTAAGATCTGCCGGTAACCATTTTACGAAAGGATGCAAAATGGTTATAGAAATCTATTCGACTATATCAATGTGGAACTAAGTATCACTGAGATTGATTCGCCGACGCTCCAGGTTTAGTGGCCCTTGCCGTAGCCGACGCCGTAGCCGACTCCGTAGCCACCGCTGTAGCCACCACCGTAGCCGCCGCCGTAGCCGCCGCCGAGTCCCCAGCCTCCAATCGCTACTGGAGCCGCGCCGACCGCAATCGCAGGGCCTGCCACTACTCCACTGACCAGCCCACCTCCGCCGAGGAGCAGGTTGCCATCGTGCGCAGTGCGGGCGACTGCGTCAGCGACCGCTTGCGCCTGCGCGGCACTGGCGGCCACAGCAGCAGCTTGAGCGCGCGCCGCGTTGGCGATGCGGGCCGCCTCCACGGCGCGCGTGTTGGCGATGGCTACGGCCTGCACTCGTGCGGCGTTGGCGAGCCGCTCAGCGTCCACGGCGCGAGCCACTTCAGCGGCGCTGGCGAGGGCAGCACGGCGTGCGTTCTCCACAGAGCGTGCGTTTTCCCAGGCAGCAGCTTGTGCGCGCTGCGCGTTGGCTTGGCGCGCGGCGTCCAGCGCCTGCGCGTTATTGATAGCGTTCAATTGTCCGGCGCGCGCAGCGGCCTCGGTGTTGCGTGCACCCTGGATGGCTGCAGCGGCTGAGTTGGCGATCTGCGCGGCCTGCGCCGCCTGTGCGTTCTGGATGGCACTGAGCTGCGACGCGCCGACGGCGCCGGCGTTGTTGAGTGCGGCGCCGCTGCCGATGGCAGGGCCGTAGCCAAGCCCGCCGATGCCGGCTCCAAGCCCGTAGCCACCGAGCCCACCGAGGCCGCCTCCGAGCCCGTGCCCGCCGATTATAGCAGGCCCGAGGCCGATGCCTGACGCGGCTGCCTTCGAATCCTTGGTGGCGCCTGTCGATTACGATTAGATGCAATAAGTTACATTTTGATCCTTGCATTGCCTAACTACAGTAATTCTACCGGATTTTTATCCCTTTGACGTTACGCAAACGATTGATCATGTTACCGTAAATAAAATGAAATTTGGAGGTCTGACCAAAACTTCAAAGAGATAAAGACCCAATGCAATTAATTAGTGTTATTGGTCTCAAGACCGTTCTAATTAAATAAATAATAAATAAAATAAATAAATAAATAAATAAAAATGCGCGAACTATTGTTTTATTTGATGTGATTGGTCTTACCATCTCCGAGTGCTTCATACGCGATGGCGATGACGAAGAAAATCTGAAAAAGGCAGTTGCTTGTTAGTTTTTGAAATTGCATGATAGCGTAGGAGGTCGCAGTAACCCATCGTAGACTTTGGCCCTTGGCAAAGATAGAAGAGGGAACTTGGTGGCGCTATCTTACCGTGAGTCGGGACATGGCTGGATGAGTTAGCTACACCACCGAATTGGACCGCTGCTGAATGTAATGATGCCATGTAGTAAATTGCCTGCACTTTTATACTGCACCAAAAATTAATAATCGATGCATTAACAATGCTAATATACGGCCAATGGAAGCCGTTCCATTTGAATATGATTAAGAAGGTTGGCAAAAACTAATCGGTGCGGTGCGGGTTGCAGCGGCCCGTGTCGGCTACCGCTGCCACCTCATCCTTGGAGCTTCAACAATTGGGTCTCTCTTCTATCCTGAATCGAGACATGGCAAGCCTCGCTCTATAACTGCAATGCGATGGAAATTGCGGGAGCGGGCATGGTAGTAGTACTTTCACGGACAAGGCTCTGACATCGTCACTCACCTATAACCTTACCGGTTGAGCGCCCTATGCGTTCCCATTGTCCGGTAGCGCTGTAAGAATCGGCAGACAATCACCAGCATTAGTCCATTCGGAAAAAATATCTTCTCTCATTATGATTGGCCTGCCAGCTCAGTCGGTAGTACCTTCTGCGTTATAGGGTGTATAAGGTCAATCGCCTCTGAGAAAAGCTATGGTAAAATTGTTGAACCTAGATAGATTTTCTGTCTGAGTGAGAGGAAACCTTCGTTGCGTTGGTTTTATAGTACATCGATAAATCAATAAAATAAATTTATACAGAGTTTAAAATGCAGATTTTAGTTAAATTGTTGTGAAAAATAATAATATTACCAAGGATTTTGAAAAAATGAAAAATAAATGAGAATTTATAGTTAGATACATAATAAAAGAAAACTAAAATACAGGGTACTAAGAGTTTGTGACCCGGAACAAGATGTAATCTTTACTATTTATATCTATACTTCTATATTTATATCTATACTAATATTATAAAGGGGAAAGATTTGTATGTTTGTAATGAATAGACACAAAAACTATTATGCCGATTTCAAAAATATTTTCACCATTGGAAAGCTACAGTTACAAAGTTATAATTATATTTATGTGTTTAAAATAAATGTCCATCCGTGCGAAGCCGGGATAGGCCGCTAGTAAAATATTGAATGGGCTAGCAACTAGGTAGAAGAGTTGACTTTACAGGTGTTGGGGTCATGCAAAGTTTAAATCAGAATAAATGTTGATTGTTACAATATTCATAAAAAAAACATTGTTGCATGTACAGTCGCGGTATGAAAATATACGTCACCTTAGAGTCGGTTTTCGCTTGCACCAGCAGTGCCTTGATCATGAACACATTTTGACATAACTTGTGACGTTAACTTATCGGTGTATTCTGGCTATTCAGTTTCAAAAGGTAGTATGTGATCGTGATACGTTGAACAAATCAAGTTGAAAATCGCCGAACATTTTCATTCCGCCACTATACATATACTTAGCTACGTAAGTTTGCGTGCGCGATGCCGTAAGCGCATCTTGTTTTTCCAGAACTAGAGGATCGGGTTGTCCACATGTCAAACTGTTTCAATTACGTGTGTGGTACACATAATAGCAAGCAGCAATATGAGAACACTGGTGGTCTAGTGGTAGTAGCCTCGCCTTCCGATCCTAAGGTCGCGGGTTCGAATACAGTCCGTGTACCTATAGATTTTTCTGTTCGAAAAATGTATGTACACAATGCTAGTGCTCTCTAACGGTGAATGAAAACATCGTCAGGAAGCCCGCAGCTAAGTCAGCTCCGCACGTATTGACCATGTCTTTCCTGTGAATTAGGCCGAATAAGTTGTCAGGATGGTAAAGGTGCTAAGCAAGCCTATATTCCATCTAAAATCCTGTCCCAGGCACTATATAGTAGAGTTGCCGCGAATACTCGCTATTATTCGGTATTCGGCATTACTCGACATTTTTTTGATATTCGTCGAATACCGAATAATAGCTAGTATTATTCGGCATTCGGCGAATAGTCGTCTAAAATAAACTTTTAATGAACAAAAAACTAATGAGTTAAAAATAAACATTTTTTTAATTATTTTCTCTATTAAAACAATACAAAATATCAATTATTATATGTAATGTGTGCCTGTGCCTATCATATTCATGAAATCAAATTAGTTGGGCTTTTTAATTAATATTTAAAATCCAACAGAGGCAGATTGTGGTGCAAAAAAACATTTTTTTTGCACGTTCGGGAGCAAGTCGGTTACGTTTTTCCTCGTAAATTAAACCTGCCTCGGAAAATAGTCTTTTTGAATAAACAGAGCTTGCTGGTGTGATTAAGTATCGTTTAGCAAGCTTACTTAAAATAGGAAATCTATTCTTATTGGTAGGTAGGTACTCAAAGTCCACCATTCATATGGGTTTATTTTTCTGTCAGCCTTTGCTAATGCGATTTAGTTGGCGATTTCTTCAGCAGTGGCATTCTTGGGTTGCTCTTCAGTAGGTTGCTGTATATATGAAATATTTTTAATGTGTTTAAATGTGTTTTTTATGTCGAATAGTGATGTCGAGTTATTCGACTATTCGCCAAAGTGAATGGCGATTAATCGGTATTCGACTATTCGCTATAACCACTATTCGCGGCAACTCTACTATATAGTCCCGTAAGTAGAGGTATGAGTAAACACCAGTTTCTTCTGACGCTATTTATATCATTTACAATAGATGCAAAAGCCTGTTTACTTATAAGTTTCCTTGTTACACATACTAGGTAAGCTAAGTAAAGTTAGCTGAACACTGGCGTTCTAGTGGTAGCGGCCCCGCCTTCCGATCCTAAGTTTGGAGGCTCAAATCCAGTCGAGTACCAATGAGTTTTTCTGCTCAAAAATTGATGTGCACTATACCACATCAATTTTTTAGCAGAAAACCCCTTACTTTTCCCTTACACACACAACAAACATCAAAACATCTTGAGAAAACCGAAATGTCGCAAACCGAGTAAGAGTGCACGAAAAAAGCATCTTTTTCACTTAAAACGCTTTAAACCTAAATAAAACTAGTGCCACGACAAGAAAGAGGGAGAAGTACAGCACGCATCAAAACTTTCCTCTCAAATTTCAGACGGGGCTATCTAGACCACAGAGCATAAACAAAAATGTGTAAGTAATCGACCAAAACTAGTAGCCTGCCTTGCGTTGCGTGTCATTTGTATTCAGCTTGGCCAATGCAATTCTACGAATTGACTAATAACTGATAAATTGATTACAGTTTGGTTAATTGCTCTTACCTAAACTTATATGCAAATATCGTAGCAACACGATTTTACAAACAAAGATTTTATGAGCAAAGTACACACATCAACATTTTCTAGGGATTTTCCATTTCGAATTGATTTTCAGATTTCGAGATTGTGTTCCTACTTTAATTTTTATTAATAAATAATATTAATAGACAACTCAAAATAAATATTCTTGCCATACTTACCTAGTTTTCTAAAGGAATAAATCAATGTTCATGATTGTGTGTAGTAGCAAAATAGATATAATATAAATAAACAAATATTGTGGACAATCCACACAACACTATCTAGCCCCAAATTCAGCAGAGCTTGTGCTATGAGAACCAGATAGCTGCTATAATAGGTAGGTAACTTACATTGTTTTTTTCTTGTAAATGCATACGTGTGCAGTAAGTAGTGACGTAAGGAACCTGTCAAGTCAATATTACTGGAGTTTGATATTTTTTTCTTGTATTTTTGCTATGAAATATCTGAAGTAATTTTTTCCCTGCATTTCCTTGTTTTATGAACTATATAAAATTGCAGAACTATATTGTTGTGTTAAAAAAAAATACTTATTATATTTCTACACATTCAAAAATAAAGATAATATTATGTATGTACAACGTTTATTCGATTATTCCTAACTTATTTCTTCAAGTAGTTGATGAATGCCACGGGTTGGATTCTCCGGAACATATTACCTCTTCCTATTGAAGCGGAGAGTCTGAAAAGAAAAAAAAATATTACCCCGTCAGGCAAGACATTACAGAAGTTTGTACTTAGCATATTATTATTATCGAGCTTAGCTCTTGTCGGGGTTTTTGATGCAGTTTTCTCCAGTTAAGTCTTTCGAATGCGGCCTCCTTGACTTCCATAGACGACATGACAGCGACCTTTTTATTACCTTAGCTTAGCTTAGCATATAAAATATACTCCCTCAGTAGCCAAAGAAGAAGAAGTGAAAATATACTCCCGCCAAATTCGATGTAAAGTTTTTGTAAGCAAACCTTTTCGTACTTGTTCCAAAAGTTACTTTGGTGACGTTTTTTTGCACCACCAAAGCACCAAAAATAGAATTTTAGACTTTGTTTTTTTCCCCACGGACCCAAACTGAACTTACCCAAAACTCGGAAGCGGTTTGTGGTTCAACTCCACATCAATACTAGGCAACATCAATGGTTTGTGGTTCAACTCCACATCAATACTAGGCAACATCAGTGGTTTGTGGTTCAATTCCACATCAATACTAGGCAACATCAGCGGTTTGTGGTTCAATTCCACATCAATACTAGGCAACATCAGCGGTTTGTGGTTCAACTCCACATCAATACTGGGCAACATCAGCGGTTTGTGGTTCAATTCCACATCAATACTAGGCAACATCAGCGGTTTGTGGTTCAATTCCACATCAATACTAGGCAACATCAGCGGTTTGTGGTTCAATTCCACATCAATACCAGGCAACATCAGCGGTTTGTTGCCCAAATCAATGCCAATAATTGGTGACCCCGACGGCGGCGGTTTGATGACGTCAATCGTTTGCCATTGCGGGGGTTTGTTCTCCAATTCTATAATCACTTGCGTTGGTTTTTCAGTGGTAGGTTTCTCTGTAGTCTGTGGCACGACGACAACTATTTTACGGTTGGGTCGGAAAATGTCGCCGATGGCTTTGGCTTTGGCCGCCACGGCGTTTGACACTGAGTCCCAAAGCCGGGAGATCGGATTACTGGATGTGTATGTGATGGTTTGCGACTGAAACAAAATGCGATTGGTAGGTTCACCATGACAATCTAGTTTTCGGCTTTATCTTAGTTTTTTTGCGAAACACAGCTAAATACTCAAGTATTTTTTTTGTGCTGCGACCTGTGCAAGCTGTGTTTTTTTAAAAGAGCCCTTTAAAAATATACTTTTCACTGTCTGTCTGTTAATAGGACATGTTTTTCACCCATGATTCCGATTCATAAATCATGCTTCAGCGATACAATTTTTTTTTCTTTTTTTTTTACAATTTATAGGTTTGCGTTTGACCGCTATCTCACCTGCTGTTATGATGATGCGGTCGACGATGTAGCACGCTTACCTAGAAGATACCTATTCACTCTTGTATTGAAATTATATACATTTTTGAGCAACAAAAATGGAGTGGAATAGAGATTCCTTCGCCTGTTCAAATAATAAGTAAATTTGGCACATACATTATGTAAAGTACCCAAGTCCTGGACGGCAATCTGATTGGCTGGCACCACCTCAGCTACGGATCCTGGCTTCGACTGGATGATCACCGTCTCACTGCCACCCCCGGACTTCAACGCTGCAGAAATAATCACAAATTTACAAAATAATCACAAATTTTACAAGGTAATTTGAGGCTTCCTTTGACTCGGACCGATAGGTACTCGGACCGCAGTCCCACTCGCCGGAGTGATTTAATTTTAATATTTTTCTTCCGGCGACTCGGACCACAAACCACGTGACGTAAATTGTACAGTCGTCGTCAGAAACAGATCTGACATTAATACGAAATGTTAAGTAGTAGTGTAATGTCAATGAAAAATATTATTTTTTTCCAATTTCGCCCCGAACTGAGATCTCGTGATGCGATCCAAATATTTCGAACAGCTAAGCACATAGGCAGATGGTAATCAGAAAAAAATGTGCCACCACCGCATTGTATTTTATCTACTTTGAGGAAGTATTTCTGTACAGATTCACTGTGTGGCCTTGCCTCTGACTAACCCTCACTAACTTTTTATGGTAAACAAGTTTAAACTTTGGCCAATTGATTCAAGTGTTCCGTTGACAGACCTTGGCTCCACCATCAGAACAGGTCACTTTTATAATTTTATGACAACTCTGTACCTCCTTAATTGAATTCAAGAAAAAAAAAAAGAAAAAGCAAACGAATTGACCTGACCGACCAGTAGAAAAACCTAGATGTCACCGAAATTCTTAGAGATGAGATCTCTCGGAGCGTTGGTTGTCTTAATTTAACCTTTTCTTTTTATAGCAAAAACTGATTGTCCTAGAAAAAAAGTAAAAACTGTTTTGGTCCAACAAAGTTCTTTCATATTAAATGTAACTTGATTTTTTTTGGTATTTTTTTTATTTTTGCACCCTTAAAAAACCCCATATCTTAATAACCCCTCGTCCGATTTTACTAACATATTACCAGTAAATTTCTCAAGTACAAGCTATCGACGTATCAAATTTCATGCAGATTGGATCAACGGTTCGAAATGTTATGACTATAAAATTAACTTAAATATAAACTTGCATCCTATAAATTTATTGATGATTTGTACCTACCTATCCTAGACGTTGCGATAGTGACAGAATTGCCATCAACCATGCAGGTAAGTTTGTAGCAATTCCTACCCCTCTCTAATCTCAGCAGGTTTCACCTGCTGATTTCAAGGTTAAGCCCCTTTGGTTTAATAATTAGTTTTTTTTTTTTAATTGTGTCCTCAATCAAAGAGTTTTATTCTTTATGTTTACTTTGTACACCTACTTTAACCTTTGACTGTACTTCATTGCTTTGAACAATAGATTTTTTCGATCATTTCAAAAGTGGTCTGAGTCGCCGGAAGAAAAATAATAAAATAAAATTACTCCGGCGAGTGGGACTGCGGTCCGAGTACATACCGGTCCGAGTCGACGGAAGCCTCGTAATTTCACAAAATAATCACAAATTTTACAAGGTTTTTAGCTCAACATCATACTCAATACATTTATTGCATACACATGGTTTAGTTTAGGTAGGTACATACATAGTTCTTAGGTGTATGTCAGATGGACTCTGTGTATAGGGTAAAGCAACATGGAGGTAGGCCGAGGTTTATAGACAGTAGTTGATCGTATATCTTATACCTTTAAACGAGAAAATCTTGTATATATATATATATATATATATATATTTAGGATCTCGGAAACTGCACCAACAATTTTCACGAAATTTAGTATACAGGGGTTTTCGGGGGCGATAAATCGATCTAGCTAGGATTCATTTTCAGAAAATATCGGCTTCTTTCAGTTTTGAACAAATAACTTTATCTTAATATCATAACTCCTAGCGCCATCTGTTGCTCAGAAGCAAAAACTAAGCTCTGGGAGAATGAGAACTCAAAGGTAAGTTTGAGAGAACGCCATCTATTGACGAGTTTTGGAACTAAACTACTACGTAAACACTCGATAGACAAGTTCCGGAAGTTTCTTTCTCATTGCACTCGTGATTTTTGTTTAAATAACCACTTCTTATTTTTTTATTATTATGTCGTCCTATTTTTACATTAATAAGTAGTCATCAGTACGTAATTAAAAAATACCGAGCGAAGCTCGGTCATTAACTGCTAGTTTAAACGAGAAAATCTTGTATATATATATATATATATTTAGGTTCTCGGAAACTGCGCCAACGATTTTCATGAAATTAAGTATACAGAGGGTTTCGGGGGCAATAAATCGATCTAGCTAGGTTTCATTTTCAGAAAAGACTCGGGTTAAAAGTTATTTTAATAATAAAAAAAAATTGCGCCATCTCTTGCCGAGTAGTTGAAATCACGAATTAGTGTCACGGAGAACGCCACCTATTGAACTTCTACGTAAACACTCGACACAAAAGTTCCGGAGATTTTCATGAAAATTAGTATGCAGAAAAATCGAAATATTATTAAAAAACCGAGCAAAGCTCGGGCATACCAGCTCGTATTATTATAAATTGAGAATTTCCAGGCATTATAATCATCATCATCAACCTATAATTCCACTGCTAAACGAAGGTTTCTCTCAAGACGCACCACGGAGCCCGGTCTTCGGCTCTTCTCCAGTGCTTGCCAGCTACATTTGGCAGATCGTCGCCCCACCTTGCCGGAGGGCGTCCTACACTAAACGCGGGGATTTTAGCTGATTGGTTTGATTTGAACCAGGAGTTATCCATGCTCGGTGATCGTCACCGTTGGCAGCATCAGGAGGCATTAGTATCCTTCCACATATACCTGTACTCGAAGTCGGAGTTTTGGTATCATTTCGTCTACCATGTTGTTTTCGTGTGAGCATGTGTCTCTCTCTTTTGCATGGAAAATTTATGAGACAAAAACTCGTTTCGATAGTTTCTACGTAACGTATTTTTGCTGTCTCATCTTTTCTCAATACAATAGAGAGAGACAAATAGGCGAAACGAAAACAACATTTCGTAGAATGTGCCACTAGTATTGTCAAAATCTTCTTCTTATCGTGGCACTGGTTCTTTCCAAGGAGTGTGGTGAAAGGATTGTAAGTGCGCCTCGAAGAGGCTTCTTTCGTGCACTTGACACATATTTTTGATCATTTTAGGTTCTACGTCATGACGGTTTCCTTGCGATGTTTTCCTTCACCATTTGAAAGTACTGGTATAGTGCACAAACATTTTTGGACAGAAAAAGTCATTGGTACACGAATGCGTTTGATTGAACCCACGACTGTTTGGAAGGCCGGGCCGCTACCCCGCTACTAGGCCATCAGTGCTCACAAAATTGCTTTCAAAATTAAAAAATTAGGTATATTAAAATTAGAACAAAACAACAACCTAGGTATAGGTATTACAAAGATATCATAAATGCCTAATAATATTAAAATAGCAATTGTCTGCGGTATTCCTTGCATTGTTTTATATTTCTGTACATTATTAGTAAACAACAGCATACAATATGGATTATTTACTAAAACCGCAAAAATAACGTGTCGTAAACTGAACACGAACAGTCAGCACCAAAAGTATATGGGTAATTTCAGTAATTAAAATAAAAAGTTCAAAAACAAGTGTACACGAAAGGAGCCTCTTTGAGAAGCACTAAAAATTTTAAGTGCTGACACAATAAGAAGAAGATTTTGACAATACTGTTGGCAAGTTTTTTTTATATGATAAGGTAAGGCGGGAATCTTTACCCGTCGATAAAAAGAAGTAGTAATTAAATTCGCCTTTTTTATAATTTGTCAAAGATATGGCCACTTCGGTTTGCAAATAGTTGTGGCTCATCAAATAAAGTCTATCTAAAGTGAGTTAAGAAATATTTGAACTTAAGAAACCAGAAATTCCAATGTACTTTTGGCACTGCCTGTACTTTTAAACGGACGCAAAAACCGCTACCTACCTATGACTTAGCTGGTAGGTAATATGGAAAAACGTACCTAATCAATGAATATATAAACTTACATATTATATTATAAAAAGCATGTGTGTGTACATACGTTTCTTCATCACCACCAACTGAAATCTACTCCCCGTAGAGGTGGCCTCCTATGAGTGAAGCAATTTGATGGAAGGGGGTGATGTAGGTGGTTGTGAGTGGCTAAAGTTTTGAAATCTATGTCTATCCTTTTCTTACACAAAGGGACAAGGATAGGTCTATCCTTTTCAGGATTTTTCAAAATATACTCGATTTTGCCATAATGTTCTCGAGCAGAAGGTTAATAAAATTAGAAGATTAGACTTAGAAATAATTAAGAATAGTCATCGTTCAGAATGCTCCTAAACGTTCTAGAATGTTCTTTAACATTCTGAAATGATCTAGAATAATCAAATAATTCAAAGACTCTACCCGGACAACACCGCCGGGCTTCGCTGCAGTATAATCATAATAAAATAATGGTTTCACAAACAATGCAATCAAAAATAACCAAACAGGAATTTGTACTTGTTTGCATAGTTAATTCAAGTATGATGTAACCAATGCGATTACTGACTAATAAAGTAATAATAGCTAATCTAGCTAATTTGCCAAAATCATGCGAGCGGAATATTTTTGGTTGCTTCCTTACAGTCTATTCCGTTCTTCTAGGCTTGGTCGCGTGGAACTGGTACCTAGACTCACTTATCTTTAAAGTCTTGCGCACATCTAAGCGTTCTGCGGTGGTGGTGCGATCAGTGAAACGCTGTCAAATATGACTGCGACATTTGACAGCATTTCACTGATCACCACCGTGGAACGCTTAGATAGGACGTTTCAAAGTGATCTTTGTGATACAATTGAAAAAATTGATATGATATGAATTTGAATTTCTGTTGTTGCATTATCGTAAAATCCTTTGTAAATTAGCTTTTTCAAATCTATTAGAAGTAATAAAAAAATCAATAAAGAATTGATATCCTCCTTTTCTGGAAGTCGGTTATAAAAATCATTAGCTTCGCCAAAGTCGGGTAAAAAATAGGTGCATGTTTGAAGAATTATTTTCATTCCATACAAAAGACCTCAAAGCGCTTCTCTCAAATTGCACTTTAATGGCGTCCGCTTAATTTGATCGGCAAGGCTTTTAGTGGGTACGGTTTTCATGTAGGTATTTAGCCTTCTAGGATAGAAGAAACCTACCCTTTCCGATCCTAGAGTAGTCGGTTCGAATCCAGACGTGCACCACAAGATGGATGGATTTTTGAGCAAGACGGGTAAAATAGTAGATTTAGAAGAGTAGTAGTGAGAAGAGTAGTAGTAGAGAAGTAGTACAAGTATTAACCGATGCTCTTGTGGTAGTTAGTAGTTAGTGGGTGTGTTCTCGAATCCGTGCAAAAATGGTTATTTCTGTTCTAAAAGCGACAGTGCTCTCAAACGGTGAAGGAAAACATACTGGAGCCAGTTAGTAAGCATTCTGCATCGATGGCATTGCCAATGCTTGCAACCTGTCACGTATATACCAAGCCCATAAGTAAGCCCGTAAGCCCGTTAGTAAGTAGTAAGTGTATAATAATAAGAGTACCTACTTGCGCCGTAAAAATAATTTTGACCTAGCGAATTAATTATATTAAGCTATCTATCACTATTTGAAAGATGACCTTAAAGCTGTTTATAATATCACAGAACAGAACGGCACGTAAGTTAAGTTTGTTGCACCCACACGGACATCGTAGACTGCATGGCTATACGCGTCCTAAGTGTATTATCGTACTCAGCCAATACTGCGCTTTACAATTTTACTAGCAGGTAGTATAAATAATCTACACTTGTTACCTGACAGCCCAGCTCCGATGATGGCACCCTTCACTGCGGCTGCCGCAGCCAGAAGACTGGTGCTTGATGCTGGAGTCACCAAGATGGTCAGGCACGACGCCTGAAGACAGCACCGACAACATTGAACAGATTGCTTTACGACTTCTTCTTGCTGGCCAGAGCTTCACTTCTACACAAGCTTATGCTTAGTTCGAAAGAGGAACTTAAAGCAATGTCTAACCTAGGGTATTTTCACATTGCATTGCAAATTGTGAATATCGGAATAATACTTAGTCACCTTCTTCTTTATCATAATCTAGTAAGTATTTGATTTGATGACACTTTCATATTCATAAACTAATATAAAAAAAAATATTTAAAAAACTTACCAAAATCACTACTAATCGGAGGTTCATTTTGCGATAGAAATTACACTAAACTAGGTAATCTAAAGCAGGTAGAAATCATTTATACTGTATTGTCAAAATTAGTGCGTTGCACAATCAACTGGTTTCCTAAATGCCTGTTTAGGGTCAAGTGTAGTTATGGGAGCTATTTTAATGACCCTGTACATAAAATAGCTACTAAATACGATAGTAGAAACTTTTGCGCTATTTCTAATGTTTGTTACCTTCATACCTTCTCATGAAATTTTTCAAAAACATCTTTCTTGGTTTTCTTTTTGTCTGGGTGCAATGTTATATTGTATTCTAAGTATCTTATTTACAAAAAAAAATTGTTTAAGTATTAATTATATCAGCTATCTGGTTCCCACAATATTGTATAAAAGATCTTATAAAAATTATAAAAATAAGGCGCACTTATTCCCCACATTATACTGGAATGCTTTGTAGGTCGTCGGTTTGTAGGATTGGGTTAGCAATACAGAACAACTTTTCCAACTTCTAGAATTTTTTTTTCTAGATTTGGGTCTAGATATTGCTGTGTGGAATGTCCACAAGATAGTTCTTAAAACAACCTGTCGGCCTAAATACCAAATTCTATGTAGTTTCGATAAACGGTTCAACAGTTATGCTCGTTCAAACATACTATATTCAACGCTGATTCGTCCATGTTCTCACTTCATCACTTGCGCGATAAATTCGTTTCCAAAATAGTAAAGTGTGTTAGTGACACACTGAGCGTTTGCACTGAGATGTTAATTGATCTGTGACATACTAGAGAAACAGGAAAGGGGTTGAGCTACACCAAGTACACTTCGATATTTTTTATTTATCCTGCTAATTTTCCAAAAAACTGGGTTTCCATTCAACACTAGATGGGCTATAAGCTTGTTCCTACAGCTTGGTTGTTTGAAAATGCTCTATAAAAAAGGTCCTTCATCTTCTTATTGTGTGTGGTGAAGGGTTCTATGTGCGCCTCAAAGAGGCTCCTTCCGTACTAATAATATTTTTTCAAACTGTGGCGAAGGTCAAAAATATAAACCGTTCCTGGGCTGTTCGTATAATTATTCTATTTATTATTAATAAAGGTGATTTTGCAGTTTACATAAATACATAAATTCAATTAAAAAAAATTGTTCTGATAAATTAGCTACCCACTCCATAGATTCTTTAGTAAGTATGTAGTACATGTTAAAAGTGGTTCACACTAACTAAGTATATGTACAAAAGTCAAGTTCAAAGAGCTTTGAATCGTTGTACGTTGTGTCTCAAACACGAAGTCAGTCAGAGTCAGTCAGAGTCAAAATCTAAGCCAAAAAACTAACGAAATTCTTGCACTTAGAATGTAAAAAAAATTACAAAAACCACTAAGATATGTGAATCTAGAGAGATCAGTTCTAAAAACTCAAAAATAAGTTATACAAAACATACCTATGAGTAATATAACCTAAACTACCAAATATTTTGTAATTAAATTGCGCCAAGGTGCTAATCAAAGGGAAAATGGAAAACACAAGATTGTTCCTTCTAAAGGTAATTATATAATTTAAATAATAACCATATTTATCCTGTTAATTGTTGGTTTCATTAGCATCTACTTAACATAACGGAAAAAATATTTTTGGCGTCGATCTAAACAAAACTAAATTATAAAATACCTAAAGGCTGGTTGGGATACAAAATATTTTTTTCACAATTTTTCAAACAAATATTTGAGTTAAACATCCATCAAATATTTTAATAGTCAATTAAAAATTCCTGGAACCGACCCTAAGTAACCTTGATAACGTCAATGAAGTTTAGTAATAATTGGTGTATTAGATACAAAGTTTTTCAACAAAACACCTGGCCACACAGTCCTGATTACTGAACTAGATACTATGTGGTCCAGATGTTTTGGCCAAAAACTCACAAATTCTGAAACAAAATCTGAATCTAGGTACATATTATATCCTCACTATGCCCGGGATACACGAGGCTAGGTTTTCAAGCCATCATGCAAACAGAACTTCATTTTTCAAATTCTGCTTACACAAAGCTAGAACTGCTAGCTTGCTATAGGTTACTTTATCTATCTTGCTACCCTGCCTTGAAAAACTAGCCTCGTGTATCCCTGGCATAATTACCATTTGTGGCCAGACTATTTTAAACCTGGCTATACCAGCCAGGTTTAAAATAGTCTGGCCACATGGTTAAGAGGAGAATGGATGCATGTGGTTCTGTAGGCCTACCTCAAGCACTGTCTGGTTCTCTCCTCTGGCTCTGGTTTTGAGCCTGTGTAGATAGGTAGTGTTTGGTTTACACCTGTTATTGATTTATTTAAATCCTTTAAATAGGTACTTTTCATTTCAGCTTATATTCGTCGCAATACTCATTGGAGCAATCGACGCATCAACCACAGGCGCCTTTCCAACCGCGGCGGACCAATTCAGTAACCTTGCAGTGAAACGAAGAGCCTACTCCAACAGTTGGGCAAACTACAACAACGCATCTCCTATCAACAACGGCAATGTCCCCCCCTATCTAGTGTTTAACAGGAAAGTGGGGGCGTACTTTCCGTACTACAAGAACCCTTTTTCTAGTGTGAACAGTGTTAGACGGAACTGGGGTAAACGAAGACAGAGTGCAGCTTAGACCACCGATGCGATGTACTTCTCGTTCGCATATTGACCCTTTGAAAGATTTAAAACACTCAACGTATTTATCGAAAACCGCGAGCAAACTATCTTAAGTGCAATGGGTACCTGAAGTAGGACTTTTGCTACCACTTTTCGTCTACGAAATGTTGTTTTCGTTTCGCCTATTTGTCTCTCTCTCTATTGAATGGATGAGACAGCAAAAATACGTTGCGTAGAAACGATCGAAACGAGTTTTTGTCTCATAAATTTTCCATACAAAAGAGAGACACGTGCTCACACGAAAACAACATTTGGTAGACGAAATGTGGTAGCAAACTCCGACTTCGGGTACAGTTTCGCAAAATAATATTTTTGATACTAACACGTTTTTCTGCAAAGTTTGCCTGTAAAGGTTTTCGTACGCAAGTAAAATGACTGCAAGGTATTAGGAACCCAACCATAGGTATATTATTTAATCGTGTTTATATAACTGTTTAACATATTTTGTATATAATTATGTTTTAAATTATAAATGTAACTATGGAACGTATGGAAATTTTTGAAAACGACTCATGACGTTATTTGAATAAAGTAAATTTTATGGCACTCAATTATTTAATTAATGAACAAGGAAAAACCACGTAGGTAATCTCAATGTCGCATCATAAAAATTAATTCATTTTGTATTTATGATTGAGTTTTTGAAAACAGTTTTTTTATCATCCATGTAGGCAAGGATTGGAGTAGATACCTTAACCTTAGCAGGTATACAAGGCGTCCCACGGGTATGCCACGTGGAGGGAAAGTACTTTTTGATGAGAGCGGAGGAGAGATGGAACATTTTACTGAAAAAAAGACATTATTTGTTTTTTTTTATTATTTTTTTAACATCATTTTACTGAAAAAAGACAGTAGGTATTGTTGTGCCCTAACAGGGTTTATGTTTGAAACTAGTCTCCTGCATCACCTGTATCTAACAACTTAAGTGCAATAAATTATTTGAATTTGTATTCGAATTTAAAAAACTATCTAATATGCATTCATAGCTTTTAAGATATCATAGTTTTAAAAAAAGTTTGAGAGTGCTTGACTCAGCACTGTTTCTGAATACGAGCCTAAAAATGCATGCTCCTTTACCACGTTTTCTTGACGTTGACTCACAGCAAAGTATTTCAAAATGATCCTTGCAAAGTGATAAAGTAGTGTATGATAAAGGATTTACTTTTACTAAGTGAAGTAGTAAAGAAGAGGGAAGTAGTAAGTAGTAAAGGTGACGCAATAAAGTGGAGGCCTATACTCAGAAGTGGGTGCAAACGGGCTGAGATGATGATGATGATGAAGTGAAGTAGTGGGGCGTGCAGTTTAATGTTGAACGATCTCTACCTACTTTCATTAAGATGATATATACGCACTTGGTTTAAAAAAAACACAAAATAATCACAGCATAGCTTTTATTTTTGCTGTCGATCTTGCTTTACTTAACTTAGAACAAGAAAATCGCTATCTACAAATTTACCTTAAAATATAAGTTAGAAAACGAAAACGCAGCGTTTAGCGTCCGTATCCGTGACCATAGCTTTCTTGTCCATGGCTTTCGTGGCTAAAGCTTCCGTGACTTTGGCCTCCGTGACCATGGCCTCCGTGACTTTGGCCTCCGTGACCATGGCCTCCGTGACTTTGGCCTCCGTGACTTTGGATTCCGTGACTTTGGCCTCCGTGACCATAGTCTCCGAGACCTTGGTTTCCTTGACCATGGGTTTCTCCATGGCTTGTCTGTGAAGTGTGTGTTTCCTTATGGTAACTTTCTTGCTGGCCTTGTCCGTATCCACCACCGCCGTAACCTGAAGGAAAAAATATTGTAAAAACTGCTCTATAGATAGATAGATACTTTATTGCACACCACATAAAACTAACAAGGGAATACAGAAAAACATTAAAGTGGAATACAATGGGCAGTCTTATCACTAAAAGCGATCTCTTCCAGATAACCTTGGGATAGACTGGACTTGAAAAGAACGTTATAAGAGACGATGGTGTTGAAAAAACAATAAGTAATAATGCATCTATAGCAGTACTGCTGTGTCTATGCACAACAGACTACCACTCTAAAAGGTTAGTTATTTGTATAATAAGTAAAATTATTAATTATAATCTGTTGGTTTTCCAGTAAATAAATAAATAAGCATACGTATTTATTATGATACTCTCAGCCTCAACCTAGCCTCACAAATCAGTTGGTAGTAGCTCTGCTTTCTGCGCCGTAGGTCATGGGTTCGATCCCCACTAAGAACAAATATTTGTGTGGTAAACGCAGATATTTGTTCTCTGTCTGGATGATATTGTATTATAAGTATGGATTACAAAAAACAAGTATATAAGTATAAGTGCATCAGCTATCTGGTTTCCATCGTACAAGCTCTGCTTAATTTGGGGCTAGATAGTGTTGTGTGGATTGTCCACAATATATATTTATTTATCATGATTGGTTGTGCTCCTATAGATAGAACAAACTCTATCGTATTCGTACCCCAGCAACATCGATAATAAAAAACTGTCGTGAACCTGGTTTACCTGCCTATATTATTGATGCGCGACTAAATAGAGCCAATATGCGGAGAAAAGATTTGAATCCCCTGGCGATATTTAAATTCATCGAATCATCAGTATATTCAAGCCTTAGATCCTTTTGTTTCCAGGACGAAGAATTTCAAGCTCTTGCGTAACAAACAAAAATGTTTATTTATTTTTATTTATTTCAAACAAATGCATTTTGGGCTAACAGCTAGCGCCAAAGCGCCCAAATGCAAAATACACATTACAATAAAATTCAGTACAATAGAAGTCAGTCTAAACAATACAATACAATTACAATATAATACAATTTTAACATGCATTGTCAATATATCAAAATAGCAAAATGTCAAGGATATAAAAAAAAAAAAAATGATAGTATATAACTTCCCAGTATAAAATAACAAAAACAAATGAAACATGTCAAAAAGATGATAAAACATATATCAGCAGAGTCAAAATCAAGTTCGTTATATTATATTTAGAAAAGTTTGTTTGATGGCTAGGTGTTTGATGGCTATAGTCGTATGGAAAAGAGTTTTATGTATACAGGGTGTAATCGTTAAGTGTGCACAGGCGATTATTCCGTAACTATTGCAGATATCAAAAAACTTTAAACTGATATCGAAAGTACTTTACCTAATGAGTAAAATGACATTAATAACTTTTTAAAAATAAAACGAGAAATATCCAAAAAAAATACATTAATCACTCCCATACATTTAGTATGAGATAGTAGAAAGGTTTTAGTTTCCTTATTTTAAGTGGAATAGTACCTACTCATTTTACCCTTGTCATTTTATAATTATGTACGATATAAAGGTATTAATGAATTTGAAGTAGATACACGTGTAGATTAATTATCTTACCACTTCAAATTTATAATAAACCTTGTTTCAATATTGTATTGATTTGAACTAGCTGAAAAGCTAGTTCAAATTAATACAATACAATCAATACAATTACTCCGCAAATGTGAAGGAAAGTTCATTTAGAAACTGTAAATAGAGCTCGTCATTGTATTGCACAAGGAGGACGTCACTTCGAACATATGCTTTGAACACAAAATTTTGTACTTACTAGGAAATAAAATGTATGGGAGTGATTAATGTAATTTTTTTGGATATTTCTCGTTTTATTTTTAAAAAGTTATTAATGTCATTTTACTCATTAGGTAAAGTACTTTCGATATCAGTTTAAAGTTTTTTGATATCTGCAATAGTTACGGAATAATCGCCTGTGCACACTTAACGATTACACCCTGTATAGTGTACTTATAGGTACGTACCACCTGGGTTGGCAGCGACCACAGCCACAAGGGCAAGAGCAACGATCTGTAAGAAAGGTAAATATTAAAGTAAAAGGGCTTATAATACTCCCCAGGTTCCATAGGCTTGTTTATTTATCGTACTTTTACTTTTTCTGTTTTTATTGTTATTTTCCAACATTTTATTGTTTGTCTATCTTAGTCTCTCGTTACATAATAAATATTTTTTTAATCTTCATGATAAATTAATAAGTAAGCTCCAATAGTCTCACTATGCGAAAACTGTTTATTGGTCCATAGTTGTTTTTTTTTAATTATTAATTAGAATCTATGTACCTACTGTTTGTTTTCCTAAAAAATAAAAATAAGTAGATAAACATTTTTATTTTTAACTTGAGAACGGTGGCGAT
Organism: Thera obeliscata; assembly: GCA_947578465.1. Lineage (NCBI taxonomy): Eukaryota > Metazoa > Arthropoda > Insecta > Lepidoptera > Geometridae > Thera > Thera obeliscata. The sequence continues at coordinate 3,873,177 of OX387913.1, forward strand.
TTTGCTATGTTCTATGCATATAACCAGTGAACGTATTTCTGTTTCACTGAGCCTGACTTTAAGCCCGAACACTCGGAAGCTTTCCTTTCTTGCTAGAACTAGAGAAATAAAAACAACGTTTCTATTTCGAAACGTTTTCAAATATTCCAAATTGGATTGCAAAATCCATTAATCAGAGTGCCAGAATATAAATATTAAATAAGGAATAATCGCCAACGCCCTCACACAAAGCAACTATTCTCCAACTTACCACGTATTTGGACATTTTACTTCGATTATTTTCAACAGACTATTTTTTGGGGGCTAGTCCTCTTCTTTTATACAATTTACTCTTCGGAGATAAAACGTGTTTAGTGACCTCACTCGCGCGGTTCCTAGATCTGGTTCGCAGTCGTCATGCCTACCAGCATGTCGCGGTAAGCGTGAGAATCTAGCTTATATGTTTATCTACAAGCTATTTTTGAATGAAATGAAAACCAAAATTCATAACACGCTTCAAGAACGTGATAGAATCAGAAATGAGGATATTCATAGAAGAACCAAGGTGACTGACATAGCTCTTAGAATTGGTAAGTTGAAGTGGCAATGGGCAGGTCATATAGCTCGAAGAACCGACAACCGTTGGGGAATAAAGGTTCTCGAATGGCGACCACGAAACGGAAGACGAAAAGTAGGGCGCCCACCCACCAGATGGACCGACGACATTGTTAAGATCGTGGGAAGTCGGTGGAAGGAAAGAGCTCAGAATCGTTCTTCCTGGAAATGTGTAGGAGAGGCCTATGTCCAGCAGTGGACTTCTTCAGGATGATGATGTTGATGGTGATAACAAGAACCTACTTTATCAAATGTTTTAAGGAAAATCCGTAGGGTATCTCAAGACCGGCTCAGCCCATACCGCGGATGGAGCCACCTGTTTGGTCAAAGTGGATTAAACTCCGATCTATATTCGAATTTCAAATATTATGTTGCATTATGTCGACTCATCGTAAATCAAACGACGAGGCTATACCTTTCCACAACTACGTAGGTATAGTCTCATCTGTGCCAGAACACAGATTTTTAATTATTTTTAAGGTTTTTGATACCTACTGGTAAAGTTTTGACCCTGTGAATACCGTAAAACAACTTCTAGCTCGCACACTTTGACCTTTTGAAAGATATAAAATCCCTGAACTTATTTATGAAAAATCGCGAACAACTATTTTGTATGCGATTATATTACTCACAATTTATCAAAAAACTAATTTCGATCCTAATAAGTTTTTTTGTAAACTATAATTATACTAGCTTGCTTTACTGGTTTTCGTACATTTTTTTAGTTTTTTGATTATGATTATTTATATATTATACACACAATGCTTGATGTGCAATGTGCACGCAAAAAAGGTGTTTTATGCTCAGTGAATTCCTATATGTATATCAAAAAGTCAAAGTCTTCGAGCCAGAAGGCATCGACGGTGTAGTATCGGTCTGTGCCCACCTATCTAAAGAAGAACTTTTACAGGCGATCAGTCAAACGCTGTTAAATATGAGAGCACCACAGAACGCTTAGATATGCGCATGCAGGGCTTTATGCAATCATTTATTTTTATTTTACAAAACCTCAGTTTCAAAAAAGTTGTTTGACTGCATTTCACTGATCGCCACCGCAGAACGCGTAAGGCCTGTGCACATGTAGGCGATGGCGATGGCGATCAGCTGAAACGCTGGCGGGTATCGCTGTCATATTTGACAGCGTTTCAGCGTTTTTTTCAACAAAACTCGTTCAAAACTCAAAGTATAGTTTGTCCTGCGAGCCCGTTTGTCAGCATTTTCGTGACTTCATATTATTATACAAAACACAAAGACACGGCACAAACTTTAGTGATCGAACCACAATGCCATCTCACAATCAACACTTCGATTTGGGATTTGGAACTGAATTCTTTAATTATACAATATCCGGATTTTGATAGCAACATAGGCAGCAAGTATGCAAATTTTATAAAAAATAAAAGTATTATTTAGACGGCGAAGACGCATCAATTTTTGTAAGAAATAAAACTGGATACTTTTATTTGTTTTTGGTGTTCGATATTTATAGGTAGGTATTTTACCTTAAACTATCAAGAGGCTACATTACCTACTATTAATTTTACCTCAATAAACGTCTAAGAGAATTAGGTAGCGGTGACAGTTCAACAATTTTCAAAAAGTTGTAATTTATGTATGCCGAATATAATTCATCATTTATCATTTCTTGCCTTATCCATCCCACAATGTGGGGTAAATACCTACCACAAGAATAGGTCTTCAAAAATGATGTTGAGGTTTCTAATATCGTTTTTTTCTAAACTGAATAGTTGCGCGAGAGACACTTCCAAAGTGGAAAAAAGTTGGTCCCCCCCCCTCTAACTTCTAAAATAAGAGAATAATAAAACTAAAAAAAATATATGTTGTACATTACATTACATAAATATATGTAGTAAATTTTCAACGATATTTGGTTTGAACGAGATCTAGTCAGAAGTTTTTTTTTATAGGTACGTCATAAATTTACCTTTCGACGAACTACATGCAAAAACCTTTATATTATGTTACTTGATGCTACGGAACCCTTAATGGGCGAGTCCGACTCGCACTTGGCTGCTTTTTTTTTTTAAATACATTCATGCCAAAAGAGAGCGTACAAAAAAGTATCTGTACACTGACTACTACTTTTCAAAAAGCTAGAAATTGATCATCATTTCTGCCTTTACCTTACCCCCTAAGAGAAGAGCACTGTTGGTATAGTGGTAGTGGCCCCGCCTTCCAATTCTAATAAAATCGTCGTGGGTTCAAATCCAGTCGCGTTTTATTCTGTCGAAAAATTGATGTACGCTATGCCAGTACTCCCAAACTCACGTCACGTCACGCAAAAAGGGCCCACCAGCGGCCTACAGCCAGCCTACTTGTGGAAACCAGTCCGCAAACCAAGTGCGGATGATGAATTTGCCAATTTGACTACCCTTACCTCACTTTATGCGGGGACGCGTCCTAGAGAACTCATTTAGCTTAGCGGGCAGCCAAGGCCATTGCGATCTTTTTTTTTTTTTTTTATGTAGGTAACTAGCTGATGGAACAAGCATATGGCCCACCTGATGTTAAGTGGTAACCATCGCCTATAACAAAGCAATGCCTCGCAGATCACGCACGTCAGGAACGCGCCCTCCGATGCACTGCCCTGCGTCCATCAACTGGAGGCATACAGATATTCAGCCTCACGTGCCAGTAATTTCACCGGCACCCACACCCTTCAAACTGAAACACAGCATGCTGCTTCACGGCAGAAATAGGCATGGTGGTAGTACTTCCCCGGACGAGCTCATCACAAAGAGCTCTACTACTACTTTATATGTTGACGTGACAAAAGGTGAACCGCTTAGCCAGTCCACTCCCAGCGAGCTTACAAGGGTGAGGGGCGTGATGCGTGGATTACCGGGGATTACCCGGGGAGCGTGCAGCGCAGGTGCGTTTTAAACTGACTTCAAATAAAAAAGGAGAAGGTTCTCCATTCGGGTTTTTTTTCTTTATTGTTTTTATCGCATATCATAAAAACAATAAAAAATAAAAATCGCAACATTTCTAAACCGATTTCAAAAAATATTTTATTATCGGAAAAGTTGTTCTTCTAGATTGGTCCCATAGAAATTTCCGTTCAACAGAATGGTCATGAAGTCGTTATCTCATGTTTTTAAATTTACTTGATTCTTTGAATGAAAATCACCCGTCCGTCCCAATGTTAACTAATAAGGGACTAGTCTCATTTAAAAATTGAATCTCATAAAAAAAACAGCCAAATTAAGAACCTGGGGCCTAATTCTCGGGCCGATCACGATCATTTTGCAATTTTATTTTATTGCTTCTTTTCACAAACCCGCTTTTTTTCTACGTTTTCCGTATATCGTAGCTGTCGAGGCTTCTACGATGAGGTCGTTGATGAATTACTCAAGGAAATCTGCAATTGCAAAATGATCGAGATCGGCTCGAGAATTAGGCCCCTGCTTCTTGTTTTTTTTAAGTCATCAATGTCTATTACTAGCCATCAACGGTTTCACCTAGCTGGGTCGTTGACTATTCCGTCTTTACCATAAGGGCACACGGGGCCCGTGCCCAGGGCCCCCATTCTCAAGGGGCCCCGAAGGACCGACAATTTTTGCACATTCATTCTCAAAACATTTTTGTCGGGCGCATTAAATTTTTTTCACAATACTACGCCATTATAGCCTATTGTATTTGATTACCTATAATAAATGGTTATACTTAGTAAAAAATGTTATTATAATTAGCTTTTATTACTTTCCAAAAGGGCCCCAAATTCTTGTGTGCCCAAGGGCCCCGCCCTAGTTTAAGACGGCCTTGGTCGTTGATCTCTGTAATGTAAGCGTACACTGTTGCTAGTTATAAGATCGCGTCTACCTACAAAATCGAGGCATTGGCAGGTGTTAGAGTCCGCGCAAGATAACTTTGCGCGTGCGTGACCGATGACGGAAAATTTAAAAAAGTGCGTTGAATTAATCTTCCAATCACAAATATGAATTTGCATTAAACATAATACAGGTTCGATTTACTATTCATATTTTGAGAACAAAAAATGAGACCGTTAGGTATATTGAAACACAATTAATAAAACAATACTCTTTATTTTTACCATATCTATTTGCAAGTCATGACTATTAATAGCCATTAACTTTACAATTGGATACAGTTATGCATAGTGAGTCCAAGCGCCATTTTCAGTTTTTTGGGAAATTACATAAACGCGTTTTTATTGGTAGAAGATTTGCATTTGCATCGTCAGAAAGTAAATCTATGTACATCGAAGCTTATCTTTGTAATTTAACATGTTACAAGAAAAAAACACAAAAAAAGTTTTTATTTTGGAATATATCGTTAAAAATGCACTTGGACTCCTAATAAATATGATGTTCTCATTTTGCAAAACGAGTCCAAGAGACAAAATAATTATTTATTCTGGAAGATTAGCTTTAAGTGCACGTGGAAACGAATTAATATGATGTACTCATTTTGCAAAATGAGTATAAGTATAACATAAAAATGTTTCCTGGACTATTTTCCTATCGTTTAATAAAAAACCCTTGAATTTCCATATTTACTCAGCATCTTATATTAGATGTTACAGAGGATTGATAAAAATAAATAAAAAACTATTAAAATGGCACTGATAGTATGTCCAGAAAATAAAACAATGTAATGATCTAAAAAATATATTAAAAATTTATAAACAATAATAATTTAAAACAAGATAAGGACTATCTCAGATATTATGTTCAGCTTTCAGACAGACAGAAAACTGATTGATGATATTATTGGTCAACACCAACCCCAAACCCAGAACATAACGGGTAGGATGTAGGATGGAGTAGGTAAATAATATATAAATCTACTCTTCTTCAATAAGTTCCGGATCAAAAACCTAAATGGCCATCAACACCTTCAACAACAATATCATCTTCAATCGTGTCATCAGAAATCAAATCTTTGTCAAATGCTATAGCGTCGTTTGGGATATTATGAAACAGTGATTTTAAATCTTTTAGTTTTTTCTCTGAAACATTTTGTCCTTTCCTACCCTTTATTTTCTTTACATCAATTTCTAAGCTTTCTTCCTCTTCTACTGCTCCTGCCTTGACATAATGAGGCAATGGATGATTTTAGGTTTCCTTTATCTGGTTAATTCTTAACCAATTATTATTGACCTTCTCGCCCACTGTTATCTTTTTTCTGTTGACAATAGCTTTTTCCTTTTCTTCAGTATTTGTGATTCTTTGTTCTGCAGCTTGCCATAACTTTCTTGTAGTCTTGTGGAGTATAAAGTATTAATTGCAGTTTCAGAAATATAGGGTGCTTTTCGAGGAGAGATCATCAGGTCTATTTTTATACTTTTTTGCTATATTGTACGCCCGAAATAGGTAAGCTGTTGGAACATAATTACTTTTAAGATCTTTTATACACAGTTTTACAATAAAATATTTTAATCTTTATCTTTATACGTGTATTCTGGCCTTTATTTTTTTTATTCTGTTCTCCGCAACAATTAAGTTGACCAAAGAATTAAGTTGTTGACTTTGGTAAACTAGTATAATATGTGCTTCCTTAAACATGACTTGGGTTCTTCTGCCAGCCTCTCCTTCCACCCAAACAAAGATTACGTTCAGAAGTTACAAACAACTGTCGCGTAGACTACTGATGCGTAACACTACGTCGTTTGGACTAGTAATGTTTAATGGAAATGTGCTTTTTCATCATAAAATTTGGTTGTTAGTTTTAAATTGGTTGTTGGACTTGTATTGCATTTCAAAATACTTAGTTTGCTATAGAAGGCGCTTGGACTGGGTATCAAAAAATACCACTTAGAGTGAAGCTGGCTGCAAGAGTGTTTTTTCTATGGCTTAATTATGCCCTAGTGATTACAAAAATGCGAAAAAATCAAAAAATGAAATTTGGCGCTTGGACTCCTTATGCATAACTGTATCCAATTGTAAAACTAAAGGCAACTCAAAGTGAAGCATAGAGTTCGTACGAATCAACTGTATTTTTTGAAACAACGGGATATTTACCATGTTTTTTTATGAGTTCAACCGTGATGTAACTGTGCCGAAATATCGGAAGGCAAAAAACACAAAAAAAAATATCGTGGTAAATATCCCGTTGTGTCATAAATACAGTGTTAAAACCATAATAGTTTCAAAAGTTAAATCAACTGCATGTTATTGTCCGGTTCACACATTTATAGGTATTTCAGATACAGTCGGTCAGTGGTGGCAAATTTTGTTGTAGCAACAAATTAGCTGAATTTTTTATAGTATGAAAGTTCTTATTCCGTTTACGCTATGTCCAAATTAGCATATAATCTTAAAACATTCATTTTTATTTCAGTTGTCAGTATTGTTACTCGGATTGTTTTTTTTTGCTTTATACGAGTAATTTGATGTAAAAATAACCGATTTAAGATTGTCAATTTAGAGGCTTATTTAGACTATAGCGAAAACACAATAAGAACTTTCCTATTTTTTTGATGTAGCAATAAAATTGCCTCAAGTAACAAGATATGTTACACTGCGCGGCAAAAAAGTATTATTAGGGTAGCCGAGTTTTTGTGAAAGATTTCGTCGGGCGAAGACTCCGTCTGATGCAAGCGTAGCTGTTTCCAATTTGAAGGGTTCCATGCTGGTACAATAATTACAGGAAGACTACGCCTCAGATAGATGGCAGTGAAATACCGCATAGGGTCTTCCATCGACTTGCTCATTGAGGTATTATTTTTAATTAACTAGCTGAAGAAAAAAGCATATGGCCACCCTGATGTTAAATGGTAACCATCACTTATAACAAAGCATTGCCTCGTAGGTCAAGCACGTCAGGATGGTGCCCTACGATGCACTGACTTGCGTCTAAGGATATTTAGCCTCTGGTGCCAGTCATTTCACCGACACCAACACCCTTCAAACCGAAACAGCAATGCTGTTTCAGGGCAGAAATAAGCATGGTGGGAAGTACTTCACCGGACGATCCCTTCACAAAGAGCTCTAATACTACTAATGGTTTTATTCTATGTAAGGTAATGGAATTTAAATTAAATTATAGGTAGCTGAGGTAATTAATATCTGGTAAAGCCATAAGCTTGTTACATGATGCTCTGATAAAAAAAATGCGATACGTTGCGCGCAGTGTAAAAAGTTGATGGTACAGTCTACCATCAACTTTTAGTTTTTTAGTTCTACTGCACCGAAATATTGAAGTGACCGGCCATAATGACATAATCTACCTATCATGTATAGAAAAATACACGTCCTCAGTGCTTTAATACTAATTTATATTCTCTATGTTATTTATACTTTTTTTATTATACCATTGTGCATAAATGTATTTTTAATGTTTAATGTTCGGTTTACACTTGGTAGAGTTGGTTAGCAGAAGAGATGCGAGTAGAGTAACATTGTGAGGGAAAGCTGAAGGCAACAACGCTCTTTAAGTAGTTTAATTTCTCTTTGCCGCAAAGTGTAACTTTGCCGCGCATAGGCAAGTGTAAACCGAGCCTAATTTTAAATGTGTTTTCATAACAAAATGCATTCCTAACTAGGAATTTAGTGATGTGTTATTAATACTTTATGACTTATGATTTTCAATCGTTATCGTCTATAATAAATAGAAAACATCTAAGTAAATAAATATATGTATCACCTAATATTTACAAATAACTAACAATTATATACACAGATCAATTTTATATTATAAATCAAATTGAAGCTTTCCTATTTAACGACTATGTTAAAGCAGTAGAGAAGGCAATTAAATGAACACTATGAATTCCATTCCTTATAATTTTGTGAATTTTTGCATAAATAAATTTTTACATAAGTATTTTTATACAATCTTAAAGGTTACCCTGTGTTAAGCATTAAAATTAAAACAAACAAAAATAACACTAAGATGTTTCATCCCAATAATTGAACTACCTTTTTAAAAGAAGAGCATAACTATGGATTATAATAAACAATACATAGAATTTGTAATTTAATTAATTATAAACCAAAACTTAATGTTTATATAAATATAATTTCGTTTAACGCTACAATCAACAATATTATTGAGACCCTCATTTTAAATTGATATTGAATAATTCAACAATACAAATTGACGAAACACTTAAGAGGCAATAAAAGGGTGATCGCCAATAACAGGCGATAAGGCCGCACGTACAGTATCAGAAAACGAAACAGTGGCAGAACAGTATCCGAAATGTTGTTTTCGTGTGAGCACGTGTCTCTCTCTTTTGTATGGAAAATTGATGAGACAACAACTCTAACTACGTAACATATTTTTGTCGCCTCAACTTTTATCCATACAATAGGGAGAGACAAATAACTGAAACGAAAACAACATTTCGTAGGCGAAATATTGTAAATGAGGCGGGACTTGCACTTCAGAGAAATAAAAACAGTGGCATTCCGAATGCCGACAGAAGTGAAAACTTGAAGAATTACGTGTGTTGTTGTTTCTCTCTGGCTGCTTGCGGGCGGACAGACCCCGTTTTTTGGCGAAGTTTCTCGATCTTTGCCGAAGAGGTTAATGACGTGACACGAGTTCATTGGCTCAAAAAATGCTCAAGCCCGCCTAAAGGTTTCTCTTCAAAAAACGTTATGCAGGGTTAGTATTTTGCTCATTCATTTTGTACATCACATAATTTGATGTTCATTTTAGGCATAAGACAATATTTAGCTCAAGGTGTCACAATAGTTTTAAATTTATCATAAGGCTAGTATAGTATTTTTGACTTTTGAGTCTATTATTACCTACAATAAACTAGGCAAATTTTAATTATATTCATATTCATTTATTCATTGTATTTTGGATACTTTGTTGAATCCTAACCTAATTTTTCTAAGGAGTGATAAAATCGCAAACAACAAAGTTTTGTACATTAACTTTGCAAAGGTTCAACAAAAAAAGTTATATTTAAATAAATTTTCCTACATAAACGTTATTTTACTTGTTTTCGTACATAAAGCCTCAGCTTTTTCTGTTAATGTGCGGCCGGCCTGTATCTGGACAAAGGAAAACATGGATGAACTGTGTGAAAGATGACATGGATAAGAGAGTGAATGCAGAGATGACGGCTGACAGAGGGGATTGGAGGAGGAAGATATTGTGCCGACCCCACATAAAGAGGGATAAGGGCAGGAAGAAGACTCTTCTTCCTGGTAATGCTAATGAAAAACAGTAACTGTGTTTAGTTTAAACAATGTTTTAATTTAAATAATTTAGACTGGGCTATCACAGTAACAATAACAGAAAAAATATATTTCCGTCGTAACTTTGACAAAAACAAAAACGGTATTATTTTAATTTGAAGGACAGCTACAGATGGGTAGGACGTCTTGCAGCAAGATGGCCGATTATCATCAAGAGTTAGACAAAACGGAATTATTTTAATCTGAATGACAGAAGGCTACACACTAACACAGCCTGCCTACCGTGAGCTCTGTCTTGCTCTGTCTCTGGTGTTGAGTCTGTGTGAGTACATACTGTGGGTCACCCACAGTGGGTGTGACGTTTTGACGTAGGATTTGTTTAGTCGACACTCACACAGACTCAAAAACAGAACCAGATCCAGAGCCAGACAGAGTTCATGGTAGGCCTACAGAAGGGGGGGGGGGCGCCCTGAAGCAAGATGGACGATATCACAGGACGATGGCACAGGCTTGAGTAGATGGCCAAACTGAAGGCCTATACCCAGCAGTGGGTGAAGTCGGGCTGTGGATGATGATGATGAAGGATAGTGTTACTCTGAGATGATAAAACCGTATGACAAGAAAAATGGCATAATAAACAGTAGCGAGTGAAACTTGTATACCTATACAAGTTTCACTCGCTATATCAACTTGTTGATTTGTGCGATTTTTTTTGTTTTATTTGAGTCTACTTAGTCAAGTAAATAAATTAGAAAGGCAATATTTAACTTTTGCAATAAAAAAATGTCGCGATTTGGTAGTGAAAGTCAGTTTCGTTTTCAAATTGAATATATATATTTCATGGTATATTTTTTTGGAAAACAAAAAAGCGTCAATCCTCGCTAATTCTTGTCCGATTATGTATTCAAAATGTCAATGAAATCGGACACGCAGTTTCCATATTAATCGGTATGTTGTATTAAGGCTTAGGTATTTTATACAACTAGCTGATGGAACAAGCATACTTATACGGTATAAGTAGGTATAAGTTATACCTGATGTTAAGTGGTAACCAAAGCCTATAACAAAGCATTGCCTCGTAGGTCACGCACATCAGGAACGTGCTCTACGATGCACTTCCTTGCGTCCATAAACTTGAGGCATACATAATTATGTTGAGCCTCACGTGCCAGTAATTTCAAGACTTCCTAGTAATAACCCCACAAATCTTAAATTTGCGAAGCCTTGGCACCAGATGAGCCATAAAGATGCCATTCTAAACACGATAATTGTAACTACGGTCACTTTATAGGTTGAATTAACAGGTTTTTTATTTAAATTTTGTTTTTTATTTTAAAATGTTGTATCTTTGTTGTAATACGCATGTCTATATTTACGTCTTAGGAACCCACTTGTCCGGTATAATTTTTGGAAAATATATATGATTATTTATTTACTTAGAGCCTGTCCAGATGGAGCGTTTTACGCGCGAGTGCCCTCGCGCGTTTCAATTTATATTGCGTCCAGATGCTGCGTTTTACGCGCGCTCCTACCAAATAGTTGCTCGCGTTTTACGCGCGATTGAGGAATCGCACGGCAGCGTCTGGATGGGTTGTATAGCGCTCTAGTATCTGGAGAACGCGCGAATGTTTACGCGCGAGGACACTCGCGCGTAAAACGCCCCATCTGGACAGGCTCTTAGATTTATTCCATAACCGCTTAGAGCCTGTCCAGATGGGGCGTTTTACGCGCGATTCCTCAATCGCGCTTAAAACGCGAGCAACTATTTGGTAGGAGCGCGCGTAAAACGCGGCATCTGGACGCAATATAAATTGAAACGCGCGAGGGCACTCGCGCGTAAAACGCTCCATCTGGACAGGCTCTTAGGCTTCCGATACTAAATCAAGGAAATCGAAACGATTAAGTACAAAACATTTCGCTTTCGAGCACTTTTATAATGTTTGCATCCGTAAGATATTTCTATGGCCATTGTTTTTTTTTTATTTTTTACATAAACTGTCTGAAATAAAGCTTAAATTATTATTATCCAACATTAGTTTAGGCAAAAGAATAAGTGAATTTTGCGTAGATGACCTGTTTGGTATATTTAAATAAGGTTCAAACGTCCATCAAGGACATTATATCTGTGCCTTTATTTAAATTCATTACAAAAGTGCAATTTTTTTATTTAAAGCGAAAATTTTGAAATTAAAGTGTATCCTGTTTTTGAGATGTGACGAAAATATAAAAATTCAAAAACTAATATGAAGTGAACTCCCATTTGTGTTAGTTTTAATGACGTCGTAGTTCAGATAAGATTGGAGATTCACGATCTAAAAAACACCTATAAATGCATTAACCAACAATATCCCTTTCGATATTATAACATTTCAATTTTAGCTAGAGGCCGTTAAGAATGCCCATGGCATTCAATTAAATTAACATAAATACATTCTTTTTTAATATAATTAGGACAGTGTTTTAAATTATACACTATCTCTCAAAGAGTAAATAAGACTGTAGCGCTCTGCCGCGCCGCGTCGTTACATTCAGATTGGCTCAGGGACCCGATTCTAGCCCAATAGACGTTACTTGTTATTGATTTTATAGTGTTAACTACACTTAAGAGGGGGTCGTGCGAAAATTTGAGATTTGTTGTTAAAAAATTCATAACTAAATAACTAAGTGACATTTTAAAAATTTTAAAAATCGCAAAAGGACTAATTGTAGACTATACATTTGAGATTAATTCGAATTTAAGTGTGTTAAAAAAATATACTATTTAACATGACATTCTATTTAACGCTAATGAAAATCGTATGTCAGCGTTAAATATAATGTCATGTTAAATAGTATATTTTTTTAACACACTTAAATTCGAATTAATCTCAAATGTATAGTCTACAATTAGTCCTTTTGCGATTTTTAAAATGTCACTTAGTTATTTAGCTATGAATTTTTTAACAACAAATGTCAAATTTTCGCACGACAAGCTCTTAAAGAAATCACAAAGATTTTTATAATGTCCCAAAAGTTAAGAGCCGAGCGGGATTTGAACTTGCGACCTTCCCCTTGGTACGGGGCTGCGCTGACCGCTGATCAATAGACGTTTATGACACGGTATATAAATATAACCAGAACAGTCTATGTATTATTTTAGTTTATTTATTTCATCAACAATTTTTCAATCGTGTCTGAAATCCTTACAAATAACAGTCATAGTACATAATAAACCAAACATAATAAATAAGTACACAAATACAATAACCAAAAATTTAATTAAATAGTAGGCTGATCCAAATTTAAATTATTGCATGTTCAAATTATTGATTCGACTGTTTCTGGGATTTATCTTGAAAAAAAAAAGCTAGAATCAGGCCTCAGATGTGAACTGGCTCAATGTAAAGTTATGGAGGTATATAGGAAAATCGATTCTCATGATTTTTTTGGTTCAAACAAATAGGAATGTTACCAATTAATTGATTGATTACCTAAGTAGTCATTTTACTTCACAAGGGGTTCTTTGAGATAAAAACTCAACCGTTGTCAGATAAATACACGCGAAGGGCTGTACAGTCAGCGACAAAAGAAAATGAAATGTTTGGAAAATGGTAATATATTTTTTAGCACTGGTCAAGCTGAATATTTTTTATTAAAAGGCGAATTGAAGTTTATCAAACTAGAAATATTTTTATTTCTATTAAAAATAATACCTGTGTAGGTAAAGTTTACGTACACAGTTTTATATCTATCACAATTTTAAACAAGGGTCTAATTATAATGTATTAATATGTGTGTGTCCAAAATAAATGCTTATTCTTTCTTTCAATTTATTATAATTTGCTTCTAAGCTATTCTATTTCTACAGTCAAAAGAGAGCTTAAGATAAGCATCGGGACAACAACCTTTAGGTTTACATCTACTTTTGTCGCCGCCTGTACTAGATTATATATTAGGAACAGACTATGCGACTGGTTGACCTAGTTTAGTACCGTTCGCGTCGCTTAGCTTAGGCGCAAATCGATGTTACCAAAATATCTTGCATACCTTAATCTTCATGAAGTAAGTTATCGAACGACGAATTTTCTCCTTTCTCAGAAGACTTGATAATTCCATGCCATACCGAGCGAACCACTCAGGTTTTATAATCAGTGTGGAACTCTGAAGATCCAATTATAACCCTAGATATAAGTAGGGCAGTGTTGTAAGCTAGTACCACACGCATCACACACCCTAGCTTCCCGTTGGTTGACTAGTGTACAAGCAGGGCACTCTCTACCCCCAGACGTTAAGGGTTGTATTTCCGGCCCTCGTTTCGATTTCCCGCACATTTCGCAAGCGGCGATATTATTCTTATTTAGATAAGTGCAAGTGCCGCATGTCCATTTGTTTTTGGCATCTGGTTTCTCGTGGCTGGAGGTGCGGCTGATGGGACGATCGCCGTTCTGCAGTCGGGAGGGTGACCGCCGAGCGTCTGTCTCGTCGAGCGATACTACTAGTTGTGCTTTTAGATCGCAGTTCGGTTGTACGTTCGATACTGTGGACGGAAAAGTCAGGTTATAAATAGACTTACAACATCAGATGTGACGCAAGCACACCTACTAGCTATGCCCGCGACTTTGTCCGCGTGGAATAGTGTCTCTGAATAGCATTTTGCAACCGTGCGTGTGAGACGGGTCACAGCTCAACACTCAAGCGCAGATTTTTAGCACTTTTCAATGGAGAACTGTCAAAAAATCTATGCTTCAGGCTCGACTCAGATTCAAGCACTGTTCCTAAATACGGGCCTAAGTCTATCGCCATCTCTAATAAAATTGTTAGCGTGAAAGTGAAGAAACTAAAAATCTCGTTAACAACTTGTGAGCCGCTAAAAAATCTCAGGCGTTATGAATGAGAGGGTAAGTGTACAAAATTAAATACTGATTAACAAAAAACTCACCATTATTTGTGTTAGAGCTATGTGCGTGTGTGCCGTTCTCCGAAGGCCTTCTTGGCTTCTCAACTTCAGATGCGACTAGTTTCGTCGGCTTTCTAACTTTCTTCACCTCAGCCGTCCCATTTAGAGAGTTCTGCTGCTTTATAACATCTTTCCTATCTTTTACATCTTTCTTAGTAAGCAGCTTTACCTTATCCGGGGCTATTTTAGGGGTGATAAGAGCGTCCGCCTTAGGGTTACCGACCGGCTCGATCTGTCGTTTAGGTCGTTCGCGTTTCTCCTCGACTGAATTCTTTTTCGTCACCTGCTTCGCTTTTTTCAAGTCTTTTTTGAGTTCTTCAACTCTGTGGTCTAGGCTTAACGCTTGAAGGCCGTCTTCTAGATCGAGGGTTGTGGGTTGGTATCTGGTTCTTTGAGCTTTGTTGAACCGGTCTAGCGTTCGAGAGTCGCGATCTATGGACGGGGAATACCCGCTTCGCCCGTCCTCGTCTTTACTAGATAAATTCCTAAATACGTAATCCCAACTTTCGTAGGTCCCCATACCGTCCTCTCTCGCTTTGCTCAGAGTCGGCTGGGTGTCAGATCGGGGTAGACTAGGCAGTGTGACGTCACTGAAACCCGACTTCGATGTGCTGTTTCTTCTAGAACTTTCCGGCCTTTTCTTATGTCTTATATCCTCATTCTCGTAAACTGATGCTGCTTCTAATTCTATTAGCTGTCCGGTGGGTACGGTAGGATACCTGTATTGTGGGGGGTAGCCGTTCACAGTGACCGTTGTAGCGTGTTTGATAGGTGGGTAGACGGGTGTGGGTATCATGTACGGGGCTTGCACGGGGTAGTAATACGGTACGTATGACGTCATCATCGGCACGGTGGAGCATTGGGGGTCTGGATGTAGGGGATACATGTATTGGGGGACCATGTAGGGGTGGATTATTTGGGGTGGTTCTTCGATAGGCGAGTCGTCGGGACAGTGGCATTGCGTCTGGTTGTATCGAGCGTCCGTTCGACTGTGGTGGTTCTCTGTGATTGTTGTAGGTATGTTGGAGTATATTTCTGAACCTGGAAAAAAATGAGAGCTCAGTAGATTCGAAATGTTCAGTATTTTACAATGAAAGTGACTGTTATTTTCCGTGATCTTTTGTAAACGTCTGTACCTATAGGATTGCAAATAAGTATATTTTATTTTTTTCTATATTATGTAAAATCGTAGTTATCACTTGCACACAAACACACACCACACCTGTATTCACAACTGATCACACACAAATACACAGCGTACATCTACCACTCCACACACGGTATCTCCTGTTGCCTGACTCCTGGGAGACTGGTGCTCAGGAGAACCTTAACTTATTGTAATATATCTAATAATCTGTTCTTTTAAAGGGTCAAATGGCTTTAACCAACGGTTCTGGCAGAATAAAAGCGCTGAGCTGCCGCTGGTGGTAAAGCATCATGCTGAGTCAGAGCCGATTTGCTGCAGTAGCACACATATTATACTAATCTCTCTTTTTGTTGTTTATAATACATGTTATTAAAGGTAGCGGCACATAACTTGAGCGGTGACCGTTATTGCGCAGAAGTCAAAAATAAGGTACCTGAGGGGGGCTAGCGGAATGAAGGGCGGGCGTGCGTAGCGCTGATTGGCTCTCCAGGCGCACTCCGCTCTCTGTACCAATAGGACACTCTGCACACATCCACACATCCAGTGTGCGCGACATGGCTCACCACGACGCATTCGCAGCGCGTATCGCTCACCGCTCAAGCTATAGGCCGCTAGTTATACCTTTGTTATCTTTCTTATGTTATGTTTTCCTAGTATGATTTTGTTAATATTAAAAAGCTGACCGTTGTCGATGTAAGGTGCGTGGTTCCTGGCTAGTAGCGCGGCGGCTGTGGCGGCCGGGGTGGCTGGTCGCGAGGCTCGCTCCCTCAGTATATCCGTCCATGTGATGTGAGATACACTAGCGCCACTGCTCCATAAAGCTTCCCATACTTGCATCATTATCTGAAACACATACATTTTACTATCATCTATACATCTCGGTTTGTAGTAGCTCAGTCTTCTGTGTCAGAGCGCTGGTGGCCTAGCGGTAGCGGCCCCGCCTTCCTAAGGTCGTGAGTTCAAATCCAGTCGTGTACCAATGAGTTTGACTGCCCAAAAATGTAAGTACACTATGCCAGTGCTCTCAAACGGTGAAGGAAAACATCGTGAGGAAACCGGCATATCGTAGAACCTAAAAAGTTTGAAAATAATGTGTCAAGTGCTCTTTGAGGCGCACTTAAAATCCTTTCACCACACTTGGTTTGAAAGAATCAGTGACGCGATAAGAAGAAGAAGCCTTCTGTGTTGCAGGCTGTGGGTTTGGTATCTGGTTTTTATAGCTTTGCTTTGTGCACACTGGAACTTTACTGCTATTAGTGTATCATATTTGTTTTGTAAAGGGATCATACAAAAATACCGGTAAGCCGTATTTTGTTGCCTGGCATCTAGACTCACCAAGCTTTTAGACGTTTCAAAGTGATTCTTGTGATACCATTGAATAAAGAAATATTTGAGTTTGCAATGAGTTAATTTTAGGTATTTCAAGGAATAATGTTGTATGTAAAATTATTGTAAGTACTGATTATGTGACTGATTACGTACTGTACAAAAATTATTTAATTCGAACGGTCTTGAGACCAACTACACTAATTAATAGTAAATAGTAATTTACATTTCCATAATTTAACAGGTAATATACAATTCTAATACATAATTAATTAAACATTAAAGAAAATTATTACAAAAAAAAAGTTTTGCATATCAAATTAGGTATATTAGGTAAAAGTAAGTACTGACCTGACACTCGCAGTGAGCGACCAGAGCGTCCCGTGACACGGCAGCCACAGTGTCGGGACACACGGGCGCGAGTAACGCCAGCTTGCCCACACCCGCGGCCGTATATCCCATAGCGTGGAGGAGGATTTCCGCGCCAACGATGTTTGCCTCAATTTCGTGCTTGTAGAAACCGCTGTAGAGCTGTAATTATAACATATTTGTATTAGCTTTGAAATACTTCAATTTCAAATTATTCTCTTAAAAATAACATTACAGATTCAATCCAATGCGTTATTTAGGGCTTAAAACTAATAAATATCTAATAAACTAAAAAACATCTTGCAAACATCTATCTAACTAAGTACTAATATTACACTGCACACAATAAGTATTGTTTTATTATAAAGAAGAATTAGATTTAAAAAAAAAGAAAAGAATTTAAAAAGAAATATGTCAAAGCAAAATTATAGCGAAATTTAAAAGAAGCGAACAGCTAAATTCTATATTTCATTTTCTCCTTTTATTCTAAGACTTGGATTAATCATAATTTTACGAAACGCACGCACAAGATACGAGAACCAAAAAGTATCTCCTCCTAGTGCAATGACGCCTTACCCGTAGCAGTCGATACTCCTTCCTCCATGGCTGGTTGAGAAGATTCGCCGCGTATCGAGCCACGGCGGCCCAGCCAAGTCCGGCGCGGTACGCGTTAAACCCCGACAGCTCATGAACTGTGCGGTTAAACACCTTGCTGGTCTCTGCGAGGCGGAACTTGCACTCGTGTGGAGCGCGGGTTAGGTACTCCATTATGTAATCTGGAACCAAGGATTGTTTATAAGCAATACCGTCTTTACCATAAGGGCACACGGGGCCCGTGCCCAGGGCCCCCATTCTCAGGGGGCCCCGAAGAACCCACAATTTCTTTAACACATTCATTCTCAAAACATTTTTGTCGGGCACGTTACATTTTTTTCACAATACTACGCCATTATATCCTACTGTATTTGATTACCTATAAAACATGGTTATACTTGGTAAAAAAAAAATATTATAATTAGTTTTTATTACTTTCCAAAAGGGCCCAAAATTCTTGTGTGCCCAAGGGCCCCAGCCTAGTTTAAGACGGCCTTGTTTATAAGTTTTGATGGCGTGTAGATGACAAACTTATGAAGATAACGGTTCATAATATGCAGAAGAAGTAGACTTGCCCAGCAGCTTTTTTAAAAAACTTCAAAAAATGAAGAGGTTTCTCAAGTCGACCGTATATGTATAAGTATGCTTTTTTATGCGTGTTCGCGGATAACTTCGTCGCATAAGAACCGATTTTGATGATAACTTTTTTGTTGGAAAGAAGATATTATTATTAAAAAGGTGGGCCCATGAAAAGGAAATCAGGGTTTGATGATGGCAGACCAGAGAAATCGAGGGGACATTCCGAAAATCGTAGGGGCGCCTAGTGAAGGTTGTAAGTTTTTCAATAAGTATTTTATATCAAAATCAATTCAGCAGTTTGGCCACACAACACTATCTAGCCCCAAACTAAGCAGGGAACTACTACTATGGGAACCAGATAGCTGATATAATACTTTACCACCTTTTTTTGTAAATACATACATAGAATACAACCCAGACAGAGAACAAACATCTATGTTCACCACACAAATATTTATTCTCGGATGGGGATCGAACCAAGACCTACGGCGCAGAAGGTAGAGCTACTAAACCAACTGACCTGAGAGGCTAGTCAATGATTATGATGATGATTACATAGACTAAGGCGTCGTCCTAATTGGCCATCGATCGCGCGATGGTGCGATGCGATTTTATCGTACGATGACTTCAACCTTCAATTTAGGACACTCTAAAGAAATGTGTGTGTTTAATCTCGTCGTGCGACGAAAATGCATCGTTTGATCGTACGATCGTTGGCCAATTAGGACGACCCCTAAGACTGATTACCAAGTGTGCCTGTACACTTGAAGGTTATTACTTGAAGGTACACTGAAAGCTTGTTGCATATCAGGTTACCTTCGAGCTTCTTCTTCTGGTGCAGCTTCTCCGGGCTGTCATCCGTCTCGAGGTAGCTGTAATGCGCATCCTCGATGCGCCGCCACAGACGCGGCAACCAGTCTCGCAGCGCCGCGTCGCCCGTGCCACAAGCCATGCTCTGCATTACCATCACACTGGAACACAACCAACAAGATTTTACTTTAGTTGTGGCTAGTAGATAAATGTTTTTATAGTGTTGTAGACTTAAAAGTAGGTATGAATTGAATTAAATCTGACATTGATACGTAATAACTTAATTTTATATTTATCGGCATTCTGTAAATTATTTATTTTTCATGTTCTATGTTTTTACAAACAAAGAACTCAAATATTGAGTGTTGTGTAAACAACAATAAAATGGCATTATGCTTAACAGCCATTGAAGTGGAAAGTGCACAATCAGGATAAAGCTACATATTATTGTATTCTTCAGCATTGCAACTATAATATTATTAAAGACTAGCGATCCGCCCTAACTTCGCACGGGTAGAAAAATTACACCCGTACGAAGCCGGCGGGGCGGCGCGGGCGCTATAGTAAATAGCTTATATGTTACGCAGGGATAATGTACATACCTTTCTAATGGTGAAAGAATTTTTGGTATCAGTCCTGTTTAGGTTATTCGCAAGATGCAAACCATACATTCCTCGTTAAAATATTAGTATAGATCTGCATTCTACAAGTTTAATAGAGAAGGTACCGATTCTACAACCATCTTCGTTGTAGGTACCAAACGAACGAAGGCGAGCGAAGACGAATGACGGCTCCCTCTCGCCTAAAGAGAAGCGTGGCAGCCCTCGTTGACTGGACTGCCACGCTTCTCGCTATGCGAATGGACAATTTCTAACGCTGCTGACGAGTAATATTAACTTCTATTAATAATTTATCAATAAAAAAAAAGTAAACAGGCCTTTGCATCTATTGTAGATGATTTATACAGCGTCAGGGGCAACTGGTGATTAAACCAGCCTTATTTACGGGACGCTATAGTGCCTGGGACAGGATTTTAGATGGAATAGGCTTGCCCAGCACCTATACTATCCTGACAGCTCAGTCGGCCTAATCCACAATTTCTCAATAGACGTGATCTTACACGGAAAAAACGGAGCACTAGCAAAGTACCAATTTGGCTTGGTTATTTTTTTTTTGACTACTTATAACTAAGACTTATCTAAATCGCACAATAAAGCTCTGTTAATAGTAAACAAGCCGGTTTTGCTGTATATTCTAGGTAATTCTAACAGAGTACTTGATAGTTTCAAAGTGAGTGCCTCAGTTATAGTAACCTATTCAGTTTACGTTTGAATATAGATAAGTTTACAGATTTATAAACTGACAAGTTGACCTATCTAAGTTTAGACTACTCCTACTCGGTTAAATTTGTATAGATTGGTATGATTACAAATAACCAAGACTCATTTAAAACGTACAATAGAGGGAATAGACGTATGTTTGTAGTAAACAAGCTTGTTTTGCTGTATATTCTTCCGAGTAAATCATTATTTCCCAGTGAGTATCTTTGTTAAAGTAACCGTAGCAGAAGTTTAAAAACCTATGCTTCTTCTACTACAACTATAAATGCGAAAGTTTTTATGTACATTATGGATGTTTGTTGCTCTTTCACGCTCAAGCCAGTGGACCGATTTGGATGAAATCTTGAGCAAATATAGATTGTATCCGGTATTGAAACATAGGCTACTTTTTTCCCGTAAAAATAACAGAAACGGGGAATAACTTCTTTAGCGATGGCACTTATCACCAATAAAGAACCCTTCGAAAATTCGTGTATAGGTCTGTGTGCATGTACCTACTTTTACCTACACAACTGACAGCGCAATGCCGTACATAACAAAACTCGACGAACATACAAGAACTTATATATTATGTTACTTGTTGCTACGGAACCCTTCATGGGCGAGTCCGACTCGCACTTGGCCGCTTTTTTAGGGTTCCGTAGCCAAATGGCAAAAACGGAACCCGTCAACGGAATTCGTCATGTATGTCTGTCTGTCTGTCTGTCTGTCCGTCCGTATGTCACAGCCATTTTTCTCTGAAACCGTAAGAGCTAGACTGATGAAACTTGGCGAGTAGATGTATTTTGTGAACCACACTAAGGTCTTTACACAAAAATAGAAAAAAAACTATAATTTTTTTTCATCGAACCCATACGTGTGGTATCTATGAATAGGTCTTCAAAAATGATGTTGAGGTTTCTAATATGGTTTTTTTTAAACTGAATAGTTTGCGCGAGAGACACTTCCAAAGTGGTAAAAAGTTGCCCCCCCCCCCCTCTAACTTCTAAAATAAGAGAATTATAAAACTAAAAAAAATATATGTTGTACATTACTATGCAAACTTCCACTAAAAAGAACCTTTTTATTATGATACTTGTTGCTACGGAACCCTTCATGGGCGAGTCCGACTCGCACTTGGCTGCTTTTTTATCCCTACATTTGTTATTTACGACTGTGGGTTATAAAACTTTAAACAAGTAAATTAGCTATCAACAAGCAAGTAACACAGCAATCAATAGATAAGTGTTTGGCTATTTAATATTTTAAACAAGTAACTTAATTGGAACAACCGAAGAAAATGGTTATTCGTTGACATGTGAATTGTGTAAACTCGGCTAATGCGTTTAGACACGCGTGCAATTCAAGGACAACGGCCATTTCTTTTCAACAAGTTCTTGGGTGCGGACACGAGAGTATCTGCTTTTATAATAAACAGTGTGAGAGCAGAGGTTGAGTGAGTTAAGTGAGATTGGCACCTAAACATAGAAAATTTGCAGCGCTTTACCAGTTTGTCATTCATCATTTTTGATAAAACTGCATTAAGTACAAAACGCCCGATGGATGAAGACGTAAGGAATCTCCTTACTGCTTGGGGCTTGGAGGAGTATATCGAAGTTTTTCAAAGTAAGTATTACCACGGTGATTATTGTAGTTGGCAGAACTCGTTGCTATCGTGTGTGCTAATTGGTGCTTGAAGCCATTACTTCTACCTACCTACATTAGGTGAAAGACAAAGAATTACCTGGTAGAACTTTCTGCAAAAAAGCCGTAGTTCTGTAATTATATGTGCCATAATACCTACCTAACTTAAAGGTACCTAGCACACTATGCGTGGCTTGCCACAGCATCTTTACCGGCCGGGCGGCCGCGCCGCGCGCCGGGCAAGCCGCCGCGCAGTGCGCCCGCGGTTGGCTTGGCTCACTAGGTATAGCAAACAAAGTGTGGTGCGTGCCGCTGAACAAGCCGATTTTTTTTTTATTTATTTATTTATCCTTTCACAGAAAAAAATCCTGCTTTGAAGGACAACATCTTTGAGCTAGCTAAACTGCGCACCAAGACCAAGGACAAAAATTTGGATTATCTCACCACTTATCAGCATGGTAATTTATTAATTTATTTTTTATATTATTAATATTTGTTCTCGGTGGGGATTGAACCCACGACCTCCAGCGTAGATGGTAGATCTACTACCAACTGAGCTGTCAGGCTGTCAAACGAAAAATGCTCTCATAAGTTTGAACATAGTATTTTATTAAAATTTAATTCATCCTGTTAGGTAAGTAACTACGAGTACTATATCTATTTTAGCGTTTATAAATTATATTTTCTAATTTTAGGTTCAGAGGAGGCATCAAATATAGCTTGTTTG
Source organism: Thera obeliscata (assembly GCA_947578465.1). Lineage (NCBI taxonomy): Eukaryota > Metazoa > Arthropoda > Insecta > Lepidoptera > Geometridae > Thera > Thera obeliscata. The sequence goes on from OX387913.1 coordinate 3,896,362, forward strand.
CTGCTTATGCCATCTCTCGTGGCTGTTACAAGTAAGTGTTCGGCTGAAGAATAGTCGCAAAAAGATTTGGTGTCCTTCGAAAGCTGAAGCAACTGCTAGTTTTGTACAGCATGTGAAAAACGATTCGGATATCCACATTGCAATAGCAAGTAAGCGAACAAAGTTTCAAGAATATAGACTTACAATGCAACCTTTTAACATGATCGTAGGCGAATCTCTTGACAGTATAAATAACTACTTCGTGGTTATAGATAGATGAATTCATCAACACCCTTCCAGCTATTTGCAAAAAGCACAAACTTCGTATTTATAATATAAATGTGGTAAACATAATTGTAACTTACCAGTATGGTGCTTACAAAATAGGGGTGGGTATAATTATAATGTTTATGATCTAAGTACCGATCTCGCATATTGTGCATTTATATGAGAAACTGTATATTTTGCTAAGACTATGTAGGTAAAATAACCTTCATTTACTTAAGTTAAAGCCATCATCATCAACATGATGAGTAATTTAAATTAAATACCTAAAAAAAATTAAATGTTTTGTTATCATACAAAATACTTATGTATAAGTACTCGTTAGACTTATGTTTGTTAAAATATTTTTAAGTACCTATTTCATAAGTTAACAAACAATATTTATGATAAATATTGGTTAATATAATAATTGAAAAAGTTGAGGTAAAAATGACTTTGTACAAATTAACAATGTAAGATTAACTACTCTCGAATGTAACTTTTTATGTTGATTAACGAATAACATATTTGATTCTTCTCTGATGCATACATCGTTATTTAGTATTGTGTATCTACTAGCTATTAAGAGCGCTTACATCCTTCTATTGCCTTTAAGCTTTTTTTAGAAATAATAATGTTTCTATGTGAGTAACTTAAAAAAAAGTTATATATTAGCATTTATAGATATAGGACATCAATCATAATTAGCTTTTAAAGATGGTTACAAAAAAATCATAAACATATGAATTTACTTATATTTTTTTATTAAAATTTTATAAAGATAGCTGATAGATGTAAACGCTCTTAAAAATATTATTTTTAGTTGGTCTAATTTAGAATTTTAGAATTTATTAACGATTGTTGAAGAATTTAAATAAAACTTTATTATTTCATATACATTCTTTTAACTTTGAAGTACGGTCTGTGGGCAAATGAAATATGATCGTTCAGTCCTTTTTTTAAAAGGGTGATTTAACTTTTTCGAGTTCGCCAGATTAACGATCTTTTTCAATTCCCTACATATCAACTTTTCACTAGCGTCAAAATGAAGAACTTTTTTACTTCTAGCCTACTTTAATTGGAGTTTTAGCAATGTTGTTTATTGTTCTGCTGGTTTATTGGGTTGATTAATACTGCTAAATACTTAGCTGCTGGTACCATTTCCGATTGACAACAATATACTTAGTTATGCTACAGATTTTAAATTTGAACGTGCATTGTACTAAAAGCAGCTATCAAACTTAAAATAAAGCTTATTAATATTCATGTCACTTGGAAATGGTAGGTACCTGCAGCTAAGTATTTAGCAGTATTAACCCAATAAACTTGCAGAACAAAAAACAACATTGCTAAAATAGGTACAAATTAAAGTAGTCTAGAAGTAAAAATGTAGATGGGTTGTAGCGAACCCAATAAACCCGCTTAGGAACAACAAACTAGATGAGTTGTAGCGAACCCAATAAACCCGCTTAGGAACAACAAACTAGATGGGTTGTAGCGAACCCAATAAACCCGCTTAGGAACAACAAACTAGATGGGTTGTAGCGAACCCAATAAACCCGTTGAAGAACAACAAACTACATTGCTAAATATACCGATTCAAGTAGGCTAGAGGTAAATATGTAGATTGGTTGTAGCGAACCCACTCAACACGGCTGAAAGCGCGAGTAACTTTGCTAAGTATACCTATTTGAATTGGTTAGAAGTAACAAAGTATATTGGGTATGGCTATCCAGTGGACACGATTGACAGCGCCGAGTAACTTTGCTAAGTATACCAAAATTTGACAAAGTTACTTTGTTAAACATAGAAACGTTCATTAGCTGTGTTTACAAAGTTGATTTGATAAAATCGACGATTTAAGCTAAGATGCTTGGTTATAATTAACAGAATTACTCGATTCACGTTCACAATTAGCTTTGTTGTCTTTATTAAATTAAAAGGTTGGAAGCTACCTAGCCCAGGTTATCAAATTTTAACCAACTTTCTAGATTAATATTACTAACTTACAGTAGCAAAGATGGCTTGTCTAGCATTAGCAATACACTTTGCAGGTTCCCTCCGAAACGAGTTGCTTTGTTGTAAATAGCAATAAGTTATTTAAATCCAACCGTTACGTTTTTTCCGTGTATTGAGAAATTATTTTGAATCCTAAACTATAAAGTTTTTAACACTCTTCCATAGAGAGTTTATTGATGGACGAAACCTTTCATTTCATCATGGACTGTAGAAATCCATGACGCAAAATTCGCGCAGTGCTGAAGCATACATAATATGCAGGTTGACTCTTTGTGACTCAGGCAAAGCCTGTCCCTGTCATTGTTCATTTGATACCCTCGTTTTGGTCAATTCGTCAACGAAGATAATGTACTTACTTAAATTCTGTGGAATATAGTAATAGTTAATCAACATAGGTACACATGAAGCAGATAGTCAGTGCCAGTGCTTAGGCCCCAATTACAGATTGGTAGATGCTCCCTAGCTAATGACTGCAGTTGCGATCGAGCAGATGTGATGGAGATTGCTAACATCAAATTTTAAGGCGCTTTTCTTCAGGCTAGCTCGTTCTTATTATTGTTAATTTTTGTTATTTCGGGTCAAACACTCAATCCAAAGCTGTCCAGCCATTGTGGCGTGCTGGATCTAAAAACTTTAAGATCAAAATTGCGTTTTTAATCAATTTAAAAATTTATAGGCATATCCTTATCACGGCTTCAATCGCATGTTACATTGCTATTTGAAAGGGGTCAAATTAAATATTTGCTGATTAGTGAATGATTCAATAAATAGATTAAAGTTGAGTATCAACAAGATTTTCGAGGTTTATGGAAAAAATACATACAAAGTAGATTATTTATTATTCACAGAGTTTGATATTAATTTACCACAAATAAAGACTAATATAAAAGCTAACCACAGTAGTTTCGATGCCCAATTATACTTTCAATTATAAAAAATGCATATAAGTATTTTATCTTATTATAAGTAGGATACAGCTCAAGTTACCTAAAAACAAAGAAAAATGACGCTTACTGCAAGGACATAAGAGCTAGCAGTGTATAGTCTGATGCGTATCCTTGTGTACAAGCTCTAGTGACTGGTATAGTCATGAAAATATGACAAACAGACAACAGTCACCCTATCATATTCATAATATTGGTATGGATATGTATACATGGCAGCATCAAGCCAATAATTTTAATATTAATGAATCATCCTATTGATTACACACCTAACACTATCATTTGGTATTATTCATTTGAGAATTTAGTTAAATATAAACAGAGTAACTTACAATGTTCCCGATAATGTTATTAGTGGACTGTAGTTTTAAGTAAACAAGCTTTTACAAGAATGTAGTAAATAAGCCCTTTTTTACTGCAGATGATTTACATAGCATTAGGGGCAACTGGTGATTACTCATGCCCCTACTTACAAGACGCTACAGTGCCTGGGACAGGGTTTTTAGATGGAATAAGCTTGCCCAGCACCTTTACCATTCTGACAGGTAGGATAGTAGTTCTAAGAAAATGACTGGTTACAAATAGAAGTGTGTACAGGATGTGTTGGGCAAGAAAGAGTTATGGGGGGGTAAATTGGGTCACATAATGTGAGAATTCTAGAGTGATTAGGTACTCCAAATCTTTATTGTTGCAAGTTAAACATATATTATTCATGTTTAATTTCATTAAAATATTTATTTAATTAGGTTAGCACCTAGAGGTTGTTCTATTTGGCTGGTTGATTGCTTTGTTAATGGTACAATACTTTCCACAGCAAGCTCATTTGAGTTTCCTTTTAGGAATGGTAATAACATCGGTTGGTATGGGCAACTACAATGACATGGTTACACACACATCTTTTTTTTTTATGCCATTACTTTTGCATTTACCTTCATCTGGTAGATTATTAATTACTTTTCTATTCATATCCGGTGATCTCCAGATATTATTTAGTAATATCTAGAGATCACCGGGATCATAATTTGATTGAATATAAGTTTTGAAGTGTAACCATTCTATTACAGGTGACTGTACCTAAAGTCCATTAAACTATTGTGCATAGAAACCTGAAACAAGATTTCTAATCAACGTAACAACACAACCGCAATTAGAGTAACGAAAGAACGACATGTCTCAAAGAAAACCCAGCAAAAAAATATGCTAATGGCTCCAACACCCACGCAACCATCTGCAGCGCGATTTTACTGTACTAACCTAATTGGGATCGTCGTAAATACACTATCTACGAGATAATGGGGCAACTGTACTCACCATGCAGGAAGAGCATTCTTTTCCTGGACGTCAAAATTGTTTCAATGCACCAAATGTAGAGCGGACAAAAATAGTACAACCAAAATATCAAGGGTTGTATGTCTCATCTCATCATCATCTGATTATTACTAACGATTTTCACGTTGATAGAAAGTCCATCTACCTAAAATAACGAAACAAACTCACGAAACCATCTCGGAAATACCATAGAATTGTAAAAAATCTAAAAACATTATTCTCACTTTGTTTTGACGCAAACATGTAAAACCAGAAAGTGAAGTACGTACGGTACGGGGGACGTACGTGACAGACTTGTAAGTGACACTGACAGTAGGCTTGTTGAAAAAATATCGATACATCGATATATCGATATTATTTTTTCAATATATCGATATTTTTGAGCGATATTTAATAGTTCGATATATCGATGTATCGATATAAAATTCTAAGTATCGAAAAGGTATAAAAACCGATATTTTTTTCAGACCAATAAACATTTATAAGTTTTAAGATTAAAAAATCACAAAAAGAAAATACTTTTTTTACATTAACATCTTTTAACAAATTATATTATAAGTATTTTTTGTTTTTGGTCGACTTGATTTGCTGTTTTATAGTTTGGTTTTTAAGTTGGCAACTCTGTTAGTCAATTTCAATTTCAACAGCACGAATATTCTCTGTCAAGTCAAATCATACCGATATATCGATATATCGATATTTTTTAATAAAAATATCAATATCGATATCGATATTTTCAAAAAACATCGATACGATATATATCGATACTTTATTGCATTTCCGACATCCCTAACTGACAGACGTAGAAGACTAGTAGATAATACGAACAGTCAACAAATAAATACATAATGTCAACGTCATTGCATTTGATGGTTTACATTTTGGTCTCTGTAGCGTGGAGCAGCCGGGCGGCCGGCGGCAGGTTCAAAAAAAATAGATATCTGTCAGGGTCTTGCTTAGAAATAAACATTTCGTGAGGCGATTCCTTTTTCTGTAACAAAAATGGTCAAATACATCATGTTCTTAGATGTTTTGCGACAGGAGGATATAAATAAGTTTTATGATGTAAGTGCTCTTTTCGGTTTTAGTAGGTTGGTTGGCGGTACTTACGAGTACATACTTAGCTGTATCTCCAGATCATGGGTAAGTAGGTAGGTACACAACATAGTACCTATAGATGGTAGGTACCTACTACAGGGCTGTTATCAGCGTTGCCAATTTAGCGACTTTGTCACTAGATTCAGCGACATTTTCGCATGAAAAGTGACATTTCGATGGCTTTTAGCGACAAAAATAATTTAACGACTTTCTTAGCGACTTTTTATAGTGGTATTTATCAAATAATTACTGACTTAATAAACGAATATCCATCGTTTTCTTCTGTACATACTAATATGTACTCTATTCCATTGAAATAGGATCCGGTTTTGTTTATTTAGCTTAATTTGTTGCCAACTCAAGAATGACTAAAAGGCATAAGTAGGTATAGTACCTACCGTCAATCATCGTGCTAGTAGGGGAATCCCTTTCTCATGTTTGGTTTTGTTATTATTCATCCGTTATTTTGCCCTTCATTAATTGGTGGTGGTGAATGAAGGTTAAAAAGGTGAATCTACCGAATGTTGGTAGATTCGCCTTTTAAACCCAAGAAAGTAAAGTAAAGTAATTAATTGATAAAAAATCTAGCGAGTTCTAGCGACTTTTCACCAGCGTGAGAGCGACATTTACTGTTGTTGAGTTGGCAACGCTTAGGTATCCGCAGGTATCGTGTAAGTATGGAAGACGCTGACAAACGCACTTACGAATGTTCTTTCCTTTACAGGCTTGTCAAATGCATAGGGAATATTACAAAGGTTATCCCAAATGTTACCATCCACTGTCATACTTCAGAGATCCTGAATATTCTTGGCAATGCTCACCTGAAATGTCTCCGTAAGTTTTCCTTTACTAATTACTTTTACCTGTAGAAGTACCTACCTACCTACACTTTTAGTGATCAAAGATCCTAATTTATACGTAATCTTAAGTGAGTCATCATCATCATCTTCCTACCCCATTATTATTTGTTTGTTTACAGAGTGTACCTGAACTTTCCATCATTCCACGTGAAATACAAACAACCTGCTGGCTTGCCTGCGAATTTGGGTCGCACGACAGAATTCCCTCAACTTCCGAACCGTACACTAGCTCCAAGATACAACAAGCCACCCTGCAAAGTTTTTGTCAGATGATAATTATTCAGTATTGATGGCAAGCTGTTGATAAAAATGGCTCTCATTTTTATCAACAGAACTTTAGAGCTTGCCATCATCATTTATTATACCTACGTGCCTAAACAAGCAACAACGCCTTTTTCGTTGGATAGGTCATTTTGTATACAAATTTTTAACCATAGACATTTTTAGTACGATTCTTGTCAATAATTTGTTTTTTTTTGTCAATAACTGTCACTGTCAGTCTGCATCGTAATTTCATAAATATTTTTTTAGCGGCAGAATCAAAATTCTTGTATAGAATAAATCTACGTTTATCGTAAATGGATATTTTATTCGTTGATAATGGAAGACAGGATGAGATTGAAACATTTTATGACGTAAGTAGCAATAACTAGTACCATTACATGCGTAAAGTCAAACATTTTAAGATTTAGCTTTGTACCTACCTACCTCTCATCAGGCTAGTCAGCGTCACAGGGACTACTACAGAGGATACCCGAAAGCGTACCATCCTGTAATCTACTTCAAAGATCCTGAGTATATGTGGCAATGCCCTCCGGAAATGACTCCGTAAGTTATGACACCTTCTTTACAGCAACTCTATCTCCAACTCGGCTAGGTATGTGTATTCGATGTAGGAAGGTAGCTAACCTATGTGTATAGTAGTATTAGCCGGTTTTGGGAATGGGACATCCCTACTGCGACCGGGCAACGAGACACATCACTAGTCGGGGGATAAGACGGAAGGGCATGGGGCATCGTAATGCGTAGATCAAAAAAAAAAAAAAAAATATATTTATTGGGGAAACAAGTACGGGAGTATAAACAGAAGGATACGATGATAGCCACAATAGTTATAAAAACTGTGACGCAGCTATCAACGCCCACCTCATAGACCTAAATATTGTTACTCTTATACAATTATTTAACAAATAGATAAAAACATAAAACTAAGAAGTTAACATAACAGAAAAAATACCAAATGTATTTAATAATACCTAATGGGATGAGAATAATGGGATGTTGATAGATGATGGTTTTCCGTGTTTTATAGATAAACTGAGTTCTATAGCTATATTCAATGGAGTTTTCCCTTTAATAATAAGTACCTACCTCAAAATATGCTTATAGGACCTCTATCAAGTGGGTAATAGGATCTTTCAGGCCCCGCTTCTGAAAGTTTCAAGAGATATCTCATCTCACAACTTATTTGTAAGCTATCGACATAGGACTCTCTAGCAATATCTCTACTAACCTTAGTGGTTTCCTTAGTGCTATTATATTGCTAAGGTAACGTATTTTTTATAAGCTAGGTATATAAATAAACTTAAAAAAAAACTACAAAAGTAATAGGCTCGTCTGCCTATTCATTAGAAAGTTTGGAAACAAAAAGAGCAATACAGCACAACAATACTTAAATCCGCTTTTTGAAGCGCTGAAGTGCGATAGGGAACTCTACGACTACCTATTATTCAGGGTGTTATTGTTTCTTCCAGAACATATCTTGGTTTCCCAATGTACCACGTGAAGTACAAGCAACCGATAGTGCTGCCGGGGATTACCGGCCGGACTAGTAACCTACCATCACTGCCAGACAGAACATTAGCCGGACGCTTTAACCCTTTACAACCGGCTTGATACGAGCGTGAGTTTCATTTAAAAAAAAAATTGGCGCCAAACCGTTAACTTTTCGCGAACGCAACCGGCGTCGATCGAACGTGAGTGAAGTTTACACGCGCTAAAAAAATACAAGAGCGCGGTGCGTGACGTCAGTCACCCGCTAGCCGCGTTTTGAGATGACTGCGTTTTTTGACCCTCACCGCTCCGCGGGTAAGTTATTATTTTGAATAGTAATTGTAAACTTCTTAATGGTGTTTTATACTTATTTTCAAATAAAAACATGGATGTGTACATAGGCATTCTTAATTTTGTGATATCTATTTGTGTTTACGTACAATCTCGTCGTAAAAATTGACTGTTACGAACGTATGACGCCGGTCGTAGGTCCGAAATGCTATGCAGTACTAAACACTGTTTTGGGACCACGGTTTTATATTGTTTTATTAACTAATAGTGTTTTTAATGTCATTTTAGGAAGAAATTTAAACGAAGACCAAGTTCTACAAGTCCTGGGAGATGGTAACTCTTCCGACGTCGACGATTTCGAAGATGACGACGACGAAATCCAACCCAGTATCCTTGATGACCTTGGCTTGGAGGATATACTAGCACCAGAACCATTACCAGCTTCTACGGCACGTACGGGACCAGCTGCGGAACGTCGGTCTTCGCGTCCATCTTCGCGAATAAGGGTATGGCGTCAGGCAAAGGTAACTAAGAGTGTTAATTTTATGTTAAACCAGGTAATTCTTATAAAGGCTGATTAAAAAGATACTCATAAATAAATAAATAGGCTGATTTTGTAAAAAGTTGTTTTATTTTACTTCAAACTTCCGAAATAACTGGCGAAATCTAGTAACCCTCACGTAGCGTACGACCTGAGACTCACGATCGTGCGGGTAGGTTTCTAGGTTACCTATAAACCTAGGATTTTTTTAACTGGTTTTTTTTGGCTCCTTAGACCTATAAGATTACAACTAAAAGGCTTTCATTATAAAAATCGGGAAAAAAGGTATCCGGTTGTAAAGGGTTAATAAAGCCGCTTGCAAGCTTTTCGTCCGCTGACGAGTAGCAACCCTGCCCTTATCCCACTTTATGTGGGGTCAGCACATGGTCTTCTTCCCCTAGCGAGACTAACAACCCATTAAATAATAATGATAAATATTGCGGACAATCTACACAACACTATTTAGCCCTAAACTAAGCAGAACTTGTACTATGGAAACCAGATAGCTGGTTACTTAAAACTTTCTTTTTTTATAAATACAAACAGAATACAATACCTATAAAACCCAGACAGAGAACAAACATCTATGTGTATTCACCACACAAATATTTGCTCTCGGTGGGGGTCGAACCCACGCACTACAGCGCAGAAGGCAGAGCTACTACCATCTGAGCTGTGAGTGAAGGCAGTCATGACAACACACATGACCCCATACGAGTCTGACACCATGACAAAACGAATCTACAATATTTAAAAATAAATAGCTTTCACTTATCTCACTGGTACCTACTTGTTTAAATTTATCTGCCTACACCCTAAAATAAAACGAAGATTGAAATTCGGGTAGTCGAGCCATGATCATTTTGAATTCGCTTAATCCAATACTACCGCTGTCGTCCAGATTTATTTCTTTCAGTATCTGGAATAAGTAAATTATGTTTTATTACACATTAGACAAAATGCTGTAACTTTCTCGCGCACACAAGGCTTTTGAACCGAACCTGCTGCTCTTCAGTCGATTCTAGATGGCTCTCATTCAATAAGCGTTCCGTATATTTGAGGTTGAGGTACGGTTGTAGGCAATAAATACTGCACTTCGGCTTTTCTGCTTTCGTAGACCTCTAGCAGAGCTTGAATTTTGGTAACCAGATAGCTGATATAATACCTACTTATATACACATATTTTTTTGCAAATACATACTAAGAATACAATAGAACACCCAGATAGGTGTTATATTATAGTAGATATATATTTGATTTGATTTGAGGGATCGAACCCACGAACTACGGCGCAGAAGGCAGAGCTAACCAACTGAACTGAGAGACCTGTTAAGGTGTGAATAATAAATCTCTAATGTTTTATCTATTAAAAAAATTGAATAGATACTTACAGCATCAGCTATTTTGGTCTTTGAGTCAATATCCAGTTGGTGATCAGCGCCACGAGTATGGTGTAGCGTCAAGCGATCTAGGATTTCAATGATGTCTCGCGCTGAAATCTGTCTATCCTCATCTAGGTCTGAAAAAATAGGTACTTTTGATATTCACAGCAAAATTTTATTAAGTTCAGTAATCTTTTTTTTTATGAATAGTAGCGGTAGAAGCAAATGTACAACTTAACAATGATCTTATATTGACCCTAAAGTTATGAGCAGATTGGGATTGGAACCCACGGCTTTCGCTTTAGTATGCGCAAAGTCAAATATCACCCTCATCATCATTATCAGCCTGAAGAAGTCCACTGCTGGACATAGGCCTCCCCTACACATTTCCAGGAAGAACGATTCTATGAACCCTTTCCATCCATTGGCTTCCCGCGATCTTAACAATGTCGTCGGTCCATCTGGTGGTTGGGCGCCCTATCGCTTCGTCTTGTGGTTCGGTCCGGTTCCGATGATAATTTCTATTCACAAATATACACGGCTTCTAATTCTAATTGATTTTGGGGGAATAAGATCTGCACTGACGTCCCGCAATGGGGTGTATTGTGCAATGTCCCCCTGCCAAACCTCACCCCAGCCAGCCCAACTCCTTAAAATAACGGAGTAAGACTTTGGGTTGGTGGCAACAATGTTCCAGTGGACCGGATGGTGACACAGATGTGGATATGGAGGGACAAGACTCAATCAGTACCCAAAGTCCCAGTGCATTTACAACATTTCGTTACCTAATGTTGTTTTCGTTTCGCCTACGTGTCTCTCTTTTGCATGGAAAAATGATGAGACGACAAGTCTAACTACGTAACGTATTTTTGCTGTCTCATCTTTTCTCCATACAAAAGACAGAGACACGTAGGCAAAACGAAAACAACATTTGGTAACGAAATTTTATAAATGTACTGGGACTTTGGTTACAGTTCCTAATACACGGTCCAGTGCCTTACACACGGCTTTCCGTTTTAAAAATACATAAGTAAGTAATACTGACCATAAACCCGAAAAGCCCACGCTGCTTTAACTTCCGGCGGGCACTTTGCGCTCATAGCTGAGCACATGTCCAGCAGATCTTCAAATGATAAGCATTCATCATCCTTGGACGAAAATACACGAAATAGACGGTCTTGAAACGGATTATTCTGTACGTAAGAAAAAAATCATATAACATGAGTAATAAAGCCTAAACCGACGAGCATGTGCATTGTGCATGTGAATAATGTTATGTATGAGTGTGAATGAAGCGAAAAAGGTGTGTCAGGATCGTAGCAAGTGGAAATCTGTGATCTCTACATATACCCTGCCATGGGAATGAGGCGTGGTTATATGTACCTATGTATGTAAATCTCATTATAAACAGGAGCAATCAGCTAAAAACAGATAAAGTACCTTTAGAACATTGAACTTCTTGACTATTTCTTCTTTCGTAAATCTGTGTTGAGAATCAGCCTCTAGTTTGGCTGGATCAATCGAATGAAATTTTTTCATCAAGCTGTAACAAGTGAATTATAAAAAACTTGAGAAACAGACTTCATGGCCGAACTGCCGAGTCGATTTTGATGTTACCTATTCAATTTGTCTTCAAAATGACGAAGTTATGCGATAACAAACATTAAAAAAAATACAACCGATGTGAGAGCCTCTTTTTAATTTGAAGTCGGTTATAAATCTATATTGAACTCTACTCAAAAGCAAAGTCTACAAAAATAAAACTTTTTGATTCAAAATCAAAACATTTTATACCTTTGGTTTTTTAAACTTAAAAAACCAAAGAAGAATATTGATCTTCTTTGGTTTTTTAAGTTACCTATTAAATACGTTAGTTACGCTGTGAAAGAGTAGGTTTATGGTGAGTACTTACTAAAGAATTTCGCCTTTACTTAAATAAGTCAAAGTAGTATAATCTTCTATCACATCTTGTGTCAAACCTGGAAACGATTGCGCGCTCCCCATTTTGATTTCACAAACACAAAAACAGCTATTCACCGTAATTTCCAACAAACAATGCGATCGACCGATATCTTATCTGTATTACTGACGAGTGCTAATATATCAATTAAACTGATTAAATATCCTTATACACGTAGTTAGTACGGTATAAAGGGGAAACCCACTATCCCTTAGCATACCATGACCATGCTAGTAACGGCCAAAATAATATTCTTTATATTGTAATGTATAAACACTTGCCCACTAGATCGTTCCGTCACCGACCGACACCGTCGCGTGGCATGCACGGACCGTCAAATATTTGTCGGAGGGAAACGGGTGCAGAATGCTACGGGATAGTGGGTAGAGACCTTAAAGCCGTTTTAGTTAAATGCCATCTATAAAAATAAAATGGCTAAATAATTTTCTGAAAATAATTTATTACTTATTTGTAAACACCTGAGATCATACTCAGCAATAGTAACACATTGCGCATACAGTTCACACTCAATATATTAAGCTAAAGACAGAAAGAGAATAATGTACAAAACAGCCTTGATCACCAATACAATGTACCTACAGCAGTGAGACAGTGACTGAAACGTAGGTAAGTGAGCGTCAGATTTAGGACGTATTTTTTTACCAACTACGGCGGAGCAATAAGGCTGGTTTTCACTTTGCGACGAGGCAATGTCTATTAAAGACTTAATTCCATTTCCATCTCTCAATTTAGTCCGAAAACCCATAGAATTTCTGTCAAAATTCCGTTTTCTATTTTGACTAGACACACCCTAATAACCACTCGGCTAGATCACTGTCTCACTAATGCACTGTACTCGCTATGTGTGATGAAGGCATTATATTATGTACAATTTAACATGACTTTCGACGCTGTGCAGATTGCAGACAAGTTATTGCACAATAAAAAAGTATACGACCACTACGAGCTACTATTTGCTAAGAAATTGCATGCAGTAACAAAATAAAATTAGAATAAATAACAGTCTGCTTACAAAGCTCTAAAAAATACAACTGATGTCATAGTTCATAGTTCACTTCCTAAAATAAGTTCGCATGGGTCAAAAGATTAAACGCTTACAAATTCTATAAGATATGCACTTATTATAATTGACGCCGATTCTAATATATATACAAGCTTCATGTTACTAAATAACAGGACAATAGTTTAATAAAATGTATATCAGTTAGCAGTGAGAGATATTTTTTCCTACACAAAATAATTTGATTTTTTCCTGTCGTTACGTCACTGTATTAGACCATAGAGGAAAAAAATACTATAAAAGGTTGCAGGTGTTTTCGAGTTACACTGCGTGCCATCGCGACCTGTCTCCGCACCGTAGACGAGTAATTTTTGCATAACCCAATGCTGTGTAACCCAGAATGTCAGTACCAAAACTCCCTAGACGCAGGTAGATTGCGAAACCAAAGTAGTTTTAACGGACATCAAAACTTGATATTTTTACCCGACTACGGAGAAGCAAGGATGGTTATGAATAACAATGAACTGTATAGATAGTGCAATTCACGAGTCGCGAACCGTAGTCTATTCATTGTAGTGTGCGTGTGCACTCATAGGTAATTAGTGTGTACCGATAACACTCAAACATTGACGGAAGCTTGCACACATATACTATAAACGGTCAGGAGGAATAGTGGGGCGCGCCTTCGTGGATTGCACTATCTATAGCAATGTCTAGTTTTTTAATTCAAATGTTTCAAAGATGTTATGAGCAAGAAAGGAGTGAGCACTGTGATGAGAGAAAGAAGAAAACCTGTTGTGCCGAGGCCTGCGCACATCTAGCGCGATGGCGATGACGATCAGTGAAACTCTGTCAAATATGACAGCGACATTTGACAGCGTTTCACTGATCACCATCGCCGAAGATGGCCGGGCACGAAGATGATGATGATTTAGATGGTTTAACTTCAACGTGATTAAACCCGCACCGTAGATGTCCTCAGAACCACTCAAACTTTTGAGACTTCTTAGGAGTAATCATCAGAATCTTTCAATTTGTTCTCTTTTCATTTTGTTCTTTTAATATTTATAAAATTTGTTATCCACAATGGTTTTCTGTTACTGATTGAAACACCTCTACTAGCTAACGTCAAAATTGTATAACAACATCTATCATTAGTATTCATTAGCAATTGAATTACCAGACATAGATGACATTAAGATTTTGTGCTGAAAGACTAAAAACAGACAAAATTCTATTGAATCTGAAACACCGAGATTGGACTGGAAACACCAACATGCAACGAACCTATGTGATTATCTAATAATATAATTTAATATTTACTATTCAACTGGATTCTACGTCAATTCACCTTTTGGGAAAGTCAATATTGTCAAAACTAATTTGCCTCCGTGCCCTCATTTTAGCTGCCTCTTCGAAAGACGGCATTGAGTTCGATTTGAAAATACCAAGGCTGGCTCTATCGATCATGCTCATTCCACTGCTACTATTCGAATTAGAATCTATATTTACTAATTTATCTTGCAACACATTTTTGTTTCCGCTTTTGGGTTCAATTTTTACCGACAGATTACTGCAAGAGTTCTCTTTGATTTGCGGGTTGAACGACGTTGTATTTTGTCGCGCTTTTATTAGTTGGTATGCATTTGCTGAAATATATCCGGTCACTTTACTGTTGGTTTCGTTGTCGAGTTTCTGTTGCTCTTCTTCGACACAGTCCTCCACTGTGCGCCCTTGGATAATCGCGAACACGTACTTGCGAGCCAGTCTGGAAAAAAAAGATACATTGAAAGACGAGTAAAAGGTTGATGGAGAATAATTTCATATCTTATACCTACTTACTACTTTTTTTGGTTAAAAAGTCTTATATCCGTCTTCTGGTTCTAAGCTACCTCCCCACCAATTTTCAGCCAAATCGATTCAGTCGTTCTTGAGTTATAAATAGTGTAACTAACACGACTTTCTTTTAGATACATACTAGTGGCCGCCCGCCCGCTTTGCTCGCCCGTTCCCGTAACACCCCGTTCCCGTTGCTTTTTCGGGATAAAAAGTATCCTATGTCCTTCTCCCAGTTCTAAGCTACCTTCCCACTAATTTTCTGCCAAATCGGTTCCGCCGTTCTTGAGTAATAAATAGTGTAACTAACACGACTTTCTTTTATAAATAGATATATAAATGAACTCGTGTCACATTACCGTGCCGTGACGGTCGGTTCTATCTTTTAGTTTTGTTTCTATCTTAGACTAAATCGGTTTTGGATTATATACTCACTTGAGCATAATATCAGAAGTTGACATGTTGGGCGCGTTCAGTTTAGCCGCGTTAGCCGGCATTGCCAACAGGCGCCGCGTGAGTCGCGCCAGATTTGACGCCTTTTCACGGAAACCAGGGGACGACATCCGCCAACCGTGTACTCTCAGTGCTTCCGACACCGCCCAGAGGAGTTTCTGAAATAGTAAAATAAATTGTGTGTTAAGTTGTGGACAATCCACACAATAATAATATCATCTAGCCCCAAATTATGACTATGGGAACCAGATAGCTGATATATTATAATACTTTTATACATTTTTCTTGTCAAACACACTTAGAATACAAAATAACACGCATAGAGAGAACAAACATCTTTGTTCACCACACAAATATTTTCCCTTGGTGGGGATCGAGCCTACGACTTACGGCGCAGATGGCAGAGTTTAGTTGCGCGACTTATTGATGCAGAACCACTTTGCGGAGGTAAGTTACTTTTCTTTTGAAAACTTAAAACAGATACTTCGGCAAGTATCTGAGGGGCTGTACACCATGCCTAAGAGTTATATAAAAATACAGGCTGGAGATTTTAAATAAGATAAGATCATGTGTTTTTGGGAACTGAGATGAGAGGCCAGTCGAATATAGTCTCATAAAATACGTTTTCATACTAAATTTGCTGTTTTTTGCTTTTGTAGCATGAATGCAATTACTGCTGCCTGACTGATGCCCAAGATTCAAGGCATTTTGTCTTTTTGGGTTATTTCGTTCTTGTACATTTTACGGGTCAAAAAATCCCAATCAGTTTGATTGAGCCTCAAACATCCACAAATCTAAGCTTTCGCATTTATATTAAATTTACGAAATATGAAATGGTTTCCAGTCCGTATTATTTTAATTATATCAATATTTACCCGCTTATGATTATCATTCAGCTCTCCAGTTTTCTTCCCCGGGAACACTTCAGACGCTCGCCGAGTGAACGAGATCGGCTGTGACGTACCAACCGTATCCCCCCCAAACGATAGACTCTTAGCAATCTTACTCTTGCTCGATTCAGGGATATCGTCTAAGGAGTCCCGCTTTCTTTTCAGGAACTGATCGCTTTGAGTGCCATCCATGCTTTTGGTATCGGCTCTGACTGGGGAGCTAAAGAGCGCTCGTTTGGTTTTCATTGCTTGTATGGGAACAGAAGTGCTAGGGGGGAGTGGAACTGACTTTCTATTCTCTGGACTGATGAATAAGGCTCGTTTTAGAGTTTCTCGAGTGGGTTGCGATCGCGTCATGCTTTCCGAGTCCATTAGGAGCCGTCTCATAGCCTTTTTCTTGCTTGAACCGCCGCCGCTGCGAGTCCTAGGTGTTTTGGCAGGAGTTTTCTTGCCAGGAGTCTTTCGGTTTGGGGTTTTCTTGCCAGGTGTGCGCCGCAGTCGAGGACTCTTGCGTTCGGACGAGTTGACCAGCTTTCTATGTGGGAAGAAACTTCAAAATTGTTGATGTAAGATTAGTGTGTAAAGAAATAAAACGTGGTGTGAATGTACAGAAAAGGGAGATGAGAGATGAAAATAATAGCAGGAGTTTAGTACTTTTACAGCTAACTGTACATGATAGCTCAAAAACTAAATAATAATAAATAAATAATGCGGACAATCCACACAACACTATCTAGCCCCAAATTAAGCAGAGCTTGTACTATGGGAACCAGATAGCTGATATAATACTTAGATGCTTTTTTTGTAAATACATACATAGAATACAATAGCCAGACAGAGAACAAACATCTGTGTTCACCACACAAATATTTGTTCTCGGTGGGGATCGAACCCACGCCCTCCAGCGCAGAAGGCAGAGCTACCAACTGAGCTGTGAAGGTAGTCAAAAAAACTATGCTCATACAATGCTGATCTAGTTAATGAAAATACTGCGGGAAGTAAGCATGTTTATTTATAAAATCAAAAGCTAGCCTAACAACTGTTCAGTGACAATTATTGTACATTAAAACAACAAAGGGGCTCAGAACCATGTCACTAGGTTTGTTTAGCTTCTATCACTCCAAATAACTCACATCATCACCAAGAAACCTATATTCCAAATCACAAACTTAATCTATTTCAAGTACAAAACTAAATTATGAGGCAAGGGATACTGGAAGACCTAGAAGAAACCACCCCTGCCCTTTGTGGTTGATTTTTAGGAGTGCTAAGAATCAGTAAATGATACTAGCTACAGGTAGGAGACTGGTGTAATAAAGGGGAAAAGAGGTGCAAATGGGCTGACATGAATGGGCTGATTTATAAAAGAAAATAAATATACTATTACAATGCACACTTACTTCTTATCAATGAGGACCATTTTAGAATTGGATGCTTGCGCTTTCTCGTTAATAGTTGCTGCGTTGCAGAAAGCTTGCCGGCGACGTGCAAGATGCGACAACCTTCGACCAGGGGACTTGGCTTGTGCTAATCTGGAAATAAAAAAGTTTATTACTGCTTATTGAAACTATTACACGGGTATTTATCGCGTATACTTATTATCTTAATATTGGGTGTAATAGTTTCAACGTGTTCTGATCGCGAAAGATAAAGGAGTTTTATTATTATACTAGCAGCGAAGCCCGGCGTTGCCCGGGCAGAATGTTAAAGAACATTCTAGTACGTCTAAGAGCATTCTATACTCGTCAAAGTCGAGAATTTTCAGAAAAATCCCTAAGTGATAGAAAGGGATAGATATATTATAGAAGCCCCCAGCGTTAGATAAGGATAGACATAGATTTCGAAACTTTTGCCCCTTACAGCCACCCCCTTCAACCCTTTTCGTCCAAACTATAATCCTTCACAGCCCCGGACCGAGAGGTATCTACCACCAAAAGAGGAGCAGACCCAAGCGAGCGGTTATCGAATAAACATTGGACATACGTACGAACATTTGCTTTTTATAATATATATTAGATTATATTATATTATTCACTGCTGGTCAGTTTTCTTACAAAAAATATATATTATGGACACTTATCACAACACCATCTATCCCCAAACTAAGCCGAGCTGGTACAATGAGGATCAGATAGCTGATATAATACATAAATCACTATACTGGCATAGTGCACATACATGTACATTATTATATCTAATAAAGGATTTTCAAATCACGTCTTTTTGTTCGCCACTTTACACATTTTGTAAATTCTTTTAGGTCTCCCGCAATACAGTCTAGTCCTAGTGCGGGGTCCACTGTATATTTGGATTTTTGTAAAACTGTTTTCTCAAATAAATATTTATGTATTTTTGTATTATCGGTCTAAAAAGCTCACCGATGCACAAATAAATTTGAAATTTGAACCCAGAACCGAGTAAGACCTAAATCTAGTGGTAGCAGCCCCCACCTTCAAATCCAGCGGGGCTACTGAGAAGGTATTCTAGCACTCCTTTATTAGATCAATGATGAACTTACTTGAGCCGTAGTTCCTTCCGTTTATTAGCACTGCTTGGTGACTGGAACCCTCCTGAATAGATGTTCACACTGGTATCCGTTTCTCCACCTACGTATCTCTCCCCATATTTTAGAGCAAGTAGTTCAAACTTCTCGGAGAACTTACTCACATTGTAGCTGGAACAGAACAAATTTTTCAATATAGTACTTATTAGCCCATTCACCACACTTGGTTCTTAAGAACTAGTGACATGATAAGAAGAAATACAACTCTAGCTATCAGTACAATCTCTCTATACTAGTAGTGAAGAGTAAACCGGAGCTGCCCTGCTATAACACGGCTCAATTGAGTGATCGCTGAATCAGCGTTCTACTTTCAAAATTTTCAAACATAAATTAATTGACAACTCACTTCAAATTCAGCATTCGCTTGAGTGATTTGTGTTGCTAGAATGGCACCACACGTATTTAAACATGATGCATTGCTTTTGTGAGTTTATTTTTATTTTAACATTAATAAACTCACAAAAATTCTCCACTAAGCATATGAAACTGATCTTAGCATTGAACAGGTGATTAAAATAAGACTCAAAATGTATGTCAATTACAATATCTTTGCAACATCATCACTAACAAAAAAATGTTTTGGACAATCCACAGAACACTATCTAGCTGATTCTAACCCCAAATTAAGCAGACCTTGTACTATGGGAACCAGATAGCTGATATAATACTTACAAACATTGTGATGGTGATCAGTGAAACATTTTCAAATATGACAGGGATATTTGAGTGTTTCACTTATCCCCATTGCCATGGTCTAGATGTGCGCAGGTTTTTAGTGCACCTCAGAGGTTTACATAAAATAAGTGTTACAAATAAAAAGAGATATTGTTATTTTGTAAGAATGAGATTTAAATACTTACTACACATCATGGTGCCTACACTTCAGTAGATTTGGCCATGACGTTTCCACTGCCTCTGTTTCTGTACACATTTTCAGCTCAATAGTCTTATCATTCACACTGCCATCCAAATCAGAATTATTCAACTTTGAAGTTTGAAATTTTGAAGTTGTGTCAATACACGAACCAGTTTTTGATGTTAAATCTTCAGCGTTCCTAGAAGTTTGTTTTAGATCAAGGATTTCTATGAAAGATACTCTTTTAGTTGGAGTAGTGGAGTTGGCTTCTTCTGACACATTCAGCTTGGCATTTTCATTGAACAGAGGAAGGAAATTATAGTATTTCTTGAGCATTTCTGTGACATCTGTTTTTAAGATTGTCACTGAGGGAGGTGGCAGGATTCCTTGAAGATTTTCCTATTAGAATAAAAAACATGTTAGATTCAGTATAAATATTTACATAAATAAATACCACACCAAAGAGGTAATGAGGAATAGTAATATTATACTAATAAGACAAGCTTACCTCAAGCTTCTTAACTTTTCTTTTATCAAAAGCTTCATGGTCTTTGAGAAAGTTCCAGAATGGCTCTGGATCAGCGGCTGGCTCTGCATCATTTCCATCATCACCATCATCATCAGAAAACATGTTTGGTGACCTCACACCACTGTCAAAAGATGCCTCAAATGATGAGTGACTGTTGTCCAAGTTCCATTTGCAAGAACTCTCATCATCATTTTCCGCAAAATCTTTTTTGAGGTTATTGTCTTCGTACTGAGAGTCTCTGGTGCTCTCAGATGTTTTTTCTAAAGACTCAACATCTACACTCTTTTCATCTGAGGTGTCACTAATTTTCTGATCAAAGCTATTATCATTTGATTCAATGTTGATACTGCTTTCGGTTTCTAAAGGGTGGAGCTCTGATTTTCCTAGGTTTTGAGAACTCAGGGCTGAGACAGGATCTACAATATGTGTCAGTTTCTGCACATGTTTGATTGTACCATTGAAAGTCAACTCAATATTGGGTAGTTTGAAGACAGTCTCGGTTTGTCTTACGTCACGGAACATTGGCACACTATCTACAGCATTGTTACTGTTTTCCATCGTGGAGGTTAGGAACAGAGGGGGTTTGAAAGTAGCGCGTTTTGAATCTTCAGACGAAACGAGCGACTTATCTGTAAAACGGCTGTTCTCCGCGTTCGTGGACGAGTTGCTAGCCAGTGACTCCGCAGCAGGAGAGAAACTCTGATAGTCTGCTTCAGCTCTATACTCTGAATCAGAAAATTTGTCCGCAATATTGTCAGAAGTGTTTTGATTCAGTAAATTGCAATCGGATTCACCTGGATCGCATTGTTTATCTAAATTTGTACTCAGAGCTGTGGACAAGTCAATGTTACCTCTGCTGTTGGAGCTATCGCAGTAGGAATGACTCGGAGACACTGGCGCGCGTGTTTCTCGATTATCTTTGTTTTCTACTCTACTGTCGACATTAAAAGATCTCATGTAGCGTTCATACAGAGAAAAGCTGTCGTTCATGGACTGACCAAGACCATTTGAGTTCTCAAGGGGTTCCATCACCACTACATATTTGGCATTGAAACTAAGCAAATGTTATATGTGCCATATTATTTTATAATCGATGCATTAGCTATTTTCTATTCCCTCTAGTTTGAAAATGTTTGACAGAAAATACACGGCCTTAGCGAACACAACAACACGCAACGCGCCTTGAGGCAAACGCCACCATTTTGAATTTGATTGATGAAAGAAAATTGAAAGAAAAAAAGTTCTATCGAGGCGAGGAACCGTGAGGAACGCATGAAGAACGGAATAAAATGAACGAGAATACCACAGGCTATAAAATAACTACTTTGAAACTCCTTGCTGCGTTATAAAGCCTAAATCCACTACGCCTCTGTCTCCCGTTGACTCGTGTGGGCGTGTTGACTGCTGACTCAGTTATTTTTTGTCTGGGCTGGGGGCTGGGGTAGAATAAGACATAAGGAGCAGGCTTCACCCAGTGCAGACATGGCGCTGCTGTGTTGTGGTGACAAGGACAGTTTGGATGACGGTGTTGATAAGAAAGACCCACACCAGCTCGCGCCCGGCTGCCATTTTCTGTAAAGTAAAACCCTTATGAGCGTGCATCTTTGATGAATCATAAATGCAAACCCAGCAAAATTGACTCGTTTCCCTATCCGATATTTTGGTATGTACACCACTTACTTTATAGGGTTAAGTACCCTTTATTGTACCACGGTTTTGTCTATCGAATTCTTGGCAAGATTCAAAAGTTGAACTGCTCCAATGATAGCAATATACCGTAGTAAAACAGCCACAAAAATACAGTTTGATGCAAACATAGTAAGCTCCTTGTTGACGAAATACAAAAGTCCAGTCAGACTCCAATCCAATCAGAAGAGCCGTGACATACGTATCATATACAAACGAAACAAACACAGCAACTTCCCTTAGAACGTGAGATTCAATATCCAAACGATAAGTTAAATTACAGCAAAATCCAAACCAGATTTGCACTTTTTTAATTAAGAGGTTTACTATAATTCATGTAATGTGACCATGGTGGTCATTAACCCCTGCTGATTATAGTAAAATAGCATTTTTATTTTAAAAAAATATTTGCCCAGTAAAATATTTTTTGGTTTTACCAAGAACACAAAGAGTCAGAAAGTCAAAAGTGGACGTTGCTTCATAGTTCATAATTCAATAATGCACACAGAGACATTTTTATAATAAGTGATAGTGATAACACAACACAGGACATGTACATAGGCGAGCTTAGCCCTATAAAGAGTTTTCTTCCAGCAAACCTTTAGCGTTGCTGTGTATGTTTCAGATATTTGATCAATATTTCGATGATTATTAGCAATGATTAAACATTTTGTATTGGAGGGATCACGTCGCAGCAAGCCACGAGCACGACACGACACACCGGATGCAAGTGTAGTGAAATCTTGAATTTGTCTATTGGTAGCATTTTTGCAAACGTCAAAACTGCGGGAGCGGGTGGATTGTTAAACGGCGCTCATAGATTTACGCAATATTCACCACGGCATGTTTATCAAAACTTTTTTTTAATTTTAATTTGAGCTTTCTGGGTTAAAGTTTTCTGTAATATTCCACTATCTTTCTTCATCTTCTTTCTTTATTCTTAATCTGTAAGCTTATTTAAGTTAAATCTTACTGCATTCATAAAACATCGATTTTTAAAAGCTTTCATCATTTTTTAATAATAAGTTGATGATACACACTAGCAAACATTTAGCAAACATTTTTTTTTAAGGAAGTCAAATCTTCTCCTGCCTTGGCTTTTACCGAATGCAACTAGAATGTAAAAAAAAAGCGGTGTTTCTCACGACATGGAATAAAGGATAGTTAGTATGGGATAAGGTTCGGGATAGGGTGATGATGATGTTAGATTTCGTGAATCTAAGATATTTCCGAATTACAGATACGCTAGTAGTTACTATGACACGGGGTGCTTGCTACTAACTATTATCTATTCTGTGACGGTTCACAGAATAGATATTACAGATACGCTAGTAGTTACTATGACACGGGGTGCTTGCTACTAACTATTATCTATTCTGTGACGGTTCACAGAATAGATAATAGTTAGTAGCAAGCATCCCAAGGCGTTTTTCGTGACTGTAGATTTTATGAACTAGCGGTCGCCCGCGGCAGGCTTTGCCCGCGTAGTAGGCCATTGCTAACATCCATCCTGTGGAATGTTTGTTTTATTTACCTACATGATTTTGTAGATCTACTGCATTTAGTTAGGTATTATGAGTAAGGTGGGCACTGATGCAAACGAGCTTACCTGATGGTGGATTCAGAAGCTGAATACCTATGTTTAAAATGATTACCAGCTCTTAGGTAGGTAGGAGTTCTGTGTGTAAAATGGGACTTCTCAGCAAATAGGTAGATAGACTTGTCTACCTACATAGAGGTACCTTTTCATCATCATCATCATCATTAGGCCTACCTTATTTAGGTACCTACCTATTATGAATAAGGTAGACAAGGCACTGATGCCAACGAGCTGCGGCAAATTCATCATCCACACTTGATGTGCGGGCTGGTTTCCGCAAGGCCTCTAGTGGGCCCTTATTGCGTGGCGCTTGACACGAACGAGTTGCTCGAACTTTTGTAGGTTCTACAACACCCCGGTTTCCTCACGATGTTTTACTGGCATAGTGCACATACATTTTTCTACAGAAAAACTCATTGGTACACGACTGGATTTGAACCCACGACTAAGGATCGGAAGGCGGGTCCGCTACCACTAGACCACCAGTGCTCTCTGCCAACGAGCTTACCTGATGGTGGATTCAGAGGAGCGTGTAATCATAATACTTAATCATATGTATGTATAGGTAGGCGTTCTGTGTGATAATGGGACTTCTCAGCAAATAGGTAGGTATGTACATAAAGGTACTTAGGTAGGTAACATTGTCATCATCATTATTATACAGATTTGTATTTTGTAAC
This sequence comes from Thera obeliscata, assembly GCA_947578465.1. NCBI lineage: Eukaryota > Metazoa > Arthropoda > Insecta > Lepidoptera > Geometridae > Thera > Thera obeliscata. Next base: position 3,920,916 of record OX387913.1, read on the forward strand.
AAATAAACTCAAAAACTACTGGACTGATAAATTTCTTTCGCCTCTTTAATGCTGAATTATCCCCGAGTAGCATAGTTACATTATATCTAGTTTGAGCAAATGAAACCTACAGGAAATGAGTCTCTTTCACCAATAACTCTGCATCTGTAGTTTAGTAACTACTGAGTAGTTCGACAGTTGGTACAAATAAAATGAAATGAAATATATTTATTTGCAAGAAGTATGGTACAATTATAAGATCATAGGGTATGTAAAAAAGTGGCTCACATACTTCATCGGCGACCAATATACAAAATTCAAACAAAAAGTAGAAAATATAAGTTAAATTAAAATAAATCAGTGTGAGAATAATAACAATAATCAATTCAGAATAATAATTCTTAAAGAAAATATAAAATAATTTAAATGAAATCTTTAACGCTATAAAAACATTTATACAACATTGTAGATTATCTTTAGTAGGTAGTTACTCCATCACACACATATAGCAAGTTTCTTCATTCACAATCTGACCTATCACACTTTTGGCAGGGTTATAAACACACATCACACACCCACTAAAGTCGGGTCTACCACCTTCTAGCGCTAAGTTTGACACACATCTTCAGCCCACTGAAGATGAAAGCCCACGAGGTGGTCTGGCATGCGGCAGAGGTGTCCAGCCCTGAAGAATTAAATGTTCTTCTCATTATTGATGACTGCCCAGTTGTAACTATGCGTAGGAGTTGACTATGAGCGGTTGGTTCCCAACGCTGCTGGAGGTATTGGAGTCGTCTGTGCTGTAGGAAATGGTAAATACTCTTCAGATGATAATAATAAGACAGATGATTAATTACCGATGCTGTTGCAGCCATCGCATTTCTGTCATATTTAATATTCCGGTGGATTTTATTTCGTAAATATTAGCTCGTATCTCGAAATAGCCTAGCAAGAAATATAGAACAGTAGCAAGCAGAAGCAAGCATGACATTGACCTCTTGATATTTGACAGTTTGAGATGTCAGTTTTGACAGTTTAAATATAAGATTTACGCACACAAATGTAGATATACATACGTATACGCACACATACACCATAGAAATCTGCTTCTTCTTTTTTCGTGAAAATAAGATCGGCCTAAATGTTAAAGCCACCGAACCCAAGAAGAAGAAGAAGTAGGAAAAAACAAACATAAAAGTTGTCGGCGTTCGCTGTGCCTCTGTAAACTAAAAAGTTTAATCTATTTTAAAAACAATTACGCCCTTCGTAAAGGCATAGTGCAGTACGTTGAATAGCCGAATACGTATAAGGTAAATACAACTAACTTTACTAAGTAAAATCATTGTGAACCTTTCTACAGGCTTTATTGTTCTCAAAAACATTAGAGCCTGCAGTTCTTTAAAACTTCGTTTGATGTGGGTACCTACTGGGTAATGACGAGATGATAAATTTGCCAGCTACTTTCCGATCCAAGGTAGATAGACCGTCATAATTAAAATGATTTACCTCGTTCTTCTTCTCTATAAATTGCACACATTTTTTCATACTTATTTTCAAAAAATGTAGGTACTACTTTAGCAGCGCCCCTTCCTCTTTACGCTTAATATTTTAGCTGTTGTAACATGAGCACTGGCCGGTAGGTCGGTAGTCTAGTCTATACTGTAGTCTTCTTTGCTCCTAGATGCAAAAGATTATGTTTTTATTATATAGTTGTCCACTACATAGAACAATTAGAAAAATTGCCTATAGCCTAAATCCCATACTAAAATCTATTGTTTGATATTTGTATAATAAATCAGTATGATTTCCTCAAGTTTATATGTATATTCACTGCCTTTAGCAGAATTGAGTGTTTAAATAAACCTTTGTTATAATTGGCTGGTATTTCCATCTATTCGTTGAATAAAAAAATTCTGTAGGTACTTATTTTTGATTTGACATGAGATAAAAATATATTCATCTTTAGAAACTTTCTAAAGATGAACATATTTTTATCTCATGGATAAATTTGCCTAAAGATGAACAAATTATCCTATATATGGATAAATGTTAACTTCTGAATATTTGATTTGTTGCATTGTTGCCCTAAGCTTTGCCTTATTCCATCTTGCAATTTAAATTAATGAAAGATTGATTTTGAGCTCCACCTATTTCAGGTCTAAACCTTATAGTATGTTATAATCCATCAATTGAGTCATAAAACATCTAAAACCAACCAATATGACAGACATCATGAGTCAGTTGGTAGTACCTGCCTTGCCGTGGGTTCAATCCCCACAGAGAACAAATATTTGTGTAGTAAACACAGATGTTTGTTCTCTGGGTGCTATGATATTGTATTCTTAGTATAAATTAGTGTAAGTGCTTGTTTCGCAAATAAATTATTATTCTATTCTATTATTTTCTAAATTTACAAAAAAATATAAATGTATTATAATCAGCTATCTGCTACCCATAGTACATTTGCTTAATTTGGGACTAGATAGTGTTGTGTGGATTGCCCACAATATTTATTTTTATATAGGAATTTAATTAATTTTAAAATTATAGTAGTTATTGTAGTGTACAGTCTGTTCAGAAAGAGAACCGTCGTGGGATATGAGGGTGCAGCTGTGCTTAATCTCTTTTTTAGGGTTCCGTAGCCAAATGGCAAAAACGGAACCCTTATAGATTCGTCATGTCTGTCTGTCTGTCTGTCTGTCTGTCTGTCCGGCCGTGTCACAGCCATTTTTCTCTGAAACCATAAGAGCTAGACTGATGAAACTTGGTGAGTAGTTGTATTCTGTGAACCGCATTAAGGTTTTTACACAAAAATAGAAAAAAAACTATAAATTTTGGGGGTCCCCATACTTGAAACTGAAACTCAAAAAATCTTTTTTCATCGAACCCATACGTGTGGGGTATCTATGGATAGGTCTTCAAAAATTATGTTGAGGTTTCTAATATCGTTTTTTTCTAAAACTATAAATTTTGGGGGTCCCCATACTTGAAACTGAAACTCAAAATTTTTTTTTTCGAACCCATACGTGTGGAGTATCTATGGATAGGTCTTCAAAAATGATGTTGAGGTTTCTAATATCATTTTTTTCTAAACTGAATAGTTTGCGCGAGAGACACTTCCAAAGTAGAAAAAAGTTGGTCCCCCCCCCTCTAACTTCTAAAATAAGAGAACGATAAATCCAAAAAAAATATATGTTGTACATTACTATGTAAACTTCCAACGATATTTGGTTTGAACGAGATCTAATCAGTAGTTTTTTTTTATACGTCATAAATCGTAAACCGCAATTTACCTTTCGACGAACTACAAAAACCTTTATACTATGTTAATTGATGCTACGGAACCCTTCATGGGCGAGTCCGACTCGCACTTGGCTGCTTTTTTTGTTTAGTGGGCAATACAAATAGCTCGTCTGTTGCGTTTTGATCCTATCACAACTAGAGTAGTATTCCTTTATTTAATTTTTATGATGTTAAATGCTGACAGAAAGAAAGGGATGAGCTGCCATATAAAAATCGAAACGTTAGTTCACAATTTGGCCACAACGGTTCTCTTTCTGAACAGACTCTACCTTTTTTATTCGCTTTGAGAAACTTCACTGCAAACAACTACAAATACTGAAACTATTATTATTCATACGCTAAAAATACCCATGGGTATTTTAATAGATTATACATATTTATATTATTATATTTTCCCGATATTTCGGCTATGTTGCATGGTTATTGCGAGTCTACCCTCGTCCAAGGTTATTGCAAGGTAATATGCGTAATTGTTTTTTACTGAGTGGGATAGGTACCTACCCTATTATTTGTGTTGGTTTTTTTTTGTGCTTATTTTAGTAATGAGTTTGTCAATGTTCCATTCTGTGTATGTTATGTATTTAAATAAATAAGTTTTCTTTCTTTCTTCTTTATCAATGTGTATGTTATGGTCTCGAAAGTTTAAAAAGAACAACTACAAATACTTCAGCTTGGTCAAAGCAAAATGCATCATATAATTATGTAGTAATAATAAGTACCTATTGGCTATTTGTCTCCGTGGCCTCATATCGCCTAAGATTGCAGTGACCTATGCACTCAGTGCTTTATCTGCAAGGTATAAAGAAGTCAAAATGAATTACGGTTCGCTCAGCCTGCACTCATTAGCTTGAGTGAAATTTAAAAGATAACACTTTGATTCTGCGGTGACTTGGTTTTATTTTGTGAATGTGTTTGGTGCTGTGACAACAGTTTCTTTCTGTTTTGTGACACGGATTTATTGATGGTAAAATTATAGGAAATAAGTTATTTAAAATAGAATGGAGATTTTCAAATAAATCTAAATTATAAGAATATAATTATTTCTATCAGTCAATTCATATTTTGATAGGTACTTTTATATTTATGTTTGATAAGGGTTAGCAAAGTGGCAAATTCATCGGACTGATGCCGCTGATGGGCCCTTTTTGCATGACGCTTAGACACGTGCTGTTCGAACTTTTTTAGGTTCTACAACACGCCGCGCCGGTTTCCTCAAGATGTTTTCTGGATTGAACCCACGACCTTAGGGCCGGAAGGCAGGGCCGTTAGCCGTTACCACTAGACCACCAGACCAGTTTTTTTTTATAACTGTTATAAAAAAACTATGCACTATGGTTTTGTTATACAAATCCAATAGGATTTTCTTAAGTACCTGTGTTTCCCTACCTACGAATCTAACCAAAGGATTAAGAGAACCTATTTAATTATTTTTGACTATTTAATATTAGATCTACATTTATTTTATACCTCAAATATTGCAACACTTTGCAGAGTAAAGTAACTATTGGGGATCAAACTTTAAAACTGTCTGGGCAGATAACACGATCATGCATAGTTAGGTGTGCATCGCATGTGATTTATCACAGTAGTTGGACATTGCCCGTCTAAGGCGTGAACTCGATTTACATCCCGGTTCTTGTCGCTTTACTAGCTTGGTACAACCCGCGGCCTCACTCGCGTGACCTTCCCTACTGTAAAATTGATAGACGACGGTAATTACGACGTAAATCCATACACAACATTCTCAAAAGACGTCAGGTAATTTCCGAAAATTGTTGATCCAAAAAAAAGTGCTACATTTCTGTCGTAGTTCTTGTAGTGTCACTAGTTCTTGGTTCTTACGAACCAATGTGGTGAAAATATTTAAAATGCGCCTCACCCTTCTTGATCAGAAGGCGAGGTCGCAAAAACATGTGCGCATCGGACGCATCGCATCAAACGGATCGTAGCATTTTGCGTAGAAAGTTACAAAAGTGCGTCCACAGATCCGCACTGTACGGATCGCTTTTGATACGATGCGGACATGTGGACGCTAGGCTATAAGCGCCAAGGTGGAACGCAAGTCAATTTCACACACACACACGTTTAAACTAGGCATAATGACAGTCACGCGCCTCGATAGCGAGGACAAGTAAGAATAATCCGTCATACAAATCATTGACCTTCTAGATATGGAGCTGGTGTCTCTCGGGAAGGACGCGCTGCAGAGCATAGCGGAACACGCTGCCAGCTACCGCATCGGACAGTCTGTGCTACGGAAGCTGGACCGAGCGCTGTGGGTCGTCGAGAAATGCGCTCGATGGGCCGTGCCACCTCCATGTAAGGATGTTTTTTGTGTTAGATAATCGGGCTATCGGGATAATAGGGCTACCAGTGGTTATGTACTCATACAGATCAGATAATCGTTGAGCAAATGATTACTAGAGTGGAGACCGCGTTTAGGTAAGCGTAGTTGTAGAACGCCCTGCGGCGAGATGGAACGACGATTAGCGAAATATAGCTGGCTGGAGGAGAAGAGCCGAACTCCGGGCTCAGTGACGCGTCTTGGGAGAGACTTTTTTCCAGCAGTGGACTGATATACTCGTAGATTGATGAATGAATTGATTGAGAAAGTGTGATTACTTAAAAACCTTCTACATTAAAGCTTGTTTTTTAATGTATATTGAAAAAAGACCTTATAGGCTATAGACTTCCACTAGTAAAAATGATTTTTATTGAGTTCTGAAGTATATATAAAACGCTAAATTTTGAGCAATTTTACCCACCCTTTTGGGGAACAATGCTCCTGCGCTATCTCCGGACAAAAAAAGTGTACTATCGAGATCTGGTGAATAGATAGCAGCATAAACTGTTACTATGCTCCTGAAGAAAACCATAAAGTAGTAGATTTAGGTGTTTCTAGCTAGTTTTTATGGTCGAAACAAAAATAACATGTATAAGAAAAATTAGAAACTTTTATTGTTCCGCTAGCTAATTATATACCTAGTTAAATAAAACCCCCTTTTACCTTAAACATATAAGCGGTTATCTCGATCGGAAGTGGCTTTTACCGATTATTTTTGTTTTACTTTTTGTTACACTCTGAAAGAATGGCTGATAATGAGAGAAAAAAATGGTGGATACCGGAAGTGGGTATTCAGTGTTGCCAACAAGTTCAAAGACTACTCGAATGCGTTCAAACATTTTTGAATTACTTTGTAAATTTTGAGTTATGAACGAAATATTGTTTTTAAAAAATTGGAGTATTTTTACCCATTAAGGTGCAAAGTAGGCACGTTTTACGGTACTTCATAGAAAAATTGAGGTTCATGGTCACCGTCGCTCATAATTACCAACAATATCATTGTACTTCAGGGAAAGACCTTCCACGCAGCCTGAAGAAGTCCACTACTGGACTAGGCCTCCCCTATACATTTCCGGGAAGAACGATTCAGACCCCTCTCTATCCACCGACTGCCTGTGATCTGAACAATCTTCGGTCTATCGTGTGGGTGGGCGAAGGCTCTGCCTTCTGCGTCATAGGCTGAGGGTTCAGTCTTCACCGAGAACAAATGTCCTACGTTTGTCGCCATTCGAGAACCTTTATTCCCCAACGGTTGTCGGTTCTTCGAGCTACATGACCTGCCCATTGCCATACGACGTCGATCATGCGTTTAATCTTAAAATCGAGGTAAAGGCCTGTTTATTTTCACTTCTAGTGGATCAAGATGAAAGACCTCAGCCGGAGTTAGTTCGCCCTCTGCCATGGCCGTTATTCCTCATGATGCTTATCGTGCTACGTGTGACGAGAGAGTCAATATCACTCCTCAACCTTGTGATGGGAAAACCGCCGATGAGGTCTGCTGATGTTGTAAGTATTTTTAGTAGTAGAGCTCTTTGTGTTTTGCTCGTTCGAGGAAGTACTACCACCATGCCTATTTCTGCTGTGAAGCAGTATCGCTGTGTTTTGGTTTGAAGGGTGTGGGTGTCGGTGAAATTACTGGCACGTGGGGCTGAACATATGCATGCCTCAAGTTGATGGACGAAGGTCAGAGCAATCTACGAGGCAATGCTTTGTTATATAGGAGATAGCTACCACTTATCATCAGGTGGGGCATAATGCTTGTCTCATCAGCATTCATCTTTTTTAACTTTAATATGTTATTTTTTTATCAAAATAATCACAAACAAACCGACTTGTCTAAATATCTACGTCCAGCTCTAACAATGGCTTTGTTAGTATGTAAAAGCAACGCAACAAATACAGATTAAGGCTGAGGCCAAACGAGCGTAATTTTGTGAGTCGTGAGTCGCGTATTTTCGGTCGCAAAAATTCTGCCTGGCAGAAATTCTGTTGGGATGCCAGACGAGCGCATTTTATTCAGTTACTATCGTACGTTTATAGCGGATGTTTGCGTCGTGCAATCGATCCGATGAACATTTTGTGTATTTACGAAGCATATTTAGAAGACGAAGAAGTAGATAACACCAGAAAACAATTAAAATCAAAAAGCTATGTGCCTTCCCGAAATGACAGAAAACGAATCCCCCCCGCAAACTCAATTCGGTCCGAATAACGCGTGTGAGTCGGCAGACAACTCATTTTGCGTCGCCGTGTGAATGAAACAGGACTTTTGTATGAAACCGAATGCAGCAGAATTTCTGCGACCGAAAATACGCGACTCACAACTCAAAAAATTACGCTCGTTTGGCTCCACCCTTAGTTTGTAGGTAGGTACATAGTTTACTTTAGTAAAATAATCACCAAGTTCATGTCATGTAATGTGAATACCTAATTATGATGATTACCTACCTACAGATATCTATAATAAACAGTTTAAAGATAACTAAAATGCAGGTCATCTTCATCTTTAATGGCGTCCATATTATGGAATAAATAGATTACCTTGGCTTAGATCGCAGTTTTAGGTAAAATATAACAACTAGGTAACAAAAATTATATATATGTGTTAAAAATTTCTATAAATAACTTAGAGGAGGTTTCTTGTCTTTTATTTCATAGATTAAACAAGATACCGCAAGTATTTCTTTGTATGAAACCAAGCATGTCACGTTACCGACCACTAAATGTACTAGCCCAATTGAGCACATTACGCTCACTTGATGGATTAATATTGGCAATTGCAATAAGATACTTTCGATATCCAGTTCAATCTATGCCTGCGCTTGTCTTCGTATCTGGGCATTACAGCATTCATTCCATTTTTCTTATCGCAGGTAATGTTCTTCCAAAGTAAACGTCGCTATCTCCGCACTTTGAAATACCAAGGCAACCGCATGATGCGGGCCAGGACCTCCCTAGCACCGGCCAGAGAACCATGGTACAACAACATTTACAAGATGTTCGAACTCACCATGTGCTTTCGACGGGAGTCGAACGCGTACGGGAACAACAACACAACAAGAGTCAGCAACAACGACGAAGTTATGGTAAGTTATTATGAACTCTAGCGCCCTAGATAAGGGCTAGGACCTCCCTAGCACCAGCCAGAGAACCATGGTACAACAACATTTACAAGATGTTCGAACTCACCATGTGCTTTCGACGGGAGTCGAACGCGTACGGGATCAACAACACAACAAGAGTCAGCAACAACGACGAAGTTATGGTAAGTTATTATGAACTCTAGCGCCCTAGATAAGGGCTAGGACCTCCCTAGCACCAGCCAGAGAACCATGGTACAACAACATTTACAAGATGTTCGAACTCACCATGTGCTTTCGACGGGAGTCGAACGCGTACGGGAACAACAACACAACAAGAGTCAGCAACAACTACGAAGTTATGGTATGTTATTGGGAACTCTAGCACCCTAGACACGGGCTAGGACTAGGACCTCCCTAATACCGGCCAGAGAACCATGGTACAACAACATTTACAAAATTTTCGAACTCACCATGTGCTTTCGGCGAGAGTCGAACGCTTACGGGAACAACAACACAACAAGAGTCAGCAACAACGACGAAGTTATGGTAAGTTATTATGAACTCTAGCGCCCTAGATAAGGGCTAGGACCTCCCTAGCACCGGCCAGAGAACCATCGTACAACAACATTTACAAAATGTTCGAACTGACCATGTGCTTTCGACGGGAATAAATAAAAAAAACTCGTGCATCAATGCAAGGTCACCGGTTATTCTTACAATCATTGTTTTTAACCGTTGTCATTGACTTTGTATGTAAACATACCCAACCTTGTGTGCTTTAAACTTTTTAGAGGTACCTATCATTACTTGTGCCTCTGACTCGAAAACAATACATTGATAAAGAATTGAAACAGAAAAAAAAACAGAAACAGAAAGAAACTGTGTCGGAAGGTCTAATGCATGCGATTGTCCGATGTTTTAGACTGGCAGTAATAAAAACGAGCTGAGAATTTATTCAATCTAATACACAAAAGATGTGAGACTCTCAGCATCCTCACTCTTGTCGCGCTGTCGTGAATCGAGATAATAGCTTTTAGCTCTTTCAAGGTCACAGTATTCAAACTTGACCTCAATTAGAGTGCACAAGAGGTCAACCTGTATTTTAGAACTTGAGTGTCTAAAAATCTAAGGGGGTTGATCTAACACCTCGGCTTTCAGCGCTATAGTTCGTACGGTTGTAGGCAATAAATATTGCACATCGGCTTTTAGAGCGCCATCTTTTTCTGACGCGTACACTATGCTCTATGAAGCCGAAATTGGCCGATGTGCAATATTTTGTTGCCTACTACTAATGTTCCATTTCCATCAACACAAATGATTGCATTTGTGTGATGTGTCTTTTCTAGGCTTAGTCGCGTGGAAATGTCACCTAGACTCACCTTGCTTTAAGACGTTTCAAAGTGATCCTTTTGGTTCAACTGAATAAATAAATTTTGAATATGAATTTGGTGAATTCTACATAAAGAAATGTAATATCTGATCATTTATTAAGTATGAATACTAGTGATTGTTGGTTCTGACGTCAAATTCACTAATTTATCTCCCCTGATATCTTTTTAATTGTCTCATTATTACTATCTCTATTTAAAACATTCTTTCTCGTACGTTCTCTAAATACCTACGATTCATTAACTTAAACTTTGGTTATTATTAACCAAAGTCACAGTATAATACGAAACAGTAGAATGACTCAATTATATACCAGAAAAACAGACATCAAAAATCAATAGAGGCAGCGAACTTTTGGCTGACTAAAAACTCTGTCGTCAATGTAAGTACCCAAAGTCCCAGTGCATTTACAACATTTTGTTACCAAATGTTGTTTTCTATTCGCCTACGTGTCTCTCTCTTTTGCATGGAAAAATGATGAGACAACAACTCTTACGCATTTTTGCTGTCTCATCTTTTCTCCGTACATAAGACAGAGATACGTAGGCGAAACGAAAACAACATTTGGTAACGAAATGTGGTAGCAAAACTCGACTTCGGGTACAGGAACAAAATCATAAAAAATATTCCATATTCCTTTAATCACGCCGTCACACGTGAACGACTGGATTGTTTTGCTGAAAATTGGTGGGGAGGTAGCTTAGAACCAGGAAACGGACCTAGGATATTTTCTATCCCGAAAAAAAATCAACGGGATCGGGGCGAGCCGCGGATGGCCGACTTTTAGGGCACAAAGTTTAAAATTACACAACTTATTGGGACTTTAACTGAAATAAACAATTAATTTGTTATATTTACAAGTTTATCTTATTATTGGTAATAAACTATGTGTGTATAAATTATCTTGACATGGCGATTTATGCGAAAAAATATTTATTATTCGCCAGCAAACCCAAAGTTAAGCAATAAGTTTGTTATTGCTAAACATTGGTTTTACTGGTTTAATATTAGTATTGTGGCAGCCTTATTCATATTCTTAAAGCGAATTGCAAAGAATAAAACTTAATTTGTTATCTGCAAATGAAGATTGTTTTTTTTTTACAATCCACACAACACTATCTAGCCCCAAATTAAGCAGAGCTTATGCATAGCATAAGAACCAGGATAGCTGATATAGTACTTGTATACATTTTTGTAAATACATACCTACCGGGTGTGTAGACAAATATATAAAAAGCCTAATCCACCACTTTATTGGTTCCAGGTGGTAAAACGTTCAAAGCACGGTCAACAGGAAGTTAGTACGATTGCCGCGACTGAGACCACCATGGAGCGTCTCATTGAGAAGATGATGGTGGATCTGGACGCTGAGAGCGATGAAGACTCGTGCTATACTGTAAGTACCTCAAGCACCGAAAAAGAAAGTATAGGACTCCCCCCTACCCGATGGATCGACGACATTGTAAAAGTCACGGCAGGTCTGTGGACGTAGAAGGCTTATAATTTTTCATCCTGGAAATTAATAGGGGAGGCGTTTTTTTACACATTTAGTTGAAGGAACAAGCATAATATGATGTTAAGTGGTAACCATGGCCTATAACAAAGCATTACCTCGTAGGTCACGCTCGTCAGGACCGTGCCCTACGATGCACTCCCCTGCGTTCATCAACTTGAGGCATACAGATGTTCAGCCTCACGTGCCAGTAATCACCAGAACCCACACTCTTCAAACCGAAACAGCAATGCTGCTTCACCGCAGAAATAGGCATTGTGGTAGTACTTCCCCGGACGAGACAAACAAAGGGCTCTACTACTACTAAAAGTCGTTTGTCTAAGCATTGGTCTTTTGCGATATGAGAATGATACGTTCATCCTAGAAATTAATAGAGGAACATGCTCATGGACTTCTGCAGGGTCACGATGATACAGATACCAAAGTCTTTAGTGCGGACAATGGTCCTACATGACAATTACTCAGCGTTTTATGATGATGATGTAAAACCTGCCTATTTGTACGTCATATTGATGCATCATCAATCAATTGGTCATTTTATTATCATCAGGATCAAATAAATAACTTTTATTATTCTCGGTTTCAGCTCACAAACGCTTCAAGTCCAAAAAGCGACAAATCCGACTTCGGTGAATCGGACTCGGACCGAACACTTAAAAACGAGCTGTCGACGTCGACCAAACAAAACGGGAACGCAGCTCAAAATGGCGACGAGGAAATCCACTTTTCGCCGACCAACAATGTAACCTCAACGCCAGAGAAAGAAGACAAGCATAACAATCATATCGATAGTAAAAAATCTCTCTCCGAAACACAATCCAATTCTAACGAAAATGCTCCAGAAGATTCCAACCATGCCTTTGAAGAGAATAACATAAGTGGTATACCGAATTCGGGGAAAACGCCGATCGATAAATTCCGTGAGAACTTGAACATCGATAGTCCGAATAGTTCGGACTATAAGTCTTGCGATGACGCTATGCCTTCGCCTGCGGAGAAGAGGATTCTATCGGAAAAGCAGGCATCAGAAAACATGATTCTAACCGAAGCTCAGAGAAACCAGCGATCGCCGAAAAAAGAACACAAAGTCGGTATGTATACAAATTGATACTGGTACATGCGAGTCGTGTACTAATATTATAAAGAGGGTATGTTTGTAATGAATAAACTCAAAACTACAGTGCTGATTTCAAAAATTATTTCACCATTAAAAAGCTACATTCACCCTGAGTAACGTAGGCTATATTTATGTGTTTAAAAAATAAATGTCCACCCGTGCGAAGCCGAGACAGGCCGCTAGTGATAAATAACTGCATTTTCTGTTTTCAGCCAATGGACGGACAGCTAAGAGTGTGCCGAACAAAAAGAAAGGTACAGTAAACGGAATTTGTTTAAAATATATTTCTTGAAATATATACAGGGTTATTCATAATTAGCTGCAAATACTCAGGAATAAGGTTCAACAAATAAAATAAAAAAATATTTATGAAATGATTTTTTTAAGTTTTGCTATGAAAATCCCGAGAAAATCGATAAAGAATATCCTTTGGAATCATTGGCGCCTGACCTTTGATCCGCGCCCGCGCGCCGTGAGCGACACTGCGTTCAGTCACCGTCTTGGTGGGTCATCGTCCTGTTCTCCATGGCAATCATCATGCAATAGCCGTAAAGAAATTTAAAAAAAAATTTTTTGATACAAAAACTGAAATCAAAACTTTAAAAAAATAATTTCATAAATATTTTATATTTTATTTGTTGAACCTAATTCCTGAGTATTTGCAGCTAATAATGAATAACCCTGTATTAATATAATTATATTAGTTGGGTAGGCAGTAAAAAGTATACAGGCCTTCGCATCTAATTTTGATGATTTGTACATCTGATGATTACACAATCCCTTGCGGAACGCTATAGGTATGGTTCCTGGGACAGGATTTTAGATGGAATAGGCTTGCCCAGCACCTATACCATCCTGATAGCTTATTCGACCTAATCCACAGAAAAGACATGGTCAATACGTGCAGAACTGACTGAGCCACGGGCTCTCACGATCTTTTCCTTCACCGTTTGAGAGCACTTGCAATTGTGTACATAAATTTATTTATTTTGCACTGACAAAGAAAAAATAGGTTGGTAAAAATTTGTTATATTATTATTAATTTATTGCAATATTTCTAGGTCCTCATCGGGAAAGACTAAACTCAAGCGAAATGCCTCTAGCAAAAGTGCTTACCTCAAACAACTCGTTTTAAAGAAGAATAAGGTGAATAACTATTACTTATATTGCTATGTATGTATTTGTAAAAAAAAACGGTTTACTGACGATAGTTGAACGTGACAACGTCATACAGCTGTCCACGCGGACGCATTGCTCACCCAAGTTAGAGAGAGACAGATGTCGAACGCTGCCGAAGGCGGAGGCCGATTATGCCTCTTTGTCGCTCGTTCCGCGCTCTCGCTTGCACTTCAAGCCTTAAATGTAACCCCTCAGAGCGAGGTAACGCCGCATGAGTCATGTTTTTTCGTGCGTGCAGCCGGATCCATCGAATTAAAAGGCGTTGTCACATCAAAAAAAAGGGGAAAACAATAATCTACGCATTACGACGCCATCTTTTCTAGTGATGTGTCTCGTTGCCCGGTCGCAGTAGTGATGTCCTATTCCCAAAACTGGCAAACAATAAGGATTAAGAACAAGCTTTGCTTAGTTTGGGGCTACATATCAAAGGATCGAATTAACTTTACATCCTTGTTCCTATTTAAGTTAACCTTTGCGGTTTTTAAAATTTTCATTAAAAAAGTAAAAGTTTTAAGTCGTTTATATTTTTATTTTTGTTTCAGATTAAAAGTCAGCAAGTATAAGAAGAACATTGTAAGGGTAACTTATGAATTTTGTAGACACGATCATAGTTTTAATGCTATTTGTGCATTCCTAAATACTTTGAACTTCAATATCTTATTTATAAACCCCTGATAAATATATAAATAAAATAAGATTTGTGGACAATTCACGTAACACTATCTAGCCCCAAATTAAGAAGATCTAATAAGGGAACCAGATGGCTGATATAATACTTATATGCTTATTTTCTTGAATACAATATAACACCCATAGGTACAGAGAACAAACATCTGTGTTCACCACCAGAGGCGGCTCGCCCTAAGGAGCGCTGGTGCAGTGAACTCCCTCCCATAAATAATTATAATAAAATTATACTCCATAATTTCATTAATAATATTAATAATTAAAACCTATCGTAAAGAACTACTGTAAATACCCGTCATCCCATACACCATCATGTCATAGGTAACGCGCGAAGCGGAGCGCTCACGATTGCGCTCCAATGAAACAAGATTCAGTACATTGCCTAATACGAAATCCAACAGGAGTGAAAGAGAAATTTCGCCTTAGTCCTGCGCGTGAAACAAAAGATTTTCTATGAAAAAATAGCCAACTTTGGAGCGCCGCTCACGCGACGTTGCCGGTTATTTTATCGCTCGTGCGCGCCCGCCGGCACGACCCGCGTGGCACGACAGCGATTGCGCGCGACGTTGCCACTCTGATATAAACAAACACTAGTCAACTTAGATGCGTGCGCGCGAATGTAATTCGGAAGTTTTTTTAACTAATAATCGCTTAAAACGTGTTGCAATAGACTATACTTATCAGTTATTACTAGTGAGTGTTAAAATGGACAATTATAATGTGGAGTTCATTAAAAACTGTGAAAAAACGTTACAAATTCGGCTTGAATTGAAGGCAAAGGAAACTTTGACTTTGACTTTTCAAGTGAACACCCATACAATTTTGTCACGAGCCGCCTCTGTTCACCACACAAATATTTGTTCTCGGTGGGGATCGAACCCACGGCATATGGCGTAGAAAGCAGGGCTACTACCAACTAAGCCGTGACGCCTGTCAAATATAATGTATGAAATATGAGTTGTTATTTATCTTTGTGTGATGTTTCTCTATGTTTTATGTCTTCAATTCAATTTTATGTCTAAATATGTATACATTTTTTTACACAAAGAAAATTACAATTAAAAAAATATATACCAAATGTATAAACACAAGAAACAGTTGAGCTTTCTACAGACCGTTACAAACGATCTAGAGATTTCAACTCAATTTTATGTCACATTTTCTGCTCTCTTTTTTGTATAGAAAAAAATAAGAAATAGCGTACGTAGATAAACGTCTATTGGGTCAAAGCGCAATCGCTTACATAAAAGTTTGGAAATTAGAATGTCGTTCAAGTTGATTTTGAAGCGCGCGTGAGTTTTAACTGTCGCAATTTGTGCTGGTCCATAGATTTTGTATTGCAAATAATGCGACAATGAGCAAAAAAGGAGCACTGAGATGACAAATGATACAGGTTTGAGATCCAGCCCTCAAAGAAGGTTGTGATTAGAGCTTCCCAAAAATCGCGGGAAAGTGCGAGCAGCGTATACACTTGGTCGTGCATGATCGATGTATTGCATGCCTATATACAAAACATACCTTCTCTTTCTTTCAATCAAGTTGCGTTCAAGTGCCTAAATGAAACAGATAAATCAATTAATTATGTTGCAAAAATGTGACGTGGCAGCAGCGTCTACCACATACCTAAATAATTTTTCAAATCGGCTCACAAATGACGAAGTTATGCGGTAACAAACATTAAAAAAAAAAAATAAAAAAAAAAAAAAAAAACATACAACCGAATTGAGAACCTCCTCCTTTTTGATTGGAAGTCGGTTAAAAAGTGAAAAGAAGTTGGTACTTTGCTACGTAAGCTAAAACGTTTTAATGGTCCACAGTAGTTTTTTTAATGATCAATTAGAATATAAGTGTTTTTTTCCTAATAATACGCAATATGGACGTTTTTCTACGTACGACGGTGCTATAATGTAGATTGTAATCAAATATGATCGACTTTTTAAACTGACTGTCATATTTATTATACCTTTTATAAAATAAGAATATTTTTAGATACTATGAAATCGTAGTGCGGTGGCTTATCGTACCGTTTCTACTTGGTAGATCTGACACCTGTTAATACGTTTACGCGAATTAAATTAAGATACAGATATATACAGATGTATATTAATTTAATTCGCTTATAGTTCCTATTTTTATGTGCAATAATTGTTTTCTTTTTTTATTGCATACTGAATCACGATACACGGGTATAAACGTAGTAACGCCTTTTTGGCTATGTTGTCGTGGTCCCGGGCAGACTGGAGTATTTGCCTGAGTGCTATCGTTGAGAAGTGGAGGCAGCATCACTAACTACCCTCACTTGATCTTCTTTGTCCGTAATACCCGTGTAATCGATTCAGTATGTCAAAGTTTTAAAAGTACTATTTTTTATGGCGTTCTGAAGGTTTATTGGCAAGGGTTTTAAGCACGTTTTTATTTCGAACTCCGATACATTTTATCATTAGTTCTAAAAACGGCTAGGCAAC
Source organism: Thera obeliscata (assembly GCA_947578465.1). Taxonomy (NCBI): domain Eukaryota; kingdom Metazoa; phylum Arthropoda; class Insecta; order Lepidoptera; family Geometridae; genus Thera; species Thera obeliscata. The sequence goes on from OX387913.1 coordinate 3,937,975, forward strand.
GCAACGACAGCACCCTTGGTAATGTTGTTGTCTATGGGTGATGGTGACCACTTACCATGATATACAAACGGGCTCATGGCCCACCTGATGGTAAGCGGTCACCGTCGACCATGGACGCTAACAACACCAAGGGTGCTGTCGTTGTGTTGCCTACCCTAAAGGAACTTTTTTTTCATTTTTCATGAACTTATTCTACCCTGTCTGCCCTTTTTTTATACCCACTGCCGCCCTTCAGAATATTTATGATGTACAATTTTTGACAATTGAATTTCCAAAGATTTGGCTGTGTTAGCTCGAACAAAACAAGACTGAAATTGTTTAAAAAACTGCGTTCTAAAATTCGGTCCAAATCATGTACTCATTTTACTTCGTTCTAGTTTTAACTAAAGTAATGCATTTTTGTAAGTGATGTTATAAATATATTTTTAATAATTTTTATATTACAAGCATTGTTATTTTTGTATGCCCCTTCCACCTCCATAACTACTCCTTTACCAATCTCTTATTATAGGGAGAGAATAAAAATAAATATTTAATTAGCAAAAAGAGACTGTTTCCGCCCGGGATCGAACCGGGGGCCTTGTGCGTGTGAAGCACACGTGATAACCGCTACACTACGGAAACTTGATATTCTAGCGCAAAATTAAAGATCAGACTTTGCATGTACTTTTGAAAATAATAAAAAATTAAGTAAAACCACATCGTGAAAAATAATTCTCGATGATGTAAGACAGATCGCCCAGTGATCTTTGATACACGTGTTCCAATGCTTTCGACCAAAATAATCAAATGTTATGACTGGACCGGTTGAATAGTTAGCTCTCTTTCTTTCGCCATCGCCACCCACTTCGCCAGTCTCGCGGCCACTGTTGCCGTTTTAGCATTTTTAGTGCTAAATTTAGCATATTTCATGACTCTTTAGCATATAAATTTTGCATTTAGCATATTGCATATTTTGGCATTTCAAATCAAAAGTCAATGTCAAAAGATTATTTAATAGCGACCGACCAGATACATTATTTTTTATCTATGGTTTTCATTGAGGTATTGCAACTCTCTGGATCAGGGACTTCCCTGAAATTAGTTTCTGATTGTTTTTACGTAACGAACGTTTCGCGTCCGAACCCCACTTGACTCTTGAATAAATTCATTAAATGTGATTTGTGAATGTGAAGTGAAAGTATGCCTCCTAAATATGAGCAACATTATTGCGAAGAATGGGAGAAGATAGGCGAGTTTAGGGATTGGCTTTTGGATGGATTTTGCTAACATTTGGTGCGTAACGATACTTTAGAGCCTAGAATAACATGTTAGGCTACTGTTCTACCAAAAAATTGTACACAGAAATGTTAATAACAAAATTAGGATTTTAGCATGTTTTTTAGCATTTTTAAATACAAAAATAGCATTTTTTAGCATTATTTGGAGCAAGTTCTAGCATTTTCTCAAAATAAAAAACGGCAACACTGCTCGCGGCAACATCGCCCGCGGTAAGTCGCGGTCACGCGTCTCGTCATATTGTCGGTGTTTAGTTGTGCCCATTTTAATAAACGAGATAATTTAAAAAACTAACACCATGGACCCCGAAGCGTTCCTAGACCTGGCCAACCAGGTTATAAAACTGAAAATGTTTCCATACTTTGACATAGCGCATTCATTGCTGTGCGCTCTAGCGGTCAGAGAGGATTTGGGGACTGGTGAGTGCATTTTTACTCTTATTAAATTAATATTGCATTACGAATGTATGTCCTCATCGTTTTTCCCAAAAAAGTAGTGCATATCTTGATGTAAGTACTAAATAAAGACCAAGCGCCGGGTTTATTTATAGACTGTTCCCTTCCCGGTAGCCACATCTGTGATTTCTTGTTCTATATTGAATTTAGAATGTCACGGATAAAAGGTAGAGCAAGCTATAAAACGTATTGCAATTATTTTTTATGATACGCCTTTGTATCCTAGTTAGGAAGCTATGTAGGTTACCTATCAGCTATGGCTCTATTACAGATAATATAATAGTACTTATGCCTAAAATTATATAGTGCGTTGCACAGATTCTGGTGCACAATAATAAATTCGGTATAGTGTTGGTTAAGAAAAAACTAAATTTGAAAAAAATATGCTCGTTTCGTATCAGTTAAGAACCTTGACAAAGCAAATAGCTCTACAAGCTCTCTACTACCTTATCACTGGTTTACGAAGTATTACAGATACATTTTAACAGATGGCGCTATATTTATATTTGAACAAGAGCTTTCCTATGAGTAAAATAGAATAGTGAGATGGAATATTGTAAGAAAATCTCGTATAGGTCATGAACAAAAATAAAAAACCACTGTTACTATTGTAGTAAAAGGAATTTTCGGGCTCGTCCGGGATTTGAACCCGGGACCTCTCGCACCCGAAGCGAGAATCATACCCCTAGACCAACGAGCCATATTTAAAAGTGGTGAAATTGACGTCTACACTCTACAGTGCTGCTAAGAATGACATACTACAAGGTATTCTGTAAATATACGTAAACTTCCGGTAAAAGCACGACACCGCGAGCGACGTAGTACTACGGTATTCGAGCGGAATAACTATAGTTACAATAGCATAGTACTTTTTAAGGTACCGTGGGCACTAGCATGCCACTTGGCATGAGCTTTCAGAAATATAATAGGAGTCAATACTAATCTTGGGAAGAAATAATACTCACAGAATAAATAATAGTTTCTACTACGCTCTCACTAATAAATAGAGCATTGATTTCATAATCATATTAGCGTAGGGTTTTGTTTTATGGGGACAAGTAGAGCCAGCGTGATACAAAATTAGGTTTTTTTTTAACTAATGGCCATACGTCTTATAAACGAGTTAGCCCTATTACGGTATGTCATTCATTACTCATTACTCAGTGGAAAGAGATGGTTATAATTTTTATTTGTAGTTATATTTCTTACAATACGGCCGGCACGGCGCGGCGGCGCGGCGTAACTTGGCCCGTCTGAAATTAGTCATTTGGCAAATCTTTAGTCTCTTATTAGCCATTTTAGCACAAACGGCTCGCTTCAGTGGCCTACCATGAGCTCTGTCTGGCTCTTTCTCTGGTTCTGGTTTTGAGTCTGTGTGAGTGTTGACTAAATAAATCCTATGTCAAAACGTCACACACACAGTATAATGCACTTGTGAGCACTCACACATACTCAAAACCAGAGCCAGACAGAGCTCATGGTAGGCCTACTGACCGGACAAGTTACATAGGTTGAACTGTACCAAGCCGTAGTTTGTTGCCTATTCTTCTAGGCTTGGTCGCGTGAAAATGGCACCTAGACTCACCTAGCTAATAAAAGACGTTTCAAAGTGACTATGTCCCTATTAGCTATTTTAGCACAAACGGCTCGCTTCAGACCTGTCAAGTTACGTCGGTCGAACTGTACCAAGCCGTAGTTTGCTGCCTGTTCTTCAAGGCTTGGTCGCATGGAACTGGTACCTATTAGACTCGCCTAGCTTTTAATGACGATTCGCAGGTGCGCAGACATTCTCCCGCAAGCATCCCCTGTCATGCTGGCTGTCCACGATGCTGATGATCTTTGCGGGTGGCATGGTGGTCAACGGTCTACTAGGAGAGCCTATCTTAGCACCTCTGAAGAACACGCCGCAACTGCTCATCGGAACTGTTGCTTGGTAGGTTTTTAGAAGCTTTTTTTATGTTACTAGCTGGAACACAGTACTTTTGTTAAAGCCATCAAAATAATCATAATTGTTTACCCATATAAATAATATATTACAAGCTCTGCTTAGTTTGGGGCTGGGTAGTGTTGTATGAATTGTCCACAATATTTATTATGTTATTATTATATAGAAATGAAAACTCTAAAAGGAAATATTTTAAAAAATCATTTAAATGAAATAATAAATAAATATCGTAGACAATCCACACAACACTATCTAGCTCCAAACTAAGTAGAGCTTGTACTATGGGAACCAGATAGTTGATATTATGATACCTACTTATAAACATTTTCTTTGGCTAACACTTACTTAGAATACAATATAACACCCAGACAATCTCGGTGGGGATCGAACCCACGACTAGACCAGAAGGCAGAACTACTACCAACTGAGCTGAGAGGCCAGTAAGAGAATTATCTTCATAGAAGCTCTTGTACCACAGTGAAAGCTTTATTTAGCATGTAGTGAGAGACAACTCCAAACATTCGTTAATTAAATATTTTATCTGAAATTTCAGGTATGTGGTGTTCTACATGCCATTCGACGTTGGCTACAAAGTGGCCAAGTTCTTGCCAGTTAAGGTGGTGGCATCGGCCATGAAGGAAATCTACCGGGCGAAGAAAGTCTTTGACGGAGTGAGCCATGCTGGCAAGCTATACCCTAACGCCTGGGTCATCATGATTATAGTCGGTAAGTTTTTAAATAAAATAAATAAATAAACGTTGTGGACAATCCACACAACACTATATCTAGCCCCAAACTAAGCAGAGCTTGAATTATGGGAGCCAGATAGCTGATATAATACTTGAATACTTTTTTTTGTAAATACATACATAGAATACAATATAACACCCAGAAAGAGAACAAACATCCGTGTTCACCACACAAATATTTGTTCTCGGTGGGGATCGAACCCACGCCCTCCAGCGCAGAAGGCAGAGCTACTACCAACTGAGCTGTGAAGGCAGTCATCATTATTATGTGCCTATCTGTCACAAATAGAGTGTGTTTAATTTAAACATTTTTAATATTTAACACACACACACATGGTATAATCACGGAATTAAGAACTAAAGCAAAAGCGTGTTTACTGCTCTGTGGGTATAATGCTTGGAGGAGAGTTTACCAAATAGCACATTAATACCCTAGCTATCGTAACAAAATACACCTAACAGCTTGCTGCGGTTTTGGCCAGACCAACCCCTCACGTGGGCAATCAAAGCGGAAAAGGAATAAAAAAACCTAAGAAATAAATTATGACAGATTCTTGCATCTCCATAATCTGCTGCCAAACAGAATGAAATAAATATTTAAGGGGCTCCCATAAAACAGACATGGTTTTTTGCCTTTTTTATAGATAATGGTACGGAACCCTTCGTGCGCTAGTCCGACTCGCACTTGGCCGGTTTTATTTACTGGTGTATGCAAATAAATAAATATGTATCTCTTACTTCCAGGAACACTGAAAGGCAATGGAGCCGGCTTCACGAGACTGCTGGAGCGCCTCATCCGTGGCGCTTGGACCCCCACTGCTATGGAGACGATGCAGCCTAGCTTGTAAGTCGAAATTAAGGCCTAGTATATATACCCCAAGTCCCAGTGCAATTACAACATTTCGTTACCAAATGTTGTTTTCGTTTCGCCTATTTGTCTATGTCTATTTTATGGAGAAAAGATGAGACAACAACTCTAACTACGTAATGTATTTTTGCCGTCTCATATTTTCTCCATACAATAGATAGAGACAAATAGGCGAAACGAAAACAACATTTGGTAACGAAATGTGGTTGCCAAACTCCGACTTCGGGTACAGTAGTCCGATGAAGTAGTCTGATGATCGGACTGATTAGACTTTTTAGTATCAGTAGTCCGATGATGCTGAGCAATACAGATCATCGGACTACTGAGCCTTTTTGACCAATATTTAGACATTTCGACTTTCCCAAAAAAAGAAATGCAATAACTTCAGTTTATTTTTTCCAACGTGAACGTGAAAATAAAATATACCTTGTCTTGTGACGTAATTTCTTGATTAAATGGATTGATAAATTCTAACAGAAGAGGAATAAATTATAGTTAAAAAAACTAAAAAAACTAATTGAACTAAAAAGTTAAAAATAAAACTGTAATAATCAATTGAAAAATTAACATTATTGTACAAAAAAGCGTGGGGTGCTTTTAATAATAACTTCAGATATAATAAACTATTGATAAAATATTTACAACAATCAAAATCAAGCCCCCCACGCTTTTTGTACAATAATATAAATTTTTCAAATAATTATTACAGTTTTATTTTTAACTTTTTAGTTCAATTAGTTATTTAAAAGCGTGTTTTTTTAGTTTTTTAAACTATAATTTATTTTTTACTTTTTAGTTTTTTTTTTTTCATTTTTTTTTTCATATTATTGCATTGTCATTGACCTTTGACAGGTGTGCAAAGTTTGAATCAAATCTGATCGTTCAAAGTAGGACAAAATCGAGCTCAAAGGGGTCGGGTACTTACATACATACATACAGGTGAAGCTAATAAAAGCGTTATAATAAATTATAGTTTAAAAAACTAAAAAACAACGCTTTTATAACTAATTGAACTAAAAAGTTAAAAATAAAACTGTAATAATCAATTGAAATTTTATATTATTGTACAAAAAGCGTGGGGTGCTTTATATAATAACTTCAGATATGATAAAATATTTACAACTATTTACAAAAATCAAAATCAAGCCCCCCACGCTTTTTGTACAATAATATAAAATTTCAATTGATTATTACAGTTTTATTTTTAACTTTTTAGTTCAATTAGTTATAAAAGCGTTGTTTTTTAGTTTTTTAAACTATAATTTATTTTTTACTTTTTAGTTGTTTTTTTTTCATATTTTTTTTTCATATTATTGCATTGTCATCGACCTTTGACAGGTGTGCAAAGTTTGAATAAAATCTGATCGTTCAAAGTAGGTTTTTAATTTTATTTTTTTTATTTCTTTTCATTTTTTTTTATTTTTTTTTCATATTATTGCATTGTCATCGACCTTTGACAGGTGTGCAAAGTTTGAATCAAATCTGATCGTTCAAAGTAGGTTTTTATTTTATTTTTTTTATTTCTTTTCATTTTTTTTTATTTTTTTTTTCATAGTATTGCATTGTCATCGACCTTTGACAGGTGTGCAAAGTTTGAATCAAATCTGATCGTTCAAAGTAGGACAAAATCGAGCTCAAAGGGGTCGGTTACATACATACATACATACATACATACATACAGGTGAAACTAATAAAAGCGTTATAAAAACAGCATCTATACATATAATATATGAAGCTTTATTTTAAAATCTTGAATCCTTCTAATATCTATAGGAAATGCAAATAATTATAAGTTTAAAAAACTTGAGATACCGACTTCATTGTCAAACGGCTAAACCGATTTTAATCAAATTTGTTTGAGACAATCTGGAAGTAAGAATAACCTTCCAAATAAAAAAATAATTTTCTAAATCGGTTCATAAATGACGGAGGCATGCAGTTACAAACATTAAAAAAATTATTTAAAAAAAATGGCATCACCGATTTTAATAAAATTAAAATGGGACCAATCTGGAAGCAGTACCTTTCAGATAAAAAAATATTTTTTTCAAATCGGCTCACAAATGACGAAGCAATGCGGTAACAAACATTAAAAAAAATCGGTTGTCTGTAAAGTCGGTTTACTGACGATAGTTGAACGTGATAACGTCATAAGAAAATACTCGCGGACTCGCGGACTCGGACTCGGACTCGGACTCGGACTCGGACTCGGACTCGGACTCGGACTCGGAACCCGACCGAACCCTTACCCTTACCCTCATTTACCCTTACCCTCATTTACCCTTACCCTCATTTACCCTTACCCATTACCCGACCCGGGCTCGGGCTCAGGTAAATGGAACGACGAAACGACGTAGCGACGCATGAGTCATGTTTTTTCGTGCGTGCAGCCGGCTCCATCGATTTATAAGACGTTATCACGTCAAAAAAAAAAAAAAAAACATAAAAAAAAAAATACAACCGAATTGAGAACCTCCTCCTTTTTGATTGGAAGTCGGTTAAAAATAAGATGTTGTGGCTGAATCACGCTTTAACCACTAGACTGATTTAGAGGAAATTTGGACCAAATATAGGTTGTAACCCGGATTAACTTATTCTTCTTCTTCCTGCCCTTATCCCACTTTATGTGGGGTCGGCACAACATGTCTTCCCCTTTTTCAGACGTCATCTCTGCATTGAGAATCTATGAACTGTAAAAAAAATATTAAAATATAGGTACTAAATAAAAAATAAATGTAACCGGATGAATGAATGATGACTTCGCCTGTGTGTTCGTTCTTTTAAGTTATAGAACAAACATGCAGGCGAAGCCGGGGGCGGCCGCTAAAGTCACTCATAATATATCTTGGGTATCAACATGCTAATAACGCTGTAAATCTAAGGTAGACAAAACAATTAGAAATTTACTCTTGTTGGCATTATTGGAATGTTTGTCTGTCTGCTCTAAAAATAACTGCAACAATGCCAGACGAATATCGTAATACGTGTTCTCGGTTTCAGCCTGTAAGCCTACCACAAACTCTGTCTGGCTCTGTCTCTGGCTCTGGTTTTGGGTCTGTGTGAGTGTAGACTAAATAAATCATACATCGAAACGCCCACTCACACAGTAAAATACACTGGTGAGCACTCACACAGACTCAAAACCAGGACCAGAGACAGAGCCAGACAGAGCTTGTGGTAGGCCTACTGAGGGACTTATACTTATACTATAGGCACTAACAATTTTCCATAAGAATAACCCCTATTGCGTAAAAGAGAGGGTTAATCGACTGAAAAAGGGTGACAATCGCAACAGAGGGTGCTATTTAGGGCAGTTCGCGTATACGCTTTTAATAATATTGCCTTGATGCAAGTTGCAAACTTCTATCCGTTCCAAGTCTCATCGAAAACCATCATTATTTTCTTCAATTGTTGTAGTTACCAGAGGATAAAACGACAAACAGTGCCCCGGGGCCCCCAAGCTTCAGGGGCCCCTCGCAACTTTACAACTATAAATTAAACTAGAAAATCTCCTTCATTTGGAATTAAAAAAAAACAGATTTCAATAAACGCGGCTTTAATAACAAAGCAACTTAGTTTAAAAAATATAGGGGAATTCTCAAAAAGTCTCGAACATCTTTTTGGAGCTTTTTGGAGTAATGTCGAATTCGGAATACGACGAATACAGATCAAATGATTTTATTTCGTTTAGTTAAGGCCCTAGTTTATTTTTTGCCCCAGGCCCTTTGGTTACCTACGCTACTGTTTCCTTCATCCTCTTCATTTAGGGTCGGCATTATTATACTTTATAGATTGCTAACGCTGTGTTTCTCTCAAAATTATATCAACAGACTGAGGTTATTAAGATATATATGGTTTTAGCATTGTGTTTTTTATTTTTCTATGATTGAGGCAAGGTACAGTGGAATACAGCTCAAGTTACCTAAAAACAAAGAAAAATGACGCTTAATGCAAGGACATAAGAGCTAGCAGTGTATAGTCTGATGCGTATCCTTGTGTACCTGTTTTGCGAGAGACTGGTGCGAGAGATTTAAAATTTCTAAAATTCCAGCTACACCAAGGCATCATTGGTTGCGTCCATAATCTTCGTGCTCGATAAGAAGACCGACCTGATCTCCGCGCCGCATGCACTGGTCTACTTCGGTATCGTCATCTTCTTCGTATACTTCAAGGTAAGAGGACTTTGTTACCACTGTATATGATATACAGTGGTAACACAGTATATCCTATCTTTTTGCAAGTTCCTGCCATAATTTCTCACCATATATTATGTGTTGCCCTCCGAAGGAATCCACTGCTGAACACAGCTATAGGTCTCTCTCATATACAGTAGGTATACAGGGTTATTCATTATTAGCTGCAAATACTCAGGAATTAGGTTCAACAAATAAAATAAAAAATATTTATGAAATGATTTTTTTTAAGTTTTGTTATGAAAATCCCGAGAAAATCGATAAAGGAATCATTGGCGCCTGACCTATTTTGACCTTTGATCCGCGCCCGCGCGCCGTGAGTGACACTCTGCGTTCAGTCACCGCCTGGGTGGGTCATCGTCCTGTTCTCCATGGCAATCATTATGCAATAGCCGTAAAGAAATTAATAAAAATAAAATTTTGATACAAAAACTTGAAAATTTTTTTGATCAAATTTAAAAAAAATAATTTCATAAATATTCTTTATTCTATTTGTTGAACCTAATTCCTGAGTATTTGCAGCTAATAATGAATAACCCTGTATAAACGAGACCTACAGCTGTATTCAGCTTTGCTAGAAATAACGTTTTTAAGCCTTCTCCATCCACCAACTTCCTGCAACCTTTACAGTGTCGTCGATCCATCGGGTCCTTTAGTCTTCCGCGCCGGTTTGCATCGATAACTCTTTTTCCCCGACGGTTGTTGGTTCTACAATCTCATTCAGCGATAATTTTATAAGCAAGTTAAAGTGAATTCAGCGACCTTAGTGTTCTACGGAATTTCACAATAAAGTCTAAATATTCTGAGATTTAAACAAACAAACAAAATTAAATATTATGGACAATTCACACAACACTATCTAGCCTCAAATTAATCAGAGCTTGTATTATGGGAACCAGATAGCTGATATACATATTTGTCTTTTTCTGAGAGCTATCGATTTATCAAGCATATTTAAAATTTAAATCAAACTTAACTGTTTTCCATTCCCAGTTATCATCGATCCTCCTTGGCATCCACGACCCGTTCGTGCCTTTCGAGAATCTGTTCTGCGCGCTGTTCCTCGGAGGCATCTGGGATTCGCTGGCCAAGCTGCTCGGCAAGGGCCAGCCGAAGGAAGAGACGAAGGATGCTAAGAAAACTAATTGATGTGATGTGAGTATACATTTTTTGAAGGCTAGGAGGCCGAAACCGTCACCTATAACAAAGCATTGCCTCGTAGGTCTCGCACATCAGGAGCGTGCCCTAAGATGCACTGCCAAGAACTTTAGGTATATTGATGTTAGGCCTCACGTGTCAGTAATTTCACTGGTTCATTTCACAACACCCTTCAAACCAAAACACGACAACGCTGTTTGACAGAAGACAGACAGAAAAAAGACAGAGGAAGAACAAGAACAGAGGAAGAACATACAGAGAGACTTTAAAATTGACCATTTAAGCTGAATTGGTAATGTACTTACTGTATTAAAAGATCGACAATAAAGATCTGCAAAGGCGATCAGTTCCAGCATAAGCTTTTGCATACATCCGCACACACTACCGCAAACTTTGACAGTGCGATAATTAACAGCAATACAATGGTCGCCATCATAGGCGTTCTAGATGTGCGCAAGGTATAGCTAGCTTCTCTTCATTTAAGATCGGAATTATTATATTTTGACCATGTCTAATTTTTTTTTACAGATATAGCAGCTGAATTTACCATGATCAACTGACACCGACAATTCCATCAATGACGGCTATCTAAAATAAGTATAAAATAAATAAAATAATAAAAAAAATCGCAAAAACCCTAAACCTTAAAAAAATGGCACAACGACCAAAGTATTTTTTTATTCTAAGTTGAATGACTAGTCGCGATCATAATTTTAAGAATGCATGTGTTTTATTACCTTTACGTACATAATAATAATTTTGTATTATTGTAGTTCCTACATATTTGCCAAAAAATAGTATTCAAATCTAGAAAAATATTTCATTTATGTTATTCTCTAAGTAACTTCTAGAATCAATTTAGAGCTAGGTAAGTTTATAGTAAGTTGCCATAGGTTCATACTTTTGCATTAAAAAAAACGGCAGCAATTTAGACCTATTATTAAATATGTTTACCAACCATTGTATGATGTTATATTTGGTGTGTTCATCCTGAACAGAAACATGTTATTGACTGTGACTCTCCATGTGTTTTCGTGTGACAAAAATGAGCATTGTTATTATATTTTTTTATAAACGAACGACTGTAGGTCCGATATCCGACTTCCTGAAGGTAGAGCCTCAAAAAAAGACTAAAGATTTGCCCTTCTACGTTACCTTGCATAGAGCTAGCCCTGTCACTCTTTGTCATTACCTAGTGGTAAGAGATGGCAGATGTTTTTACACAGATATTTTGAGAAACGCTTGTAAGCAAGGAGAATTGCTAGCATTTTTATTTAATGACATTATATAAATTCATGATAAATATAAATTAAATGTTTTATGAAACGGTTGACCGAATCGCATGGGTGCATAGCGGTGAGGAATATTTGCTTCGTAAGATTAATTGAAGATAAATAATGTATTTGATTGGAGCGGCAAAAGGAAGTATTAAATTGATTTTATTTATAAGCTTAGTTTTATTTCCTCGATCCCCATAAGTTACTTTCTAAAGCTAGGTAAACCAAACGCCCGGAGGCAAAAAATAAACTTGGGAAACCCCAAAAAATCTATTTAAAAATCGTTTGTTCCGTATTCGTCGTGTTCTGAATTTGACGTTACTCCAGATCCATGAAAATTTTCTGCTCCAGAAAGATGTTCGAGACTTGTTGGGAAATCCCCTGTATTTTGAGGAGAAATTTGCACTAGTTCAATTTATAATTTGTAAGTTAGGCTCAAGTTCAGGGGGCCCCTCTGAGGGCCCCCCTGAACTTGAGGGGCCCGAGGCACTGACACGTCTAGCCCTCCGGTAGCTACACCGCTTATTGAACTTGAACTTGAACTGCTGCTTACATGTAGGTGAATTTATTCTACTATCAAGGTGCCTATGTTAGGATATTTACCAACTCTAATCTCCATATCTACCGTGCCTAGGGATTAAAACCGTGAGGTTTTTCTATCTCCATCATGATCGTGATTACTGATTGATATTGTAATTGAACATAGCGCTAATTGAATTATACGATTTAGTGATACTATCACAAATAATTATTTTAACGATAAATAAATCATATAGAATATTTAATATCGATTTCAATATAGATAGCATCTATTTTGGTTTTTATCGTGGTTTTTTGCGGTATCTGCAAAAATGATCGTCTATAGCTAGACTACAGCTAGCGACTGTTATCTGCTTCAGCTCAGTACCTAGTTAGAAAAACTGGCCCTCATAGCGAGTTCGAATCTGAGAACCATGGTCCACATGTGGTAAGCATCGTCTTCGAAAAAGCACTGCGTCTCATCTCAGGTCAAGCTCGCCAAACGTGCCCAACGATATCATGCAAACTGTGAAGAAGGAAGGGACATATTTCTAGTAGTGGGGAAATAATATAAATACAATTCATGGTAGATACTCGTACACCTTCTTGCCGCACCAAGCGCTTTGCCTCCACTTGTAAATAGCCAAAGAGTGCAACTCGTTGCAATAAATAATAGAGACTTATCACATGTAATAAAGATGTATATTACAGATTTCTACTGACTTCTGACCCATTTTTGAGCTGTGGACGAAAACGACAGAAAATTAAAACCAGCGGGAGTTTCTAACCAGAAACAATAAAATTGTTTTTAGAAGTTTATCCGCAAGAAATTTCAGATGCATGATTGTGAATTTTGAAATAAATTTTCTTATTTTTTATTTGTGTTTTATTAAACCTAAAAACATTAACATTATAATAATTAAATACAGTACCTACACAGTTATAAGATAATATTTTATACTATTTCCAATAAGAAAAACGCAAAAAATGTTTTTGTCCCGATTTTGGGGTCGAATACTCCTGTGTGCGGCGTCTGGTTTCTGAATACCTACGATTTGGAAGTTTTTAAAATAAGAGTGAATAGGTCTGCTTTAGTAACGACTAAAGCAGAACTATTCACTCTTAGTCAGGCAAGAAGGTGTATCTACCATGAATAAAGATTCTGAGGAATAGGTATCTTCTAGGTGAGCGCGCTACACAGTCGAACGCATCAAGCGTTAGCCTTTAAATAGAAAACATTATGAAAAAAGCAGCCAAGTGCGAGTCAGACTCGCCCATGAAGGGTTCCGTAGCATCAATTAACATAATATAAAGGTTTTTGTAGTTCGTCGAAAGGTAAATTGCGGTTTACGATTTATGACGTATAAAAAAAACTGCTGACTAGATCTCGTTCAAACCAAATATCGTTGAAAGTTTGCATAGTAATGTACAACATATATTTTTTTTGGATTTATTATTCTCTTATTTTAGAAGTTAGAGGGGGGGGGACCAACTTTTTTCCACTTTGGAAGTGTCTCTCGCGCAAACTATTCAGTTTAGAAAAAAACGATATTAGAAACCTCAACATCATTTTTAAAGACCTATCCATAGATAACCCAACGTATAGGTTCGATGAAAAAAAAATTTTTGAGTTTCAGTTTCAAGTACGGGGACCCCCAAAATTTATAGTTTTTTTTCTATTTTTATGTAAAAACCTTAATGCGGTTCACAGAATACATCTACTCACCAAGTTTCATCAGTCTAGCTTTTATGGTTTCGGAGAAAAATGGCTGTGACACGGTCGGACAGACAGACAGACAGACAGACAGACAGACAGACATGACGAATCTATAAGGGTTCCGTTTTTGCCATTTGGCTACGGAACCCTAAAAAAAGCACTATGTGGGGTCTGCTCGGTCTGTATTATGCTTGTTTTTTGTTTTTTAAATGTAGTGGAGTTATGCATGTTTTTAGGGTTCCGTAGCCAAATGGCAAAAACGGAACCCTTATAGATTCGTCATGTCTGTCTGTCTGTCTGTCTGTCTGTCTGTCTGTCTGTCTGTCCGTCCGTATGTCACAGCCATTTTTCTCCGAAACCATAAAAGCTAGACTGATGAAACTTGGTGAGTAGATGTATTCTGTGAACCGCATTAAGGTTTTTACATAAAAATAGAAAAAAAACTATAAATTTTGGGGGTCCCCGTACTTGAAACTGAAACTCAAAAATTTTTTTTTCATCGAACCTATACGTTGGGTTATCTATGGATAGGTCTTTAAAAATGATGTTGAGGTTTCTAATATCGTTTTTTTCTAAACTGAATAGTTTGCGCGAGAGACACTTCCAAAGTGGAAAAAAGTTGGTCCCCCCCCCTCTAACTTCTAAAATAAGAGAATAATAAATCCAAAAAAAATATATGTTGTACATTACTATGCAAACTTTCAACGATATTTGGTTTGAACGAGATCTAGTCAGCAGTTTTTTTTATACGTCATAAATCGTAAACCGCAATTTACCTTTCGACGAACTACAAAAACCTTTATATTATGTTAATTGATGCTACGGAACCCTTCATGGGCGAGTCTGACTCGCACTTGGCTGCTTTTTTCATAATGTTTTCTATTTAAAGGCTAACGCTTGATGCGTTCGACTGTGTAGCGCGCTCACCTAGAAGATACCTATTCCTCAGAATCTTTATTCATGGTAGATACACCTTCTTGCCTGACTAAGAGTGAATAGTTCTGCTTTAGTCGTTACTAAAGCAGACCTATTCACTCTTATTTTAAAAACTTCCAAATCGTAGGTATTCAGAAACCAGACGCCGCACACAGGAGTATTCGACCCCAAAATCGGGACAAAAACATTTTTTGCGTTTTTCTTATTGGAAATAGTATAAAATATTATCTTATAACTGTGTAGGTACTGTATTTAATTATTATAATGTTAATGTTTTTAGGTTTAATAAAACACAAATAAAAAATAAGAAAATTTATTTCAAAATTCACAATCATGCATCTGAAATTTCTTGCGGATAAACTTCTAAAAACAATTTTATTGTTTCTGGTTAGAAACTCCCGCTGGTTTTAATTTTCTGTCGTTTTCGTCCACAGCTCAAAAATGGGTCAGAAGTCAGTAGAAATCTGTAATATACATCTTTATTACATGTGATAAGTCTCTATTATTTATTGCAACGAGTTGCACTCTTTGGCTATTTACAAGTGGAGGCAAAGCGCTTGGTGCGGCAAGAAGGTGTACGAGTATCTACCATGAATTGTATTTATATTATTTCCCCACTACTAGAAATATGTCCCTTCCTTCTTCACAGTTTGCATGATATCGTTGGGCACGTTTGGCGAGCTTGACCTGAGATGAGACGCAGTGCTTTTTCGAAGACGATGCTTACCACATGTGGACCATGGTTCTCAGATTCGAACTCGCTATGAGGGCCAGTTTTTCTAACTAGGTACTGAGCTGAAGCAGATAACAGTCGCTAGCTGTAGTCTAGCTATAGACGATCATTTTTGCAGATACCGCAAAAAACCACGATAAAAACCAAAATAGATGCTATCTATATTGAAATCGATATTAAATATTCTATATGATTTATTTATCGTTAAAATAATTATTTGTGATAGTATCACTAAATCGTATAATTCAATTAGCGCTATGTTCAATTACAATATCAATCAGTAATCACGATCATGATGGAGATAGAAAAACCTCACGGTTTTAATCCCTAGGCACGGTAGATATGGAGATTAGAGTTGGTAAATATCCTAACATAGGCACCTTGATAGTAGAATAAATTCACCTACATGTAAGCAGCAGTTCAAGTTCAAGTTCAATAAGCGGTGTAGCTACCGGAGGGCTAGACGTGTCAGTGCCTCGGGCCCCTCAAGTTCAGGGGGGCCCTCAGAGGGGCCCCCTGAACTTGAGCCTAACTTACAAATTATAAATTGAACTAGTGCAAATTTCTCCTCAAAATACAGGGGATTTCCCAACAAGTCTCGAACATCTTTCTGGAGCAGAAAATTTTCATGGATCTGGAGTAACGTCAAATTCAGAACACGACGAATACGGAACAAACGATTTTTAAATAGATTTTTTGGGGTTTCCCAAGTTTATTTTTTGCCTCCGGGCGTTTGGTTTACCTAGCTTTAGAAAGTAACTTATGGGGATCGAGGAAATAAAACTAAGCTTATAAATAAAATCAATTTAATACTTCCTTTTGCCGCTCCAATCAAATACATTATTTATCTTCAATTAATCTTACGAAGCAAATATTCCTCACCGCTATGCACCCATGCGATTCGGTCAACCGTTTCATAAAACATTTAATTTATATTTATCATGAATTTATATAATGTCATTAAATAAAAATGCTAGCAATTCTCCTTGCTTACAAGCGTTTCTCAAAATATCTGTGTAAAAACATCTGCCATCTCTTACCACTAGGTAATGACAAAGAGTGACAGGGCTAGCTCTATGCAAGGTAACGTAGAAGGGCAAATCTTTAGTCTTTTTTTGAGGCTCTACCTTCAGGAAGTCGGATATCGGACCTACAGTCGTTCGTTTATAAAAAAATATAATAACAATGCTCATTTTTGTCACACGAAAACACATGGAGAGTCACAGTCAATAACATGTTTCTGTTCAGGATGAACACACCAAATATAACATCATACAATGGTTGGTAAACATATTTAATAATAGGTCTAAATTGCTGCCGTTTTTTTTAATGCAAAAGTATGAACCTATGGCAACTTACTATAAACTTACCTAGCTCTAAATTGATTCTAGAAGTTACTTAGAGAATAACATAAATGAAATATTTTTCTAGATTTGAATACTATTTTTTGGCAAATATGTAGGAACTACAATAATACAAAATTATTATTATGTACGTAAAGGTAATAAAACACATGCATTCTTAAAATTATGATCGCGACTAGTCATTCAACTTAGAATAAAAAAATACTTTGGTCGTTGTGCCATTTTTTTAAGGTTTAGGGTTTTTGCGATTTTTTTTATTATTTTATTTATTTTATACTTATTTTAGATAGCCGTCATTGATGGAATTGTCGGTGTCAGTTGATCATGGTAAATTCAGCTGCTATATCTGTAAAAAAAAATTAGACATGGTCAAAATATAATAATTCCGATCTTAAATGAAGAGAAGCTAGCTATACCTTGCGCACATCTAGAACGCCTATGATGGCGACCATTGTATTGCTGTTAATTATCGCACTGTCAAAGTTTGCGGTAGTGTGTGCGGATGTATGCAAAAGCTTATGCTGGAACTGATCGCCTTTGCAGATCTTTATTGTCGATCTTTTAATACAGTAAGTACATTACCAATTCAGCTTAAATGGTCAATTTTAAAGTCTCTCTGTATGTTCTTCCTCTGTTCTTGTTCTTCCTCTGTCTTTTTTCTGTCTGTCTTCTGTCAAACAGCGTTGTCGTGTTTTGGTTTGAAGGGTGTTGTGAAATGAACCAGTGAAATTACTGACACGTGAGGCCTAACATCAATATACCTAAAGTTCTTGGCAGTGCATCTTAGGGCACGCTCCTGATGTGCGAGACCTACGAGGCAATGCTTTGTTATAGGTGACGGTTTCGGCCTCCTAGCCTTCAAAAAATGTATACTCACATCACATCAATTAGTTTTCTTAGCATCCTTCGTCTCTTCCTTCGGCTGGCCCTTGCCGAGCAGCTTGGCCAGCGAATCCCAGATGCCTCCGAGGAACAGCGCGCAGAACAGATTCTCGAAAGGCACGAACGGGTCGTGGATGCCAAGGAGGATCGATGATAACTGGGAATGGAAAACAGTTAAGTTTGATTTAAATTTTAAATATGCTTGATAAATCGATAGCTCTCAGAAAAAGACAAATATGTATATCAGCTATCTGGTTCCCATAATACAAGCTCTGATTAATTTGAGGCTAGATAGTGTTGTGTGAATTGTCCATAATATTTAATTTTGTTTGTTTGTTTAAATCTCAGAATATTTAGACTTTATTGTGAAATTCCGTAGAACACTAAGGTCGCTGAATTCACTTTAACTTGCTTATAAAATTATCGCTGAATGAGATTGTAGAACCAACAACCGTCGGGGAAAAAGAGTTATCGATGCAAACCGGCGCGGAAGACTAAAGGACCCGATGGATCGACGACACTGTAAAGGTTGCAGGAAGTTGGTGGATGGAGAAGGCTTAAAAACGTTATTTCTAGCAAAGCTGAATACAGCTGTAGGTCTCGTTTATACAGGGTTATTCATTATTAGCTGCAAATACTCAGGAATTAGGTTCAACAAATAGAATAAAGAATATTTATGAAATTATTTTTTTTAAATTTGATCAAAAAAATTTTCAAGTTTTTGTATCAAAATTTTATTTTTATTAATTTCTTTACGGCTATTGCATAATGATTGCCATGGAGAACAGGACGATGACCCACCCAGGCGGTGACTGAACGCAGAGTGTCACTCACGGCGCGCGGGCGCGGATCAAAGGTCAAAATAGGTCAGGCGCCAATGATTCCTTTATCGATTTTCTCGGGATTTTCATAACAAAACTTAAAAAAAATCATTTCATAAATATTTTTTATTTTATTTGTTGAACCTAATTCCTGAGTATTTGCAGCTAATAATGAATAACCCTGTATACCTACTGTATATGAGAGAGACCTATAGCTGTGTTCAGCAGTGGATTCCTTCGGAGGGCAACACATAATATATGGTGAGAAATTATGGCAGGAACTTGCAAAAAGATAGGATATACTGTGTTACCACTGTATATCATATACAGTGGTAACAAAGTCCTCTTACCTTGAAGTATACGAAGAAGATGACGATACCGAAGTAGACCAGTGCATGCGGCGCGGAGATCAGGTCGGTCTTCTTATCGAGCACGAAGATTATGGACGCAACCAATGATGCCTTGGTGTAGCTGGAATTTTAGAAATTTTAAATCTCTCGCACCAGTCTCTCGCAAAACAGGTACACAAGGATACGCATCAGACTATACACTGCTAGCTCTTATGTCCTTGCATTAAGCGTCAGTTTTCTTTGTTTTTAGGGTTCCGTAGCCAAATGGCAAAAACGGAACCCTTATAGATTCGTCATGTCTGTCTGTCTGTCTGTCTGTCTGTCTGTCTGTCTGTCTGTCTGTCCGTCCGTATGTCACAGCCATTTTTCTCCGAAACCGATGAAACTTGGCGAGTAGATGTATTCTGTGAACCGCATTAAGATTTTAACATAAAAATAAAAATAAAACTATAAATTTCGGGGGTCCCCATACTTGAAACTGAAACTCAAAAATTTTTTTTTCATCGAACCCATACGTGTGGGGTATCTATGAATAGGTCTTCAAAAATGATGTTGAGGTTTCTAATATCGTTTTTTTCTAAACTGAATAGTTTGCGCGAGAGACACTTCCAAAGTGGAAAAAAGTTGGTCCCCCCCCCCTCTAACTTCTAAAGTAAGAGAATGAAAATACTAAAAAAAATATATGTTGTACATTACTATGTAAACTTCTAACGATTTTTGGTTTGAACGAGATCTAGTCAGTAGTTTTTTTTTATACGTCATAAACCGTAAACCGCAATTTACCTTTCGACGAACTACAAGAACCTTTTTATGTTAGGTACATCAAGTAACATAATATAAAGGTTCTTGTACGGAACCCTTCATGGGCGAGTCCGACTCGCACTTGGCTGCTTTTTTTTTAGGCACTTAAAATAAAAGTCTGTCGATGACAGCAGCACACGTTACGTACGTTTTGCTTTGGAAGATAGTTTGGTTTTTATTTATATTCTTTAGAAGTTTCATACGATTGATCTCACATTTATAGGCTTGGGCTAGGGTACCTTTATCGTTTAAGAGGGTGACCTCAAACAATAGTAACAGTGACCCAGTGGCCAAGGGCGGTAACGGAACTGATGTATAACATAACACGAGACGATTCAGACGAGTTTTAGATGACTTACGGTATTCTGAATCTGAGCGAATGTTTAGCTGAGGTCACTGCCGCGGTGCCGGTTGTACTGACTGGACTTACACCGAAACGAGCATTTCTTAAAGCAACTATCTATACTATGACTAATCTAATCATTATTATTTGCTCCTAAATATGCGAATAGCAGACCTCGCGAGCATACTAAAGGTGTGAAATTAGTTTCATTTCGAGGAACATTCTGCTTATGTAAAGATCCGATGAGAATCGCTCGGTCAGTAGCTAAGGAATAAGTCCACTCAGTCTGAAACTTGGTACCCTACTCAGATTTTTTAGGCAACAATTATTATTTTTAAAATGATACAACAGAGGATGATTGCAGTTTATTGTTTTTTTTTTCATTATGTAGACTCAACAAGGAGGTCGGACGCCGGCAGCAAGGAGTTTAAAAATTCATGAGATTCAAGCTACGCTTTTTTCTGGTGATTATAGCTTACTGGAAATTACTGGCACGTGAGGATGAGCATTTATGTATGCCTCAAGTTGATGGACCCGGGCAGTGTATTGTAGGGCACGTCCTGGCGTGCGTGACCTACGAAGCAATGTTTTCTTATAGGCGATGGTTACCACCTAACATCAGGCAGGCCATATGCATGTTCCATCCAGTTGTGTAAAAAAAGCTGTATTCTTCTCGGTCTGAACGAACTGTGCTTATCGAAGCCCTGGGTATTATCAAAGATCTCATCGGTGTGATAGACGCCTTGCAAACTGACTTGCGGACGCGCCACGCGTCAGATGCGCGAGAGCAACGCCGCGTGCTGCCGCTTCTCATAGTTTTAATTTTATAGGTAGTTTGTGCACATGGGAATCGATAGTGAATACGGTAAGTTGCATTTTATGTACAGTAGGAAAGTAACGTAACGGTCTGAACGGTCACAGTTATGTGCGAATGCTTGAATGTTACTAAGGCATTTGCAGATAGAATTTCGTTTTATGCATTTTCTCCGTTGCCACTTGTTTAATATGAATACCTAGTATGTATTATTATTTTCTTTTGGAGAGTCCAATTTGTGTTTCAATAGTTATAGTATGAATTTAACGGCTAGTTCGACAAATATTGACACGTTTAAAAACAAATATACCTAAATGTTAGTAAACTGAGACAGTATAAATAAATATTAATTTAACCCATCACTAAATTAAAAACGCACATGTGTTTTAATAACCAGGATAGGTATTATATTAAGAAACTTTTGTGTGATGATACAGAGTCTAAAGATAATATACTTACCTACCTATAATTATCGTAAAAAGCTAATCAGACCATTTGGAAATCGTCACGAAAATTTTAAAAAGAAATCAGTTTTCTAGAATCAGCGTTGCATGCAACTTTAGATTTAGGGAATTATATTTTACACCCAGTAGAAGCCGGCCAGTTTTAGGGTCTATACTATTATTAAGAGGAAACATTTGTAAGTATATTTGTATGTAACGAACAAACTCAAAAACCACTGGATCGATTTCAATAATTATTTCGCCATTATAAAGCGACATTATCCATGGTTATGATTAGCTATATTATAACGCTTTTATTAGCTTCACCTGTATGTATGTATGTATGTATGTATGTATGTATGTATGTATGTATGTAACCGACCCCTTTGAGCTCGATTTTGTCCTACTTTGAACGATCAGATTTGATTCAAACATTGCGCAAGTGTCAAAGGTCGATGACAATGCAATAACATGAAAAAAAAAGAAAAGAAATTAAAAAAATTAAAAAAAAACCTACTTTGAACGATCAGATTTGATTCAAACTTTGCACACCTGTCAAAGGTCGATGACAATGCAATAATATGAAAAAAAAAAAAAAAAATGAAAAGAAAATTAAAAAAAACCTACTTTGAACTATCAGATTTGATTCAAACTTTGCACATCTGTCAAAGGTCGATGAAAATGCAATAATATGAAAAAAAAACCTAAAAAGTAAAAAATAAATTATAGTTTAAAAAACTAAAAAAAAACGCTTTTATAACTAATTGAACTAAAAAGTTAAAAATAAAACTTTAATAATTAATTGAAAATGTATATTATTGTACAAAAGCGTGGGGGGCTTGATTTTGATAGTTGTAAATATTTAATCAATAGTATATTATATTTAGGTATATCTGAAGATAAATAAAAAGCACCCCACGCTTTTTGTACAATAATATACATTTTCAATTGATTATTAAAGTTTTATTTTTAACTTTTTAGTTCAATTAGTTATAAAAGCGTTTTTTTTTTAGTTTTTTAAACTATAATTTATTTTATACTAGCAGCCCGTCCCGGCTTCGCACGGGGTAGACAATATTGTTGTACATTATTTTGTTCAATCGCTAATGGTTTCGGCAGCGCATTCGACGAAAGACATTTTTTTTAAATCGGCCCAGTACTTTTTGAGCCTATTCATTACAAACATACAAAAATAGGTACAAATCTTTCCTCTTTATAATATTAGTATAGACTAGCGACTCTTCCCGACTTTGCACGGGTGTCTTTTAGAAAAACAAGGAAGTTTTAAAGTAATTTCTTTGAATTTTTCAACCAGTGCGAAGCTGGGGCGAATCGCTAGTAATAACTATCTCGATTATAAAGTAAACGTTCTTCTACAGTTCTCATCTACTCATTATAGCTATTTGTATTTGCAATTCATCTTTCTCTTCAGTTTCTTGCACATTCATTACTCTCACTTAACCGTCAATAACGCGAGTGTTTTCTGTAGTAAGAAAGTTGTTGCTGGAGTTAGAAGGTAATCTGTTTTTCTTTATACAACTAGCTGATAGGTCACCTTCGCTTTAACAAAGCATTGCCTCGTAGGTCACGCACGTCAGGAACGTGCCCTATGATGCACGGCCCTGCGCCCATCAACTTGAGGCATACAGATTTTCAGCCTCACGTGCCACCGGCAGCCATACCCTTCAAACCGAAACACAGGAATGCTGCCCCACGGCAGAAAAAGGCATGGTGGATTGGTGGTAATACTTCCCCAGACGAGCCACACACAAAAAAACTTATTTCTAGATTGTAGATCTAAAGATATTAGTATAAATTGGGTTCAAAATTTATTTATCAAGTTTCATCACAAGGATCACTCTGAAGGTAGTAATTACTAAAATGCGTAAAAACATGAGTTTGTAGCCCAAAGAATAAAAGTTATTCGGTACATAAGTGGGATTTGAACCCGCAAGCGCAGTTCTCGTGTTTTTCCAAACCAGACCTATGTCCATGTAAAATCGTTGAATTCTTTCATTTCTCCATAGCAGAATTTTTATTCAATTGCAATCACACAGTACATTTTCAATATGATTTATTTGAATAAGATTATGGAAACAAACCGCGGACGTGATCAAGACTCCATCGATGTGTCATAGACCATTCTTTTACGAGTGTAATAAGTAATTATTAAAGCAGTAACCATCCTTATTCATTTCTCAGAAGCTCGGGCTTCCCATGTGGTTATCCGGTCAATGAACACTTGTCTTTTAAAAATACCAATTAGGATGACGTGGTATAAATTATGATCAGAGGCCCCAATGTGCATCTTTTGATTTGTTTCCTACATTTTGTGAATCATGCTTTTCAAGAAAGCATAATAGATGTGTTATTAATTTAAAGTGATTTAAAATCTAAATATTATTCGATTACGTTGGTTTTATATTTCTGGTTAATAAACATTTTTTATTTTAATCTTTTTTTATCTTGAAAAATTCCGTAGCCTTTGATCAAAACTATGGCTAGTATATTTCAAGATTTGTCTCGGTTATTAGTATACAATATAAGTAGTAGTAATAAAGAGTAATTTAAAAAACTAAACCTGTTATTCCAATTACAAATTCTACGATACATTTTCAAGTTTTCCAAAAAAGCCCATATGAAAGACATCAACGCGCTCATTCCTTATTTATGCATTTAAAAACTTTTTTTTAACTAACTGCTTTATTTGCTATTGGCTAAGAAGGCTAAGATGATGTATAAGTATGTATAGTATAGCATCGTAAGGTCTTTGAACTCGACAGGATGCAGTAAAATAAAACAACATAAGGGTTTCATCTCCGTACGGGAATAGCAATTATGGGAAACCCGTCGGCGTAATCACATCCATAATAATAGCTTTGTATTTATTACGACAGGCATGCTGGGTGTAGCCATATTCGCATAAATATTAGAAAATAACTTTCGCCCGTACCTTTGCCTGAGAATATATCGGTTTTATTGTTCCGGTACCTATGGTAAATATTTTCCCGCAGTAAACGAAACGTAAGCAAGCTCTTTCATCTATTCATGAAAACTTTTACAGAGTTCATTTTCTACAAACCAACATTTTGCTTTGGTTAGCGAAGCGAACAACGCGTGCAAATTGAGACGAGCTCGACATTATTTCTAAATTCTTCAATAATATATGTATACTCGAGCGCAGCCTTTCGGCAGGACATTCTTCCGGACATTCACCATGTGTTTACAGTCAGTCTGTACTTCTGGGGTGTAACCGAAGTTTATTTAACGACTAATAAAATCATTCCTTCCGCGCAGTGCAAGCGAGAAAATTCTTGAATTGTTTCGAATAAAATACTACTGTTTTAAAGGGTTATTTGGGCAATTAAGGCATCATCAACACTCCATCATCTATGCCCGGTATCACCCACTGCTGTGAAGGCCTCCATAATTTTCTGCCAGCCTCCTCTGTTCTGTGCGTCACATCCAGGTGTTTCTTATTTTCAAAAGTCTTGAATTCAAGGAAACTTCTAAACGATGACGCACCTTTTAAGTGGTGGAGAAAAATATTCTTTACGTGATTACGATCATGCATAACGTGGGTAAATATTTCCGATCATTTAGTTATTTACTCACGATCACGATTAGCGCGTTTTATAATCATCATTGAGGCAGTAACATCTGATATCATCATTTTTTTTATTGATTTTATAGTGTTTACTACACTTAAGGAAATCACAAAGATTTTTATAATGTCCCAAAAGTTAAGAGCCGAGCGGGATTTGAACCCGCGACCTTCCCCTCGGTACGGGGCTGCGCTGACCACTGCGCCATCGGATCCTAATCACACTCGACGAATACTTGGTCGACGTGGTTCCATCTACAGGTTTGACTGTAACGTCAAACCTGTAGATGGAACCACGCCCAACAAACAAAAACGTCATATAAGTCTTGACTTATACGACATAAAGTTGGATAGAAGTCTTATAATCATAGTGAAATGACTACTAGGTCCTTTAGACGTCTTTTATTTAACTTATTAGTCGTGCGACGAATATGTCATAATAAGCTGGTCTTAGCAACGTTGGTAAGACTAAACTAAACGACGTTATATTACAGTCTTAGCTTAAACGTTTGTACGACAACGCAATAGTCATACTAACGTTAGAGTCCATTAAACGTTTTGAACTGACCAAATTAGGTCTTTGAAAAACCTTTATATGACATTTATATAACGTAGCAGTTGTATAGACGTTTTCACAGTGACGTTTATATAACGATCACTATCCTGTTTTACAGCGGTCAATTGGAGACTTTTAAATGACTTGGTTGTTTATTTAATACTCAAATATAACCTATATATTACATGAGTCCGTTTAACGTCATGCCCTGACTTTAATCAAACTTTTAGGCGCATTTAAGTCAGGTTTTGACTTTAATACGTCTAGGCCGCCATATTTAAGGAACGTTTGATTAAATTTACTACGAAGAATGGAAGCAAAAAATGTGTGGAGAAGACTTAAACGTAGTGGAACTTTCAAAAGGAAAGTAAATCGAGATTTCCTTTTATTAAAAAGTAGAACGCCAACAACCGTACCATTAATAACAAATGTTGAAAAAGAAAAGTGTACAACACACGAACAACAAAAAGGTTCAGTATCAATATTTATTTTATTTCTATAAAATTATTGTGTGTGATTTCTTATTTCATTATTTCATTCTTATTTCTTCATATTTTCAGTTAAAATTTACTGGAATGTTAAAATGTTTTGAAATCTGCACTGCACTTTTACTGTGACCTGCAATATGAAAAGGGTTTTAAATTTATGAGGAACCCTAATAGCTAGCTGATATCATGGCGTATTGCATGGTCTTGAAATAACGTTAATACGACTTTATGTCTTTACAACGTCGTAAAGAGATAAGTGTGTGACAAAAGCAACATGTCCTACATTTTTAGAAATCAACATATTTTTATTAATAAAAATATAATCATTTAAACACAAAATTGCGAGGGGGCATGAAAATCTGAAATAAATACACATAGGTATATTATCATAAAACTTTAATACCCAGTCAAACTAAACGGCATGAGAGACAAATACAGTTATTAGCGAGATTATAAATATAAGTTAAATAACACTCACCTTTTAGTTCCTTGTAATTATTTATTTTGCACTCAAATCTCGAAACAAAACCAGCACAAACACTGTCAACAAGAAAAATGAATAAGTCTTACAGGTGTTGTTCCTTGACTCAAATAAAACGTTTTAGTCATTCAAAAACACCTGCATGACGACAATACAACAAACGAGTCGTTGTAAAGATATGATGCGACTTCTGCGCGACGAAAGTAGTATTTCCATAACGTTCATACGACTTTTGAATGACGTTAACGAAGTCAGCTTGTGACTTTTGTATGTCCACTATACGACAATGTTGGTTGTATAACTGGGGCCATTTTCGCGTTTAGTAAACGTTATTATAACGTTAGTGCGACTTAGGTATTACGATCAATGCAATCATGATAACGTTTACTAAACTTTTCTACGACGTAAAATTGTTAGTTGGGCGGTCGCGTTAGTGCCGAACAGTCCTTATGAGTTATTCGTCGAGTGTGATTAGGATCCAATGGCGCAGTGGTCAGCGCAGCCCCGTACCGCGGGGAAGGTCGCGGGTTCAAATCCCGGTCGGCTCTTAACTTTTGGGACATTATAAAAATCTATCTGATATCATCATTTACCTACCGATGCAGCCGCTTTTTATTTTAGGTATTTCGTTACAATCACAACATAAGTATTTTTAAGGGAGCCGACAGTCAGATTGCCTATCGATTTGCTGACAAAGATAGCGAAGAAAGAAAAGAAGGAGAAGAGTGTAAGAAAGAGAGATCACATGGCAAACATCGCCGCAAAGTGATGCTGATTCCAAATCAATCAGATAAAGTGTCAAATTTCCAATAGCTACAGATAATTAAAATAAATAAATAAATATTCTGGACAATTCACACAACACTACCCAGCCCCAAACTAAGCAGAGCTTGTAATATGGGAACCAGATAGCTGATATAATACTTGAATACATTTTTTTTTTGTAAATACATACTTAGAATACAATATAACACCCAGACAGAGAACCAACATTTATGTTCACCACACAAATATTTGTTCTCGGTGGGGATCGAACCACGACCTACGGCGCAGAAGGCAGAGCTACTACCAACTGAGCTAGAGGCCAGTCAATTATATAGAAAAAACGAGTATTTATTGCGATTACCTTTATACCCGTTTCTTACTTATAGTTATGCATAACGTTCGCGTTAAAAAGTGCTAGGTCTATAGATCAACGAATTGTCCAAGAAGGTCTACTAGTGTCCTTAGTACCTTACCTTAATAGGAGGCACCATCTTGTAATTTTGTCATTGTGCAAACGAAACCTTGATGGTTTAGTAAGAGAAGGCTAATTGTTTGTTACAATATTATGAAGTTAAAATAGCCAGCATAAAAGGCATCTTTACAATTTTAAATAGTAGGTAGGCTAGGCACACGACCTTAGGAATAGTAACCACTTCACTAGTAGGTACACGGAAAAAAAAATATGTTTTAAACCAAGAATATTTCCCTTGGTCAAGACATTGCGTGATTCATATATGGGGAAAACAATATATTCTTAAAATTAGTAAATATTTGTCTTGTTATTAATTCTCCTTCCAAGTATATATATTCACAAATTAAGACAATATCTGTTCTTGCAATAGAAAAGCAACGTTGTCTTTGCATAAGCAAACACATTTTTTTAAGTTAAGATTCCTAAATTCTCATATTTAATACCATTATGTCTTAAATATAGCATGTAATCATCGAATTTATTCTTGGTATTTATGAGGATATCTCATATCCTCCTTCATCTAGAATATATTTATTGGTCAAGAAATGATATTGTTTCTGATCAAGAATATATCTATTGGTCAAGAATTTCCGTGATTCATATATGGGGAAAACAATAAATGCTTGTATTGAAACAGAACTATTTTCAATACGAGTAAATAAATGTTTAAGTCAAGATATTTGTCTTCCTTCGAGTATTTGCATACTTGTGATTAAATAATAATTTTAAGTATAATGCTTTTCTCAGTTGAACACTTTGTCCAATGGATCCCGGAGTTTTCTTACAAGAAAATAAGTTCTCCGTATGAAAAATAAATGATTTGTAAGAAGAATGGTATTTACTTATCTGTGTGCTACTGCATATTTCAGTGAAGCAGTTTAAATTCTTGCATCAATTAGTTCTATTTTCACACTGAGAATAATTTATCTTTAATGAAGAATGCCAACAATCTTAGTAACAGTTGCTGCTCTCCAGTAAAGAAGTTTTAGCTATTAGTTCAATAACATAAGTTATTCTCCGGAGATCAGGTTGTCTTAAATATAAAGTCTTAATGTTCTTAGTTCGATGATCATGCATTTTTAGTGAAGAAGTTTTATTTCTTAGTTTAATAATATTAAGAAATTTATACGGAGATCAGATTGTTTTGCAAGAATAATATGAATGTTTTTGGATCAATACTTATACTCATTTCAGTAAAGAAGTTTAGTTCTTAATTCAACAACAATAAGCAATTGATACGGAGATCCGATTGTCTCCAACCAATAATGTTAATATTGTTGATTTAAGAACGTGTACCTACTTAACTGAAGAAGTTTTAGCTCTTGATGTAATTCACTGTATGTTTCATTCGGAGATCAGACTTCTTTTGGCTCAATTATAATGTGTTTCACTGAAAGAAATCCCAGTTCTTGGTTCAATGTATGAATGTTTTATACGAAGATCAGATGGTCTTCAACGAATAGTGTCATTATTATTGATTTTAAATCGTTGAACTTCAGTTAAGAAATTTTAGTTCTTGATCTAACTCATTGCATGTTTCATTAGGAGATCAGATATCTCTTGGCCTAATAATAATGTATTTCACTAAAAGATATCTAAGTTCTTAGCTCAAAGCATAAATGTTTCATACGAAGATCAGTTTGTTTCCAACTAATAATATCATTATTATCGATTTGAAACCCTCGTTCTTCAGTAAAGAAGTCTCAGTTCTTAATCTAATTCATTTCATGTTTCATACAGAGATCAGAAATCTCTTGGCTCAATAATAGTGTATTTTACTGTAAGAAATCTCACTTCTTGGTCCAACGCATGTCATGTTTCATACGA
Source organism: Thera obeliscata (assembly GCA_947578465.1). Lineage (NCBI taxonomy): Eukaryota > Metazoa > Arthropoda > Insecta > Lepidoptera > Geometridae > Thera > Thera obeliscata. Next base: position 3,967,814 of record OX387913.1, read on the forward strand.
AGATCAGATTGTCTCCAACGAATAATGTCATTATTATTGATTTTAAAACCGTGTTCTTCAGTAAAGAAGTTTTAGTTCTTGATCTAATTCATTTCATGTTTCATTCAGAGACCCGGAATCTCTTGGTTCAATAATAAATTATTTTACTATAAGAATTTTCAGTTCTTGAAACTTCTTCACTAAAATAACATTATTATTGAGTAGGTACCATTTGAAACATGAAATGAATAAGAAAAGCGCTAAAACTCACTTACAGAATAACGAGCCTGCTGCACCTTCACATCTTCCAATCTGATCTCCGTGTGCCATTTCATGCCTGAAAATAGATATAAATAAGTTGGAAATACTCAAGGTAATAAAATAATAAAATAAATTTTTAATTATATGAAATATTTATTAAAAAATAAACATCTTAAAACAACAGTAGGTATTGGTCATTTTATTTAAATATTTGTTAGGTATTCATTATAATTATTACCTTATAATGTTATGCAAGCTCAAGTTATTATAAATCATGAAGGTGCTAATCAGTGCCTCTCACTCGCAGACTAATTTTTACATTGGCTCATAAAATCCACTTTCACTATAAATCTACTTCTCACGAGTGAAGCTATAGGCATGTACCTAGCTTCACTCGTGAGAAGTATAGATAAGCGCCGCAATTTAAGACTTGTTCCTTTATTGTACTTATGCCATCAGATTCTTAAAACTAGTAATATAACATAATATTTGTCTAATACAATAATTATCATTTTGTACTGTAGCCACAATACTAAACCTTCTGAATGTTTATCCTGCCCAGCTGGTTTTTACTTAGTTACTACCATAATCACTAATTGATGTCCCGTCCATTTGCTGATTTAAATCAAAATTGAACTGATTCCCAGCATACCTACCTATACTCACCTGAGTATAGGAACCTATGTAGAGGTTAACAATGGAGTTGCTTCTAGAGAAATGGAATATGCCACAGGATATATTTACAAATTTCAACGGTAGGTGAATATTAATCTACTGAATTAATAATATTAAGTACTTACTATTCCATGTTGTGCAAAGTATTAAATTATACATTAGTGTCATAAATTCATCTAAATACAATTTTAATGTGTTAATGAGCTTTAGGCTGCTAACAACCGGTATATTAAGAGCGAGTCATGCGAAAATTTGAGATTAAAAGAAAAAAATCATAACTAAATAACTAAGAGACATTTTAAAAATCGCAAAAGGACTAATTGTAGACTATACATTTGAGATTAATTCGAATTTAAGTGTGTTAAAAAAATATACTATTTAACATGACATTCTATTTAACGCTAATGAAAATCGTATGTCAGCGTTAAATAGAATGTCATGTTAAATAGTATATTTTTTTAACACACTTAAATTCGAATTAATCTCAAATGTATAGTCTACAATTAGTCCTTTTGCGATTTTTAAAATGTCACTTAGTTATTTAGTTATGATTTTTTTTTTATAAATCTCAAATTTTCGCACGACCCGCTCTTAACTGTGGATCAATTAAAAGATATCAATGAAAATATCCTGAAAGAACTGTGCCCAAAGATTGGACTAAGAATAGACGAGTATTTGGTAGCAACCTGCACAGTAAGTTTCCTACCTACCTATTGAATATTCTGTTTCTAATGATAATATTATTTTATGATCACAATATGTTACACCATTAAACTCTTTATAACAAACACAATTATAAGCATCATCATCAATTTCAGTAATATTATTTAGTTTGAGTATTTTTCCAGTATGGAAACAATATTTAACTCTGTTAGAAATTACAGAAATATTAACATCTCAGATTTTCACTTTACACTTGATTGACTACTTGAGAACTTCAATCGAAGCTTACATGGAAAATTTAATTCAATTATTTAACTGCACATTAAAACCGAAACATCATTTTCTACTACATTACCCAAAAAGTTGGTCCATTGATGTCCCGTCCATTTGCAGATTTAAATCAAAATTGAACTGATTCCCAGCATACCTACCTATACTCACCTGAGTATAGGTACCTATGTAGAGGTTAACAATGGAGTTGCTTCTAGAGAAATGGAATATGCCACAGGATATATTTACAAATTTCAACGGTAGGTGAATATTAATCTACTGAATTAATAATATTAAGTACTTACTATTCCATGTTGTGCAAAGTATTAAATTATACATTAGTGTCATAAATTCATCTAAATACAATTTTAATGTGTTAATGAGCTTTAGGCTGCTAACAACCGGTATATTAAGAGCGGGTCGTGCGAAAATTTGAGATTTAAAAAAAAAAAATTCATAACTAAATAACTAAGAGACATTTTAAAAATCGCAAAAGGACTAATTGTAGACTATACATTTGAGATTAATTCGAATTTAAGTGTGTTAAAAAAATATACTATTTAACATGACATTCTATTTAACGCTAATGAAAATCGTATGTCAGCGTTAAATAGAATGTCATGTTAAATAGTATATTTTTTTAACACACTTAAATTCGAATTAATCTCAAATGTATAGTCTACAATTAGTCCTTTTGCGATTTTTAAAATGTCACTTAGTTATTTAGTTATTAATTTTTTTTTTAAATCTCAAATTTTCGCACGACCCGCTCTTAACTGTGGATCAAATAAAAGATATCAATGACAATATCCTGAAAGAACTGTGCCCAACGATTGGACTAAGAATATAGCTAAAAAAAAAATAGATGAGTATTTGATAGCGACCTGCACAGTAAGTTTCCTACCTACCTATTGAATATTCTGTTTCTAATGATAATATTATTTTCATGATCACAATTAATCTCTTTATAACAAACACAATTATAAGCATCATCATCAATTTCAGTAATATTATTTAGTTTGAGTATTTTTCCAGTATGGAAACAATATTTAACTCTGTTAGAAATTACAGAAATATTAACATCTCAGATTTTCACTTTATACTTGATTGACTACTTGAGAACTTCAATCGAAGCTTACATGGAAAATTTGATTCAATTATTTAACTGCACATTAAAACCGAAACATAATTTTCTACTACATTACCCAAAAAGTTGGTCCACCAATATTGATAAGTGCTTTTAAATTTGAGGCCAAGCACAAAGTGTTGAAAAACTATGCACAATCAATAGCTAGCCTTAAAAACTTGCCACTAACACTTGCTACAAGACATCAATTGACGAATAGTCATAAATTACTTGTTAGCACTGGACTTGCTGATCGCTATGTACACGGAAAAATACTCAAACTAAATAATATTACTGAAATGGATGATGATGTTTATAATTGTGGTTGTTTTATAGAGATTAATATGAAGTGAAGGAAAAGGCTCTACATAGCAAGCAAAGTGTTCAACCGTATCTAATTATATAATTTTGCAATAAATGTAAGCAACGCATTATCAACTTCTTTTTGATAATCAGATAAATTTGTGGTTTGATACCCAGTATTATTATTCAATTTAAGGCTTTCTTTCAAAGGTGTTAATTCAGACGTTGAACCAGAACTAGTTTGCTTTGCCACTAACATCAAATACATTGGCATCTGAGATGAGATTGCTACTTGAGGTTTCGTGATAATGAATTAAATGCTTCTTTAAATCACTTTTAGAGTGATATAACCTGGCACAATTTTCTTCAGGACATTTAAAATAATTGACAATATTATGTGCGTAACGCAAATGCACAAAGTATTGCTGAAAATCTTGATATTCGTTGCGACATTCAAGGCACTTCATCGTGCAATAATAGTACAGTATATTTCAACAAGATTAACCATACATTTTGTTTACATATTAGCAAGCGACAACAAATCTGCGATGTATGGTACAATCTTATCATACTTTGTTTCTATTTTATAGACACAGCGCTGAATCAGCACGTATAAATGCGCAGCAGCTGCTGGGTACGTGGCGTGAAGCGCGTGGTATGATTTAAACAGTGTGTCAAAAGCTTTCATTGGCGAGGTAAACTTGTACATAACCTTGTCAATTACTAAATAATAGTTTTCGTTACCATCATCACCAGCAGCACATTTTATTAGATACGGTTGAACACTTTGCTTGCTATGTAGAGCCTTTTCCTTCACTTCATCTATTTTCATTTGAATATCTCCAGGATTTCATCACCAGCAGCACATTTAATTAGATACGGTTGAACACTTTGCTTGCTATGTAGAGCCTTTTCCTTCACTTCATCTATTTTCATTTGAATATCTCCAGGATTCTGCAAACAATAGCAATCATATAAAAATTGCAAAATTGATTAACATACCTACAAAGCACACGCGTTTAGTTCCAATATTATATATGGGCAAGCTTATGATCAAGTGAATATGTTTGTTCCCACTTATTTCCGAAAGGGCAAAATGGATTTGGATGAAATTTGATATAAATAATAATAAATAAATATTTAAGACAATCCACACAACACTATCTGGCCCTAAATTAAGAGGGAATCATACCGGCGACTCTCCATACAAACGTAGTCCCCTATTTCCTCCCTGGATAATGCCTCTAGAGTAACCATTTTTTCTCATAAAATCCAGATCTGCTATATACGTGCTCGTATGTTTTCCTTTTTTTCAGAAACTTATTGATAAAGAAAATATCACCTCCAATTCATATTTCATATAAATCATAATGAGGATCATATTTTCTTTATCAATAAGTTTCTGAAAAATAGGAAAACATACGAGCACGTATATAGCAGATCTGGATTTTATGAGAAAAAATGGTTACTCTAGAGGCATTATCCAGGGAGGAAATAGGGGACTACGTTTGTATGGAGACTCGCCTGTGTGATGCCCTCTTAAGCAGAACTTGTACTATGGGAACCAGATAGCTGATATACTACTTACATACATTTATTTTCTAAATACATACATAGAATACAATATAACATAACACCCAGACAGAACAGACATCTGTGTTTACCACACAAATACCTATTTGTTCTTAGAGGGGATCGAGTGCAGAAGGCAGAGCTACTACCAACTGAGCTGAGAGGCCAGCCAAATATGAATGTAAGTTATACCCTGGTTAAACACAGGTTACTCTTTATCCAGGAAAAAACCAAGACATACCCTAAAATAACGTAACCGCGAGTTATAGATATTGTACCATTCAACGAAATAAAATAGTACCCCAATATATTTACCTCAACGTCAATTATGAAGTTCTCTACGCATTCTAATGTGGAAAATTTTCTTCGCTTGTTCAGTCTTCCTCTCGGGGGAATCAAGTAGGACAACAGTTTTATTTGATCCTGGCACTTTTAGATCTGAAATGTATAAAACAGATGATTTATTTTAAAGTACCATGCGAGCGGATGCTAGTTACATAAATAATTTAAATAAGAATACTGAGTCATTTAGGACTCATAGTCAGATTCAGGTGATAAATTAATATTCTCGGAGTTTCAACCATAAACCTAATCAATAAAAAAAAGACGGGTTGCACTCCGGGAGTGCCGGCAGAAGTGAAAACTTGATTATTAACGTTGAGCATGTTTGATATTTTGGAATGGTTAGGGGGGGCTTGTTTGTTATTTGGCACGCTGTAACATACACGAACATTCGCGCAAGCGCCCTGCGCTGCCTAAACGAAACAGTAGGCCCAGGCATACATTTTCGCCGCGCCGTAGAGAGGGGATAGCTGTCTACTCTCCATCCGTCTTACGCTTTTTCGATCAGGTCACGTGTCCTGACGCGCTGACGTGAGTTTAAGATTTTATACCCATTACAGAAAAAGTGCTCAACGCCGCTAAAGAAGTTTTCACTTCAAAAATAAATTGTGTTTTATTTGTAATTATTACCATCATCAGGCTGCTTTTGAATACTTTCATATATAGTCATCAATGTGTCATCTTTCGATTCACCAAATTTGAGGCTGATTATTTTATTAATAAACCAATTCCAATTTCTGAAAAAGCATGTTGATCTTTCAGGATACAGTTTTTCAAAGTCCAGGTTTAACTAGAAACAAGAATTCGGTATTAACAAATCTGAAAACATTATAGTTTTACAGAAGTATTTGGCATGCTGGTGTTGGACTAATTTAGTTAGACCCAACATAAATAAATAAATATTTGTAAACTGTCACAACACTATCTATCCCCAAAATATTCTGAGTAAATTTAGATTCAAAATGGTTAGTGAACAGTCAAACATCGAATAGGTAGACAATAATTTTTATATACAGGATAGTTTTTTGAGAGGGGCGGTGATGGCCAAGGCCAAAACCACGAGGGTTAGGGAAAAGTCGTGAAAGGAGTCATGCCCTCAATTTATAAGAAAACAATAACTGCATATTTATTTTATTCAAAAATCTTTTACTTGTGACGGAAATGGTCCCGAACGATTTTTTCAAAAAATTACACCCTGTATTATTGAACCAATGGATTATGTTGCTGGTAAGATTCAATCTTTGCAAACAAATGGTTTACTAAAAATGAATGGAAATAGCAAATTTTCACTTGGCCATTACCGCCCTTCTCAAAAAAACACCCTGTATATGACACTTAATTTCAATTGTTTCGTTAACTTTTTATTTTTACCTCATTTATTACCCCCTATCTGATTTAACTTAGATTGTTTATAATAATATAATTTGTCATAGGTATATTTATTATCATGTGTAGGTATAATGTACTTATATTATGTATTTATAGAAACATGTAGCTATTTATTTATAGAATGTACATACTCAATGTATTTTATTTAAGTAGGTAAATATGTATGTATTGATTATATTTATGTATGTATATAGTCTATATAAATTTACTTAGGTATGTAAATGCCCTTATTTTTTATTCTTTACTATTTTTTCTTTGTGCACCCTAGCCAAACATATATAGATAGATAGATAGATTAACTCTTTATTGTACACAAGGATAAATACAGAAACTATTACAAAATAATGAGTACAACGGGCGGCCTTATCGCTAAGAGCGATCTCTTCCAGACAACCTTTGGATGGAAAGGATAGATAAAAAATCGGATAGACGGCGGTGCACAAAAACTTTTTTAAGAAGATATTACATAAAAATAAGAAAAATAATAATAATACTGTGAATACATACTACTTATACCTATTTTAATATAAGTACACAATTTCTTATCTATTAATATACATACATGCAACTTAATATAAATGTATATACAATACATACACTATGATAGATACCTAAATATTAGCAGACAAGGATAAGTAATGGTCATTAACCTTAGTTTTAAAAATGTTGAGCGATTTGGATAAGCGGACAGACACAGGCAAGGAGTTCCATAACCAACCACCATAACCATATGAGTAGTTTAAGGTGGGCGATAAAGATTTATATTCTACAAAGATACAATGTCAAATTGCCTTAGTTGATGAAAATGTTCGCTTCACTCACTCAATCAATTACCTATATATAATATATATTATAACATACAGACACTGTACAAACATGTTTATCCTCGGCGGGGAGGGAACCCATGACCTATGCACAGAAGGCACAGCTACTACCATGCCAACTGAGCTGTGTGGCCGGCCAAAACCATTAAAATAATATTATCATTAGAAACAGAATATTCAATAGGTAGGTAGGAAACTTACTGTGCAGGTCGCTATCAAATACTCATCTATTTTTTTTTTAGCTCTATTCTTAGTCCAATCTTTGGGCACAGTTCTTTCAGGATATTGTCATTGATATCTTTTAATTGATCCACAGTTACATCATTTTCTAAAACAAAAATTCCCCTTATCACTAAAAAAAATATTATTTATCTAAATGCGAAGGATATAATTAATATTCACCTACCGTTGAAATTTGTAATTATATCCTGTGGCATATTCCATTTCTCCATTAGAAGCAACTCCATAGTTAACCTCTACATATCTCTCTCTATAAGTATGCTGGGAATCAGTTCAATTTTGATTTAAATCTGCAAATGGACGGGACATCAATTAGTGGTTATGGTAGTAACTAAGTAAAAAACAGCTGGGCAGGATAAACGGCACCTTTCAGCAGGTTTAGTATTGTGGCTACGGTACCTAGATTACAGTTACAAGAACTTCTGCTTATTAGGTAGAGATTACATATTTTCATCACCTCGGTTCCTCGGTTCAGTAATACAGAATGATTGTGAGATTGACAGGGAAGTAAAGAGCAGGATAAACGCAGGATGGATGAAATGGCGACAGGTCACAGGAACAACGTGCGATCCGCGAATGCCCCTTAAACTAAAGGGGAAGATTTACAAGACGGTTATAAGACCTGTCGTTTTGTATGGGTCTGAGTGTTGGGCCACCAAAGGGATTGATGAAAGAAGAGTGCATGCAGCGGAAATGCGAATGTTGAGATGGATGTGTGGAGTGACTAGAATGGATAAGATAAGGAATGAGTATATTAGGGGCAGTTTGAAAGTGGCGCCTGTGACTGAAAAGATGAGAAGCAATAGGTTAGCATGGTACGGGCATGTTATGCGAAGGGAAGAATGTCATGTAACGAGAAGAGTGCTAAATATGAATGTGAATGGTTATAGAAGTAGAGGTAGGCCAAAGAAAAGATGGATGGATTGTGTGAAGGATGACATAAGTAAGAAAGGAGTGACTGTTGAAATGACGGCTAATAGAGGAGAGTGGAGAACGAAAACCTGTTGCGCCGACCCTACATAAAGTGGGACAAGGACAAGATAATTTTTACATATTTTCATCACCCAGAGAGACATAACCTGAAAGGCAGTCCAGCAGCCTTACCGCCAGCCTTACAGCAGCTGCAGCAGCCTGCTACGTAGCAGAAGGCAGTGCCAGCGGCTGTGGTAGGTACCTAACCAGTGAATTTGAACATTGAAGCGCAAAGCATTTTTTGAGTTTAATTCGTCCGGGCACCGCGAATGGTATACCGCCTCGCCTAATATAAGTAGTACCTACATAGAACACCTATCCCAATCAAACGATAAGTGCATACAATAAGCGGAAAGTTTCTCAACATGGCGCCGGCCGGTACTATGTCTGAGCGTGCGTCGGTCCGATAACAAAATGCAACAATTCTAAATACACTTACAACACAACACAATATCAATTACCTAGGTACTTACTTATTATTCTCAATAACTCAAAAACTTACATGCCAGGCTCGAATCTCAGAATAAATGGAATGGAACTCAATAATCAATCACACACAATACAACTCACCGCTCCGGCGCAAGCAAAGACAAGACTAAAAAGAGTGTTGCCCGCTACAAAATGTTAGTTACCAAAAATAAGGCCGTATCTTTCACATTTCTCCACTATTTTTACTGACGTTGACTCACTACGAAATAATTATTATTCAATCGATAAGCTATAGACGGTAGAAAGGGTGATGAAAGGATTTTGTGCACCACGAGCCTCTTTGTGGTCTTTCATGCACTTATGCATTTTTTGTGCTAGTTAACCATACAAAGTTAGTGAGGTATATTCAGAGGTAAAGCCAAACAGTGAATCTGGATAGAAATACTTCCTCAAAGTAGATAAAACACAATGCGTGATGGACTACATAAGTTTTGACTGGCCTCTCAGCTCAGTTGGTAGTAGCTCTGCCTTCTGCGCCGTAGGTCGTGGGCTCGATCTCCACCGAGAACAAACATTTGTGTGGTGAACATCTATGTTTGTTCTCTGTCTGGGTGTATATATTGTATTCTAAGTATGTATTTACAATAAAAAGTATTTAAGTATTATATCAGCTATCTGGTTCACATATTACAAGCTCTGCTTAGTTTGGGGCTAGATAGAGCGGTGTGGATTGTCCACAATATTTATTTATTTATAAATAGGTACGTACTTAACTTTTCAGAGCATTTGGATCGCATTACGCGATCTCAGTTCGGAGCGAACTACTGGTCTAGATGTTTTCGTTTTTTTGCTTCCGTGGTAAAGACCGATTAGTGATACATAGGGCTCCCGTGTATAGGATATATTTTATAAGCACTCGGCAAGAGCCTAACCGAGTGAACGCATGCATTTTCAATTATTTTCCCTACAACTTGGGAAAAACACTGCAACACCGGATCTATGCCTAAACGCGTAGCTATCTACATATAGTTTGTTTCGTTTCCTTGGTAAAACCAAGAAACGTGAATTTGGTCTAAAACACACCTTTGAATCATTGTTTAAATTCAAGAATGTTTTTGTTTTGGACTCAAGACATCTTTTCTTAAATATTTTTCAAGATTTCCATGCTAAAGTCAAGAAACGTCAATTTGGTGTGAAACACTCATTTGCATCATAGTTTTCATACAAAAAAATTATAGTTTAGGTTCCTACCTACTTAGGTGGGTAAACAAACTTAATTATTAATTTTATAAGCATTTGTCACACGGAAATAGATATGATTTTGGGGCATGATAAATTGATTCCTAATCGGAAAAATAGGTGCAAATACTGGCATGACATTCAAGGCGTGTGCCATTTTTAGGGTTCCGTAGCCAAATGGCAAAAACGGAACCCTTATAGATTCGTCATGTCTGTCTGTCTGTCTGTCTGTCTGTCTGTCCGGCCGTGTCACAGCCATTTTTCTCTGAAACCATAAGAGCCTGACTGATGAAACTTGGTGAGTAGATGTATTCTGTGAACCGCAATAAGGTTTTTACACAAAAATAGAAAAAAAACTATACATTTTGGGGGTCCCCATACTTGAAACTGAAACTCAACATTTTTTTTTCATCGAACCCATACGTGTGGGGGTATCTATGGATAGGTCTTCAAAAATGATGTTGAGGTTTCTAACATCGTTTTTTTCTAAACTGAATAGTTAAAACTTAGCTCGACCAAATTGATATCGTCTATGGAGTATAATTTAAGGTTCATTTTGGGTAACAAGGAAATATCATAGTGTAAATCGTTTACAATTCTAGCTTGATTTTACGGAGGCGGCTGGTAATTGGGTGGTGGCTGGATTTCGGTCATGTTACCCTATTCTAATGTATTAAAAGTATGTATTTACAAAAAAATACATATAAGTATTATATCAGCTGTCTGGTTCCCATAGTACAAACTCAGCATAATTTGGGGCTAGGTAGTGTTGTGTGGAATGTCCTAAATATTTATTTGTTTATTTATTTTAATAGCACGTTCAACCAAACAATGAAAATCTTCAGCCTTATAATATTAGTATATGTATAGATTATATATTTTGTATATACTTACTTAGAATACAATACTTATGTATTCCTAAAAACATACCTTTAAAGGGTCGGCAACGCACTTGTGACGCCTCTGGTATTCAGGGCGTCCATAGGCTACGATAACCGCTTGCCATCAAGTGGACCATGTGCTTGTTTGCTTACTATCTTGTACAAAAAAATCTAGAACACCCATACAAAGAACAAAAATCTATGTTCACCACACAGGTATTTATACTACCAGCTGAACCGTGACGCCTGTCAAATCGTAGGGCACGTTTCTGATATACGTGACCTGCAAGGCAATGCTCTACTATAGGTACTTACTTTACTTGCTTTACTTTACTTTAGTGATTTGAAAATGGAACGCTTTCAGCATCGTTTCACAGCAGTAAAAACTACTTACTGATGTATATGATTTATAGACTTATTAATATCATCATCACCATCATCAGCCTCTAGAAGTTCACTGCTGGACATATACCCCTATCATCAGCCTCCCCTACACATTTCCAGGAAGAACAATTCTGAGCCCTTTCCATCCATTGGCTTTCCACGATTACGTCTTTTTTTGAAGTTTGTTTAACGTTCATATCTTCATATACGCCCGCGAGTCAAAGTTTAAAATGTAGGTATCTCTAACATGTTTTTAATCAGAAGCGTAAACTCTTGCTTTAAGAATATTATTGTTAAACGAATGTTTAAACGCCATCTAGACGTTAACAGCAGAACTACATAATTATTTTGTTCAACAACTTATTTAATAAAAGCTTTCAATTTTCCCAGCTTGATTCATTTTACAATGAATTCACATACTTTTTAGTGTCATATTTATTTGTGTAATTCTTGCTTACCAAAACTTAACAAAGTAAAAAAATATTTTTTATTCAACTAATAAAATATTATGTATACCTACTTAGCTCCACTAAAACATTTTATCATTTTTATTGAAATAATAATTAAGTAGGTATGCCAGTTAACATAGACATTATAATTAATTGTAGAAGGAAATATTTTCTTGACTTAAAATTTTGGTTCTTCATCAATTATTTTAGAAGCGATATTCTTCAGTTAAGTAACATTGTACTCACAGCAAAGCTTTTAAATTTGTTTAACCAACAAAAAGAGGACTCAATGGCAGACCGTTATAATTCTCATTTGAAAAACAGTACGTAATCAAATCAAAAGAGACAGATTTTTTATTGTAAAACAAATCTATCTTCAATTCAGTAAATATTTCTTTACATAAAATGTTTGTTCTTGGCTGATATTTGAATCCATATTCTTAGGTTAAGAGGCAATAGTTGTCACTTGAGAGCTTTTATAAGACAATTATTTTCTTGCTGTTAAATATTAGATTCTAAAATTATATTATCTTTGTCGTATTTTGAATCAAAAGTGTTAAACTCTTGTCTAAACAATATTATTGTTGAAAGAATAAATAATAAATTCTTAATGCAATTTAATAAAATTCTTGTTTATAGTTATAAGCAAAAAAATACTTTGTTTGTAAAATAACCAAATCATTAATTCTTGAGTAAAGAAAGTTTTAATTCTTCATGAAATAATAATGAAGAATTTCAGTTAACACAGACATTATTATTTGTAAAAGAACATCCATATTCACCGAAGAAGATATTTTCTCGACTTAAAATGTTGGTTGTTTATCAATTTTAGAAACGATATTCTTCAGTTAAGAGAAATTGCACTCACAGAAAAACTACTGAATTTGTCTAACCAAGTAAAAGAGGTCTCAATTGTAGACCATTATAATTCTCATTTGAAAATCAGTATACGTATTCAAACCAAAAGAGACAGATTTTAAATTGTAAAACAAATCTATCTTCGATTAAGTAAATATTTCTTTACATAAAATGTTTGTTCTTAGCTGATATTTGAATCCATATTCTTAGGTTAAGAGGCAATAGTTGTCACTTGAGAGCTTTTATAAGACAATTATTTTCTTGCTGTTAAATAGTAGATTCTTAAAATATATTATCTATGTCATATTTTGAATCAAAAATGTAAAACTCTTGTCTAAACAATATTATTGTTGAAAAAATAAATAATAAATTCTTAATGCAATTTTATAAAATTCTTGTTTGGAGTTATAAGCAAAAAAATACTTTGTTTGTAAAATGAACAAATCATTGATTCTTAAGTAAAGAAAGTTATAATTCTTCATGAAATAATAATAAAGTATTCTAGTTAACACAGATATAATTAATTGAAAAGAACATCCACATTCACCGAAGAAGATATTTTCTCGACTTAAAATGTTGGTTGTTTATCAATTTTAGAAACGATATTCTTCAGTTAAAAAACATTGCACTCACAGAAAAACTTCTGAATTTGTCCAACCAAGTAAAATAGGTCTTAATGGCAGACAGTTATAATTCTTAATTGAAGAACAGTAAGTATTCAAATCAATAAACATAGAGTTTTAATTGTTGAACAAATCATCTTCAATGGAGTAAATATTTCTTTACCTAAAATGTTTGTTCTTAGTTGATAGTTGAATCCATATTCTTAGGTTAAGAGGCAATATTTTGTCATTCGAGAGTATTTAAAAAACGAATATTTTCTTGATTTTAAATAGTAGACTTTATTTAAAATGAGTATTTTATGTATTTTGAATCAAAAGTATGAAAGTCTAGTTTCAATAATATTATTGTTGAAAAAATAAATAATAAATTCTTAATGCAATTTTATAAAATTCTTGTTTGGAGTTATAAGCAAAAAAATACTTTGTTTGTAAAATGAACAAATCATTAATTCTTAAGTAAAGAAAGTTGTAATTCTTCATGAAATAATAATAAAGTATTCTAGTTAACACAGATATAATTAATTGAAAAGAACATCCACATTCACTGAAGAAGATATTTTCTCGACTTAAAATGTTGGTTGTTTATCAATTTTAGAAACGATATTCTTCAGTTAAAAAACATAGCACTCACAGAAAAACTGCTGAATTTGTCCAACCAAGTAAAATAGGTCTCAATGGCAGACAGTTATAATTCTTAATCGAAGAACAGTAAGTATTCAAATCAATAAACATAGAGTTTTAATTGTTGAACAAATCATCTTCAATGGAGTAAATATTTCTTTACCTAAAATGTTTGTTCTTAGTTGATAGTTGAATCCATATTCTTAGGTTAAGAGGCAATATTTTGTCATTCGAGAGTATTTATAAAACGAATATTTTCTTGATTTTAAATAGTAGACTTTATTTAAAATGAATCTTTTATGTATTTTGAATCAAAAGTATGAAAGTTTAGTTTCAATAATATTATTTTTGAAGGAATTCACACTTTTTCTTAAACCAATAATTTATTTTTATTCTTGGCCGTAATCTCTGAGCTTCTTAAGCTAAATCTTTATTTATTCAGAGTAAGAATTCTTAATTGCTGTGTTCAAAATGAAAACGTTTTCTACAGTCAAGAGTAAATATCCTCTTGATCCAAAAAAATATTCTTGATGTAAAGAAATAAATGAAGAATAATATTATATATATTGAAGAATTCCATGTTATTTTATTCAAGATATTATTGTTACCTTAAGTAAATATATGCTTGAGATTAAACAATATACTTGAGAATAATTTTATTCTTGAATGAACACTTTGTCAGACCCCATTTTTTTCCGTGTACTCGTCAAAATAAATAGTCTTCTGTTTTTATCTAAAATAAAACTATATATTATATATTATATATATATATTCACTAGTAGGTACTCGTCAAAATAAATAGTCTTCTGTTTTTATCTAAAATAAAACCGGAAAAATATAGTAGAATTTTGAAGGACTCAATCCGCTCGGCAAATTATTGATGGTCCTCTCAAGTCGCGCCAGTCTCATTGAGAAGTCAGAATGCGTCGACCAAGTCAGTTGTACACTAATTGTTTTAGGCTGCATTCAATCTGCCATATATAGGATTCAATACATACCTATATTTACACCTAAGTACCTCCTTAAGGCAGCACTAGAATAAATAGAGCGATCTATATTCTATTGTGTTGCGTCTAACCAACTGCGTACCTCTAACATCAAGAATAGAGACTAGAAAATACTATTCAGAAAGCCAATAGTCCTATGTACCTACCTACTACCATTCAAAAGGACTGACGTGATAATTATTAAATTACTTAGAATTGAAGACCCCAGTGGCTATAAAAATGAAAGATCAATAGTCAGTGCGCATACAATGCACAAGGCTACTCGAAAACCTACGTGTCACGCGTAAAGGAAACCTTTAAAATTATACCCAACGAACTCTTATTTCTATTTTGTGCTCCAAGTCAACAAACGTCAAGAAATAAATTGACCAAGGCGCAAGTAAACCTAGCATGGAAGTTCAGAACAGTGAACCAAGTTTTAATTAAGAATTCTCATCCTCAGAATAAAGATGCCGCGGTTCAAGACAATTTTGGTGACGGGTGGAGCGGGCTACATCGGCAGTCATTGCGTGGTAGACCTAATCGGGGCTGGACACGAGGTCATTGCTATAGACAACTTTGCGAACGCGGTAGAAGACGTGGACGGCTCCCCAGCTCTGCAAAGAGCAGAAAGAATCACAGGAAAGAAGATAACGTTTTATAAAGCAGATTTGCTGAACAAAGCTGATATTAACGACATATTTGATAAGGTAAGTTTTTGTCTAAATATTTTTCTTCTTCTTCCTGCCCTTAGCCCACTTTATGCGGGGTCGGCACAACATGTTCTCCTGTTTCTTCTTATCTATCCTCTATCAACTTTTTGTCTAAATAATACAAAAATATCACAACAGATGCTCACAGCGCAACACTGTCCGTAGTGTTTAGGTAATCTAGTCGGCACCCGCAGCGTTTTCCCATAAGAATGTCCCATAATAACTGGTGTCTATCTGCTTAACTTTAGCTATTTGCCAGACTAAGGAATTTTAAATGGTTGTAAAACCTGGAGGCTGTTAAACCTGAAGTAAAGCTTCTTTAGCCGTCTTGAAGTGTTGTTATGTAATGATGTTATGTGCTAGTAAAAACTTTATTGCATAATAAAGTTTTGAAATTTGCTATGACATTAAACTCATATTTTTTGTGGCTTAGACTGCGATAATTTTATTTTAGGAACCTACTAAACTCTCTCTCTCAATAACTCAATTCATAGATTAAAAAAAACTATAATTTTTATGTTTATATTTTTATGAGTCCTTTATTTTTACAGCATCAAGTAGACTGTGTGATTCACTTCGCGGCTCTAAAAGCAGTAGGAGAGTCCATGCAGCAGCCCCTACTTTACTACCAGAATAATCTTCTCGGCATGCTTAACTTACTAGAGGTTTGTATTCAACCTGGGTACTACTGAACCGATGAGTGACGATGATTCTAAAACATACGATTTCAACAGTCTTCAAAGCTCAGTTGGTAGTAGCTCTACCTTCTTCGCTGGAGAACGTGGGTCGCTCTCCTCCGAGAACTAATATTTGTGAGGTGAACACAAATGTTTGTTCTCTGTCTGGGTGGTATATTGTATTCTAAGTATGTCTTAACAAAAACTATTATCTGGTTACTATAGTAGAAAGAAGCTATTCTTAGTTTGGGACCAGATAGTATTGTGTGAAATGTACAAAATATTTATTAATTATTTAAAGAACGAATGAATTATTGTGAGACTATTAAGTTGCATCCAACATAAGCCACACACCGACAAAAAATAAGCTCGAATAAAGGCACCTAAAATTGGACCATCCATTATTAACCAAATGTAAACAAGACAAAATACCGCAGCCATTTGAGTAATATGCAATTTAATCAAAGTAGATACGAGTATCTCTCATATCAAATCAAAGTATAGAAAATAGATCTTTTTTTTACGATAAACGATTAACAAGATTGTGACTAATGTCTCAATCAATCACAATCACAAGATTGTACCTAATGTCGTGCGTGGTTAGCTTCAACAATTAGTCAATTTACCTATTAGAGGTTTCTCTGAACTTGTTTATAAATGATGATGATTTATAAATGATCCCGATGATGACCAAATAACCAAGCCTCATCCATTGTACTCGTATCTTAATCTTAATGACTTGTAGCTCGTCGAACATATTTATATTGTTAACTGGTCCTGTCTTTTACAATTGCAACTGAACTCGAAAGGGTCTGCAAATACACCTTCTTCTCCTTATCGTGTCACTGATTCTTTCGAACCAAGCGTGGTGAAAGGATTTTAAGTGCGCCTCAAAGAGGCTCCTTTCGTGCACTTGACACAATTTTTCAAATACACCAATTTATGTACACACCAATTCCAGCTGATCTTCCCATTCCAAAAATACGGCGGCGCTCGCTTCGCTCGTCAATTAACTACTTAGGCATAACTAAACCTCCTAAAATTCTGTGTCCAGATAATGCGGTCCCATGACTGCTACCAAATGGTGTTCTCATCATCCTGCACAGTTTACGGCGAACCGGAGTATTTGCCCATCACAGAGACGCACAAAATCGGAAACATTACGAACGTCTACGGCAGAACAAAGTATTTTATCGAAGAGATGCTGAAGGACCTTAGTGCTGCTGATAAGGTAAATACAGAATAGATTAATAAGATTTAAGGGGATCACTATTGTATGTATGTATGTGTGGGACTCCTGTTTCCGCAATTGGACTCAAATGTCGGTCCGTTTTGCGTCATCACTATTATGTCTTGCAATTAAAGTTATGTACCATTTTATTTTTCGAAAGATGGCCTTTAAAATACGAATGAGACATTTATTTACATACTCTGAGCTAAAGTAAACTATAGTGTTGGACTCATTGTTGCTAAAAATCAATAGAATTATAAGCAGAAGAAGTCTAAAGAAGTCCACTGAAACAAAGAAAACATTTATTTGCTGACGTTTAGCAATTTAAGGTGCACGCTATACATGCAGACAAGAGAGATAAAGCGCCAAGAGCTGTAAAAAGAACCCTGAGACAGCGTGAAGTTGGTTGGCTAGCAAATAACGCTACTAGAGCCTCCCAACGCTCGCAACTATTCCCAAGTTTGAGCTTGCATATCTACTCAAAATATTTAGATCAACCGCCGCAAAACGCAGTCGAAAGTTCAAAGGAACTTTATCAGTCATTGAACTGCGTCCAATGTCAATGTCTTGCCTACATGACCAGTCATGCAAGTAGTACTACATATTCTAACGGAACCAACAATACCCACGTTTCATATTTTTCTGTTGATTGATTCTCCTAAAAAATGCACATGTTACGGACATATTAGGTAGATGTCCAAACCGGTTTGGTAACCACTGACCTTTGATGGGAGACGATTTTTGTGACCACATTCTGTGGATGAGTGACCCACTGATCACTGAATGTCAAGGTTCACAATAGTAGAAATAGTACTTTCTTGAACCAATCAAAACCAATCGACTTTTGATGTTCACGTTGCTTTTCACACTTCAGGAGTTGACTCCTTCCATGCAGCTATTTAAGCCATTCTAACGGGACTAATAAATTCACAGAAATGGAACATAATTTCCCTCCGGTACTTCAACCCAGTCGGCGCGCATCCATCAGGTCTGATAGGAGAGGATCCAACCAAGGAGTTCACAAACCTAATGCCGTACATGGCACAGGTGGCGCTGGGGAAGAAACCCGTGCTCACTGTATTCGGCAGCGACTATAATACTCCTGATGGAACAGGTAAATAACTCCAATACGTGAAAAAAAGGTGTATCCAGGTGGATTGAGGGAATCTTCCCTAAAAGAAAGATACCTAGAACAGAGCCACTTCTGGTCCAGGGTTCTAGGACTGGACTGGTCACGACCTACGGCGCAGAAGGCAGAGCTACTATATACCAACTGAGAGGCCAGTCAATATTGTGTCAATGGCCTTCAATGTTGGCAAAGGGACTCGCTATTTCATTTTTTACGGATTTGTGTGGCAGCATTTTGATAAGAGTTCTTTATCTTTTGTCAGGTATCCGCGATTACATTCATGTAATGGATCTGGCGAGCGGCCACGTTGCAGCTTTGAATCTGCTCAGCAGTTCCCATATTGGACTGAAGGTTTGATTTTTATTACAATTCTCAACCAATTTAAACTGGGGTGGGTAGCCGCTCTTGCTAAATTTGTTAAATGGTGATGGAAATTGATGAAAATCTATGCACTGAAAAAATAAAATGCTGACAATAAGTGGTCCTGTAGTTATTTCTTGTAGGGACCCCAAGTAGAGTAATTTAGTTCTTTGATTCAGACGCATTGGACTTTATAAATCATTGTCCGATATGAAAAAAATAAAATCTGGAAAGCTATACATACACCTACGTTTGTAGGCAATAAATATTGCGCATCGGCTTTTCGGCTTTGTAGAGCGCTATCTCTTTCTGACATACGCTACGCTCTATGAAGCCGAAATTAGCCGATGATGTGCAATATTTGTTGCCTAATTTCTTATTAGGTGTAAGTACTTGCTAAGGGTGGGTTCGATCAAATGCCATCAGAAAAGTTAAAAGAAACGCACAAAAATATAATGTCTCGTTTCCAGGTATACAACCTAGGCACAGGCCGTGGCGTCTCCGTGAAAGAGCTAGCCGAGGTATTTGAGAAGGTCACAGGTACTAAGATCCCCCTCAAGTACGTCGATCGACGGTTGGGAGACATTACAGCTATGTGGGCGGACGCCACGCTTGCGAAGGAAGAACTGGGTTGGACGACGAGATACACTATTGAGGAGATGTGTAAGTTAACATTTTTGAACGATTTGGCGGCTGCGTTATGGAGCCAAGTTTGCTGTAAATTATAGTTTTTTTTTGTAATTACATACTTAAAACACAATAATAACACCCAGACAGAGAACAAACATCTGCGTTCACCACACAAATATTTGTTCTCGGTGGGGATCGAACCCACGACCTACGCCTCAGAAGGCAGTGCTACTTCCAACTGAGCTGAGAGGCCAGTCCAGAATTGTAATTAAATTAACTCCTATTATATTTGGGATCAACGCACCGCATTGCAAGAGGTTAGAGAGAGGAAAGAGACGGGGCATAGCCCGTGAGCGAGATAGCTTACAAACATAGCAGTGCTTGTCACAATGATAGTGTCAGACAATACATAATGAGTGTTAAGATACAACAGCAATTAAATACTGTGATAATTAGTTCAGCTGTTAAACTCTAGATGGCGTTTAACAACTGGGTATGGTATCTTTACATCCACCTTTTGATCCCAGGTACCGACTTCTGGCGATGGCAGACGATGAACCCTGATGGCTACCCCAAGAAACCGGCCAAGACCGTGATCGTCAACGGAAATGGCGTCAGCTAACATGCATTTACTTACACATAAAATCTGTATTTAATAAATAACTAGGTATCTATATTTATAAGTTGTTGTTTTGATTTACACCCATCTTATTAAAAAAACATATTATGGACAATCCACACAACACTATCTAGCCCCAAGTGAGCAGAGCTCGTACTATGGGAATCAGATAGGTAGCTGATATAATACTTAGACACAAGATTATTTAAGGATGTCTGAGGGTTGTCAGAAGTACGTCAGACTAGTCGCCTAATCATCATATTATTCTGATACTTAAAATCCTGTCCCCAGGCACTATAGCGTCCCGTAAGTAAGGGCATGAGTGATCACCAGTTGCCCCTGACGCTACATAAATCATCTACATTATTCTATAACAGGCCTGTTTACTTTTTTTACAAAGTTAAAATATTCTTCTGGGCCCCTATCCTAATTTTTGAGCCCAAAGTAAAACAATAAAATGTATCACCTGCATTTATTTTCGCTAGTAACCGGTTCATACAGTGATATGTGCTGCCATTTCAACGGCTCATATCCAACACTAGTAGTGTTTGGGAGCAGATATCTTGCAAACAGCTCTAATGTTTGAGGGTTTTCTTTGACGTAGGGGGCGAGTAGATCTGGAATAAAACAATTGAGTATGATTATGCATCATCTGATCTGGGCCCTGTTTAATAAAGCTGACAATTCGACATTTGTCACAAAGCGACAAAATTGTGGAATTGTCGCGCTTACCCCCGAATACTGAAACGCAACTCAGATTTAAGCACGTCTCAAGCGACGAATATTTGACAGATTTTCATTGAAAACTGACAAATATTCGTCGCTTGAGACGTGCTTAAATCTGAGTTGCGTTTCAGTATTCGGGGGTTAGGCTATTAATAAAAGTGACAAATATGTCCCAAAAGCGCGACAATTCCACAATTTTGTCACTTTTTGACATATAAGTAGAATTGTCAGCTTTATTAAATAGGGGCCAGGATGATCCAGAATGAGACCAAAATATAATTCTACTGCCACCACCGCCTGATGTTAAGTGGTAACCACCGCTTATAACAAAGCATTGCCTCGTAGGTCACGCAGGTCAAGAACGTGCCCTAACATGCACTGCACTGCGTCCATCAATTTGAAGCATACGGATGTTCAGCCTCACGTCCTAGTAATTTCACCAGCACCCACACCCTTCGAGTCAAAACACAGCAATGCTGCTTCACGGCAGAAAAAGGCATGAATATCAGAACAAGCCTACGCATCCTCCATAAATATTTGTGGACAACGCTATCTAGTCCCAAACTAGGCATAACTAATCCTTACCTAGCAAAGGAGGCTTATGTGAATGCAAAGCACTTGGCACAGACACAATCAATTGTGATTGCGGAATATTCACTTCCCCAACGCTTCCCAACATCAGCCTTTCATACGGCTGCTTCTTATGTCCAGCGCTGAAGGTGCATATTGGCTCCAAATCTACGGTCACTTTCAGCCAGTACCAAGTGGTGATGTATGTGACTCCCCATTGAGGGAAAATTATGTTTTTCACAGCGTCTATGTTACTAGGCGCGTTTGTGCACCAAACTGCTATGAGGCATTTGTCAGAGAGGAGGTGTTTAACAGGTATGGATGCTATGTCTTCGTTGTACATCATTGAGTAACTGAAAAACATGATGGGTAAGGGCCTGTCCGCACAGCAATATTTCACCGCGAGATTTTTATTCTTGAGCATATTCTGCAATCGGAGTGAATCCTACCTAGTACGTAAAAATTCACCTAAATCGCATCGCATCACGTTAAATTTGCATCAAAACAGAGATTATTATTCCCACGTGAATTTTCTTCTTACTAACTGTTACTTTATGCTTCTAATCTGTGGTGGTGGCACAGTTAACAGTTTTGCCAAAACAGAACTAGATGTCGCTAGTAAAAAGTGTTCAATCCTGAATCGCGCTGACGAAAACGCACGGCTCTGTATGACTTGATTTCGAAATTTTTATACCAGTATCGCTTCTCGGCCTTTGAGCTAAGATCAAAGTGTAGTATCTGTTCTTTTCAGCTTAATATCTGAAAGTTCCCTCACTGAGGGACCAGAATTAGGAGTGGTTTAGAACAGGTAAAATAAGAAACCTGTTCCGCCTGTTCCAGTTCCAGTAAAACAACAGTTCCAAAAACCTGTTCCAAAATAACAGCTGGTTGTGTTGCATGCAACATAGTATTTTCCGAACACAACACTGTTCTCTGCTTGTAACAGGCTATCTCGTTCTAACAAAGGTAAGATGCGTAAGCTAGAATAGAGAAGAGCATGTTCCGTGCGTGGCGTCTCCTTCTAACAAAAGTAATCTCCATAAGCTAGAATAAAGAGACGCATGTTTCGGCAGATTCGGGCTGTTGTGGAATGGAACTGGAACTGGAACAGGCTCTCATTGGTTGGTTTAGACAACAGTTCCAAGCTGTTATTTTAAAACACCTGTTATTTTGTTATCTGTTCCGATATATATGCCTCACATGTTCCGTGCGTGGCGTCTCATTCTAACAAAAGTAATCTCCATAAGCTAGAATAAAGAGACGCATGTTTCGGCAGATTCGGGCTGTTGTGGAATGGAACTGGAACAGGTTTTCAGTGGTTTAGACAACAGTTCCAAGCTGTTGTTTTAAAATACCTGTTATTTTTACCTGTTCTGATATATATGCCTCACTCCTAACCAGTATATTAAACTGATTTTTGAAAAGCGACGGGATGTTAGGAGCTCGCTCCACTCCCGTCACGGGTCGGCCCGGCATTGCAGTGCCGCCGGGATGGGCCCTCAAATCTAAATGAAACTATAAAATATTGCTCCGTAGGAGGGAGCAATTAGCTATCCTCCTCAGTACCGCACCTCTGCTTAGTGCTTCTTAAAATGAACTCTGTATCATAGTCTGTTTTATAAGGCTCTGTAGTCTGTATCCTTAGAAATGCTTGATAATTTTAAAATAATTTTTCTCTTCAATAAGATCCAATGTGTTACAGAATTGCGAAAATAAAAACCTCGCGGTGTAGACATGCTCTAGGTTGAGCAATGAGAAGTTGAATCTTAGTTCAACATAATTGTTGATAAACAACATCATTATTATTATTACAGATATATAATTATAGATGATGTGTCATAAATAATGATAATTACCTAAGCTTATCATTAGCACTCTTCAGTCTTCTAATGAATTTGTTCCACCACGGAGGATCAGCAATCAATATGTCAAACTTACTTCCATTTATCTTTCTACATTGCTCCGTTACACAGCCACAGAAGAACCTGGGAAACAAAAGCTGTCATGTTTAACATGAATCTTCATATTCAAATCAAAAACCAATATAGAAGGTTAAAATAATGAAAACAGTAAACAATCATAACATAATACATGATTAATTATCATCGACTTAACGCAGTTTGCTACATTCCCCAGCTTTCCCCACCCAATTGTAACTTACCTTGATTTTGGTGGTATTAAGAAGTATTCCTCCCCAACTTTACATTTCAGTGGAGCTTCTGAGTTATTCCCTCCATTCAGCCCTGCATGATCAAATACAGTTGACTCAAACCATTTCCGAGCTGAATCCCGGACATCGGAAGTGTCAGTTAAAGATTTTGTTGAGCTTATTGTAGTTTTGAGCTCTGTGGGAATGTCAAGCAAAAGTTCTTGGTACATTTGTCTCACTGCTGATGTCTAAAACAGTTTAACAATAAAAATGTTAGTTCCTAAGAAGATTATTCCATGTTTTAGGTTATTCTTGATCAGAGGAAGTTTTTTTATCAGAGAGATTCTTCCTGGAAAGGCAGACCTATATGCAACAGGTCTTCTATAGGCTGATAATGTATTCTGTCGGGTGTCTGAATATGTCAGATTAAGGTGTTGAATCCTATTAGTTAAAAAGTAGGTACCTAAGTCAGTAGGTACTTATTCGTAGGCTGAGTCTATTAATACAGGTACTGTACGAACAATTTATAATTATTAATACGGTTACCGTACGAACAATTTATAATTATTAATACGGGTACTGCGGGGGGAGGGGGGGGCACCAATCTTGAAATGAAGTAGGTATAAAAAAAAACCTAACAACCTACTGTTACTTATTGACTTTTAACGGAGTGCCCCGAGTTTGAATCTGGATTTTTAAAAAGTCAAAGTCAAAGTCAATAATTTTTTATTCATTACGATGCAAGAATCACTTTGAAACGTCTTAAAGCTAGGTGAGTCTAGGTGCAAAACACTTTACAGTCGCTTAAAAGGCGTAGTAAAGTTAAAATTTGGGTTGCCTTTAGTATTGTTAGGGAGGAGGAGGGACGGGGGAAGGGTCCTCTCTGCACTGACATGCACAATTCTTGAAATTAAGTAGGTATAAAAAAAAAAAAAACCTAACAACCTACTGTTACTTTTGTGACATAAGTCGGGGTGCCCTGAGTTTGAATAATATCCGTACGAATAAATATAATTTATTCATCCAGCACCCGTACAAATAGTCACTTCCTTATTCCTAGTACCAAACCTAACCTTCATAAATGGATATTGGATATTGGAGATATCGCACGCAAAACATACCTCTGCGTGAAGCTTATCAGATTCGTGACACCTTTTTCTACTGGTTTTCTCTTTGTTTTCATTTCTAATTGAAAACAGTTTGCTTGAAAGTGCGTAAGAGGTTAAAATTTCGTTTTCGGGTACAGCTTGGAATACGTTATTGATGAAATCTCCATGATCTATGAAGCTATAGTTATTTTTCTGTACTAGTACGCTCATTATCTTTCTTCAGCCTAGTTGCATCGAAGTAAAATATATGCTCATTCATGCGTTGCTATAAAACTTACGCGCTCCACAAAACCATGGATTTACTATCACAAAACGGTTTTGGGAAATTGTGTGTGTAATGTAAAGTGTAAACAAACAAAACATTGACATTAACATCACGTGACAATCATCACTGACATTAACATGATTTCCTTTTTGTGTATCTGTCATCTCGACGGACAATTTTTAGAGCGGGTTTTTTTGTTACTCGAAAAGATGCTGCAAGATTGCTCGTCGAAATGACAGAAGAGACGGATCTGTTTTAATAAAAATGAGAGAGAAGAAGAAGATGCTATTTTAGTTTAGCGTGAAATTAAATGGCCGATCTTATTTTCACGAAAAAAGAAGAAGCAGATTTCTATGGTGTATGTGTGCGTATACGTATGTATATCTACATTTGTGTGCGTAAATCTTATATTTAAACTGTCAAAACTGACATCTCAAACTGTCAAATATCAAGAGGTCAATGTCATGCTTGCTTCTGCTTGCTACTGTTCTATATTTCTTGCTAGGCTATTTCGAGATACGAGCTAATAATTTACGAAATAAAATCCACCGGAATATTAAATAAGACAGAAATGCGATGGCTGCAACAGCATCGGTAATTAATCATCTGTCTTATTATTATCATCTGAAGAGTATTTACCATTTCCTACAGCACAGACGACTCCAATACCTCCAGCAGCGTTGGGAACCAACCGCTCATAGTCAACTCCTACGCATAGTTACAACTGGGCAGTCATCAATAATGAGAAGAACATTTAATTCTTCAGGGCTGGACACCTCTGCCGCATGCCAGACCACCTCGTGGGCTTTCATCTTCAGTGGGCTGAAGATGTGTGTCAAACTTAGCGCTAGAAGGTGGTAGACCCGACTTTAGTGGGTGTGTGATGTGTGTTTATAACCCTGCCAAAAGTGTGATAGGTCAGATTGTGAATGAAGAAACTTGCTATATGTGTGTGATGGAGTAACTACCTACTAAAGATAATCTACAATGTTGTATAAATGTTTTTATAGCGTTAAAGATTTCATTTTAATTATTTTATATTTTCTTTAAGAATTATTATTCTGAATTGATTATTGTTATTATTCTCACACTGATTTATTTTAATTTAACTTATATTTTCTACTTTTTGTTTGAATTTTGTATATTGGTCGCCGATGAAGTATGTGAGCCACTTTTTTACATACCCTATGATCTTATAATTGTACCATACTTCTTGCAAATAAATATATTTCATTTCATTTTATTTGTACCAACTGTCGAACTACTCAGTAGTTACTAAACTACAGATGCAGAGTTATTGGTGAAAGAGACTCATTTCCTGTAGGTTTCATTTGCTCAAACTAGATATAATGTAACTATGCTACTCGGGGATAATTCAGCATTAATGAGGCGAAAGAAATTTATCAGTCCAGTAGTTTTTGAGTTTATTTGTTACAAAATACAAATCTGTATAATAATGATGATGACAATGTTACCTACCTAAGTACCTATAAGTACATACCTACCTATTTGCTGAGAAGTCCCATTATCACACAGAACGCCTACCTATACATACATATGATTAAGTATTATGATTACACGCTCCTCTGAATCCACCATCAGGTAAGCTCGTTGGCAGAGAGCACTGATGGTCTAGTGGTAGCGGACCCGCCTTCCGATCCTTAGTCGTGGGTTCAAATCCAGTCGTGTACCAATGAGTTTTTCTGTAGAAAAATGTATGTGCACTATGCCAGTAAAACATCGTGAGGAAACCGGGGTGTTGTAGAACCTACAAAAGTTCGAGCAACTCGTTCGTGTCAAGCGCCACGCAATAAGGGCCCACTAGAGGCCTTGCGGAAACCAGCCCGCACATCAAGTGTGGATGATGAATTTGCCGCAGCTCGTTGGCATCAGTGCCTTGTCTACCTTATTCATAATAGGTAGGTACCTAAATAAGGTAGGCCTAATGATGATGATGATGATGAAAAGGTACCTCTATGTAGGTAGACAAGTCTATCTACCTATTTGCTGAGAAGTCCCATTTTACACACAGAACTCCTACCTACCTAAGAGCTGGTAATCATTTTAAACATAGGTATTCAGCTTCTGAATCCACCATCAGGTAAGCTCGTTTGCATCAGTGCCCACCTTACTCATAATACCTAACTAAATGCAGTAGATCTACAAAATCATGTAGGTAAATAAAACAAACATTCCACAGGATGGATGTTAGCAATGGCCTACTACGCGGGCAAAGCCTGCCGCGGGCGACCGCTAGTTCATAAAATCTACAGTCACGAAAAACGCCTTGGGATGCTTGCTACTAACTATTATCTATTCTGTGAACCGTCACAGAATAGATAATAGTTAGTAGCAAGCACCCCGTGTCATAGTAACTACTAGCGTATCTGTAATATCTATTCTGTGAACCGTCACAGAATAGATAATAGTTAGTAGCAAGCACCCCGTGTCATAGTAACTACTAGCGTATCTGTAATTCGGAAATATCTTAGATTCACGAAATCTAACATCATCATCACCCTATCCCGAACCTTATCCCATACTAACTATCCTTTATTCCATGTCGTGAGAAACACCGCTTTTTTTTTTACATGCTAGTTGCATTCGGTAAAAGCCAAGGCAGGAGAAGATTTGACTTCCTTAAAAAAAATGTTTGCTAAATGTTTGCTAGTGTGTATCATCAACTTATTATTAAAAAATGATGAAAGCTTTAATTAAAAATCGGTGTTATTATGAATGCAGTAAGATTTAACTTAAATAAGCTTACAGATTAAGAATAAAGAAAGAAGATGAAGAAAGATAGTGGAATATTACAGAAAACTTTAACCCAGAAAGCTCAAATTAAAATTAAAAAAAAGTTTTGATAAACATGCCGTGGTGAATATTGCGTAAATATAAGAGCGCCGAAATTAAATCGCAGTCTAATGTAAATCGCTGTAGTTTTTTGTGTTAGACAAGAAAAAACAACTTTATTGTTTGTGTTTCGTATGCACATAAAACTAGTACTGCAGTTCCTACTTCGAACAATTTTTAACAGTGATGATACCATTGATGAAACATTAGATCTCTTTGTACCTAGACCATGGGTGATAAAACCGGTATGTAGCATAATTATTTTATTATTGTAAGCCCAATGTAGACGCAGTGTCTCCTTGAGTTTGCAAACTACTTTTAGCAATCTCTGAAAATAAACATAATTGAGTAAATAGACTCAGCTATGTATCAGGAAAATAAATAAGGCAGTGCTAACATGGTGCTGTGCTTGTTTGGCTACCAATAACAAGTGGGTCTTAGGTCCTTTTATTCTCAAACATATAAAGCTTAATTAAGTACTAGGTCTATTTATAATTCATAGAACTGAAGTAGTAAGAACATAGGTACCTATATCTACTTGTATTATTTTATACTCCCAGGATTAAAATAATATTTCCTATATAATTTTGTTCTAACAAAATAATATTAGCTATCATTATTTCGTTCCAAGAAATTATTTTATTATACATATACATTCTTTATTGTATTGCCGGGGATGGGCTCCGCTCCATGTCCTTAGTAATCACTTATTTGTAAATGTTTTTGAATAAAATAAAGAATTTAGGCACCTTATGTACCCCTAATTAAATTGGTTTTTAAAGTAAAGTTTATTTAACAAAGGACAAAAGTGTAAAATTAAAATCATGAATTATCTTCTGTTACAGCCATACTTATAAACGTTATTATTATTATATTATTATAATGAGCCTTCTATGTCCCACTGCTGGGCAAAGGCCTCCCCCAATCCCCTCCACTCTGTGCGGTCCTTTGCTGAGATGTTCCACTGTGGTCTGTGCTTATCGAGTTTGTCTCGCCATCTTGTTCTTGGTCTGCCGCGACGCCTTGGCTCTTGTGGGCACCACTCTGTTGTAATTTTGGCCCAGAGCTCGTTATGCATGCGGCAGACATGGCCAGCCCACTCCCACTTGAGCTTGGCAGCTTTGTTCGCCACATCCACGATTTGCGTTTGTGAACGCAGTACCGTGTTGCAAACTCGGTCGATTCGACGGACGCCCAGAATGCTACGTTCCATCGCATGTTGGCAAACCTTGAGCCTGGACTTTTGGATGTTGGTCAGAGACCAGGTCTGCGCACCATATGTCAGCACGGGGAGGATGCATATAATCATTATTTAAATTTAATCATTGCTTAAACCTAGCCCTGTCACTGTTTGTCATTAACCCAACGGTAAGAGATGGCAATAGTTTAAGCACTGTTTATCTTTTAACATATTTTTATAAGTAAGGCCATTAGTCTGTAAATTCCACCATAACATATCTTAACTTTTATTGTAGGTATACAGAAACATTCACAAGATTGTTATTACCAAATATGTACAGCCAGCAACAAAAGTAAATGAATAATTCTTTTTAAAGTTTAAAATATACAAGCATAGGTACTTTGAAGCATAGTACAAGTTTTGTTTGGGGCTAGATAGTGTTTATCAGCCTATCTTAGCAGGGCAAAGGTTTCCCTACCCTTTTCCCAATTTTTATTGTCAAAACAAGATTTACTATTTTGAAAATAAAAAAAAATGAATAACAATTTTTTATTGTCCACCAAGATTTATTATTTACTATTTTGAGCTGCATTTTATTATACACCTTGATTATCTACATGCCATGCCATTTATTTGCAAAATTCAAAAAGTTTGCCTGTTTTACTACTTATGTTGCTGATTGTACAAAAGAGACTGTCATCTTTTGACAGCAAGTTTTAAAGAAAGTAAATAATTTATTTTTGAGATAATGCAGATAAGATAATATTAGATAACTTTGTTTCTCAATTGATAAAAATTATTTACCTAAACTGCCTGTAAGAAGCAATGTTGGTGAACTTATCACTAGATCTATCAATTATTCAAGGCTACCAAGAAAACATGCCTTCTGGCTACAAAAAGCCTAAAGTTGTTACCTACTTCGCAAATTACATATTCGCCGGCTCTAAGACCACGGCCGCACTGGAGGCGACTGCGACGAAGTGCGATCGCGATTTGATCCGGTGATTGAACTGCTTCTAAAAGCGCATCCTCAGTCGCTTTACCAGTGTAGCCGAAACCTAAGGCGCGGGCGGGTCATATTAACAAAACTTCTGTAGGTATAGTAAGTACTTATTACGTAATTTAACGTCAAATGTGAGAAATCTCGTAAAATAGTCATGGGCTGGTCTGGGCTAATACATGACGCAGACTCATTGAGGTCCATAAAAGTTGTACGACGTCGACAACGGACGGGAACGGCCGCGAATATTGATTAGGGTGGATGTGCGACACCCTTTGCGCGTAGGTACTGCGCATGCGTGGAGTCTGCGCTCACTGACATGTGCGGCCGACCACCGACGGGACCTTTACCTCCCTATTACAGCCTTAGAAGCTTAAGCTATTTTATATTATTCCAAAAGGATTAAAGCTTTGAAAGTTCTGGCATAAACATCGAAATGAAAAAACTCTCCGCCGACAACACGTAAGCAAACACGCGCGTGTAATGTCCGCTCGGGCTAGCGGCAGCACAAAAATCGATACGTGTACTGGAGTTGCACTCCAACGCCAGTGAATTCCAATAGTGTATTCCCGTTTCAGTGGTTTAAAAAGACGACTTATTAAGTTCCCGATGTTCAATCACAAGTTACCGACAGACTTTCCAATGCAAACCCTCCGTAAGAAAACCAGCCCTTGTAAATGTGAGTCGCAGAACGCGTTTAGCTCTAAGCTTACTCTCTTTCGTATTTTATTTTAAAGTAATGCGGTGTTAGAGCTGAGACGTACCCTAGCTTGTTATTTTGCGATTTATGTTGTAAGTTGTATGCATGGGCTGACATTCACCTACTAACTGATGTCGAGCTAGCACCGCTAGAGCCTTTCACCCTTTCATGATAGTGACATCTGACTTCGGTGGTGTTTTGGACAGAGGGTGTGTTGCACGGAAGGACCGACGCGCTGGTTTCCGGGTACTAATTCGGTTTGTTCGGGGGCAATATGCAGGTGTGTCATTTCCAGCATCTCTTGCGGCAGTTCGGTGAGTATCACGAGCAGAACATTCACGCATTATACTTGTGCTTCATCTAACATTGCATGAGAATGTCTTTTGATCTCTACTTTTCTCTCTCTTTCTCTTAGTTTTCCTTCCTTCTGTCTAGACACGTGGCTGACAAAGATGAGTATTGTTACTTAACTCGATCGATGTAAAGTATCGTTTAAAACTGCCTAAACTTTTTAAGAAAAAAGAAACTTAATTTATTTAGAACCTAACTCTACATTTAAACGTCTTACTAACAAACTGTGTCCCTCCAGCTTCCTCTAGATGCCATAGCATGCACTAAAAATATCGACTCAACTAGACAACAGTAAAAATTACATAGGAACTTACCTACCTTTAAAACATAAACGTAAAAATTACACAATTTTAAAACATCAACTTCAAAAATTACTTCAATTTTAGGAGATCGAGACTTAAAATTATGAAAAACAATGAAAGAGAAAAAACAATAGGTACAATATTTATTCACAACTCTGTCATGTCAGGTCTGAGCATCCAGTTGAATTATTATGATGGCTCTCAAATTCTAACGTGTACAATTGGTAGTTTTTGGCCCTGCTAGTATCAATTCTAATGATAAATTTATGTCTGATATGGTACGGTGACATCGAGCCAGATCGCGTCAACTCTACTTGAGTGTATTTTCTTCCGAATCCCCGAACATTTTGTAAATGATAATTTGAGGTTTACTACTATACTGCTAATAAACGAATATCTGATAAACAAAAGTTGATAGTTTGCCACAAGCGATTGCGGTTTTACGGCTTCCCCTGTCAGCTCGTATTAACTGCCGTCTTTATGGTTATCGGCAGAACTCTTGGCTACTGTTTCCGCAATACCGGGTTTCAATAGAACCCTTTATTACTGCATTTACTACACTCGGTTTGCTTTTAGGTTTGTATAAATTACAACTTATCACGAACCGTGACGTCCGCGATCTTATACAAATATTGACTTGGTTTTCGCATCTGAAAAACCAAAGCATACGCTTTAGTTAGATTAGTAATACGCAACGAAGTGGTCTAGTTTAAATTATCTAGTCTTCTCCAATAGCTTGCGCCAAAACAAATTTGATTCTTGAAAAAAAAGTACAACAGTGAGGTCTAATTTCTCCGGAGCAACATGGTTTCCCGCAGTCCCCATTCGAGGATCTAAATTTAAAGCAGGAAATTCAATTAATCCCGCAATGACGCTCTATAAACAGGGACCGAAATACCTAGAATAATGTGCTCACTTTTATTTTGTCGCTGATATTGTTGACTCGTGCTAAGTGCTAACAAAATGACGCTGAAAAAATTCGAGCTAAAGAAAAGTATAGAAAGAGGTAGCGAGAAGAAATTTATAAATCCTTGAGTAGCTATTGTGTTTTGTGTGCTTTCAGTTGTTTGTGTTTCGTTTTATATTTAGATCGCTTTTTCTCTTTCTGCCATATGTTTAAATGTGTTTAGCGTCGAGTCTTATTTTTAGATCAAAATTACTTACAATATCAAACATGGTTTCCAAGTACAACTCAAATAAAGAACAATTTAATTAAGTTTGGAAATCAGCTAAAATTCAATTTTATTCTTGATCAATGACTCTAGCCACCAATATTTTTTTTTCTCGGTCTGCAGATAAAAACGATCCGGGCCGCTTCCTGGGCGAAGGCGTCTCGTTCCGCGCCAAACTAATCGGCGTTTTGGAGGTACCGGAGGCCCGCGGCGACAGGATGTGCCAGGAAGCGCTAGGCGACCTGAAAATGGCCATCCGCGCCGCGGGCGAGCACAAACAGAGGATACAAGTTCACGTGGCTATAGACGGACTGCGCCTCCGTGATGACAAATCTGGAGTAAGTACAATATAAAACAAAAAAAAAATGCCAATAATTAATACTTCTCAATATTTAAGAGCTCTTGTCGGGGTTCTGATACAGTTTCCTCCAATTGTCTTTCGAACGTGGCCTGTGGACTTCTTTATACGACAGCGTCTATCTCATTTATCTAGCTCATATAATTTATTATTGCAACCTTAGATCCCCTAGAGCTATCTGCATACCATTACAAACGATCTATAGATAATTTAACTGATCCAAATCAATGTCAAACAGAAGCGTTCCCAACCAAAGCAATGGCTGCATTGCAGTGGGTACCTATCATAGATATTTCTAGAAATTACCACAAATCCTCTGAAGATATTTCTTTTTATTGCTGAGAGCTAAACTTTTGACTGCCATCACACATAATGGAAAGTGAAAATACAGCCTGGTGGATATGATGATAAGTTTCCTGCAATCTTATTTAGGTATGTCACGAATCACGTCTTGATGCCAGATAAGGCATGATTTTGAAGTGTACTTAATGTTTATTTTTATCTAGCAGATGTTTGGACTGCAATATGCTTCAACCATTTTTTTTTTGTGTTTTGATCATATACAAATAAGGAATCATGGGAATCACATGTTGTACCCATTCCTTATGTTAGCGTGGCACTTGCCAATTTTTTTATGAGCTTTAGTAGGTTCGTGCTTAAATGTATAAGGGTTTTTTTAATTTTTTTCATCATGGGAATTATTCAGGCGGTCAGAGAAAGGGTTGATTCAACAGCGGATTTACTATTTGGTTGTGACATACCTACACAGAAAAGGAATAAACTTCTATGCAGTTACAATACTTTCTTGGTTGCGGGGAACTGGCACCTAGACTCACCTAGCCTTATGACGTTTTAAAGTAAGTAATCGTTCTGTTTTGGGATTTGAATTTGACAGTTCTCTGACGGTCGTGCGATGATATTCGTATTTATATCTTTTTCGTCTAGATGAGTCAAACCCAACCCTCGTTTATCTTCTCCACCAGCAAGGATAGACCAGAGATATGAGAAACAAGCCGTTTTTACCGCCATTGTTGAAGTATCTTTCGCCATTCAGTCCGAATTCCCAAACTCCATTTTCGCCTACGGGCATTCCGCCAGAAACGGCAGCAACCACAAGAAAAAAGCCAGACTTTTGTAGGATTTATGCGGTTTATTCAACCCAATACAGAGTTTCGTGCAATGCCCTCTGAATAAATCAATTTTTGTCGTATATTAGCCTGCAGTGCGTAAAAGATTCAGCAGTTTTTGATAATTTGTCAGTTCTAGCTTATTTTCCCGTGTTCAATGCAAAGTTCTACGCCAGCTTCGTAAATCGAGTTCTTGACGAAGGTTAAGATATTAATTGTTCTTCTTCTTGCCCTTATCTCACTTTATTTGGGGTCGGCACAACATGTTCCCTTCCATTCTTCTCTATCATCCGTCATCTTTGTATTCACTTCTTTCTTATCCATGTCATATTTCACACTGTTCATCCATCTTTTCTTTGGCCTAAATCATAAATTTAATATAGTAATTGCGAGTATAATACAATGTCGTACAAATACAATTCATGTTATGTATGACAACTGTCTTATCCAATTATTGTCTTTGTTTAATTTGTGTTTTGGAGACATGTTTGTCATGCTCAATTAAACACTGCCTATTTTAGTAAGTACTGTATTGTTAATTCAACAATAAACTAGGCTCGTCTCTCGTTTTCTTTACCAAGTAGGAATGAATGCTTTTACTGTGAATGAGCTTATTTTCGGTAGAAATAAGTTTGCAGCGGAATTCAGTGATATTCCGCGGCTACTAAAAAAAAAACTACGAACCAAGCCGTAGTGTGTTGCTTGTTTTTCTAGGCTTGGTAGCGTGGAACTGACACCTAGACTCATCTAGCTTTACGACGTTTCAAAGTGATCCTTGTGATACTATTGAGTAAATTCATTTTTGACTTTGACTCTAATGTCTTTCCCTAGCCGGCTCGATTCCCCTTACGTCTTCAAAGAGCTTATATTATTGTGCAGTCTTATTTGTCATTTACAAAGCTACACAGGTCAACTACCTCAGACAATGCATCTTAGTGCCCTTAAACTGAGTCACTGCAACCCACTCTTGAGGAAGGAAGCTCCCTTCCTTCATAAGAGAGTGCTCTCAAACGGTGAAGGAAAACATCGTGAGGAAACGCGGCATGTCGTAAAACCTTAATGTTCTGAAATATGTGTCAAGTGCAGAGAGGAGCCTCTTTGAAGCGCACTTAAAATCCTTTCACCACACTTGGTTCGAAAAAAAACCAGTGATTCAATAAAAAGAAGAACTTAAGAAAGTAGATATTATGATAATTATATTATTTTTTTCAAATCGGGCGTATTGACGTAATTATGCGGTTTTTTAATAATCATACATAAAGTACAACTGAATTGAGAAACTCCTCCATTTTTTCGGTCAAAAACATCGTTGTAAAAGGTAACTTTACCTCACAGGATTCGCTGTACCACCACCCAGTCCACAAGATATCATTCATAGCTCAAGACATGACTGACTCGAGAGCGTTCGGCTATATATTCGGCTCACCGGACACTGGCCACCGTTTCTTCGGCATCAAGACTGATAAGGCTGCTAGCCAAGTAAGTACTTTTTGAATTAACCTTCTTATTTACAAGCAATGCTCTTGTCGGCGTAATGTATGCATTTTTCTCCAGGTGTTTATTTTGAGAGCAACCTTCTAGACCTCCTTATACGACATACGGCGATCTTCGCTTTTATTTGGCTCATGTAGCTTATCCTTGGTCTTCCTTTTCCTCTCTTTCCTTCGATGATTTTTCTGATAAAGCTATCATGTCGTACAAGATGGCCAATCATCTTTCCTCTTCTGTTCTAACCTAACGAATAAACCTGCTATGTATATAGATGTGTATATGTATAAATACACCCATATGCTTATGACCACCAGAAAAAAACTGTTTCAGCAGAGACTCATCATCTTCCTGCCCTTATCCCACGCTAAGTGGGGTCGGCACAACATGGTTTCTTCCTCCACTCATCTCTATCATTCGTCATCTCAGTGCGTGCTCACTCCTTTATTGCTCATGTCATTTTTGACACAGTCCATGCATCTTTTCTTTGGTCTACCTCTTCTTCTATAACCAACATCCATATCTTTTAACATTTTCAACAGGGACTACTAATGGTAATATCACCGTCAAATCTTTTAATCTCTATCTACCACAAAGATAACGTGGTATGTTTAGTCAAAAACGGGACTAATTTTACAAAATTCAGTACAAAAATACTACACAAGTAAACATCGCACCGTTCTGTTCAAAGGAACTTCCTCCCGCGCACCCTAATAAAGTTGTGGAATACTCTTCCTGCTGAAGTTTTTCCTAGAGACTACAGAATAGTGTTCTTCAAAAGGCCGTTTTAAAATATTTAAAGGGTGAACAACGCGCGAGTGATGCCTCTGGTGTTGCAAGCGTCCAAAGGCTATGGTAAATGCTTTCCATCAGATGGGCCCGTATGTTTGTTTGCTAACTTAGTTGCATAAATAAAAACATTGAAACCCTGCATAACTTTTGGTTGACTCGTGAAGTATTTTCTAGTGCTGTGTCCATAAAACTAATGAACCCACAGAACTTGATACCCTACCGTAACTCTTTGAAGCTCTAAAAGTTCATTGAAATAACAATTAGGGGTTGAAGCCTTTACATTTAAGTTAGCTGAACTAACTTTAGTTCATCGACCTTTGACCTCTTTCAGTTTGTCGAAAAGTTTATTGTTGTATCAATTTAAGTCCTTATAGTTGTGGTTATAGGGCTGCATTTGGTACTAACAAGCAATTTGTCCATTCAGTACTGCTGGCCGCGTTCTGGAATTCATTAATTGGTGTTGATTAATTATTTACCTACTGTAATTGTCTGTATGGTTTATATTACCATGGGGTATTAAACCAGCGCTCAAAATAGCTTGTGTATCTTCTTTATACAGGGTGGTTTTTTGAAAAGGACGGTGATGGCCAAGTGCGAAACCATGAGAGTTAAGGAAAAGTCGTGAAAGCAATCATAACAAGGAACAGCGATCACATAATCTTATTGCCATTATTTTTCGACCACTATACACCACTATTTTGTAATTACCAAAAAAAAAATGCCGATATAGGCTGCTGATACTGAACACATCCACGAAAAAAAATTTTTTTAATTAACCAAAATTTTTAGTCAAATATTGAGAAATGATTTAATAAGCAAAAATCATTATATTCATAAACGCTAAATACCAAGCGGAACCGAACAGCGTATTTTTTTTTTCTCTCTAGTACTACGTAACTAATGTGTCCATAATTTTATGCAGGATTTCTGAAAATTTTTACATTTAATAACTTTGTCATTTTATCGAAACTAAAAATTCTTGTTGCAATCGTTCCTTGTCAAAGATAAGTTTTGTTCAATTCGTTTTTTATTGCAATTGCAGCTCAAAATAATGTCAAAACTGACAGATGCGACTAGGTTTTGCAACAAAAGATACTCTATCACTGCACAGGACAGGTGGTAGAAGCTAGTTAAACCATCCTGCTTATAATTCCAGGTTGTGATAGCAATGCGAGACCTATTCCAAGTGGTGTTCGAGCTGAAGAAGAAAGAGGTGGAAATGGCGAAACAGCAGATCGAATCGGGGAAAACTGTTGCTATCTCTCTCTCCAGACATAATCAACAACATATTAATATACCGGAGAAAATGAAGGTGAGAAAAAACTCTTAGTGTCGCGGCACACGA
Organism: Thera obeliscata; assembly: GCA_947578465.1. Lineage (NCBI taxonomy): Eukaryota > Metazoa > Arthropoda > Insecta > Lepidoptera > Geometridae > Thera > Thera obeliscata. The sequence continues at coordinate 4,005,746 of OX387913.1, forward strand.
GCCACAACCACAAAACGCCGCCACCGGTATATTTCCTTTAGTTTCATACATTTTATACAAGGTAGTATATTCATAATTAGCTACACAAACTGACAGGGCCTAATTTTTGGGGCGTGAAAATTTGTTTGGCCGAATCAAATTAATTCCTAAGCTGATTTAAGTTTTTGTGTCAATATTTTATTTTTATTTATTTCTGTGCTTCATTTTGCATAACTATTGCCACGGAGACCTGCCTCGCGGCCGCGGCAGGCGCCCTGGGGGGGCCGGTGCGGGCCCGGAGAGCGCTCTGGGGAGGCCAGAGCGGCGCGAGCGCGGTTCATAGGTCAAAAAAGGTCACGTGGCTCGCCTTTGTTTGAAATGGACTGTTGGGTGTACCAACGAGCCAATAATTCAAAACGTTAATCTACATCGATTTTCACGGGATTTTCATAATAAAATTTAAAAAAATCATTTCATAAACATGTTTTATTTTAATTGTTGAACCTTATTTCTGAGTATTTGTAGCTAATAATGAATAACCCTGTATGGACGCACACGGTTGACGCTGGTAGCCGCCACACGCTACAAATCGTCGCTATATAAAATGTATGAAAACTACAGGAAATATGCCAGTGGCGGCGTTTTGTGTTTCTAAATTGTCAACGATTAATTTGGTTAGGTTATATTTTTCAATTTTTGATTGTGCAACCAGTATGCTTCCTTACTGTGATAAAAATAAGGTTCAATTTCATAAGATTATTCAAAAGCACTAAACGAAAAGTGCTTGTCATTGTAGATTTATTTAGTTGCTTGCTACTTGCTAAAAAAGTCTGCTTAATTATGTACTTGGCGTTTAAACTCCCATCTTTATATTTTAATGCATTAAGCAGATGTAGGCGTTGTAACGAATCATGAAGTCATCGGATCCAGATTGTTAGGTCAAACTACTTCGGAAATTTATAAGTGATGATATCACATGAGTTTTAAAATAAAACAAATACAGTTCGTTTTGGCGGATTTAATCCTTGCGCAGGTCTAAGCGTTCTGCGGGAGCGGTCAAATATGCTGTCAAATATGACAGGTTTCACTGATTGCCACCGCAGAACAGATAAATACAAAATAAAGACAAAGCCAAATATTTTTATGTTTAAAACTTTTCTTTTCTAAAATAAAGTAAAAACTTTGTAAATCGGTATTTTTCACAAGTTTTTTCATAATACGTATTGTTTGTTTGTTTTGGCACAGCTCACCAATTTTATTTAAACACTAATGGCGTCGAAACACAAACAAACAATCTATTTCATTCGTGCCATACATTTCTGCACGCAAATATCTCGCTAATGATTTGTCAACAAACAGTCAATCGATTGTTTAAAATCAATATCACATTCGTCGTTTGATGAACACCTCAGTAGATATGGCATCAGGGTACAGGATGTGTCTCTTGTCGCCGAAACCGAGTGTGAAAATGAAGAATAGTGTTAAGTGGGCGATCCATTGGCGAGCCAAAACCAACCAATGAAAAAAAAGCAAAAAAAAAAACAACTGCTAATAGAGCACCTAAAAGACCGCGGTCTTTTATGTGCTCTTCTCTATTCTTCTGCTATTATTTATTTTCAATTTATTCACTTAAAAACAACATTACAGATTCAATCCAATGCGTTATTTAAGGCAAAATCCATTCATTTCTTAGGTTTTTCATGCGAGCAAAAGTATCTCAACCTCGTAAGCACATCTTCAAGTCTTCACATCAGTCTTCACTTTTTTATAACATGTTAATAAAAAGTACAATTCCCTTCATTTACCAAAAATCGAGGCGGAAACAATTCATTTGACTGGCCTCTTAGCTCAGTTGGTAGTAGCTCTGCCTTCTGAGCCGTAGATCGTGGGTTCGATCCCCACCCAGAACAAATATTTGTGTGGTGAACGCAGATGTTTCTCTGTCTGGGTGTTATATTGTATTCTAAGTATGTATTTACAAAAAAATGTATGTTAGTTTTATCAGCTATGGTTCCCATAGTACAAGCTCTGCTTAGTTTGGAGCTAGATAGTGTTGCGTGGATTGTCTATAATATTTATTATTATTCATTTATTTATCAGTACCTTCTCCAACAGAGCGTCATAATAACTCGTATTGAAGCGGCGCCTCTCACGAAGGCAGCTGCCGGTGATACCGCGGCAGAAAGCAACGTGGCTGAGCTGGTAGACCTGGAGCAAGAACTCAGCTCGCTGAGACGAGGGCTGACGCAAGTCGAGGGGCTGACACCGTCCGCTGATCCGTTTGGAGACTCCTTTATTGCGCCAACATCACAGTCACAGGTAATGACATTATAAACAATTTACCCTTTGTTCGCAGAGTGGGGCCTGGTGACCTGTAATACAGGTTCTTACGAACTTACCTCAGGCACCAGTCTTTCACAATGCAGGCATACTTAGCTTTGTTTGTAAAAGCCATTACGCATTATCTAGCACTGTCATATTATTATTATGCATTGTGAAAGAAAATAAATCCTTTTTTTTTTAACTTTTTTTTACCCTTTTTTTACCGTTTTTTGTACATATTTTACTTCCGCTTGCCGCTTCCCGCGGCTTGCGTTTGACCGCAAGCTCACCTGCTGTTATGCTGTAGGGAAGTATAGTGAGATCAAGTCAATGATCAAGTCATAGTTATGATCAAGTCTCTCGAAGACTTGAACTCGGTTATACTCGGAGGGCACGTTGTACGGAAGAGCTTAAATATAGGTCCACTAGCGGTAACCCAACTAAATGGTGAACACGCAAAACGTTACCTCACTTAGTCGATTGGTTAGAAATGACAAATGACCAGGATACGATCTTAAACGTTAATTCCATCTTTCAGAAAGGTCTAATCCCCCCACCGCCTCCGTCCGGCACTTCCACACGTGGCCGCAACACACCTGCGGCCTCCCGCACCGTGTTTAGTCCGAGCAAGCAGCCATCAACGCTCGCTTTCGACCTGGCTTCTTCAGATTTTGATACCCCTCCTTCTTCGCTTGTCGATAACTTGAGTGTTATGAGCGAGCCAGCGGTAAGCTTTATTTTTCAGGATATGTTATAAGTTAATATGTACCAATAATATTATGGCTAATGTTGACTGTTTTTTTTTTATGTCAAAGTTGTAGCATATTATCGAGCTAGTTTTAATGGGTTACGTATGGTTGTCTTTATTTTTCTGAAGTTTAAAATAAATAAATCGAAAGAGTTGTACCGAAATCATTTAAAGCTAAAAATTGTACTGGGTTTTAGGAAATCCTCTGACCTTAAATACAGGCTGGAAATTTAAGTAATAAACATATTAAGTAGTCAATTAACTGGCAATGGTTATGTTGTCTTTATTCCCCTCATTAAAACTACCGAGAGGACAAAACAAGAATAAACAAAGTGAACCAGAGTCATATCGAAATCATTGACTGGCCTCATGACTGGCCCCACATGACTGGCCTCTAGCTCAGTTGGTAGTAGCTCTGCCTTCTGCGCCGTAGGTCGTGGGTTCGATCCCCACCGAGAACAAATATTTGTATGGTGATCATAAATGTTTGTTCTCTGTCTGGGTGTTATATTGTATTCTAAGTATGTATTTACAAAAAAAAATGTATTCAAGTATTATATCAGCTATCTGGTTCCCATATTACAAGCTCTGCTTAGTTTGGGGCTGGATAGTGTTGTGTGAATTGTCCAGAATATTTATTATTATTATTATTATTATTATTTTAGTCCACTAATTTTATATTACAGGACCATTAATAATTTTGGTTTTTTTTTAAACACATTGTATAAAGGTAGAGGTGACGACAAAACGAATAGGGAATTTTTACCTAGCTCGATAATATGCTTTCAATAAAAGCTTCATAGTCATAAGTCTAGGTAACGACGGATATACGCAAGTAGCAGTTACACTTCGAAGGACACTTTCATTTTATTGCATTGTTTGAATATTTTTTGCACCATTATATTTCTCTCCACTATTTTCATAGACAAGAATCACCTTAGAAGGTTTAGATAAATACCCTCAGCATAACACAGTACAGAGACAACGCAGCATTTTTAAAATCTTGACCTAAGAATTTGTTCAAATTTTTTTAAATATTTATTTATTCAGATGTATCACAAGCATCACTTTGAGACGTCTTAAAGCTAGGGTCAGTCTAGGTACCAGCTCCAAGCGACTAAGCCTAGAAGAACAGGCAACAAACTACGGCTTGGCTCCCACATTTTTTAACTGTATGATTCTTTTACAAAACAAAAACAGCAGCGAGTTTCGAGAGTTCCAGTGTGATGCAACTCTAACCTTGTGAAAAGTAGACAAATCCAATACACATTCAATCAATTCATATTATTTAATCTACTAGTTTTTCAAAGGAACAGTTATTATTCACACAGCGCCATCTTCTATCAATATAAGCAAAGCTTATGCTATGACGAACAAACATCTGAAAGAAACAGATGTTTGTTCTCGGTGGGGATCGAACCCACGGCCACAAGCGCAGAAAGCAGAGCTACTATAGGCAGCGGCACATAACTTGAGCGATGACCGTTATCGCGCAGAAGTCAAAAATAAGGTACCTGAGGGGTCTCGCAGTATGAAGGGCGGGCGCGCGTAGCGCTGATTGGTTCTCCAGTCGCACTCCGCTCTCTGAACCAATAGGACGCTTGCACACATCAACATATCCAGTGTGCGCGACATGGCACACTACGACGCATGCGCAGCGCTTATCGCTCACCGCTCAAGTTATGTGCCGCTAGTTATACCAACTGAGCTAGGAGGGCTATCAGCATATTGTAGCTACATGTTACTTCCAGATCTTTGATTCGAATCCAGTGTCCTTCGTAAGTATCTCTGCCACTTGTAAGCTTTTTTTGAATGTTTAATGTTTAGTTTTATCCACTGTAATTATGTAATAGGGCTTGTCAAAACTTTCTCGTATCTTTGCACTCTTTTATACAATCTATACAGGGTGATAACTTGAAATTGGGTCATTTGTGTAACACTTAAGTATGCCTACTACAAGCTCGGTCTGGCTCTGTCTCTGGCTCTTGTTTTGAGTCTGTGTGAGTGCTCACCAGTGTATTATACTGTGTGTGTGACGTTTTGACGTAGGATTTTTTTATTCAGCACTCACACAGACTCAAAACTAGCGCCAGATGGAGCTTGTGGTATGCCTAAAGGTCTTTATGTCACTATAACAAATAATATAAGTTTCGAAAACTTGAGAAACCAACTTCATGGCCAAAGTATTAACCCGATTTGGTTGATACCAATCTGGAAATATTTATTACTTTTCAGATAAAAAAATTATTTCAAATTGGATCATGGTTTTTGATCGCTTTTCCCTAGCCGTTGTGTCACTTGGCTCATATCAAATTATAGCCCTGTATAATAACGGTTTGTAGCACAAATTAGATTTTGACATGCCCTATGTATTATGTAATATTATGTTTTGCTTTTTCCCCTATTATGTTCCCTCTGTGTCGTCCGGCCTCCTCGCTGTAAGACTAATAAATGTACACGTGACACTTAAATGTAGTTAGCATGCAACTAGCATCCTTAAACCCCTGCACAAAGGGCGAGAATCGCATAAACATTCGCATCTACTCGTACAACTGCGATAGTAAATATTTTTTGCACGATTTTATGTTTTTTACTCATATAAAAGCTTTAGCGTGTTTATATTAAATTTTAACTATTTAGAAAATGTTAATAAACCAAATAAATGTTGATATTCAAAATATGATCACTTAGTACAAATAACCTTCAAATATTACATAAAAAAACCCTCTGTAAAAAAATTCCACAATAAAAGTCTTTTGGGCTTAAAAATCGTCCAGTGCCTTCCCCACTTCTTTTTTTATTTGCGCATCATACCCATGTTCTGTGGCGTTCAACCGTTTACCATTAAATGCAATTTGAACAGAAGTATCCGTCATTCGTGTGAGTCGTATGTCGCGTGTAAGTGTACATACTTAGTCTTACGGTGTGGTTGCAGGTATGCCAGAGCGTGACGCCGTCGACTCAGTCGCTCAGTTACGACGTCTTCACCGAACTAGACCCCCTTGGCACGGGCAAGAGTAAACCTTACGTTGACAAAAAACTATTCTTTCAGGAGCTCAAAAACCCACCAAAGAAAGTGCTCAAAGATCTCGCACAGTCGGTCGTTACCGACACAGAGTCGAAGGACCAATACGGGCCGGCGACAACTTTGACGTCGATGACGCGCCAATCGGGTGGTTCCGTTGCAATTGCGAAGCCGCAAGGGGGCTTGTTCGGAACGAGCTTTTTCCCGTCCGATCCGTTCGCGGAAACTGATCCGTTCGATAACACGGATCCATTCTCGGATTCCTTCAAGGATGATCCTTTCACGAGTATTCGGTATTCTGACTGCCCGAAGGCGAGTGTGTTTCGGTCGGAGGACGTGAAGAGGGATGTAGCGGTGATGATCGCTAAGACTAGGGAACTTGATAAGGAGCCGATGGAGAATGGGAAGAATGTTTTCAACGGACCTCTGCAAGTGTCGCTGCCGCCGGAACCCGCGCCGAAGTCGCCTCGGATACAGAGACAGGTTAGAAATTTTACTGTCATTATAACTGGGTATTTCATCCGGAATCAAGGTCTCGCGATGAACGTGATCTAGTTAATAACCAGTCTAACTTGAACGACGACTTCTTCGATAACTTCGATAACTTGATAAATGGAATCTAACACTACATATTCTACTATTCAAAGTCATGTCAAAGTCAAATATGTATTTATTCAATAGTATCACAAGAATTACTTTGAAAAGTCTTATAGCTAGGTGACTCTAGGTGCTAGTTCCACGAGACTAAGCCTCAACAAACTACGGCTTGATTCCTACAGTTTTTTGTGTTGCACTATAAGTTCTGGGATCTCACTTGAATTCGTTCGCGTGAAAGCTCAACCGCTGTTTGAGTTTCACTGTCTACGATTTTACAAGAAAGCAAGGTATTGTGGAGGAGGTTAGGTTTTGATATTCGTCACCTACACACAACATCACGACTCCTGATGCTGTGTGTAGGTAAAATTATAAGTGTATCGCAATTGGGTATACTTTCAGCAAAGCACCGAGAACCGCGGGGTGAGACGCATGCGGGGGGAGAGGTCTACCCCTCCCCCTCCCCCGCTGCCACCCAAGAAGTGCGACAACATCAGTATAGCTCGTCCACCGCCGCGTCCGCCGCAAGACGACCACGAGTCTGACCCCGCGCCGCCGCTGCCGAAACCAGTCCGCAAGAAGGAGCCTAAGGTAAGCAAGAAGCGCGACAACATCAGTATAGCGCGTCCGCCGCAAGACGACCACGAGTCTGACCCCGCGCTGCCGCTGCCGAAACCAGTCCGCAAGAAGGAACCTAAGGTGAGCAAGAAGTGCGACAACATCAGTATAGCTCGTCCGCCGCAAGACGACCACGAGTCTGACCCCGCGCCGCCGCTGCCGAAACCAGTCCGCAAGAAGGAGCCTAAGGTAAGCAAGAAGCGCGACAACATCAGTATAGCGCGTCCGCCGCAAGACGACCACGAGTCTGACCCCGCGCCGCCGCTGCCCAAACCAGTTCGCAAGAAGGAGCCTAAGGTAAGCAAGAAGTGCGACAACATCAGTATAGCGCGTCCGCCGCAAGACGACCACGAGTCTGACCCCGCGCCGCCGCTGCCGAAACCAGTCCGCAAGAAGGAGCCTAAGGTAAGCAAGAAGTGCGACAACATCAGTATAGCGCGTCCGCCGCAAGACGACCACGAGTCTGACCCCGCGCCGCCGCTGCCGAAACCAGTCCGCAAGAAGGAGCCTAAGGTAAGCAAGAAGTGCGACAACATCAGTATATCTCGTCCGCCGCAAGACGACCACGAGTCTGACCCCGCGCCGCCGCTGCCGAAACCAGTCCGCAAGAAGAAGCCTAAGGTGAGCAAGAAGTGCGGCAACATCATTATATCTCGTCCGCCGCAAGACGACCACGAGTCTGAACCCGCGCCGCCGCTGCCGAAACCAGTCCGCAAGAAGGAGCCTAAGGTAAGCAAGAAGTGCGATAACATCAGTATATCTCGTCCGCTGCAAGACGACCACGAGTCTAAACCTGTCCGCACGAAGGAAGTAAGCAAGACGGTTATATTCAATCCAAACGGGGCAGATCATTGGCAAACAACTTCAACATTTTAAAAGATTTAAAATTTAAACTCATTTTGTATGAACCCAGTCACGAGATTAGGCATGACGACAGTAATCAAGTATCGCCAAAATATTTATCTGATCTAATGAAAAAGGATTCAAAGATTTTGAAAAATGTATTTATTCTCTTATTAATGTCGGGATTAATCATTTAATTGTTAAAATAAATCTTCAAAATACAACAATCCGCCATGATGGCTTAAACACCGGTCAGAGCGAATTACGTCACGGCTATTTAAACGTCATTCTGATTTAATACAAAAGCACCAATGTTTACTGTTGATATATATAGCCGTGACGTAATAACAGACGCCATGACACCAGCGAGCGTTTTGGCGTGAATTTGAAAGTTTGAATTTAAATGAGCTTTTATTGCACAAAAACCTTAATTTTCTACAGAAATATGATATATTTTAGACATAATAGATACTTCTGAATATGATAGAAGAGATTTTGAAAATTAGTCGTCATGCCTTTTCTCACTCCACCATATCTAACAGTCATTACTAGAGACCGGATTATATGCTACAAAAAATGCCCAAAATATGCAAGCAAAATAGCTGAAATATGCACGAAAACCAATAAAAAGGGCCAAAATATGCAAACAGGAAAAAATTAAGTCATATTTTTAAATATTTTTTTTTAAATGTGCATTTACCTCTGAAAAGGTACGAAATATGCAAAAGCATATGCATTTGTATATAATCCGGTCTCTAGTCATTACCATGGTTTATTTATAGGTATTTATTTCCAGGCTGATCGTAGAACGAAGCCTCGCCTATCGTCCGCAGCGACAGCGACCAATAGCAGCGAGGACGAGTATCTGACACCGGCGCCGCCGCCGCTGCCGACCGCCAGGCGTTTTGATATCACTCTCAGTCAGTTGCTTACTTGCAGCATGGACGATCTAGCTATCAGGTATGAGTAGGAAGACTGCAATATCTCTATCTCTCTTTAAAATAAACAGCATGGACGATCTAGCTATCAGGTATGAGTAGGAAGACTGCAATATCTCCATCTCTCTTTAAGATAAATTTCAAAAAATAAAATTCGTTTTTTGGACTACTTCAAGTCAGCTTTCCCGTCTCAATCGCACTTACAAAAGATAGTCTCTATAGCCACTAATAGAAGCAATAAGAGTAACGAGTCGATTTTACTTTCGACATATGGCTAACAAGTACGGGTAGCCTTCCCACCCGTAATATTTTTTTTTGGTAATTCGACGACGACTTTTCTTAGGCCGGTTTAGCTTAAAATTTTCACGAAAAAATCGTACGTTTTTTGAACAAATTTTGGATATTATCTACTACAATCGGACTTTTCTTGGACGGCAATCTGAAAAAAGTTTCTGTCTGAAATACAGTTAAACAGAATTACATAATGCTTGAAATCCCGAAACTTTGAAATCATCATCATCCGCAGCCCGACGATCTTGGGCTACCCTCAAACCTTAATTAACTTGTTTCTTTAATTATTTTATTACATTACAGATTACGAGTGCCATCAGCAACACTATCCTCGATGACTCTACCGCAGCTTACAGAATACCTTCGTTCTTACTTAGCGGCCGACAACGAAAGAAGTGTAAGCTTTTAACATTTTTATTTCGTAGTATTGAACCTAACTACTCTACTATTTCTCTTTGATTTTTGTAAAAGGATCGGCCTTACGTAATTCAAAAATTGCGACGACTGAAAAAAGATTTGTAAGAAAAAATGATTGTATTTTAAGTTATACATTATCTAATTTTTATTAAAAAATCAGTAGAATAAGAAAGCAGGGTAAAAGCTTGCTGCTCTGACCCCTAATTAAATAAGGACTTTATTTTTATACAACTAGCTAATGGATCAAGCATATGCTCCGCCTTCTAACAAAGTATTGCCTCTTAGGTCATGCACGTCAAGAACGTGCCCTACGATGCACTGCCCTGCGTCCATCAATAATATCTATCTATACCGAAACACACTGACGCTGCTCATTTTTGCTCATTTGTAATTACTCCACAGCATATCCACACGGCGCAGCCAGTGCTGTTAGAAAAAACCAAGCATTTATCTATATCGAGCATACAACCCGCTTCACCAATCATCGATAAGCCCAAACCTTCAGCCCCCACTCTATCCAACCTCTCGATATCTTCCGAATTCAAACCGCAATTCGAAGACAACTTCACACCGCCTCTCGACACAGCCGACTCATTCGTAGCTAACTTCGATGATTTCGATCAGAAAGCGAACGCGTCATACGACCGATACGCAGCCTTCAGAGAAATGCAGGCACAAGAGCAAGAAATGAAAATACTGACTATAATAGATACTTTGATCGAACCTAAAGAAGATTTGGTGATTCGAAACGAATTGGAAGACGATAAAGACGAATTTGCGGAGATGGATAAGATAGTAATGAAATATTGGACTCGCGACAGAGATCCTGCTAAGGAAGACAACGAGCCTCCTAAAGAAGCGTCAAAAAGTCCGTCGAAGTCTCTAGAAGAGTTGTCAGTAGATTCGTTCAATAAGTTCCAGAGTTCGGTCAGTCCCAAACCGTCGCCAACGCCAATAGACGTTAAGATAGAGGATATCATGACAGTTATGAAGAACCTGCAGGTTGAGACGATGAGGAGAAGTGTCTCGCCGAGAGATAACGGGAATGTGGAAGTGAAGCAAGAAGATACCAATGATAAGTAAGCAACTATTCCTATAATAATTATAAGTTTAAAAAACTAGAGAAACCGACTTCATTGCCAAACGGCTAAACCGATTTTAATGAAATTTGCTTGGGACAATGTGGACGTAAGAATAACCTTCTAAATAAAAAAATAATGTTCTAAATCGGTTCATAAATGACGGAGGCATGCAATTACAAACATTAAAAAAAATATTTAAAAAAAAATGGCAACACCGATTTTAATAAAATTAAAATGGGACTAATCTGGAAGCAGTACCTTTCAGATAAAACAATAATTTTTAAAATCGGCTCACAAATGACAAAGTTAGGCGGTAACAAACATTAAAAAAAAAAAAAAAAACAACCGAATTGAGAACCTCCTCCTTTTTGATAGGAAGTCGGTTAAAAATAAGCTACACGGTTAGTCACTTCCCATTGAAAGTCAAAGTCAAAACTAGTTTATACAGTTGCATCACAAGTTTCACGTTTTTCACGACCAAGCCTAGAAGAACAGGCAGCAAACTATGGCTTATTTTTTTGTATGATCCTTTTACAAAATAAAACGATGATTATGGTTATTAAAGTTCATATTTGTTATCGGTAGTCTTATTTCGTTGGAAACGGTGATATTTATGAAAGTTTTAAAAACTGTCAGTAAATCTAAAACCAGATAAAGCAATGACACCGCTAATCATTTTAGGGGAGCACTGGTGGTGTAATGGTAGCGGTCCCGCCTTCTATCGGTTCAAATCCAGTCGTGTACCAATGAGTTTCTGTCTAAAAATGTATGTGCACTATGCCATTACTCTCAAAACGTTGAAGGAAAACATCGTGAGGAAACCGGCGTGTCGTAGAACCTAAAAAAGTTCGAGCAACATGTGTGTAACTTGCAGAAACCAGTCCGTACACAAAGTGCCGATGATGGATTTGCCATTTTTTTTGCCACCGATAATAATGATTTTCTTAGCTTATAATTAGTATAGGACTGGTGTGGGAGAAAATATATAGGTATGCAAAGTGTGTCAGAGTTGTTTATCAAAAATGTGTATTGATAGCGTCAATAGAAGTTTTTGCAATGTTGTCAGTTTTTCACATAAACAAATATCCGCAGATACGCAGCACTACGCGAGATCACAATAACCGAACCGCCCGACGAATTCGAATCCCTTCCCCCTGAAGTCCCGAAAGAGCGCAAGAAATCCGACGAGAAATCGGACGGCTTCGATAACTCTGATTTCTTCGACTGCATAGACAATAGCTCGCTGTCTTTCTCGCACGTTGAGGACGCGTTCAGGAAGAGTCCAAGTGTGAAAGAGAGGGAAGAGGTGAAGGAGAAAAAAGAGGTGCAGGTGGAATTGACGCCGCTCCGTGATCTAATACCTTCTACGGGGTCTATGAGTGATGTTGTGAGCGGATCTTCTCCGGATACTAAAGGTAAGCTGCGAAATATACAGGGCGTCCCACGGATATGCAACATGGAGGGAAAGTACCTTGAATATTGTAGATAGAACATTTTACTGAGAGAAGACATTATTCGAATTTAAAAATCAGTTAAAACTGCATTCATAGTTTTTTTTTTCAATTTATCAAATGCTCATAATGAGTCAAAATTATGAATGCTGTACCCGAAGTCCGAGTTTTGCTACCACATTTCGTTACCAAATATGGTTTTCGTTTCGCCTATTTGTCTCTCTCTATTGTATGGAGAAAATATGAGACGGCAAAAATACGTTGCGTAGCCAGAGTTGTTGTCTCATAATTTTCCATGCAAAAAAGAGAGACACTTAGGCGAAACGAAAACAACATTTGGTAACGAAATGTTGTAAATGCACTGGGACTTTGGGTACAGTTAACATTGTTTGACGTGACAACTTCTTATAATTCGATGGAGCCGGCTGCGCGCACGAAAAAAACATGACTCATGCGGCGATACTTCGCTCTGAGGCGTTCCATTTAAGACTTGAAGTGCAAGCGAGAGCGTGGAACGAGCGACAAAGAGGCACAATCGTTCTCCGCGTTCGGCAGCGTTCGACATCTGTCTCTCCTACTTGAGTGAGCGATGCGTCCGTGTGGACAGCTGTATGACATCACGTTCAACTATCGTCAGTAAACCGACTTTACAGACAACCGATTTTTTTTTGTTAGACTCTAGTATTATTACTGTACACAGTGTACACTTAGGCCTTCAGCCAAATTCAATTGATTCCCAATCAGTTGACTGGCGTCTCTGCTCAGCAGTTGGTAGTAACTCTGCCTTCTGCGCTGTAGGGTCCCCACCGAGAATAATTAATACTTGTGTGGTGCACACAAATGTTTTGTTTTTGAGGCTCAACTCTGACTTATGCATTATATCTGCATACGGCCATCAGACTTAAACGAGACTTTCAGCACAGAACTAATTCTCATTCGATTAGTTTTAGATTCTCTCGCTAGTTTTATTCGTAGTGTTAACCAGTTTTGGGAATAGGACATCCCTAATTGGATCAAGCAACGGGACACATCCCTAGGGTAGAAAAAAAAGGAAGTGGAGAAAGATGGCGTCGTAATGCGTAGTTGTATTGTTTGCCTTGTAATAAAGTAAAACCAGATTTTGTAGCTATCAATACAGAGTTTCGTCGTTTCACTAGGGATTTCAATACTGGATTATGAACGGTGTTTTTTTATTACAGAGAAAGTGAAGGTGGTGTCGGGTGGTGTGGGGGGTGTTGTGGGCGCGGGGGGTCGGTGGGCGGTGCTGGGGGGTGCGGGGGGATCAGGCGCGTCCTCTGACTCGCGGGACTCTGAGCCGAGGCCGCGGCGACGACGGAACCTCAGTCCGGGCAGGCGGCATCACGGTAAAGTTGTAGACAATAAATATTGCAAATCCCCTTTTCTGCTTTCGTAGAGCGCTATCTCTTTTTGACGCACACTACGCTCTATGAAGCCGAAGTTAGCCGATGTGCATACTTATATGTTCTTTGCAGGTGTAGTTGGGAATAGGCCGTTCTGGGGGGCGTCGGCAGTTTTGTATGAACTCACATATTCTGACCATCTAAGTTCCTATTAGTTTTAATCTTAGGTATTAGTTTCAATTATTAAGTTAAGAGTTAATTACGCCTGTTCAGTTATAGAGTCTCTATGGCCGATATCGGCCAGGATGTTGTAAAAAAAAAAGGTTGTCTGGTAGAAATAATTTTTTTGTGATTAGACCGCCCATTGATATTTAGAAGATTTTTTTTTTCAAATTATCTTTTTTTTAATTTGTGTAGTGTACAATAAAGAGTTGTTTAGCTATTCTAATGAATGTTATTTTTATGAAACAACAGGATAGCGGTTGAACAGTTCAACCGTGATCATGGTGCGTTCATTTATTTATTATTGCTTACTACAGATGTTATCTTAACAGCTAGCCAAAACGATAACACTATCACAAAATGCATGCAACTGTGTCGAAATATCGGAAGTCAAAACTCACAAAAATGTAATCATGGTAAATGTCCCGTTGTTTCATAAAAAATGTGTTCAAAACCATGATAGTTTCAAAAGTTACATCTAATGAATGTTGTTTTGTATTTTCAGTTCAAACGTCGTCATCGTCTCGCGACGTTTCCCCGTGGGATGAGGATCTTCCAACCGTCCCCAGGCTGCCGCGACCGCCCTCACATCGAGATCGAGATAGAGAATCTAGGTATTACTTGATGATATATATGTATCGTTGTTTAGTTATCTTCTTCTTAAATTTAAGAAGAAGAAGAAGAAGAAAAGTTTTAGGCAGATTTTTTGATCTATATACATGAACCGTCAGATAAAAATATTTCCTTCTCTTTGTCTTGCCATTTTTGTCCCTGGCTTGACAAAAACAAAGACGGAAATAATCTTATACCTTTAAACGAGAAAATCTTGTATATATATATATATTCAGGATCTCGGAAACGGCGCCAACAATTTTCATGAAATTAAATATACAGAAGGTTTCGGGGGCGATAAATCGATCTAGCTAGGATTCATTTTTAGGAAATGACGAGAAGTTTGTGTTTTGCAATAATCAAACATAAACTCAATATACGACTGTTCCTGCCATCTATTGGCGATTGTGAGCAACTAACTGCAAGCTATTCCAGCAGATGGCGTTGTTAATTAAAAATAATCCAATAAAGATACGACTCTTCCTGACATCTATTGGCGAATAATAATACTATTTTTTTTTAACCCCGAGCCAAAGCTCGATCATACCAGCTCGTAATTGATAATAACAGATAGCTTTATTCTGTAGAAGAAAAGAAACGACAGACCTAAAACAACAAATTAACCTTTCCAGACACAACTCATCCGGTTCCAGAGAATGCTTAGACTCTGGCAGCGGTCGCGAGAAAGATAAAATCCGTGACAAACGGGACATTCGGGACAGAGATCTGAGCCGTGGCAGCCGCGAGTCGGGACGGGACAGGCGGGACAGGGATCTTAGCCGTGACAGCCGCGAGTCGGGACGGGACAGGCGGGACAGAGATCTGAGCCGTGACAGCCGCGAGTCGGGACGGGACAGGCGGGATTCGGGCAGCGGCCGGGACCGACGGGACAGCAAAGAACGGGACCATCGGTAAGGAAAAGGCATTTGTAAAATGATAAGATCTGGAATATACAGGGTCAATTTTAAAACACCAGCAACCTTCGAGAACCAGGTTCCTAGCATCATCAGCAACAACTTTTGTTCTACGACTTTTGAAATAACTCAATAGGTACAATCATTAGAAATTATTTAAGTTTTTATTGAACTGTTGTGACGTTTGTAGCTCTATGTTTAATCAAGGACGACGCACGCTTGCGCGCGCATACCTACCTACCTATTTAATATCAATTGCTCGCTTTATTCACTTATCTTTTTCATAGGTAGTAGGTATGTATGTACTGTACTGAGTCCACAATCCCTGCATACTTGACCAGGCTAAGGGCTGGCTACATTAAGCAATTAAAAACAAAGAAGTGGTATGCAGATAGGTACCTATTGAGATCTGGTAGGTAGGTATTATGTTTAACATAATCATTCATAACGTTTTAAATTTTATTTAAGTAATATCAATGCTAAATAACTAGATATCTTTTATTCACTTATCATTGTTTAGTGTAGGCGTATTTAAAAAGTGGAATTAGCGTATTTACAATAATTAAATGATCGATAAAAATAATATTTACAAATTGGATATTACCCACCTCGCAGGTTCAAATCTTGTGGGTGGCGGTGAGTATCGCGCACATAGCGTTCAAAATATTCACCTTCACAACCAACACAAAGACTTGCGGATTTGATTTCACTTGACCAAGGGCCCAAATTATTTTTTCTATCAACAAGCCTCGGCTTGTGATTTCGCCACCACTGTACAAGTGTACACCATTGTTTTTATTCATCTTCCGAAACATTATCATCACACCTAGCAAGCATCTTAACCATTTCTGTGTACTCGATATTGGAGTACCGATACGCGATGGTAGTAGGTAGGCACAATCCGTAAAAACATCGGTTGACAAAATATCGTGGCGCACAGAGACTTGTACCGCGCGCGCTTGCCCCTCGACGACTAAGCGAGAGGGCACTGGCGGCGCCAGCGACGCGGGCGCGGCGTTCTAGCGGCAAGCTCAAAGGTGCCAACGCACCGCGCGCCCCCCGCGCATAGAGTTAGAAACATTCAAGCGAATATTTCAATTAATGTTTATTTTTGTATGGAAATAAAAAGTAGCTAATTATCAAAAGTCGTAGAACAAAAGTTGTTGCTGATGATGCTAGGAACCTGGTTCTCGAAGGTTGCTGGTGTATTAAAATTAACCCTGTATATAGAGGTTTATTAATTAGGTAGATGTTTTCGAACTTTTCTAGTTTATTTTTACAAAAAATAAGAGTCTCTCTATCTACCTAGCACATAAAATGGAAATGTCAAGGGAGATTTTTTGTTTAAAAAAAAATGTTTTAACCTTTAAAAAGTAATAAAAAATCTTGAGAGGAATCCTGCTTTACAATTTATTTATTTTGCAGTTTTTAATTATTTATCTAAACATTTGTTTACAGAGACCATAGACGGGATCGCAGGAGTCGAGAGCGAGAACCCGACACGTGGGACAGAGACAGGACATACAGCAGAGACTACAGAGACTCGCGCAGCAGAGAGAGACAGAAAGATTATCGGGAGAAGGATCGCGATCGGCATAGGAAGCCGCGCCACTCATACGACGAAGAAGAAGAGTGAGTATAAACATAGTGCACGATTTTCATTCACGTCAGAGATAACTCAAAAAAAAAATCATAATCATTGAATTCAGACAACTCTCACTATCAAATGCGCAAAACACCTCAGGCCCAATGTTAATAAATACCATAGAGACACGCATAAAATTAAGACATCATCATCAGCTTGAAGAAGTCTTTTGCTGGACATAGGCCTCCCCTACACATTTCCAGGAAGAACGATTCTGAGCCCTTTCCATCCATCGACTTCCCGCGATCTTAACAATGTCGTCGGTCTATCTGGTGGGCGCCCTACGCTTCGTCTTCCGGTTCGTGGTCGCCATTCGAGAACCTTTATTCCCCAACGGTTGTCGGTTCTTCGTGCTATATGGCCTACCCATTGCCACTTCAACTTACTAGCTCTACGAGCTATGTCGGTATACAAGAATGCAAGACATATTATTAATTAAAACTTAGGGGCTTTTTTTCGTAAGCGCACTCCTAAAGCAAACTTATACTTGGTCATTATGTTGCATTTCCTCTGACAGCTGTCATATACAGGGTGGCCGGAACATTGACGTCCAAAATAAAAATTTAGGTCCCTCGTATCGTGGGGTATCCGAATCACCCCCTTGTATGTTCCGCGATTTTGTATAGTTTTCGAGTTATGATTTTTTTTCTGAATTTATGAGAAATTTCGACATGACCAACTTAAAAATTTCTAAAACAAAAGAAGAAGACATTTTAGTAATATTTTTCCAACAAATTTTCTTCATCTTCCGCCTTTTTTTTTCGAATTTACTTAATACTGCTGATTGTCTGACGATTCTTACAGCGCTACTAAGACCCTTCTCTCACGAAGCGACTCTCAAGCGATTTGTGTTTCGTACGCGTCGCTTGTGAGTAGCCGCCATACATATTCAGGTAGTTTCGCACACGACGAGACGCGTCGCCAACGCGTTTGATATCAGGCGTACGCTACCGTTTTGCTGGTTGCACGTTACCCGAGTCGTATACGCGTTGCATTGCATTACAAAATGGCGGCGGAACAAACTTGTGTGCGGAAACGAGTAGCATACCAGTAGGCGATCATGGTTTGCATCTCAGTCGCGTAGCATTTGAATAGCTTCGTGAGAGAAGGGCCTAAGGGTTACAATATTTTAATGGTTTATTTATTTCAGTTATAGCGATGGATGCGGCTCGGGTAGGTCATCGTCCCGGGATCGATGGCCGGACCAGCGGTGGCGTAGAGATGGTAAGGCAACAATCGAAACTAATTAAGTGTAGGTCGTGGGTTCGATCTCGAGAACAAATATTTATGTGGTGAACGCAGATGTTTGTTCTCTGTCTGGGTGTTATAAAAAAAATATAAAAGTACTAGCGGCCGCCCGCGGTTTCGCTCGCCCCGTTCCTGTTACTTTTAGGGATAAGAAGTATCCTTTGTGCTATTCCAAACTATAATGTATCTTTGTGCCAAATTTCACCCAGATCCGTTCAGCCGTTCTGTCGTTATTGAGTAATGAATATCCATCCATACAAACTTTCGCATATAAAATATTGCGTGGTATTATATCAGTTTTCTGGTTTCCATAGTACAAGCTCTGCTTAATTTGGGGCTAGAACGTGTTGTGTGGATTGTCCTCAATATTTATTATTATTATTTTATACTTGTGAAGATTATTTATAGCTGTTTTTCTAAAACTTTACTTATTTACTGTTTATGCTTCCAGAAAGAAATTACGGTTCCTTAGGATGGCGCGAAACTAGAAGGAGAGCTGAGACGAGGCAGCGAGAAACCACGGAGGATCCAAGGTAAATACATATCCCATTCTTCTTATCGTATCACTGATTCTTTTGGACCAAGTGTGGTGAAAGGATTTTAAGTGCGCCTCAAAGGGGCTCCTTTCGTGCACTTGACACATGTAAAACACTGAAAAAAAAACCAGTAACACATATACATTTAGTACATCAGAAGGGCACGTCCCACTTCATTTGCAACATTTCGTCTACGAAAATTAGTTTTCGTTTTGCCATTTTGTCTCTCTCTCTATTGTATGGAGAAAGGTTAGACAGCAAAAATACGTTACGTAAAAACGATCGAAACGAGTTGTTGTCTCATCAATTATCCATACAAAAGGGAGAGACACATGCTCACACGAAAACAACATTTGGTAAACGAAATGTGGTAACAAAACTCCTACTTCGGTTACAGGTACAGTACAACTCTTGGCTGGCCCGCCCGCCGCGCGCGGAGAGAAGACCGCGAGGAGAGAGAGAGAGACACACGACGCAGGCCGCGGCGAGAGGAACCGAGACGGAGAGACTATCGCTTCTCCAACGACTTCTCACCACGGGAGCAGACGTCGCCGTTTGAAGACGACCCCTCCCTGAAAAAGAGAGGATATCCTGCACCGGATTGTCCTAGGTGAGGAGTCTATGGTTTACAGATTAAATTAATATTAATTACTGGTTCTTATAGTAAAAGCTTTGTTTTGTTTTAGGTTAGATTCCGCTGCTTGAAATGTCCACTAATTTTCTTTCAATTTGTTTTTAATAACTACTATCCTAGTTTTAATCCCGGCTGCGCCAAAAGACGCTTGGCCGGTTTTCTCTTAAAGTTTGATTTCTATTTTATCTAGATACCGTATCTTATTAACTGTCATTGCCACAGTTGGGATATGAGTCTTCGAAGTACTTATAATCTTGTTTGGTTTCAGGTACGCGATGTACTCATCGGGAATCCCAGTCGGCTCCGCCATTACTACCGCGTCACAGGTCCTCAGCTCGCGCTTCGCGTTCGACGCCGAGGAAACCCCCCTCCCCTCCACTGCATCACCCCTCTCGACCGGCAGCGCCCGCGCCCGCGACGGGGAATCCCCCGCAACAAGGTTCCGATTCGACTCCGATTCGATCTCCCCCCGATCGATGTTCGAAGATGACTTCACCGCTATAACCACGCCCAGAGGCCGAACCGCGTCCATAGCCGAAGAGGAAGAATGCGATGTGCCACCGCTACGGGCGAAACCGCCACAACAGCATAAGGATATCAAAAAATCTGAATCAATAAACATTTTCACGCGAGAATCCGACCCGTTTGAGGGAGACGCGTTTTTCGCGTGCACCGGTTCGGATAAGGCAGCTAGAAGGGAAAACTGGCCGGGAGATTTTCAAGGGTTCGATAATGCGTGAAACGTCCGTATTAACTCATTTGTATTGATGTAAACTGCGCGGGAAAATTAACTTTATTCCAACTCTATCTTATAGTAGAATAAAGTTCATTTTTCTGTGTTTTTAATGGGTATAGAAGAATAACAATGACCAAAGCAATAGCGGGCCTTTATTGCTTGATTCGCATTCGTACGTTTATACTTATAGCATTTTTGGGACGTGTTAAATACTTTAGTATTAATAATTAATTCCATAATTAGTTTAGTTATAAGTCAAGACATTTATTGTAGAAAATCTCACTTAACTTAGTCCACCTTTATACTGTGCTTTTTGAATTATATTGATATTATTTTGCAGAATATTCTGTGACTTTGCTCTAGGCATTTTTGAGAAAAATGTTTTTGAATGATCTCGTTACAATGTATTTCAAACATTTAATATTCCACAGGTATTTAAGTCAACTGTCTAATCTTAAATATACATTAAAATAAGCATCTAGATTACATATTCACGGTGTAGCTCACATTAATCATTTATAGTCAAATATTTGAATATCGTAGACAAATATGTTTAAGTAACACACCCTATAAATCCAATAAAATAAGAATCTTTTCACTTACAGAGTGATCACTAAACATGATCTACCATACTTATAATTTTTTCTGAGTTATTGTTTTATTAATGCTGCTTTATTACTTACGCCGGGGTAACATTATTAAGAGCGGGTCGTGCGAATATTTGAGATTAAAAACAAAAAAATCATAACTAAATAACTAAGTGACATTTTAAAAATCGCAAAAGGACTAATTGTAGACTATACATTTGAGATTAATTCGAATTTAAGTGTGTTAAAAAAAATATACTATTTAACATGACATTCTATTTAACGCTGACATTCGATTTTCATTAGCGTTAAATAGAATGTCATGTTGAATAGTATATTTTTTTAAACACACTTAAATTCGAATTAATCTCAAATGTATAGTCTACAATTAGTCCTTTTGCGATTTTTAAAATGTTATTTAGTTATGATTTTTTTTTTTTAAATCGCAAATTTTCGCACGACCCGCTCTTAAGAATCCGCGGATTGACGCTGTGTGCGTGAGGAATCATAAAGCTTTCAGTTTCCACGGAAAACGAATATGTCGTCAAATCCTGTAGACTTAGCATGCAACGCCTTAGGCAACGATTTTTCTACGAGTATTCTTTGTATAAAAAGTCTTATTAGTCCTATGGCGACAACGGTTCCCATACAAACGGCGCATGATCGCCTTACTGTTGTAGTAGTAGGCAACAAATATTGCACATCGGCTAATTTCGGCTTCATAGAGTAGCATGCGTCAGAAAGAGATAGCGCTCTACGAAAGCAGAAATGCCGATGTGCAATATTTATTGCCCACAACCGTAACTTCTCTTCTATGACTGATCCGGGCTATACGGTTTGATATGATGCTGACATGTGCACGGTCGTCATAAAACTATTTCTGTCACTATTTCCGACAAACAAAAGAAAGAGACGAAGTATACTTTGTGTCCTTTTCGTTAGAACTGCTGGCCTGACGGATGGTCGTAAAGGAACCGAGAATTAGTTGGACACTGTTGACAGCGACAAAGTGATCCTTGTGATTTTATATGAGCACCTTTTGTATTTTGAGTCCTTAGTGACGTATCAAAATTTAGCATTTTATTAAAAAATCTATCGATGAATGGAATATCGATTTGTCTGTTATTGTTATTAGAATTTAAACCCATTGGCCATTATCGTCCTAGTATTATATTTATAAGACACGTATTAACTTGAACTCATTCAAGTTTGTATGTGCCTTGAACTTAGAACCTGTGATATGTATAAGCCCTTCTAAGTTTAACTTTTGTATTTATTTTAGCTTAGTTGTGGTTCTACAATTCAGATAAAAATATATCAAGGAAGTATTTTTTTTCACTTAGGGATGTTTGTTCAATCGACGGAATAACGATACTCGTCGAATAAAAAAATTGTCTTTGTTTTTGACAAGTATTATTATTGATATTTTGTTATTATTATTGGTTATGGGTTCGATCCCCACCGAGAACAAATATTAGTGTGGTGAACACAGCAGATGTTTGTTCTCTTTCTGGGTGTTAAATTGTATTCTAAGTAGGTATGTATTTACAAAAAAACGAAATCGATCAGCTATTTGGTTCCTATAGTACAATCTCTGCTTAGTTTGGGGCTAGATAGTGTTGTGTAGATTGTTCTCAATATTTATTTATTTTTATCTGACGGATTTTATCTGTAGATTGAAAAATTTGCCCTTAAACAGCTGAATTATTTAATAGCGTGCCCGCACGTTTTTATCTATGAGCTCAGGTTGTAAGGTTTTTTTTTTTAAGTATTTATAAAACTTACCTATTAATAATCTTTGTTTTAAAACGATATTTCTCCTTAGTATTGCAAGATCTCAAGATGATACGAGTCAGTATTTTTTTTTTGCTAAAAATGACATTATTCATTCATTCATTGCACTTTTTTGTTAGCTTCGAAGTATTTTTTTATCTCTCTCTTCAATTTAAAAATGGGCACAAAACTATTTGTAAAGTGTTGACAGTATTATAGTATCTAAATATTTTGCTAATGTTATTTTTCAAATGAATTGCTGTGTAAATATTTTATGGAGTATTTTCTTCACACACTTGTAGTAGATAAAAATGTAGGTACACTTATGACGCTCATTATTTTCTGACAATCTTTTTACGCTTGCTATGTTTGTATTTGAATGATTATGATTATTGTATTTGAATGATTATTATTATTGTATGTGTACTGTGCATCATAATTGTTTACTTCAGTTTTTTGTGAAGTTAATCTTAAATTTATCAATTTTTACTAAATAATCAATTTAATTTAGACATTGTCATTGAGAATTTGTTTTAACCTGCTGTGATATTTTTATTTAACATAATTTGCTTTAACTTTATATTGTTTTAAATCAAGTTTCATTTAAAAATAGTACCTATTTTTATTTGATTCTGAAATTATTTGGGGGTAAACTTAAACTCAATATTTGCATTGTTTGACTATTTATTGTAGTAGCGGAAAATATAATAAGTGTTATTAAATCCTAACAAACTGTACTTTGTCCCCATCATCATTTTAAAACGAATGTACATGAATGTTACCTTAATCTTAGTAACTAATATTTAACCGAGTCAGTTTTGTAATCTGTACTTATTCATGTAACTTTTGTACATAATTCTAAAGTAGCTAGAGGAAATTAATTATTGTGCAATTATGATGTACCACCTCTGAAGCAATACCAAAGGTATTTTATGTTCGTTATTGTATTTATTCTGTTGAATACTCTTATAATTAATACAAATATACGAAATGACGAGAAAATAATGCTTTTTAATTTGTACTTTTTTCGGTTTTTCCTATGTTTACAACAGAAAACCACCTAACAATTTCAGCTAGGTGATCATAGTACTATATTATTTTGTGGGAGTGTGCTCAAAGTCGTTGGAATGTATACGGTAGGCCTATAATATTATGTCCAGCTATTAGACTTCTCAGGCTGATGATGATGACTATTTGTTGGTATTTCACACATGGCTTAGGTCACCTTGCCCCAGGTTTTACAACGTCCCGTAAATAGGGGCTTAGAATAATTTATGGTTTTTATGTACTCGAAGTCTATGTTAGATGCAAGGCCTGCTTTTTTTTTTAAAGTTCTTTTTAGAGTTCCGCCGCGGCTGACGGGCGTAATTCACGTAATAAGAAGGCTCGTGCCTGCATACAATAGTATATTGTTACCCGAGTGTTGAAAGTCACGTTTTTTGAGTCCCGAGACGGGTTTGGCGCCAGAGCGTAGCGAGGGCGCCAATGGAGCTTGAGGGACTTAAAAGACTTTCACCCGAGGTAAACACTGTGCTTTTCATTACGAATACGTTTCAAAGTGATTCTTGCATCGTAATGAATAAAAAATTATTGAGTTTGAGTTTGAGTTCAAGGAAAGTAAAAATAAAAACATTAAGGGGGTACGATTTCCATACAAACTTAATTTACACAACTATGGGCGAATAAAGTATTAATGTACATTGAAATAGCTGTAATAGGCTTTTACAGTGGAAGTTGGAGAAAACTGTAGGATAACAGAAATATTAATAAAAAACCAAAAAAGTAATTTTTTCGTCATTATTTTTCTGAAGCCCCGACTGCCACGATCAACGGCTGACACTCCAACTTTATATAACTGGCCGGTAATAAGGACCACTGTAAAATTCTATTATTTTCATTTTCATAATTTAAAAAATGGTAAATTGTTTGCTCAAATCTATGTTATTTTAAATAAATAAATAGTTGAAGCTATATATTAATCAAGTAATTTAGAAGATATATTATTTATTTAATACTATCTTTATGTTATTTAAATTTTACTTTGCGCTCTAATTAAACTTTTTAAACTTCTTACCGTTGTAATGGGTTTCCGACCTACTTGCTGAATAAAAAGTTGGAATTCGGTTTAACAACCTCCTTGCAGTTAGAAAGACTTTAGAAAGTTGGAACATGGTTGAATAAAATAGAACTTGTTTTTTTTTTATAATTTGACAGCTGTCAGTAGAAAGCGATTCTCCTTATGGCTGAAAGTATTACTTTCAATTAGGCCCCTCAGGCAACTTCAGACCTACTTTCAGAGTATGAGCAATGAAAAAAAAATATCGCATTCGCACGGCATGGCATACGTCGTGAGGGAAACTTTACGGCATGGCAGGGAAGACGGCCTTTGAAAGAATAAAAAAAAGAAGAAAAAAAGGATGCGTTAGCATCCTAGTAATCTGTGGAAGAATTAGAGAATCCTCCGAAGTTCGGCCAAATATCTTTTCAAATCTACCAAATCCACCAAAGCAAAGGTAATATATCTTTTTACCTTTGCTTTGGTGGACCGTTTGACTTGTGGTGACGTGTTGAAAGAACGCCTGACAGATTGCTGACTTGACGTGACACCTTCGTCGAAGTTTATTTGTCAAATTTCGTCAATCAATCGTCAATGGTTCGATTCGAACTTCAGAGGTTCCAATCAACAGCTGTTTATCTATTTTTATTTCGATGAATTAAATTAATTGAGGGCCAAACAGGTATTTCTTAAACAGGTCATGGTAGATTTGACTAGTTTTAGTGTATTTGAAAATGAAGCAAAGGTACGTGAGGCGGTAGTGGGCGCGAAGTGGGCGCGTAGATTGTGAAAAAGTGTTGTTTACGTGTTACTGACAAAGGAATTTCTCTAGGACTCGCCCAATGCAGAACGGGGAAGATTTGGTGTCTCACACAATGGGAAATGCTAAGAAAGACGACGGCGACGACCAGAGTGAAATACAAATGCACAGGATGAAACCACAAGAGCATTTTATTGAAGCCCAGATCCAGGAAGGAGACACTTTACAAGCTATTGCACTCAGATTCTATTGTTCTGTGAGTTTGTCTTTAAGTAGGTGTATGCTTGGAAGATTAATACAAAATTGTATGCTTCTTCTTGTCGTGAAAAGATTTTGAACGCGCCTCAAAGAGGTTCCTTTCGAGCACTTGAACTTCATGTTTTCGAACATTTCCCTCTCGATGTTTTCCTTCACTTTGAAAAGTAGGTACTGGCATGGCACACATAACTTTTTTGGACAAAATATTATTGGTGCACATACCTAGTTTGAACCCACGACCTTAGGATCGGAAGGCGAAGTTTCTACCATTAGACCACTAGTGTGTAAATATGCTAATTATAAATATAAGTTATCCTCAAAGCAATTAGTTATTAAAGCATATTAGTTCTAAAAATCATTACTAAATGATATATTGATCCATCCATTGCTATCTCATATCCATGTTGTCTCCAGATGGTATTAAATTTTTATCTGATAACAAAAACCATTTATGTTTCAGATATCAGAGTTGAAGCGAATAAACCACATTCACAAAGACAATGAAATATTTGCAAGAAGAACAATCAAAGTCCCTATAACACCTTATTCCGTACTCACTGAGCTTATACCAACGCAACAGACTGAGCCAGTACCCACTACTTCAAGCCAAACCCCCAACAAAAGCCAAGAATTAATACATAACAATAATTATAACGGAAACAGTAAGTCTGAACAAAGAGAAGATGATTGCAGCATAGATTGTAATGAAATAGTCCTGAATAGTACTCTTACCCCAGCTGTAATTCCGTACACTGATATAGAACCAGCTGAGCTAGCCTCTGAGGACACTCAACTTCTACCAAACAAGGAAAAGGTTTCAGTAGAAGCCGTTGTTGTCAAGCAGCTCACTTCACAGGGTGCTGATTTTGGATTAAAATGGTTCCACCTGCTGTGTTTCGTGCTAGTGCTTGGTGTTGCCGCTCCCCTCATATACGTTATGTTTTTCTTAGAAAAACATGAAGCTGAGCATCCCGATCTGCCCCCGTTACACCAAACTTGACAAATGCCTAATTTTCTTTGAATCAGAACGTTTTCATTCTGATGATATATTATGTAAATCAATTTTGTATTGGAGTATGTTATAAGAGGACTCTATGTGATTTTAAAATAAATTGTATCATATTTTCTAACATATATGCATTTTTAGTCCAGCATCTAATGATTAATGAAATGAAGTAAGTACATACCCAACTATCATAATATCAGTTCATTTATAAGAATAAAATAGTCGAAAAAATAAGGGTTGTCCTAAAACGAGATGGGTCGACGACATTGTAAAGGTCACTGTCTTGTGCGTCTCTTGTCGCACAAAGAGACGCACCAAGACAGAGGAGGCAGAAAATGAAGGAAGCCTATACCAAGCAGTGGGTGATACGAGGCTGAGATGATGATGATGAGATCAAAGGAACATAATTTTTAATGCCTTGTCTACAGTTTTTATCTCCCGCTCATGATGTCGCTTATTAAAATGGTTCCTCTCAGCAAATAGCAATAGGCTGGCGTGTACGTAGGTACATGTCATGAGGAGGGATGAATATGGATATGTGAGCAGAGGTAGACCAAAGAAAGCATGGATGAACTGTGTGAATGACATCATGGTAATGAGAGTGAATGCAGAGATGACGGCTGACAAAGGGGAATGGAGAAGGAAGACACGTGCCGACCCCGAAGTGGGATAAGGACAGGAAGAGTTAATTATGTCGCATGAAACTAAACCTATTATAGAAGCATCAGTAGCGCACATTTACATTTTACGACTAATAAGCTGTTCAGAAGATGGTGCTTCTCAAACTATGGAGGTATGTACTCTACATCAGGAGACAGGAGGAGTAGTGGTGGACTATGGTCAGCCTATCTATTTCTCTGCGATCTTACTAATATGATGGGATAGAGCTCAGCGGGCTAGGCTCTGGATGACCTGATCCTCGCATCCTCGCACTAAACAGTCAGGTCAAATACTTATCTTAGGCTCCGGCTGCGTTTCTAAATTTAGTAGCTATCTATGGAAATCCTTTCACCGCACTTGTTTGAAAGATCCAATCTAAAGTGAAAGCCATCTTCTTAATTTTTTAAGATTTTTTGGTTTTAAAGAATGAATGAAAGAAAAAAAATGATATTTACGAATTGTATAAATTCTGTGCTGCCAACAGAACCTTTTTTCACTACTAAGTAGGTACTATAAGCATACGGCCCACCTGATGGAAAGTGACCTAGACCCTAGCTAGTAGATGGCCTATGGACCTACCTTATATAAGTCTATGTTGGGGTAACTTTTCTAAGAAATAAAAATTGATTTCACAAAATAAAGTATTTATTCACTTAAATAACCTTACATTGTTACAAATCATTCAGTAAATCATTGATACAATCTTAGTTAACTTCCTCCTAAACAATTACAAACACGAAATATGATAAATGCATTTTATATTTTTTATATCAAACAACTGATTGTCTGAAGTCAATAAGACAATAATTTATACTCCATGCGGCTAAGTAATAAAAGTGCCACTACTAGTGAAGCCTTACTTAATATTACATGCATTTTCCTGATATAACAATTCCAATAGAATAATGTGTAGGTACTAGGTATACAGGGTGGATATGACAGATGGGATTTCTTTTTAACTTTAACTAATCCCTAGTATTAGTAAAAGTTATAAAGGTAGTTAAAAAGAAATGGTGCCTACACCATTTTCAAGCTCTGTACCAAAAATCAATTAAAAAGGAGCAGAACTTTAGTCGCAAATGATTTTTTAAGTTTTTACCCCGTTTGAACACGATGTATCTTTCTTAACAGCTGACTATGTCTATGGTTGTGCACCTCACGATAAATCGGGGTATATTCTACATAAGGTATCATTTGCTCCAATTTATGTAATTGATTTTTGGTACTGGGCTTGAAAATGGATAGGTAATCCCATCTGTCGTATCCACCCTGTATAAACGTGACGTGAGCCTCATGAGTAATGTTCTGTACAAAGTATTATGAAATGTTTGGGCGTAAAGCCTTCCACAATTAGTATTGATAGACAGTGGATGAAAGGTTTCTATCAGAAGTTACTGCGACCGCCGCCGCCAAGGCTAGGGTTACTCTCGTGCACACTGTAAAAGAAATACAATTTTAGCATCCGTATAAGGAAAGATAATTAAATTATTAAGAACACAACATTTATGTACATAAACAGAAATTGTTAGTTACAAGACAGGAGTGGTGTTATCTTCGCCCGAAGTGCACGCCAACGCTTTGTAGGGAGATTAGTGATTTATTGTTATACCAATAAAAACAACAAAATCACTAGTCTTCCATACAACGCGAGGCATCGATGTCCGATGTTAGTGGTGACACCTAGAAATGAGGTTTAGTACACGTTACATGGCAACCAAGATATGTTAGTAACACTGAATGGAGAAATGAACAAGAACAATTAGTTACAGATGAATTGAATAGACAAGTCTACAAAGAAATTCCTTACAACAATACGGTTGGTTATGCATAAAAAAAACTTGCAAACAGATACCCATTATTTGATGAAACTACATCCACTACTAACAATTGTTTGCATCTTTACCTGATCTTTACGTCACAATCGACTTCACATTTCATTCTAAATATTAGTTTGGTTTGTTGCCAAATCGGGGAATTCTTCAAACATTCTATTGTCAAAATAATAAAGTGTTAGTAATGCAATATAAATAGTTATAGGCAAAAAAATATTGCACATCGGCTAATTTCGGCTTCATACGGCGCAGTGCACGATTCATACGGTGTGTACGTCAGAAAGAGATAACGCTCTACGAAGCCGAAATGCCGATATGCAATACTTATTGCCTACCACTATAGTGATAAGTTTTAAATGGATACAATCATGAGAGGTTACGAGAGATACAAAGCCTCAACCAGAAGTTGAGAGCTTCTTTACGGTTTTATTTGTCAAATTAAAATGCACGTGACCATGCCAGTAGTAACCAAAACGAGTTAAATAAATATTGGTTTTGTGATACATGGTACCCTCCTGTATAGGTCACCGGCATCAAAATTCCATCTTCACAATAAGTACAATATTCAAAACTTATATCACCTAGTCTAATCTGAAAATAATTCTTGTTATGGCTGTTAAAATTTGTGACAAAATATATTTACATTTATTTAAAAGCAAGGTTTCGAAATATGTATTTAAATTCATTCCAAAGCCATTCTATTATGTTCGAGGTTTTAGCCCATGGCAGGTTTGATTCTTTGCTAGTCGACCAACATTGAAGACAAAGAATTTGACGTTTCTTCTTCTTATCATGTCACCGATTCTTTCGAACCAAGTGTGGTGAAAGGATTTGACGCTTACTGCAAGGACATAAGAGCGAACAGTGTATAGTCTGATGTATATATCCTTATGTTCCTATAATTTAGTTTAAAATAAATTTTCAATCATTTAACCACGCTGATTCAAAAAACCAAGTGACACGTCCAGAAAGCAGTTTTGGCAAATTCTTTGATCTACACTTTTGCGTGCGTTTCCGCAAGTAAGCCGCTCGCCTTTTTGCGTAACGCTTGACATATCGGTTTGCTCACGATGTTTTCCTTCGCCGTTTCAGAGTACTGGCATATTGCACATACATTTTCGGACGTTACTATTGGTGCGCCATAGGATTTGATCGCACGACCTTAAGATCGGAAGGCCGCGACCAGTGCTCTTATGAAAGAAGAAGTTAATAAGCGTTACCTCTGCTGCAGCAAGTACTGTGCCATCTGTATGCGCTGCGGGCTGCCGCTGATAGTGATGATGCGGTCGCTAGAGCCGGCCAATGGCTCTGCGATCTCGATGCCGGCGCCGCTCTCCTGACGGATCTTGCGGATGCGGGTGCCTGCTTTACCGATTATCGCGCCCGCCAGCTGGATATAAAATGAATGATTTATTTTGCGCAACAAGAACTTTATAACTAACAAACTTTCTATGTAAAGCTTGTTTCCGTAGTAGTTCAATAGATGGCGTTCTCCGTCACACTAACTCGTGAGTTCGACTACTCAGCAACAGATGGCGCTAAAATTTGATTGTTAAAAATAACTATCAAAACGATATTTTCTAAAAATGAATCCTAGCTAGATCGATTTATTGCCCCCGAAAACCCCTGTATACTAAATTTCATGAAAATCGTTGGAGCCGTTTCCGAGATTCATAATGTATACATATATGTATACAAGATTGTCTTGTTTAAAGGTATAAGATTATAAGATTTGTGTCTTTGCCACTTTCATTAGAGATGGCAAAAGACGAAGAGCCCATTTTGGCTAGTGAAGCACTCTCCGTCCAATATGTATATGGTGATAGTGACGTACATCTTTCGGAATGGTAACTTGCGTCGACGTGTCATGGTGGTGGTGGTGATGCGAGCCGTTCGGCTGCGCGAAGGAGGCGGAGGGCGGTGGCGGCGGCGGCCCACCACCGCGGCCGCCGAAGCCGCCAGGGCCGTAGCCGCCTCCAAAGCCGCCGCGACCAGCGCCGCCGAAACCGCGCGGCCCGCTGGGGCCCCCGGCCGCGTAGTCCCCGAAGGCGGGCGCCCGCGGCGGGCCCCCGCGGCCCATGGGCGGGCGCGGGGGCCCCCCGCGCGGCGGCGTGCGGCCCCCCCGCCCGCCTCGCATGCCGCCGCCGCCCTGACCGATACCGAAGCCCCCGTACTCCTCGGCGTAATAGTCATCGTAATTGTGAGGGTCATACGCCTGCACGCCACCTTTGATGGGTACCTGGTGATACATCATTATTATATTTGAAAATGGACGATCCCAGATAACAACTCACATTCACAAAAGGTGAAACAAAGGTAAGGTAAAAGAAAACCTATAGTCAAGAGTGGGGGGTGCAAACGAGCTGAAATGATGATGATAGGTTCAAATCATTGTGTTATATTATATTTAAGTATTGTCAAGAAATTGCAGTATGTGGGTTGGAATCCCACCTGGTTTGCCCCACCTTTGCAAACATATCATCAATACTAAACAGTAAACACTGTTGGACGATATTAGCTAACTATAACAGCTAGCAGTGTTTTGATTCCCAAAAAAATTGCTGAGACAAGCGCATCGCACTTCACCAATAAATCACTTTTCTTCTCAACACAATTTTCAACGGCCAAAATTCTATGAACAATTAAAAGAGACAACAGTTATTAACAGTTATTCAAAACTTCAAAATGCCTTACCTGTCGCACCAAGTCAATAACTTCTCGCACGGCGGCGGCGACGCAGTCGGCAGCTCCGACAAGTTGCACGACTCGCTCCGTGCTCTGCGGGGCGGGGTTAGAGAATATCTTCAGGCGAGCACCGGTCTTCTGCAAAACCAAGCATACACCACTCTAACTATTCTTTTGAAGGCTCCTGGCATCCTCTTCTAAATAAAGAAAATATATAAAAAGGATAGATTTGATTGTTTGCATTGATTATGCTCCGAAACTTGTGGACCGATTTGAAAATTCTTTCACCCTTGGAAAGCTTATATTTAGTTTGAAAAAAAATTGTGATCCTTACTTAAACTTCAATAATATAACCCAAGGTGTAAAAAAGTTGGCCATAAATGTCTTTCATCGCGTGCGGAAACCATTGATGAAATAGAACAAAAAAATTGTACCATATGAAAGAAAAAAACTAAGGCATACCATAATATGTCCAACTATTGTAGTTGTCTTAGTGATTTCCTAAGTGCAGTAAACACTATAAAATCGATAAAAAATATTGTAGTTATGTATAAATACTTTTTTACATTTATAAAGTTGATAGAAATGCCGACCGAATTCAGATCATATTCATAGCTTTGTATTAATCCTTACTCAAATAAAAAACAATCTAAATAGAAAAATTCAAAGGTTTCACATTTTTCACACCTTTTTTCTAAATTACACGCGTGTGAAGCCAGGGCAATCCACAAGTACAGTATAAACGAAACAGAAGCGAAAGACCCAGCCCAAAAGCCCAAATGTAAGCGCGTTTTTCGACCTGTATGGATGCAGTTTTCACTACTACCATGTAATACAACTGCGTTGCCTGAAAGATATGATGATTATACACTCTAAAATCTCTAAATTATCAATCGCCGCAGATGTCTGCTCCTCCCCTAAGATATCTTTTAAGACCTTGAATAGGTACACTCAAGACCTGCAAGGATGTCTCAGGGGGGGTAGCTATAGGCCACTCCAGATCTGTAAGAATATCTAAGGGGGGGTAGCTATTAATAAGGCCCATAATGTTTCGAGATCACCCTGCATATTTCAACCAACACCAGTCAACTATAATCAATCTAAAAAGCAATGGTAATAAATTAAAACATAGATTATAGAAAGACCACTCCCAAAAATTAAGGTGCATTGTACAGTTCGCCCTGCGTAACTTGGCCAGCCTGAAGTAATCCGATTACGATGGTCTTACTGTATAGTTATACCCCAACAATGTTCCATATAAAGTCAAAAATAGGTTTATCCCTAAGACTGCATTCACACCAAACGTATTACTAACTGCCGATTGTGAGCAAGTTCACTTTTAGCTTCATTCTGAAGTAAAAGTTGAATATGTATGGAAAAACAATCAACTGCGGCGTTATCAAAACTACTGGTGTGAAGTTCACCTTAGGATGTTCAGATTACGAGTTTAAAACGAATATTAATAGTAACGCTAAAATCTGACTTTGACACGATGAGTTATTATCCAGATAAACACAAGACCAACTAAATTAAATTCAAACCGGTAGGTACTATTTTCCATGTGAGCTTTTGAACTGTTTAAAAGAAGATTCTTAGCTCCAGAGAACAATCTAAGCAGGAGAAGACCGATGACAAAAAAAACATTAACAAAGACCTCAAACGAGCTTGGACGATACAAAAGAAAGTTTGAACCGAATTGAAAGAACCGCTAGATAATTTGTTGGTCGAAATTTACTAAGAATAAAGAGAATTCCCAATAATTTTACAAAAAAAAATATTTTACCTGGTAAAAAAGTGATAAAAAAACCTAGATCATAAACTGATTCAAAGTTATTGATTATGAAATCAGATTGAACATCTGTCGAATTCGACGACGAAGATCACAGCAAATCTATAAAGAGGTTAAGATCAGACAAAGTCCCAAAACAAAGCAAAATACGGCTTATAAGACTGTTTAAAACTATAGGAATATGTAAAAAAGCTGATTTATTTATTGAAAATATAATACCTTGTGAACAAAGGTATCATGAGAAACAAAGAAGTAGACCTACAGGTAAATATCTTCTTATCTATATATATAAATCTTTCGTGTCACAATTTGGAACGCGATAAACTCCGAAACTACTGAACGGATTTCGATAAAATTTTGCAACTGCCTTTAATATGGTCGGACTTAAAAGATAGGATAGTTTATATTCAATATTTAGGTGTTATTAATTTATAAGGGGCAAAAGTTTCGAAATCTATGTCTATCCCTTTCTATCACGTAGGGACTTATATATGTCTATCCCTTTCTATCGCTTAGGGATTTTTCTGAAAATTCTCGACTTTGACGAGAACAGAATGCACATAGACGCTCTAGAATGATCTGGAATAATCAAATTTGAAGTCGGCTAGCATCCGGAATGCTCCCACCCAAACGTTAGTAATCCAGAATTATCTAGAATACTCAAATATACCCATGCAAACGGTTTTGAATTCTAGATTTGGACAAAATGTTCTAGAAAATAGTGCCCCTTAACGTTATAGAATGTTCTTTCATCATCATCATCAATTGATATCAGTCCACTGCTGGACGTAGTTAACACGTAGTTCACCTTGAGTAACATAGGCTGTATTTATGTGTTTAAAAAATAAATGTCCACCCGTGCGAAGCCGGGACAGGCAGCTAGTAGCTTTATAATAATCTGTCCAACAATGCTAAAATTATTGCAATCCCTTGTCAATTAAAATGAGAAACAGTGGAAGTTTTAACTTTAAGCAAATGTCTATGAGTACGGGTTTTCAAACAAAGAAATCAATATTTATGATCAACAAGAAATTAGTTGAGATGGAGAAAGCACAATGCTATTAAGATGTTAATGCAAAGTACTCTATTTAAAATAGTTCTGGAAGTGCCCAAGTGAAGATCCAAAACCAAAGCGAAACTTTAACAGCTAGACCCCATGCATTTTAGATTGCAAAAGCATTTACCGTACCCTTAAAGCCCCAAGGCAGGGTAAGATTTTCACAGCCCTCACCCCAATCCAATGGCAAAACGGCAAATTACATAATCACGGTATCCGACCTACATAATATCAGGATCAGTTGCCGTTCCGAGAGCATACGAGACGGTGATCAATTGCCCATCGTTAGATAACGTGTGTCTACGGACCGTTCGTTGACATCCCGGCATGGGCAGGGCGCATGCGCGGACAGATCGACCGGCGCACGTGTATCCACACGCACAAACAACACCCTTTGCGATAACAACCAGAGTCCAGGTGACATGGTTACACCTTTACTCACTGGAACTTCTTCACTGCACGCACTATTCCGGATTTCCGAAAAGAATTTAGGTTGAGATTGAGAAGCGATAATTTTTGAGACGACCGGTAACACTTCGATCACTCGAGGGTATAGAAAGACGCGTCCGCTCGAGAGGGTGGTCGATGACGGAATGAGCGCGTCGTGCCGTGAGTCCGCGCTAAGCAACACCTGCCTGCCCCGAGCCTACTGCACTTGTGGGGGCTCCAAGCGCAACGCACGCGCCACGCCTACCCTTCACGACTTGGGAACTTTCAGAAAGCTCCAAAGCAGGAAGCTAACTTTTAGTTTTATTTTCACTTTCCGGTAGAGTTAATGCTTTTAAGTCCACGGAGCATCCGACTTAGAAACTAAGAAGAACTCTCAAGTGAAAACTCTTCTACGAACCCTTCGAAAATCTTACAGATTTCTATATTCACGTTTTTACTATAATTTGATCAAGTTTCACAACTATTTATTTTGTTCCTTCTGTTGGAATTATGTGATTTTATTTTTATTGATTCTGTTTGCGCGAACGTGCCGTGCAAGAAATTCCCCCTAATGAACGCCGCAGGACGTCTCGCCAAAAGTGGGACAAATTGCCAAATTGGAGTTTGCTTGTTTGCCGTTAGTAAAGTTAGCCGGTGCTCGTTCAGTTTTTATGAAATATTTGAAACATGAAATATCGTACCTTACCTAATAATAGTAAATTCAATTTTGATTTGGAGACTTGCATTTAAACAAGTAGGCTAATTTACACGTATCGTTTAGGGAGGAAATAACAAACATACCTTTATAATTTAAAGATAACATATATTTGCAAGGGTTGGTGTAAAGTTGAAGACTGTCTTGTATACAATACATCATAAAGTTTATTCGCGTGTGACCCTCTGTGGAGGATTGTTTGGTTTCGTGGAAAAATTTTAGGTCATTTAGAATAAACTACCAAAAGGTATGGTGGAAATGCAATCTTGCAGCAGTGTAAACTTTTACTGTGTATGCAAACATAAATATCTAAAGCCTCTCTCGTGATCCTTTCCAGATTATATAGGGTTATACCTTCACAAAGTAAGGACATTGGCCACGTAGGGCAATGGATAAAGCCCCCATAGAATCAGAGAATATTCCTGATCAAACATATTAAAATGGCAGAGATACAGACGTTTCTAGTGACTCAATCCATTAAAAGATTCGCTCTAACCGCGTCGCCGGTTATTCCCAGAGGCGTGGCCTAAATAAATCAGGAGAGCCCAATTAGGTTTTAATTTTATGAATTTCTCTAGAAATTTGAGTCTTGAACCAGATTTGAATTGGACTAAAATCTCATTTCAAGAGAGGCTTTTGAGTATAACGATAGGTAGGCAGCTTCAAGGGTTTTTAAGTAAACGGGACTGACGCCTTTGTTTTTCAACATAAACGTCCCCCTCCTTTAATTCTGCGGACAGACATGACGATGCTGGAAGGGTTAGCTTTCCGTCATTTCGCTTTGTAGCCCAGTAACACTAAAAGTGTCCAACCTTTTTACTAGGTTCAAAGCTTTCGAAAGCAAAGGGCTAAGAAATAAAGTAGTGATCTACCATCCTTAATCCTGAGAGAATCAGAGCTGTGTGAATTCGTAGACAAAATCAACGAAGCAAAGCGACCATGCCGTGTATGTTTGCGAAGCCCTATTCGAATTGCGGTTGGATCGGAAACGGAAGGGAGTCGCGTGCGACGACCAGCGAGGTAGGTACATACCTAATTGTCGTTGTCACCGTAATTACCTTGGCCACGACATATGCCGCGCCTGGCGATTCAACCGATCACGGAATTACTGTTATTTGGACAAACATACGTGTATGTAATGTTGCGAGACGAGTTGATTAGCTTCATGTAAAA
This sequence comes from Thera obeliscata, assembly GCA_947578465.1. Lineage (NCBI taxonomy): Eukaryota > Metazoa > Arthropoda > Insecta > Lepidoptera > Geometridae > Thera > Thera obeliscata. The sequence goes on from OX387913.1 coordinate 4,042,742, forward strand.
TTTGGATGAGTTCTGTCTAAGTAGATTATTAGCAATTTTTTTTTATAGACAGCTAGGCATTTGTCTGCCATCACTCCTGATGGAAAGTGAGGATGCAGCCTAAGATGGAACATGCAGCTCGTTATAAAAATTCTTAAATTGAAACGTTCCGGAAATACTGAGACGGTAGAGAGCATAAAGCATTAGTAGAGCACTGACTGAGAGTTTTACTTTTTTCTAGAGCCTACTAGAACAAGGCTACTCAGATAGAGATTCAATCAACCAAAATGTACACAAGAAGAACAAGGAAAGCAAAACTGTTTGTGACAAGACGTTCTAGTTTATTTTCGTCATTAAATTAATAGACATATAAGCGCCGGGTGTGAAAGCGTACTTATCCGGTCTCCCATTTTTTCCTACGAAACTATGAGGGAGGAAGTGGATTGTGGAGGTCCACAAAAAAAAAGCTTCCCGCGTCACGTGCGTAGCTCCGGTAACACGAGCCGACGACGGTGTTTCCGACCAGACAATCCTGATACCCTTTGGGTAAATGAAACTTTTGAAACAATGCCAGATGAAGCCCCAATGTATCTAGTTTAACTAGCATTTGAAAACAAACATTAGGGCGCGGTCGTAAATCAATAATTTTCTATTATTGTATCGACGAAGGAGTCACACTCAAGAAAGGCAAACAGGACATACTAGGAACGATCATTTTCGTCAAATGTTCGTTGTAACTTTTCTTGTCGTATTGTTTTCTGTTTTGTAGAAAACACTAGACTTTGTCTAGTCTAGACTAACACTGGACTTTCCTCTACGATTAAAAGGTTATCAATACTCAAAATTCATTTATTCGTGTCTAACATATACAGGAACTGACGGCTTTCAGGATTGTAAATTATATAAATGTTTGTAAATTATAAAAATGTGAGTTCATGATAAATGCATGCGCAGTGGACGGTCACGCACGGTAGGCTCTGCATTTAATTTCCGAATGGGATGAGGTATCGAGCCGCTCTACCTGCAGAAGGGATTCGAGCGACGGATGAACGGATGCGAACGACATACGCCGGAAATTTATATCATAAAGAACTTTCGAAGAGCAATACATGGGGCAAGGCTCGAATTGGAAGAAGAAATAAAGTCGATAGTTATATTTGCTCTTGCATGAAGCTACCTTAACTTGGGGTTTGAATTAAAAAAATGATTCTTATCATGACACCTATCATCATCTGTGCCTAATTTCAGATCTCCAAGTCCTGTAGTTTCAGTGATGAGTGGCACTCTTTATAAATGTATACTAATATTATAAAGCTGAAGAGTTTGATTGTTTGTTTGGTTGAACGCGTTAATCTTAGAAACTGCTGGTCCGAATTTCAAAATTATTTTTGTGTTGGATAGTTCATTTATCGTGGAAGCTAAGCTGGGGCGGATCGCTAGTATGAGTATAATTGTAGATGAAGGCTCGAGTTGGGGAGCATTGTGCAAGTAGGTAGGTATAGGTGAGGCCCAGGTGTGCGCTTTTTGTGTGGCTTCCGGCGGCTGCGCACGCACCTGCCGAGTCAGCTGCCGCCCGCGCCGCACGCGCCGCACAAAGGACAAGAAAGCCTATCGAACATCTACCCTCAGAAATAGACGCACTCACGAGCTGAAACGTCGCAGTACATCACGCAGAAGGCCAGACGAGCTTTTGAGAAAGACGGTAAATCGTAGCATGAAGTCGTGAAAAGTGGTGGGATTGGGGGAATGTTTTGACCAACAATACGAGTTTGAACGCCGCGGGATACCACGTAGAGGGCGAGACGAGCTGGACAATTTTGAGTAAGATTGGTAGCTCGTAACACGAAATCAATAGTGTTGGGATTGGGGGAGGTTTTAGCCCAACAATGTAACAATACGGGCCTGCTTCCTGGTCTCAAGAATACTAATAAGAATAAAATATGTGGATAACACCTCCCATACACTTGACCTGACTGACCCACCACATAAAATTATGTTCTTGGATTTAAAATCCAAGGTTGGAATGCCCTCCGTCTAACCGTACCGAGAACAAGCACATGGTTCGCTCAAAGGTCGCCAACCTCTAGAGGTGCAAACTAAAAGACCCCTTCGCATTGTGCGAAATATTTTCATCACAAAACAAGTCCAGATCTATTCAGCGATTTCAATAAGAAGTTATGTATATGCGCTTTGTGAGCCTCGGCTACAGGTAAGTCTGATACAGCCGACATCAAAGGAACAAAGGGGATTCGGGAACAGCTGATCGTTAAAAAAATATAACAAGGAATTTTGAGAAACATTTCAGGTAGGACAAGTTTGAGAAGATAATTTGCATTCGGAATTTGAACGTTCAGACGAGACTGGAGTTGGCAATAGTTTCAAAGGAAAATAATGAGCTATCCCTTTTAGCGAATCGTTGCAAACATTGGCACTGGCAGATAAAGTTATGAAACGGCACACCGAATCGAGATTGTAAAGTTGGGAGCAACTGAGAGCGGAGCCACTGAGAGCGTTTTAAAACTTCCTCGCAGAAGTTAGATGGCAGTAATTGATCCGGGATGCAGTCTATGCAGATGGTTAACGTTGTTTGTTCGTAGCTGTGCTTCCGCAAAATCCATACTCCCCATTCCAAACTTCGGCGGAACAAGCTTTTAATGGTCCGCTTTATGGGTACCACTCAGCGGCCGGTCGGTTAAAGTTTATATTACCTACATCTACATACATGTTTCTGTTTAGTGTAAGGGGTTTTTTTACTTTACGCGACACATAAGTGGCGCTTGCTAGTATAGCATATGCTGAGTGAAGACCAATTTTTATGTCATTGTTACTTGTATATCTTACTTGTGTAATTTAATAATAATTAAATTCTTTATTCAGACAACTATGAAGTCCACGGTGTTTGTAATACTTGTGTGGCAAAAAAATAAATAACTTTTAATTTGATTTTTTCAGACAGAACACTTACGCCCCTATTACATTACCCAATTTATGTAATTCAGAATTCAAAGCTTACAAAGCAAACTTGGAGCAACGCTTGTGTAAAGATGGCTCTTATCGACTTTGTAAAGGATTTAAGCCCTCGCTGGAGTTATGTACGGGTAAGAAAGACTTATGTTATATAATGTTATCTACGTCGTAAAATAAGATCTTCTGCTCAAGTAAACATCGTTTGGTTTAAAATCATGCAGGGTTTAAAATCTTGAGTAAAACGAGAGAATCGCGTCAAAACATCCTGTATAAAGATAAAGCGCAAGTTGTGATGCGGCAGCTGCTTTCACATCTGCCCTGTATCCCCGTCGACCACGTGGCTTCAATACCTTTGCGTAAAAAATCTATAACTGTACCTTCTAGTGACAGATGATGTTCACATCTTGTTATAAGCGTGCCATCTGCCGTGCACCTTCGGTAATGACCATAAATGTATAGTCGAGATTAGGGACGGGTATAAAATATAAACTCACCTCGCGAAGCTCCTTTATTTTAGCGCCACCTTTCCCGATGACGCAACCCGCCCGGCTTTGATGGATTAGTAGACGCACGTCCAAATCTTCCTCGTCCCCTTTGTTTGGAACTCCAGCCTGTTAAAATAATTATATTTTACGTTTTGGAATTAGAAAGCGATTATATTTAATTTAAACAAAATGATCGCCATCAGGATGATGGGCATTAAGTCTTTCTCTCAGGGAGAACAATTTGAGCACTGTACTTAATCTACAGTCTCTTACTAAAATGTCGCAATGTATGGTACCATAATACTCACTTCAGCCAAACATGGAAGCACGTCCTTAACGATATCCAAAACCGTGTCTACATCGTCCGCTGATATTGTCAGAACCCTGAAAAACGGTACAGTGAGTATCTGACAGTTGCAGAAAACGTAAAAAAATATAACAGAATTTTGTAAATTTACGGTAAAATCAACGGTCAGGGAGGTCTGTATGCCGTACTATTAAAATAGTATAGAAGCATGATGATGAGAAAAATATTGGTAGAAATATATCTGTATAAATAAATAACAGCCTCCTGTGCGGAGAAGTGGCTCGTGATGAGAGGGTCCTCAGGAGTAGAAGTAGCGTCTAATGAACGGATAGCGCGGACACTCAGGTCGTGAAGGTAAGTATAATAATATAAGAACGCAAGGCTGTGATGGCACGAGTGCATCGATCGAATGTCGTGATGAGGACTGGGATGAAGCGTCTGACGCGGAAACGGTCAGACTCCTGACTGTTGACGAGTGTAGAGGACTGCACTCCGGTATTTCTTAATTTTCGAGAGTAGATGTTTGCGATATAGTTTACCGTTCGGGGCCGGGGCAATCTGGGACTGTTATAGAGGCTTTGTACTGCGTGGCATGGCGGGTGCGGGGCGGCGGCGTCACAGGGCGGGACCGGCAACCAAGACACGCTGTAGCGGCGAGAACCGCGGCTCCACCCGCGATCAAACCATTGACCATCTTCTACTCTACTCATACATTCTAGCAAACCTTCGATCACTTCAAAGTAGTTCTTTTTTAGGTGCTGTTAGCATAGACTGAATACACAAGTGATACTTTTGATTCAATGGAATAAATTCCTTTTGAATTTGACTTTTTAGGTTAGTAAATAGACTCGGTTTACATAGTTGCTTGTTTATTGAGAGTTGTCTTTGTATGAAAATGGTCAAGGGCTTTAGGCGCAAGTGGAAGCGTGGGACACGGCTACGAGATTCAGGGGCGTCTCGGGGGTGAAAAGACCTGTAACTGGCTGCCGGGGGGTTATTCTGTCTACATCCTATGGACTGGCCGCCGTGCAAACCTCGATGGCAAAAATTACGATCGAGGAGTGCGTTCTTCTTCAAAACAAGTACCTTGATTATTTCTTACTAGAATTTATATTAAAGTATACAAAGATGGGTCTTATCTGAGGACAGTACCGACACGTAGTGGATTATACGAGATTGGTGGACGTACCTGTGGCGAAATATTTAAAAAGACAACATTAATTAATATGGATTTACAATTTCAATAAATGAATGTTACTTACATAATTTATATCTGGTGAATGTAACTATTGCAGGTCAATTAGTTTAACATATTCGAATTACTGAAATACCTTACATTATTAAATAGCCAATTACTACCGATATGCCCAAATATGAGCCTAATAAAGCAGGAACGGCGACTACGAATACCAAATATTTGGATGTAATTTGAGACCATAATTAGCTACTTTGAATTATTTTATTTGAATAAAATACTGACCTGATTTCTCAGCTTGCTAATATTTGCTCCACCTTTACCGATGATTGATCCGGCAACCTAACATAGTAATAACTTAATTAAGACCACATTATGTTCAAAATCTAATTTTTGATAAATAATATTCATGTACGGTTGGTATAATATTTCTCGTTCAATAACTAATAATCATTATCCAATTTATTTTGATCTTATGTCGAAAATTGCCGAAATTTTGATTCATTTGACAAGCTTCACAGCTCAGTTATTTTTACTCTAATATGTTTATAGGGCACGTTAGGAATCTTCTTCTCTTCGTGTCACAACTTGTTACGAACTAGTGGGATGAAAGGATTTTGGGTGCGCTTCAAAGAGCCTACTTTTTTACAGTCAAAACTGTTTTCGAACTTTTAGGTGCTAGAATATTCCGGTTTCCTCACGATATTTTCCTTCCCTGTTTGAGAGTACTGGCAAAGTGCCCATACATTTTTAAACAGATGAACTCGGGTGCACGACCTGGTTTGGACCCACGACGAGGGCGGGGCCGCTATCAATAGAACAACAGTGCTATTCCAGACATCCTCTTGACTCTTGAAGACCTAACGTGAAAAATTTGTTTATGCTTCCCCTATATTTTCATCAGCTGCTCGTTTTTCTAACTTTTGCTTCGTCGTGCCATCTATCTGTTCAGGACTTTCCTTCATTCTATAAAAATAATGTACGCACCTTGCTCGGGATAAGAAAGGTAACTTCGTCATCAGTCTGCCGCTGTCTCTTCTGATGCGGGCCATCATCACCGTAAGCATCACGCTTCATCTTTACCTGGACCAAACAGAAAAAGAAATTTAACTCTTGTCCTAATAATACCTTTTGAATCGATCCCAAAGTTATTTCCAATAACCTTTAATTCCTATTCATGTAAAAAGATGTCTTCCGTGAATGGGGATTACAGTCGCGAGGCTGTTATTTTCGCAGAACGGTATTCCGTTCGCACCTCCTCATTGTATCTTGCGTAACTATTTTATTATGGGAGGAAACAGAATAGGTGAAAGTGTGGACTGCCCTGTGGAACACCTGACCGGCACAAATGAGACTAAGTATCTGTGTAAATTGAATTTAACCTCATCATCAATCTGAAGAAGCCCACTGCTGAACTAAATCCTTCCTATAAAGTAACAGGAAGAAAGAGCCTTGTCTACCACGGGCTTTCCCCGATTTTCCTAACGTGTCGTCGACCCGTATTATTGCGTAGCAATAAGAATTGAATAAGTATAATACCTAGTTAGTATTTGTGACCTGTGAGGTCACGATGTCCGCGTACTAGCTTATACCAAATTTTACCTGAAAGTATCGACCTACAAAACGCCATGCAGAACGAATTAACGGTTCGATGGTTATGGTCTATTTGAGAGATCCTAGTTCACTATGTTTGTTCGATAAAACAATTCCTGGCAAAAAGTTTTTCATTCCATATTCATTGATGTGCTGCTGGACAAAGTTTTCCCTATTTCAGTAATTTAGTGATATCTTAGTAAAGTATTTATTGCGATGTTGGCAAATAACTTTAGCAGGGTGAGACATGGTTCAAAAAACGATACTGGTGTTGCTTCTTCAAATACGTTACATTTATCAACCAAATTTGAATACTATTGAATATTGAAAAGAAAGATTAAACGAACTAATTCCACAACTGTTTGGAAATTAATAAACTGGTGATTAAAGACGAGGCAGCTAGGGTAGGGTCTGTTGTACTGTGTGTATGCATCGCACTATAACAAACACCTGCAGTCAGGTGCAGAAACAAATCATGCACCTCATATTTATGTAGGCAGTAGGCACTTAAAAGTGTGATTATGAAAATTTTATATTGCGGAGATTATTTGGTTAGACATCTGGCTACGTATTTTTCCTATATTTCATTTTGTAAATTTTAGTTGCACCTGCCACAGTCACGGGTAGAACAAATCTTTGCAAGTAGATTTTTATGTCGCTGACAGACGAATCTTTTTACTTTATTCCATTCATCACATATGAAAAGAGTTTAATTTCCAAATCAACCTGCATTTATAGAAAAGAATATTATTATCAAGGCATGACAAACGTTTCTTCTGCTTTTAGATGTTCATAGCGAGGTGACTAATATTGTATCAAATTTGAATTCCGACAATAACGAAATTGTTCTACCGATTATCTGAATTGCCAACTTCTGATACCCTTGACAGTCAGTCAGAAGAGAAACAACCCTTACATTATGCTAATTCGGTTCGTCGGCGTCTGCTCAGCAGGTGAACGAGGTCACTGACACATCGCAGGTGCCGCCTACACCCAAGTTCGCAACCCGCGGTATATTCGCGGTGCCAACACTATAGCTCGCGACCAAACTCAACAAAGGCAAGCTTTACTCATTTCCTGTAGCTAGGTATGTGTACTTGGTACCGGTTGCCAGAAATGAAGGTGTATAAAGTATTGATCAAGTCTAGAATAACAAACATTATTGTAGCCGCATGGATAACGCAATGGCTTCAAATTGCGACATAACTCGCGGATTTTTCACGAATAATTTGCATTGGTCTTGTAAAGGTATGATCACCAGCGGTCGTATTGCTTTTATAAATAGCTAAAGTATACATTCTAATTAACTTTAACAATTGCGTGGAAAATACATTAATTGAATTAAAAGAAACATCTTTTAGCCCTAGACGACAACACCTCGGCAGTTCAGTCGCTTCATTTGTAGAGCATAAGAGCATATCGGTATTAATTTTAATCGCGGAGCTATTATTGGATTCAGAATCAGGTTAAGGACGACTTTAACCAGCAAAAGTTGAGCGTATGAACAGAACAGGCGCGACTGGATCGAGGCCGGAGCGGCTCCGGCAGGTGTTCCAAGCACAAAGACGAACTACCTAAAGCAACCACGGCGCGCAAAAAGTGTACTAAAAAAACTCAAGCATTCGACGCTCAAAATGTCACGACCAGCTGTCTCACCTGCCTGCGTTCCGTTTCTTTACCTAGCTGAAGCACCGTTCCTTTCTGACTCGACCCTTCGCCTCAAAAATTATAGCACAGTTGTGAATTGAGAACTAAGTAGGTATATGAGTAAAGATTTAAATATAACTATTTATATTATCTAAATAAAATAACCAGTAATGTAAAACCTTTCATGTATAAATTAAAGACCCTGTGAATATCTAAAGGGACACACCGATTCTATCTGCGTCTTCAAGTATCTTGTAAAAATCTAGTGAAATTACACGTCCATCTAAAAGTTATGCAAAAAGTTATAAGTAAAATAAGAAATCTGAAAAAAATGATATCTTAGAACTTACCCTTTTTAGGAATCAGGAACAGAAAGACTAACAGGCCAGGGCGGTTCACACCTAAAACAAGAGGGATGCTAATCAGGGAATTTATAAAAACAAACATTTCACTTTTTACAGAAAAATTTAACATTGCTTGGGACCTACATTGTAAAAGATGAGCGCGAGCTTCTAGGTTTACTAGGAATAGCTAGTGTTGCCAGGATGAGGTTTGCGAATGGACTGGCTTCATTGGGGCTGTGCACGATTTAAGTACAGGACCCCCGAGACACTGGGGCGCCAGTGGAGCACATGCGCAGAACAAGCCGTTCCGTCAATACCACCCTCAATGTGCTCCGGAAACGACGACTTAACGAGCCACGCCGCAAGACACCCTTATGTCTCAGCCAACCTAGATATCACCAACCTTGCCGAAATAAGGCAATCTCTACTGCTGAGATGCCACTTTTCCCCAAGATATGGGAACTACACGCGACATTTATATAAACAAAACTTAAAAACGGGATAATATCTTGCAATGAAAAATGACACTTAGAATTTTTTTAAGGTTTTCGGACGAATTTTATTAAGACACTATTGAAGTTTCATTAGTCACTCCAGTATGGTGACTACGTATATTTGTTGCAAAGAAAACCTAGTCGCGTCTGTCAGTTTTGACTTTATTTTGAGCTTCGATTGCAATAATAGACCAATTGACAAAACTTATCTTTGACAAGGAACGATTGCAACAAAATTGAAAGTTGACGTAAAAATGAGATATCAAATATAAACTTCGCTTTGTAAAACTAGTATTGGAAAATATAGATAGTGGTGTTAGTATCAGACTTTTGATTACAACAAAATTACAAAATCGCCCTATCGGGTCTACGTAAATAAGAAAATACATTCATAGACGTTAAAATGAAAATAAATTAGTTGAAAGATTTTTCCAAAATTAAGAAAGATCGTCTCGACGACCGGTGCTTTTACTTTAATTAATTGTTTAATGAAGGAAAGATAAAAGAAGATTTATTTTGTTTGTTTAGTTGAGGATAAGATACATAACTGAAATGAAAGTAATTTTATCTGCCACTGAACGTAATTTATTTCAAACACAATTTCACGTTTATTTGATACGGACTAAAAGTTTTGTAGACAAGTTAATGAGATTTTAGAGCTATACATAAGATAGGACACTTACGTCAGTTTAAAATAAAATTAGACCAATCAGAATAAACATTATCTTACAGAGTGAATGTACCTTCTACGTGCAATCTAATTGAACATTTATATAGGCCCACCTTTCTTTTAAAAATCTGCCCATAGTTATCAGTGTTTTAGCAATAGCTTGAGCGGTGGATAGGTTAGTTTGAGCCGTGATTCAATTTAAACAACGTTTAAGAACCGGGGTAAAAAGCTTTTAAAATTTAAGAAAGATGTACGTATAAGAGTACAATCTAAATATTAAACATCTGATGTGGAGGCAATAGCATGCGAGTTCGTCGTTAGGAGCCGTTAATGCCCACTATTGCCCACCTCCAACTTCACTTAACAAATTGACCACCCAAGCCTTCAATATGGATTATGGATGCCACGTGTCACATGTCAAACTTGCTATTAGTCAAAATACTTTTATGGGTTTTGCCATGGGGGTTTGCATAACTCATAAGACAGCTCCATCTACATAGCGTGATATTAAGATAATAGATTCGCAGCTTAAAATTTATTTCATTATGATGAAAGAGATAACTAAAACTCCTGAAATTAAAAATGATAATTATACCTATGGAACTCTGTCGTGATTTTGGACCATAAGAACCACTATAAAATATTGCACTCCTTACTCGATAAAGTAATAAAAATTAAATCAGAGTAGGTTTCTACTCATGACAGTATAAAATGTTTTAGGGCATTTTTTTACATACACGAAATAACGCTATTCGCGGAATAAAAAATTTCAGTCCTCGTTTTTGAAATTTTGACAAGTTTAAGAGTTTACCGATGGGAAAAAAACAATAAGCATACCCATGCAATATTCTGCGAGGAAATAGACTGACAGACAGAGCGGACGTGGCAAACCCAGAAGGGTTTTTTAATTAATTAAAATGTAAAAGGTGGAGCTAGCAAAACATACCGCGTAAAAAGCTTTTTGGTCTAAGCAATGTTTTTCTCAATAACTCCAAGTAAAGAAAAGCCTACTGGAATTGGAAATTTTGACACATATTTGTGTCAAATCACGGTCAGTGCTGTCCAGTCACAGACATGAATTAACATACACACTGTACGTATAGATCAGTGCAGTGCACACGCCTATTAAAAAGCTATCCCGATTGACCAACACTATTGTAGAGGTAGATGTTTTTACGAGTAACCAAATACAGTAATGACTTCCAGCGAACGCGGTTCATCGGCATGCTTTCATGACATCCAAATATGGCGACAGACTTTGAGTTTGTGGGGCCATATTCCTTTTTTTAAGAAAGAATAAATTATTTATTAGCGAAACGAATCCAAAACTCACGATAAAATTCAATATAATAACTTTTCACTAAACAATAACATGTAAACTGTGTGAATGATGAAGTGGATAAGAGAAGAATAAACGCAAAGATGACGGCTGACAAAGGGGAATGAAGGTCGACATGTTGTGCCGACCTCACATAAAGTGGGATAAGGGCAGGAAGATGAAATTATGTCGGTCATCCAGGTACTATCTATTGATGTAGTGTAGAGAATATATCGAGATTTTCGCATTTCTGTATTCACTTGTGATATTATTAACATGTAAACTGTGTGAATGATGAAGTGGATAAGAGAAGAATAAACGCAAAGATGACGGCTGACAAAGGGGAATGAAGGTCGACATGTTGTGCCGACCTCACATAAAGTGGGATAAGGGCAGGAAGATGAAATTATGTCGGTCATCCAGGTACTATCTATTGATGTAGTGTAGAGAATATATCGAGATTTTCGCATTTCTGTATTCACTTGTGATATTAAGTTCATAGATCTACTAGACGTCAACATCAAATCATTTCGAAAATTATAAGGTGCTACCATCTTATCGCAGGCAACCGTATAGGTACCTAGTTACGACCCTGGCAGCGATAGCGATCAAACGAACGCCATACAACTGTTTGGACTACATTTCATAAAAGCATATATGTAGATACACACTTACAATGTTTGAGGGTAGGTATTTGTCAATAGCTAATAGCCTACCGATGAGGCGACGTGGAAGACAATCGTTGCTATGGAAACTGTTAAACAACAAATGCACCATATTATTTGCTTTGGGACATAATTAAGGACATGCATAATAAACCTGACCTACCGTGATGTTATGATGGTACATTATTAGATAGCTTATTTACGTGCTTATTCTGTAATGCTTGATAAAAACGAAAACCTTTGCATTAAAATATGGATGGTGACATTTCACATAACACTTATCTAGTCTAGAACTCTAGACTTAAGCAAAGTTTGGTACCCACCCATATAACTAACCTAGTAGAACTATAAATAAATAAATTCCAAATATATTAAAATTAAATACCAATAATGAACTAAATCGAGTATGATAAAAGCAGCCAAGTGCGAGTCGGACTCGCCCATGAAGGGTTCCGTAGCATCAAGTAACATAATATAAAGGTTCTTGTAGTTCGTCGAAAGGTAAATTGAGGTTTACGATTTATGACGTATAAAAAAAAATACTCGCTAGATCTCGTTCAAACCAAATATCGTTGAAAGTTTGCATAGTAATGTACAACATATATTTTGTTTAGTTTTATCTTTCTCTTATTTTAGAAGTTAGATAGGGGGGGGGGGGGCACTTTTTAAGTTTAGAAAAAAACGATATTAGAAACCTCAACATCATTTTTGAAGATGTATTCATAGATACACGTATAGGTTCGATAAAAAAAATTTTTTGAGTTTCAGTTTCAAGTATTAGTACCCCCAAAATTGATAGTTTTTTTTTCTATTTTTGTGTATAAATCTTAATGCGGTTCACAGAATACATCTACTCGCCAAGTTTCATCAGTCTAGCTCTTACGATTTCAGAGAAAAATGGCTGTGACATGGACGGACAGACAGACAGACAGACATGACGAATCTATAAGGGTTCCGTTTTTGCCATTTGGCTACGGAACCCTAAAAACAGTAGGGTTTTGCGTGTAAATAAAATAAAACCGGCCAAGTGCGAGTCGGAACCATTATCAATAACGGCAACAAAAAAATGTTGTTATAGCGGCGGCAACAGAAATACATCATCTGTGAAAATTTTAACTATCTTACTATTAAGGCTCATAAAGACACACACACTAATGCCTCAAAGACAACATGGATGAACTGTGTGAAAGACGACAAGGATAAGAGAGAGGAGTGAATGCAGATATATGACGGCTGACAGAGGGGAATGGAGAAGGAAAACATGTTGTGCCGACTCTACATAAAGTGGGATAAGGGCAGGTAGAAGAAGACACACTAATAAATAAAATAAATAAAAAAGCCCATTTATTCCATAACTACATAATTATGGTACATTTCATGCATACAGTAGTTATATTATTATTATTATTGTTTACATGCATAACATTATAATTATTATTTTATTTAAAATTAACCTAAAACTTAATTTAATTTTTATATTTTGTTTTTCATTAAGTATGAATTTTATTTTTATTAATCTTCTTAAATTTTTGTTTTAATCGTTGTTCGTTTTGTTTCTATGTTTTCTTTAGTTAGGACCCCTCTCGGGTATAGGCCTCCTCCAGCTTTTTCCAGTCTTTGCGATCGTTTGCTATTTCAGTCCTGTTTCTCACATTATAGGTCACACATGATATTTCGTTGGCTGGAGGGTTTTGGTCGTTTTCTTCCACGGTGACCAGCCGGCTTGGAAGAGGTTGTATGTTACTTGTTTTTTTGTTTTTGGATTCTGTGTTGGAGGAGGGGCTTAGTTGCTATAATTTTTTATCTTCGTTTCTATTTACATTACTCGTGGTTTTGTTTACCAGGAAGTTTAGTATGCCTGGCTTAAGAACTCCCTCTGAGGTGCTGTTTGACCTTCTGGCCCTTGAGTCGGATTGTATTTTGTTCTTTTTGTTAATTTGTGTGTTTAAATCTGTATTTGGTGTTTTTAGAATTTCAGGTGAAGTAGGTTGTTTACGCTTGGTGATGTTTTTTGATACAATCAGTTTATCATATCTTATTGAGGCTACGTTTCCCTTCTCTCTTTCTGTATGCAATTGTTCTTGTAGCTCTTTTCTCTTTTCTAGTACGTATTTTGGATAATCTTCTTTTATGTAGTAAGGTTTGTCTTGCAAAGCTCTTTTTTGTTTCAAGATTTTGATTTTGGTACCTAGAGTTGAGAAAGTTACTACTATTGGGCGTAGGTTTTCTCCTTTCTTGCCCAATCTTCTAACTTCTTGCACGTCGCTGTAGCATAGCTTGATAGATAAATATTGATCTATCCACGTAATAATATTACTTTCAAGATTATCGTATGATTTTTCAGTCTCTTCTATGCCGAAGAATACCAGGTTTCTGTTCCTTGCCTGTTTTTCTAGGAAATATATCCTTTTTTCCTGATTTTCTACTACTTCCTTCAAGTTTTCATGTTTTTCTTCCCAAGCTAAAAACCTTTCTTCAAAGATTTTGTTAATATTTTGAGTGACTTGTTCAGTGACATTTTTCCCAGTTTCTCTGATTTCTAATCTTTGCTGGTCCAGTTCTTTTTTTATTGCATTAAGCACGTGCAGAACTTCATCCATGATGTTGTATTTTCTTGTGTGGTTTAGGTACTACTAGCGCCCTCTTGTTTGGAGCCCTCTGAACTAAAAGTTGCGTTAGTATGGAGTGTCGCTTCTTAGGTAGGTGTTACCTAAGTTTATCTCTGGTCGCAAACTTAGGTTATTTTTATGTTTATTTACGATTTATCTGGATGTATTGAGCTGCGGTATGCGTTATTTGACTCCTGTGCACATGTAAACAATCCAGTTTGAGTTGTTACGGCGCAGAAAATACCACAAGATTGCAGAATTGGTAAATGGATGCACTGTAATAATATCGAGTTTATGCCGTGTTTTGATGTTCACTTTCCAATGTCTTTATTTACACCGATTCACTAAGCACTTAGTCACTTTATTTAGTAATTGAAATTTTCAAAAAGCACTTTTATGAATTATTTATAACACTTTATTACGGAGCCGATGTTTAACGTTGCACAGTGGTGCCCTCTCTCCTAATACCACACACTACACACACTAATACCACAAAATTATTACAACCCTTTATAATTATAAAAAACTTCACCACACTTGGTTCGATTTAGTGACACGATAAGAAGAATAAACGTGTTTGGTTTTGAAACAAAGCAGTATTTTTTTAATATTATTTGGTAAGAAAATATATTTAATTTTACGCAACGCAAGTTGTAAAGAATAAGGTTCTTCTAGCCCGTGTGAGTTTTCAGGTGTCGCTTATTATCCGTGAGAAAAACACAAATGTCACAATGCAACGTTGACCTTAATTGCAGTACCTACCACTTGCTTCGGCCAAGAATATTATATCCAACGAAGTAATTGCGGTAGGCCCGAGGACTTGACAAGAAGTCTATAATTTTCCAGGGGGGCTAGCTACTGAAATATTCAGAAAGCTGAGAACCGACCGGGTGCTGGTTAGTTGAAGACATGCTAGTGGACAAAGGGGGGTTATGAGGCGGCCTGCGACAGTCCGGCGCCTCGCACGTGCACCACGACCCAGGGAAAAGGACAGATGTCTTCAATGCAAATGTTCTACCTTGCCGCAATTACAGAAACGATTTTATATCATTATCCCTTTGAAGTGGTTTGTTCTGTTTACTTTAAAGCACGGACCACACACGCGTCCTATGAAATAAATAAAATACTGAAACTAAGTAGTTTCTTAGGCGTTTTCAAGAATAAACAGGCGTATCATGGGACGAACCCGTCCGTTTTAGCTAGCATCTCCCCTTTGGTGTGATGGTATAACAAATTTAAACTATGCCAATTTCAAAAAAATTTTCACCATTGGAAAGCTACATTCAGCCTGAGTAACATAGGCTATTATTTAAGTGTTTAAAAATAAATGTCCACCCGTGCGAAGCCAGGACAGGCCGCTAGTCAATAATAAAGAAGTAAGTCTCGATCAAACGAGAGAAAGTGACATTTTCTAGCCATGATTTTTATTGGCATTGTTTAAAATCAATCGCATTTATTTAATGCTTGAAGGTTCACGTGCACAGCACACCGTGCTGCTCCAGGCAAAGAACCAAGTAAACCTTTTAAATGTCAAAGGGCACGTTGGTTGGGTAACGTGCCCTTTGATTTGAAAATGTATTGTAATGACTTTAAAAGTTGCACAAAAAATAAGTTTTCAAAAGACTTCAGAGAAAAACTGTTGAAATACTCTTTCTTTGCCCCGTGCTCCGGAATCCGTAGAAACAACACAAAGCAGTTTTTAAACAGTTGCGTTCTTTTCAATTCTTGCGCAAATATGTTTTTCAATTTCTCGGTTCGATTGTTGTTTTTCGTTTAATTTTATGAGTTGTAAATGTGATTGCAAAATGTTTTTTAACTTTGGGTGAGTAGCCCCCCACGTAACCCCAGCCACGTTGGTATACTGGATAGTAGTGGTAGTATCCATTATACCACCTACGATCGACCTAAAATCGCCCGGTTAACCGATTTTTCAATTAATCGGTTTACATGCCCTACTAGATACACAATGGCGGATTTTCACATTTGCTTCCAGTAGGCTATTCAAATTTTGCCGCTCCTACCCTCATATCATAACCTATCCTACCCTGGATAACCTAGTTCACAACTTTTTGAAATGCTTTACAAAAATCTTACAAGAACGAACACGAAGTGGTGCTATATCCATACTAATATTATAAATGCGTTTGTAACTCTGTCTGTCTGTCTGTGTGGCTTTCACGCCAAAACTACTGAACCTATTGAAATGAAATTTGGTACACAGATAGTTGAGGGCCTGGGGTTGAAAATAGGGGTTGAAAGTTGTATGGAAGTATCGTCATTTTTAGAGCTAGAAACTTAAAACTTATTTTTTAGTCTGTTGATTTGATATAAAAAAATATGACATTCAAAGTATGTGCTGGGGGGGTAGAGGGAGGGGAGTACAGGGGGGAGTGTGGAGGGGAGTACAGGGGGGAGTGTGGAGGGGAGGTGCGGGGGGAGTGTGGAGGAGAGTACAGGGGGGAGTGTGGAGGGGAGGTGCGGGGGGAGTGTGGAGGGGAGGTGCGGGGGGAGTGTGGAGGGGAGGTCAGGGGGAGTGTGGAGGGGAGGTCAGGGGGAGTGTGGAGGGGAGGTGCGGGGGGAGTGTGGAGGGGAGTACAGGGGGGAGTGTGGAGGGGTGGTGCGGGGGGAGTGTGGAGGGGAGTACAAGGGAGAGTGTGGAGGGGAGGAGCGAGGGGTATGCGGGGGGAGTACAGGAGTGTGGAGGGGAGGTGCGGGGGAAGTGTGGAGGGGAGTACAGGGGGGAGTGTGGAGGGAAGGGGGGAGGAGTACAGGGGGATTGTGGAGGGGAGTCTGGGGGGAGTGCGGGGGGAATGTGGGGGGGTGTTGAGGAGAGTGGGGGGAGTGTGAGGGGGAGTTCGGAGAGGAATGCGGGGGGGATGAAAGTGTGGCGTAGTACGACGCCATATGTCTAAGTTTAGTAAGAGGGCAGACGACTGTGTCACGTGCACGCGAATATGACGTTGTTATTTAATTACTGTTTTCTTCCGCTGCAAATTAAAAATGCTACCCATAGACACTATACCACGCGGACGAAGTCGCGGGCACAGCTAGTAAAATATAAGTTTAAACACTTAAATCCGACTACTGAAAAATCATGTTCCAAAAAGTATGAAACAAAAAAATCGTCTGCTAAGCCGGCCTCACTAATGACAAATCAACAAAGTAGACGAATTTATATATTTATTTTGGGGTACCTACCTATGTTAATATATTTTTTATTTATTAAATATTTTTATAAAATATTTATTTATGAATATACATTTATGTATTTTTTATTTCATACACTAGTATCCCAACGTGTGTCCCCAGATTTATAAAATTGCATTTCACTTAGTACTTAGTAGCATACTACCTGAAACAGCGAGTATATCATTATGAAGTAAAAAATTAAAAAGCCACGTCATTTTCCCCCTTGTGACCTTTCAGCCAACTGTTATCCATTCCGTTTCCTCGAGACCGCGCCAGGGTGCTTGAATATTTGATGCTCCTATCGATCATTAGTTTTCTTTGCGGGGTATTTCTGCTACATCGCTTGTGAATTACAATTTGGATATGATTTTAAATAACACTATGAAAGATTTTTAAATTCATTCAAAATATATGAACCAATTTGACTAAAGCGTCGAGTCAAAAGTGGTAGCACATTCCGTATCAAGGGAAGAGTCGTGGGTTTGAATTTGAATCCAACTCGTCACATAAGTTAGAATATTTACCTAGAGGTACTTGGAGTAGGTATTTTAAGAGTCATTCTTTATTGTACACATAGAAAAATACATTTAGAAAACTTTAAATTAAGACGTGTACAAGAGTTCTCTTATAGCAAACCTTGAGCATAGATAAATGTGCATTTTAGAGTTGGGTACGTGCACAAGGAAATCGAGAAATAATAATATTACCTAGGAAGATAGGTAGATTGGGTAACACGAGTCATTTGATTTCCCTCACCGGAAGTTAGCAAAATCTATATTTATAAAAGAAAGTCGTGTTAGTTACACTATTTATAACTCAAGAACGGCTGAACCGATTTGGCAGAAAATTAGTGGGTAGCTTAGAACCGGGAGAAGGACATAGGATACTTTTTATCCCGAAAAAGCAACGGGAACGGGGCGTTATGCGAACGGGCGAGCGAAGCCGCGGGCCACTAGTAAAATAATATAATAGTAGGTACCCACCGTCAAATTATGTTTTAGTAGACGTATCTTCTATCCGATTTCATTATTTTACTATACATACAATTTTTCAAGCTATCTACATACCACATGTAGACCGGATCAACCGTTGCCAAAGTCAACGTTTCGAAAGTTACAGAAAAAAATATAGTGCCAGATCACCGAAGTTCTCTGTAAGATATTCGTTCGCTTTGCTCACTCGATCAATCAATTAGTTATATAGATAGGAAGAACCACAGACATTGAGGTTTATTTAATGTTAGCCGGAGCGGGAAGCGTACTCCGTAAGATAGTACTTGGTCCTGCCTTCTTCTGCCAATCCTAAATTAAATATTGTATGGCGCGCATGACTCCTGGAGGACCATTAAAAATGTACATGCCGTGTGTGACTGACCCTCTCAATTAAATTTACTAAAAGATCGGGTCCGGCATGAAATAGGCGTAGATTACAGAGCTCCATCATTCCTGAATAAAAGAGTTGCGTGCCACGAACACGGGTAAAGGGAATTTACAATGACGCATTTACCGTTGTAATGGGACTGTCTCATGACTTATGAAGACGGTGTGGTGGTTAGGAGGCAGACATAGTCTAGAATAGTTAGAAATGTATCGGACAGGCATGTCGTGAGTGTAATTGGAGCGGCTAGGGGCGTGCCGCACGCTACGGTGGCGGGCGGCGGCGTGGCGCACTCGGGCCCGGAGACATCTTGTATGTATTTGCCTCTCTGGTAATTTCCCTGTCCGTCCTTGTATATTTAAACGGCGTCGGCGTCGTCCGTGCCGCTCTCATGCATATGTCATGAGCAGTTGCCGAGCGACCGTTTGTTGACGGTCGGACCGCGGGAACCACGACCACCGGCCCCAACTGCCCACCGCTCCTACCATCGATAATTATTGCGTTCTACATTCGATTGCGGCGGGTATCGATGCCGCCCATTAGGCCGCCACCGAACCCCAGCGGCCCTGGGGGATGAGGCTACAATTAGATGTCGTATAATATTCCGTTTTCTCCATTACAGGTAGGCATTGCATGTTCACTTAGATTAAATGGCTTACTTAGTAAATGCCGTCCTGGCTGACACGTGGACGCACGCGAACCCTTACCGCGAACCAATAAATGACATAGCTCCAATTTAATAGTCCCCTTAGACGACCGACGGACAGTGCCGATGTCGATGGGATATTAAAAGGAATCATTAAAACCTTTGATGTTCTCAATAAATAAAGTAGAATATGGGCTCATGAAGAAACTGATAAAGCAATGATACTAATGAAAATATTACGACTGTCTGGGATGCGCTTCGCAGTTTGAAGAGGTCACATAGGAGATGTCAGAGCTGAAAGACCTTCAAACGAGACAAGAGCATAATAAGTGATCACATAATTAATATGATCATTACTATTTTATGGTTGTCTGGTAGAGATCGCTCGTTTAGCGATAAGACCGCCCATTGTATGAGGCTAAAATAGTTTTAAGTATTTTTAAGTACCTGCACTTTTCTAATTTGTTGTGTGCAATAAAGCATTTTCTATCTATCTATCTATTTTAACGGTAAATTCAGCCTAGCAAACATAAGTAGTAGTAGGAGAGCTCTTTGTGAAGGGCTCGTCCGGGGAAGTACTACCACCATAACTATTTCTGCCGTAAAGCAGCATTGCTGTGTTTCGGTTTGAAGGGTCTGGGTGCCGGCGAAATTACGGGCAGGGATAATATTTCCAAAGTACCTATCTAGGCATATAGAACTCTCGTAAGTTCCTTGAATAATCTAGATTATTCTAGATCAATGGTGTGAGAGTTGGGGGTTACTGAGAAAGCGGTAAAGGATGATCATGGGATGTTGCCGAATACCCCATCGAGGATAGGTAGATAGGTACGTATAGTATCATACTAGGGGAATCACGCGCGAATGCGTCCGCGCAAGCTTGGGGTGCAAAAATTGAACTGAAATGTCAGTGCTTACGAATTTGCCAACACCCCGCAAAGAGTGCCTTTGCCAATTCAAAGTGGGCTTTATTATTTTGGAAATGAGAGACGAAGGATTCAGACAAATAAATCATGAGTAGGCTTCTTTTTTGTAAAATCAGGATTCCGTAATAGCGAATCTAAGCAAGAACAATTATAGATGTCATGCTCTCGATTGGGCAGCGAACGAAGAGAACAAAACCCACGTGTAACTGTGATTGAAAAATACTATCCAACAAACTAGCGCTCGCGTGTTCTAACATTGACGTGTACAAGATTGAAGTTGGAACGGGACAATGACCTTCGTTGATATTTGAGCTTCATCACTTATGCCTGCCGGTAAAAAGCTGAAAATCGCCGTAGCATGGTCGAATAGAACTACGACGAGAGTGACACGCGCTGACATTTACTGTGCAGAGTTTGGACGTAATATAACAGCGAGAGTGACACGCGCTGGCATTTACTGAGCAGAGTTTTGACGTAATATAACAGCGAGAGTGACACGCGCTGGCGTTTACTGGGCAGAGTTTGGACGTAATCAGCGAGAGTGACACGCGCTGGCATTTACTGGGCAGAGTTTGGACGTAATATAACAGCGATGGGATGAGTCAATGGTCCGTTCTGTGTACCTATGTTATGTTAAATAAAAAAAAACTTATAAATAAAAAAAAATGAATAACCGGACTGCACATTGATTTACAAATGAGTAGTGAGTAGTGACATGTTAAATTCCTTGACCCACTGCTGCATAGAAGCTTCCTTTAGCTTGTGCCATCTACCACAATCCTGTGTAAATGTACAACATCCAAAGATAGAACAAATATTTTGTAGATCACAGGAACAGCTGTTTTTTTTAATTATACATATAATTATACATTTTTGTCTGCTAACAATACTACATTGGGTGATTTTATGAATTATTCAATAGGTTAACGGAAAATTGACAATATGTTCCATGTCTTTCCTGTGGATTAGGCTGACTAAGCTGTCAGGGTGTTATTAATAATCCTGGCATAGCGTTGGACTAGTTAATCCGTGTTTTGTCTCTTGCAATGACATGCAATTGTCAACTCGAACAAATGTGACAAAACACGGATTAACTAGTCCAACGCTACGCCAGGATTATTAATAACACCCTGGTTTAAGTGCTGGGCTAGCCTATTCCATCTAAAATCTTGTCCCAGACACTAGAGCGTCCCGCAAGTAGGGCTTGAGTAATCACCAGTTGCCCCTGATGCAATATAAATAATCTACAATAGGCCTGTTTATACAACAGTAGATGAATACCATTTTTATAACTCACATGAAATAAAACCCCAGAAGATGCTGATGATGATGTTTCCTTCAAAATGCATCTTGATTTTTTTCTATGCAAACTCTACTATAGGTTTTTGATGTATGTAACATCTAAAACCTATATTGGTAGTTTTTGTACCATATAGTACATTATACAAATTACAGAAACTGAGTTTCAGACTGTTATTAGTTATACAACTCTAATATTTCTGAGCTGTAGGTCATGGGTTCGATCACCACCAAGAACAAATATTTGTGTGGTGAACACAGATGTTTGTTCTCTGTCTGGGTGTTATATTGTATAAAAAAAAAAAAAAAAATTGTATTCAAAGTATGTATTTACAAAAAAAATTATACAGGGTGTCCCATAAGTCAACGTCCAACCGAAAACGGGCGATCATGACAGTTATCAGAAAAACATAAAAAAAAATATTTGTCTTGTAACTTTCGAGTTATGAGTATTTTAAAAAATCTGGAAAAACTGACACTCTGTGATGATCTTTTAAGTCCTGTGACTACAAATATTAATTTTTCGTAAAACTTTTTTCTGCAATGTAAGCATGATTAGCCCTTCTGTAAACAACAATTCAAAATTAAACCACAACAGCCTCAGTTTTAGAAACGCAGCGTAGGCATTTTAAGTCCATGATTTAAAGGGTACAAATAGAGAGCACTGGTGGTCTAGTGGTAGTGGCCCCGCCTTCCGATCCGAAGGTCGTGGGTTCAAATCCGCTGGTGTACCAATGAGTTTTTCTGTCGAAAAATTTATGTGCACTATGCCAGTACTCTCGAAACGGTGAAGGAAAACATCGTGAGGAAACCGGCGTGTTGTAGAACCTAAAAAAGTTCGAGCAACACGTGTCAAGGGTCACGCAAAAAGGGCCCACCAGCGGCCTACTTGCGGAAAAACCTGCCCGCACATCAAGTGCGGATGATAAAACTTGCCAAACTTGCCAAGGGTACAAACATTTTATCTCATGAAATAAAATTGATTGGAAATCCGGTTTCGTTGACAAACCATTTTTTATTTCCAAAACTAAGGAGTACTCTAGCAAGTATCATACCATTTTGGAATCCTGGCTAAATGGGCCATTTTTTAAAGTTACTTGCCATGATAGTGTAGTACATTTTTTTTGTGGTACAGATGGTTAAAGTTGGGTGATGTAATTATCTGAAATGAAATGTTGGCCAAAACTCCTCGATTTTATTGAAAACTGAGGCAGTTATGGCTTAATTTTGAATTGTATTTAACAGAAGGGTTATTCATGCTTACACTGCAGTAAAAAGTTTTACGAAAAGTTAATATTTGTAGTCACAGGACTTAAAAGATAATCACAGGGTGTCAGTTTTTCCTGATTTTTTAAAATACTCATAACTCGAAAGTTACAAGACAAATATTTTTTTTTATATTTTTCTGATAACTGTCATGACTTGGTCCATCACCCGTTTTCAGTTGGACGTTGACTTATGGGACACCCTGTATGTATAAGTATCAGCTATCTGGTTCCCATAGTACAAGCTCTGCTTAGTTTGGGGCCAGATAGTGTGGTGTAGATTGTCTATAATATTTATTTATTTTCTGCAGTCAACCAACCAGGGGGATTGGTAGTGACTGCAGAGTTGGTATGATTTCTTGAGTTTTATGCATTCTCCAGACCAGGTGGATTAGTGACTACAGAGTTGGTGCTATTTCTTGAATTTTCTGCAGACACCAGACCAGGAGGATTAGCGACTGCAGAGTTGGTATGATTTCTTGAGTTTTATGCATTCTCCAGACCAGGTGGGTTAGCGACTGCAGAGTTGGTACTATCTCTGTTTTCTGCAGTCACCAGACCAGGGGGTTAGTGACTGCAGAGTTGGTATGATTTCTTGAGTTTTATGCATTCTCCAGACCAGGTGGATTAGTGACTACAGAGTTGGAGCTATTTCTTGAATTTTCTCCAGACACCAGATCAGGAGGATTAGCGACTGCAGAGTTAGTACTATCTCTGAGTTTTCTGCAGTCACCAAACCAGGCATATTAGTGACTGCAGAATTGGTGCTATTTCTCGAGTTTTCTGCAGTCAACAGACCAGAGGGGTTAGTGACTGCAGAGTTGGTACTATTTCGTGAGTTTTCTGCAGTTAACAGACCAGGCCAATTTGTGACTGCAGAGTTGGTGCTGTACAGTTTTCTCAGGAGATTGCCTATGTAATGCTACTGTCTGTTCATCTACCGGCGCGTCGCGACAGTCTTATGAAATAACTGCAGCTTGAAGGGTTTAGGTATTTGCTCGTTTAAGAATAGATCTATCTATTCTTTATGCTTGGCTTATCAGGCCAAAGGCAGGTCATAATATGGTATACATAAGTGTAGATAAAAATCTTGAAACGAGGGAATAGGATAGGAATGATTCCAATGATGCATGTGAGGTATGTAATGTTTTTGTAGGCCATTTTATTTTGCTAGCTACATTGGATAATTTCAATCGTACAATCCATAGTTTACAGTTCTGAAGAATTCGGCTTTCAGTGGCAAATACAGCCAGAAAACAACTGGTTCGGGCCGGCTGCGCTGGCATATATTTGATAAAACAATGTACGTGAGTGAGTGAACTAGCGGATCCGCCAAGATGCTTGTAAACTTTTTCGAACCCGCATTGGAATATAATTAAGAAATCCATGCACAATATTTATTTCCTTACCTGGTGCTATGAAACGTTTTATTATGAAGATTGCACTACTGTACACTTCGCATTATACTTTAGTTTCACTGTTTTCATTGATTTATTACCAAAACGAACAAAAATGGCGGCTATTAATAAATTACAGATTGAGTACATGACAGATTTGAAACTATTGCTTTTTTCGGAGTTTTATTTTCATACTGGCAAGAAAAATCTACTACTATTTCAGCTTCCGTTACGACAAGGTGGCAATCAGGTGGAAATTGTACTTAGAACTATTTTTATTAGTGTAAACAACACTAATAAAAATAGTACGGGAGCCAACCAATAAATTGTCAATCTACTTGATGCAAAGATGAGACCTATGCCAGCAGGACTGCAATGTGATGCTAAGATTTAATTTAAAAAATTGTGAAAATTGGCTGATGAATGGCGTACAGATTACCTACACTAATTATAGATAGGTATAGGTACCGTTACACGATATTTTTTTACTACAACTAGCTAATAGAACAAGCTTAGGGCCCACCTAATGTTAAGTAGTAACCATCGCCTATAATAAAGCATTGCTTCGAAGGACACGCACGTCAGGAACGTGCCCTATCCCTTCCCTGCCTCCATCAACTATATGCGTACCTATAGATGTTCAGCTTGACGTGCCAGTAATTTCACCGGCACCCATACCCTTCAAACCGAAACACAGCAGTACTACTGCTTTACGACAGGAATATGCATGGTGGTATTATATACTTCCCCGGACGAGCCCTTCACAAATAGCTGTACTACTAAACGATGCACGATCAACGCCTGGGATCTAGTGGTAGGTAGTAGTTTTACCTTTCTTTTCAAAATAAAATCCTACATAATCCTATTTCGCAGAACGGCACTTAATTATTATTAATTTATTATACTACGACACGAAGTTATAAGTTTTTTGCGCCCACGCGAACATCGGACTTCCTTCCTCCTTCCATGTTATAATAAGCCAGTTTTGTATTTGATTCGGAATCTTTTCGGAATCGAAATCACTTTGCGGTCATGCTGGCATGGCATGGATGGATCTCTTATTAAACAGGCAATTTGAACGTCGGCTTCCGTAGGCCGTAGGTATTATATTATTTACATAATAGCTTTAAAGCCCGTAGCTTTAGAATTATTGTGTAGTAGGTAATACGTAAGCAGATTCGATCGGTAGGTCGATATCGATTTATCGACCTACCGATCGAATCTGCTTACGTATTCGGCGAAGAGTTATAGTAAATGTACTCTGTGGTTCCATCGCATCGCCGCCGCCGCCGTGTCGTCGCTCGGTCAGCCGGTGTCGTCGTCGCGTCGCGTCTCGTCGGGGCGTCGCATCGGTGTAAAAACTTGAGTTATTGTGTTCTGTGGTAAAAGTACTCTGTGGGTAAAAACAGTGTAAACGGATAAATACAATAGAGTTGGCAGCACTGGCATTGTCTGTTACTGTCAGCCAGTTTTGGCATTTAAGTTTACATTGTCATGTAAACTTAAATGCCAAAAGTGCCATGCATGCCAGCGTAACGTCTGTCTGTCGACAGACGTTACGCTGGCATGCATGGCAGTTGACATTGGCAGAATCGCTGGCATGGCGTTGACACCGACATTGCTGATGAATTATTTCGCGATCAGTGTGACCAGATTCAGTATTTTACTACTATTAACGGTATTTTTGTAGAAAATTTCCAACATGAGTATTTTGTACATATTTTGCCACTAGTCAGTATTTTCGGGTATATTTTGGAAAAGGTTACGTTAACATCGTTTTTTTTGCATTTTTCATTTGTTTCCTTCTATCTCATTTGTATGTCATTGAAAAGATACAATAATATAGCTTACTTATACAGTAGAGCACTGGTGGTCTAGTGGTAGCGGCCCCGCCTTCCGATCCTAAGGTCGTGGATTCAAATCCAGTCGTGTACCAATGAGTTTTTCTATCGAAAAATTTATGTACACAATGCTAGTGCTCTCAAACGGTGAAGGAAAACATCGTGAGGAATCGGCTTAGTCAGCTCCGCACGTATTGACCATGTCTTTCCTGTGGATAAGGCCGACTAAGCTGTCAGGATGGTTTAGGTGCTGGGCAAGTCTATTCCATCTTAAATCCTGTCCCAGGCACTATAGCGTCCCGTATGTAGGCGCATGAGTGATCACCAGTTGCCCCTGACGCCATATAAATCATCTACAATAGATGCAAAGGCCTGTTATTATTTATTTATACAGTAAAAATCATTCAGACCAAGCAAAAAATGAGTTTAAATCATAGTCAAAGCTAAACTTATGCATGCGAGTGTGTAATGAAAATAAAGTTTACAAGGCTTCTGTCTGTCTTGAATAGGTCTCATACATCCATTTTACTTGACAGTGCCACCGAGTGTGGTGAAAGGATTTTAAGTGCGCGTCAAAGAGGCTCCATTCTTGCACTTGACACATATTTTCCAACTTTTTAGGTTCTACGATATGCCGTTTCCTCACTATGTTTTCCTTCACCGTTTAGAGCACTGGTATAGCGTATTTTTAGGCAGAAAAACTCATTGATACACGACTGGATTTGAGGATTTGATGACCTTAGAACCACGACGGAAGGTGGGGCCATTACCACTAGGCCACCAACGCTCTCGACCAGGGGCTCAATTCTAGACTAGTGACTATTTTGTCACGGTAGATATATAATATAACACAAGAACTGTCAAATTCACTAAAGAAACTGACAAAAAAGTCACTGGTCTAGAATTGAGCCCCAGTGCAATTGTGAAGTATTCAGTGAATTCCGTTCAAAATTGCGTGAAAACATTTCTGCCCGTGGCCTCTTGAGGTTTTCAGACATAATTTATTGATGTATAAAATGTGACAAGAACATTCTATATTTTTATTGGTATAAATGCCCTGTTTAGTCAGTATTTTTTATAACGCTTTTATTAGCTTCACCTGTATGTATGTATGTATGTATGTATGTATGTATGTATGTATGTAACCGACCTCTTTGAGCTCGATTTTGTCCTACTTTGAACGATCAGATTTGATTCAAACTTTGCACACCTGTCAAAGGTCGATGACAATGCAATAATATGAAAAAAAAAATAAAAAAAATGAAAAAAAATAAAACTAAAAAGTAAAAAATTAATTATAGTTTAAAAAACTAAAAAAAAACGCTTTTATAACTAATTGAACTAAAAAGTTAAAAATAAAACTAATAATCAATTGAAAAAATTATATTATTGTACAAAAAGCGTGGGGTGCTTGATTTTGATTGTTGTAAATATTTTATCAATATAATATCTGAAGTTATTATAAATAGCACCCCACGCTTTTTGTACAATAATATAAATTTTTCAATTGATTACCTATTAGTTTTATTTTTAACTTTTTAGTTCAATTAGTTATAAAAGCGTTTTTTTTAGTTTTTTAAACTATAATTAATTTAAGTTCATCGCCATCGGTATTAAAATGTAATCTGATCTGGCCACACTGTTCGCAACTTCGCGAATCGCGAAGTTCTTATCAAAATCGGTTGCTCTGGCTCTTGTGTAAATTAAAATTTCAAAACAATGTTTATCTAGCTTACGATACTTCCAGTGTTTTTGTAAATACAGCTGAATCTCATCTTTAAGATCCAAGAAGTACCTCCTAGCCAAAAAATGTTTTAAAAAGTACAAAAATAGTGAAAGTTTGTTCCCTAAATCTACTTGCGAAGAACCTCAAGAAATGAAAAATGAATAATAGTACAGATTACTATTTCAACTGGTCAGAACCCCATTGCTCTAAAGATGCCCTTACTGATACATACGGATGGTTTATGCAGTTTCTGTTGGCTGTTTTAGCATTCACTTGTTTAGTGGGTAAGAGTAACATTTCATTTATTGCGAAAGCTGTCTATACAATTTTAGATGAAGCACAGAATACCTAATTACTCCTTTATTACTGTCGTGCTACTTAATATAGTGTCTCGCTTTATCTCATATAGATGTATTTTTTTGTATGTATGCTTGTATGAACTGTCATGTACCTACTAAAGGCTGCGGTAGATATTGTATGTACTAGTATGTACCCATTTTAAATATAGATAAACTTATATGCATATTATAGGTTTTGTTACTGATGCCAGAATAGGTATGTCTCAATAATGCAATTACAGACTATCACTACAATGTGTTGTAAATGAAGCCATAGGTATATCAACAGTTCTACATCATTGCATGGAATTGTTTATTAACTATGATATTTTGTATAATTAGAGCTCTTTGTGTGTGGCTCGTCCGAGGAAGTTAGGCAAATCTTCTATCATCCGCACTTGATGAGCGGGCTGGTTTTTCCGCAAGTAGGCCGCGGGCGGGGCCTTTTTGCGTGACCCTTGACACGTGTTGCTCGAACTTTTTTAGGTTCTACGACACGCCGGTTTCCTTATGATGTTTTCCTTCACCGTTTTGAGAGTACTGGCATAGTGCACATACATTTTTCAACCGAAAAACTCATTGGTACAAGACTGGATTTGAACCCACGACCTTCAGATTGGAAGACGGGGCCGCTACCACTAGACCACCAGTGCTCTCTAAGTCCGAGGAAGTACTACCACCATGCCTATTTCTGCCGTGACACAGCATTGGTGTGTTTGGTTTGAAGGCTGTGGGTGCCGGTGCACTGGTGGTCTAGTGGTAGCGGCCCCGCCTTCCGATCCGAAGGTCGTGGTTTCAAATCCACTCGTGTACCAATGAGTTTTTCTGTCGAAAAATTTATGTGCACTATGCCAGTACTCTCAAAACGGTGAAGGAAAACATCGTGAGGAAACCGGCGTGTTGTAGAACCTCAAAAAGTTCGAGCAACACGTGTCAAGGGTCACGCAAAAAGGGCCCACTAGCGGCCTACTTGCGGAAAAAACCTGCCCGCACATCAAGTGCGGATGATAAAAACTTGCCAAAACTTGTGGGTGCCGGTGAAATTACTGGCAAGTGAGGCTAAACATTTGTATGCCTCAAGTTGATGGATGCAGGAGGTGCATCGTAGGGCACGTTCCTGACATGCATGTTCTGTGATAAAGGCAACGGTTACCTAATACCTAACATCAGGTGGGCCAATACTTGTCCCTTATGCTAGTTATATAAACAAAAAAAAGATAGATATGGCTTGCAACATGTCACATGTAATGTTTGGACATGTCCGATCCCTCCATATTTGATATTGCATACCAGCAACAGCTGCTCATTTATTATCGATAAATAATAAATATACACTCAAGTAAGTTAAGTAACACATTGTTAATAGAAAATGAGAAACAAAGTCAAAGTCAACACAGTCAACAACAAAATCAAATTAAATTCATCCAAATGCAAGTAATACTCACACATCCAAACCAGCTGGCTACAAAGCTTACCTCCATCAGCTACCCGAGAAGGCTGGGCAGACAGCATATCATCGAACTGGATGGGCAAATAAAATGCCGAAGAATAAAGAGAAGCACTCACTGGAGTGCGGAGTGAAGCCAACAACCTACCTACAACAAACCTGCTCATAGTCGGAGGACTGATCGCACATAAAAATATAACAAAAAAGAAAATGAGAAATTGGAAGTATGATTGTTTTTGTTTTAGGAAAAAGGTTTTGTGAGCCTCTCTATGCCAGAAGACCTTGGCTGATCTGGTTCTACGACACTTCCAAACAAGGCCTCGGAGCTCTAATCATACATGCTGCAAATGTATGGTTGTCACCACACTTGACAGGCAATCCATGCACTTGGTAAATATATTTAAAAACAGTAAAACCTAAAATACCAAAACTATAAACCATTTAATTTAGACCTCTTTTGAAATATAGGTTTTTCTGACGAAAAATTTATGTGCACTATGCCAGTACTCTCAAAACTGTGAAGGAAAACATCGTGAGGAAACCGGCGTGTTGTAGAACCTAAAAAAGTTCGAGCAACATGTGTCAAGGGTCACGCAAAAAGGGCCCACCAGCGGCCTACTTGCGGAAAAAACCTGCCCGCACATCAAGTGCGCATGATAAACTTGCCGAAGTATAGGTGATTTCCATTCAAAAACAAAAATGCATCACTGCCCCTCTCCGCCTTATCCCCGCGTATCACGCCTCTTACCCCTGTAAGCTAGCATAAATATAATAAATAATCATTTCACCATGAAAACTTGTATACTTTTAGGTACATAGTAAACTTCATGCTGGATTCAACGCTGGGCCTCCTCATCATATGGGCCGGCATCAGGATGGCGCAGCACTGTGCTAGAGTCTATGACATACCACTCATCAACTTTGGAGAGTATGGTGAGCAAATGCCTACATATGTATTCTTCTTCCTCTTTTTCTTCGTGTCTCTAGTTCTTGCGAAATGGTTATGAATTTATCAAATCAGTACTAGGTAGGATTGCAAGAATCACTTTGAAACGTCTTAAAGCTAGGTAAGCCTAGGTGCTCATTTTTAGTAGCGGCTACCTGCGGCTTCGCCCTCGGGGCTCTTTATTCCCCGTTCCTGTTGCAAATTAGAGATAAAAAGTAGCTGATATGTTAATGCAGGTTTCAAACTGTATAGATTCCAAGTTTCATGAAAGTTAGGGCCTGATCGAGCCACAAACATCCAAATATCGTTTGTTTTACTAGTTTTCGTATTTTGATAGTTGTAGACATCTAGACAGTTAGTTGTAATTATTTATAATGTTTTTTTAGTGTACGATTCTGCGCGAGCGCGTCACACCTCTAGAATCATCAATCACCAGATTCTATACTTAGAGATGTATACATAGCTACAGCTAGCTATAATATCTGCTAGACATAGATATGCTGTGCAGACAATCATACTAACATAGATGAGTTGTTGTTGCACTTTGGAATGTGTGACGCGACATTCGACTTGCGTATTGTTTACATAGTTATATTGCCTTATGTAACAATGTTATGTAGCCATTATTTCAAACAATGGATTTTTTTCCTCCGTTTAATAGAAAAATTGTAATATTTTTGTTTACTCCCTCAGTAATCTCTTGCGTATCACCCCTCTCTTCCCCGTAAGCTTGCAGGAATTGGACTGACTCTCGTCTCGTGGTTTACCTATAGACCCCCAGCTCGTTATAATAGCAACAGGTTATTTTAAGTTAGTGCCATTTCGAGATGGTAACAAAAAAAAACCCCCAGCTCGTCTTTTCTGCTCGGCTTTTTGTGTGTTTTGTAAATATTTGATCGTTGTTGATATATTTTCAAATGATTTTATAATTATATCCATAATGTCAAAAGTTTAGTTTAGTTTATTTACACAATTACTGGCAGTTTATTTGTATGTTTTTGGTAATATTCTACTTTAGATAATATAATTTTACACACGACATAATTTTAGGTGATTTACTCCTTGTAGGTACCTACTTTTAACCTGGTAGCATTTACATTGTTGTACGGTTTTGGTTAACTATTAATAACTTACCTACCTGCGTGCGTTCGATACCTTTCTGTTTTAGGAGCTCGCTGTGACAAACTGCAACAGGTACATCACTATCTGATCTACGCATCTTTTTCTACCCGCAATGATTGGTTATTTTTGCACTTGTAAATATCTTGTTTTTTGTTCATGTTACGTGTGTATTCTATTGCTATTAACTAGATTAATGAAAATGTTTTGTAGTAAGAAATTGAAGTATGATACTTTATTGGGAAAAGTTAGCAGCCGTAACACAGGTTCTACCTAGCACGGCTGCTAAAGTACATAGATTTATTGTCACAAGTAGGTAGGTACTTAATACACCTTTTTAAGTTTAGTAGGTATATTGTTTAGTTATTATGAATACGGTATTATGTATCTAGCTACTAAGTACACCTGAATAAATAAGCTTTTTACTTTTACTTTACTTTTACTTTTCATGTAGTGAATTCCAGTGTATTTTACAGGGAAGCCGCCAATGTGCTCAGCATGGATATGCCAGTGCATACTTTACGCTGCCCTGGCTACATTCGCCAAGTCTGTGCTAGCGCTGGTGCTCCGCTTGCCGCCGGTGGTAGCTGTCCTATCCACACTGAGGCTGTCGCCGGTGTCAGATCCGAGGCTGGAGCTAGCGGTTGTGATGCTGATCATACCATTCTTTGTTAATGTGAGTTTTCCTTAATAGGTACAGCAGCCCACACGTATTATTTGAGTCGTATAAAATCAAAAATGGCAATCTGCACTCGGGTGAATATTGGCAGTTAAAAAAAAACGTATTATAATGTAGGCCGGGATCTACCAAAGATGGCCGCATTTGAAGCTAATGTTGATTTTTAAAGTCGATTTTGAACGACATATTGCCTTATTTGATACAGTTTGAGGAAAATTTGTTGCGTTATTTTAAATTCCCTAAATTGCCATACCACCACCATAGGTCTTCTTTGTAAAATTTGACAGATTGCCGCCTTCGATATTAAATGACTCATTTAATACCCGATATAATTAACGGTATAAGTTGGTGACGATGACGACATAACAATATAATATATATCTGCGTGTGTGGTCACTTGAATATTTGTATAGAAAATATATCGTAACATACCATGCTAAAATTTATATTGTGTGTGACGGGCTTCACTGTCAATTTCGGTGGAGTTCAACGAGCAAATTACAACTTCTGATTTCAACCAATTATTTTAATTATTTTGCCTTGCCGCAAAGATTTGGAGCTGACTAAATTAACTGGTTGGAAAGCCCATTTTTTCCAAACAAAACCGGGAGTACCACGCCCGCTCCGCAGTTTTTGTAAGAAAAAAAATGCACTCCCGTCACCATTCACCGTGCGAAAAGTCCGAATAGGCCTCCAAATAAAAAAAAAATCATATGCATCACGAGGATCACTATGAAACGTCTTATAGCAAGGTGAGTCTAGATGCCACTTTCACTTGACCAAGCCTAGCTAGAACCTATCCACTCCAACTTTAGTTTGGAAGTTTTGCATTGTCCACCACCAAGTGTATTCAATATTCCTAAATCTCAACGGAATCTGAGCGCTATCGTTGCGATAACCTCGTTTTTAACATAACCATGTTAGCTGATGAAGTACGAATCTAGGAAATAATATTACTAATAATAAACTAAATGCGTCAGTTGGTGAGGATGTTTAGAACTCTGATATTATGTTTATGTTGTACAGTCAGCAATATAAAGTTAAAGACTTTTCCAGTATCTTTAATAGATTCATTTTCAGAAAATGAGTCTAGTCGTTAAAAAAAAACTAAAAACATAAACTAAATATGCGACTGCTCCTGCCATCTATTAACGATTGTGAGCAACTAACTGCAAGCATGTCCAGCAGATGGCGTTGTTCAGTAAGAATAAACCAGTAAAGATAATAATATGACTCATAGGATTTCTTAAATATACAAATTAACGAAAAAAATTCCGAGCGAAGCTCGGTTACCAAATAGTGAAATTAAATCTAAAAATTATTTATTTAATAGTATTACAAGGATCACTTTGAAACGTCATAAGTGAGTCTAGGTGCCAGTTCCAAGCGACCAAGTCTTGAAGAATACGCAAAAACTACGGTTTGGTTCTCACCGTTTTTTTTGTGCATATGTAAGAAGTTAAAATTGTCTAACATTGTATCTAATTATTGTTTTTTATCATCATAATTTTTTGAAATTTCTTTTATAAAACAAAAATGTATCTCTCAAAACTATAGCCTCAGATAATTTACTTTTTATGCTGACTCTACCTTGTTCCGTAGATCCGATTTATTTTTAGCGTTTGGAATACATGTAGGTAATAAAAACTAGGTCTCCTGGAATAGTCTAGATTAGGGGAGTGCTATTCTATTTTCTTCGGTCCAAGAAATGACCTAAGCGCTGGCGTAATGCTATTTCTCACTTAAATTATTTAAATGGATTTGGCCTTGACTGTGATTTCTGTAGGTATTTGACAGAATATTGTCTTCAACGGTGATGTGATGATCTAATCTTGAAGTTTTTATAACGTCCCAAAAGTTAAAAGCCGAGCGGGATTAAATCCGCGACCTTCCCTTTCGTACGGGCTGCGGGGGTACGTGGAAAATCTTTGTGATTTCCTTTAGTGAACACTATAAAACAATTAAAAATAAGATCTTTTCTTCTGGAAAGGCTTGAATCATTGATTAGTTACAAGGGCAACTGGTGATTACTCAAGCCCTACTTGCGGGACACTATAGTGCCTGGGACAGGATTTTAGATGGAATAGGCTTGCCCAGCATCTATACCCTCCTGACAGCTTAGTCGGTCTAATACACAAGAATGACATGGTCAGCACGTGCAGAGCTGACTGACCCATAGGTTCCTCAAGATGTTTTCCTTCGCCGTGATATTAGGATACAAAAATCATGGCTTGTTGTATAGTCAATTCCTTTTTAAATAAATAGGTACTTTCCAAACTAACTTGCAAATTTATTTGTTAACTGTTCTTTGCAGATTTTAATATTCTGGGTGACAGACAACTTCCTGATGTATCATCCAAGAGGCGTCAGCTCGAAACTTAAAACTAAGGTAAGTCAGTATTTTATAATAAAGTTTCCTTAAAAAAAGAAAATTCTCAATTTTTCAAGAACATTCCATGCACCTACATATTTTGTAAATGAGTGTGAACATAAGTACTAAAGATATTAGGGCTAATGTTTGGCTCATCTTACTTATCTGTGACAATAATGACCTGTGTTTAAATATTGACTGGTTTTATTTTCGTAATACAATAAGGTTGCCAATCATTTATTTTATTAAATTAATAAATTATATCGAGTTGATGATTCCTGACCCAATTGGTATATGATTCTGTAATTGGTGGTCAGTCGACGTAAATATGTATGAAATTGGGCAGAGGAAAATCCTATGCGCAACTTCATACACGCTCATTTACGTTATGCGAACTATATTGCCGTAGTAATGCTGTACTTATAGCATCGATGTCATAATAACCTAGACACAGCATTGCATATAAACTCTCTACCAGCGTATTTGTGGGACGTTAGAATTTATAATTTTTTAAGACTCTTTTCTTAAAAACAGGTAGATTATTGCTTAGCATGCTTCATCTTTTCCAAGATAATATGGCTTTTGGATAACATTAATGAAGGTCACTCATGAGAAACAAAAAAATTGCACAGACGTAATACCAATCATAAAATTGCACAGACTTCATTGAAGCGATTTGGTATTTGGCGTGCAAATTTTAATGCTAGTCTATACTAATATATTATAAAGAGGAAATATTGGTATTTTTGTGAGTAAGCTTGTAATGAATAAACTCAGAAATTACTGTGCCGATTTCAAAAATTCTTTCACCATTGGAAAGCTACATTCATCCCTGAGTAACATAGGCTATATTTCTGTGTTAAAAAATAAATGTCCACCCGTGCGAAGCCGGGACAGGCCGCTAGTATTAAATAAATACGTTTCACTGATCGCCAACGCCAGCGACCTAGGTGTGCGCAGGCCTTAAAACGTTCTATGAAACGTC
Organism: Thera obeliscata; assembly: GCA_947578465.1. Taxonomy (NCBI): domain Eukaryota; kingdom Metazoa; phylum Arthropoda; class Insecta; order Lepidoptera; family Geometridae; genus Thera; species Thera obeliscata. The sequence continues at coordinate 4,078,566 of OX387913.1, forward strand.
AATCTAGAAGTCCAAGTCCAAGTAGTAGTAGACCAAGTCTTGAAGTCTAGTCTAGAAGAATATGCAATATAACATGCAATGTTTTTTTCTAGGTGAGATACCAGTCCATCAAGAAAGAGAAGTCAGGGTCGGAAGAGGAGCGAGATTCAGCAGACGAGAAACTGCTGGGCGCCAGCGTATGACCCTACAGAAAGCCCATGATAATGCGGGCGTAATGAATCACAACGCCTATCAATGACAATACATATAGCCACTGGTGGATTAGTGGTACTAATTACTGTAGTGAGTGTGATTTGATTCGTCGTGACGTCGGAAGTGAAAGAAAAGAAATCAAATTTATAGTTTTATCCGCATTACAGAAATACTCACTTTCCTTATTGCGGGCGTTGCGTTAATCTCAAACCAGACCAAACTAAGCGAACCTGATAGATAGCAATAGTTCAATCATTTTTTTTAAATAAATATTGTTGACACAACACTATCTAGCCCTAAATTGCCGAGCTTTTACAATGAAAACCAGATAGCTGATATAAAACTTACTTACATTTTTATTTTGTAAATACATACTTGGAATATAATATAACACCCAGACAGAGAACAAACATCTGTGTTCACTCAAATTTCCATCAGGTGTGATGGCAGCCAAATGCTTAGCTATCTATTATAAAAAATAAAATAAAAAATTGTTCTCGGTGGGGATCGAACCCACGACCCACGGCGCAGAAAGCAGAGCTACTACCAACTGAGCTGAGAGGCTAGTCGGCTGTGAATAGTTTAACATTATATTTTTATTTTTGTCTCTGTCCCTGTGTTTTACTGATCCGAAAGAACTTGAAGAAGAATTTAGTTAATCATATGGTAGGTATTAAATATGTGATTAATGACTCTGCACTTGTGGGCTGATCAACTGGGTACAGTACCTACTTAGTAAAATATTGCACATCTCGGCTAATTTCGGCTTCATAGAGCGTAGTGTGCGTCAGAAAGGGATAGCGCTCTACGAAAGCAGAAAAGTCGATGTGCAATATTTATTGCCTAGAACCGTACACTATAGTGACTTGGCCGTTGCATATCCAAATTTCAAGTATTGTATAAATCGAATTAATTAATATTAACTTAAGGTATACCTTTACTACTTTGAAATGGGTAAAAGATTTGGTCACGACCATTTTAAAAGCTTTATATTTTTAATCTTGATTTGATAGTCTTTTTGAGACACCTTAGAAGCTCTTCAGGCAGGAATAACAAAAAATATATTCCTGACCCTGAATTTTTAACCCAGGAAAATTTTATGATATGCAGTATACACTTATTTAATTTTCCGAGTTTATTTAAAATTGTAAATTTAAAAAACTAAAGTTATATATTAATGTAATCTTACATCAAAATGGCACATCACCAACTTAATATCACTTTACAAAGGTTATTAATAGAATCTAAAATGTAAGGTAATTGTTATTTATTATTATGTAATAGCTTTACACATTACATGCTGTAATAAAATGTAAATACTATTTAGTAAGTTTGAATATAATTCGGCTCAATCTATCAGAGTAAAGAGTCATATTTGTAAGATTTTCAAAAGTAGGTTGCTGTATATTTTTATCCCAAAAGTTTAAAAGTGAGTCTTAGAAAAGGAATTGATTATTTTTCGTTCGATTTCATAGATTTAAGTATTTGTACAAAATACGCCATTTCGCTTCGAATTTAAAAAAAAATAATATTTTTATACATTTAATTTTGTAAAGTGAAATGATTTACTGTTCCTAAATTTTGAAGGTTAATCCTCAGTATGTACCTAGTGCCATTATTTTGAGTTTTATACAAACGTTATGTAAACTAACATCGAATTAAGGCTGATAAAATCGATTAATCGTCTTTTCTAATAGTAAATTTTCTCGAAACATTTTATTTGTTTTAATTCAAATCAGTTTAAAAAATATTCTGAATGTGTCAATAGCGCGATCTTTTAAAAAGGATCTTCAGCTAGATAATTTTTCACATAGGTATGAATTTATTGTAAAACTGATAAAATGTTATGATTACAAGACATTTTATGAACGACCAAGGTTTCTTTCTACTAAGACGGTGGTACGTTTGCTTTTTGATATTTACATTAAGAGCCCAAGAGGAAACTAGTTCCTGAGTTAAATGTTTGTAAAAGCCGAAACGTAGATCTCGAAAAGACACAAACGTGTTTTTATTGTGTCTGGAATCCTGGTACTTTCAGATGAGTGTAAGCTAGATACTTTAAAGTCCATGAACGGGCTAGGCCTCCCACATATTTGATGGTATTGCCATAGTCACCACGATTGGCAGGCGGATTACTAACCGTAGTGGTGGGGTGGTAGTACTTAGGATATCCTATGATGCATTCTCTTATTGCAACCTCTTACTATTGCACCTCCCATGAGTGCATGGGAGGTGCGGAGATTATATCGGCCATATCAATCAAGATTTATAAAATAGTGATAGAGTGATCTGCTATTGAATACAGATCTCTGTTTATCTTTATTATTACGGAAAAAAATAATCTACACATTACGACGCCATCTTTTTCTCGACTAGTGATGTGTTTCGTTGTCCGGTCTCATTAGTGATGTCCTACCAGATATCAATATGTACCTATTAGAATAGAGTAACGAAGCCATCCAGGCTATGAACGCTGTTAACAGCATATACCCTTATGGATATACACCTATTTTATTCATAGGATTATTAAGGGCAGATTTTTCCATCACAGAATAACGCTATTCGTATAATAAAAAATGTCAGCCCTTGTTGTTGACAAGGCTAAAAAAGAAATGATATATTTTTATCTGACTGATAAATTTGTCTGTAGCATTCTGTAGATGGAAAAACTAAGTCTAACTAAAAATCTCTTCCTCATGTATTCCAATTTAGTTTTAGATTACTCATTAGTGCTTAAATTAATTTGAATTATATCATGTTTTAACACAATGGTGCGTTATTGCTTGCGGTATAAGACAAGCATTTTTATGATACTGCGTTTAGTAAATTACGCATTATTGGTGCTCAGTGCAGTGTATGTAGTACCTACTAAAAAAAAAAAGCGTAAAACATACGCCGTATAATATTGACGCGATGCCACACCATACTTATTTAGCATACAGAGCCTTCAATTACGCGATCAGTGTGTTAATTTAGCTGTATAAACATCAGTCAGGTTCAGTCAACACATTGTGCTAACAAAAAATAGGCATTTACAAAAATTAGGTAGTACTTCATGTTTCAGGTTGGCTAGGAAAGGCTCAGAATCATTCTTCCTGGAAATGTATAGGGGAGGCATATGTCCAGCCAGCAGATTTCTTCCGGCTGTTTTTACGTGTCTGACTAACCCTTCTCTTATTCCGACATCTATGTGGTCAAAGATCTAGAAACAAGAGACTTGAAAATGTAAAGGTACCGTGTACGGGGAATATAGTCTTTAGGATATAGTTGTTATAATAATTAGGTACAAAAACCGCCTATTTCTGTGGTGATTCGTTCCTTTTGTACAGTTCCAGAAGAGTTTTATGTACCTACTAGGAATAATAATTAATAATAATCACATTTTGTTACTACCGTAGGTATTCTAGATATATTCCTAAAATCCCCACTAACATATTCCTACTGATGAAAATTTCAGGGTTTTAGGAATATTTTTCCGCAAATCCCCACTAAGTCATGAGGTTGCTAATGAATCAATTTTTTATTTTTCATCGCGTACGGAACTCTAAAAATTAGCCATAATTGAGGTAAGTAAAGTTTACCTTGGACTATTTAGGTGTCAAGTTGCTACATTTTAATTTGGTTTCTATCTTTCTAACTTCCATAACCCTATATATAACGAAAATCATCATTTGTGATTAAAAGTAGGTACTATGTAAATAAATTAGACAATAAGGACATGTTTTGTAAAAACTGATAACCGTTATATTTGTGTATAATGTTAATGTTTGTGCAAATATTATAATACATTTGATGTGACAACTTAATAGTTTGATTTTTGGAGGATTGGTATTAAATTAGTTTCCTGTACAACGCCATCTAGGAATTGATTAGTAATTTCTTTTTAGATAGTCTTTCAGTGACTCTTGAAATTACAGGGGAGATTTGAGAATGGGATCATGATGATTGGAGTCGAAAATAATACTAACACTGACAATGGCTTGTATGTAGGTACTGTAGGTAGTTATACTTATACTTACTAACGTAACGGCTGTTCTCAATATTTTCCCTACTGGAGATAGATATAGATATATCTTGGTATCTAGGCGCTTTCAAGATCTTCTCTACGAAGTCCGTATAAAAATAATCAATGCTCCATGAACCTACATAGCAATAGCTATATACCAACCTATAACCACTGATATTATAATACAACCTCTATATCGATGCCGTTTGTTTACAAACAAATTAAGTTGCCATGGGTTGTCAAGGAAGTTCTCCAAACGTTACATTTTTTTGACAAGGAACGCTTCCCCAAAAATAATGTTTGTTTTTATTTAATTAGTGTTTATTTAGTTTATCAAGGCTGAAACATGGATGAGAGTGAACTACGGAAGCTGCTCCAAACGAAGAATGGGTGCCGCGTTCCGATCATGCGGCCTATCCCCGATGTGCACATGATGGATAAGCTGCCTTTCACGCCACTGCCGCCCTACAACAGGATCAAGGTTCGTTTCATTTCTTATAATGATCTCTAAGCTAAGCTAGATTACCTAATATCTAATGAGAGTAAACGTTGTAGGACAAACAAGCAAAGTTCCGAAAGGTACTTGAAGAGAAAGCTACAAAGCGAAAAGTGGAAATAGCTCGTCCACCTCTCCCTAGACGCGAGCGAGACAGACTTGAAATATCACAGACCCGACACATTAATATCTTACGAGAATGTGCCGAAAAAGTACAACCACCACCGATGTTGAAATCTTGGGAGAGGAAAATATGCAGTCTCGTTCCACATAAGCTGCGCAATGCGTTCCCTAACATCATGGATGAACTCATCAACGAAACCAAAGCTGAGTGGAATCGCAATTTGCACGATCAGGCTGTCAGAACCGTCATCCGCGATGAACCTGGCGTGTCCAGAATTCGATACCAGGAGCCCTACTTCAAGTTCCGCGGGGTTACGGAAAACTATGACAAAATGGTCAGGTACCGGAAGAAACTGCAAGATGGGTCGCTTTTACTACATCCGTTTATTCGGCTGGTGCTAGAATCGTCTGAAAGAACATTTCCGCCATTTATGATCAACTTGAAAAAATACAGAGCGCGAGGTCCCATGGGTCTTGAAGAATTTGAAAACAGAATTTTAGAAGAAATTAAACGAGCTGATTATCTTGTGTCTAGCACATGGTATGCGATACTCGTAAATTGGCTGAAGAACCCAAGATGCCTCAAAGGAATGCGGCTAAAAAAGATACCAGAATTTGTGAAATGTGCCTCTAAAATGATATCGATGGCGATTCAAGACTTTATGCGAAGATCGATTGATGCCATCATTGAGTTCTTAAAAGACCCGGATGCAGTGCCAATTTTAAATATAGAGCTGGACTTCGACGGTGAGTTTTTCTACGATCCATCTCTTGAAGTCGTTTGTAAGACTTTCCACAACATTGCAGATGCGATATCTCATATCGCGCAAAGACTCATGCCTATAGAACAGTATCTCAAAATTCCATACAATTTTGACGCTTTACCCGTCCAATATAACGACTGGCTAAACGACGATGGTCATGAAAAATTGCAAAAACAATTGGATGTAGTATTCGAACCACTACTTAAATATTTAGATGAACTGAGGAAACAATATAACATGTTATACGGAGCGCCCGCCAAAGCTGCACTGCTCAAATTTATTTCCGAAGCGCAAGAATTTGAAGTTGGTCGTGATAAAATATTATATTTCCAAGAAATTGATGGCGATATAACAGCTGTATTAGAAAACGAATACTTCAATAGCGCGGTAGTATGCCAACTTCGAATGGTAGACGGATTGAAAGCTAAAGCCTTGGAATTTGTAAATGATATCATCGATGGGATTGTTAAGGCACACATGGATGAAAATGATAGCATTTGCTCTGAATTCGAAATAATCGCTGCCAGGGCACGCAAAGAGCCTGACAATGCAGCAGAACTCATCGAACAAGGAGTATACATTTTGCATGCAAAAACTGTTCTAGTTGAAGCACTAAAAGAAAGAATAATGGTGCAGATCAACATTATATCAAACTTATTAGAAATGACTGTACTTACACCAGAACATGTGGCGTCCAATACAAGAACAGTAAATTGGATAAAAGATATCAAGCCAATTTTTGAGAAGAATGCATCGTCTTTTGAAACTTTCAAAGCAGAAATGGAGGAAAATCTATTGGCAAAAATTGCATATCTTAACAAAGAAACGCTTGAAATGACACCTTATTTAGAGCTTTTGGATAATATGGATGACATAAATCATACTCTTGAATACTTAGAGTATCTACGTAAGTTGGTACATCGACTAGACGACTGTGATAAACTTGTGACATGGATAAACCATGAAGAAGTTACATTCAAATTTCCAGTTACCACTTATCCAGATTTAGAAGAACTTAAGGAGTTTATTATTCCATTTTATAGCCTTATTTACTTGTTGCATAAATGGAAACGCAGTTTTTACACGTGGATGGATGGGCCATTCGAATACATGGATCACGATCAAATAGAACAAGATCACGATTTCTATTACAAGGAATTTCTCAAATTGTCAAAAAATTATAAAAGCAAAATAAAACAACAAGTATCCGAAGGCGTTGAAAAACGTTTCCAAGGGCTCGTTGATGATCCTGATCTGAATAATCTTCCTGCACCCATGAAATTATGCGCTCAAGCTGTTGTTGAACTCAAGGAGTGGAGGCCTAATGTTCAAATGGCTCACATTATGTGCAATCCGGCGCTCGTGCAAAGACATTGGGATGAAATGTCCACCATTGCCGGTTTCGATCTAACACCCACAGCGGGAACAACATTACGAAAGATAATCAATTATAATCTTTGGGATGAACTAGACCAGTATGACATCATCAGCGTCGCAGCCACTAAAGAATTGGCACTGATAACTAATTTAAATAAAATGATTGCGGAGTGGACCGACATTTGTTTTAAAACGAGCCCCTATAAAGATTCTGGTATATTCATTCTCTCTGGACTGGACGATATTCAGAGTGTTTTAGATGATCATATTGTAAAAACTGTTGGTATGCGAGGATCGGCTTTTGTGAAACCATTCGAAGCGCAAGTAAGAAGCTGGTATGAAAAAATAATGCGTGTAAACTCTACCATTGATGAATGGGGTAAGGTTCAAAGCCAGTGGCTATATTTGTTGCCGATCTTCTCCTCAAAAGACATAGTTGCACAAATGCCTGAAGAGGGTGTCATGTTTGTTGAAGTAAATAACATTTATCGTCGGTACATGGGCTCAGTAGATAAAGATCCTCATGTGCTTGAAATCGCTGGAGGAGGCGGTGTTTTAGAATCTTTTCGAGCAGCTTCAGCTTTTTTGGAAAAAATCAATGACGGTGTAAATAACTACTTGGAAAAGAAACGATTATACTTCCCCAGATTTTTTTTCTTATCAAACGATGAAATGTTAGAGATTTTATCAGAAACTAAAAACCCACTTAAGGTTCAGCCTCATTTGAAGAAATGTTTCGAAGGAATCAATAGATTGGTATTCGATGAAGAGTTCAATATCTCTACGATGATTTCAATGGAAGGTGAACAAGTTGATTTCCTTGAAATTATCAGTGTATCTGCTGCAAGAGGTTCTGTCGAAAAATGGTTAGTTCAAGTTACTGAACAAATGCTCCGAGCGGTCAAAATGGAAACTGAGTTATCTTATTACGACTATCCAAATATGGGCCGAGTGGAGTGGATTTTATCATGGGAAGGAATGGTTGTATTAGCTATTTCGCAAATCTACTGGGCTGTAGATGTCCATGAAGCACTAAATACTCATAAGATATCTGAGCTAAAAGCATTCCATGTTGGATTAACAAAACAACTCAATGAAACTGTCGCTGTTATACGAAGAACTGATCTGAGTAAATTAAGCAGCATCACTGTTAAGGCTCTTATTGTTATTGACGTCCACGCCAAAGATGTTATTCATGAACTCCTTGAGAAAAACGTGACAGAAGTGACTGACTTCCAATGGTTAGCTCAGCTACGATACTACTGGGAAGAGGAAAAAGTGTTTGTTAAAATAATCAATGCGGTCGTAAACTATGCTTACGAATATTTAGGCAATTCAGACCGTTTAGTAATTACGCCTTTGACTGACCGATGCTATCGCACTTTAATAGGTGCATTTTATCTCCATTTGAATGGCGCCCCTGAAGGTCCAGCAGGCACGGGAAAAACCGAAACTACGAAAGACTTAGCAAAAGCGTTGGCAGTCCAGTGTGTTGTTTTTAATTGTTCTGATGGCTTAGATTACAAAGCTATGGGCAAGTTTTTCAAAGGATTAGCCTCTTGCGGGGCTTGGGTATGTTTTGACGAATTTAATAGAATAGAAGTAGAAGTATTGTCTGTCATTGCGCAACAAATATTATGCATAGTCCAGGCGGTACGGCAACACATGGAGACATTTGATTTTGAAGGCACCATCTTAACTTTGAATCCAGCTTGCTACGTGTGTATAACAATGAATCCAGGGTACGCAGGTAGATCAGAATTGCCTGATAATTTGAAGGTGCTCTTTAGAACAGTAGCTATGATGGTGCCTGATTATGCTATGATAGGAGAAATTTCATTATACTCGTTCGGGTTTATAGATGCCAGAACTTTATCCATCAAAATTGTCACAACATATCGACTATGTTCTGAGCAATTATCCTCTCAAAATCACTATGACTATGGAATGCGCGCTGTAAAAACAGTTCTGTCCGCAGCTGGTAATTTAAAGAGAAGTTTCCCAAATGAAATCGAAAACGTATTACTTTTAAGATCAATCACAGATGTGAATTTGCCCAAATTTTTGTCATTTGATGTACCCTTATTCGAAGGAATCATATCTGATTTATTCCCCGGCATAAGTTTACCTAAACCCGACTACGTAAACTTTTTGAGGGCTTGCCACGACTGCTGTAAGAAAAATAACCTACAGCCAGAAGAATGTTATATGATAAAAATTATTCAAACTTTTGAAATGATGATTGTAAGACATGGATTTATGTTAGTTGGAGATCCATTTGCAGGAAAATCGGTTACCTTACAAATTTTGGCTGAAGCTCTTACTTTAATGGAAGAACGAAAGCAGCCAGGAGGCTGTGCAAGTACTTACAAGGTGTTGAACCCCAAAGCGGTGACAATGGGTCAACTTTATGGAGCATTTGACCCAATCTCGTATGAGTGGACTGATGGCATCGTAGCGACAATGTTCAGAGATTTTGCATCAGAAGACACTCCTGTTAAAAAATGGATTGTATTCGACGGTCCAGTAGATGCTGTTTGGATTGAAAATATGAACACAGTATTAGATGATAACAAAAAATTATGTCTCACTTCAGGTGAAGTAATGGCTATGTCAAGTGTAATGTCCATGATATTTGAAGTGATGGATTTATCTCAAGCGTCACCAGCAACCGTATCAAGATGTGGCATGATATATATGGAATCTGCTTCTCTCGGATTTAGGCCATTCTACACTTCTTGGGTGAACACATTAAATCCCATCTGGTACGAGGAAAATGAAGAATACATTTATGATATGTGCGATTGGTTATTCGACCCTTTGGTTTATTACGTCAGAAAGTACTGTGGACAACTTGTAACTGCCGGTGAAGTAAATTTAGTGATAAGTACACTCAGACTGGTGGAAATGCTAATGGATAATGCCATCGAGGGCGAAGAAGACACTAGGTATACGAGGACTTGGTTCATAGCCGCATTTATGACAGCTCTAGTTTGGGGTGTTGGTGGAATTCTGAATACAGATTCTCGTGAAAAATTTGATGAACTAATTAAAGAATACTTCAGAGGTGAAAAGGGTATCCCAAGTCAAATTGATCGTATTGACGTGTCAATTCCATCAGAAGGTATGCTTATTGATCATTTTTATATGTTTAAAGGTAAGGGCTGCTGGAAACCATGGCCCGATGCTGTAAAAGCTGTTACGATCAAAGAGCAAATCAATCTTTTGCAAACAGTTATCCCTACTTTGGAAACTGAAAAATACATGTATCTTCTGAAGCTACATACGAAATTTCAAAAACCGCTTTTACTAATAGGACCTACTGGAACGGGAAAGAGTTTTTACGTCCAAAACTTCTTGATGAACAATGTTGACATGGAGAAAATGACTCCAGGCTTTTTAACGTTCACTACGACTACTTCAGCTAACCAAACACAAGATTTGGTTATATCTAAGCTAGTTAAAAGAAGAAAAAATAACTATGGACCGACAAAAGGTAAAGTTGCAGTTATTTTTATTGACGATATGAACATGCCTGCGAAAGAAGTATATGGAGCACAGCCAGCTATAGAGTTGTTGAGATTGTATTTTGATCAGAAACATTGGTATGATCTAAAGACAACTGAAAAACTATACATCTATGACACATTCTTTTATGGTGCCATTGGACCTGTTGGTGGAAGTCGACAGTTAATTTATGCAAGAATGTTGCGGCACTTTAACATATATTCTATCAATGAGTTTTCAAAGGAAAGCATGTCCAAAATTTTCATGTCCCTCTTACAACTTGGTTGGAGACGCAATGGTTTCGGTCAAGACACTCAAGCTACCATAATGAATATAATAGCTGCAACAATGGAAATTTATGATCAAGCAACTGAGGGTCTTCGGCCTACTCCAGCTAAATCACATTACATTTTTAACTTAAGAGATTTCTCAAGAGTAATTCAGGGTTGTGCTTTGTTACGAAAAGAATCTGCCGATAACAAAAAAACGTTTACCAGAGTATGGGTCCATGAAATCATGCGTGTATTTTACGACAGGTTGGTGGATGAAACTGATCGAACTTGGTTTTTCGGCATCTTGAAAAAAGCAACCCGAGACTTCATGAAAGATACTTTTGAATCAGCTTTAGATGCGTATCTAAATCAAAATGATGAAGTTACTCAGGAAACCATAAAAAAAATGATGTTTGGTTGTTATTTGGATACAGACAGTGCTGAAGGTGAGAGGCGTTATGAAGAAATGCCTTCTATGGAAGTAGTTTTAGGTGTTGCGACTACAATGCTGGCTGAGTATAATGCAATGCACAAAGCTAAAATGAATATTGTTTTATTTGATTATGCTTTAGAACATCTTTCGAAAATTTGTCGTCTTCTATCTATGCCATCTGGTAATGCTTTACTAGTTGGAGTAGGTGGTTCTGGGCGCCAATCGCTTACCAAATTAGCCAGCACTATTTTAGGTCAAAATGTCTTCCAGCCTGAGATTACTAAGGCTTACAGTGTAAAAGACTGGGGCGATGATCTAAAATTAGTTCTTCGAGAATCTGGTGGCCTTAATAAAGACACAACTTTCTTATTCACTGAAAGTCAAATAAAAGTAGAAACATTCATTCAAAATCTAGACAGTTTGTTAAATTCTGGAGAGGTTCCTAATCTGTACGGAATGGATGAAAAGCAAGAAATACTTGAGCTGGTACGGCTCGGTGCCCAAGGAGGAAACAGAAATCTCGATATAAGTCCCTTGCAAATACTTGCGTTCTTTGTTGGTCGATGTAAAGCCAAGCTACACATTGTTTTATGCTTTAGCCCGATCGGTAGCTCATTTCGAACTAGGTTGAGGTTGTACCCTTCTCTTGTAAACTGTTGTACAATAGATTGGTACGATAGTTGGCCTGAAGATGCTTTGGAAATGGTAGCAAATTACTACATGGTCAAGGTAAATGTAGCCGATAAAGTAAAGGCTGCAGCAGTAATAGCTTGCAAACAATTTCATGTCGATGCAAGAGTTGTATCAGCGGACTTCTACACCAATTACAGAAGAAAAACCTACATAACATCCGCTTCGTATTTGGATTTAATTAAATCATTTACATCATTGACAAACAAAAAACAACGAGAGCTAAGAGCAGCCAAGCTAAGATATACCAATGGTTTAGATAAACTTGGCCAAGCCGCAGATGCGGTATTCATAATGCAAAGAGATTTAAATGCGTTGAAGCCGCAACTTATCGTGATGGCTGCAAAATCTGCCAAAATGATGGAAGAAATAGAAGCAGAAACAGCTATTGCCGATAAAGCAGCTGCACAAGTAAAGGAGGACCAAAAAGTTGCTAACGTGCAAGCAGCCGCTGCTCAAGAACTAAAAAAAGATTGTGAAGCTGACTTGGCTCTCGCTTTACCAATTTTAGAAGATGCTATATCAGCTTTGAACACTCTTAAACCAGGCGATATTACGATAGTAAAATCGATGAAAAATCCTCCACAAACTGTGAAGCTAGTCATGGCTGCTGTTTGTGTGATGAAAGGTATTCCACCGGATAAAATTCCAGATCCAGACAACCCCGGCAAAAAAATATTTGATTTTTGGGGACCGAGTAAAAAAATCTTAGGGGACATGGGATTCTTGGAGGCATTAAAAAACTTCGACAAAGACAATATTCCTGTTGCTACGATGCAGAAAATTAGAAAAGAGTACTTATCAAACAAGGATTTTAAACCTCATATAATCGCCAAGGCTTCAGCGGCCGCAGAAGGCTTATGCAAATGGATTATTGCTATGGACATGTATGATGCAGTTGCTAAAGTAGTTGCACCAAAAAAGGCGAAATTAAATGCAGCAGAAAAAGAGTTTGCTGAAACAATGGCCATTTTAGAAGAAAAAAAAGCAATGGTAGCTCGTTTGGAAGCTCGGCTGGCTGAATTGAACGAAGCTTTAGAAGAAGCAAATCAAAAGAAAAAAGCCCTTGAAGACGAAGTACAACTATGTATTGATAAGTTAAACAGAGCTGAAAAGTTGATTGGTGGATTAGGCGGTGAAAAAGTTCGATGGACACTTGCCGCTGAGAACTTACAAACTTTATATGACAACTTAGCGGGAGACATTCTCGTATCTTGTGGCATTATTGCTTATCTTGCCCCATATACTTTACCGGTCAGAATAGAAAATATTGAAACGTGGCGACAACTTGTAATAAAGCTAGGCATGCCCCATTCTGAAGTATTCGTTTTCAAAGATATTTTGGGCACTGACATTAAAATTCAAAATTGGTACATTGCTGGGCTACCACGTGATTCATTTTCTTCTGACAACGGAATTATACAAGATAACTCCATGAGATGGTCTCTACTCGTAGATCCTCAAGGGCAAGCGAATAAATGGATAAAAACTATGGAAAAATCCAACGACTTGCAAGTTCTTAAGTTCACTGATGGAAATTATATGAAAGTCATAGAAACGTGTCTCGAATACGGTAAGCCAGCGTTAATCGACTGTATACTTGAAGATGTGGAAGCTCCACTAGACCCGGTTTTGCTGAAAAATACCTACTTTCAAGCAGGCAAAGAGTTCATTGCACTGGGTGACAACGTTATAGAATATCATCCGAACTTTAGACTTTACATGACTACCAAGCTTAGAAACCCTCACTATCTACCAGAAGTTTTCAACAAAGTTACTTTAATAAACTTCGCGCTTACTAAGGATGGTCTGGAGGATCAATTGCTCGGTATTGTAGTAGCAAAAGAGAGGCCCGATTTACAAGAAAAACGTGAAAAACTGATTATACAAGGTGCCGCTAATAAAGCGGCACTCAAAGGAGTAGAAGATGATATTTTACGCACTTTACAAGAATCTAAGGGAGACATTTTAGAAGACGAGTCAGCAATTGAAGTACTCGATTCATCGAAAGATTTAGCAATAGATATTATGAAGAAACAAGAAGCCAGTCTGGAAACTGAAATAATCATAGAAAAGTTTCGACTTGGATACCGACCGATAGCATCTCACTCTGCAGTTTTGTATTATTGTGTCACAGAACTACCTAATGTAGATCCTATGTACCAGTATTCACTTACTTGGTTTATTAATTTATACATCATATCCATTGAAAATGCCAACAAATCTAAAGACTTGGACAAGAGATTGAAGTTTCTCAAAGACACGTTTACCTACAATTTGTACAGTAATGTATGTAGATCACTTTTTGACAAAGACAAACTAATGTTTTCTTTTATCATGTGCGCAAAAATGATGCTATCAACAGGTGAAATGATACCTGAAGAGCATATTTTTCTCATAACTGGAGGGATTGCTATTGAGAATACCTTGAAAAAACCAGTTGATTGGTTACCTGATAGAGGTTGGGATGAAATATGTCGGCTCACTAATTTGTCTGCATTCAAGGGTTTTAAAGAAAGTTTTATCAGCATGATGGGCAAATGGCAAGAAGTCTATGATGATCTGGAACCACATAATAAAACTTTACCTGGTGGTTGGGACGAAAAATTGACTCAATTTCAAAAATTATTAATTGTAAGAGTTTTAAGACCTGACAAACTAACGATCGCACTTTCTGAGTTTGTAGAAAAACAAATGGGCAGAAAGTACATTACACCCCCACCATTCGACATTGGAAAATCTTTTGGAGATTCCAATTGCCTAGCACCTTTAATATTCATTTTATCTCCTGGATCTGACCCAATGGGTGCTCTTATAAAATACTGTGAAAAAATGGGATACTCTCATAGATTCAACTCTATTTCATTGGGCCAAGGACAAGGGCCTATAGCGAGGGCAATGATTGAACGAGCACAAGCTGAAGGTGGTTGGGTTTGTTTGCAGAATTGTCATTTAGCTGTATCCTGGCTCCCGGTTCTGGAAAAGATTGTGGAAGGTTTTGATCTCACAAACACTGACCTCAGTTTTCGATTATGGTTAACCAGCTATCCATCCGACAGGTTTCCACAATCTGTTCTTCAAGTAGGTGTTAAAATGACAAACGAACCTCCTACAGGCTTACAACATAATTTGAACCGTTCTTATATATCAGAGCCATTGAAAGAACCCGAGTTCTATGAAGGGTGTCCTGGTAAAGACAAGCCTTTCAGTAAGCTTCTTTACGGTGTAAGCTTTTTCCATGCTGTCGTCCAAGAAAGAAAGAAATTCGGCCCTTTGGGTTGGAATATTCAATACGGTTTCAACGATTCAGATTTCCAAATATCAGTAATGCAATTACAAATGTTTTTAAATCAATATGAAGACATTCAATATGTTGCTATTAAATATTTGACCGGGGAATGTAATTATGGAGGCCGAGTCACCGATGATTGGGATCGAAGGTTAATAGTCACGGTTTTGGACAATTATGTCAATGCTGGAGTTGTGGATGATCATAGCTATCTGTTTTGTGACATAGGCGCTCAATATGGACTACCACGCAGATGTGAGTATCAAGATTATCTAAAGCACATCGAATCTGTGCCAGTTAATCCTCCTCCTGAAGTATACGGCCTGCACATGAATGCTGGTATCACACGTGACTATTCTATATCTATGGCTCTAACAGCGGCTTTAGTTCTTGTCGAAGGGGCGGGTAGTGGAGGAGAAGGTGGTGACACTGAGCTTATACTTGTTCAAATGGCTTCAGAAATCCTATCTAAATTACCACCCGCTTTCGACATTGAGGAATCACAGAAGAAATTTCCGGTTGATTACAACGAATCAATGAACACTGTCCTTATTCAAGAAATGGAAAGGTTCAATAAATTGTATCGAGAAATCAAATCTTCTTTGGTCGATCTACAAAAGGCTGTGAAGGGCCTTATCGTTATGTCGCCTGCTTTAGATAATCAGTCGAATGCTATGCTTCTCGGAAGAATACCGGACAACTGGCGTAAAGTATCATACCCTAGTTTGAAACCATTACCTAGTTACGTTACAGATTTTACAGAGCGCTTAGCAATGCTGGCAGGTTGGTATTCAATTGGTAAGCCGACGACATTCTGGCTGTCCGGTTTCTTTTTTACACAGGCTTTTCTGACCGGTTCAGTGCAGAACTATGCTAGAGCTAAAAAGATTCCGATAGATTTATTGATATTTGATTTCGAGGTTCGAAAAGTTGATTACGAGGATTCTTCTCCTGATTGGGGTGTATACGTGCATGGGTTGTTTATGGATGGCGGTCGATGGGACCGTAAAACTTATGCCATAGGCGAGCAATATCCCAAAATGTTAAATGACAACATGCCAGCTGTATGGCTGTATCCTAAAATGAAACCAGAGTTTCAAGAAGGCAGTCGGTACAGGTGCCCTCTTTACAAGACTTTGGAGAGAAAGGGAGTGCTGGCAACTACAGGCCATTCATCAAATTTTGTACTGGCTTTTTATTTGCCTTCTGATAAGCCAGCTGCTCACTGGATCAAAAGAAGCGTAGCATTACTTCTTCAATTAGATAACTAATTGCCCTGAATGTTTTAGTAGATTTGTATTTGTACTGACGTACATGTACGTCTGTGACGATTATCATAATAATACTTGTGAAATGTCGCTGGTTTGTGTGTTTAGGTGGTACCTATATCTACCTACTTACTGTGTATAATTTCATTTTTCATTATGCGAGTTGTAGGTATTTATTTATTGCTTAGTATTTAATCGTGTGTTTTTTTCATTATTGTGAACTAGTTTAGCGTATTAAAATAAAACACATTTTTACGGATACCATTGTTTTATTCAGTTTTTACCTCAGGAGCTGCGTTTCTTTTCATTAACTCGCGTCTAGCGTTTGCAGTTTCCAACAGCTTTCGACGTAGCTTCAGCATTATTGCGTTATTTCTTCTCTGAAACCAACAGTTAAACCTTACCAAATTCTTTCCCGTTAACAATACCTATTGCTGCTAAAATATCCACAATTATGTTAGAAGCCAATTATGTTGTTTGAACCTTTAGTACAGCACATTCTTGCTCGACCGCATCGCATTCAGCCTCGATAGCGGCCGCTTCTCTGCATTTCTGTTCGTTTCTTTCTGCGAGCTTTTTCTCTTTCTGCTGGAAATGTTCTACTTCTAGTGCTTCTATCTCGTGCAATTCTTTCATTCGTAGTTCGTGCTGATTTCTTTCTGTAGGTAAGTAAGTATATAAATGAAGGTCTATAACATAACTAACTATACGCAAATATGTATAGATAACTACTGTAAACTTGGCAGCGAGAGCCGAATCTAAAAGGCATAGATTTGGGTAATAGTGATGATAAGGAGAAAATCTTAGATCTCATGTTGGGTTAATGTTTCGAAGTGGATTTTAGTCTGTCTTTCCAACCTATTGAAGTACATTCATATTTCATGGTTAAACAAAGTAAAGGTACCTACGCACACCTTTCAGGTAAGGTATACAGGGTTATTCATTATTAACTGCAAATACTCAGGAATTAGGTTCAACAAATAGAATAAAAAATATTTATGAAATTATTTTTTTTAAATTTGATCAAAAAAATTTTCAAGTTTTTGTATCAAAATTTTTTTTTATTAATTTCTTTACGGCTATTGCATAATGATTGCCATGGAGAACAGGTCGATGACCCACCTAGGCGGTGACTGAACGCAGAGTGTCACTCACGGCGCGCGGGCGCGGATCAAAGGTCAAAATAGGTCAGGCGCCAATGATTTCTTTATCGATTTTCTCGGGATTTTCATAACAAAACTTAAAAAAAATCATTTCATAAATATTTTTTATTTTATTTGTTGAACCTACTTCCTGAGTATTTGCAGCTAATAATGAATAACCCTGTATAGAAAAGGTTGCTAACTTGGTACCTTTGTCGAAAATATCTTGAAATCCTTTTTCATGGCCTTCTATGTTTCTAATATGAGATTCTATTTTGACCTTTTCTGAAGTTGAAAATATTTCAATCATGGATATTTGGAGCTTTGCCTGTGCAATGTGGTTTTTCATTTCCTAGAAATAAAAATAATAAACATTACCCTAGGTCATAGATAGGTCTACACACTGACACCAGGTAAGTAGGTTCACTAGAAACCGACCTTACCCCACATCACAGAACATTATTACCGAGACGAATATACTTGCTAGATTTAAACTGGAATCGCTTCAGGGTTGTTCGAGACTATTTTTACATAATTGATCGAGTGAGCGAAGCTAACGAAGATCTTACAAACAACTTCGGCGATTTGGCATTTTATGTGTGTATATGATGTATTTGTGTATGTTTGTCCGACGATAACTTTCGATCCGTTGATCCGATCTGCTTGTACTTGAGAAATTTACTGGTAAGTATATGAGTAAAATCGGACTAAGGGTTATTAAGATATGGGGTTTTTCAGGGGTGTCAAAAAAAGAAAAAGTCAGCTTTCTGAGCCATAAGTACCTACTTACCTCTAGCTGTTCACCTAAAAACTCGTTTTCTGTCTGTATCATCACCAGTTCTTCATTAGTAGAGCGTTCCCTGTCTCGAATCTTGCAAAGTTCCTTCTCCCTCACTAACTTTAGTTTCGCGGCTGCCAAACAAAATATACAAGTGATTAGGGATCTAGGACTCTATCTATTATTGCTTTCAATGGAGGTGGTTCTTGGTACTGAGGTCTGTTCCAAAACTTCCAAATCGAGACGAATATTATTTTGTTGAGAGTTGCGAGCGCGCTTACCAGATCTAACTTTCAATTTCAGTGCATCAGTTGTACTATCGTTCGACTTAATTTTTGTATTAGGTTCCATCTAATTCAGGTTTATGCAGTTAATTTGACTTGTTAGACGATTGCCGCCAAAAATTTAAATTCATTGCGGAAGCATGATTCAGGAAAACACTGATTGTTAACTGACATGACAGACAGTTTTATTTTTGACATTAGCATTTTTTATGACTTTGAAGTTGAAGTTTGATTGACATGATAGCAGACAAAAAAGCGCACGCAAGCACGGCGTGTGTGTGTTCTCGAAAGTGTTCGGCATTTATTTTGTAATAGATTTAGATGCAAAATGTAGAAAGAATTCAGTGTGTAAACACTTAAATTAAACTTTTTTTTGAAATGATGTATAGTACAACTACGCTCCATGTGTAAGTCTTCGAAAATGGTGTCTGGCAGCACGAGGGTGATCCAAGTCACCAACATCGCGCCACAAGCGACAAAGGATCAGATGCAAACCCTCTTCGGATATCTAGGAAAGATAGATGATATCAGATTATACCCGACGATCAGAGACGTATCATGCCCCGTGCAGTCTCGAATATGCTACGTAAAATACTACGACTCGACAACGGTGAATGTAGCTCAACACATGACGAACACTGTTTTCATCGATCGCGCGTTGATTGTGATACCAATGCAGTCCGGAGAGATACCGGATGAGCACAAGGCTCTTGAAATGTCCAGTAACGGCACGCTGGTGCCAGGATTGAGCTCCGTGGAGCCCCGACTACCTCCGCATATTATTAACTCATTAGAAGGTGTTCCACCGAACCAGGTCATTCATTCTCATGATCCTCAGATGGTTGGGTTAGGCCTACCGCCTTACCCTCCTCTTCCTGCCATCTTGGACTCGCGTAAAATAGAGGAGATCAGAAGAACCATTGTAGTGGCAGAAGTGGGTAATCTTGGTTCTCAGCAGTTGATTGATCATATTAGTCAAGTGGCTGAGGTAAAGTATGCGAGGTTCTGTGAAAGAGAAGAAGACAAAACCAAGTATGCATTAGTAGAACTGACAGAACAGGAAAGCGTTATCAAAGTTCTACAATTGAGTGGAACATCTGTGGACGGACAAGTTATCAAGGTATGTAAAAGCTATATACTCGGTAATCCAATTATTATAACTTAAAATGTACCATGCATTAAGTAAATAACACCAGTGCCATAATAAGCTTTTGCGCTTTTATGGTAAATGCTGAGTGGAAGCCTTTTTTCGTCACTTATTGCTTGTTGTTATATTTTTGTGTGTACCATGTTTTGTGATGTTAAATAAATATATTTTATTCTATTTAATTTCAAGTAAATAATATGCAAGGTTCCAGTCTAGGTAATAGTATTTAATTAAATTTGATAACTTGAGTAAATAATATGCAATGTATTGGTAAATAAATGCTTCTGCCTTTAATTATTTGGAATCTTTCTCTCTGTTTAATATGATTATGTGTCCCTTTGTTAAATATAATGTATCATCATAAATAAATAAGTTTCATTCCTTGAATATAATAATATCTCCTTTTAGATTCTGCACTCTACTCAATCAATATGCAAGCCGCAGACGAAGAGCAATGAAGCCGCCCAGCGTGAGATTGAAGAAGCCATGTGCCGGGTCAAGGAAGCTCAGAATCTGATCTCTGCAGCCATTGACCCTGTTATTGGTCTCCTTTCTAAGGACAAGAGAAGGTATTTCTATCAACTGATTGAATGGGACACAGGAACTTGTTTAGTTTATTCACTCTTGATTAATAAGTCACTCTTGGCTGCTACATGTGTGCATATTATTAAACCCATATTTATTAGCTAGTAATACTTTACTAGCACAGATTTGTCAACAAACTTCTAAGGACAAGAGAAGGTATTTCTATTGACTGATTGAATGGGTCACAGGAACTTGTCAATTGATTAGTCACTCTTGACAAATAACTTGACTCTTGGCTGCTACATGTGTGCATGTTACCAAACCCATTTATTATCTAGTAAAACTTTACTTGCACAAATTTGTCAGCAAACTTCTAAGGACAAGAGAAGGTATTTCTATTAACTGATTGAATGGGTCACAAGAACTTGTCAATTGATTAGTCACTCTTGACAAATAAATCACTCTTGGCTGCTACGTGTGTGCATATTATTAAACCCATTTATTAGCTAGTAATACTTTACTAGCACAGATTTGTCAGCAAACTTCTAAGGACAAGAGAAGGTATTTCTATTGACAGATTGAATGGGTCACAGGAACTTGTCAACTGATTAGTCACTCTTGACGAATAAGTCACTCTTGGCTGCTACATGTGTGAATATTATCAAACCATTTATTTGCTAGTATGATTTTCTAGCACAGATTTGTCAGCAAACTCTATCTGTATCCTGAAACAATGCTCAATTAATAAATCAAGACTTAAAGCACAGAAGTTCTCTTGATGAAAGTAACATGATATATCTCAACATGATATACTTTAAGGCAGACCTTATTCCCCCAACTCAAAATATCTTTAAACCGAACTCAAATTAGATACTGGAAGGTCCCAATTTAGGAAAATAAACATTTCCTCTGCTATAAAGGCCTGCGCACACCTAGTTCGTGTTCGAGCCTTAAAAGAGTCTTGTTAGTTACACTATTTATAACACAGGAATGGCTGAACCAATTTGGTTGAAAATTGGTGGGGGGGTACCTTTGAACCAGGACACGGACATAGGATACTTTTTATCCCGAAAAAGTAACGGGAAAGACGCGTACGAAGCTGAGGGTGGCCGCTAGCTAGATTAATATAAGATTAAGTTTACAATAATGTCTTGTGTAATTTGAAACTCATGGCAGTGATGGTGAATGGTGATGCAGCCAAAGCATGACTGGTGTTGGGAACTTGGCGCTGTCTACGATATGCAAATTTTAAGGAAAAAGGCTGCATCGGTGTCCCCCTGATGTTGAGCTGCTTCGCCTATCTCAATTACATTACCTCAATGAGAGGCATGGCCTACTTAACTACTATACCGTGTGTACTTTATTTTGATGATGGTTTGATTGAACTGAACCTTAACCTTGTCTCAGATACAAGAATATTAGAGTAATGGTTTATTTCATTTCTGGTCTTAGGCTCGTATGCCGGAACGTAAAGGCTGAACAATACCCAAGTACAGATTTCTTGACAACTTCTATGTGAAGTGTCAAATCTGAACGTCATGCTTGTATCGGAATACAGGCCTGAGTTAGAATTGAGACTCATTGTTCTGGAATATAAGCCTTAGAAGATGAAGATGACAAAAAGCCATCATTTATTTGAAGGAGCTGACTACTTCTCGCTCGCACATTCCGATATTTTGAAAGGTACAAGCGAGTTCATTGGTCGGCTCCATAATAAGAACAATGAAGTACACACGGGCGTAGCGTATGTCATAGTTAGATGTGACTAACATGTGGTATATTACAGAAGTCGTTCACGTTCTCGGTCCCGCTCGCACCGCCGCTCTCGCTCCCGCTACAGCAAGCGTTCACGATCCCGCTCCCGCCACCGCTCGCGCCGCTCGAGGTCCAGGCATCGCCATCGCTCCAGGTACACACTAATGCTTAATTTACTGTACAGGCGTCACATAACAGCTCAATCGGCAGTACTCTCCGAAGAGCATTGGTGGTCTAGTAGTAGCGGCCCGCCTTCCAGTCCTAAGGTCGTGGGTTCAAATCCAGTCGTGTAGTAATGAGTTTTTCTGTCGTAAAATGTATGTGCACTATGCTAGTACGGCTCAAACGGCGAAGGAAAACATCGTGAGTAAACACGCATGTCGTTGAACCTAAAAAGTTAGAGCAACACGTGTCAAGCGTCACGCAAAAAGGGCCCGCCAGCAGCCTACTTGCGGAAACCAGTCCGGATGAAACAAGTGCGGATGATTTTGCTATTGGCAGTAGTCTCCATCCAGCCACAAAAAGTCCAATCTCCAGAAGCAGTCTACGAAAAGTGGGAAGAAATATCTCTGTTGTTCGGTCTACAGAACACTAGCTACTAGGAACAAACGCATTGATCGCGGGAAACTGGCATCAATATTCACCTAGCTTTAGAGGTTTCAATGTGATCCTTGTGATGACATTTGACATTCACTTGCAACTTGTTCTTTGTTTTAGGTCACGTTCTCGGCACCGCAGCTCGCGTCGGTCGCGGTCGCGCTCGCGACATCGCAGCTCGCGCTCCCGTCGCGATCGCTCCCGCGACAAAGACAAGGACAAGGACAAACGGGACAAAAAAGAACCCACGCCTGACGTGAAGAAAGAAAAATCCAAATCTCCCCCCAAGGTTATCGAGGTTGAGAAAGTCGTAAAGGAAGAACCTAAAACGGAAATCGTCGAAACCAACGGCAACGAGGAGGTCAAGCCCAAACCGCCAGCCCCCCCTGAAGAAGTCAAGGAAGTAGTGGAGAAGGAAACTAAGAAGAAGGATAGGTCTCGGTCGCGCGACCGGAAGCGTGACCGGTCGCGGTCTAGGCGTAGAACGAGGTCGCGCTCCAGACGGAAGCGGTCCAGATCTCGTAAGAAGTCTCGCTCGCGGGATAGAAAACGCTCGCGCTCCAGAGACCGGAAGCGAACGAGGTCTAGAGATAGAAAGAGATCCAGATCGCGTAAACGGACTCGCTCTAGGGACAGAAAGAGATCTAGATCGAAAGATAAGAAAAGGTCTCGGTCGCGTGACCGCAAACGCTCGCGGTCTAGAAGTCGCCGCTCCAAGAGTCGCTCCCACAGAGATTCCAAAACACCTCACGATACAAAATCGCGCGATCGCTCGCCAAATCTTTCCGTTATTGAGGAAAAAGTGGTCACCATTGATAACAAAGTCATTGATTTGAACGACGATAAGAACTCTCCAGATAATATGGACATTTCTAATTCTCCGTAGATTTTTAATTCTTAGGTAGTAAGCTAGATCTTGGTACAGAACATGTTCCAGCACTTTACCACATAATTTTTAGCTTTTTTGATTGTGCGTGAAGGTTAGGTTGTTAATGATGTCATAATCTTTTCAAGTCTTCTAAATATGTTAAAGCTCAATACACTAACCTCATGAATGCACTTGGTGTGTTGACTCTTTGGCATTAATAATAAAATTCAAGAAATAAATGAAATTAAATAAATGCTGTTTTTTTAGTTCACCATAGTTTTAAAACCTGAATCCTGTGGACACTTCACACTGTCTGCCTAGCCCCAAACTGAGCAAAGCTTTTACTAACTCGAGAACACGATGGTTAGCAGAAAGAGATAAAAGAGCGGCCAAGTGCGAGTCGGACTCGCCCTTGAAGGGTTCCGTAGCAGTAAGTAATCTAACAGAGTTCTAGAAGTTCTAGTAGTTCGTCGAAAGGTAAATTGCGGTTTACGATTTATGACGTATAAAAATAATTTAAGTTTAAAAAACTTGAGAAACCGACTTCATTGTCAAACGGCTAAACCGATTTTAATCAAATTTGTTTGGGACAATCTGGACGTAAGAATAACCTTCCAAATAAAAAAATAATTTTCTAAATCGGTTCATAAATGACGGAGGCATGCAGTTACAAACATTAAAAAAATTATTAAAAAAAAAATGGCAACACCGATTTTAATAAAATTAAAATGGGACCAATCTGGAAGCAGTACCTTTCAGATAAAAAAATAATTTTTCAAATCGGCTCACAAATGACGAAGTTATGCGGTAACAAAAAAAAAAAAAAAAAAAAAAAAAAAAAAAAACATACAACCGAATTGAGAACCTCCTCCTTTTTGATTGGAAGTCGGTTAAAAAACTACTGACTAGATCTCGTTCAAACCAAATATCGTTGGAAGTTTCTCTAAAATAATTAATAATTAATTTAATTAATTTTTAATTAATTTTTTATTAATGTACAACATATATTTTGTTAAGTTTTATCAGTCGCTTATTTTATTAAGTATGGGGACCCCCAAAATTTATAGTTTTTTTTCTATTTTTGTGTAAAAATCTTAATGCGGTTCACAGAATACATCTACTCGCCAAGTTTCATCAGTCTAGCTCTTACGGTTTCGGAGAAAAATGGCTGTGACATACGGACGGACAGACAGACAGACATGACGAATCTATAAGGGTTCCGTTTTTGCCATTTGGCTACGGAACCCTAAAAAGGGGCCATGAGTATGATTTGATGGGTGCCCCCATGGAGAACCGGGGGAGAGGGGTGCCCCTGGTGGTATTTTTATCTTTTGCTTCAGAGGAGGCAACCTACGTGTAAGCTCTAGTGTATTGTGAGTCGTCCACCAAGAGACCAGTATGTTAGAACTGTAAAAGTCCTAATCAGAAATAGGAATCGGGAATTCCTATTTCTTCCCCATTGCACAACATTGTGCAATCAGTTCTTGGCACTTCCGTAGGCAATAATATTTTCAAAAATTGTGTAACTGTAAAAGTATCAGATGCTGTTCTGTATAGCAGAATCCCAAGAATAGGCCAGTAGGTTTCAACTCCAAAGGTGACTGTATCGGGAGGAAATGCATTTGCAATCCTGACTCCTGCCCCTTGCACAATATGGTGCAATTAATTCTTGGACTTTGCGTAATTATTTTACAGATTGTGCAATTTGTTGGGTTTATAAGCGTTCTCGGTGCTTACCGTCTGTTCATTCAAGAGCATCCGTTCATTTGTTCTACACCAGTGCCAAGAAAGTTTTCATCATATCGTAAAGCAGATCCTGTATTCATCATGGAAACATTAGTTATAAAAATTCATCCAACTGGACGAATTGAAATAAGCAGTGCAAAATGCAGCCGGCTTGTAGATCGTTCCTGTGATAGAAGGAAATCAAGAGGTAGGTCTCGTGGTATTTCTAGAGACAGATCTCGAGAAAGGTGTGGTAGGCTTTCTCGTAATAAAAGCAGGGGACGATCCAGGGACGAATCACGTGATAATTCTCCTGATAAGTCCAATGAGGTGACGAGAAAAAATAATAGTACGGTCACCGAAGGCACATCAAGATGCAAGTCCCGTGATAAATCAAGAGAGAAGTCGCGTGGTAAGTCGAGAGGAAGGTCTCGTGGCAGGTCAGCAGGGAAGACACTGGAACTGGCTAACGAAAGTTTTGGAGGAGCTTTACTAGCTCGTGATCGATCGAAATCACGAGACAGGTCAAGAAGTAAGTCTCGCGATAGATCTAGATCTCGTGGACACTCCAACAGAGAAAAAGCATTCCCGAATGGATCACCTGAAAACATAATTGAGGTGGCAACGGCAAGGAATAATGAAAGGGATTTGAAAAGAGCTCGAGGAAGAAAGCGGGACAGATCAAGGTCCCGTGAGCATTCTAGAGGCAGGTCCCGTGGGCACTCCAGAAGGAAGTCCCGAGATCACTCGAGGGGGAACTCCCGTGGTCACTCGAGAGGGAGGTCCCGCAGACATTCAAAGTCTCGTGAGAGATCTAATACCAGGGAAAAAACATCTGCAAATAGATCGCCTGAAAATTCTATTGAGGTGGGAACGACGGGGAATGCTGAAAGGGATTTTAAAAGAGCTCAAGGAAGAAAGCGTAACAGATCAAGATCTCGTGGGCACTCAAGGGGTAGGTCCCGTGGTCACTCGAGGGGAAGGTCCCGTGGCCACTCGAGAGCGAGGTCCCGTGGTCACTCGAGGAGGAAATCCCGTGGACACTCGAGGGGGAAATCCCGTGGACACTCAAGAGGGAGGTCCCGTAGACACTCGAAGGGAAAATCTCGTGAACACTCGAGAAGGAGGTCCCGTGGTCACTCGAAAGGTAAAGCCCGTGACCATTCAAGGGGCACATGCTATATTTAGTTAACCACGTGGAAGAGACCGATCTCACGTAACGATTGAGGTCTTGCAACAAAACTCTGAAGTACTAAAAGAAAATCAAGAAAAAAATCAAAAAAAGCATGCTAAAAACTTAAAATTACAAAAATAATCTTGTTACCTACAACCATTTAGTTCGTAAGTAGGTAAGTAGGTAGTTATAGGTACACTTGATTTGTATTCAGTTCCACTTCGTTATCGCGCTGAAGTGTTCATTCAGATAAGCAAAGCAATTAATTGCAATGCCTATAATTCCTATACAATTCGAAATTGTTTATATCCAAGTAAGAAATTACGGTTACAAAAAATCGAATGTAAAAAGTTTAGCGTCAAAAATGTATGAAACTACAAAATAGTGTGTAAAGCATTAATTTATCTTAGTGTTTGTGATAGATTATTAATTTGCGAAGCACTCATTAAAATGTAAAATATCGCTAACAATTTAGAAATTAGTTGTGTACTTATTACATTTTAGAAAATCGTTGGTTATCTTATCACCAAAGACAAAAACAACAAACCCACAGGATTTAGATAAGTTTTCTGTCTTTTCCAGGGGGTTATGGCTGTAGCAGTTATCACTCACAACTTCTCGCCGGGGAGCTTGAGGCTCCATACAGATTCTCAAATTCTCAGTTTGGAAAACTTCGATAGCATTTTCGGCGAGGAGGTAATCCAACTTCGAAATACAAGAAAATGGCTTCAGAAAAATGAAGCGCCATACCCTGGCTACTGCAGAGCGCCAGGCAACAGTAAATGCTTGCCAAAACTATGCAACTGTGATAAGCTCAAGAGTATATGGACGGCAATCAAGGAAAAGAAAGGACGCAAAAGAACTATAAATTAATAAACGTATTCAATGATTATAATGTTTTTATTCTTAAAGGTTTACACTTGAGAGATCATAATTATGATAATACTAGATAAAGGTTACATCAAAGCAAGCCTCTAAACTTGGAGGAGCTGTCATGTGCGAAATATAGAAAAATGTGAGCATGTACGAAATGAGATGTTTCAAAATGCGCCAGGTCAATGTACACTTGCATGGAAAATGCGGTAAATAATGAAGATTACCACTAAAATATTATATTCACAAATTAATAATAGTCTAAGATCCCTAGAAGGACCTTCACCGAGCTGGTTATTTAATGAAACGTATTTTATATATAATTAAACATGCCAATAAATATATTATATATGGGTTGCCTATCAAATTTCAGCCCAGGATAATTATGATTAATTAATAATTAAAAAAAAAAATTTAAACTTTCCACTGGTTTGTTTATTAAACAAATTCTATACCAATCGAAAGTATAGACCCCAGTATTTTTATTCAATAAACATACCGGTGCAAAATGCTAGTATCGATTTTCCTGTTTATACCTGGCTACCCGAGAGTTGTGACCGGAAAAAAATAGGCAACCTAACGTTTGCATATTCTATGGGGTCTATACTTTCGATTGGTATAGAATTTGTCTAATAAACAAACCGGTGGAAAGTTAAAAAAACATTATATTTTTTTTAATTATTAATTAATCATATCCTGGACTGAAATTTGATAGGCAACCCATATAGAATATATTTATTGGCATGTTTAATTAAATATAAAATACGTTTCATTAAATAACCAGCTCGGTGAAGGTCCTTCTTCTAGGGATCCTATACTATAAACAATACGTTGCATAAAAATTTTCAATAGTGGTTGATTTTTGTAGTGGTGAATACCAAAAGGCGCCGCCATGACAGGTTTACCGCAGTGACTGACACAATTGTGTCAGTGTCTTGCTAATTGTCATCGTTAGTTGTCAAAATGGCATTTCTACTACTTCTCATCATGTCCATGTCATGTCGGTCCGCCATGTTTTGGGTGTGTTGTCCCTTTGACTAATAAAATGTCTATGTACAACCAAACGAAGTATAATTGAAGAAAAACAACATTTTTAAATAGAATTCTACATTGCTAAGCTGTATTTAAGAATGGTGAACAGAGACCTGGCGTGGGCTTCATAGTTCCATGACACATCTCATTTATATAGATGTGCCTTTACTACCAGTTTATAGACACTCTTAAAGAATTGTGGGTAGCTTCGAAAAATCCTATCATCAGGCATCAAAAATAAATATTGATTCCATCAATGATTAGGACTACACTTAGTTCTTAAATTCAACATCTAATTTCGTCATGTCTGTTTTTATACATAGTTCTACGACTCAGTTGATACAGTACATATCATGCATAGCATAGCGCCAGGTCCACCGACGCGCGATTCTCTCGAAGCGGGCGCGTTCGTTCACATACATGTCGCCCACTTCTGGCTCCATGCATACCTGGAATAAAGAACTATGATCAGATTGATGGTAAAAAAAATCGGTTGTCTATAAAGTCGGTTTACTGACGACTTAGACAAACTGACGATAGTTGAACGTGACAACGTCATACAGCTGTCCACGCGGACGCATCGCTCACTCAAGTAGGAGAGAGACAGCTGTCGAACGCTGCCGAACGCGGAGGCCGATTGTGCCTCTTTGTCGCTCGTTCCGCGCTCTCGCTTGCACTTCAAGCCTTAAATGGAACGCCTCAGATCGAGATAACGCCGCATGAGTCATGTTTTTTCGTGCGTCCAGCCGGCTCCATCGAAATATAAGACGTTGTCACATCAAAAATATATAGTTTCAAAAAATCTTGATAAGACAGAGTAGTACTGTGATGGGGATGTCCAATGTCTAGCAGCATACTTCCTCAGGCGGATAAATAAAAAATAATAAATATTGTGGACAATCCACAATATCTAGCCCCAAATTAAGCATAGCTTCTTCTTATCGTGTCTGTCACTGGTTTTTTCGAACCAAGTGTGGTGAAAGGATCTCAAGTGCGCCTCAAGTAGGCTCCTTTCGTGCACTCGACACATGTTTTCGAACTTTTTAGCATAGCATAGCTTGTTCTATGGGAACCAGATAGCTGGTATTATACCTAAATGCATTTGTTTAAGCAAATACATACAATATAAAGTATAATACCCAAACAGAGAACAAACATCTGTTCGCCACACAAGTATTTGCTCTCGGTGGGAATCAAACCCACGACCTACGGCCTACGGCGCATAAGGCAGAGCTACTACCAACTGAGCTGAGAGGCCAGGCCGACCCAACATAAAGTGGGTTACGGGCAGGAAGAAGAAGATTACTAGTGCATTGCCGCAAAAAATTGAGAATCGATCGCTACTGTACTACTACTGGATATACTGGAATATACTTACAGCAGTGTAAGGATCCGTGAGCAAGCTCTGTATAGAAATGAGCAGTTTGCTGATGGTGAGTGCGAGAGACCAGTTGTGGTGTACCGAGTCGATGCCAACGTCACCGTGGCGAGACACGTTCGGATGCAGGATGCGAGTCAGGAAACGTACCACTGGCGGACTCATTGGGTACCTAGGGAAAAAACAAGAGAATTTTACTATAAATTTAAAACACAGAACGAAGTTATGAATATCCTCAGGGGTGCAATTCTAGCAACACAAATCTCTCAAGCGACCGCGTAAATCAATGTGAGTTGTCAATTTTTGTTAGAACTAGTAGTTCGCCCCGAACTGAGATCTCGTGATTCGATCCAAATGCTCCGAAAAGTTAAGTACTCATAGGTTTATGGTAATCAGAAAAAAATGTGCCACCATCACACATTGTGTTTTATCTACTTTGAGAAAGTATTTCTGTCTAGATTCACTGTTTGGCCTTGCCTCTGACTATCCCTCACTATCTTTGTGTTGTAGACAAGTTTTAACTCAATTGGCCAATTGACTGAAGAGTTTTGTTGGACAGACCTTGGCTCCATCATCAGACCAGGTCGCTTTCACCATTTTATGACAACTGAGTAACTCCTTAATTTATTTAAAAAAAAAAAATAAGAAAGAGCAAAAAAATTGACCGTCCAGTAGTACCTTGATGTCAACGAAATTCTTAGAGATGGGAGCTCTCGGATCGTTGGTTATCTTAATTTAACTTTTTATTTTGTACAGCAAAAACTAAGTGTCCTAGAAAAAAAGTAAAAACTGTTTTGGAATGTCCAAACAAAGTTCTTTCATTTGACATGTAACTTGATTTTTTTGTGTCACTTTTTTTATTTTTGCATTCTTAAAAAACCCCATATCATAATAACCCCTCATCCGATTTTACTCATAAACTTACCAGTAAATTTCTCAAGTACAAGCTATGGACTTATCAAATTTCATGCAGATCGGATCAACGTTTCGGGAGTTATCGTCGGACAAACATACATAAATACATACATGCATACATACATACTACATACATACCTAGTCAGGTCATAAATTCTGTCACATGTTTTATATAAAATAATTGAAACAAGTTTATTCATTATGTAACCATTTATATACCAAAATGAACTTAACAAAACATAGATTCTTATGACACTAAAGTTTATTCAAAATGACCTCCGTGATTTTGAATACAGGCCTTCAATCTGCGCGGCCAGTCGTCTATCGCAGCACGAACGAGGTCCATGTCAATATCGGCGGCTGCCTTAATCAAGGATGTCTTGAGTGACTCCAAATTGGGATGAGGCTTTGAGCACGCCTTTTCCTCCAAGTGTTGCCATATCTTGTAATCTAGCGGATTCAAATCTGGACTGGAGGAGGGCCATTCTTCATGCCGGATGAAGTCGATTTCACGCGCCGCCAGCCAGTCTTGTGTGCTCTTCGCTCTATGAGCTGACGCCGAATCTTGTTGGAATACCCAGTGCCTGTTATTAAACATGGTATGAGAAACAGGTTCCACAAGGTTCGTCAGGACTGTATTTTGATACACAACTGCATTCGTTTTTACACCTTTCTCACAAAAATGTACCTCTGTTAAGCCCCAATAAGACACTCCCAACCATACCATGAGCGAGGATGGAAAATGACCTCGTTGGACACGTGAAATACGGTTGCTCGCTTCTTCACTACTGTGTGTGTACACCTTATCATTTTTTTTGTTGTAGCTCTCTTCTACGGTAAAAATGTTTTCGTCCGAAAAATGAATTTCCCGATATTTTTTTCCCGCGTACCGCTTCAACAAAGCGCGGCATCTCTTCAGTCTCAGGTCCATTAGACGAGCATTCAAATGATGTCCTGTTTTTCTTCGATATGCCCGAAGCCCTAAGTCTTCATTTAACACCCTTTTCACCGTGGTTCTGCTTAATCCCATCTGAAGGGCCAACAGTTTCTGCTTACGTTTGGGATTTCTTTGAATTCGCGCCTTCACAGCTTTTATCACTGCTGGAGTCCTAACAGACCGAGGGCGACCACTTCTTGACCTGTCATCTACACTAGAGTCTTCATTGTATCGTTTGATGGTACGATAAACGAATCTCTTGGTTATATTCAAATTTTTCAGTATGTCAAAAATTTGAATTGGCGCGTAACCGCAACGATGCATCGCAATAACTGCAACACGGTCTTCTTTAAGCGTCCACTCCATATTTAAAAATGAGTAAAATTCTAAAAAGTATACATTTTTATTTTCATGAACAATTCGAAATTCGTATTCAATAAACTTTTTTGTGGCCAGCATTCTAAAAGAAAAGTTTTGACTGTGTGACAATACTTATGACCTGACTAAGTACATACGCACATAAAATGCCAAATCGCCAAAGTTGTTTGTAAGATCTCGTTCGCTTCGCTCACTCGATCAATAATTTGAAAATGGAACGCAGATTCAGCGACCACTCAATCGAGCCGTGTTGCTGGAATCGACGCACTGAACATGAAAAATGGATGACATGACTGAATGAATTTCTACCAAACATCGGAGCATTAGTTTCAGGCCACAGATAGACAACCAGCAGACACTCAATAACTAAGGCATTTTTTTTTTTTTTTTTTTTTATTTGGGTAAACAAACAGTATCACAATACATATGGATAAAGTAAATGTTATATCTAAGTTTTATTAATTGTGGTACCAACACCGTTTACCACAGATTATTACGGCATCAAACATAAAACAGCTCTATTTTCGGTAGGGGATCTAAATTGTAAACGATTTAGAGCATGCCTGTACTAAAAAAAACATTGGTTCTTTCCTCCCATAGGTTTCACGCAGCATTATGCTGATACAGCGAGCGACCATACCATACATAGCACATTAGTTTGTGTACGAAATCTGCCATCCAATATTCTATAGTACTTGTCAAAGTTGAAATTGCAGTAGTGTTTATAATACTCACGAGTACGGCACTTGTATGTATAGAAAGAACACTCCGCCCTCATAAGGCGAGCCGACGGGCCCGGTCACCATGGCTTGCCAGTGGCAGCATTTTGGATCGAGGGGGGTGGCCGCGCAGCCTTCCGGCGGGGCGTTACGTAACATCTACAATGGAAATTCAAATATTTCTTAATACAGATAAATAATTTATTTGCCTAATAATTATAACTATTATAAGTTTAAAAAACTAGAGAAACCGACTTCATTGCCAAACGACTAAACCAATTTTAATGAAATTTGTTTGGGACAATCCGGAAGTAAGAATAACCTTCCAAATAAAAAAATAATTTTCTAAATCGGTTCATAAATGACGGAGGCATACAGTTACAAACATTAAAAAAATATTTTAAAAAAATGGCAATACCGATTTTAGTAAAATTAAAATGGGACTAATCTGGAAACAGTACCTTTCAGATAAAAAAATATTTTTTCAAATCGGCTCACAAATGACGAAGTTATGTGTACATTAAAAAAAAAACAACTGAATTGAGAACCTCCTCCTTTTTGATTGGAAGTCGGTTAAAAAATAAACACACACGAAACAAAAAACAAAGCATAATTCAAACAAAAAAGTTGAAGAACGCAGAGCGTTGCATCGTAGGGTACGTTCCTGACGTGCTTGATCTACGAGGTAATGCTTGGTAAAGGCGATGGCTACCACTTAAAATCAGATGGGCCTTATGCTTGTTCCATCAGCTATTTGTATTAAAAAATGCCATTTGAAATTTAAATTCTAGTACCTTAATTTCATTCCTGAGCCTATTACGTCGCCAGGCGTTCTCCTCAAACGGTGGTTGTGATTGCATGCACATCTGAACCACACAGTTGCGGCAGAAGCAAGACTCCACCAAGGACTGGTATTTCTGAAATAACATACAGGAGGCTTAGAAATACCTAATAACCTAACAGAAGTAAACGGATTCTTCAGAATATAACCAGTTTAATTATAGGAAACGAATCTAAAATGGCGCCGCTTAACATTCTTTTTTTTTTTTTTTTTTTGTTCTATTTTTATCTGCGATCAGTCTTCCGACTATGAGCAGGTTTGTTGTAGGTAGGTTGTAGGCTTAACAATCTTATCAACTATGACGAGTGAGAGGTTTAATAGTCAATAATAGGGTATTCAGTATATTTATTGCCTTACTATGTAGGTGTGTAAATTGAACAGTGTCAGATCTTAGAACAAGTTTTTGAATCAATAGATTTTTACCCTGTAAGGTATGAGCAAGACAACGGTTTATGTGTTACAATTCCACTAAGGGGGGGTTTCTATATAGAAACCAGAATAAAGTTGGTTTCCTCTTTCTTTCACAAAGATACATACTTGTGCAATTTGTTCTGTCTGTAAGTGACGTAAAAACCGGCTGGCTCTCTAGGAAACTTTTGAAGATAATTCCAATCAGATAAGCCCATAGAAACCAAATACTACTCCGGGACATTCACAAAACCAATCGATATCTGTGCTATGAATGAAGTAAATAATATAAGTTTAGAAAACTTTTACTTCGACTCCGACTTGGCTTGAGTTCATGGCCAAACTATTAAACCGATTTTGATGAAATTTGACTTGAAAAAAATCCAAATCGGCCCATAAATGTCGAAATTATGCTATAAACATTTAAAAAAACAACCGAAGTGGGAACCTTTTCCTTTTTATATTAGAAATTGGTTAAAACGAAGAAGCTCTTACCTTATGCCAGTCTTGTATCATAAACATCGGCTGGAACAGAGGCCAGCGACGCGCCAGGAAGGCAGCCCAACGGCCCTGCGAGACTCGAGCGCGGACCAATCGCAGCCAGCGCACACACACTTGCGCGCACGCACACAGCGACAGATCGTCCAGGTAACTGAACATGCACAGCAGCACTGGCAACATTTTTTATTTTCATGTAAGCTATATTATGTACGAAATGTTCCTAGATTAAAAAAAAACTTTTCATACAAAAATCCCTACCTAATATTGTGAATGCGAAAGTAAACTCTGTCTCGCCTCACGCCAAAACTACCTACTGAACCGATTGGCGTGGTACGGCGCGATACCCAGCGACCCTGGAGAACGTTTTTTTTGCTGGCTGCGGGACAACCCTAGCGCGAAAAAGTGAAGTACATACATACATGTGACTGACTTCTGTACCTATCAGTTTTGTGCGCGAACGGACAGGCGCGTGAGAGCAGACGACTGTGCCATATGCATGTGAATACTGATTAACTCCGCTAAAAATTAAAAATGCTACCCAATGATACTCCACACGGAAGAAGTCGCGAGCACCGCTAGTATAAATATAAAATACAGCTGTTTTTTTATTTGCCGAGTGTTTTCTGGCTCTGGCAAATTAATGTTAAAAAGTCTCAAAAGAAGCATTAATTGGACCTTAATAATTACTGAGTGGAATCTTCAATTAATATAAAAAAGTGACAGTATAGGATAGTCACCTTCAGAAGGTAGTTCCTCCACCAACCCAGGGGCTAGGTTATCAGGGAGTCGTGGTGTTGACAGAGCTGCTAAGGATCTCGCCAGGTTCGAAGGTAGCGGGCGAAGCTGGCCATCGTCAGGCACAGCTGGCTCCAAGCCATCACCATGCGATGGTCCAGCATCATCGGGAGCTCCTCCGGGAGGACCTCGGCTTGGGCCTCCACCATTAGGACCCCCATCATGGGGACCTCTGCTTGGGCGCCCACCATTGTGACCCCCATCATTGGGACTTCTGCTTGGCCCCCCACCAATAGGACCTCTGCTAGGATCCCCATCATTGGGACCTCTGCTTGGGCCCCCACTGTTAGGACTTCTGCTAGGTCCTCCATTATTGAGCCTTCTGCTTGGGCCCCCACCATTAGGACCTCTGTTGGGACCCCCATTATTGGGACCTCGGCTTGAACCTCCATCATTGGGACCTCTACTAGGGCCCCCACCATCAAGACATCTGTGGGGACTGACACCATTAGGCCCTCTGTTAAGACTCACATCATGTGGACCTCTGCTAGGATCCTCATCATTTGGACCACTGTTAGGACCTCCATTTTGGCCACTATTATCGGGACCTTCATTGGCACCCCCTTCATTGGGACCTCTATCTGGACTACCATCATTTGGGTCTCCTTCATTGGGATCACCAAGAATTGCAATATTGTTTAGACCAGCATCATTGGGACTAATGAGAGGACCACCACATTCACCACAGGAGTTATTGCCACGGGGCCCACCTTCGTTTGGTTCATCTTCTTTTAAGTCATTTAGTATGTCAGCACTAAGGTTGACAACGAGAGGGTAAAATGGCCGAAATGTTAAATCGACTGCATCTGGGCTAGATTCACTATCTAGTGAACTCTCAAACTGAAATCATGTAAACTCTATAACATGTACGTAGGCAACAAATATTGCACATCGGCTAATTTCAGCTTCATAGAGTGTAGTGTGCATCAGAAAGAGACAGCGCTCAAAAATAAAAATATGATGGCTTAGTTACAAAGCAATATTAAAAGATAATTATATCTATCTATAGATATTTTAACTTATCAAATGGTTTCCTTGGTTTGGTTAGCACCAAAAAATATATTGTGCACAATCCACACAACACTATCTAGCCCCAAAGTAAGCAGAGCTTGTGTGATGGGAACTAGATAAGTAGTTGAAATAGTACTTATATGTATATTTTTTTTATAAATAGAATACAATAAATCACCCAGACAGAGAACAAACATTTACGTTGACCACACAAATATTTGTTCTCAGTTGGGATTGAACCCAAAGGGGCAGAAGGCAGGGCTACTACCAACTGAGCTGAGAGGCCAAACCGAGGATACCACCTGATTAGAAGACACAATGTGTGGGATATAATCAAATGCATAGGCTGCCTAAAGCTTTAAAAGCAGAGTTACTACCAACTGAATAAGCTCTTTACTGGCTTAAAACTACTCACTCTATATGCCCAGTTTGGTAGGCATTGTTGTTGTAGAACTCTAGTAAGTCTCCGATCATAGTACAGCAACTCTCCCACCGACGGCTCATCATTACCAGAGTCTCCATCATCAGTCTTTTCACTGAACAAGAATGAATTGGGATTGGGAATATCGGGGTACAAGAATTCGTGACAAGTCACGCAAACAGGCTCCCCGAAACTCGGCCCATAGTATCCATTGCAAAGATAGCATGTAGAATTCTGTAAAGGTTTACGAATTGCTCAATTAACAATCGTCCATTTAACTAGCAGCTTGATCAGATAAAAAATCGTTTACATACATTGAACTCGAACTCGGGCTGAAAAGCTCTGGAGGTGATACTTGACGGAAGTTTACCATTGTTTTCATCAAGTTTTTTCATGAATTCATAAAACTGAGGCCCAATTGCAGACATTTTTTTAAACAACGCTTTATTTGTACGAGTCGATAAATAAATAAAAACAACTTCTGCTTCTTCTTATTTCATGGCATCTGTGCATTCGGACAATTTTGCCAGTGTCAAGCACAGACTAGTGTCAAGTGACGATAAATAAATAATTAGGTCAAGTCAGCAGTCATTGGCTTTGAAAAATGTGGTGCCCACATGGATTTACCAAAAAATCCTTGATTTACCATCATGCCCATTTAGAAATGGAACCTCTTCGAACCATCGGAAAATCGGAAACATTGTCGTTCAAATGTGTGTGTCATTGACACAGATGGATGATCTCCTTATAAAATGCTCGCAATGTTGGAGGAAGCAGACTATAAAGTTTTATGAACATACTATCTCGTCTTTTATTTGATCTTTCGATAGAAGCAACAAACATTGTAGCCACTTTGTTCTGCTGTTCATTGGTGAACTATGTATGAGTAAACCCTTGGAGGAGTAAACCATACGACCTGTGCAGAACAATGTTCCCCGTTTTTGAAGAACATTCCATCCAGCTTATCACGAGTCCCTAATACTACTGCAAATTGCCTGATTTTAAGTATTATCTGGCACTAGGCAACAACCTATGCAGGTACCTAAGCTTCTAATTTAATATATATCTAGGTTATTGGTCCTTCGAGCCGGATCAGCGTGACCAAGATCGTCGTTCTCGGCCGTCTACCATAAATAATGAAAGCTTGGCATCATAGCATCGGATACCTTCGTTCGTTCGTATTGTGCTGCTCAGCATCATTAAGGTCACGCTGAATCTCCCTGCACATAGACCTCCGGCTACAAACCACAAAACGCCGCCACTCGCATACCTTTACTGTAGTTTTCTTACATTTTTATAAAGCTACTCTATGTAGCGTGTGTCGGCTACCGGTGTCAATCGTGTGCGGCGAGCGAGTCTGTTTAGAAAATGTATGAAAACTATAAGGCGGCGTTTTTTGTGGTTGGTGGTATATGCAATGGATTCCTGTAACCCGTACAAAGGTAAAGAGTGTCCAAACTAGTCTAGAAATAAAACAACAATTTGAATTCTTAAAATTATTGCTATCATTATTTTTCATATTCATCAATTTCAATTCATTTCATTACTTATCTCTTTTAGTATTTGTGTGAATTCTTATATTGTTTTCAGGATCATAGTCATGTTCAGTTTAAGATTTTTGTAACGATACAAACAAATTATAGATGGGTACAGTAAGCTACACCAAGTCTAGGCACCTACATGATACAGATCAAAATCAAAAACTCACAATGGATATTTTGAATTTAATTGTTTTAAGCGAACTTAAATGCTTAGTTAATCTAAATGTAGGTACGTATGGGCTTACTGCGGTAGAAAATTTATTGATATAAATCGCAAATTTGCCTAACCAGTTGGTGCAGCTAACTGTACTAAATAACAAGTTTAAAAGCAAAGTAGGTGCTCGAGTACACTAAGGTAGGCACTGTAACATCATAAATTAACTGTCTCATCACAAAATGTTGTAACAGTCATCATATGCAAATCTAGTCACAATAACCCTAGTTAGGTCAAGTTATAAATCTTGATCAGTTCTTTATATCATCTACCTACATCTTAGTATGAAAACAAGTATATACCTAGCTTAAGTTTACAAGGCCTGCTCCATAAAGCTACCTCAAGTAGACGTTAGATCAATCAACAAGGTGATGATGCTCTTGCCTTCTATCATTCGCCCCACGCCGCCCTTTGATGTGGGTTGACTAACATTTTGATTATCACTTTCTTAGTTCCATAGCCTACGATGTTATCATTAAGTTGGGCCAAATTCATCCCAAAAATTGCTTTCGTCGATATTTATCTGAAGCTATGTTATTAATCTTGTAAATATGTTGACAATAAAGGCGCGGGCCCACCGCTGTGCACGGAGAGGCTAAGCACGTGTATAGAGCTTCGCTTTACAAGAAAATGTATGTGGTTGTGGCCACTGCAACCCATGGAGAGGTTACGCATGAATTGACGTCATTGACATACGCGTGGCCTGCTCAAATAGGCGATTACATAGCTCAACGCTGTCGACGTGGGTCTACGTTTCCACGTGGAGAATGACCCACTACTACGAACAGCACGCTTATCGCAGCCCAGTTCGTTCGTGGATTGCAGTGGCTCGTGCGTAGCCTCTCCGTGCGCCGTGTCATAGTCTTCGTACTCCAGTGGAAACGTAGACCCACGTTGTCAATCAAATTAATTCACGCAGCTAAAATGCGCCACATGCCCACATGCGTGCATCGTGGTGGGTCCGCACCTTATTTCATAAAATTACTTTGTTCTCTATTAGTTTGGTTTTGTAGGGTGGGTTACTATAGTGTATCAAAAGCTTCAGAGTAGGTACAATAATATTTTACAACTATTTAAAAGTACAAACTTTAACTTCAATATAGGAATTTATTATTTTAATTTTACTAGCTAAGCGCCAGAGCCCAACCAGAAAACTAATACTAAAATGTTAGAAAGTAGACATGAATTTAAAACGACAATGTGTAGAAATTATCCATATCTTTTACACACTAGGGGTTTTCTTAATTACAGGCACAACACATTTTAATGAATAGTAAAATATGAGTAGCTCATATTGGCATCGTTACAGGTACACGACAGCTTAGCAACAGTTTTACGGGTCAACCATAACGTCGAAATGAAATCCCTTCACCACAAAGTGAAATAAGTTATGGGTTAGACATTAGACAGGCAAGTCCGTTGGCTGGCACGGGCGTCTTTGTATAGGTGGCTCGTCGTCGATTGTCACACTATTTATCTACACAGTATTCTATACACTCTCACTTATACGGAGCGGGCCACGGCAGAGGGTGCCCCCTCAGGCACTCAGTACGGGGAATACATTCCACGCCTGTAACTTCTGCAAACAAGCAACCTTGCTTAAAAATATATTAACACTATGAGAGCTAGAACTTTTTTTAAATTCAAATTTTGTGCTGTAGTCAAGGGACAACCATGCTAAATATTTTTACGAAGATTTACTGACAGTGTGTAATGAAAGTTATTCAAGATGCTTCTGTGATAGGCAAACAATAAAGAGACATACAAATTAAAGAAATAATAAAAGCTTACAACTTAATCTGCCAATATAGAATCTATAAGAAAGCAACCAGGTATAATAGTGTCTTCGCACACGGGCATCCGGCCACAACCACAAAACGCCGCCACCGGCATATTTCCTGTAGTTTTCATACATTTTATATGGACTCGCCGCACTCGGTTAACGCCGGTAGCCGCCACACGCTACAAATCGTCGCTATATAAAATGTATGAAAACTACAGGAAATATGCCGGTGGCGGCGTTTTGTGGCTGTGGCCGGAGGCCTATGTGCAGGAACATAGAAATAAAAATAAAATAACTATAAGTCATAAAATAGATTGCCCAAATCATAATAAACCACCGCTAAGTTTATAGTACTGGCATGCATAGATGTTTACCGTGCTAGATACGAAGGAGGTCAGGCTATGGATTGAAAATACATATTTTTTTAATTGTAAAAACTTTATTTATCACACTCCAGTGATTATAAATATGTTTATTGTAAACCTAGTAAGTTTAGACAACAATTTTTACAACAGCTAAGTCAAGACTCTCATGCAGACCAAATACATTTTCAAGATATCCAATACTGTGTATTTAGACTACACATACAAACAAACTTTAGGCGTATCAGCAGCTGAGTAAATATAATATGCATTTCAATACTTTCTGTTGTCAGACGTAATTTTTTGTATTTTGTAACTGCAAAAACACAAAAACTGTGCACCCAGAATCTGATAGCTAAAAGTGAGTTTTAGTTTTGGCGTCTACCGAAGCGGAGAGTGGTTCATAAAGGCGCAATACGCACCTATAACTTGTCATTGGATAAAATTTGATTGAGCTCTACAAAGCATACTCTTATTGGATGTAACATAATACAACTTACAAAGGTCAAGTTATTTCACTTACTGAAAATCACAACCAATTTGTGGAAGTCAATTTGATTTACTGTG
Organism: Thera obeliscata; assembly: GCA_947578465.1. Lineage (NCBI taxonomy): Eukaryota > Metazoa > Arthropoda > Insecta > Lepidoptera > Geometridae > Thera > Thera obeliscata. Next base: position 4,119,654 of record OX387913.1, read on the forward strand.
TTGAAAAGTTCGTCAACCACTGTAACGTGGTACCCAGCGAGACGAAAAACCCACCCTAGGTTGGCCACGAGTCCACTTCAGTAAACGCCTCTAAGAGACATGTTCATTGACATCACTTGATTATGTCCCTTGAGCAACAGTTCACAAACACATTTTACCAGGTTCTCTATTTTCTTTCAGACAGTTGTTTTCATACATTTGATGTCAAAGTAATGGCTACCGCAACTTTTGAATGTGTTGTTGAACTACTGCCTTGAAATACGTTCCAAAATGGCCACAAGCCAAGTATACTACTCACAGTTGGAGTTTGTGGCTCTGAGGTTAATTAACCATAGTGCATGAAAACTTGAGAGGAATATAAATCAGCCTTTATAAAAATGTTTAATTGTTAATTAATAAATAATTCATTACAAAATGGGTTAAGGAGGCTCCTTGACTTTTGCAGTATACAACCCAATATAAAATTTGTACAAATTTGTAGAATGGACTACCCTCGATATTTTCAGAGGCCTAGGGAAATTTGAGGGGATGTCTACCACGGTTCAAAGCCACAAACATCCAGTGTGAGTGTATACCGTAACATATGCCGCCAGTTTGTTGACAGTTGCAAAGAGCAGGCGAGGCGGACTAGTGGATGGTGTTAGTATGGATTGTACCTGCCGCGGCGCGGAGGCCGGTAGCCAGAGTAGTACGGGGAGAAGCTACCGCGGTAAGAGCTGCGACCTCGCCCGCGCTGCGCCCGCGGCGGCCGGTTCGTGGACGAGAGGCCAGGCTTGTTCGTGCGCTTTGGCATCACCTGGAACGTGAGAGCATGACATTACTTATACCGCCACTCGAGCTATCACAACGACAATGTAAATCATTCATTTCCTTGTCCCACTTCATGTGGGGTCGGCACAATAGGTTTTCGTTCTCCACTGTAATCTATTAGCCGTAATTTCAGCAGTCACTCCTTTCTTACCCATGTCATCCTTCACACAATCCATCATCTTTTCAACTTGCGAATGTAAATGCCGTTGTAAAAAAATATCGCGATAATCAACCGCGTGTCGTGGATACGCCTACGTCCAACATCGATAAAAATTGCATTTCCCGTTAATGTGGCTCCACAAAAACAAAAAATTATGAATAAGCCTTGATTACGAAATGCACCCCTGGCCGACAGTGGCCGTATGCAAAACATTGCATGATCTAGAGAGCCATTGACATTTTCTACATTGAGAAATGTTAATAGCCTATGCTTTTAGCTCGCGCAGACTCAATCATTGATCTTGCATCCTCAGAGAAATTGTATTTCCAAAAAATATATTTAATGACAGTTGACGCATGTCTACGCGGGACTGAAATTCCATCTTTAGCACACCAGACTGAGCTAAAAATATTTAATTACCTTTATTTGACGACCTCTAAATAATGACTCGTCCATAGCCATTGCTGTCTGTACACTGTCTTTATCTCCGAACTCAATGTATGCAAACCCTTTGGGATGACCATCAAACTTATTACACAATATTGTAACCCTGTAACAAGATAATAATATAATATTTCTTTTTTTATTATGCAAAAAACAAATCTAACTTAGGGCTAAATACACAACAGAAAACCTGGCATCAAAATGACAATTTTGTGCCTTTTCTTGGAAGTTACACGGCGACACTGAAAACCAGCGCCATAATAAGCCCTTGCGCTTTTATGTCAAATGTGTGATGAAAGAGTGGAAACCTTTTTTACGTCACTTATTGCTTGTTGTTATATTTTCTGTTTGTACAATGTTTTGTGACGTTAAATAAATATTTTCTTTTTCTAGAATAGAATTATATATAGATAAAATTGTCATGATGATAGTATGATAATTATTATTGTAAGAATACAACTGTTGGTGCTGCACCAAAAGCTGGTATTGGGCAGAAAAAGTAAAAAAAATGACTAACCGGTTTTTTGTTCTCTTTTGCACTATTTTCTATTATTCCTTATCTTGTTGCTCATTCATATATCATCTTCCATCTTTATTTTTTTTCTCTACTGTAAGACAAAAAATATACAAACCTATTGATTGAACCACATCCATGGAAATGCTGCTCCAGCTCCTCAGCATTGGCTCCATAGTCCACATTCCCCACATACACTGATCGGTTATCAGCCTCTATCTTCTCTTCAATCGACATGTTTAACGGGCCCGCTGTATTAAAAAGCAGATTTTGTTAAAGAAGATGTTGCTATAATTCCTTACTTGGGGCCGATGCTCGGTCTGACCAAGAAAGTTTCACAGTGGAGATGACATCAACCTCGGTCAAAAACTCCCAGATGCTAGGTGGTTGTCACAAGATTTTTAGAATCAGTATCCCGAGTCCCAGTTTTGCTACCAACCCAACGCCTACCAAATATTGTTTTCATGTGAGCATGTGTCTCTCTCTTTTGTATAGAAAATCGATGAGAGAAAAACTTGTTTCTATCAATTTACTTCACGTATTTTTGCTGTCTCATATTTTCTACATACAATAGACTCTATACAATAGAGTCTATTGAGAGACAAATAGGCGAAACAAAGGGTGAGTCCCACTCTAAATGAAGTAGGACTTGCCCTTCAGAAGAGACATTATGTCCATCGTGAGATTTTCTCGGTCAATCCATTTATAGGCTGTTTTATGTGTGCTGTAGTTTGCAATAACAATATTATTCTGTAAAGATGGCAATTTCGGATTTTGCCATCTTTACAGAACAAATATCAAGGGGATAAAAAGAAGTATTACTATTAATTCCAGGAGGGCTCCCCATCATTTGCTTGTCCACTTCACTTTGCATTTGCTTCAGCTTTTCAGCTTCTTCTTCCATCTCTCGGACCCGTGCCTTGATGGCTGCCAGGTCGGGCACATCACTGCCCGTGGCTTCATCGCCACCCTGATACAAAACATTACTTTGTACATATTGCCAGTACGCTTCAGTGTCACATCGATTTACAATATAAATACTTGTTACTAACTAAAACATCAATATAATAAAACAACTAAATGTGCCCATTCCCACCAGGCAACTTACTGTAAGCTGGCAGAGTATTAAATACGTTGGTTCAGCTATAAAAAAGCTGCTTTGATGGCAGGTTACATTTAATAATTTTCAAGAATTATGACATTATTGTTTAATTTTGGTAGATTGCCATTTTTTTACAGAGTTCTAATTAATAAGGAGGTTTTTTGATTGTTATTGTATTATTCGGTCATTTAATAGCCGATCAGAAAAAAAAATTAAATCAAAGGGTCCAGATTACTTACCAAGAAATTTAAGTTCAACAATTTGGACATGAAGTTAGTATTTCAAGATTCTCAAGTTTAAAAAACTTGTATTTTTATTTCTAATTGATTTACCACACTTGTAATAAAAGAAATGCTGGATGTACATGAACTAAGATAATTTTAGAAATTATGATGTGTAACCATACATTGAATGTGACTGTACCAAATTTGTTATTCACTATAACCCCAGTGCGGGTTTGGAATCTTCATGGGAGAATGGAGTACATAGGTACATTTATTTGAAACATGCAAACACATACATGCAACTACATTTATCTATCACCAATGCAAATGCAAAATAATAAAAATCTTGTCTTGCTTTCTCATGCAGAGCATGTTTTCAAATAAATCTGCAGCAATATAACCTAAGCCAAGACTAACCAGAAAATATGACATTTAGAGGATTGGTTATTCTATACCACTGGTGATCCCATGAGCTGATGTCAGACATGGAACGAAATAACATTGTTGATATATAAATACAACAAACTTCAAAGATAACAATCATGTTATTTTGGTAGTAGAGTTTGAGATGATTGTGGCAGTGCACTCTGATGATTAGGCATTGATACAGTGGAGTTCTTTAGCAACTAAATTATTATTGTTTATGTGCTACCTGCAAAAAGATAATAAACAATACGCGCCCTAATACAGCATCATAGTACTTACCCCAAGACTATTATCGGTCATGGTGAGAGAACCATTGGTTCCTTCCAAGTGATTGTTGTCCATGGAATCCAAATAATCATCATTTTCTGCCATTTCGAAACGAGTGTATCATTAAATATTGCACTAAAGACTACACCAGTTTCCTGAAAATAAACGTACCGTAAGTTTAGAACCGGTGGATGGCCTACAACTAGTTGAAATAATTTTTAGGATTACGATTATTTGTGAGAGTACTGACGTACCGGTAACCAAATCCGTTATGTTAGTGACCTACTTGAGAAAATATAATTTACGCTAAACACATTTGTGCACTGTATTTCACTTTAGGTGTAGTATTTTCATGATTATCATTGCTTTTTTGCGATATTTACAGATTTTTATCACGTAAATAGTCCCGACATAGACCAACAAAACCAAACAATCGAATGGAGTATTGCTAGCTGAAAATATATTATGAAAGATCAAACAAAACAACATTTTTTTATTGGGGCAAGTCTTCCTATCTTTGTAGGGTAGGGACCAGCTTGGCACTGTAAATAACAAGATATCCAGCGCCAAAATTTATAAAAAAATATACGGAAGTGACTATTTGTACGGGTGCTGGATGAATAAATTATATTTATTCGTACATTTATTCAATTTTATAATGAGTATATTCATACGGATATTATTCAAACTCAGGGCACCCCGACTTAAGTCACAAAAGTAACAGTAGGTTGATAGGTTTTTTTTTTTAATACCTACTTAATTTCAAGAATGGTGCATGTATGTCAGTGCAGAGAGGACCCCTCCCCCGTCCCTCCTCCTCCCTAACAATACTAAAGCCAACCCAAATTTTAACTTTACTACGCCTTTTAAGCGACTGTAAAGTGTTTTAAAAATCCAGATTCAAACTCGGGGCACTCCGACTTATGTCACAAAAGTAACAGTAGGTTGTTAGGTTTTTTTTTTTATACCTACTTAATTTCAAGAATGGTGCCCCCCCCCCCTCCCCCCGCAGTACCCGTATGAATAGTTATAAATTGTTCGTACGGTAACCGTATTAATAATTATAATTGTTCGTACAGTACCTGTATTAATAGACTCAGTCAAAATATACTGCGGCCAGACCTTGGAGGAATTAGAAATGGAGATGTCAAGGCAGGGCTTTCCCCTCTGCCGATCATATAACGATCTCGATCATATCCTTTAAAACTGTTTTACTCGCAACCGCAGCCATTGTGTGTCGTTTCATGTCGCGAAGTGGAGCTCCGTGAAAATGGTGAATTGCATGGTAGTTTCTTGTAAAAGACGATCAGAGACATCAAACTTCCGGGAACATGGTATTTCCTATTCCTACCACAAGGGAGTATTATTTTGTCAATTGTGTTTGTAATTTTGTAGAATTTAAGTTCAAAAGAAATACCGGTTGCGACAGATTAGCGACAGTATTACGACACCAATGTCAAAGAATAAACCTTGGTAGAAGGCATAGTGTTGGGAAAAGTTGAATGAAATTGATGAATAAATGAATGATAAAATAAACGTTAAATTATTATCACATAATGTGTTGTCTAATTACGTATTTGGTGTTTTTTAAACCCCCGACGTAAAAATGACGGGATGTTATGAGTTTGCGGTGTCTGTGTGTCCCATCGTAGTTCCCGAACGAATCAACCGATTTAATTTGGTTTTTTGTTTGTTTGAAAGGTGAATAGTCGGGAGTGTTCTTAGCTGTTTTTGATGAAAATCGGTACAAGATGGCTGCCGCCACGATATATCGGATTACATTTATTCACAAATCCCACAATATGGGTATCCTAGGTACCAGTCATCAAACCCTCTACTCATCAATGTATAAAATAGGACATGACGTCATACTCAAAAATAAAGTCGTGGGCGTAGTGAAAACATTTTTTTGCCTATTTTATATTTATTTTATTTCCTGTGCAGGCTTCCAAAAAACCCTGTTGCTTGAAGAGTGGACAAAATTTTTTGGCCAAAAAACAACTTGGCATGCAAGTTGTTTTTTGGTACAAGAACGAGTGTGATTTGCTCGGAACATTTTGCAGAAAGTTCTCAAACTCGGGCAAACAAACATCTGCGTTCACCACACAAATATTTGTCCTCGGTGGGAATCGAACCAACGCCTCCGGCGCAGAAGGCAGAACTACAAACTTCGCTGTGATGTGAAGGCTGACGATGTAATGTGATTTCACTTTATTTATTTTTTTCAATTATTTAGTAAAATACTAAACTTATGTGTACTATGCTATAACATGTTAAGAACGATTGATTTAAACTTATAACCATTAATAAAACATAACAACTAAATTCAGTTCTTTTATTTTCTGACTGTTCCAAAATGTGAAACCTGTTGTGCATAACTTATTTAAATTACCTTTACCTAAAAACCCATTTCATTCATTATTTTATTCATCGTTCAATTTACCGGTCTTACTGAAAGCCCATCACTAGAGATTATCCTAATGTGAGTCTTGACACTGCGTAACTACGTTATATTTTATAACTGTGTGCAAATTTTAAGATCATGTGCGGGATTGTCAATGTGTGTGTTTACATGAATAGGATTTTGCTATGCGCGTGTGCCATGCGTGTTTACCTCGTCCCCCGTCAATTTTGGCAGAAAATATTGTTCGTGGATTTAAACGTTGACGCCTCCATTTCTAATTCCTCCAAGGGCCAGACAGACAATGTCAAAGTCTCCGTTTTTTATCTGTCATGTCAAAGTTAAGTAAAACTGATTGTTTTGAAGAAAAAGAAGAGGAAGTTGATTGTTGAAAACCTTGTGTTGAACGAACTACAAAATACAAATCCATCCACCACAAATTTAATGAAAATAATCCGATTTCCGAAGACCAATGAAAAACCCTGAACCCTGAATAATAGAACTATCCTGGTTTGATAAATAAAAACAGATAAGACCTAGTTTTAATGAAGACTTGGTTCAAGTTCTTTGTTTTGGTAAGTTTATGGTACTTCGACCAAGTATACCGTTCTGTTTCTGTAGTTCTATTAAACTTCGCGGTATTCATCTTAAACGGTTTTTCATTGTTGCAGCTGTTTGTAAGTATTTGTTGGGTGCACACTATCTACCTGAGCTGGAGCCTATCGCAGTACGTCCGTGATGCCGCTCACAGCTGATGTTGCTGCACAACAAGTGCAGGTGAAACATTATACTACTGTGCCCTTACTCTGTAAACAGGCCCTTGCATCTAATGTAGATGATTTATACAGCGCCAGGGGCAACTTCCCTTGTGGCACTATTTATGAGACGCCGTAGTGCTCGGGGCAGGGTTTTAGATAGGATATCCAGTACATAAAAGATCCGTACTTAGCTTAATCAAGAGGAAAGACGTGGTCCATATGTGTAGACCAGACTAAGCTGAAGGTTTCCTCACAATATTTTTCTTCACCATTATAGCATTGTGCACAATACCTAAATTTTTTATAGAAAAATCCCTAGGCACTACTGGATTAGAGACGCAGGGTTAGGATCGGATGGCGGCATAACTACTACTAGGCCAGAGTTTTCCATCCCATACTTCTACTCTATTAGATCATTTGTATAATCAAAGAGGGATAGATAGGTTGGTAAGTAGATATTGTCATCAACACCATGAAAGTTCACTGATAGCCATGGCTATACATTTCCCGGATTATTTATTTTGTGTCTTTCATATCCACCAACTCCGCCCAAACCAAGCATCTCTTGTACACTACCGGAACCATTTAACTGATAGAAAAATTCACTTCTTCCATAAGGAGGGTTTTAATGAATTTCAGGAGAGGTTAAGAGCACTACACAGGCTGATATATGACATTGAAGCAGAGAGGGCACGTAATGAGCAGTGCATTGACTCTATACTCCGAGTGGAAAAGGCTGGCGACTCACCACAGAGCGCAGAAGACTCTTCAAGCTCTTCACAGGTAAATCTGAATTTTTCCCTCTGAACATTCATACTAATATTTTAAAGGAGAATGAATATTATGTTTGTGATAGACCATGGGCAACAAAGGGACATATAACCAATTTAAAAAAAACATTGACCATTTGGTTGCTGCATTATGCTCTGAGTAACAAAGCTATATATCTTACTGTCAACCCCAATCCCAGCTTCGCACGAGTGTAATTAAGAAAAAAAGGGGGCTAAAAATGTAAAGTAGTAAGGCACTAGTGGATAATAAAGCTGATAAGCCCAATTTACTTAAAAAAAATATATTTTGTTTTCTCCGCAGCAAATGCAGTTGAAGGGTTTGTACAAAGCCGGTCTGACAGCAGCAGAGCAAGAAGAGAGATTACTTCGAGCGGCGCTCTCGCGTATCTACGAGATTCGTACCATCAAGAATGAGAGACGGATTCAGGTATAAATCAAATGATATTGTGGCTACTCATGGCAAAATAATCTTGACAGTTCCAATTTTATTGTAAGGTCTAGATTCTCTTGTCTAGTGTGTGGAAAGGATTTTAAATACGCCTCAAAAGGGCTCCTTTCGTGCATTTGAAATATGCTTACAACCTTATTTAAAAAATAATAATTTACGACATGCCTGGTATCATACCAGCATGTCGTAAATTATTATTTTTTAACACACATTGTTTTCGGTCACTGGTATCATTGGTTTGTTAGTAGTAGTGTACTTATAAATAAAATAAGCCTTTATTTCACAGACCTTAAAAAAAGCAGTCAAGTGCGAGTCGGACTCGCCCATGAAGGGTTCCGTAGCATCAAGTAACATAATATAAAGGTTCTTGTAGTTCGTCAAAAGGTTTAGAGCCTGTCCAGGGGCCTTATTCGCTATTACATTGGAGATTCCGTGCCCAAAACGTGTGACTTCACAACGTGATCTAAACGCAAACGCGCCTTGGTGCGGAATCGAAAAATGGTATTCTGTATGCCACAAGACTAGTTGTCTATGCCCCACGTTTGATGTTTTGGTTATTTCACATGATTCGTTCAAAATCCGACGATTGCTAAACCGATGTCTTAACGTGTTCACGTAACGCGCGTGGTTTGGCAATAGCGAATAACGGCCCAGATGGGGCGTTTTACGCGCGTTTTACGCGCGATTCCTCAATCGCGCGTAAAACGCGAGCAACTATTTGGTAGGAGCGCGCGTAAAACGCGGCATCTGGACGCAATATAAATTGAAACGCGCGAGGGCACTCGCGCGTAAAACGCGAGCAACTATTTGGTAGGAGCGCGCGTAAAACGCGGCATCTGGACGCAATATAAATTGAAACGCGCGAGGGCACTCGCGCGCAAAACGCTCCATCTGGACAGGCTCTAAGGGTTTACGATTTATGACGTATAAAAAAAAAACAAAAGACAGACAGACATGACGAATCTATAAAGGTTCCGTTTTTGCCATTTGGCTACGGAACCCTAAAAACAGTATTGCTTAACATAAACTAATCTACTTTATAACGGCTGGACCCAACTGTCTACTAGGCTGATTTTGGTCTTGAACGATTTGTGGAGGTCCAGAGAAGGTTTAAAAGGTTTTTTTTTTCAACGGGAACGGTAACGGCGAGAGAAGCCGCGGGCGGCCGCTATAAAGTATAAATAGATAGTAATAAGTATAGATGACTAAATAAACAAATAGAATAAATTCCCCCAGGCTCGTCACGCCGGCAACAAAGAGACCATCGGCTGCGGCGCACTGATGAAGATGCTGCTATCGGCGGCACAGACCCTGCCGCTCCACGTGGGTCGCGTGGGCGAGCGCGCGCCGCAGCTGTGCGGCGCTGTGCCGGGGGACGCGGGCCATGTGGCGCGCGCGGGGGACGCCGTGGCCGCGCTCGTGCGGGTCTCCGATAAGGAGGAGAACTGGATCCTGGCAGAGGTACAGGGGTCCGGTTAATGTACACCCAGTTAACGAATCCACTTTTTTTCCACTGTAAAATGGTCTAAGCCCATGTACACTGTCGCAGATGAATATTTTGATTATAACTTTTTTTTTATCTAGCGATAAATAATTGTCCTAACCGGGAAAGCCTCTTTGATTTTCTGGCACTGCAGAAGTACGCTCGCTCAGCTCGCTCGCCTTGTGCGTAATTTTTATGTTCTAACATAACCTAACCTATCCAAGTCGGATCCGCCCCATAAAGTATCAAGGACAAGGTATAAATATCCAGTGCCAGAAGAAAAAAAACAAAAACCATTTTCGAATGAGCCAGTGTGCGTGGCTTAACTGGCATCGTAATAACGGGGTGTACTATAACGTAATGTACATTATCGCCCCCAGGTACAGGTTACAGCTCAAGTTATAAAAACAAAGAAAAATTAGGCTTACCACAAGCTCCTAAGAGCCAGCAGTGTGTAGTCTGATGTGTATCCTTGTTTACATGCAGTCGAGGGTAGAACATACTGTTAGCCAGTTTTGGGAATAGGACATCCCATACTGAGACCGGGCGACGAGATGCACTAGTCAGAGGGTTTAAATAATGGTTAGTCGTAACGTCTTAAAGGTAGATGAGTCTAGGTGCCAGTTCCACGCAACCAAGCCTAAAACTTAGGCAACTGACCATAAATAATATTCTGCATGGCAATGTAGCTAGCATCTTCATCATTTTCGATTGATAATCAGAAGCTTCCCTGTTCTGTTAGTATTTTGTATAAAATGTTTAGTTTGTAGGGATGTATTTAAATCCCATTGTATTCTGCAGGTAGTCAGCTGGCTACCAGCCCAGGGCAAATACGAGGTGGACGACATAGACGAAGAGCAGAAGAACCGTCACGTGCTCAGCAAGAGACGCGTGGTACCATTGCCTCTGATGCGCGCGGATCCGCGAACAGACGAGCACGCCTTGTTCCCTAAAGGAGCCGTTGTGATGGCTCTTTACCCGCAAACTACTTGCTTTTACCGCGCGGTGGTGAACCGATTACCGGCCAGTGCCGCTGACCCTTATGAAGTACTGTTTGAGGTAAGTCAACATGGTCATCAGACAAATTAGTATCAAGACTCCAGTACCTTTTAGTCTCAGTTTTACTCGATCAGTTTGAACAATTCGTTTCGCCTACATGTCTCTCTCTTTTATATGGAGAAATGATGAGACAACAACTCGTTTCGATCGTTACTACGTTACGTATTGTTCTCTATTGTTGTTTCTCCATACAAAAGAGAGAGAGACACGTAGGCGAAACGAATTGCTCAAGATGATCGAGTTAAACTGCGACTTGCCCTTCAGCTCACCTTAGCACCTCTCCTTTGTTCGTGTATTCTTTGTGTGCAGTAGAGAATGTGTTCAAAGCGATGGTATTATTTCCAGGACTCATCATACGCGGACGGGTATTCCCCGGCGGAGCGAGTGGCACAACGCTATGTAATCGCCATCAAAGAAGGCAAGGGCCGCGCCACCTGACAGGACATGCCACCGCCACGTCTGGACAAGCCAGCCTCGCCCGAAGATTCCGACGACTCTATGTCCACTCACTAATATAAAGGCGTCTGTAATGTAACATTAAGGTACTGATAGACTTGAGCATTCACTTGTAACAAAACATCGAGCATTCGCCGTTTTTATATTTGTCGAACTAAACAACGAGCCGAGCCAAGCATTTCTATGAACATTTTCATGAGCATTCTAGTGAACGCTCTAGTAGATGCTCGTCAAAAAATATTCTTCACGAAGATGTCAGACTTGACGGTCGCGTGTGCTGCACGGAACGATGACCGAAGCTTGGCTCGGCCGTATTTTTCTGTGATTCGCACAAATGCTCATTACAAGTGAATGCTCAAGTTTATAAGCACCTTTAGATTCGATTTTGAGCAAATCGAATCTACATTCTGACAATCATTCGCGTGTAATATAAGATTTAGATTTGATGTTGAACTGTAATGCTCTGATTTTACAAGTCGTAGATTGTATCATTACAGGATTGCGGACTGGGAGTCGATTCCAGCAACACGGTTCGATTGAGTGATCGTTGAATTTGCGTTCCATTTTCAAATTTTTTAAACAAAAAGTTGACAACCATTGAAAGTTTACGCGATCGCTTGAGTGATTTCTGTTGCTGGAATCGACGTCCTGTAATGCGATTCTTGACAGTGTTTGTTCTATGTAGTATTATTTTGTTCTGTTATGTGATGTTTTACTTGTGGTTTGCCTAGATTACGACGGTAATCTAGTCAGTAGAATATTCAGGCGCGTCATGCATAAGTTTACGCTGGCGCTTAGCCTGTATTTGACTTTTCTTATATCTGAGGTTCTTGACTAGTAAATAAACGCATAAAATGAGTACAGTTTTTTATTAACCTAGTAGTAAAAACTACAATACATGATAAAAACGGTTGTGTCCGAAATATACAATCATTCAATTTTGATTTACACTTAAAAACAAAATCGATTTAAAACTCTTCTCTGATCACTTACAAACTAAGAAATAACATAAAATTAATGGAAGCAAAATAAGACTTAGGGCGGGTTTTACCATCACAGACAAAATGGTATCCGTCAGATAAAAATATTTTCGTCTTTATTTTGCCAGTCTAGAGACTGAATACGTCTGACGGACATTACTAAGATGGTCAAACTCGCCCTATATAGATAGTGCAATCCACGAAGGCGCGCCCCACTATTCCTCCTAATCGTTTATAGTATATGGTGTGCAAGCTTCCGTCATTGTTTGAGTGTTATCGGTACACACTAATTACCTATGAGTGCACACGCACACTACAATGAATAGACTACGGTTCGCGACTGCCGCTCGGAGCAAACTCCCCGAACCCCGCGATCCCCTCAACCGAAAATTGGTGGGGCGCGTCTTTGTGAATTGCACTATCTGTAAGTGTGTATTAGTTAACAAAATTAAGGAACTCACTCTCCTGAAGTATTTAAAATGTAACCATTGTATTTTATCAGTGTTATGGACAAGATTAGTACAAAGTCACATCAGTTTTACATAATGTAAGGTAATATATCGTATTTATCGACATGTTATGGCTGAATGGATTTCAATATCATACATAATTCTAAAATTGTGTGTTTAGGCATAAATATCTCTTCACTCCTTGTACCTAAACACAACTACGTACATAATGTACGTAAAACTAGCGGCACATAACTGTAGCGCTGAGCGATACGCGGAGGGGATAGCTGCGCATGCGTCGTAGTGTGCGCATGTCGCGCACATTGGATGTGTGCAGTGTCTTATTGGTACGGAGAGCGGAGTGCGACTGGAGAGCCAATCAGCGCTACGCACGCCCGCCCTTCATCCCGCGAGCCCCCCTCAGGTACCTTATTTTTGACTTCTGCGCAATAACGGTCAGCGCTAGAGTTATGTGCCGCTACCTATATCCCTCGAATTGAAACCAATTCATTTCAACACAGCCTACTACGACTCGATTAATAAACTTAAAATTAGACCAATGCGTAACTTCCAAGTTATGGCATATCAATACTATACATTCGATATAAATAAGAAATGAGATCAATATGCTTCTTTTATTGAATACAACTCTTCTCTAAGAGGCTTATTATTGAGCATGATAGATTCATTCCACGGCTATACCAATAGCACCAATTATTGATTCCCGTTACTCATGCTAAAGATTCTTCTGACCGTTGCAACACAATTCGAATTTCTCTCGACATTCTAAATATTTATTCCGTAACTCAAAAGGACTGAGGGGCGAATAGCTTAGGCCTAGGCGCTTCTAACTACTAACACCAGAGAAGCGCCAAGGACTGAACATTGATCCGACTCGATGCGGGCTAACATGCAGTTACTGGACGCAGGCAGGTCAGCCCACAAAGTTGATAAACAGTTGAGTTTTAAAACACTTTCTTTGGGATATACAGCTAAGGGCCTGCGTACATCTAGGCGGTGGCGATGGTGATCAGCTGAAACGCTGTCAATTATGACAGCGATATTTGACAATGTTATATACGTATGTAATCTAGGCGCAGGCTTTAAAAGGTAAATCCGTCTTGAAACCGATGTTCGTCCTACAATAAGTGTTTCATTTGTGAAATTCAGAATAACTTCGTTTTGAATTTCACAAATGAAAGAAAAATAACTCGTTAGCATGATTAGCGCGAATACAAGTCTAAAAAAACTGATACAAGACTTTCAATTTGGATAAGTCAACCTTAATTAATGATTTTCATAAAATTTCGTCAAGTTATAATTTGATTGTCTGAAAGAGATGTCTAGAGAGCTCTTAGCGATTTTTGGTATAAAGTGAAATGACAGTTGATTGACTAAGAAGGTTCACCAGAAACTCAATTTTTCCAAAAATGTAATAAAAGGGCCAGCCTTCGAGTACATTAGTCGGTCTCGATATTCCAAATATTCTTTGAACAGCCAACCCCACCCGAATCTGAAAAAATAATTTGTAGCTTAAGTTTTGGTGATTTATCCTTTCTTCTGTCAAGTAATTGTATGCATGGAATTTCGTTAAAGAAAACAAAACTGCCGTTCGCGTATTAAAAAGGGTATTAAACTTTTTTAAGTTAAAAGAGGGTAGTTTACACCAAGGTTGGTAAAACAATATTCTTAGTTTCGATGTCTATTGTCTATTATCATTTTGTAGACTTCTCTAGATTATATTCAAGTGTCATAGAAGAGCACCACGTACCTGCTATATAGCCTGTCTATCGCTCATGAGTCCCTGAAGTTTCCTTGCCACGCCAGCGCCGCCATAGCGCGAACGTTTCACCAATACATCGTTGCCATCATTCGATCGCTTTAATCCCGACACCTCGTAGGACACTAGCGTGTTTATTGCGTGCAGGTCCTGAAATTGAGAACAAATCATAATATTTTTTTTTAACTAAATTTAGTTAGTGAAAAAGAGTGCTTGTTCTTTCAGCAATTTGAATAAAAACAGCGCCGAAGATGGTGCCTTGGATATTACGGTTAGCCCCCAATCCTGCCTCGTCGACGTCAGAGGACTTTTTGTTGTGACAGATGATTTTCAATTCCTAGGCACCCTAAACAAGTTTCTGAAGGGATCTTTTAGGTTCCTGCCACTGCACTATATTTTTATGAGCCATTCGTAGACTGGTATAAAAGGCCTCTCCAATAAATTTCCTAGAAGAGACTTCCGTCTATTCTTCCATCTACTGACTTCTACAATAATTCTCACTGATATTGACTGGCCTCTCAGCTCAGTTGGTAGTAGCTCTGCTTTCTGCGCCGTAGGTCGTGGGCTCGATCCCCACCGAGAACATATATTTGTGTGGTGAACGCAGATGTTTGTTCTCTGTCTGGGTGTTAAATGATATTCTAACTTCTAAGTATGTATTTACAAAAAAAATCTACAAGTATTATATTAGTTCCCATAGTATAAGCTCTGCTGAGGCTATAGTTTGAGGCTAGATATTGTGAAGATTTTCGACAATATTATTCATTGATAAAATTTCGTCAGATAATTGGCTATAGTTTGAGGCTAGATATTGTGAAGATTTTCGACAATATTATTCATTGATAAAATTTCGTCAGATAATTGGGTCATTATTCTATGTAATATTGCCGCCTACCTTGGCTGGGCTGCGGCTGAAGCGATAGGTGAGATGGTGTTGCGAGGGCGGCGGCGTCGTTAGCGGCTTCACGTAAAGCTGGTGGCGGTCCGACACTCGTTGGCCCGCCGGCGAGTAGGCCGCGTCACCACGACCCGCCGGCAATGGGGATAGACCGCACTCCTGTGAATAACACTATTATTAGCTTTGGATAGTCTAAAATCTATAGATTAATCTCTGATATTGTGCAAAAAAGGCGTTCAGCGAAAAATAAGATTGTTAGATTAACTTTATTGTCCACAAAAGAAACATTACAAATAAAGGAACAATGGGGGCCTTATTGCTAAGAGCGATCTCTTTCAGACAAACTTTGGATGGAGAGGATAAGACATAGGATAAGATAAGTGTACTTTCTGTATTAAATCTACAGTTTATTGAATAATCGACTCATTTTTGTTAAGTCTGTTAAAAATAAAAAATATGCACCTGGGTAACGATAACCGAATAAGTAACTTAGAGCAAATTTTTCAATCTACAGATAAAATAATTTCATCTCTTTTTTTAGGTTCGCTAACATACATTTTTTATTCTACGAGCGTTATTCCGTAGATGGAAAAAGCCCTTAGTCAAGAAGTCATCAAGCTAGTTTGCCTAACGTAAAATATTCTATAAAATGCATGTAGACATAATTATAGTAACATTACTTACATCTTTATTCCTTCCAGTGAACCGCAGAGCAAAGGTTTGCATACATTGAACATATACTTTGTTGTAGAAATTAATAAGATCGCCTCTTTCTGCTGGACCTGAGAACAGAACGAGAAATCATTATACTCACGGACATTCTACACATTACTAGCCCCAAACTAAGCAAAGCTTGACTTTGGAAACCAGTTATTCTCTGGTAGGAAATCATGTGCGCCACGCGAATGAATTTTCGAGCAACTTCTTCCTGCCCTTATCCTACTTTATTTGGGGTCGGCACAACATGTTCTTCTCTTCCATTCTCCTCTATCAGCCGTCATCTCTGTATTCAATTCTTTCTTATCCATGTCATCTTTCACACTGTTCATTCATCTATTCTTTGGCCTACCTTTCCCCGCATATCCATCTACATTCATACTCATCACTCCTAGTCACATCATCCCTCCTCATGACATGCCCGTACTACGCCAGGCTGTTACTCTTCAATTTTTCTGTTACCAGTGCTACTTTCAGACTTCCCCTCGATCGATCGGTTATCTATGAAATTTCGTGCATATTGTTAACCGTTTTTGGGAACAGGACATCCCTAATCGGATCAAGCAACGGGGACACATCCCTAGAGTAGTGGGGGAGGAAGATGGCGTATTGGCCTACGGTCTTGACAGAATACCAGCGCATAGCTTCCTCACAGTAGCTAGGCATTATGCTGAGTCAAGGCCCTTTTGCTGCTGTAGCACACAGAAACACGTACTTCTCCAGTATCGATGTATTGTTTGTATCTTTCTTCTTTTAGTGTCCTTGTTTTTACTGGTTGGTGTGTGCTTATCTATATATATAAATCTTTCGTGTCACAATTTGGAACGCGATAAACTCCGAAACTACCGAACGGATTTCGATAAAATTTTGCAACTGCCTAAAATATGGTCGGACTTAAAATATAGGATAATTTATATTCAATATTTAGGTGTTATTAATTTATAAGGGGTAAAAGTTTCGAAATCTATGTCTATCCCTTTCTATCACGTAGGGACTTATATATGTCTATCCCTTTCTATAGCTTAGGGATTTTTCTGAAAATTCTCGACTTTGACGAGGAAAGAACGCTCTAGAATGCCTTTGAGGTTCTGGAATGATCAAATTTAATTCGAAGACTGAAATTATTCGGCTAGCATCCGGAATGCATCCAAACGTTAGTAATCCAGAATTATCTAGAATACTCAAATATACCAATGCAAACAGTTCTGAATTCTAGATTTGGACAAAATGTTCTAGAAAATAGTGCTCCTAAACGTTATAGAATGTTCTTTCATCATCATCATCAATTGATATCAGTCCACTGCTGGACGTAGGTTCACCTTGAATAACATAGGCTATATTTATGTGTTTAAAAAATAAATGTCCACCCGTGCGAAGCCGGGACAGGCAGCTAGTGTAGTATATAAATAAATGTCTATGTCTATGTCTTGCGTGGTTGTAATTGTTTGCCATGTAATAAAGTAAAACATAGTTGTAGCTATAATCAATGGAGAATTTTCGCCGCAACAAAATAAAGCACAAACGATATAATATAATATATTATCAACACACCTTCTGTAGAGCTCTGATTGAGCAATACCGATCTGTAAACATGATTGTCTGCGAGTGGTCGTTGTCGGTAACACCTCATGATTTCTGCAAAGGTTCTCTCCACTGGATTGCTTGGATTGTTTGACACCTGAAATAGCGGGATCATAAGTTTAAAAAAGCAGCCAAGTGCGAGTCGGACTCGCCCATGAAGGGTTCCGTAGCATCAAGTAACATAATATAAAGGTTCTTGTAGTTCGTCGAAAGGTAAATTGCGGTTTAAAATTTATGACGTATAAAAAAAAAACTACTGACTAGATCTCGTTCAAACCAAATATCGTTGAAAGTTTGAATAGTAATGTACAACTTATATATTTTTTAGTTTTATCTTTCTCTTATTTTAGAAGTTAGAGGGGGGGGGGGGGGGGGGGGGGGGTTAACCAGTTAGTCGACGCTTAACAAAGTGTCATCAAGGTCGTAAAAAGCTGAAAACGGCTACGATATAAATTCTCACCTTGCAAATGACATACACAGCACACATAAGTAACTGATCCAGATGCCTATCTCTCAGAAGCTGCGTTTGGTGCATGATGGAATGTTCCAGACACGTCCAAATCTTCCGTTTCAGCTCTTGGTCTTCTGTCAGCTTCAGTCGGGTGCATAGATCGTTCATACGGACTACTGCTAGACTGTAGAACTGGAGAAAAAAGAAACAGCGAATATAGATTTTCCTTTAATAATCATCTTAGATGATCGAAAGAGGAAATCGAACCATCTCGTTATAATCAATTATGAATATAGTTTGTTGCATAGTTGACTGGCCTCTCAGCTCAGCTGCTAGGAGCTCTGCCTTCTGCGCCGTAGGTCGTGGGTTCGATCTCCACCGATAAATATTATTGTAGTGAATGCAGGTGTTTGTTCTCTGTGGGGTATTCTAAGTATGTATGTATTTTCAAAAAAAAAAAATATCAAGTATTATATCAGCTATCTGGCTCGCATAGTTCAAGCTTAATTTGGCTTAATAAAGTTGGATAAGGGCAGAAAAAGATTTAGAGAGATTTAAAGAGATTGTTATGCAATGTAAAAACCTTTGCTTAGATTTATGCACAAAATTGCATATCTAGACCGATCCCTTCCCGCCAACATAATCCATTCTGTTGCACTTACGTCTTTGTTCTATCTCGCTCTATCACCTCACCTCAAAACATGTGCAAATGAGACCAAGAATGATGAAAAATTGACTACTGTCCAACTGACTTTACTGTCTGTTCTGAGTGTGTGTGTAGTGTGTATTAAGCAGAGTGTTGAATAATGTTATACCTTTCTAAAGAAGAGTACTAGCGAGTTATTGGCTTTCTTCGGCGTCGTAGTTGGCGTTGAGGCCGAAGATTCGCCAGTAGAAGAGCTCGGCGTAGTTGGAGCTGAGCTGGCCTCCTGCTTGATGTTATTGGTTGGTACTGGAACAAATTACGACTTTAACACCTTCGAAATGGGACCTCTCTCTAGAAGTTTATGCGGGTGTTTTCGTTCATAAAACAAAAACAATGTTTCGGTTCGAGGGCGTTTGGGTGCCGGTGATTACTGGCACGTGAGATTGAACATCTGTAGGGCTAAAGTTCATAGACTCAAGGCAGTACATTATAGGGCTCATTCCTGACGTACGTTTCAAACAATGCTTTGTTATAGGCGATGGTTACTTCTTAACATCTGCAGCCCTATTGTAACTTGAAATCCATTATCAGCGAACTTAAGCCGATTGTCACTGGCCAACCCAGTCAGAATTTTGTTGGTATTGTCTAAGGCAGTTTGCACTCCGCACACCATCACCTACCTAATAAGGATTGTCCAGGTTTGATGGGGTCCTTAAAAAGTTCCTTCTTAGCGTGATCTACGCTCGACGGTGTCAGGAAACGATCAAAAGCTGTTGAAAACGGCGATTGAACACCATCTGAAACAAATTAATTTGTAAACATATTTTGCTTTTGGAATAGAGACACGTTCGTAAGCTAAATAAATAATAAATAAATATTATAGACAATCCACACAACACAATCTAGCCCTAAACAAAGCAGAGCTTGTACTATGGGATGTAATACTTATGTATTTTTTATTTAAATACATACTTAGAATGCAATATGACAGAGAACAAACATCTGCGGTCACCAGACAAATATTTATTTTCGGTGGCGATCGAAAACAAATAAAGAGTCCCAGAAAATGTTTTTTTTTACAATAAAATCAAAAGCATAACGCCTTTGATTTTCAAAGCAATTAAAATCTAAATATATAAAACTCTTACGTTACTGACTGACTGACTGACAATCAACGCTCAGCCCAAACCGTAAGTCCTAGAAGCATGAAACTTGGAGGGTATGTTTCTTTTATAGCATAGGGGTGCACTAAGAAAGGAAATTGGAAAATGATTTCCCTAAGCGGAGAAAAAGAGGAAAAACTTTTAAAAGAAAAATCAACGGGGCGTTACGGCAAAGGGGCGAGCGAAGCCGCGGGCGTCCGCTAGTGCTAGATAAAACAACGTAATAATCGAAATATTTATCTGCGCCAGTGTACCCCCATGTACACCTCAACCATTTCTCTCTGGAAAAAAAATGGATTCATTTTAGCTGGCCGTACATTAACCGGACCATTCATTTAGCTGGAATTTTGTTGACTATAATGTATGCGTATTTAACTTACTATTACTAATATTATTATTAATCCTTCGAATCGGTGATTCGTGTACGTAGACACCAGCCGAGGCCGGAACTTCTGTTTTGCTCAGTTGTTCCCACAGAGGGCTGTCTGATGTCCATACTAATGATTCCAGCACTTCTTCTTCAACCTAAACCAAACATTCACATATTCAAGAATTACTGATAAAACAAATTTCATAACTAAGACTGTGATGTTCACCCTTTAGATATATCTAAAACTAGCTGACCCGTGCCCGCTTTCTTGGGCGGCGACCACCACGAAAGTCTTTTAATTTTTTAGGTAATATACATACAGCGTGTAACAAAAACCCTGTGCGATCCAAAAGGGTGTAATCTAAATATATAAAACTCTTACGTTACTGACTGACAATCAACGCTCAGCCTAAACCGTAAGTCCTAGAAGCAGGAGACTTGGTATGTTTCTTTTATAGCATTGGGGTGCACTAAGAAAAGAAATTGGAAAATGATTTCCCTAAGCGGAGAAAAAGAAGAAAAACTTGTAAAAGAAAAATTAACGGGGCGTAACGGCAAAGGGGCGAGCGAGGCCGCGGGCGTCCGCTAGTAAAGTATCGAAACGCGATCACGAATCCGTTATCTTTAACCAGAAAAAAAATCGCGTCTTATTATCATTTCCGTACAACCGTTTATAACGTCTAGGTTTTTTATAAACGTTTTCCTGGTTTTATTTCGATGCCAGAATACGCTCTTAATGGATCGGAGAGGTTTTTTGTTACACGCTGTATACTGTTGCTAAGATGGCAATAAATAAATCTCTATCTAAAACTCACCGCATTCAAATGCTTGATAACATCCCGACTTAATTTCTCCACAACAGCTTGTACCACCAGCTCAATCACTTTGTAGAAGTGAAACGCGTCAAGTCCATAGATCTGTAGAACTCGCGGGAACTTGAGGGAATGGATCACATACGCGTGCAGAACCACTTCCGTACAGCACGCGTAGATAGCCAGCTGATATGTGTGCTGGCTTAGTAGCATCTGAAATTAAATCAATAGCTGCAGGATGTTATATCTTTGGGTATGATAGTTTTTTTTTATGTAAAAGATAGCCAAACGAGCTTACGGCCCACCTGATGGTAAGTGGCCACCGTCGCCCATAGACACCAACAACACCAAGGGTGCTGTTGTTGCGTTGCCTACCCTGGAGGAGTAGTCTTTGAAATACATAACATTGGGCATTGAAGTCCTTTCATGATCGCAAATTACTGTTTTTATTTATTTATTTTAGAAAGATACTTAATAAAACTTAGAAGATACATTACATACAGGTAGGCACATCCGTTACTGCGCAGAAGTCAAAAATAAGGTACCTGAGGGGGGCTAGCGGAATGAAGGGCGGGCGTGCGTAGCGCTGATTGGCTCTCCACTCCAGTCGCACTCCGCTCTCTGTACCAATAGGACACTCTGCACACATCCAGTGTGCGCGACATGCGCACACTACGACGCATGCGCAGCTATCCCCTCTGCGTATCGCTCAGCGCTAAAGTTATGTGCTGCTAGTTATACATGCTTTTATCATGGTATGCTGGTCCATCTGTGGGTTTGTTGAACGCACTTATGGCTGCCAGCCATTGGCTGGTGCCCAAGAAAAATACATACTTGTAAAGAAACTTGTGGCTTCTTCCTATGCTCCTCTCTGATGATATGCTCCAACACCTTATAGTAGAGACAAGTGACCATGTTACATCGGAAGGTGGTGGTCTCACTGCTAGGATTGCCGCTAGCTTCGCGCAATGCTTGTGCGAACTTCTCCATCCAGCCATTGCAGGGTTTTATGAGAAAAGTGTTCACTGCTTCTTCACTGACGCAGCATTCGCTATAGGAATGAGATTTCTTTATTAGAAAACCCGTTTTTTTATACAACTGGCTGATGAATCAAGCATAAGAAGATCACCTGATATTAATTGGTCATCACTGAAAACAAAGCATTGTCTCGTAGGCCACGCACGTCAGGAACGTGTCCTACGATGCACAGCCTTGCGTCCATACAGACTTGACGCAGAACTTGACGCATACAGATGTTTGGCTTCACATGCCAGTAATTCCAGTAGCCAGCCAGTTAGTAATTTTTGATGTAAAAATAAGGTACCCTGAAGATTTTATCATAATTTTGAAGGATACTATATGCTCCTGACAGCGGTTTCGCTCGCTCTTAAACGAGTATCTACAGTTTTACATTTACAATTCCAAATAGCTTCAGTCTTTGGAGAATCCAACAAAGTATAAAGAGTTTCAAATTTAACGCACTGAATTTCATCATACCTGAACAACTTCATGAGATGTGCAGACGGCTGCGGTCGCGCCTGATGCAAGTACACAGCGAGTTTAGCTAAGCTATTCTTAGCCTCTGATACTGGCGTCAGTTCCTCTCCTCTCCGCGCTAGATATCGTCGTCCGGTTAATGGCGTATCGGGGCAGGCACGGCCGCTCTGTCAATAATTAAATAAATATATATTGGTCAGAAATGAGGATATCCGAAGGTCACCGACATAGCTCTTAGAATTAGTGAGTTGAAAAAAATCACAATGGATGACAATGGGCAGGTCATATAGTTCCGTAGACGAACCGACAACCGTTGGGGAATAAAGGTTCTCGAATGGCGACCACGAACCGGAACACGATATTGTTAAGATCACGGGAAGTCGGTGGATGGAAAGAGCTCAGATTCGTTCTTCCTGGAAATGTGTAGGGGAAGCCTATGTCCAGCAGTGGACTTCTCCAGGCTGATGATGATATTGGTCAGGCAAGGTGGGGCCAATGTAGCTGGCAAGCACTGGTGAAGAGCCGAAGACCAGAGTCAGGCGGGTCTTTAGAGACACCTACGTCTAGCAGTGGACCCTGATATTATATGGTGAAATATTTGTGGACAGCTGTAGAATGAACTATAGAACTATAGATAGTGTAATCCACGAAGACGCGCCCCTCGCGGGGTGCGGGGAGTTTGCTCCGAGCGGCAGTCGCTAACCGTAGTCTATTCATTGTAGTGTGCGTGTGCACTCATAGGTAATTAGTATGTACCGATAACACTCAAACATTGACGGAAGCTTGCACACATATACTATAAACGGTTAGGAGGAATAGTGGGGCGCGCCTTCGTGGATTGCACTATCTATATGTATGTATGCATATCTGTCTTGGTTTTCTTCCCTTGGTCGCGTGGAACCGGCAACTATCCTTAACTACTATTCAGCTAGCTATAGGACTTAAGTGATCCTTGTGCTACAACTGAATAAAGTAATTTTGAATTAGTTTTTTGAATTTACAATTTTAATCGCCAAAGTAAACAAAGTTTGAAACCTGTCCAAATACTTCTATACTTTATTTCTATGTTCTTTAGAAATGTTCTTATAGAGCTGTAAGGCCATAATAACACCCTTGTTACATGTCGGCAAGAACTCTTTTTGCGTAACTCGTCTTAAATATTCAAGTCACTACGCTCAATTGTTGTAAAGTAGGCAATCCATTGGCGAGCCAAAACTGACGAGCCTATAGTAGCCTATTGGTATAAACCGCCAATGGAGCACCTAAAAGACCGCGGTTTTGTAGGTGCTCCCATTGGCGGTTGACTTTAGGTCGCAGGCACGTCGGTTTTGGCTCGGCAATGGATCGCCCACTTAAGGAAAGTGTGATGTACTTACAGGACCAAATGATGCTATCACTTGAGATATTTCATCACCAGATACTTTGTTTTTTGTGCCAATATGTTCATTTGCATGTTCACCTGAAGAATTTAAACGGATGTTAGTATTTTTTATGATCTCAGAATGTAATGATTTAATCCAATAATGTCATATTTACTTTCTAATTCTACAATATAAGCAAATATTGGATTTAAACAATACAAATTCAGTTCTTCTTCAGCCATTTTAAATGTCATGAGATAAAAAAAATAAGCTATAATCAAGGAGTTTGAAAACCCAAAGGTTGATTGATAGCAAAAAGGTTTTAATGTTTATGAGAGCATTGGTGGTCTAGTGGTAGCGGCCCCGCCATCCGATCCCAAAATCGTGGGTTCAAATCCAGTCGTGAACCAATAAGTTTTTCTGTCGAAAAATTTATGCGCAATTTATGTACACAATGCTAGTGCTCTCAAACGGTGAGGAAAAACATCGTGAGGAAACCCACGGCTTAGTCAGCTCCATACGTATTGACCATGATTAGGCCAACTAAGCTGTCAGGATGGTATAGGTGCTGGGCAAGCCTATTCTATGTTAAACCCTGTCCCAGGCACTGTAGCGTCCCGTAAATAGAAGTATGAGTAATCACCAGTTAACCCTGACGCTTTATAAATCATCTACAATAGATGCAAAGGCCTGTTTACTTTTATTAATGTTTATAAATAGTTTCTGACCTAAAAATATTCTTTCGTCAAATTCGCCCACACTGAGGACGTATGTTTCGTATAAATTGTTCAATGATTTCAGATTCAAGTCAAAATATCTTGCATCTAGGATTCTCGATTGTTCCTTATCTCCTACCAATATCTGTAATGAAAATTTCATATTTTGATTTTGTAAATATACGGATTATTAATTTAAAATCAGTAATTAATGAGGTATCCATCACGCATCTGGAATATTTATTAGATGATTTAAGCCCTGACAAAAGTTCTTCCATTGCTTGTAATAACGAATGGACTGTGAGCAAAAAAAATGCAAACAGCAATTAAGCATAGAAAGCTGCAGAAGAAATTATATGAATACTGCTTTTAGAGCCGAATGTGTGATGTGCTGTGCGCAGACAGAAAATTAAGCTCACAGTCCATTTTCTTCAGGGCGCCAATCGTCAAACTGATATTTCGGATGCGCGATGGGGACCCAAATTATGAGTGACACAAAAAGTTTACCTCTTTATCGAAAAATGATTTAATAACAGGCTTGAAGCTGTATTCTTTCATAGCAGTTGCCTCCACAGTCAATCCATCTTTGATTTCACATAATGTAGCAATAACGCATGGTGTTTTCAGGGGAAACACAAAGTCCTCTTTGAGCCAATCACTTGGCAATCCTGAAATGTATTCATATTTTACACTTTGAAGTGACAAAGAAAAATAACTTAGCCACTAACCACTCTCTGAATTAAACTTGACTGTTCTAGGTTATAAGCAATTCTTAGTTAAATATTTAATATTTATTCCATGCCTCTGCTATGATTGACCCGTACAATGTACTACATATTAGCAAAATTTCTGCCTTTCTACTTTTGAAACAGATTTGCTTGCAAGCGTTTCAGCTAGCTGGCTAGCTAGCTGACTATTTCTTTGGGAGATGTAAACATCTGTTGCACTTAGTGAAAGCCATCTGTTTTATGAAATTTACACTTTCAAAGACTGGTTAAAATCTGGTCAAAATCAAATCACAGTGGGATATCAATAACTAGCATCACAGAAAATGCACCCTTAGGGTGGTAAGGCAGAACTTTTGGTGATGGTCCATCTCAGTCACATCAAATTTTAATTGCATCAGCTAGCATAAAAACAAAATATTACTATTTCAGGACTCTTACCTTTAAATTCAGGATTGATCAAATCAATCCTCCTATCCATAAAAGCATTCATGTACACATAGTCCAGACAAGATAACAGTACATGGTACATGTCCACGAGATCATCGGCAGAGTTGTGAAACTCCCCTTTGACACATATGTAGAGGCACCATGTGAACTCATACAGAGCATTTGTGGTGCATGGTATCCTGTAAGAGGCAAGCAGTTACATTTTGAGTGATTATCCTTGTATACCACCTTATTTCAAAGCAAACAGAAAAGAGGGGATCTCTTCTAATACAGGTTTAACAACATAAAAAAAGAGATCCCAACCCTTATTTGTCAATAAGTACCTGTAATTTTTTGAATAAATACATTTTGATTGTTTTTTGAAAACTACAAACTGAGGATAGAATTAAAAATTGTTATTTCATACTCAAAATAAAACATCCTTACTTTGGCCTCCTAGTTTTTATTGTGGACGAGGATATTTTCAAGGGCTCATCTGATTTCAACCCCTGAAAGATTTCTTGGAAGATAGGTTGGAATTTCCTGTACAGAACAGTGGACACAGCAAACTTGTGTTCCAAGCGAGATATCCTGTCCTTGAAGTCAGTGGACATAGAGGTCATCTCCATCCAATTCTTGATTTTAGTGAAGAACTGTATAAGACTGTAATAAATTATAAGTTTACATAAGTTCTACAGCACATAAAAAATGTAAAGTATATTTTTAGGGGAAGCCTTTCGTGCATTCATTTATGAGACTTCTTCAATTACACTTTAGTAAAGAAGTGGGTATTATATGCTATGGCACAATAAATTGACAGACCTTACATAACATAGTGAATGTGATTGTGTGTAATAATCATAGGTAAACTGGCATTACCTGATGTTGCATAGCCTCAATAGCTTTGTGAGGCTGACACAGTTGCCCTCCACTGATTTCCCTGATTGCACTGTCGGAGTGATGGACGTTCTGCAAGCCACGTACAAAGCGCACGCCAGCCAGTGAAAGATATCACCCTGGAATCAGAAATCTATCAGAGGGCAGCAATAAGTTGGGTAAACAAACACTGTAGAAATGGCCTCAGTCTCGTAAAAAAACGCTGAGGTTACGGTATACACATATTGAAGCAAGGTTCTATTGATCAGACTGTCTAAACACTGCCACTGTTACTTACATCAAGGGTAAAATTTCGTTTAACTTCTTCAAATGACTCCTTCGATTTCTGTGCAGCAACTGGGTCCACGTTTAGGCTTGAACAGATACTATCAATCTTCGAAACCCATTGTTCATCTCCTTCCTCTGTACTAGTCGACATATTTCAAAATGATTTAAAACCCAGTAATTCTTAAAATCGCAGTAGAACACAAAAATAAACAATTAACTCCGTCACACAAAGTTATCCCGATTTTGACAATTTGACAAATTGTTGGCGGGAACAGCGCAAGGCGCGCAACGCAAACCTCCCACGCACATCGTTGCCTATGGTAGTCAATGGTGACACAAGACTATGAAAAGATAACCGGTAATTTCCGAAATAAATATGGAATGTCGGGTGGAGCTTGTCGTGACACTTGACAGCATGTAACGATGATGTGACAGTAACAGACCGGAACGATATGACAAAATGCAAATACAATAAACAGCTGTTGTTGTTGTAAACAAAACAAAATTACGAAGGAGAATTAGATTTTTTGCCTAAACTGACGACAATACATAGTAACAAACATACATAATAAAAATGTTAGCATCATGTGTTAGGGTTCTACCCATGTTAGAGTAACAACATTAGAGATACCTACCACGGACACCTAATAACCTACATACTTATTGATAACCAAAATGATTCGTCGCTTTTATCATGTCTCGCCAGCGATGTATAGCTTGAAAAAGCTAGGAGTTAAACTCAATAAAATGGTGAATCCAAAAACGAAACGGTATTGTACCTAAAATAAATAAAAAAACCGGGAATTTTAATATTGAGGTTATGTTTATACCCTTTCAGTCACTCTGTGCTGGTACTGTACCTATTTTTTTTTTTATTCCCAGACAATGGTACCCCACTCAATTAGACACAGATAGAATGCCCAGTGTCAAGAGCTTGACCAAAACAAAGAACGAGCCGGGTAAGCAATCTATTCGGAGATCTTCAATGCTGAACAAAATGTTTATGAAAAACATAACTGATATGATGTCTAATGGAACAGTTTCTATAGATATTGTTGGCAGAGGAATTGAAATTTCAAAGGTAATACTAATTATTTCATATTTTCAACCTTTTCCGATTTGTCCATATTATTGTTACAGGTTAACATTTTGTTATATCAAAATCATTTGTAAGAGTATTTTTAAAGCTGCGTGGTGAGTTGTATCTAGTACATAATTGTTAAGGGGACAGTGCTATCTTTCAGACAATGTGTTCACCATACTGTTCAAGCCAAGCCTAGAGACTTATAATTCTTACTCTGCTTTTACTATATACCTTCTTGCCTATGTAAAATAATCAACTCTCAAGCTCTCAGCCTCATTAATATTATAATAGACACCTAAATGTTATTCACAGGTTAAAATAACTCCTGATTTACAAAGAGTCCTGGTGTTCTGGGTTTGCAAGGGTGATACTTCTGATGAGGAAACTACAGCAGTCTTGAGTAGAATCGCTGGTGCACTGAGACATGAGCTCTCTACTCTAAGAGTGATGGGAGAAGTGCCATACATTGATTTTGTCAAAGGTAAGGGTGAAAAAGATAAAAATTAAAAATTAGAACATACAAAATGTATCAAAGGTAAGGGTGAAAAATATAAAAAAAATTAATTAGGTACATAAAAAACACAGACTAGTTAAAAAATATACATCTGTTGTTTTTATCTACGCAAATATGTTAAAATAGCGCCATCTCTTAGGTTTGTACTCAAGCTAGTTAGCTACTCCCCGACAGATGGCGCTGTCAGTGCGTTATTTACAAGGCGGTTGGAAACAAGGAGTTTCACAAGATAAATCTCTGGATAATCATGTTGCAGTAAAAAACAAATCCCATACAAAGCCATACTGCCTAGCAGCAAAGATACTCCTTTACTAAATTATCTCTTTTTATTATCTTCCAAGTCCATATAGTAGGTAGGTAGGTACATATACGAGTAGAAACAAGAAACAATAATTTTAAAATAGAACAATGATTGCTGAAGAGCGATCTCCTCCTGATAATCCTTTGCATGGAATGGAGTGTAGAATAAAGTTTAGTCGGCTTGAACTCGGTTTTACTAAGAAATAGGTACCTACCTATTTTCTTGAGAAATGATATACGCTAACATCAATTAGGTATATACCTTTCCCCGAACCACCCATGGTAGATTAGGCACCCTTTGGTACCTACTCATTTTATTATTCGATTTAATTCGCTAGATTTTGGTTTTTGGCGGGATTGAGGAGAGGGGAGGCCTTTGCCTTAGTAATAAGCTTTGGTTTGATTGATGACAATGACAATGACAATGGATCCTATTGAGGGTAGCTATAGGGGAATAGCTACGAGGCGATTGTTTTTAGGGTTCCGTTCCGTAGGTACCTCGAAACGGATTTGTACTTAACTGAAAAACCTCCTACTCCAAGCCCTTCCTTCAAAGAAGTGCTAGGAGCATTCGTGATACAAATGAAGGAAAAAGTTTAAAATAGCGGAATTAACAAAACGCAGTGATCTAATGATTTCGTAATCATTTACATCGTGAATGCTTTTGCGGACGAAAACTTATATACAATAGTACGGCCGGCGTAACTTGGCCCCACATATTGGATAAGGGCAGAAAGAAGATTCTTATTTCGTTATTCACTATGTTGTACAATAAAGTTAGGTATATCCTATTCTATTTTATTAGACCATCAAGAAGCGCGATTGGTAGACCTCGCCCGACGTCTCCAAATAGCCGACTACGGAGAGGAATACACTCCAACTGATATGGGACATCTACTCAAGACAGAGTTTACGTTGAACACTAAAATATCACCTGAAATGAAGGTAAGAAGGTAGCATCAGCACAAACCTTAGTGTGTTTTAACCGACTTCCAATCAAAAAGGAGGAGGTTCTAAATTCGTTTTTTTTTATTTTTTTTTTATGTTTGTTACCGCATAACTTCGTCATTAGTGAGCCGATTTGAAAAAATATTTTTTTATCTGAAAGGTACTGCTTCCAGATTGGTGATTATTTTTTTATTTGGAAGGTTATTCTTACGTCCAGATTGTCCCAATCAAATTTGATTAAAATCGGTTTAGCCGTTTGACAATGAAGTCGGTTTCTCAAGTTTTTTAAACTTATAATTATTTAGATGCTTTTTTTAACAAACTAATGTAATATGTGTAGGTTAAAATGGTAAATAAATTAAAAAAAAAAGATACTGTGTCTAACAAAATCTCCATAATAAATATAGGCAGCAGAAA
Organism: Thera obeliscata; assembly: GCA_947578465.1. Classification (NCBI taxonomy): domain Eukaryota; kingdom Metazoa; phylum Arthropoda; class Insecta; order Lepidoptera; family Geometridae; genus Thera; species Thera obeliscata. The sequence continues at coordinate 4,149,999 of OX387913.1, forward strand.
GTCAAAGATGGAATGATATAAACCTCTGTTTGTATTTTACTTCTGGCGGATTTATTTTAAAAGTTACACAAATATAATTCATCATCATCCTCATCCGCAGCCCGATTTAACCCACTGCTGGGCATAGGCCTCTCTTTTCTCTTGCTTGCCATTTACCACGATCTTGGGCGACCTTCATCCATCTGCAGCCCACGGCGCTGACAATATCATCAACCCATCGTGCTAATGGACGTCCAACGCTTTTCTTTCCTTCATAATGTGTGTTTTATTTGTCTTATTTATGTCAAAACGGTATTTTCTTTCTTTCATAATAATACTATAATTATTTACGATAAGATTTGTTTATATTTTTAACCGACTTCCAATCAAAAAGGAGGAGGTTCTCAATTCGGTTGAAATTGAGTTTTTTTTTTTTTTTTTTTTTTTTTAAATGTTTGTTACCGCATAACTTCGTCATTTGTGAGCCGATTTGAAAAAATATTTTTTTATCTGAAAGGTACTGCTTCCAGATTGGTCCCATTTTAATTTTATTAAAATCGGTGTTGCCATTTTTTTTTAAATATTTTTTTTAATGTTTGTATCTGCATGCCTCCGTCATTTATGAACCGATTTAGAAAATTATTTTTTTATTTGGAAGGTTATTCTTACGTCCAGATTGTCCCAAACAAATTTGATTAAAATCGGTTTAGCCGTTTGACAATGAAGTCGGTTTCTCAAGTTTTTTAAACTTATAATTATTTTAGAATATATCGTCCCACTGCTGGGCAAATGCCTCCCCAAAGATTTACTGACCAATTCTCAATATCGCCTTTCACTGTATTTAATTTTAGAAAGAAAGAAAGAAAATATGTTTATTGACCATAAAAAAAGATACAAATAATAAGTGCTTACGCAAAGTTTCACATGGTCAATTAGGTCCCTGGCTCAGTATTTGTCGCACCGTGTAGGTCACATGGCGTGACACTACACAGTGCAACCCTGGTATTCTGCCAAGGCCTAGAGCGGGTCACATCACGGACAAAGTAATTACAGAATACTTACAAACTAAAGAAAAAACACAGAAAAGTACATGAAAAATAATAAAATGGTACAAAAACAAAAACGAGCAGGGTAAATAAAGTTATAGTGCTTGCAAACTAAACCTAATTATATAGTACATTTCTATAGCTAAATGGCTTGTAATTGTAGGGAAAAAAAAATATTAGCATGTATACAATAAAACAATAATTGTTGTCTGAGTTTTGGCGACATCTATCCACCACTATCTATCTATCTATCTATTTTACCACTTTTAATTACTATTAAATGCCGTGTAAAGTGTAGTTTGTTTTAAGCTATCGCTTATAACCCTTCCAGGCGAAGATAAAGCAGCTAGAAGAAGAAGTACCCCCTCTAGAAGAACCCCTCCCAGAGATGACTCATAGCATATACGGATTAGACCACGAAAAGATCTTAAACAGACTAATGGCTGCGCGGAAGAAAAGTAAAGACGCGTGGAGTAAACTAGAAGATTCTCCAGAATCTACCGTCATTTCGTATAGGACGTCCGAGGGAAGAAAGACTAGTGTGGATATTGGAAGTCAGAAAAAGGAGCTGGCTGATTTTTTGAAGAAGCGACAGGTAATTGACTGTCCTCTCAGCTCAGCCTTCTGCGCCGTAGGTCGTGGGTTCGATCCCCACCGAGAATAAATATTTGTGAGATGAACACAGATGTTTGTTCTCTGTCTGGGTGTTATATTGTATTCTATGTATGTATTTACAAAAAAAATATCAGCTACCTGGTTCCCATAGTACATGCTCTGCTTAGTTTGGGGCTAGATAGTGTTGTGTGGATTGTCCGCATTATTTATTATTATTAATTCTAAGTATCATTTTCCTACCTTCATCACACTCATAGGTCCGTATGCTGTAACAATGCTTGAGTCTGAGTCGAGCCTCAAGCATAGATTTTTCGACAGTTCTACATTGAAAAGTGTACTATAGTTAGTAGGCAATAAATATTGCACATCGGCTAATTTCGGCTTCATAGAGCGTAGTGTGCGTCAGAAAGAGGTACCTAGCGCTCTACAAAGCCCAAAAGCCGATGTGCAATATTAATTGCCTACAACCTTTCAAACGTAAAATCTCTTTTCCATGTGGTAGACCACTTGCTACGATCCTGATATACCTTGTTCGCTTCATTCACTCTCATAACATTCTTCATACATACTCATCGGTTTAGGCCTAGGGTATTAACCTGGCCTTTCTCTAAAAGATCTGCATTCTTCAATGTACCGTGCAATATCAGTTACTATTGTTGTAAAAATGACTCAGCTTACAACTTATTTGCAACAATTACATCGGAAGAGCTAGTAGGTCTAGCAAAAACATTCCAAACAGCGCAGCGTGACGAATAACACAATAGGCTCCAAGAAAACAATGAAAATATACTTATTGGTGACTATGACTAATCAACTGCCAAAACAAAACTTTGGTACATCTTCTTCTTATCATGACACTGGTTCTTTCAAAAACAGTGTGGTGAAAGGATTTTACAGGCGTCTCATAGATGCTATTTTCGTGCACTTGGCATATGATTTCGTACTAAATTTACCTACACAAACAAAACTACTCGCGTGGAACTGTCACTTAGACTCACCTAGCTCTAAGACGTTTCAAGGTGATCCTTGTGATGTGATTAACATATTTTTGACTTTGAAGGAAAAAACGTGTTTTTATTTAAAAATTGAAAATTTACGTAAAGATCTATGGGGATCTACTTTGTGTACAGAGTTTTTTTTTATATAAGGTGGTACAAATCCCATCTGATTTTAAGTAGTCAAACTATTGGAACTAACTTATTAATTTCACATGAAAAAGAAGAAACAATGTTTTCTTATAAATCGAGGGCATGACTCTTTTCACGACTTTTCCCTAACTCTTGTGGCCTTCATCGCCCTTCTGAAAAAACCACCCTGTGTAACGAGAAATTTAGGTAGACGAACTGAAAAATAAAAGATAAAAAATGTTATTTTCAAGTTATAACAATTGAAACAGAAAAACAAAAACATAAATACTAGGTATGTCATTTGTGTTGTATTTTAGTTTCTCAAAATTTAAATGTTTTCAGATCCAAATAAATAAAATTCACAAAGAAATGCTGAGGTCTGATAAGAACGTGCAAATGCCTCTCAGCGATGACGACACCCACACTCATGACGATGATGATTCATACCTTGATGACGACTTCGAAGAAAATGAGGATTACTTCTACGAACACGTATTCAATATAAATACGAAAGCGAAAACAAGTGAACAGTAGAATAAGTGAATAAATGAAGATTAGAATATTTTATATTGGCAATTGTTTTTTAATACATCCTATTTTAAGTTATTTCACAGGAAGATTTATCATGGCACCAAAGTTTATATTTATTGGTTTGTGCATGTTTAAATATTTTATTCAAATACGTCAATAAAATATAAGCTTTCTTCATAATTCATAATTCTTTATTGCACACAGAGACATTTACAAATAAGTGATAACACAGGACATGTACAGTCGCGGTATGAAAATGTTCTTCACTTTAGAGTCGGTTTTCGCTTGCACCAGTGCCTTGATCATGAACACATTTTGACATAATTTGTGACGTTAACTTATCGGTGTATTCTGTCTATTCAGTTTCAAAAGGTAGTATGTGATCCGCCTTCTCGTTTTTCAATCAAATCCTGTCCATCCAAAGGTTGTCTGGAAGAGATCACTCATAGCGATAAGACCGCCCATTGTTCTTCGCTATAGTTTTAGTGTTTCGCTATGTGTAATGTCCTATTCTTATGGTGTACAATAAAGTGTTATCTATCTATTTATCTATGTGATCGAGATACGTTGAACAAATCAAGTTGAAAATCGACGAACATTTTCATTCCGCCACTATACATTACGCGAGCTTAACCCTAAAAAGAGTTCTAACAATAGTTATTTCAATTTACTCAAAAAAAAAACTGGATTTTCATGAGGTGCTTTTGCGGTAAGTGAGAAATATCTTTCAACCAGCAAAACTTTATTAATGAATTGACATTACTAAGTTTAGTTTTAAAATCGTAAACCTTTCTAGGTTTACGATTTTAAAACGCCAGATTTTTTATTCAGAGTTTTGGATCCCGTCATTTTTTTATCTATCCAAGCAAGTTTTAAAGTCTAGCTTTAGATTTATGAAAACAAGAAACAAAAATAACTGACACGTAACCTGACTGACACCAACATTCAGCTTAAACCGTAATTCCTGTATCACCTAAAAGGGGGAAATTGGAAAAAGGAAATCCTGAAATTCAATCCCCCAAGGGGCGCGGGTGGTTCAAAGTTATGCTGCAGTCACATTATCGGCCAGACATTTCGCACTATGTGTTTTTCTATAGATAGATAGACTGAGTAGTAGTGAACTTTTTGTGGAGGGATCGTCCGGGGAAGTACCTATTACCACCATGCCTATTTCTGCCGTGAAGCAGCATTGCTGTGTTTCGTTTTGAAGGGTGTGTGTGCTGGTGAAATTACAGGCACGTGAGGCGAACCTCTATATCCCTCAAGTTGATGGACGCAGGGCAGAGCATCGTAGGGCAAGTTTCTGACGTGTAAAATACCACTCTACCAACCAAGCCTACTTCCAAGCTTACTAATGTCCTCGAAAACTTGTGTTATTTCCCTTTTCCGAAGCTAGACATGCTACTATTATTTCTTCTGTGGGTACACTGAATACTGAATGTGAGGCACATCTGCAGAGCTGATACAAGCTATGTAAACTAACATTACACGGCCATTTAGCCAAATGTTACGCCTAATCCGTTTAAATTGAACGGGCAGGTAGCGAATGTCTAAGGATTCAGGGATTTGCTAAAGCCGAGGGATCGCCTTATCCGCGTCAAATAGAACACAATTGCAAAAAATACTAGTTCTGTATGCATAGCAGAGACCTTACTTGAGCATCATGCCTAAAAATTACACATGCGTTTATTTTTAACAAATGAAAAAATACGCTGGTTTTTTTTATCGTAACTGGAGAACACAAGGCACCTTAAAAAAACAAAATTGAGTTTTTTCATAGCCCCATTTACGTCGGGGATTCAAATCAAAATAAAATTTAACGATGTGGGTACAGGGTACCTACCCAATATCCTGTCGTAATACCTATTATGTCGTGAATGTTGACGTTTTTTTGTCTATGTAGCTAAACTATTGGAATCCCGCTTTTATGCTACTAGCTGATGGAACAAGCATACGGCTCACCTGATGTTAAGTGGTAACCATCGCCTCTAACAAAGCAAAAGCTTAGACCCCTTTATGAATTGTTACCATTTTGAGAGCATACGAGTGTATTAGATCAGGGTAACTTTATATTAAAAAGAAAATATGAAATAGTAAGTAAATGATTTAATTACATCAATGTCTTTACAATTTACACTTTATTTAACTAAATTATAGCTTTAGTCACGTTATTCAACACAAAACTACCTTACAGTAAAAATATATCAACTACAAAGAGATTAGGTACTTATCTTAACAATCAAGGGGTGTACTCAGAGCCGAATTACATCGACAGTACACAGAACGAAACGATAACCTCCTCCTTCGAGTCTCAAGCCCAGAATAATCCACTGGCCCGCCTAACCTCAGTCAGGCGACCAACATGAGAGTTGATAGACAGCGCCCTCTATCGGCAATCTCGTCATCCGTTCTGCGTAGCTTCTGACTACCAATAACAATTTATTGATAAAATAAATTGTTATTAACTTCGAACAAATAATAATAAAATATAACATTATTTATCAAATCGTTTTAAAGCATGTACATTGTTCTTAAATTAAATAAACTAAACATTTCAAAACTTATAAAGATTATTACCTACTCATTTCTGTAAACACAATAAAATAGAATAAATCTATTGTTTTGAATACATTTTAGCCCCTATTATCTACTAGATACGACAAGTGCATGCCCTCAAAATTCTTTGATCAACGGTTTCATCTGTGAGCTGTCTTCACGTGTATGCCAGCCAACGTTAGATCATCTAGTTACCTACCCACCTATCTTATACATAGATACTTAGGTATTCTATCAACTATCAGATTTCCATAATATTTACATGCATTGCTTAGTGAGGCTAGACGGTGTTGTGTGACCTGACCGTCTACGAATATTTATTGATTTACATAAAACTAGCGGCCGCCCGCGGCTTCATCCGTTCTCCGTTACAATATCTTTAAAAATTGTAGCAAAAATTGTAATGTGTTGTATATGTATAAGCAATAATTATTGTAAAGTTTTATTACAATCCATTCAGTAGGTTTTTACGTGAAGGAGTAACAAACATCCATCCATCCATACTTACATACAAACTTTCGTGTTTATAATAAGTATAACATGTACTAGCCGCAAGTCCCGGCGTGGGTTTTCAGAATGTTAAGGAACATTCAAGAACGTTTAGGAGCATTCAATTCTTATCACAATTTTTTTTTTTAGAAAAGTCTTTACTGATAGAAAAGGATAGTAAAAGGATATTTTTCAATTCGGTCCAGCAGTTCCCGAATTTAGGGCGTTCAACCAAACAAACAATCAAACTCCTCAGCTTATAATATTAGTATAGATTAGTAGGAAGTAGGATCCTTGGTAATTTGTGACGAGTGGATATGGGATCATTGTTGTAACGGCACTGTTTGGTAATTTATCAATTTCATCTCATTCTCTCCTCGCTTGCCCCTGTTTGATTTATTGAATTTAGATTCCGTTTCTTTTTCATTTATTTCCAAAGTCCATCTCGTATTTAATACTTAATCCAATTTATTTCCAATCGTTTGGTCTTAGAATCAAACAAAATAGAATTGATTGCTTGTATTGTGGTGGAATCGTGAGTGTACCTATAGATATGGGATACTCTTATTTCTATTCTGTGAACCTTTTCGCCTATTGTTTACTTATTTATAAAATTGTCTCCATAAAGATCAAGCTTTAGTCCTAACATTATCCTCCTTTCTTTCGCACTAGTCTTTCTCATTTACATAAATAATCGTTTTAGATTCGAAGTCAAGAAGTTCATCTAATATCCCCAAGCTCTATTTTATTCTAATATGTTTTTTTAAATGACTTCAAATAAGAAAGGAGGTTATCAATTCGGATGTAGGTATTTTTGTTTTATGTTTGTCATCGCATAACTTCTTCATTTATGAGACGATTTCAGTAATTCTTCTTTTTTCTGAAAGGCATTTCTAGATTGGTTCCATTTTCATTATTATTTGTATGATTTTATCATAGGTTTCTACCATAATTACATTGGTAGGTAAGGTACATGCGTTCAGAGGTTATTAATAATTGTTACTGATAAGAATTTTAGCTGTACTAAGTATTTCTTGCTCTGTGGTTGTATGTAAACATTGCAGGCCATGTACCAGCCGGAGCAATGCCTTTTTGATGTTTTTATTTTCATTACGATATGCGGACGCGCGAGGTCGCGCGATATGCGGACTCAATATTATCGAACAAAAGTTGTTCGCAATAATCACAGATTCATGCGAGTAAATATGTACTTATTACTGGAGTCTCAAGGGCTTGTACGGCGAATATCAATCAAACGATTACTTTTTACACAGAAACCATCAACAGGTTGTGGCATAATGTAACGTGTAACATTCAGAAAGGAGGGGTATAATTAATTCGTTCTGGAGACGTCCACTTAGCGATCACATCATAGTCGGATGCTATAGGTATAAGTAACTTAGCAAATACTGTTGGTAGCTATAAGCACAGCTCGGTCTACAAAGGACCTATGCATGTGGCGTGTATAGGCGGCGCGTAGCCGTCATTATCGATCGCTGCCGTTGCCAAGTCACGTACCGAACAACCGAGGTGTCGAGCCTGGGTTTGACGAGGTGCGAATTCGGACTGGAACGTTAGTAATATAGCATTCGTTATCGACCTCCGTGCGTGCTATAAAGTTAATCCAAGTTCTGTGTAAGTAATGTAATAGCGGAGTGCGAGGTATGCACATGGAGGAAAGCGGCCGGCGCGGTGGCCACCTGTTCGTATCGCGGGGGGGTGTTTGCGCGCGTAGCCCCCCTACCCCGCGTCCTGTAGCACCCCCCTGTCCCTCGCCCCTCACCCCCCGCTAGCTCGGCGCTGTTCTGTGCCTCCACCACTCGACACCCTCGCCCGGTGCGCGCGCTTCTCTTCCCTCGAGTCATTCGTTCCGCGACGCGTCGTCTCGCCGGCCGGCTTCCGTTACACTCGTCCGGGCTCATTCGCACCGCGTCCTTTAAACCTCCAGTACTACCCTCAGACACTCTACAGACATGACGGAAAGCACGGAAACACCCGCGGCCGCAGCGCCCGAGAAGATCACTACTCCGACTGAGAATGGCAGCACCGAGACCCCGCCTGAAGAGGCCCCAGAGAAAGCGGTCGAGGAGAAGAAGGAGGAGACTCCCCCGCCCAAAGAGATGCGAGCTGTCGTCCTCACAGGCTTCGGTGGACTCAAAACGGTGAAGATCCTGAAGAAGCCAGAACCGACCGTTGGCGAGGGCGAGGTTCTGATCCGTGTGAAGGCCTGGTAAGTTCATTTATTTATCTACCTTCTCATTAAAATTGATAATGTCGGCGTTTTAATTAACAGTGGCGGAACGATTGTTGCTGATAACGTTATTTGTTAAATCGTTTACTAATAGTTATAACATCGGTATTACGGCTTTTTTTAATGGATTCTCTGCCAAAGATGTTCCTACATATTTGAACACGCCTTCTTTTAGGACGAGTTTTGTCTGCAGGGTGTATAAATGTACACGTTTACGAAAGGAAGGGCCACCGGCGCGGTGTCTCGTTCGCCTCATTAACATCTGCTGCTCTGAGATACAGGCGAGCCATGCAATGTAATCCGCCAGTCCTGCCACCCGTAGGCTGAATGCAAATTTTGCACGCATATTCGCACCCACTACCGACTGTGCGTCGCGTTGAATCGTTTGAAAATTCGTCGACGGCTCCGACCGATCGATACTCGTCCGATACTCGTTTTCAATTTCTTGTTGTCGATAACGTGTTCCATTGTCGCGTTTCTTCAGCGATTTCGCCAAACGATTGCTTATGCAGTGGCTAAACTTCTATGTAAATACGTTTTCGTAGTGGAATACTGCGTTCGTGCATGCATGTGTGCAGTGGAGCGGTGTGGTTGGACGCTGCACGGATGACTGTTACAAATTAATGTTATTTTGTCATACGAAGCCGGCGAGTCGAGTTCGTGCGAAAGGGAGTTGAGCCTACTGACATTGTTCTTTGTTCGTTTTTTATCGCTCCACTGCTTCAGATAATGCAGCGCCCGTCGACATGCCACTTGCGAGCCGTATGAGTTATCCGCCACTTTTCTCGTTAACGATAACTGCACTTTGTTAAGGTTTAACAAAACACCCACCAGTTTAAGATTTGTTTCGTTACCCTACCATTACTGTGTTGGAAATTACTTTTTTATTGTTCGGTAATGGCTTAACTTGATAAGCTGCTCTTGACCGTGAATGGGTCGTTTATACTTTGAATGGAGACATCCTGTATAGCCCATACAAGAGTTACAAAGCCGGTTTTGCAGTACTCCAAATGGTAAAACGTAAAGCTTATTCTTGTCTTACTTTTCAAAATCCCTGCACCTTTGCAATGAGGCAGTGGTGGGTAGCGCAGGTAGGGAAGGGAGGTACGGAGCGTAGGTGCCCGGCTAGGAGCAGGCTCAGGGCAAGGCGCATCCTCGCCCGCGCTAAATATAGCACGCTTATCGACGACTTACTATGTAAATGACCGCGGCATACGACGCCATCTGCCGTGAAAATATTAACTGACTGGTCGACTGCGTCTCGACCGGTATGGAAGCAACGGGTTTGCTCTCTAGTGTTGCATCGCAAAAACGTGTGAGTTCCGCCCACACGGGCCGGCCGATGCGCCTTCGGTCAGGCTAGACCTTACTGTACTTATGTTTATGCACTAAAGGTCAGTCGTATCATAGTAAACTCAATCCTAGAATTTTAAACAAGAAACGCAACTTAAGATTTTTTTGGTAAGTTACTTAGTTTAGGCAACTATTGAAGAGCCTGCAAATGAAATAACGATGACGCATCAAATTGAACCCCTTTCAAGAAGCTGAATCATATAGGTATCAGAAGATCTCTTGCCAACCGCGTCGGCAATACAATAAATAGGTAAAATAGAGCAAACGCATCACTTTTCAATCCATATATGACCATAGTTATTTACTTCAGTATTGACCTGCTATCCAGTAGCTGGTGAAAGAGAGTGAGCAATAAAAAACCATTGTCTAGAGGAGATAAAAAAATAAAGGTTTTGTAAGAAACCAATAAATATGTTCCCAATGACGTCGCGTTGTGTATTAGTGAGAACTTGGCCATAAGTTCACTATCATCAACGCTGAATATAATTGTATTCATGTATGTTCCGCTGTATTTTCTCATTTCTGTCGAAAATTTCCAAATACAATATTGATGATAGCGGTTAACTGAGTGTGAAATGCTACTAGTTCCATCAACAAACATTAAAGCCGTGAAAGGAACTAGATCTATTATCGAGTGTATTGACCTCCTATTAAGTAGGCATTACGGAAGGTAAGGTACCTACTCATCTGCCTCGATATTCGAAATAGCACCTCAGAAGAATTATCAACTTTCAGAAATCAGGTGTAAGAATTACCAACCCAAAAAGTCAGAGAAATGGTTCTTTTAAAGAAATAAACACAAGATGATAAGGTTAAAAAATAAGTTTATTATTCGAAAAAAAGCATAGCATTTTCGATAAGAGAAACGTAACTGATAACAAAGAATTTTGAAAATGTTATATGTTGTTAGCAACTTAAATACGTATTATAAATTATAATTAAAGACAAAACAATCAACCACAGAGTTTGAACAAAAGTTCTTTGTGCTGTCCTCTATTAAAATAATTACACGTTACAATTTAATGAAATCCATCCTACACCCACAACGAAGTTACAAATATCTACAGACGATCTCGTGCATCCGATTCGGCTAATAAGCTTTCGTAATACTTGAGAGTACCACAGATCCACAGAATAACGCACCATTATTTTCAATTAGGTCAAGTCAGTGTAAAGACTTCTAAGAACAATGGGTATACTCACGCGTCGGATAAGTGGTTTTTTTTTATTCTGAGAGATGATGGAGAAATGTGATGGTTGGACCTTTTTTTTGTTACATATGGGCTCGCTCGAGGCGTCTGGCCTAAATCAAATTGAACAGAGACAACACAGTCATTCCGGGGTCACGGATAATGTATCAAGGATTCAATTGAAGCGGAATCGTAGAGCTTTTTGTACTGAAAGTGCGTGTTAATTGCTTACATCCTCTCCTTTGTTGGTGTATCAATTTAATGCCTAAAAATAGCGGTCGCCCCTCAACTGCACAGAGGCCGGCTATGGTATAAAGTGCAGTATTGTGCATTTTAATGAGCCCATGCCGCATAAGATGGGAGAGATGAATTTGTTTATTACCCTCTTCCTTATTGAGAGCGTCTGCGCGAGATAGCTCTCTTCCTATGAGTCACTAGAAAGTTATGTTCTTGAGCTAACTCGATTGGAATAACTTGCTGTTTAGTACTTATGAGAGTGGGTGGCGGCTGTAGTCATATTGCACAGCGCTCCATGGGGTAGCTTTTATTACCGACCTTTGTTTTATTGGTGCAATTCTTCATCTTTCAAAATAAAGGCATTGATCGATTTAAATTGATCATCTGTACCTACTGCTATTTGGGTTAGTTCTTCCCGATCTATATCACAAAGACATGCTTTATTGTCTTTATTAAAAACTTTATTGCTTGAACGGTTGATAACCAGGACCTTACAATGTATATTATGTAAGTATAGCATTTGTTCGAGAAACATTGTATTCTCTCTGAGAACAAAACAATATAATTATATCGAGTTTTTTGTAATAACGTTATCGTTGTTATGACCTGTTGCTACGTTTCATCCATCAATCATGAATTTTGACAGGGAGCATAACATTAACATCATACATATACATTGCTTTTCCATCATCAGCAAGTTTGGCTGTTCATTATTCCACTGTAAACAAAATTATAAATTGTTCCCAGGGTTCTGCGCAATCAGTATACTTAAACATTAATTAATGATTAACAGAACCAGTGTGTACCTATATGTGCCAGATAACACAGTGCGTCACAAAATTATTTTCGGTTTAACTTGCGCAAAGTCAACCAAGTTGGTTATCAGCAATAAACATTTGCAAATGCAAAACTGATTAAATAAGGGTCCGTGCACGTGGTCTCACTCCATGCTCGTTTAGGGAAAATGACCTTTGTCGGAACTTTTGACAAATGCGCAGCTGGCTCAATGTCATTCATGTTTATTTTACTCATTAGCATGAATGAGTAAAATAAACATGTGTTACATTTTTAAAGAAATTCTCACTGCCCTCTTCATAATAATGTGGCGTGATGGTATCAACAACTTATGCAGTGTTTATTGCACTGATGGAGATAATCTGTACGAAAACATTCATTACCCTTTATCGGATTGTAAGTGCCGGCGAGTACTGATACTGAAATCTTGTTGAGCTTATCTTCCCCCTACATGGAGTTGGAGTATGGTAGCAACAGGTCGTTATTGTCGAATTATGGAAATGACTGTAGCTACGATACGATACGAGTTCGGTTCGGGCAGACAGAAGCCAGCTCGCCATTCTTTATAAAATCCTTCGGCTAGCAGATGCGACGGGCGGGGTCGCGGCCAGACCGCCGCCGTCGTCGCCGCCGTCGCTCGAGGGCACATTGTTCAAAGTCAACGAACTAACGAAAATGTTCCTTCGCTTATTGCGACCATAATCGAATCAAGCCGCTACTGCATATGGAAGTAAACATGTCCAGGTTTCTTATATCTTTTTTGAAAAATACAATGTTCGTGACAAGTAATAAAACTTCACCAAAGTTCGATTTACATTTTCTGGAAGCAGATAGCAGTAATCGTTCTGAGGGTATTTTTAATGCGGCTGCTTTTCGATCTTTATCTTGTAGAACCACTTTTTTGGTCGAGGCTCGCTCGCGGTCAAAGCGGAGATTGCTGGAATCCGGGATCCTTCTTAGGTTAGCGTTTTCTATTAGTTCTCTTTATTCCATCGTGATTGCTGAGTAAATTGAATTGAATTGGAAAATCCCGTGACTCGTTCCTCGCATGGAAAGGGGTGTGGTTGCGTTGCGTTAGCGAGCTCGGCCGGGTGCCGCGGGTGGCATTGCCAGGCGGCGACGGGGTAGGTGGGGGAGGGTGAGGGTTGCGAGTGCTCCTGTAATGTCTGGCGAGCGGGGGAGGGGGTGCGGGGTGAGCGTCGGATCAATACGCGGCGCGTCCCTGCCCGCGCCCGTCCAATCTCCGCAGGCCCTACGTCTTTCGACGCCATCGCTTGCTTTTTATAGTTCCCATTAACCATGCTCTGCGATAAATGAATAAAAGCATGTGTTGGTATTTTTCTTAGCTCTGACTATCGGAATTCCATGAGTTTTAATATTGGAATGTGATCAGAATTTTAATGAAGACTCCTTCCGTTCTGTCAAATCTGTTGAGAATTTAGCTTGGTATCTCTAGTTGATGTCCATTTACAAAACTCTACTAAGCTGTAACGGAGCGGAGGTTTAGCTTCTAAATACTAAGTCTCATAGGTTTGGTCTTCTTATTTTAACGTTAATTAATCTTTGGTCTCTAAACTTCTGTCCGATGGTGGTGGTGACTGTCCAAGATTACTTCAAAACAGCGTTGATTGATACTGATATGATATTCAAACATTAATTTTATGTTTTTATATCTTTTGTTTGAAATAAAGATTTTGTACTTAGTATTTTTTGTAAAGTTATCATTGTATATCATATCATATATTATGTCACACCAAATCAATGCCTAAGATCAACAACACTTACTTCCATGCTACTGCTAAAATCAAACCATTAGACTCAAGCTATGGAGATTCACACTAAACTTTAGAAACACCTCTAAATTCCTGAGATTAGAAAATAATTCGATAAAAATTTTCAATGTCAGTTAGGTCAACCAGAATAAGCCAGATTTTGTGTTGAGAGCCAACGTTGAGAGCAACATTTTGCAAGTAAGATTGTCTGGGCCTGCAATTGACTTATGAATTATTTAGATCCTGGTTTAGTTGTTATCAAATGAATATTTTAAGAATATCTTTGGAAAAAACCCAAGTAGTTTGTATAAATCTTTCCGCTTCCAGACTCTCACTCAATACAGTTGCATTATCTCTTAGAGTTTTATGTTTTCGTTAATTAATCATCCAGTTTAATAGACACTCGGTAAACAATTTTTATGACAACAAGTCGAGCAGACATGTTAATAGACGGTACGATACTATAGGGGTAAAGTTTTTATGCTCAAATACTCCCAATAGTCTAGCAGGTTCGTAGCTGTGGCAGTACTTACATCAAACGTGTTTAGAGTACAAATTCCAGTAGTTCGTTGCGGATCTATATTTAGTTAGGTAGAGGCACCCTCTCGGCCGAGCCTTTATGTTCCGACGTCCAACCGAAAGTTCCGACACCTTTTTGCCTCCCGAGTCACCCAAAAGTCGGTTACAGCACAACATTATATTCCGTTTATTACTTCGCTTCTCTGTTCCCATATGAGACTTTTTTTACCGCCCGCATATGTTTAATATGAGGGTCGGTCGGTAACATTGATTTTCATATTGTAGCTTTGTTAAAAGTTTTATTGTATACGGATGCGATACAAATATTCTATTTGCTTTCTCGGTTCTTTTGTTATTCAATTGAAAGTGAAATTTTATATGATTGCTTTAATACATTTTAAATTATCCTTGTGTAATGACTATGCTCTGTTTATGTCGGTAAACAGACCAGTAAATAATTTACTTTGCAAGAAAGCGTAATATACGTATAAATGAAAGTAACATATCTACATATTTTTTGTAATCTTCGTAAGTATAGATTGTTCTAAGCAAATATTAGGATGAAGATATTATTTGTTTTCTTTATCGGACCCCAGATAAAAGACCACAAGGAACTTGAAAAGATAATGCAATAAATACTTCAAATAGCTCTAACAATATGTTATCATTTTCGGGAAATGCCATCCATGAATGAGGGATGATTTGTCTAAGATAAGACTTCAACGCGCTCTTCTTACAAAATACAGCAACACACTTCTTTTTAAATTCTTCTGTTTTGGGTGTTTTGTATAAGGTTGGACAAGCTTGCAAAAACGCCTGAGTTAATCTAAATATTTTATCACAACTACCAATAATGTGTATTATTTGCAGGAAAATAATAAAAATGGCGAAACTACGAACTAAAATCCTATTTGCAACCTTTCTAATTTTGCAATATTTCAATGGGTTACTCCTCCATACTCAAGCTTAATTCGTATAATGATTAAGCATTACGAAATAAGCTGCATTAACGTTGCCATAGATTGTACTCAATACTATTGCTTTCACATAAAAGATTACACTTTATAGACTGTCGAAGTTGAAATAAGAATTGTGCGCCCACAGTCACGTTCGTAAGCTTTTTTGCTAGGGAAAAAAAAGAACAGTTTTAAACCGAGGTGTTCGGAACGAAGGGCATTCATCCACCAACTGGAGATTCTGCGTCGTAATTTTCGCCTAGTTTTATAAATATAGTAAAGCATAAGGTAGGTAACTAACTATAGTCTTTGCATTACAACCTGGTTTGGGTAAGTGAGTGCACATTACGATTCCTTACTTTATGCTGATTCTGCACGAAACAAACTTGTTAGAAGGACCAATTTATCTTCTTAGTCATGTTCTTTATTACTGAAGATCGTATTGAGGCTTGTGACGCATGCTACATAAAACACAGGGGCTACAAGCTGTGGTGTATTGTATCTAAGTAATTATTTCAATAATTGGTTAGAACATCAATCAATCCTAATCCAAATACGTGTATAAGCATCAACACACAAGTATTTGTGTTGAAAACGGTATCGTGCGTAATTCAAGCACGCGCCTACGCTCTGTTTGAAGAGGATAACGTAGACTTGAAAAACCAATTAACGTATCGTGTAGAGCTGTTTACCAAAGCGTGCTACTGCTATATGTATTTAGGTATAATAATAATAGCACGTTACGTGAATTTCTATTGCCTATTTAAATTGATAGCGCCTGATAACAATGAGTAAATCTTATAAATATAGGACCACACGCACGGTTCTTACCAAACTATAAATACTCACAAGCTAACTCATAGCCATCGAAGTATAATGTACTTCCGTAACAGATTTTATGTTTGCATGCATTGGTAATCGGTAGTTTAGGAATTCTATTCATGCTGACGAATTTAAAGGTACATGATAAAATTTTTGAATTCGTAACAATAAAAAATACAGTTAGACACTAAATAGTGGAACAGCGGAACCCGATCTTTGCTTTAAATATCAGGATCTTTAATTTCCGTAAATCTAAAAATGCGAACATCAATCCATTTTGCAGATCCGGCCTACCTCCATGTTGCTTTACCCTATTCACAGGGTCCATGTGATACTGACTTACACCTAAGAACTATGTATGTACCTAAACTAAACCATGTTTATGCAATAAATGTATTGAGTATTGAGATGGGAGCCCTATTGGTTCGGGATTCTTAATAATCGTTTCCATGAAGGTTACCGCCTACGTTTGTTTATAAGTTCCGATAGTTATCTATACTCTCCAACGAAAAATCTTTTATTTCAGCTGTGAGAAAGAACCCAATCATTGTGAAAGCATTTTCATTGAAATTAACCTGGGGTAAGACTACCCTAGATTAGTCTAGACAGGGGAAAGTAGTCTTTAGTTTTATTATTACTAAGCATACAATTTCTTCGTATTTTTTGTTTATACTATAGCTAACTCGCCCCGCAAAGTTTTAAGTGAAGGCAAAGGAATAAGTGAAAACACAACCGTTACCTTGTACTTTTGTGTATTCTGGACATCCATGAAGATGAATTCGGTGTCCAGCCTTTGCTGAATGAGGCGTAGGTAGCTGTTGGAGCTATCTCATACTTGGATGGTATAATTTATAAGATGTGATGATGAAGTGATAAGTTAAATAGGTTAAATAACTGGCTCACCACAGCTGTTGATGACAGCTCGAATTATTTATTCAATGAACGCTCAGTCATCTGTGGAATGCAGGCTCACTTCCTGGTGGACAATTAATGAGGATATAGCCTCCGAACATGACGAACCAAGTTACGGTAGGGTGACTAATGAGCCACATTACAAGTACAGCTACCCGGCACTTGCAATGGCACGTAGTAGATTGCTTACTTGGTCAAAGTAAAAAAAAATATCACTTGAGTCACAAGTATAGGATCACTTTGAGACGTCAGAGTACGTTCAAACATGGTGGAATTGGAATCCCCGTGTATCCAAACCACGTGGTTATAAGCGCGCATATTTACATGATCATCACGGTTGGTGTAGTGCCCAGAAGAGATGTCATTATAATAAGTTCCACGCGGTCCAACCGCACAGTTCCAAACCACGTGGATTCCATCATGTCTGAACTATCTACATTCGTGTGGCAGATTGTAGCAAACGATGTGCTTACTAAAATACTGAAAAGCGAACAATAAAGCATACCTGGACTCAGAGTCTGTCTGAGTCTGAGTGCAATAAAATTGCGCCAATACAGCAGGCGGAAACTATAATGGCTCGTGATTTGCAAGTGCAGAATGATGCGTAAATTCGATTGTGTTCGTACAAAGGTATCGTTTTAAATAAAAATACCAGACTACATAATGTACATCGAATGCTAATACCTGCCATACACATACATTGTTTAAAAATACCATGAATATATGCGCGTAATATAAGTAAATAGATAATAGCGCTGAGGTAAACAAAATACCTTTGCTAATAATTGGTCCAGCTAGACGGTGTTTTGAAGTAGACCCATTACATCAGACAATGATTTATGAATATCAGCAAGTTTGATTACAAAATTTGAATTCCGCAAGCAATGCGCCGATATGCTAATTTTACCTTCGATTTGTGATACCTAACTACCTGTGTACTGTGTACCAGTCCTACCAAACTAGATTAAGTGGCCAATTTTGTTGATAACCAAACAAAACAAAGATATAGTCATATTCACAAAGAAGCATTCACTTATTTTACCACATTACTTATTTTATTTCTTTCTTTATCTATTTCTTATTATAACCCCTCCTGATAACTCAACCAAAACAGGGTCACCCTATAAAATTGAATAAGACCTTGAAATTTAAGAGCTTATTTTTAGTGTAAATACTCGAGCCGTTTTTAAAGTTGGAATGTTATCATCACCATTGATTAATTAAACTTTGTTGGTGATAAGCAGCTGTCACGGCGGCTGGTCATAGCCAAGCACCCTCAGTCAGCCTCAGCTCACGCTGTTATGATCCTTATTCCATGTTCCAAAAGGTGGAATTCCTTTGAAGAGCGGCTCATAGCACTAGATCGGAAACCGATAGCCGTCACGGAGTCACGGGCTGGTCACGTTGTTTGTTGAATCCATTCTGGTCAGCCCTAGGCGGACCCGCTAGCCGGAAATCAGTACTTTGGGCACTTGCATTGTTAATACCTCATGCTTCCTATTTTTTCTAAATAACTGAGCCGTTTTAAATGCTATGGTACTGTCTCTTTAGATGGTGATGGCACTGCTAACTGAACTGTAAAATTTTTTAGTTAAAAAATAATCAGTCTTCTACTTCCTACTTCTTCTTCGGGTGAATTTTCTCAATTCTCTTGCTAGGGTTAATTGTCTCGGTTCATTATTATTATTCATATGCGTTCGTCCTAAATCTTTAACGTTCAAAAACATGAGACGAGTTCACGAAAGAAGCTTCTCTGAAACGCATTTGAAATCCTTTCATCACGCTGGTTCACAAGAGCCAATGACACGAAACGAAGAAGAAAATGTAGTGATTGTAGTAGGAGTTTCGGTAACGACATTTTTATGTTACTTTCCAATTTCCACCCCAGTTGTTTACACTTGCTCGGCACATTTTCAGTTAAATTGCCTGTCTTTTCTTCCTTTAACTAAATTACGAAGTGACAAGTTCTTAAATTGCTTTATTGTTGACTGTTCTTGTGCACGGCTTTTGCTTATTTAATTTAGAGGCTTCGTCTACGTGGTTGTCATTTCCCCGTGGGGGCTATTATCCGTATTACAAGACTCTACGCCAAATTTTATCGAAATTCGTTCAGCGGCTTAGCAACGGAAAACAAACAGGCAGGCTTTTAGAGTAGGTATATACACACATCAACATTGTCTAGAGATATTTAACACTTTGTTGATTTTCACAAAAAAGAAAAAAAAATCTTTAGAAACTAGGTATGGCAAGAATCTTTATTTTGTGTTGTTTATTAATAATAATAAAATACAACTGGTTCATATTATCTAAATATATAAAACTCTTAAGGCTCGAACACACCTAGTTCGCTGGCGGGCGCGGTGGCGAACCGTTCAGTTTCAACATAGGGATTTGTATACATCCGCACACACTGCCGCGTCTTTTGACAGTTGCACGCTGCGATCACTACTAATAAAAACGAAAGTTCCCAGATCGTGACAGACAAAGCATCCCCTATTTAATGTTTTACTACCCCCTACTTAATTTTTCTTAATTTTGTGTATTAAACAATCGTCAAATATTTGATCTACTGATTAGTCATCGGTGAAAACGACCCATAGAGTCTAAAATTTGGAAAAAGAGAACTATTGAGGATTCGTTCTAATATCATTGAACTCTGGAAATTGTTTTTCCTATTAGTTTTAATAGAAAAAAAATATATTACTTCTAAAAATATTTGTTTAACTACGTTAAAAGCAAAAAAAGATGTTGTGTAAGATAATAATAGGATAGAATCTTATTTGAAACTATTTAAAAATATAGTAATGCATAATGGGCGGTTATATCGCTGCAAATCAGTATTTTCCAATCAAATTTTGGATGGAGAGAAGCTTAGAATAAGATCAAATATCAATAAAAAATAAAATAAGGGCATTTACATACCTAGAATGAACCGTCATAATCAAAGTAAATCAATAAATACAAAAACAAATACAATCATAAGGCTAAGTTTATGGTATTCGATATGAATGTTTAACAGCGTGTAATATTTTGATTGATGGAGAAAAAACAGAACAAGTGAATGTATTTATAATATTTGGGGACTTTTTTATAAGAGATGGAATGCATAAATATAATATCGAAACAAGGAAGTGTATAATCACCACCCGTGGAGACAGTCGATGAAGTCGCGGGCATCAATTAGTTCAGCCACCCATCAGTTTCCCATCTGACATTACGTCCTGACTAGGGCGTGCAAACCCGGTTTTCCGGTTTTGCGAAAAGCCGGACAGCTAAGCAAAATTTATCAATAGTACTTTTTTAAACTTTTGCGATCATAACACACATTAAACTGTTACACGGGTATTTTTACCGCGTTTAGGTAAGCGTAGTGTAGGACGCCCTCCGGCAAGGTGGGGCGACGATCTGCGAAATGTAGCTGGCAAGCACTGGAGAAGAAGAGCCGAAGACCGGGCTCAGTGGCGCGTCTTGCGAGAGACCTACGTCCAGCAGTGGCCTAATATAGGTTGATGATGATGATAATGATGATGATGGGTGTTTACCGCGTATAATTTTCCCCGACGCTTCGGCTATGTTGTAATAACTGTGGTCGTGGGCAGACTGGAGCATTGACATGAGTGCTATGGTCGTTGAGAGGTGGAGGTATAATAACTACCCTCACTTCAGGACGCAATGATAGATAGGCGTATGCCTATACAGTGAGGGAAGTTTTACGTATTCCGATTTTCCTTAGTATCAGAAACATAAATCTTACTGATTGAGCCTCAAAAATATTGTTTTGTTTTTAATCCCCGTGAACAAAAACTACCTAGGTACCCCGGACTAGCGGGTGAATGAATTAAGCTTAGAAAAGATTGCGGCGAACAGTTTCGAACTGCGATGGCGATGGCGATCAATTTTTAAGCGTAGGGTTTTGCATTCATCCCCACACAGCGCCGCGAACTGTCATTGTACGCAGCGAGGTAGTATTAGTGTTAGATACTGTCTTGAAACTGCGCTAAATCTTGTTCCTCAAAAGTCATAACAGTGGCAATAAGGAGGCAATGGTGTGGGTGTTGTTTGCACAAGGTTCGCGCGTTCAGTTCACCATCACTTTATTCTTAGCCCTAATATGTCCAGGTAATTGAAACATTACTAAAAAGATGCATTATTTTTATAAATGGATTTTTTTTGTCTAAAAGCATACATAGCTAAAAACCGATAAAACATAATAAAACCAATACTTTGTTGTTCTATTATTGCACTGCGTCTTTTTTTTTAATACATCTAGCTGATGGAACAAGCATATGGTCCACCTGATGTTAAGTGGTAACTATAAAAAAAAAAAGCCCATTCATTCCATAACTACATTAAGTTACATTTCATGCATATTATTACTTATTATTTCGATTATTATTATATTATCATTATTATTTACATTCATACATTATAGTCATTATTTTGTTTAAATTTAATTTTAAACTTTATTTTTAATATATATATTTTGATGTTAGATTTATTTTTATTAGTTTTTCTTCAGTTTTACTTTTTGTTCATTTGTGTTCTTATTTTTCTTTAGCTACGATCCCACTCGGGTATAGGCCTGTAAGTGGTAACAGTGGTACCTATAGCCTGTAACAAAGCATTGCCTCGTAAGTCACACACGCCAGGAATTTGCCCTACGATGCACTGCCCTGCGTTCATCAGCTTCACGCGTACAGATGTTCAGCCTCAAGTGCCAGTAATTTCACCGGCACCCACACCCTTCAAACAGAAACACAGCAATGCTGCTTCACGGCAGAAACAGGTAGGGTGGTAGTACTTCCCTGGATGAGCACTTCACAAAAAGCTCCACTACTACTACTAATCTACTCAACAATAAACTACTCAATAATAAAGTAAGTAATATTAAACTTCACTAGATACTAATTCCTATTTCGTACAATTTTTTAATAGTTGATTTTGTAGGTATCTTAGAATATTGTTTTCTTGTTAAAATTCTACTATATGAAAAAATATTACGTTGACCAAACCTGGAAACGGTTTTTGGCCGGAAGCCGGAGATAATCCGGTTTTTAATACTTTCCTGTTTTGCAAGCGCTATAGTTTTGACGTTTTTTCAAATTGACAATTGATTTCGAGCAATTCAAAGAGTTATCAAATGGAGATTACAATGGAGTAGCAGTATTCAAAGTGAAAGTCAAAGTAAAGTAAAAATGTTTAATTTTATTCATTGTACCTTTAAAATTACATAATATCAATGATCACTTTGAGAAGTCTTAGAGCTAGGTTTATCTTGTCGATAAACCTACAGCTACAGTATATCTATTTATATAATAAGATAGGTGATGAACTGACAGAATAGTATACATTGGTGGTGCACGACCAAATTTTAACCCACGATCTTTATAAAATAAATTAATAATGTCGACAATCCACAAAACACTATCTATCCCCGAGCTTGTCTTGTACTATAGGAATCAGATAGTTGATGTATTACAATCAACTATCTCATTCCTATAGTACATACATACATTTTACTGCACATCATTTTGTTAACACATAGTTAGAATACAATTAACACTCAGACAGAGAACAAACATCTGCATTCACCAAAGAAATATTTGTTCTCGGTGGGAATTGAACCCACGACCTACGGCGCAGAAGGCAGAGCTACTGCCAACTGAGCTGAGAGTCCAGTCAATCTTTGGATTGGATTGCTCGCTACCCTCTAAACTAGACTACCCGCGCTCTAATTCAATAGTATAAGGCCGGGTGTTTAATAGGTAGGTACTCAGAAAACGTTTGATAGAAAAAATCTAATGAACCAAGGATACTGTTCATTCAGTCTGTCAATTTTCTTACCATTTAGGTCTAGCACAAAATGTGTTCGGCAAAAATCTTGTGCGGATTAGAAATTTAAAACTGATTGAATTTGAATTGTTGTATTCGACGTTTTCTGATCTATCTAATCTATATCGCGCCCGACCTTATACTATTTATACTCGACTAGATATAGACATAGACTGCGGCGAAGAAAATAAAAAAAGGAAAGGTTATGATTTTCACCGTTATGTACCTATGCTATGTATGTTAACATGTCTGTTCCACGCATTTCATTTAATCTTGGGTGTGAGATGTTTGAGGATCGCTGGATGAAAACTATTTCTGAATGCTTGGGATTCTGCGAGCGTGATGTATAACTGCGTGTGATTTTCTACTTAATTTTTGTTTTTAATTTCCTGACATTTTATTTTATATTTTTCATTACTCATATTCAGAAAGAAGGTCTGAAGTTGCCTGAGGAGTGGGTTGAAAATAATACTTTTCAGTCCTAGATAGAATCGCTTTCAACTGACAGCTGTCATATAATTAAAATAAACTAGTTCTATTTTTATATTTATTTGATATAGAGGAACAGATGAGCAATCATAAAATATTATACACACACATAGTGGTCAATATCATAACATTCCTGTTTGCATCAGCATGTTGGGTAAAAGCAATACCTACGAAGCCGTTTGACTTAGCCAAAAACAATGCTGCTGCTCTATGGGTTTAACAAGTTTTATATTTCCTACTTCTTTGGTCGTGGCGGCGGCGTAGCCACGCCCACCTCATGTGTCAAAGTTTGGTAAAGTGATATGGTCGAAGACAGAAGGAGTCATTATTATCTACGTTTTGTGCAGCTCAGTGTAGCTCACACCAAAATTGAATCAAACCAAAACTTTTTATTTCAGCTCTCACTTAGAAAGCATTGCAGCCTTAACATACTTAATACTATAGTGACAAAAGTTCATTCAAAGGAATGTGGTGAAAGAATTATAAACGCACCTCAATTAGGCTCTTTTCGTGCACTTGACAATGTTTTACGGTTTATGTAGGTTCTACGACATGCCAGTTATCTCACTATGTATTCCATGTACATAACTAGCCAATCGCCTTAGCTTTGCACAGGCTTAGTGTAGAAAAAAGGAGGGCAAAATGTGCTTTTGTATTTTGCACCCATGCAAAGCCTTAAATTTAAATCTGCAAATTATGAGTTGAAAAACGAGCCTTGTGGTCGGCTGGCAACCGTTGTCAACAACGATATGAAAGCCTGTGTACACCTAGGTCACTGGCAATGGCTATCAATGAAACGATGTCAAATATCGCTTTAAAATTTGACAGCGTTTCACTGATCGCCATGGCCAGCGACATATATAGGTATTTTTTTTTATTGTTGATAGCTAAACGTTTGACTGCCATCAAACCTGATGGAAAGTGAAAATGCAGCCTAAGGTGGAGCACGCTTAGCTATTATTCACTTGTTCACTCTTGACTTGAAAATTCCAAGGTTGTAATGCTTCGAAAATACTGACGACGGTAAAGAGCACATAGGTGTGCGCAGGCCTTGAATTGAAGACGATAGTAGAAGTGGTGAAAAAGTTGGACCGAAGAATTGGAACCCCGCGGCAAGCTTAGCCGTGATGGAGTTAGACCAACTAATTATACGGCTGAGCTTGCTGTGGGGTTTGGAGCCTTACGCCTATCTAATTTTAATGGCATAAAAAATATTCAAATGTACAATTTCATAGGTAAAGACCTAGATTAAGACGAGCTATGGAGCCTGGCGTTGCTCGCCCTGATCAAGCTAGCAGTTTAATTTTAATAAATAACGGCTCAAAACAAACAGTGGCGATAATAGTTTAAACAGACTTTATTTATTCAGTTTATTTGCTGCTTGCTACTTTGGTAAGTAGGTTAGGTATTTCAGTGAAAAAAATTAAAGTAGATAACTATATTAACTGAATGATTCCGAAGTGAAGCCTGTAAGCGGCTTAACTTCTGCACTCGCACTTCCACACTTCTACAACAACTACATGATGTTTGAGCCGCTGAGTTGTTTGAGCTGAACAAGCTCAAGGTTGTAAATGAGCCGATTAACTGCAGGTAATTATTTCCCATGCCTAGCAGTAGTTAAGTGTTTTGATTGGGCTAAATATCTTTCATATCTTGACAGTCTAAATTGCGGCCAGTGCTGCCAGGTCCATTCCAGGGTTTGGCTATTTTTACTAATGTATTTTTATTTTTTTTAAATTAAGCATTGTAGTCATAAACCTAGACACTTTAAATGCTTCTAGATACTTTGAATAGACACAAGTTGTCCGATAAAATAGGTGCGCATGTCACAGTGCTCAATAAATATTTTTTTTTTTTGAAAACTCAATAGAAATGTAATTTTTTATTAACTTGGCAATTTATATGAACTACAAACTGCGACACGTATTTAAAATCCAAGGTTAATCCAAGATTAGCCTACAAAATAATAGCAGTTAAATGCTTTGAAATTGCGCTAGACCTAGCGCCAAAAGCGCCATTGTGATGGCAATGTACATTTCGGAGACTTCAAATTATTTGGGGGCTAGTTCGCCATCGCTAGCGAACTAGTTCGCTGGCGGTGTGTTCAAGCCTTTACGTTACTGACTGACTGACAATCAACGCACAGCCTAAACCGTAAGTCCTAGAAGCATGAAACTTGGAGGGAATGTTCCTTTTATAGCACAGGGGTGCACTAAGAAAGGAAATTAGAAAATTATTTCCCTAAGCGGAGAAAAAGAGGAAAAACTTTAAAAAGAAAAATCTACGGGGCGTAACGGCAACGGGGCGAGCGAAGCTGCGGGCGGCCGCTAGTTTATTAATAAAAATTCAAGTAAGAACAAAATCTTGAATAATCGAAGACAATGTTGATGAGTATGTAGTAGGTATGGATAAAGCATTGTTTGTTAAAACATTAGGTACACTACACTACCTAATAGAGGTGTGTTAGTGTTGTTTACTGAACAAATACTAGGCCATTCCCTTTGTCACGAAGGTACAGTGTACAGTCCATTGACATACTAGCACAAATTCCATACTTTACGTGACTACACGAAGGTGAAAAGCCTTAGGTTTCAGTCGCAAATAGTTTACTTTTACTAACTACCTATGCGCGACATGAAAAAGAAGCATGCTATTGTGGTTAAATTACTTAGTAGAACTGTGGATTCTAAACTAGAATTTAAAGATTCTAAGCTTTAGATCTTGATGAAAGTCTTAGCAGATAATCTTTTTTCTCTTCTTTGTTCTCGGGATTATGATACTTGGGATCCTCAGAACAGAAAAAAACGCTCTTTTCTGTTCTGTGTTGGGATCGATACCAAATGACACAGTAAAATAGTAAAATTACTTAATTTAGCAAATACCATTCGTTTTACAAGAAAAACCCTCATAATTATACCACAAAATGTTAATTAGCGTTATTATACAAAGATAACAAAGAGTTAGATTGAATGCGTCATGAATTAAATCCAATTTATAAACCATAAACGAATAAGGCATTAAACTTCCGGTGCTTACTTAAATCTACCACAAGCATACATAAAACAATATCACAGAGCATTAAACTATTGTCGGCAATACGTGTCACTACTGAATACAAATGTATCAGAAAGTCTGCGAATGAGGAAATTCCATGCGGTGCAATCGTAAACTTTACTAATACCAATAATTCCAGCTGCGATATGATGTCTAGCTGCCTTTGCTTTTAGCAAGAGCTATTCCTATTCTGCGGACGTCCACCGCACCGGTCAAAGCAAGCATGGGGCTGACTCACACCATACATAACTACATGACTTCGACACGCGGTTGATTATTACTTTGGAATGTAGGCTCAAGTAATTATAATGAGACTATGCGGTCATTCTCCAACTTGCACTCAACATCGTGTTTATTCTAATCCTTTATCAATTTTCCTTTGGCTGTAATATTCATCTCAATTTCCCGTTGCTTTAGAGGCTTTTAAGTATCAGTAAGAACAGCTTCATCATCATAAGTCTTATTTACGGTTTGCGGGTAATTGGACGTAATCAATATGGATTATGGTAGACGGAGTCTAATAACTTTCGCAGCGTGGTTTCTCTTACCCACCCACACTCGTCTAGAAGAATACACGTGCACATTTTATGTCATCGTAAGTTCTATCAATATTGGTATAGATGACTTTACTATTGGTAGGTTGAGTCCAACTCAATATTAGCAAATGACGCTAAAACAAATTATTTTAGTAAAATGGCAATAAATAAATATTATATCGATTTTTCAATCAAGCTCGAGACCATCAAGGATGTTTTTGGTAAATAATAAAGAGTCCGCTATCTTTTGAAAAGCATCCGCAAAGATTCCCCTCTCGTTACCCCCTAATGGTGGTGCTTGAAAAGAAATTCATTTTGCAAAGTGAAATTTAGCAGCCTTATATCAAGGACGATAAGAGCTATCATCCGGTTCCACAATAGACACGTACGGGTATCTAATATGAAATGAAATGTACTAGCCAAGAACGGAAAGAGAGTTTGAACTACGGAGGCACACGCTGAATAACAATGACTTTTTGTGTTCTCTCTAGGAAATGTGAAACTAAGTTTGATAGATGTTACCCGCGCGTGCAACATACATTTCTTAGAATAGCTATTTCTTAAAATATATCTTCCAATACCTTCAAAGTATTATCCTCAATTATTATACAATTTAATTCCATCCACACCATTCCGAACCCGTATCATCTTAATAACATCTATGAGAACAGAGAAGGGCTGTGTAGAACACTTACGTTCTCAAAACACGATGGTTTTCCAAGAATTTTCTAACATATTCCACGTTACAGAATAAGAAAGGGCTGAATAGGTAATGGCGAGGTGAAATGAAAGACGTGACGTGTAGATTTTACACTGTAGAACAAAGGGCTCCGTCGGGAATTTAAAATTTATGGAAGGGTTGGGGTTGTAAAAGTTTGGATGTTCATCGATTTACTTCGTCAAGACTCAAGGCGTAGACCGTTGAAAATGAAAGTGCAAAGTTTCAAGGAGTTTCAAGTTTAGAGTTTAGACGATGCATGGGTGGGGAAGAATTTACCGAAGCGTAGTGGAACGTGACGCCCGACATCCACTTGAGCAAGTTCACACAAGTGAATGTGGTTTGACCAAAATTAGGTAAACGACAAACTTGAATGAGGGTCCACATTCGGTACTCCATTTCAAAGAAATGTTAGGGAGAGGGGACGTAAAAATGACTGTTGCACGCGAACCAGTGCATGGAACGAGTAATCTGACTAATATTACTTCGGAAACTAACTTGCCTAGTCATCTATTAGCTTTCTACCTTAATAGCCATGTCTGGCAACTTATGTACCTAGTAGTACATTGTCCCCGACGTCGACGGCCGACGACGGCGCGACGGCCGACGCGACGCCCGCCGCCGGCAGGTCGCGCCATTTTCACCCCCAATGCAATTTAAAATTACCCCGAACTGAGGGTGTTCACTCACCCAATCGTTCATTGGAAATGTCCATTATAAATTATATGCACGTGATGGGGGCAAATGCGACGCACAGAATAAATATTCCGAACGTATCATCTACTCCTGTGCAGTAAACCGTAAAGTTATTTGAATTGCATGAATAGATATTCTATGCGACGCAACAACACTTTAATCGCATTAGCGCTCGACTGGGGTATTCTGAGTTGTAATTTGCGCAACCAATCTGTAGTCTTTGTCAGGAGACCCCTTTGACTGCATAACTTACTTTGAGGCACCTTCATAAAAGTACGAAGCTTCAAAATAGCCTCGTAATTTATTCAGATTTGATCTAAGAAAGGCGGCCAGAGCTCTCTTGCGGGGAATTTCGGTTACACAAATCAATGTTATCAATCCCAAGACCTTGACATAAGGATTTGGTGGCACGCAACTGGTAATACCACTTCATTTTGCCCCGGATATTTTGAGCAAGGGAAAGTAGTTATGATATTTAGTAGTACTACGCACGTAAGTATTTTCGATAAGGTTTCCAAGGATTAACCCAGATTTTCGGATAACTATTTCATTTTTATTGGACAGATAAAAGTAGTAAGGTGTTTTTTTGAGAAAAAGTTTATTTGGAGCGACCATCAATTTTAGGGATTAAGCAACAAAGAGCAGTCCTCTACCTGCGCTTGTCGTGCTCGTTACTGACTATTGTTGTCGAAGGAAGCCATTCAAGCCTGCTTTCAAAAGCGGTCAGGTAGCGTGCGTAAAATTCGACACAAGACTCCCTGCCGGAGATTATCTCGGATTAACATTCCTCTTGGTCTCCGTGCCGCTCCCAGGACCGTCAACGAAGTAGGCCAAAGCTTTTTCTGTAATGAAACCGCAGTGCCCGAAACCATTTATCCAATAAAATACATGCGGGTAGCGTCGCGACAACCGACACCGTGCTGGATCGAATCACTCAAGTGTCTGTAATTATCCAGAATTACATTTATATCTACATCATGCATGCTAGGGGTGACCAACGAGGGGATGAGCCGAAGGTAGAGGGCATAGTCCGGAAATTGTGCGTCATTCATTTCCACCGTAAATAAGTTACAGAAGTTGTGATTCATTTTATGCAGCAGACGACAAACTATTTTACTACTACGAGTATAAACAATGGTGAATCACTTCTATACGCATGTTAATGATAATAATATTATGCTAACTGTAGTAGTAGCATTAATTTATCATTTAGCGAATAATGTTTGTATGAATATTTATAAAGATTTAAGTGTTGATAGATCAGAGTGGATAAAACTCGACTCCATGGTGCGTTGCTTATTCTTGAATTATAACAACTGTTTCGATTTCAACAATATCGGTAACCTCGAAATTTAAGATTAGTATTGATCGTGATTGGACTGTAAACACTGTTAAATTAGATTGGGAAACTCGGTCAAGATTAGTCCGGAATCCCTTGTTACAATGTTGTCAGCCATTACACATGATCGCAAGAAATATAAAACTTTGTGGCACCCTTTTCAAATAACAAGATTTGAGACATGAAAGCGTTGCTTGCTAATCTCAGTAATGGAACTGCTGAATGGCTTTCCGTCAATTTTGTCCGAAGTTTGACCACAGTTACCTTAATAGTTCATCAGTAAACGCCAGTTGGCTGTTGCTAACTAGGGTTTCCATCCGTTTATTGTGTTTGTTGTATTGATGTGGGTATTTTTGGCGTGTTTCAGCTCAACTGTATTTCCCTGTTTAGGCTAAGGTACATGCAATAGACTTAGAACGTTACCCGTTCGGTTGTTGACTCACCAATGCAGACGTTTATCGACAGTAAACCGAAATAAAACATTCCGTGTAATAATGTGAAAATAGTGCACCTATAAGCGAACAATATTCTACATGTACTTTAGAAGATGAAACGTTTTTGTTATTACTCAGTGTTTTATTTAACAACGCAATTGGCTGTCAGGGACACAATCACACATTAAGCAGAATATAATGTAAATTAATATTAAATTTATGATTTTGAAAGACTAGCAGTCTGACTGAGATTTCCCCAGAGAAAAACACCATACGTTAGCATAGCTTGGCAAATGGCGTTGTACGCTGTTGTTTGTAACTTCTTTTAGACTCTTACACTAAAAACAAATCGGAATACATTCCTTTCGAACGGTTTTAGTCAGACAGACGAGTAGACTATCGTACTAGAAACATGACTCAATATCCGTTGGATGAAATGTCGGTAATGTCTGTTACGGTCATGTGATACTTACATAATTATGTAATGAATGACCTATGCCTATATGTGATTGAAGCTAAAACCTATGTGGTGCCTCCCTATGTTACATTAGCTCGCCTAGGGCGGGGGACGGTCACACTATCGATTTTCTGTGTAAATAGAAATGTGAAGCCCAACGTTGATATAGCGTGTAGAGTTGCGATTATTTAGGACCTAAAAGTTCCTTTTGGTAACTAAAACCCAACCCATAGAATTACCAACATGTGATAATCGATTCATTCTTTTTAAACAGGATATGGAAATTTAAGTTTTTGAGTTGTACGAAAAGCATTAACACACTGGAGTCTGAAGCACAAAAATTCACTGCATTTGGCGGCCGTGACCAACGAGGTACTACTAGTATAGGATCCCTAGAAGAAGGACCTTCACCGAGCTGGTTATTTAATGAAACGTATTTTATATTTAATTAAACATGCCAATAAATATATTCTATATGGGTTGCCTATCAAATTTCAGTCCAGGATATGATTAATTAATCATATGAATTGCAATACTTTTTTGCATTGGTGTATTTCAAATTGATTGATGTAGGGCAGTGAATCTTAAGGCACGTTCTTGACTTATGTGACCTGCGAAGCAATGCTTTGTTACCACGTAGAATCAGGTGGACAATATGCTTGGTCCAACAGCTAATTTTATAATAAGTTCCTTAAACTTGACCAGATCACTAAGGACGCAAGTTCCTTGCACTGAATTCATATAGGTATGCGTCTATAAAATAAAATCGTGGACTCGAGTCTTACGTGCAGGAATGACAGGCGCATGATTGATTTCTTACTCTATGGAACAACAATAGATATCGTCCATATGCCTCTCCATATTGATGTAAGACTAGTACATAATTATACATTTAAATACAGGTTTCTTTATGCAGACCATGTCATGTTCAAGTTATAGTAAACCACTGCCGCATTCCATGTAGCACTACATTCATTATCTAAGTACTTACTATAGGTACACCTACTATTTGTATAATACCTAACAATACGTATAAGTAATACCTATATGTACAATATAGGTCAAATTCAAATATCTAATATTAAGTTGTATCGGTCTACTTTGAAACGTCTTAAAGCTAGGTGCCAGTTAGTCTAGGTTGTTATGTAACATGTACCTACCTAGTAACTAATAAAGTAAAACATATTGTCCATATTAATGAAATTGTTTGTTACGGTAAAGCTGAATGATAACATGCTATTAATAATAGGCAACAACCTGAAATATGGAAAGGTGATAGATTAAACGCAAATGCGGTTCTTGCTACATAATGCAATTTTATTTATACCTGACATAATGCTGAATAATGAACAGTTTCAGGAATCTACCTGCGATATTGAACTACTTACGACCCTGTTTTTGAAAACAATGTTATGTAAAGATTTGCTGTGTTGACTGTTGACGTATTTGCTTATTTGAAGTCTTCGAGAATTATCGCTTGTTTTATGCCCAAAATTATCAAGTGCTGAGATCGCAAATATAACTCGCATTTAATTTCTAAGTAATTCATTATCACTACCAGCCTGATATGAAAAGTATCTACCACTCATTGCTGTATCTGCCTTTCTTTCTATTTGTTTTATTTTAGCAGAATAATTTAAATGTTTAACATTTTATTTAAATTCTTTGTCAATTACATAAGGTTTTTTTATTAAGTTTCGTCCAACACCAGTCAATAACCCTTCATAATTCTTATGTTAGCATTGAAAATCTGGTTATAACACTCCGTTCTTTGTTCCAGCGGCCTCAACTTCCAGGATCTTATCGTCCGTCAAGGCGCCATTGACTCTCCTCCCAAGACTCCTTTCATCCTCGGCTTTGAGTGTGCTGGTGAGATCGAGCAGGTTGGAGAAGGCGTCACTAATTTGAAAGTGAGTATTCAATCTTTCGACAATGTTACTCTGAAGGGAATTATTTAATACTAGCGACCTGTCCCGGCTTCGCACGGGTGAACATTTATTTTTTAAACACATAAATATAGCCTATGTTACTCAGGGTGAATGTAGCTTTCCAATAGTGAAATAATTTTTGAAATCGGCACAGCAGTTTTTGAGTTTTTTCATTACAAACATACACAAAAATACTAAAATACAAATCTTTCCTCTATATAATACTAGTATAGACATATATGAAGTGCTTTAACAAATGATTAATACCAATCATTTGGATAGGTACTTCATATTAAAGTAAACAGGTAATAGAAGTAGTACCTAATATAGTAAAATTTTGTCCTTGTTGAACAGTAGATTCCTACTGTTTCCTAATTCTTCGGCATACTGCTACCTTTTATAAGTGAAATAATTACTACACCACATAACGGAATTATTTACGATTACTAAGCGAACCGAAATTACCGAGAAGATTGAAGCACTTTGCCTTAGATGACATGGTAGAATCAGGGGCGTAGCTACCGCCGTATTTGCCGTATCAATTATACGGGGCCCACGGGCCACGGGGGCCCCCAAAGTGTGTAAGGAAAAAGAATAAAAACTTTCTAATTTATTTTATTTTACAAATGACAAATGACGAAATATTACAACCGGAGAGCTTCTTCAAGCGAAGAGATATTAAACGCTTCCGGAAAACTGTCTGCTAAATACAGTAAAGACATCTCACTTAATCTTTGTGACCAATTAAAGGCTCTAAAAACATGCTTAAATTCTGAAATTAAAAAAAAATATTCCATTAAAGAACTCATTGAATTATTGCTAGTAAAATTCAATAGTCTTGCATCCAGTGTTCCCGAGGTAATCACAGCATGCTTTTTATTCTTGACCCTTCCAGTTACAACCGCAACGGCAGAAAGAAGTTTTTCAAAATTTAAACTAATAAAAAATTACTTAAGAACTTCGATGGGACAAGAACGGCTGTCAGACATCTCACTATTGTCCATAGAGGAAGAAACTTTAGAAAAACTAAAATCATCATCAGCCATAAATGATTTAATAAATCAGTTTGCCGATAAAAAGGCAAGGAGAGTGAATATTTAAAATTCGATTTTTATTTGTAAAATGGGTAAATTATGTGATAAATAAATATTACTTCTCACAATATTTTTTTTCTTTTGTGAAAAATCTTTACCTCCATAAAAGGGCCTCCAAAAAAATTTTTATACGGGGCCCCGACAAGGCACGCTACGCCACTGGGTAGAATGTATGTAAGTGGTACTATTGGAGTAAAATTTTGTAATTTTGATAATAGACAATAACAGCTTGCCCCTTGCCGTTCTCCATTAAAAACCAATCAAGTTAAACAGTAGGTTCCTACTGTTAATAAATGAATGGTTTATCGAACCAAAGATATTATCTCACTTATAATGACGGTTACAATCTCGCGAGACTGGTCTTGATCACAAAACACATAAAAGCCATTAGAGCCGACATAGATAGTATTAAATGACTACGTAGGTACTAGGATAATAATATTTTATGATCTCCAAGAATTATTCTTCGTTTATGTCAAGAGTATGTTCGCTGCAGATTTAAGTTATTATTTAGATGGAAAACTAATAAATATCAAATGGAATTAAATTATATGGCTCTATAATCTTCTTGGCATAACATACCTCTTCAGAACGTTAAAACTAAATATCAAGTAGAGCATGATGAAAAAATACTGTAAGTTGAATTTTCAAAACTTACATCATTTTAAAAAACCTGAAACCCTTTTGTATTCATACTCTTATCTTTTGTTTAAATTATATTAATGTAATGTGTTTATGCAAATCTAGGTATGTAAACGAAGCAATGAAGTTTTTTTTATTTATTTACAACGTGTTCTTGATAGAATCGTCAGTGCTTTCGCAGCAATTCATTAATCCTTTATGGCAGTGATTCCCTTTTCTTCGGGACCAGAATCTAGCAGTCTATAAGACTATTATGATTGAGAACCTCTTTTTCTCCAAACAGGTTGGTGACCAAGTGGTAGCGCTCCCGGAATACCGAGCATGGGCAGAGCTCGTCTCCGTACCAGCCCAGTACGTCTATGCGCTGCCCGAGGGTATGACAGCATTGGATGCCGTAGCCGTCACCACTAACTACGTGGTCGCTTACTTGCTGCTATTCGAGATGGCTAACCTCACTCCGGGCAAGAGTCTTCTGGTCCATTCTGCTGGTGGTGGTGTGGTAAGTAATCATTTAACACATCAAGATAGGGCAAATGTTATTAAAAAAAAATGACGGGTTGCACTCCGGGAGTGCCGGCAGAAGTGAAAACTTGATTATTAACGTTGAGCATGTTTGATATTTTGGAATGGTTAGGGGGGGCTTGTTTGTTATTTGGCACGCTGTAACATACACGAACATTCGCGCAAGCGCCCTGCGCTGCCTAAACGAAACAGTAGGCCCAGGCATACATTTTCGCCGCGCCGTAGAGAGGGGATAGCTGTCTACTCTCCATCCGTCTTACGCTTTTTCGATCAGGTCACGTGTCCTGACGTGCTGACGCGAGTTTAAGATTTTATACCCATTACAGAAAAAGTGCTCAACGCCGCTAAAGAAGTTTTCACTTCAAAAACTACTTTCTCTCTGCTTAGTCCCGGAACAAGGTACGCTTGGAGTTTCACACGCGAAACGAAGAAATTCGTAGATGATTGAAGCAACGTCACCGACATAGCCCTCCAAAGTTGTAATCGAAGTGGCAATGGGCAATCATTGGTGAATAAAGATTCTCAAACAGTATCCCAGAATCGGAACAGGAAGTTTACAGTCACCCCCATCCATTAGACTGATGACATTATTATATCAAGGAAAATGGGTGGGAGGAGACAGCTCAAAATCGTTCTTTCCTCATTATGGGGGAGGTTTCTAGCTGTGGATTTCCATAGGCTGAACTATACACATCCTTGTTTTTAGGTTCATTGTTATTGTGTTTTGTGTTAGCTTACCCTCTCTAGTAATGTTCCTCTCTGTGGCTATTTAAAGACAGTTAGAACCTGAACTCAGAAGCCCTTATATTCATGTCAAGTACCGGAGCTATTAAAGTGTTAATGGTAGCTGTTGATAAGAAATGGAGCAGTAAAGTCAAAAACTCTATTTTTGGTGGTGTAGAACTTATAAACGTTGCTAGACGATTGATTAATAATAGTTATTTGTTATACAAGAGTGCAAAGCTGCTTTTTAACCGCGTGCTCAATTTTGATGACCGAGCAAGCGCAGGATTCTAATATTTAACCACGAGCGGAGCGAGTGGTTTAAAAGTTAGAATCCTAAGCGTTGGCGAAGGAATCAAAAGAGCACAAGGTGAAAAATCTTTGCACTCGAGTGCAACACGTAACTTTTCATCCCACCTCAGTGAGGAAATGACCAAATGCAAAAAAGAACATGGCGCGACTAAAACACACCAAGAAGGTTCCGAGTATGAGTTTTTAACAAATTTAAAAATGTTGCATGATAAATTCGGCACCATGCAGGTAGAAGTAAATAGGTTAAATGATGTTTTGAATTCACAAATACACCAAGAAGGTTAAGAGTGCGAGTTTTTACCAAATTAAAAAAGGTTGTATGATATATTCAGCACCATGGAGGTAGAAGTACATAGGTTGTGTATTCACAAACTTAGTGAACACGATATTCTAAATTCAAATTTACTTTATCCTCTAGCGGATAAAAACGGGTTTTCCACTCAGATATTGAACAGTAAAAATACACTTTCCGAGATGGTGGGATGAAAAGATAATTTCGCTGACGATGCGTCGTTTTAAACAGCAGAAAAGTCTGTAAAGCAGATATTCTGCAAAAAGATTTCGTTAGCATGACGTGTTGTACCTAAAGATGTTATATCTTCCTAATAAGATCATGACAAAATGTGCAAAGCCGAAAATAATTTCAGTATCATTGACCTCAGCTCTGTGGAACGTCCAAGGATGAGTGTGAGAGCTTAATGAGCACGCAAACAATGCACTTGTCTAATTGTTGCTGTGTATCGGGTGAGAAAAATGTCTGGAATGTTCTAGATATGACGTCATCACACCATAGCGTGTCAACGACCTATGAGGATTGGGTGGGGTTCGGACGTTAATTAGCAACATTCGTTTCGAGGGGGAATCAATTTATAGGGAAATGACCCGTACGTGGCAACCGCTAATTCTATTGGTCAATATGGTGTAATTGCTATTGGAGTTTACATTACTGGTAGTAGATAAGAGAATAAAGTTGGGAATTCGTTTTTTGAATACACACATGGTTTGGATTAATTTTTGGACCTTATAACTGCCATTCATTTTGCCATGTCTAACCAAAGTCTTTACCTAAATATTAACACATTCCTAATATAGCCAATACTCGGTTAGTAAGTATAATAACTTGTTTATGATTCCTTGAGTTTTACGTGTGGAAGACATAATTATAACGTGCCTCAATGACTACCTATAGCTAGCTACAGGTGACTATAGAAAAAAAAAAGACGGGTTAGTTATAAAAACGGAGTTACGAAAATGGTTTGGCTTTGTTGCATTGAATTTCAATGATAGACATTTGTGTATACTTGATAACATTGAAATATAAAGACACTTAGAATAGACGCAGGTAAAAGAAAATGGCAACAGTTCCCATTAGGGATTATTGTCAGAAGGCCATCAATGTTCTAATCTTCGCAGCATCAGTAGACATCAAAGAATGCATGCGTAGGAGTCATATTGCACGAAACCTTAACTCAGCCATTTATCTAAATGGTTGTTGAGATGCCATAGTAATTGATGATCATGAAAACTGCTGAACTGTGATCTGATCTTGACACCTAATATTAATCAGAACAAGGTCACACTTATGTCATGCATGGCAAAGCAAAACTAGCATCAAGTTGAAGAATTTTCGGAATTTTGAAAATGTTATTGTCTGATATCTTTAAAATTCGTCTGACCATCATTTGCTTCTGATGTAGAATGTATGTGTAATTGTATCGTCATCTAACTAATTGAAAGGACTACACAAATTTGTTATATACAGGCAAAACTACGTGGAATCTTTTAGTTAGAGTTTCCATTCGATAACGAAACTTCTGTGTCATAGGTATGCATACTTGTGGTTCCCAATTTTCCTTATTGTGATTTTGATTTAGCTTCCTTGTTTCCTGATTGTGTTATTATACATATGGATTTAACGGGTAGGTTTTTATAGCGGTTACCTGTTTTACCTTATTGTGGTTAAAAACATTTATATTTCTCAATAGATTCGATCAATATTTAGATGAATCGGTTTATTTCGGTTCGAACCAAAAATGATTCAACCTATACTTTACGGCAGGCCATTATCTTCTTCCTATCGTGTCACTAGTTCTTTTGAACCACTGTGATCAAAGATTAATGATTATTTTGAATAGGTACTAGGATCCCAGACACAATAACTATATTCTTCCGGTTTCTATAACAGGATTAATCGGTAAACTAAAAGATTCGTTACCAACAGGGTCAAGCAGTAGCTCAGCTCGCCAAGACAGTGAACGACGTGACAGTCTTCGGAGTCTGCTCCAAGACCAAGCACGAAGCTTTGAAGGCGAACAACAATAACATCGATCATCTGCTGGAGAGGGGCAGTGATTACACCAGTGAAGTCAGGAAGTAAGTTTTTATCATAGACACTGCCCTATTTTAAATCTTTGCCTGTTCTTAGCTATTTCCCATCTATGTCTGCTAGTTTTGCCTGCGCCAGCCATGCTGATCCCAGCATAGAAGCAATTAAAGGAACTCATGAGGAAAATGAGTCATGAACAGTAGCATCTCCTGAGCGCATAGCCCCAATACTGCATTCACTAGACCAATCCTTTCGTCTGGTGTGGTGAATACGGTTTATTTCTATCTTTGGATTTATTCAGTCTGCTGATGATGTTAACTTTGACGACTCCGAATTGCACGCCTTCTGCCAAACTCATTTGCATCGTCAACATTAGGTATATTATATATACCATGAAGATGAGGAGTTTTCTTCTCGTTTGAGCCTCTTGTCTTTCATTATACACTAATCTATATGGAATATTTACTAACCCATTGAGTAAAAACATCGTCATCAATCACTTAGATCTAGTAAACTTTCTCTGATTCTCAGAACGATTATTTTAGAATTGTATTAACTTTATCGCTATGGTTTGGACAGCTGAACTGAAAGTATCCTAAAAGCACTTTCAATGACCGGCCTTATGTTGAAACTAGCTGAATAAAAATTTATATGTCGATCATAAAAAACAAACAGATGGATGCCACATGATGATGAAATTATTATGAACACTTAACATTAAACACTGCTATCAATAGTACAGTAGATTAGCAAGTAAATATTTAACATCTCAACACAAAGCTCCAAAGTATCGCATTCAAAAACCAACCAAAAAAGTGCGAGAGAGTGATAAATTAGAAACATCTGTCGGCCAAAAACCAATTGCAAGGTGTGAATCAAATCTGCAGCTGTTTCAAAGCTGCAAATCATGAAATCTCAGATTAGAACTAAGTAAAAACCAGAATTTTCAAGATACTCCGATAAATCAAACGAAACGCACTCGAGTATCCGTGGAATGTTTCTGGATTTATGGTTATGTATGACCATTTGAATAAAGATTCCCTTCGACAATTTAATGAGATCATCAAATTGGTAGGCACAGGCAGTATGGAATTTGATCGTGCAAAAAGTTTGGAACAGATGCCAATTTAAAATGTGCTCAGTTTTGATAGGAAGAGATAAAAAACTGGTCCACATTACAGTCACCTGCTTAAGGATGCTTGTTTTTGTGTGTTTCGATTCGATAACCTAATTTAAATATGAGTATAATACAAAACGAATAAAGATAACGATAATTTTACTTGGAATTCTTTAAACGAAGCAAGGTTCAGAATCATGATATCACGCAAGTCTAAAATAACCTTTCGTTCATCGGCCCTTCATCTCCCTAATAATACCTTTGTTTATGTTACACATGTGAAAATGTACCTACAATGAATGTAAGAATTTTTAAGTCTGTTCACATTATTGTCACTATAAATTTCATCTACCAAGGTTTGAATTCCTGAGCGTAAACATTAGATTCTGCCTCACTTCTTATACGCGAAGAGTTATCATTTTAACGGTGTACTTCGTTTACCTTCTCATAAAATGAAATGACCCATTCAGGTCTAAACGGGAATAAAATGAAGTAAAAGAAGTGAACACATGCGCAATAGTTAGGTGCTATAGGTAGCTAAGTGCATGTTTCCGCAGAACCGGGGAATGAATCTTTTGCTCGCATATTTCAATAACTAGCTTTTGCCAGCTTCTGTCATTTGGACTTCATTCTCGGAGTAAACATTTTCTGCGATAAAAAAGATATGCCCAGTGTTCGTCTCAAGGATAAGCAAAGATATTGCAAAATTGTATACTATCTCGGTGTCTTTATTGATATTGTTTCCTGCGGTTGAGAACGCAACAGACACAATATTTTTAATACCAGTGTGGATAATAATCTTGATCCTCGTGCCACTTGTGCCAGAGTAAATGAATCAAATTGTTCCCGATCCCAAGCTTTGTTAATTGGTGGTCATTACAGTTACATATTTTCAGTGCTCGCTCGGGTCCGTGTGATATCAGCTCAGCTAGTTTATTCTGACCTTTCTTGCTCTTCAAATTCCCCCTCTTTATAGCTTAGCTATTCCCAAGTCTTGGGGTCTCACAAGCATGGTCGTTCACGTTAATTGTTCCGTTTATAACCCGCTCTTAGGGCAGCTGCTTCGTAACAAGCGCGTCATTTAATTCTCGTAAATAGACAAAGATATTTTTATATCTGGCGAGCTCTTCATACAGTAAACAGAGGAGCCACACAAGTTCAATGTAAATAAACACGCGTTATGTACTTTTTACGTAGAAAAGTATTCGATTTTATAAACAGCAAACTCAATGCAAGTAAATATTCAAAAGAGATTTGTATCAGATTAAAATTCAGAGTTAGTGCAAATAATATTCTACAGCTGAAAATATCGACCAATCACATTAAGATTATGGTCACGATACCATCAAAATCCCCATTTATTTTGCAATTCGATACCCCATTGACAGAGACATGTGGCAGTGGGTACAAGATACTGTATAGCCAAAAAACAGTGGTCCGTCTTTTATTGTTATCGTTTTGCGAAACCGGTTTCCTGGCCAAGTAACGGTCGATTGTTATAACTAGCTTTGCGATCATGTTAATGTTGACAAGTTTATAGATACGTGTGTAATGATTTCATACCTTTCCTTCAAAATATCGTTAAATTCAAATTCACGAATTATGTCTTTTCAATCCATAATCTAGCTAGGTCTTATCTAGATACTCTGCTTTAAGGATCTGCCACACCGCGGCGAACAGCTGCTAAATGTGATGTCGAACTGATCGTACGAACCATGTGCGAACAGCGTCGGCACACACTGCCGCGAACAGTTCGCGATAATCATCCACCAACGCCACCAGCCACCGTTATGGCGCCACATGGTTCGCACGATCAGTTCGACATCCTTTAGAAAGGAGTCTGATGGTTGTGTTCTGTCAGGGTCTCCGCCGATGGAGTAGACATCGTACTGGACTGCCTCTGCGGCGAGGAGTGCAACCGTGGATACCAGCTGCTGAAGCCCATGGGCAGATACATCCTCTATGGTAAGTTACACATTCTTTCAAAATTAGGAAATATTACTTGGAGATATCTGAAAGACTACTTCTGTAATGGTCTAAAAACGCGAGCATAAGGCACAGAAGCGCCCAGAAATATCGTCACCAACCCATTCAAATATCTTCTTTGTGTTGGGTTATTTATTTATTGGATCCCTTTATTTC
This sequence comes from Thera obeliscata, assembly GCA_947578465.1. Lineage (NCBI taxonomy): Eukaryota > Metazoa > Arthropoda > Insecta > Lepidoptera > Geometridae > Thera > Thera obeliscata. Next base: position 4,191,510 of record OX387913.1, read on the forward strand.
AACATGTCAGCCATTTTTTTTAGTTAAGTAATATTTTGATAGATTTTTACAAGTGAGACCGACCATCAGTTTACAACGATACAAAGAAAATCCCGTTGATATAAAAAACACTTTAAGTTTAGTGCTAGGGTCATGGGCTTGATGGATGGTTTTACGTCCATGGCTAGGATCATTACAGCTCTTTTCAAATGGATATCAACAGTACCGGGGAAGACATTACAAGTTGATAGTGGCCCCGACACTTAAAGTTAAATGTTGTGATGGCCATAAAGGAGTTTACTAAAGATGTTTAGATTGTACTTCCGCGCTCGTTCATTGCACCGCATTGTGGTAACTTCTATGCAATCTGTGAATGTCAACAGAACAGAGTCGCTTACAACAGGAATAGGGGCAAAATAAATATCAAAGTATCGACGTAATTTCTCGAAAATAGAAACGCATTTTGAGCTTCAGTACTAAAGTAGATGTACCCTGCCACGCTTTGCTACATTGTGATAGAAAAAAACAATCCTTGATGCGGATTATACTTATATCATGCTAACAGCTCAATCTCGGTTCAGAACTTGCAGAGTTTTTGAAGCGTACACAAACCAACATAACGTTTTTATATATAGGTATAGAATAAAGATAGAAGATAGGAGGATAATAATTGTCTGCAGCAATGTCAATCAATGGAAAAAAGCCGTAGGTACGAAATAAGAGATTTTGGATCTGAACGCAGCATGTTCGGAAATACCGAGAATTCAGAAATTGAATCAGAATAACGACTGCAAGTAATGCGGTCTTAATGTCCTACTTACTGGGTATTGCAGTTGTCTCAAATTTCAATTGAATATTAATAAATGTATAATGCTGACAACCTACCAATGTCTGCCTTGTCAAGTCATTAACACATAACTTGAGTATAACTTTGAATTTGAAGAAAAATCTATAAGGTAGATCCAAGTAGCCCTATTTCGTTGATAGCATAGGCATCTAGCTACAGCCCTGTCAAATACCGAACTAAACAATGGTGTCTATCACAGGATCATCTAACATCGTGACCGGTGAAACTAAAAGCTTCTTCAGCGCCGCGCGTGCCGTGAGTATTTAACCATCACTCATTTATCTGATCGGTTTAGCTTTGTTAACTTGCTGGGAAATTAGTTTATGGGTAGTATTTGTGAAAGTGTTGTCCATAACTTTAGTGAAATATGAGGGTTCTTCAAAATGGAGAATATTTGATCGCAATAAGACCAAAAGGTACAATTTAATAAAGAGGTGCCCACATGGCGAGTTATCGATGTTTTTTTTATGGTCTTGCAAAGTAAACAAGCCTTTGCATCTAATCTAGATGACTTATATAGCATCTCAGGCAACTGTTTTTGCTCATGCCCTTAATTAAGAGACGCTATAGTGCCTGGGACAAGATTGTTAGATGGATGTAAAGGACGCACACCTAGGTCGCTGGCGATAGCGGTCAGTGAAACGCTGTCAAATATCGCAAGATTGACAGCATTTCACTGATCGCCGACGCCAGTGGCCTTAAATGTGCACAGGCCTTTAGGCCTTGTAAAATTGCAACAATCGGTTCCAAGAGATCTGGTTTGAGAAATTGTAAAATAACGTCATGTTTAAAATAGTTGAGCAGTAGACTTCTTCAGACTACTCTACTTAAAAATCCATCTACATCAAAGGGTAGAGGTAATTTCCACAAAACTTGTTCCTCAAAAGTTAATCATAACTTTCTCCGATCTTAAACAGTGGTGGCAAGTAGACAAGGTATCCCCGATCAAGCTCTTCGATGAGAACAAGAGCCTCGCTGGTCTGAACTTGCGACACCTGCTGTTCCAACATGGCCGCGCCGAGTACGTGCGTCGCGCTGTCGAGCGAGTCTTCGCTCTGTGGGGCGAGGGCAAGGTCAAGCCTCTGGTTGACTCCACCTGGGCACTCGAAGACGTAAGTATCAGTACCGGTATTAGGTCAGGTCTCGGTTCCAAAGAGCTGATCTTGAACGCACTGGACTCATTAATAAATCTACTGATACAAGAGTATGGAAAAAGAGAACATGTTGTGCTGACCCCACATAAAGTGGGATAATGGCAGGGGGAAGAAGAAGCCTATAGACAATCCACACAACACTATCTAGCCCCAAATTAAGCTAAGCTTGTACTATGGGAACCAGATAGCTGATATAAAACTTGAATACAATGTAACACCCAGACAGAGAACGAACATGTTCTATGTTCACCATACAGTGCTCAGTGAGGATCGAACCCACGACCTACGTACGTTTTTTTGCTCAGTGCTTTTAAACCGTGACGCATGCCTTAATCTAATAGTACTGTTGTGACTAATTTTTCCAGTTGTACAACATTACTGGTAGATAAGTCTTAAGTAGGTTTCTGCAACTTCGCGGCAGTTGATAACGAGAACATTGTTTTTATTATGCATGTTGTAATGCAAATTGAGTTCTACTTTTCAGTTAGTGTGTTACAAAAACACGTTGGTATCTACGTTGCCAATGAGTGGCTTAGTGGCCAAAATTATAGTTTGGATCTCTCTCATAGGTCGGCGAAGCCATGCAAAAGATGCACGATCGCAAAAACATTGGCAAGCTTGTACTGGACCCATCTCTCGAGCCCAAACCCAAGCCTGCCACACCCGCCAAAGGCAAGTCCGGAAAGGAAAAGAAACCCGCCAAAGAAAGCTCAGAGGAAAAGAAGGACAAAGAGGCTAAGGAAGAGGAGAAGAAGCCCGCTGAGAACGGTGAAAAGAATGGTGAAAAGAATGGTGAGCAGAATGGTGAGCAGAACGGTGACAAGAACGGTGAAGAACCGCTCACTAACGGTAGCGACGAAGGTAGGTCTCGAACCATGACCAGGCATGCGTATGCGTAGAAGCTTCACATTTAATAATATTCCCATGTATTTATTTAATTATTTATTTTGGCTTTTATGATTCAAATAACCACGCACGCATCGATTGGCTAAACGCATTCGTTGCGGCATTCTAGCCGTATTAGTTACAGCCTTTAGACACGCATAATCAACTTTGCAGATTTTTCAAAAACGCTTACTGCCGACGAAATACATTTCATAGCATAATTTTTGAAAGTTAATGTATATTAACTTTCATATATTAGAGAGAGAAGATCTTTGTCCCTAAATGAAAACATCGAGCTTGTAGGTAAACGAAAATACCCAAAGCGGACGGCATAATTTCCGTTGCAGAATTTTATGATATTCGATTGATTCGCTTTTTAGCGCTCTAAGCATTTACTTGGATCACGCCCGATCAACATATTTTAGTAACATGTAATAAAAAAAGTTCCACTTTGCATATTCTCCATCCAAAAAATGTATGACAGGTAACGTTTTTAAAATTTAAAATCGTGTGCGTGTTTAAAAATGTCTAGAGGCTGTTACGACGACGTTTAGCCAAGACGGCTTGGTCATGCGAAGTCGGGAAAAAGATCGTCGATAGGGTACAGACAACAGTGCATCCAATGAATTCTCAGATTAATCGATATACTCTCTAGGGTTTACGTTCTCGACAAGCTATAAATTAGCAGTACTTTCATCTCGAGCCACTGCAGCTATGCGCTTTGAGAAAACACCATAGATAGTAATAATTATAAGCTTGCTTTTATAAACGTGAAACTGAAATGAAAACATTACTAGGGCAAAGACAACCGTCGATGTACTTCTCACTCGCACATTTTGACCCTTTGAAAGACATAAAATCACTGAACTTATTCGTCGAAAATCGCGATCTACTATTTTGCGTGTCCAATCGGATTGCACAGTTTAGCAAAAAATATGGTTTTCGGACTTGGGTAAACTTGAAACTGTGTGTAATTTTTTGCGACTTACAAATAAGTTAAGTGTTTTTATACTATCTTTTAAAAGGTCAAAGTATGCGAGCTAGAAATTGTTTCACGGTTTTCAGCGCCTTAATTCTGTATTGTAAATCATGGCCAATTAGCAAAGCAAGCAAGTCATTAAAATACTTAATAATCATTTTGCAAGCAAAATAGTTAAAGATTTGGTTTGATTTTATCAACAACAATAAATTAATCATCGAATGTTTTGATTTTCTACATATTAATTTTATATTTCAGAGTCTAAGGAGAAGGAGAAGGAATCAAGCTGAATTATTTTCCCAGAGAACTGAACAGACAAACCACCGCCAATTGATTTATTTTAGAAGTTGTTGCTGCTCGATTATCGACATTACCGCGCATTGCTAGCGCTTCGTGCAACCGGTGCATCCAACCATACACTATGTTGCCTAATATTTATGTTTTAAGTCTGATAGATATTGTTCCGTCACAAACATCAAAATATCGATAGCGGCACCGTTCGATCTATCGATAGAACAATGTCCCAACCCTATCTCGTAGTTTAGAATAACCCAATGATGATGTCTAGTAATCACACTTAGGTTTCGTTAGTGGTACAACAAAATTATGAAGTCCGACATACGACAGCGAAATTAACAATGAATTTCAATTTTTTTAAACAGTTTTTTTTTTAGTTTGGCCTAAGTTAAGAATTGTTTCGATACATGCAAGTCTTTGATGATAGTTTAATGTTTAAGACTTTATTTTTAAGATGAGATATTTTAATCTGCAGTTATTTTGAATGGCTATTATATATCTAAGGTGCAGAAATGCTTAATCTTTATGTATGTTAAGCTTTAATATTTTATTAGTAAATGTTTAAAATTTGGCCCAAGAGTCCCACACCCGCCCTCGGGCCTCGGTCCAGCTCACTCGTCGTCTCATCATTACATCACATCGCTCTCTATCTCTACTCTACTGTACTCCTCCTCGCCAACAACTAAACTAATGGAAAACGACAGTGTGATATATTGAATAGGAACGCTAGAAGTTATGTGGCATATTAATGCTGGACAGTTTTAGTTCTTAATTAATCCTAAAATACGTTTTATTTTATATTTTTTATACACGAAAGTTTTGTAAGTTATTTTATAGTTAAGAAGAGATTTGACAGAATTTATTTTGTACGCATCAGTCATTGTGCGGTGAAGGGGTTAGCCCGTCCCGGTAGCTTGGTCGGCCCGGGTCGAGCTTACCATCCAAATTGTCGAGTATTTTTCTGGCTATCTGTAAGTTCATTCAATGTAATCGATGTCATTTTCGGTGTAAGTAATATTTTTATATTCCAAATGACGGTAGTCTCGTATTAGAAGCTTTTGTATCTTTACACAAATATCACATATCTTAATAACAAACACTCTCACTATTTAGAACTAATATTTTCATACCAATATTCTCCACATTTCTTTTGATATCTAGCGTATATTTACTTTTCTAAGGTTGTAAGCGACGATTTACCGCCATTTAATGTACTTTTAATGGTTATAGGCGTATGTACCCAGTACTGTTAAATTTATCTGTGTAACACATATCATGCGGATGTAAAATGTAACTCTGAGAGGCTGAACGTAGTCCGGTCCGCCGGAGTAAAAATCACTTCCCGAAGCTGCTCAGTATACTTAGACGCACGCTCGCGTGGCGCTCACGGATATAGTACGCTCGACATTACACCTGCACTGAATCCTTTGACAGACTACATTTTTATAAAAGTTTTACTCTTTTTGATCTATTTTGCATGGGCCTAGTGTGCGTGAGCGCTAATAGACAATCCCGGTGAAGACAGCGCGGCCGTTCGGTGGTGAGGTACTCGCGACGACTCAAATCTTAGATAGCTTTTGTATTGTGTAAATTACGAATGGCAGGACTGCTGACGCTTTGTTTATCGTACGGTGGCTTGGTGCTAGTTTCGTACCGTATGCGGATATCTCGCTTCAGTGTCTCGGACCAATATCTTAGCTAATTTTAGTCTTCTTATCCAGTAATCTTCGCTTTGTGTGTCAAATTATGTGCGAATTTTTATGTAAGCATATTTAATTAATTGTATATCGACCTGTATAATGGTTTAGAATTATCTCTGAATTATGTCCTGTAAGAATGATTATGGAATTCAATAGTATTGTGAGCTGGGGTGACCGCGCCGTTGAATGTGTCCAAATTGTTGTAGGTTAGTCTCGAAAAAATTGATGCCAATATTTATTGACTAAAAGGAAAGGCTCCAAGCGTTAGATGGTGGGTAACAAGCCGGCGCCGTCACGCCAGCGGATCAACAGGCTGGGTCGTTAATGTATTACACAGTTATTTTTGTAAGGGCGGGCCAGTGTGATATCTATACTATGAAATGGATTAATAAATATGTATGATCTGTAAAAATGCTTATGGATGACTTTCATTTTGTAACCCATTACCTCCTATCCCTATCCTATTTCAGATAGGCAGTATACCTATATACAAACTGACAATAATCTCATAATAGATTAACTATTTATGAGTTATCATAGATATAGATAGGTAGTAGTAGATATACTTAGAATAGGTAGATAGACAAGTTGGTACAGTCTGCATCGAAAAACTTTGATTTGTACCTTACCTAAAATCATAAAAATTTAAAAAAAATTGATAAACAATTTTTAATTCTAAAAAATAGTCAACTACCGATGCTGAATGTACCCATACAAACTTAATTATAAGGTAGGTAAAGAAAGGAAACAAATAAATATAAATAAGTACTATTCATGATTTATTCCGAACATTCGCAAACATCGGCGATCGGATGACAATCCCCGAAACGCATCTTGTTCATTGTCCCACAAAACCGATAGAAACATGAGGAACATAGACCTAAATACACGGAGCAAGTGCATTGCAATGCATAAAACTCCTTAGTTAAAAAAATCAAAGCATAATGCATAAAGCCTCCTCAGTAAAAAAAATCAAAACTTCTCGTAGGTCTCCAAACTTTTTCATAAAAAAGATGTTACACGAAAACTATCGATAATGTACAAAATTGTAACATAACACGACCCATCCCTAGTGAATTTTCAACAATCTTGTTCATTCTAAAAACTATATTCAAATAACAAGAGAACGGATGATTTCTGTCAATAATACACGTCACCACAGCTAATAGCTTCAGTCCAAGTAGACTCCATAGACAGCTACGTTAGCGAAGAGATGACAGTTCTCGTAGTTGTGGGAAACGAAGCCATCTCTCTCGTGGTCCCAAAGGAAAGAGTGGAATATGTGGACACCCTGGTTCCGCCGTTGCCCGATGCTCACTGTCACTAGGATTCTGTATCTGAAGAAAACTAAATATAAGGAACAGGCTAGGAATTGCATTCAAACTTAGGTTACCTACGTCGCAAAGTAATTGATAATGAACTGAAGTTACAAAAATTTAAAAATCCCCGACGGAGTGGATGAAGAACATGGAAAGGGCTTGGAATGCTTGGGTTTCAACCAAACGTATTAGGCACACCTAGGAGCCTGGCAGATAGATATGCTAGTGGTAGCGGCCCCGCCGTCCGATCCTAAAGCCGTGGGTTCAAATCCAGTCGTGTACCAATGAATTTTTCTACCGAAAAATTGCTGTATGACAGTACTCTCAAACGGTGAAGGAAAACATCGTGAGCAAACCGGCATAGTTCGAGCAACACGTGTCAAGTGTCACGCAAAGAGGCTTACTTACGGAAACTATACAAGGTGTATCTAAATATGTGTACTATGCGAAGGTGGGGGGTTTCAGACCACAATGGTGATCAGTTGTGGGGGGGAGAAAATTAAAAATTCCTATTTTCAGTTTCCCATACAAAAATATTAAATTTCATAATGCCTAAATAAATTGACAACCCTATCCTTGTAACCCCTTGACCCCTTGACCTACTACCTCTGTAGGTCTACTACTACTACCTACTACCTCTGTAGCTGAGTTTAGGGTTGTCACTTTGTATAAAGTCAGCTGTTCATGTTGAAACTTCGTTGCAGTTTTTTTCAGAGATACCCATCGAAGTTAGAAAAGTCGTTGAACAAAAGTTGTTCCCCGGGGGGTGGAAATTCACCCCCCTTCGGGATAGTACACATATTTTGATACACGTTGTAGTGCTGATTATGAATTTGCCAAGATATGCTAATCTTTCATCATCATCATCATCAGCCTGAAGAAATCCATTGCTGAACATAGACCACAACACATTTCCAGGAGGAACGATTCTCTGTTTCCTTCCACTGACTTCCCGCGATGTCGCCTAGACATTGTTAAGATCTTTACTGACACTGATGCAGACTGGTAGAGGTTTCAGAATTTTGGCTAAGAACGATTTTAAACTATCAGCTTTCATACAATATTAGGTCCGCATTCAAATTTGAGAATACGTTTCGGGGCTAAGGCTGAACACACTAAAGTGACACTCTACTTTTCAGTCAGGGGCTAAAAACAATTTTAGCCAAAAGCAATTAAAACTTGCATTGCAATAACTTTCACGTCAGCTCAGTTGGTTGGCTTTGCCCTTTGCATCAGTATCATGTTGTAACTAACAGATATTGTGGGTTCGATCTCCACTGAGAACAAACATTTGTGATGCGATGATCGATGAACATCGATGTTTGTTGTTTCTGGTTGTACGCGTAGGCATAAGCCATTCTTAGTACCTATCAGATAAAAAAATTTTAATGAAATTTCTATGGGATCAATCTGGAAGTATAGGTAGGTTACTTTTCAGACGACAATTTTTTTTTCTAATCGGTTCATAAATGACGAAATAAGCTAAAAGTAAAAGATATAAAAAAACACAACCCAATTGAGAATCTCCTCCTGTGAGCCTCTAGTGAGATCATGTGTGAGTCTCATATGTGATGATGTGTGTCTCATATGTGAACATGTGTGAGTCTCATAATTATGTGGTCATAATAATGTGATAATGTGTGTCTCATATGTGGTCATGTGAAAGTCTCTATAGGATCATGTGTGTGAAATGTCACCTCCCTTTCTTTTGCCAAAAACTATGATCACGTACCTAACCTAACCTACCCCGAGTTTCTAAGTAAATGGAAAGTATAGGTAAAGAAGAAATAAGAAATATTTATTGTCTAACTGTTGTACTGAAAAGATCTTATTGACTATGGCTAGGTAGGTACAGTTTTCACAGTTTGTCCGTACCTACAATAAAAAAAAACAAATTATGTACTTATTTAGACAAGTTACACCTCCAAATAGGTAGGTAACATAAAACTAGAAATATTATCTTTCGAAATATTCAAAATATTTAAAATCGTAAAAAAAAACAAAGTATCCTGAGAAAAGTAGGTATAGCCCATGCTTTATCCTGACAGAAAGCTGGATTTCTTTTTCCAAGCATGAATAGGGATGGAATTCCCACTATGATTCACTAGGCAATTAGGCATACGCAGAAATGATAAATGCAATCGACGTGGCTAGCGGCTCCAGACAAGGGTGGCCAGGAGGTGGCCTGGGATCAAGCTCATAGCGCATGCGCGGGGAAAATCAATGTCCCAGGATACTTGTACCTACTGTACCTATGTACTTCAAGAGCGAAATAAAAAGATAATGTTTGCATTTGTACTACGGCCACGCTGTGCTATGCAAATAATGATGTGATGTGGTAAAAATTTGAATTTGGAATCGGTCTGCGAATTCTCTCTCGGATAGGTGCTTATGCTTTTGTGATTTGCTCACATTTATCTAAATTTATAATGATAATTATAAATAAGATTTAGTTTTTTTAGACCTAGCGCTAAGTTTTCCTTTTTTAGGGTTCCGTAGCCAAATGGCATAAACGGAACCCTTATAGATTCGTCATGTCTGTCTGTCTGTCCGTCCGTATGTCACAGCCATTTTTTTCCGAAACTGAAAGAGCTAGACTGATTAAACTTGGCAAGTAGATGTATTCTGTGAACCACATGAAGATTTTTACACAAAAATAGAAAAAAAACATATATTTTGGGGTCCTACTTGAAACTGAATCTCTATGAATAGGTCTTCAAAAATGATGTCTAAGGTTTCTAATATCGTTTTTAGGGTTCCGTAGCCAAATGGCAAAAACAGAACCCTTATAGATTCGTCATGTCTGTCTGTCTGTCTGTCTGTCCGTCCGTATGTCACAGCCATTTTTCTCCGAAACCATAAGGGCTAGACTGATGAAACTTGGCGAGTAGATGTATTCTGTGAACCGCATTAAGATTTTTACATCAAAATAGAAAAAAAACTATAAATTTTGGGGGTCCCCATACTTGAAACTGAAACTCAATTTTTTTTTTTCATCTAACCCATACGTGTGGGGTATCTATGAATAGGTCTTCAAAAATGATGTTGAGGTTTCTAATATAGTTTTTTTCTAAACTGAATAGTTTGCGCGAGAGACACTTCCAAAGTGGAAAAAAGTTGGTCCCCCCCCTCTAACTTCTAAAATAAGGGAATGACAAATATAAAAAAAATACATGTTTTACATTACTATGTAAACTTCCAACGAAATTTGGTTTGAACGAGATCTAGGCAGTAGTTTTTTTTTATACGTCATAAATCGTAAACCGCAGTTTACCTTTCGACGAACTACAAGAACCTTTATATTATGTTACTTGATGCTACGGATGCTACCCTTCATGGGCGAGTCCGACTCGCACTTGGCCGCTTTTTTTTATATAATTTAATATTTTAGACATTCCACACAACGATATCTAGCCCCAAACTAAGCAGAGCTTGTACTATGGGAACCAAATAGCTGATATACCTACTACTGTTTTTTTTTATGTAAATACATAACTTAGAATACACTTAAACACCCAGACAGAGAACAAACATCTATGTTCATCACACAAATAATTGTACTCGGTGGGGCTCGAACCCACGAACCACAACACAGAAAGCAGAGCTACTACCAACTGAGCTGAGAGGCCAGTGAGCTAATAAATACATATATTTCTATGTCTAATTTAAACTAAGTACCTAGTTATTAATTAATTAGGTACAATCATTAGGCACCTTACCACGAACCGAATGACGAAATGTAAGACCGCGCTATGAACCGATATCATTATAAATAATATCATGGACAATACACACGACACTATCTAGACTCAAACTAAGCAGAGCTTTTATACTATAGGCATACACACGAGAAGTCGGTGGATAGAGAACGCTTAGAACCGTTCTTCCTAGAAATTTATAGGGAAGGCCTATGTCCAGAAGTGGACTTCTCAGGCCGATGATGATGATTAAGGTACCTACTTGTAGCAATATCACAAGCCCCCTCTCTCTAGTTCCGTTTGCAGCAACAACAATACAGAAAAGACAGAGCCGAAACACTAGCGATAAATGGCAAAATGTACATCATTTTTAACACACTATGAAATGCATTTCGTTTAGATATACATTTCCGGATAGGCACAAAAAATTTGGTAAACATTGAATTGGATGACAGATGACAGAACCTACCTTACCTGTCATATTTTTCTTCTTTTACAGCACTGCGGATCATTTCAGCCAGGGTTGTGCATAGTTCAGGAACTACTTTCTCACTGTATTCAGCCTCTTCCAACTCAGAATCCACGATTCGTTTGAGGATCTTCTGCACGTTTTCAGCATTGAAACGGTTCCTCGAGTTGAGTTGGTACGTAGGTTGGTAGGTCCGTACCTGTTTTGGTTCAGTCATTTTAACGCGTGGGTGTGTAGCTAGGTTGTTAGTTTAATCAATACTAACCTACTCACTCGGTCTAGGTTACCCAGGAGTGTGGTGAATACCACCTTAACCCATGTTAGCACATAATTAAAATGAATCCCCAGCGATAAGATCGCCAAATGCAGAACACTGTTTTCTTTTTCTTATACCTAATGTACCTATTAGTTATTAAGTTTCTCGGATAAAGTTTTTTTAAAGTTATGCATCCATCATCTTCACCGGCTTAAAGAAGTCCACTGCTAGACTCTTCAACCTCTCCTATCCATTTCCAAATAAGCCCTTTCACTTCCCGAGATCTTTACAATGTCGTCGGTCTTTCGAGTGGAGAGGGCTCCTATCAATATTAATATCCTACGTTCAGTCAGCACAGTAACAGAAGTTGGCCAGCAGTGAGTTTATAATAAACTTTCAAAAAAAGCAGTAGGTCTCAAGTTTACTTTTTATAACGCTTTTATTAGCTTCACCTGTATGTATGTATGTATGTATGTATGTATGTATGTATGTAACCGACCCCTTTGAGCTCGATTTTGTCCTACTTTGAACGATCAGATTTGATTCAAACTTTGCACACCTGTCAAAGGTCGATGACAATGCAATAATATGAAAAAAAAATAAAAAAAAATGAAAAGAAATAAAAAATAAATAAAAAAAAACCTACTTTGAACTATCAGATTTGTTTCAAACTTTGCACACCTGTCAAAGGTCGATGACAATGAAATAATATGAAAAAAAAAAAAAAAATGAAAAGAAAAGAAATAAAAAAATAATAATAAAAAACCTACTTTGAACCATCAGATTTGATTCAAACTTTGCACACCTGTCAAAGGTCGATGACAATGCAATAATATGAAAAAAAATGAAAAAAAAAACTAAAAAGTTAAAAATAAATTATAGTTTAAAAAACTAAAAAAAAACGCTTTTATAACTGATATTACTAAAAAGGTAAAAATAAAACTGTAATAATCAATTGAAAATTTATATTATTGTACAAAAAGCGTGGGGGGCTTGTTTTTGATTGTTGTAACTATTATAACAATAGTTTATTATATCTGAAGTTATTATAAAAAGCACCCCAGGCTTTTTGTACAATAATATAAATTTTCAATTGATTATTACAGTTTTATTTTTACCTTTTTAGTAATATCAGTTATAAAAGCGTTTTTTTTTAGTTTTTTAAACTATAATTTATTCACCTTTGTTAGTTACTTTTATCATAGACAAAGGAAAACAAGCTTCTATCTACGTAAGCCTAGTTAAGGTAGGTACATTTATGTAGGTACTAGCCAAAATTTTGATCATTCAGGCTATCTACGAGTTAGGAAGTTATTTAAAAATCATCAAGCTTCATCAATACCGTTCTACACCTTTCTGTGAAAGATTAGTTGGGTTGGTACTTATGGGCTTAAGTTGTTTACTTGCTGGTCGGCCAAAACTCAATCTTTGAACTGAATAAGATCTTCGGAAAGACTTTCTGTTAAAAAAATCTTTATCTTGAGACATTTTTTATGAATTTATTTTATTTGAGCCATCTAGAACTAGAAACATTCATCATTTAGTTTTGCTTCATAACCTAAGATGATAAGCGCCATCTATTACTGAGTAGTAGTAGCAAAAAGCTCCCAGGTTATTTTATAAAAACCTGAATCCAGTTATGTTCGTAACCTGAGCACACTTGGGCGCAAAACGCCATCTATTGGTGAAAAGCGATACTATGAGCATGAGCACCGTCTTCCTGACAGTGACAGCCAGAACAAGACCAAAAGACCGTCATGTCAACTTGTCTGTCAAGTCAAGTCATTGTCAATCAACAGCTGTTTTGTTATGGTCATTTTACGTCTTTTACGTGTTGCTGTTGCTGTTCTTTGTGTTTTTAGCATGTACTGATAAAGTTCAATTGAAACATTCCTTAACAGTCATATACATTTTGCCTCTGCGGTTAGTCAATGAAAGTGAATCGTCGACAAAGTGGTTTTGATATCGTAACAGATAAACATGGGCTAGGAATGAATCCTAGCAAAAACCCAAAATGAGCCGGCAAATATCAATTGATACCTATTTCAAGGCGAAATCTAACGTTCCTGCAGGTGTCCAAATTATGAGTGGAAATACCAATGCCAAGAAGCGCCGGAATCTGAGTTTGGTCAAAACACCGACTAACAAGAAATCTCCTAAAAAAGGTACTCCAGCAAAAAACGTACATAAAAAAGAATCTGAAGTAATATGCTTGAGTAGTGATGATGAAAATGCACCAACACCTCAAAAATCGCAAAATGTGAGTCAAAACAGCATCACAAATAGTAGTGGTTCAAACTTGTCTCAGACAACCATTATCTACACCTTGACTCCTCAAACTCCAGTCAAAACGCCGCGGAAAACTCCGCGTAAGACACCACAGACTGGCTCTAGTGACAGTCCAGATAAGAAGTTCTTCTCACCTACAAAGAAGCGTAGTGTAGTAAAAAGGACATCAGTCAAAAAGAACTTAGCTCGAGAATCATTCATTCAGCCACAACTTTATTCAGATGATGTTTTGTTTAACAAAGCATGTGAAGATATGGATGATAAAAGTAAGTTAATTAAATTAAATACAACTAACTAATGTCACAGGATCTTTGGGCCAAAATAACAACAGAATGGGCCCTCAATAATGGTAGATAAACCTCACGGCAGACCAAGACTAAGATGGCGGGACGATCCTGACTCGTTTATGGAAGACTTGTCTTCCACAGCACAGGGCTGAGAAGAGTGGAAGGGAGTTAGAAAGGCCTTTGCCCTGCAGTGGAACTATGCAGGCTATAAAATAAATAAATAAATGATGGAACAAGCAGGATACACAACATTGAGAAACTAAATAGTTATAACTACTATAATGTTGTATAATAACCTACCAATATATTCTTCCTGCCCATAACCCACTTGATGTGGGGTTGGCACAACATGTTCTCTTCCAATCTCCTCTATCAGCTGTCACATCTGTATTATTCTTTCATAGCCATGTCATCTTTCACAATTTTCATCCATCTTTTCTGTTTTACCTCTACCCAAACATCCATCTACATTCATACTCATCACTCTCCTAGTCACATAACTTTTATCTGTCCTCATGACATGCCCATACCACTCAAGCCTATTGCTTCTCAATTTCTCTGTCACCGGCGCTACTTTCAGACTTCCCCTGATTTCATATCTTATCCATTCTACCTATGAATATAATGACATATAACTTTGAATATTGAGTTCTATACCCAAAGGATCCCAAGAAAATTTACTTAAAACTGTATACTACTTTTTTCTAGGTATATTTTTATTATCAATCATCAACAAGTATCTAAAGGATTACACCGTGACACACTTACTCATGGAAACATCACAAGAATTGCTGGGACGGTGCTTTCAAATTGCAAAACCGGGCATGAGGCTAGTTTGCAGATTGTACTGGAGGCAGACAGGATGGTACAGACGAGATCAGCTATTACAAATCACTAGTGATAAGAAAAATGCAGTTGAAGAATCAATTTTCCAGGAGATGATGAACTGTTTGATATTGAATTGTTTCATCACACCGTCTACTATGACTGGTAAGTAAATTTTAAAAAGCTATCTTTCCTTTTTTAACAAAACTGTATATAGTTTTTTTTTTACTAATTTAGTGTAGTACATCTATTCAATTCAATTCAATTAAATATTTTTATTTCAGACCTTAGAGATATTAATTTACAAAGTCTATGCTGAACCTTAATAATATTACAATCTAGCCAAGTATGCTAATGAGCAATTTTGCTTTAGCTTAGTTTTATAAAATCTTAAGCTTAGTTTTACTAAGAATGTGTCCATTGGCACTTTTCTTACTTTCTCTAATTGAGGTGACACTTTGTTTATGTGTTCATTAAAGTAGCACTGGATACAAATGGATGAAATGAAATATTTTATTTCTATCTTACAGGCATTAACAGCTTAAGTTTTGAAGAATATGCAAAAATATTAAAAGCTGATGAGATCAAGCAAATATGCAAAGACCTAAAGCTTAAAATACAGTCCAAACAAGAGGCCATAGAAGCTCTAAATGCTTTCCGTCGACGGTCATCAATCAGCCAGTACTTTACTGGAGGGGCTCCAACTAATAATTCTAAAAGAGTCCTTGACATGTAAGTATTTATATATTTTCTTCTTCATTCAGTTCTCTCCAATTAAGTTTTTCGAATGCGGCCTCCTTGACTTCTTAAACGACAATATATCACACATGACAGTATGTTATCCAATAGACAAAAATCTAAGACTACTTATTTTTAGTTTTTTTTTTGATATTTTTCAAGGCTCATGTTTGATATGGTTATTATGCTACACATTAGCCACGTTTATTTTTGTTAAGAGCACTGGTGGTCTAGTGATAGCGGCCCCGCCTTCCGATCCTAAGGTCGTGGGTTCAAATCCAGTCGTGTACCAATGAGTTTTTTGTCGTAAAATGAATGTGCACTATGCCAGTACTCTCAAAACGGCGAAGGAAAACATCGTGAGGAAACCAACGTGTCGTAGAACCTAAAAAAGTTTGAGCAACACGTGTCAAGCGTCACGCAAAAAGGGCCCGCCAGCGGCCTACTTGCGGAAACCAGTCCGCACACCAAGTGCGGATGATGAATTTGCCGAAGTCACTGACTGAATCGATCAGCATACAACTTTCCGAATTGCACTCACTTCAAGAGAAATAGTGGTATGTAAAGAAAGCAACTTGTTTAATCTATGTTGCTTAAAATTCACTAACGTTTTCTCATTCTAGATGAAAAAATATTCTATAACTTCTTCTCATTCCTCAGTCTCTAGGCCTTGGCAAAACACCAGTGTTGCACTGAGTGGGGTGACCTACACGGTGCAACAGATACTGAGCCAGGGCCTTATGCCTTATTGACCTTTATTGAGTTGCTAATAAGTTGTAATTAGTTATGAAGTAGTCATAAGGTCAATAAAATGTTTTTCTTTCTTTCTTTCTTTCTTTCTCATTCTAGCATGAAAACAAAAGCAGGCACATGCTACAAGCTATCCGACTTAGCCCGTAACACATTCTACAAGCTATACCGACTCATGTATCTCGGTATGAACTATTCGATCATTCGAGATAAGCAGCTAGAATTAGTGCTTATAAATGACAAAATAAACAGAGAGACATATCCTGTGGATAAGAGTATGGCGGTGGATAGCGCTTCTGTGGTCTTTAGAAGCAGAGACGAGTTCACTAAGTGAGTATTACAGTTCAAAACAAGTGGGCAAATATAGTTATTTTTTATACTAGCGACCGCCCGCGGCTTTGCTCGCCCCGTTCCCGTTACTTTTTTTTTCCCGTTAGTAAAAGTGTATATTAACACGACTTTATTTGATACATATTATCCTACTAATATTGTAAACGCGAAAGTTTGTAAGTATGTATGGATGGATGGATGTGTTACTCTACTCCTACTGAAAACAACTACTGAATGGATTTAAATGAAACGCTTATAGATCAGAATAACACATAGACTACAATTTATGAAGATATTGTAATGGAGAACGGATGTAAGTAACAGGAACAGGGCGTAACGGGAACGGGGCGGGTGAAGCCCCGGGCGGCCGCTAGTAGAAAATAAAACTAAGTACATATATAACCGCGAGTGAAACCGTGGGGCGTAGCTAGTGTTATATTTCACCCGATGATGGGTTGACGACATCATAACAAGATCTCGGCTAGTCGGTGAATAGACAGGCCTCTAGATCGTTGAAAATAGAATTAGGTATATCAAACTAAAAAAATATATTTTTGCATGGTGTTCTTTTACAGATATCTGCAAGCGCATATGTTATATGAAAACTACGTGGTAGAAGAAGACTATCCAGAAAAATGTAAAATGGTCACAAAAGTGTTCAAACTGTACAAGGAAATAAGCCAAGAAGATATGATGAGGTACACAGCTTAATGAGTCAGGACATTTATTTAAACAAATTAATCGGTACACTGATTAAAAAGTAATTTATGTACTGATAACCAGTTATATTGATCAGTAAATATTTTATATGAATGTTGTGATAGCCTATCGCATTATCGCATCACGACAAAGGAGGCACTAATAGAGTCAAGAAAAGCTAATAACAAGTGAATTTAAAAAAATTATGATACCGATTTCATGGCCAAACTGTTAAACTGGCGCCTAATTCTCGAGCCGACCGAGATTTTCAATGTCCCTTAGATACACATTGGCATTGCACAACCCCGCACTTTTTCTACGTTTTCCGTATATCGTAGCTGTCGAGGCTTCTACGATGAGGTCGTCGATGAATTACTCAAGGAAATCATCCATTCTCTCTTCGAAAAGAAGCAATAAAATAAAATTGAAAAATGATCGAGATGGGATGGATCATTTCAGAAAACGTAGAAAAAGTGCGGGGTTTGTGCAATGCCAATGTGTATCTAAGGGACATTGAAAATCTCGGTCGGCCCGAGAATTCGGCCCCTGATTTTGAACAAAAATCTATGAGACTAATCTAGAAGTATTCAAGAAGTAACACTTTTCAGATTGAAAAATAATTAAATCGGTTCATAAATGACTAAGTTGAGGTTTGCGCACATCTAGGCTGTGGCGATCGCGATCAGCTGAAACGCTGTCAAATATGACAGCGATATTACTATATATTACTACTTCTATTATGATTTATTTATGACAAACATAAAAAAATACAACCAAATTGGAAACCTCTTTTTTTTGAGAATGCGAGGCAAGACTTTGTTCTTCTTCTTATTGTGCCACTGTGGCTCTTTTGAACCAAGTGTGGTGAAAGTATTTTAGGTGAAAGTATTTTAAGTGAGCGGCAAAGAGGATCAAGACTTTGTTATGGGACGGTTACCACTCAACATCAGGGGGGCCACGCTTGTTCCATCAGCTAGTTGTATTAAAAAAACTCTGATGTTAAAGGGTTACCTCGACCTCTTACACTTTATCGTATAATGTAGTTTGTACTTGAATAAAGCACCTTAATTTGTGGTTCATCATCATTCATTCATTATCAGCCTGAAGAAGTCCACTGCTGGACATAGGCCTCCCCTACACATTTCCAGGAAGAACGATTCTGAGCCCTTCCCATCCACCGACTTCCCGCGATCATAACAATGCCGTCGGTCTATCTGGTGGGTGGGCACCCTACGTTTCGTCTTACGGTTCGTGGTCGCCATTCGAGAACGTTTATTCCCCAACGGTTGTCGGTTCTTCGTGCTATATGACCTGCCCATTGCCACTCCAACTTACTAATTCTACTTACTAATTTGGGTTTCCAGATACAAAACCCTTCCCGAATGGCTGCGTAGATTCACCCCTCCGTACATATATGTGAAGATCTTGGAGTCTGGTGTCCAGGAGCTGAAGAAGGATAAGACAGCAATTCCTTACCAGTTGGCTCTGGACATTTTGACTAAGTTGATAGAACAACTTGCCTTCCGCCAGCATAAGAAGGCGGAATGGTATGCAGAGAAGGCACTTATACTGCATAAACTGCTGTTTAGGCATGATGAGGTGAGATTATCATAGTTTTTTCAAGCTGAGCTAAGCAAATTCTATAGTAATTCTACAGTAAAACCTGGTTTATTGTTTATTACTACCAAGGAGTATTGTATATTATTATCAAGGATTTTGTACTATTTAAAGAGGTTTTCATTAGAGTTTTCCAATAAGACAGGTTTAAAATTTAGTTGTCTCATTTACAGACGCCCTCGCTTATTGAGGTCGAAATGTACCGTTATTCCATTTAAAAAGGTGAAAATGTTAATGAAAATGCATATTTTTGTTGTTATGATTTAAGTGTACGTATGTTTTTTTATATATCTTATACCTTTAAACGAGAAAATCTTGTATATATATATATATATATATATATATATATATATATATATAGGATCTCGGAAACTGAGCCAACGATTTTCATGAAATTAAGTATACAGGGGTTTTCGGGGACGATAAAACGATCTAGGTAGGATTCATTTTTAGAAAATGTCCCCCTAATCGTAAAGTAAATAATCAGCTTTATCATAAAATCATAACTCCTAGCGCCATCTGTTGATTAAGTCATGAGTTAGTGGGAGAGAGAACGCCATCTATTGACGAGTAGTGGAGTTTATTATTATGTCGGTAAAAGGTCGAAAAATATTAATATTTAATCAGTATGTAAGTAATTCGTATTTAATAATTCACAACAACAATTTACCAAAAAAAAATACCGAGCGAAGCTCGGGCACCAACTGCTAGTTTTTTTAAATGGTAAACATCGAAAAATCCTAGAAATCAAGTATCAATTAACCAGGTTCGAAAAGTCCCATTAACAGAGGTAATTCGATGAAAAAGTGCCGGGACCTCATTGTAGTTCTCAATAATAGAGGTTTATAACTTATCCAGATCCCATTTACTATATTTTATAACGCAGATTTAATCAGAAAGTAACTTTATACACCCGGTAGATAGATACAGTTTGCTGAACTAGGGCTTAGATGACGCTGTGTAAATATCTTTAAATAATTACTTATTTATAATATTCCAGGCAGCAAAGGTCCTTATCGAAGGCCTAAAGTCCTCCGTCACACATGAAGCCAAAGACCTAATGCGTCCCCGCGCGCTGAAACTCGCCAACCAACAGAACATCAAGGTGGATACATTCCTCAGAGTTATGCTGGTTGAACACGCGTCTAACCTTGTCCTGGAGAATCAGTTCCCGGCAGACCACGTTAGCAAGCAACCTATGGAGTAAGTCTTTTTACCGACCTATGTCAAGTGCAAGAAATCTCTTTTATACATAGATTAAAAACAAATCTACCCACGGGAACAATACATTTACAAGTAGCATAGTGTGTATTCTAGACTATAACCTATCTCTGTGCCAAATTTCATCCGTCGATGATGATCCGTTCAGCTGTTCTGGCGTTATTAAGTAACAAACATCCATTCATCCATCCATCCATCAAAAATTTAACATTTTTAATATTAGTGGGATGTTTTATTACAGAAATTACAAGCAGAGAGGCAAGAAGGTCTTTGAGATCCACACAGATGATGACAAGATGTTCCTGGCCTGCGAGGAGTATTGTATAATCCACTACACTACCAACGGACCGTTCACACATGGTATTATATTGACTAATCATATTTTTATTGACTAATTAATTAAATTAATAAAAAAAACATTTGTTGCCTCGTTATAAGCCTAGAACTACATTATTATAGTTTAACATAAACTAAAGATACGAGCACAAAGCACAAAAGGTTGTAAATACAGCAGGGGTTTGACTGGCGATCGAAGCGAACAACTTTGTATTTGATTTCATAATTGTTTGTTTGCAGTTTGGTAGTCGCGTACTGATCGTATTTATCAGAGCGCATCGAGCAAACTAGGTGGAACTATTTTGTTCGGTACCCTCTTATTGAAACTTGGTTTAAAGGTGGTTTAATTTAACCTGATGTTTCTCACAACTGGGCAAAAGAACAAAAAACTGAACAAAAAAAGATCTCCTACAAAATCTTCCATTTATCCCTTTCTTCTTAGTTTGCATTTGCATTAATAAAAAAAAATGCTGTTTCGGTACTCAATTCTAAAATTTAAGTCTAAAACAAATAGATTTTAAATCCCCCAAAAGTTAAGCCTTTTGGGACACTATGAAATCGATAAAAAAATCAAACTCTTCTTCTTCTTCCTGTCCACTTAAAAAAATCAAACAAAGGATATTTTATTAAATATTTTGAATTTTCCAGGTGAGCACTGGGAGGGTCGTATAATAACCACACTATTCTACCTTCTATTCTGGGATATCATTTACTCGAAACCAGTAGGAGTGGTCGGGATCTTCATATCTCACTACCAGCTGTATCCCTTGGATATCTTCAGCGACAGTTTCTACTGGAACCGCAAAGCGATACTAGATGAGCGGCTGAAGAAAATCGAGAGTATGGCAGTCAATACGCTGGTCGAGACTATGCGGGTTAAGTGGGAAGAACGCCCGGAACGTAAGTTTTAGTAGTAGTATAATTAGCGGCACGTAAGTCTAGCGCTGAGCCGCACGCAATACAATTATAACTTTGTAATATATTAAATATTATAGTTAAAGATCAAATATTTTTCATACATTTGATCATATCAACAGGTTATTTTAAGTCACTTCACGATTCGTCACTTCTTAACTAATATAGAAAGCTACCAATAACTAAATAATTATTACTTACATGAACTTACCTAGTTCCTGTTTATTAATTACCTGTTTATTTTTTTCTGTACTTATTTATAAGCTATCGACTTTTGACTCTCTAGTAGCATTACCCCACAAACCTTAGTGGTTTTTTTTAGTGCTATTTATAATAATAAATAAGATTATGTATTTTTTAGAAGATAAATAAATTAAAAAAAAAAAAAAAGTTAGTGCCATTTCGAGATCGCAAAAACAAAAATCACCTATCTGAATCTTATTTTCTTTTCAGATGAACTGTCCGGCATAAACCGTAGTATAGGCTGGGACAACATACGCATGGTGGCGGGCTGTCTCGGCGCAAAGGCGACGGCCGCCATCTGTCGGCGACTCGCCGTCAACTATGGCTGGGCGCATAGCGGTTTTCCAGACCTAACGCTTTGGAACGCGGCTACCAAAAAGGTTAGTTCTAATAAAAAATAAATTGCGATGAACGCTCCCCGTATGCATGTAGGTCCCATTTTCATTTCCCCAAAGAATTAATCCATAGGTAAGGACTGAAGCCACATATCCGTAATACACCAAGAGCGAAGTAGTTTTGAACAATAAATAAAAATAAATAAATATATATTATAGACAATCCACACAACACTATCTAGCCCCAAACTAACAATGTTTTCTTGAATGAAAATTAAGCAGTAGGTGGTAAAACTGTTGTTATAAATCTTTTACGTTCAACATTAGTGTAGTTAAAATCCGTCTCTTTCTCGTCTTTTTCTAGTTCTGAACAAGTTGTTCCTGAAGAAAATAATATATTTTTGTCTATTTAATATCTTGCAAACCTTCCGCAATGTCACGATATCAATAAAACATTGTTTTTATTATATTCTGTTTTTTGAAACCTACAGATAAAGTTCGTAGAAGTGAAGACAGACTCAGACAAGCCATCCACGAAGCAGCTACAATGGATGCAATATCTGACTGAGAACGGCATTGACACAGGTTTCTGTTACGTCGGAGCGAATACAACGCGCTGTAAGGCTCGGAGTGAACCAGCTGCGCCGAAGAGTCTGCGGGATTCTATCATGTTTGAGAGCTCTCCTCCTTAAATATTCGACCAAAATGTTAACGGATTTTAGTGTCAAAATTAAAAATTATCGGAATGAACTAGCTGTTCCAAAATGCCTACGGGATTCTAAGTATAATGTTATAGAATTCACCTTGAGTGTTCTAACAAATTATTTAGCGTCACAACACAACGGATTTTAAACTTATCGGGAAATTATGTCTGAATGCTTGAGATTCTGTGAGCGTGATGTATAATTTATGTGAATTTCAAATCAACCTATATAAAAATTAAATCAATAAATACAAATACAAGTCGGAGTGAACGAAGCTATTCCTAAGAACCTTTCGTTCTTCGTGACGTTATCATGTTTGACAACACCTTGAATTTTCGACCAAATTACAGTCACGAAATGTGGCTTTAAATTATATTAATGAACCAGCTGCTCCGAAAGAGCCTATGATTGTAATGTTTGAAAATTCACTTCACACGACTTCAACAGATTGTGACTTTTGAATTATCGGAGTGGACTAGCTGTACCTAAGAGCCCAAAGCTACGTTTACACTTCTAAAGGCCATGTACGTAATGTACACTAGTTAAAGTTACACAGTGCGGCAACGAGTCAGATTATTGTTGCCGCGCAATGTAATTAGTGCAATTGAAATCCTTTTACCTACACTGGATCAAAAGAACTAGTGAGCCGACAAGAAGGTGGTAATAATAATCAGCCTGTAAAGTCCAGATTCCGCAATTTTCCAGGACATTGAGACTTCTTCATAATACCGGCTTCCTTCTTTACAATATCACTCGTTCACCCCCCCCTCTTTTTGGTAAGGGGGCAAAAATATGATGGTGTTTTCGATTATAATTTTCTTTTAAAAATGACATTAGTGCATGACGTTTTTTAGTCGAGATTGTAATACATATCTTTTTTTAATTTTAAATACGTTTATTTACACAAAGAAACTTACAAATATTTACACAATGTACAAACTACACAAGAAACAGTTGAGCTATCTACAGACTGTTACAAACAATCTAGAGATAGCTCAACTGATCAAAATCAGTACCAGACGGAAGCGTCCTCAAGACGCTGCCGCTGGCGGCATTGCCATGCTGAATAGCAATGCTATAACATTAGCATTGCTATTCAGCTTTTTATCTTTGGCAGGCTAACCTAAACTTACAATCCATTACAATACCCAAGTTACCTATATGTTTTTACTTTGTGTAGGTACTATTTCTGTCCCGAGTAATAATTGAAGCGAGCATCTCCTAAAACTACGTTGGCGGGGTACTGACGTGCCCCAAAATGTGCTCGTACCTTTATTAATAAAATTATAAAATTGGGTACACCAAGCTGCATAGGGCACATCATAGGGCAGTACCACGAAGCCCTCAAACAATAAACAATCATATGTCCATCCATTCACAGTCGCCGTAGCCGAAAACGGCTTTTCTCTATAGGTTATTGGTTATGACAGAGAAAGAGAGAGTATGAGTATGATTATGGGTGAAAATAATATTTTTTAAAGGTTCTGTGATATTATTAAAGTTATTTGGCAATAAAAAAATTGTTCAGTATACGAGACTTATTTTCCAAAAAATTACATAAATAGATGTTGTGTAAAAATTATTTTCTGTTTTGGTAACAATTCGGTTTTTATAAGAATAATGTTAATATTATTGTAATACTGTATTTAACGGTTACCTATTATAGTACATTACTAGTACTAAGCATGATAAATAAGAGTCTTCTTAGATGACATTTTTAATAAAACAACTACATGTCTAATTGAATAGGTGAATGTGTTTTGTTGTGCAACTATTTTAATTGATATACCTATATTGTGAGTGCTAGTTACATAGTTATAAGTATAATAAACCATATTTTGTTTTAATCGTTTTTTATTTAAAAATTGTATAAATAATCTGGACCAATCCTCGTAGGTAGAGCACGTGTATTTACTAAATAAATATTTCAGAAATTACTTAGTGATATTAATAATAACTACACTATAACTACCTACTTTTTTACATATAATATTTTATTCAAGCAATCGGGGTCGAACGCACAACCTACAACCCAAATGGAAGAAAAATGTACCAGCAATCTCTGGCTTGTACAAGGAAAAAAATCCATAAAAACTGCGAACTTCAGGGGCCTGATTCTCGGGCCGACCGTTGCACAACCCCGCACTTTTTCTACGTTTTCTGTATATCGATCGTAGCTGCCGAGGCTTTTACGATGAGGTCGTTGATGAATTACTCAAGGAAATCTGCCATTCTCTCTTCGA
The DNA here is from genome assembly GCA_947578465.1 of Thera obeliscata. Classification (NCBI taxonomy): domain Eukaryota; kingdom Metazoa; phylum Arthropoda; class Insecta; order Lepidoptera; family Geometridae; genus Thera; species Thera obeliscata. The sequence continues at coordinate 4,216,625 of OX387913.1, forward strand.
AAAGAAGCAATAAGATAAAATTGCAAAATGATCGAGATCGGGCCGAGAATTAGGCCCCAGGGCGCGAAATCCATGCTCCATCTAACCCAAAGAGGAGAGATTTATAGAGAAACTACCGTGTAAAAGATACTTTTTCTTCTACACCAAGAAATAAGTATTTATACGTAAATAACCTTTGTCTTTGATAAGCTACTCTCCTTTCACGATGACACTGCCCCAACTATCAAAACATCTTAGCGCAGCGTTATTGTATCAAAACAGCACGCAACTTGTAATATTTATTTCTCAACATTTTTCATAATTTCTAAATGAAATCTCTATTCATACTGTACGTGCCACTTCTAGTAATGCTGACAGTCTCCGCCATGTCTGTTATATTCCTGTACTGCAAGAACAAGTTAAACAAGAAGAAGGGATACATGGACGTGAGTGAAAAGCCCTCCTGTGCAGAAGATGCTTGCTGTTTACAGAATCCATGAGTAGTGTTCTTGTAATTCTTGGATAAGTTTTGATTTATTTATAATTTACTTTTAAAACCTTGCATAAATGCATTGTTTTATTAAATAGTTTCCCTAGACACAAGTGTTTACCCTAAAAATATTAAACAGGGTCGGAGTATCGTTAGCAGTGTGCATTAACTACTAGGTAAAAAGACTGAAATTTCGAAGCAAAAACACATAGCCAAAATTTTGCATCTATTGTTGATGATTGTTGTTGTATAGCGTCAGGGGCAACTGGTGTTTATTTACGATACTGTTTAAATAGCCTGCCGTATTAATACTCTGAACGGTGAAATAAGCTGTAAATAGGCTGAACACAAAATTGAATTGAAATTGAGGTCACTGAATACAAAATTGCCTAGGTACAAACTGTTTAAAAGCATTGGAGCCCTCCATTGAACTAGGCGTGTGTGTATGCATTGCATGGACCTACTTGATTATTCTTCCAAGATGCATTGGATACCTGCCTGTATATTACATAATAATATAGTGTGTACGTACGTTTGTTCATATATTGTAACGTATTGTTACTCCGGAAGTCTGACCTGGTGACTGATTTAGAGGAGTAATATGTGCCATATATGTTCAAGGGTATATATGCCATATATACTGGGTTCAAACCCAGTCGTGTACCAATGAGTTTTTCTGTCGAAAAATTTAAGTACACAATGCTAGTGCTCTCAAACGGTGAAGGAAAACATCGTGAGGAAACCCGTGGCTTAGTCAGCTCCGCACGTATTGACCATGTCTTTCCTGTGGATTAGGCCGACTAAGCTGTCAGGATGGTATAGGTGCTGGGCAAGCCTATCCCATCTAATATCCTGTCCCAGGCACTACAGCGTCCCGTAAGTAGGGGCATGAGTAATCACCAGTTGCCCCTGACGCTATATAAATCATCTACAATAGATGCAAAGGCCTGTTTTACTTTTTTTTATATGTTCAAGATCATGTTTTAGCACAGGTGAGAAAAAAAATGACAATGGGCGAAACAGACTAAGTACCCCTTTATGAAAACTGCCGCTTGCCTCTATTATTATTGGCAGTTGGTACTATCAAGGCGAAAACTCCCCAGTAAGAACTCTGTTTAACTATAAAACAAAAACAATAATCCACGCATCACGACGCTATCTTTTTTTCCCCCGACTAGTGATGTGTCTCATCGCCCGTTCTCAGTAGGGATGTCCTATTCCCAAAACCGGGTAACAGTACTTACACATGTATTGAATTGCTGACCATCTGAAGGGTAAAGTAGAGAGTATTAAATAATACTACAGAAAATATTTAGGTAACATTATTTATTAAAATATATCTACTAAAATCATAACATAGTATGTACATTTTCAACAGTACACCTCAACAATACAATAAGGCACCTATTAGGATCCAAATATTTCTAAATACACGTCTAAAACCTAATGAAACCACAATACAGTGTAAATAGCATTCACCACAAAAATCCAAACACCAACATTACCTATAACAATGATTATATACATTGAGCATATTTGAACGAATCTTCAATAGATACGTCTCTATAATATTAAATAAACAAATTTATATTATTATAAAGATTTTATAATATTATACTTTCCAAAATATATCAACTCATCTGCGAAAGAGGTACGACAGAATCTGATCGTATTGGTTTTATATTATGCATATAATATATATTTTATAGTGAATAACACCCGGATATTACAAAAATTATTGGGTAATTATAAAGATCTTGTATTGTAATATTCAACTTAAAAATAAAAAATATATCGGCATTTTACTTCACGCAAAGATACATTCGTCTTCCATCAATTCATGAACAAATATAAAAAAAATATAAAGTTACTACACATGTCAAAAAAAGCAAACGAACAAGCAAATTTAGTTTATTTGTAATAGATAAAATAAACCCTGCAAATTTTAGACACGTTTTTAATTTGATATTTATGTTTGCTTAGGTCGAAAAAAAAAAACAAACCGATTTATATAAATCATTCCTCATTATCATCAGCATGAAGAAGTCCACTGCTGAACATAAAAAGACCTCCCTTATACATTTCCAGGAAGAACTATTCTGAGGCCACCGACTTTTCGCGATGTTAGAGATGTCTTCATTTTCTTACCTATTTAAATATATGATGGGGTTTCTGTCACCCACCTTCCATGTGGCCCTAACCGCCAATATAAAAATAAAGGTTTACAAATTGGCGTCAAACATTACATTTCGTAAAAAATACACTTTACAATACACTTTTAGGCATATTTTTTCTATAAATTTCGATATGTTATCAAGGTTACAATTTATAAGGCACAGCCGTATCATATCTAACTTACAACGAACTTACTCCTAATAAATATAAATTTTAAATATTTTTTAAAGTAAAATTGGCAAAATACACCTACCACCTATCTTCTTATCGTTCTTTCGAACCAAGTGCGGTGAAAGGATATTTAAGTGCGCCTCAAAGAGGCTCCACCACCTATGAAATAATTATATATTTCTCTAAATACAGGCACTATTTGGTTAAACATCTCTTAGAATAATGTAAACCTACATCGAAGTTGTACACTTCATACATAAAAATAGCATTTGACTCATTTTCACATAACCATACCATCTTAACACCAACCACAATGAAATAACATTTTTACACATCTCAAGTTATACAAACTAAAAGATATAACAAGGTAAATACTCTTAAAATAGTTATGTATCAATGTAGAAAATAATCTATTGACTCGCGCCAATAAAAAAACGGTAAAAATAGTGCAAAATAACACTACGCGTGACAGATGGCGAAAAACATGAACAAAATAGTCTGAACATAATTATATCTTCAGTTTACAAACTTAAATGGGGAAATTGAACTTGCATTGCCATGTTTTTTATTGGGAGATTATTTAAAATCAATCTTTTTCACATACTGGTTCTATCAGCTAGTTGAATAAAAAAAAACCGCCATCGGGCACGCGCAAAGTTGTCATTCGCGGACTCTAAAAATAGTGTCGAGGGTAGCGAGAAAGAGATTTTTCGGAACTATTTTGGTTCGTTTCAATATTGTCGTGGTAATTTTAGCTTTGTGCAATAGTGACGTATCATTTAACTGGCCACTTTCTCTTTCGGCAATAAGTCTCGATTGACGAATCTAGTCACAAGAAATAAGTCCTAAATTATAATAAAGAACAACATAGCTTTTAGTAGTAGGCAAAAAATATTGCACATCGGCTAATTTCGGCTTCATAGAGCGTAAAGTGCGTCAGAAAGAGATAGCGCTCTACGAAAGCAGAAAAGCGGATGTGCAATATTTATTGCCTACAACCGTACATTGTTCTATAACATGGTTATGTCAGCAGTCTTCACCAATGTGGAGTTGCGCTCAGGGCTCCTATAAAAACAATTAACGATAATCAATAACTATTCAAAACAAAGCCGTGACCACCACCAACATTAGTGGGTGATCCATTGGCGAGCTAAAACCGACGAGCCTGCGAGCTAAAGGTATAAACCGCCGGAACACCTAAAAAACCGCGGTCTTGCAGGTACTCCATTGGCGGGTCGTTGGGCTCCTTTAGCTCGCAGGCTTGTTGGTTTTAGCTCGCCAATGGATCACCCACATAATGTATAAAGCGTTTCGATATTCACATAATGACCATAGTGACTGGCCTCTCAGCTCAGTTGGTAGTAGCTCTGCCTTCTGCGGTATAGGTCGTGGGATCGATACCCACCGAGATCAAATATTTGTGTGGTGAACACAGATGCTTGTTCTCTGGTTGGGTGTTATATTGTATTCTATAATAGAGTACGTTCACTAACACCACAGATTTAGAAATTGCAATTTTGTATAGTGTTGTGAGAAATAAACCCTTTATTATAGTAGAAACTAATAACAAAGATAATAGTTTAGGTTTTTGTTATCAACCAATCGTCAGATTACATACTTATCAACATTTTATGGCGTAAATACACATTAATATTTATCTTAGTGATTACTTGTATAGTGTTATTAACCCATTTTAAATCTTTTGTCAACAAGACATCTGAAGAAATGTTTACATTGGGGAACCAATTTCATTCTAATAGCGTACGTAATAAAAGTTGAGGAGCAACAGGCTGGCGTGGTACGGGCATGTCATGAGCAGGGATGAAAGTCATGTGACTAGGAGAGTGATGAGTATGGATGTAGATGGATATTTGGGCAGAGGTAGGCCAAAGAAGAGATGAAAAGAAGAAATAATGCAGAGATGACGGCTGATAGAGGAGAACATGTTGTGCCGACCCCAAATAAAGTGGGATAAGGGCAGGAAGAAGGCGTACGTAATAAGAGTCTCACATGTTAGGCTCCTGCTTGAATGGCATTGGCTCGAGGAAAGCGTCCGTGATTGGCAGCTGAGGCACCAATGGCGGCGAGGCGGCTGACAACGGCGATGACGTGTCAGCGGCTCCGTCGGCGGGAGTTTCCTCTATAGCGGCCTCCGCTGATGCTCCTGTCAAGAAATAGCATTGTTTTAGACTTGTATCAATAGATGCTGTTACCCATTATCTAAACCTTTTGTCGCCTTTTACGAGATCTGAGGCCCGTATTCAGAAACCTCCAGGGAATGCAACTCATTGCCGTCTGCAGTTTTTCCTGACCACTACAATCTGGGAGGTAGACACCTATTCAATCTTGCACGAAGAGGTTCAAGGCAAAAGTGAATGTGTGTATGTGTGTGTCTTCTAGGCCATCCTGCTTCATCGTCGCTTACCATTAGGTGATATTGTAGCCAAAGGATGGTATATATAATGTATAAAAAAACAGTGCTTGAGTCTTATTCGGGTTTCAATCACTCTCAAGCACAGATTTTTTGACAGTTCTCCATTGAAAAATGACAAAAATCTATGCTTGATGCTAAACTCAGACTCAAGCACTGTTTCTGCATACGGGCCTAAGTCACCCCGACTTGGCCAAAACTTTTGAGTTACTCCGAAGGACTGTGCAAACTGGATTTGCTCGATCATCTGCCACATTATGCTCTGAAGGGGCTAGTCTCTATCCGAGCTTAGTCCTGACTAGACTACACATATACACACCTCCCAGTAACATTTCCTGTAGCAAGCTGTCCACATGCGCCACTCCGAAGAGCTTCGCAAACTGGATTTGCTCGATCATCTGCCACGTGATGCTCTGCAGCGGCGGCAGACACAGCAGCAGTTCGCCGAAGCGGCCACGTCCGTCATACTGCCGGTCGCTGATGTAGTCCTCCAGGTTTATCTGGATCTGGTAGCGGAGATGCTTGATCTTCTGCGGCTGGGAGAGGCCTTTCGCGTCTGTGGGGTAAGGATCAGGTTGACACTGTTTATATTATGATAAAGCTTATATCGAACAAAGCAAGAGTATTTTGAAATTCTTTCAAAATGAAATTGGTTATTTTAAGTAATTTTCGGAAGAATTGAAACTGAAATTAACTCAGGCTCTCAGCTTTTATTGCTTAAATAAATACTTTTTGTTTGTGAATACATACAGAGAACAAACGTCAACACACAAATATATTTCCTGGGCTTGTCCTGGTGCGTTCTACTACCATGCCTATTTCTGCCGTGAAGCAGCATTGCTGTGTTTCAGTTTGAAGGGTTTGGATGTCGGTGAAACTACTGGCACGTGAGGCTGAACATCTGTATACGTCAGGCACGTTATTGACGTGCATGACCTACGAGGCAATGCTTTTTTATAGGCGATGGTTACTACTTAACATGGGCCAGAGTATTGTTCCATCAGGCAGCTATATTAAAAAAAAAACTGATTTGTCTGTGTGTGCAATAAAGAATTATGAATTAAGAAGAACAAAGTGTACACTAACTCGGGTCGAAGAACACGATAGCCTTGAGACAGGCGAACTCTGTGTCGTCGATCTCGATCTCTCGCAGCGGCTTCACTATCTCATCCATCACGCGCATGCCGATCATACTTATATCGATGTCCATTCTACCATCTGGAAACATAAGAACATACTTAAAAAACAAACACTATAAAAAATAACAAAAAAGGCCTGTATTTCCGTAGGCCGGTTTTAGTAGTAGAGCTCTTTCTAAAGGGCTCGTCCGAGGAAGTACTACCACCATGCCTATTTCTGCCGTGAAGCAGTATTGCTGTTTCGGTTTGAAGGGCATGGGTGCCGGTGTAATTACTGGCACGTTATGCTGAATATCTGTACGCCTCCAGTTGACGCAGGGCAGTGCATCGTAGGACACGTACCTGACGTGCGTGACCTACCGATTCATTGCTTTGTTATAGGCGATGGTTACCACTTAACATCAGGTGGGTCATATACTTGTTCCATCAGCTAGTTACATAAAAAAAAACAGAAACAGTGCTTGAGTTTTATTCGAGCCTCAAGCACTTTCAAGCATAGATTTTTGGACAATTCTCATAAAAAAATGTTAAAATCTATGCTTTAGGCTCGACTCAGACTCAAGCACTGTTTCTGTATACGGGCGTCTATATCTATTTATTCACTTGAATTGGAAGGACCACATTAAATAGTCTTAAGTGAGTCTAGAAGAACAGATAAGAAACTTAGGGCTTGGAACCTACTGGATCTTCTTGTCACAGTGTCAGATCAAAGGACTAGTTTATGAATTAATACAGATGTATGATAACTTACCAATATTATGCTTAGTGATGATACAGTTGTTGCCCAATAGTAAAATATCCTTGTGATGCAGCGAGCGGCGCGCACAGCCCAGCAACAAATGCTCGCCGGCGTGAGCGCGGAGTAGCGCCACCTGCAGGCAATATTGATCCATAAAATCGAGGGGGTAAGGCTGGTAATAGTGTAGCTTTTTTAAGGCAATAAGGTTGGTAATCGTGTAACATTAACCCGATGAAGGGCAGCCCCAGCCCCTCATGCAATGGAATAGAACAAGGACTTGTGAAGATCACGACATTTCCGTACATAGATAATTTTTGACTGCAAAAGCAAAAAATAATCATATAAATTTATATATTTTACAAGTTCTGTTTTTAGCTTTTGACCGCAGCGCTTAAACTTTCAAACAGTGATATAAAATTTTTGAAAAATATAATATGCAGTTATTGTTTTCTTATAAATCGAGGCCATGACTCCTTTCACGACTTTTTCCTAACTCTCGTGGTTTCGGACTTGGCCATCAAAAAACCACCGCTCTTCTCAAAAAACCACCCTGTATAGTATAGCACTGTTTAAAAGTTTTAGCGCTGCGGTCAAAAGCTAAAAACGGCGCAGAAAGCAGAGCTACTATTGGGCTGAGAGGCTAGTCATATGTACCATGCTTATGTCAATAAAGTTATTTTGTAATTGTATTTGAGCTGAATACAGTCCACTTTTGATGTAGCCAGTGTCATAAAATACCTGATCATCTAGATGCAGTTCCGTGAAGGCCGGGATGTACTTGGCCCACTCGACGAGAATCAGTAGCTGTTGCTTTATGGAATCGCACACGTCGTTAATCTTTGCTAGCTTTCGGTTGTTTATCTCCGCGTCAGTTATGTTGTTGGTCTGTCAACAATAAAATGACTTTTATTTACACAAATAAGCTTATAGATAGTGCAATTCACGAAGACGCGCCCCTTGCGGGGTGCGGGGAGTTTGCTCCGAGCGGCAGTCGCGAACCGTAGTCTATTCATTGTAGTGTGCGTGTGCACTCATATGTAATTAGTGTGTACCTATAACACTCAAACATTGACGGAAGCTTGCACACACATACTATAAACGGTTAGGAGGAATAGTGGGGCGCGCCTTCGTGAATTGCACTATCTATACAATTAAACAGGTAGGTACTTACAAAATGTACAAAATACACAAGAAACTGTTGAGATATCTGCAGACCGTTACAAACGATCTGGAGATAGCTCAACTGATCCAAATTAGGACAGCGTCCTCAAGACGCTGCTGGCGGCATTGCCACGCTGAATAGCAATGTTAATAGCTGCGCCAGATACCCACCAGCCCTCGGGTCACGCGTCGCATGGATCAGTTACAAAACTTTTTATTGATTTTATAGTGTTTACTATACTCAAGGCAATCACAAATATAATGTCCCAAAAGTTAAGAGCCGAGCGGGATTTGAACCCGCGATCTTCCCCTTGGTACGGGGCTGCGCTGACCGCTGCGCCATCGGATCCTAATCACACTCGACGAATAACTCTTAGGGACTGTTCGGTAAACCTGTAGATGGAGCCACGGTTGCGTTAGTGTCAGCGGCTGTGAAAAAGACTCTCTCTCAGGGCTATTTTTTGACCAAAGAAAATTGACAAAAGTATATGCTTAGCTTGATCGAGGCTCGACTCGAGATTCCAGCATTGTTTCTACGGGTTCATACGGGTCTTAATCTTGTGACAGTGATGACCCACCTCATCTATAACCTTCCTGCTGAGTAGTTCCGCGTTGAGTAGCGACACCACCGATAGTCCGTTTGCTTGCGCCGGCTCTTCATAAGATGGTCGTCTGCAGTTGATACGGTCTCTTTCGTTCTGAACAGCTGAGGACAACAAATTACATTTATCTATACTAATATTATAAAGAGGAAAGATTTGTACCTATTTTTGTATGTTTGTAATGAATAGGCTCAAAAAGTACTGGGCCGATTTAAAAAAATATTTCACCAATAGAATGCTACATTCTTCCAATTTGACATAGGCTACATTTTATTTTGAAAAAAATTAGGGATCCTTGGTAAAATTTGAACAATGTAACCGAAGGTGTAGAAAAATGAGTCTTAAAATGTCTTTCGTCGAATGCGCTGCCGAAACTATTAGCGATAGAACAAAATAATGTACAACAATATTGTCTACCCCGTGCGAAGCCGGGACGGGCTGCTAGTAGAATATAAAATACTTTACACAATAACACAGAAAAAAAGAAAGAATATTTTTGGTTTTAGAACTCTAGCACAAGAATATTTTTAGTTTTAGAACTGGTGAACTAAGGACCAACCTTAGCACGTTGCCAAAATGGATCATAGAATTGAAATAAGAACAAATCATTTTGTATTCTAGTTTTTAAAATACTCAATCAAGACAAAAGTTTTTGGTGTTGTTTTGTTGTGCTTCTTACTGCTGAGCATAGGCTTCCCCCAAAGATTCCCAGTTCTCTTTGTTCTTCCCACCATCTCTTTTCAAAAGTGTCTAGATCGTCCCGCCAAAGTGTCCAAGGCCGACCATGACAGAATTTATTGAATACTAGCAGCGAAGCACGGCGTCGCGCGTGAATTTAATTCTCCCATACCATTTCAGAACGCTAAAGAACATTCTAGAACGTTGTGGAGCATTCTATTTTTATCATAATCGCGAATTTTAAAAGTCCTCATAGGATAGAAAAGGATAGACATAGAAAAGTCCCTACGTGTTAGAGAAGGATAGGAATAGATTACGAATCTTTTGCCTCCCAACCCCTGTCAAAATCCTGGACATACGTACACAACACACACTTACATTTTATAAAATAATATTGGTTTTTATTGTAAATTGAGTATTATCTCACTTTAACAGTCACTGTAGGAGTAAATGTTTGTTCATTATAGATTTATGCATTCATATTATAATGAATCACCCTATTTAGTAATGACTTCCTATAGCTGTGTTTACCCGGTACAGATATACAGAAGTAATTACAAAGTGTTGTTTACTAGTTTAGTTCGTTTATGCTAACTGTAATCAATCCATTAATATTATCAACACTAAGAAAATATGTTTTGGTAAGAAAGTAAATAAGCTTACAGGAAGTGGTTTTATTTTAAATAGCAACTGGTCGAAACTGATAGCAACTAGGTCAAACAGTGACTTTGACAGATTTTTTATGTATAGAATAACGTTATTCGTCATACAAAAAATGTTGGTCTTTGTTTTTTAACAAGCCCGAAATAGTACATTGTTCACCGAGAGGAGAAAGTGACCGATTACCGTTGAGGGTGTCGTTTGAAGCCCGAGCCGTAGGCGAGGGCTTTAAAACACCCGAGATCGGGAATCGCAGTTTCTCTCGAGTGATACATAGTGCTTTATACTACCCTACAAGGAAAATGAATTCTACGAAAACTGAATCCTCAAACAAACACACAAATTGGAAATGGCGTCTGCAATTTTCACATGTTCTTTTTTCAAATTGTTTATCCTGCCGCCGCAGGGTCGCACTGCCAGCCCGACACCATCCAACACACAGCTAGTGGCCAGTGTCATTTTGCGAACTTTGAGATAAAAACTCACTGTAAAAACTTTTTGGCTTTTGACATTTAGGTTACCGGCGCATAGTCTTACCCAAAATTAAGAAAGAAAAACCACGTAAGAAATGGATTTTCATACACTTTTCTCTCCCGCTCAGATGCGTTTTCTCCCCGCATATTTGTTCGATATGCAATGACGTAGTACTTTCTACCGTAAATTTGATAAAGTATCAAGGTACTTTCCAAGCAGGTGTAGTATAAAATATATATTTTAAGACGGATAAATTAATCTGTTAATTGAAAATTAATTAAAAATTGTATGAACTGTGACGGAGAGGTCAAGCCGAAGTAGGTTATTCTTCAATCAGGAACCTGAAGAAACAAGCGAATGAAGAAGAATAATAGCCCAGTAGAGTAGGCAATTAGGAAACGAAACTTCTAGCAACTAAAAAAAAAACAATTTGCACAAAACAACATTGCAATGTGTCATTCAGAATATACTTGTACATCAAACAAAGAAGTTATAATCATAACAAATGTTGCATAACGCATTGTTGCTGTTACTTAGACGCTTATCAGTGTAAATATAACCTATACCAAGCCTATACCTATCCTAGAAAGATGATAGAACATAGAAAACACTTTATTGCACACCACATTATGATTTTTGTTATGATTTGTTAACAAAGGCATACAGTAAAACATCAAAGTGGAATACAATGGGCGGTCTTATCACTAAGAGAGTGATTTCTTCCCGACAACGCACGGCGGGATGGACAGGACTTGGAAAAGAAAAGAGGACGATGGTGTAGAAAAACAATAAAAGTACTATAAAGCTACTATACATTATACGTTATGAATGACATACATAGTGGGTCTTATTAATAATCCTGGCGTAGCGTTGGACTAGTTAATCCGTGTTTTGTCTCTTGCATTGACATGCAATTGTCAACTCGAACAAATGTGACAAAACACGGATTAACTAGTCCAACGCTACGCCAGGATTATTAATAACACCCACTAAGTTTTGAGAAAGAACTTCTTAGTTTTTGGGACCTGCTAGGAACGATCAACAACAGGGTAAGGTAAGCCATCTCAGAAATATTAGCTTTCTAACAAAAAACATTAAAATAGGAGCCTTCATTTTCATTTATGGGTGAATCAACTTTTAAGGCACTCCTTTTGTGTCCCTGGCATTGAAATTGCAATAAAATCTGTATTTCATTTTAAAATATGGTTATTTTTATGTTAACATAAACTTAGATCCTTTGCTAACACGCTAGTTTAATCGTTTTATAAAGGTTTAAGAAAAAATAATGATATTTTTTTGGTAACTCAGCAGAGCTTATGCACTATCCATACAAAAAATATGTGTCCCCACGCCAAGGTGTCAATACAATGAAAGACTTTTCTTAAAAAAATTGTATGAATGCACAGGATTTTACACAATATTATAATTCACAATGAGATAAACTTACATATAAAGTTAACATTTATAAAAGTTTGGCTTAAATTATATATTTTACATGCACCTAAACTTTTGTCCTGAACTTTGATCAAAACATCAGCTCCACAGAGTTACTGATAAAAATTCATGACCGTTATCAAGAGATGGCGCCTAGCTTGGTGTCATCTAAGTCGATTATTGTCTAATATTTTATTGGTATGATCCGATAAGCCCTACCACACATTACCCGCCCCTGAGTCTGCGGTAAGCTCTCAGCTGGTGTGCGTGGGTTTATTGTCGTTCTACAGCGTTACGGCGGGAATCTTGGTAAGTTTTTAAAAGATTTGAATTTTATTGGGTCTGTATGCTGCCTATGATGTCTGATTTCAAGGTCATGACAAAAGATTTGGTGATTTTTGGTTGTGGAATTAATTAAGATAATTTTTATTGAAATTTTCCCTAGCGTTACTGATAACGCCGGATAAATTTTCTCTTGAGTTACCGGTAACGCCAGAGAATGTAAGGCAAATTAACATTGCGAGTTGGCATTAATGTGGATAGTGGATGGATGGATGGTGTGGATATTAATCTGCGTCTAACTTGGGTTTCTAAGATATTATTAATATAGTTTAATTGTTCAAGGTTTGTGCAACATAATTCAAAATTCCACTAAGTGCAGAAGAAAAACGCTATATAGAAAGACTAAAAAATAATAGAGAAAAGTATGAAGAAGGGAAGAAAAAACACCGAGTTTGGAACCATAAAACAAAGAGATTTAACTCCTAATGAAAAACATAATGCGAATGTGATATGGAAGCTACGAAAACGACACTCGAGATTGTTGCAACAAACACCCCCTGACTCGCCTAGAACAGATTAGATAATTTGGAAGAATTGAATGGAACTCCACCAGCGACGCCTCCGCGAGATTCTCCACGAGCTGAGGATACGTCACTGCAAGCAAGATACCCACCACTGCGATCAAGAAACCTAACGGCACGGTCAAGAGACCCATCACCAAAATCAAGCGACCAAGCACCACGATCATGAACTTTATCATCGCGATCAAGAGACCCACCACCAAATTCAAAAGACCTACCACCTCGTGTAACAGATACACAACCACGAGTACTAGCTACGCCACCAAGGGCTAGTGCTCTTCCACTCCACATATCTTAAGCAGAAGCAGGGCGGAAGAAAGTTAAAACGAACAGGTCACGGGTGAGTAGAGAAAACGCAAAACTTAAGCAAGATAATGAGAATTTGAGACAAAAGTATGAGAAATTTAAGAAAAGATAATCAAAGACGAATTGACTGCGAAATTAACGATACTGAAAAAATGGAAGATCTGAGGCACAAAGTTCTGAGCAGTGCTATAAATAAAACATTAATAAAAACAAAATCTAGAAAAGAACGAGAGGTAATAAAGAATATTTTCTCAACTGTAGAAATAAAAGATTCACGAATGAAGAAAAAGATACTTATGGAGACATTAGGCATTAACAAAATTCTTAGAAAAAAAGACTATACAAATAAAAATACTATTTTAAGGAAGAAAATAAAAGATTTCATCTAAGAGATGACATTTCACGTGCTACAGCTGGCAAAAAGAAACGCTCACAATAACAGGAGTGAAGGAACAAAAAAGGTTTATGGTGGATTAGATGAAAAATCTGATCAAAAACTTTGTAAAAGAGAATCCTGAACTTCGTTGCTCTTACTTTTATTTTCCAAGAAACAAGCATTTTTATGTCAAAAATGCTTGTGTCGACGCTAGAGACATGTGTCTTTGCAAAAGACACACGAACTTTATTCATAAAGCAAAAACAAAAGCACTGAAAAAAAAAAAATTTAACTGGCACTGATGACCTAAACATCCTCATTGAGTCAACTGTTTGCAATGCGAACTTGAAAGATTGCATGTACGGCAAATGTAATCAGTGTGAGGCACACTGATTACGTTTGCACAAAACAAATTGTTATTGTAAGGAAAATGTAAAGTATACAACCACTTGGACAGAATGGGTAAGAAAAGAACAATATATAAATGTATAAAAGATGGAAAAAACATGAAAGCTATAAAAAATGTGAAAGAAGACTAAACTAAAGAAACATTTACATTTTTGAAAATGACCTTGCAGCTTTCAAAAGTAACAATTTCACAACTTTGAAGATTTAAAATTCTCAGGCGTTACTATTTTTCTCTGGCGTTACTCAAATGTCCCTTGATTTTTCTAATGTCTTTTGACGATAACTCTCATAGTCATTGATTTTGTTTACAAAAAGCATTTAATTTAAAGTCTCCAAGACTCATGTGTATTGCAGGAATAAGAATAGTGTGTCTGATTATGCTGTTTTGATATTTATCCTAAAGTTAAGCATTGAAAATGTTGCACAGTAACGCAATGGACCAATAATGGTCTCTATTTCATGCGTTAGTAATAAAAAACATTATGAATAAGTTGGAAATACTGAATTAAAGTATGAATAAATGATTAACATCGTTGATTTTTCATTATTTTTCGTTTATTTCATGTTATGGTGTTTACAAAAAAGTAACGCAATGGATATTTTAGAACCACACTCGTCACTTATTCTAAAAAAACTCGTTTAAATTAGCTTAGATTTCGTGCCCCGCTCCAAAACCTAAAAATAGATAAAATTGTGCAAATGCAACACTAATGATTTCATCATATTTCGAAAATTTATTTTTTAATTTTATCTTTTCATAATGTCGTCAAAGGAGTGTCTTAAAAGTTGATTCACCCTTATATAATGAGTACTGGAGCTACGAACAGACACACACCATGGCGAAGACATAAAACTAAAACACTCCCTTTTTTATCGTAGGTTAAAAACTCCGCGATCAGTGGGATGATTTCGTATTTGTTGTTGCAATCAAAACCTAGTCGCACCTGTTAATTTTGACATCGAAAACAGATTGAAACAAACCCCATTTTTGACAAGGATCGATTGCAATGTTCACGTAATAAACATGAAATAACGAATAGGAACTTCACGTTGTAAAACTAGCACAGCAACAGATAGATAGCTTGAAAATTTAAGGCAGTTGCAATTAATTTGTAAGTATCAAACGTTTGGTAGCAACAGATATACCCTATCACCAGGCAGAGCTCATACGAACTCACTTATCTAATAATCTACATGGCTGTATTACGCAAGCTAACGATGATTATCAATAATCCAGTACGATAAATAAAGGATGACAACATACTGTCCCAAAATACATGTATTAGGTAAATTGGAGAAGCCATTAGTAAGGAAAGCGGATGTATACATTTTCAGACGATTCATGTTACATCATCGTGGAAATGACCTGTACAAGGCTTCGTAGGCCGAACACTCGCTTCGTCTCGCTCTCTCTACTGCGTGGAAAAGAGACAAAATCTTATAACTACAAACCGCGTGTTTTCCTCATTTTTTTGGCAAGCTTTAAGTTATTGAATAGATTCGTATATGATTTTACCTACGAGTTCTTAGAAGACAAAAAATATGTTGTCAAGATACAACTTGGTATTTTTCCTACAATATAATTGCCACTAATTTGACTAAGCAAACGCTGCATTGGCGAAAAGCCGTAAGAATAGGTTGTAAATCGTGTGTATTTTATATCGCGAGTTTCAAAATACCAACATCATACAATCAAGTTACTTTCAACATCATACAATTTCACACAGCACCTTTCAGAGCAATCACGGGGAGCATAGGAATATCCAGGAATATATTTAATACTAGCAGCGACGCCCGGCGTTACGCGATCATTCCAGAATTTTAAAGATCATTCTAGAACGTTTAGGAGCATTCTAGTCTAGAACATTTTGACAAAATCTAGAACTTATAGAAAAGTCCCTACGTGATGAAAAGGATGGACATAGATTTTTGCAACATTTTGCATTGATGCTGTTTTTAACAGTCGTAGCGTGATGTTTGAATTCGGGCCACTAGTTCTCGAGGTTAGCGCGTTCAACCAAACAAATTCTTCAACTTTATTATGATTTACAAATCCCCAATAACTTTGCAATGGTATAAAGTGTTTTCTTACCTTCTTTCTTCATGCCAGCTTTGAAGCATTTTCTTAACCTACAGTATCTGCACTGATTTCTTTTGTCCTTATCCACCACGCAATTTCGGCTGAATCTGAAAACAAAAAAAACAATTTCGGTTAAGTCAAGATTTTAACTAATCTAATGTGTGACAGTTTATAATATTAGGTATTTTTTAAATCCAAGTAACGCTAAACATCATCATCATCATCAGCCTGAAAAAGTCCAATGCTAGCCATAAGCATGCATTTCCAGGAAGAACGATTTTGAGCCTAGCCACCGACTTCCCGAGATCCTAACAACGTCGTCAGCCCATCGTCATAACTTTTATAGTAGAGTTTAGAGCTCTTTTTGACCGGTTCAGCTAACTAAACGGCAAATTTATGAGCGGAATATGTAATATCGCAGAACTGTAAAATGTTCAGTAGAATTAGATGCGATATTGTCTATACTAATATTATAAAGAGGAAAGATTTGTACCTATTTTTGTATGTTTGTAATGAATAGGCTCAAAAAGTACTGGGCCGATTTAAAAAATTATTTCACCAATAGAATGCTACATTCTTCCAATTTGACATAGGCTACATTTCATTTTGAACAAAATTAGGGATCCTTGGTAAAATTTGAACAATGTAACCGAAGGTGTATAAAAATGAGTCTTAAAATGTCTTTCGTCGAATGCTCTGCCGAAACTATTAGCGATAGAACAAAATAATGTACAACAATATTGTCTACCCCGTGCGAAGCCGGGACGGGCTGCTAGTATTGAATAAAATAACAAGTTACTATCGGTTTTATGTAATCAAGTAAGTACTTCATTCATACAAGTCTAATGGTCCGAGAAATTACATTACAATTGAGCGTGCTAGGAAAAATCCACGTATCGCTATCAAATGACTCAGTTGACCTAGCGATGCACTAGCGGATAGGTACAAGCAATGTCAACAGATACCTAGGTACGAGCTAATCGCTTTTATCATTCAAAAAAAGTGCAATCATTCAATTTTAATTTAACTAGATACGTTTGTAGAAATCGTATTTTAGCTTAGCTCTTCAGCGATTTTGGTATTTATAATGTATGGATGAAGTGATCTTTAAGATTTTATAAAAGATTTGTTTATTTGATTAATTGAAGAATTATGAATTATATTACTGAATTAGGTATAAATAATCTAAAAATAAATTATCTATAATTTTATAAATTTAAACAGCTTTTGCCCTTTGCCTCATAACTTGACGTATTTACACAATCAAAAACTAAATTAAAGTACCAAGCATCAGTCAAGCGGAAATAACAATAATAATTATAATAAAAACAGGAAAATGTGGTATAATTGAAAACCTATCAGACAGACGCATTGGTCATTCACTGAATATTATGACGTCAAATACACAATTGAATTAGAAGCCAGAATTATTATGAGTACTTCACATTTTTAGGAAGAGCTATTTTTATAAGTCCTCGATCTACCGACTTCCCGCGAATTTCATGTTGCCGGTCATCGAGTGAAATAAATAAATATTGTAGATAACCCACACAACACAATTAAGCCCCAAATTAAGCAGAGCTTGTACTATGGGAACCGAAAGCTGAATACTAACATACATATTAAAAAAAAATACATTTAACTTACAATATTTTTAGAATACAACTAGCTGCCTGTCCCGGCTTCGCACGGGTGGACATTTATTTTTTAACCACATAAATATAGCCTAAGTTACTCAAGGTGAACTTACGTCCAGCAGTGGACTGATATCAATTGATGATGATGATGATGATGAACATTCTATAACGTTTAGGAGCACTATTTTCTAGAACATTTTGTCCAAATCTAGAATTCAGAACCGTTTGCATGGGTATATTTGAGTATTCTGATAATTCTGGATTACTAACGTTTGGGCGGGAGCATTCCGGATGCTAACCGACTTTAAATTTGATTATTCCAGATCATTCTAGAGCGTCTATGTGCATTCTGTTCTCGTCAAAGTCGAGAATTTTCTGAAAAATCCCTAAGCGATAGAAAGTAGAGTTGCCGCGAATACTCGCTATTATTCGGTATTCGGCATTACTCGACATTTTTTTGATATTCGTCGAATACCGAATAATAGCTGGTATTATTCGGCATTCGGCGAATAGTCGTCTAAAATAAACTTTTAATGAACAAAAAAACTAATGAGTTAAAAATAAACATTTTTTTAATTATTTTCCCTATTAAAACAATACAAAATATCAATTATTATATGTAATATGTGACTGTGCCTATCATATTCATGAAATTAAATTAGTTAGGCTTTTTAATTAATATTTAAAATCCAACAGAGGCAGATTGTGGTGCAAAAAAACATTTTTTTTTTGCACGTTCGGGAGCAAGTCGGTTTCGTTTTTACTCGTAAATTAAACTTGCCTCGGAAAATAGTCTTTTTGAATAAACAGAGCTTGCTGGTGTGATTAAGTATCGTTTAGCAAGCTTACTTAAAATAGGAAATATATTCTTATTGGTACTCAAAGTCCACCATTCATATGGGTTTATTTTTCTGTCAGCCTTTGTTAATGCGATGTAGTTGGCGATTTCTTCCGCAGTGGCATTCTTGTATTGGGTTGCTCTTCAGTAGGTTGCTGTATATATGAAATATTTTTAATGTGTTTTTTATGTCGAATAGTGATGTCGAGTTATTCGACTATTCGCCAAAGTGAATGGCGATTAATCGGTATTCGACTATTCGCTATAACCACTATTCGCGGCAACTCTAATAGAAAGGGATAGGCATATATAAGTCCCTACGTGATAGAAAGGGATAGACATAGATTTCGAAACTTTTGCCCCTTATAAATTAATAACACCTAAATATTGAATATAAACTATCCTATCTTTTAAGTCCGACCATATTTTAGGCAGTTGCAAAATTTTATCGAAATCCGTTCAGTAGTTTCGGAGTTTATCGCGTTCCAAATTGTGACACGAAAGATTTATAGAAGACTAGCTGCCTGTCCCGGCTTCGCACGGGTGGACATTTATTTTTTAAACACATAAATATAGCCTATATTACTCAAGGTGAACCTACGTCCAGCAGTGGACTGATATCAATTGATGATGATGATGAAAGAACATTCTATAACGTTTAGGAGCACTATTTTCTAAAACATTTTGTCCAAATCTAGAATTCAGAACCGTTTGCATGGGTATATTTGAGTATTCTAGATAATTCTGGATTACTTACGTTTGGGTGGGAGCATTCCGGATGCTAACCGACTTTAAATTTGATTATTCCAGATCATTCTAGAGCATCTATGTGCATTCTGTTCTCGTCAGTCGAGAATTTTCTGAAAAATCCCTAAGCGATAGAAAGGGACAGACATATATAAGTCCCTACGTGATAGAAAGAGATAGACATAGATTTCGAAACTTTTGCCCGTTATAAATTAATAACACCTAAATATTGAATATAAACTATCCTATCTTTTAAGTCCGACCATATTTTAGGCAGTTGCAAAATTTTATCGAAATCCGTTCGGTAGTTTCGGAGTTTATCGCGTTCCAAATTGTGACACGAAAGATTTATATATATAGACTAGCTGCCTGTCCCGGCTTCGCACGGGTGGACATTTATTTTTTAAACACACAAATATAGCCTTTGTTACTCAAGGTGAACCTACGTCCAGCAGTGGACTGATATCAATTGATGATGATGATGAAAGAACATTCTATAACGTTTAGGGGCACTATTTTCTAGAACATTCTGTCCAAATCTAGAATTCAAAACCGTTTGCATGGGTATATTTGAGTATTCTAGATAATTCTGGATTACTAACGTTTGGATGCATTCCGGATGCTAGCCGAATAATTTCAGTCTTCGAATTAAATTTGATCATTCCAGAACCTCAAAGACATTCTAGAGCGTTCTTTCCTCGTCAAAGTCGAGAATTTTCAGAAAAATCCCTAAGCGATAGAAAGGGATAGACATATATAAGTCCCTACGTGATAGAAAGGGATAGACATAGATTTCGAAAATTACTTATAAATTAATAACACCTAAATATTGAATATAAACTATCCTATATTTTAAGTCCGACCATATTTTAGGCAGTTGCAAAATTTTATCGAAATCCGTGCAGTAGTTTCGGAGTTTATCGCGTTCCAAATTGTGACACGAAAGATTTATATATATAGATATATATAACACCCAGACAGAGAACCAACATCTGTGTTCACTACTCGATACTTGTTTTTGGTGGAGATCGAACCCACGATTACGGCGCAGAAGGCAAAGTACTAACTGAGCTGAGAGGCCAGTCAAGTGAATTCAAAATAGTTTTAAATACAAGGCATGTGAATTGGTTTAATCACAGAGATCACTTTACAACGTCTTAAAGGCAAAATGAATTTAAAAAAATGTGAGCTAAGGAGACAATTTGAAAAGAGTATAGTATGTATTAACTAAAGATTTGAGACTAAACAAGAAAAAAGATCAGATACATTCGTACGGTTGTATAGGCAATAAATATTGCACATCGGCTTTTCGGCTTTGTAGAGCGTAGAGCTTTGTAACGCTATCTCTTTCTGACGCACACTACGCTGTATGAAGCCGATGTGCAATATTATACTTCAGGTTTATAAATCAAGCCTGTGATGATGTTTTTAAGCATTCAATCAAAGTGTCGTCTTCTCTAGGCCTGAGGTGGCACAGGGCCAAGAATTGGAGTCGCTGATTTTGGAGGTTGGGCAATCTAAGTATCACACAGCCAATAGAATACGTTTTTATCATGCGATTTGCCAAGATTTACAAAAGCATTTATAATAAGTGTGACAAACTGACAACATTCCGATTCAATTTAAAATATTATGCACCAAAGATAAAAGAAAAACATAGCTATAATTGAAATGTCGAATATATTATTAACTGCTTTTATGATTTTATTATCAATATAATCAACTGCGTTTATTGTGATAAAGCGGTGTAATCATCTAAATTTACGATCGCTGTAAGCCAAACAATCTTTTTTTATAGATATCTTGATATTACCGCCCATACTTGTGAGTAGATCTAAAATGAGGCTTCTCAATGTTGGTTTTAACCCATTGGTAAAACATTTTCACTTTTGATAGATTTCTATCAAAAGTGAAAATGTTTTACTAATTTTAGACAAACTTACACTTTTTAACGAACTTCCTTAAGGGGCCGACGGAGGGCGAATTTTCATACAAACGTAATATAGAAATGATTAATTTCATTGCGTTAATTTCATTTGAGGTTAGTAATTTAAAATTAAAACTGTTCAGGAACCAAGATAAATACTATACAAATACAATTATTACAGTAATATAGTGAAAATCTGCTTAAATTAGTAATCATTTTGGTATTACGTTTGTATGAAAATTCGCCCTCCGCCGGCCCCTTAAGGATTTGCATAAATAAATATTTATGTAAATCCTTAATCAGGTATGTTCGTTTTAGCTTGTGGTTGTAATAACTGTATACTTACCTTGTATAGGTTCAAGACAAGTATTGAATGAAACTACTTTTGGTATAGTATAAAGAATATTTAAAAATTGTGTGAAGCATTATTTTGACGCATAGTATCTTTTGTACCCACTAAACAGGAAAAGAAAACGTGGAAGACAATTTAAAAGATGGGTAGATGACATAAAAGCGGTCGCAGGAAACACTTGGTCTAGAACTGCAAGAGCAAGAGAAGAGTGGAAGTTGTTGGAAGAGGCCTTTGTCAAGCTTGGGCAAACAGATACTGTTGTCGATTAAAATAGAATTAAGTAAAACTTTTGTATAACTAGTTTATAAGTATCTGAATAAAAGGCTTTTATTATTTATTATCTTTTGTAGATCTACAGATCTACCAGGCCTACCACAAGCTCTGTCTGATTCTGACTCTGGTTTTGAGCCTAACACAAGCTCTGTCTGACTCTGTCTCTGGCTCTGGTTTTGAGTCTGTGTTAGTGCTCACCATTGTATTATACCGTGTGTGACGTTTCGACGTAGGATTTATTTAGTCAACACTCACACAGACTCAAAACCAGAGCCAAACAGAGCTTGTGGTAGTACTGTAGCAGAAAACGTATCTAGGAACCCATGTGACATTGATAACGTGCCGGCACGTGGAGGATTACAAGATAGTTATCTACCTATGCTGGAGGTCTACATCATAAAAAGATAAAATAAACGAACATTTTTATTTTGGGACTACCCAGCAATGCGACAGCACTCTGCAGTATAGGTGTTGTTGCCACGAATATCATGTGATTCTAGGGCCTAATTCTCGAGCCGACCGAGATTTTCTAAGCGATTTTATTTTTGGCATTGCACAACCCCGCATTTTTTCTACTTTTTCCGTATATCGTAGCTGTCGAGGCTACGATGAGGTCGTCGATGAATTACTCAAGGAAATCATCCATTCCCTCTTCGAAAAGAAGCAATAAGATAAAATTGCAAAATGATCGAGATCGGCCCGAGAATTAGGCCCGCCCCTGTCTGATATACTTTTCACGGCTAGACCACAGAAACTGATCTGTACTGAATTTGACAAATACATTATTGGACGCGGTTCGAGTGAAGCTCTTTTCATTACTTGGTTACTGCAATATTTTAGTTTCGCTGAACTTCACAAATGTTATCTACTTTGTAACACATTGAATTGCCATTAATATAGTTTCCTAAGATCAACATATCACATATATATGTATGGTCGTAAATTGTGGAACCTTGACTCTATTGCCAGGCTTTACTACGAGCATTAATTACTAATTTACTATCATAAGATAAGTAAATTAAATCGGCCTGGCCTGAATAATTATGTACCTACATTGCACATCAATCCTAGGTTTAATGTTTATGGGACATAATGTTACTCCACTAAAAAGTCTTATTCCGGAACCTAGGGCCCAAAAAAACCAGTGACTTTTTTGTCACGGTAGATAAATATCACAAGAACTGCCAAATTCACTAAAGAAACTGACAGTTCTTGTGTTATCTACCGTGACAAAAAAGTCACTGGTCTAGAATTGAGCTCCTGATACCTGAAAGATTGGATTAAGCCGTTTGGACTTAACAATAACAAATAAATATTGTGGACAATTTACACAACACCACTTTTTTTTTTGTAAATACTTAGAATACAATAATCACAACCAGGCAGAAAACAAACATCTGCGTTCACCAAACAAATATTTGTTCTCGGTGGGGATCGAACCCACTGCCTACGGCGCAAGTCAGGGTTTTACACCAACTGAGCCGTGAAGCCTGCTTCTTGGCTATTTGCTAATGTTAATTTTCCTACAAACGTTAGCTTTAGGTCCGCCAAGTTATATGGCATCGAGGTAAGAGTCAAACGAATGCTCTTATTTTTGAACTCTTCAATTTGACAAATGTTTTAATGAAAAGTGGTGATATGAGCAGAGAGTCTACCTAATACCTCAGTCAGTGTGTAGTGGTAGGTGTCAGTTACCTCTACATAGAACTGGCACCTAGACTCACCTAGCTTTAAGACGTTTCAATTGTGTTTCTTGCAATCCTACAGCCATACTTATAAATTTAATCACTGCTTAAAATTATGCCTGTCACTGTTTGCCATTACCCAGTGGTAAGAAATGGCAATAGTTTAAGCACTGTTTATCTTTTGGCATAGTTTTATAAGTAAGGCCACTAGTGAATAAATACACTTTTGATTTGATTTGACATACAACCTCATCTACAAGTATTTCGAGAACATGCCTTGTGGCAGTTCACTCTAGAGCGAGCTCTGCTTGGCAGTTTCTAACTCACCTGCAAGTGTAGAGATGGTTCTTCCTAACACTCCGCCGAAAGAAGCCTTTACAGCCGTCACAGGAGGAAGCTCCGTAGTGCTTCCCCGTGGCTCGGTCGCCGCAGATCGCGCAGTGCTGGGACAGAGATGTCGAGCTGGATGCGCTAGCTTCGCTACTGCTCGTCTCTAGTTGCATATCACTATCTGTAACAATCATAGTTATACATTAGTTCAACAGTTAAAAGCATCTGCTGAAAGACATCGAGATGAGATTTTTAACATACAAAAACTGCTTAGGTATCTATTACGTTAATTGGGTCCCTTGGGAGTTTATTCTCTAGACAGCGGCGAAAATTCCTTTGAAAAAAAATCGAACTAGCTGTTCTAGGGCAATTGATGCTGCGTAACGCATACAAAAAATACCATTGAGAACCTCAATCTATAGAAGATTGTTCTCTCTCTTGCCATGTGCCTAGTTTTTTGGTACGAATGTGGTTTTTACTAATGTGGTGACCTTTTTAAGAACACCTCAAAGTCTCTATCTAGTAGAAGACTAAGAATGCATGATAGAATGATGACTGGAGATCATCATTATAAGCCTATATCAGTCCAATGCTGGACGTAGGTCTCTCCCAAGACGCGCCACTGAGCCCGGTCTTCGGCTCTTCTTCTCCAGTGCTTGCCAGCTACATTTCGCAGATCGTCGCCTTACCTTGCCTGAGGGCGTCCTACACTACGTTTACCTAAACGCATCACTCTAGTATTCGTTTGATCTAACGATAGTCTCTACGGCTGATAAATGGAGTTATTGATTTTCAATTTTTGTAGCATATTGTAGGAGTTTTCTGTAATCAGTTTAAGTGCCCTTGGGCTAGCCTCAAGCTACATATTTAAAGCATGGTGACCTACATAATTGTGATAACAAAAAACAATGATTCTACGCTATGCTCATCAAAATAGTTCATTTTTCCAAAGGTTATGCTGTAATTACAAATCTACCGACACTTATCGCGTAATCTTCTATGAAATCCCCGACCCCCGACGATCAACTAATCTCTCCTTCTTCTTCTTCCTGCCCTTATCCCACTATATGTGGGGTTGGCACAACATGTCTTCCTCCTCCATTCCCCTCTGTCAGCCGTCATCTCTGCATTCACTCCTCTCTTATCCATGTCATCTTTCACCTCTGCTCACATACTCATCTCTTACTCTCATGACATGGTTTCTTAGTAACCGCCAAATATGAAACGTCATAAAAAAATAAGCTGCATTGGATTACGCGAAAATTGCACGTCATATTTGAAACCAGACTTGTAAAAAGTTATTTTTTTACATAACAAAGAATTGTGGATAGGGGAGGGGTATTACCATGGGACAATGTAGCTGTCAGCGAACATCAACAGGAAAAAAACATTCTTAGGCTTTAGGTAATAAAAGTTGATATGACCATTTTCCTGAAAAGTCATCTTGTGTTTGTGTTTATGTGACGCAAGAAGGTGGCTGGGTTTTCAGGCAAGAAGGATAATTTGTATCGTGTATTAAAGGTATTGAACAAATGATTGCTAACAATAAAAAAATCAACCATACGTCATTGTAGTAGAGTCAACAAAAACGTAGCATGGCAAAATATTTAAATACACTGCAGTGCAATTAATTTGGGTCTCTTCTCTAGAAACTAAGAAGGCCAGCTCCATGAAACGAATTTTGCCTATTGAATGGTTTTGGATTATGTTTTATGATGAACCATTTACTTCCACAACCCCTAGTCCCTGAAATATCAAGGTTGCAGATGCAGTGATCCAAATTTATTGCTCTTGAGTATTTGTATATAGCTATTAGGTACACAAAAACACCACTGTGACATCATTACTATTTGTTTGATACATCCAATAAAGCTGATTTTGGCGTATTATCAAATAACAAAATCTCATCAAAGCCGCGTTATGAAAAGGTATGTATTTATGTCAACAAACCTTCGGCGACGCTGTTATAAGCTGTATTGACATTCCGAGAGGCTTCTTGAGGGCTTCTTTGCGCATAACCTGAGTAAGGGTTCGCCGGATTCTTCTCCCAAATTTGTGGAGGAGCCATGTAGGGTTGAGCAGCACCGTACCCCAAACCACAATAATCCTGTGACGTCGCCATGCCCTCGTAACCCAACACCGGCATCTTCCAACCACACTCTGACACTTCCCAACACCAACTGTATACCAACACCCCGAAATGCGCCGATAACTGTCAGATAACACCCTGATAAACACTCTACCAACAGGTGATTTAACCAATTAAATATTGTCACTTATCGCCAACGATTTGTCAACAAACCGTCCAACATTCAGTCAATAGTTACTGATTCCGCGTAATGTTTTTGTTTTTATCTCTGGCCTACAAGCGATAGGGTTGTTTGTGAAGAGTCACGCGGGTAGCGGATGTTTAGATTTGCTAGCGGACGCGACCTTCCCCGTTCGCGTTACTGTCTATACTGACACACAACTGTCGGACACAACAGCTAGCATTTGATTTATGACACCGAACTATGTTTTGCGAGTGGTAAATGAATGAGAAGTCCGCAGACCCGTAAGTGTTGGATCAGCAAATGTGCGGAGCGCCGTAGAACGCCGTCCTGACTCACTCTTTATCGGAAATGCAGCGGATGTGATCGCTAGCAGCTGACAAACAGAAGCTTTTGCCATAAACAGCAAGTAGGTACATACGCGGGTGACTAATTTGTTTGTGGCACATTTGCTTTGTTCCTTTGTTGCCATGTGTTTGTGAGAGCTTCGTTTATCTACCAGGATCCTGATAGCAAGGCGATACTGTATCAGAGAGCCAGTGACAATTTTCCAGTGAACACAGATAATTTAATACCTACCTACTCTTACTTTACAGTTGAGTAAATAAAATCAGCTAATTTTTTTTGAGCATTATATCACGATAGCGTTACTCCAAGTAAAATTCGACCATATACCTAATACAGGTTGTGGAATGGAGACCACGAACCGGTGCAGTGGTCGAAAAGTAGGAAGACCGACATTCTAATATTTCTTGAAATATGGAGACATTGATAGATGGTTTATACACTGGCTGGTGTATGTATGGCACGTGCATTCCGCATTGTCTCCATGCTATGTTCAATTTAAACCATATTACAATGCAATACAGTGTAAACTAATAGTTCATCATATTCTGGAATGTATGTTGCAAATAGTGTGTAGGTACATAATATCAGTTGTTTACAGCATTATCTAGCGAGGGCAAGTCTCGGGTCGTACCTATCTGATTAACTGGTACGATGCCACGGTGTGACATAGCCTCGATAAGTTATAATTATGCTATGCATGACTAATTTGTCAAATTATTCCACACGGGTATGAGTCCACTTAGAGGTCCCATCTTTCGGGACCTAAAAGGTTACCTTACAAGTTATCATACAGGTTATAAAACAGAGGCAACCCAATAAATCTGTTATAACCTAATGTTTATTGAAAAACTGATGTCTGGAAACGTTTTTTTTAAACGGCTTTTAGATACATATATGGATAAAGATTCTTTCAATAGCTATTTGTTACTTTACTTACTGCCATCGTGCTTTTTACCAATCAGTTTTTTTTTGTATCAACAAAATTTGCAGTAATTAGAGCTGACCCAAAGTGTTTTTCACTAATATGATGATAATGATAATGAGGCGATATTATACTTCGACTGCATTTGACAAGGTTTTAAATAAAAGCAAAATCTTGCTAATTTATAAATGTTTGTTCCGAGTGTTTTTCTTCCATATAAAAATCACCCATCTTCCCATGCGAAGCCGGGACAGGCCACTAGTTATAGATAAAAACTATAGAAAAATGTTGCAGCGCCATGCTGATAACTTTGTTTTGAGATTTTTTCGTTGGCGATAGACAAAATTTATCTAAAACTAACAAGACTGTCTGCCACAGCATTGTCGAGCGGACGCCAATCATAGTTCCGTCCTAGCTCAAACGTTCCTTACCTTATTTAGTTTGGAGCAATTGGTCAGAAACTTAGTACCTACCTACGAGTATGAATAAAAGAATAAACGCATTAGTGACCAGCACTGGAAGCAGTTGCACGCTTGTCGAACTATTTTTTACCTTTATCTAATCGAAATCCTACAAATATTACAAAAGTGACGACGTTTTAATGGCTGAGGCTCAATCGCGTCAATAAGATAAAAGTTTAGGCATCTGGATTAATGCGTATTTATCGTGTGTTTTTTTTTTTTGGCATCAGCCGGTCTACCCTTGAAGGCAATTCCGATCCCAATCTTAAGTTATGACGGAATTTTGAAAGAAATCATATGGGTTTTATGTCAAAATTCCTTCAATACTTAAAATTGGGATCGGAATCGCGTTCAAAGGTAGACCGGCTGATTCTGTTTTGCTTTTGTGATGTTTTTATTTCAAAATTCAATTATTGTTTAGGTATTTAAATATTTTTTTATTGAACCATTCAGACACGATTTGTAAGAGGATTGTTTTTGAACATATTAGGAAAGAAAGAAAAAAACATTTATTTGTAACGGGGTCATTTCAGTACCCGGCGGGACACAAATAAAGTAGACAAGGGTATAAAATATTTTTTTCTATCCATGTCGAAAAATTAGGATAGTTTCAAAATTACATTTTATGTAAAAAAATAATCAAATAATTTGGAACATGTTCCGGCACGTGTGAAGACGTAGCACGTGACAAATTGCGAAATACAATAAGTTTATTACACTCTACAATAATGATGCCTACGATGAAAAAATGATTCATCGATGGGTCGGCAAAAATTCATGTTTGTCATATTTTGATAATGTAGCTTACGCCCGTAGTTAGTGATGTTTGCCCCAAATGCCTATTTATATGTAATATAGACACTAATGCATATTGATCCTTAGCTCTTAGGTCGGCCGCATACACACGTTTTCCGTATTCGGACATCCGAATTCATGGAATGGATGGAATACGTAAAATGAATTCGGAAATCGAATACGGCAAAAGTGTGTATGCGGACATGCGGACGACCATTAGAGCAAGGGATGCCTCGTTATAACTACTTTAATAGTTGAGGTAGCTAGAGTAGGTACTTATTATAATAAAAAAAAATACCTTCAGGTAGGTACACATTTGTAAAATGAGTGTTTCCTAGGGTTCCTCAATATGAAAAAAAAAATATCATTTCTTTACGTCTGAATTCGGTTTTCCACATGCGGTGGACTCAATGAAAGTAATTTAAAATTTAACAAAATACCAAAACATTGAATAAAATGTTGCATAACTAAATAATTCTTGGAGTTATTATCAGCAATAACACGGAACTTGGGTTTTGCTGTAATTAAGGCACACAGCAACAAGTCAAGGTGAACTCTAACGTAGATGAACTTGAATTTACGGCGAAACTATCATCCATCATCTCAGCGCGGTATTACCACGGCTGGGTATAGGCTTCCTTCATTTGACTGGCCTCTCAGCTCAGTTGGTAGTAGCCTGCCTTCTGAGCCGTAGGTCGTGGGTTCGATCACCACCGAGAACAAATATTTATGTGGTGAACACAGACGTTTCATCTCTGATGTATGGGTGTTATATTGTATTCTAGCTATGTAATGTATTCACAAAAAAAATATGTAGGTGTATAAGTATTATACCAGTTATATGGTTCCCATAGTAAAAGCTCTGCTTAGTTTGGAGCGAGATAGTGATTGTGTGGGTTGTCTATAAAATTTATTTTATTTATTTATTTTCTGCCAGCCTCCTTTGTCCTGCGTCTCTGGTTCAGAAGTGAAATTGGTCAGGAGCGAGTCAGACTAAAAACACCCAAAAAAAAACCCAATTTTTTGTAAACACATCTCATGAACTTTTAAACAGATTTCAAAAAGAAGATCTCAAATCGGAAGTTTATTTTTTGGTTGATTGATGAGTGGTGAATGATAGATACTGTAAGGCCAGTTAACCCATAGTTAGGAAGGCCCACAATAAAGACACAATAGAGGTAGATACATACCTACCCGTATAAGTAATGGTTCGACAAATGACAAATTCCTAAGGTTGGAAAATTGTGAGGGTTAGTTTTCATGAAGGAAATCACACGGAAAGTTTGTGGTATAGAATAACACACGCATTTTGCCCACCATGTCATACTGCCAATTTATGTTTGTCATTTAGAAACCACTTTAGCCAAAGAAGGTACTGGTTTGCAAAACTCCTGACGCGGAGACGGTCGTAATAGTACTTCTATGACGTCAATACTACGCGAGCATGTAATTTTATTTTAGAGTTCAGTAAAAAATAAATTAATGTGTATAAAACATATACACAATGTCAGTCAAAACAAATTGGTTTGTAGACGTTTTCCGAGTTGTATCTTTTGAGCTTCTGGGCTACCGGTATCCTCAAATATAATTAACTAGTGGCCGCCCGCGGCTTCGCTCGCCCGTTCCCGTAACACCCCGTTCCCGTTGCTTTTTCGGGATAAAAAGTATCCTATGTCCTTCTCCCGGTTCTAAGCTACCTCTCCACTAATTTTCTGCCAAATCGGTTCCGCCGTTCTTGAGTTATAAATAGTGTAACTGACACGACTTTCTTTTATAAATATAGATAAGATAAGATGAGTAAGCGTCAAATAGTGCATTTGCCTATTCGAGACTTCTAGAACCAGTTCATCAGAATTTGCTTATATTAGTGAACTAGCGATCCGCCCCAGCTTCGCACGGGTCGCTAGTAGAAAATAGCGCGATGTTATGTAGCCTATAGCCTCCCTCGATAAATGGACTATCCAACACAAAAATATTTTTACAATTCTAACCAGCAATTCACGAGATTAGCGCGTTCAACCAAATAATCAAAACTCTTCAGCTTTATAATATTAGTATAGATAAAGATTTTTGATATTGGACCAAGAGAATACGACGAAGAATAATGTATACTTATCTTATTTGTTTAATAGTTATCGTGACGTTGTCAAGCTTAAACTCAAGTTCAATGCCTAACCTTGACATTCGCTCTTCGCAGGTTACAAAATATACCACCAAAAAATCAAGGCGACAGCGACGCATCCTGGTTTTATACTTGCAGTTTTATTTTAATTATTTTATTTGAGTACTGAGGACCAACGTTAAAAGTTTGTTTTCATTTACTAAGGTTCGAGCGTTACCTACTAACGTATCACGCACAGACGCTATAGTAGATCTAAATGATAAATTGGAGTTGACGTAAAAAGAACAAGGCCGATACTTCGTGGCAGTTTTGTTGTGAAAGAGTTGACTTTATTGCGTTTGTCTGTCCAGTCGTGTTTTTTATACGTCACTTCCAAAAATAGGTATGTAAGTAAATTGTAAATAAAGGTAACTTATAATTAAAATAATAGGCAACCCTCGAACGGTACTCCTTATACAGGGTTATTCATTATTAACTGCAAATACTCAGGAATTAGGTTCAACAAATAGAATAAAAAATATTTATGAAATTATTTTTTTTAAATTTGTACAATTTTTTTTTCAAGTTTTTGTATCAAAATTTTATTTTTATTAATTTCTTTACGGCTATTGCATAATGATTGCCACGGAGAACAGGACGATGACCCACCCAGGCGGTGACTGAACGCAGAGTGTCACTCACGGCGCGCGGGCGCGGATCAAAGGTCAAAATAGGTCAGGCGCCAATGATTCCTTTATCGATTTTCTCGGGATTTTCATAACAAAACTTAAAAAAAATCATTTTATAAATATTTTTTATTTTATTTGTTGAACCTAATTCCTGAGTATTTGCAGCTAATAATGAATAACCCTGTACATGTATCGGCTTGTTATAAGATTGAAAAAACTTTTTTATATACATGTAACATTAATAAAAAGCGTGACTAAATAAATGTACTAGGTACCTACTACCTACCCACACTGTAGATTAGACATGTTTAGAACTTAATGCCAAGAATCTACTCAGGATTGATTAACAATGGATAATTAGAGGCACGTCCAAACCATCAATTATTTATTTAATTATTACTATTTATTCTATTTATTTATTATTATTTTATTTATTTGTAAACTAATAACATACAAGTAAAATTAAGGCTAATACATAGTACCTACTTGTAACATTGAAGGCAGAGACTAGAACACATTCGTCTCAAAATCTGATGACAAATAATAATAGGCACCCATAATACATAGTCTTGATAATTGCTAATACATGTATTGTAAAAACTACAATATTTTATCTAATTTCCATTTCGCGGTAAGACCACAGGTCACTCTCAGGTCACTAGTCTAAAATTATAGCAATTTGATAACAGTAGCACAGATGACAGAATAAAGGACTACGTAGCATCACAACATGGACTTTGTACTTCTCGGACTCGATACATTTACTGCGAGGCGTGCGTTTGTATGAGTAACAACAATTGGTATCTCGATTACTAGATTTCGTTTATAGTCCATCTCTTTCTTCTTTTAAACAGTAAAATATTTGTAGATACGCGATTGCAACGCAGCTAAACAATTTTATTCATTTTTTATAGATTGATAAAAAATAGTATAATTAATGCCAAAGATGAGGTTCATAGAATTATTTTATGATTATGACTGACAACCCCATCTTTTTGGCCAAAAACAGACCTCGCTAACTTTGTGGCAGTGTTTTTATGTCTATTTTCAAACGGATATCAGTGAAGACTATTTCATAATAATTATTAGTTATTAAGTATACCGCACCTACATAATAATATTAGGTACCTACCCACATATTACGTTTAAAAAACAGACTACACAATTTAGCAATCACGATGACTTGCAGAAGCCACTTTTGCAAAGCTTGCATAAGCTACGGACTTTGGACTCAGAATCTAGTTTGCTGTCTTCTGTTCAAAGTGCATGATCATCGTAGATAAAATAGACACAAAATGAGTAAACCACTGAAGTAACTTGATAAAAGAATGTTGTTTTTTTGGATTTGTTGTTACTTTCAAGCTTATGGAAGGACTAAGAAGTTCTGTTTGCACATTATAATATAATTTTGTATTGACGTCAGATGTTCAAAGGTCAACTATTTATGAAAGGCGCGGGTCACATATAAATGGCGGATATGGCACGGGCGGACAAAATGTATGGAAATAAATTGTTAAAATTTAGTATATCCATGTGAAGTGGATAAATTTTAGTAATTTAGCCCCACATAATTGGCAGCGGGCGCGAATATGGCACGGGCGGACATAACGATTGGAAATAAAGCGCATTTAAATATTCTCTAAACATGGTTTTTTTTTTATTTTAGCAATTTATTTCTATGTATTTTGTCCGTCTGTGACATGTCCGCGTCCGACGCCGTTTATGTGTAGCCCGCGCTTCATTTTATTTTGATGGGTCGTCGGTGGGGGGTAGCTCACCACGCAACTAGTACGGTCCCGTATTTTTACTCCGTATAATTCGAAAATGGCACAAAAAGTCCTAGAAACTGCTATCCGCGAACTACAAAAAATAGTTACTAGTCTG
The DNA here is from genome assembly GCA_947578465.1 of Thera obeliscata. Taxonomy (NCBI): domain Eukaryota; kingdom Metazoa; phylum Arthropoda; class Insecta; order Lepidoptera; family Geometridae; genus Thera; species Thera obeliscata. Next base: position 4,250,050 of record OX387913.1, read on the forward strand.
AGTGATAAAATTACCCATATGGAAGCGAAGATATTATATTTTATTGTTATAGATATTATATTATTATATTTTTATGTTATATTTTGTTAATATAATAGAATAATGATGATAATGATTTGTAACCTGACCTGTGCAAAATATGTATAAATAAATGACTATCTGACTATCTGACTATCTGATGTATTGAGTCACCAATAATACAAATAAAATAATAATCACTTTACTATTTTCAGATTTTGTAATGCCATTATTGATTCACTTACGTAGTAGGTACTTACTACATTACTCACAAGATGATAAAATAACCAGTAACATTATTATACTAAACCTATAATTTTCTACTCGTAGCGGGCGAGTAATTTTATACCAGAGTGTACAAGATCGCAATTTATACAATTTCCAAGAATTCTATCATATTTTTTTCAATCAATATCATCAGCAGCGCGTAGCGTTGATTATTTGGTACGTAACTCCTAACCTATCGACAATTTACATCGGAGCTCTTCCTTTCTTTGGAAGGCACGGTCATCATTCTAAGGGCCGTTGAGTCATGAGGACTTGAGGCGACCTATAAATTCTATCTCAAATCTTACAGATTTAACCACTACCTCAATCAAACATTCTTATAGAAGTTTACTGTTTGAGACCAATGTCACTGATTTCTGGGAAGAACGGATTTTGAGCTAAATGAACGACTTAATCCCATCCACAGATTTCCCGCGACCTTTCAGCCCATCGGGACAGGTTATCATTCGAGAACGTTTGTTCCCGAGCGGTCTAATTCGCTATAGAGCTGTTCGAGGATTTGCTGAACGATAAATTATTTAATTTTCGGAGGTTGTAGGTATAATTAAGTATAGTTACATACAATCATATTTCTTAGGTAACTCCAAGGATAGATTTGGCTTGATAACGTCAATTTAGTTTTATTTGACTTTGCTGGCTTTACCTTTGTGACGTTGTGCAATCAAACAAAACCACTCGGCTGGTTTCAGTAAGCAAAAAGATAGCAAAAAGTTTGACAAACATCATATCAACCAGACAAGCACAGAAAGTAAATCAATTCTGATCTATGCATAAAAAAAGTAAATCTGGCTCCGCCAAATCATAAAAAAATTCTTGGTAATTTTCCTGTTAGGTTTTTTATCTGCTGTTAAGTAAAACATAAAATTATCATATTTGTCTGTTTTGTTGTTGTATATATTATGTAGGGTCAAAAGATAGGTGGCTTTAACTAACTCTTTGTGTGTTAATATATTCGTAATTACCTAATACATATTTGGATCCCTCTAGATACTTCTAGATCGTTTACAACACTCTGCAAATACCTACCTCAAATTTTTCACTGTATAAATATTTGTATGAAAGATGTTCGTTCAACCATGATATTTGACCATTCACACATCAAGGTAATTTGCGCAATATGTGAACTTATTTACGAATAATATATTGGAAACTTATACAACACTTAATTTTTTTATAGTGTTTACACACGTCGGATATAGTTATTATCTGTTTAGGCATCAAATTATCATATCTTTAACAAATTACCTAGATTATATTGTACAACATTTAAAAATCATCTAACTAATACCTTTAGCTAGCAGTCTTAGCTTTTACGATCTTTTCGAACTCAATTAAAATAATAATAATAATTTAGTGTTTTTTTATTGTTGTCACTAGTTCTTCGGAAACAGTGTGGCGAAAGGCTTTTAAGTTTGTTGAAGATTTAACCCTAATTGATAGGAAACATAACAGTATATCAAGTGACTTTTGGGTAGATACACCAATAATTACTCATGTAGTCATTGTTATAAAAGAAATTTCATACCTATTGCACTTTAGAACTTCAAGCAACAGTATTATTTGTGCGTTAACAAGCAATTGAGGTACAGTCAGTGACTAAAATGTAATAGTTGATGCCTTGTAAAAGCTATTTTTTTAAACAAGAACCTATTGGTTATTATTGAATTGAATGTTTTTGCATAAAGTTGAATCTAAGGTAATATTCATGCTATAGTAAAAAATATTGCTAATTTATTATCCTATACAATATTCAAAACTCAAATTTGGCCTAAATGTTTGTAATGTAATATTTATTTTGTCTAAAACGAAATCAAAGTTAAAGTTAATAACCAATAAGAATCTTTTGTGGCTCACTGTACCAGCTAGGATGCAATTGAAACTAATTTGTGTCCCTATGTACTTGCAAATTGCACTATTGTCATAATTATACCTAGTTGTACTTCTGCTCTATTTTATAGTATTTTTTTTGACTTCACACTCATTATTTCTCGCACAATATATTTACTAAGGTTTAACATAGTACTTTTTAAACTTTCGCCATCATAACATAAATACCCGTGCGTTTCAATAAGGTTTAGTATTTTGGCTTAGGTAAAATCAACATTATGTGTACAATACATGCATACCAAATGAATGTAAGTACTTGTTAAATACAACTGAATTTGAATGAATCAGAAACGAGTCTAGTGGATTTGCATTTTAATTACATTTCCCATTTTAAGTTATAAACCAAATATATTTGACCATTCTGCTGAATTGAAACTTAAATAAACCTAAAGTATTAAATCCAGGAATAAGGCGTAATTTTACGTATGTATGTATTAAATCCAGATGCTTTGAAACTCCAGTAAAGTGATTACTACCAGCTCAACTGTCCAATTGTTGGGCAAAGGCCTGCCCTCATTTCTGCCAGTCACTACAATCTTGTGCAAAGAGTCCGGAACACGACTGAAGTATTACGGCAAAAGCAGGGACTAAGTTTCTTTACATACAAAACTAGTACCACTAGAATATAAAGATTTGTGACAGCAGCGCCGCGTCTATCAAACTTCAGTGTTGGTACGGTATCTAGTGAAGGTATTACCTACTTATTTTATCGTCATATACCAACGTTATGAACAAAACTATTTCTACAGAATATCTACTAGACCACCAAAAGCTAAGTTTAAAAACCAATGCATCACAATAAAACAGCCCAGCTTCACTTCTTTACCAAATTAGGTTCTAATGATGAGTGATTGCAGTTACTTTTTGACAAACAGGCTAATTTGACCCACATAACAAGATAACCCTTCGCCACATAAACATTGGGTAACATGTTTTAGAGGTCAAACCTGTTGTCTAGTTCCGCAATTGAGATCGCACAGAACCACTGCTAAGTGTCTGAATAAACATACTTGGCTGGACAAATGGAAAACAAGTACCTACCGCATAAATAATGTGAAAACCAACAGTAACTTGATTGGTAACCAAACCACGGAATAAGCGAAACTTTGAAGATAGATATATGCTATGGGTAGTTGGACTAAGAAAGGACCTAGAATCGAATATCGAGTACCCAAAGCTTCGACTAGTTTCTGATGGGTGGCTAATTATTTTGTTTATCACGAAGTATTTGAGTGTCACTTACCTTCGTCACAGAGCCCCATTCTCGATTCACAACGTAGTTTAAGAACGTCACGTTACTTTTAAACAAAGTTTTGCGTGCAGAATCGAATAAATGTATTTAAAACTTACTAAAACATGAAGAAACAATCCACAAAAATCACTTTGTGGTGCAATTTTATCGAAATTCGACTTTGACAGCAGATGTCAAATTCAAATGACATTTGTGGAAAACAATAATCCTTGGAGGAAGAATGTTTTCAATGAATGAACAGAATAGATTGGTGTTGCCATGTGTTAAAAAAAAATAGCGGCATCTAGCGTCGAGTGGCAAAACTATTTTTTTTTTTATTATAAAACACTATGGAGGTCTGAATGGAAACCTACGCAAGGAGTGTTTAGGTATATTATGTCAAATGCTGGTTTCCAACCTCCTTGGTAAAATACATACATCTAGCAAATAGCAATGGACCTTGAGAGATCAGAGACCAATGCATTTCAGCAAGATTTCAGCTATAGGACAGACTATAGAGTAGTAGGTAGAATAGAATACTATATAAAAGGAAGGACAGACGTAGGTATATTTGTATTTTCGGGAAAGACCGGCATCGGCACCCCCCCCCGTATCCAGTCCAACAAGCTTTACTAGGGCGTCTTTCCTTCTCGTAAGGGTGCCGTCAAGCCTTATGTGCTGCGCTTGCTAATGCATGGTGCGTATTGTCGATAATATTTATTTAAAATAATACTGTCTACTCATCATCTTCGCATGAGGTTGTCAAAGGGCACGTGGCAACAACTGCTGGCCTTTGAATTGGCAGAGGTATGAATGGATCGTGTCTTTTAGCTTGCCTATCTCAATGAAACGTCACGCGTTATAAAACCATGTCATTGATCGGCAGTATCGGTGCATGATGCACTGCCAAGAGCCGGGACTACCTGCTGCGCTGCCAACGCCGAGTCACGCTGGCGCCGCACTGCAGTGTATCATGCATGACCCATTTAATTAACTGGTTGCATAATATCGAACACTATCTGTTTTGGTCCTAATACATAGCAAAGAATACTTATTGGTCGGGCAATCAGACGAAAATATTTTAGTTTTCGCTGAAATCAACATTATCCTACTGTTGCAAGTTGCTAGCGTTGGTATATAAATCACCATCACCATCATCTGCCTAAGTAGTCCATTGCATAGAAAAATATGAATAATAGAAGTTGGACGTTATGTCCATCAGAATAAGATAGACCTATTTCTAGGAAGAGCAATTTTAAACAATTTTAAACAATTTTAAACCTACTTCTCACAGCGGTATATAAATTACTTGCACCTGTAATAAGTAGGTATATAGGTAGTTACGTGGTACCAAACTGTTATCTTTAGTTTTTATGTAGGTACCATTCTCTACCTAGTCCTGGTCATGGGTTCGAAGCTGCGTCAAATGCTGCTAATGAGTCCGTTGACATTTATTAGCAGTCTCAATCTCAATCGGTGAAGGCTAGTCAGTTGTGTTGCGTTAAATGACAAGCCCCCCGTCTGTTAAGTGTTAGTTGAGCATTTGAGAGTTTTTTAAAGCACGTATTTTACCCGGAAAGAGTGAAATGTATACATAACATACTAGCGGCCTGTCCCGGCTTCGCACGGGTGGACATTTCTTTTTCACATAATTAAAGCCTAATGTTACTCAGGGTGAATGTAGCTTTCCAATGGTTAAAGAATATTTGAAATGAGCACAGTACTTTTGAGTTTATTCATTACAAACATACACACAAAAATCGAGAATCTTTCCTATTTATTCGTATTAAAGATGATATTAGCATAGACTATATGCAGCCATTTCCATGCCAGCATTATGTATGAAACTCCTAGCACAAACAAAACTTCTGTAGGTATGGAAAATTTTGTTATTTTTGTCTATTTCAATCGAGTCTTCGATTCCTATCAAACAGATTCGGTCTTTATGGTGTACTTGACACACATTTATCTATAATATACTTACTAACATATTTCGGACGTGACCGGCCACCGGCCGGCGTGTTTATTTGTTACTATTATAAAAAATTCAAATGATTTGTTTCACAACAGTAAAGGCATCTTCAAAAGAGAAGCCTTAAAAATAATGGATGTTTGTTAGTGGAACTAAATAGAATAATAATGATTTATAAATAATGTGTACCTACCTATATGTATGCTACGATGTATTAAAATAATAGTTTGAGGTGTGTATTTTTAGCAACAGTTTAGGTAAGCATAATATACTACGAGTTGGCATATATTTTTGTTAGGTTAATTGAGATAAGTTATTAAGGTTAATTTTTTCACTTGGTTATAGGTAAATTTAATTACATAAAAAAAAAAAAAAACACAATGTATTTACATTATGTACAAAATACGCAAGAAATCGTTGAGCTATCTGCAGACCGTTGTGAACGATCTGGAGATAGCTCAACTGATATAATTCACTAGGTTAAGTTTATATCATTGTATAAGTATATTAAGTATACTTACTTTTGACTGCCGGTTTACAAAACTAGCTTACATAAAGTAAATCCGTAATTGGCCGTAAGACTAGCATAAGATCATTATTGTACTACTTTAAGGGCTGTGGATTTTGTAAAATAAATAAAATAAAATAAAAAAATGTCCCTTGATTCTAATAATATTAGAACGTGCGATCAGATTATAGAAATATCTATAATTATAATTAGACTCCGCGTTCGATTTTCAAATTATTTAGTTTTGTTGCAGGAATGAACCCGCAAATGCTTACTTTTTTAATCAGAGGGATTATAATAAAAGATGACAAGGACGACTAAGATTTTGAAGGATTATTCAATTTAATATTTTTAATTCAGATTTCACATAATAATCAGGTTATTAACAGAGTCCATAGTATAGTAGGTGGCAGGCACAACAATAAACAGATTACAACTATACAAAAACAAATACATACAAAATAAGTTATAGTTCAAGAGAATATGTACCTACCACATGATGCGCTACTTATCCAGTACTCCATAAAGAGGCATTCAGTGTCCAGCCTCTCTGCAATGACACGCCTATGGAACGCCTATGGAACACCATAATATGATTTTACAGGTACCAACCTAGATTCAGTAGCCAATACGTCCGCCTCCAGAATGCAAGTGATATTTGTGCCAAATTGGTTTAGCCGTGAAGACGTGATACACAGACAAACCCACTTGCTCAAGATAAATTTATTTGACACCGTAAATTAGGAGACTTCAGTCATACTTCTAAGCATGTACCTACTACTTAAAAGTTACTCATAAGTTCACTTATTGTAATAAAGTTCAAAAAAACCTCCGAGTCTAAATTTTCCGTATTTACAAAATTGAGGGGTGCTAAGAAGTTATGTTAAAACTTCTGCAAAGGTGGAATTTATTTTTTAACAAAATATTTGTACCAGTCACAGCTTTTTTGCTTTAAAAACTTGGGTTAATGGTTTGTTTTTTACACCTAGGTGGTAGGTAAGTAAAGTCATTTCAAGTTCACCTTCGCATACCTACTTCATAGTAGAATCTATATTTGCCTTCGTTACGCTAGCTAGAAGCTCTATACCTTAGATATTTGCATTATCTACAAGATGGTTAGGTTCCTATCTATTTATAAACATTGGCTCTAAAAGCATGTTTTGTGGCTGCACTAGGAGTGCGGTATGCAATTCGTTACTTTCATAAACTGTATACCTTCCATAGTAATGCGGTAGATACTTATAGTACACCCTAATAACATTTAAGTCAAACTGGCTTAATGAGTAATTTAGCTTTGACCTTCATCATCATCCACAACCCGACTTGACCTACTGCTGGTTATCCCTTTGTTTGGCGATGCAACTATTTTACAACAATTACTTTGTAAAAATATACAGCCAAAGGGTTTTTTTATTTTTTTTATTTATCGATTTAGTCATAAGGTATCGTTCAGGTACAACACTAAAAAAATATTTGACTCTATTATTTTACGGTTTTACATCACTATTTACGTCAGTCAGCTGAGATGTCGCGCGCAACCTAAGCAACCGAGCCGTAAGTTTTTCGAATTTATTTATTTTTTCTAGTCATGGCCCTGGTTTTTTACTTGAATACTACTAACATTGAAACAAACTAACGTTATTTACCATAATCCTACTGACAGATACGTTTATTAGGTTATAACAAGCTTTTTAACCTAGTTGTTGTATAAAAGCAACCTTGCCAAAGGCCCGTCATTTTAGTACATTCTGTATTTGTTGTAAAAAAGTAACGTTGCCAATTGCCTAGGGTTTATGTTAATTGTTTTTATGCGATAGATTTGCGCAATTTCGTATGTTTTTTTTGCTGGGTTTTGTTTTTGGTTGCATGCGGTGCTTATGATTGTTCACAGGTGCTTCAACGCGCTAGATCCAACCGCATTCTAGTTCTTATTCCGATAGCTAATGCGAGATCCGACGACAGTGATGACTCTGAGCAAGAAGAAGGTCGTCACGCCACATTAGCTACTTGGAGAAAGATGAAGACAATTATACCAGCTCGCCAACACCTTCGATTCTCTCATCATCAGATTGGATGAACCTGCTGGATGATAGTCACCTGCCCAGCAGTGGAGAAAGAGGTCGTTGCCGTTTGTGCCAGACAGGATATTCGCTTATGGTATGCACAAAGTGCAACGTGTGGCTGTGTATTACCAAAAACTGAAGCTGTTTTTATGATTTTCATGTAAAAAAATAATTAATTAATAAACTTTTTTATAATAAATATTTTTTTTATTTTTTTACCCTTATTTGGCAATGTTGTAAAAAAGTCTCATAGGTTTTTCGCAAAAGGACTAAACCTAGATTTTTTTTTTAGTTTTTGTAGCTTACCTAGGGCCCTATATGAAAGGTTTATAAAGTATTTTCCAAAAAAACACAGAGTTGTATGTCTTGCCAAACAAAGGGTTATAGACCTCCCTTAGCTTGTGCCATCTACCTCGATCCTGTGCAAGCCTAACCCATTTAACCTTTGACCTTAAACCGCCGAAGACCGGAATGAGCGGAAGGTTTTGGAGGAGACCTTTGCCCAGTAGTTGGACATAATTATTCAGATGTGCCACTAGACGCGAAAGCGTTTCTAGTGATAATTATTCAAATCAGTACCGTAATGGTAATTGGAAATATGGAAGCACAGGAGCAACCCTAATGAACCGTCGAATATAATAAAATAATAGGTTAATAATATAAACATAAGAATCCTTTCACTTAGGTAAGAGAAAGTCATGAACATTGTCAGGTCTGAATGGGTCTGAGAGAGAACACGACACGGTCCGGTAACTTCAGTAGGTAGCATTAAGTTTTAATAAGCAAGTTATTTTTATAGTCCATAACTTTATTGCGTTTATGTCAGGTTTAAAGGAATTCAATTGAATCACAAAGATCACTTTGAAACGTCTTATAGCTAGGTGAATCTAGGAACCATAGATCCACGCTACAAAGCCTAGAATTGCAACAAACTTGAAGTAAAAATGCTTCAAATGATCTTTGGTTCGCAGTAATAATCTTCCAATTAATATGCAAAAAAATATTTTTTCGTAGGTTTTTTTTTGCAAAAACAAGTTTATTGCACTAAAGAAGTAGATAATTGTAAATTTCCTTGTACTTGCGGGCAGGAAATAATGTAGGTAGATAACTACCAAACTACCTACTTGCTTATTATGTACTTATGTAGGTACTTAGATAAAATATGACCTTCAATTATTACCTGTAAGTTGTAACGAAAAAGGTGTAAATATAAATATTTGGTGTGCAGTAACTAGGCAGTTTAGATTATTCGTAGACCCCTCTACGAAATTTAGTTTTCGTAGAAGGTACCTTTTGTCTGTTAGTGGTAAAGAGACTAAAGAGTAAGCAGTGCAATAAATAAATTTTCTATTCTATTCTGGTGTCGTAAGTAATAATAGTACTCGTAGGAATAGTAATTATTCAATATGCGCATGTTCTACATGTATAAGTTGTGTCGAGTCATGCGTAGAGTCACTGTTCGTTCGCTTTAATTAAAACCTTAACTACTTGAAACACCTATGAATGTGTGCATTGCTTATCATTGATAAGAAATGATTGAATGAGTGAATGAATGAGTAAAAGTTTTTTTTTTAATTTATTTAAAGGGCTTTGTTGCTATGCGACCACACTGCCCTATAATAAAACAACAATTAAAACTTAACTTAATCTAAATTTATACAAACTTATTGTTGTCTAGCTAGACCAATTTCTGCTAATTTATATAACATCTTGGCTTGATCCGACAAGGGACAAGCCAAGATGCTATTTATCATACCAACATTCATACAAGACATCTTCTTCCAAAACAAACTAATCTAAATCTATTATTTCACTCCAGCAAAACATGTTGTACATCTTCCAATGTACCACATTCGGTACAATTCGGAGATGGGACTTTTTTCATTAGAAAAGCAAACTTGTATGCCGGAATATGTCCAGAACGTAATCTTAACGCCAACTTTAGCCAATTTCTGTTTAGCGATATACCTATTATCTTTCCAGGTATAAGAAGATATTTGAGGTTGGATAGTTCGGAACCAAATACCCTTTTCTCTAGACCTCTCGTCAAAGTACTCCTGCCACAACACTCTACAATTCTCCTTTATTAAATTAAGTAAAAGTAAGGATTAGGTCGGGATGAAACAAACAGGGTAATTCACGTATTAATCTTACAGTTTTATGCTTAAAATAAATAAATATTTATTCACTTGTTAAAATGTTTTTTTTTGTTAAAATTATAGACAATCCACACAACACTATCTAGCTCCAAATTAAGCTGAGTTTGTACTATGGGAACCAGCTAACTGATATTATCATAGTACTTACTTGAGTAAGTACATTTTTTTTGTAAATTCTTAAAAAGTACTCAGAATACAATCAGATTAATTAAGTATTTATTTTAAGCTAACTCAATTAAGGCTTAAGTTGTATGCCTATTTTAGCCTTGTCATAGACTTATAATATAACAAGCGGGCGCCCGCGGCTTCGCCTGCCCTGTTGCCGTTACGCCCCGTTGATTTTTATTTTAAAAGTTTTTCCTCTGTTTCTCCGCTTAGGGAAATCATTTTCTAATTTCCTTTCTTAGTGCACCCCTATGCTATAAAATAAACATACCCTCCAAGTTTCATGCTTCTAGGACTTACGGTTTAGGCTGAGCGTTGATTGTCAGTCAGTCAGTCAGTAACGTAAGAGTTTTATATATTTAGATGTAATTAATATTAGGAACATACATCAACAATTAAAAATTTTAAATACAATATTACGAGTATGTCCAAAACCTATAATTTAAATCAAGTTCGTCAAGGTGAGTACAAACAAATACACACGGTCTTGCGATAAAAACAACTGTAAGTAAACATTACTGATGGCATTGGGTAAAATATATGACTTAAAAAAAATCCCAGACAGATTAATCTTAAAATAACTTTAATGTGGTCAGTATCCTGATCATGTTTGGTTATTATTGTATTTTATTTGTTTTTAGCTATTAAAGATCTTTGCATTTCGTTGTTTATTATTGCGTACAGAGGATCTATAATGGGGTGAAACTTGCATGGGACAGGAAAAATTGTGTAAACAGGATATGGTATAACAGATCGGGGGGTCTGTGACCTTCACTGTGAGGGTCTAGAGACAAGGGTTCAGGGTGCCTCCAGATGAAGAGAAAAGATCTTCAGCCCTTCCTTAAGATGGGTCCGCAAGGACAACCGCTGACGGGGTTGTGGAACGAAACGAAGCTTTACCCCATCCACCCAGCAAAATTAAGAGGAACACCTCATGCAGGGGTTTTGTAGCAAGACTCTGACATAATCCACTACCACCCACCCACATAACCACCACCCTGAAAATAGTAGGTAGGTACAGACATTGCATTTTTTTTTTACAATTTATAGGCTAACGCTTTACCGCAATCTCACCCGATGTTAAGTGATGATGCGATCGACGGTGTAGCGCGCTCACCTAGAAGATACCTATACACTCTTTTCTTAAAAACGTCCAAATTATAGGTATTCGGAAAAATAGACGCCGGCAACGAGTTCCACTCTTTGGCTGTCCGCATTATAAAAGTGGAGGCAAAGCGCTTAGTTCGGGAAGAAGGTGTATCAACAAGAAGGTGTAACAAATGGATGCCTGGTTTCTGTGCGTCTAGTGGTCCGGTGATGGAACGGGGATGGAGGAACCAAGCTGAAAAGTTCCTGGGCAAATTGACATGTTAGCTTCTGATGGGTAGAGTGACCGGGACATCGGGCCACGCAGTTTTATCATCCCTGCATCACTGCCTCAACGCGTGCACTGTCAACGGGCCCAGTTGGCAATGTTGGCATAGGTTAGGTTCTGGCAACAAGAGTGCATGCCTTCCACGGCCCGTTTATAAATAACAAAGGGCTTTTTCTGATGACATACTCGTACTTCAGGCAGATACTGCTGTATGGGGTTCTATAAAGAGGGTTTATTCCGGAATATACCTACTTAATGATTTAGGTACAAACGCGCGGTGGCCATACCTACCTGTATATTTGTCATGTTTCTCAAGTGTTTCTCATATGATTAAAGGCCTGCGCACACCTAGTTCGCTGGCGGTAGCGATCAGTGAAACACTGTCAAATATCGCTGTCAAATCTCAAATCTGACAGCGATATTTGACAGCGTTTCACTGATCGCTACCGCCAGCGAACTAGGTGTGCGCAGGCCTTTAGAAAATAAATAGAAAGAAACGTATTTATTTATGACACATGATATTATAACCAAGCGACATGCATAGATAATATAGATAAATAAGTTACTGAGAACGTATTCTAAATAATACTTATTCATTTCATTCTTTCCTAAAACAGTGAGCACAAAAATATTGCGTATAATAAATAAATAAAAAATCGTGTCACGAGGGAACTTCTAAAATGTACAAGCACGCCCAGAGTTTTCACATTAAATATTATGATCTTTCTTTTGTAATAAAATGTATAATTATGTACCTAAGTAATCAATAAATCGTAAAAAAATAAAAACCTTCGCAAAAAAATATCGTTCTTTGTTGATTATTTTCAGTTTTACTTTTAGTTTTATGGCATTTAATCCCTAGATATATCAAGGTCTAACTTATCGATTCTGATTAGGATAAACGTGGCCCCACATAAATAAAATATTATCTAATCTGCTTGATAGCTCGTGCTCTACCTAACTGGATAAACAATAGTACATATTTGAACTAATCACTAAAAATGTGTCAAAACATGTCATGAATTTGATATTATTCGCAAATCTAGGCGATCGCGATGGCGATCCGTGAAAGGCTGCCAAATATGGCTGTCTTATTTGACAGCGTCTCACTGATTCGCCATCGCCTATATTATGTGCGCAGGCCTTTAAACAAATAACATTCCAGTTTTTATAGAGATGATTAAAGAACAATAAAAAGGAGTAATGAGCTATTATTCACAGCGCCACTTGTACACGAGTATCTTACACAAATAATAAAAGCACAATTACATCATCTGTTTAAGTTTGTAGTACTGATAAGAGATAGCAGGCACAACGACCCGGATTCTAAGTACCTAGCTTAGTACAGTCAAAGCCACCAGAAGGTATACAACTCGTAACTTTCACGTGTTGCATGGCTTAGTCAGCTCTGCACTTATTGACCATGTCTTTCCTATGGATTAGGCCGACTAAGCTGTCAGGATGGTATTAGGTGCTGGGCATGCCCTTTCCATCTAAAATCCTGTCCAAGGCACTAAAGCGTCCCACAATTAGAGCTTGAGTAATCACCAGTTGCCCCTGATACTTTATTAATCATCTACAATAGATGCAAAGGATTAGCAAACTTTCACCTTAAAAAGATATAGAATCAATGAACATAAGCATAAAATAAATTACTAGCAACTATTTTGTGCGCAATTCGATTGCACAATATTTATCTAAAAAATATTTTTTTTCTTACTTTTTCTGACTAAATAGTTTACATGCACTAAAACCAGAATAGCAAACTTTTTGGTAGGAAAAATAATCAATAAAATAAATTGTTGCACGTGATTTTTCGAAAATAGATTCAGCTAATTTATATAAGGTCAAGGTGTCCGAACTAGAAGGTCATGCTCATGGCTTAAAATCATGAAGTTAGTTGGTTGTTTTAAAGCCCTACTTAAATACAAGTTTTCTTTGAAGTTCTATTCGAATCAATCAATTGTATCTGAAAATTGAAGTTTTTCCGAATTTTATACCGCGAGCGCGTTTAAGTCTTTTGTATGAAAAATCATCTTCCAATCTTCTTTGGTAATCATCAAACATTACATACCATTTGAATCAGGGGGCTAATTCTCGGGCCGATCTCGATCATTTTGAAATTTTATTTTATTGCTTCTTTTCACAACCCCGCAATTTTTGTACGTTTTCCGTATATCGTAGCTGTCGAGGCTGTTACGAAGAGGACGTTTATGAATTACTCAAGGAAATTATCCATTCCCCCTTCGAAAAGAAGCAATAAAATAAAATTTCGAAATGATCGAGATCGGCCCGAGAATTAGCCCCCTGATCTTAGCAAACTGTCTTTTTTATGCATTCATTAGAACTGAGAACTAAAAGGATCATACAAAAAAACGGTAAGTACCAAGCCGTAGTTTATTGCCTGTTCTTCTAGGAATGGTCGCGTGGAACTGGCACCATCACAGAGCACCAAACACGCTTTTGCTATAAAGACGTTTCAAAGTGATCCTTGTGATACCATTGAATAAAGAAATATTTGAATTTGAATTTGAGGAATTTAAATTAGTTTACTCACATTACATATATTTACCACTCGTAGGTGGTCGTCGTCTAGGCATCATATGTAAAATGTCGTTGACCTATTGTTATTAAACTACTTAGACGCTTTATAAAAGGTGAATAATTTGTTAAATTCCACTAAATGCGTAAAAAGGATGACATAGAGTAGAAGCACACACTAATTGTAGGGAGGTACAGCCATGCCATGCCAGCGTAAAAATTAATGTTCAACCTATAAATAAATGTATGTAGGTAGTAGGTACCTACTTACTAATATTATAAAGAGGAATAAAATATATTTTTGTATGTATGTTTGTAATGAATAAACTCAAAAACTACTGTGCCGATTTCCAAAATTCTTTCACGATTGGAAAGCTACATTCTCCCTGAATAACATAGGATATTTATGTGTTTATAAAATAAATGTTCGCACCCGTGCGAAGCCGGGACAGGCCGCTAGTAACAAATAAAATCAGTTGCCAGTTGTAGGAAGGAAGGAAAATCTACGTCATTTGTTTCTTAAGTAATGTTCATCAAAACTTTAACTGTATTTTATTTGTTTTCTAACATAACCGATGTATGTTATAGACTATTGGAAGTATCATGTTATCATATGTAGTGTTGTGTGAACAATGGGAGGTTCATTGTAAGATTACAATGAGATGAAATAAAGTAGGAACGTAGGTAAAATTACGTCTGTCAATTATTCTCATATTTCTCGTATCAAGAAAACAATTTGTTTGACATTGACTTATCTACCTACTGATGATAGGCAGAACCCAGTGAGTTCAAGGAGCATTTATGTATGTTAATGAGAATTATCTGGTTGAAGAATAAGTGACACTTGAAGGTCTCAGCGTATTTCTATATTTACAGCGTGTATCAATTTCCTTGTTTTACCAATAGTGCTTGCCTACGTCATTTTCAACAAAAAACACTAATCACAGTACCAACACGTTTTTTGGCGAAAACTAAAGGCTTTTTATTGCAAATCGCCTGAAAAAATCTCCAATGAAGCCAGCGATGCAGCATGACAGTCTAGAATGCATAGTCTAGTCTAGACTGTAAATCAAGATACTCAACTCAACTGTTTCTTGTGTGTTTTGTACATATAAATATTTGTTTATTTGTAAGTTTCTTTGTGTAAATACATTATTTACTCCTTTATTTATTTGTATCACAAGGATCACTTTAAAACGTCCTAAAACTAGGTGAATCTACGTACCTACCAGTTCTACGCGACCTACCAGTTCTACGCTTTTATGGAATGAGTTTCACTTCTTTAGCGGTTTGTAGTATCTAACCTATTGATAGTTTGAAAACTAGTCATTCTAATTTTGATTGTCGATGATGGGATATCGGAAACCGGTGACCGATAACTGCTTGAATATGTAAAGGAGTCACATTTCTTAAAATAGCCGAGTTAACAGCTATACCTACTACTTTCGCAGAAACCGGTTGATTGGTTTTCTGTCATCTTTGGAAGTAGGTAACCTACCATAGCTCTTACATTTTTTTAAGCTTTAGAATCATCCCATCGGTACATTAATATACACCTCGAAACTAACGACTAAAATCATATAAATAAACTACATACTTAGAATAACACCAAGGTATAGAACAAACATCATGTTCACCATACAAATATTTGGTCTCAGTGGGGATTGAACCCACGCCCGAAGGTGAGCTACTATCAACTGAGCTATACAGTATACAGGTTGTAATGTTTGAATGTTTTTTAATAAAATCTTTTTTCCTATGTGTCGTTCCTAAAGGCACCGCGTTGAGCAAATATGTTACCAAAGATTACCGGTTACTTTTAAATTCTTATAATTATGCGTAACGGTACATAAAATGTTGTTTCTCAAAAGCACTCACCAAGTATTTGCAGAAAGCTGTCCTCGAGCCTTATCGTGGAGGAGAGAAGGTAGTCCGTCCCCTCCAGCTCGCTCGGCGCCAACACATCGCTCCTCATTTTCAACCCTCACACTACACAATAAAGTCTAAAATCCCAACAAACCGGAACCACAAGATCACTGATAGATACCACTGCAATTTGCTTGCAATTGCGTAATTTCACAACACTTTGAATTAAAAGACGCGTGTTATTGTTCGCGTCTCGTTGTTGTGTGAACCGCAATAAACAAGCGAACCGGTTTATTATTTTCACGTGTATTTTATAATGATAAGCGATGTAAAAGTCGGCGTGTTGCGGCCGTGTTCACACTCGCGACATAACTATGGTCGAGTCGGCACTCGCGCTCAGCTGATCAACTATAAATAATTACGGAATAGCAATGCAGTTGAAGTAGATCCCTCACGCATGCAGCCCTTACTGACTATGCAGTAATCTGTGTCTACATCCAGAAACCAACGGCATCGATAAGCATTATCTAATAATCTTATTAAGTACTTTTAGGAATCGGTTAGCTAATTTTGTTTTTCATACTTGACAACGTAAGTATTTATTTAAATGATTAGCATTTTCTAGTGATTGTGTCAGAATTACAAGGACAGCGTAGAGAACCATTGGCTTGAGTAATTCAGTGTTTATTAATGCCATATTTTTTATCTTTGGAATAGACACATTTTAGATTACGTTCCTAAACCTGCGTTATAAAATATTTGAAGCCTCACAATAATAAAACGGTTACTAGGTTATGCTTACTAAAGTAATATCGAGGCAATGCTTTATTTATAGGCGATGGTTACCACTTAACATAAGGTGGGCCATATTATGTTAGAGATTTGTCGTTAGGGATCTTTGATTGGAGGGGAAATTCCTCTAAAAAGGGGCAAAAGAGATATCTTCGCCGTATGAAATCCAATTTCGATGGTTCTTTATTTATATGAAAGGTAGTAACTTTAAGTTGATCTCATAAGATTTTGGTGAAGATCTGATAAGGATCTTCGGCATGATGAGCAGAATGGCTGCTCCAAATTCCTGACTTTTAGTGTGCTCATGAGGCCTAACAGCTCAGTCTCACTCAGTCTCTCACAGAGTCAATATTTTATTCATTCCCTATAATGTAATTTATTTTAACAAATACAGTAAACTAGCAACCTGCGCGCCCCAGCTTCGCACGGGTGGAAATATCAAAAAGCGGTTATCATTTCACATTTTTCTAAATTACCTACACCCGTGTGAAGCCGGGGTGACTCGCTAGTAATACATACTATATACTGAGTATCATGCCTATGATACTCAGCGATAATGTAGTATTCTAAAGGTGAAAGAATTTTAGAAATCGTCAGTAGTTTTTGAGTACCTACTTATTTCGTTCTCTATTTGGCTGTATTTTTATTTTTTTAATGTTTGCTATCGCATAACTTCGTCATTTATGAACCGATTTGAAAAATTCTTTTTTTATCTGAAAAGTAATATTTTCTTCCATATTGGTCCCGTAGCAAAGTAATAGCATTGATAGTGTCCAACCTACAGTGATAAACAAGTGATAGCTTATCAAGAACAATGTCTTTACGACTGACATACCTAGGTGCCTGCCGACCACCGAAAGTTATCTGAAGATAGCGAACTATGGATTATAGTATTTATGATTTGATATATTTATCAAAATTGGTTTTGTAATGTGGGGCGCTATGAAGACTGATAAACCTACCTATATGTATGATTTTAAAACGAATTACATAAAATACAACTTCACATTATAATGTATTTCAACCGTAAATAGGCATTTATTGATAATAATATTTTGTTTGTACGCTTAAAATTTGCATGCCAATACTTTGGTAAAATCTGTGGAACTGACTAAATAATACTTTACGAACTCCGAACCATATTTCAAGCAAATAAACGTTTTATTTCATTTTATAAAAACTCGCTCGCGCTCATTTAATATAACGAGCTGTCACCCATCTAAATGTTGATGACGCAGAATATTACTAAATTGTTCGATTTATTAAGCTAAATTATTATTTAGCTTAGATATCTACATTATATTTAATGTAGATATCCAGGCAAAAATCTTCATCACATTCTTACTCTTACTCAGATCTGCCTAGATTTTTGTGGTTCGTCTTACCTACATCGCATTACCTACTAGTATAATGTTATCAGTAGTAATTATAGTTATAGCCATGATAAAGGTTTATTCCTCACAGCTTCCCATACACAAACTTATAAAATAAGAATGAAAGTAGCCGCGATGGAGCGTTTTATTCTTAGAGTAAAATTAACTGACCACTTTGGCAATACCACACTGCGCTACAAGATTAAAATCGCTGATGTAGGGGGAAAATACCGCAAGGCTGAAGTGGGACTGGCCCGGCCACGTTTGCCGCATGCCTGACGCACTGTGGGCTAAAATCTCCACAGTGTGGAGTCCTGCTCCTGAGACAGCGAGGAGGCGTCGCGGTAGACCACGCAGCGATGGCGGGACAAGCTGGACGCCTTTGAGAGGAACTGGCGACTGGATGCACAAGATCGTGGAGAATGGCGGGATTAGGGGGAGGTATTTGCCCAACAATGGGATGTTTCGGGCTAATAGTAATACCTAAATAGCCGGATGAATTTTAATGCCCAGGTACGGTAGATACTAACAAATTGGTACGTGATATACCAAGCCGAGATTTGAAGATGTCTATAGGGGTGGCCAACTTATTACATTTAGCTGATACTTCTATTTGGTCTGGTTCAATTCCATCCGTTTGAGAACACTGCTGTTATGGGGCGAATGCTTTTCGGGCATATGCCCCCCTACGTAACGTTTATAAATTTTCAGACACATTTATATTGATTATGAAAAAAAAAATGTATGGGGAGCCCTGAGGATCAAACTCACTTACTAAAGAGTTCCGAAGTAATCCAAAGGAGCCTTCCCGCCCGAGCATTTGAGGAACGCACTTTTAGCGCACCTATAAGAATTTTAACACAATGCGGGTTTGAAAGAAGTAGAGACAGGAGAAAAAGCGGTTGTGAAAAAGTCGGCACTCCGCTCATAAATCGTTACGTTACGTATAATAGGTATTCGTAATGAAATCGAAACCATTTCATTGTGAGTGGCTCGACATGCGCTTTACCAATTTATTTAGCGACGTTTAGTAGTTATATTGATTACTACGTGTGATGCACACACACCTTATCAAAATGTTAATTTTAACATTGCTATTTTTCTTAAGTAAGTAACAGTTGAAGTTCAAAATTACTCAATAATTATTTTTCTATCTTTAACTTCGTCATTCATCAAATTAGGAAAATTAGGTTTTTATTAGATGGGTTATTCAGGGAGATATGCCACATGGAGGGAAAGTACCTTTAATATTGAAGATGGAACATTTTACCATTATTTTTATTTAAAAAACAATTAAAACTGCATTCTTAGATATTTAAAAAAAGGTTTTTCCCTCCACGTGGCATACCCGTGACGCCCTGTAAATACATACGTAATTATGTAACCTACCTTCTGGTCTCAAATTAAATCAAAATCGGTTTAGTAGTTTGGCTGTAAAGTCGGTTTTTAAGTGTCATAATATGCCTGTAATTTCAAATAGACAGAAAAATATCAATAGGTAGGTTAGTTTTGTAAAGGTTATTCTTTCAATAATCTGGAACCCAACAGGTGCCTTGCGCTACACAACTGGGCAGGGATACGTAGGACACAACCCTAGAGATAACATGCTAGGAAAAGCAGACCTCAAAGGGTCAGAATCCATTTTGAACACTACAGAAGATCTAATAAGAGACAGCGATGAACGCGTCGCCGTAATGTACGACGTCAGGGTAGATAACATGAGATCAGCCCCTTTCGAAGTAGGATATCTAATGTACACTATCCAAGAAAAATATCGAAAAATGGTCGACAAATACAACACTAGCCTCCTTATGGGCAGAATGCTATATGTAATGGAACATGTGCTCTATTTAGAGGAAATAGAACACCATTATTGGGAGATCGATCATTTGTGTAATATGGCGCATGAAATTGAAAGGAAGTATAAGATTAAAGGGGGGATTCATGATGACTTTAGAGTGCACGGTTTGGTATTTAACGTGACGACGCCAGTAAACCCATATCTTACCAAGACTAAGAAGAAACGGCCGAAGTGGAAGTGGGAACGAGATATATTGCCTAGGCTTATGAGCACTACTAAAAAGAGGTACAGAGGGATGTTCCCGATAGACTATGGATGGGAAGTTGAAGGTTTACCGTAAAAAGTTATCGTACAAGCTCTGCTTAGTTTGGAGCTAGATAGCGGTGTGGAATATCCACTTAAAAAAAGTTGCATGTCAGATGATAAAAACTATTAAAATCTACAATATGCGCTGAATAGATTTTTAATTGTGATCTTATTTTTCTTTTAAATAAATATGATGCACTAACTATACTAGTGTTTGGTTTCAATTAGTAAAAGTCCTCAGTATGTACGTAAACTGACGAACTTTATAATTTGAAATTTGAATATTGTAATCAACACGCGTGGCTTCAAACCAAAATAAATACATAAATAAGAACATTGAAGTATACAAGTCGCATAATTTAAAATTTCACAAGCAATAAATAACTAGCTGATGGAACAAGCACATGGCCCACCTGATGATAAGTGGTAACCATCGCCTATAACAAAGCATTGTGCAAGCATTTTACGGCTACTTTTACAAATCAAAAGTTTGATTCTAACAAATAAATGATATATCTTGTTGTCATTATTTTTCGCGACCACTGTCCTATCTGTTGCCATACTAGTTTTACAAAGCGAATTTCCTATTCGCTATCTGATCTTGTCCAAAGATAAGTTTTTTTCTTTATACAACTAGCTGTAGGAACCAGCATATGGCCCACATGATGTTAAGGGGCCGGCGGAGCGCGAATTTTCATACAAACGTAATACCAAAATGATTACTAATTTAAGCAGATTTTCACTATATTAATGTAATAATTGTATTTGTATTGTATTTATCTAAGTTCCTAAACAGTTTTTATTTTAAATTACTTACCTCAAATGAAATTAACGCCAATCACATTTTGCAATGAAAAATATGTGTAAAATGCGATTGGTGATTATTTCATTTGAGGTAAGTAATTTGAAATAAAAACTGTTCAGGAACCTAGATAAGTACTCTAAGAATACCGTTATTACAATAATATAGTGAAAATCTGCCTAAACTAGTAATCATTTTGGTATTACGTTTGTATGAAAATTCACCCTCCACCGGCCTCTTAAGCGGCAACCATCGCCTATTATCAAAGCATTGCATTGAATCTACTTGGCGCGTTTTAAAAGAAACCATACAATATAAAATTATTTAAATTACATTTTATTCCACAGTAAAAATAATACTAATACAAATGACGAAGTATAAAAAAATATATAAAAATACTACAATTAGAAGGCACTTCATTATACTATCATACTTTAAATGGCAAAGAGATTACAAAATCAGTTATGGATTTGTATTTTATCTAGTTTTTATTACTACAAAAGAAAACAGAAGATCGTAGTGACTGGCGAAAATAGGGGGAGGCATTTGCCTAACAATACGGGCTAGTAGTATTTTATAAGAGAACTTTTTATTTGACACAAATTACACAACTCTGTGAGTAGAAACACTCCATTTCACTATCAAATATCCACCTCCCTCTTTGAACTTGAACTCCTTGTTCGTAATATATTCAATATAAGCAGTTCGTTAACTTAACGGTTTTTTAATATAAAAAAAATATATAGATTGTTCAAACAAACCGATCAATCTTAGTAGATTCCAGTCCAGAACTATCATGCCGAGAGTAAAAATATAAAACATATACATAGGTAATATAAATTTTCACATGATATAAAAATCATTGTAATTTAAAATTACAGTATTTTTTGAGATAATATTAAAATAATTTAATTATTATTCATAGGCTTGCAAGACCAATAACCGCACGAGAATTAGGTTCTCTTGTAAACAGCTAAAAACTTTGTATAACGACAAAAAACAATACATTATGTAGATATTCAAATGAACTTTATTCGATTTGCATATAATAGTGTTGCCAGTCACTGACCGCGTCAAATTAATCGTTTGGGTGTAGCTTCGATATTCGTAGGTACATAACCTGTCACCTTTTTGTTAGACCCCGCGCAAGATAACCACGCGTGACAGATGGCTAAAAAACTGACCTGAAATATCATAAATTACCATGCATTTAATTAGTTTTAGGTTAGGTTCACCTAATTGTAATTAGCCGTAAGGCCATTGTAATGCCCCAGCGGGGCTCATGTTCTGGACGTTATCTAAATATATAAAACTCTTACGTTACTGACTGACTGACTGACTGACTGACTGACTGACTGACTGACTGACAATCAACGCACAGCCTAAACCGTTAGTCCTAGAAGCATGAAACTTGGAGGGTATGTTCCTCTTATAGCGTAGAGGTGTACTAAGAAAGGAAATTGGAAAATTATTTCCCGAAGAGGAGAAAAAGGGGATAAATGGTTTAAAGAAAAATCAACACACAGCCTAAACCATTAGTCCTAGAAGCATGAAACTTGGAGGGTATGTTCCTCTTATAGCGTAGAGGTGTACTAAGAAAGGAAATTGGAAAATTCTTTCCCCAAGAGAAGAAAAAGGGGATAAATGGTTTAAAGAAAAATCAACACACAGCCTAAACCATAAGTCCTAGAAGCATGAAACTTGGAAGATGTGTTCTTCTTATAGAGCAAAGGTGCACTAAGAAAGAAAATAGGAAAAAAAAATCCCTAAAAGAAGAAAAAAGGGAAAAATAGTTTAAAGAAAAATCACAAAAAATGCTTAACAAAATACACAAAAAAACAGTACAAAAAAATTCAGCTACCGCAGCATCTGTCACCAAATTTGAATACACACAAAAGTTTACAATCATACAACCCAACGTGACCACTAAGACAAAATCGCGGAAAACACCTATCATACCGAAACTAAACACTGCTTCAAAAACGACCACAACAACACTCGCCTTCACATTCAAACCTACCCTAAAGTACATGCTCAAAACTATGGTAACCAGCAGTTGGCTATGTCTAATTAAAAAAATCTGATTCGATTATACACCAACACTAATACAAACCCCCAAATTAGCCACTAATATAACATAAAATCACAAAAAATAACTTTACAAAATACGCAAAAAAAAACAATAAAAAAATTTCAGCTACCGCAGCATCTGTCACCAGGTTTTAATACACACAAATGTTTACAAAAAAACCGATGATAACCACTAAGACAAAATCGCGGGAAACATCTATCATACTTAAACTAGACACTGCTGAAAAAAATCGGCTCCAACAGCACTCGCCTTCAAATACACTCTAAAGTACAAGCTCAAAAATATAGTAACCGGCAGTTGGTCATGTCAAATTAAAAAAATCTGATTCGATTATACATCAACACGCATACGAAACCCCAAATTAGCCACTAATATAATATATAATCACAAAAAATAGCTTTAAAAATACGCAAAAAAAACCATTAAAAATTTTTCAGCTACCACAGCATCTGTCACCAGGTTTTAATACACACAAATGTTTCCAAAAAAACCGATGATAACCACTAAGACAAAATCGCGGGAATCATCTATCATACTTAAATTAAACACCGCTGAAAAAATCGGCCACAACAGCACTTGCCTTCAATCTCAAATACACTCTAAAGTAGAAGCTCAAATCTATGGTAACTAGCAGTTGGTCATGTCAAATAAAAACAAGATTCGATTATACACCAACGACGAATACGATAGCCCAAATTAGCCACTCAAACAAAATCACGAAAAAGAGCTTTACAAAATAGGCAAACAAAAACATTAAAAAAATTTCAGCTACCGCAGCATCTGGCACCAGGTTCGATTACACACAAAGGTTCACAAAAAAAACCGATGATAACCACTAAGACAAAATTGCGGGAAACATCTATCATACTTAAACTAAACACTGCTGAAAAAAATCGGCTCCAACAGCACTGACCTTCAAATTCAAACACACTCTAAAGTACAAGCTCAAAACAATGGTAACTAGCAGTTGGTCATGTCAAATAAAAACCAGATTCGATTGTACACCAACGACGAATACGATAGCCCAATTTAGCCACTCAAACAAAATCACGAAAAAGAGCTTTACAAATTACGCAAAAAAAAAACATTAAAAATTGTCAGCTACCGCAGCATCTGGCACCAGGTTCGATTACACACAAAGGTTCACAAAAAAACCGATGATAACCACTAAGACAAAATCGCGGGAAACATCTATCATACTTAAACTAAACACTGCAGAAAAAAATCGGCTCCAACAGCACTGACCTTCAAATTCAAACACACTCTAAAGTACAAGCTCAAAACAATGGTAACTAGCAGTTTGTCATATCAAACTAAAAAAAACGAATTCAAATATCCACGCGGACGAAGTCGCGGGTAACAGCTAGTCTAAATATATAAAACTCTTACGTTACTGACTGACTGACTGACTGACAATCAACGCACAGCCTAAACCGTAAGTCCTAGAAGCATGAAACTTGGAGGGTATGTTCCTCTTATAGCATAGGGGTGCACTAAGAAAGGAAATTGGAAAATTATTTCTCTAGGCGGAGAAAATGAGGAAAAACTTTTAAAAGAAAGAGCAACGGGGCGAGCGAAGCCGTGGGCGGCCGCTAGTTACCCCATAAAGGCCTGCGCACACCTAGGTCGCTGGCAATGGCGACCAGTGAAACACTTTCAACGATCTTCATCGCCAGCGACCTAGGTGTGCGCAGGCCTTAAGAGATCTATAAAAAATGAAGCAATGAATATGAATAAGATTAAACGCAATACAAGTTCGAGTTTCCCATTCAGTTTGTGGTCAAAAGATATATTTCCAGCTCCTTTTATCCATATTTTCCGTCTATTCTGTCAGGCGCAGACTTATCTTGTGCGAACTCTATCTATAGCGACATGAACATAGAAATACTGGATAAGTACAAATTTTCGGGCAACGAATGATTCCCGCGTTAGAGTTATGTAATTATGTACAAATTGTATAATATGTACTGGATATCCAGTGTTCGTGAAAATTTGTAGCACAATAATTGGCAACAGGATGGAGAAAACAGTAGTTTTCACTGACATTGGGCCGTAATAATGCTTGAGTCTGAGTGGAACCTCAAGCATATATTTTTGACACTTTTCAATGGAGAACTGTCAATTAATCTATATGCTTCAGGCTCGGTGCAGACTCAAGCATTGTTACTGCATACGGGACTTAAACTTACTTAACTTATGGCATATTTTTGTACAAGCAATGAATTGGCACAAGGAGATTTCCGTCTCTCAAATTATTAAACTGTATCAAATTATTTATCTTTAAACTAATTACAAAAAAAAGCTTAAGAGATTGGAAAGTATGAGTGTACTGTTCAATTGCTCTATTATACAATCAAGCTAAAATATCCTTAAATTTTTAAAAATACATCGTAAAACTAGGTTCCTAATTTTATATATTTTTTTATCATGATGGCAAAAAGCCTATTATAACATAATTAAGGGGACGGATACAAATAGATAATACAGAAACCAATTTTAAAGCCAATTATGAGAATTACACAGGAAATACAAGAGAATACAATCATTTTGTCTTAATTCTAAAACCAGGTACAGCGCCATCTATCGGGGAGTAGCGGAATTTCAAGTGTCAAAAAAAAAAAACGAAAAATGACCGTCGTTTCTAGGTCAGACTATGGAGGCCACATGAAATATTGTTATTGTGCTTATATAGAACAAAATATACATAGTGTGTGATGTTTACGATAATTTATAAACAGTCCATATTGATACATAGTGTAGACGTATAACAAACCTTTATTGAAACTATTACACGGGTATTTATCGCGTATATTACCTTATTATCATCATCACGGCTATTGCAACATAGACGAAACGTCGGGATAATAAATAAAATAAAATAAGGTAAAATAAAGGCGATAAATACCCGTGCAATAGTTTTAATACGTGTTATGATCGCGAAAGTTTAAAAAGTAGTATAACAAACCCTTTTGAAACATCGTCCGATCATGATATATGTACTTTAAGGCTCTATGCATGTCAACAAAACAGAAGCTTGGTTTAGGTACCGAGGAGTCTTCCTTAGAACAATGAGGATGGATACCTATGCATTGGATACCTATCTTAAATATTGTGATGTATCGAGGCTCGGGTCTACAGGGTTTAATTTAAAACCTCTGAGTACCAGTTTTTAATTTGAGTTGTGAAACTAAATCTTTTAATATTCTCCTTGTCTTCAGCTTAAGTGAGAGAAATAAATAAATACAAATAAACAAGTTAAATCGGCACTAAGTGAAGTTGTCGGTTTCGTCGATTCTAAATTAAATAGAATTGTCTTCGTATAAAATTAATCACTGGGTGAAGCCAAGTCATATTCACTCCAAAGTTATTGTATTTTTAGAAAAGCTAATAAATTCATATGCAAGAGATTTTTTTTTAAAGTGCCAATGAGAAACACGGTATTCAAGATGGCAGTAGTATTGGTCAAGATTATAACCGGAACGGCAATGCATTTTATTGTAATAACGCATGGAATGCATAGACTGGCCTCTCAACTCAGTTGCTAGTAGCTCTGCCTTCCTCGCGTAGGCCGTGGGTTCGATTCCCACCGAGAACTAATAATTGTGTGGTGGACACAGAATTGTTTGTTCTCTGTCTGAGTGTTATATTGTATTCTAAGTACGTATATACAACAAAAATGTTATATCAGCGATCTGGTTCCCATAGTTCAAGTTCTGCTTAGTCACCGCACAAATATTTGTTCTCCGGGATCGAACCCGCGACCTACGGCGCAGAAGGCAGAGCTACTACCTCGCCGTAACAATTATAAACTAGCGCGGAAGGTAAAGTTTCTCAAACTGTCTACCTACAAAACTGTACATAGTCCTCACAATTTTATGTTTGTTTATGAGTTTACATTCAATTTACGAGTGGTAATACCTGCTTACTCGTATCTACCGGTTAGTTAAAAAGTGTACCTACCAGCAGTTAATAATGAGTTGTAAGTTTTGATTTTAATAAAGTTATTCTTCTTAACTACCAACTGAGCTGAAAGGCCAGTAGCGGCCGGCACCCATTATGATTTCTCAATTTCTCACTCTGAAGGTTGTTAGTTCTAAACAGATTGCGCGTCAACGTCGTCTTCCCCGTAGTCAAGGTCATCGTAGCTAAGGTCCTCATCTAACACGTTGACTACTGACTCCTTACTGCCGGGACAGGCTAGGCATCTGGAAAACAAACGTAAAGCATTTAAGCCTTTATTTGCTTATCGAGTCACTGGTTCTTTAGAACCAAGTGTGGTGAAAGGATTTTATGTACGCCCTAAAGAGGCTCCTTTCGTGCACTTAGCACGAAAACATGTTTAGGTAGAGAACAAATATTTGAATGGCTAACACAGATGTTTATTTACTGTTTGGGTGTTTGTATTCTTAGTCGGCCTAATCCATGTGCGGAGCTGACTAAGCCGCGGGTTTCCTCACGATGTTTCTTTCACCGTTTGAGAGCAACTAGCATTGCGCACATAACTTTTTCTAAGTGAAAAATCCACAGGATTTGAACCCGTGACCTTAAGATCGGAAGGCGGGGTTGCTACCAGTAGAACACGTCGTACTAGACACCTAGACATACGCGTAATAAGCATGCATAGTACCTACTAGACGCGGACTAAAAGAGAATTAGTATTAAAGTACATTTTATGCCATAAATGCAAAACGTCTGCAAGTGGCCATAAGATAATTTCGTATTAATAGTTCACTCTTTGCCTAGTATTTCATAATATAATATTTCAATGATAATGAATGGGCAGGTGTGTGTAACACGATACGCGAACCGAATGCGCAAATCAATATGGTAATTAAGCAGTTTAGTCCGCCAGGTGTGCTTTGCAATATCTATTTCCTACAAACAGTATAATATAATATTAAATGTGTAATACAAATGTGAGAGCATCAGTGGTCTAGTGGAAGTGACCCCGCCTTCTGATGGTATGGTCGTGGGTTTGAATACAGTCTTTCACAAATTATTATATATTTTATGAGGGATTCTCTTAAAATGAATCTTCTAGTAAGTAAAATAAAAAACTTCAAACATTTTATTAAAACATTCTCAAAGAGTGGGAAAGAGGGTACATCGACTTGTCTGCCAATGACATTTCCTTTACTCATATCAACTCAGTTCAACCCGTGATAATGGTGCATGCAACTGTGCCGAAATATCGGGAGTCAAAACTCACATAATTATATCTGATGAATATCCAGTTAATCACTAATGATAAAAACCATGAAATTTCAAAACCTAAAATCCCAAAAGATATAGGTATGATAAAAAATCGAAAGTGCGAAAGAGGGTAGATCGATTGGTCTGCCAATGACATTTATTCTCCTCATGGACTTAAATTCAACCCGTGATCGTAGTGCATAAATATGCTAAAATGTCGGGAGTCAAAACTCACAAAATTAAGGCCCGCATTCCGAAACAGCGCTTGAGTCTGAGTCGAGCCTCAAGCATAGATTTTATGACAGTTCTCCATTGAAAGTGTCAAAAATCTGTGCTTGAGGCTCGACTCAGACTCAAGCGCTGTTTCGGAATACGGGCCTAAATATCCCGATGTTCAATAGTGTTAAAAACCATGAAGTTACAAAAGTTAAAATCCCAAAGGTTATAAATCAAATTGGTTAGGTCACCAGTTTTTAATTACCTGCTCTCGTTGATGCCATAGTTAAAGCATTTATCACCGACACATTCACAGCATCCATCATGAAACCATCTAGAACATACTTAGAATTCAATATAACATCCATATCGTATCAGTAGAAGGTCGTGGGTTTAAATCCAGTCGTGTACCAATTAGTTTTTCTATCGAAAAAAAAATATAGTTTAAAAAACTAAAAACAAACGCTTTTATAACTAATTGAACTAAAAAGTTAAAAATAAAACTGTAATATCAATTGAAAAATTTATATTATTGTTCAATTAGTTATAAAAGCGTTTGTTTTTAGTTTTTTAAACTATACTTTTTTTTAATTTAGTTTTTTTTTTTTTTTCATATTATTGCATTGTCATCGACCTTCCACAGGTGTGCAAAGTTTGAATCAAATCTGATCGTTCAAAGTAGGACAAAGTCGAGCTCAAAGAGGTCGGTTACATACATACATACATACATACAGGTGAAGCTAATAAAAGCGTTATAAAAAATACGTGCACTATGCCAGTACTCTCAAAACGGTGAGGGAAAACATCGTGAGGAAACCGGCGTGTCGTAGAACTTAAAAAAGTTAGAGCAACACGTGTCAACTGCGTCACGCAAAAAAAATTACATTTATAAATATAAATCACTGTCAGATGGAAAAAAAAATGGTTCAAAATTGTACTATTGATTTTGTAACTTCTATAGACAACTTGGTGATAGTACAGGCACAAATGGCCCACCTGCTGTTACGTGATATGTTAAAGTTGGGAACGTGTACTACGGTGCACGATGCATAAACTTGAGGCATACATGAGTTAATAAGACAGAACTGTTGAAGTTGTTTGACGGTTGCCAGCCATTTAAATGATGACGTACCGTAAGCTGTTAGATCCCATAGAGCGGCAAGACGCGCGACACTTGTCGCATGACATACACTGCGACATGTAGGCGACTGTACAGTTGAGGGTTACCACGTCGCGACTTACTGCTGGCTCGGAATCATTTTCCACACTCTCTGTAATACAGTAATAATATAAATTTTATTTCAGACTAGTCGAAATTACATTCCATACCAACCCATACAACACTCCCCAAATATTTTTGTTGTGTTTAATACACCTTATTTCACTTTGCAGGATTTGCGTGTGCGTAGTGTGCACACACAAGTCTACATTAAGTTAACTTACATAGATTAGATTAGCGGATTAGTACTATTTGTTGTAGTTAATTTATGCTCATACATTCGTGGTTAAATAATTATCAGTTTAAAAAACTAGAGAAACCGACTTCATTGCCAAACGGCTAAACCGATTTTAATGAAATTTGTTTGGGACAATCTGGACGTAAGAATAACCTTCCAATAAAATAAGAATTTTCTAAATCGGTTCATAAATGACGGAGGCATGCAGTTAAGCAACATTAAAAAAAATGGCAACACCGATTTTAATAAAAATTAAAATGGGACCAATCTGGAAGCAGTACCTTTCATATAAAAAAATAATTTTTCAAATCGGCTCACAAATGACGAAGTTATGCGGTAACAAACATAAAAAAAAAAAAATACGGGTTGCACTCCGGGAGTGCCGGCAGAAGTGAAAACTTGATTATTAACGTAGGAACCCTAAAAGTTGTTTATTTTATCAAGTTCCTCAATGTAGTAAAACCCCAATCAAAGTCCTAAGGAACCCTAAAAATTTTAGCATTATCAAGCTCCTAAGTGTAGTTGAAATTCCAATCAAAGTGCTAAGGAACCCTAAAATTGTTTACATAATCAAGGTCCTAAGTGTAGTTGAAAGTCCAATTAAAGGCCTAAGGAACCCTAAAAGTTGTTTATTTTATCAAGTTCCTCAATGTAGTAAAACCCCAATCAAAGTCCTAAGGAACCCTAAAAATTTTAGCATTATCAAGCTCCTAAGTGTAGTTGAAATTCCAATCAAAGTCCTAAGGAACCCTAAAAATGTTAACATTATCAAGCTCCTAAGTGTAGTTGAAACTCCAATCAAAGTCCTAAGGAACCCTAAAAGTTGACCACTTAATCAAATTCCTCAATGTAGTAAAACCCCAATCAAAGTCCTAAGGAACCCTAAAAATTTTAACATTATCAAGCTTCTAAGTGTAGTTGAAACTCCAATCAAAGTCCTAAGGAACCCTAAAAGTCGACCATTTAATCAAATTCCTCAATATAGTATAACCCCAATCAAAACCCTATACGGAACCCTAAATTTTACGTAAAGCCAAATCCTCAACGGGTCGGAACCGCTAGAAGGGACCTTGTCGCGCGACCTACAAGTAGGTCCTAAATGAAGTAAAACGGCAGACATAGGAGGAGGGGGTTCTGGGGGGCTAAGGGGGGTCACAGCACGGCTCGCTTCGCTCGCCGCGCTGTTCCCCGTGGTCGCGTGGCGGCTCGCTTCGCTCGCCGCAACGCTCCCCCCGGGTTCAGGAAGAGGGGGTTCTGGGGGGCTTAGGGGGGTAACAGCACGGCTCGCTTCACTCGCCACGCTGTTCCCCGTGATCGCGTGGCGGCTCGCTTCGCTCGCCGCGACGCTCCCCCCGGGTTTCGGAGGAGGGGGTTCTGGGGGGCTTGGGGGGAGTCACAGCACGGCTCGCTTCGCTCGCCGCGCTGTTCCCATGGTCGCATGGCGGCTCGCTTCGCTCGCCGCAATGCTCCACTCGAAAAATAAATACAGTAGATCTATAAAATCTTGTACCAATGACCACTACTACCTGCCGCGGGCGGCCGCTAGTTCATAAAATCTATAATAGGTATGTACCTATACCTACTACAGTCACGAAAAACGCCTTGGTATGCTTGCTACTAACTATTATCTATTCTGTGACGTTACCGTGTCATAGTAACTACTAGCGTATCTGTAGCGTCTTACGCTTTTTTTCGATTTTTATTATGAACTCTACGTTGTAGTCTTAGGGTACATTTCTGCAAAAAATCCGTCCTACGCTTTTTCGATAAGGTCACGTGATCCTGACGCCCTGACGCGAGATTAAGATTTTATACCCATTACAGAAAGTGCTCCAACGCCGCTAAAGAAGTTTTCACTTCAAAAACTGAATTGAGAACCTCCTTTTTGATTGGAATTCGGTTAAAAAGAGCACCAATTGTCATGTATATAGTTTAGTACCTACTGATTCATTTTAGTTTTAAATTGTTAGTGTGAGGTTTTTGTGTCCCCTTTGTGAGCATAAGGTTTGGGCACAGAATACAAGTGCAGGTTCAAATGTGGTTGTGTAACAATGGATTTTTCTCTCGTAAAATGTTAAATGTAGACTCGAAAGACGAAGAGCAAGAGCCGTATGCAGAAACAAACAATGCTTGAGTCTGAGTCGAGCCTCAAGCACAGATTTTTTGGTATTTTTCAATAGTGAACTGTCATCAAGACTATGCTTGAGACTCAGACTCAAGCACTGCTTTTGCATATTACGGCCCTTAGAGTAGGTTCTTTCTGTTTTAGAAAAAACTTTTTGCGTAAGTACTGACGCACTATTGTACTTATTGGTTTCAGTACTGGTTTTAACATAACAATATTTAAAAATAATCCCAAGTTGAGTCCATTGTTTGATTAAGAGATCAAACAGGCAGGTAGTGCTTACATTCCAAACGAATGACTCACTCATCTCAGTGGGATGCATACCTTTTGTTTTTTATTGTTTAACCCAAGTTAATGACTGTTACTAGAATTGGTTACTGTTAAAAGCTTGAATAGTACTTAAAGAATAACGATATCTGTGCTAATAAAGAAGTTTTTTGTATTATTGTTATATTATAATCATGGTACTTGTGTATTTTCAAAAAAAAAATATTATATCAGCTATTTGGTTTCCATAGCACAAGCTCTGGGGGCTAATTCTCAGGCCGATCTCGGTCATTTTGCAATTTTATTTT
The DNA here is from genome assembly GCA_947578465.1 of Thera obeliscata. NCBI lineage: Eukaryota > Metazoa > Arthropoda > Insecta > Lepidoptera > Geometridae > Thera > Thera obeliscata. The sequence continues at coordinate 4,282,855 of OX387913.1, forward strand.
ATTGCTTCATTTCACAACCCCGCACTTTTTCTACGTTTTCCGTATATTGTAGCTGTTGACGCTTTTATGATGAGGTTGTTGATGAATTACTCAAGGAAATCTGGTATTCTCTCTTCGAAAAGAAGCAATAAAATAAAATTGCAAGATGATCGAGATCAGCCCGAGAATTAGCCCCCTGCTTAATTTGGGGTTTGATAGTGTTGTGTGGATTGTCCACAAAATTTATTTATTCTCGATATTACGACTGTAAATAAAAAATGGATACACAATAATATTTAGACATTAATTATTATTTAGATATTAATATTTAGAGCAAATGTGACAAAACACGGATTAACTAGTCCAACGCTACGCCAGGATTATTAATAACACCCTTAGCGATTTAAGTTCGCGAATGTTTTTTTTAAAGCTTACCTAGAATAATGTTAGATTCTAGGAATAACACTATTTACCACAGCCAACAGCAATGTTATTCTGGGAACTATCTACTTTGTTGCTGTTACAGTGAACATTGTTTATTTGAACTAAATTGAGAGATTGATGGGATAGGTATACTCTACAAATTTTATTTTTAGAGTACCTGACTAATATGTCGGTAAATAATAAAGGTAATCGCGATAATTCTACTACAACCCCATTATAGGTTATTATGTATTATATTAAGTATGTAAAATTAAATATGTATATTAGTATTAAACTAGCTACCTGATTCCCATTTAACAAGCTCTGCTTAGTTTGGGGCTAAATAGTGATGTCTGGATTGTCCACAATATTAATAAATTATTATTATTCATTTATTTATAGCTTGACAGATACATCTAATAGACTGTCCACCTCATTTATAATACTGGTCATTTTTAATGTGGCTCGCTAAAAGTCACTTTAATATCAACCAATAGAGATGGCAACAGACTTATAAGTCTGCTAAATGACTTCTATGAATGTATAATAGATTGGAGAGTGTTAAACCTACATTAATAAGCCAACAAATATACTGAATAGTAATTTTCTTGCAGAATATTTATTTTCTTATTTCATAAGACTAATAATGTAATACCCAAAGCAATTGTTTGATTAGATACTCACGTAAGAGCACTGGTGGTCTAGTGGTAGTGGCCTTCCGATCCGAAGGTCATGGGTTCAAATCCACTCGTGTACCAATAAGTTTTTCTGTCGAAAAATTTATGTGCACTATGCCAGTACTCTCAAAACGGTGAAGGAAAACATCGTGAGGAAACCGGCGTGTTGTAGAACCTAAAAAAGTTCGAACAACACGTGTCAAGGGTCACGCAAAAAGGGCCCACCAGCGGCCTACTTGAGGAAGAACCTGCCCGCACATCAAGTGCGCATGATAAACTTGCCGAGATACTCACGTAAATGATAGATCAGCTGCTTTTCTGGGACAGGTCTGAATGCAGACAGGTCGATATCTACAGGATAGGTGATTGAGAGCCATCTCTTCTGTAAGTCTGGTTCCGCTGTCAAAGCCGCAAAGAGTCCAGGTACACCATCAGCAAGTTCTTCGACATAAGATGATTTGGAGAGCACTGTTTGAGTGTCGTTGGGTTTTGGGCACATGTCTGTAAGGTCACAGGATCTTAATGTAGGATTTTACTTATTAATAGATTATATGCCTAGAATAACCACAGAGTGGTGCCTGCAAGTGTCAAGGCGTTGCGGCAGACCAAGAATAAGATGGTGAGACAACTTGACAAGTATAGACCACAGTGGAACAACTCAGCACAGGACCGCACAGAGTGGAGGGGATTTGGGGGAGGCCTTGGCCCAGCAGTGGGACATAGAAGGCTCATAATAATAATATGCCTAGCAGTAATGAAGCAGGCTAAACTACTCAACTTATTCTAAATGTATGTTCACTTAGGTACAAGTTTATATTTTAATCATGACTCAAGTCGAGTGTGTATTTTGAAGTTATTGGTGCAGAATAACATAGAATCTTGATGCTTACCAACACAGCTGCAGCATTCACTGTATAAGAAGCCGAGGCAATTGAAGCAGTCCTTACAACAGGAACAGTCTTTCAAATCACATTTACATGACTGGGTCAGCATACATTTTGATACCACACTCGCGCATATAGCTTCATTACATGCGTATATTATGGGCACTACGCATAATAATGCTATAACGAAATACATCCTACCAGCCATCGTTAAACTCTAAACTTGTAAACAGAGGAATTTGGAGATTTTCTAGAGCTGAGAACGCTGGCAGAGGTAAATAGCAGGATGGAATTTTCGGTAAATAAATAATTATCAGTTAATGTTCGCGAATATTTTTGATTTATGTATTACACAAATTTAATTCTTAGAAACAGAAAACTTAAAAAGTACGATACGAGCGCGTCCACTGCGCGTCGAATGCTTCTTGATTTTGAGTTTTGGATTTGTTGATAGAGGATAGACATACTTACAAACATGACATTGACATTTTACATTATGTGACAGATTAAGAAAATATGAGTGAATGTTTCTGTGTAGAACGAATAATTTACAGATTAAAGACACCTAACAACTTGGCTTGGAGGAAGAACAGTGCTGCAATTAGAAAAAAAAGTATTGAGGTTACAAAGTCCGCGCCACGAATAGTCTTACGGCAAAAGCGGGAAATATGCTTCTTTACGTACCAGTTTCGTACAAAAATAGTAAAAGTACTAGAATATGGCTTAGTTAGACCATTATTTGGTTTAAGTATTTTGTCAGGAAAAATTCTTGCTGCACAGTACAGCTTATTTTGAGTTTTACACTTATGTGGTATAACACTTAAGCGAAACGAATTATTGTTCAAGCTATTGAGTAAAACTGAGGGTTTTCAAAGATCTAACTTTTATGGCCTCGCATCTTGTGCATTTGCCATAGGTACTTACAGTACTTATACTTTGTTTAATTAAATTAAATTCTTTCAGTAATAATTATAATATAACATGGCGGGAAAACTTAAATCGATGCGCGTGCGCGACTGTGTTTTGTTTGTTTAGAAAAACACGAGTAGGGGAGACCGGGGCAAAATGGGATAGTTAAGAGAAAAAAAATCATACCAGGAAAATTTAACTGTTGTATTTTAAAAACAATTACTTAGCTAGCAATATTAACTAATCAACGACATATATTTAAATGGTTTTAACGGCTAAATCACATATTTTATTGGTAATTAGGAACAATAAAAATTATGATAAATATCCCATTTTGCCCCATGACCGGGGCAAAATGGGATGTGGCATGGGGCAAAACGAGCACATACTTAGTCAGGCTGGCAACGTTCACAAATATGTGGTTCGTCACCCTCTTCATCAAATCCAGCGCAAGAATCGTGAGCCCACCTTAGGAATCCTACAAATGACCCATCCTTCTGATGACTGAGAATATATCTTATATTATCTTCTCCATCTTCAGATGAATCAGTTTCAGACTCACCAATCCCCGTTAACGGGGATTGTCAACGAGGATTAGTGGAATAAGCCATTTGTTTTACGTCTTTTTGTTTTTCTTTCGTAATTGCGAACCATGTTAACTGAAAAAAAAATATCCACTTTAGGTCAGTTTGGCAAAGACGGCAAATAACCTGAAGCCACAAAAGCCAGCAAGGAGGGTGGATTGGGGAGGGGGGTTGTTGGGACCAAAACCCCGATTCCAAAATGAACGAATATCACAAATAAATCCTACAAATACTTTCAACTTACATCTTGTTGACGGGGCAAGACTGGATGCCTTGTTCGCTTTATGACAGATTCTCTTTATGGCAGATTAGCATTAGGCCAGATTGATATCCCGTTATGCCCCGATTGTTTTGCCCCGTAAACATCACCAAAATATCGTAACAACATCAACACATTTTGTTTTTGCCCAAAGTTTTGTCAACCAAGTGAACAAACTCTTTTGAGCGCACTGTGACTGACGTGAGCTGTCTTAAGTTCTTTCAAATGGCACATGCGGCGGTTCATTCGCGTGTTCGAGACACGCACACTAGCGAACATCCCGTCTTGCCCCGAGCCTCGTTTTGCCCCGGTCTCCCCTACCTAGATTAGCCATCGCCATCGCCTAGGCCTGCGCACACCTAGGCGATGGCGATATGACAGCGATACTAAACTTGACGGCGATACAGCTGGTCGCCATCGCCATCGCTTATATTATGTGCGCAGGCCTCTTTAGAAGCAAGATGTTGTAGGTATGCTTAGCCTACTTAGTATGCTTAGGTAACTAATCTATTTTTATGTGATTGATTGAACCCCCACTGAATATTGTTGAAATAATTGCATGCATATCTTACAAAATTAAATTTATCAAAGATTAATTTGATAATTATATGAAATTAATGTTTTTCAGTTTTATCATGGTTTCTATCAGATTAAAATAATTAATTTATCAGTTAGCAGTTAGGTATAAAATAATTAGGTACTTACCTTCCTACATATCTTTATAAATTTAAAGTGGTCTCAAATCCTACAAAGATCATTAAAGTTAGTAACGCATGCAGAGCTAGAGTAATCAACGGAATCTGCATAAAATGGTGAGTTCAAATTCAAACAGCTTAATAAGGTCTTTATGTTACCCACTTTGTATCTTCTTACAGGTACCTACGGTATACCAAGTGTTATACTTATGTAAAAAGAACATACAAAAAAACGGTAGTAATCAGGCCGTTGTTTGTTGCCTGCTCTTCTAAGGTTGTAGCGTGGAGCTGGCACCTAGACTCACCTAGCTTTAAGACGTTTCAAAGTAATCTTGGTATCCTGCTAAATAAATAAATTTTTGAGTTTGAGTGTGATTAGGATCCGATGGCGCAGCGGTCAGCGCAGCCCCCTACCAAGGGGAAGGTCGCGGGCTTAAATCCCGCTCGGCTCACGGAACTTTTGAGACATTATAATAAATAAATAAATAAATAATGCGGACCATTCACACAAACAACACTATCTAGCCCCAAACTAAGCAGAGTACGATGGGAACCAGGTAGCTGATATTATATTACTTACCTACAACTCAAATAAATTAAAGTGTTAAATTTTATTTACAACAAACACATTTACATTTTTATTTTATATTACATAAATCCTTTTTTTTTGTAAATACATACAAAGAATACAATATTACACCCAGACAGAGAACAAACATTATGCGTTCACTACACAAATATTTGTATAAAATATGTAATATAATAAGTCTTCACATCTTTTATTTTAGGCAAAGGCAATCCTTATTTGTCTAGTGGCCCTCCTCGCCGTGGTAAGGGCGTACAAGAACCCTTACTACGCTGAAGGGAGGTCCGTGAACGTGCACCTGTTTGAATGGAAATGGGATGATATTGCTGACGAGTGCGAACGGTTTTTAGGACCGAGAGGATTTGGCGGTATTCAGGTAAGTGAGAGTATTGTTTTTATAACTCTTAGTAAACAAGTACCTATTACAGAAGAAAATGAAATAGATAAAAATACATTTGCCTCTTTATAAGCCTAGAACTACATTATTAGCTATAATTTAACACAACTAAGATGCGAGCACATAATTAGCTGATGTAGATTTTAAATAGGAGCTTGTCTCGAAAATTTATGGGTAAGTGATCAAATTTGAAAAAAGTTGGCCTTATAGCCCGAGACGATGCCTTTTATACGTTTTAATATTACCTAGTCCCATACTTTAAGTTTTATAATAGCAAAGTTTAAAGAGCAACATATAAAAAGTAACAGGTGCTTTGGTACACAACACTATCTAGCCCCAAATTAAGCAGAGCTTATACTATGGGAACTACATATGTATAGCTGATATAATACTTTTTTTTGTAAATATATACTTGGAATACAATATAACACTCAGACAGAGAACAAACATCTGTGTTCACCACACAAATATTTGAAAAAAAATATAGAGCCCACAAGGCAGTGCTACTACCAACTGAGCTAAGAAGCCAATCTATTATTATTACCTGCTTACTATACTATTACTTATGCATAGTTTTCAGGGTTCCGTAGCCAAATGGCAAAAACGGAACCCTTAAAGATTCGTCAAAACTCAAAAAAAAAAAATTCATCGAACCCATACGTGTGGGGTATCTATGAATAGGTCTTCAAAAATGATGTTGAGGTTTCTAATATCGTTTTTTTCTAAACTGAATAGTTTGCGCGAGAGAAACTTCCAAAGTGGAAAAAAGTTGGTCCCCCCCTCTTATTCCAAAATAAGAGAATAATAAAACTAAAAAAAATATATGTTGTGCATTACTATGCAAACTTTCAACGATATTTGGTTTGAACGAGATCTAGTCAGTAGTTTTTTTTTATACGTCATAAATCATAAACCGCTATTTACCTTTCGACGAACTACAAAAACCTTTTAATTATGTTACTTGATGCAACGGAACCCTTCATGGGTGAGTCCGACTCGCACTTGGCTGCTTTTTTTTATACAATTTGCTGATGGAGCTAGCATCAGGCCCACCATCCATCATCAGTTGATGGTAACCATCGCCTACAACAAATAATTGTCTTGTAAGCCACACACGTCAGAAACGTGCTCTACAATTCACTGCCTTGCGTCTATCAACATAAGGCATACAGATGTTCAGCCTGACGTGCCAGTAATTTCACCGGCACCCTTCAACTAAAACACAGCGATGCTGCTTCACGGCAGAAATAGACATGGTTGGTCCCTCACGAAAGGCTCTACACTTTTTTGTAGATTTCACCACCAAATGAGAACGTAGTGCTATGGAGATACAACCGACCGTGGTGGGAGAGATACCAGCCGCTTTCGTACGTCCTAGTCACGCGTTCCGGAGACGAGAGGCAATTCGCTGATATGCTGCGGCGATGCAATGATGTTGGAGTCAGGTTGGTATAGTTGCCTGCACTATAACGTTGGTACCTAAATAGTTCGTAACTTTCAGGGTATGTTAAGGTAGGCTAAGTTGGAATGGCACCACACTTCACTGCTATTTATGTTTTTGTTTTGTGAATAGATGATACAGCGAAACTAAAATAACTATTAAAGATCCAATCCCAATCTCAAGTTTATCGGGAATTTTGTCAGATAACCCAAAGGATATCTGTCAATATTCCAGCCAAATCGAGATCGGGATTTAGAATCGTCCGTGGTAAAACGTACAGAGATCTTAGTTACAATAGTAATTTGTTATACAAGAGTGAATAGTTGCTTTTGAACCGCGTGCTCAATTTTGATGACCGCACAAGCGAAGGATTCTAAAATTAATCCACGAGCACAGCGAGTGGTTACTCGCTTAGGTGGTTCATCCCACCTAAGCGAGAAAATGACGCAGGTAATGCAAATTAAAATAAAAGTAACACACCAAGAAGGTCCCGAGTCTGAGTTTTTAACAAATTAAAAAGGTTGCCTGATAAGTTCGGCACCATGGAGGTAGAAGTAAATAGGTGTAATATAGGTATAGGTATAGGAGATATATGTTCTCCTATATAGGAGAATAGAAAATAAGAACATGTTGTGCCAACCCTACATAAAGTGGGATAAGGGCAGGAAGATGAAGAAGTACACGAATCCTAGGCGTGAGTACTGAAACATCTATATTCCCTCAGGATCTACGTAGACGCAATAATCAATCATATGACAGGTGAGCCTCCAGAAAACGTTGGTACCGCTGGTAATATAGGCGTGTTCCAAGACTGGTACTACCCCGCGGTGCCTTACAACCGGGACCACTTCAACTGGCCACATTGCGTTATTGACGGGGCTGATTACGCAAATAACGCTCATAGGGTAAGTCATTACATACTACGACTCATACTAAGATCTACCGTTTGTAGATAAGCTACCAGAAATCCGGTGGTACACACATCAAGCTACACACCCAATATGTTATGTACAACTGATTGTTGATTATTAGCCGTTTCCTGCTACGGTGACTGTTAATGGATGGACATTTCATTTTTTATTGCTTGAGGTCTTCGTGGTTCTGCCCTTTGATGTGCCCTAGTGTGGCTGACTTAACCATGTAAAACTACGCTACCTACATACAATACAGGAAATTAAAGAAAGAAGATGACAGGGCAATTCGTAGAGTTTTTTTATGGAACAAGCATATGGCCCGCCTCATGTTAAGAGGTCACCTATGACATAGCATTGCCTTGTAAGCAATATGTCGTAGGAAAAAGCGTTTCATTTAAATTAGTTCAAAGCCCAAGCAAGGTAGTCTACTAGGCTAGGCTACTCATCAGTAGCCGTGTGTACCAACAAGTATGAAAGCAGATAGCCTTGCCAAGTTCTAAATGTTGAATATATCAGTTCTTTTAATAATATTTCCAGGTGCGCAACTGCGAGCTCGTAGGATTGAAAGACCTGAATCAAGCAAATGAACATGTCAGGAATATGATCGTCGACTTCATGAATAAGCTCATCGATTACGGAGTTGCTGGTTTTAGGTGAGTGTACTCTCAAGAGAATGATCAGGTTAGATTTATTACTTACTTGTATGTACAAGTCGTGTAGGTACATACTAAAAATAAGTTATATAATGGTATAGGTCTTACAGCGAGCAGCTTTCAGGCGATTAGTTATGTACTTACTAGTAATCATGTTCTTACCCCAAATATAGCGGCCAAATAGGATAGGAGAGGAATCTTATTGCTGAGATTTTCTCTAGCGCCATAGTATAAGGTTTGAAGGTGTTTTCTAATAAGAGGGCCGTAAAATTATAAGTAACTTGGCCATTTAAGAAAAATAAAACAACTGCCTAATAGTCTATTAATTAATTAGTGTTTACGCACAGATCAAGAAACCCGAAGCCAAAAGAAATTACGCTTACTAAAAAGACAGCGAGTAGTGTGTAGTCTGATGTGTATCCCACTGTACTACATAGCTTTGAATTGATATCCAGGATCGACGCAGCAAAGCACATGTGGCCTGAAGACCTTCGCATCATCTACGACCGTCTCAACAACTTGAACACAGATCACGGCTTTCCCTCCAACGCCCGTCCTTACATCTACCAGGAGGTTATAGACTACGGCTCGGAAGCTATAAGCAGGGATGAGTACACTCCTATTGGAGCCGTCACTGAGTTCAAAGCGGGAATGGAACTGAGCGGGGCTTTTAGAGGGAACAATCAGCTTAGGTAAGTTTTAAACAGAGACACTGTCACCCCCTTAGATCTCTTAGTTCCTGGTACGAACTCAAGATTTTCGGAAGATAGGTGGTAGTCTTTCAGAGCAGGGCTTTTAGAGGAAAAAACCAGCTTAGGTATGTTTTATTAAAAAAAACAACACGGTGGCTTTGATCTCCGTGCTTTGTTCCCGTGCTTTTGTCCTCGTTGATGAGGACAGTGGGATTCCTGCCATCCCTATGACGCTTTTTCTTCAAGACTTTATAAGAATCACCAGTAATGAAGCGCATTAGTCAGTCTCTTTTCTACATGTTAATCTCTAACTTCCATATCTAGATGGCTATCGAGCTGGGGGCCAGCATGGGGCCTCCTTGCTCACAGCGACGCACTAACCTTCATCGATAACCACGACAACGAAAGAGGCCACGGCGGTGGAGGTGGCATCCTCACCTACAAGGAGGCCCGTCCGTATAAAGCAGCTATAGCTTTCCTCTTGGCCCATCCGTACGGAGAACCACAGATTATGAGCAGTTTTGATTTCTTGGATTCGGAGATCGGCCCACCGATGGATCGTGATGGCAATATTATTTCACCTTCCATCAATTCAGTAAGTGCTGTGCAATTCTAGCAACACAAATCACTCAAGCGATCGCTGAATTCGATGTGAGTTGTCAATATTTGTTTGAAAAGTTTAAAAATGGAACGCGGATTCAGCGGTGCCTTAACCTGCCCTGCTATTCCGGCAACACAGCTCGATTGAGTGATCTCTCTGTTCACTCTTGTCTCGAAAATTTCAAAATTTAACGTTCTGAAAATACTGACGCCGGAAGTTTATATAATTCAAATACGATTATTTAATTGCTATTCACCGTGGCAATGCCGCCAGCGTCTTGGGGACGCTTCCGTCTGGAACTGATTAGGATCGGTTGAGCTATCTTTAGATCGGTTGTAACGGTCTGCAGATAGCTCAACTGTTTCTTGTGTATTTATTTTGTAAATATTTGTTGAATTGTAATTTTCTTTGTGTAATTAATGAATTATTATGGAATAAAATGAATGGAATCTATACTTCTAGGACGGCACATGTGGCAACGGCTGGGTATGCCAACATCGCTGGCGTCAGATCTACGCTATGGTAGCATTTAGGAACGTAGCCGGTAGCACCACTATGAACGATTGGTGGGATAACAGCAGCAACCAGATAGCATTCTGCAGAGGAGGGAATGCGTTCGTCGCTTTCAATAACGACTCTTGGGACCTGAACCAGAACTTACAGGTTAGTTCGTGTTTTAGGTAATATGGCGGATAGATTTGCTATAAATGGTACACAAGGATACAGCTCAAAGAAAAATTACACTTACTGCAAGGACATAAGAGCTAGCAGTGTATAGTCTGATGAGTATCCTTCTGTACAAAACTGTACAGAATCCTTCTGTACAGAACATGGTTTTTGCCCAGAACTGTGTGTACTGTTCTGGGCAAAAACCATGAAAAATTTTCATAGATTCAAACTTAAAAGATTTTTAACAAAAAATAATTTGATTTCGTGAGGAAAAAGGTAATTTATCGTAGCACACAACTACGTCGTAGATAGTCGCGTAGCACGTGTAGCATTTTGTCTAATTTGTATGCTACAAGTGCTACGCAACATGCTACGGCGTAGTCATTTTACAACTTTCTATAAAGTTAACATATTTCGTATTACTCGTAGTAGGCAACAAAATTTGCATTTCAGCCTCATAGACCGTAGTGTGCGTCAGAAAGAGATAGCGCTCTACGAAAGCAGAAAAGCCGAAGTGCAATTTTTATTCCTTACAACCATAAATTTACTAAACGTAGCACACAATAACGTTAGAATTTTTTATGTATTTCAGACTTGTCTGCCCGCCGGTACCTACTGTGACGTGATTTCCGGTAGCAAGGTAGGCAGCTCGTGCCAGGGCAAGTCCGTAACTGTGGGTAGCGACGGCCGCGCCCAAATCTACGTTGGAGCTAATGAGTTCGACATGATGCTTGCCATCCATATTGGACCAGAGGTAAAAAAATTATTAATTATTTATTTTATTTCATTTATATTTTATTTATATTTATTGGAGAACCAACAGCTTTATAACTAAAGATTAAACAACAAATTAGATTTAGAGAGCCAATTAGTGGTTCTCACGGGTAGAATTAGAGGTAGAACGATATCAAACAAACAACATAAAAATATTTTTAGCGGTTCTACGCGCTAATATGGTCGCCATATTATTATTTTCTTTTCAACTAAAGCCTTCCGCACATCTTAGCGTTCTACGATGGCAAACAGTGAAATACTGGCGATATTTAACAGTGTTTCACTGATCGCCATCGCCATCACGTTAGATGTGCGCTAGGTTTTATATCTATTTTGAGAGCTCACATAATATTATAATTATTATTTATATTATTATTTAAATATGTTAATGTTACTTGAATTACTATTTTTCTATTCCAGAGTCGCCTGTAAATCTTCGAGAACTCAAAAATAAAACCAGCAAATTAAATAATAAATGCAAATTGGATATTTTATTTTAAACATAGCTTATAATTTGGCTGTCGTAATCAACAACCTAGCTGTAAAATAGCTTATAATTATACAATACTTGATATGTAATTAATCAAGCAGGCCCTTTAAAATACACGAAACTTAATTCCAAGTACGGCGAGTTTTGCGGTATATTAATATAATACTAAATGAAATTTAGGTTTTTGCACGCAACACTCTCATTTATAAAATGGGCCCTAATACAACTCCCTGTGGAATCTGTAGCCCTGCTACAAAATTAATTATTTTAATTACTGGTTGAGGCTTGACTGTAGGCCTACCACAAGCTCTGTCTGGCTCTGTCTCTGGTTTTGAGTCTGTGTGAGTGTTGACTTAATAAATCCTACGTCGAAACGTCTCACACACACAGTATAATACACTAGTGAGCACTCACACAGACTAAAAACAACAGCCAGACAGAGCTTGTGGTAGGGCCTACTGGTAAGTCCTGAGACAGAGCCAGTACAGTAGCCAAGTAGACCTAAAAATACATTGAAAGAAAAAAAATTAAGAAAATTTATTTATTTAACATAACATACACAGATAGGAATTTGGACAAACATGATTAAAATAGGCACAAATAATAGAGTAGGTACCTATCATAGCACAAAACAAACAACTGCTTAGCTAAGTAGTAGTATTACGATACATTGGATATTATATTGATTATGCTCTATAAGAACACCATTTATTTACACAAATAAACAAACAATTAAACAGATATTTACAAAATGAACCAAATACACAAGAAAGATCTGAGCTATGCAGACCTTTACAAACGATCTAGAAATAACTTAACTGATGTAAAAGGATGAGTATACTTACTTGTTTTTTTTTATACTTTTTTTAGTTTTCAAGTGTCTTGTTTTGCCTTTACATAAAAAACTAATAGAACGCGACTTGACCAAATCTAAACGAGATGGAGCTTTAGTTATCGGGCAAAAAAATGTGATACATTATGAGCGTTATTCCTACTCATCTCCGGAGCTGATGGATAAGGCTGAACGAATTTATATGAAACTAGCTGATACCCGCGACTTCGTCCGCGTGGATATTTGAGTTCGTTTTTTTAGCTTGATATGACCAACTGCTAGTTACCATGGATTTGAGCTTGTACTTTAGAGTGTATTTGACTTTTAAGGTGAGTGCTGTTGGAGCCGATTTTTTTCAGCAGTGTTTAGTTTAAGTATGATAGATGTTTACCGCGATTTTGTCTTAATTGTTATCATTGGTTTTTTTGTATACATTTGTGTGTATTAAAACCTGGTTACAAATGCTGCGGAAGCTGGATTTTTTTTAATGTTTTTTTTTCGTATTTTGTAACGCTATTTTTTGTGATTTTATGTTATATTAGTGGCTAATTTGGGGTTTCATATGCGTGTTGGTGTATAATCGAATCAGATTTTTTTAATTTGACATGACCAACTGCTGGTTACTATAGTTTTGAGCTTGTACTTTAGAGTGTATTTGAATTTGAAGGCGAGTGCTGTTGGAGCCGACTTTTTTCAGCAGTGTTTAGTTTAAGTATGATAGATGTTTCCCGCGATTTTGTCTTAGCGGTTATCATCGGTTTTTTCGTAAACATCTGTTTGTATTAAAACCTGGTGACAAATGCTGCGGTAGCTGAAATTTTTTTAATGTTTTTTTTTCGTATTTTGTAAAGCTATTTTTTGTGATTTTATGTTATATTAGTGGCTAATTTGGGGTTTCGTATGCGTGTTGGTGTATAATCGTATCAGATTTTTTTAATTGGCATGTACAACTGCTGGTTACTATAGTTTTGAGCTTGTACTTTAGAGTGTATTTGAATTTGAAGGCGAGTGCTGTTGGAGCCGATTTTTTTCAGCAGTGTTTAGTTTAAGTATGATAAATGTGTCCCGCGATTTTGGCTAAGTGTTTATCATTGGTTTTTTGTAAGCATTTGTGTGTATTAAAACCTGGTGACAAATGCTGCGGTAGCTGAAAATTTTTAATGTTTTTTTTTCGTATTATGTAAAGCTATTTTTTGGGATTTTATGTTATATTAGTAGCTAATTTGGGGTTTCGTATGCGGGTTGGTGTATAATCGAATCAGATTTTTTTAATTTGACATGACCAACTGCTGGTTACTATAGTTTTGAGCTTGTACTTTAGAGTGTATTTGAATTTGAAGGCGAGTGCTGTTGGAGCCGACTTTTTTCAGCAGTGTTTAGTTTAAGTATGATAGATGTTTCCCGCGATTTTGTCTTAGCGGTTATCATCGGTTTTTTCGTAAACATCTGTTTGTATTAAAACCTGGTGACAAATGCTGCGGTAGCTGAAATTTTTTTAATGTACGGCAGTCAAACATGGATATTTACGAGTAAAACAAAACATAAGATAAGATCCACTCAACGAGCAATGGAAAGAAGCATACTTAACCTAAGAAAAATAAACAAAGTAAGAAGTGATACAATTAGACAAAAAACTAAACTTACTGACGCTCTCACTCAAGCTCTTAAACTCAAGTGGCAATGGGCTGGGCACATTTCACGCAACAACGACGACAGATGGACCAAGCGAGCCACTCAGTGGAAAGGGCCACCAGGCAAAAGAAAAGTTGGTAGACCGTATAGCCGGTGGGCTGATGACATAATCCAAATTGCTGGGAAAGACTGGATGTCCACAGGAATGGACAGAGAACAGTGGAAGAAGATGGAGGAGGCCTTTACCCAAAAAGGGGTCCACTTCTCATAGATTTAAGAAAACTAACATTAAAACTAACAACTAGGATAAAAATAAACACTAACACTTTACTAACACACAAACTGTAAAACCTAACATTAAGAGATTTTGGAAATAAAAGGCTAAATTATTATTATTATTATTATGCGGGTTGGTGTTTAATTGAATCAGATTTTTTTAATTTGACATGATCAACTGCTGGTGACTATAGTTTTGAGCTTGTATTTTAGAGTGTATTTAAATTTGAAGGTGAGTGCTGTTGGAGCCGATTTTTTTCAGCAGTGTTTAGTTTAAAAATGATAGATGTTTCCCGCGATTTTGTCTTAGTGGTTATCATCGGTTTTTTGTAAACATCTGTGTGTATGAAAACTTGGTGACAAATGCTGCGGTAGCTGAAAATTTTTTAATGTTTTTTTTTCGTATTATGTAAAGCTATTTTTTGTGATTTTATGTTATATTAGTGGCTAATTTGGGGTTTCGTATGCGTGTTGGTGTATAATCGTATCAATTTTTTTTTAACAGTGTTTAGTTTAAGTATGAAAGATGTTTCCCGCGATTTTGTCGTAGTGGTTATCATCGGTTTGTTTGTGAACCTTTGTGTGTAGTCGAACCTGGGCCAGATGCTGCAGTAGCTGAATTTTTTTTAATGTTTGTTTTGTGTATTTTGTTAAGCTATTTTTTGTGATTTATCTTTTTCCGTTTTTTCTTCTTTTAGGGGAAAAATTTTCCTATTTTCTTTCTTAGTGCACCTCTGCTTTATTAGAGGAACACATCTTCTAAGTTTCATGCTTCTAGGGCTAACGGTTTAGGCTGTGCGTTGATTTTTCTTTAAACCATTTTTCCCCTTTTTCTCCTCTTCGGAAAATAATTTTCCATTTTCCTTTCTTAGCGGATGCCTACGTCATAACATCTACCTGCATGCCAAATTTTAGCCCGATCCGTCCAGTGGTTTGGGCTGTGCGTTGATAGATCACTATGTCAGTCAGTCAGTCACCTTTGAGTTATATATATATAGACTATGACCTGTTTTTTTCTCCTGCTTATACCGTTTTACTAATGGGCAATAATAAACCATAAATATATTTCCATAATTTTGCGTGTTCAATTTTACTTATTCGGCTTCGAACCCTAAAAGGCAAATCGTGAGGTCTCGTTTGGGGTGAACCAGTTAGGTATAGGTATACATACAGTACGCGCATCGGATCTTTGTCCTTTTGAAGCTATGTATAAGGACTAGCGATCCGCCCCAGCTTCTCACGGGTCGCTAGTAGTTTTTTTTTTTTTACAAAAATTAACGAAATTTAACCTATACTACCCACATTTTAAGAGATCGTTTATTTCAAAGTTATACCGTTTTGTTTAGACGGGGTCGTTGCAGCAAAGCAAAATTTTAAAAATACTATAAAAAAATCCTAGATTTTTATCACAATCTTTCGACAAATTTTTCAAAGTTTACGTCATTTTCATTTGCGCATTATGAAGACTTGCACTGTATAATAATATGTTATGGATCAGGAGGTAAGGTGATTAATGCGGACATTATTAATAATGTTCGAGCATAATTAATAATGTCTAGCTCTATCGGGGTGATGAATTACTATCTTAACTTAATTATTTAACACATTGCAAGGTCATTTTTATATTGCTACATGACAAATATTATATTGCTAATAGCAATTTGATAATAAAGCTAATTTTTTCTTACAACTTACAAGTAAATTAAGGTAATAACTTAGACACGCGCTCATGAATCGATCGCTTGTGTTTTGATCTACTGATTTAATGTTTCTATAATGGTTTTTAAATTGTTCTACTAACTGTAATTGTAATTTTAATAAATAATTCGATTCTATTACTATTGCTTTTTATGGTAGATGGTGTGAAAAGTAGAGTATTCTCCTCGGGGATAGCTAATCTACTATTACCTCCTACGTAAATATTTTGAATATGACTTTGGATCATTTTTTCCCTAGCAAAATTTAGGCACCTGGATCTGTTACCGGCAACCTGAATGGCTTCCTGGACCTCTATGCTATGTTATATGTTATATGATCCTTTTACAAATCAAAAATAATCAAAAATAATAACAGTGAAGTTTCAGTGTGATCTTCACTTAGTGAGACGTATGCAATAATACAAAAGCAAAAGTTTCAAAGACAGCACACGCTACGCTTCAAAGTAATAATAAAGTACCTACACAACATATGATACGAATATTTTATAAAAGTTACCAGGTAACTTTAAAGGGATTAAGATCCGGTGCGCGTACTGTATGCTTATACATAGTGGTGGGTAGGTTGATACTGGGTTAGGTCAGCATGTGTAAATTATTTTTTACACCGTAGTGGTTTTCGGAAACCGGTTGTGCTGGCAAGCTTTGTTTCGCACATCAAGTTTAAATCTTAGATTGAAATAGCACGGACGCTCTATATTGGTATTTGAAGTAGATATTAAATATAGTGAATACTGTATTTTTTGTGCTGTGATTAATAGGACAGTTTCCATTGATAAGTTACAGAATGGCGGAAGATTTCAGGTTAGTATTTTTTATAATAAAATTTACACAAAAAGTAAAGCTTTGTAAGTTTGTGGTGATAGAGACTTACCTAAACTTACCTAAATTTATATGCCTACAGTTACGAAGCATAGTCCTTGGTCAAAAGTGCACTTATTTTACGTGTAACTTTTTACAACTTAAAAGAAAACTTGAAGTTTTTGAATAAGTTTGTTTTACTGCACCACAGTCACATGTCTCCAAATAAATATGAGTTCAATGAGAACAAATTGCATCTCCAAGAGACTCAGCTACCAAGGATTCGGAAGAAGCCTCGTCCATTCCAGGATAACATCAGAGATTTCATGGGCAACACCACCCTACACGGATTCCGGTATATTTTGGACGAAGAACTAAGTTGGGTTGAAAGGTAAGGCAAATTAATAATTGGAATAAGCCATAAATAGGCATGGGTCTCTTAGCTGTACGTTTTCCTAAAATTACAAAAATAAATAAAATAAACAGAATATAGTTTGTGAATAGGTAATTATTTTTAAATAATTCATTGTCGCCATCACCAACGTGAAGAAGTCCACTGAGGTCTCATATTCCATTTCAAAGAAAAAACCTTTGAATCCCGCACCATCCAACGACTTATATGATTTTTAGAATGTAGTCGGAAGGTATCCTACACTTCTTTTTTCAATTCGTAGTGGCTAAAATTTTTTTTTATTTTTATTATAAAGGATTTCAAATGACTACCATGGTATTTTTTCAAGAGAGATAGATTATTATTGCATGTACACATAACTGACGAATGCTAATTTCCTATGCAACAGGTTATGGTGGGTGATAATGGTAGCCTGCAGTATAATGGTATGCGCATTCTTCATCCGCCAAGTGTACATCAAGTGGGATGAGACTCCTGTTATCGTCAGTTTCGCCGACACATCCAATTCAGTATGGCATGTAAGCACAATGTTTTACTAGTTCCTTAATTCCTTCCTTTTGCGTTCCTTCATCCTTCATTCCATTTTCATCCTTCATTTCTTTTGCAACGTGTTACAAAATACACCGTCAAAATATAAATAAAAAAAAGTTCAACCCTAGTAAGCTGTCAAGTCAGGGAACCAGATTATTTAACAAAAAAGCCTACGTACCTTTTTTGCCTACTAAAATATTTTTTTTATTAGTTTTTCTATTTTTCATTCATAAATATTAAAATAATATTTTTTTTGGGGTATGCTTTCTTAAATATTGCGAATGGACTCGTTTTAGGGGCCCATTTAACCTCCTTTCGGCTTTATGGGTAGTTTTGTAACACCCTGTATTATACAGTACGCGAACTCTACGCTCTTCCTTTTCTTCGTATTGTGTCACTGTTTCTTTCAAACCAGTGCCAGTGCGGTGAAAGAACTGAACACTAAGATTGGTAAAAGTTGACTGTCGACCCAAAGCAATTGAACTAGATTATTTCCACTGTGTACAGATACCATTCCCGGCAGTGACACTTTGCAGTGAGACAAAACCACGGCAAAGGGTGTTTAACTTCACCAAAGCATCTTTTGAACGGTGGAATGATCCTTCTACCATTAACGCCGAGGAGTAAGTATTTCATCATAACTATTTAATTGAATGGCCAAGAACTGGGTATAGAAGCGTTGGTCGTCCTGCGGCAAGATGGCAGGCGATGTGGTGAACATCACAGGCAAGACCTGGATGAGATTGGCACAAGACCAGCAACAGAGGCACATACAGAGAGTTGCCTATAATACCCAGCAGTGGGTGAAGTCGGGCTGTGGATGATGATGATGATGATGATGATGATTTAAAAATGAATGCCGCGGGAATAATGGACGCTTCAGTCTGGCACTGATTTGGATTAGTTGTTCTATCTCTAGATCGTTTGTAACAGTATGCAGATAGCTCAACTGTTTCTTAGGTATTTTGTACATTTTACAAATATTTGTTTAATTGTCAGTTTCTTTGTGTAAATAAATAGAGTTAGTTTTGTTAATAAATACACCTAAATCACTGAGTAAAACTTTAAGCGCAGTTACCACTTGAATGAGTGGTCATAGTGGCAATTTCTTTAAAATTTCCTTCTGCTCAGCTTATAAAGTATGTGTACATCTAGGCGATCAGCTGCGATCTACGTTGAGGATCAGTGTATCGCTGTCAAAATTATCACCACGGTATTTGAAAGCGATAAAAGCTGATCGCCAATATGTTGCAAGGCTCTCATACGAACTTTTTCAGCCTGAAGACATACCACGATATGCTACTATTGTGCAATAATGACAAAAGTGATGGACCTGACTTTGCTGAAATCAGCAGCGCTATTAAAACATTACAAAGAGTAAGTAAAACAAGAGAAAACAAGAGAGAACAAATAGAGAGAATTAGAGTATAATGAACAAGAATATTTTTTTATCAAGATCAGCCTCAAAAAGTTCACCGCTGGACATAGCCTACCTTTCAAGAAGAACTCGAAATTGAAAGATGTATAAGATAAGAAAATAATTATTGTATTCGTTCTATTTTTTTCAACTTTCCTAGAAGGGTCTTTGACTATAAGGTATCGTCCTAATTGGCCAATGATCGTACGATAAAACGATACGTTTTTTCCCACGACGAGAGTGTGTCCTAATTGAAGCTTGAAGTCATTGAAGTACGATGGATGACGCATACGAAGTTTCATCGTTCGATGAATCCGCATCTCACCTTCGCGCGATTGATGCCAATTAAGACGAACCCTAAAAGCTTTCGCACCTCTAGGCGATGGCGATGGCAATCAGTGAAATGATGTCACTTAGGACAACAATATTTGACAGCGTTTCAGCTGATCGCCATCGCACTCTCCTAGATGTGCGCAGGCCTTTAGCCCTTTTAAAAACACAAACCTGTATTCTATTAAATTCCGTCTGTGTGTTTTGAGAAAATGAAATCCGCAAGGCACTATAGGATCGCTCATACTTATCTACTTTAAATTACTTTAAATTTATTTATACTCGTATAATGCCGGAATAGATCAAATCTAAGGTCTTTGGCAAATGTCAAGGTTAATAAATCTTCCTACCAACACGAATATAAAGTAATGGAATCTAAAAATAAACGTGTTACCGATTTATTTAATAAAAACTGTAAAACATCTATGGGGCACTATTACTGGTTTTTCAAACCAAAAGGAAGTTCTGATACGTCAATACATAGTTCATTATCAAATTGACAAATAACTTATAGAACCTAGAACTACAAAGAATTTGTAATAGCAATTAAAATCACATAAAATAAAACACAAAAATCACGTTTGTCGTATTTGTGTTGTTAATATTTATTATATTTTGTTTTTTAATATGTTGTTATAGCGCTAACAGAAATACATCAATTCTCTCACAATCAAATCTGTGAACATTTCAACAAACTAGCACGGTTCATGAGATAGTCTGGTGATAGACTGACAGACGGACAGCGGAGACGGGTGCCGTTACACCCTTTGGTTATGGAACCCAAAAAAACTATTTTAAAAGTCGAAATTGTCCGATAATGATGAAGAGGGCCCAAATCGTCTTTCCTGCAAATGTATGACTTCTTGCTATGACGATGATCCAATTTTACAGTTAGCACCGACGCGGGACGAGCTTTTCCTCGACTGTTTGTGGGACAATCTAAGTTGTGATCAGATGTTCTACCACACGCTGACGAAAGACGGATATTGCTTTACTTTCAACATGCTCTCCGATGAAGAGATGTTTAGGATGGAAAAGTAAGTTGTGCTTACATCCAACACCTGACGGTAAAACTGCTGCAAGCCCCTAGCTTTTATGTTATACAGACATTGGGTGTATCTTTGACTTCTCCTTCTTCCTTTCCTTATCCCACTTTGTGTGGGGTCGGCATAACATTATATTTTCTTCTATTCCCTTCTATCAGCCGTCGATCTTTATCCCTTTTATCCATGTTGTCTTTCACACAATTCATCCATCTTTTCTTTGGCCTATCTCTACCAACATATCCATCCACATTCATACTCATTACTCTTCTAGTCATACAAGCTCTGCTTAGCTTGGGGCTAAATAATTTTCCTCCCGCCTTACGAGGTACGAGCGACATGCTTCTACCACGACATTCTTCTAGCCTATTGCTCTTCAATCTTTCTGCTCTACTTTCTAACTTCCTCTGATGTACTCATTCCTTATTCATTCTTGTATATTTTCCGCATGTAACCTTCTTTCGTCCTCCTTTTCGTTGCCCAACACTCAGACCTATACAGAACTTACGACAGGTCTCGTGGTCGTCTTATAGACTACCCCCTTATACATCCTGAGAAAATCTTAAGTGAGTCCTTGGTACTTGTCCTTGGTCCTCGGTATATGTATATATATATACATATATGAGATCTGAGAGGGTATCTACCGTGCCTGAAAAAGCAATTTCTGTTTTCTTTTCTTTTTTTAAACTATTTCCGTCACATGATATCAGAACGGTCTTTTTGGTATATAGTAGTACCCCAGAGTCAAAATCAGAACGGTAGGTATATTTTTTTAATTTAGTATAACTTGGTTTCAGCTTGCACAAAGATTACTACCATGTCGCTGGAAGGAATCGCAGTGCATGGACGCTCGGGAAAGGATACCCACAGGATGCCACTATTAAAACATACCCATTGAGAGGACCTGTGAGTTTTATGTTTCTACTAAGTTTTGTTTGAGGAGCAATTGATAAAGTATACATAATTATAGTCGTAGTACGTAGAACTACAAAGAGGATGCGTAGAAAGTGCGTAGAGTATACGTAGAGGGAGCGTAGAGGGTGCGTAGGGGATGCGTAGAGGGTGCGTAGAGGGTGCGTAGAGAGTGCGTAGAGGGTGCGTAGAGGGTGTGTAGAGGATGCTTAGAGTTTGCGTAGAGGGTGCGGAGACACTAGGACTGAATTTGGTATAGAAAAATGCCTAACAACGTCTTGGAGAATAACATCTCCAAGCAAATACATTATTATACATTGTATAGCAAATCCATTGTTTATTCCACATCAGTTTTCCTAACTAGTAATCGTTTTACTAGTGTTTTTGTATAGTATAATTATTTTTAGAAGAAAAATTTGGATATATATTGTACGTTTAGTAAATCAATACTTACAGAGTTATGGTGGAGTGGAATTTGAAGTCATCCTTCTGACAGACACTCGAGATCTCGATCAAGTTTGTCGTGGTCCAGTACAAGGATTCAAGGTAATATTCTAATTGTATCTACTTGCTCTTTATAAAAGGCTCGTGCAGAGAAGTAGTTCCACTATGGATCTTTCTGCTCCAAAGGAATGTTGCTGTGTTTCGGATCGTAGGATGCTGATTAGTTAGAGAGAGTTAAATTGTAGAAGTTGAGCTCTTTGTGTGTGCCTCGTCCGGAGAAGTACTACCACCATGCCTTACTCTGCCGCTGTGTTTCATAATTATCATCTCCTCATTTTTATTTACTATTTTTATGAACTACAGGATATTTACCATGATGATGACTCTAGGCGATGGCGATGGCAATCAGTGAAATGATGTCACTTAGGACAACAATATTTGACAGCGTTTCAGCTGATCGCGTAATTATCATCTCCTCATTTTTATTTACTATTTTTATGAACTACAGGATATTTACCATGATTCAATTTTGCCTAGGCCCGGCAGAATACCAGTGTTGCACTGAGTGGGGTGACCTACACAGTGCAACAAATACTGAGCCGGGGCCTAATTGACCTGTAGTGTCTAAAGACAGCTGCCTACCATAATTTTTTATGTGATTTTATTTTTTATTTTTTAAGTAGGTACCTAGGTATTCCTGTGTATATGAGTAGGTCAATAAAATGCTTTTCTTTCTTTCTTTCTTTTTGTGAGTTTTGGCTCCCGATGTTTCGGCACAGTTTCATGCACCATTCCATTGATTGTTCAACCGTAATCATGGTGCATGCAACTATACCGGAATATCGGGATTCGAAACTCACAAAATTTAGTCATGGTATACACGAAAAACTATCTTGTATGCAATCCGAATGCATACAGCGTAGTAGAAAAATCGTTTTCCTGCTTAAAAAGTTGACCCAACTGGCTTTCGTACTTTGCGGTGGGTTATGCCTCAATCCCTCAGAATTATCCCCGTTGTTCCTAAAAATAATGTTAGTGTACAGTAATCCCGCTCGGCTCTTAACTTTTGGGACGATATTGTTTTTGTGATTTGAAATAACCTAAACCGACGAGCATGTATGAAGAATGCTAAGAGAGTGAATGAAGCGAAAGAAGTGTGTCAGGATCGTAGCAAGTGGAAATCCGTGATCTCTGCCTACCCCCATGGGAATGAGGCGTGATTTTATGTATGTATGTATGAAATAACTAACGAAGTGTTAGTGTTGTGTTTAAAACCATGTTAGTTTCAAAAAATTGTATTTATTTCAGATTTGGCTGCACAATCCAGCCGAGCTTCCAAACATGGGTCAAAACTTCTTCCGTTTACCGATTCAGTTTCAATCGGCAGCCGCTATCACCCCGCGAGTCATGGACACTTCTGAGGGATTGAGGCATTACCCACCGCATAAGTACGAACATTAGTTAAACCAACTTTTATGTAGGAAAACGTGTTGGGATCAAAATTTTTTTTTTTGCTAAACTTTGAACATAATATTATCTTGTTGCCATCTTGCTTCGACCAACACGAAGTTCCTATTCGCTATCTCATGTTTATTACGTCACCATTCAGCCTTATTGCAATCGTTTCTTGTCAAAGGAAAGTTTTGTTTCAATTTTGTTTAACATTTTTAATGCAATTTAACCTCAAAACAATGTCAAAATTGACATGCGAGCGCGGTTTTGATACCAACAAAATAAATGAAATTGTTCATTAATAATAGTAAAAAAAGTATAGTTTTACATCAGTTTAGAAATAGTAGCAGTTTAGTAATAGTAGTTTAGTTTAGCAGTAGTATCAGTTTAGTTTAGTAGCAGTAGAAGATCAACCCACCTGATGAATACGTTGGTTTGCTCAAACCTTTCTGTTTGACTCTAAATTTTCTTTTTCAGACGTCAATGCTACTTCCCTGAAGAGCGTTATCTGAGATTCTTCCGCACTTATACTCAAAGGAACTGCGAGTTAGAATGTTCCTCTAACCACACCGCGACGCGCTGTGATTGCGTGCCTCTTTATATGCCACGTATGTTATTTTCGAAAAAAGCATCCCCCCTTTTGTCGTTAGTTTAACGAAAAATGACTTGTCGTTTTTTTTATGCTATAGCTGGCAGACGAGCAGACGGCCGGTTATTATAACTAGAGTCCGTGCAAGATAGCTCTGCGCATGAAAGATGACAAAAAATTAAAAAAACTGTAGTGTTTGTGTGGTAAATAAATAAAATAGTGAAATAAAACAAAAATAACTTAGGAAATCACAAAGATTATTATAATGCCCTAAAAGTTAAGAGCCAAGCGGGATTATTATAATGTCCGGTCGCGCGTTCAAATCCTGCTCGGCGCTTAACTTTTAGGTAATTTTTTGTGATTTGAAATAATCCCTCAATCACAAATATGAACTTGCAATATGAACTTGCATTAATCACAATGTAAGTTCGATTTCCCCATTCATGCTTAGTACCGGATGATACATATCCAGGTTTTTTTTCATGTTATCCCCCATCAGTCACGCGCAGAGTTATCTTGCGGGGACTCTAACAACATTGCCATTTTGCAGATGGGCCTGAAACAAGGGTATGTGGAGGTGGTAAGAAAAAGTGTATCGTAACCGCTTTAGGTAAGTTTGTTTGCTTACTTTGTTTGCGTGAAATTTGTTATTAGGGGCGAGTCATGTCTTGACTGTTGAGCACTGAGTGCTACACACTGAGTGCTATAATATATATAATAGTAAGTTGGTGGTATAAGTTGGTGACAACATAAAAATAAGTATATATTATAGCTGCGTGTGCGGTCACTTGAATATTTGTATAGAAAATATATTATAATATGCCTTGCTATAATTTATACTATATATTATAGCTGCGTGTGTGACGGGCTTTGATTGTATAATTTCAGAGGAACTATCCCTCTCCAAATCATCGCTTAAAAAAACTACGACCGTCCACAACTGTGACTGTCTGCAAGCGTGTACAGAACTCAAGTACGACGCTGAGGTTTCGCAGGCGGTTTACGACCTCACCACTTATAGGAGAAACCCTAATCCCGATATAGCACAAGGGTTGTAAGTATTTTTTTAATTATATGCAGAAAACGGGTATTTATCAGGACATTTCTAATTCTGAAGATCAAGTGAGGGTAGTTGTAAAAGCGCGTCACGAAATCAACGTAGTATAGATAAACCAGTCTAAAAATGCACGCCCCTCCACCACGTTTTCTTGACGTTGGCTCACAGCAAAGCACTTCAAAATGATCTTTGTGATGTAGGTAATAAAGAACAATTTACTTTGACTGACTGAAGTAGTAGGACGTGCATTTTAAGATTGGACGATCTCTACTACCGACGCCGCGCCGATGGGGGATCAGTTGAAACACGCAAATATGACAGCGGTATTTGACAGCGTTTCAATTGATCGCCATTGCCATCGCCTAGATGTGCGCGGGCCTTATGGTATTTATTAATATGGAGTATGGACCAAAGATGTTTCATTTTGTAATGTTCATTTTTCTAGTTGCCTGAAATAAATGATAATTAGTATTACTATCGCTCCCAGAATATCAAAGTTAATATACCAAACTGAATTGAATGAAACATTTCCTAACAGTTTCAGGCTATTTCATCGATCCATGCCCCTTTTAATGTTTGTACTCTGTCTGGGTGTTATATTGTATTCTATGTATGTATCTACAAAAAAAAGGATATAAGTAATATATCGGCTATCTGGTTTCCATAATACAAGCTCTGCTTAGTTCGGGGCTAAATAGTGTTGTGTGGATTGTCCTCATTGTTTATTTATTTAAAACTCTTTTCTCCTCAATTACTATGCATCACAGTTTTTATTAAGATTAATAATTATTTCCAGACGTCTACCTTCAGGCCTAGTCGTATACTTCGCTGAAGAACTGTTCACGTCTCTGAGAAGATCTGAGCTGTATGGCGGCACGGATTTCCTCGCCAACTGCGGCGGTATCATGGGACTTTTCATGGGATTCTCGTTCTTGAGCCTTATTGAGATCATCTACTACTTCACAATGAGGTAATTGATAGAGTCCAAAGCTCTTGCGTGGATAGAAAAAAATATTTAATAAAAGCTATTTTATTCTTCCAATTCAATGCATTTTTAACAAGAGTAAAAATTCAACTGTTGCGCTTTCAAGTTCACGAAAAAGACCTCTCTGAGGCGCACCTAAAATTCTATTACCACACTGGCTCGAAAGAAATAGTGACACTATACAACGATTAGAAATCATACTCCTGAAATTATAATTAGGACGAATATTCATAAGTTGTGTTTCTGGCTAAAATTGACAAATCTAGTTTTTTATCATAAATTATTTTATTTGTTTCAGACTCTGGTGTCGGATACGCAAATCGTCGACAGTTGTAGCCGAATGAATCTTATAATCAAATAAGCCATAATATTTATATAAATTTTATAAACTCATTTTAAGATCTTTTTGTGAATCTCTGAAATTATATTTTTACCTACTTGCTTAACTATTTTGTTTTGTATTTTGTATTTGTTGCCTACAAGTGACTTTACATGTGTTTGACTGCCCTCTCAGCTCAGTTGGCAGTAGCTCAGCCTTCTGCGCCGCAGGTCGTGGGTTCGATCCCCAGCGTGAACAAAATATTTGTGTAGTGAACATCGATGTTTGTTTTCTGTCTGGGTGTTATATTGTATTCTTAGGGTGTATTTACAATAAAAAAAAGTATTATATCAGCTATCTGGTTCCCATAGTGTACCTACTACGGGAGATACATATAATGTAATACATATTTTGTTTACATTATATCTGTAATTTTTCTAAGCTCTGCTTAGTTTGGGGCTAGTGTTGTGTGGATTGTCCGCATTATTTTTTTATTAGTTAATTATCCAAAGTACCTACATATTATTAAGTTCTGCCATATTTAGATCATCTACAATAGATGCAAAGGCTTGTGTTTTTATAGATATGCCTCTTTGATATAATGTAATTCACTGTTATTACACAATCTAAATAAATCCAGCAAATAGAATAGCAATATAAGCAAAATAGCATACCAATAAGTGAAAAATATATCATATTATAGATATGTATGTACTTTCAATTACTTTCTACATTGCAAATATTTCCATTTCAAATTGAGTTGAAACAGACTGTTACTCATACCTTAGCAGCATACAAAACCAGCCCATACAGATAAACACAGCAAATACCTACGGCGAAAACAAAATGTTCGTACCTATAGTTGCGTGACTGGTTACCAAAGTTAAGACTATAGCTGTAGCCGGTTCGGTTAGTCGGCACCGCGCCCCCATTCGACATCATGGCTCTGCGGTCACAACTCCTGCGCACCGGTGAGTATTTACTGCTTTATTTGTTTTTTAAGAGATTTATATGCATTCTTTTGTAGTTCTTCTCTAGTGCACGACAGTGAAGTGTTATTTTGTCATTACTTACTCTCAGTCGAGAGGATTTTGTAAATGTTGTTATAATTTTTCTTGATGTGTTTTGAGAGGCGGTGGCCTTGTTTTTGTACGATCCTTCTCACATATGTTTGGACAAGCTTATAGCAATTTATAGGTATGGTAGTTAGGTATTTGTATATTGTATAAAATGTTCTATAGGTGTTCTTTATGATGGGATATAACTGAATGTAAATTAGATTAAATGAAATATTTATCCCGATAACTTCGGATTTGGTAAAGAAATAAGATTACTACTATTCTATCTTTTCTATAACTGAGATGCTAAAAACTGCATAAGTACATATGCTCGTCTTTCAATAGTTATCTGACAAGTACATGAGCCCTAATGCGAGTAAGATGAGAGAGGAAAGATACGACTATCTTAGGTATCAATAAGTAACACACAAGTGACACACTATAGACACTGAATCTTTTTATTATTCCAACTGGTGGAATTCAACAAAACTGGATTCAAAGAACTATATCGCCTGCTTAAATAGTAGGTTTATTATTATGTGACTGTAGTTAGTAGGTATTTACTTCGGTACGAAATCATCAACGCAGCCTTGAGTCAGGTAATTGCACTTGAGTGCAATAGTAATGAGGAAAATATACTGTAATTTAACCAATTTTGCCAACGATCACAACTTGGGTAGCATTGGTTTGTGATAAAACTTTTTTCAATATAATGTGAAATTTTCCAGCATTCAATGGACAAAATGTCCGTCACCTCCACGAGTTGCACAAGAGTGAAAGAGCTGGAGTGACAAAACTCCGAGAGGTGCTGGAAGACAGGCTCCAAGAGATCAAACGCGCCAAGACCTGGAAACATGAAAGGGTGCTCACTTCTCCACAGGATACCAAAGTATGTTCAAACTTTTCTAAGAGTGTATTTAAGAAATATTACGACCCCAATGACCTCATCTATTTCTATGAAAAATCCTTTTTTTCAGGTAAAAGTTCAGGGTGCTGATGGGGATTTTCTGAATTTCTGCGCCAATAACTACTTGGGACTTTCTGTAAGTATATTTCAAAAGACTAATCATCTTATGAGCTCTTCATTATTCTATGAATAACGAAACAAAAAACAATTTCAGAACCATCCTGATGTGGTAGAGGCTGCAAGAGAAGGACTTAAAAAATACGGCGCTGGACTGAGCTCCGTCAGATTCATTTGTGGAACACAGACTATTCATAAGGTAATGCCTAATAAGAAATTCAACGAGCGTACAAAACAGGTGTATCTTTGAAACTGATAGGCACCGACATGGATTTAGCGACTGACCTTGATCAGAACTCATTTTCAGGGGCATATTGAGATATTGTATTCTAGTTTAACGCCAGTAATTTCGTCAGCAAGTGCAACACTACGATGTTTTCAATGTTATCAATGCAATTAGTATAATCTCTGTATACCTACACCAAGTGCAGCCCTTATCTTTGCTCTAGGAACTAGAACAACGACTGTCCCAGTTTCACGGGCGCGAGGACACAATACTCTATGCGTCTTGTTTCGACGCCAACGCCGGTCTTTTCGAGTCTATGCTGACGCCAGAAGACGCGGTCTTCTCTGATGCCTTGAACCATGCTTCCATCATCGATGGGATACGACTGTGCAAAGCTCAGAAGTTCCGCTATCCACATAGAGACCTTAGCGGTGAGTTTATCTTTTTTTCAAGACAGGGGTTTCGATTTATGTGCGTTGTTTGTTGCTTGTCAATAAAAATCGATCGTAAATTATACTAAGGATCTTAGATTTATTTACACTAGGTATTGTGCTACTGTTATCGATCATTGCTTTATCGATTGTATTATGTTGTAGATGGTAATGCTAATGAATGACCATCATTGTTTTGGTATTGCAGGATGCCGTACTCTTTGACTGATGCCGTACTCTTTGACTGATGTCATGCTTGGCTATAATAGCTCTTTATCTGTCTCCATTTGAGCAGGTGGTCTAAACGTGAAATAGCTCTCTGTTCAGACAAATGTAATATTTAAAGTATTGTGGTTTATTACTGGACCACCAGCTAATTTACTGATGGGCACAATTCGTTGTAACCAACATTATTCTAGGCTTGGTCGCATAGGACTAGCACCTAAAATCATCTAGCTATAAGGCGTTTCAAGGTTCTTGTGATAACTGAATACTTTTTTTTGACGAATTTTGACTTTGACTTTGCATAGAAACTGTATCCTACTCACCTAGTGTGTCATTGTTATCAATTTATAGAGTTACCTTCTTGAGATCTATCTACAGAGATCATTTAATTTTACTTACAGAGTTAGAACATCTGCTAGCGCATAGCGAAGCTCGGATCAAGTTGATAGTGACAGATGGAGTGTTCTCGATGGACGGGACAGTGTCTCCGATCAAAGGGTTGCGAGACCTGGCAGACAAATACCGAGCTCTGCTTGCGGTGGACGACAGCCATGCTACCGGCTTCTTTGGGAAAACTGGCCGGTAAGTTAATATAGATTGCGTAGTTTAACACTTAAACATTACATTACACAACTTAACTATTTTGTGACGTCTTCACGTGGGACTGAGAGACACCATTTCAATGTATCTGTCTTCTTCTTCCATCAGTTCTTATACTTAATATTATATTGTTTTTATGTACCTACCTATCTAATGCCGGCTGTACACTCTCGACGAGACACCCCGAGACAGGCCGAGAACGAGAATGTACATGGGGCTCTCGTCGTGTCTCGCTCTCTCGCGCCTTGCCTCGGTCGGTCTCGGTCGCTTGTCGGTTTTTTGTGCCCGAGTCAAAGGATCTCGTTGGGTCTCGCGAGGAAAACGAGAGCGTGCATGTACACACTCGTCATTTAGTTGTTCGTTGACTGTGTTTGTGTGAAGACGCGTTTTTAAATACACAGAATTAATAATACTCTAGCTAGGTACATATGCAATACACATATCAACTGACTGTTGTTCAATTTGAAGTAGGTACCGGTTTCTATTGCGGTGCATAGTAACCATCCACCATCTTCTTCTTCGCCATGGCTTTTTAATTTTCTTTTTGTGGTAAATGTTTATCAAATTATAATAGCTCACAGTACAAAGACAAACAGCAGCAGCAATTTCTACGTCCATTACTGCGAGAATCTACAGTACTAATGAAAAACGAGAGTGTACAGGTATGCTCTCGTCGAGAGCCTCACCGGCCGAGGCTCTCGGGGAGACTCTCTCGCCGAGAGTGTACAGCCGGCATAAAATGTTCATGTTTTTTTCTTTTTCATTCTTGTTCTAATATTATAGCACGTGCCAATAGCACTAGACCCGTCCGCGCCAGGAGACTTACCTAAACGGTTGCTTGACGGATGACATGACAGTTCTGGGAACAAGACAGTTGACATGTGTGAGAAGTTAGTTTTAGAATGTTTTTGAGTTTGGTCGGTTAAGTTTCGTAAGAGCTGGTAAAAGTTATTCATCTAAATTATTTTGTCTTTTCTAATGTTAAAAGCCCAATAAACTTTTGATAACGAACCACATATTATTATTTTTCGCCGTTTTTTTTAACGTGGTTTTGGGTTTTTAACTAAGTGTTTCAAAGTTTTTCGTCAACGTCGTGAACTGTGCTCTCTTGATCTTGTGGTTTTTCTATGGTGCAGTGTCTTGTGGTCGCGGTTATGCAATTCCCAAAGTAAAGTAGCTTTGTCTTTCGTTGTTCAACCCGATCCGACATGCCAAAAACACGATCAAATGCCGCCGGTTCTGCCACCGGCACCGGTTCCGCTGATCTCAGCAACGACGAGGATGCTTAAAATACAGTCCGTCAACTTACAATTCGAATACACTCCAGGTAAAGCAAATGTCGTCGCGGACACCCTCAGCCGCCCTCCTTGTGACGAGGATGAGAAAGAACAATGTGGTCTCTGTTCAGTAGTGGTTGACTTGCCTTCCAAGAGTCCGGCTGAATTGCGACGCTCTCAGATTGATGATCCAGAGTTAGAAAAGATCATAATTGCGCTTGAAAGTGATTCGGAAGGTACTACCATCGCAGCCAAGTGCTGGTTGGAGAGAGGGTACTTTTTGCAACAGGGTGTGCTATATCGATACAACCCTGATGTCGATATCGAGGAGCCACAGTTAGTCGTTCCTGCTTGTCTCCGTCTTGACATTTTGAAAGAATGTCATGATTCACCTATCGCTGGTCATCATGGTGTCGACAGAACTTTTCAAAGAGTTGCACAGCGGTTCTTTTTTCCAGGCATGCGTCGTGTTATTGCAGACTACGTCAAAACGTGCATAACCTGCCAACGCTATAAAGCTTCTAACGAAAATACTTTTGGCCTACTTCAAACACCAGTACTCAGTCAGCGAGGCGAATTGCTAGCTATAGATTTGTTTGGTCCTCTTCCAGCTGGAGAGAAAGGAGAAAAGTGGATCCTTTTGGTAGAGGACACGGCGACACGCTGGGTAGAGCTTTACGCTTTAACAGACGCGACTTCTGAGGCATGCGCACATACGCTGATTGAGGAATACTTTCTACGATTCGGGTTCCCTCGTCGCGTCATATCCGACAACGGAGTTCAGTTCATTTCTGCCGTTATGCAGCAGTGCATGTTTATCCTAGGAATCAAACAAGAGTTATTGCCTCTGTACCATCCTCAAGCAAATCCTGCTGAAAGGAAAAACCGGGATCTTAAGGTTCAACTCGCGCAATTAGTCAACACACAGCACAATTCATGGCCAGGATTTCTTTCTTCTGTCAGATTTGCCATGAACACTGCCGTGTGTCAAACCACCGGTGTTTCCCCGGCTTACCTCACCTTTGCCAGAGAGCTCCGGTCACCACTTAATGTCCAGTATGACATTCGGGCGGTCTTAAACAAAGAGAATTTTGTTCCACAAATAACGCCCTACCTTAAAAGATTTCTGGACAATCTTGTCTCAGTACGCGACCGAGTTGAGGAACAACAGGACAGGCGAAAGGACTGTGCCGATAAAGACCGCAAGCATGAAGAGTTTAAGGTTGGCGATCAGGTTCTGCTGAAGTCCCATGTGCTAAGCAACTCTGCTAAACACGTATCATCAAAGTTCGTTCCTAAGCGTGATGGACCGTACCTGGTGACTCAACAAACTAGTCCAACAACTTATCTGATCTCACGTTTGCGATGTCCGGAAGACGTTCTGGGAAAGTTTCACGTGTCAGAACTGAACCGTTTCCACGATAGAGGTAATGTTTCGTTAGAGCCGGTAAATCCTAAACGTGCTAGAGGTCGTCCTCGTAAAATTGTGAGCAGTCACAGCTCTGATGACAACTCCGACTCCGAAGATGGTCGAGTTCTTGAGCGAGGTCTCTCGCAAGAACTCGCGGGGGAGGGTATAGCACGTGCCAATAGCACTAGACCCGTCCGCGCCAGGCTTAGACAATTTAACCTAAGGACCTGCCTTGCATGGATCTTCCCCTCTGCCAAAAGGTACAAGACTAATGAATCTGACATATCTAGCACGTTTATAAAAACCACTTCGTAATCGATCTTTATCAGTGTCAGTATCGGTATCGCGGTGAAAGGACCTCTTCTAAAAATGCCAACATGTGCAGTTGCAGTGTGTAATAGGAAGTCATACACATCAAGCTTGTAAAAGGATGGTGTAACATTTCATATGTAATTATTTTTTTGCATAGTTAATGCTTTTTTCTATTAAAATAATGTAAAATTGTTGTGCGGCGTTTAGCTCTAGAACATCGATTCAGTATACGATTATACGAAAAAGATCGAATCGCCTCGAGTTTCCTGCCGTCAATTATCCGCATTTAATTTTCAACCTTATCACAAAATGAAATAGACTATAATTGCGAAATAATCTCTAATTGCCAAGCAATTTTAGTCACTAGCAAAAATTTAAAATTGTAACGAGACTACCTATGACGTACCTATGAACTCCCCACGAGACTAGTTGGCATTTCAAAAATGAATTTTTGACCTTACTGATTTAGATATTAAGTCGATTTGGCTTTGAATTTTTCCAGACCTGACAGGCCCGAGACATCAAAACCCCGCCCTCCGGTAGCGAGACTAGTGTTAGAGGTGGATAAATGTTTACACACAGTTTTTATCGATATCGATAAAAGCACGGGTGTTCTAGCGAGTAGATTTGTCTTAGCTTTCTGATTGGTTGTGGGTTCAAATCCAGTCGTGCACCAACGGATTGTGTTGAAGTTGTAACGTGTTATTTTATACATAACATTACGTAGCCTACTTGTTTAATTTAACAATGTAGCTGTTGAACAATTTAGGAACTTAAAAAACTTTTAACTTTATACCTTGTGGAAAAACCAGCCCGCATATCAAGTGCGGATGATAAAATTTGCCAATTTGCGTATTCGGAAATCCAAAAGCATAGCATTTGACACAAATTTAGTTCCAAACATTTATTTATCCCACCTTTTATAAGATGGATAGTTTTTGTGACCTTTTACCTTGAAAAACTAACGTAGTCATCATAGAATTTCATGTTATTTTTGAAATAACTTTTAGAACACCTTTATGACGGTGTATACGAGTTTCCAGCTTATTCGCTCTTATTCTAAGGTTGACCCCATATTGGTTCTAAAATGATAAGTTTATTTAGGCCAAATAAAAACATCGATATCTTTGATTTTAAGCTCAGAAAATTTATCAATCTCTATGAAAGTGTCAGTTTTGAGTAGTAATGCTGCCAACTTAATCAAGATGTAGTTTGTCGAGATTTGGGGTAAAAATAGGTTCTTAGTGCAAGTAATGAGTAACATACAATAAAGGATTTGTCCCTCATGGCATCCTAGAGAGCTGGCTGTAGTTTTAGTGTTGTCCAGTCCAGATCAATTGAACGAAATGAACTAGTCTGCCTGTGATATTCATTCATTAACAATTATACATTTGTGTCTGAAAAATAGTACATATAATAAGCAAAAATAATATTAGTCATATCATAAATTAAATAATTATCAAAGAAATTGTTATCAAATAATACTAGCAATGTAACACCATATTTATAAAATCATCAGTAGAATAAAAACACCCTTTCAACAAAAGCTGCTTTAGTCTAGTTTTGAATAAATATAGTTAGAATGAAATTAAGTATACAGGGGTTTTCGGGGACGATAAAACGATCTAGCTAGGATTCATTTTTAGAAAATGTCTCCATAATCGTAAAGTAAATAATCAACTTTATCATAAAATCATAACTCCTAGCGCCATCTGTTGATTAAGTCATGAGTTAATGGGACAGAGAACGCCATCTACTGACGAGTAGTGGAGTTTATTATTATGTCGGTAAGATCTAAAAATATTAATATTTAATCAGTATGTAAGTAATTCGTATTTAAATATAATTCACAACAACAGTTTACCAATCTAAAAATACCGAGCGAAGCTCGGGCACCAACTGCTAGTAATTTTTATATTGTTTGTCTTGAACATAAATACCCGACGACCATTAGTGCCATGAAATCTAAAATAATATTCAGAATGAATATTTTAATAAATAAATCTTACTGACTTCGGAAGCCTTACATTCTTTCATACTTAACATAGGGTAAAATAAAATGATGATACGGCATCACTGTTGTGGTTCTCTGTATTTTGAATGTGTGTCACCTGTATATACAGTAAACTTGAACTAGTGTTAAAGATTTGTATTTGTGTGCGTTCATAACAACACAAATAATTGTTGTGTGTGTTACGATCGTTTGAATGTGTGTCGCTTTCGTTTCAGTGTGTGCTTTCCTCGTCCCCCTCAAAATATGGCAGAAAAATTTGTTAGGCTGAATAGATGCAAGGCAAGTCCTTAGGTTAAATTGTCTAAGGCGCCAGGAGACTTCCTAAACGGTTGCTTGACGGATGACATGACAGTTCTGGGAACAAGACAGTTGACATGTGTGAGAAGTTAGTTTTAGAATGTTTTTGAGTTTGGTCGGTTAAGTTTCGTAAGAGCTGGTAAAAGTTATTCATCTAAATTATTTTGTCTTTTCTAATGTTAAAAGCCCAATAAACTTTTGATAACGAACCACATATTATTATTTTTCGCCCAACTGGCCTAGCCGTACGCGAAAATATCTAATTTAACTCAAATAAAAAATCTGAGAAAAAAGTTACAATGAACCACTTTGTAGTTGAAGCCCAAGTATTGTAACAGGTTTTCGCAACTTGGGTTTGAAACCAGAACAAGGAAAACCAGGTAATAATGTCGACGTCACAGATACCTACTATAATTATACTGATAAGGGCAAACCTGAAATAACTATAGAAGGTCGATCGAAACAGTTTTAAAAGTCAAACTCAATAGTCATTTAATAATTGAATCACAAGGAACACCTTGAAATGTCTTAAAACAATAGGTGCCAATTTCACGCGCGAGTGTGTATATTACATGGATGATGAAGAAGTGAATACAGAGATGACGGCTGATAGGTAGAGGAGAATGGAAGAGGAGAACATGTTGTGCCGACCCCACATAAAGTGGATAAGGACAGGAAGTAGAAGATGTAATTTCTATCGGGGATTCTAAAATCAACCGGGCACAAAAGTAAAAGCCTAGCATCTAAGACGCATCTAACGGATCATTGTATTATTTTTAGTATAGTCGCTCGCTCATATCAAATATTTCATATTATAACGATGCATTTTTTTAAACAATTATTTGATGAAAGAGGCATACCTATGTCCCAATTGATGTTAGTAGTAACCATCGCCTTTAACAAAGCCTTGCCATAGGTACTAGTATAGTATTATCTTATCTGATGTGCCATAGGTTACACACGTCAGAACGTGCACTACTATGCACTGCCCTGCGTCCATCAACTTGAGGCATCCGATACTTACGATACGGACATGTGACGTTAATTACTATTCAAAGATCCAATGATGAAAATAATTGTAAGTTTAAAAAACTTGAGAAACCGACTTCATTGTCAAACGGCTAAACCGATTTTAATCAAATTTGTTTGGGACAATCTGGACGTAAGAATAACCTTCCAAATAAAAAAATAATTTTCTAAATCGGTTCATAAATGACGGAGGCATGCAGTTACAAACATTAAAAAAAAAAAGACGGGTTGCACTCCGGGAGTGCCGGCAGAAGTGAAAACTTGCCGCTCGTATTAAAACTTATTAAATTTTCATCTAGTATATTTATAAAGTACTCACTCATTTTCTTTCGCTATTTCTTCATCACTTTTATCATTAATAGATGCACGAACCGCACGCGCCGCCCCGCCCCCATCGTAGCAACAGTGCCGGCCGGCGAGCGAAGCGGCAACGTCGCACACCGGGTACGGCGCGGTCAGTCGAGCGGAACGGCAACGTCCTCTCCATCCGTCTTACGCTTTTTCGATCAGGTCACGTGATCCTGACGCGCTGACGCGAGTTTAAGATTTTATACCCATTACAGAAAAGTGCTCAACGCCGCTAAAGAAGTTTTCACTTCAAAAAATATTTAAAAAAAAATGGCAACACCGATTTTAATAATATTAAAATGGGACCAATCTGGAAGCAGTACCTTTCAGATAAAAAAATATTTTTTCAAATCGGCTCACAAATGACGAAGTTATGCGGTAACAAACATTAAAAAAAAAAAAGACGGGTTGCACTCCGGGAGTGCCGGCAGAAGTGAAAACTTGCCGCTCGTATTAAAACTTATTAAATTTTCATCTAGTATATTTATAAAGTACTCACTCATTTTCTTTCGCTATTTCTTCATCACTTTTATCATTAATAGATGCACGAACCGCACGCGCCGCCCCGCCCCCATCGTAGCAACAGTGCCGGCCGGCGAGCGAAGCGGCAACGTCGCACACCGGGTACGGCGCGGTCAGTCGAGCGGAACGGCAACGTCCTCTCCATCCGTCTTACGCTTTTTCGATCAGGTCACGTGATCCTGACGCGCTGACGCGAGTTTAAGATTTTATACCCATTACAGAAAAGTGCTCAACGCCGCTAAAGAAGTTTTCACTTCAAAAAAAAAAAAAAAAAATACGGGTTGCACTCCGGGAGTGCCGGCAGAAGTGAAAACTTGATTATTAACGTTGAGCATGTTTGATATTTTGGAATGGTTAGGGGGGGCTTGTTTGTTATTTGGCACGCTGTAACATACACGAACATTCGCGCAAGCGCCCTGCGCTGCCTAAACGAAACAGTAGGCCCAGGCATACATTTTCGCCGCGCCGTAGAGAGGGGATAGCTGTCTACTCTCCATCCGTCTTACGCTTTTTCGATCAGGTCACGTGTCCTGACGCGCTGACGCGAGTTTAAGATTTTATACCCATTACAGAAAAAGTGCTCAACGCCGCTAAAGAAGTTTTCACTTCAAAAAAAGGATTTTTGATTGGAAGTCGGTTAAAAACATACCTTCAAGGTCAATCTTCTTTTTCAGAGGAACTGAAGAATACTGCGACGCGGTTGGCGCAGCCGATATAATCTGCTCCACTCTTGGAAAAGCCGTGAGCGGGGCAGCAGGCGGTTACACCACGGGTCCTAAAGAACTGGTGACACTTCTCAGGAATGTGTCTAGACCTTACTTGTTCTCAAACGCGCCCCCACCTGCTGTGGTTTGCGCTTCTTTGAAAGTAAGTACAGTTTTGATTTTATAGTGCACAAAGATAAAACTTAATAACGAATTAATTTGAGAATGGAACACACAATAGTCCATGACGCTATAGCGTCAGGAAAAAGATTTTAGATGGCGTAGGTTTGCCCAGCACCAGCCCTTATTACATCATTATACAGCCATCCTTGCTTTTTGTTGGTCAATTTTGTTCTGAGCCTCACTTTCACTCAACATTTTTATAAATTTCTATTTCTACGAATGTCCGTCAGTACCAAGCTTACCTGCTGAAATTCTGAGCTAATATTATTATAATTTACTCAGCTCAGTTGGAAGTAGCTCTGCCTTCTGCGCCATAAGTCGTGGGTTCGATCCCCACCGAGAACAAATATTTATGTAGTGAACACAGATGTTTGTTCTGTCTGGGTAATAAATTGTAAATGTAAGTATAGTTCATGCATTTCACGAAGACGCGTCAATTAGAGCATTTTGGCTCTTATTACAACCAGATAAATATCACTGGATGCGTCTTCGTGAAATGCATGAACTATACCTACCTATGTATTTACAAAATAGAATGTATTATATCAGCTATCTGGTTCCCATAGTACACGCTCGGCTTAATTTGCGGCTAGATAGTTTTGTTTGGATTGTCTACAATATTTATTTTTTATTTACCTCAGTCCCTAGATCTAGTAGAGAGCAGCAGTGAGCTCCGTGAACAACTGCGTACAAACACAAGTCTCTTCCGCGACGGGATGAAGGCGGCTGGACTGACTGTCACCGGGGACGATCACCCCATTTGTCCTGTCATGGTCGGCGAAGCACCATTGGCAGTTGAACTCGCTTCGGGAATGCTAAGTGAGTTTTGCGCAGACTAATAATTTCTCCAAATTCTTTCATAATTATACGAGATTTAAGAAAAGACCAACAAAGGGTAACCTTAGTTAAAAAAAACGCATCTCAACTGACAGTTTATAACGGTTAAAGATTTTGAAAATTTAGGTATGTACTAACCTGCAATACCACTATACGAAAGAAGCCGCTTTACGCCCATAAAATCCTTATTTTTGTTTTGTAAAAGGATCATACCTAAAGACGGTAGAGACTAAGGCCGTAGTTTGTTGCCTGTTCTTCTAGGCTTGGTCGCGTGTAGCTGGCACCTAGACTCACCTAGCTTTAAGACGTTTCAAATCGATCCTTGTGATTCTTGTGTCCATTGAATAAAGACATTTTTGATTATGATTTTTACGTCATAATGTGCAAGTAAATTTTTGAAAGATACAAATACTTACAAATAATTTCCAAAGTTCTTCTCTATAAAGTACCGTTTTTCTTTTCCAGAGCGTGGTATCTACGTGGTCGCCTTCAGTTACCCAGTTGTACCAAAAGGCTCGGCCCGAGTCCGAGTTCAACTGAGCGCAGCGCATACGCATGATGACGTCACTCGAGCTGTCAACGCCTTCGCAGATGTTGCCAGAGATATCGGACTTGTGAAGAAGTAACCAGAGGCACTCAGAAACTGAACATCAAATTGAGTTCCTTTGGTAATTCTTCCTCTCATCATGTCACTGGTTCTTTCAAAACCAGTGTGGTGAAAGGATTTGAAGTGTGCCTCTTCTTTCCTGCACTCAACGCATGAATTCGCATTTTAAGATTCTACATACCGAAAATCTAACTAACAAAGATAGAAAGCTATCGAAATGAATAGCTCAACTGGAAATTGGTTTTGTCAAGGTTTTGTCTTTCTCAAAATAGTCGAAATAGTAGAAAAACATTACCAAAAGAGGTGGACAGTCGTAAAAAGTAAATTTCATAAAAGTTTATAAACCCTCTAACGATGTGATGAATAAAGAAGTAAGCAACATGAATTTCTACCAAATATCAGAACTTTTAAATTTCGAATACAAAAAAATTGCATTTAAATCACTACGAGGGTCCTGTATAAAGGTGATCAAAATATAGCTTTTGTATATTTAATGACTGAAATAAATATGTATTATATTGTTTTTTTGCTATTTCATTTCTTATCACTGCGGTTAGATTACCTATAACTCAAAAAAAAAGTGTGATATAAAAAGTTCTTGCAATCTTTCGATATTATCGCTTTGATTTAACTATACACAAATTGATATTTTAGCAACGGAATAATTGTAAATACGTTTATTCTAGTACTTAATACAGAGTTTTATATTCATTATTGCAAGTTTATTCATAATATCGACTTAACTGTGGCTATTATTTTGTACTATTTTGCTCCGCGCAGTCTTAAAGTCACATGAGGAGCAAACACAGATAAAATAAAAATCCATAGTTGTGTAATAATTGATCTATTAACAATAATTTATTACAATAAAACTCGACACACATTATAACACGCAGTGCAATGTGACACGTCGAGTCTATAAACTTTCCAACCCTAATTTCAATATTTACAATAATACCGGTTCTTCAAGATTTTATATAGTCCAGTAGGGATACAATATTTTTACCACATAACCTTCGATAATTCTAAAGTTTTTTATTTTCTCTGGGTGGATAACTTTAGTGAATTCATTGCTATGTACAAAAATGCTAACAGTTTAGAGCTATGCAATAGGTATTAAGTAGGTATTCCCTATTATTTCATATTACAACAATAATATTAAATTTTAAATTAAATGATTTACTGTTTCTTTATTAATACCATCTTAACTATATATTAGTGGAAATGCTAACAGATAGGTACTGTGGAACAATGGAAAACTGAAAATGTCCCGTAACTCATTGTATTTTATTTATTTAACAAAAGGCATAGCACGTATTTGTTGAAACTTTTGTATGGAAGCATAGTTTATTATTACGAATACGTAGGCACAAAATTATAAATTTAAATTCAATATTTCGCTTATCGCAAAATAAAAATACAATTACTTGTGCAGCATATTACACAGTTGTTAGAACTTTTTGTATGGTGTAACCGACTGTAACCAATATACCTATTATGCGTAGGAAATTATTTGAAAAAAATTTTTTTATTGAATGAGTTACGGGTTACGGGACATTTTCAGTTTTCCATTGTTCCACAGTACATATCTGTTAGCATTTCCACTAATATATAGTTTAGATGGTATTAACAAAGAAACAGTAAAACATTTAACTTAAAATTTTATATTATTGTTGTAATATGAAATAATAGGAAATACCTACTTAATACCTATTGCATAGCTCTAATCTAAACTGTTAGCATTTTTGTACATAGCAATGAATTCACTAAAGTTATCCACCCAGAGAAAATAAAAAACTTTAGAATTATCGAAGGGCATATTCTTCTGGCTACTGGACTAATATCTCCAACGCAATTTACGTAAACATAATGTTTCGAAATTCGAAACTCAAAATCAATTTTGGTCTTTTCACTTTAGGCTATTATTCCAAAACAACGCGCCAAGTCTGAATCGAAACTCAAGTATCGATTACTAGTGGAAACATGTGCGACTTTTTTTATGAAACAATTTCAAACACAGCGTGTGTTTTTTTTACACTTCCAAACCCTTCAAAGACGGCCTTTGTCAAATTCACTGAATACGCGTTTCATTTTAAAAATTTTCAAACAAACATTAACAACTCACATCTATTTACGGTCACTTGAGTGATTTGTGTTGCTGGAATCGACTTCTCCGTTATAAATATAGATTCGAGACATTTCATTGAAAAAACTTTGTCGAAAACCGAGCTTCGTTTCAGACTTAGAGTTTCAGAATCCGGGCCTTCTATAAGTTTACTCCACTATGAACGTAAATAAAACAACTATATAAAATCAATCCATTAAAAATAAGACTCAAAACAGCTTAACTTTATTAAACAAAACAATGATGTAGATTCTGTTGTTGCACTACATCTCTTGCTAGGACCGAAACCACAAGACGGCTTTAATTTTATGCGGTGCCAAACTAAGCTATAGATAGTGCAATCCACGAAGGCGCGCCCCACTATTCCTCCTTACCGTTTATAGTATATGTGTGCAAGCTTCCGTCAATGTTTGAGTGTTATAGGTACACACGAATTACCTATGAGTGCACACGCACACTACAATGAATAGACTCGGTTCGCGACTGCCGCTCGGAGCAAACTCCCCGCACCCCGCGAGGGGCGCGTCTTCGTGAATTGCACTAGCTTAGAATTATGCATTAACAGAATCGCCACCATTGTTCAGCAAACTAATTACATAATTATAAATATTTGTCTGGGTATTGATAAAGCAACGTTGCAAAAATTGTTTCATTTTAATCGTCAAATTGAATAATAATTTAATTAAACAAATTATTATTAATAATAGTGCGCAATAATGTGAATATTTATGATAAGAGAAAAAGTTAAGGGACGGCTGTACAATACAGTAGAAAAATATGAAAAATATCATGTGAATATGGAAATTATTGAGCGTCACTATTACTACGGTTGTAGGCAATAAATATTGCACATCGGCTTTTCTGCTTTCGTAGAGTGCTATCTCTTTCTGACGCACACTACGCTCTATGAAGCCGAAATTAGCCGATGTGCAATACTTGTTGCCTTTTACTATAATTACTAAAATGTCATTGGTTACAAAGCTTGAATAGTAATAAGCTTGGACAACTCATCTTAATCATACATTACTTATTTATATATATAATCGACCGTTTTTAAGGCTACATGCCTTGAGTGACCAAGAAAAATTTTGGGCAAAATGGTATATGGTCACATTTAAAGTAACTGGGACTCTTAAATTACGATTGAACGAATGAACTTTTCACTTTTGGCACCTTCTATGCAAAATTGTTCAGCACTTGTTCAAAATACCATCAATCCGCCCTTCAAAGCAAAACAACACGAAAAGCACAAAAAAAGTCAAGGTAATTTGAACCTTCACAACACTGTGGAAAGTTCATTTTCACATTTCTTAACATTACTTGGAGGGTTTCCATTCCTACATCACTGCCCTCCTGTTACAAACCTCAGGGACTATTTTGGCAGTTCATATGATAATCACTTTTATCTTATGGGTTCCGAGTTACATGTAACCATTTCACAGTCTGACCCGCTGGGTCTTTTTCCCAAAAAGTTAAAATTACTTTCAATATTTTTATCCAAATACTAACAAAATGATACACACTCAGTACAACAGTGGGACCTATTATGATGACAAAAGTCCCAACGAGTCATGCTGTGACCCAATTCATGAACCGTTGGGAATCCATCTTTTTTCAGCTCGTTATTTTTCTTGTCTAATAGTAAAAAATAGAACGAACTATAATTAAATTACATACCAATTTAATATACTTACAATAGACTTATTCGACTTTGGATGGGATTGATTGTTTTTTTTTATTAATTAACACGGACTACGAACTACAGCAAAATGTGTGCATGTCACCTGAAGGGACATACCATGCCTGGGGATCAAAGTCGTGAGGGTGTTTATGTGTTCTTTAATATACATACCCCTTAGACATCCTCAAATAGTCTTGAATTGTTGACTTGGTAAAAATCTGAAGGGATATACCATGTCTGGGGATCAAAGTCGTGAGAGTGTATAATTATATTCCTTAATCTACATACCCCTTAGACATCGTCAAATCATCTTGGGGAGATACTTGGCAAAATGTCTGAGGGGATATATTATGTTTAGGGATCAAAGTTGTGACGGTGAGTCTAATTTACCTCATATTTTTCTGAGTGATTATCATGTGATCTGTCAAAGTATTCAGAGAGGCGTAACAGGCCTTTGGGCTTACCGTCGTTTATAAGTCGTTGTGGACGCAACGTCGTGAGATCACGGAGCTCTGAGCATATCCTAGGGTTTGGTTCAAGGATTGAGTGTACATCCTTCACTGTAGCACGCTCGGCTTCGCAGGAGCTGAAAGTACATAATAAATAATTATAAATAGAATAGAATAATGATCTATTTGCGAAACAAGCACTTACACTAATTTTAACCTAAAAAGAAATCTTAATACTACATTTGTGTGAAGCTTGTGCGTCGCAAAACGGTCTCTGACTCAGCATAATATTGGCTTACAACCAACGCTGGTCTTCCGTCAGATATTAAAGTCAAATATTGTCTGTAATGTGGCAATGGGCAGGCCGTATAGCTCGAAGAACCGACAACCGTTGAGGAATAAAGGTTCTCGAATGGCGACCACGAACCGGAAGACGAAGCGTAGGGCGCCCACCCACCAGATGGACCGACGACATTGTTAAGATCGCGGGAAGTCAATAGATGGAAAGGGCTTAGAACCGTTCTTCCTGGAAATGTGTAGGGGAGGCCTATGTCCAGCAGTGGACTTCTTCAGGCTGATGATGATGATGATAAATATTGTGGACAATCCACACAGCCCCAAACTAAGCAGAGCTTGTACGATGGGCTAAGATGGGCCAAACTAAGCAGAGCTTGTACGAAGTGTGCATTAGGCAAAGTAGGTATTATGAGCAGTGGAAATAATTATAAGTGGTAATTTTAATTCGTG
Organism: Thera obeliscata; assembly: GCA_947578465.1. Classification (NCBI taxonomy): domain Eukaryota; kingdom Metazoa; phylum Arthropoda; class Insecta; order Lepidoptera; family Geometridae; genus Thera; species Thera obeliscata. The sequence continues at coordinate 4,327,336 of OX387913.1, forward strand.
GCCATAAATAGCCGAAACGGATAGATTAAATGCATGTGACTGACTGGCCTCTCAGTGCAGTTGGTAGTAGCTCTGCTTTCTGAGCTGAAGGTCGTGGGTTCGATTCCCACCGAGAACAAGTATTTGTGTGGTAACCATCTATGTTTGCTCTCTGTCTGGTGTTTTATTGTATTATAAGTATGTATTTACAAAAAAACTATTTAAGTATTATATCAGCTATCTAGTTCCCATAGCACAAGTTCTGCTTAATTTGGGGCTAGATAGTGTGGATTGTCTACAATATTTTATTTATAGAGGAGGAGGTCTAACAGTGGACTTCTCTAGGCTGATGATGGTGATTGAATTAAATTATCTGTATTGTACCTGGAGGTATCGTCGACGTAGTCCCGTCTGCATTGGGCACCGCTAACGCTGCTGGTGTTTCGACGGCAATGGGGGCCGATGGCGGCGGCGCAGCAGTACTTACTGGCTTCTGGAAATATACATTTTCCCCGTCAGTCCTAATTCTGGACACATTTTGATAGCTCGATAAAAGACGCTCGTCACTATCAGTTTCATGTCAACAAATAGAGATGGCAACATACTTATTGGTCCATGTGATACTGACTTACACCTCAGAACTATGTATGTGTTACGGCTAATACCCGAAGTGCGGCTACACCTAGTTTTAGCCGGTTAGAACTAGGTGTAGCCACTTACTCTTGGTTAAACCTAGTACGAGCCGATTGTTTTCGCCAAAACTAGGTCTAGCCTTCATCATGCCGGCAACAACTAAATTAAGTAGGTATAAAAAAAAAAAACCTAACAACCTACTGTTACTTTTGTGACTTAAGTCGGGGTGCCCCGAGTTTGATTCTGACCTAGTTTTACCCGAAAACAATCGGCTCGTACTAGGTTTAACCAAGTATAAGTGGCTACACCTAGTTCTAACCGGCTAAAACTATGTGTAGCCGCACTTCGGGTATTAGCCGTAACATTATGTACTAATAGGGCATTCATTCAATATAGCTAGAACTCTCTGTTACTTTATTTTATTACATACACGGCAAACAATACAACTTTGCAAGACGCCATCTTCTTTTTCTCTTCTTTTTTCTTTTAGTGCTGTATCCCGTCGCTCGCTCCGACTAGGGATGTCCTATTCCCAAAACCGGCTAACAGTTCTTAAACTAAGCCTTGTGCAAGCAATCCATATATTGAGTATTGATTTTGACTGGCCTCTCAGCTGTTGGTAGAAGCTCTGCCTTCTGCGCCATAGGACGTGGGTTCGATCCTCACAGAGAACACTTTTTGTGTGGTGAACACAAATGTTTGTTTACTGTCTGGGTGTTATATTGTATTATTTATATATGGTATTGTATTCAGCTATCAGGTTCCCGTAGTACAAGCTATGCTTAATTTGGGGCTACATAGTGTTTTGTGGATTGTCGACAATATTTTTTTATATAATAACGTTGATAACATCGTTAATAGCACCTCATATATTTTTTTTCTAACTATAAATCACAGAGTAATCGCAGGTTTGTTTTTAGGAAGGTCCAAATAGTACATTGTTACCTGAGTGTTGAAAGTCACGTTTTTTGAGTCCCGAGACGGGTTTGGCGCCAGAGCGTAGCGAGGGCGCCAATGGAGCTTAAGGGACTTAAAAGACTTTCACCCGAGGTAAACACTGTGCTTTTCATTACGAATACAAGGAAAGTAAAAATAAAAACATGAAAGAAAAATTTGTGAAAATGAAGATTGAATTGCCGCCTTCCCGGTTTTTTTTTCTTTTTCTCCGGCGGGCCTTCGGCTACGGCTCGCCAGCATTATTCAGCCATTATTTTCATTCTCATAATTTAAAAAATGGTAATTTGTTTGCTCAAATCTATGTTATTTTAAATAAATAGTTGAAGCTATACAGGGTTATTCATTATTAACTGCAAATACTCAGGAATTAGGTTCAACAAATAGAATAAAAAATATTTATGAAATTATTTTTTTAAAATTTGATCCAAAAAATTTTCAAGTTTTCGTATCAAAATTTTATTTTTATTAATTTCTTTACGGCTATTGCATAATGATTGCCACGGAGAACAGGACGATGACCCACCCAGGCGGTGACTGAACGCAGAGTGTCACTCACAGCGCGCGGGCGCGGATCAAAGGTCAAAATAGGTCAGGTGCCAATGATTCCTTATCGATTTTCTCGGGATTTTCATAGCAAAACTTAAAAAAAATCATTTCATAAATATTTTTTATTTTATTTGTTGAACCTAATTCCTGAGTATTTGCAGCTAATAATGAATAACCCTGTATATTAATCAAGTAATTTAGAAGATATATTATTTATTTAATACTATCTTTATGTTATTAAAATTTAAATTTTACATTGCGCTCTAATTAGACTTTTTAAACTTCTTACCGTTGTAATGGGTTTCCAACCTACTTGCTGAATAAAAAGTTGGAATTTGGTTCAACAACCTCCTTGCAGTTAGAAAGACTTTAGAAAGTTGGAACATGGTTGAATAAAAAAGAACTTGTTTTTTTTTATAATTTGACAGCTGTCAGTAGAAAGCTATTCTCCCTAGGGCTGAAAGTATTACTTTCAATTAGGCCCCTCAGGCAACTTCAGACCTACTTTCAGAGTATGAGTAATGAAAAGTACCTTACCTTCTCATACGTAAAAATATGCCTCCAATAAAGTTAACAATAATGTTATTCAAACCCTATCTCGGTTTAGCCTTGAGGTAAACAAACTGATAAATCCCGAATTGAGTTCTGGTTTCGTAATCTCATCGGATATTATTTGTCGGCAATTTCCCTGTTCCTGCCTTTGGATCAAACGCTTATTTCCTGTTTCCTCTCCGATTTCCACTTTGTACTTGGATTGAATCTCGTATTCTGAGGTATAACAAAGTTGTTTAATGGATTTTACCTCTACTGAAGGTTAGTTAAACAAGCCCATTGGAAGTTATTACTTTATAGGCCACTAGCGGCCACCCGTGGCTTCGCTCGCCCCGTTCCCGTTACTTACATCCGTTCTCTGTTACAATATATTTATAAATTGTAGCCTATGTGTTATTCTGATGTATAAGTTATATTATACCAAGGTCACCGACATAGCTCTTAGAATTAGTAAGTTGAAGTGGCAATGGGCAGGTCATATAGCTCGAGGAACCGACAACCGTTGGGGAATAAAGGTTCTCGAATGGCGACCACGAACCGGAAGACGAAAAGTAGGGCGCCCACCCACCAGATGGACCGACGACATTGTTAAGATCGCGGGAAGCCGGTGGATGGAAATAGCTCAGAATCGTTCTTCCTGGAAATGTGTAGGGGAGGCCTATGTCCAGCAGTGGACTTCTTCAGGCTGATGATGATGATGAAGTTATATAATTGTAAAGTTTCAATAAAATCAATTCAGTAGTTTTTTACGTGAAAGAGTAACAAACATCCATCCATCCATGCATCCATACTTACAAACTTTAGCGTTTATAATATTAGCATGAGTAGGATATTGACAGAAATGCTACATAGCAGTGTAAAATGCTTGCAAAAGTTTTAGGCATGTTTTAGGAAATGACAATTTTTAAAGATCATGACTATAAAACAAGTAAAAGGAAGGTCAAGTCACAAGCCAGAACAAAGGTAAGGTCGATGTCATGTCGTATAAGGAAATTAAAAAGGCGGCATTGATGAGCAAAATGCAATCTGTAAGATTCTCTCATTTTTGTAGTCACGAGAAACTGGGGTCTAAATTTACCTAGAGACGTTTTAAAGTGTTCATTTTATAACAAAACTGCATCAAATCACTGAGAAGAGCGCAATAAGAAGTAACCAAACTAGTGTTAGCCGGTTTTTGGAATAGGACATCCCTACTGGGACCGAGCGACGAGACACATCACTCGTCGGGATAGAAAAAAATGGCGTCGTAATGCGTAGATGTGTTGTTTGCCGTGTTATAAAGTTAAACAGAGTTCTTCAATGGATAGTTTTCGCCGTAACACTTTTTAAATTAACGCGATCGTTATGCATAATTATATGGAACAAACGAGTACAACTACCCTCATTTGGTCTTCAGAATTAGAAATGAACCAATCCAATCAATCCAATGAACTCCAGTTTGCCCGCGACCCCACTGTTGTAACACGGTCAAAACGTCGGGAATTAATAAAGGTAATTGCGATAAATACCCGTTTGTTCCAAGTTTTCGCCGTAACATTACTTACATTTAATTCTTGTATCCTCATATTAAGAGTTTCCATTTTAGAGATGAGCGTCGTATTCAATGCCTGTAGACTGGTTTGAATATCCTCATCCAGCTTTACGTTAGCGGTTACGTTGAGTATAGTCTCGTTGGTCCTCGCGTCGAGCTGATGGAGTAACGTTCGGATCTCTTCGACTCCTGCCGTCGCTGTTTGAGCTTGCTTCTTAGCGGAGGTCAGCGCGCTGTCGAAGCCGTTTATCTGAAAAGATGAGGGGTAAATGAGGATCACACGAGTTTAATCCTCAGGTATTTGTTCATAATACCTACCTACCTACAGTTTGTGCGTCACCGAAAGCCTTGTGCTGAAAACCAGCGCTGAGAACTTGTTCTCAGCCCATGCTGAGCTCAGGGCTTTTTATACAGACCGTACATGGCAGCATTTCACACACACACACACACACACCCACCAGAACTCTGCGTATTGTGCTATTAACACTGTTTTTTTTTTACTTTTTTATTGTTAGTTTTATGTCTTGTCGTGTACAGTTTGTATAAATAAACGTTTTTCTTTCTCTTTCTTTCTTTCTAGGTATAGTTCATGCATTTCACGAAGACGCGTCAATTAGAGCATTTTGGCTCTTATTACAACCAGATAAATATCACTGGATGCGTCTTCGTGAAATGCATGAACTATAGATATCACTTGGGATTACCAACCGAAACCGACATGTCGTATAACCTAAAAAGATCGAGAAACATGCGTTCGTGCACTTTACGAAAGGAGCCTCTTTCGAGGCACACGTAAAATCCTTTCACCGCACTGGGTTCGAAAGAACCAGTGACACGATAAGATTATCAACCTACCGAACAACTAATCGACCAACTGGCAGGCAGGTTGATTACCTGAGCACAAGCAGCTACCAGTCAAATACTTGTTAAATAAATAAGAGTTCGGTAATATACAAGGTGTATCTAAATATGTGTACTATGCGAAGGGGGGTTTCAGACCACAATGGTGATCAGTTGTGGGGGGCGATAATTAAAAATTCCCTTTTTCAGTTTCCCATACAAAAATATTTAATTTCATAATGCCTAAATAAATTGACAACCCTATCCTTGTAACCCCTTGACCCCTTGACCTACTACCTCTGTAGGTCTACTACTACTACCTACTACCTCTGTAGCTGAGTTTAGGGTTGTCACTTTGTATAAAGTCAGCTGTTCATGTTGAAACTTCGTTGCAGTTTTTTTCAGAGATACCAATCGAAGTTCGAAAAGTCGTTGAACAAAAGTTGTTCCCCGGGGGGTGGAAATTCACCCCCCTTCAGGATAGTACACATATTTTGATACACGTTGTATTTAGTGACCTATCTTTTGAAAAATAATCGTATACTTAATTAATTTATTTTTAACAATTTTCACAGCTATCGCTGCCTCTCGTGCGTAGATAATTGTCATATTGTCAGGGATTTTTTTTGCAAACAGCTTTTTCAACAGACAGCTATTGACGTAGATCAACTAGACCTCGAAAAAATTACTGCTACGACTTGCTACTACAGACATCATCAGAGATTTTAGAAAATCTGCTAATACAGACTTTGACTGTCCTGTTTATCCACGTTTGTCACTGAGCGTACTATGTTTTTCCTAACTTAATAAACATCAAAAAGTAGTACAATATTATTAGCTAGGGACAACATAGAGCAGATATAATAGCAAACGTGCCAGTAAAATTAACTATTCTTCCGTGCCTATTCAATTGAGCTATGTATGACCATCGTTAATTGTCACTAAGAATAGACAAGGTACGTGCTAAATAAGTCTGTAGGTTAGGTACCTACTTGAATAATATTCCATTGTTAGAATCAGCCTCACTAATATTCGCCTAAATTGTATACAAGGCCATTTGGAATACAAATTGAAACAATTTATTTCGCTTAAAAGCATAATGGATATAATATTGTCATATTGTCAGGGATTTTTTTTGCAAACAGCTTTTTCAACAGACAGCTATTGACGTAGATCAACTAGACCTCGAAAAAATTACTGCTACGACTTGCTACTACAGACATCATCAGAGATTTTAGAAAATCTGCTAATACAGACTTTGACTGTCCTGTTTATCCACGTTTGTCACTGAGCGTACTATGTTTTTCCTAACTTAATAAACATCAAAAAGTAGTACAATATTATTAGCTAGGGACAACATAGAGCAGATATAATAGCAAACGTGCCAGTAAAATTAACTATTCTTCCGTGCCTATTCAATTGAGCTATGTATGACCATCGTTAATTGTCACTAAGAATAGACAAGGTACGTGCTAAATAAGTCTGTAGGTTAGGTACCTACTTGAATAATATTCCATTGTTAGAATCAGCCTCACTAATATTCGCCTAAATTGTATACAAGGCCATTTGGAATACAAATTGAAACAATTTATTTCGCTTAAAAGCATAATGGATATAATACAGGTTTTACAACTTAAAAGAAGTTATCCCAACCCATTTTATGTAAAACCTTTCAATTCTTGAATAAAATATTTTAATGGAACATCAAAAGTTGACGTTACAAGATTTTAAAAGCCCCAACCGAGGCGATTAATAGCCACGATTTATACCAACACAAGCGACCGTCCGCGGCTTCGCTCGCCCCGTTCCCGTTACTTTTACGGGATAAAAAGTATCTTATGTCCGTCTCCTGGTTATAAGCTACCTCCCCACCAATTTTCAGTCAAATCGGTTCGGCCGTTGTGTTATAAATAGTGTAAATAACACGACTTTCTTTTATATGTATTGATGTAAAATTTAATTATTCAAATCACACTGACAGCTCTCATAGCTCATTTGGTTGGTCTCGTAGCATCTTCTGTACTGGATGGCGTGGGTTCGATCCCCACTGAAAACAAAATTTTGTGTGGTTAACACAGATATGTTCTCTGTCTGGGTGTTATCTAAGATACTAAGGCCCGTACAGTGCTTGAGTCTGAGTCGATCCTCAAGCACAGATTAAAGAAGAGTCATAAAATCTGTCTAAATATTATATCAGAAATATGGTTCTCTTTGTAGCTCTGTTTAATTTGGTTTTTACTATATAAACATCTTAACATTGTTCTGTCATACTAAAGATCTTTGAAAATTAGTCACACATTCATACATTTATTTACCTAGGTCTAGAACAACACAACATCTAGAATAAACAGTTAACAATGGATGATTGATAACACTCACACCTCCTACGCGTTTCAATCTGTTCGTAGTCTGCGAGGCAAATCGACTGTCACTGAATGTTCACGGTCAGCATCAAATTGAAGGTTTATAGGAGGCTTTATTCATTTGTTTCGGCATTATTGGCAAATTCATCATCCGCACTTGGTGCGTAGACTGGTTTCCGCAAGTAGGCCCCTGGCAGGCCCTTTTTGTGTGACGCTTGACGTGTTGCTAGAACTTTTAGGTTCTACGACACGCCGCGCCCCGGTTTCCTCACATACATTTTTCGACAGAAAAACTCATTGGTACACGACTGGATTTGAACCCACGACCTTAGGATCGGAAGGCGGAGCCGCTACGACTAGACCACCAGTGCTCTTCGGCATTTAATCAGTCTCATTAATATCAATGAAATACTTGCGTTATAAATAAAAACCTACCAAGGCCAATATTAACGCCGGACCCGTCTCATATTTATATACTGTAACCGTGTTTCTATTTAAAGTATTTCTTCTTCTTCTTCTTCCTGCCCTTATCCCACTTTATGTGGGGTCGGCACAACATGTCTTCTCCCTCCATTCCCCTCTGTCAGCCGTCATCTCTGCATTCACTCCTCTCCTTTCCATGTCATTTTTCACACAGTTCATCCATGTTTTCCTTGGTCTACCTCTGCTCACATATCCATCCACATCCATACTCATCACTCTATTTAAAGTATTATTGTATTTATTTAATTTTAGCCTGCATCGTCCCACTGCAGGGCAAATGCCTTCCTAACCCCCTTCCACTCTTCCCTGTCCTGTGCCGTGCTTATAGTCTTCCATATTTAAAATATTAAATATGTACGAACACAGATACGTAATATGACTACGCATTTCGTTTATGAACCATTAATGTTTGGTCACGATTCCGCGTTTTGTTTGTTTTATCCGGCTGACTAAATATTAGCTCTAACTTCATAAAATTTTAGAGTTTTATAAATATCTCTACGGATTATTAGTAGTTCTGTACCCGAAGTCGTAGTTTTGATACCACATTTCGTCTACCAAATGTTGTTTTCGTGTGAGCACGTCTCTCTCTCTTTTGTAAGGAAAATTGATGAGACAACAACTCATTTCGATCGTTTCTACGTAATGTATTTTTGCTGTCTCATCTTTTCTCGATACAATAAAGAGAGACAAATAGGTGAAACGAAAACAACATTTCGTATAATACTTGCCCTTCTGATGAATATTTTCTTCTTCTGGAATGGACTAAATGCTGGTGATCGTCTGACGATAATTACAGCGCTACCGGACAATTGATGAATAAAAGTTAATTTGGTGACCATTTCTACTCAGTGTTCGTCGAAGATTATTTTTGCATCCCATTTCATCTTCACGCTATCGTGACCTGACGTCAATGTCTCAGTTACTTCGCTCTCATTTACAGATCCACTTATACCAATTCTTCGTAAATAATATACTCCAAGGAATATTTGATTATTTTGTTTCAATTGCGTAGAACTTCAAAGTAATTCTTGTGATTTTATGCATAAGACGAGACACAATCCTTGTGAGTTTATTTAACTGTATTGATTTTGAAGATCTATTTCACTACAATAGCACGCGATTTAGCTATTTCCTGTTTTTCCTTACTTATCATAAGTTAAAAAACTCTACTAAAAAATAACCGCACATCCATTTGTATATACAGTGGCATTCAATTCAGAGAAAAATCTACATCAACTATACCTATTAAATAAATAAATAAAATAAAAATAAATAAAAAAACGTTTATTGCCTCGTTATAAACCTAGAACTACATTTTTATACTTAACATATACTAAAGATACGAGTACAAAGGGTCTATTATTTCTTTTGTTTCTGATATGGCAGAACAATATTGTATGTGCGAGAACAAATCCACCGAACCCGTTTTTCCATATCCCAACTTATGCAATGTGCACTTATTGTTGACCTCCATATAGAGAAATGTTGCTTATTCGACCACTTTGCAGGGTTCACAACTTTCAATTCTGGGTCGCGACAAGTTATTGTGTAGAAATGTTCTATCGCTCGCGATGTGTGTATATTGCAACAAATTGTAGGGTCTGATCCATGCATAAATCGTAGGGAAGTGCAATGTTACTTGTACATTATCGCTGTTTTATTGCAATTGACACAGTTTAGCTTTAGATTATGCTCTACGTTTCATGATCCAAAAATAGTACAACAATTTTATCAGAGTTGGATAACATACTCTTCGTTGCCTCTACCAATCACTCTCTACTATTTTCTGTACTTTTGAAGGTTTCTCTGCTTGATTTCTCGTACCAATTTTCACGTACAAGACTGGGATAACTTCTTTACTGACTATCAAATACACATAAATAAAACCAAAACCGGCTACTTTTCAAATAATTTTCCACAAAATACCAGTATCAATATGGTTTATCTTGCCCCAAACAAATCGGTGTAAAACACTCACCTGTGATCCAAAAGTAGCGACCGTCCTTTGCAGCTCCGCTATCCTCTTCGGCGTGTCAGCTAGTTTCGGTGCAGCTGACAACTGGTCAGAAATGTCTGTTAGCTCTTGTACAGCCTGTTTTACTATCTTTGCCAGATTATTATGATCTAACTCTAGTTTTTCTATTCTGCTGCTCAGGTTGGTAGTGCTAGAGCGTAGTTCCTTTGCTGTTGTATGGCAGATTTGTAACGCGTCACCTACACCTTCGCTGCTTGTGGATACTGCAACAAACATATTAGCAAATACAGCTAGGATTTAAGTAAAAAGGTGCATTGCATGCTTAGGATGTTTTTTCGCTAGATAGAAGAACGATCCACAGGAAAGGTCACTGGGGCCGTTAGACACGGAACGCACCAGATTGGAAACTGAAATTCATGTGGAACGTTAAGATGTCGACTCACAACTGAAATGATGGTGTTATTGAGGTTTTAATGCAAGAGATAAATAATGAGCTAGTCACTTTCGTCAGTTTGCCATTATTAAAGATACAAGTCCTTGATATGACAATATTTGTTATCGATTCGGTACCACTAGTCTCACCGAATAGATAAGAATATTGCAACATAATGTCTGATTAGAATCCGCTTTCGAGTTTGCTCTTGACGTAGCGTCGAAACGGAATAGTCTAGGTCTTGTAGTCTGTTTCCATGTAGGTCATTCCTATAAATTCATTTACCCGGTTTGGTACGATAAGTGGGAGGAAAAACGAGTTTGTTTTATAATAGTTAACTCGCACAAGGTTCACAGATTACAGGGCAAACTTCCGAAGTTTCGAGATAAAAAGTGTGTAGGTATATCCTATATCCTTTATAATCGCTGCGACAACATATCTACAAAACGAAATAGTACTACTTATTATTAAGATTATAAATGCGATATTGTTGATCGTTTTGGCGCAATCAGGGCAGGTGCGATTGAAATAAATCCACACAACAGTACCTATCTAGCCCCAAATTAAGCTGAGCTTCTACTATGGAAGCCAGATATCTAATTAACACTTAATATTTGTTGTAAATTAAGTACACAATATAACACCCAGGCTTAGAGAACAAAGTCTGTGTTCACCGTTCTAATATTTGTTTTCGGATTGATCCCACGACCTATAGCGCAGAAGGCAGAGCTATTACCAACTGAGCAGTCTGTGTGTGAGCCTGAGGGCAGTCAAATGAAAATTGGAAATACTGTAAACCACTTTTTTTGTCAGAGGTTACCCTGGTAGGGAAGTAATGCCACCACGTGATATGGTCTCGGGCTTCAGCTAGGTTTAAATAAGTTTGTTTTTGTACTAGATTTTTTGAGCATTCATTATGAGAGCCAGCTACTGACACAGACACACACAATGCCACAAAACTCATAAAAACAAATTGCCATGAAAATGTTCCGCACCGACCAATGTCCATACATTTTTATGGATATTGGAAGCAGCAAATTTATTCGAATACAACCAAAATGAAACCAATACATTTCTATCTTTATGCCTTAGCATTAATCGATAATGCTATTAAAGGTATCTCATTGAGGTCACATTCAAATGATCTTAATAGTCATTACTGCCTTGGAAAAAAAAGAACATGATTTTAAAACCAGAAGAGCAAGTCCCAGTGCATTAACAATATTTCGTCTACCAAATGTTGTTTTCGTGTGAGCACGTGGATTCTCTCTTTTGTATGGACAATTTATGAGACAACATCTTGTTTCGATAGTTTCTACGTAACCTATTTTTGCTGTCTCATCTTTTCACCGTACAATAGAGAGAGACAGATAAGCGAAACGGGATGTTGAAACTGATCGAGTAGATCTGCGACTTGCCCTTCAGTATAACAGATTTTACATAGTGAAATGACTGGCACGTGAGGCTTAACATCTGTATGCCTAAGTTGATAGACGCAGGGCAGTGCATCGTAAGGCACGTTCTTGACGTGCGTGACCTAGGAGACAATGCTTTGTTAAAAGGATATGGTTACCACTAAGCAGCAGGTGGGTCATATGCTTGTATAACAAAAACTAGTTTTTTCTTTGTAATGATGTTATGGGTATTGCTTAAGTGAAATTTATAAAAGCAATTTGGATGACTAACAATCGCGTAGGTGTTAGAAATCCATTGTTATTAATTGTACACAAGAAACCGGCATTTATCTTGCGAACTACTAGCGAAAGATAGATTAAAATGTACCCACGCATTTCAGCTATGAGATACGAGGGTGATTACTGCTACCATGCTATTACGGGCTAGCCCGTAGTGTCCCACTGTTAGGCAAAGGTCTCCTTCCATTATCGTCATTTTTTGAGGATGATTACGAGAAATTATTAATAAGGTTGGTAAACAAGTAACAAAATGATAAGTCTCTTGATCGGGTCCAGTGTGGTGAAAGGCTTTTCAGTGCGCCTAAAAGAGGTTTCTTTCATGTACTTGTTTGGAAACTTTTTAGGTCTACGACATGCCGGTTTCCTCACGATGTTTTCCTTCACCGTTTGAGAGTATATACTGGCACAGTGCACATATTTTTTGATACCAAAACTGATAAATTAGCAAAGGCTAAAGTGATCTGTTAATGGAGAAAAATACTATAGTTTACATGCATAAGAACATTTCGATAATTTGCCAATTAAAAACACAGCGTAAATATTATGCAAAATGAACTAGAAATCAAAACATATTCAATAATAACTATGAACTTTGCTGTGGTTTCTCTGTAATTAGTATTCACACAGAACACTTAAAAACCGACACAGCATTATTAAATTCAATCAGATATGAAACTTATATTAGATCGAGACTACGAAAAAAATATTTTATCGATAGAGCCTTGAAAGAATGTAACTATGTATATTTAAACTAGGTATCAAACAACAAGCTGGGTTTCAAGGACTCGAGATGACGTATTTCAACGAGCTTTTCCACGGAGCTTTTAAAACAACATCTTGACCTTTTTTACAAAGCCTTTGAAATAGCCTCTGCTCTTGACGAGCTTTTGTAATAACGCTAAGAGTTTTTGTACCTTTACAAAAAGTAGAGCAAAAAACAGCGTTTTTGTAACCGACTTCAAATAAAAAAGAGGAGGTTCTTAAATCAATATCATTTTTTATGTTTGTTCATAATATCGCATTAGTTCGTCATTAAAGTTTATCTGAAAGGCAATATTTACAGATTGTTCCCATAGAAATTTTATCAAAATCGGTTTAACAATATTTTTTTATTTTAAAAAGTTTCCGAACCTCTGTCCATCTCGATCCTCAGCGAGACGATCTGTCTTCTTACATCTACGAAGAGCCACAGCACTGTTGCTGCTGAGACCACACAGACGCACAGTGCTAGGGCGGCTGCAAGGCGGAAGAACGGCCGCGTCCGGCGACGTCTGGTCGTCCGTCGTCCCCAAGGCTCCCCCTCATCACTCGACGCTGAAAGGAGCCTTCCACCTCGAGATCCAACTCCCACTAAAGCGTCCAATTCTCTTCTTTTCCGCATCTTCTTGCCCACCCTTAGCGGCACAGCCGCATGCGCTGCATTCTCCATTACTCAAAACCACTACCGTAAACACATCCGCGCACTATCACTAACACTTCTACTGTCAACACACGTGCGTACAGTCCGGAGTCAGGGTGACGAATGAGAAACGATAGATACTACGTTCAATAAAGTTGTGCTACAAAGAACAGGTTAAAGGTAAATGTGATATTAATATCAGAGGAACTACAGCGTCTGTTTTTGTTTGTCAAGTTTCAATGCACTTGACCAAGCACTTTAGCAAAACAGGCTGATAGATAGCTCGTATCTACGAACATGACGTGTTATCGCTATCTAGAACTTTTTTGAGCAAATACTTTTAATCACGGTCGAAGCAAATAACTTTACAGTATTCAATATCCCAAAACCTGAGGCCTACATTAACGAACTCAACTTCGGAACGATATCTACTGAAAGTTATATGAATAACTTGTTCTTTCACTTTGAGTAACTCAATACTGAGTCTATTGGTATTTTGTATAAAACGGAAGTTTCATTATAAACTTTGTCAATAAACTAACGAATAAATTGAAATTGTTTATGTTGTTTATTCTACGCAAATAAACATTAAATATACAGTCTATTTCAAACCAACAGGAAGAGCGTTGTTAAATTTATTATACCTGCTAATTCATTTAATCAAGTGTCTAGTCAACTACTAAGCCTAATAAGTAGTGTTTATAGTACCTACTTCGTGTCTTTGTATAGTCTAGCATTAAGGGGGACACTAAAAGGAAACTGCTTCATGACTGCGGAACAAAATAACATTTATCTAAGGTCGATCATTTATCTGGTGCTTAATATATTAGTATGGTAGTCATACCATTCGAGGTTTCCTATTATTTACTTACTAAATATGTAACAAAACAATATGATTTAAAGCGCAAATCTCGAACAAAGATACATCTTCCTAAATTCTGATTATAGTAGGTAATTTTTATTGTCGATCTGTGTTTCTAGTGTTTGTTTCGCACCGATCAATCATAGTAAAAAACATCGGGTCGGGCGTAGCCAAAGTAAAGAAATATTACGAGGTCTCGGAAAATTCCTAGCCCATTTTCCTTTACCAATCGATAGAAGAGATGGAATTAGAATTTGAGCACGGTGATTGGTTAATAAATTGATTATCGGGGTGATTGACCAATAAACTGATTATCGGGTAAGTCTTCAGGTGTATTACGTGGACTGCAAAGGATGTGTGATGGAGTCAATGACCTGAATTAGATTATGGGAGTACCGAAAGGGTCCTGTTGCAAACGAGAAGAATAAAAACTACCGTGAAAGGAAAGAGCTGTTTTCTCTACTCGTAAGGAATGTTTCTTACACAAGAGAAAAGAAAAATAGACAGTGGTAGGTACTATTACGAATGGTAATAATTAATTATCCGTCACCACCTGGATATTTCACATAGTGAGTCATAGATTAAGTTAATAAAAAAAAATATTATCTATCTGAGCCTATTTCCATTTCAAGTTTATCAACCGGTGGATTAGCAGTCCTATAGATTAAGTTAATAAATAAATTGATTACATTTCTGTATGCCTATTTCTTTTTAAATTTATCAATTGATAGATTAGCAGTCTTAGACCGAATAAGCAATAAATTTACAACGCAATAACACAATAGTTTACTAATAAACAAACAAAAAGTACTACAAAAGTTAACGGTAGACAAAAAATACCATCAATATTTGACATAATCAAATAATTAATTACTTATAAAGAGACATTTCCGCCATGTGTATTCTACTAGAGTTAAGGTACTTCTTCCTTCGATAACGACATTGAAAATAGATTAATGCAGTCTTTCTCAAGTTTTTTTTGATACTTTCATTCATAAGTAAAGGAAATTTTAACATTTCACGAAAAATTTGTCGTATCAAATTCAGGAACATACCTTATACAGGGTGGTTTTTTGAGAAGGGCGGTGATGGCCGAAACCACGTGAGTAAGGGAAAAGTCGTGAAAGGAGTCATGCCCTCTATTTATAAGAAAACAATAACTGCATTATTTATCTTTTTCAAAAATCTTTTAATTTAAAATTGTTATGTTCTGAAATTATAAAGAAAACCAAATTTTGACATTTTAAGTGAGCGGCGGAAGCAAATTTTTTTAAATTTTCCGTCAGCCGCATTAGGCAGTAAAATGTAACATTAGCCTTGATCATGATCTTGATAAAAAAAAACAACGTTGATAGTGATACCAATTAAATATTCCAGCTCATTATACTTTTATTTACATTACAAACTAGTTAAACCCGTTCTTTCCTAGGCAAGTTTACTTAGGTATTTCCAAAATTCGCCAGTACTACTACCGAGTTAATATATTCAGAAATGTTTGATAGTCCAAGTCAAATATATATTTATTCAGAAGTATCACAAGGATCACTTTGAAGCGTCTTTATGCTAGGTGAGTCTAGGTGCTACTTCCACGCGAGCAAGCCTAGAAGAACAAACAACAAATTACGGCTTGGTTCCTATAGTTTTTTTGTATGATCCTTTTACAAAACAAATTTAATAATAGCAGTGCAGTTCCAGTGTGGTGTGTGATATGTACTGATAATGTTATACAAAAAAGAAACAGGCTTTAATCCTACACGGATCTTTTGTTTCAAGACACAGGCAAGCTTGAAACTGAACAAAACAATGACAACAACACAATAGAAAGACACGTATCTCCAGCTCTACGAGAGAGTATTATCGACCACGACCTCGCGGTAAAAGAACACGGTGAATGAATAATCACGCATGCGCGGTCGGGGATGCGACGAAGCACACCTACTTCAAAATAAAAAAAAACAAACTATGTACCTATTTGATACCCGACACTTTTTGCGCTACTATCACAATACCAATAAACTTTGTGATTAATTTTTGCACAATGCCAAAGAAATAAGTCGAAAGCTTAGAAAAAAACGAAAACCATCCACAGTAAAATAAAAAACAAAACAAAACAAAAGAGACGCTGCGTTCTTTTTTAAAATTTTAACCCTTGTTACACGGTTTTTAGTTTTGTGCTCCAACCCGCAAAGTAAACACTAAAAAAACACACGGAACACAGAGGGAATATTATTTGCCTTGCAATGTTATTGTAGAACACTAGAGTCCCAGAGGACGTTGGGACAAGAACTGGGCGTGACGTCACGAAGGCGCGGCGACGCATGCGTACACCACCCCGCCTCCAATATAGATACTAGATAGGATAAAGAAATTGAAAAGAGTAAACAAGAGACTGAAAATTCAAGCAGGTTCATTTCAGAGGTTTTCAGAAAACTTTGCTCATTATTTAGATAGATAGATAGATAGATAGATTAATACTTTATTGTACACATAAGAAACATATTATAAAGGAATCATTACAAATATAGGTACAATGGTCGGCCTTATCGCTAAAAGCGATCTCTTCCAAACAACCTTTGGATGGGGAGATTTAAGGGGGATTCAATGACCTTCTAGCTCGCACAATCCAATCGCATCATCTGATGGAAAGCGAAGAGTACTTATCTCGTCCCCCCCCCCTTAAGTGGGTTATCGTACAGTAATCTTTCACAAAAATATTTATGTTAGCATAATATAATGCTTGAACGCAATATTACCTTGGATAGAAATGGAAGAACAAGTTCGAACTATAGTAAACTCAACAGAATCTGTGAATACGTTACGTAGAAACGATCGAAACGAGTTATTGTCTCATCATTTCTCCATACAAAAGAGAGAGACACGTAGGCGAAACGAATTGTTCAAACTGATCGCGTAAAACTACGACTTGCCCTTCAGTTCACTTTCAGCAATATTTTAGGTCTTCGTTGCGTTACACGGTTGTTCTAATTTGTTATAGCTTAATTACTCGAGCCGTGAAGCTACAAGCATTAAATTAAATGTTCTAGAAAAACACGGAAATGAAAATTAATGTTTTTCGATCCATAGTTTGTAAGTACCTTAGTCAGGGACTTATGGCCTTATATTTAGGCAACAAATATTGCACATCGGCTAATTTCGGCTTCATAGAGCGTAGTGTGCTTCAGAAAGAGATAGCGCTCTACGAAAGCAGAAAAGCCGCCGATGTGCAATTATTATTATGTATTGCCAACAACTGTACCTACTTTCTGGCGTTACTTCGGTGTAAGACATTGCTATTGCCTGTCTCTGTTTCTCATTAGGTAGTGGTAAGAGATGGCAGTAGCTTATAAACTGGGATAAACGAGGCTAGTTTTTCAAGCCAGGATAGCAAGATAATGATAGTAAGCTAGCTATAGATAGTGCAATCCACGAAGGCGCGCCCCACTATTCCTCCTAACCGTTTATAGTATATGTGTGCAAGCTTCCGTCAATGTTTGAGTGTTATCGGTACACACTAATTACCTATGAGTGCACACGCACACTACAATGAATAGACTACGGTTCGCGACTGCCGCTCGGAGCAACCTCCCCGCACCCCGCGAGGGGCGCGTCTTCGTGAATTGCACTTTATAGAACTATCACTATCTTGCTATCTTTGCTCGAAAAACTAGTCTCGTGTATTCCGAGCGTAAGGGGGCAAGTTCGTAGTTGGGTACGTTAGCATGTTTGTTTGAAGTCGAGCCCAAGTGAATTATTTATGGGTGTTCCCTGGACATTTATGTTTGTTGGTACTGTAATGACTTTATCTACCTGTACGGTAGAGTAGGCGAGGTCAACAAGCGTAAACAAAATGTTAAGTGAGTTCTCATAAGTAATTTCACATCTATCTAATGCTCAAGGTTTGATGTAAGCGAACTCTTTGGTTAAGCTTGCCTTTGTGCACGTATTGATTTAAGTTTTTAAACATATTTTTCTATGTGTACAATATAGAATAGAGAATAATGTTAAGTCTTAAATATAAGATTCATCATACGTAGTAGTACACTTTATGAAGGGCTCGTACTACCACCATGCCTATTTCTGCAGTGAACAGCTAAATTACTGGCACGTGAGGCTGAACATCTGTATGCCTCAAGTTATTGGACGCAGGACAGTGCATCGTAGAACACGTTCCTGACGTGCGTGATCTTACGAGGCAATGCTTTGTTATGGGCGATAGTTACCACTTAACATAAGGTGGACCTTAATATGCTTGTCCCATCAATCATCAGCTGTTGTGGCTTGAAATGGGAACAGTATTTTGTGGACTTTACTTCTCGCACTGGTTTTTTTGAACCAATTGCAATGTGGTGAAATAATTTTTAGGTATAAATCAAAAAGGCTCTTTTTGTGCACTTTTTGTCCTATAGTGTATATGGTTTTCTATTACTTTACCTAGTAGTAGTACAGTATAGGACCTCTTTAATCCGAACCCTTTCCGAACGCCCCCATCCCCCATGACCAAGTGGACATTCCTTTACCAGAAAAAATGCTTTTACGTAAATTACGAGACAAAGCTTTTTATCTGTCATTAAATAACTCCCAACAAACAATAAAATATTGGATTTCATTAAAAAAGTTTAATAAATAACGATTTCACGATACATTATTAACTTTAAAGAAAACAAAGTACCTACTTACCTGGTTTCTATAACGGGTTTTCTGGCGAAATGTGTGAATCTATATCTACTTACCTATATTTAAATTCTAAAATGTACCATGCCTCAAGCAAATAAATTATTTCATTTCATATAACAATATGCATAATTTACGTTGTAGGAAAATACACTAATTTCAATAGTTACCTACATATTTATTGTTAATTACAGTTTATCAATTGTTTTTATGAAGATAAACATGTAAGTACCTAATGTGTGTTAGCGATAAACATGATTTCATACACATCGGTCAGATATAATAATCAGATCTAAATTGTATAGTAATCCGATGTATACATAAAAAACTGAGTTTTATACCTTTTGCAATCTCCATGCGCATGGTAGAAACTTGGTCATATAGTGCAGCACAGATCCAAGTCAGCATTATCAGCCAGAGAAGCAGAGTACCTCGGATGGCCCAATTTACAGCACATCTCACCTCCTTTCCTATATTTGGTTCTTGCAGATGAGCAGTGCCTCGACTACGCTCTCTCCTGTAACCATAAGTAATTATTTTTTAATAACAAAGTTAATCCTTAGAGAGGAGATGGTGGGAGGAGGCTGGAGAGAGATAAGTGGAAGTCTTTGCGGGAGATCTTTGCCGAGCAGTGGGACAAAATAGGTTAAATCAAAAAAAACAAAGTAGTAAAAGAAAGTGGTCACCATAGGATAAGACGTCCGCAATACTAGAGGAATACAAGCATTGCCGGTTCTTTAAATGTTTAAAAAAAAAATTTGATGAACTGTGCTATTAGTCAATAAGGAAAAACAAGGAGGTCCTTAGGGAAATTATTTTATTTATTTATTTTCCGCCAATTTAGCTCCACTGCGGGGCAAAGCCTCCTTTTTTTAATCTTTCTTGGTCCATTGCTAGATTGGACAAGTCTAGTATTATATGCATTGATGAACTCCTCGTGCCATCTCCGTGGTGGTCTGCCAGCTACCATGCACAAAATATTGCCAGTTTTTAATGTTTGTTTATAAAATAGAAGCTCTTTGGAGTAGATAGGTTTACTAAAAATAGGTGGTAGGAAGGTACCTAGTTATTTTCTTCTTACGGCTAGGAATAATGTCTAGCTGTAAGTCTTCTGAGTCTTCATCGCTAGACATATCCAGGAGCCTGAAGTTTTCTTTGTTGAGTTTAGATGGTGTTGACATTTTTTGTTTTGCTTCATACACATAATAGTTAGCAAGTCTCTATGTTTGAATTGAATACTATGCAGAGCACTTCTTCATTAAAAAAATAAGTTTAAAGGTTTTTCTGAGTTCAGTATAGTTCTGTATGTATCAGTTCTCCGACATAAATTCAGGTAAAAAGTTAGGTTATGTAAATATTTTTAACATAAAGACCAACAGTGCGTTCGAGTCAACGAAAATAACGAAATTTTCGTTTTCAACCCATGTTCGGTTCGAAATAAAAGTGATCACTGTGATCGTTTTGAACAGTTTTCACCCCGGTTCGAGTTGGTTAAAAACGCTAAAAACGCTACCGATTTTTGCCACTTTTTACCCAGCTAGGTCGATGGGTCAAAATTATTGTTTTTTGACATTTGTGTCAGTGACTTGAGATTGATTAGTTGTTGTGTTGCAAAATAATAAAAGTTAAAGATTTATAGCAAATTATTTATTTTTACGACTGAGATGGAGAACACGGGGACTCTGTAACCCTACCCATATCCATAAATGGCTCAAACCGGGCTATCTATTACCGTACGAATGTCGTTTTCATACTAAGTAACTGGACTAGATCTTCGGCGTCTGAAAAACCCAAGGAAGACTCGGTCAAGAAGCCACTCACTGGTTTCACATGAAAATCAGCGTCGCTACACTTCAAGGAGCGGCTCTATGCTGAGTTGGGAACAGATTGTGTCTCACGCGTACATGGACCACGGCACGAACTGATTTGCGGCCCGTAAATTTTGTGCCTACGTGTTGAGCAGGGTACTCTACCTACCTATATAGTGGATTATTTATTACCCACCATGGGGACCTACACACTTACCTACTTAGAATTTATTCCTTTGTTTTCCTAGGTCTCAATCTACCATTACGGTGGGTAAGTCTACTTGTTTGCCTACCTACTACCTACCTGCTAGCTATCTTGTAAATTGTACCTACACTGATTTATTTGTCCTTTGGTTTGTGTGTGTTTCCAAAATAAATTCTTATCGTTCTTCTAATTATTTCTTTCAATGTTGTTGTAGTACTAGTGCTAAATTGGTATTCATGCTCGAACTCTTCCAAAATTGGCATGATGCGAAGACGCAAATGTGTCGACACAGACACACGCAGCTTCACAAGTGGCCTCCCCAACTCCCATAATATATGTATATGCGAAACTTACGATGTTTGGATGGATGTAAGTGAGTGTTTGTGGCTCAATTATACTCTACCCTACCGACACCAACGCTGCATCATTAACAAAAACCCGCTGCCCGTGCCGCTCAACTCAAAATCAATCAAAACAAGATTGGCGCGCAAACACACCTGTCTCAAATATTTTGATAGTCGTGCGTGAAATGTCATCCCGTTCGAGACACTGTGGGCAAAAGTTTTGAAATTTTCGTTTCGTGCCAAAACGAACACAATCATAGTGGATGTAAATTGGCGTTCTTGGCAAAATGTGCAAAATATACGTCGACTCGAACGTCCCACAAGTTAAAGACCGTTTCATACACACTACTGTAGCTGCAGTGTTGCAAAAGTATAAAAGTAAAAAACGTTGAATTTGCCAGCTAAAAATCGGGAGAAAACGGGAGATTTTTTTTCGGAATGAAACAAGAGTAGTTTTAATAATAATGCAATCATTTATTCAATATACAATTATTCTGGTTTTATTTCCCACTCCTTTTTATAATTTTGCGAGTATTTTTACGTTTTACACTACTAGTACTTGGTACCTATATCATTATTAGAGACATCACCATCAGATTCGGAATCTGACATCGTAAAACACAACAGATAACATACAACTCACAACAGAACAATACAAGTGTATTCAATGAAATGAACGAACAATCAATACAATGATAAACCACTTACCGACTTGGCAAGTACCGACATCATTTGGGCGGGATATAATACCTACAACCCGAACAAAGTTGGGTTCTGCAATTTTCCCACAGACAATAATAAACTCTATTCTAATGTGTTTCAGTGCAATTTGCTGGGCATAATTAGACGTGTTTAATTACCATTTTTATTTTGACATTATTTGAAAATGCAAAAAGTCGGGAGATAGGATTGCTAAATCGGGATATCGGGAGACCATGGCCAAAATCAGTAGATCTCCCGATAAATCGGGAACTTTTGCAACACTGTGTAGCTGTACTAATCATGGACGAAGTACTAATACTGGCACCATCACTCCACTCACACCTATTAAAAAGAGTAATTCAATTAAATCCAATTTGCGTCCACAATAGTTTTCTCAGTTTCCAGTTTCCACACTTTCCACTCCATAAAGTAAAACAAAACAAAATAGAAATCGAAACTATGAGTGACACTGAACAGAAGAGAATTTATGACATTGACATTCAGTTTAAAGATATTTATTTCTCAAAGAACATTAAATTCACGTAAAGAGAATAATACATTTTTACAGAGAGTGTGTACACAGTGTACTGGTTTGAGTCCAGTGGTGTAACAGTGACATTGACAGACATAATCACGACATGACATTGCTAAACTGACAATCCATCTATGTTTTGAAGCGTTGAATACTGGTTGTTTTGCCAAACAAGCAAAACTTTTATTTCTCAATCTTCAAGCAGGCTAAGGTTGTAAGAACATGCCGCCTCTTCGTTCATTGAATTTTCTTGTGAGTTTTGGTGTATCAGTTCTGGCAAAAAGACTTTAGATAGCTACAACAAAAAAAACATTTTGATTTCAATTTCAATTTCAGTAAAAATTGAAATTCGTATTTTGGTTTTGCGATTTTCTGCCGACCAACCATGGGTTGTGGGGTATTATAGTGAAGTGAAAAAGACTAACAATTAAAAAAACTATGTTTAGAATAACTACTGCGGCGAAGGAAAAATGGAGCTTCGTTTTCTATCTATTGTGGTTTTCATTCCTAGTTTTATCCGCGGTGTTGATGTTCGGGCATGGTTTCCTTCTCTCGCGTAAAACCCTTAATGATGTGACAGAATGCGTTCCCCTGGAGAAGTTCGATTGCAATGGGTATGAAAGGAAAAGCCCTGGGGCAGATGTGTGCAATCAGGATGAGAAAATAAGGAGGATTTTGAGTGTGCCGGGCGGGCCTTTGCCTTGTTCACCTTCCGGCTACCGGGTGGTGTTTCTCCTGGTTGATGCTTTACGGTATGACTTCACGGAGTACGATGAGCGTAACGAGCAGCCCTTACCGTACCAGAACCGTCTGCCTGTGATGCGGCAGACGTTAGACAAGTGGCCTGACCGCACGCGTTTGTATCGCTTCATGGCTGATCCTCCAACTACAACGTTACAGCGCGTGAAGGCTTTGGTTACTGGCTCACTACCAACCTTCATTGATGTCAGCTCCAATTTCGCTGCTCTTGAGTTACAAGAAGACAACGCTATTGAACAGGTTGTCAAAGTCACATTATGCTTATAACTAAAATATCTAAAAACATTTCAGTATCATAGCACACCTTCAAATATTTTCTGGTCTAAAATTTGTGGTTATATTTTATACTATCTTCTTATTTTTAGCTGGTAAACAATGGAGGAAAAGCAGTGCTATTGGGTGATGACACATGGGGCCGATTAATACCAGGGAAATGGCTGCGTTCACATGCATTGTACTCCTTTCACACTTGGGACCTGGACACTGTTGATAAAGGTAAACAGAATCATCCTCACCACCTGGATGGCTGGTTTTTTACTACTGCTCGTTTTTTGCAGTCCTTTTTGCCACGAATGGCTGTATCATCAAATACAAATACAAATACAAATATTTTATTTATAACTCAAGTTACAAGTCAATTGTTCACAAAAAATTGTGCATTATCCAAATTATTATAAATAATATTATTATTATATTTTTAAATATAAAAAAGTTTATAAATTATAGTAAAAACAAAGGATTGTGATCATATAAAAACATTAACAATGATGCTAATTATATTATTAAATTTATTTCCTACTAGTTATATCTATTCCTAGATAAGCGGTAACTCGTAGAACTCTTTACCGAGTAGAACGAGTGCCCGAGCAGCCACTTACGTAGTCGTATTTTAAAGACTGCTGTAGAAGTTGCATCTATTTTTATTGTGTCCGGCAGCCTGTTATAGACTGAGGGGCCCATTATATACACTGACCTCTCCGATTTGCTCAACTTGTGAGCAGGCGTGACGAGCAGGTGAGCGAGCTTGTTACTGCGCATCGCGCGGGATGTGTTAATGCCTCTTTGCTTGAAAATATCGATGTTATTGAATGTAAAAAGGGCTACCTGGTAGATAAGTTCGCAAGGGAGAGGCATAATATTTAACTCTGCGAACAATAGCCTGCACGAGAAGTCATCAGGTTCGCCCACAATGGCTCGTAGGGCTCGTTTTTGCATGACGTATCATCATCTTATGGTTATGGTTATGTAGTGTCTTGTCCTAAAAATTTTACTGACATGAAATATTTTTTTTATTGTTTTTAAGATGGGAATGTTTTGTGTAAGTGGGGGGCAGGCGCTATGTACTAGACCCATCTTATGGTTGTGTAGTGCCTCTTGTCCTATAGGTTTGACTGACATAAAATTTATTTATTCTACAGAAGTAGACTCAAAAATCTATGATGAGCTAAAGAAAGATGACTGGAACATTCTTGTTGCACACTATCTGGGCGTAGACCATGCAGGGCACAGGTATGGCCCTAACCATCCGGAGATGACAAGAAAGCTGAATGAAACTAACACCAGGCTAGAGAAGATAATCAAGATGCTGCCATCTGATGTGATACTGTATGTGGTTGGTGATCACGGAATGACCGAAAATGGTAAGTTTATGAACTTGGAATATAAGAAGCTTTTAATCTTTTGAAACTGTCATGGTTTTTAACACTATTTTTATGAAACAACAGGATATTTACCATGATTAAATTTTTGATGAGTTTACTTCAGATATTTCGGCACAGTTGCATGCACCATGATCACAGTTGAACTGAAGTCCACGAGTAAAAGAAATGTTATTGGCAGATAAATCAATCTACCCTCTTACACACTCTTTTATTGTGCATGCAACTGTGCCTAAATATCGGAAGTAAACTCAACAAAAATTTAATCATAGTAAATATCCCGTTGTTTCATAAAAATAAAGCTTTTAATCATTTAAAATTCTTGTAAAATTGAATAAAATGATGATAATATTTTACTTTGACCTAAACTCACACTTTAAAATACACAGTCCACAATCCACTACACATTTTCTTTGTTAGCAGTCACTGTTAAGTAATAATTTTTCACATTGTTTTAGACTCACAAGGAAACCACTCTGGTAGGTGATTGTAGAAAGCTTGGAAAAGTAGATTGTTTTGGTGTGAATAAGTTTGATTTATATTTTCTGCTATAATGTGTGTGATTCTAAAGCATAGTGTTTCAGTTCATTTGCTCACGATTTTTTTAAGCTTAATCAAATATGCCGCGTTTTTGTTTGGTTAGTCTTAGGCTGTCTTGACTAGCTTTGTTTTTTATATAGCAACTTTCTATCGGTCTCCGACTAAGGACTAGTTTATGAAACAAACTTAACTACTATTTTAGTGTCAATTTTACGCACTTATAATGCAACTAGATTGAGCGTAAAAAGTGGAAATCCCTCAGGCTGCGCCAGATTTATAAATATTTTTTTCCTTAGGTGACCACGGTGGAGAAAGTAAGGCTGAGCGCACCGCAGCGCTTTTCGCCTACAGTGGCATTGGACTTGGAGATAATTCAGATGCGCCAGTGGGGACTGAAGTGAGGCAGACTGATTTGGCACCCACTTTAAGCGCAGCCTTAGGACGGCCGCCACCCGCACCCTCGCTAGGGAACTTACTAATCTCGGTTTTACCAAAGGCTTCAATCACACAGACTTTGTTGCATATTAGCAATAATTTGAAACAGGTGAGACATTTCTTTTATATAATATATACCTACTATTATAATACCCGTAAACCGCCTCGTATGGTTTTTATTTGTACTCTCACTCAATATTTAGTTGTGTCACACGCATCACTTTAAAACATCTTAAAGCTTGGTGAGTCTAGACGCCAGTTCCACGTGACCAAGCCTAGAAAAAGTGGCAACAAACTACAGCTTGGTTCTTACCGTTTTTTCGTATGATCTTTTTACAAAACAAGTACTTAAATCTATACTAATATTATAAAGAGGAAAGATTTGTACCTATTTTTGTATGTTTGTATGTTTGTAATGAATAGGCACAAAAAGTACTGGGCCGATTTAAAAAATTCTTTCACCAATAGAATGCTACATTCTTCCAATTTGACATAGGCTACATTTCATCTTGAAAAAAATTAGGGATCCTTGGTAAAATTTGAACAATGTAACCGAAGGTGTAGAAAAATGAGTCTTAAAATGTCTTTCGTCGAATGCGCTGCCGAAACTATTAGCGATAGAACAAAATAATGTACAACAATATTGTCTACCCCGTGCGAAGCCGGGACGGGCTGCTAGTCTTTTATAAAAATAGCAATAACAGTTTTGTTATCGTTTCAGATAAAACAGTATCTTGTGCGGTATGGTGAAGAATCTCAGCAGATATCTCTTGACAGTCTAGCGCGATTAATAAACGCCACGCGAGAACAGCTGGACAAGGCAGCAGGCATTCAGACGAAGGCGGATTTAGATAATTATGCTGCTGACGTTAGGTATTATTACAACTTTTACTCACATTAGAATGTATCTTTTAAAATGCTGGTGTCATATCAACAAAAACAAAAACCTTTGTTGAAGAATCGTAGAGTTTTGATAGCTTTATTTTGGTGGTTTACATAAACATACGTATTTATGCAAACTGAAAACTTCACAATTTATCGCAGCCCTGTTGATTCACTGATTGTGTTGACTCATTTAATTTTATGTTCCAAGTTGCAGTAATTAAAAATTTAATTTTTGTTCCAGATCCTTAATTAATGACATCCGAAGCGTTTTTCGTGAGGTATGGGTCGAATTTGACTCGCTGTCCATGCTCCGGGCACTTTTACTTATGCTCCTAGCCATATTCTTCAACTGGTTGATAACCGAAGGCATACCAATGGAAGTCCTCCCTAGCATATTTGCCAGCTCTTTTATATCAACGGGAATAGTCTGTATCGGAGCGTGCATCGTGCTGAGTTATACTGCGAATAACTTTGGAATATTGGACAGTCTTGAACATGCTATATGTTTGAGTATAGGGCTAGTGTCGGGTGCTATGACTTCCGTCCTAGTGATACTACACTGGGAAGGTATTTCCCAGAAGTGGTACGAAGGTAGATCTAGGTTTTACGAGCGGTTTTCCCGCGCTTGCCTCGTTGCTTCCGCGGGCATTCTAGCTTCAAACAGCTTTATAATCGAAGAAGGGGCTAGCTTGTCCTTCTTAGCTCTGTCTGTCTTAGGTCTGATGGCGTGGAATATAGCCACAATCAAAGCGGCCGCTCTGTGGGCTAGTTGCGGGGTCGTCTTAACTCTGAGTAGGAACTATAGGGGCTGTAGAGAAGAGCAAGGGGATTGTTGGCTCGCTGGTGGGGGCACGTCCAGTAATCAGGCTAGTAGAGGCGCTCTAGTACTTGCCTTGGGTACTGTGGCTGCGATGGTAGCTATTGCTAGAAGACATGTTGGTTGGAGAGGGCATGGACTGGTTATGACCGGGCTGTTAGCTTGTGCCCACTGGGCTTTAGGATGGGGTACTCTTGGTTCCCCTAGCCGCGCTCGCCTTGTAGCTCGTCTGTCCTGGCTAGTACTCGGTGGGATGTTTCTGTTGCTATGGAGAAGGGACGACAGGGTTACCATACCGCTGACAGTGTTTAGTCTGCTACTCTTCGTGGCTAATACGTTGGTTCTTGGAGCGTCGTATGCGCCGTCGGCGGTGTTGGCGATGATGGCGGGATTCTTGGCGCTCAATCTGGTGTCTTTGCTCAAGAATGATGGATCTTCGAAGTTTTGTAAGTATATATTTGTATTCTTGTATGCTTTCAGGATGTTTTCGCATTTATTGAGAGTGAATTTGTGTGTAGGAAATGTTACTTGTATTAGGTATTTCAGTGTCGTTTTTAACTTACACAGATTATTAAATTACTTATAACTTACACAAACTTTTAAACCAGCAGATTAAGTGCTAATTTTTCAAGCTACAGAATAATAATTCATCCGTCAGATGAATTATTATTCTTATGTACATATATCTCTTTTTTAGGCTTGTCCAAGCAAGGAATGATATTTTTTTCTTCCATTTAATCCGTAGAGGAAACAATCAACTCTTAATCATGCCGCGTCAGCATGCCTTTGTTTCCCTTCTACTCTTCGCTGAGTCTACTCAAAATAGTAAACTTACCGTATCTGTTTCGATATTATACAAAGCTACTCTTATAAATATTTTTTATCAGTTTTCTAAATAAAACTTATTTTCAGCTCTATCAGCCCGCTGCAGCTCAAGCGTGGCCTGCCTATGGGCACTGCTGGCCGCGTACCAGTTTTACGGAACAGGGCACCACGCGACGCTGGGCCATGTGAGATGGGCCCCGGCCTTCCACGCAGGCGACCCTAACTATCTGGGCCCCACCATAGCGCCTGTGGTCACTGCGTTACTTGTATCGCTAGATCAGTTCGGTAAGTTTATAGATAATATGGTAGAAAGCAGATAAAACTTGAATAGCTTTACAGAAGAGGAAATATGTTTGCCCATCTTGTACGACATGACAGCTTATCAGAAATACCATCGAAGAAAATATAGAAGGAAAAAGAGGAAGGGGAAGATCTAGGATAAGCTACATGAGCCAAATAAAAGCGAAGATCGCCGTCATGTCGTATAAGGAGGTCAAGGAGGTTGCCCTCTACGCCGATAAGAGCATTGCTCTTAAATAAAAAGAAGAGAAGAAGAAGCCTCACAGATCAGGGCTTTTAAGAAAATCCACTTTTCATTATCTAGCAGTTGACATCTTCACTCCAATGGTCAACAGCAAGCAGTCAGCAGCCAAGCATTTCTTTATCTTTTTTAGGTATGCCTCTACTTTTCGGTGCTTCGGTGCCATTGCTGGCGTTGTGGGGAGATACTGGAGCTACCAGCCCTCGGACGCAAATGGTGGCAGTCTTCTCGTTGTGCCTCAAGTTTGCACTTTGCTTTGCTATCAGGGTAAGATAAATAAGTCTACATAATATGCATACTTGGTAAATTCATCACCCGCAGTTGGTGTGCGGGCAACGCAAGTGGGCCGCTTTTTGCGTAACGCTTGACACGTGTTGTTCGAACTTTTTTAGGTTCTACGAAACACAGGTTTCCTTACGATGTTTTCCTTCACCGTTTGAGAGTACTAGCATAGTGCACGTAAATTTTCGACCGAAAAACTCATTGGTACTGGATTTGTCTGTGGTGGTCTCATGGACCACCAGTGCTCTCAATAATAAAATGTCAAAAATAAATATGTATACCTACAATAAAATACTGCCGTGATAGTCCCGGAATAGAAAAAAGGCCCTCCATCAGTTCCCGTGGACTTCGTGAGTGAGAACGAGAACGCACCAGGGTATAAGCATACTGTGTTCAATTTTGAATACAGGCAATCCTCCCAGATATGAAGAAAACCATTCTCTAGCTTAACTTTAGCTCAGATAGCCAGTAGTAGCTCTGCCTTCTGCGCTGTAGGCCGTGGGTTCTATGCCCACCTAAAACCAAAATTTCGAGTTTGTGTTATCCCAACCCGGCCCATCTATGTCCCTATTTTGAATTTCCTGTCACTCTTTGTCATACTCAAGAGAAAGCAATAGCGTAAGCGTCATTAACAGATTTTTATAAGTATTTTTGTTCCAGGTGTTCGCAAGCGCTCTCTCAGCGACCATCCACTGCCGCCACCTCATGATTTGGGGCGTGTTCACACCGAAGCTACTTTTCGAGACCGGGGCATGCGCATCCGCACTCCTCGGTACCATCTTAGGCGCGGTGCTGACGGCTTGGCACTTGCCGACCCAACACAGATCCAGTTGACAGAGATAAGTTGCGCTGTATAAATTAGTACGCTGCTGTATGTTACTAGTATTACGACTTTACGAAAGCTGTTGATCTAATTCATAGCGTCAGTCAGTCTAGACAAGAGTCAGTGTATCAGAAACTGCCATCTCTTAGCACTAGATAATGAAAAACAGTGACAAGGATAACTTTAAGCAATGTCTCGCACTTAGGTAACGCTTGTAAGTAAGGCCAAAATTGATTGAAAATGACATTAGCTTGACGTAAGTAAGACCAAATTTGTTTGAAAATGACATTAGCTTGACGTAAGTAAGACCAAATTTGTTTGAAAATGATTTTAGCTTGACGTAAGTAAGACCAAATTTGTTTGAAAATGACGTTAGTTTGACAGATATATACGTCATACATTTTATCGTTCCGTAGACGTGTTCCGGAAAACAAAAGTTAATCTTGTCTAGTTCCCCAGGTTCGTTAAGGCCTGTGCACATCTAGGCGATGGCGTTCGGTGAAACTTCAAATATCGCTGTCATATTTGACAGCGTTTCAGCTGATCGCCATCGCCCAGATGTGTCCAAGGTTTTCGAAGCATTTTGACAGCCTACAAAAAGTCTAGACTAGTCAAAATGCTTCGAAAACCTTGATCTACTTCTCTATTTGTTACTTGCATTTCTAATACCAAATTGATCTGCTTTTTGACCCATTTACAAACCAGTGCGATACAATGAGCACTGATTTTTTGAATATAAAAGACAATCTCCCTAACCTAACCTTGAAAGAGTGTTTTTATTTTAAAACGACTAAGGACTTTAATGCATTTTAAATACTTAAACTTAAATACTTACATATTGCGAACAGTGTTGCCGTTTTCTATTTTGAGAAAATGCTAGAACTTGCTCCAAATAATGCTAAAAAATGCTATTTTTGTATTTAAAAATGCTAAAAAACATGCTAAAATCCTAATTTTGTTATTAACCTTAGAAATATTGTACAATTTTTTGGTAGAACAGTAGCCTAACATGTTATTATAGGCTCTAAAGTATCGTTATGCACCAAATGTTAGCAAAATCCATCATTCATCCGATTCGGCATTCAGTGAACGAAAATACTATAGGTATCTACACAATTTGCCACATTTCTGACGTTACTAGG
This sequence comes from Thera obeliscata, assembly GCA_947578465.1. Lineage (NCBI taxonomy): Eukaryota > Metazoa > Arthropoda > Insecta > Lepidoptera > Geometridae > Thera > Thera obeliscata. The sequence continues at coordinate 4,358,555 of OX387913.1, forward strand.
ATAAGAAGGACAGGAAAAAGGACAGGTTAATATAAAAGAACATTTTAATCAGAATCAAACAATATTCCTAAATCATCGTCATGTTCGTCGGTTTGGGCTTGTGATGCAAAATATGCAATATGCTAAATGCAAAATTTACATGCTAAAGAGTCATGAAATATGCTAAATTTAGCACTAAAAATGCTAAAACGGCAACAGTGATTGCGAATAATGTATCGTGTAAGTTTGTGCTTTGTTTTCGCTAATGGTTTACAAAAACCTAGTAAATACGCTGCAAAATAAATGTACTAGGTGTATGTATGATCAATAACTAGGTAATGTTATAAGTTTTTGTTTATATTGTACACTGTATAGCTATTTAGCAGATAAGAACCAGCAAGACCTAGACCACATTATTTTTATTTATTCTACGGACAGTTTAACTCAGCGATGGCAAAACGAAATAGACGCTTGGTGCATTTAGTAATTCATGTAAAGTCCCTATCGCTCGCACAGGTTTTAAAATATATAAAATCATTGAACTTTTCTTCAATTTACCTAAGTACGAAAACAAGAAAAGCAAACTTTTTGTAGAAAAATGTAGGTATTTGTAACATTTTTTTTTATAAACTGTGTGCAATCAGATTTTACAAAATAGTTGCTCGCGATTTTTTATTATCAAGTTTAATGTATATTTTTTATTATCAAGTTGAATGATATCTTACAAAAGGTAAAAACTATGTGAGCGAATTTTGACTGTTTTCAGAGAATTATACAAAAATGTTACATTTTAAACTATAATTTGTAGAAATAATGGCTAAATTGAATAGTTTAGGAATTTTGGAAATTAGCAAGTAGGTGGTATTGAATTTGCATTTGTTTTTATATGGATTGTTTTGTACGTTAAGCGATTTAGCGTGAAGCAATATTTGTAAATATGTGCACAATTTTGACTAAAACTAGTGGTAAAAAAAAACCATTTTTATGTGTGTTTATAAAGCAATATAAGTATTAGAGTGGAGCGCGGATGTATGAGATTTTATTTTTTTTGAGATTTTCAGATGTAATAGAGGGGGATTGGTGCGTTATATTAAAGTTAAAATACATACAATTTTTCAATCAAATTGATGATTATCTTCTGCCTCCGCATTGACAACAAAAAAATAAATTTAATGGAATAAGTCTAGTACAGTTATGGCCAAATATTCAGCTTCATTTAACGTTAAATAGGTAATAAATGGTACGCAGTAGTAGTATTTAAATATCTCTTTATTATTTTTAAATTAAACCAGTAAAATAATTAAGTAAAACATTTAAAAAGATAAACTATTAACAAGCACGCAAATCTTTTTTGTCTCAAATTTAGGTATTAAGTTACGTGATGCTAATTTAGCCTTTATCGCACCTAATCTTGACTTTCTTGAGCATTGAGAAGTGGCAGCTTCCGTTGCCACTTTTACAGCTCGGTAAAACAGCTTGAGTTTGGCATGGAAGCCTTATAAACAATACTTCACCCTCACCACCTGATTCAACGATGGACAGAATTTTTGGTCGGGATTTTTTTCTTAATAAGTGGTTCAGTTAATATCTCTTACCAATTTATAAAATCAATACATGTTAAGGCATCGAAATTTAAAGACGGTACTTGAAACATCCCAGGTGTTGAAGGTTGAGGCATCCTGCGTGCCTTTAATATGCGCCGGGCTGCTAGTTCCGAATATGCCTCCTGTTATTCCTTATCATTGCAGGGAGAATGCTCTCGGGATGTGCAAAATAGCTGTTGCATTGAATGACAGGATCGATAACCTTCTTTAGATCCACTGGCAAGTACCTGTAGGCCTTTATCATGTGTAAAAGATATCGCGCGCCATCTTTGCATGAAGGTTTATTTTTAATATAGAATCATGATGGTCGTAAGTTTTACAACAAATGTAACCAAAGTTGTCAAGTTTTCCGATGGTGTTTCTGTTGTAACATACAAACATAGTATCCGGTTGGCACGTGTGAGCCAACGGGCATGAGATATTTTGCCTGGAGATATTTTTTTGCCAGATTTTCTGGGAAATCACCTGAAAGTACCTACCACTGAGACACTCTTGTGCAAGTACTGTTGATCTGTACTCAAATCTTGAGCCATTTCTGGAAGGCATTTTCCTCTCACAGCAGGTTTACAACTCTCAAGTGCTTTTCCCAATGTTCTAGTGTAATATTTAGGATCCAAAGTACCCCCGTCAAGATTAAGAAAAAAGTGCCTCAGAGAAAGTTCATTCATGTGGAGTAAACGCGTTATTTTAGTTTTGTATCGAAAATAAACTGTACATTTAATCATTTCAAGGACTAAACTAGGCTTGTTTATTCAAATTTCATACATTTGCATATCGCTAAAATAGAGTCTAGGAACCAACTTTTTTCAAAAGTTCAATGACCTTGCGGAGGCTGTTACCGTAAATGAAAACCAATAATATTTTGCATGGTTTATTTTGAGTCAAAATGGCACCAACATTTCACTATTAGAACACTCACAAACGTTTTTTTAATTTTCGCTCCACCCTAATAAGTATTATGTTTGTTGTTGTTTTCATGTGAGATTTTACCAAAAGCATTTTAAATTACAAATTCTTAGTTTTAGATCGTAAATCTTTTGTACTTGTATTCTTTATTTATTGAACTTATAAATACCAAAATTGCTATGATTTTTATAAAATTGTACGAAATGTTGTTACACTTCAGAAATATTTAATTAATGTTAGATTATGTTATTTGTATCGCTTTTGTCTTAGATTTTATCCTTCGTGCAAATCATAAAAAATAAAATTATCTATCTACTATTGGAAACGCAAGAAGCAAGCACGACTCACCATTGAAATGCCTTATGGTGGATGTTTTCATAGCTGCAGCCAGTCTTTTTTAGAATTTCTGAAATTGTGTGCGCTTGCCCTATTTCGGCGATTTAAAATCATAAGCTATGTACACACGCGCTTTCACGTTCCTCTTGCGTTTCCACTATTAGTTCATCTTGCGTTTAGAGGCTGCGCAAGCTAACTTTGCGCGTGCCTGATGGCAAAAAATGAAAAAAAAAAACTGACTTTTAATAATCTCCCATAACAAATGGATTTGCAGTAATCACAATGCAAGTCCGATTGCCCCATTCATGTCTGTGAAAGTAGTATGTCTAGTTTCTTTTTTTATGTTTTTCGCCATCTGGGACGCGCAAAGATAAGAGAGCGAGATGCTCAAGAGAGCGAAAACTGACGTGTGCCGTGTGAAGATTGATTCGTAGTTTCTATTGAATTTATTGTCATGAGCGAGACTCGCTACAATACACTTGTATCTAGAATCAATATAGTAAACAAATAATTCACTAGGCTAAGATTACTGTAATCTTAGTCATTAGGATTTGCTTCTATGAAGTAGGAGTTTATTTATTCAAAAATGTAATTACCTTCTTACACAAGTATTGTTTTTATAATTTTTAATAAAGATTTATAGTGCAATTGGATTTGTTTCAATGAAATAACTTTGTGTATAAATTATTTTATTACTTTGGAATACCAATAATACATAACTCTGAAAATCAACAACGAAATATATATAAATGACATACGATTAACACGACTATTTCAATAACATATTGCTCTAACAAAGTTAATTTATCACTACAAGTTACTGCACTTTTCAGCACAAGTAAACTATTAGTCTAAGAGCCCGAGAACCGCAGACCTTCGTTATTTTATAAAAGCTGAAAGTTTGTCAGCGTATGCTCCCAACGATGGAGGAACGATGGGACTATTATTAAGTTTGGGCTACTTAATTATTTGATGAATTTAGTCGGTATTTTTTACGTAACTTCATAATAGTCCATCGTTCTTACAGATAGTGCCATGAAAGTTGAGATTTGGCCAGCTCTTTCCTTTCTTTTCCTTTTTTTTTCCCCGACTCTTTAGCCACCCGATGACGGCTGGTCCGTACCCGCCTCAGACCTCGTACCGCTAAAGAGACCCTGAATCTTTGCGCAAGACCACGTGATCTGTTAGGTCTCATCTTTAGTCGCATGTATTATACTTATGTTGATAACATACGCTGACAAATTTTCAGCCTTAATAAAATAACGAAGGTCTGAGGTTCACGGGCTCTCATTCAATACGGTGATACATTTGAATGATCAACACGACTGTGTTAGAGTATAACTATTGCTAAGCAATTATATAGCCCCTACTACGGATTTGTAATAAATTGATTCAGACTATTCGCGAGGACACCTATTGTTCATTTATATAATTTTGTTTCAATGACCCTTCCGATTTTAATTAATAAAGCATGAATGGTGACATAAAATATTTGATATTTCGCCATTTTTATTAACCTACAATTATTATGTAGGTACAGTGGCCTACACGAAGCTTTCATCTATCTAGACAAAATTATTTGTAGGTATATCACTTCTGTCTGGTAGAGATAGATCTACCAACATGCGAATACAAAAGTAATACTTAATGCCGTTCTGCAAATTATGAAGTGCAACCATAGTATGAACTTATGATAGCTTATATCACTGGAATCATTTTGACATAATTCAAGCTTAGTACAGGCAACAGTACCTATATTTGGACTAAAATACCGAGCGTAGGGCCACAATAGTACTACGATTTTAGAATTCTGTTTCAGTATTATTAACTAAGTCTGCATAATATGATAAAACCACCATACAATCTAATATACAATACAACATTAGCTACGAACAATCCAGCTGTTTCATTGTCATTTTAAAGGCTGTTTAAACGAAACGAACGATAGCCACCAATGATGAACCTGGCATTTACTGGTTGGTCCCTCTCAGTCACTTTTGCTTGTATTCGTTTATACAGACGTTTAAAAGGGTACAAGGAAACAGCCCGGGCAGTGATTCTGAAGATAAGGACACTTGCTATTCTTTCAATTTAAAGAACTATCTGGGTCTTAGTAAGCAAGAGGCTTTCTGCGTTCGTGCGTGCATTGCGTACCCACTTAATACTAAAGCTTTTTTTATATTTACCAATGGCTGATGGAGCAACCATAATAATTATGGCCCACTTGGTATGTGGTACACCATCGCCTATACTATAACAAAGGGTAGGAACGTGTGCACAAAAAACAAGTCTCACTCAAGTTAAAAAGACACACACAATATCAACTTGAGACAAGTGTCTAATTAATTTCACCGGCATATGATGCAGGGCAGGGTAACGAAGCATGAACGTCTCTTACTTACGAAATGCCTCACACGTTAAAATAACGTCTGGTTGGTAAAAACAGTAACTGTAGAAAGTTTTACCAACCATAGTAAAAATTATCTAGCTTCTAGTTGTCTATTTTCAAGTAATTCTACATGATCTGCTAAGGACTACATTTAGAGTTACTTGCAACTGCCTCGATTATTGCTCTTAGAATCATCAGGAACAAGTTCAAACAACATCTGCAGAGTTAAATATTTACCTAAGCACATAAAGAAAACCAAACAAAAGATATCATGGTAAGGCCCGTCACACACATAGCTATAACATAATATTAATATAAATTATAGCAAGGTATATTACGATGTATTTTCTATACAAATATTCAAGTGACTGCACACACAGCTATAATATATATTATAGCGCGGCATATTAATATATATTATAGCTTCGTGTGTGACGGGCTTTCCACTGGAAGAGTACAATAAAGTTTAGGTACTAGAAGATGTAGGCGGAGTGTATGGAGCAACCAGATACTCTGAGAAGGAATTGACGGCCGTTGCACCACGGACCTCCTTGTCCAAAAGTGGAAGTTTAGTCACATGGAAGTCTTCGTACAAATCAGCAATTTGTTCTAGATACTTCTCTTGAACTTTGTGCCTCGCCGCGCAAAGCTCGCACGGCGCCGACGTACGTAGCAACAGCTGATTGACAACAATGTTATGTGTGTCGATGCCACAGCGTGTTAGTTCCTGAACAAGACGCTCAGTCTCGTAAAGAGATAGGAACTCGGCAATACAAATGCAGACGAAGGTAGTCTGATTGGGGTCCTTGAACTGAGCGTTGACTTGTCTTATGACTGAGAGCATCTCGTCCATTTTGTTGCTCAGCATGTCAGAGTTGAAGTCAGTGAGGCCGAATAATGAGGCCATTTGGTTGATAAAAGGTGCTACCTATAAACAAAAGTTCTTTTAGTTGAAAATAAACCAGATGGTAGGTATGACAGATGGTATGATGACTGTATTCTAATGACCGTTAAAATTAATTAAGCAATTTGGGATCTTCTACTGCTTGGAATAAATGAAGGCAAGTGCCTTCATTTACTGAAATAGCTCTGAGGGGATAACCACGAGCCTGGGGATATTATTATAATTTTTGTGTAAAGATTTTCATCTATGAGTCGTTAATAAAAATTACAAGCATGGTCCTAAGTCAAGTGCACAAAATTAGATCCAGTTGACTGTTGACGGCCCCTGGAAGTTGATGTCGGCACATCAGTCTCTCACATCAGTAGGTCTGTAAGAAAAAACTTAAAAACTTGTAAATATTTGTTAATTGAAGAAAAACTTACCTTTGATTTAAGTCTCATTAGTTTCCCAAGTCCCTTTTCCACAACCTGTGGGAAGGACAGAAGACGTAAAGTGTGCCCCGTGGGTGCAGTGTCGAACACAACTGCACTGAAGTTCATGCCTTTTACCAGTTTCATCACCTGAAATATTTGACATAAACATAGCACAAGGATTTTATTTACGTAGGCTACAGAAGGATGGTGGATATCTAAGCTTTATTATGTTCTTTTATGCTTTCTGAGACCCTTAATAATTTAATAAACAATCTAGTCGCTATATAATTGGGCACTATTTTATTAGGTAGACTACAGAAAGTACATCTAGGATTTATTACATTCTTTTTTACTTTGTGAGACCCTTAATAATTGAAGTTACTAGTTACTATACATAATAGTAGACTTTAGGACAGAGAGCACTGGTGGTCTAGTGGTAGTGGCCCCACCTTCCGATCCGAAGGTTGTGGGTTCAAATCCACTCTTGTACCAATGAGTTTTTCTATCGAACAATTTATGTGCACTATGCCAGTACTCTCAAAACGGTGAAGGAAAACATCGTGAGGAAACCGGCGTGTTGTAGAACCTAAAAAAGTTCGAGCAACACGTGTCAAGGGTCACGCAAAAAGGGCCCACCAGCGGCCTACTTGCGGAAAAACCTGCCGGCACATCAAGTGCGCATGATAAACTTGCCGAAGGACATAATGAGGCTTCATCAAATTACTAGCATACTTTGTAATGCTTACCTCTGCGTAACTCATAGCTTCATCAATACCAGGGAAGGCACCAACTATTTCCTGCATTACACCTTTGCCGAGCCTCATAGCTTCGGTCTCCCCTTCGAAGTATTCTTCAGGAAGCTCATTCAGTCCAACATTAGGATCAATCTCCATTGCAAATAGGTTTTCAAAACCTTTGACTTTGGTTGGCACCTGAAAAACACATTAAAAATAAATAGAAAACCTAGTCTATTTTTTCACCATAAACCCCTGGAAATGGCCTGTTCTAGACAACTCTAGAACTCTAGTTAATTTAGTATTCCACATCTATAGTAATTAAATTATTTTCTAGAAAATGTCTTTTCACCATACTGGTTCGAACTAACGAATTATACAACAAGATCTTCCAGAATATTCTAATTCAAAATTTATTTATTTATTTGTATCACAAAGCAGTCCTTTGTATCATCTTAAAGCTAGCAGAGGATAGGTACCAGTTCCACGCGACCAAGCCTAGAGGAATAGGCAATAAACTATGGATTGCTTTAGTAAAATAAAAATAAATGGTACTCACTTTAGAAAACTTCTGATCAAAGGCATCAGAAATATTGTGTGCTGGGTCAGTCGAAATGATCAACACAGACTCACGAACTTTCGAAAGTTGGATAGCAAGACTACAGCTGAAAATAATGAAATACGTTGAAACATTTTAGCTGATAAAATATTGTCACCATGATCTACTTTCTATGGTTTGGTTACGTTTTCACGGATTTTGAATGAATTGTTTTTGCAAGTATTCGATTATAATGGTAGAGTTGTAAGCTACAGGTAAGTAAGGAGTAAACTAATTAGGAAATAGTAAGGAATTTAGCAGGAAATAAGTTACCTGCAGGTTGTTTTCCCAACACCACCTTTGCCTCCAACGAAAATCCACCGCAGGGATGTTTGGTCGATTACGTTCCTTAGTGAAGGTTCCAGTGGTTCAAAGTCGAGGTCTTTGTTTTCATCCATATTTACTGAATATTTCAGGCTATTTTGAATCAGAAAACTAAAATAATTGGCCAAAATTATTGAATGATCACGCACGACGATCACTTCACTTCTTCTTTTTTGGCTACTGACGCACGACGATGAGCAAACAAAGATTGTTGTGGCACGAATTTTGACATTGACAGATAGTAAAGTATGCTGTAACGTTTTGACATTGACATATTTATGACCATTAACTAATTTTATGTATTCTTTTGCTGTGCTATGAAAGATGAAAACGAAAAATACAGCGCGCAAGACAAGATGCAGATCAGATCGGTTCGGGTTTCTATTCAATTTCAATTTCAATTTATTCACTTATAAAATAACATTACAGTTATATAATCTAATGCATTACTTTCGTTTACTTGCTAAACTAAAAAAACGTCAAAGTCAAAAAAACTGTTTGACATTGACAATTTATCGGTCGGTCGATTTCGTTTCAAAAGAAAAATCAAAATTTCATTTTCCGGGATTTTCGTTGAAAACATGAAGTTTTAGTGAATGACTGAAATTAATAAATTTATGAATAAAAATAATGCTGTATCGTCTTTGTCGTGGTCGTCTTACATTCAAAGTGTACTTAGGACTAGCCATTGTAGTAATAATTTCAATTAGCGCCTATTTATTTCCGCAGTTGAGGATAATAAATCCGATCGCTGTTGTGAGTTCTCCTAGCCCATCGCAGCCGAGGGCTACCCGGCATTTATCTAAGTTGGTGACTGTTGTGTTCCGCCAGTTCGAAGATTTCGAAAATGACGTCGCCGACAGTGTTCAGTCTTTCGTATCTTGGTACCCCAACATGCCTGTGGTGGTGGTCTGCGAGAGCCCGCCGTATCCTCCGTTCCCGTTCTCTGCGACGAACGAGACTCTTCGCAACGTGAAGCTGTTTACTTTGGAGTTCAGGTTGAATGCTTCCCCTCACGATCTGAACCCCCTAGCGCACATATTCACCGAGTTTGTATTGTTTGTCCCTGACTCAACCCGAGTTTCGCGCCGGACGCTGCAGCAAGCGGCTATAGCAGCTACGGCAAACCCATCTCAAGCAATTGCTATTGGTGTGGGCACTGCTCATAATATTTGCCAGCAAGTTAAATGGGACTATGCGGAATGGACTCTTTATTACAAAAAAGATGCTTCTGGAAAGATTTGTGATGCTGTGCATGGCCAGCATGCTCTATTGATAAGAACATCATTACTCCGTCAGCTGCCACAACCACTAGCTCTTCCGTTTCCTGAGTCTCTGTACCTACAGACATCATTTAAGAATGTTAAAGTAAGTTATTAAAGAAAATTACATTTGTTGTATGGGAGTTCCCTTCAATATTTATTTTATTGTTTTTTAGTATTTGTTTGTGAGATAAAGGCTGGTGCCAGACAGATGAACAGCAAAGTCTTGGAAATAGGGTCCCATCAATTTACCCTTTGATTATGCTGCTTATAAATCTACAAAAAAATCTTTATTTGCGGAAACCATCAAGTAGAAGCCTAATCATTGCCCTAGCATGGTATATAAAACAAAGTTTGGTATTCCAGATTCAAAAGTTAGGCATCAAACTTGAAGCTGGAAGAGCTGTGCTCAAAAGCCCTGTATCGAAGCAGAAAGCATCTCGGCGCATGAGAGAGAACCGAGTGGCTATGTACAAGCAACTAGGAGTCAAGGCTGTGGTTAGAGAAGATGGGAGGATGCAGTGGTTTGGATGTAAAAAAGAAACACCAGTAAGTCCAATTGTATTTTGCATGTGACCTATTAGCTGCAGTAGTGGCCTAGTGCCTAGTTCTCATTACAAGACTAAGATGCTGAAAACCGTCCAAAAACTTATTGCTAGGAAACATTTTGGTAGGAAAACTTGTTAAGATTAAAATGTTTTTTTTTTTGCAAAACTGTGTAATGTGATTGCACATAAAATTGTTGCTCGCAATTTTCATAAATATAGTCCAGTCCAGTAGCAATCAGACGCAAAGGTGGTCTCTTTTGCGTCAGGATGTGCTAGCTATAGCTGTAGCCAGCCTAACTCCAGTAAGTCCAATAAATCCAGTTATTTAATATCTTTCAAAATCTGTCATTCAAGATCGCCTCATAAATAAATATTATGGACAATCCACGCAGCACTAGCCCAAACTAAGCAGAGCTTGTTCGATAGGAACCGGACCGATTTTTTTTTGTAAACACAATACTTGATTCAATATAACACCCAGACAGAAATAACTACTTTTTACACATATAACCGATAACCGAACCGATAACCGCTGGGATAAACGAGTTCTGGAGTGGAGACCGCGTTTAGGCAAACGTAGTGTAGGACGCCCTCAGACTAGATGGAGCGACGACTTGCGCAGGGTGGCGGGCAGCAACTGGGTTAGAAGAGCCAAAGACCGGGCTCAGTGGCGCGCCATGGGAGAGACCTATGTCCAGCAGTAGACTGCAATAGGTTGATGATGATGATGATGACAATAACTGCATCCATTATTTGTTTCCAGCGCTGTTTCCCGTCAGTGCAAGGCACTCCATCGTACATAATATCAGGTCGCAACACGCCGCCATGTTGCCGCCGCAACATGCGTCGCGCGACTGCCCACGTGCTGCGAGCGTTACTGCAAGCCGGGGCGAGATGCTGGCTGGAAACCACTTCTCTGCTCGGTGCTGTTGTCAAGTAAATATCGCTCAGAATGAGTATAAAGCTGAAGGAATTACTGTGATTGTTTTAACAGTTCTATGGCTATACATTTCTATAGAACTAATGGAATTGACCAAGTTCTAAAAGTACTATAGAACTAATGGGCCAGTTTTCGTTTTATTAGTTCTACCATGGAACTAAAAGGATAAAAAAGTATTAAAAGTTCTATGACGTCACAGTCCTATAGAACAAATGGGAGTTACCGATTTTAACTAAACTTCGATGTGATATAATTTTTTGCTATTCACGAATTTTTTTCTCCACCAGAGCCTATTGTGGGCCTGTTCATTCACTGAACATGCATGTTCATACTAACGTATGAAAGTTATAATTCTACTATTACTAAGCATTCTAATTACTACTCTAATGTGCTTCGGCACATCCCAGCATTGCAGCGTCAGCTTGACACAGATAGAAAGTTCTTCATTTTTTTAAAACAGTTAATTTTTGTGTTACTTAACGGTGACCTCATTTAGATACCTACGTACATTATGAAATAAAGTTTTCTCATAACAATGAAACGGTGACCCAGAATCTTTTCCAAATCTTATACCTTTAAACGAGAAAATCTTGTATATATATATATATTTAGGATCTCGGAAACTGCACCAACAATTTTCACGAAATTTAGTATACAGGGGTTTTCGGGGGCGATAAATCGATCTAGCTAGGATTCATTTTTAGAAAATGACGAGAAGTTGGTGTTTTGCAATAATCAAACATTAACTCAATATACGACTGTTCCTGCCATCTATTGGCGATTGTGAGCAACTAACTGCAAGCTAGAAGGCGTTGTTAATTAAAAATAAGCCAATAAAGATACGACTCTTCCTGACATCTATTGGCAAATAATAATACTATTTTTTTTTTAACCCGAGCGAAGCTCGGTAATACCGGCTCGTAGAATAAAATAAGTAATATTTCCAGCGGGGACCTACTTCCGTGGGCCGAGTACGCTGAGATAGGCATCCACGCGAGTGACGTGTCACGCGTCTCTTGGCTCACTCGCGGCGGGGCAGACGCCGATGGCTTTGTTTGGGAACGAGCTACCAAAGGTATATTCCCACTATCGACAAACAACTAAACCTTCAGCCTGTATTTAGTTTGATACTCAAATGACCTTTGATTCCAAATCGGTCCGATCGCCCCTAAAACCGTTCCAACGGCCGACTTGCAATCGGTCCGACGGCAATTTATCATAGGAAATTTGTTTTCAGGAGGCTTGATACTCTGAATAGGGAAATCGGCAATTTCATCATCCGCACTTGATGTGCGGACTGGTTTTCTGCAGGTAGGCCGCTGGCGGGCCCTTTTTGCGTGACGCATGACACGTGTTGCTCGAACATTTTTAGGTTCTACGACACGCCGGTTTCCTCACGATGTTTTCCTTCACCGTTTTGAGAGTACTGGCACATAGATTTTTCGACAGAAAAACTCATTGGTACACGACTGGATTTGGACCCTCGAAAAGCGGGGCCGCTACCACTAGACCACCAGTGCTCTATTCCACGGTCGACAAACAAGCATGCCTTCAGCCTGTATTTTGTTTGATACTAAAATGCCCTTTGAGTCGAAATTGGTCCGATCGCCCCTAAAACCGTCCCAATTAACGGCCGACTTGCAATCGGTCCGATTGGCATTTTTTATTAGGAAATTTGTTTTCAGTAGGCTGATGCTCTAACTAAGGAGTCTGAGTGTTCTATAACTCAGGGCTCAGTGGTTTAAAATGTGTTCGTTCATGTCCAGGCCATTATTACCGAGTTGCGTTCTCAGCGAGCAATAACGTGTACGTGCTAATTCTGCCGTTTGCGGCTCGCAACGGGACTATGTGGCCGGCGGATTGGGTGCTGGCTCACCAGCGGGACTTCCCCGAGAGACATCTACATCCCCTCGCCCAGGTTACAAATATTTTCATCTCTCTGAAAGTAGGGTTTTTGGGTTGAAAGAGAAATGCTGCTCCTAACTTCATAATCTACTTTTGTAGAGAATGATGCGACAGCAAACTCATGTGCCAAAGACTTGTTTATTTGCACCAAAGCTACAGGTTCGCACAGTGTGAGCGGGGAGACACAACTGGCGATTGCCCTGCCACATAGGCAGGGCATCCCGATTCCTTTTTGTATTTGAAAATGGAACGACTAGATAAAGCAGGCAATCGGGAATTTCACTGAAAAAAAAACGGTGAATGAAGCAGTATGGTTTCAAAGCCTTAGCCTGTCCCTATCAGAGAAAAACAAGCTATACCTATTTTTAGATACACCACTATCACTATGATTTATAACGCAAAGTCATCAAGAATATAAAATTGTGCTATTGATTTCAGATTCCGTTCGTAGGCCGTGAAGCGCCAGCACCAAACGATGCAAGAGCCTTCCTGGACCTGAAGATCGGTGCTTTCGCAGTAGAGAGGAATGACAAGCTTGGACCAAAGCTACTTTATCCGTGATAGCAATAGAACTCTTTGGCTCGAGAGCGATGACTCCCGCCGTAGGTACCACCACGAAAACAAAATGAGAATTTAGTTTTCACTGTTTTTAAATCAAATATTAGCAATCTAGACTATTATCTGATCACGGCGAAGCAAAAAAAGGGTTATGATTTTGAAAAGTTAAAACATTATGATGTAAAATATCCCTTATGAAGTTTTAGATAATGTAGTATTTCAGTACTTACATCGCAATCAAAACCAAGAACGCCAGTTTATTGAAGTAATAATTGCTTCATCAGCAAAATGTATTTGAATTGACTTATCAATTAGTTATCAGTGTTTCACTAGTGGCCCGCATTCGTTGCTCTTGTGCTGTAGACTACTCTAGAGTGTACTTAGATGATTTAGGTCCGTATTCCGAAACCGTGCTTGAGTCTGAGTCGAGCCGAGATTTTTGTCATTTTTCAATGAAGAACTGTCAAAAAATTTATGATTGAGGCTCGACTTAGGCTCAGGCACTGTTTCGGAATACGGTCCTTAAAGCGCCAAGACCCATGATCCTTCTGGACGTTTTTGCCTTGTAACTTATAATTAGCATTGTCTATCTCACGAACAAATTTTAGGAGCATTTTTGACATAGTGGCGGCAAATAGCCTAATCAATATAATACTCATAATTTTAAACAAACATGAAATCTGGAAGAAAAAACGGCATGTTAATGTTATAAAATTAAGAACAAATTCAAAACAATAATAATAAGCTATTTCTTCGTAATTCTTATCATAATAATTAATATTTATAACAGTAGAATCTCACTATTCTATTCGTTGAAACTATGCATTAGAATCGTAAGTTTAGATAAATCTAGTCATTTTAATGAGCATTTTAGCATAATAAATATTAATTCGCTAAGTTGTGACCGAATAGTGAGAAATATCAATTTTAAAGTACTAAGAAAATACCAATCTACACTTCTACGCTAATATTATAAAGAGCAATGTGTTGTATGTATGTAACGAATGAAATCAAAAACGAATGGATGGATTTAAAAAAAAAAAATAACTGTTAGGAAGCTACACTATCCTTGTGTACCCAGCTTCACACGGGTGTAATTTTACCACCCGTTTGATACTGGAGCGGATCGCTAGTATTAAATATATGTAGTCTACCTTCCAAATACATAACGACGCGACAACAAATTTAAAGACGAACTCATAAAAGTTTCAATAGCCGTGGTCGCGGGCAGACATGAGTTGAGTCTGCCCGCGACCACGGCTATTGCAACATAGCCGAAACGTCGAGAAAATATATAAAATAAGGTAATTAACGCGATAAATAACCGTTAAATAGATTCAGTATGTGTTAATGATCGCGAAAGTTCAAAAAGTACTATTATAGAATGCAGTTTGAATTTGCTTTTAAACTGACATATCACGATTCGGTCACACTAGCAAGTCACATGAAATAAAGTAGAAAATATAAATCTATACTATTTATGATTTATATAGGCGTAACTATTTTCTATAACATTTTGTTATATTTTACTGTTTTGTTTTTAGAGTTTATTGTCCCTAAGTCACATTAGCACTTACATTTTAGATTCTATTTTAGAATTTTAAAATTAAAACCACCATAATAATATGAAATAAGTTTTATTTGAAGTGCTTGCTAAGTTTTCATACACCAAATAACAGATTTCGTACTCGTCACTAATCCGGTAAGCACAATCTTAGCTGCGCAAAACGACACCTCCGTAAAATAGGACCGTAAATAATAGCAAAAGAAACAAAATATTGACTAATCTAATCCTCTTCAAACTTCTCGTCGACGACTCCAGTTTGGAAGGGCGGGTCTCGAACCAAGCTCAGTAGCTTGTCTAATTTCATTATCTGAAATAAAAAAAAAACACTGTAGCACATGTTGTATTTTTTTTAGGTTTGATTTACCACCATGCCTATATGAGCCGTGAAGCAGCATTGCTGTTTCGGTGTGGGTGCCAGTGAAATGACTGGTAGGTGTACGTGGTACGCAGAGCATCGTAGGGCACGTTCCTGGCGTGCGTGACCAATACTTAGAGGCAATACTTTGCTATAGGCCTTGGTTATACTACCTAAAATCAGGTGGCTAATATGCTTCTACCATCAGCTAGTTTTATATAAAAAAAATGTCTTGACTAAACTGTAATGCGACTTACGACTAGTGTCACACGCATATGACAAAAAGTCGAATACTCTGGTCACCATACACTTTATATGGAGTTCACATTGGATGAGATGCGATTTTTAGTCTAGCTCCATATAAAGTGTATGGTGACCAGAGCATTCGACTTTTAGTCATATGCGACTTACGACTAGTGTGAACGGGCTGTTATCATGATGATTTACCTCACAAATTGTGGTAAAAAAGCTTTAGTTCTAAAAATATAAGAGGTGGTATAAATCCATAGACTTCTTGCTCCACAATATAAAAATCAGTTTTATTATGCGTGGTTTTAGTATCATGCTAGTTTGATCACGCACGTGCACTATATTTTAAGCAAAGGCCTATGACTTCTATAGGCCAAATTGCCTGCCAAAACCAAACCAGTACGACAACGATAAAACGCCCGCAGTCAACAAACTCTTATAGAGCACTCTCAAGCTTTTTTTCTTTTCTTTTTTTTATGCCATAGCTGGCAGACGAGCAGACGGGCCACCTGATGGAAAGTCACCGTGGTCCATAGACACCTGCAACACCAGAGGTGGTGCTGATGCGCTGCCGGCCTTTAAGGAACTGAAAGAACCGCCTTTTGAAGAGCCCCATGTCGAAGCTTCTTTTGAATTGGATAAATCTGCCAGTTCCACGAGTCCTATGCTAGAAAAACTTCCAACAAACATGCATCGTGATTCCATATAAAAATTTCATAAGCTTCGTATTTACCTGTAATGTCCTCTGGTCAACTGATTGAGCTTTCTTCGGCGGCTTACACATCACTCTCAAGTTGGGAGACAGCTTGCAAACGTGGCAAGTTCCCCTGAAACCACAAAAAGACTTCAAGAGTCTTGCCTCCAGAGAGATTTGAACTCTCGACCCCTGGTTTACAAGACCAGTGCTCTAACCCCTGAGCTATGGAGGCGGTGAGTAAGCCGGTGAAATTATAGTTCATAATTTCAAATACCTTTGGATATTGTGTTCCAAGTTTTTTTGCAGGCAACTCTTTATATTCATTGTTACATTTTTTTATTGGTTTTGGAATAAAATAGACCTCCTGATACATCCGATATAAAAAAATACTACCTGGGTTCTATGACGTGAAATGACGATTTCACACGATAGCCAATATAAAGTGTAGAAAGTGTAAGTGTGTGTGTATAGGCACTTCGGCATTATGCTTCGGTATTTATGACACATCGCGTAAGTAATATTTTATCAGCTGTTTCATGCAACAGTCAATTATCTGATACCTACTCATAGGTAATTAATGTTTGAACAATGACCATGATATTTTTTTCCTATGGGTACCAAACTAAAATAGCGACGATAGCTATACATAATAGTTAAAAAAAAAAGCAGCCAAGTGCGAGTCGGACTCGCCCATGAAGGGTTCCGTAGCATCAAGTAACATAATATAAAGGTTTTTGTAGTTCGTCGAAAGGTAAATAGCGGTATACGATTTATGACGTATAAAAAAAAAACTACTGACTAGATCTCGTTCAAACTAAATATCGTTGAAAGTTTGCATAGTAATGTACAACATATATTTTTTTTAGTTTTATCATTCTCTTATTTTAGAAGATAGAGGGGAGGGACCAACTTTTTTCCACTTTGGAAGTGTCTCTCGCGCAAACTATTCAGTTTAGAAAAAACTATATTAGAAACCTCAACATCATTTTTGAAGACCTATTCATGGATACCCACACGTATGGGTCCGATAAAAATTTTTTTTTTTAGTTTCAGTTTCAAGTATGGGGACCCCCAAAATTTACAGTTTTTTTTATATTTTTGTGTCAAAATCTTAATGCGGTTCACAGAATACATCAATACCAACAAACCTAAGATTAATTATTTGGAATTAATTGAATGCTGTTGCAATGGTATTAGGAGTAAATACCTAACTCACTTAGCAAAATGCCCAAAATAGACATGAGAGCGTCTGAGGGAAGGATGCTCGAACGAAGTACGAACTACGATGATGATATTGATGATGATGATGAACTCACTTAGTATCACCGCAGACTATGACCGGCAGTCGCATGTTGAAGTCAATCCTCGTGAGTTTTTTGGTCTTCTTGGAAACGACGGCTTGCACGGAGATCGGCCGGTACTTGTTCACGTTCAAATCGTATACGTAAACCTGAACAAAAAAATGAATGATGAAAAAAATGATGCATTTTCACCACGCATGATGCAGGTCCACCTGATAGAAAGTAGTCACCGTCGCTCATAGACATCTCCAACACCAGTGGTGGTGATAATGCGCTGTCGGCCTTTTAAGAAGTGATAGACCCGCCTTTTGAAGGACCCTATGTCGAAGCTTCGAGGGAAAACCGCTTAAACAACTAATACGTACCTACCTATACCTAAAATAGTCCGCGGAAAATTAAGTGGTATCACAGTTCTAACCTTTCCATCAGCCGTACAGGCGGCAAATACGGTGCTGGAATATGGAGCCCACTTGACGTCGCCCACCGGAGAGCCCAGCTCAAACATGAATAGAGGCTCGCTGAAAATAGCACGTTAATTAGGCCAATTCTAACATTTATTCATTCATACTACTTATAACTTAATTTAATAAGCAACAAATGTTTTTTGTTCAAAACCCACAATGAATGTTAAATAGTTCATTGCATAGAGAAAAGAATGTTCGAAACCATGATAGTTTCAAAAGTCCGGGTGCAGATGGCACAGAATCGCTGTTCATGGCGATGTATAGGCCACTGTCCATACAGTGGCCTATACATCGCCATGAAGAGCCTTTAAGCTGATGATGATGATGAATATCTCGCCACTGGCTTGCTTTCCGCCTCTGCTCAAAGTTCCATACAAATCGGTTTAGCTGTTACGGCGTGATGGAATTACGAACATCCAACAAAAACGTAAACTTAAATTTATTTTTGAAGTCAAATTGTTTTTTTTTTTTTTTTTAATTTACCTCCAAAAGTTGAAGTCAAAAAATCTATATTATTATGTTGATTTTTTAGACCACAGATGTAGATATTGTGCTAGCAACCCTCGAATCTCGAATTTACATCCAAAACGAATAAAAAGGTCTCACTCTCGCCCATCCTCCCAGATCTTGACCCTCCAGTCGCCAGAGCAAGACGCATAGATGCTGTTGTTGTAAAAGTTGTAGCTGATCCGATACACCGGCATGTGATGGCCCTGGACGGAGCTGACGTAGTTCTTGTTGTACTTTAGCGAGCAGGTGTGGATCATGCCGTCTTCTGTGCCGACCATGAAGATGTCTTCCTTCTCGGGGTGAAAGCAGATGGCACTGCCGCAACCTGGAGTTGGAATTAGACTTCAATAGGCCAGCAAAATAATCAGCTGTTTAATCACGTTTTTTTTTTAATCAAGCAGCTTATTGTGTATCTATGGGACATTCTTCTTATCGAGTCAAGACTCTAAAGTCTAAACCCTCCTCGACCAATATGTCGCCACCTCAATAGCTCCACTCGATGCCATGTTTAGATCTTTCATGGTGCAGGTGGTCGTGCACTGCGGACATGAAAGTAAGTGTGGCATGTCCTGTATGGGGGCCCCGCAGTTGCACGGTACCCCGGTCGGGTCGGGTCGGGTATGGGACATTGAAAATCTCGGTCGGCCCGAGAATTAGGCCCCAGAGCCTCATTAAAGGCGCCCTACCTTTTTATAATCCTTAGGTATGGTTTAATCCTGTGTTGTTTTTTTTACTTAAGGCTCAGTGGTGCTCTCATCAGATATGAATTATTTAAACGAAAAATAATGTGTAATTAAATAAAAGAAAGTCGTTTGGCGTCGTCGATTTGGCTGAAAATTGGTGGAGAGGAAGCTTAGAACTAGGAAACGGACATAAGATACTTTTTATCCCGAAAAAGTAACGGGAACGGGGCGAGCGAAGCCGCGGGCGGCCACTAGTTAATAGTTATATTTCAGAGTATTATGGTAGATCAATATCTAAAGTTTATTTTTAAAACTGATGAGATGAGGGCGTTACTGGCATAGTTGGTACCTAGTTGAATGTTTTTTCTCGTGACTGTGCCTTCAATCGGTAAAGCTATAGGTCAGTCGCCGTAGTTAGGTCATTCACGTTCCCACTTAGAATCTCCTGCGGCTTGGCAAGTGTCTGAAGTGGCAATTATTCACTCGGCAAATATCTGAAGCAGCCTGGGAATACCCCCATATCCGGTGCTTGATATCAACATTGACGCCCTAGTTATTGGGGTCAAGTAGATTATTTGCTTTGGAATAAGGAAGCGAGGCGTCCTTAGTACCTACTAAAGAAGAGGTACGGTCTATCTACCTATACGTGGTAAGAACTGCGGATTACTTGGCATCACGGCTCCACGACCAACCCGTTAAGAAGCTGAAAACCGTCAAGCAATTTCTCGCTCGCACGAAACGATCAACGTTTTACTGGCTCTGACGGAAGACTGCGTTGGCTAAAGGCAACCAACATTATTATGCTAAAATATAGTCCGTTTTGCAAAGCACAAAGCTCACCTCTGTAGTTTAGTGTTAAGCTAGTTTAGTTTAAATTGTTAGTGTGAGTTTTGGTTTATGCTTCGCAAATAAATATGCTTTCTTCTTTCTTAATTTAATTTTACGTTGAAATGTGCGTGCCACAAGTTGTTTAACGGCCAGCTTCTAAATGCAGTGACGGAGAAATGACGCTTCATTGACGTGATCTACAGAAACAGTCTGATACACTTACTGTTGACAGAGACCATAGTGCCATCAGGGCCCGGGATGGGCGGCACATCAGACGTCAGAGTAATGATGGTGGTGGCTTGTAGCTCGCCCGGCATCACAGCCCATTGTACCACCCGACCGTCTCCGGAAATAGAGAAGAATGACGCTTCACCGTCTATCAATCTGGGGCCCCAGCGGATCTGACAAATAAATGTGCAGCATTGAGTAGGACAAATATGCAGCTGCAGAATCAGTTGCCCACGAAAGTCATGATAAACAAAAATATTTTTCATCTCGGAAAGTCTATTTTTGCTCTAGGATATCTGAGTACAAAACCGTTTTATCCGCTAGAGGATAAAGTTAAATTGAATTTAGAACATTGTGTGCACTAAGATTGTAAATTCAAAACATAATTTATTTATTTTTAAGTTCTATTTCTACCTCCATGGTACCGAATTTATCATACAACCTTTTTTAATTTGTTACAGACTTTTAAATTGCGTGATTCAATTTTAGAATCGCTTGCTCGGTCATCAAAATTAAGCACTCCATCAAAAAGCTGCTTAAATAACTATGGTCTAACCTTGACATTACCTAAGCGAAAATAAAATACTACAAGCCTACAGCAAACAAACGTGGCTTAATAAGAAAATAATAAAAGGCGTCTATGCAGGGTAATAATGTGTGGTCTGTTCGTGGAGGTTCGTGGTAACAACACGTAAACGCTAAACTTACACAAGCTAAAGCTAAACAATAGAACAAATCTGTTGAGTAAGTACCTCCCAAACAATATTACTATGTTTGTCCCGCACGGAATCAGATTTGTATTGGTAAGACGATTCCAACGTGAGCTGTGCGTTGTATACACACACGTTTCCGTCGTAAAGACCTGTGATAGTAATTCGAGGTTATAGGCAAAAAGGTTTATGGGTTTTCGAAATATTGGGTATAGAATGTGGGCCTACGAGCTTTCGTAGACCCTCTACGAAAACTCGTAGGCGAAAGGTAAATTGTAATGGGACTAATTATTGTTGTTTTATCCTGACTGAAAAAGAATATCAATATTTTGATGTCTTTGGTAAAAGTTGTAGACCATAAAGCTATAAACACTCAAGCTTCTGCACCTTGAATATGCGAAAAGTATCCCAGAAATTGGCATGGCTTGATAAGGTCGAACATAACGGACCTTACAGAATCATATCTGGGAATAGAAATGAAAATGCATGAAGGATTAGGCAGAGATAACTTGATACTAACCAACGCAAATCAAATAGGGCACTTCCTTGTACACATCCAGGCAGATGATGGGAGACTCTGTCATCACCGAATACTCGGGGAAGGCAGGGTTCTTGATGCTATACAGACAGAGGCAGCCTGTTTTCTGTTGGTTTGTGAAATCCACTGAAAAATAATATTGACTGTTCAAATGTTTTTGCACCAAGAAAAAAGAATAAGAAATGAATTTTGCACAGAAGTACTAGGTATAGTCCGATGGAAATTTTCTAATACCTATCATGATAAGACTTATACTCTATTATCTAATTACGTCTAGTCTTCAATTTAATTCGTATTAGCTCTGCTTTCTACATGGTAAGTTGTGGATTCAACTCCCATACACGTATTACATCAATGTAAAACTTTTTACTACCAACTTTGTTCTACATTTTCAACTGCCAAACCGTATTTTATAATGAGCGTTTTTATCGGCCAAGGCTGAACCTTGTTGAGAGGTCCAAAGAGGTTACGACCTAAATTACTAAGGAGGTTACAATTCCATAACCTATTGTCATCTGATCTAACAGTGATTGAGAGGGTCCAAGCGTTGATATCGCTACAGATGAACTAATAGTCAGTATAGGTAGGCTAGTGATGTGGTGTGATCTCGTATGTACTAGTAAGAAAGTAGCTTCCCACATGTTGAAATTCAATGCTAGGGACAATTTTTTCGAGTCTGAATTCTTTAATTATTTTAAAGAATTCTGACTCGAAAAAATTGTCCCTAGCATTAAACAGACCTTTTCGACCGATTTTCTTAAAATTTTACCAACTTACTAGAGCAGTCAGAAAGAAGAACTTTCACAGCGGGAGCAACGAGCCACTAACCCTCATGAAACTCTGTCTATTTCCTAACTAGACCAGTGTTAAAAGAAATCTCACATGATCCATAAGCCACAGCGAAGAGGTCCTGGTAATGCGGGTTCCACTGCACGTCGCAGACTGCGTGGTTGCGCACCGGTTCGAACTGGAACTTCCACAGCGGAAGCAACGATCCCATGCCTTCGCGGAACTCGTCTGATGGATCGTCCCAGTACCGGTAGTCTTGAGCTGATGGTGAGATGTTATATCAATACCTTCCTAATTTGATTCTCTTATATACTTTGCATACTTTTCAAACTTTGCAACCTTGCATACTTTGCAAACTTTGCATATTTTGCATACTTTGCATACTTTGCATACTTTTGCATACTTTTGCATACTTTGCATACTTTGCATACTTTGCATACTTTGCATACTTTGCATACCTTGCATACCTTGCATACTTTGCATACTTTGCATGCTTTGAATACCATTTTAAGCACGTTAACAAACTATAACAAAAATAATCGTCTAACCAATGTCATCATAGATGTTCTGGTTGACGAGTCTCTCCAGTATGGACCAAGCTTCCCTGATCCTTTGCGCCAGCTGCTCATCGTGGATCTGTTGCGGTGACTTCACATGCTTCGCGGCTTTCTTGCGCATCTGCAGCAGGCAAGATTATTTTATTATACTTACAAACTGGATATCATTCTCTAATTGGAACTATTACAAGGTTATTTATCGGGTAATAAATAAATAAGGTTAAACGCCCTTGTAATAATTTCAATAAGTGTCATGATCGCGAAAGTTTAAATAAAATATGTATTAATCATTAACTAAAAGTACTTTTAGTTCATACATATGAAAGCTTATTATGTGGCCTTATTATGGACAGCGAAGCGACGCGACAGCGGGACAGAATTCTAACAAAATAATAATGGTGGCAGTATCCCAAGTATAGCGCTGTTTCGCCCCTGTGTGTCAACCTAAGTGTCGCCGCACACAGGCCATAACCACAAAATGCCGCTACTGGGTCTGGCATATTTCCTTCTAGTTTTCGTAAGTACATTTTATATGGACTCGCCGCACTCGGTTGACGCCAGTAGAGTCTGTTCAGAAAGAGAACCGTCGTGGAATTGGAGGGCGCTGCTGTGCTTAATCACCTTTTTTGTTTAGTGGGCAATACAATAGCGCGTCTGTTGCGTTTTGATCCTATCACAACTAGTGTACTATTCCTTTATTTAATTTTTATGATGCAAAATTCTGACAGAAAGAAAGGGATGAGCTGCCATATAAAAATCGAAACGTTAGTTCTCGATTTGGCCACGACGGTTCTCTTTCTGAACAGACTCTAGCCGCCACACGTTACAACTCGTCGCTAAACTGTGTAGTATCAAATGTATGAAAACTACAGGAGATACGCCAGTGGCGGCGCTTTGTGGTTGTGGCCGGAAAACCGCGTGCGGAAGCACTTAGCGGTCATTCAACTACGAACATTGCCAAATCTTAATTTGTATCATACATATCGTAAGCTAAAATAATATCAAGAAAGCTGAGAGAAGCAAGTATCAATTTATGACTCGCTGAAATGAAAAATGGTGTGATAACTATTTAATGATATTTAGAGCGAACACAACAACATTAACATTAATAATACACAGAACTGCTATGTTGCGTTAGCTGTAACCGATGCAGATCGTAAGTACCTACGAACATTGCCAATAACTAATAAATATAATAAAAAAAACAATTATTATATTTATAAGCTATCTGGTTCTCATCATATCAGAGCTCTGCTTAGTTTGGGGCTAGAGAGTGTTGTGTGAACTGTCCACGATATGTATTTATTTTTAATTCATATTGTAGAAATTCATGAATTTCTACAATGTGAAAAGCAGATGAAGCAAAGCTCTGATATGATGGGAACCAGATAGCTTATAAATATAATAATTGTTTTTATACTACACCTGCTTGGAAAGTACATTGATACTTTATCAAATTTACGGTAGAAAGTACGTCATTGCATATCGAACAAATATGCGGGGAGAAAACGCATCTGAGCGGGAGAGAAAAGTGTATGAAAATCCATTTCTTACGTGGTTTTTATTTTTTATTTTGGGTAAGACTATGCGCCGGTAACCTAAATGTCAAAAGCCAAAAAGTTTTTACAGTGAGTTTTTATCTCAAAGTTCGCAAAATGACACTGGCCACTAGCTGTGTGTTGGATGGTGTCGGGCTGGCAGTGCGACCCTGCGGCGGCAGGATAAACAATTTGAAAAAAGAACATGTGAAAATTGCAGACGCCATTTCCAATTTGTGTGTTTGTTTGAGGATTCAGTTTTCGTAGAATTTATTTTCCTTGTAGGTGTAGTATAAAGCACTATGTATCACTCGAGAGAAACTGCGATTCCCGATCTCGGGTGTTTTAAAGCCCTCGCCTACGGCTCGGGCTTCAAACGACACCCTCAACGGTAATCGGTCACTTTCTCCTCTCGGTGAACAATGTACTATTTTTTATAAATACATGCTTGTGTACATTATAAACCCAGACGGAGAACAAACATGTGTATTTATTATATTACACAAATATTAGTTCTCGGTGGGGATCGAGAAGGCATGGTTACTACCAACTGAATAAACCACAATTACTGTCATTGTGTGGGTGTGTCTTAAGTCATACCCTCTTTGGTTTCTCATCTTCCTTTTCCTTCATTTTCTTCGCATAGTCCTCCTGATAGAAGTCGAAGAGGATGCACTGCAGGGCCGTGGCACCGTAGTTTGCTCGAGGGGGTGGAATGGTTTGTGTTTCCACGGACTACAGTGAAATATAACTCTGTATTAACATATTTAATTCCTGGCGGTCTAAGCAAGCACAATTTGGACTGGATAAAGATTAATATAGATTTTTCTGATACAAAATTTCTTTTTTTCTGCCTAGTCTACAGCGCAATAAATCTGATAAAATCACCTATCTTCCACATTTACGTAAATATTTTTATCTCCAATCTCTTCAATAAAAAAGCTTAAGAATCTAGAGCATTTATTTAAAACTCGATGAAAGGCTACGTTCCAAATTCTAGCTGGCAATCTGAAGACATAATAAAATCCACGCACTTCGGCGAACACATAATATTTTGCTGAAAGTGGTCTTGGAGTACACAAATCTAAATGTGGACTTGGCAGGTGTCCAAAACGCACAGGTAAGTAAATAATTTTCTAGATATATACTGTTTATATTCGAGGCAAGTCGTTCAGATAACGGTACTGAAATAACGAGATACAAATGAGTTGCTATAAACATAGCACACTTTGTTAAAGATAATTATCTAGTAAGTAAATTAAATTTACGCATATGATGATCATTATTTTAGAGCGTGGCAGTAACTGTTGTAAAAAAAAATGGTATTTTTGAATCGATTAATTTTTCTCTCTGCATTAACGATTGATGACGGTTTGTCTTGCAAGTCGTTAATTTTCTACCCCACGTCCAGACTGAAGTGCGGAACCATGTGGAAATGTCGAATAATACTTTGTAAAACAGGGCACATAACAATAATGGATTCTTTATGTTTATAACGCGAGTGATATTGTAGGAGGAAATAAATTCATAAGGTAAGTGCGTAGTGTTATGTCGAAAACTCTACATTGATTAAAGCTAGTAGGGTCTTGAATAATATTAATCTGTTACTTCAAGCCATATTAATTTATGATTACCTAAGTTATGTCGCATGTATCAAATTGTAATATTTATGTGTGATTATTTCTAAATTTATCTATGTGACTCTGTTTTACTTTAATAATATACGGCAAACAATACATCTTCGCATTCCGACGCCATTTTCTTTATCCCGACTAGTGCGTTGATGTGTCTAGTCGCTCGATCCCAGTAGGGGTGTACTATTCCCAAAACCGGCTAACAATAGGTACTTACCCTTCTCGGATTGTTGTAGGTGAGGGCCGCTCGTTCGCAGAAGTTGAACTGGTTAGCGAGTTTCTTCACACGCGGTTTTATCTCCAGAATTTCTTCTCCAGCTGGCTCGGGTGCTGCTTCTTCTGTTTGTCAATTAATATAAAAATCTATACCCATAGTCTTCTTCTTATTGTGGCTGCCTCTTTCAAAACCAGTGTGGTGAAAGGATTTAAAAAATGCTTCAGAAGAGGCTCCTTTCGTATACCTATAGTCGCATTAGAGCTCTTTGTGAACGACTTCAGTCACTTTGATTTCATAACATATTTCTGAATATGTTATGAAATAAAAGTTCTATTATCATAATATGTATATATTACTGCACAAAAGTGTACGAAAAAGATTTTCACCTGATCTACAAAAATATATACGAAACAAAAGACATGATGTAGAATCACCAATTTTGCTGTTCTACTGTAAATCAGTTCAATTTAACATTACAGCTACTCAAAGCAATACTTACTCTAGTAAGCTCAATTTGCGAAAGTACTTAAGTCACGCAGTAAAGTTCAGCCATGTTTTTATTATACCATTTTACGTAATCCTAATACCTTATCTCAACGTTTTGGTACAAGAATAGCTTTTATCTAAGAATTTTATAATGCCAATGTGATTTTACATGTTTTTAAAATTCAGCAGGCAAAAAATAAGGTCTGATAAAGAGTATGTTTCTGGAAAAAGCTTTCTTGGAAAGTATATTTGACTGACTAAAGTTGAAATAGGCTTTATAATGACTCCGGGGTGTATTGATCGAAAGGTCAGAACGTCCAGATGTCAAAACGTCCAAAGCATAATACTAGAAACTGTAACCCGAGGACAATGACCTCAGCCTCTGCTAACCAGTGGTCTAGAATACTTACTTTCTTCCGGTTCAGCCTCTTCTCCCCCTTCGCCAGCCACGGCCTCGCCGCCCTCAGCACCAACTTCTGTCGGCTCTGCCCCTTCTGCTGGGGTTTCTGGCTTCTCTTCTTCTACTGCATCCTCTATTTTAACCATCAACAAATCAGCTTAGTAAATTCAATATTTTCTTCCTCTTTTCTCACTTAAAATGGAGTTAAAATTCATGTTCTCCTCTTCTGATCCCTTCTGTCAAAATTCAAAATGATATGAAAGCATAAGTAGGAAGAAATTTGTATTAAATCTGTGCAAAAAATCAAATTAAAAGAAACAAATGCGTGTGGCTTCATTGTCTTCTCTAAATTTCTTGAATCACCATTCACCCAAGATTATTTGACTTTGTCTAGGAGTGAGATTTTTTCATTTAAATATTCATTCTTGCAATATTCATAACCTGAAAATAGTGAAAGTTTCATGGCTTTTGAAATGACCAAATGCTAACCTTCCGCTTTAGCCTCTTCTGCCGGTGGTGGTTCAGGCTCCGGTTCTTCTTCCTCTTCTTCTTCAGCGGCAGACTTCTTCACCTTTGCTCGCTTTGGTCCAGCATCGTCGAACCCCACCATACCTAATGTTAATACATAAGAATACACAGGAAAACATAGGAGTTTACCTCTTTAAGCTGTATGATTTAGAGTGGGTTATACCTACCATATTATGTCGTATAGATTATGTTTGTCAGTGTAGCCGTTCTGTGTATGTTATTTTAAATAAATACATTTATTTGTAATTTATTTGTGTACATTTGTTTGTGTTTTGTTTTAATGTTCGTGTTTCTCATATCTACCGTGTGCCGTCATAAATAAATAAGTTTTCTTTCTTTCTTTTCTTTATTTCTTTCATATTATGGTAACACTATCCGTTGGGTGAAAATGTTTCCGCTTTAGTTTTGTCAAGTCTAGAGACTGAAATATTTTATGTAACAAAGAAGGCATAAAGTACTATAATATAATATATATTAACCAGCAGAGAGAGTGTTTCTAACTCACCATACCCAGCAGCAATTTGAGCTTTGGCCTCATCAGAGTCTTTACGTATAGCCGTGCCCTGATACACGTACAGTGGGTACGCTTTGCCATACGTGGGCTTAGGCTTGATCTCAAACTGCGCCCGCCCATAATGGTAGGCCACTTCATCGGCCACCCATTGTGGGTTGATTGTGGTCAGCACTCGCCCAACCTCTTCCTCCAAGTCCTAGAATAAATTGTCACAATAAAAAAAATATCGATTTTTCCTCTTTATCACTGACTAGCGGCCTGTCCCGGCTTCGTTCGGGTGAATTTTTTTTTAAACACATAAATATAGCCTATGTTACTTATAGTGAATGTAGCTTTCCAATGGTGAAGTGAAGAATTTTTGAAATCGGCACAGTAGTTATTGAGTTTATTCATTACAAACATACACACAAAAATAAAAATCTTTCCTCTTTATAATATAAGCATAAAAGTATAGTAGTATGATATAAATATAGATTTTCACAACTTCACCCACCCTTGACGGACCCACGACATTGTAAAGATCGAGGAAAGTCGTAGGATAGTGAAAGCTATGTCGGTATGACGAGAGACCTAAGTCCATAGTGTTTTTTGTTTTTCTGTATTGCGAGCAGCGTTTTTACAAAGACTACGGTATGCAGCTGCAAAAAGTAACTCCCCATGATTCCATACAAAACAATGAAGTACAGATCTCACAGCTGATGGAAGTCCTTCTCATTAAAAGTTATGCACAAAATTTCAAAGAAAGCAAATTAATCTTTCCAAATTGAGTAGCAAAGTGTATTGTTTTGGTTTCTTACAGCATCAGGTACTTCCTCCTGGTCGTCGGGCTTGAGAAGCGCCCTCGGTTTCAGCCAGTCTAGCGCGTCATCCTCGGCTAAGTTCCCACGGGACTTGTTCGCTTCCTTCTGCTAAACGGAGTATTATGAAGCCACTGGCAGTGATGGTATGATGATGTACGTTTCAAGAGACGAGATTTATTGACAAGCAAAAGAGTTTTGATCCAAAAATATGAAATATAAGCATAGGTATTCGTTATTTCTCGGAAGCCTTAATAAAATTATTTGACCACATCTCTTGAAACGTTTTATACGCACATCTAAGCACTGCAACGCTTTTGTTATAAGCGTTTTATCCGTTTTATCCTCATCTAAGTTCAGAGCGCGTTTAACCATAGCCTTCATCAACATAGCTAAAAAAACTATATTCCTCGGAAATTAAAAAAGAAATACGCAAGCACGAAAGCTTCGTCTGACAGCAAGTGGAACACTGCTTAGTTTCCAAACGCTTTGGAACCACAAAGGGATTTACGATTTATTCTAGAGACATTTGCATATTGTTTGATGGGTCTTTATTGGGCATGATCATGTAACTTGACTATAAATAATTCGAGGCACTTTAGCTACAAGCAAGCGTAAACAAACGATTAAACGGTTGCGTGCCAGAAGCATGTCGTATAATTTAAAATTTAATTTATTCCTTTCCAGGTACGCACAAAGAGCCTAAATATTGGGTACTTACGTCAGAATCATCGGTAACATCCGAAAACTCTTCTATATCTGATAACTGTTCAGCTATATCTGATTCGGACATTATCACCGCTTAGATCCTTAATCCTTATCTAATTTATATTCTTATTATTTTTGTTTACAATAAATAATTAATTTTGATTATGCATGTGCCTACCCACGGATTTGACATGCCTATACAATTTTAATATTAGTTTTACCTCTTCCAAATTTCATTTTTGCACACCTAAATGGTAAAGTATGTGATACTATTTATACTTTTGACATCTTTGTACTTTCCCGTACCATGTTTTAATGCGAATAAACAACAAAGTGAAATCAAATTAAAAATCACGTAAAACCAGTTTAAAACAGCCCCGTTTGGCTGTTCCGGGTGTACTGAATAACTCCAGTCAAAGTGTAAATTGTACTGCATTAGGCGCAGTATTAACCCCATTATTATCTGCACTAACAACCTACCTGCCAGTTATAACTAAAGGCTTGAACACACCGCCAGCGAACTAGTTCGCTAGCGATGGCGAACTAGCCCCCAAATAATTTGAAGTCTCCGAAATGTACATTGCCATCACAATGGCGCTTTTGGCGCTAGGTCTAGCGCAATTTCAAAGCATTTAACTGCTATTATTTTGTAGGCTAATCTTGGATTAACCTTGGATTTTAAATACGTGTCGCAGTTTGTAGTTCATATAAATTGCCAAGTTAAAAAAAAATTACATTTCTATTGAGTTTTCAAAAAAAAAAGATATTTATTGAGCACTGTGACATGCGCACCTATTTTATCGGACAACTTGTGTGTCTATTCAAAGTATCTAGAAGCATTTAAAGTGTCTAGGTTTATGACTACAATGCTTAATTTAAAAAAAATAAAAATACATTAGTAAAAATAGCCAAACCCTGGAATGGACCTGGCAGCACTGGCCGCAATTTAGACTGTCAAGATATGAAAGATATTTAGCCCAATCAAAACACTTAACTACTGCTAGGCATGGGAAATAATTACCTGCAGTTAATCGGCTCATTTACAACCTTGAGCTTGTTCAGCTCAAACAACTCAGCGGCTCAAACATCATGTAGTTGTTGTAGAAGTGTGGAAGTGCGAGTGCAGAAGTTAAGCCTCTTACAGACCTTCTGGCTTCACTTCGGAATCATTCAGTTAATATAGTTACCTACTTTAATTTTTTTCACTGAAATACCTAACCTACCTACCAAAGCAAAGTAGCAAGCAGCAAATAAACTGAATAAATAAAGTCTGTTTAAACTATTATCGCCACTGTTTGTTTTGAGCCGTTATTTATTAAAATTAAACTGCTAGCTATGCTAAAGTATAAAATGCTATGATGTGCGGTTTTGGCCCTTACGTATTTATTGCAGAAGCAAATTTTCAACATAGTTTCTTTTATTGGCTATGCATACCGTAAACCTTATATCTCTTTGTGCTTCTTCCAGAAAGACTTCCAATTTGATCAGGGCGAGCAACGCCAGGCTCCATAGCTCGTCTTAATCTAGGTCTTTACCTATGAAATTGTACATTTGAATATTTTTTATGCCATTAAAATTAGATAGGCGTAAGGCTCCAAACCCCACAGCAAGCTCAGCCGTATAATTAGTTGGTCTAACTCCATCACGGCTAAGCTTGCCGCGGGGTTCCAATTCTTCGGTCCAACTTTTTCACCACTTCTACTATCGTCTTCAATTCAAGGCCTGCGCACACCTATGTGCTCTTTACCGTCGTCAGTATTTTCGAAGTATTACAACCTTGGAATTTTCAAGTCAAGAGTGAACAAGTGAATAATAGCTAAGCGTGCTCCACCTTAGGCTGCATTTTCACTTTCCATCAGGTTTGATGGCAGTCAAACATTTAGCAATCAACAATAAAAAAAAATACCTATATATGTCGCTGGCCATGGCGATCAGTGAAACGCTGTCAAATTTGAAAGCGATATTTGACATCGTTTCATTGATAGCCATTGCCAGTGACCTAGGTGTACACAGGCCTTCATATCGTTGTTGACAACGGTTGCCAGCCGACCACAAGGCTCGTTTTTCAACTCATAATTTGCAGATTTAAATTTAAGGCTTTGCATGGGTGCAAAATACAAAAACACATTTTGCCCTCCTTTTTTAGGGTTCCGTAGCCAAATGGCAAAAACGGAACCCTTATAGATTCGTCATGTCTGTCTGTCTGTCTGTCTGTCTGTCTGTCCGGCCGAGTCACAGCCATTTTTCTCCGAAACCATAAGAGCTAGACTAATGAAACTTGGTGAGTAGATGTATTCTGTGAACCGCATTTAGGTTTTTACACAAAAATAGAAAAAAAACTATAAATTTTGGGGGTTCCCATACTTGAAACTGAAACTCAAAAATGTTTTTTTCATTGAACCCATACGTGTGGGGTATCTATGGATAGGTCTTTAAAAGTTATGTTGAGGTTTTTAATATCGTTTTTTTCTAAAACTATAAATTTTGGGGGTCCCCATACTTGAAACTGAAACTCAAAAATTTTTTTTCATCGAACCCATACGTGTGGGGTATCTATGGATAGGTCTTCAAAAATGATGTTGAGGTTTCTAATATAGTTTTTTTCTAAACTGAATAGTTTGCGCGAGAGACACTTCCAAAGTGGAAAAAAGTTGGTCCCCCCCCCTCTAACTTCTAAAATAAGAGAATGATAAATCCAAAAAAAATATATGTTGTACATTACTATGCAAACTTCCAACGATATTTGGTTTGAACGAGATCTACTCAGTAGTTTTTTTTTTATACGTCATAAATCGTAAACCGCAATTTACCTTTCGACGCACTACAAAAACCTTTATATTATGTTAATTGATGCTACGGAACCCTTCATGGGCGAGTCCGACTCGCACTTGGCTGCTTTTTCTACACTAAGCCTGTGCAAAGCTAAGGCGATTGGCTAGTTATGTACATGGAATACATAGTGAGATAACTGGCATGTCGTAGAACCTACATAAACCGTAAAACATTGTCAAGTGCACGAAAAGAGCCTCATTGAGGTGCGTTTATAATCCTTTACCACATTACTTTTGAATGAACTTTTGTCACCATAGTATTAAGTATGTTAAGGCTGCAATGCTTTCTAAGTGAGAGCTGAAATAAAAAGTTTTGGTTTGATTCAATTTTGGTGTGAGCTACACTGAGCTGCACAAAACGTAGATAATAATGACTCCTTCTGTCTTCGACCATATCACTTTACCAAACTTTGACACAAGAGGTGGGCGTGGCTACGCCGCCGCCACGACCAAAGAAGTAGGAAATATAAAACTTGTTAAACCCATAGAGCAGCAGCATTGTTTTTGACAAAGTCAAACGGCTTCGTAGGTATTGCTTTTACCCAACATGCTGATGCAAACAGGAATGTTATGATATTGACCACTATGTGTGTGTATAAGTATTTTATGATTGCTCATCTGTTCCCCTATATCAAATAAATATAAAAATAGAACTAGTTTATTTTAATTATATGACAGCTGTCAGTTGAAAGCGATTCTATCTAGGACTGAAAAGTATTATTTTCAACCCACTCCTCAGGCAACTTCAGACCTTCTTTCTGAATATGAGTAATGAAAAATATAAAATAAAATGTCAGGAAATTAAAAACAAAAATAAAGTAGAAAATCACACGCAGTTATACATCACGCTCGCAGAATCCTAAGCATTCAGAAATAGTTTTCATCCAGCGATCCTCAAACATCTCACACCCAAGATTAAATGAAATGCGTGGAACAGCATACATAGCATAGGTACATAGCGGTGAAAATCATAACCTTTCCTTTTTTTATTTTCTTCGCCGCAGTCTATGTTTATATCTAGTCGAGTATAAATAGTATAAGGTCGGGCGCGATATAGATTAGATAGATCAGAAAACGTCGAATACAACAATTCAAATACAATCAGTTTTAAATTTCTAATCCGCACAAGATTTTCGCCGAACACATTTTGTGCTAGACCTAAATGGTAAGAAAGTTGACAGACTGAACAGTATCCTTGGTTCATTAGAATTTTTCTATCAAACGTTTTCTGATGTACTTACTTAAGTACCTACCTATTAAACACCCGGCCTTATACTATTGAATTAGAGCACGGGTAGTCTAGTTTAGAGGGTAGCTAGCAATCCAATCCAAAGATTGACTGGACTCTCAGCTCAGTTGGCAGTAGCTCTGCCTTCTGCGCCGTAGGTCGTGGGTTCAATTCCCACCGAGAACAAATATTTCTTTGGTGAATGCAGATGTTTGTTCTCTGTCTGAGTGTTATATTGTATTCTAACTATGTGTTAACAAAATGATGTGCAGTAAAATGTATGTACCTACTATAGGAATGAGATAGTTGATGTAATACATCAACTATCTGATTCCTATAGTACAAGACAAGCTCGGGGATAGATAGTGTTTTGTGGATTGTCTACATTATTAATTTATTTTATAAAGATCGTGGGTTAAAATTTGGTCGTGCACCACCAATGTATACTATTCTGTCAGTTCATCACCTTATCGACAAGATAAACCTAGCTCTAAGACTTCTCAAAGTGGTCATTGATATTATGTAATTTTAAAGGTACAATGAATAAAATTAAACATTTTTACTTTACTTTGACTTTCACTTTGAATAATGCTACTCCATTGTAATCTCCATTTGATAACTCTTTGAATTGCTCGAAATCAATTGTCAATTTGAAAAAGCGTCAAAACTATAGCGCTTGCAAAACAGGAAAGTATTAAAAACCGGATTATCTCCGGCTTCCGGCCAAAAACCGTTTCCAGGTTTGGTCAACGTAATATTTTTTCATATAGTAGAATTTTAACAAGAAAACAATATTCTAAGATACCTACAAAATCAACTATTAAAAAATTGTACGAAATAGGAATTAGTATCTAGTGAAGTTTAATATTACTTACTTTATTGTTGAGTAGATTAGTAGTAGTAGTGGAGCTTTTTGTGAAGTGCTCATCCAGGGAAGTACTACCACCATACCTGTTTCTGCCGTGAAGCAGCATTGCTGTGTTTCTGTTTGAAGGGTGTGGGTGCCGGTGAAATTACTGGCACTTGAGGCTGAACATCTGTACGCGTGAAGCTGATGGACGCAGGGCAGTGCATCGTAGGGCAAATTCCTGGCGTGTGTGACTCACGAGGCAATGCTTTGTTACAGGCTATAGGTACCACTGTTACCACTTACAGGCCTATACCCGAGTGGGATCCTAGCTAAAGAAAAATAAGAACACAAATGAACAAAAAGTAAAACTGAAAAAAAAACTAATAAAAATAAATCTAACATCAAAATATATGTATTAAAAATAAAGTTTAAAATTAAATTTCAACAAAATAATGACTATAATGTATGAATGTAAATAATAATGATGATATAATAATAATCGAAATAATAAGTAATAATATGCATGAAATGTAACTTAATGTAGTTATGGAATGAATGGGCTTTTTTTTTTTTATAGTTACCACTTAACATCAGGTGGACCATATGCTTGTTCCATCAGCTAGATGTATTAAAAAAAAAGACGCAGTGCAATAATAGAAAAACAAAGTATTGGTTTTTATGTTTTATCAGTTTTTAGCTATGTATGCTTTTAGACAAAAAAAACCATTTATAAAAATAATGCATCTTTTTAGTAATGTTTCAATTACCTGGACATATTAGGGCTAAGAATAAAGTGATGGTGAACTGAACGCGCGAACCTTGTGCAAACAACACCCACACCATTGCCTCCATATTGCCACTGTTATGACTTTTGAGGAACAAGATTTAGCGCAGTTTCAAGACAGTATCTAACACTAATACTAGCTCGCTGCGTACAATGACAGTTCGCGGCGCTGTGTGGGGATGAATGCAAAACCCTACGCTTGAAACTGATCGCCATCGCCATCGCAGTTCGAAACTGTTCGCCGCAATCTTTTCTAAGCTTAATTCATTCACCCGCTAGTCCGGGGTACCTAGGTAGTTTTTGTTCACGGGGATTAAAAATAAAACAATATTTTTGAGGCTCAATCAGTAAGATTTATGTTTCTGATACTAAGGAAAATCGGAATACGTAAAACTTCCCTCACTGTATAGGCATACGCCTATCATTGCGTCCTGAAGTGAGGGTAGTTATTATACCTCCACCTCTCAACGACGATAGCACTTATGTCAATGCTCCAGTCTGCCCACGACCACAGTTATTACAACATAGCCGAAGCGTCGGGGAAAATTATACGCGGTAAACACCCATCATCATCATTATCATCATCATCAACCTATATTAGTCCACTGCTGGACGTAGGTCTCTCGCAAGACGCGCCACTGAGCCCGGTCTTCGGCTCTTCTTCTCCAGTGCTTGCCAGCTACATTTCGCAGATCGTCGCCCCACCTTGCCGGAGGGCGTCCTACACTACGCTTACCTAAGCGCGGTAAAAATACCCGTGTAACAGTTTAATGTGTGTTATGATCGCAAAAGTTTAAAAAAGTACTATTGATAAATTTTGCTTAGCTGTCCGGCTTTTCGCAAAACCGGAAAACCGGGTTTGCACGCCCTAGTCAGGACGTAATGTCAGATGGGAAACTGATGGGTGGCTGAACTAATTGATGCCCGCGACTTCATCGACTGTCTCCACGGGTGGTGATTATACACTTCCTTGTTTCGATATTATATTTATGCATTCCATCTCTTATAAAAAAGTCCCCAAATATTATAAATACATTCACTTGTTCTGTTTTTTCTCCATCAATCAAAATATTACACGCTGTTAAACATTCATATCGAATACCATAAACTTAGCCTTATGATTGTATTTGTTTTTGTATTTATTGATTTACTTTGATTATGACGGTTCATTCTAGGTATGTAAATGCCCTTATTTTATTTTTTATTGATATTTGATCTTATTCTAAGCTTCTCTCCATCCAAAATTTGATTGGAAAATACTGATTTGCAGCGATATAACCGCCCATTATGCATTACTATATTTTTAAATAGTTTCAAATAAGATTCTATCCTATTATTATCTTACACAACATCTTTTTTTGCTTTTAACGTAGTTAAACAAATATTTTTAGAAGTAATATATTTTTTTTCTATTAAAACTAATAGGAAAAACAATTTCCAGAGTTTAATAATATTAGAACGAATCCTCAATAGTTCTCTTTTTCCAAATTTTAGACTCTACGGGTCGTTTTAACCGATGACTAATCAGTAGATCAAATATTTGACGATTGTTTAATACACAAAATTAAGAAAAATTAAGTAGGGGGTAGTAAAACATTAAATAGGGGATGCTTTGTCTGTCACGATCTGGGAACTTTCGTTTTTATTAGTAGTGATCGCAGCGTGCAAATGTCAAAAAACGCGCCAGTGTGTGCGGATGTATACAATTCCCTATGTTGAAACTGAACGGTTCGCCACCGCGCCCGCCAGCGAACTAGGTGTGTTCGAGCCTTAAAGGTCGGAAGGCAAAGAAAAACCACAATAAGCAGTTAGAAATGCAGATATTGCTAGTTTTGTCGGTTTGCTTCAGCGATTCGTGAGTTTTTATGGCTGTAATTACTCTTAGGTAAGCTTTTTGCTTATCAGTTGATCATACATGTCAACGATTGAAGTAGAGGCCACAAATTTCCCAAAAAGATAAGGGTATTCATATGTACGAGTGTAAATTACAACTATTTAGGGTACCAAGTCCAACAAACGAAAGATGTTGGTTTTCTAATAAGGCTAAGTATTCTTAAAGGGGATCAGTATGATAATAATTACTATCTATTTTAATATTTTTCTCAAAATGATGATAAAACGAACTAAACTAAAGAGATGAATTTTCTTTTAGATTATACTCTTCTACATCTGTATGATTTTTACTCCAATAATGTTTATTGATACCTGCTGAAATGTAGCTTACAAGTACCTTCTCCCTCAGTACAACTTTTGGATAAAAGGCCGCCAGGGACTGATTAAACATTTCAGGTAGAATAAAACATTTTAGTCTAATAAAATCAGTTTTGCTAACCTTACAAAAGTTTGTAATTTACTTAACAAAGCTAGGCGTGTCACCAAATTCTAATTAGTAGCCGTGTCTGGTATAAGGTAGCACAGAGCTATGTAATCATGAACTATCGCGACATTAAGGTACCTTACTATAAAGTACTGCTTTTCAACCAGGGCCGGGCTAAAGTCAATTTGAAAAATTCGTTATAACCCATTTCTTGCGTTGGTCTTTACTCTAATAGTTTTTTCAAATTTAAATTAAAAAAAAAATTACAAATAATTTTACATAAATGTTCATTAATATAACTTTTGAAACTATCATGGTCTTTAACACAGTTTTTATGAAACAACGGGATATTTACCAAGATTGCCATTTACCATGGTGCATGCAACTGTGCCGAAATATCGGAGGTAAACTCAACAAAATTTAATCATGGTAAATATCCCATTGTTTCATAAAAATAGTGTTCATTAATAGTTCTTTTCGTGGCACGATCAGAGGGTCTAACCCCCTTAATCGTAAGCCTACAAAAATATTACTTGTACGAACGCTATCAAAAAAACATTAGTTCTAGCTATCCCGGCAGGGGCACTCATCTTTTCTCCACACAAAATATTGACTCTCATATTGACTACAATATGCGTAGTTTTATGGTGATAGTGTTTCCTGTGGGATTAGGGAAGGGACCCCTTTACCTACAGGACATGTTTTGAATAAATTATATTAGTACTTCCACATATATTTGTTTCTTTGCTCTATTTGCTCAAGCCAGCAAGCTACTTAATAAAAAAATAATGAAGCTAACACCACCAACATTGATCAATTACATCAATTTTATGATTTTAACAATACACAATTACCTAAGATTTGGTTCCGACGCAATAAGTAATTTTTGCTTGTTCTTAGTCAGGGCCAAAGTTCAAGATAGAAAATTAACTATTACTTGATAAACTACAATTGGACAAATAAATTCCCATCTTTGTAAACACGATTTTCTTGATGACCAATTCTGGTTAGTTTCTTCGGCATGTTTTATTTTACAATTATGCGTAAAATAAAACTCTGATAAAAACGCTGGTAACCTTCTGGCTTGTCCTGTAGGCATTATTTATCTTGCATATTTAACAATTTTTGATGTTTTGAACGTGTTTATGTGCGTATAAAATCTCAGCATAATGTTGGTTTACAACTAACGCTGGTGAAAACTTAATAAGTTAGTTTTACTGTTATTCAGTTCCGTTTTGTGATTATGTCTGGTCCGCCTGAGTACAGCTCTGGCGGTTTACATTAGCCCGTCTTTGTAGGCACACAACTATTTGCCTTTTGACCCGTGCTCGGCACAAACGCGTGGCGTTTCTCTGATTTGCATCACAATTGGCTAAAAATACTATTTCGCGCAGTTTTGCCTGAGTTTGTGAACGTGGCTATGGGTGTACGGCAAAGATGTTGAGAATTCATTTATTGTGTTTTAAATGGAGATAACTTCGGTAAGTACAATGAACATTTAAATTTACGTGTAAAATAGAGAAAAATTCCCCTGTATCTGTTAAATATTGGGAAAAATGTTTTTTTACGAAATACATTCCTACATTATTTTAATGTAAATGTATAGATACTAATATGCTTATTAAATTTACAACACCCAGACAGGAAACAAACATCTATTGCTCATCGAAGTTTATTTGTGATGACATTAATCATGATACAAATGTTAGTCAGAACCCACAACTTACAGTGCAGAATGCAGTGCTACTACCAACAGAGCTGAGAGGCCAGCTGAATAATTCGGCCATGAAATTGTTATTTAATTAGCAATTCTACGAGTATCTCACTTCATAGATAATTTAACCAAATATTTAGAGATGTTTGTTTTGTAAGAGCTCAGGAAACTGTTAGAGCATTATTTTTTCCACTTTTCATTCCATATTTACGTGCACTTAATATATGTATTTCAATGTTGTTTCTTTTTCTTTCCCGGGCTAGGTGTTGATGTAGTAGGTAACTCGTAGATTTTAATGCGTTTATAGTGGCCTTGCGTCAGGTACTTACCTACGTATGCAAAGTATATTTATTTAATTGTTGTACACTTTGCATACCCGAGAATTTATTATTATTGGTATATAAAGCATACGATTATTTTTAATAGACTTGTTGTATACCTAGTTTGTTTTGGTAATCTGAATATGAATATGCACGAAAATGTTAAATAATTTTGATTTATTGCGTAAACTTACGTTTGCATGTAAAATTAGATACTAAACGGTCTGGTAATACCTAAACACAAATGTTTTACGATTTGTTCTCCTTGCGTCAAAGTTGCGTGTATTGTAAAATGAGTTTCGATCGAAGGACAGTTAAAACGTTGACTGACGGAAATTATCATGATAATAAACAATTTAATAGTGCTATTTCCGTAAACTAATTCACTTTTGTGGTTTTCATTGTGTTTCAACTTTGCTGGGACATATCGCGTTCTTTGAATGAGTTAGAATGAGGATTGTATAATTTGCTCTATTCACGAAAAACGAAGATTTTGTAAATCAAAAGTTTTCTTCTTTGCATGGTTGTTTTGCGGTTTGATTTAGTACTTGGTACACCTAAGGCACTGTCGTTATTGCTAATGCTCGTTAGACAAATAAATCATCGGTACATCACTACTCATTTCCTTGCAAAAAAACTGGTATTTTCCGAATTTAATGTAGCTATAGAGACATTTCGGAATAATTTAAAAAGTGCCAAAGCAATGATGGTTTGCGCACAGCATTCAAATAGAAACGTACACAATACCGTATGATGAAAAATATATAAGTAGCTTGTAATATATAGATAGAAAAGCCAGAGGACCAGCACACAGGGTCACAAGGCGTGCTTACACATTTGACATTTGGGTATTTTGACACACACATCACAAGGAAGGTTTGGAATTTACAGACAATACAGATTTGCGCAATTCACTACTGGCTCTAACTTCTCCAACTCAAAGGTTTAATAAATTAATATTTGTGAACATTTAACTGACACGATCCTATATAATGCACTGCAAAGTTTGTATTACAGGAACTGATTGAATACACTTTTTATAGATAAATACGTAGGTACTTAAAATACAACATAACAACCAGACACAGACAAACAATTTATGTCACTCGGATGTTGGTCCTCGGTGGGAATCGAACCCACAACTTAAAGCCCAGAAGTTACCAACTGAGTTGTAAGGTCTGGTTCGTGGATACGGCACCTAGACTTACCTAGCTATAAGACGTTTCAAAGTGATTCTTGCATCGTAATGAATAAAAAATTATTGAGTTTGAGTTTGAGTTTGAGTTTGATAAGTGATTTCCAAATACTTTTACCTTTATAATATTATGTTCAATCAATCAATATTAGAACTAAACTTCCGAATTTAGCTCATATTACTCGTACAAATAAAGTGAACACAAACAGCGATTAAACATGTTAGCTTTACGAATTCTTTGTTTTGTACTATCAAATTGCAAACACATCATAAACGGTCTGATAATAGCACAACTGTTTCACGTGTATCTAGTAAGTGGGTAGGTACTTGCATTAATTTTAACTATTGTACTATGGTATGCAGAAATATGTGGCCACCATATAGTACATTGCCACACCTTTTTTCTTGTCCACTGTGCAAGACCAACTGGATACAGTTATGCATAGTGAGTCCAAGCGCCATTTTCAGTTTTTTGGGAAATTACAAAAACGCGTTTTTATTGGTAGAAGATTTGCATTTGCATCGTCAGAAAGTAAATCTATGTACATCGAAGCTTATATTTGTAATTTAACATGTTACAAGAAAAAAACACAAAATAAGTATTTATTTTGGAATATATCGTTAAAAATGCACTTGGACTCCCAATAAATATGATGTTCTCATTTTGCAAAACGAGTCCAAGAGACAAAATAATTATTTATTCTGGAAGATTAGCTTTAAGTGCACGTGGAAACGAATTAATATGATGTACTCATTTTGCAAAATGAGTCCAAGAGACAAAATAATTATTTATTCTGGAAGATTAGCTTTAAGTGCACGTGGAAACGAATTAATATGATGTACTCATTTTGCAAAATGAGTATAAGTATAACATAAAAATGTTTCCTGGACTATTTGCCTACCGTTTAATAAAAAAACCTTGAATTTCCGTATTTACTCAGCATCTTATATTAGATGTTACAGAGGATTGATAAAAATAAATAAAAAACTATTAAAAAGGCACTGATAGTATGTCCTGAAAATAAAACAATATATCATAATTTAATAAACAATCAAAATTTAAAACAAGATAAGGGCTATCTCAGATATATCTTCAGCTTTCAGACAGACAGAAAAATTATTGATGATATTATTGGTCAACACCAACCCCAACCCCAGAACATATCGGGTAGGATGTATGATGGAGTAGATAAATAATATATAAATCTACTCTTCTTCAATATGTTCCGGATCAAAAATCTAAATGACCATCACCTTTTAGTTTTTTCTCTGAAACATTTTGTCCTTTCCTACCCTTTCTTCTCTTTACATCAATTTCTAAGCTTTATTCCTCTTCTACTGCTCCTGCCTTGACATAATGAGGCAATGGATGATTTTAGGTTTCCTTTATCTGGTTTATTCTTAACCAATTATTATTGACCTTCTCGCCCACTGTTATCTTTTTTCTGTTGACAATAGCTTTTTCCTTTTCTTCAGTAGGTATTTGTGATTCTTTGTTCTGCAGCTTGCCATAACTTTCTTGTAGTCTTGTGGAGTATAAAGTATTAATTGCAGTTTCAGAAATATAGGGTGCTTTTCGAGGAGAGATCATCAGTTTGGTCTATTTTTATACTTTTTAGCTATATTGTACGCCCGAAATGGGTAAGCTGTTGGAACATAATTACTTTTAAGATCTTTTATACACAGTTTTACAATAAAACATTTTTATCTTTATCCTTATACGTGTATTCTGGCCTTTATTTTTTTTATTCTGTTCTCCGCAACAATTAAGTTGACCAAAGAATTAAGTTTTTGACTTGGGTAAACTAGTATAATATGTGCTTCCTTAAACATGACTTGGATTTTTCTGCCAGCCTCTCCTTCCACCCAAACAAAGATTACGTTCAGAAGTTACAAACAACTGTCGCGTAGACTACTGATGCGTAACACTACGTCGTTTGGACTAGTAATGTATAATGGAAATGTGCTTTTTCATCATAAAATTTGGTTGTTAGTTTTAAATTGGTTGTTGGACTTGTATTGCATTTCAAAATACTTCGTTTGCTATAGAAGGCGCTTGGACTGGGTATCAAAAAATACCACTTAGAGTGAAGCTGGCTGCAAGAGTGTTTTTTCTATGGCTTAATTATGCTCTAGTGATTACGAAAATGCGAAAAAATCAAAAAATGAAATTTGGCGCTTGGACTCCTTATGCATAACTGTATCCAACTGGCAGTTGGTCTTAGGTTTAAGCCCTAAGAAATAACTAAACATGGCAACTAATAGAGCCATTAAAGTGGCTACATATTGGTCGAGGAGAGTTTGAGAAAAAAGAATAGCCAGTCATCCTTTTTGGCCACTCAAAGGGTTCGTTTAAAATGCTAACGACTTAGAATGTTTTGTCAAAAAAGAATCATGAAAAATAATTTGCTAAATAGTAGAAATACTGAAAAATGTTAGAACCAGTAATCAATGCTAGGCAAAGGCTTGGACGGACACAAGCAATCAGTTGGCAGGACATACACAAACGATAATTGGAAGGACATACACAAACGATCATTGACAGGACATACACAAACGATCATTGACAGGACATACACAAACACAGAAGGACGTATTTACAATGGCTTGCGTCATGCCAGTCCTAAAGACCTTTACTCACTCGTAGACGCTTGATGAGAATTCCTATTGATTTCTCTGAAGACTTTTTGCGCCAGATATCGGGCAATCTAACCGGCTTACTCATGCCTGGTAGATTTGCCATTTAGCGATCTAAATTAGGTA
The DNA here is from genome assembly GCA_947578465.1 of Thera obeliscata. Classification (NCBI taxonomy): domain Eukaryota; kingdom Metazoa; phylum Arthropoda; class Insecta; order Lepidoptera; family Geometridae; genus Thera; species Thera obeliscata. Next base: position 4,402,255 of record OX387913.1, read on the forward strand.
CAAAATTATATTAGGAAGATCGTCGCACCGTCGATAACCTGTAACTTGTGGTCTGAGGAACTGATAGTGTGTGTCAATTTCATTTTAAGATTTTAAAATGCATTATGTGTCATCTAGTGTCAAGTACAAAGCTAATTATCGAATTTAGTAATGAGAAAACACAGTGAATATATTCTCTGACTGATAACTTTAAAGTGCTTGCGGAGGTACAGTAATCCATTTAGGCGTACCAACACTTGTTTTGATTCTCAAATCTACTTATGACGTTAGTAAATTTTGAGGCTGAGAATGGATTTAAAGATCCGTAACGGTATCTTGGCAACAAGACTTACCTTCAAGATTTTCAATTCAAATTAGATAAACACATCTGGATCTTCTGTGATCTGGTTATTTTGATGTGGATTCTATCAGGCCACATCAAAATAACCAGATGGCATTGAAATCTACACTGGATTTTATAAATTCTAAAAAGGATGACTCTGGTATCAGTAAATGAATTTGTTTCCAAAAAACTAGGGGTTTCGTTGTTTATGTTTAATCGATATGCCATGCCAGGTCACTTTTGATGTTACATAACATTATTCAGATTTGTCTTATTAATATTCATGAAATATTGAATGTAGAGGCAGACTATTGCAAGTAATGAATTCTCAGTGTAGTTTTAGGAGCTATGGGCTAAACAAAGATGCAGTTCAAAAACATCTTTCGTGTATCTAGTTTATCTAATTCAACATGAATTTTGTGTAATAATAAGTAATATTTAATGCTTACTCTTTTACGTGCCATACCGTCTCATAAATCAACAAACAGAAAAATTATATTTTACAAAAATTGACTCCCGAAAAAGTTGACAAATTCGTAAACACTGTTGACTTATCAGTATGTAGGGAAAAGCACTGCGCGCGCAGTTTTCCCGTTGTCATGGTAACTCAGCTACAGGGCGGCCAGATTATCAGCTCAGCATGAAGGTTATAGTTGAGCTAACACAGGACAAGTACGTGCGTGTTCACTAAAAACAGCTAACGATTCCCAGATCTCCTAGATTTTCTAAAAGTATATAGGTAAAACCTTTCTTACTACAGTAGCTTTTCTAGATTTAGTGATGATATACCTAGTGCTTTCAGTGTTCGTAATTCGTCTGATATCAAAAGTTCCTAATGTAGGTACCTCGTGTCAACCCGTTTGGGTTTCCATTAGCCAGACGGATAGCATTTTATTTATTAGAAAAAATAACACAACGTTTCACACGGTACAATCGAAAAATAAATCAAATATAATAATCCAATGTAAAAAATATGTTATTAGTAGGTACGTAGTTGTTAAATAAAATAAATGAAAATAAATAAATAAACTATGCCGGTCATAGAGGAATTCTATTCTAAGCAAAGCATTGAAAATATTTCATTGATTTTTATGTGCCTTGCAATAAAGTGCTTCTAACACCCATTGTTTCACAGTCATTTTAACATTACGTCTGCTAATTTCTTTAAATCTCTATCCACTCACACAAAAAAAGCTGAGCGTAATTGTATAGTTGAAAAACAACCATTTATTTTTTTAAATTTAACATTAAGCCGACAAAAACCATGTGCGTCTTTATCCACGGTTTGACCTTCAATTCTCTTCTACGTGTTTTGTTGTAAATTTTGATGAATGGAGTTTTCCGTTTTCAGAATTGTTCAAGCGTGGGTGATATACAGCAGGCTGTAAAACTGGCGGCGGTGGCGAACGCACGGGATGCATTGCTGGCACCGTTTCCCGAGCCAGATGATAGTGGGATTGATAGTGACGACCCGAGTCCTGCAGCGTTGCAGGTAGCTATTGATATAGATAAATAAATAATATTCTCATAGACTCTCATAGTGCAGTCTTCTTCTTGTGACACGCGCTGCCGCGCGATTCAGCTTTTCAGATGGTGGTGACTTCAATCTAGCGTGAACATTGAGTGAGAATGGACGTGAGGAGGATATTTGCTTGTGGGTTTTATACCGCAAACTGCGACGCCGTCATCGAAAGCAAAGACGATACTGGGCGCACCCTATTTTGAGTCAAAAATTTTCTGTTCGTGGCATTTATATCCCATACTAAGACTACACGAAGATCGTTTTTTCAACTTCACTTTAGGATGTCGATTCGAATTTCTTCTAAGTCAAAATTAACACTAATTCTTCCCAAGACCTTCTTTTTATTATTCTATCTGAATATTGCTTCGAATTAAGATTCCAAATCGCTTCGTCTAAGGGAAGTCATTGGGACTAGGAGAGTGATGAGTATGGATGTGGATGTGTGAGCAGAGGTAGACCAAAGAAAACATACATTCATTTTTTCTGTGTGAAAGATGACATGGATAAGACAGGGATAAATGCAGAGATGCTGGCTGACAGAGGGGAATGGAGGAGAAAGACACATTGTGCCGACTCCACACAAAGTGGGATAGGGGCAGAAAGAAGAAGATTTTATTAGTTTTATTCCAAATGCAATTTCCGAATGGACGTCTATTGATCAATATTCACCTCTCATTTCAGGCCAGTGCAAACTCCAGCACGTGCAGTGATGAGGAGTATTCAGATACGCCGTGCCCGATTCACGATATGAATACACCTGCCGTGGCTAAAGTGAGTACCTTACCTACATTACATCCTGAAGGCTCAAGCACGGTAATTAAATGAGTTTGCTTTAAAGTACTAAAGTTAAATGTGCAGGTCATGTAGCTCGAAAAACCGACGACCGTTGGGGAATAAAGGTTCTCGAATGACGACCACAAATCGGAAGATGAAACGTAGGGCGCCCACCCACCAGGTGGACCGACGACATTGTTAAGATCGCGGGAAGTCGGTGGATGGAAAGAGCTCAGAATCGTTCTTCCTGGAAATGTGTAGGGGAGGCCTATGTCCAGCAGTGGACTTGTTCAGGCTGATGATGATGATGATGATAATGCTATGATAAGTGCTTTTTTATAATTTCGAATCCGTCAAATATAAATATTTCCATCTATGCTTCAGAGACTCGGTAAAACTTTTTCATTTTCGAAAAGAGACGGGAATATTTTAATCTGACTGTATCTAGAAAAAAAGAAAGAAATTATTATTTTTTGGACACACAAAACACAGAAACAATAATATTTTATAATTATAAACAGAAAGAACAAACATAAGAACGAAGAATAAATACAAATAAATGGTGCACAAATCAGTCCGTCTGTGCTCCGGATACGCGCGTGAGCCAAAACCAGACCCATCTCAGCTTTATGCAACACACTTCTTCTTCTTCGTCTTATCCTGTCACTTATTCTTTCGAACCAAGTGTGGTGAAAGGATTTTGAATGCGATTTTTATTTTGGATGTTTTTCTTCACCGTTTGAGAGCGCTGGCATAGCAACACACTACAAGTGTATCTCTGATAAGTATCTTCTCTTTGATAGCAGAACTCATTTTTACTGTAATTTTTTCTTAATTCAAGGAAGCCGCAACCCCGTCCCGAGACTCTCTCGACATCTTCATCCAATGGCTTCCCGGCCAGGGTCCCGACGGACGCACCTCACCAGATCGCTCCTCACCTCCCCTCTTCGAAGTCGAACTGACAGCATCTGATGAGGACGACGACACGTCAGTCCTCGAGCTGGTGATCCCGATGCAGTCGCGGTACCAGAGAGTGCCGACGTCATCGCCCAAGAAGACGAAGAAGAAAACGTCACTTTGGGTTAGGGTCTTCTGTTGCGTGCGCAAGTAAATTTACCCGAAATGTCTTTGCAAGACAATTTGGTTTTAAACTTTCGCGATCATAACACATATTGAAACTATTACACAAGTATCTAAAAAAGGTAATATACGCGATAAATACCCGATTAATAGTTTCAATCAATTTGGTTTTATAATTATTGCAACTCGGTAATTGTGTTTAGCTATGTACAATTAAATCAGAATGAAGTGGTTCTAAGGCACGGATAACTAATCAACCGATCAAATATTTTACAATTGTTTGTCTAATATTTGATCGGTTCATTAGTCATCCGTGGAATGACCCTTAATCAAGTCCGAGTAAATAAGGATACAAATAAGGACAGGGCTTTAGCCTTAAAGTAATAAAAATAAAACCTAGTCATCTTCAAAGGATTTGAAGTAGGCACCAAGATACCTGATGGGATGTCAACCATACCTGACGATTACAATCACCTGTTTTAAAAAGTATTTTTTATAACGCTTTTATTAGCTTCACCTGTATGTAAGTTTGTAAGTTTGTATGTAACCGACCCCTTTGAGCTCGATTTTGTCCTTCTTTGAACGATCAGATTTGATTCAAACTTTGCACACCTGTCAAAGGTCGATGACAATGCAATAATATAAAAAAAATATATATATTAAAAAAAAAAACCTACTTTGAACGATCCGATTTGATTCAAACTTTGCACGCACCTGTCAAAGGTCGATGACAATACAATAATATGAAAAAAAAACTAAAAAAAAATACTTTTATAACTAATTGAACTAAAAAGTTAAAAATAAAACTATAATAATCAATTGAAAAATTTATATTATTGTACAAAAAGCGTGGGGGGCTTGATTTTGATTGTTGTAAATATTTTATTAATAGTTTATTATATCTGAAGTTATTATAAAAAGCACCCCACGCTTTTTTGTACAATAATATAAATTTTTCAATTGATTATTATAGTTTTATTTTTAACTTTTTAGTTCAATTAGTTATAAAAGTATTTATTTTTAGTTTTAAACTATAATTTATTTATACAAAGCATTACTTCGTAAGTCATGCGCGTCAGGAATGTGCCCTAAGATGCGTTGCTCTGCGTCTATCAACTTGAGGCATACAGATGTTTAGTTTCTTATACCGAAAGCCTTTTTTTTTTAAACAATGCTCATCGAATGATCGTATTTGGACATTTATATTTAAAAATCTCAGGTATGGGAGACACCATCTCAGTTCTTGGCAGGGCCGGATTATTCCTATCGGGGGGCCTCGGCAATGTAAGCATTACGATGCTAGCAATGGGGACTGTCACGAATGGAACGTGTTTTTCTTTGTCGGTGCGTGGCCCGCATTGACTAAGCCCCCTTGGGACCCGAGTCAGTGCGGGGCCCCTAGATAGTTGCCTAATCTGCTTGATGTATAATCTGGCCCTGGGTGTTGGTACCTTACTTACCTAAGAGAGAATAAAATAAAATGAAATAAAAATAAGTCTTGCCATGATTATAGCAACACTAACTCTACCTCATATAACTTATCTAATCCAGTTTATGATGTAGTATTATTGATTTTGGCTGCTACGAGCCTTTACGAAAATAAACGTTCTCAAAAAAGCAGCCAGCACTTTAATAACTTTACAGAAAAACTCTCAAGCGTAAGTTTTCAATTATTCTTTTTTCAAATTTGGAACGAAAAGTCATGTTTATCGTCAATATTTTTGGTATTTGCATACATAGATTCAACTATTTAATTATACAAATGAACTTACAATAAATACAAGTATTTATAAAAAGTACAAAATACGTAATAAACAGTTGAGCTATCTGCAGACACAAACGATCTAGACATAGCTCAACTGATCCAAATAAGTGCCAAACGGAAGTGACCCTAAGACAGCTGCAGCTGTTTTGGATTCAATAACTTATTGTGTAGCCGCTACGAGGCTGCTACGACGTAGCTTTACGTTAAGCGGCGCGTAGGCGGGCCATATTTTTACTTACTGCATTAAATGGCCGGCAACTATTGGTGTCCCTGTCTAACATGTTTGAAAAAGAGGGACAGGCCATAAGTTGCAGTAAAACATGGCCCGTTTAGAAGCCCCATTAAGCATTTACTACGTCAGAGTTCAATGAGTACAATAAAAATAATAATATATTCTGTCACTTTTTTATGTTCATTATTATATTTTCATTACTTTTGTTTTTACATCCAAAATTAAAACTATGGAATGTAACCATCTTATTGGCAGGCTGTATTTAATGGTGCAGGTTGTAGATTATCGTCAATGTTGTTCTTTGTGTCGTGGTTTTCTGTCTGGGTGTTATATCGTATTCTAAATGTGTATTTTCAATAAATTATAATGAAGTATTATATCAGCTATCTTCTTCCCGTACAAGCTCTGCTTAGATTGAGACTTGGTAGTTTTGTGTGGATTGTCCTCAATATATTTTATTATTTATTCGTTGTTACGCTGCGCTGTTGGTGTATTTACCCTCACAAGTTATGATTTCAATCCTCACCAAGATTGTAACTAATATAATGTAATGCTAATTCCATGTCAATTTCTTAACAATTTCAAAAAAAGATTGTCAATTATTTTTGTAAAAACAAATTAAAGGAGGTAATTTTGTGTTCCTAAAATACGAGCGGTTTTAATTCAAATGCATACAGAGCTACGTAGGTATTTAGGATAATATAGCCCCATCGCTTACATGATTTTCTTATCGTGTCACTGGTTCTTTAAGACCAGTTACAGTGTGGTGAAAGTGCGGTTCAGATTCCTTTTGTTAATTTCGTGCACTAACATGATGAGAATAAGATAAAATAATTACAAAATATTTAATAATTTGGTGTTGAAAGTGAAATATTTCAATTATACTGGCCTATAATATACTTATTACTTGGCCTAATATTTGCTTGGAAGAATGTTATATTTAATATTTTTTAATAATAATGTTGTTATACTTTAGGAATTACACACATCAACATTTCGGATTGATTTTCAGATTTTTCAAGCTTTTCAGTAAAAAAACAGTCGTTTTTTATTATTATTAATAAACAACACAAATAAAGATTCTTGATATACCTAGTTTTCTAAGGAAACAGTTTTCAGTTTTTGTAAAAATCAACAAAATGTTGAATATGACAAGACCTAGACAATGTTGATGTGTGTATATTAGCTATCTGGTTCCCATCGTACAAGCTCTGCGTAGTTTGGGGCTAGATAGTGTTGTGTGAATTGCCAGCAATATTTATTATTTACTAATTTAATTACATAGTACGAAATGAATTCAAAGAAAACATACAAAAACAGATTGAATTACATTTTTTACGTAACCTAATAAGAAAAACTAAGAAAGACTGTTTTTATTCGTTTCAACAACTATTTGGTTTTATTTTATTAAAATATTTCCTGTAAGTATGTGTTATTGCCAATTTAAGAACTTATTTTAAAGCATTTTGTAAAATATGTTTTATAGTTTATTTTTGTATTACTGGTATTACTAAAATATTCTAGTTAAGGTTAGTAAAGTTTCTTTAAGTCTTTTTTCATTATATTATTGTACCACTAAAAAACTGATTTTAATTTAAATCCCCATAAAATCTGTATTCTCTTATTATAGAATGCTTTGAAAAGAGAACAAATAGCAATGAGAGGAGCTACTTGGGCGTCAGGCTTGCAGATCGCATTAAAAATAGTTAACAGTCGGAAAAAAACTAAAGCCAAAGACGGCAGATTCTGGGTCTGAAATGTAAATGAAGATCGCCTAAACTAAACTAAATCCTCCCAAAAGATATAGTAACAACATTTTACAATGTCGACACTATCACAAGTAGCTGGTAAACTTTGGACAAGAAAGGCAAAAGAAAGATTTGAATGGAAGCACTTGGAGGAGGCTTTCAGGCGCTACTTACATGCATAGTTTTTAATAAAATTAGTACTAAGCTAAATTTTTTAGTTAGGTACTGTGTTTTTGTTTTATATTTATATTTTGTTTCAGCTATATTACAAGTAAAAAGTAGGCTTTTTTATTTCTTTAGGCTAAGTATTTTTGTGTAAGCTAAATCAAGCAATTTTTTTTATTCACTGTGAAAACAACCTACCTACACAAATTATGCAAAAATTTTGTTTTAAAGTTACATACATAAAGTACTTAAAGCAAAAGTTATTTTTTATTACAAAACACAGAAAGATACGAAAGAACCAAAAATAAAGAGAAGCATATAAATATCAAAAATACTATCCCTCTGTGATCCCGGGAGCAAACTCCTAGATGTGCAAAAGCTCCTTGGGATTTGTAAGGTATCGCATGTCTTAGTTTTGCTACTCGACGCTAGATGGAGCTTACATGAATAGCCTGTAGGAACCTCTTTCACAAATTATCCATACTTTTTCATAGCATAATCTCTCTGAAATGCTTCGAAAACGTTGTTACTACTTAATTTTATAGATATTTCAGACATACATACTTAACAAAGAGTTTTTTTTAAATATCCAAGGCTTTGTCGCTTAGCGACTGTAGGCATCAAGGGACAAACACCACTATTACGTACGATCGTAGTCATTAAAACATAACCTATCTTATACCTTTAAACGAGAAAATCTTGTATATATATATATATTTAGGATCTCGGAAACTGAGCCAACAATTTTCATGAAATTAAGTATACAGGGGTTTTCGGGGACGATAAAACGATCTAGCTAGGATTCATTTTCAGAAAATGAGTCTGTTCGCTAAAAAAAAACTAAAAACATAAACTGAATATGTGACTGCTCCTGCCATCTATTGACGATTGTGAGCAACTAACTGCAAGCATGGCCAGTAGATGGCGTTGTTCAGTAAGAATAAACCAGTAAAGATGATAATATGACTCTTATGATTTCTTAAAAATACAAATAAATGAAAAAAAATCCGAGCGAAGCTCGGTTACCAACTAGTGTTTAATTTAACAGAATCAATCAACGAGGATATCAAAGAGGAATTTAAAAAACAAACCGCTGCACTTAAATTATTGACATGAAGGATGCAGTTTCTCTATGGGGGCATTCAGAAGTGTTCGAAGTTTGAAATTCTAAGCCGCAGTCACTGTTGAGAATGCCAATAGGCTTTGGCACGCCTATAAATAGAATCTAAGGTCACGAGTTCTACGGAAGCCAGAGATAGTATAAACACTCGTAGATAGTCTAGCTCGTAAATTGCGGTCTAGATTCATAGATGCCGGCGAACTTGCACCAAAGTAATTTATGTTGTTGAGTTACATTGTTTAAATTTTATTTAGAATCTAATGAGGATATTTTCAGAAAATGGATCCTTTTTGTACAAGAACGGTTTTTGTAAGATTTTGTACGGTACAGCCTAAGTGATGGCACCAAAAATTAAGATTTAAATGCTACCTTTTTCAATACTATTACCTCATGGAGTCCGGTGCTACATGAGACATTTCGTAATACTTATATACCGGAGTATCACGTATTGTACTGTATTGTGAATTGAACAGGCATTCGCATGCATCTATTGTAGATGTTTCTAATAATTATGTTGATTAATATCGCGTCAGCGGGCAACTGGGGATAACTCAAGCTCTACTTGCAGGACGCTATAGTGCCTGGGACATATTTTTTAGATGGAAAGGCTTGCCCAGTTAATACCATCCTGGCAGCTTAGTCGGCCAAATCCACAGGAAAGACAATGGTTCAATACGTGCGGGCTTACTAAGTCATGGTTTTCTGTGCATACATTTTCCGAAAAGAAAAATGTAGCTTAATTAGGTGTTTCGATTTTAAATACTCCTTTTGGTTTCCAAAACAGAGTTCCATTAAATTTAAGCATCCAGTACAATATGTTGCACTTGGTAAAGTGAAAAGTGATAACAGCTGTTCAGGGTTTACAGCCTGGTGTTATAGCAGCACCGCTTCGCTTCTTGGCAGCTAAATTTGGCAGCAAACTTGTTCTCAATAACATGGTTCCTAACCTCGACATTACTGCTAGTCTAGGTCAGTGTAGTGGGAACAACTTTCACACAAAGCTTGCGATTCAAAAATAAACTTCTTGAAAATTCAAAAAGAAAAGCAGATAAAAAAAGATAAATAGAAACTGCTTCACAACGTTAATCTCCATACTGTAGGCCTACCATGAGCTCTATCTGGCTCTCTCTGGTTCTGGTTTTAAGTCTGTTTGAGTGCTCACCAGTGCATTAAACTGTGTGTGTGACGTTTTGACGTAGGATTTATTTAGTCAAAACTTACACAGACTCAAAACCAGAACCAGAGACAGAGCCTGACAGAGCTCATGGTAGGCCTACAGGTAGGACGCCCATCCACTCAATGGACCGACGACATTGTTAAAATTGCGGGAAGTCTGTGGATGGAGAGTACCTAATCGTTCTTCCTGGAAATGTATGGGGGAAGCCTATGTCTAACAGTGGACTTCTTTCGGTTGATAATGATGATGAATTAGTCACCCTTAGACATCTTAGTACAGTCGGCTGTACTAGAATGTGTACAATAATTTGATGGTAGTGTTGCAGCATTGCCATAGGTATTTACAGGGCATATAAACGCGAATGTGTATAAACTCACACACACCAGAGTATAACACAATGATCATGAAACAGGTTTGATAATTCACTTATTTTATGAGTCCAGGTGCCAGTTTCACGCGACCAAGCCTAGAAATGCTGGTATAAAACTCCGTCTTGTTTCCTAACGTTTTTTTCTATGACAACTCAAGACTTTTTAGGAAAGATACCTGCTGCTACAGCATTGACTGTCTTCTTCTTTACTCCTCAACATTACCACCAGCAGTGTTTTTTTTTTTTCTTATTTTTTTTTTTTTTTTTTTTTTTATTTATCTACGGTGTTGTAGAGCTCTCTTAATTTGTGCTTTCCAACACGTTTCTAACCCCTCACATCTATATACGAGCCGCAACGTGGTAAATGTCAGCATCTCGCAGGATGTCTGACGCCAAACCTCGTTATCAGAATTTTCCTAGGGTTAGATTAATGATTATTTTAATAGTAGTAGATCTCTTTGTGTACAAGTACAGCTCGTCCGGGGAAGTACTTCCATGCCTATTTCGGCCGTGAAGCAGCAATGCTGTGTTTCAGTTTGAAGGGTATGGGTATTGGTGAAATTACTAGCAAGTGAGGCTGAACATCTGTATGCCGTTGATGGACGTAGGGAAGTGCATAATACGGCACGTTTCTGACGTGCGTGACCTACAAGGCAATGCTTTGTTATAAGCGAGGTAACCACTTAACATCTGTTGGGCCAAATGCTTGTTCCATTTTATATATATTTCTTTTAGACCAGTGTGATGAAAAGATTTTGCGCCTCGAAGAATCTCTTTTCGTGCATTATTATAATGAAAACATGCGTCGAAACGTCACACACACAGCATAACACACTGATGAGCACTCACACAGACTCAAAATCAGAGCCAGACATAGCTTGTGGTAGGTACAGTTTAGTGTAAAGACGAAGCCTCAATCACCTCAGTAAAGTCTCAATTAAATCATGCCAAAAAAGACTTCAATTAAGCAAAGTGAGAAAAAACCGATCCATTAATTAACTCATCGTATATCTTTTTGATAGACACCGATGTTTTGCAAAAAAGTAATTGAATCGAGATAAAGGTCTCGTTCGATTGAACTCTTGAATTCGACAATTTGATCACAAGCTGATTGATGGCTAGCCACTGTTCGCATTCATGTTACTTTTGTGAAAGATACGTTTTATTTTTAACTGACTTCTAAAAAGGAGGAGATAACTTCGTCGTTAATGAACCGATTTTGATTATTAGTTTTTTGTTGGAAAGAAGATATTTCAAAGGTGGCCATGATAATTGATAAGGAAATCAGGGTTTGATGATGGCAGGCCAGAGAAATCGAGGGGACCTTCCGAAAATTGTAGGGGCGACTTAGTGTGGTTGTAAATTTTTCATATTTTATATCAAAATCAGTTCAGCAGTTTAGTCATGAATTCTGTTTCTCAAGTTTTTTAAACTTCACTTGTAATTTCACCTGCATAGACTTAGTGTAGGGTCTTGAATAATGTTAATCTGTTTCTTACGAGCCATATTAATTATGATTACCTATGTTATGTCGTATCTATCAAATTGTTATATTTATGTGTGCTTATTGCTAAATAAATTTATTATTATTATTAATTTATATAGGTATACCTATACAATGAGTTCTGGAGTGCAGACGGCGTTTAGGCAAACGTAGTGTAGGACGCCCTCAGACTAGATGGAGCGACGACTTGTTTAGGGTGGTTGGCAGCATCTGGATGGGAAGAGCCAAAGACCCGACGCAGTGGTGTGCCATAGGGAGACCTACGAGTATGTCCAGCAGTGAACTGCAATAGGATGATGATAATGATGAACAAAGTCTGAATTAATAAAGATGATGTGTGGTTGTTGCTAAAACGAGCATTCTTGGTTATTTAATAAGGAAATATAAAATAATCATAGCGCAAGTAAACTACGAATAGAAAGCCTTTTTTGAATAAAAATATATGATTATGTGATGGTTCTTGGCCAGCTGCCAGTCGTGGGTATTGTGGCAACTTCAACACACTCTTTTGAGATTAAAGTTAGTATAAGCAATATCGAATGAGATTTCGTACTCCAAGATCTGATCATGACTGGTTGCTATAGGATGAATAGGAACAAGGAGTGCTTCTGAAGCTAGTCTTTTGTTAAGAGATAAATATGGTCGGAAAACCAATAAGTGTATCTCAGCTACAAAACAGTTCTTAGAGCTAAGCCATAGGAGCTTGAAATTTGGAATAGATAAGAGCTTATTTTAAACTTGTCATTTTTTAGGTGTATACAAGAGGGTTTAACTATTGAGTAATTGTACGTAATCCGAGTAGCGCGTAATCTCTGAAATCGAGATAAAGAGAGGAGGTTTATTAGCGTCGCGCTTTTAAAGCCAAGTCGCACACGTGAAGGCTGTTTAATCGCGTCTGGGTGGAAGGAGGCCCCTCTGGCATGGCGCGGCGGCGGGCTCAATGGGCGCGGGGCGGCGTCGACCTCACTCAGTCGCGCCTAGAGCCCCGCAAGGGCTGCACGTGTCCTCGCCTCCGCCTCGCGACTTATGTAACCATCCGCACGGTGAGTCCGCAGCCTCTGAACCCATCCCGATCGACCCCGCGAGGCAAACGAACGCGAGCGCCGCTCCGAACACGCTCGTATCGACATAACCTCTCTCTCGTACCGAGCCGAGCCGACAGCTGAGAGGTGACATCATTGATGCAGTAAGTACCGGTGTCGAGTGCGAATATTCGCGGAATGCAGGTGCGTTATGTAACGGGATCGGAAGCCGGCTCATGTCCCGCAAGGAACCGTTTACGCGGCAGGATGGCACGCCGAGCCTTCTGGGAAGAATGTCGCGTGCTCCCTTCCTATAAAAAATAATTTCGACGATTACACGGCTTTTCCGGTGTCACTATGTAGGTATCGCTGAATTGAGCTTGAAATATGAAATGAGGTACTTGCTATGAAAAAGGTATTAGCCATCATGTTAATTACGTTCATAAAGTAAATTGACAAGGGGAAAAAATTCAATACAGGTCCTAATTGGAAGGTCGGATTCACACAAAACCTATTCAGTCGTGGAAAGCAGGAATTGCGGTTAGGGAAATGAGAATAGACCTTTTTGGAGCACATATTATTACGGCATTTCATATAGCAAAACTTTATAATTGATTGGTACAGTCATTGACAAAAGTATACTATTTGCACATGTCCTATATAAATTGGATTGGCTTTGGATACGATCTCTGTTATAATCATGAGTATTTTATACCAATGAATCACGTGACCAATTTGATAAAGAATGTATTTATCGAATTTCCAACCCAATAATTTAACAAATTTTCGAAATTCTGCTCTTACCAGACATTATGAGAAACTGAGTGTTTCGGCGAAAGTATTGCTCAATATTTTTGACACAATCAAGCACTAGAAGTAATTCTGACACATTATATTCTTGTATAACTTGTATAAGCTTTTATATGAAATAAAAAAAAATATTGTGGACAATCCACACAACACTATCTAGCCCCAAATTAAGTAGAGCTTGTATCATCATACAAGCCGTCAATGAGTCACCTACATAATAATTTATTGACTGCAATTTATAACCAAAAAACGCCTCATATACGCGTTTATAATTACAATATAAGCTCAAATACCCTCATTAAAACAACACCACCTCATAACTCAACAGATATGATACAATTAAAAAGTGAACTTTGTTGTGGGGGCAATGTATCTATTAAAAAGTTGCGAATGGGTTTTTCGTAAAAAGTGGATTTACTTGCTAATCCTCTGCATAATATAAATAGTTGGTTTAATGAAAAATCAGCACAATTTTACTGAGTCGGTATTTTTTGTTAATTTGATATCAGTTACAGTAGGCCTACCATGAGCTCTGTCTGGCTCTGTCTCTGGCTCTGGTTTTGAGTCTGTGTGAGTGCTCACCAAAGCATTATACTGTGTGTGTGACGTTTTGACGTGAGATTTATTTAGTAAGAAACACACACACACATAATCAAAGCCAGAACCAGAGACAGAGCCAGACAGAGCTCATGGTAGGCCTACAGTAAATTGATAAACATGTTTGTGGGTTAATTAAATCAAATCAAAAGTGTATTTATTCAGTTGAATTGCAACAATTACTTTGAAACGTCTTAAAACTAGGTGAGTTTCTAGGTGCGCAGTTCCACGTAACCAAGCCTAGAAGAACAGGCAACAAACTACGGCTAGGTTCTTACCTTTTGTTTATATGATCCATATCATTATCATCAGCCTGAAAGTAATTTTTCACATTTTAGCTCTCACCAATCACGGGCTCTCTCGCTTTGCTCAACTTGTACGTACACACGCACAACGGTCACTACAAGTAAGTACGAGTACATACCATAATAAAGTAAAAGAAAGTCATATTAGAGTCTTCTACATCTTCCGTTTAGGTTTTTTATTTAATTTTTTTGGTGACGTCACCTCATTTTAAAGGCTCTGCCTGAAAACCAGCGCTGCTTGGCATGGTAGATAATCCCTTGTCAGGCAGTAAAAAGCTGAGTCGGGGCCTGTTTGGCCTATTTTATCTACCATTATCTATTGTTAACGTCTACAATATGTATGCATACATACATACATAAATCACGCTTCATTCCCATGAGGATAGGCAGAGATCACGGATTTCCACTTGCAACGATCTTGACATACCTCTTTCGCTTCATTCACTCGCATAACATTCTTCATAATACTTATAACATGCTCGTCGGGTTCGGATACTCCTGACCTGGTCTTTCTCTAAAACATCTGCTATCTGATCGAGATACATGCGCCGAGATCTTCCCCTTCCAGCAGTTCCATTTTCACTCGCCTGATGCACTTGTTTTGTACCTGTTGTACCTATGTATGTATGTTAAATAAATGTATTTTCTTTCTTTCGTATTGATAATTGATAATGTCTACTTCTATAAATTTTTAGGGTATTACGAGTCTGTTTGTATCATCATGCAACATCTTGGCATGAACTTTTCCAAGTAGCCAAGTTTCTTGTATACCTTTTGAAGGTTGACATCGTCTAGTGTAATAAATCATGTCAGACCGTCACACAAGGAGTATTCGACACAAAAGCCTTTACAAAGCCTACTCGTTCGCGATATTAGAGCCATTCAATGCTGACAGCTGAGGCAAATATTCAAACCAGATGGAAACTGATTGAGGTGTATTCAACTTGAAATAATCTGAGGGTGAAAGATGAACCTATAGACTACCACAAGCTCTGCTTGGCTCTGGCTCTAGTTGTGAGTCTGTGTGAGTGTTGACTAAATAAATCCTACATCGAAACGTCACAAACACAGTATAATGGCCCAAACACACCTAGTTCGCTGGCGGTAGCGATCAGTGAAACGCTGTCAAATATCGCTGTCAGATTTGAGATTTGACAGCGAATATTTGACAGCGTTTCACTGATGTAGCGATCAGCGAACTAGGTGTGCGCAGGCCTTCATACACTGGTGAGCACTCTCTTCTTCTTAAATTTAAGAGCTTAGCTCTTGTCGGGGTTTTGATGCAGTTTTCTCCAATTAAGTCTTTCGAATGCGGCCTCCTTGACTTTCTTATACGACATGACAGCGACTTTTTATTTTATCTGGCTCATGTAACTAATTCTTGGCCTTCCTCTTCCCCGTTTCCCTTCAACCTTTCCTTCAATGATGTTCTTTATGTAGCTGTCATGTCGTAGAAGATGTCCAAACATTTTTCCTCTTCGATTTTGTATTGTCTCAAGCATAACTCTGGTGAGCACTCACACAGACTTAAAACCAGAGCCAGAGACAAAGCCAGCCCAAGCTTTTGGTAGGCCTACACACAATTTAAAACGTCACTGGTTTGAATCCATGTGGATGGATATGTAGGTAGAGGTAGGCCAAATAAAAGATGGATGAACAGTGTGAAAGATGACATGAATAAGAAAGAAGTGAATACAGAGATGACGGCTGATAGAGGAAAATGAAAGAGGAGAACATGTTATACCACCCACACATCAAAGTGGGATAAGGGCAGGAAGACGAAGACTAGTTTGAATTCAGGATCTCCTGGTTACTCAGAGTAGACTACTCTGAGTCTCCACTGAGTAGATACAAAATTGTGCGTTTTTTTAAGAATACTTAAAATATCTGATCTAGGTCAGACATTTGACACAGACAGATATATTGAAACGTTACTGTGCGATCATTTGTTTGAATTCATGACCTCCTGATTACTCTGAGTATAACCTTTGAGTTGAGTAGGGTCACTCAAAGTAGAATCAGTACCCAATATAGAGATCATGCATTTTGTGGTAGTGATTGACTTTGCAACTATTGTTGTGAGACTTAAAAGTTAGCCTACGCCTACGCCACAGGCTTTGCTAAGTTTGGGGCTACATTATACCAGGTTCTCTGTATTTTTGACCAATGTATTATATTATTTTTGAAAATAAATAGAAGCACTTATGACCTTACAAGAGGCCTTTTTAAATTAAAGCAACATACAAAAGACATTGCCAAAATTGATGTAAAAGTACTATGTTACTCAAGTTCCTAATAAAGTCTTCCGAATTTGGATGAGTATTGCTGAGTTTCTGCTCTGATGGACAACAGCGATTCTATTGTACTTCTCCGTTCACCTATTGAAAGCTCGAAAATATTTTCTTTCATTGTATTTAACCCGAGATAAGCTGCTACGCGATATAATAAAATTAAGAAATGCCCTGAATGAATTAATCATATCTCTTCTATTTTTATGTCTTTAAGGTATTTATGAATATAAATAAATATTGTGGACAAGTCACACAACATTGGCAGATAAATTATTAGCGCTACCTAATGTTATACAAATAAAATTATGAACTTCTGTTGCTGACGCCACAATATCAAAATAAGTTACTTTATGAAATAGAAAATTTCATTATGGTATGGCACAAGTCGAGCAAAGCGAGAGAGCCGCGTTGGCGGTGTGAGCCAAAGTGTGAAAAAGAACTTTTGCAGGCTGATGATAATAGTAATGAGGCTCTTAACAAAAAAATTATTGTTTTTTTTCAAGTTACTGCTCTACATCAAGTAGGCATGCTCCGTCATTGGTTCTCAAAGAAAAGAACATGCAGCGGGCTTTAATGTTTTTGGATATGACATAGATCTAAAAAAATAACTGTCGTGCATGGAGAGGTGCCTGGTAGAGATCGCTGTTACCGATAAGGCCATACTTACCTAGTGTGTCATTGTATTACTGAGACTGTTTATTTGTAAGCTTAAAACTCTATCCTACTTACCTAGTGTGTCATTGTAATCAATAAAGAGTTAGTTATAAGTGATACAAAACCAGAGTAAACACTTTATTAAATCGTATTCAAAGTTCATTATGAAAAGATTTAATTTATGTCAAAATTGACGGACTTTTTTGCTCCAATCAAATAATTAACAACGGTTCGTCCAATCGCGTGATATTTTTTTCGGTCCAATTATTGTAATAAACCTCTCAAGTTATTACACGATTGAAAGGTATTCTCAGAATGTCTGTTACATAGCATTTCGTGAAATATACCAACGAAATAGGAATAAGAAATGTTTATTGTTGGAAACTACGAGTATACTTGGCCATGACATAGTCTCGGTACATAAATTAGCTTCTTTCTGTGGCATAGTGTCGATTCAGCTGTTGCATTAATTTGACAGCGATTAAGTTATAGCCGTCTTCATGTTTCCGCTTATAAAATAAGGCTGCCACATTTTTAAGCCTTGCGCACAGCTAAGCGATCTGCGATGTCGACCAGTAAAACGCTGTCAAATATGACAGCTATACTTGACAGCGTTTTGCTGATCAACATCGCCTGGATGTGCCTTTAGTGCTGTTAGGGCCGTATCCAAAAATAGTGCTTGAGTCTGAGTCGAGCCTCAAGCTTACATTTTTTGATAGTTCTCCATTGAATATTGTCAAAATGATTTGCTTGAAGCTCGACTCAGACTCAAGCATTGTTTCGGAATACGGGCTTTAGTGCTCCACCTGGTGGTAGTCGGTTTTTTTGGCGAATCCTTACTGTTACGCGGTTCAGTCATACGCTAAAACAAGTCGTCTGAGCGCACGCGGGTGAAATGGATACAAAGTTTTTATACTACCCAGTGATCATTTGGTTTCAATAACAAACCACCAGATACGTCTTTGTTTTTTTTTATACGACTAGCAGATAGTACATGCTTATTGCCCACCTGATTTTAAGTGATAACCATTGCCTATAACAAAGCATTGCATCGCAGATCACGCACGTCAGGAATGTGCCCTACGATGTAAAATAATAATTACTGAATATTATAAAAAAAAAAATGAATTGTGGCAAATCAAAATTTAAAATAAAATAAAAACGAAAAAAACGTTTATTGCCTCGATAAAAGCCTAGAACTACATTTTTAAACTTAACATAAACTATAAGATACGAGCACAAAGTGTGTAAATTCAGCTTTCGCTGGAAGTACAACCAGCACTGGTTTTAAATTTAACCTTTATTTATTGATATTTAATTTAATTTTCACCGTGTGTGGTCTAAAAATGAATTTGTTTCATACAAATAACCTAACCCTACCCCTCATTATTCCGCAAGAGAAAAAATGTAGTGCCTAATTTACATTCTTCGGGCAAAAAAGGTTGTTTGGCAGGCTAAGAGAATTAAGGCACTTAGTGGCTGGGCCGCTCCCGACATGGATTGATCTGGTCCATTTTCCCGCTGTACGGATGCAATATGACGGCTCTGATAGTCACTGGAAGTGGTAGAAATTATCTGATTTCTAGAAAATTGTACCGACATCTAAGTTTATGTTACCATTAATGCTACAAGCGTTCTGGCGGCGTAATGTCTACTTTCTTGAATAAAAAATTAGGAGATTCTCAATTCGATTGTTTTTTTTTTATGATTGTTATCGCATAACTTCTTTATTATAATGAACCGATTTGATAAGTTCGTTTTTTATCTGGAACGTTATTCTTTCCGATTGATTCCATAGAAATTTCATCAAAATTGGTTCGCAGCAGTTTGGCTATGAAGTCGGTTTCTGAAGATTTTAAACTTCACTTGTTATCAATCGACACACATTAAGTATAGATATTTCTTCTTCAGGGTTTATTTTGCCTTGTCGATACTTATATCAGTATATAAATATAATAGATAATTAATATAAATAAACAAATATGAATTAGTGAACTATGTTTATGAGTTAATGAACCGAGCAAAGCGAGAGTAGGTCAATTGTGAATCGAACGAAGCGAGATCTCAGTGTAATCGTAGTCATTCGAAAACTTGTTCAGAAAAATTACGATTCGCAACGTAATTTTTCTGAACAAGTTTTCGAATGACTTAATTAAAGTAAATTACATTTGACGCGTTTCATTCGCAAAAAATACGGTATTAGTTTTGATTAGCGTATGTACAATGTTCGACTTTGAAGTGGAAGTTACCTACATGGAACTTTGGTGTAACACGACACCAAACATTAACTAGAGCTGATCCTAATGAAGGCCCAAGTTTCTTAAAACACACCTGGAAAGTAGAGAACTTTCTTTACATCAAAATTAAATGAATTTAAGATTGGAACACAGCTTACTTCTAACCCAAACGTAGCTTGAGAAATCACCTTACGAGCTCTGACAAATAGCTGATAATTTACTTCAACATTTTTTTCTTTGAATTTGTCAGGGTTGGTCCAAGTTATCTTCATTCTAGCATCAAACTCAGTAGTAAACTGAAATGAACAAACCTGGGAAAGATTTCCCGGACATCTTTCTTCCTAGGAACTTTGCTCATAAAGTTGCTGCTTCTCATACATAATTCATGCTGTGTCCTTCCATGGAGGGAGAAATAGCCTGCATCGCTATTTGATAAAATAATAATATCATCCGAGAATAGAAATCGGCACTGTTAAAGCGTTTGCCATCGAGACCGTCTCATTTGAATGGCCTTAAACTTTGCTGGTTTCATTTTGTCAGTTTGTACAAATCGCTTCGGAAGGATGCTATTAATTTTACAGGACGGAGTAGGCTGAAGTAATCCGACTGATGAATGAATATTTGATTATACAAGAACTGTGTGAAGCTATAAAATATATTTTTAATACAGTTGCTCAAAAAGTGGCGTATTGCAGGGACGTATAGCGTTCGGGATGTGGGCTATTACACACGCGTGCTTTTTTTTTACCATTCCCGCACTAGTGCTTTTTCTTTCCCAACTGTCAAAATAATGTCTAAAAAGAAAAACCAACCATGAAGTTTTTACTAAAAAAATTCATCGAAGTTTTTATGATTCATGCAAATACGTATTTTACTAAAAAGAAGCTACTAATTTGTTTCATTAACAGATTTAATGATTTGATTGAATGAGTTATGTTAGGTTTCATTTCATAATTTCATCTCATTAAATTTCATTTTCAATTCATATCAATAAAAAAAATCTACTGAAGACTTGGCTGTATGAGTATAGTTCCCTTTGCCTTCCAGAATGGGTGAAGAAAAAAAAAATCTCTGCTTATATTCTACGGTTGGCGCCATTTTTCAGAAATTTTCTTTGCGAGTCTATTTATTTTGTTTGTTGCACAAAATGAGTAATTTCGACCCTAGTTTTTTTGAATTAACACCACCGGAACTCAGTATAATTGCACAAAATGCTTCGGAGAACATTTTAGCGGAAAAGTTAAAAAGTCGCTACATGCATACATACGACGAACTTGTTGCGTGGAGAGAAGAGAAAAAAGCAAATCGTTTTTTTATTAAATGCTTCATTTTTTCGCAACTGTATTAAAAATAGTCGTTCAGTACACGTGCGGAACCGTCATTGCAACTTGTTCCGACTGTCAACCCTCGCCTTCGGCTCGGGTAGACATTTGTCGGAACTCTTTGCAATGACAGCCTTCCCGCACTTGTAATGAAATATACTATTATAAAAGGTTTAGTTATTTATTTATTTACAACCATTGCCCTATCTTTACAGGTGTACCCTAATACGATAGCGCAGCCTTTCTCATACAATTAAAGATTATACTATACTAATCAATAATAAAAACTAATCACAGTACAAATTACAACCAATCATAAAATAATAATAAAAATAATTACGACAATATACAATGGATCCAATCAATAATTAGAAATAATTATAAGTTTAAAAAACTTGAGAAACCGACTTCATTGTCAAACGGCTAAACCGATTTTAATCAAATTTGTTTGGGACAATCTGGACGTAAGAATAACCAAATAAAAAAAATAATTTTCTAAATCGGTTCATAAATGACGGATGCATGCAGTTACAAACATTAAAAAAATTATTAAAAAAAAATGGCAAGACCGATTTTAATAAAATTAAAATGGGACCAATCTGGAAGCAGTACCTTTCAGATAAAAAAATAATTTTTCAAATCGGCTCACAAATGACGAAGTTATGCGGTAACAAACATTAAAAAAAAAAAAAAAAATAAAAAAAAAAAAACATACAACCGAATTGAGAACCTCCTCCTTTTTGATTGGAAGTCGGTTAATAAAAGACAAAAACAGAAATAAACTATCAGATAATAACTCTAGAATTAATAGTGAAGCTTTTATGAATTCGCTCAAAGAACACTGGAATATATCAATATTTTCTGCAACCAGATTCAGCGTTCTAATAGTTCGAGTAAGAGGTTGCAAAAAGGAGTTTTGTTTTGCTTTACCCGGTGGAAGAATGACACCCGTGCGAAGCCGGGGCGGGTCGCTAGTAAATAGCTTATGTTACGTAGGGATTATGTAGTTTTCTGAATCGGTCTAGAAGTGTTTGGGCTTATAGCTGACTATAATATAAGTGTAGAAAACAGTGAATATTAAGTAAAGAGTTCGGTGGTAAATACGCATTCAACCATAATTCATACATTGTTAGGATGACACAAATTATGACCGCAGAGATTGGAAAGCATTTACTTTCGCTCTCTAACATAATTATGTTTAGAAAATCATACTTTTCATGGCTGAAAGTTGGCTCTTGTTGAAGGCAGAAGGTTTATTTTCACACCCTGTAGAAGTTTAAGTCTTTGTGCTATAAATGGAACGCTGAAAATAAATGGGGCGCACAATACCGGCCTGATTTTAGATTCAAACTCTCGTAATACCATGACATAGAACTAATGCGTGTGTAACGCGGTCTCTTCCAGGGGAATCACACCCTTGGCACGGGTATGCATACCTTCCCTGCCAATTTGCTAGCTCGTAACAGGAGAGCCTGTTATTGCCAGTTAGGGTTCTGTGTGTGACGTTGAACTTTATTGTGGTTTACATACTCGAACCTACATCAAAAGTAGATCTTTGTCTACTTGTAGATATGTAGACAAATGTCACGGCTGTTTATGCAGAACAAACAAGTACTTCAGTGTTTTACTAATTCTTCTCAGCTCAGTTGGTAGTAGCTCTGCCTTCTGCAACGCAGGTCGTGGGTTTTTGGGGCTAGATAGTGTTGTGTGGGTTGTTCACACTATTTATATTTATTATATATATTATTATTAGTATATTTGCAACGAATGGAAGGTTTTGTAGCGATCTGCTCCAGATTTACAAGGAATCAATGTTTTTTTTTTACAATTTATAGGTTTGCGTGATGATGTGGTCGACGATGCAACACGCTTACCTAGAAGACACCTATTCACTCGTGTCTTGAAAAAAAAAATTTTTTCCTTTAATAAGTATTAATAGTTAGAGTGACATATACTGTACGGAACTCTGCCATCTAAAGCGTTTTTCTCCTTCAACACACAGTCATTTGGCTCGTTTCCTTCCCACGAGACAGAGGACGGGATAAAAAGTAACTTATTAGGGCCACACTCGTTCACAGCAATACATTATAATTAAAATTGTATCATTTCGAACGCAGCCATCCTCGAAAAGGATTAATGACCCTGCGGGCATCGATTTGCATTTTAAATGAGGTGTGACAAAAAGTTAGAACAAGTTTGCAGTAGGTCAGTGTGTTTGTTTGAGTAAGATCGATGGCTGCTTGTTCTAAATTTCGCACGTCTGTAAAGTCCGATCAATATAATATATATATTTTGAACTAAACTAAAGCCCTCCACACGCGTCACATAAATAATAAATACTGTATCGTAGTAATTATAATTATAAGTTTAAAAAACTAGAGAAACCGACTTCATTGCCAAACGGCTAAACCGATTTTAATGAAATTTGTTTGGAACAATGTGGACGTAAGAATAACCTTCTAAATAAAAATAAAAAAAATCTAAATCGGTTCATAAATGACGGAGGCATGCAGTTAAAAAAAATATTTTAAAAAAATGGCAACACCGATTTTAATAAAATTAAAATGGGACCAATCTGGAAGCAGTAACTTTCAGATAAAAAAATATTTTTTCAAATCGGCTCACAAATGACGAAGTTATGCGGTAACAAACATAAAAAAAAAAAAATACAACTGAATTGAGAACCTCCTCCTTTTTGATAGGAAGTCGGTTAAAAATATGAATTACAAAATATCTTTAAGTAGGCAAGGCATTAGAAATATAAATACAAAATGCAGTATTTTAGCTATTTTTAATTTAAATACAAAATACCGTTGTCAATTTTGGAGAAATTTTCTTTTCGTTTTGTTGGCCAATTTTGACGCACAGTTATAGAGTACAGATTATATAACAGGTGCAGTGTTGCCAACTCTAGTAGCTGCTTTACGACACGATCCTTAAATTAAGGTTAAATTTATTTTAATTACAAATTTTAATTACAAGTAACTCAAATACTGACGAACTATGTTGCCAACTTCTTTTTTTTTTAATTTTTTTTTTTTTTTAATCATAAATTTATTTATTCGTAGCCAAAAAATCATGTTACAATACGGTACCTATAACTACACTAGAGTATTACTTTTAGTATATTACTATATTACATTATAATAATAATGATAATAAATGAAGCATGCATGTTTAAGTATTAAATTTTAGGCAGACAGGTATTTTTGGTAGGTAAATGGCACCACTACCCACTTACGCAGTACAATTTCAATAAGTACATTAAAAATAGGTTATGTGAGCAAGTAGGCAGTAGGTAACCTTCCCACCAAAACAATTAAATAAAAGCAACTTTTACATCAGAAGGTACTAAAGCACATAATAATATAAGGTATAGCTTCCAAGGTACATCTTCTACTGCTACTTCTACATAGCAGGTAGGTCATCTTCAATAATGCAAATAATACGAAAAATAGATACATTGAATAGTCCAGTGAATTTTAGATAGGTAAACGATAGTTCACTAGCCCCCACACTAGGATTCCCTGTGTTGTGGGTGGCTAGTCTCTTCCAAGGGTATAATATTATGTAGGTAATTATGTTTACGTAGGCTAGGTTAAGTTAAGTTAAGATAAATTGTTTTTGACAGAATTTTGATTATTTTTGAACTTCGAGGGTAGGGTATGGGAGTAACTGAGGGTAAAAATAAAATAAAATATAAGCGGGTGTACACGTGCAGTGGTTAATTAGCTATTATGTGTGTGCGCGTGCGGTGTGTCGCGTGCGCGTGTGTGCGAAGCGCATTGTTCTCTGTGGTGTTTGTTCGTGCAATGTTTACTAGAATGCGAGTTTATATTTGACGTGATAACGTCTTATAAATCGATGGAGCCGGCTGCACGCACGAAAAAACATGACTCATGCGTCGTTACGTCGTTTCGTCGTTCCATTTACCTGAGCCCGAGCGCGGGTCGGGTAATGGGTAAGGGTAAATGAGGGTAAGGGTAAATAAGGGTAAGGGTAAATGAGGGTAAGGGTTCGGTCGGGTTCCGGGTCCGGGTCCGAGAGTTCGAGTCCGAGTCCGAGTCCGCGAGTCCGCGAGTATTTTCTTATGACGTTATCACGTTCAACTATCGTCAGTAAACCGACTTTACAGACAACCGATTTTTTTTAAGTTGTAGACACATCAGGTATTTTCTGGTAAGGGAAAGGAAGTAAGTTTATTTATTATTTTTTGTTTGGATATTTGTTTGTAGCCCGCATACTTATACATATAATCAGTAACCTAAGAAATTAATCATGCTAATGGAAGGAAAGTTTTTTTTTTTTTTTTTTTTTTATATAATCATGCTTTATTGAATTTATTTATTTATTAAATAACCAACTATTGCATAATGTGTATATTCAGATTGTAAAAATAAAATCGTATTCGTCATGACCCATATTTTATGAATCTAAAACATGTGGATAGCGAACACTGGAGTAGGTATGTAATGTACATAATGTATTTAATTTTTTTATAATTTAGGCATTGTTATGCCGGGAAGCACGAACGAGTACGTGATGTGATTACTTTATTATTAATGAATAACCTACAGCACATTGCTATCGTGAAGTTTTCAATAGTGTTTCGGTTTCTACATAGTTGTGCGAGCACAACCATTCTATAACCAGCTTTTTGCATTTAACTTTGAGGCAATTTAAAATATTAATTTCTTTATTCGCTTTGGTGTATAAGAATGGCCCCAGAAAAATCTGGGACCGTTGTGCAAAACTCGTTTTTGTTTTAGGTATAGGCCAGGAAAAAGTTCTGCTTGATCGTGCTGTATTTCTAGCGCACAGTATGGCTGTTTTGTGAAACCGCATTATTATCGCTGCTATGAAGATTTGTCTTACTCGCAATAACTGGCATTCCCTGTAGAGTGAGTCCGTCGAGTAGCGGAAGGGCTTGTTGTGAGCAATTTTTAACAAAGATCTTTGTGCGCGTTCTACTTTTATTAGCTTAGAACAACATGCACCACCCCAGGCTACAATACAGTAGGACAATACTGATTGACAGAGTGCCATGTAGATAAGCCGTATTAATTCGTTATCAGCTATGTTTTTTAGTTTTACGAATGCATATTTTATTTAAGTTTCCTCACTCTTATACATTTACCATCTCAATGTGTTTCTCCCAGGTTAGCCTATCGTCAATATGGACTCCCAGATATTTAATAGATTGTAGATTCTCTATGTATGCACATGTACATTGGCGGGCCTTGGGATAATTGTTACATTCATGTAGTCTTATGTTTAGGGGTCTCGGGGGTGCAGTGCGTTGTGTAATACTGAAGTTGAGAAACTTCGTTTTTGAGGCATTTAAGGAAAGGAGATTATTATTAAGCCACTGTGTAACTTTTTGTAATCCGAGATTAGTCACTTTTTCAGTCTCACTCCAAGTATCACCATGAAAAATTAATGCTGCATCATCTGCAAACGCCAGTGTTATTGCTTGGTCCAAGTCAAGCTTGCACAGGTCATTAATGTACAAGAGAAAAAGTGTTGGCCCAAGTACACTTCCTTGCGGAACCCCAAAAGACATCTCCGAATAATCACTAAAAGTCCCCGATACGCGTACTCTTTGTTTGCGATTAGTGAAATAGGATTTAAACCAATTCAACGGAGTTCCGCGTATTCCAAGAGAATTCATTTTTGCAAATAGAATCCGACGCGAAACTGTATCGAACGCTTTTTATTTATTTAAAGGGCTTTGTTGCAATGCGACCACACTGCCCTATAATAAAACAACAATTAATCTAAATTTATACAAACTTATTATTGTCTAGCTAAACCAATTTCTGCTAATTTATATAACATCTTGGCTTGATCCGACAAGGGACAAGCCAAGATGTTACATCGTCTGCACAAAAATCAATCCAACCACACATTTTAAAAGTTCCTACTGTTCATAATACAAATCGTTAAGCTCTATCATACGGCGAGCGCGATTCGTTATGTTTACGAGACGGGCGAACATTTAGGGCAATTACTCCGCCCAGCTGCAGACTATCATGAGAATATGTAAGATAATTATTAATAGTGGAGGAAACTTATATTTAATGACTGCAAAATGGCCTAGTATTCTCTCAAAGTTATCATTTGCTTTGTCTGCTGGTTCATTCTCGTTTATATATCTTGGCTGTTTGTAAGGGAGAAATTCTCTCATTTATCATGAGGTTTCCGAAGACCTAAGAGGTTCGAAATTTTACACGAGTACTCTTAGAGGGGTTTAAGTGTTCCTTAATAAACAATTTTCAAAAATGGCCCGAGGAATTAATAAGTGTTATCAATGCTTGTGTAAAAGAATCTTCATGCAAACTAAGGCTTGCGGGATTCCACTAATCTAATCAAAAAAATTACAATAATATTTTTGTTATTATTAAGAGCCTGTTGTGTCCCACTGCAGGGCAAAGGCATGCCTTCTTTCTCTCCATTCATCTCTTATTTAGGCTATTGCGGACCAATCGTTAAAGTATTAAGGCATCTACTTCGTCTCTCCATCTTCGCCGTGCACATTAACATTAATAATGAAAAATTAAAACGAATTGTAAATAAATGTCTACTCATAGGAGAAGTTTTTTCTCACATCACATGAACTCCGGAAGCGAACCTCTGAAATTGGGCACTTATCGAGGCTACTCTCTCTTATGAAACTGTTTTAAGTTTTAAATAGCTTCACGCGAACAAAGTCACGTGGAATTTCACTAGTTCATCAGTATCCATAAGATTTGTCGTTAAAGCTTAAATGTGTGTGATGTTGTGACGAAGTTTCTTGTTAGAACGGATAACGGTCCTGTCTTTGCTCTGATACACTTTCTTTGATCTGAATAAGCCGATGCCTTTGAGAGTATTTATCTAAATAAATAAACTCGCCCCGCGGCTGTCTGTCTGACTGCAAATCAATGAACAGCTTGGTTTTTTAAATATTTAATTAAGATATGACTAGAAAATGTTATGTATTTTCTCTTCGCAAGGGATAATTTTATCGAAGCCTTGATATATTTATTTTAGCCTTGACAATTTTAATCTTAAAATTAATAAGTCTAGCTTTCATTCAAAGCATTCTCATTAAACACGTTGTAACCCCCCAACCCAGAATTTCAATAACATATTTGAAGAAGTTTTTTTTCCTGTTTTAATATGGCATAGGCCAAATGGTATATGGAAAATATGCCAACTCCTTTAACTCTGATTGAGGAAAGTGTGTTGCAAAAAGTGACACCACATGAACGAAGTCTCGGGTTTCATTCCATCTTAAGTATAAAAAATGGTCCAAAACTTTTATCTCGCGTGCAGATTCAAAGGCTTTTGTGATAAACCGGAGAAACAAGACGGCAATTACCTCAACAATAGAAACGCATTCACACCGAGCGACAATCCGTTTGTATCTGATAATGTGGCAATAAATTATCCTTATGGAAGCGTTAAGTGCTTGGTGTGAGGCCGAGCCGGAAGGTATCAGCATTAAAAGGTCGTCAGTAGATACATAGCATGTTTTATGGCGAACCCGTTTCAGTGGAAACTAAGGTTTAGCGCAATAGCAATGAGGCTCTACTGTCTTTGCATTATTAATCAGGAAATTAAATGACCGAGCGAGCAAAGCGTTTCAAGTTTCGCGATTGGTCACAAATGCTATGTCCAGCTGTACGGCTGTCTGTCTGCCTGTCTGTTTTCACTTCAATCAGTTACATCAGTCAACTTCAGTCAGTTCTATCAGTTGGTTGTATAAAAAAACACTATGCGTCAGGTAAACTGAAATATTTTAGTATCGTTACTGGCGGAAACTTCTTTAAAATAAGTTAAAAAGAGTTGTTGATATTAATATGATTGTTTTTATGTACATGTACATTGACATTCTTGTGTGAGCCCAAGAGGAACATCTTCTTTGTTCCTGTTCGCAGATATTGATGAGTCTTCGTAATCATTGCTCAAATGACCCTTAGAACCCCTTTAAATCTTAGAATGTAGGTATGTGTATTTTTAAACAACATAGAAAAAGAGTCAAAAACCAAGCGGCATCATTAAAATTGCTTTATGTAATATTTTAATGAGAACCTTGAAGTCTAGGCAGTGACGTGGTTCAAGAATATGCTATGTAATTATCACCTCGGCAAAAACTTGTGACACGCAACGAAGTAAAAATACGATTTGTGCCAAGTAAAATGTTTTTTGAATAGGTATATAGCTGGTAGGCCAAATCGATCGACTTCATAAAAATGATAAGATATCTCCGCCGGTAGTTTACCGATTTCCATATTTTTTTTACTGATGTATAAAGGATGAACCCGATTTGGCTCCAATTTTATTCCTTAAAAGGATATTCTTAAACTGGTCCATAAAACTTAAAACACAAGAATATTTTTGATGGAAAATAAGTACAAGAGTTTGAAGTGTAAAATATAATATGTTATGTAATAAATACGTCGTTTCAGGTACATATCTGTGAAGATCCATCTAAGATAAATAAACGATTTAAATTTGTTTTTTTTTGTAACATAGGGGCTGTCATTTTCTTTTGTAACATTATTTTACTTTCTAGTACATAATATAAGTTAATTACAGCATAATTGTATATTTATCTGTAAAAGTATATTGTTATGATTTTGTTTTTGTTTAACTCTCTTAACATTCGTTTAATAAGTTAAGTTAAATATATTTTTTTTTAATTGAAAAACTTAATATCAGAGATTTTGTATAAAATATTTAATATATAATACAGAATTTCTGACATCTTAATTTCTAGATTTAACGCATTGATGCTATTTGCTATTGATGTCTGTTATGCTATTTCTTTGTTAATAAACAATTTGTAATAATAAAAGCATACATCAACATAATACGCGCGGCGCCAGTGTGACCGCTTTATCACACCAAGAAACTGACGAGAATTGCATGGAACTTTGTCAATTATATGGTCCGTAGTTGTGAAATGCCTTGAATACGAGTAAGTTCTGGGTTTGTGGGTGTTAGTTCTCTTTGATGCTATACCATTCCAGGAAATATTAAATAGCTATTAGTATTATATTAGTACTGTTAACCAGATACGTCTAACGCGTTGTATATTGTTCCTAATTAGTTCAATAGATATCGAATTAAATCTAATACCTAAATCACGCCCAATTATTTTTATACGCCTCTTTTCAACCTTTTGTTTCCCATAACTTTCTATCTAAAACCTGTCTGTATTATTTATTATTTATAAAACTAGCGGCCGCCCGCGGCTTTGCTCACCCCGTTTTCTTTTCGGAATAAAATATATCCTATTTCCGTCTCCTAGTTATAAGCTACCTCCCGATCAATTTTTAGCCGAATCGGTTTTGTAGTTCTTGAGTTATAAATAGTGTAACTAACACAACTTTTTTATATTATAAGTTAATAGAAATTAAAAAAAATACATAATATAGGTATTATCAATCGAAAAGTCTATTATGCCTAGACTTTCACACAAAAATAGCCTACCAGCGGATTAGTTGCGGAAACCAATCCACTCACCATGTGTTTCTAGATTTGGGGACGGACTTGAAGCTCTTGCAAATAACCTACATTTCTCTATGCCAAGCATACCTACAAATTATCTAGATCAATGTCTGTTAATCGCAGCGTTTATGCGACAGTTCAACATAAATACCGGTTCCTAGACAAGTGAGACGTGAGATAACATGGATTTGCTGGAGTTCAAGGAGGTTTAAAATATGAAATGAAATTTATTTATTTAAATAAACAATTTTTTTTATTTATTTACTTTCTATTTGCAAGAAGTGTGGTGCAATTAGGTCATAGGGTATATAAAAAAAACTGGGTTACATACTTCGTCGGAATCCGACATACAACAATTCACACGAAAGTAATAAAAAGTAAAATGAAAAGAAATCGGTTTGTCAGAATAATAATTAATAATAATTAATAATAATCTATTCAAAAATAATAATTCATAGAAGATATAAAATAATTTAAAAGTAAAGTAAAAATATTTAAATCATTAAAAACATTTTACCAAAGGCCATAGGTAAAGTTACGCTTTTAACTATAAACATCCGTATAACTACGTATGCAAGATATACATATATACCTACTTAGCTAGTCTTCAGTGAAACTTTGTAGGTATGTATAGCATACCAGTAAAGCACTGTTGGTCAAGTGGTAAATGAAATGAAATGAAATTTGTTGCATAAAATGTGGTAAAGCTTTAATTAGATGTCAGTAATTAATTTGATTCAGCACATTTCGCTTGAATTCAATATGTACTTGTAGGTATAGGTGATTAGGTAGTACAATTAGTCATAATAAATTTATCGTCTAAAGATTGAAATGTCCTATGTGTTACACAGCAAATTTATTATCATCAATAATTATGGAGTGTAGAAATTTATATAAGTTATAATAACAACCTTTAGCTAGCCAGTTGTACAATTTGCTTGGAACTTTCGTTCTGGCTGTTACGTGGTAGCGGTCCCACCTTCCGATCAGGTCGTGGGTTCGTATCCAGTCGTGCACCAATGCGTTTTATACCCCAAAATGTATGTGCACAGAACTCTCAAACGGTAAAAAATACCGTGGCGATACCGGTTTGTCGTAGAACGTAAAAAGTTCGAAAACATGTGTCGAGCTTCACGCAAAAAAGGACCCTCCATCGGCCTACTTGCGGAAACCGGTCCGCTCACTAAAACTAACTAAGTGTGGATCAAATAATATGCCGAGTTTTGGTATGCCTAACCTACCCTACCGGTATCCCAGTGGTCAAAACTGATGACGGTTTAAGGCCGCTCTGAGAGCCTGTCCAGATGGAGCGTTTTACGCGCGAGTGTTTTTTTTTTTTTTTTTTTTTTCGAATGGACAAAATGCTGGTGATCGTCTGACGATTCTTACAGCGCTACCGGACAATGGTGAGCGCAGAGGGCGCTCAACCGGTAAAATTAGGTTGGGGCAACAAACTCAAGGGCACCGCTATGGTACGACCTCGGCTTGGGCTGTTGCCAGGGGGGGGGTTTAAATCTAGATTAGGCCCGTAGAGGGCGGGCACTAAGGGACGTCTTCGACCCCGCCGGCGGAGTCGGTGAATCTGTGCAGTGTTTCTGTCCGAACTGGATGACTCGATCGCCTCCGCGTTAGCGGCGGTGATAACGTCATCGGGATCACCGAGGATATGCCTCGGTCTACGAAGGGATTTTACGCGCGAGTGCCCTCGCGCGTTTCAATTTATATTGCGTCCAGATGCCGCGTTTTACGCGCGCTCCTACCAAATAGTTGCTCGCGTTTTACGCGCGATTGAGGAATCGCGCGTAAAACGCGCGTAAAACGCCCCATCTGGACAGGCTCTGAGGTCTGCTGCTATAGCCTACACTACACATAACGTGCTCTCCGAAGCACGGAAGCGCTCAGTTGGAAATGTCAATAGTCTAGTCACCCATCTATAGTCCAATAGTTGCAGGTGTCAATTCATAAGCAACATACGTCACAAGCGTCAGTCTGTCTATTGTCGGTAGACGATCTCATATTTGTATGAATAAGTAATGTCTATTCAGTGTCCACTTGACCACTTATCGTAATCGTAGGAAATATATGTCACTGTGAATGTCTTTCTAAAGAAAGAAAGTCAACACAGAGTTTAGGGTGTTTGCCTACTAACTACTAAACGATAGTCCAATAGCGTTATGACTTTATTGCTTGTAAATAGAGCACTGGTGGTCTAGTGGTAGTAATCGGTCTAGTGCCTTTCGACCTTACGGCCGTGGGTTTGAATCTACAATATGGATTTTACTGTGCGAAAAATGCATGTACACAATGCTAGTTCTCTCAAATGGCGAAGGAACACATCGCGAGGAAACTCGCGCTTTAGTCAACTGTGTGCGTATTGACGATGTGTTTCCTGTGGATTAGGCCGACTAAGCTGTCAGGATGTTATAGGTGCTGGACAAGCCTACTCCATCTAAAATCCTGTTCCAGGCACTAATGCGTCCCCTAAGTAGTAATCAACAGTTGCCCCTGACGCTATATCATCTACAATAGATGCAAAAGCCTGATTACTGATCTAGTCGTAGCAATCTCGGCTTCTGAGGTCGTGGATTCGAATTTAGCTGAATTGGTACCTAACCTAATCATGCATTTTATTCAAAAAAAAATATTAGAGCGCTATAAAGTCTTTTCAAATATTGAAGGAAAACATCGTGAGGCACCTGAAGTTACTAAACTTTAGGTGCTTCAGGTGCGCAAGTATTAAGGAGCCTGGGAAAAAGGCCAAATAATTGTGAGTAGCTTAGCTGATATTTTATGTCTCATTTCCAGTTTTAGCGTCCCTGAGAAAGGGTCATTATTATGGATGAAACGTTAGGCCCTGGCCTGTCCTAAAATCAAGGACTGATATATTTAGAAGTCTAGGTATTATTGATTATAAAATTCATTAAGCTTCGTTGTCTTTCAGTAAATATTTGCTACATCTATTCCCAGCTTCATCTATATTTACACATCCAAAAATAGTATTTTATCAATAAAACAATCTATCACTTCGTTTCTGTTCGTGCAACTCGCGCAAAATATTTATATTTTCACTTCACCTGGCAACTAAGTGCTTTAAATAAAATGCACGAGCATTGGGCTCTCGTTTATGAAAGGGAGCCACAGACACGACAAAAAAAAACTGAAACTTTAATACTCTTTTCTGTACGAGCCGCAGACATAGTGCAGACATAAAACAGTATCTCAATTACATCGTACATGCTTGGTACTTGCAGATGGGTCTTGTGGTCAAGTGGTGTTGACCTGCTTAACTCCATCTACTACACTACCAAATCTCAAGCAACCGAATTCTGGAGATTGGAGACGGGAATTTCACATGGGGATTTTTCTCCCTTGTCGTAAAAGGTTTAACAGTCTATACCAAAATATAAACAATACCGAAACTATTGCTGTATCTTACCAATTGGTGATGAATGCTAAAAGTAACTCTAAAACCATGTGCACATCTAGGCGATCTGCGATGGTGATCAGTAAAATGCTGTTAAACAAAATATGACAGCGATATTTGACAGCGTATCACTGATTGCCATCGCCATCGCCTAGATGTGCGCAGACCTTTTAAGTAGTCTCAAATTTACTCTTGGTAAAACAGAAGAACTCTTGGTAGGGGGTAGATAGCAAGATAACAATGATGACTAACTAAGTCACTAGTATTGCGCTACTTTTAATTTATACTATGACACGGGATTCATAAAAAAATGGAACGATTTGCATTCCCTAGAACAAGTCCGGTGTTACTTTTTATTATTTAACGACTCTCTGCGGACGCCTCGATACACACAAACATGTAGCTTATTTATTTTTATCGCTTTTTTTTAATTGTTTTAAAGAAAATTACTCAGCACTTGATAATTTGTTGTAATGTAGTGGAATTGAGTTGCGAGTTTTTGCAAAAGTGTAGTGAAAATAACTTGCGAGTTTAAAAAAAACTAAATAAACGCGTCGACTCGAGAACAAAGGAACAAAAGAATGGAGTCGAGACCCTTCACTGTTTTGTTTCGTCAGGTTAAAAAGTATGTTACTATATTTTGGTTGGTTTACCTGCTCTGCTTTTTCGGCAACATGGCTCTTTCGGGTGAGCGCTGTAACAATAGTACATTGTTACCCGAGTGTTGAAAGTCACGTTTTTTGAGTCCCGAGACGGGTTTGGCGCCAGAGCGTTAGCGAGGGCGCCAATGGAGCTTGAGGGACTTAAAAGACTTTCATCCGAGGTAAACACTGTGCTTTTCATTACGAATACAAGGAACGTAAAAATAAAAACATGAAAGAAAAATTAGTGAAAATGAAGATTGAATTGCCGCCTTCCCGGTTTTTTTTTTCTTTTTCTCTGGCGGGATTCGGCTTCGGTTCGCCAGCATTATTCAGCCATTATTTTCATTTTCATAATTTAAAAAATGGTAAATTGTTTGCTCAAATCTATATTATTTTAAAGAAATAGTTGAAGCTATATATAAATCAAGTAATTTAGAAGATATTGTATTATTTATTTAATACTATCATTATGTTATTTAAATTTAAATTTTACATTGCGCTCTAATTAGACTTTTTAAACTTCTTACCGTTGTAATGGGAATCCAACCTACTTGCTGAATAAAAAGTTGGAATTTGGTTCAACCTCCTTGCAGTTTAGAAACTTGGAACATGGTTGAATAAAATAGAACTTGTTTTTTTTTATAATTTGACAGCTGTCAGTAGAAAGCGATTCTCCCTAGGGCTGAAAGTTTTACTTTCTATTAGGCCCCTCAGGCAACTTCAGACCTACTTTCAGAGTATGAGTAATGAAAATACTTTTAAGACCACCTTGACATTATCGTTTAATCTATTCTACCAAGCTTATTAATTTAAAATAAAGTAATGAACTATCTAGATATATCATAATGTCTAGAAATTCTCAATCTAGAATATATACGTACCTACTACTGTCTATAAACCTCGGCCTACCTCCATGTTGCTTTATCCTATACACAGGGTCTATTTATTTTATTTCATTTAAAAAAATACTAACTCAAAGCGGATTCAGCGATCGCCTGAACGTATTGTGTTGCAGGAATAGACCAGCAGGGCTACCGCGAGCTCCATATGGTTTTGGCTATGGCTGTCAAATTGTGTATAGATCGGCTGACCCACACATTCATTTCTTCTTGGGTTTGAATGTGTTGACACTATTGACACAATTTTGCCAACCATAACCATATAAAGCTCATGGTAGGCCAGCAGATCCGCTGCAGCTATATGGAGTGAGTTTTGCTGGGAGTTTCATCACGAGAATGGAATCTGAAATGAGGAAATCTGTAAATAAACCAACCCAGCTGTCATTGGTTCTACGAGCTATATAATAATATGACCTGCCCATTCCCACTTCTTCGTGCTTATAATTCTGAGAGCTTGTTGACCTTGGTTCTGATAAGGATTTATTCATTTTGTATTCTTTATCAGAGTGAAACTCCCGACATAATCTCGCTCCATTGCCTCGCTGTTTGATTTACCGCTTGTGTTTAAAGTCGTTAGTTACCACAATAAAATATTTGTGTTGCATTTCATACAATTGCTGATTCAAAATGGAAACAGTTCCAAGCAAAAAATAGCAATCAAAGATTAATAGTGGAATTAGCTTGGTAAACGAAAACTCATTTTATTTACCCAGTTTTTAAGGTTCATAATACTTTAATCGTATCGTATCCGAATTTTACACTATTCCGTTCGGCTGATTCTCTCGTTTGAAATGAGGTTCTATGTAACGCAATAAGTGAGTGCTCAGCTGTTCGAAGTGGTGAATCCAATGTTTTTATTGCTTAGTAAGTTGCCTATAAAAATAATACTTTTTAATCGTTTATAAAGGAGGCTTTAGATTTTATGCTGCGGACGGCCGAGCCAAGGAGTAGTCTTCGTCGTTTGAAGTATTTCAACTTGAAACATTCAAGTTATAACTTGAATGTTTCAAGAGAAAAGTGAATATAGGTAAATTCTTTCACCTGGAGTTGATAGCAAACAAGATATTTCTATAAGTACTTAATATTTAAATTGGTTTTAATTAAAAAATAGAAGAATAGCCATAAGTAAATCATATCCAAATTTCTAATAAACGATAATGAGAGACTTTGATAAACATCTTCAGCCATACTTATAAGCAAATTTAAATTAAGTCATTGCTTAAAGATAGCTCCGTCACTGTTTGTCATTAGCCAGTGGTAAGAGATGGCAATAGTTTAAGCGCTGTTTATAAGTAAGGTCATTAGCTCGTTGTTTTTAGGGTTCCGTAGCCAAATGGCAAAAACGGAACCCTTATAGATTCGTCATGTCTGTCTGTCTGTCTGTCTGTCTGTCTGTCTGTCTGTCTGTCTGTCTGTCTGTCCGACAGTGTCACAGCCATTTTTCTCTGAAACCATAAGAGCTACACTGATGAAACTTGGTGAGTAGATGTATTCTGTAAACCGCATTAAGATTTTTACACAAAAATAGAAAAAAAACTATAAATTTTGGGGGTCCCCATACTTCAAACTGCAACTCAAAAAAAATTTTTTCGTTGAACCCATACGTGTGGGGTATCTATGAATAGGTCTTCAAAAATGATGTTGAGGTTTCTAATATCGTTTTTTTCTAAACTGAATAGTTTGCGCGAGAGACACTTCCAAAGTTGAAAAAAGTTGGTCCCCCCCCCTCTAACTTCTAAAATAAGGGAATGATAAAACTAAAAAAAATATATGTTGTACATTACTATGCAAACTTTCAACGATATTTGGTTTTAACGAGATCTAGCCAGTAGTTTTTTTTTATACGTCATAAATCGTAAACCGCAATTTACCTTTCGACGAACTACAAGAACCTGTTTCCTGTTTATTTTCTGTATATTATGTTACTTGATGCTACGGAACCCTTCATGGGCGAGTCCGACTCGCACTTGGCTGCTTTTTTTTGTTTTCGGTGAAATATTTCATGTAATTAACCAGCCTTTCTTCTTCTTTTTTTTAATTATGGCATCTGTCCATTTTCGGATCAACTTTGCCAGTGTCGAGTGAGGATATAGTACCTACATAAATAAAATAGTTTATAGTCAAGTCAGTCAATAGACAAGTCATTAACCAGCCCTATATCATGCAGATATTTTTAATCGTGTCGTTTCGTGTAATGCTCCCGTCAAATCCGAGTCTGTCAGAATCGATTTACTAATTAGTATCGAGTTCACGTTGAGGGTGCCATTAATTCGAGTAAAATGTTTGCCTCTGAACCGGCTGTCTTGGATATAATTCGGTTAGGGACGAGCAACCGGTTTCTGAAGGCCTTAGCTGGCTAGTTTTATTATCAGAATTTGTAAACTTTGTAATTTACAACCGCTGCTCTACAATTAAAAGAAAAACTATCTCTTTTAAATAAACTTATTTAGAGATAATTCATAATGGGTCTTATTAATAATCCTGGCGTAGCGTTGGACTAGTTAATCCGTGTTTTGTCTCTTGCATTGACATGAAATTGTCAACTCGAGCAAATGTGACAACACACGGATTAACTAGTCCAACGCTACGCCAGGATTATTAATAAGACCCAATGAGATTTAGCAAGCTGAGTTCAAGCAAAATGTGCTGAATCAATTTCATTAATAACATCTAAAACCTTACCACATTTTACGCAATAAATTTCATTTCATAAATGAATTTCATTACTTACTATTTAGGGTTTTATATAACACAATATATTTTTAGACTGACCTCTCAGCTCAGTAGCTCTGCCGTCTGCGCTGTAGGTCGTGGGCTCGATCTCCACCGAAAACACATATTTGTGTGGTGTATACAGATGCTTATTCTCTGTCTGGGTGTTATATTGTATTCTAAGTATGTTTTACAAAAAATGTATACAGGGTGTCCCATAAGTCAACGTCCAGCCGAAATCGGGCGATGGGCCAAGCCTTTGTCACTTTAAAAGATCACCACAGGGTGTCAGTTTTTCCTGTTTTTTTTAATACTCATAACTCGAAAGTTACCATGACAATTATTTTTTTTATTTTTTTCTGATAAATGTCATGACTTGGCCCATCGCCCGTTTTCGGCTGGACGTTGACTTATGGGACACCGTGTATAGTATTATAAATATTATTATTATTATTATTATAGCTATCTAGTTCCTATAGTACCATCTCTGCTTAATTTAGGACTAGATAGTGTTGTGTTGATTGTCCACAATATTTAATTGTTTACAATCGACAATTATGTCAAAATAGAACATTTTACTAGCAATATTTTTGAAAGGTAAACTTTTTGATTTCTGAATACTTATATGATTTATTTTTTTAACCTTTTTGCTAAGCTGAAAAACTTACGTCAACACTTTATTTTTGCAAAATCAGAACCAAACATACCCCTGACTCTGTTTATGTTTCTCGTTTTGTTGACTTTGGCTCCGCAAACCTAATTATTTCGATACGCCTCCGCCAAATTCTTGATCTCATTATATGTAATGACGATACACACTGACGTGTTTGGTATTTACATAAGCACCTGCATTGTATGTAGGTTAAGTACATAAACCTTGGTAAAAGCTAAGTTCATTAAGTAAACGAAATTAACATGAGAATGGGATGTTCGCAGTTAGCTCCATTGTTTGATAAACGTTATTATGCATGGCTAGAATAAGAATTATTTTACAAAGTCAAGAGATTAAGAAATATTTTCGGCGTAAAAGAGATTAAAATAAATTATAGTTTAAACTAAAAAAAAACTAAAAACTAAAAAAAAACGCTTTTATAACTAATTGAACTAAAAAGTTAAAAATAAATCTGTAATAATCAATTGAAAAATTTATATTATTGTACAAAAAAGCGTTTTTAACTTTTTAGTTCAATTAGTTATAAAAGCGTTTTTTTTAGTTTTTTAAACTATAATTTATTTTTCACTTTTTAGTTTTTTTTTCATATTATTGCATTGTCATCGACCTTTGACAGGTGCGTGCAAAGTTTGAATCAAATCTGATCGTTGAAAGTAGGTTTTTTTTTTTTTCATATTTTTTAATTTTTTTTTTTCATATTATTGCATTGTCATCGACCTTTGACAGGTGTGCAAAGTTTGAATCAAATCCGATCGTTCAAAGTAGGACAAAATCAAGCTCAAAGGGCCGACCCCTTTTATACCACCCCCTTACATACAAACTTACATACAAGCTTACAAACATATGTACATACAGGTGAAGCTAATAAAAGCGTTATAAAAAAGTTCCCGATAGATTTATTAGATGGCGTTGACTGGAATCTAAAACTTTTTTCGATAAAATGTCCTGCGCAAAAATACCAAACCTTGCAAGAACTTTCGACATAATATATCAATGAGCTTGGAATTTAAAATAAAATACCTACACATTTTGGTAATAAAGTCAAAGTCGAAGCTGCAACGGTATCACAAGGATCACTTTGAAACGTCTAGGTGATTCTAGTTGCGTTCCAAGCGACCGAGGATAAGAAGAACCAAATGGTAGCTAAAGCAGAATATAAATAAAGAAATTATACTAAATTGCTAATGTTTATTCACAAGTTATTGATCAACTAATTATCTAGAGAAAACCCTTGAATCAAAAAAACTATCGTATCGATGCCAGTTCCCAATTTCCCAATACAAGAAGAATAAGTAATGAAAACTATGATAATATGACATCCCCTACAATTTACGTGAGAAAATAGCAGAAATAATGGAAATTAGTCCTTTGTTCCTACGTAGCCTCAATTATGATGAGCAATTATAAGGTAGGAACACAATAGCGATATGTTTATTACCGCAATTGTGATTACCCGTACACCGGCATAACGTCGAATGGTTTTTTTAATAAACTGTCTGATGTGAA
This sequence comes from Thera obeliscata, assembly GCA_947578465.1. NCBI lineage: Eukaryota > Metazoa > Arthropoda > Insecta > Lepidoptera > Geometridae > Thera > Thera obeliscata. The sequence continues at coordinate 4,442,628 of OX387913.1, forward strand.
AAGTATAAAATGGACAAAAGTTGGGATATAAAATTAAGTTAAAAATGAACGGTCAATTTAAAAACAGTGTTCAAACAAATGACCACAGTGCTTGCGTGAGTCATACCATCCAATTTCCCAAGGATTACATTGAAATGGCAGTTCAAATAAGGCAAATCTATGTGACAGAAAAATAGACAGGAAACAAAGACATGGTTTGGTTCTCACCATTCTTTAGCATGAGCTTTTTTCAAAAATAATGAAAATCAAAATCAGGTTTGGTAAGTGCAAATTAAGTCAAAAACACACACGCACTATTATTTTCATTTTATATTGATATTAGCATACATATATATATAGCGTCCCGTAAGTAGGGGCAAAAGTGCACCTTTTCACCGAAAGTAGCACAAAAGTTAGTAGTAGTAGAGGGCACTGTTGCCTCTGACGTTATACATATAATACTAGTGGCAGCCTGCGGCTTCGCTCGCTCCGTTCCCGTTACGTCCCGTTCCCGTTACTTACATCCACTCTCCGTTACAAGATCTTTATGAATTGTAGCCTATATGTTATTATGATGTAAAAGCTATATCATTGTAAAGTTTCATTAAAATCCATTCAGTAGTTTTAACGTGAACGAGTAACAAACATCCATCCATACTTATAAACTTATGCGTTTATAATATTAGTACTCAATACTCAATATATTTATTGCTTTACACATGGTTTAGTTTGTACATACATAGTTTTTAGGTGTATTTAAGTAGGTATCACATGGACCCTGCATAGATATATGGATATGCATAGAATAATAGTAGAATAAATCATCTTCAATAGATCCAAATCGCACTTAAAATCCTTTCACCACACTTGGTTCGAAAGAATCAGTGACACGATAAGAAGAAGAAGAAGAATAGATGCAAAAGCCTGTTTTACTTTCAATTATTTGCCCAGTGTTACGTACAATAAACACTATGTTTGCACCAAATACCTTACCCAAAGCAAGTTTGCTTTGGTGTATTCTAATATCTCTTGATCAATTGAGTATTACTGGTTTAGTGTTGACCTCAAACTATTGAACTGACTTCAGTAACCCGATTTAGCTGTGCTCAGTCAATTGGTATGCTGAAATGCAGTTTGACTCTAAAGCATTGATTCCCAACGTGGTCCAGGTGGACCCCCAAGGGTCCACGGGAGTCTCAACGGGGGTCTACGATGGCTTGACTAAGAAATGGGGGTTCACAATTCGTAACAGGGGGTCCAGAAAATTTATCTAGTTCCGATAGTGAAGAAATAAAATGTTGGCTTCACTTATGAATTAATTTCAATATGAATTAAAAAAAACCAATCAATTCTCACTTTTTTCCAAAACTGTTCATTCGTGGTAGGAACTCAGCCGCTACGCAAATGTCGATAGTTAGAGCCAATAGTATTTCTTTGTCGACTAGGAATATAATAAAAATGTAGCTGCAGGGCAGGGGGTCCACCGGAACCAGCAAAAGTTCGAAAGTGATCTATGAGCAAAAAAGGTTCCCAGCCTCTGCTATAAAGCATGGTTGGTCAAGCCACTACAAATAGCTACAATATTCTACAAGCAATTCGTAAATGCTTATTCAAATGGCATCAAGTTTTTGTAGGAGTCTTCTTCTCATTGTGTCACTGATACATCCAAACCAGTGTGGCCGTAGGTCGTGGGTTCGATTCCCACCGAGAACTAATATTTGTGTCGTGAACATAGATGTTTGTTCTCTGTCTGGGTTTTATATTATATTCTAAGTATGTATTTACAAAAAAAATGAATGAATGTGTATGAATTTTATTATCATCTCTATGGATCCCATAGTCCAAGCTCTGCTTGATTTGGGGTTAAATAGTGTTGTGTGTATTTTCTTAAAAAAAAAGGTATGGGTGTGTGTGTAGTATCTACGTCATTTAATAACTCATAGAACATTCTGGCGACTTGTCAATTGGGAAAGCTTCCGACATTTTTGGCCGTTTTTACAAAAAACATTAATTCACACATTTATAAGAAGTCATTCAACACATTCTAAAGTCATGTATTGCCTGTCCGTCAGTAAAGTCATACAACAGTTTGTTTATAAAGCTGACTTACCTAGTATTTATAATTTTACGACGAAGGTAATAACTACCCACGTAATAATTAGCCAAGAGCAAAATAAATCCATAAAATAATCCCTATCTCTAAAGCTAACCTCCAATTACTTAGGCTCGTAAACCAAATACGGCGATAAAGTAATAAAACTTGACACAATTTTAAAGAGCGCGTAAGTACGAACTCAGCACCTCAATATCGATTTTCTACAAAGTCTATTTTCGCGGCGTTCCTCGGCCCAAATACGTGGCCATTGTAGAACATCCCGGGCCATAGGAACTACTTAATATTCTGTACCCCCAGCCGTAGCGTAGAGAAGTTTTCAATGGTCGTAGATACTATTTGTTAAACTGTGTCGCATGTACTAGCTAGCTTCAAGAAATCGGTTTGAAACGGCTGTTCGGGTCGGAACTGTTTATACGGAAAGTTATTGCTTATGATCCTAAATTTGACCTTTTCAGACGCGAAAATGCATAAGGATAACTGAGTATAGTTTGGTAATGTTGACAAAAAGTTTATAGGAAACAAAAGTAAGAAGTTTGACGGCGCTGAATGAACTCCCTGCATATCTCGCTCTAAGGAGGGTTGAGTTTTTACTTTTTCAATGTCATCACTTTTAATAAAATTGGTAAATGATTACCTAGCTTTAAATACATGCATAACTATTGCTTCTGAACTTATTAAAATGCTGTTGTGGATTGTACTTGAGTATTTGTACTTGTAGTGGAGTAATTTGTTTTATAAAATCCGTGGGAAAAAAGCGTGGTATTAGTACCATGTTAACCCTTAATTACCATGTTGTTTGAACAAAAAGTGACACAATAACTCGAACAAAAGAAAAAAACAAAACACTGTCATAACGTCTGCTGAAAGCACTAGCAAATAAAAATGACACCTGCTGTCACTAATTAACATGAGTTGTATACAAACGGAACAAGTGAAATTTTGGGCGAGCTCAAGCGGGAATACTTCATCGATCATCCATCAATCATGTTGTCCAATCAATCATGCGGGACTGATTTACGTCCCCACAACTTAGCAGTTTTTGCAAGCTACCTTTTTTATGGCTGATGGAACAAGTATGGCCCACCTGAGTCCGCAACCACCGGGACGTCTGCAGGCCGGTTTTCACGCCTGTTTTCATACCAGTAGTACCACAAGCTTTATCTGGGCTCTGGGTTTGAGTCTATGTAAGTGTTGACTAAATAAATACTTCCCCGAAACGTCACACACACAGTATAATACACTGGTAATACACAGATTCAAAACCAGAGCTAGAAACAGAGTAAGACAGAGCTTATGGCCTACAATTGTTAGTTTGCTGGCTTACAAGTCTACGTGTGAGCCATAATGTATTTAGACAAGGTTGGAAACCAACAGGTTATTTTGAACTTGGAACATGTTTTGCTGGCATTTTGTATGTGTGCGTTTGCTTTTCTCAGTAATCACCGAGAAAAGCAAACGATAAATTGGCAATTTTTGAACAAAAATAAACGAATATTTTTGAAATCCCCGTTTTTTGTTTATGTAATGTTTTTCTCGATTGATCTTATTATCTGGGGCCAGCATAAATTCTCTAATAACTCATAGCAGTACATAAACTTCAACTCTCTTGTAAACACGTATCTATTTCTGTAGTAAACTCCAGTAAGATCACTGAGAAAATAGACAGACAGTTCTTATCTCTAATAGGCATTTTCAATTATTAACAGAAATGCCAACATAATCTGCTCAGAACAGTTATATAGTCAAGCTACGGACTTGAGCGACAGACAGACTGGCACCTATCAAAAACAAGAGAGCTCTGCTGGGACCGGCTAGCTAAGCTGCAGCCTAGTTTCAGGCTTTTAAATTCTGAAACTTTGCTAAGCTTCCAAACATTAGTGGTCAAGGAATTAGTTACACTACGTAACCTTCCTCTAGTTCTGGTGACATAAGGTTTACGTTTGCTAAAACAATAGTGTTGAATTATCTGTTCATACTATTAGTTCATTATCAAATCATAATCATAATTCATGTATTACGAAAATGGGTATGTACATTTTCAAATTAAAATTAAAATATTGTTCAGCCTTATTCAGGTATTTAAAGCATGCAATAGTTTACAAAAATAAATTAACACACCAAATTAAATATGCCACAGAATAAAAAAATATGTACTAAAAATAATGTGTGAGCTTTTGACTTTGGGAAAGGCATAGGCGAAGGTTTTTGATTTTGGGAAAAAATTATGATGATGTATCGTTGACTATCATATTTATCGCAAGCAATGAACGGACTGTCATAGAATTTTGGGATTTACATTTAACATACGTCGCCATTTAGAAAAACTCGATAACAAAAACTCGTATTAGAGCAGCAAAAGTTCACAGCGAAACTTTCAAAATATTACATTTTAAGTGACCCAATAAATGCAGAATTACAAAAAATTTAAAGGAAGGTACAAAGTCGGCGTGAGAAAAGAAAACTTGGTCGGGTCAAGTTTTAATGAAAAATCGCTAATCTTGCCAGCTGTCTTGAACACTTGTTTGATTTTTTCCCAAAATATTTCTTCTGTCTGCATTTTGTTTTGGTTCACTGACTGGAAAAGGTCAGTTCAAAGTTTGATTTTGAACAAGAACAGTCTTTTACAACTGCAGGGCTACCGCGAGCTCCATATGGTTATGGCTATGGCTGTCAAATTGTGTATAGGTCGGCTGACCCACACATTCATTTCTTTTTGGGTTTGAATGTGTTGACACTGTTGACACAATTTTGACAGCCATAACCATAACCATATGAAGCTCATGGTAGGCCAGTTGTTCATTTTCATGTATGCTTGCTTGATGATGAAATTCTGACGTACTAGAGCCTTACGTTTATACAGGGTGTAGTATTATGTAAGCCCGATGAAAAATATTCCAAACGTCCTTTATTCATGGTAAACAAAATTTGTTCTACGAGTTTAGAAGTTACGAAGTTTCTGAATAAACTTTATTCAAACTAGCGCTTTTTAAGCCAACGCGTCCGCAAGAACGTGTACGGTTAAACGCGTGGGCGTGCCCAGCGCTTTTATCCTTTGCGGAAAAAGAAAGGGTGTACGTTGAGCTGAAGTTAAGCGAAGTAAGAAAAAATGCCTTGTAAATAAAAAGACATAACACACTCGTACGAGTAACTCAATATTAAATCCTATAATCTCACTTATATTTTGTAAGCCCATTGGAGTGGCCTGATAAAAAAGGGAAATTAGAACATGACCTTTCCCGGTCATCATACCCCGAACCTTTCATAATGACTGTCGACCCTTAAAGTGGAAAAATGAAAACGGAAAAAGGTGCGCGATGATTTCGGGGAATTATTATATTCGAGACGACAGCGTGGTCCGATCGTGAAAGTTTCTGATATGTAGGAAACTATAAGGAATCAAAATAAGGTTTATTTTGATGAGCCAATCCATGTTCATAGTGTTTGCAAAATTTGATGATGTTGTTCAATTTTAAATCATCAAATGTTAATCATATTCCGCTGCTGCCTGTTCACTTGCACGTGAATGTTTTTAGAGATATTTGCGACAACGTGACCGACTGGCTGGAAATGTCTGGAGTGTACGAACAGTATTATTTATGGCCACGTTTCGTACCTCGAAGTGTGCGGATTAGAAGCTTTCAAAAGATTAACTGGGGCGGACCTCCGCATGACCGTTTCATTAAAACTTGCTCCGCGACCGTTACCGCTCTAATTAAGATTCGGAACAAAATCATTCCGTGATTTAATTTGTGTTGTGAATGTATAATATTTGACGTAACTGAAAATACATTCTGAATTCTCTCGACTCCGATTACATATTAGGATCCATTTGCTAACGAATTTTAACCAAATTTCAATAACCAACCAAAAATTAACCGCATCGCTACGTCACGACCTAACCGGTGATATTCGTGCCGTTTGAGTTACAAATTAATTTTGACGTGCCGATTCGATTACCGTGATTCGATCGAACCCAATTTTCTTTCAATTCATTGAACCGTCGAACTCATTACGAATTTTAATTTGTTTCAGATCGACGGAGACACGAGCCGCATAACAATATCTAACGAAACAACAATCAACCGAAGCGCCTTCAATCGATACAAGTCTTAGCTTAGTTTTATATAGCGTAACGCAGCTTTTTACAAGGTGTTTTAGTAGTAGTAACTCGGTGCGGTGCGTTCGATGAGTGCGATCGGTGCGCGAGGTGCGTAGTGGTGAGAGGGAGCGGCGGAACGAACTATCGGATCGCGCGGCGGCGCCTCGGGGGATACAAGATAGAGGTGGTGGGGGGGTGCGGGTGGGGCAGGCGCGCGCGCGTGCGTCCGCTGCAGGCGCTGGAACGCGCAGCCGGCATGTTGGCCTCGCAGCGCTCGCAGTCTTGCAACGAGGAGGGCGCCTTCTTCGGCGCGCGCGCGCTACGCCGGCCGCGTGGCAAGGGCAGCGGCAGTCCGGCCTGCTAGGGGTACGCCATGTCGCTGCGCAGCCTGCACCGGCGACTATCCTCCGCCAATCACACGTAAGTTACATTCTATATATTTTATACACTAGAAACTACCTGTTTTCGTAAGCTTTACTTATTTTACAGAGTTATGAAGTTCACAATGGGCAATTTCAACAAACTTTTACATAGAAGTGAAAAAGAAAAGCCTCAATTTGTTGAGCGTACCTCAGACGACTTGGTCTTGGTTATTTGTTTTTCTTGTGTTAGGCTAAGATATTTTTTATTATGTAAGTAACACGAACGTGCTAACGAACAAAGTTAAAGAACGGGGGCGAACTTGGCGTTTCGTTGAAACTCGAAAGACGATCGAACTCACTTTGACAGTCATCAAAACGTGGGATGGCGACCGGCGGGATGTGAATATTCAATTACGAAACCTAAATCCAGAACTCTACTTTGTTTCGCCTACGCGAAAATAGACCTTATGACTTGGGTGTTCGATGCATTTCGATCTTAACTGGCAATAACGCAGGCGCCAGCGGGCACAATTAGAGGTTCAATCGATGTTTAATGTATGTAAATTGGCATCAGCATAGCCTTTTACTGAATATTAATGCATTAGAGTATACTTTGCCTTGGTAAACAAAGCTTGTCCCGCCTTAACTAGCTTTTAGACTGAGCGCCTTATTTTTCTTATTCGGTATCTAGGTTTATAAATCTGTGACAGTTCTTCAACTATTTGTCCACCTTAAAAAAGATATTAGGGTAACGCAAGTTAGTGCAAAAGTATTTCCGTCTTTATGGTTGACAAGTCAAAGAAAAGTCGAAAATATTGGTATCGGACGAATAACGTAACATAACCGACTTCAAATAAAAAAGGAGGAGGGTCTCAATTCGGTTTTTTATGCTTTTTCGCATTTATGAATTGATTTGAAAAACATATTTTCATCAAAAGGTGAAACTTCAGGCCCGTATTCAGAAAAAGTGCTTGAGTCTGAGTCGAGCTTCAAGGACAGATTTTTCACACTTTTCAATGCAAAACTGTCAAAATTCTATGCTTGAGGCTCGACTCAAACTCAAGCACTGTTTCTGAATACCGACCTCAGATTGGTTCCATAGAAATTACATCAAAATCAGCTCAACATGAAGTCGGTTTCTCAAGTTTTTTAAAATTTTAGATGGTCAAACTCCCCAATAAGAGAAAATAAATCTTTCCAAAGTCGATAAAATAGTTCCCCGTTCAAAAGCTGACTTACTGAGTGTGACCTTTCACCATTTTCGCGGTGTATTAATCATGTCGAGTGACAAGTTCGGGTGTTTGGACAGTTGCCTTGAACATTAACAGATGTCAGTTGATCGCCCTCTCTCATTGTCAGCCGTAGCCATTGTATGCCAACGGGTTGAATGGATGGAAACATAGAACGCGTGTATCGAAGCCCAATGGACTGAAAATCGTATTAGTATGCATCGACTGGCATTCCCGAAGTTATCGTATTGCCAATCACAAATGCAAACTATTCTGTGATATAGTCGCACGTGCGATGACTATGTGCAATCACGGATTGTTTGGATATAACATTTATTTTACCTTAGCTAGGAAATTTATTTACACAAAGAAACTTACAATTAAACAATTATTTACAAAATACACAAGAAATATTTGAAATCAGTACCAGACGGAAGCGTCTCCAAGACGTTGTCGGCATCGTCACGCTGAAATGCAATCCTAATGCACTGCGCTGCGTTGGGTCACGCATCGCTTAGATCAGTCTAGACAACATTTTGAAGACTAAATTAAGTTTTAAAATCATTCTAAAGCAGATATTCTCACACATACAGCACGAGATTTCTACATTCATAAAATAGCTTGTCCGGGGAAATACTACCACCATGCCTATTTCTGCGTGAAGCAGCATTGCTGTGTTTCGGTTTGATGGGTGTGGGTGCCGGTGAAACTACTGGTCCGTGAAACTGAAACATCTGTATGCCTGAAAGGATACAAGGCAGTGCATCGTAGGGCACGTTCTGACGTGCGTGAACTACGAGGCAATCAAAATCTAAAATCTAAGTCAAAAGTGTATTTATTCAGTAGGATCGCAAGGATCACTTTTAAACGTCATAAAGCTAAGTGAGACTGGGTGCCAGTTATAGTGTAGCAATGCTTTGTTCTTCTTCTTATCGTGTCACTGATTCTTTCGAACCAAGTGTGGTGAAAGGATTTTAAGTGCACCTCGAAGAGGCTCCTTTCGTGCACTTGACACATATTTTCGAACTTTTTAGGTTCTACGATATGCCGATTTCCTCACGATGTTTTCCTTCACCGTTTGAGAGCACTGGGCATAGTGTACATAAATTTTTGGGCAGAAAAACTCATTGGTACACGACTGGATTCGAACCCACGACCTTAGGATCGGAAGGCGGGGCCGCTACCACTAGGCCACCAGCGCTCTATGCTTTGTTATAGGCGATGGTTACCACTTAACATCAGCTGGATCATATGCTTGTTTCATCAGCAAAGTTGTAAAAAAAACAAAAGAAAAAAAAGGAAACAGGAAAACTGGTTTTTAAGGCACAATGTCTAAATTAATTTAAATACTCACTCGAATATGCTGTGAGTTTGCATGTATAAAATCGTGAAATTTAATGTTTACCCCATAAGTGACCCATCCATTTCTTTTTATGGAACAATCTGAGTACAATTATGAGGCTTCGTTTTATAGCGGCTCTCAAACGGTCCTCCGCATTTGCATAAAGAGCAAGAAACTTTACTGCGTATTTCCATAGTTAAAGTTTAGCGAACTATAGTAAAATGTTTATATAAGTAAGTGTAATCGGTTGCGACTTTCGAGAAATATTTAAACAACTTGAGAAACCTACTTCATGGTTAAACTGCTGAACCGATTTTGTTGAAATTTCTATGGAACCAATCTGGAAGTTCTTTTACCTTTCAAGCAAGTATTATATTATGTTACAAGGTTTTTTTTTAGTTTTTAACGACTTGACTAGGTAAGTTGATTTTACTTTTTATACATATGTATACTTAACTTTGTGGTTTATATAAACCACAAAGTTAAATGCAATGCCAAAATTTTAGAGCGTAAATGTTTACAGTCTATACAGTCCAACCAGATTCAACCTTTGATCAATGTCGCAAAGGCAATCCAGTGGCAAGCTTTAAGCTCGTAGCATACCGTAGCAACTGCTACGCTTTCTAGTCTCGTAGACATTTCACGTAGCTCGTTAGCAATTTCAATTCCAGTCCTTGGTGTTACTACTAAACGGGTCATTTTAGCGTAGCAAAGCCCACAAAGGCTTCTTAGATCTTCGGCCAGCGCTGAGGTCGAAAGCAAAGTGGATTTAAAACCGCGCAGAACGTATTTCCGGTCTCTCATACTTCACCTACATCCATAAACGTGGATGAAATGTGTTTAACCTACTTAGCGCGAAATATACCCCGATCGGTTTTACGACTTTGTCTTTGTTTGTCCGCTAAATAAGTTTGAAGTGCTGGAAATACCTATAGAAAATAATAGAGGATGTTGAGGCAGGCTTTATAAAGAGGCAAATATATACATACCACTATTCAATTTTATCGCTGGAAATATTTTTGAAAGCTCTCCTTTGTTTTTTTAACCGACTTCATATAAAAAAGGACGAAGTTCCCGGTTTGTCACATATCATCTATTGTAACATACAATATAATCTACTATATAAAAATAAGTCGGGTTTTCCTTCCTGACGCTATAACTCCAGAACGCACGAACCGATTTCCACGGTTTTGCATTCGTTGGAAAGGTCTCAGGCTCCGTGAGGTTTATAGCAAAGAAAATTCAGGAAAAATTCAGGACAAACCAACATCTGGTGGCGAAACGGAGTTCGCCGGGTTTGCTAGTTATGTATAGATTCAATGTCAACTTTATATCCATATATTTACTAATGGGATATTGTACTGTATTTTGTACATTTTGTAAATATTTGTTTAATTGTAAGTTTCTTTGTGTAAGTAAAGTATTAAATAGCATAAAGTGATACATCTCTCCTTTTGTTAAAATAAATAGATAGATTAATACTTTATTGTACACATATTAATACATTTAAAAGAACCATTACAAATAAAGGTACAATGGGCGGCCTTATCGCTAAGAGCGATCTCTTCCAGACAACCTTTGGATGGAGAGGATTAACAAAAATTAGAGGAACGGCGGTGTACAAAAGTAAAACCTGATGTACCTAAAATTTAAACTACCTATTAAAGCATATAAATAATAAAATAAAACATATTAATATATATAGTTATAATATATACCTAGGTAATTATATCCTTAAATCTTTTTTTGATTACAAAAAAAGTGTAATAAAATACGTGTTTGTAGACAAAACCAATAATTTTCTGACACGTTTATTCCAGCCAGCGAAGAAGCATTCAACAATGTCAAGTCAAACCTTTACGTGATGAGAATGAGGCCAAAGGCTTAAAACCTTTTTCATCCGCAGCTCTTATTGACGTGGAATCGACGTGTAACAGAATCAAAGTTAAATGGAGTAAGAGAAATATGTTGATGGAAGAAATGGGCCTCAGGTAGGCATAACCTCAAATATAAATGACGATAAGTGTCTGAAAGTACTTGAAACATGAGCCAAATCTTTGAATTGTTTGGCTTTAGGCTCAGGCACAAAGAAAGTTATTCTATCAATCTAGGTCAAATATACTCGTATTTAGCGCGGAAAATACTTTTGGAGTCAAAAAAATATTTTATCATTTTTTGAGGTGGGGAAAAGTGAATGAGCTCGCGTCGCCGTCACCACAGTTATGTTATCACCCCGTCACTGACACATAACCAACACCTCTTCGGCAAAGATCGACAAACTTCGCCAAAAGTCGGGGTCTGTCAGCCCCCAGGCAGCCAGGGAGAGACCTACACACGAAATAATTATATATATAGAAGAAACGGGTAATTGCGATAAATTCCTGTTTCTTCATAATTATGCGTAACGATCGCGTTCATTTAAAAAGTGTATACATACGAAATCCTAAAAGTTTTCACTTCTGTCAGCATGCCCGGAATGCCACTGTTTTTATTTTTATACTGCACAAACTACCAGTTGCTACTTCGCTTGCGTGGCTCTAGTGACTGCTAACACCAATATACTCGCATAAGGCGTTTTCCGTTTTATGTTTTATAATTTTTTCTTTGGGTGTAAAAAGTAGCCTAGATAATAATTCAGGGAACGTACCATATTCATTCTAAATATCGTTTAGGTACTCACGTGCCTTTACCTCTGGCACGTTTAAGCTTGTGCCAAATATCGTATGGACGTGCCTTTGACTTCTCTTTTAAACATTTTCAACTAATCTCGAGTACAGATATAGTACAATAGATCTGTGATATCTATCAAATCAAAATCAAATCAAAAGTGTATTTATTCAGTAGGATTGCAAGAATCACTTTGAAACGTCTAAAAGCTAGGTGAGTCTAGGTGCCAGTTCCACGCGACCAAGCCTAGAAGAACAGGCAACAAACTTCGGCTCTGTTCCTACCGTTTTTTTATATGATCCTTAATTCTTGCTATCGTGCCCTAAGATGATAATCGTAAGTATTTTTATTCAAACTCCGAACGAGTTTGATATTTTTACGGCGTGATTTTATCCAACATCCAGACATACAATCGCAACATTATAATAATTTATATATTAGTAGGATAATATTATGCTACCATAATAATGTCATAGCGATGATCCCTTGGGTCGTGTCCCGGATTTTTCGATCTGACATTACACCGGTGACGTAATAAGGTCTGCGTTTACCGAAATTGGTATTTATAACATTTTGCTCTTTTATTTGTATGCTTGAATAAGCTTGATAGAATTTGATTCGAATATAAAATAAAAATAAAAACAGCTCTAAAAATAGGCAGAAAGTGTACTTATAACCTATACAATGGATATGAAAAAATATAGACAATCAACACAACCCTATCTAGCCCCAAACTAAGCAGAGCTTGTACTATGGGAACCAAATAGCTGATATAATTATTTTATACTTTTTTTTTGAATACATACTCAGAATACAATATAATACCCAGTCAGAGAATAACATCTGTGTTCACCACACAAATATTTGTTCTCGGTGGGGATCGAACCCACGACCTACGAAACGGTATATCGGTGTGTTATTCTATATATATAAAAAACTGTAATAAATGCAGCAAAACGTTTACACACAACATTTTTAACAACGATTAAGAAACACGCTAGTTTCGTGACGTCATTGCACTCTTCAAAATAGGTACTAGAAGGCAGTTAGAATAGAGTTATGACGTCATTCGCAGTGACGCCATATGACCTTGACTTCTGCAAGAACTATTATTAAATCGGCGCTTGGCGTCGCTATATTGAGAGCAGTGAATGAATGCTTTTAACTTAAACGTAGCAAACAGATTTGTAGCTTAAAAAGTTTATTTGGAATGTTATTTTAAAGAGAACTTTTGGTAGACGTTTTTACAGCGCTATCGCTCCAAGGTAAAGTTATTAATAATCCTGGCGTAGCGTTGGACTAGTTAATCCGTGTTTTGTCACATTTGCTCGAGTTGACAATTGCATGTCAATGCAAGAGACCAAAGATTAGATTAATTGATACAATAAAATATGGTTGTTTTGTACATTAATTAAACCGACTTCATGGCCAAACGGCTGAACCGATTTTATGGAATTTTTATGGAATCAATTTGAAAGTTTTACCTTTCAGACAAAAAAATAATTTTTGAAATCAGCTCATAAATGGCAAAATAAACCGATACCAACATTTAAAAAAAAATGAATTCGGTTAAAAATAAGCCCCAATGTTTGTTGAAAGGTGACACTTTGAGGCGGCGCATTTGAAATCCTTCTACCACATTGGTTCGTAAAAACATCAGACACGACAATAAGAAAATGTAACCAGTGTTTTTACAAAGCATCACCAAAGACTTTGCACCAAAACTACAGCATCGAACATAAAGTCAATAGCTCTGTTTACGTTGAATTTCCGCTAGTGACCTCGAACGGTGAGTTAGAAGAAGCAAATATTGGGATAGCATCCGGCGCAGATGTGAAGGCCGTATGACTTGCCCCTGTATACGAAATTGATCTCTAAAATGTTTTATATCAAAAACTTACCATACTTAGGCCCGGATTCAGAAACAGTGCTTTAGTCTGAGCCAAGCATAGATATGGGACATTTTTCAATGGAGAACTGTCAAAAAATCTATGCTTGAGAGTGCTTGAGACTCGAGTACTTAGACTCAAGCAATTTTAACGTTTGCGATGGCAATCAGAGAAACGCTGTCAAATATGACAGCGTATTACTGATCACCATCACTATTGCTGTGCGTAGGTCTCTAGAGTAATAGGTATAGCGATGTGATACAAAATTTTAAGAAAGTCTTTGAATGCAGTTGTCATAAGCAAAGTTAGGAAACTGCTCAAGATAAGGTGGGCTAAGCTTATAAGTGTTTTATTCTTAACCTACCATTATTAATAAAACACTTTTACCAAAAAGTTGTGGGATTATCTCACTGCACAAAGTAGAGCAGTAATATTTAATGTTTTAAAATGAAATAAATTGGCCGAGCTCGTGTTGGACCATGCACAGAAACGGCTTTAAAAGTTAGTAGGGCTTATGCATTTAGGGTAAATGCAGAAAAATAATAGAAATAACGGTTTAGTATGTAAAAGATGATATTACTAAAAAGGCGAATAAAAACCTCTGTTATTTGTAATTCAGAAACAATTTAGATTAGATTATGACACAAACATGTTTTTGAACTCTTTAAGGTTCTACGACATTCCGGTTTCCTCACGAGATGTTTCGTCACCGTTTGAGAGTACTGGCATAGTGCACATACATTGTAGATCGAAAAATTCATTGGTTTGACCCACGATCCACCCACCTTACAATTGGAAGGCACACTACCACTAAACCATCATAGCCAGTCAAGTCAAAGTATTTATTGCATAAAATACATGTTAAAAAGATTCTACTTAGATCTAGACGCGCAATTTAAGAATATAGCATAAAGATGAAGTTATAATATTCAAATTAATTACAGGGATTTAAGAGAGTAATTTAATAGTAATAACCGTTCAACATCAGATCCCTTTTTCATAAAAGAGGTAGTAGTAAAGCGGAAGGACAATCTGCGCCAAAAGATATAACCCGACGTAAATGAAAGTCGTTCAAACATGTGTAACCAACCGCCCTCCATTGTGCCAACAAGATTATACATGATGAGTTTCAGCGGAAAGAAGCAAATATTTAGTCAGAGCGGGTAAGAGCATACATTATTCCGGTTGTAGGAGTGAGACGTGTGATGTTATTTGACTGAAAGGGCATCTTGAGGTGAGCGGTGTGGTGTTCCACTTACCCCGCGTTTAATAACACACATTTAGTACAGTTTTATTCAGAGAAACATTATTGTACAACTACATAAGTATAGGCATGTAGTTCCTTTACGAATAGGACCTCATTTGTACCTGCCAACGGCAACATCGGTAGAAACCATTTGGCACAAAGAAAAACTCATTTTGGTTTTGCTTCTAACGATTACAACTATCCTATATGCGTAATAGGCACTTAGTATAGACGTAATAAAAAAATAGTAATGACATACTAAAAGTGGAATAACCTTATAAAAATTCACAGCTGCACTATGTTTGTAGCATTTCTTAAAATACCGACTAAAATGCTCTCTATCTCTACGATTTGGTGCTGAAGTGTGCCGCTGCAACGTCCGTGATCTGTACAGTGAAGTACGAACTGAAAAGTACATCGTTTAATATTCGCGTCATTTTTGTGAATGAATTCAATGATGCCGCCCACATACGCTGTCTAAATATTCATGGATCCGACTGAGGGTTGCCAATTTGCCAAACGTGAGCGTTGGTCGGAAGTACCTAGCCGGTTACGGAACTTCCAACAAAAATTACGAAAATAAACAGTTATTTGTCCTTCATTCGCCGTCGTAAAATCGACTATCTATATTTTGGTCATCATCATCATCAGCCCACTGTTGGGCATAGGCCTCGCCTATGCGTTTCTAGGAAGAAAGATTCTGAGCCCTGTCCATCCACTTCCCGCGACTTCCCGCGATTTTAATAACGCCGTTGTATATCTTCATCAAATTAAAAACGAATTCTATGCAACCAAACCAGTAGGCGAAGACTTGTTCTACCCGCTTCTCTTACCCTGCCCTAAGGGATTATTATGTATTCACCATTTAGAAGATTATATAGCAGTCGTTTAGCAGGACGTTAAGCCTGTTGCCATCTCTATTTGTTGGCATAAAAGTGAAAGTGACAGAAGGCTTTTAGCAAGCCGATAAAAAGTACCTACCAGTCATTTTAAATGAGGGGATTAGACTACCATGGGAAATAGTATTTGCAATAAGCAATACGAGTAGATAGATTGATAAATATAAAATACTTTATTGATCACAAAAGCTTAAACAGAACGATACATAAAAAACTAAAACATTATTTGTATATATGCATGTGTATATTGCACGTGTGGTATACATAAATAAATAAAAATAAATATTGTGGACAATTCACACAACACTACCCAGCCCCAAACTAAGCAGAGCTTGTAATATGGGAACCAGATAGCTGATATAATACTTGAATACATTTTTTTTTTGTAAATACATACTTAGAATACAATACAACACCCAGACAGAGAACAAACATTTATGTTTACCGCACAAATATTTGTTCTCGGTGGGGATCGAACCCACGACCTACGGCGCAGAAGGCAGAGCTAATACCAACTGAGCTAGAGGGCAGTCTAGTAGTAGTAATACATGTAGGTAGTATATGTACAAGTAAGCATGTGTTATTTTAAAAATAATTGGACTTAAAAACTACGCAGAGCTAAGACGTAGGCTTAGCATAATTGCATTCTTGAGTTACTAACGTTTTGTGATAGAGTCCAAATGTGCTAACATTGGATAGATTGAGAGAACTTCTTCTTTTCATGAATATTCATTTATTTTGATTTTTCATCCGACTTTTTTTCACAGCCCTTCCCTTTGTTTGGTTAAAAGCCTTGTTTCTGGGGAATCGAAACGATTGTTATTACTGCTTGGTGATCGATGGTGATATGTCCCTTGCGATGTCCATTCATTGTGGGAATTTACCAGTATTGTTCTCTTTTACGTAATTTTCCTATTATATTTACAGCTATAATCATACATATAAACCCGTCCACAAAAAGGTGAGCTTTTTAGTGATCTAAATGTTTGCTCTGCTTAGTTTGGGGTTAGCTAGTAGTGTTGTGTGAATTGGCCACAATATTTTTTTATTTATGTATTACATGGCAATGATTTGGATCAGTTAAGCTATCTTTAGATCGTTTGTCTGTGTTCACTGTCTGAGCTACTGTTACGTGTGTGTTTTGTGCATAAGTGTTTTATTATACCTTCTGCACAGGAAGGCGTGATCGCCACCGAGAACAAATATTTGTGTGATGATCACGGATGTTTGTTCTCTGTCTTGGTGTTATATTGTGTTTTAGGATGTTTTTACACAAAAAAGTATGTTAAGTATTATATCAGATATTTGGTTTCCATCGTACAAGCTCTGCTTAGTTTTGGGACTAGATAGTGTTGTGAGGATTGTCCACAATTTTTTTTTCTAAAGATTTGATCTATATTATGCATAAATAAAAACAAAACAAGCACGTTTTGTTCAACCAGACAATCATTTATCCTTGGGGTGACTCCAAGCAAACCTGAAAAATATTGTTGTTGAAAAGTAATAATCAAAAATGGCTTTCATGGACATGGACTTTCAACAGGAAGAAACGAATCACTTTGTGTTTGGAGCAAAGCTAAAGCAACAATGATCACAAAAATAAATTAAAAACATGAATTGTGAAGATTTAAAAATAATAATTATATAATATTAATAATAAAATATACACGCGGTGTGAACAAAAATTCAAAATTTCTTTATTCAGTTGTATCACAAGGATCACTTTGAAACGTTTTAAAGCTAAGTAAGTCTAGGTGCCAGTTCTACGCGAACAAACTACGGCTTGGTTGTTACCGTTTTTTATGATCCTCATACAAAACACAAATAAAAAAAGCAGTGAAGTTCCAGTGTAGTGCCACTTTAACTTAGTGAGGCGTAGGCAATACCAGAGCACACAGTATTGAAATACACGCTGGTAGGTATTTTTAGGGTTCCGTAGCCAAATGGCAAAAACGGAACTCTTATAGATTCGTCATGTCTGTCTGTCTGTCCGTCCGTATGTCACATCCTTTTTTCTCCGAAACTATAAGAGCTACACTAATGAAACTTGGTAAGTAGATGTATTTTGTGAACCGCATTAAGATTTTTTCACAAACAACGACACTTCCAACGATATTTGGTTTGAACGAAATCTAGTTAGTAGTTTTTTTAATACGTCATTAATCGTAAACCGCAATTTACCTTTCGACGAACTACTAGAACTTCTATATTATATTACTTACTGCTACGGAACCCTTCGTGGGCGAGACCGACTCGCACTTGGCCACTTTTTTTAATTAGAGGTCAATAGCTTGGTGGTAAAATATAAATTGACAGTACATATAAATCTCATTTTATTTCTATGTACAAAATACTCACCTTAAAAAGGTATTCTTCTTTTGAACCAGATTTAACAATAGTAATACTGAAACTATTTGTATTTGTAATTATACCAACGTTGAGAAATGTTTGCTTATTCTCCACTAGTGTTGCCCAAATGCAAGAACAAGACGAGACTTAGCCAGTCTTGGTCTTGGTCTTGCGCCAATACACCTGGTCTTGGTCTTGGTCTTGGTCTTGCGCTCCCAGTCTTGGTCTTGGTCTTGGTCTTGCAGCAAGAGTCTTGCAAGTCTTGCAATTACCTATTAGTCTATTACTATTTATTAAAGTTTACTTTAAATCTTAGAAAAACGTATTAGAATTGGAACATTGTGAGCTTGAATTAACATAGCCATAGTAAAGATCAAGCAGATTAATAAATAACTGAAGATTTGATAAGAAATTCGAAAAATCAACTGACCTATATGTCGTTTTCCATGGAAGTAACTGTTTCTTAATAAACATTTATGATTTATAAGCTTACATTTGCTAAAACATGTAAAAAAACATTTTTATTCGCTATGTTTATGGTATTAGTCGTAATGCGCATAGGTCCAGTTTTTCATATTCTTTGATACAGTTTTTTGCGTCTCATAGAATTCCTAAGCGTACCTACCTATACACCGAACTGTTACACCTAACTACTCAGTGAAATAGCGCTAAGTCCTAGCTGCAAGACACAAGAGTCTTGCAGGCTATGTCTTGTTCTTGCTCAAGTCTTGCACGGTCAGTCTTGGTCTTGGTCTTGCAAAAACGCAAGAACAAGACCAAGACTGCAAGACCAAAACTGAATTTGGGCAACACTATTCTCCACAATTTAACGAACAACACAGTTAACTGAGCCTTCTAGTATCTGTCATGTTATGCAACCCAGTGAATATTGTATAGGGAACGTGAGCCCAGTTTATAGCAGAACGATTTATTTCAATCTATTTCTATGCAGGTCTTGACAGAGCCTACTTATTTGTTTCTCAATAAGTTACATTCCTCATTAGGTTACAAAAACATGATTTGCCCATGAAAATGAATAAACACCAATATAACAATCGGAATAAAGCAAAGTTGCTTGTCCCAAGAACCAGACTTGTTAAAAGATATAATCAAGGACTCTGTTTAAAACTTACTATGTATAATAAATTACCTTTAGAAGGGACAAAACTTTTTATAAACTAATTTAAAAAAGAAATAATTAAAACATTTTTAGAATGCCACCCATTTAAATAAATATTGAGCTGGAGCCTAATTCTCGGGCCGACCGAGATTTTCAATGTTCCATCAATACACATTGGCATTGCACAACCCCGCACTTTTACTACGTTTTCCGTATATCGTAGTTGTCGAGTCTTCTACGATGAGGTCGTTGATGAATTACTCAAGGAAATCATACATTCTCTTCAAAAAGAAGCAATAAAATAAAATTGTTAAATGATCGAGATCGGCCCGAGAATTAGGCTCCTGATCATTCTCTGATTTGCAAACGTAGCGTAATATAAATCTATCATAATAGTGTGTTTGTCTCACATCCGTAGCTTGGCAACATAGCACATCTCTGGAAGAAAAGCCCTCAAGCTAGTGGACGATGCCGTCATTCTGCTGACACTGCGACAGAAACGAAGCAAATTAAGCATTGTTTGAAGAAACCTTTAAAATGCGGGTGACCCACGGTATGACCTAAATGCTGGTCTGGCTCCTCGCCAAACATGTTATCTTCCAACTATGAAGTGAAACCCGTCCCCAATTTTCACTTTTTAATTATCGAGTACTTCAGTTTGATGTTTGACAGCGCTGCATCGTTTTATTAAAAAAATATCTGTAGGTTCCCACTTGACCTACTTGCTTGATAAACTTTTACAATCGTGGTTGTGTTCAAAAGTTGCGCACTGTGATGTCATATTCACATTTTATGTAGTTAGTTTCGGGATTAAATTGGTGCGTTGGCAAAATCGTTTTTATGATTTGGCGATGGGTAGCCCGTTCTGTATAAAAAGTTTGTCAATTTTTGCTAGTGCTCTATTTGTTTGCCTATTTATTTCACCAGTATTTCGTTTTCTAACGATATTTTCCAATATGTGTTATTTTCATTCATGTTACGTATTCATAGAAGGAATTAGGTATTTATTATGCCTATTCACATCAAAGCTCTACGATACGAAAGGTATTTGAAACTTCGTCAAGGTTTTATGAAGGCAATGCGTTCTGTCTGATGAGAAACACTTTTGCGCTAGGTAGTGTAGTTCAATTTATAATCAAGCATTATTTTCTAAATAAATCCCTCTAGCTACGACCGACTTCGCTTTGCTGCGGCCTTTTAAAACTAAACGCCAACTCTCAAACTGTCCATTACCAACTAAACCAAGACTGTCCCTATTTCGGTTGACATAATTGTTTTCCACTCCAAGTTTCCACTTCAAGTTGGCAGTTCTAAGTTGCAACTAGTTCGTGTGACTTGGAACAACACGGCTGGCAGTCGAATATCGATCTGTGCTTATGCAACGACCAGATGTTGGATCCTCATTTGCTTTATCAGAACAGATTTCAAAGGGTTTCGAAGAAGCAGTGAGATACGCCAAGGGATTTTTAATCTTGCATCTGTGTAATAAAGCGTTAAATTGCTAAATTTTCACTTGTTAATAAATATTAACGTTATCACACATTAGTGAGCCAGGCGTGATGTATCAAATTAGTATCGGATTAATTCAGTTTAGAAACACGCTACCACATTCGTGTGAACGTGATTCAGACTGTATGAATATAATTAGGAGGCCAATCACGCTGTTTTCCAAAGGATTTGTCATTTGTATGGATTATTATTTGTTGCTAACTGCAGGCCTACCACAAGCTCTATCTGGCTCTGTCTCTGGCTCTGGTTTTGAGTCTGTGTGAGTGCTGTCTAAATAAATCCTACGTCGAAACGTCACAATCACAGTATAATACACTGGTGAGC
The DNA here is from genome assembly GCA_947578465.1 of Thera obeliscata. Taxonomy (NCBI): domain Eukaryota; kingdom Metazoa; phylum Arthropoda; class Insecta; order Lepidoptera; family Geometridae; genus Thera; species Thera obeliscata. The sequence continues at coordinate 4,463,758 of OX387913.1, forward strand.
ACTCACACAGACTCACAACCAAGGCCAGAGACAGAGCCAGACAGAACTTGTGGTAGGCCCCTACTGGTCTATTTGTTATCTATGACAGGTCATTATATAAAGCCACGTCACACGTAGCTAGGTATAATTTATATTCATAAAAATTAAAGCAAGGCATATAACGATATATCTATATATATAAATCTTTCGTGTCACAATTTGGAACGCGATAAACTCCGAAACTACTGAACGGATTTCAATAAAATTTTGCAACTGCCTATAATATGGTCGGACTTAAAAGATAGGATAGTTTATATTCAATATTTAGGTGTTATTAATTAATGAGGGGCAAAAGTTTCGAAATCTATGTCTATCCCTTTCTATCACGTAGGGACTTATATATGTCTATCCCTTTCTATAGCTTAGGGATTTTTCAGAAAATTCTCGACTTTGACGAGGAAAAAACGCTCTAGAATGTCTTTGAGGTTCTGGAATGATCAAATTTAATTCGAAAACTGAAATTATTCGGCTAGCATCCGGAATGCATCCAAACGTTAGAAATTCAGAATTATCTAGAAAACTCAAATATACCCATGCAAACGGTTCTGAATTCTAGATTTGGACAAAATGTTTTAGAAAATAGTGCTCCTAAACGTTATAGAATGTTCTTTCATCATCGTCATCAATTGATATCAGTCCACTGCTGGACGTAGGTTCACCTTAAGTAACATAGGCTATATTTATGTGTTTAAAAAATAAATGTCGACCCGTGCGAAGCCGGGACAGGCAGCTAGTTTTCTATACAAATATTCAAGTGACCACACACACAGTCATTATATTTCTATGCCTTCACCAACTTATATTATCGTAACGTATATTATAGCTATATGTGTGTCGTTAATGTACGTTATCATTTATAAGCATGGAGAGACACAGATAAAGCTTTAAAGTTAAAAAAAAAATGTTCTTTCTGAAAATGTACATAATTATACATTATATTAAGTCAAGTTGAGTTTATCTTCAAAATAATGATGATAATGAAGGTTCATTTATACAACATTGGATATTGCAATTACGAGTAGGTATTATGTTACATGGTGAGGTCTCAAAGTTAAAAATGGTCAATACATAATAGGCGCTTAAGTTTAGGGTATAGCAATATTTGGAGTAGACTTCACAGTAGTCAGTAGGACTACCATGAGCTCTGTCTGGCTCTGTCTCTGGTTCTGGTTTTGAGTCTGTGTGAGTGTTGACTAAATAAATCCTACGTCAAAACGTCACACACACAGTATAATGCACTGGTGAGCCCTCACACAGACTCAAAACCAGAGCCAGAAACAGAGCCAGACAGAGCTCATGGTAGGCTTACAGTTCAGTCTTCTTCATTGTTAACCACAGAAAAAGAATAGTTATTCTGTTCAACATAAATTGTGTTAAACCTGAAAACAAAATGTTTATTACCGTCGTGTTTTGTACAGACAAAACTCGCTATTTCCGACACCACGCGGCACTAACTTTGTACAAATATTGGAGAACGCTGTTATAGCGTTATACCAGTGAATTGTTGATGAACTACTGAATAAATATTTAGTATCCAATATCACAGTGCGATCTTTTTGTTTTTGTTAATGTTTACTCTTTTATTTAGCAGTAGGCTTACCACAAGCTCTGTCTGGCTCTGGTTTTGAGTCTGTGTGAGTGCTCACCAGTGTTATACTGTGTGTGTATGACGTTTCGACGTAGGATTTATTTAGTCAACACTCACACAGATTCAAAACCAGAGTCAGACAGAGCTTGTGGTAGGTCTATAGTTGAGCTCTTTGTGGAGGGCTAGTCCGGTGTAGTACTAACACCATGCCTATTTATGCTGCCAAGCATCGCTGCTGTATTTCAGTTTGGTGTGGGTACCAGTAAAAATATCAGACACAAGTGAGACTTATCAAATTTATACCTCAAATTCCTATTGTGAGTTTTGGTCATCTGTTTGTTCTATAAAATAACGGCCACAGCACCGCCACAGACGAGACCCTTCCCATGGTGTGTCGTGCGAGCTGGTCCGCGTCCGTCCGCGATAACACAGACCGTGGGAAAGGGCTATAAGAAGTTCGCGACACTAACTGGAACGAATTGTATATTATTCTAGATCAGACAAGCCCGATAGAAAGATTGACGATTTAATCTAGATAAAGATGCGACTGATCTTTTATTGAGATAGAGACTGCAGTCTACTGCTTCTGAAAAAACGTTTATCTATTTTTTATTTTTTTATATAGAAGCGGTCACCGCACCGTCGCCCATAGACACCAACAACACCAAGGGTGCTGTCGTTGCGTTGCCTACCCTGAAAATCTAGATTATAATGTTTTTTCCATGATATAAGAAAGTGGAATAACGAAAAACACGAAATAATATTAACTATTTATAAGTCTATAACACTAAAATAACATAGACAACTTTTTATACGATCAGCTACCACGCCAACTGGGAAGCGAATAATAGTGACCTGCTTAAAGCTTTAAAAACTAAAATAAAATTGACTTCTCATGTGTAAATGGGACACGAGTCAGGAAGTCGAGCTTACAGTTTAAAAAGTGGAACTCAGACCTTTGTGCTAAATTGGATTGCAAAAATATACACTCGAGAGCAACGGATCCGGGTCAAATGCAATTTATAAAACCTAGAAACTTGAACGCAGTCTGGGCGTCTCATCAAAGCGATACGTGACCCAAGGGCTGGTGAATCTCTGACGTAGCGCATCAAAATAGCAATTTAGCGTGTTATAATGCAGCCGGCGTGTTGGGAACGCTTCCGATTGGCACTAATTTGTATCAGTTGAACTACCTCTCACAGAACGCAGCAAGTTCATTTAAACTAATATCTCTTCAAATACCAATATTACTTACGAACGAATATCTATTCGTTCATAACATTTTGAATGGTATTTTTCTGGTATTAATCCCAGCGCTGTATAGCCTCCGAAATATAAAGGTTGCAGATTCCCGTATTAATCGCTCTTGAGTGTACCAAGGTTGCAGACGCTCGTACGAAACTTAGTCTGGTTGAAGCTAGATTTAAAATTAACTGGCTGTGACTGAGTTTCTACCGTTTTTATTCCACTAGTGTATGTTGAAGATTGATGCGGTCCATCAATCTTATACGATAGAATAGAAAATGCTAGTCTAAGGAAATACGAAAACTATGAAATTATGAACATAAAAGCTCCATATTGAAACTAGCGAGGATCCTTTTCCATCATATCGTTATAGGATGATTATGTATAATATACAATTTGTCTATGCATAGAAAAAAAGCGAAATTTAATTAGGCATTGTGCACACTAAGCGTTCTGCAGTGGCAATCTGTTAATTACTGCTGTATATCGCTGTCGTATTTGACAGCGTTTCACTGATTCTTACTGCAGAACGCTTTAGATGTTTGCAAGGCTTTAAGGAGCAAATTACTTTAGAAAAACTGTACACGTTTGTTGTCCCTTACTGTAGGACTACCGCATGCTTTGCCTCTGGTTTTGAGTCTGTGTAATTGTTCACCAGTGTATTATACTATGTGTGTAACGTTTGGACGAAAGGTTTATTTAGTCAACACACACACATACTCAAAACCAGAACCAGAGACAGAGCCAGACAGAGCTTGTGGTAGGCCTACTAGTATCAATCAAAATCGCTATTTTTAAACGGCCTAAGCTCTAAATCAGACTTGGCGGAAGCCGCACGGATTGTAAACGTGCGGTGGGGCAGGCGTATTCACACGGTGTATTCACGCGCATATCCGCACGCGGTACGAGTATAATCGTCTGGAAAGGATGTCATTAGAATAAGCTCCGCGCGGCTCAACCAATCCGCGCGGATGCCGCTATGTCTGAATTAGGGCTAAGATGGAACAATCTGAACGTTTTTGGCTGCGATGTTTTAAATGCCGTGACGTACAAAATATGCATTACCATTTTTTTGTGTGATATGGATGTGTATGTGTTTTACCTACTGTACCTGCAATAAACAAATTTTATTTATTATTATTTTATTGCACCCTAACTCCGAGATAATTTTTGTTTCTGATATTGCGCCTTCATACAAAACTGTAGGCTCGCTTTTATTTCTCCTGTTAATAAAGCACGCCTGAATTCCAACTTCTTCTTGTCGTCTCTTATTTCGAACGAATAATGTGGTTAAAATCGTGACTGAACCCATCGAATCAAAATAAAAAACTTACAGCTTTAATTCCAAGTACCAAGAACGTTGATTCCCTGTAATTAAATATATCGATTTCAAAAGAAATTCCAACAAGATTGTTAAACAACTCAATAACCAACAATTGAACAAGGAAAATATTGCAGCGGATTTTCTGAAATAATTGGTATGAAAGAATGTAAAATTGCTTAGATGTTCTTTATAAGTAATGACCGCCATCTGACGGCCGTTTGAGGTTACCGTTTATCATGTACCTACTACATAACATCCAGTTATAGTTCAATACTCAATACTCAATAGATTTATTGTAAACACATGGTAAGTGAGGTGTTAATTTTACAAACAGTGGTAAGTAGCACATGTGAGCCTCTTTAGGACATTACAATAGTAAGAGGTTGGCAGAACGAGGTTTTTTAATACAATTAATTATAAAAAATATTTTTTCCTATCTAAATATATAAAACTCTTACGTTACTGACTGACTGACTGACAATCAACGCACAGCCTAAACCGTTAGTCCTAGAAGCATGAAACTTGGAGGGTATGTTCCTCTTATAACGTAGAGGTGCACTAAGAAAGAAAATTGGAAAATTATTTCCCGAAGAGGAGAAAAAGGGGAAAAATGGTTTAAAGAAAAATCAACGCACAGCCTAAACCATTAATCCTAGAAGCATGAAACTTGGAGGGTATGTTCCTCTTATAACGTAGAGGTGCACTAAGAAAGGAAATTGGAAAATTATTTCCCGAAGAGGAGAAAAAGGGGAAAAATGGTTTAAAGAAAAATCAACGCACAGCCTAAACCATTAGTCCTAGAAGCATGAAACTTGGAAGATGTGTTGCTCTTATAGAGCAAAGGTGCATTAAGAAAGAAAATCGGAAAATTGTTCACCTATTCATTCGTTCACCTAATAAGTTTCATGAAAATTCACAAAAAATTGCTGTACAAAATACGCAAAAAAACAGTTAAAAAAAAATCTGCTACCGCAGCATCTGTCACGAAATTTGAATACACACAAAAGTTTACATAAACCCCACCGTAACCACTAAGACAAAATCGCGGAAAACACCTATCATACCGAAACTAAACACCGCACCGCTTCAAAAAACGGCTAAAGTATACATGCTCAAAACTATGGTAACCAGCTGGTCATGTCAAATTAAAAAAATCTGATTCGATTATACACCAACACGCATACGAAACCCTAAATTAGCCACTAATATAACATAAAATCACAAAAAATTGCTTTACAAAATACACAAAAAAAAACATAAAAAAATTTCAGCTACCGCAGCATTTGTCATACACACAAATGCTTACAAAAAACCGATGATAACCACCAAGACAAAATCGGGGGAATCATCTATCATACTTAAACTAAACACCGCTGAAAAAAAACGGCTACAACAGCACTCGCCTTCAAATTCAAATACACTCTAAAGTACAAGCTCAAAACGATGGTAACTTGCATTTGATCATGTCAAACTAAAAAAACAAGATTCAATTATACACCAACGAATACGATAGCCCAAATTATTAGCCACTAAAACAAAATCACGAAAAAGAGCTATACAAAATACGCAAAAAAAACATTAAAAAAAATCTGCTACCGCAGCATCTGTCACCAGGTTTGAATACACACAAAGGTTTACAAAAAACCCCATGATAACCACTAAGACAAAATCGCGGGAAGCACCTATCATACCAAAACTAAACACAGCTGAAAAAAATCGGCTACAACAGCATTTACCATCTTTCGAACATACTTTATATAGTTTTGAATGCAAACTCAAAACTAAGGTAACCAGCACTTGGTCATGTAAAACCAACGCATACATAACTCAACTTAGCCACTAAGACAAATTCACGAAAAATGACTCTCAAAAAATACGCAAAAAACAGTGATAACATATCAATAGTTGTCCGCTTTCCACCATAAAATAGTTTCTTTTAAACGAACTCAAACTATGACTTTATACTAACCACGCGGACGAAGTCGCGGGTGACAGCTAGTAATAATATATCAGTAGATAGTTAGTAGATAGATAGTAAAGTTCCAATTTTTGTTTAATATTTATATTAGTTTTAGTTACGTGTCAGTTTTAATTACAAATACAGGATTTTTTTAATTACAATTACAGGATACATTTGATTTAATTAATTTGGTAAGTTAAGTATACGTACGAGTGGGTATAAAATTATTATTTAGTTAGACTCTAGCATTATTTCTAGATTGTATGTGCGTGTATACTTACTTACATAATCATATCTTCCTTTAGCAGATGTTGAGCTAAAGGTGATATCAGACGGTTCATTTTTTGTTCATTTTCACCTTTCATTCGGTACATTTCACTCGAAATGAAATGTCTGAACAAAAAATGAAACACGAGTGCCGAATGAATTCATTAGTGAACCGATCCAACAGTGTTGGATATTGGCATCCGGTATCTTTCATTCCCACTCCGAATGAACGAGAAATGAACGGTCTGAACACTGAGAGAACGTTCATTCGGATTTCTTCTTGCAATCCATGGTCGCACCCACCACCGACGTACGACTTCATTCGATGACATATTTAAAAGAAAGAACAATGAATGTTCATTTCTGTATCATTTCGTCTAAGCCGTGTGAACATAGAATGAAAAAAAAATGAAGCATTCACTCGAGTGAACAATCATTCGAGTGAACCGTCTGATATCACCTTTAGACCAAAAAGTTTTGTTTTACGCTAAATAAAACAGTTCTAGTTCTATTTATAATTATTTTTAACAAATTGTTGAAAGTTATTTGATTATTACGTAGAGAATGCGTATATCTGGGAAAGTTTAAAAGTAGCGCCAGTGTCAGAAAAAGTTTCAGTTTCAGTTTTATTTATTGGTAACAAGTTTATAAGGTTAAACATTAAACATATTAAGTATACAATATACAATTTTGGAAAATTGAGGAGCAACAGACTGGCGTGGTACGGGCATGTCGTGAGGAGGGATGAAAATCATGTGACTAGGAGAGTGATGAGTATGGATGTGGATGGATATGTGAGTAGAGGTAGACCAAAGAAAACATGGATGAACTGTGTGAAAGATGACAATGGATAGAGAGAAGAGAATGCAGAGATGACGGCTGACAGAGGGGAATGGAGGAGGAAGCCATGTTGTGCCGACCCCACATAAAGTGGGATAAGGGCAGGAAGAAGAAGATTTGATCATTACGTATTTTATAGCGGAATAATTATGTTAGAAATTTCTAACGAGGTGAACCGAAGGAACAATCTAATTACAAAAGTTATAGAATATTTTCGAGCTTCAATGATTTTTCCGGTAAACTCGCTAACTGGGTCTGTTATCGTAGGATTTGGAAAGGTGCGATTGAAAGTTAAATTTTTAGCTTTGCTAAAGTTTTGTAGGGGTTTTTGTTGGTTTATGATCTATTCCAATAATGTAAATCGGTTTATCGGTTGATAATCTAATGAACTGGCAATGATTAACATGATTTTTTAATGGCAAAAAAGTTAGTTTTTTTTAAAGTAACTGATTTTCGTACTTGGGTCGGACTTTTAAGTAAGAAAACGTGTTAGGATCAAAATATTGTGTTCAATCAGTTTGCAGCAAGGATTTTTGTTTGCACACAAGATTGCTCGTGTACAATTGCACTCCCAATTTTTTATTAATAAGTTCAGTGTTTTTATATATTTCATAAAGTGTGCGAGGGAGAAGTTATTTCACGTTTTCATCGTCTAAGCCATAAGCGTCTAAGGCCGTCGACAAAAAAATCTTGAATACTTGCAACTTTTTAAATATAATGGTTTGGGATCCGTAAGTTGTAAAACCTATATTAGAGGAGTCCCATTTTTGCTACGGCACAACATGGTTTTGTAATTTTCTGTTAATTTTCTGTTGTCAGTAAGCTAAAGTTACTAAATAAGTAAATTTAACTAGCCACCAGAAAAGTACACGTGTAGATATTTGATTGTATGGGTCTTGTCGCAAAAACTACCCAATTTGAAGTTCATGATCAATCAGTAATACACTTAAATGTAGGTTACTTTTTTAATGCTTGTACCAAGTGAGAAAACTTGCAGACTATAGAGGCTAGACTTTTATAAAGTCTGAGGCTGAAATATAAGCTGAATGGCTATACCACCTTCATATTTTACTTTGAACTTTCTAGCTGCCTTTGCCAAGCCTTCAGCTTGCCACAAAGCAAGCACTGATAAGTGTATTACCAATGCCGGCCCAGATAAGTGTATTTACCAATGCAGGCGTATGTTGAACTTTGGCGTAGGTTTTATGGAATACCGGATACTTGTAGGATATAGGTTTAGGTATTAGAGATGAGTTCTACTACAAGATTATAGATTCAAATAATTTACATTTAGATTTATACTGCAAGGCACTCCACTCTTGAGGCCTTGGCTAATAAAGTTATATTTTGTAATGACATATTTTAGTTTAGGCTGGCGTGGTATGGGCATTGGGCATGTCATGAGGAGGGATGAAAGTCATGTGACTAGGCGAGTGATGAGTATGAATGTGGATGTGGATGGATGTTTGGGTAGGCCAAAGAAAAAATGGATGAACAGTGTGAAGGATGATAGAGGAGAATGGAAGAGGAGAACATGTTGTGTCGACCCCGCATAGAGTGGGATAAAGGCAGACAGAAGAAGAAGAAGCTATTTTAGTTTGTGTATGTAATGTAAGTATTTAGTTTGACGTATCTAAGAGCATGTGAATATGAAAAGATAAAAAATAAATGAATTGAAACTCCTCAGTCGACCTAACGCAATGTAACTCAAAATTACAATGTTAACCTTCGTTTTACAGAGTAGTAATTTTTGGACCTTCGATATATCCAAGCGCCTAAGTATTTAAAATATTGTATAAATTATTTAAAGGTTTTCTCTTCTTCTTATTTAAGAGCAATGCTCTTGTTGGCATAATGTATGCTTTCTCTCCAGGTATTATTTTTGAGGGCAACCTACTTGACCTCCTTATACGACATGACGGCGATTTTCGCATTTATAGTCATGATAATTACTTTTGTACTCAATCAGTGATAATAAGCGAGCCGACAGAGATCGAGCCTATTTAATTGAAAAACATCGTTTCACACTTCATCAAAAAGCGATACTAAAACCTTGACTTAACCAAGCTTTAGTGGTTCCAACCCTGACATATTTGATGCAACCTTGCTGTATAAACTTCATCAGCCTAATTCACTGTTTGGGAACTGTAGGCCTACCACAAGCTCTGTTTGGCTCTGTCTCTGGCTCTGGTTTTGAGTCTGTGTGAGTTTTGGCTAAATAAATCTAAGTCTAAACGTCACACACACAGTATAATACATTGGTGAGTACTCACACAGACTCAAAACCAGAGCCAGAGACAGAGCCAGACAGAGCTTGTGGTACTGTGAATAGTCCAGTGGCTTTCGGCTTTCGGCTTAGCAATGCCAGCTGTTGTGCCACGGCTTTTACTAACCCTTTGTATGTAACCACAAAGAAAACACAATAGAAATGTGTGCGAGCAAAATCATTTTAGGTTAAGTATGGACGATTTGTTTACAAACATGCCATCTTATATTGAGTTGAATTAGTAGTTTCGTATTATGAGAGTTTAGTAGTGGTAAATAATACTCTTACTATGGTAAATAATAATACTCTAAATAGAGCTCGTTCTATTATAGAACGCCCGAGCAAGAACTACCACTGTTCGTAGTTCTACGACGTATTTAGTCATTTTCAAATAAAAAAGAGGAGGTTCTCAATTCGGCTGTATTTTTTTTTTATGATGAACTTCGATATTTATGAACCGAATTAAAAAAATACTTAAGAGCGCATCGTGCGAAAATTTGAGATTTAAAAAAAAAAAAATCATAACTAAATAACTAAGTGACATTTTAAAAATCGCAAAAGGACTAATTGTAGACTATACATTTGAGATTAATTCGAATTTAAGTGTGGTAAAAAAATATACTATTTAACATGACATTCTATTTAACGCTGACATACGATTTTCATTAGCGTTAAATAGAATGTCATGTTATATAGTATATTTTTTTACCACACTTAAATTATAATAATATTTTTCTATTAGCGATTTTTAAAATGTCACTTATTTATTTAGTTGTGATTTTTTTTTTTTAAATCTCAAATTTTCGCACGATGCGCTCTTAATGTCCGTTTTCTCAAGTTTTCTAAACTTTACTTGTATTGAAAAAAACATGAATTGAAAATCCGAGCGGTTAATATCACTTCTTAGAAAACAATTCAGCGAAATCTCCCACAGATAATTCACAACAAACGTCTCCATACAAGCTTATAGTGATACTACTCTATTCAGGGTTGAATAGAGTCCCGGAATTCCCGGCGCGTCATAACAGGCGCTAGTCATTATTAGTCAGGGACCCGAGCTGACAAGCAATTAATCAATTATTTCACTTCATTAGTCGCTCCATAATTTAAAAGCCACAGTACGCTGTGGCTTTTAAATTATGGAGCTTAGGACTGCTGATTTGTACTTGTATTTATGGGATTTGAATTCGGAATTATAGAGGATTATGTTACAGAGATTACATCAGCACGCCTACCACAAGCTCTGTCTTGGGAGTGCTCACCAGTGTATCATACTGTGCGTGTGACATTTCGACGTAGGATTTATTTATTCAACACTCACACAGTCTCAAAACCAGAGCCAGAGACAGAGCCAGACAGAGCTTATGGTAGGCCTACTGTGGCAGTACTTACATTAGAGATTACGTTATTTGAGAAATTGTTGGCATGATTTTCTTTGATTTTGACGTGACAACGTCTTAAAATTCGATGGATGGCTGCAGGCGCGAAATAACATGACCCATGCGGCGTTACCTCGCTCTGAGGCGTTCTATTTAAGGCTTGAAGTGCAAGCGAGAGTGCGGTACGAGCAACAAAGAGATACAATGGGCCTCTGCGTTCGGCTATTGCTTCTGATACACTATTGCTTTTATTTGACTATTGTTGGTCCAATAATCATCATCATCCGCCTGAAGAAACTCACTGCTGGACATAGGCCCCCCCTACACATCTCCAGGAAGAATGATGTCGTCGGTCTATCTGGTGGGTCGGCACTCTACGTTTCGTCTTTCCATTCGAGAACCTTTATTCCTCAACGGTACGTAGTACGGTACAGGTGATTGGTCCAATAGTCCATAAAAATCTATTAGAAAACATAACACAGAACACTCAGTTAATGGAATTATTACCTCTGTATAAACGAGGCGTGCGCTAGGTGCTCACAAACAAACTATTCGTTTCTGGGACAAACAAACTAATGGGTAAGAGGGCGAACTTGTGTGACATCTTGTATAACTTTATTAGAAGTGACTTGAGTTTCGCAATACCAAGTATAAGTGAATCTTTGCTTTCATCTCTAACCTTAAGTCGGCTTTTTGGAAAGTATAAGTAGAGTTATAATTTTTCATCCATAGGCTTAAATAAGCCATAAAAAATAATCCTAAAACGTATAGGTTTGCTTGTGAAAGATTTAGTTCGTAGAAATACTCTTGTTTTAGGTGACCTGTGTGTGTGTGTAATGCCATTGTTGTGTTGACATTGTTGTAATGTACAAATACAAATACAAATAATTTATTTCTGTAAACTTAATCTATGGTATATTTCATGGGTTTGAGACTCAAGTATCTGAAGTACCTGTGTTAGAGAGTCTCGCTCTTCCGTAGTACATTCTATTATGACTAAGTAGGTATACTAAGCTTGAATGGATCTTAAAAAATAAAGCTATGTATATAAAAGTTAAGTTAGACAAAAAGGTACAATTAAATTATGGGTAGCCGCTAAGTGTGAGTTAAAAAGCAGACGTGGGTGTGTGTGTGTGTAGTGTTTTGGGTGTGTAAGGGTGTATGTGTAAGGAAGGCCCTGATGCATCAGACTCATAAGTCTGGGTCACAGGACAATCCAGCGTGTGTAAGTGTGTGTGTGAGCGTGTCGTGGGTAGGCCTCCATGATTCCCCCAGTCTCTTGAGAGTCAGGTTAGTAATGACATTGTTATAATGACATTGTTGTATTGACATTGTTGTAATGACATTGATGTATGCAGAGGTTACCTCTCAGCATCAGATGGATCATCAACTTGTTCTCTATTTTTTTTTCAACTAGCTGTTAGATCAAGCATATGGCCCACCTGATGTTAAGTGGTAACCATCGCCTATAACAAATCATTACTTCATAGGTCAGGCACGTCAGGAATGTGCCCTACGATGCACTCCTCTGCGGCCATCAACTTGAGGCATACAGATGTTCAGCCTCACGTGCAAGTAAATTGTTTAAACACCAAAAAAGTACTCTACGAAGTACTTCAAATCTCTTTGATCTGCGGTTAAAATTTGGTCAAGCGCTCGTTTCACAAGTGATAACATGGCCAAATGCAAAAACAGTTGCCTAAAACAACAACGCTAGGAACTTGGGTCTGGTGGGGTCCATTTAACTTAACGGTATAATGGAGAAGTAAAGAGGACAGTTATAATGTTAGCGAAACAAATTTGAGAGGACACTCGTAATTAAGTGGCCCTCGTTGTTCGTAATTTCATGTAATTACTATGGTAATTGTTTTATAATTGAATAAAAACGGTAAAAAATAATTTTGATAATTATAATGACAGTAAACAATCACTGTAAATTCAATTAGTGATCCAAATCTATTAAGATGCCTTAATAAATTGGATTGGATAATTAATTTTAATGAACTGAATTCTGTTTTTGCATTGGCTTCCAACTACAATATTTATATTTATTAACGCAAAGATGAAATCACTGAAGCTCTATAAAATACAAGACGCAATAACAACATTGAGAAATATTCCGTTTTACAAAATACAGATAAAAATGTATTAGTAGGTACATCTAAAAGCGGGGACCACCTATAAATAGGCCATAGTTTTATCGTTTTTATTTAGGACAACAAACAATTACACTCACATATTACAAAAAAATTAGAAGGTACATACTAAGTAGTTCTTAGAGTGTAATCAGCCCCGTTATCCGCAAATGAGACTTAGGAAATATAGAGCGGTATGAATGCATAATTGATTAAAAGAAAGTAAGTAGGCACGCAGGTGTATTGCTTCGTATTCTTATCTGAGTAGTCTTAGCTTAAAAGCAAAGATAGATAGGTATAATATTATATAATATCGAATAGAAAACGAAAGCGTAGCAAGTGTTATCTACGACAGCGTAGCGCTCGTAGAACCCGCGTAGCAATTCCCTACTACTTTGATTTTACTACCAAATTGTATGCTGACTGAAAGGCGTTACCTTTACATCGAGTACAATAGCACCAACACTCAAAATAATTCGTCTCTCCGACCGAAACTTCCAAACATAAGGGCACTTGCCGCCGTTTTCTTTGACTCAGCCGCGGCAATTAGTCTCGCTTGTCGGTGACTGAGACATGCCTATTAGCACAGCTTCGTTAGAAGGCACGGAGTATGTAAAAGTAGGGTATGGAAGACTGAAGAAAGTATTGTGCGTTGTGAGAGCTGACTAGTCTCGAGGTTACTACAGTATGGTTGACGCGTGATTTTTGAACGTTATCATAAAAAATACTTAATCGTCACCACTTTTCATAAAACCAACCAACCATAAATTACAGGAAAGTTGTTGAAAAAGTTTCATCAATTTACAAAACCAGATTATTTTACATCTAAATTCAGTTTCATGGAGGAGCATGACAAGGAAGTTACAAATTAGGGACTACTTTGGTTAATGTTGAGATGTTTTTGACAAGTTAGGGTCCCATGTTTAGTGAAGGTTCTAATGTAGTTGTTGCTATAATAAACTGATACATTCATAGCTGTAGCTAAAGTAACTGGAATTGATGTAGTGTTATGGAGTTATTTGCTTGTTTTCATACAAACTTTTACCGACAGCTTCACTCGAATAATATGTTCCCAGTTGTGTGCAGTTCTAAGTATTGTTTGTTGTACTTTTCATACTATTAACTGTATTTTGCTTATTAATTTATGCGTTAATTACACAATAGGGTAATTAATAAAACATAGTATACACCATCATTATTTATCATTCACTTAATAAGTACTTACCCAAATAATTTGAAAATGAACGACAAAACGAAATCCAGTCCTAAAATAAATAAATAAACAAAAACTTTTTTGCGGACAACTTAGAGTAACTTAATAACTAGTACAATAAAGAAAATAATATATTGTCCTGCAATGGGCGGTCTAATCGCTCGGGGCGATTTCTTCCAGACGACATTTGCTTAAAGCTAACTTAAAGAAAGACATTATGTAACAGGTGTAAAATTTAAATTGTGCTATGCTCTTGTATATTATAATATGTAAGTGTGCTATAAGTGTGCCTGTTGTTCCTCTAATAATAAAATAAGACGCAGCTGTACGGTAAAATAAACAAGAAAAAGTAAGATCAAAATAAAATAATACTGCTTGTATCTAAAACTGTTTTCCTTAAATTACCTTGGCGTCCTGCTGACTATGTAAACGCTCTAACTCATAATCACAGGCTATCTATTTAATCGCCCCATTAACTTAATCAACTGGTATCTACGTAAATAGAAATCACTCGACGGAGCAATAACCTGGATCGTGAACTGCATACAAATGCTCATTACCAACATTATGGAACGAACTCGTAAAAAATAACCTTACGATGTTGACAACACGCCCCGATGGGAGGGTTATAAACTGGGTGACATGACAGTGTCCGATGTTTTAATTACCAACGCAATGATGTAGCTGACAAATTGCTGACGAGCAGAGGGGAGCAACCACAGAACAAAGTAGAACGGCCATGTGGCCGGAAAAGTGTCGCCAAAATACATGGGCATATTCTCCTTTCTCCATACAAATTCTAGACAGTTTTTTCGGGAGTCTTAAAAATGCCCTGCAGCAGCGCAAGAATGACTTTACAAACAAGTTTAGCGACAATATAAAACATAGAAATCCTTTCTTCCTTTTTCTTAGAATCCTCATATTTAGTGATATTTTAAATATAATAGTGGAAATGTAAAACTGGTGACATCGGCTTCCATACAAACGGCGCATGATCGCCTTTCTACTGTATTCAGTTTTCTGTGGGAGCAACAATATGCTTCGGAGTGCGTCGCTGACAACGGGCTTACGTAGGGGTGGAAATTTTGCGGTGTTCTGAAATTGTAATGTTGATCTGAACTTTTGTGATAATAAACTTTTTGCATCTGCATATGTTATCTAACTTTTTGCGCAGAAATTGGTTCAGCTTCCAAAGACGGAAATCGGTATTTTTTAAGAAATGGTAAATTATCTAAGGTTAAATATTTGCAGATTAAGGGTACGTGCTACGCGTATTACGGTCATATTTTGAAACTCATAACGTTAACGTTTCTTACCAAACGTGCGTGTACGAGCTTATATTCTACGTGCCTGTAATATACGCTCGTACGCGCTCATAAGCCTTATACGCTCATCTACGTTACATGTGAAATGGAAAAATGATGCGACTGATGTACCTATAGTGACGAAATGAAAATGTTCGTCGATTTTCAACTTGATTTGTTCAACGTATCACGATCACATACTACCTTTTGAAACTAAATACGCCGATAAGTTAACGTCACAAATTATGTCAAAATGTGTTCATGATCAAGGCACTGGTGCAAGCGAAAACCGACTCTAAGGTGACGAACATTTTCATACCGCGACTGTACAATCAGCAAAATTTCCGCCTTAGCACTTTTGAAACAGATTTACTTGCAAGCGTTTAGCTAGCTGACTCCGCCTAATTCGTTGTTCACTAATTTTGACCAATGGCAGGACCAATGGGACTATAAACATCTGCTTCACTTAGTAAAAGTCACCTGTTTTATGACATTTACACTTCCAAAGACTGTTTAAAATCCGGTCACAATCAAATCACAACGGGATGTCGGTAACTAGCGTCACAGAAAATGCACCCTTTAGGTTTTTTTTTTTTTTTTTTTTTTTAATTGCCATCTCGAAATGGCACTAACTTAAAATAACCTGTTGCTATTATAATGCAACAACATTTGATCTAAATCTATTATCTAAATAATAGGTAAATCTATAATCATTAAAAATATTATAAGTGATAATTAAATTCAATTTCATTAATTCAATTTCATTACTTCAATTTCGCCCCATCACTAGCTCTTTAGTTATTTATTTTAAAGGCAGGGTAGGGTAGGTAATAAAAACAACATAAAACTACTTTATTACTAAAATTAATGCCTATCTATCAATTTTATCATTCAGCATAAATCAGCATTGCGCTATTAATAAATACATCATAAATAAGTTACAAATAAAAATTATCATAACATTACAAATAAAAATAAAATTAAAATAAAAACATAAGTATTAACAATATCACAATTCATTACGTTCATAATTTCAAATAAATGAATTACAGGCATCTTAGTATAAATCCAGTTACAAAATAAATTCATGCATAATTACAAATAATAACAATAATCATAATTAAAATAAAATAAGGACGCTCCATGAAAGAGACAAATTAAAAACAATGCTCGTTTTACAAAGGTAGAATAGGTTACTTTATTGTGCCTGTCATAACCGTCAACGTCAGATTCGTCAGAGTCACTGTCAAGTGTCAAAAGCGGAAGAAGAAATGTTATTCTGGCAAGTATTATCTTTTATTATTGTTGTGATTACGTATTATTTACCAAAAATAAAAACAACATCTCCCCGTTCGCCTCCCCACAATAACAATCACCCACAGGAAACGTCTCTCAATCAATAAGACCAAGGCATCACTTCTCAACAATTGACCCATTCTCCTTCCCAATTATGCGAAGAACGGTCCTCGCAAAATTGAGAAACAACGGTCTGCAATCATCATCGGTAAGAATTACATGTAAATTATCTAATCTAATGTCAGTCTCCATTGCACTCTCACAGTCATACCTCAACCTTTGAAACTTTATGCACTCTACTAGTACATGCTGCACAGTTTGAGAGACATCCTCCCCACAAGAGCACAATGGAGAATCCTTGAGCTTAAACTTGTGCAAATAAAAATTAAACCCCCCGTGTCCTGTCAAAATCTGTACAATAAAGTTACTAATATTAAGTTGATTTAAAATTTTATAAGCCACATTGACATTCTTGAAAAATAACCTTGTTGTAGAACCCGCAGTGGCCGTCTCGTAGCTGTACTGCCATGCCTTCAAAGAACTGCTCCTGGTGGAGTGCTTAGCGAAGGACAGAGGAAACCTGTCATACCTGGGTAGCTGTCGGTTATTAAGTGCTGCATGCTTGGCCAGCTCATCCGCCCTCTCATTGCCAGGTATTCCGCAGTGAGCCTTAACCCAGTGTAGAGAGACTCCTTTGCCCTGTCCGTTTAAGTTATGAATCCTTGCCCTTATGTCGACTGCCAAAGGGTGTACCGTACTTGGGTCACTGATTGCCTCCAATGCAGACCTTGAGTCGCTTGCAATGCTAAAGATACTGTGTTTCAACTTATCAGAAATATCCAATGCACGAAAAATCGCCGACAGCTCAGCTTGATACACACTGCAGAAACCTGCCAGGCGAAAACTAGTGTATTTAGTTTCCCTTCCTCCAGTCCAGCAGGACACTGCTGCACCAACCTTTCCCTCCAGCTTACTGCCATCCGTATAGAGAATGGGCCCGTCATCAACAAGACTCGCCACATCATCACATGACCCAATCAACCCAAACTCTATCCGTTTCCTCTCTGCCGGATGGGGCAGTGAGAAAGGACTCCTTCTGAGCTCAACACTGCATCCCGGCAAACAGGGCAGTGGTTCCCCTCTCTTTATTTGATATATTTGAGCATGCTCTCTAACTCGAAGAGGAAGTGGTAGTATTCTTGCCAATAATACACTCGACACAAAGGACACAGTACGGTGTGACTTGCTGATCTTGATTGCAAAAGAGCGCGTTAAGCTATTAAGTGCCCTCTCAGCATACACCCTCGACGAGATGTCCGCCCAGCAGCTGGCAGAGTACAAGACCGTCGGTTCCACCACAGATATGTAAATAAGCCTTAAAATATTAGAATTAAGACCCCATTGTGCGCGCGCTGCTCTAGCTACAATCTTGTAGAATGCAATAGCTTTCTTATTTATAGCTTCCAAATGCTGTCGAAAATTGAGCAGTGGATCCAATGTCAACCCCAAGATCTTAAGACTCGACCCATAAGCTATCTCAGCACCGGACATTTCTAGTCTAGGAGTGTGATAAGTAACCTTCCTGGTAATTAAGAGAGCTTGTGTCTTTTCAGGAGCAAACCTGAGCTTTAGCCTTTCTCCCCATTGAACAATCACAGCCAGAGCTCGGTTCATGGTCTCTTCCAACTCACCACCATTAGATGCAGCCGCTATCATCAAAATATCATCAGCAAATGCCTGCACCCGCACCCCCTCATACTGAGCCTGCTCCAACACCGAAGCAAGTTGCACATTCCATAATATGGGACCACAAGTGGAGCCCTGTATGCATCCTTTACTGGTGTCCCTCTCCACAGTCTTTCTCGCGTAGCGTAACCTCACTTTTCTCTCGGAGAGGTAATTAACAATAAGCCGCACAACACTGGAGTCCACCTCCCTGGCCTGCAGCTCGTTGATGATCGCCGGCCACCACGCATTATCAAACGCCCCCTCAATATCCAGCGAAACCATAACCACTATCTTCTTCTGCTCCAGACTCCTCCTTACAATAGCCAATGCATCATAGAGGGCATCCTCGGCACTGCGCTGCGGAGTAAATCCGTACTGGCACATACTCAAATGCCCACTCGTGCCCAGCTGCCACTGCAATCGGTTGACAAACAGCTTCTCCAGCATTTTCCCCAAAACGGGCAGCAGTCCAATAGGCCTATAAGATTTGGGTCTGGTGTAGTCATCTCTAGCTGGCTTGCACCCTTTAGGTTGTAAGGCAGAACTTTTGCTAATGGTACACTCAGCGTACTTTTATTCTTTATTTTATGCCCAATCTACAATGGTGTTTACGGGTAAATGTATAGGCTAGAATTTATAATCATGAATATAAAATATGATACAATCAATAACTAAAGTCTTACGCACATTTAAGCATTCCGCGGTGACGATCAGTGAAAACCTGTCAAATAAGGCTTTTAAGGTCTTTTCTCTCCATGTCTCCTAATTCTTTTTACACTATTCGTGATACCTTTCCATGATAAAAAGTAGCATACTGCTCTACGAGTATACATAAGAAAATTATGAAATAAAAATTAAACGGCGGAATTTCATTTTCCTGAGATGACTTCCCGCTTGGCTAAGTAGACAAAACGAAGAATGCATAAATGATGCGACCGGTGCCGTCGGGGAATAAATGAATTATAAACTAATTGGATTAATAGGCAGACATTTTAACTTCATTCTATTGTAGTGGAAACGTTTCGCTTTCAAAGCTTATAGCTAATAGCTATTATTTAGAATTTGTTTGCAATTACTCTTAGAAATGCGAAATGTTTCATGTTATGACGTCATGACGTCCACTTCCTTCAGGGTAAAAAAAAATTCCTTCATGGTAGGCAACGCAACGACAGCACCCTTGGTGTTGTTGGTGTCTATGGGCGACGGTGACCGCTTACCATCAGGTGGGCCGTAAGCTCGTTTGTCTATCTTTTACATAAAAAAAAAGCAGCCAAGTGCGAGTCGGACTCGCCCATGAAGGGTTCCGTAGCATCAAGTAACATAATATAAAGGTTCTTGTAGTTCGTCGAAAGGTAAATTGCGGTTTACGATTTATGACGTATAAAAAAAAAACTACTGACTAGATCTCGTTCAAACCAAATATCGTTGAAAGTTTGCATAGTAATGTACAACATGTATTTTTTTTAGTTTTATAATTCCCTTATTTTAGAAGTTAGAGGGGGGGGGGGACCAACTTTTTTCAACTTTGGAAGTGTCTCTCGCGCAAACTATTCAGTTTAGAAAAAAACCATATTAGAAACCTCAACATCATTTTTGAAGATCTATTCATAGATAACCCACACGTATGGGTTCTATGAAAAAAAATTTTTTGAGTTTCAGTTTGAAGTATGGGGACCCCCCCCAATTTAAAGTTTTTTTTCTATTTTTGTGTAAAAATCTTAATGCGGTTTACAGAATACATCTACTCGCCAAGTTTCATCAGTGTAGCTCATAAGAGCTACAGCCATTTTTCAGAAAAATGGCTGTGACACGGTCGGACAGACAGACAGACATGACGAATCTATAAGGGTTCCGTTTTTGCCATTTGGCTACGGAACCCTAAAAACCTTAAAAAAATTCAGACCGTTACGCACACAATATTATATCAACTATCTTGTTCCCATAATACAAGCTCTGCTTAATTTGGGGCTAGATAGTATTATGTGGATTGACAACAACAATTATTTAAAAACAAAATTACTGCTGGATGTAGGCATTCCCAATATTTGATAGTTGAAGGGGATTTTCTGTAGTCTTCATGCTTGGTAGATATAAACAATCTAAGTTGAGCCACAGAAGACAGGTATTATTCAGCTGATAAGCTCCCACTGAAGGGTAAAAGCCTTCCTTTCCTATAACCATCTTCACAACTTCATGTTTTGACAGGCCATGAGCCTATAGGTAAAATAAATATCTTACAAAAAAAAATCATTGGAAGGTATTGTGCAATAAGAAATTAATTTCCGATCCGGTTTCTAGCGTGTACGTTAATAACAGTAACGAAATCACGGTATAATAAAACGATCTGTCTTGTCAAAATCGTGCTCTGCCTACTCACCTACTACTAGCTCAAGGATAAAGTACTAGTATGGCTTCAGGCTCGTAAGATGGCAGATTTATAGCACAAGACGAAAACGCAAACGAGAAAGCATGCAAAGCATTTTACAAGGAAAATTTGTAGTGGTGTGGTTTTGACAGCGATTAAGCAAACGTTGAAAGGTTTATATATAAGATACTAGTGGCCTGTCCCGGCTTCACACGGGTGGACATTTATTTTTTAAACACGTAAATATAGCCTATGTTACTCAGGGTAAATGTAACTTTCCAATGGTGAAAGATTTTTTGAAATCGGCAAAGCAGTTTTTGAATTTATTCATTACAATCATACAAAAGTACAAATCTTTCCTCTTTATATATTAACTAGCTGATACCCGCGACTTCGTCCGCGTGGATATTTGAGTTCGTTTTTTTTAGTTTGATATGACCAACTGCTAGTTACCATTGTTTTGAGCTTGTAATTTAGAGTGTATTTGAATTTGAAGGTGAGTGCTGTTGTAGCCGATTTTTTTCAGCAGTTTTTAGTTTAAGTATCATAGATGTTTCCCGCGATTTTGTCTTAGTTGTTATCATCAGTTTTTTTGTGAACCTTTGCGTGTAATCGAACCTGGTGCCAGATGCTGCGGTAGATGAAATTTTTTTAATGTTTTTTTTTGCGTATTTTGTAAAGCTCTTTTTCGTGATTTTGTTGAAGTGGCTAATTTGGGCAATCGTATTCGTCGTTGGTGTATAATCGAATCTGTTTTTTTTATTTGACATGACTTCAGCAGTGTTTAGTTTAAGTATGATAGATGTTTCCCCCAATTTTGTCGTAGTGGTAATCATCGGTATGTTTGTGAACCTTTGTGTGTAATCGAACCTGGTTCCAGATGCTGCGGTAGCTGAAATTTTTTTAATGTTTTATTTTGCGTATTTTGTAAAGCTATTTTTTGTGATTTTATGTTATATTAGTGGCTAATTTGGGGTTTCGTATGCGTGTTGGTGTATAATCGTATCAGATTTTTTAATTTGACATGACCAATTGCTGGTTACTATAGTTTGAGCTTGTACTTTAGAGTGTATTTGAATTTGAAGGCGAGTGCTGTTGGAGCCGATTTTTTTCAGGAGTGTTAAGTTTAAATATGATAGATGTTTCCCGCGATTTTGTCTTTGTGGTGTTCATCGGTTTTTTGTAAACATTTGTGTGTATTAAAACCTGGTGACAAATGCTGCGGTAGCTGAATTTTTTTTAATGTTTTTTTTTGTATTTTGTAAAGCAATTTTTTGTGATTTTATGTTATATTAGTGGCTAATTTGGGGTTTCGTATGCGTGTTGGTGTATAATCGAATTAGATTTTTTTTATTTGACATGACCAATTGCTGGTTACTATAGTTTTGAGCTTGTTCTTTAGAGTGTATTTGAATTTGAAGGCGAGTGCTGTTGGAGCCGATTTTTTTCAGCAGTGTTTAGTTTAAGTATGATAGATGTTTCCCGCGATTTTGTCTTAGTGGTTATCATCTGTTTTTTTGTAAACATTTGTGTGTATTAAAACCTGGTAACAAATGCTGCGGTAGCTGAAAATTTTTTAATGTTTTTTTTTTCGTATTTTGTAAAGCTACTTTTTGTGATTTTATGTTATATTAGTGGCTAATTTGGGGTTTCGTATGGGTGTTGGTGTATAATCGAATCAGATTTTTAATTTGACATGACCAACTGCTGGTTACTATAGTTTGAGCTTGTACTTTAGAGTGTATTTGAATTTGAAGGCGAGTGCTGTTGGAGCCGATTTTTTTCAGGAGTGTTAAGTTTAAATATGATAGATGTTTCCCGCGATTTTGTCTTTGTGGTGTTCATCGGTTTTTTGTAAACATTTGTGTGTATTAAAACCTGGTGACAAATGCTGCGGTAGCTGAAAATTTTTAATGTTTTTTTTGCGTATTTTGTTAAGTTATTTTTTGTGATTTTTCTTAAAATCATTTTCCGTTTTTTCTTCTTTTAGGGAAAGAATTTTCCTATTTTCTTTCTTAGTGCACCTCTGCTCTATTAGAGGAACATACCTTCTAAGTTTCATGCTCCTAGGGCTAACGGTTTAGGCTGTGCGTTGATTTTTCTTTAAACCATTTTTCCCCTTTTTCTCCTCTTTAGAAAATAATTTTCCATTTTCCTTTCTTAGCGGATGCCTACGGCATAACATCTACCTGCATGCCAAATTTTAGCCCGATCCGTTCAGTGGTTTGGGCTGTGCGTTGATAGATCACTATGTCAGTCAGTCAGTCACCTTTGAGTTATATATATATAGATTAGTGGCTAATTTGGGGTTTCGTATGGGTGTTGGTGTATAATCGAATCAGATTTTTAATTTGACATGACCAACTGCTGTTTACTATAGTTTTGAGCTTGTACTTTAGAGTGTATTTGAATTTGAAGGCGAGTGCTGTTGGAGTCGATTTTTTTCAGCAGTGTTTAGTTTAAGTATGATAGATGTTTCCCGCGATTTGGTCTTCGTGGTGTTCATCGGTTTTTCTGTAAACATTTGTGTGTATTAAAACCTGGTGTCAAATGCTGCGGTAGCTGAAAATTTTTTGATGTTTTTTTTTCCGTATTTTGTAAAGCTATTTATTGTGATTTTTCATAAAATCATTTTACGTTTTTTCTTCTTTTAGGGAAAGAATTTTCCTATTTTTTTTTCTTAGTGCACCTCTGCTCTATTAGAGGAACACACCTTCTAAGTTTCATGCTTTTAGGGCTGACGGCTTAGGCTGTGCGTTGATTTTTCTTTAAACCATTTTTCCCCTTTTCCTCCTCTTTGGAAAATAATTTTCCATTTTCCTTTCTTAGCGGATGCCTACGTTATAACATCTACCTGCATGCCAAATTTTAGCCCGATCCGTCCAGTGGTTTGGGCTGTGCGTTGATAGATCACTATGTCAGTCAGTCAGTCACCTTTGAGTTATATATATATAGATATAGATAAAGATCGACTAGCCTCTCAGTTCAGTTGATAGTAGCTCTGCCTTTTGCGTCATAGGTCGTTTGATCCCCACCGAGAACAAATATTTGTGTGGTGAACGCAGATGTTTGTTCTCTGTCTGGGTGTTGTTATATTGTATTCTAAAGCTTTGCGCACAGCTAAGCGATCTGCAATGGCGATCAGTGAAACGCTGTCAAAAATGACAGCAATATTTGGTAGCATTTTACTGATCGCCTTCCCTATCTGGTTCCCATAGCACAAGCTCAGCTTAATTTGGGGCTAGCTAGCGTTGGTTTTGTTGATTTTCCAAATTATTTATTTTATAGCAAGTAAAACATAATACTTCATGGCTAAAAGTAAATGTATCAAGGAATTGACGATAAATGTATTTTAAGTAAATCATGATGAATTAAGTCTATGGGTAGAGTGGGCTCAAAATCATTTATCTTGGAAATGTATAAAAGGAGGCATGTACAGCAGTGGACATCAAGCTGATGATGATGATAATTGACGAAGTTTTATAATAAAATCCTTAAAATATTCTCTTCAACAGAAAAACACAAATAATTTTCACCTCACAAACCGCGTCGTCAAAACAATTTTCATTTTGCCAAATTAAAGAGACTGTGGACTGTCAATGGTTACCTAAGAGAAAATTCCAGCAAAAATATTATGTCGCCAGGGATGGTTCCATCTAATCTCAGTGACTTCGAGTAAACCTCAATTTGCAAAGAGGTGTCACTTTCTTCACCATTTCGCCGTTTTATAAAGCCAGGGTTTGTGGAAATCGCGTTGAACGCTATATTACAATTTGAGTTAAAACACGGCACGTTATTGACACTGAATACACGATATAAAATCCTTGAGTCTTGAGGATTCAATAAATAAATATTGTAGATAGTCCACACAATACTATGTAGCCCCAAAGTAAGCAGAGCTTGTACTATGGGAACCAGATAGCTGATATAATACTTAAATACTTTTTTTTGTAAATACATACTAAGAATACAATATAACACCCAGACAGAGAACAAACATCGATGTTCTCGGTGGGGATCGAACCCACGACCTACGGCGCAGAAGGCAGCGTTACTACCAACTGAGCTGAGAGGCCAGTCAAATCAATATCATGTATTCATCGAGAATTTATCGGATTTTAAAATTTTCATTGCCTAGGTTTTCCACAAATTTTATCAGGCTAATGTTGAAGAGTTATTAAAAGATGATGAATTTACTTCCAAAATGAAGACACTATTTAAAAAAAATCCTAGCGCCAAATTTCTCTAATGAGCTCTAAATTACATGACGGTCACAAGAAAACCAAGAATTCAAAGATTGGAAGAAACGAGATAGAAACATCGCGCTATAAAGTAATCGGTAAAGAGTAACAGAGATAGATGGAGAAGATGAATGTGTATAAAGATGCAGCAAAATGAAGAAAAATAATGTAAGTAGGCTCTGTCTCGGATGGGGGAATTGTATCCGCGCTAATATAGAAACATGACACAATTCAGTCGCAGGGGCTGGGAAAATAAAAAACGAAGATTGAAGAATAAGTTTAGGAATAAAAATAATGTTTGTAGATTATTAGATTGAATTGTAGATTGTATTGCAGAGTAATCCGGAATTCGACCAGGAAAGTTACCAATGTATGCAAGTTTTATAATTAGTGCAAGCTTGACTTTCAAATTCAAATTCAGCTAGTAATACGAAAAAAGAATGCAATTAAAAATATTGAACCCAACGCAAAATTTTTTGGTGTCTTTTTTTTTTTCTCGTTGTTAAACGGAAATCCATAAAACTGTTTGCTAAATAATGATGTGTTAAAAGAACAGACATACATGCGAATGTATGACATAAATAAGTACACACTTAATACACACATACAATCAAAAACAGCACTTCTATAAGACAGTCAATAAAAAAATTATTAAAAAAGACCAATCAAATGTTTCAGATAAACGCAGTGATATTTTTTTTTGCAAAGCCGTGCACAAATTTACGGGTTCTGCGGTGGCGGTTAGGAAACGCATTCAAATATCGCTGTTATATTTGATAGTGTTTTACTGATCGCCACCGCAGAACGCATAGGTGTGCGCAAGGCTTAAGCCATGCTACCACACTCGATCATCAAACTGATCGACGATTTCGTAGTGGCTGACTCGTATGAATTGCGGTGCTCGAGAGAACACGGATATAGAGATAAATGAGTCATCATAATTAACAAATTGTATGGTCCCCGGCACACACGCTATAATATTGACTATAGCTTAGGTCAAGTACCTGCTGGGCACTGCAATGTCATGGTAGGTGATATGTATACAACTTCATTATCTATAAGATTTTTATAATGTCCCAAAAGTTACGAACCGAGCGGGATTTGAACCCCTTGAAGGGAAGGCCGCCCCTTGGTACGGGGCTGCTCTGACCACTGCGCCATCGGATCCTGATCACACTCGACGAATAACTCTCAGAGACTGTTCAGCACTAACGTGACCGTAGCTCCATCTACAGGTTTGACGTTACAGTCAACTACTTACGATCATTATCTTCTTATTTTCATTATCTATCATATCAAACAATAGATTAAGTTTGTTAATAGAAGATAGAAAATACTATATGGCTCACAAAACCATAAAAACAGACAGTGATACATCATAATCATCATCAGCCTGAAGAAATCCACTGCTGGACATAGGCCTCCCCTACACATTTCCCGAAAGAACGATTCTTTCCATCCACCGACTTCCCAATGTCATTTGTCCATCTGGTGGGATGGGCGCCCTACTTTTCATCTTTCGGTTCGTGGTCGCCATTCAATGATACATAAAAAAATAATTAACTTTCTTTAACTACTTATGAAAACAAGAACCAGGTTTTAATATAAACCAGAGCTGTAAGTGGGCCAGTACGGTCACTAAGCCAGCACGCGTCTCATTTTTCTCCCACCTTCCGGACGCTTCCAGAATCTGTAACTCCAGCTTCGGTATCAGGTATTCAGCACACGTCGACATTGACTGATGCTCTTCATGAAACACTGTAATGCGCTTTAAACCAGGATATTGCAATTTATACTGTTATGAAAGCTTGGCCCGTGCCCTATAGGAGATTATATGACCTGTGTGAAATATAATGCTGTGATAAAACGAAACAATGACGATCAAAAATGATTTTCTAGTGTTTAACACTTAATACGTTGACAACTGCAGGGCTACCAGAAGGCCTACCAAAAGCTCTGTCTGGTTCTGTCTCTGGCTCTGGTTTTGAGTCTGTGTCTGTGCTCACCAGTTATTATACTGTGTGTGTGACGTTACGACGTGGATTTTGTTTAGTCAACATTTACACAGACTCAAAACCAGAGCCAGAGACAGAGCCAGACAGAGCTAGTGGTAGGCCTACAGGAGTTTGGTATTAGGTCGCACGCACCAACATTTTTTTTACGGCTTTATCTGTATTTTTTATATTTATTAATTGAAATCTTTCCCTTTTCCTGCATACAGATTGGTTTGTTATTTGTATTACTGTATCGTCACGAACAATATGTACTACTAAACTATTAAAACTATCATAATAACATGTAAGTATTTTTCATTCCCATTTCATTCCCTTCCGTGTTTGATCACGTCACGTGCGTGATAGTCTATTTAAAGGCATGCACAATGTCGTCTAAATATCAAGTAAAGGTTGAACCCCGTGGGAGATTTGAGCGATGGCCTTTTTATAACGCACATAATTTATAGCTCATTTTACCAGAAAAAATAAAATAAATATTTTTTTATTACGTAATATGTTTAGACTTAGTTTAGACATTACAATTTACCAACACCTACAATCGATGGTCTTCTCATGAACAGATTTTTTTTCCCGACGACCGTTTTTTTAACAGAAGGCTTCAAGTTAGATTTTAGGTATACGAAGCCCCCCCTAATGTGCCACTGCTGCCAACTGAGAACATTCACCAACACCAAAATTTCTAGCAATATTAATATTAATAAAGAACCACTCGCCTCTTTTAAAAAAACTGGTGATCCTGTTTGCTGTTTGAGTTTTTGTTAAACGAAAAACACTAAAGTGCTCATTTCGGCCACCAGTGAACTCAATCTCACTTTAAAACTCATTCTCGACCACCACCACACTTACAGTTAACAGTAAACTCCCAAACACGGATCTGTTTCGCCCATAGCCTCGAAACAGATCCGTTTTACGCAGGAATTCGGACTAAAACGGATTCATTATTTACTCTGTTTCATTCACGATGGAGACCTCGATTTTTTTTTCACAAAGGTTCACACTGCATGTGAAAGACTAAGCCGTTAGCTTCCAGCCAATTTATCACTTTAAAAAAACAAAACCACGTAACGCGCTCAAATTGGATTTTCACATGAATGGAGCCACGATTTTCACCCGTTCGCTTTTATAACCGTAAAAGGAGTGTTAAAAAGTGACATAAATTTTATATTCTTGGGCACAAAACAGGTTTTAAGACCATCCGAGTTTGATAATACAATCTGTGGACACAAACAGGTGGGGACCTATAAACTTATCCCGCATTAAGTTTGTCTCTGAACTTGAAGCTATCTTGAACTATCAAATATGTCTGTGTCTAAAATTAAAATCTAAATAACTTACATCGACGATTTCATTGAATATTTGCTTCAAACCCAAACAAATTGATTAGTTTAAACTGCGAATAGATCAGTGTTGACTGACGTGTTTGTCGAACATCGTTTGATCAGCCCCAGTACCACGCACGGCTAGACCACCGTTACGACGGTGTAGGCAATTACCTTGTATTTGTTCACAATGCCGGTTGGTGGGGCAACACCTGTGCTATTAGTATGTGGTAGTTTGTTGGAACGAATCTTCTTCGGCTTTTATTTGAAAGCAAAGTGTCATTATGCAAACTACGAATTTTATATTTTATCGTATAAGACTCGCCAGAGTTTACGCGCGTACGACACAAATTAATCACACTGCAAATCCGATATATCGTTATAGATAAACCAGTCTAAAAATGCACGCCCCTCCACCACGTTTTCTTGAAGTTGGCTCACAGCAAAGTTCTTCAAAGTGATCTTTGTGATGTAGGTATTATAGAACAATTTACTTTGACTGACTGAAGTAGTGGGACGTGCCGTGCAGTTTAAGATTGGACGATCTCTACCAGTCCTATGAGTTTCTTGCACAGTAGCCGTCAAGAACTATATTTGAAATTGAGTAATTTGTCACTTATGCATCGAAATGATATCGACATAATGTTCGAGCAAACAATTTTATTATAATGGCATTTCAGGTCGTAGAACCTAAAAACTCGAAAATATGTGTCAAGTGCACGAAAGAAGCCTCGTTGAGGCGCACTTAAAATCCTTTCCCCACTTTTGGTTCGAAAGAATCAGTGACACGATAAGAAGAAGATTTTATTATACAGAATAGCCTCTGGTAAAATCATAGGACGACCACGTTTTTCAGTGTCTGTATCTCTGATTAAGGCACTGAACTGAAAATTAATCAGCCAATCTGATTATTTTTATAATTTTGTTCATTTTGTATTTCATCTTATTTTCAACAAAGACTGTATTGCTTGGTGCTCAAGTCCATTCCATTGATTTGCATAATTAAACGGTCAAGTACAAGTAGACGCTTGTCTTGTGTTGTTTTTGAGTGGGTGTCACTTTGTTTACAAAGTAAAGTCAGAGTTCATTGGCTTTCTTAACCAGGTTTTATTCAACGATCGTTTCTTAAGAAGTCTGTGCTTTGCATATAATTTTAAACAAAGAACATTCCTTATATATGTTAGTTCGTATGAGAGACAACATTCTAAAGGCCGACGTATATCTTCCAAAGGCTGTTTGCCTACCTTCATGGCGGCCTGTAGGCCTACCACAAGCTCTGTCTGGCTCTGTGAGTGCTCACAGTGTCTTATACTGTGTGTGTGACGTTTCGACGTAGGATTTATTGAGACAGCACTCACACAGACTCAAAACCAGAGCCAGAAACAGAGCCAGACAGAGTTTGTGGTAGGCCTACTGTTAATGTCAAAACTAAATAAATTGTGTCTAGTCTAAACATATCGCTTATAAGTATAAATACATGAAGATCGGATCACTTTGTTCAAAGATACTTGTATTGCTAGTTTGTGTAGTTTGAGAGAAATACAGCTTTTAAAATGCCGTCCGAAGCACACAGGCGCTCAGATAAAAATACCATTACCGTTGACCCATCAAAATAGTGACTTTGCAGAACTTAGCAACATGAGTAGTTCGGTTGAGAATGACCAAGCAAGCTACACTATAAATACATTGATAAATTGTCTATTATAAACATATAGCGGACTTGAGAACCACCTTTTTTAAGTCCGTTAAAAAATTTAAATAAGGTTCAAACAATTTGTACTAAAGCTAGAAAACTTTACTGAAACCACGGTCGGAAAACCACTATTTCCGTTTCAATATTTATCTCCCGAAGTTTAATAAATTGATACTACAGAAATTTCTATTCCGTTTTACAATATAGCACTCAAGCCGTAAACGAAACCCAATCTACAGAAATAGAAATAGTAGCCATAGCGTTAAAGTTCCACCGACTACCCTTATCTGAGAAACCAATTTGAATCTTTTTTGTACGTGATAGAGCACATTTTACATCGAAAGCCAGCTACGAATGATATAGTGCTCGAACCAAATAAGCTACAAATCTATACGTCCCATATCTATTTCTTTTCTTTTGTCGAAGTTATTTCTTTTTCGATTGTAACATATCCGTGGAGATACAACGTGATTTAAAGTGCTAGCGACAACCTCAAGGGGCTACAAAAGTCTACAAAGATTTGCTCACGGGGATATACAAGAAGTTGAAACAGATTGATGGTTTTTATAGCAGTTCATCGATAATACAACATAATATACCTTGTTAGTGTTGATAACAGATCTTTTAGAGAAAACCCTGCCAGGTGTACCCTAAACCGATGTGCATGTATGAAGAATGTTATGAGAGTGAATGTAGCGAAAGAGGAATATCAGGATCGTAGCAAGTGCAAATCCATGATCTCTGCCTACCTCTATGGGAATAAGGCGTGAATTTTATGTAATGTATACACAGTGTGAGTAAAGAATTTGGCTTGCTCGTCTGTTATCATTAACTTATTTTTTATATTCATGACCGATCTTTACAATGTGTAAAAATCGATGAGAAATAAGGGAGATTTCAGTTTTTATGAAACGCAGCAGCAGTGCGCCTGCATTGGCCTTTTTAATGAGGTCGCAAGGCCTCCCCAACTAACAATTTAACGTCGTACAAAAGTTTAGTAAACGTTATCATAATTGCATTGATCGTAATACCTAAGTCACACTAACGTTATAATAACGTTTACTAAACGCGAAAATGGCCCCAGTTATACAACCAACATTGTCGTATAGTGGACATACAAAAGTCACAAGCTGACTTCGTTAACGTCATTCAAAAGTCGTATGAAAGTTATGGAATTACTACTTTCGTCGCGCAGAAGTCGCATCATATCTTTATAACGACTCGTTTGTTGTATTGTCGTCATGCAGGGGTTTTTGAATGACAAAAACGTTTTATTTGAGTCAAGGAAGAAAAACCTGTAAGACTTATTCATCTTTCTTGTTGACAGTGTTTGTGCTGGTTTTGTTTCGAGATTTGAGTGCAAAATAAATAATTACAAGGAACTAAAAGGTGAGTGTTATATATCTCGCTTATAACTGTATCTGTCTCTCATGCCGTTTAGTTCGACTGGGTATTAAAGTTTTATGATAATATACCTATGTGTATTTATTTCAGATTTTCATGCCCCCTCGCAATTTTGTGTTTAAATTATTATATTTTTATTAATAAAAATATGTTTATTTCTAAAAATGTAGGACATGTTGCTTTTGTCACACACTTATCTCTTTATGACGTTGTAAAGACATAAAGTCGTATTAAGGTTATTTCAAGACCATGCAATACGCCATGACAGCTAGCTATTAGGGTTCCCCATAAATTTAAAACCCTTTTCATATTGCAGGTCACAGTAAAAGTGCAGTGCAGATGTCAAAACATTTTAACATTCCAGTAAATTTTATCTGAAAATATGAAGAAATAAG
The DNA here is from genome assembly GCA_947578465.1 of Thera obeliscata. Classification (NCBI taxonomy): domain Eukaryota; kingdom Metazoa; phylum Arthropoda; class Insecta; order Lepidoptera; family Geometridae; genus Thera; species Thera obeliscata. The sequence goes on from OX387913.1 coordinate 4,495,774, forward strand.
AATGGAATAATGAAATAAGAAATCACACACAATATTTTTATAGAAATAAAATAAATATTGATACTGAACCTTTTTGTTGTTCGTGTGTAGTACACTTTTCTTTTTCAACATTTGTTTTTAACGCCACGGTTGTTGGCGTTGTACTTTTTAATAAAAGGAAATCTCGATTTACTTTCCTTTTGAAAGTTCCACTACGTTTAAGTCTTCTCCACACATTTTTGGCTTCAATTCTTCGTAGTAAATTTAATCAAATGTTCCGTAAATATGACGGCCTAGACTTTTTATAGTCAAAACCTGACTTAAATGCGCCTAAAAGTTTTATTAAAGTCAGGGCAGGACATTAAACGGACATCATGTAATATATAGGTTATATTTGAGTATTAAATAAACAACCAAGTCATTTAAGAGTCTCCAATTGACCGCTGTAAAACAGGATAGTGATCGTTATATAAACGTCACTGTGAAAACGTCTATACAACTGCTACGTTATATAAATGTCATATAAAGGTTTTTCAAAGACCTAATTTGGTCAGTTCAAAACGTTTAATGGACTCTAACGTGAGTATGACTATTGTGTTGTCGTACAAACGTTTTAGCTAAGACTGTAATATAACGTCGTTTAGTTTACTCTTAACAACGTTGCTAAGACCAGCTTATTATGACATATTAGTCGCACGACTAATAAGTTTAATTAAAGACGTCTAAAGGACCTAGTAGTCATCTCACTATCATTATAAGACTGCTATCCAACTTTATGTCGTATAAGTCAAGACTTATATGACGTTTTTGTTTGTTGGGTCATTAGTCTACAGGAAAACCTTTTATACTTGCCGATACGATTGTCCGTTCTATTCCCGCGGACAAATGTTGGCATAGTTTAAAAAACATTTATAAGCAAGCACTCGCGAGGTATCTTTTCAGTTTAGTAAAATTTTCTTTTTTTTTAATTATTTTTTTTACAATCTTTTCAGTTTTTGCACAACTTTTTGTTAACTCACAGTTTTTTGCCACGAAATTCTCGAGAACATAGTCAGGGTCTGAAATAAAAGTTTTTATTTTATTTTTTATAGTAGACGGATTTCGCCCACCCACGGGATATTCTCTTATGTTTGAGTACGATGATGATAATCTGATAATGATTCAAAAAGCGTATCATATAAAAGACAATTAACGATTCTATAATTTTGTGGAAGCCCATTTTTATTTTCTTTTTTGTTGTCTGTAGCTGTTGGACACAATAATCCCTCTGATGGCTTACTAGTAGAATTGATCTCCATTTTGCATTTTCCCTGTACGATATCCATGCCTTGACGATGTGCATTTCTCCAGCTTCCTCATATGGAAATTGCGAATTCTGAAAACGCCAACATTTAAAGCATAATTGGAGCAATCATTGATTTGAAGGAAAATTTAGCAGCAAAAAAAACAACGACTCTATGAGACTTTATAGGTGTGTTAGCTGGAGAGCGGCTCCACAGCTTCCTCATTCAGTGTGGGCAGACGGCTAACGATAGAGCTATATAGTAAACGCCAAATTTTAGAGCATAATTAGAGCACCCGGCATAAAAAAAATCAAGTCTCTAGCTCGAAAACTCTTTGAGTTAGAAGACTATAACAACGTGTTTGCTGGGAAGCCATTTCTCCAGCTAACGCATGTGGATCTCAGGAATGGCTATAGCTAGAAAGTTGCTTGATATCTCCAAATTTAGAGCAAAAAATATCATGGATGCTCCAAATATTTCAAGTGTCTAGGTTCAAAACTCACCGAGTTAGAAGCTTTGATGACTGTGTTAGCTGGAGACACGTTTGTCTGGCACGCACATGCTACATCTGAGGATCTACAATAGCTACAGATTCGGTTGACAAGTCCAAACCGAGCTATGAATTAGAGCACTCGGCTCCAAAATTTTGGACTCTCTAGGACAAGTAGTTTCCTAGTAATCAACAAAAGAACATTTTGCCGCCAGAATTTTCAAATAGTATGTTCGCACCCGTAAAAATGCGGCGTTGCCGCTCTGAAAGTATGGTATCAGCGTAGGAATTTGAACGTTAGTCGGATGGAGTTGTGTGTTGCCCGTGCCTGGTAAATAGTTACCCTAGGATTAATGTCTTAAACACTCATTACGTAGCTCAAGAAGCGGAATATAGGTTAAAATGAAACAAAAAAACACCAAAGAAAAGTTTTATAATGGTTAGTTTAAGTTTAAATATGTATTTATTAAGAAACCTGACTTCAGATTTTTTATTTTTAGTTTTAAATATCATGAAATTATATCTCTAAGTCTCTCAACTAACCAACAATGTTTTCAAATCATGAGTTACCTACTCTTGTCACACTAGGTGTAAATGGCATCGTGCGAAACTATCATTGTGTCTGTGAGTACGTACATAACTATAGATAGTGCAATTCACGAAGACGCGCCCCTCGCGGGGTGCGGGGAGTTTGCTCCGAGCGGCAGTCGCCAACCGTAATCTATTAATTGTAGTGTGCGTGTGCACTCATAGGTAATTAGTGTGTACCGATAACACTCAAACATTGACGGAAGCTTGCACACATATACTATAAACGGTTAGGAGGAATAGTGGGGCGCGCCTTCGTGGGTTGCACTATCTATAGCGAGCTGCAGTAAATACTCACGGGAAAGCGAAAGGAAATATTATAAATATAATAATTATGAAGAAAAGTGGGGGGGCTCTATTCCGGAAAACGTTTTATTTTTTTTCTTCAAAAGTTGTTAACGTAGATACCTATTGTTCTAAAGGTGTTTAGGGCTCTAATTGTGAATTTGACATTCATTTTTGAATTCAAGATGGTGGCTTCATTTTTTTTCTTAAATAATGGATATGGGTATCGTTTAATAAGTTTTTGGGGGCTCTGATTGTGAATTCAACATTAATTTTTGAATCCAAGATGGTGGCTTCATTTTTTTCTCAAAAAATGGATATGGGTATCGTTTAATAGGTTTTTGGGGGCTCTGATTGTGAATTCAACATTAATTTTTGAATCCAAGATGGTGGCTTCATTTTTTTCTCAAAAAATGGATATGGGTATCGTTTAATAGGTTTTTGGGGGCTATGATTGTGAATTCAACATCAATTTTTGAATCCAAGATGGTGGCTTCATATTTTCTCAAAAAATGGATATGGGTATCGTTTAATAGGTTTTTGGGGGCTCTGATTGTGAATTCAACATTGATTTTTTAATTCAAGATGGCAGCTTCATTTTTTTCCTTAAAAAATGGGTATGGGTATCGTTTAATAGGTTTTTGGGGGCTCTGATTGTGAATTCCACAATATTTTTTCAATCCAAGATGGCGGCTTAATTTTTTTTCACAATATATTGATATGGGTGTCGTTTAATAGGTTTTTGGGGGCTCGGATTATAAATTCAAAATTGTTTTTTGAATCCAAGATGGCGGCTTCATTTTTTTCCTTAAAAAATGGGTATGGGTATCGTTTAATAGGTTTTTGGGGGCTCTGATTGTGAATTCAACATTATTTTTTGAATCCAAGATGGCTGCTTCATTTTTTTTCTCAAAAAATGGATATGGGCATCGTTTAATAGGTTTTTTAGGGCTCTGATTGTGGATTCGACATTGTTTTTTGAATCAAAGATGGCAGCTTCATTTTTTTTCTAAAAAAATGGTTAAAGGTATCATTTAATAGGTTTTTGGGGGCTCGAATTATAAATTCGACATTATTTTTTGAATCCAAGATGGCAGCTTCATTTTTTTTCTTAAAAAATGGGTATGGGTATCGTTTAATAGGTTTTTGGGGGCTCTGATTGTGAATTTGACATTATTTTTTGAATCCAAAATGGCTGCTTCATTTTTTTTCTCAAAAAATGGATATGGGTATCGTTTAATAGGTTTTTGAGGGCTCTGATTGTGAATTCGACATCATTTTTTGAATCCAAGATGGCTGCTTCATTTTTTTTCTAAAAAAATGGATATGGGTATCGTTTAATAGGTTTTTGAGGGCTCTGACTGTGAATTCGACATTGTTTTTTGAATCAAAGATGGCAGCTTCATTTTTTTTCTTAAAAAATGGTTGTGGATATCGTTAAATAGGTTTTTGGGGGCTCTGATTGTGAATTCGACATTATTTTTTGAATCCAAGATGTGGGCTTCATTTTTTTTTTCTTATAAAATGGATATATGTAGATATCATTTATATCTTATAGTCTTATAATTCAATAGAGCCAAATGCACGCAATGCAAACGAGAGCGTGGAAAGAGTGCCAAAGAAGCACAATCGGCCTCAGCGTTCGGCAGTGTTCGACATCTGTTTCTCCTTTTTGAGTGAGCGATGCGTTCGCGTGGACAGCTGTATGACGTTGTCTCGTTCAACTATCGTAAGTAAACCAACTATACAGAAAACCGTTTTCTTAAGAAAAAAAATGTAGCCGCCATGTTGGATTAAAAAATTAATGTCGAATTCACAATCAGAGCCCCCAAAAACATATTGAACGATACCCATATCCATTTTTTGAGAAAAAAAATGATGCCGCCATCTTGGATTCAAAAAATAATGTCGAATTCACAATCAGGGCCCCCAAAAACCTATTAAACGATACCCATGTTCATTTTTAAAGAAAAAAATGAAGCCGCCATCTTGGATTCAAAAAATAATGTCAAATTCGTAATCAGAGCCATCAAAAACCTATTAAACGATACCCATATCCATTATTTGAGAAAAAAAAGCAACCATCTTGGATTCAAAAAATAATGTTGAATTCACAATCAGAGCCCCCAAAAACCTATTAAACTATATCCATATCCATTTTTTAAGAAATAAAATGAAACTACCATCTTGGATTCAAAAATTAATGTTGAATTCACAATCAGAGCCCCCAAAAACTTATTAAATGATACCCATATCCATTATTTAAGAAAAAAACTGAAGCCGCCATCTTTGATAAAAAAATAATGTCGAATTCACAATCAGAGCCCCCAGAAACCTATTAAACGATATCCATAGGTATCCATTTTTTAAGAAATAAAATGAAACCACCATCTTGGATTCGAAAATTAATGTTGAATTTACAATCACAGCCCCCAAAAACTTATTAAACGATACCCATATCCATTATTTGAGAAAAAAACTGAAGCCGCCATCTTTGATAAAAAAATAATGTCAAATTCACAATCAGAGCCCTCAAAGACCTATTAAACGATACCCATATCCATTTTTTGAGAAAAAAAATGATGCCGCCATCTTGGATACAAAAAATAATGTCGAATTCACAATCAGAGCCATTTAAACCCTATTAAACGATACACATATCCATTTTTTAAGAAAAAAAATGAAGCCACCATCTTAGATTCAAAAAATATTGTCGAATTCACAACCAGAGCCCCCAAAAACCTATTAAACGATACCCATATCCATTTTTTGAGAAAAAAATGAAGCCGCCATCTTGGATACAAAAAATAATGTTGAATTCACAATCAGAGCCCCCAAAAACCTTTTAAACGATACCCATATCCATTTTGAAGGAAAAAAATGAAGCCGCCATCTTGGATTCAAAAAAGAATGTCGAATTCTAATGAATATGTATAGGTTTTTGAGGGCTCTAATAATTTAGAGCCCTCAAAAACCTATTAAACGATACCCATAATCAATTTTTTGAGAAAAAAAATGAAGCAGCCTTTTTGGATTCAAAAAATAAAGTCGTATTCATTATCAGAGCCCCCAAAAACCTATTAAACGATACCCATATCCATTTTTTGGGAAAAAAAATGAAGCCGCCATCTTGGATTCAAAAAATAATGTCGAATTCACAATTGTAGCCCCCAAAAACCTATTAAACGATACCCATATCCATTTTTTAAGAAAAAAAAATGAAGCCGCCATCTTGGATTCAAAAATTATTGTCGAATTCACAACCAGAGCCCCCAAAAACCTATTAAACGATACCCATATCCATTTTTTAAGAAAAAAAATGAAGCCGCCATCTTGGATTCAAAAACTTATGTCCAATTCACAATATAGGAATATAGTTGAAAATGAAACAAAAAACCCCAAAAAGTGCTTTTTCTTCTTCCTGCCCTTACCCACCAGGTGGGGTCGGCACAACATGGTGAGATGCCCCCCCTATCACTTGCCATCTGGTGAGATGGCAAGTGATAGGGGGCAAGTGTGCGTGAGTACGCACACAACTAGCAAGCCGCAGTAAATACCTATTTTCCGTCCGCCTGGTTTACTCGATACGCTCATAAAAACCTGACTGAATACAGTAAAACACAGAGAACAGACGGCTAACAACAGGCAGAGTAGGTAGAATCATCAACACTGGCCTAGCAGGTACCTATTTACAGAACCAAATAAAGTTTTTTTTCTAAGAATACCTAAAAGACACGCATTACTAAAGAAACTATAAAACGAACAAGAACGGGCAACACACAATTCTCATATAGATAGAGAGAAAGCTCTCAACCTAACAAAAAGAGAAAATATGAGTTTGAGGTTTCAGAAATCAAAACCGCTAAGCGCATACGAAAATGACTCGTATCGCGATCTAAAATAAACCGAATAACGTTCAAATTCCTACGCTGATACCAAACTTTCAGAGCGGCAACGCCGCATTTTTACGGGTGCGAACATACTATTTGAAAATTCTGGCGGCAAAATGTTCTTTTGTTGATTACTAGGAAACTACTTGTCCTAGAGAGTCCAAAATTTTGGAGCCGAGTGCTCTAATTCATAGCTCGGTTTGGACTTGTCAACCGAATCTGTAGCTATTGTAGATCCTCAGATGTAGCATGTGCGTGCCAGACAAACGTGTCTCCAGCTAACACAGTCATCAAAGCTTCTAACTCGGTGAGTTTTGAACCTAGACACTTGAAATATTTGGAGCATCCATGATATTTTTTGCTCTAAATTTGGAGATATCAAGCAACTTTCTAGCTATAGCCATTCCTGAGATCCACATGTGTTAGCTGGAGAAATGGCTTCCCAGCAAACACGTTGTTATAGTCTTCTAACTCAAAGAGTTTTCGAGCTAGAGACTTGATTTTTTTTATGCCGGGTGCTCTAATTATGCTCTAAAATTTGGCGTTTACTATATAGCTCTATCGTTAGCCGTCTGCCCACACTGAATGAGGAAGCTGTGGAGCCGCTCTCCAGCTAACACACCTATAAAGTCTCATAGAGTCGTTGTTTTTTTTGCTGCTAAATTTTCCTTCAAATCAATGATTGCTCCAATTATGCTTTAAATGTTGGCGTTTTCAGAATTCGCAATTTCCATATGAGGAAGCTGGAGAAATGCACATCCTTGACGTCTTATAACCGCCGGCTCTGTGTATACCACAGAACAAAGTAGAACGGCCATGTGGCCGGACAAGTGTCGCCAAAATACATGAGCATATGCTCCTTTCTCCATACAAATTCAACAGTTTTTTCGGGAGTCCTAAAGTGAAAAATGCCTTGCAGCAGCGCAAGAATTACTTTCCGAACAAGTTTAGCGACAATATAAAACATGTAAATACTTTCTTAACATCTTCCTTTCTTCCTTTTTCAGTGGAAATGTAAAACTGGCGACATCGGCTCCCATACAAACGGCGCATGATCGCCTTTCTACTCTATTCTGTATTCTGTGGTGTATACAATATCGATGAGTCTCCGTATGAGCATAATATGCTTCTTTCTCTATACAAATTCAATAGTTTTTCGGGAGTCGTAAAGTGTGTCTTGCAGCAGCGCAAGAATTACTTTCTGAACAAGTTTAGCAACAATATAAAACATATAAATACTTTTTCTTCCTTTTTCTTAGAACCCTCATATTTAGTGATATTTTAATTATAATAGTGGAAATGTAAAACTGGCGACATCGGCTCCCATACAAACGGCGCATGATCGCCTTTCTACTCTATTCTGTATTCTGTGGTGTATACAATATCGATGAGTCTCCGTAAGCCTCGTTTCAGCGCTCATTATTCTTTTTTTCAAGAGCTCTCTGAGGAAATAGCCCCGGAAAATCTGTTACGGATCTTTGAATATCTATTTGTTTGTTTGTTTTGTGCTTCATTTTCAATGCTGTTAATGTTTGTTTCTTTTTTACAGGTAAGTTCCACTGTTCTTGGGCTGTGTAAGTGGTATGTTATGATTTTAAAATAAATATGTGCCATATTCTATACATAGGTACGTCAAAAGATATTATAAAAGATAATACATTTTTACTAGTAACAGTTTTCGCAAAATATCAAAGAATCATGTTTCTTTTAGCTCACTTTTTTTTTAATTTGAATTCTCGAAACAGGTTACAAATATGCAAATTTCATTACATTCTTAGATCTTGATTCGTAATCACAACTCTATGACTACACCTATAATTATAACTATACAAAACTACAATATAATTGACTTTACAAAACAAAACCTGAAAATTGAAATGACTATACCTACCTATAATTATAACTATACTAAACTACAATATAATTGACTTTACAAAACAAAACCTGAAAATTGAAACTACCTACTTATAGTTTACATCAGCAACTGATTCTATACAACCCTATTTTGTATTCGTTTAAACTAGATTAGGTATTCACTGATGGGTGTGTGCACTGACTGATCATGTGGGTAAGCTGAAACTCAGCATCATCATCAGACTAAAAATAAAAATTCTTTTGTTTCTAAATAACTAAATATACTTTACATATCAATATAATTTGATTAAAATATTCAGGACCCCTCTTGGATATAGAACTCTTCCAGATTTTTCCAACTGTCCCTGTCCAGTACTAGACCAAGCCAATATGGTTTATATAGGTATTTTTATCAAATTAATTATTTAAATTACTTTTGCCACAATGACTTTTTTAATTAATTAACTCTTTTAAATTCGAGAAATTCGAACTTTTTCAAAGTTCAACGGTATAAAACACAGCGCACCATAAGCTGTAAGGACCTTGTTTTCGCTACAAGAAAATCAATGAACACTGGGTGTAATAAACGGAAAGTGAAAACGTGACCGACTACGTAGCGTATGCTGATAGAACAATAATAGTTATGTTCACTACATGCACTATTAAGCTCAGGGCTGGCACACTGGTGGTCATTAAGCCAAGGTGGTCATTAAGCCAAGGTGATCTAAATTGAAATAAGTATTAAAAAAAGTTTAGGACGACCCTTTCTACATTGTATCTTTCAACAAAACAATATCAATGCTATGACGTGTCTCACGTAATAATATGATTGTTATTAGAGGAAAAGAGAGGACCACATTTTGTCAGGTAGGCTAGCTGTTTGTTCCAAAACTGATATAAAAAGGCAGCCAAGTGCGAGTCGGACTTGCCCATGAAGGGTTCCGTAGCATCAAGTAACTAATATAAAGGTTCTTGTAGTTCGTCTTCGTCTTTTCGAAGGTAAATTGCGGTTTACGATTTATGACGTATAAAAAAAAAACTACTGACTAGATCTCGTTCAAACCAAATATCGTTGAAAGTTTGAATAGTAGGTAATAACATATATTTTTTTTAGTTTTATCATTTTCTTATTTTAGAAGTTAGAGGGGGGGGACCAACTTTTTTCCACTTTGGAAGTGTCTCTCGCGCAAACTATTCAGTTTAGAAAAAAACGATATTAGAAACCTCAACATCATTTTTAAAGACCTATTCAGAGATACCCCACACAAATGGGTTTGATGAAAAAAACATTTTTGAGTTTTAGTTTCAAGTATGGGGACCCCCAAAATTTATTGTTTTTTTTTTATTTCTGTGTAAAAATCTTAATGCGGTTCACAGAATACGTCTACTTGCCAAGTTTCATCAGTCTAACTCTTACGGTTTCGGAGAAAAATGGCTGTGACATACGGACGGACAGACAGACAGACAGACAGACAGACATGACGAATCTATAAGGGTTCCGTTTTTGCCATTTGGCTACGGAACCCTAAAAAGTCAAAGACAGAGACAGACAAAGTTTGATTATTTACAATGCAGCCTTCTGTTTATACTGTATATACTTCTGCTTTTTATCGTGTCACTGTTTTTTTGGAACCAAGTGTGGTGAATAGATTTTAAGTGCGTCTCATAGAGGCTCCTTTCGTGCAATCGACACATAACTTTTTAGGTTCTACGTCATGCCGGTTTTTAGATCACGATGTTTTATCATACCAAAGTTTTTTTCATAATGGTTCTATAGCAGACATTTAGTTTAGCAGACCGATGAGTCTGTTACCATGACTCAATATGTTGACATTAAAGTTAACAGTGACATAAGACTTTCAGCCGGCCGTTAAAAAGTGTCCCACATTATGAGGGGGTTAGTATTTAATATGCTAACAATCTACGTTCAACTACGGTGCCGTAATATAACATCATCAGACTGTAGTATATCGGTCACCGTTTTTTGAGATCTGTACCGCCTCACTTGTATACATATGCAGCGTTGGCCAATTTGGCGCTCAGCCAATGGGAACGCTCTCGATAACTGAATATGGAAGTGGACACCGTTCGGTAGGGACTGGCCTCATAACCGGTATGAGGAAAGAATATTTACGAAAGATACGTAGGTTTTATAGGATTTTCTTCATCATGTATGGCAGGAGCGAGGAATAGGAACTTACTTAATTTCAGTGGATTGTAATAACAATCTAATTACGATGTACCTACTTAACTACCCAGTTTAGGTAGTTACACTAAGGGCCAACCTATTAACTACTATTTACTCTTATATTTGTTTTACGTCTTCAGTGTATTCTATCTTTATTTTTCTTATTGTGGTATGCTGTACCTGTGCTTTTGTGCCAAAAAAAATATCTTCTATTATTTTCTATTCTATGTGTCAAATGTAGTAGCAGAAGCGAGGATTCAGTACAGTAGTAGAATGTAGGTACAATAAGTACAAACATCCAAGCCTAAACTTAAAATTTGTATGTGAATTAAATTAAATCAATCAAATAAAAATCAAATCAACAGTTATTTATTTAAAGTCAGAATAATCTTAGAATAGTATAAAAAAGAACAAAGATATTAAAATTAGACTTTGATATTATTTAATATTACACCAATTGGTTTCTCGGATGACACCAGTAGGAATACGGCTTTAGATCTGGGAGCTAACTGACCTCAACCATAGGGTCGTCACCTCGACTGACATCTAACCTTTAGTGCAATCTGTCATTGTCATCTGCTATTGTCATCTGTCATTGATTGTCATCTGTCTATATCCTGAAACATGGATATCCAATAAATAATCGGTGACCTTGGTTCTTCTACGTCCATCATTTCTGATACTATCACGTAGTGAAACTCCCAGCATTATACACCACTATTTTGTAATTACCAAAAAAAAATGCCGATATTGGCTGCTACTTACTTGAACACATGCACGAAAACAAAAATTCAAGTCATAAAAAAATATCTTTAAATAACCACAATTTTGAGTCAAATATTAGGAAATGATTCAACAAGCAAAAATCATTTCATTCATAAACGCTAAATACCAAGCGGAACCGAACAGCGTAAATGGTTTATCTCTAGTACTACGTAACTAATATGTCCCTAATTTTATGCAGGATTTCTGAAAATTTTAACATTTAATAACTTTGTCATTTTATCGAAACTAAAAATTCTGATTGCACATTGATAATGTTCTACCCCTACTACATTACCCTATTTTTTTTTTGGTAGTTACAAAATAGTGGTGTATAGCTCTCTTCATAGCTCGTTGGGCAACTAGAGCTTGTGTAAATTAGCAACCAAGTATCAGTTCCATAAGCCATCACTGGCAACACGCACTGATTAAAGATTTTCGTTTTGATACTCTGTGGTATCTGAGACGAAAAGATGTGGCGCAATTTCACGAACGCAGCCCATTTTACCTACCTACCTAGTACCCATAGTTATTAATTACTCGTGTGGGCTGCTTCTAAAAACTCAAGGATTTTGGTTAAAAGATCCTTGTAAAAACTGCATTTTTTATATTGTACTAACAAAACCAACTTTGGTAGCTTTGTGATAGGTATCGACTGGACGTGATAAGAGGTTGACATGCGTGTACGTGTACGTATAATTGTATGTGTGTGTGAGCGATTTCGCGTTTTGATATTATGGTCGTGGGTTCAAATCTGGTCTTTTTTCAGTTTTATTTACAACTGTCCAATAGATAAAAGGAAATAAAGCATTCAATATCCTGTTTCGCTGTTTTATTAAACGAAAAAGCAATAAAGAGAACGTTTTCACAGGAGATTTATCACTGAAAGCTCCCTCAACTGAGCTATAGCAAGTCAATCTTTGAATTTATTTTATTTACCCATTTTGTGACAGACGCTTTCGTCTTTCATTTTTCTTTGATACGCTCATTGATAAATTGCATTGATCAATGGTAAATAACCAATTTAATTTTAACGGTACGACTTTTCCTACGTTTATTTTGCTCGTATTTATAAATTGTAAAAATTTGACACATTTTCTTCTTCTTCTTATCGTGTCCCTGTCTTTCGAACCAAGTGTGGTGAAAGGTGAAATGCGTCATATAGAGGCTCCTTTCGTGCACTATAATGTATTATTTGACACTTATACATAGATACTCTTTTGTAATAAGCACGTGTTTATAATTATGAGCTAGTGGTAAGTTTTAAGGCCTACTTTGTCGTGGATTAACAATAATTAGTAATTTTTAAGCTCAGGTTCTCAGGTAATTATTTTGACATTTAGATTGGTTCCAAGCCAGTGAAACCAAGTGTGTTTGTGTCTCGACTTTTTCCCTATTCACTGGGAATAAACTTCTGTAACTGGGTGTCATTAGTTATTGGCAAGAGATGGCAATAATAGTACAGTTGTTTTCTAAAATGCTATCTATATAATATACTATACTATCCATACTAAATATTTTATAGAGGAATGACTGTATTTACGTGTGTATGTTTGTAATGATTAATCTCAAAAACTGCTGTGCCGATTTCCAATATTCTTTCACCATTGGAAAGCTACATTCATCTTGATTAACACAGGCTATATTTATGTGTTTAAAAAATAAATGTCCATCCGTGCGAAGCCGGGACAGGCCGCTAGTCATAAAATAAAAGTAATCATAAATTTGGAAGACAATCGGCACTTACGCTAATTCATACACACATTTGTTCCTGCGGCGCTTACTTAAAACAAATGGAGTATACTTCTACGTTTAAAACGACTACCATTTAACGAGGCATTATGCTCTAAATTGCACAATCAACAAACACTTTGAAGACAATGGCCTGAACGTTCTCACTGAAATAATGCAAGTGTTGCGAAATTATAAACGGCCCAGAGCATGGTTTTTGTCACAATTTATAAAATTAAGTGCTCTTAAAATGTAACGAAAACAAAAAAAATATTGAAGACTAATGTTATCAATGTAACGTTAGCCGTCACATGCAAGAACTAAATATTTTTTGTACCAAGAAAATCTTATTATTTAGGTACCTATTAAATAATTTTTTATAATATATATGTTTATATTTATTAGGTGAGTTTGATTAAATAAGTAGAAGTTATTTTTATGAACAACGGGTTATTTACAATTATTTAATTTTGTGCGAGTAAAAATAGTGTTAAAACCATGATATTTTCATAAGAACAAATAATACTATATATCTTTTCTTCTAAAAAAATTTAGAAGGTACTTAAATATTTAAACCTAACGACGTCTTTTACATTATGTCGACGAGGCAAACCATAGGCCTATCATGAACTCTGTCTGGCTCTGTCTCTTTCTCTGGTTTTGAGTCTGTGTGAGTGCTCACCAGTGCATTATACTGTGTGTGAGGTTTAACGTAGGATTTATTTAGTCAACACTCACACAGACTCTAAACCCGAACCAGAGACAGAGCCAGACAGAGCTCAGGGTAGGCCTACAGGGCTCTTAATGTAAGTAAACAAGACAAGGTCAAAAGACTTTATTCTGAGGTTATTACCATCCTGAAATAACATGAACCATCGTTAGAAAAATAAAATGACCAATTCTCTCACAATTTTTGCAAAATAATGGCACTAAAGGTGAATAAATAAGTCAAATGTTGCGCTCGTGGCGAATTGCGGTTGCATAATAAAACCACGGAGCTGAAAAGCACGCGAAATTCGTTTTCGTCATTTATTTTCGCAAATAAATGACGGAATGAGACGGCTAACCATAGAGCAAAAATAAAGCTTCCAGAGTAGACATTATTTTTTAACAAAACAACTTTTATAGCATGCTTCTATTTGATGTCCGGTAGGATGCTCCAACAGTAGACTTATTTAGAGCGATGATGATGATGATTCATTTTCTTCAAAGTTAAAATACAGTGTTAATTAAAATACAGTAGGAAGTACAAAAAATCCTAGTCTTGTGGGATAAACAAATTCAATATTTTTTTTAATCAATGTTATCACAAGGATCATTTTGAAACGTCTTAAAGATAGGTGAGTTTGGTACCAGTTCCACGCGAAAACCTTGAAGAACAGGCAACAAACTACGGCTTAGATTCCTATCGTATTTTTATATGATCATTTTACAAAACAAAAATAATAGTAAGAGTGAAGTTCCAGTGTGGTGCCACTACAACTTAGTGAGGTGAAAATCGGGCTGTAATGACTTGACTGATGTACATGAAACTTTGACTATTTATTTATATCGCAATTCGTAATTCTTCTTCTTCTTTTCGTGTCATTAATTCTTTCGAACTAAGTGTGGTGAAAGGATTTTAAGTGCGCCTCAAAGAGGCTTCTTTCGTGCACTTGACAAATATTTTCGAACTTTTTAGTTCGTTCTTCGTTTCGTTCTACGATATGCCGGTTTCCTCACGATGTTTTCCTTCATCGTTTGAGAGCACTGGCAAAAACTTATTGGTACACGACTTGATTTGAACTCACAACTTTAGGATCGGAAGATAGGGCCGCTACCACTACGTCACCAGCGCTCTCAAAATGATTAACAATAACATCTACTTTTTATCAAGCTCACTAACAATAAAGCTGCAGGTGAAATATGGCAACAAACACTCACTAAACAGTAAACGTTGCAGTTATAGCCAGCATCAAGAACAAAAACCTTCGTAGCTCATTGAAAACTTTTACAAAAACCGTGAATTTTTCTCCTCCATCTGAGCACTGTGCTTACGGCTGACCCGAATACAATTGACGCAAAATAATGAACTGTTTGTGGTGAATAAAGCGGTCGTCACTCAGACGTGCCAATCGCGGTATGCGTTTGTGGTGCTCATCCTCCCATAAACTGACTGTGAAATAAGCGAAAATAGTGAGATTACACTTAAATATTGGCCGGTGTTTGTTTTAAATAAAGGTATCTCGAACTAGCAGAAGTATTTGGCCAATAACCTTGAATTTACATAGAGTACTAAGATATTTTGATAGTTCGGCTGAGTGTAGGAATATATCTGGCTCTGGCTTCTGGCTCTAAGCAGCCGTCCTCGAGTTATAAATAATATAACTAACACGACTTTATTTTAAACATACGAGAACAAGCATATGGCTCACCTGATGTTAAGTGGTAACCATCGCCTATAAGCAAAGTCCGCCCATCAGGAACGTGCCCTACAATGCACTTCCCTGCGTCCATCAACGACACGACGTACACTACTACGACACAGATTAGAAACGACGAAATGTATTAATGTTCCGTACAAATTTTCTCATATTTTATGCATCATTATACTAGCTTTCTTGTCTAGAAAGTAAATAGGTAGGTATACTTAATCTTGAAAGATCAAGAAACAGTTTCACTTCCGATATGTCTAATCTCAAGTCAACTGGATTAGATAAATAGCGTACCTGAGAGAACGGCGGCAATCTCTCGGCACTTATAACGCATTCCTGGCAACCCGCTCCAAATAATGACTGCATTAGTGTCTCTTACACGCGACTGGTTTCAGAGTTACAGTCGGATTTATTAAGCTGGTTTTAAGAACAGAAAAGGCTTCTTACTAAAACTAAAAAAAAGTGAATGTTTGCTTATCAGACTTTTTATCAACGCACTAAAAATAATTTTATTTTAAATGTACCCATACCTAACTTTTGGATGAATAATCAATTTAATGAACTGCGCTGAAAAAGCAATTCGATATATTATTATGTAAAGTTCTAAAATAAAATAATTAGTCTAACTCTAAATCTATAATATAAGACATTCGTGTTAGTGACACTATTCTCGAAAAAAACGGGAACGGGACGAGCGAACCCACGGGCAGCCGCTAGTAGGTATATAAAATCACTTTTGAGTATGATTAACTGACTGACAATCAATAAACAGTATACTATGGATCTATTGCTTTTTATCTATGGTTTCATATCCTAGACGTAAAGCTTTATTTCTTACAGAAAATTGATATGACTTCATAAGCTTCGATATGCTTTTATAAGCATCGATATGCCTTTGTACGCAGATAAGTCTAAGGAGCGAAGATTGTCTCTACAGCTTAGAATTATCTGTTCAGAGTCAATTTTGTTACACATTTATGTAAACCAAAAAACATTTACAACGGCTCAAAGGTTACTTGTCTTAGATTGCGTGTGGTTACCCCCGCATCTGGCAACCTTTCGACTTACGATCGTAACAAAAATTGTGAAGCAATTGCTTAAATTCGTAAAGAGGTTATGCTGTCGTTATTATCTACCGATTTCGATGAATAATACGATTTCGGTATCGTAGCGATACCAATGTTATAACAGCGGCAAAAATGGAGCGAATCAAATTTTGATGCATTTAAAAGAGTACCACCAATACTGTAGTGTCACTTCGACACAATACTCAACCATGGAGTGATTTTTGATCTCTCTATTTGTTTTTTTTTATAGTTTTTCTGATTTTGTGTTATGAAAAAGATTTATTATTTAACAATTCCTTCACTGTGGAGGCCTGTCTCCTATGTATATTTTCAGAAATAAATATTTTAATACATCTTTCTCCACCAACTTTCCACAATGTTCAATTGATCATCAGTAGGCCTACTGATACCCAAGCTCTGTCTGGCTCTGTCTCTAGTTTTGAGTCTGCGTGAGTGTTGACTAAATAAATCCTATATACGTCGAAACGTCACACACACAGAATAATCTCTCACACACTCACTGGTGAGCATTCACACAGACTCAAAACCAGAGCCAGACAGAGCTAGAGGTAGGCCTACAGATGGGGGCCATCATACGCTTTATATCCCGTCGTGGTCACCATTCAACAACTTATATTCCCAGCGGTTGTCAGTTCTACAAGCTTTATGGCGTGCCCACTGCCAACTTACTAGTAACTAATACTGTTCTCAAATCGATTATGTTCCGAAAAGTGTCGGCTCAAGGACAAATGCCAGCATATTTCTCTGCGTCTCCCGCACAGCTAGACACTTATCAACCTCATCAAGAACTCGCTTACGTAGCTGTGGTAATGCTTATTTACAAAACGTGACTGAATTCGCTATTGTATTATTTTCTTTTCTAGATATAATAAGGGAATATTTTTAGTCTAGAGCAAACTTTCTTGAACTGGCTAATTGGAAAAATATCAAAGCAAGAATTGACACGGTCACACAATGAATAGCAGAGAGCTTTGTCAGGCTAGTGAATATATTAACACAACTATTTTAGATTAGTGTATAATTATATAAAAGAAACGGGTATTTACCGCGATTACTTTTACTATTTCCCGTCGTTTCGGTCGTGTTACTACAGCCGTGGTCACGGCAGACTAGAATTCATTGGAGTTACCAGGGTCATTTAACTTTGTTTGAAGCTGTGAAGACTACAAAATATGGAATCGAATTGAGTGAGGGAGAAGATATTGAATATGCAAGAGGAAACGAGACAGAACAAGAAAAAGTTACCATTATACAAAAGCCTTGTGATGAATATCAACAATCGATGAAAACGATTATTAATATCGATACTAACTTTATTTTCTATAGTTAAATTTACATGTAAATGATATGTTTACACTTATTTTAATTAATAAATTACTAAATGAAAAGTTTATTTATTCATTTATGAAAACCTACACATTAATAAGCTCAATATTTAAAATAATCGATTATTTTCAACAAAGTGAGGTGTCAAGAATCGAGATCAATATTTTGATAGATTTGTTGGATGGCAACCCTAATTTTAACAAAATGTCAACTTCATCTGAAATCAAAAAAAGTTTTTGTTTTGTTGTTCGAGTTTTTCAGTTTTTCTAGAGTTTGTGATGAAAGCTTCTACAAATATATGTTTACTATCTTCTCCCCGTCGTATCTGTTTGCTTGAAGCAACAACACTGTGGTTGAGACTAGTTAGTAAAAAAGTGAGAAATAATATAGTGATCTTGTGTGAGAACAGTTCTGAAGAGAAAACAAATAAAAAATCTGTTCTTGTCCAAATACATTTATTATGGTTGATTTGAGATCTTGCCTACAATGTTCAATCCTGATAGTTATTACTATTTCATAAATAAAAACAAAAAGTGAATTTACGATTATATTGTTGCGGTTATTGACAAATACTTCACGTTGAATTTGGCTGTGTTAATAATATTATAGTAATTGTACTTCTGTTTGTTATACAACAATTTATGTATTTAGATTTTAGACCAATAAACGAAGCATCATCATGATTTCGTTTTATTTTATACCTACCTATAGTATTGCAATAACAGTAGGGCGTAGGTAGGTACTAATGTCAAACTACCCGCCAACTCGCCAGCACTCGCAGTTACTGTGGGATCCCTAATAGATGGCGTTAGCGTCTATGCGATATTTCGTCTACACTTTTTATGTATGGAGTTGTGGTTCTTCTCTCGTAGAGAGTATTATATTCCTTGGGAGTTACTGTCGAGAAACGAAGGCAGTCGCATTTGCAACTACCCTCACTTGGTCTCAGAATTATTAGAAATGTCTGCGTTCATATTACGACACACCACACTAACTGTATCTACACACTGCGCTGATCTATCATATTGTATAGCTTTGACTAGGCTTAGAGTCTTTTTTTTTATACAACTAGCTGATGGAACAAGCCTATGGCCCACCTGATGTTAAGTGGAAACCATCGCCTATAACAAAGCATTGCCTCGTAGGTCACGCTCGTCAGAAAATAATAATAATAATAATAATAATATCGTTTATTTCAGACTACATAAAATGCACACATTACAAAAATGATACATCTTAGGTCCATAGTTAATAAATACCTTAGACTAACATACATAAAATAAAATAAAATTACTAATTAAAATCAAATTGTAGGGGCTTTTTTCGTTAGCGCACCCCTAAAGCGACGATAGACGATTCCTGGCGGCCAGAAATCCGAATTGAGAAACATGTCCCCATGCTTCGCAGGCGCCTGGAGCACGTACGATTTGAAGGCCGTGTCTCTCACTCCGGATGGCTCTAGCCGCTGCAGATGTAGCTGTATTGGTGGCGGGTCCTTAATCCAAAAACGGATCCTCTCCTTTACGTAGCGAAAGACCTCATCACCTGAAGTATTCGGGTCCAATCTTGAGAGGTTAAGGAGGATGGTCGGCTCCACAGCACGCAGGGTGGCTTCGGATGCTATGACGCTCGCGGTACCACGTTTATTTCGTGACGGTTTCGCTTTTTTCTCCACCAGGGTGAAACCATCTTTATCGACTTTCTTTGATGTATCTACGGGGATCTTCGTTTCTGCCTTCTGCCTCAAAACAGCGCAAGGCACTGGAGATGGTTGAGGCTGGCCGGACGCTTGCGCATAACTTTTCTTCTTCGCCGGTTGACGAGCTGGCGGAGTAGGAAGAGATGGTTTCTTCAAAGGCTGCGGTGTTGGCACGGTCGGGGCAATCGGGCGGTCAATAACCTGCACATCGGTGTCACATGTCGCGCTGCTGACGGGTGACGTTTGGGATCGGGTGACACCAGATCTGTGACATCGGTCCTTAGCAGCATGATGTCCTTAAGCAACCTCGTAACATCGACATGGTCAAAGGTCACGGGGGGCAGCTTGTGGAGGTCTCTTGCTACGTAGGTGGGCACATCATCCGGGTCGGTTTCTAAGAATACCTTGAAAATGTCCTGCAGGTCCTTCTTGCCCTAAGATGCACTTCTCTGCGTCCATCAACTTGAGGCATACAGATGTTCAGCCTCACGTGCTAGTAATTTTACTGGCACACTGGAGTCTACCATCATCTTCGTCAAAATATAAACAGTCTGGAACCCAGACAGACAGCTCTGACCTGGTATGTGGATAAACCTTTATTTAGATGCTTTCTGAAAATTTACTCAGAAATAGATCCGACTAAGTTGTTTAATAAATTATAGTTTAAAAAACTAAAAAAAAACGCTTTTATGACTAATTGAACTAAAAAGTTAAAAATAAAACCACCTTTTTGTACAATAATATAAATTTTTCAATTGATTATTAGTTTTATTTTTAACTTTTTAGTTCAATTAGTCATAAAAGCGTTTTTTTTTAGTTTTTTAAACTATAATTTATTTTTTACTTTTTCGTTTTTTTTTATTTTTTTTTTTCGTATTATTGCATTGTCATCGACCTTTGACAGGTGTGCAAAGTTTGAATCAAATCTGATCGTTCAAAGTAGGACAAAATCGAGCTCAAAGAGGTCGGTTACATACATACATACATACATACAGGTGAAGCTAATAAAAGCGTTATAAAAATATGTTTGCAGAAATAATAATATCACAGTGAATTCCACCATCAGTATACAAGTTTACCTCATCGTAAAACAGGTTGTTATGTTCTCAAAGCTCTCTTTAAAACAGTTCAACTTCACTGGCGTTTTTCGAGATTTTTCAAGCGTTCGCTCTGAAGATGAGGGCACTTACGCCCCTCTCCACGTTTATAATAATAGACCCCTTGTTAGAGAAACCCATGGAGAGACTGCTTAAGATCCAAGGGTTGATGCCATAAAACCAAGCAACAGCGATAGCAACACCTAGCAATCAAATGACAAATGAGCCATTGCTTGATGACAGTAGGTATACAAATCTGACAACTTTCGTGTCTTCCTGTCATATAGGTCGATTGTTGTCCTAACAAAAACTTTTTTAAGTAACTGCGTCGTTTTTCCAACAAGGTTCAGTCAACGATTGATTGGCCCCCTGTAGGCAATTGACAGCAATCAACGACTCATTTAACTGGTATTGCTATCTTTGTTGCTTGTTTTTAAGTTATAAACTCGCCGTAGTTGGGTAAAAATAGAAGTCGCGGCTGTCTAGTAGATGATAGGGGTATTGTGGATGTGAATATTGTTTATTCGGGCTACATCGCTTTTTTAAGGTTTCGATTGAAAATTGGGTATAAAATGAGGATACTTAGCACAACCTTTTTATCAACAAGAAAAGAAGAAGAAAGGAAAAATAAGAAGTTTCAAAAAGGTTGATCGACTCGGAAACTCCTTTCAGATTTGCAGAAAACTGAAATAGTGTCAAAAAAGTTTTCATATATTTAACCTTTTTTACGCAATGTATTAGAATCATAATTTACTTTTCAGTTTTTCAGCTTGTTTTATTATTTTTGTTCTTGCTTGGCGTTTTCGTGCTGGCTTCCGTGTGCTTATTTTAACAAAAGGTGGACCGACGACACAGAGATTGCCAGACGTCAAGTACGGTCAAATCAAGGCGATAACCTGCCTTGCGATTTTTGACAGTGGTCGTACCTTCAGTGAATTGGTGGTTTTTCCTGAAAATGCAGGCATATTATTTTTCTAAACTTTTTCAGATTATTGTCGTTTATTTATTTATTACAAACTTGCTAAGTGATAAGCAGTATATGACCAAAACGCTTACAATCTTAATTATTAACTTTAAATAATTTGAACTACAGAATAATGGACGAAATTATTTGTATTGTTGAAACTAACCTTGCAACTACAATAAACAGTTTAGCAGACAAGTGAATGGGTAACACTGTATATCCAGCATTCGTAATGCTATTACCCAAAGGAGCACTACCAAGGCACGACCCGTGTTATTGCAATACAAATAAGAGCTTCTATTGTTCTCGGTTCTAGAAAATATATTACGAGAGGTATTTGTTTTGAGAGGTTTTTGTTGCTAGTTGTTTTTAAAGATATCAAAATATACACAAAAATGTTTTATTAATCAATTAATATGATACCATTTTTTTATATCCTGGCTGATGGAGCAAGCTGCCCACCTGATGTTAAGTGGTAACTACCACTAATACATAACTAGGCATTGCCTCGTGGGTCATGCAAGCAAATAATCAATTTAAAATAGTTAAAACAAATAATTGTTGTTGGAAATTTATGCATTTTGCCTGTATTTTGTTGTAATATCAGAAAAAATAAGTACTGTTTTAGCAGAGGTTAAATGGTAGTAGCACTGCAAGGGTTTTTTTGTAAAAACTTGTGTTTTTTGAGTTCATATCCAAAAACGGGACCATTTTATGAGCACAGCAGAGCTAATACCAACTGAACAGTGAGGATAAATTATGTCATAAAAACCACCCAAAACAATTACAGCCTACTTGATGTTTTTCCCTTTTTCACCGTATTTTTTCACCGTCTTAGCACACGGAAAACAAACCAGCTCCCAGTAGGCCAATGCGTTGAAAACTGTTGATTTTCCACTCCCCAGTGAGCAGTGAAAGTGGCAACAAACGCAATGAAACTTAACATTGGCATAGCTCGCACTAACGCGCGAATGACGATAAACAGCGCGCCAGCACGCGACTTGACGTGTCTACTTTCTGAATAACAGATGCCTTTACAGATAACCATCGCTAGTCTGGCACAGTAAGATCAATATAATTTAACAAAAAGTAATAGTTTTAAAAAAGTTGAAAAACCTGAAATTTAGATTCGATATTTCAGATACGTTCTTTTTTTTCAAATTGTTTTAAAATAATATAAGTTACTTACTAGTAACTTACGAATTTGACTTCATGGCCAACAAGTTCAGCTGTCAATAATCAGTCGTGTGCCAGACTATAGGTCGTCAACTACATAAATATTATTTATAGAAATACTTAGAAGCGTCTAACATTATTACAAACGTATTTATTCGCTCAATATCTTCATCGCAAAGTTGTGTAAATGTAAAAGCTCGATTCGCATTGAAAGGTGGGACCAGTTACCATCGACACCTAAATCTTTCAGTATTTAGGACAAGGTTATTGAAATCAGAGCGGATTGGCTCAAGTCAAGGAGGTCACCTGTAGCCAGAAGACACAGTCACTGACAAAAGTAGCTTAGTTGTCTCAGGCTAATAAATAAATGCTCCCCTTTTAAAGATGTTTTAAAGAGGCGCAATTATTAAATTGTTAATGTTAAAACAGTTTTCGGTAAGAATGTGGCTTATGTTCTAATTCTGTAGATTTTTTTCGTTAGTAATTTTTGAATTTTCGCTAAACTATTTATGTTTCTTTCTTAGCAAAACAAAAAACAAACATTATTCATATTCTAATTGAAAATAATTAAAAAAAACTATGGGCCACTAAAATGTGCAACTCTTTTCTAACAAATGAATGTCTGCTCTGCCATTATTTTTAGTTACAAATGGTATATTCCGAAACTCTGACTAACAACCCAACTTTACCGGAGGGGATACTGATCTTTTTTCCTAAAATCGCCAATAACTACGGTGGAGCAGTGAATTTTAGTAATCGTTTTTCCTTGAAACTCTAATAGGTTGCTAAAAAATCAATAGTAAAAGTTTAAAAATCTACTGTATTTACAAAAACAGTAAGAAAACAGCAGTGGATGTTTGGAGTGGAAATGTTTTTCCTCGAAATTCGAATAGGTTACTAAAAAATCAATAGCAAAAGTTTAAATATCAACTAAAAAAGTTTTGTATTTTTGTCGTTGACTGTATCTTGCCGAAAGGTTCCTGTATAAAGGTTGGATGAATAGGTTCCTGTTTCTACTCTATTTGTGAAGGCATTGATTTATTTAGAGGTCAGATCGGCTGATTGTGGGTTTGTTTCAACTGCTACCATTTAGAACGACCTATTTTGTCAGCGAAAAATCAGAGCAAATAATTTGTATCTAAGATTTTCCTTACAGAACTTTTGGTTTCGAAATCAAATGGCTTTAAAACATTCTTTATAAATAGGTTTTACTCTTGTTGAGACTTTGCCAAACGCTTTAAATATATTTTTGAAGCGTTTGACGCTAGGCATATTTTAAATAAAACAATTACACGTTAAGAATCCTAAAGAAGAAACTTCGCCACTAATTAATTTTTATTATCTCTAGGCCAAAACAACTAGACTCATTTGAATAAGATTTCAAATGGCATGTAGTTACAAACCTGACCTGTAAAAACAACTTTTTTTTACTTTTGTGCTATGTGAACAAAACTTCGGTTCATTTACAAAAAAATTGCAGCAAAATCTGCTGAAAATGTTCTGTATAGTGGTGTTTTTTAATATGTAGCAACGTGCTACGAAAACTCGTAGCACCCCGCTACGAGCTATAAGAGATAATGTCCATAACGCAAGCTTGGCGAAGCAGAAACATCGAAAGGCGGATACCCTGCAGCATACAATGCTGTCCTTTTTGTAAATTACTGACCCGTAAAACGTATTCTCTGATATTTATTTTAGAACATAAAAAACTGACTTTGTAATGAAAAAAAAATGAAAAATTCCTATGCTAAATTTTAAGTACGCCAATCTCTCTATTTTATACCTGTCAAGATTGGCTTGTAGAAAATGCGGTCTAGCATTAAGCTCTCATTTTGTACAAACTTGTTTTTGGTGCAATAAAGAATAAAAATAAATAAAAAATACAATCTGATGACCATATTCATAGACACACGTCATGATAAACAATTATTATCATAACTTGAAAATAATCGATAAACAAAAGTACGTAGCACAACTTTTTTTTTAAAAACAACAATCCGTCCTAGAAAACATAAAACTGTCAATTTCATTTAAAATTCAATTGCTCTTTTAATTCAAGCTCTATTACCCCCTTTTCAAAAATCATAAAGCGAAGTATCTGCATTGTGGGCCCTCGCGAGTTGCATGCAAATTAAGTAGAAAGGGGACTGCAGTTGCAAAGACTCACTCGGCGACAGGGCCCTCCGCTCAAGAGCTCGTCTAATTAGTGAGGCTGGCGGCAAAAATAACTTTTAAACTGTTAGTTTTTCACATGTTTGCAAAACTTTGTAGAATAGAATGAAAACAAGAAAAACATTTGTTTGATGAACAATGTTTGTTTTCTGGCTGGTGTAAAAGTCTAGTATCAACTTTATTTTATTATGTTGTATTCAATCCTGCTACATGTTTGTACCTGTTTTTTTTGTAATATAAAACTAAACATTTGGCCGCCATCACACCTGATGGAAAGTGAAGATGCAGCCTTACATGGAGCAATAGTCATTAGGTCAATACGAGTATTCTCCTCAAAGAAGACTTGAAGCTCTCATTTGGATACCAATTAACGTAGATAAATGGGACCACGCTAAATGCTTATCCGCGTTGCCCTAATGAAGAGAACAAAATTCTGGAACTACGTGAAAACAACCTATGTACAGAGATAAGTTACGCATTACCGCACACCGGAAATAAGATGGTTTCATCTCATAAATTCCGGCCCAATAAAACTGGCGCCCGTATAAAATACCACCTTGGAATGTGTCGATTTCCACGCTATTTCATTCGGATTTTATATTTCACATATTGGATGAAATCTGTACAAAACATGGTATTTCATGATCTGTTTTCAGGCAGATGATGAGTGAACAGGGATTTTTAAAATACTTTTTTTGAAAACTTCTAAAAGAGTTATTTACAACAGAACGTAAATTATTTACAAACTATAAGCATTGCTATTCAGCGTGGCAATGCCGCTAGCGTCTTGGGGACGCTTCTATCTGGCACTGATTTGGATGTACGAGTATTTTGTTCATTTTGTAAATATTTACAAAGTTACTTTTCACTCAATAGTTTACAGTGATTTTTGCTAGATTATTTTCAAAAAGTTTTTATACCTGTACCTTGACAGCTCGTGATGCTCGCGGTGTGTTCCGATTTGAAAGACCTCTTTGTATTTTTAAGTGACGTTACACCTACTTGAACACTTCGATGGGTGAAGCTAATGTTTTTTAAGGGCTTTGTCGCTAAGCGACCACACTGCTAAGCTGTTATCTTGCTTTTTCATGTAAAAAAAAAGATCTCAGTTTACTACCTCCGTACAAATATAGAGATTTCATGAAGCAAAAAACAAAGCTGGAAACACTTCGCTTGAAGATGGCTTTCTATGGTTACCATGACACATCGGACAGCAGCAAAAACAAAAGAAGACCTTTATCCCCCTCTTCGACCAACCCCTTTCCCCCCGTTCTCGTCAATCATTTCATCTCAAAGCTAAACGCCTTTTCTCTCCATTGTTTCTACGAAAAGAGTAAATTGATAGCGTTTAAGAGAACTAAAGAAAGGGTAATCCTTTGTTATTTTATCTCATAATATCGCGTTAAATGTAGTTACGCCGCTATTTTTGTGCGGAAAAAACGTGTTTACTGTTTACTCTACTGAAATCATTTTCTTTTCGTTACTATGAAAATGAGACCCTTTTACTTAAGCGACATAATTCCATATCTATAAATAAATATATGTTATAGTCTTCAAGAAATCCATTACTCAAATGCGAGATAGATAAATTTGCGAGTCTTAGATGCTCCTAGTTTCCAAATATTTATTATAATTTTAATATTGTATGCTAAAGAAGTCTACTGCTAGATATATAGGTCTCCCTTATATATTTCCATGAAAAATAATCCTGAAACCATTTTATTTATCGACTTCCCGCAATTTTTCCATTCCTTGGTACTTCGCCTCATAAAATTGGGCTTGGTGCGAACGGTGTTATCCTAGTCCTATGATGTAAAGGAGACGGTGGTATTAGTTTCCATTAAAATTGTCGTTGGTCTATTAGTGGTTTGCCTTCCGGTTCGTAGTTGCAAGTTGAGAATTCCTATTCCCCAGCGGTAGTCAGTTCTACGCGCTATAAAGCTACGGCCACACCAAGGCGATAACACCATGATATGATATAACATGACAGCGATACAAGCGCCGCAGAGTTTTTGCAGGTCGCTGTGTTATCGGTTCATCTGTGTATAATCTAATATCCTTTTGTAAGCTAGGGTCAATAAAATGCTTTTTATTCTTTCTTTTTACATACAATAAAATAACGCCTTATTCCCATGGGGGTAGGCAGAGATCACGGATTTCCACTTGCTACGATCCTGACACACTTCGCTTCTTTCGCTTCATTCACTCTCATAACATTCTTCATACATGCTCGTCGGTTTAGGGTACTCTTTCTTTCTTTTTATCGCCTTTTTTATTCGTATTTCAATAATTTATTTAAGTAATTGATAGCATTTAAAATCTCTGTTTAAGCTTGATTACATCCTATCATAACTTCATTTTGAGCTTTGTTACGATAAAAAGGCGTAAGAAAAACAATGATTTAAAGATTTATAGAATTTTCGAGAAAAGGTAAAGGGTCGGGTAAGCGCCACTTTCAGGCGTTCCTGAATAAATAATGAAATAACGCCTTTAAGTGAAGCATTTAAAAGGTATGGATTATAATAATCTTGTCTGTTTTGAAAATGCACCCTTTTTTGTTTACGCTGGTATTTTTATCAGATGTATTTTACATGTATAAATACATCTACATAAGATACAAAGACCAGTTTAAAGTATGTCGGGGATGGTTTTTTAGTTTTTTACTTACAATAATATTTATTTATACAAAGAAACTTACAATTAAACAAATATTTACAACATGTACAAAATAGATAAGAAACAGTTGAACTATCTGCCGACCGTAAAAAACAATCTAGAGATAACTCAACTGATCCAAATCAGTGCCAGACGGAAACATCATCATGACGCTGGCGGCGTTGTCACGCTGAATAGCAATGCAAATGCCCTGCGCTAGATACCCACCAGCCCTTGAGTCACGCGTCCCTTCGATCAGTCGCCTAGACAACATTTTGAAGACCCGCAAGGCCTCGGTTCCTCGGTCTTATTTTTGCGGTACGATATAGTATTTGGGATAGGCTTTTCAATTGAATAGGTTTGATCACTGTCTTTTCATTTTACCACTACACCATAGATAGATAGATAGATAGATAGATAGATAACTCTTTATTGTTCACCACACAAAAGATACAGTACAGGACATAAAAAAAATTAACAATTAGGTAAAACAATGGGCGACCTTATCGCTGAGAGCGATCTCTTCCAGGCAACCTTTGCATGGAAAGAAATAACGAATTGAAAGGCGGTGTAGTTACAACCGGAAAATTGAAAAAAAGTAGACCTACAATACCTACTCACTATTAGATACCTAATTAGATAGGTATTTACCTAAACTAACTACTTAATTTAAACTAAAATCCTAATACTTATTATAAGATATAACTAAAAATAAACTAATACATACAATATAGATATACATGAATATATGTATAAATAAAAATAAAAAAAATATATATATATATATATAATAATATACACAATATTATTATGCTCAATGCCTAAAAAACTAGCTAGAAGAAATTGACGACAAGTAGTGCTCCTTCAACCTTAATTTAAAAGTGTTATGCGAGGTTGCCTGTTTGATTTCCAGAGGCAGACCACCATACCATACCATAATACGTCTTTTCAGTTTCTTATACAGTAAGTACATATTTTAAACTTATTTTTATTTGATCTGTGTCGATTTTAAGGTACGGCCATATCTAAGTGATAAATGACAGCGATACGTATCACCTTGAAACCAAATATTACAACAATATCATCACTCATCGCAGCTGTTCGCCTAGATGTGGCCGTACCTTTATGAAGGTGTGTTATAATTGTGTGTTAAATAAAAAATAAAATAATGTTCAGTACCCATAGACGCAACATATCATATGTATGAAACAAATAATACACACTCATTCCAACGGCTTTGTATAATCTATTCCACACACTAACATCAGCATAATCTGTGGCAAAGGTATCGATTGGTGTTCAATAAAGCAAGCTTGTGTTATCGAGCACTCGTGCGTATCGGTAAAGTCGGTCATAAAAGACTGTGTTTTTATCGTGGTGCGCTGATCGATAGATTACACCAAGCCAAGGTCTGACAACAAAAAAAAATCAAGCAACTCCTCCTTAAATGCCAAGTACTGGCTGAAAACAAAACCAAAAGTTTTTTATACAAGCAACCTTCATACATGCCAAGTGAAGCACTGGCTGAAAAAAAAGTGTTTTTTCAAGTCGCCTCCTTGCATATCAAGTACTGGCCGGAAACAAAAAAAATTGCCAGCAACGCCTCCTTACATGTTCCAATAAGAATAGTCATTGTGACGTCAATAAACACAAAGATCTCCACTCCACCTAAGAACAATAGCTAGAACAAGCTTTGTTCTCGCATCGTTTTTTGAAGTGAAATCATCATGAGCTTTTTTGAGGTAGGGAAAAACTAATGAACTCGTCATCAAAAATTAGGCTTGGTTGCGTGGAACTGGCACCTATACTCACTTAGCTTTAAGACGTTTCAAAGTGATCCTTATCATACCATTGAATAAAGAAATATTTATATTTGAATTTTGTTGACCATTTGCTTAGCCCCATTTAAAATGCTAGATTTAATGAATATTCGCAACACAGCTTCACACCATAATTAAATAAATTACGATTGACAAAAACTCCAAAAAGCAATTCCAAAGTTGGTCCCACCCGAGACAGGATTAATTCTTCGATCTACTGTAGCGAAGTCCACAAAGGGACTCTATCCTGCCCACGTGAGATTGGAGTTAGACGACGAAGGATTGAATTAGTGAAATCCTTGCGAAGATCCTCCGTGTTTTCTATTTATCTAACGTTTGTTTTCATGAGTGTACTATGTACTGATGATTTGGGCTTTAAAGAGTTGAATTGGTTGATACGCCATTAATGCAATCAATTTAAAACTAAATACCAGCATTTATGGTCACATTTTCTTTTGTGCCAGTCTTTTTGAACCTTTTTGAATGAACATTCAAATATGTAAAAAAAAATAACAAACTACGCATAATAAATAGCTCAAAATTTTACCAAAATTTTGGCATTATGGTAATTGACTCCCCATAACATGACTCAGCCAAACCGTTTTTCCTGAAAAAGTATCGAAGGTCTATATCTAGCAGTGGCCTTTTCAAGCTCACGACAAAAACGAATTTGCTATTCGCTCGTTTCCATAGTGAGATGTATTAATAATGTATCTAATATTATAAATATACCTTGCTATTCGGCTATGGATGGGGTCGACTGCCCAAACACGAGTTCGACAAACCATAAATCACTCTGCAATAACATCAGAACACGGCACTTGCGTCAGTAACATGCATCGTAAACACGCTCCATAAAATGTTCAACTACCCATTTCCACAATCCACAGTCCCGAAACGCACAGAAACACGTGGGAAAAATCACGCTAAGTTTAATGGACTTTCTATTTTCGCTCATACCTGCTGTGCTAATCTGGTGACCTGTAATACAGTTTCTTAAATACTAACCTCCATCAGGTCACAATGTTAGCACCTAAGAACTGGTTTTCTAGACCTAAGCTTTATAATACTTACTGATATTGTGAACGAAAATAAACAACTTTTCTACTTTTACTTTTTAATCTATTTTTTTTTTTAGTATTTTACGAAATAATAAAATCAAATAATTACAATCATTTCTTTGCGTGTAATTGCGTAGCCTGGTTATGTTGTTAGCAATCATTCCATTTGAAAAAAAAGCGTAGTTATGCAATTAAAACGTAATTAAAACATGCTATAACCAACTTTAGTTATCTCTGAGTAAGAAACTCGAAACAAATTAATAATTGTTTTGCCAACCTCAATGGTTCTAAATATAGGGGTACAAACAATTTCAACTTCTGAAGCTGTTGCTCAATTCGTCAAATTATTAAGAAAATTTTGAAAGGAAGAATTTTAATAGTGGTATTAAAGTGATCGTATATTTATTAAGCACAGGTAAGAATTTTAGGTTTGTTTTTTTAAATCTTCTTACCGTAGTATTGTTAATTTTGATGTCTTTGAATGTGATATTGTTCTTCTTAACATTATAATAACAAAATTTAGTAACGCGCCATCTAGCGTCGAGTAGCGCTGTAAAGTTTTAAAAGCTCACAAGTGAGCTTCTTTCAGTTTATTTATGTTTTCTTTTTGTAGTATTTTTCGTAAAACTCATGCTTTTTACATTAAACTAAATTCTTAACTTGCTCTTCATTTATTTATAATATCTAAGCTAAATCCCACTAAATTAAACAACACGTTATTTGCTTGTTACGTAGTTTATAAAAAAATCTAATCATAGTACAGAATAACATCGTTTTATATGTCACTTACCTATAATTTTTATTTGCTCTAAAAACTGAACATCATCAACATAGACACATATAATCTTACACTGGCGTTATTTTTTAACTAGGTTAATACAATGAAATACACAACGTAATACATCGTAAAATACAATTTGTGTAAGTATACCTTCTTATAATTTAGAAACATTGCTGCTACAAAAAACGCTTTCTTTTGTCCACGTCACAAAAGACTGTGGCCAAGGTCGGGTCAAAGACTGAAAGCGTCTGATATTACAGATTAGACTGTTTTATCGTTACCTGCCAGGTACAGTCAGCTGCTCTAGAATGTATACAATTTCTAGTCGTATAGTCTAGTCTAGTCGCATCATTAAAAAGAGCATTAACAGGGTGAATAATTACAAAATAAGTGAACTTATTTAGTCTATTAATAATAATAATAATATAAGCCTTTCTTTTCATTGCATACAAATTGAAATTAAATATAACGTAGGTTTACACTATTTAAATCTAGAGTAGGTATAAAGGTATGTATGTAGTTTAGTTAATTAATATGCACGAACCACTTTCAGCGGTAAAAGCCTCCTCAATGTCAATTACTGTTGTTCTAATGTACTAATCATTTTCTTCAAAATTCCGCCAGGAATTTTGTAGAAAACGATCCTGTCTAGGGGTGGTTACTCGTGTTTTTCCAATGTAACGCTCTCTTACATCCCTAGTAATACGATAACGTGACCATAATCGAGAAACTACGTTGTGATTGGTGTTGAGGGTATAGGATAGGCAATCGCTCTTATCATTAATTTTCTGCTTATATGTCGACGTTCCATTACGAATAGCACAAGATCCGTTAAAATTCAAAATGACTTATGATATCACATAATGATAAAATTAGCGTTGTTTAATTTAAATCGGAGTCCCCATTCTATATTTTATTTAGTGTGTTCTATTTTTATTTTTTTTCCAAATCTCGAAGAGGGAACAAAAGAGGTTTAATTCCATGATATCCTATAAACTTTTTCGAAAAAGCAAATAGTTTGTAAGCAAATCATTTCGAAATGGAATATCCCTAGTCAATGTTCATGTCTGTAGATTCAGGTAAGTTTATCTTTACTTAGTTCGCCAAAAAGACGGAAAAGTATGATAGAGCTAGGAACCTTTTATAGAGGTGCGGCTAGTTGGCAATAGATGGCGCTGTCTTGTGCTCCACGCGAGAAAAGCTTACAAAGAAAACTTATAAGTTATTTTGTGTAACTTGGGCTAAGTCAAGTTAAAGCTCCTAAAAGTCTACACACTCCATGCTTTACTCTGGCACTGTATCGTGGATTGGTATCAATAGATTGCCCACGGCCGTATCTACCCTTGTAGATGCAAATCCTTATATTTTTGGAGCGTTCTTCAGGTTGAATTGTGTGGAAACTCGCGGCGGAAAATTATGGAATGCATAGAAAGTATGGAAACTCATTCAGAGGACTAAAACGTTACTAGCTTTAGGTTACTAACCAACTTTTTCTGTTTTTGTCACTAACACCATCCATGGTGTTAGTACCACCTCATAGCCCACCTCATAGTTGTCTAAAAAAAGAATTTAATTATTATTATTAGTCAGCGTCGTACACGTATAAACCATATTATAATTCCTGTCAGGCCAACTCACTTGTGAGGATGGTAAAAAAGAGAGAAGAGAGAAAAAGATGACGTTTCAAAATAGAGATAAGCTGGATATACCTACTCCATATTAAACGTTTGACAGACACTTATTTACAACGTCCTTTATGGATAAATAAGGCTGTAAGCAAAAAAGTTGTCCGTACTGCTAAATCATCCACGTTAGATG
Organism: Thera obeliscata; assembly: GCA_947578465.1. NCBI lineage: Eukaryota > Metazoa > Arthropoda > Insecta > Lepidoptera > Geometridae > Thera > Thera obeliscata. The sequence continues at coordinate 4,528,895 of OX387913.1, forward strand.
TAAAGGCTTGTTTACATTACATATCGCATTAGCTTGCCAAAACAAATTGACAACCAAACCATTATAGGGTTAATCTGTTTAAGCAAATTATGGGTCGAGGTGAAAGATATGTAAGTAGGTAACCTTAATAAAACCAAAGTAGGTTAGTGAAAGGTTTGAACAACGTGCCAAAATCTTAACCCCCTGGCTTATATTCCAACTATAATAGTTCTAGTTTACAAGGAAACCGCAATATCGATTTGGCCTAGAATCCTTTTACGCTTACAATGTATTTCCTTCATTTATAATCATCATTTCCTTCATCTATAGTATAGGGTTTAAAGTATCAAGGGTATTGATCTTTATCAGTCCCCAAAAAAATTTCGGCAATTTTTTTAATTTTATCTAATCAAAAAGTAAGTCCAGAGATTTTCAGCTTAATTTCAACTTTAAGTATCTTCAAAAAAGCCCTATCATTTTTCAATAAATTCTACTAGTAACGAAAGTTTTCTAAAATTTAAGTATTTTGAAATAGAGAGATTTTTCTAAGCTTTAAATAATAAATCGAAGGTGCGCAGCTAAAAGCAGTTATCCAAAGTAAGTCCCGTCTTTATCGTTCCATTGCCTCCTGCTCCCTGTAGACGGCTCTTCAGGGATTAGTCTAACTTGAGCTTAGTCGGACACTAATGCACAAAATGTCAAGTAAGTCGCGGGGTCACATGAGGAGTGAGAGGGGAGGCATGAGTCGGCGCGTAGTCCCGACGCGACAGTACTCGCCCGGCCCCCCTTCCGCGCGCATGTCCTTTCGGAAAACCCTCCTTTTCCACACAAAACGCGGCTCCGTTACATAATCGAAACACCACGGGCTAAAATCAAAACGTAGTGTATAAAATAAGGCTTATTTCTGTGATCGATACAATTTTTGCACGTTTACAATCATTAGTTAGGATTACGTAAGTTTTTACCGTCCACGAAGCTTGCTTGCCACCGCTTTATTGTGATATTCGGTTGTGATATTCGTTTAGGCTGAGCTTTTTGCGAGTAGTATAGGTTGATATTAGCGTTAAGATACGAAATTAAGGAAATCGTAAGTGTGTCTGTAACGGAGTCCGCGACGTCAGAGCCGCCGCCGACGTGTGTGCTCCCATCCATTTCCCTCACTTGTTGATCCCACTGGTCTGTTCCTTCCCTGGTTTCCCGTGAGTCCTGGGCGCCGGCGAGTGTCGCGAGACTTGTTGCGCGACCAGGATGCGCGCGTAGCGCTCCCGACTGTGGCTCGTCACGGATTCGCGCGGCTGGTGGCGGCGCGCCACGCAATCTGGCGGCTGCGGCGCTCTGGCTCGCAGCCCGCACAAGACACCACTGAACATGAACACACCAATCATCTGTACGTCTTCCTCTCTTTTCTGTCACTGTTTGCCTTGCGCTTTTGTCTGCTCTGTTTCACCACGATTGCCGGTGTCTGTTCTTACCGGTAGTTCATACTTGTGTTCGATGTTATTTGTAACGTCAAGTATACGAATCCGCTCTCATCCTTCTTCAACAATTCACTTTCCATGCTAACATTGACTGTGTCAACTTCACTCTTCACCCTCACTTTCGCCGACAAACTTGAACCAATCTCGAAAAAATGTTACGAAACAAAAAACAGACGTCCAAACTAAGTGGCGAAAATAAGCTAAGCTCTGCGCAAAGACCCCGGTCCAATCTATTTTCGCCGACGCTTTTCATGTAAAAGCCACTCACCACTAAAGCGTCCAACATACATTTCTACGTTCTACCCAGCACCCCAGAATTGCAATGCCTATTTTCAGTGGAGCAGCAAAACGTTTGCATATGAGTCTATTCGGTAGAAAGTGGCCTTTAGCGTGTTGTCCCAGCGTCGACCAACTGCTCACCGCTTTTCATTTCCAGTTTTCATATTTCCCTTTCACCTTGGAGCCTGCTGTATGCGTCGACCATGCTTGCAATAAATGTTACCTTCATAATAATCGTTGTTTTATTTCACATTTTAAACCACTATTGTGTCCGAAGGCCTGTGTGCTTGTAGTTAAGTTCAATACATGTTCGCTGATCGATGGATTGTTGTTTTATTTGATGTGCTACCCTGTTTGAAACGTATGCTTTGTAGTTATAGCCGATCGATGTTAGATAATAAGTGATGCTGTACCCTCCTATATAATAGACGAGTTAGTAAACGAAAAACTGGTGTATTTTACGGGTAAACTCTCGTGAAAAACACCGTTTTTCCAATACGAAAAAAATACCTACAGTCAAATATAAAGTCTAAGTATAAAGGGTCCTATTATAGATATGATTCACTAAGGTTTGAAGGCAGGTAAGTGTGATTGGAAAGAGCAGTGTCCATTTTATGGAACAGCCCCAACCCTGGGTTGCGTAATGCCGCGGGTCTATTTTCGGGGCCGTCTAGCTGCCGGCTGGCGGGTAGAGAGAGATAGCAAATATAGAATCGACCTCCGTTGACTCGCGAGGTACAGTAAACGATGAAAGTTGATGAACTTTTCCAAATCTTGTTTATTCAACCTCATTCAAATGGAATAGCTAAATAGTAAAGTACAATTTTCCACCTGTGATTTCGGTCATGTACTTAGTACCCGAATCAAAATTAGCTTAAAAGGTTACGAAAGTTACTTTGCTCGTGTCAAATAAAAAGTAGCCCAGAATACTATTTTAGGTTACGAGTTATTTAAATGAAAGTTGCATCAAAACGCAAGTTCTACCAAAATCATTTCACATTAGCCTTCGAGGCTTAATTTCGTCACAAACGTTCAATTATGTATCCAACATCTAGCTTGGTATTTGGGTTATTTCTGTACAAAAAAAATAAAATCTCTGCTTAGTGGGATATGGATAAAGCACTGAAAGATACCCAAATAGACATTTTACTATACTTTACGACCTAAATTTAACTACACCATGTATCTTATCTGCAATCTTTATAGAAAGTGCGGGTAGACATGCAATATGCATTGAATTCGGCGTCTAGTGTCCTTGCCCCGTCCTTGGCCGGTTTAACCTATCAGCTGTTACGGTATGTACCTACGGTGGGTGTAGCTTTGTTTTTAGTTTTCGCTGATTTGTATGTACAGATTTGTATGGTTATCTAGTTACATGTAATAAGCAAGCGTGCTGACAACTCATGTGTCTCTATACTCATACAAAACTGAAGACTTGCAGTTTAGAAATAAAAAATCGACAAACTCAGACTTCGGGTATTGTAGGCCCTACCACAAGCTCTGTCTGGCTCTCGTTTTGAGTCCGTGTGAGTGCTCACCAGTCATCAGGTCACTCAGACAGAGCCAGACAGAGCTTGTGGTAGGCCTACAGTTAGCACTGGACGCTGTGGGTTCGTGAATGAAACATTTTTGTAATAAACACAGAATCAGATATTTGTTTTGTGTCTCGGTGGAATAAAATCACCGGAATAAACAGGATTCAAACAAAAAAAAAAATTTAAACTGATTGCAACAAACTTGTTTAATCCTTCGGCTGATTACAATGTAAGACGGTGCTGTGCGAATTGTCCACTAATATTTACTACAGAGCAAACATATTTGAAAATTATTACCCAACGGGTTGCAAAGACGTATTAAAGTTTGTAAAATAGCGACTTGTGAACTTAGTCGCACTACATTTATATAGGTAGGTATATTTTCTACGAAGCATGTGGTGACCTTTATAACCGCTATTACTGCTACGACATGCAACTACAGTTTCGTGGAATTTGCTATAGCTAGAATACAATTGAGTACTCCATCAATTTTTTTTAATAGATCTAGATTTTTAAAAAATCAACTAAAGATTGTCCAAACTATGAACAAACACAATATATTACTTATATAAAAAGTAAATAAATCTTGTAGATTATGAGAAATCCACTCAACACTATCTAGCCACAAATTAAGCAGAGCTTGGACTATGGGAACCAGATAACTGATATAATACCTACTTATATGTTTTTTTTTGTAAATACATACTTAGAATACGACATAACACCCAGAGAGAAAACAAACATCTGCGTTCACCACACAAATATTTAATTTTGTTCTCGGTGGAAATCGAACCCACGACCTACGGCGCAAAAGGAAGCGCTAAAGTCGATATTTACATAAGTACATTTGTTTTAGCATATAGGTAGAGTTTTTAACAAACAAAGAAAGCAAAAAAATAGTTTGATGTAAAAACGCCGCTAGAACAAAGTCCCATGAGAAGCGCAAGCAAATTAATAAAATATATACATGACCAGGCGTTTTCTTGGTTCATATTTCTAGCTTCCGCTATCATTTCCAAGAAATGTTCACAATAAAAGCCTAAATGATCCTGATGAGTCATTCACTCGATCATTATTATATTGTCGTAAGCTCCCCTAGAAGCGCCAATATATTTATTGTGGGATATTATATATTACTCATGCCCGGGATATAAAAAGCTATATAAATGGGTCAAGTGCGTGTTAGAATGAGGCACGAGTTCCGTATAAATAAGCAATAACTACCATCTAAACTAGATGAATATTAAACGCTATGAACGTTTTATTAATAAATTCAAATTCAGTTGTATCACAAGGATCACTTTGGAACGTCTTAAAGCTAGGTGGCCAAGGTCACCGACATAGCTCGTAGAATTAGTAACTTGAAGTGGCAATGGGAAGCTCGAAGAACCGACAACCGTTGGGCAATAAAGGTTCTCGAATGGTGACCACGAACCGGAAGACGAAACGTAGGGTGCCCACCCACCAGATGGACCGACGACATTGTTAAGATCGCGGTCGGCGGAGAGAAGTCGGTGGATGGAAAGGGCTCAGAATCGTTCTTTCTGGAAATGTGTAGGGGAGACCTATGTCCAGCAGTGGATTTTTTCAGGATGATTGTTTGGTGGCAGTTTTTAACAACAAAACAAAACTACCGATAACCAAATAATCCTATAACAGTACCTGAAGTATTTATGCCATAGGATTATACATTTACATGACGGTAAAATAAGTTAGCAAACCTTCTCATGAGGTTCTTAAATGTCAACCACATTGTGCACAATCCAAGTGTGGTATAGTAGAGCTCTTTGTGAGGGACTCTTCCGGGGAAACACTACCACCATGTCTGCCGTGAAGCAGAACTGCTGTGTTTCGGTTTGAAGGGTGTGGTGCCGGCGTAGTTACTGGCACGTCGTATGCTTAGGGCAAGCTCCTGACGTGCGTGACTTATGAGACAAACAAAGCATTGTCTCATAGGTCACGCACGTCAAGTAATTTCACCGGCACCCACGTCCTTCAAACTGAGCACAGCAATGCTGCTTCACAGCAGAAATAGACATGGTGGTAGTGTTTCTCCGGAAGATAAAGGCAATGACATCTAACACCAGGGCCTTATGACTAGTTAACATCAGGGCCTTATGCTTGTTCCATCAGAAAGTTGTATAAAAAAAGCAATGAAATAAAAAATACAGAAAAAAATTATTATGACCATCTCATAATGTCTGTTCAAAGAAACAATTCCCTCACAAAAAAAGCTCTAGATATTCATAATTCAAAATGTGCCGACATAATTTTCTGAAATGCGTTGCTACTGTCTGGAGAACAATCCATTTCGACTGAGACTCGTATGAATTTATTACCATCTTTAGTATTTACGTGCAGAACCCTATAATTATTTTAGGCGGGAGGATGTTATTGCGGAAAGAGGAGGCTGGGGGGATAGGGGGTAATCAAGAACCAGAACACGTAGACAGCACGGGCATGACTTTCTAGACATCGACTTAAGGCTTGGAAAAATTGTATTTTTCTTTAGGAGTTACGTAATAAACAAGTTTTGCAATACTGTTCGTAATAAACGCTGTAGGTCCGAGCCCTATCGTTTGTATCCGTAGTTTTACCATTGTTTCTTATTATATTAGTATGATTGAGAATATTAGTTGTGTAACGGTTGTAGCTCTGACTTCTGATTCGAAGTAGATAATTTTCTTATACGAGTAAACAAACTCAACAACGTCTTGACTTCGTTCGTTTGAGTACCTTCATAGCTCAGTTTTGGGGCTAGATAGTGTGTGTTGTATGTTGTGTAGATTGTCCGCCTTATTTATTAATTTATTATTTATAGATAGACGTACATTACCTATTACGTAAGATACAATACAAAATGTGCGAAGCTATACATAACACGCAAGGAAAGATTTTTGTTGAAATTCGGGCATTATTTAATTCAATTTTCGCTATCGCTGACAATAGATCAAAATCTAATATTCTACGTGATATTTGAAATGGGGACGAAACAATTTCGTTCCAACCTTTCTCGACATAACGTGACATCGAAAACAATCAATACTATCCTCGTTTTACCCGACTTTTAAAAATGAAGAGGTTCTATGTTTGACTGTATTTTTTATGTACATAAAAATTGTTTAAGGATATTCAACATTTTGATGATTTTTACAAGAACTGAAAATAATTTCTTTAGAAACTAGATATGGCAAGAATCTTTATTTTGTGTTGTTTATTAATAATAATAAAATAAAACTGTTTGATATTTTTTAATAATAAAAATTAAAGTATGATAATTATTAATAACATGGATGAACTGTGTGAAAAATGACATGGAAAGGAGAGGAGTGAATGCAGAGATGACGGCTGACAGAGGGGAATGGAGGAAGAAGACATGTTGTGCCGACCCCACATAAAGTGGGATAAGGGCAGGAAGAAGAAGAAGAAGAAGAAAGTATGTGACAAAATCTCGAAAAATCTGCTAATCAATTCGAAATAGAATATCCCTAGACAATTTTGATGTGTTCACGGGATGAAAGTTCTATAATCAGAACATCAAATCGGAACTAGTAAATTCCTTATCGGACTTCGGAACCCTAAAAATATATTTGTATAAAAGTAGGTAATCGTTCTGATTGCTTTACCGTGCGTGTCGATTAGTTTTTATATTATTATCATTAAATCAATATGTAAACTCGAGGAGCTATCAGTGGATTAAGAGCCCCAATTTAATGAGCTCAATTTGTTTTCAAGCGTTACTCGTATTGGTAATTTGTAACTATATGATACTAGTTAATTCTGTCGAGTCTCTCTGCTCAGTTGGTAGTAGCTCTGCCTTTTGCACCGTAGGTCGTGGGTTCGATCCCTACCGAGAACAAATATTTGTGTGGTGAACGCAGATGTTTGGCCTCTCTCTGGGTGTTATTTTGTATTTTAAGTATGCATTTACAAAAAAAATGTTTTTAAGTATTATATCAGCCATCTGGTTCCCAATCTCATGACGATTTACAAATACTTTAAAAGAAGGAGGGTAGGCTTCCATCGGGACGCGTTATGGCTGTCAATTACCTACCAATGCATTTATGCGAGGCAAGTTTAAATTTGGAACACATCATGCAGGGATTTTGAAAAGATGCCGGTCGGCCTCCGATTGCAACCACCATAACAGTCTTAAGTGTACATCAACGTCTACTGAAAAGCTGTGCAAACTAGTTTGCAAGGAAACGCTTCATAAAAAATGGCTCACGCGAGTTCCAGTGGAAAATTAAAATGCTACGAGCGAGATATGCAAGAGAACAGGGGCGTCATTCTCGCGCCATTCTCTCAGTTAAGCTATTGGACTCAAATACTGGCTGAATCAAATTAAAAAAGCATGTTTACTAAACATATTTCTGATTTCATGTATTAATATTTATGACATTATTATTAATGACATAAAAGCAATTTAGTATTAATTTTCAGTTATTTTAGTGTATAATAATTAAGCTCTCATTGCCAATAAATGGTAAAAATTAATTTGTATGGAAATCGAACCACATTAGAAAATAGTTTTATTTTAAATAGTGCACAATTATTAAAGCTACATTTTTATTTTATTTTACACATCACTGTTTAGCTTCAAACTAATATTTTCTATGGATGAGAACCAGATAGTCAATGTAATACTTTTTTTCTTTAAATACACTTATAACACAAACAGATAGTAAACATCTACGAGATGAGATATGATGATATCGTATGAGATTTGCCGAAGGGGCGCTTGGTAAAAAAATATATCAATTCATCGTCCAGTTAGTGAATAGTTGTAGGCTACGAGTGCGCTACGCCGTAGCGCGTAGGCGGATCACGTAGCTGTCTACGAAGTGCTGTAGCGAGCAGTGCTATCTATAATGACTGCGACTGTACGTCCTATTTCTGGAAAATTCTGCTGGCATTTTGCAGACATTCTAGTGATATTAAAAAAAGGAAATTGAGTTTTTAAACGACTGTTGTATAAATTTATCTTTTTCTCTACAAAATACATTGTCAAGTAGATTTATAACTTTTGAAACGATCATGGTTTTTAACACTATTTTTATGAAACAACGGGATATTTACCATGATTAAATTTTGTTAAGTTGCTTTCCGATATTTCGATCACGGTTGAACCGTGTCGCGTCAGTTCAACCGTGATTATGGTGCATGCAACTGTGCCGAAATATCGGAAGTCAACTCAACAAAATTAAATCATGGTAAATATCCCGTTGTTTCATAAAAATCAAGTAGATTTGTTTATAGGTAAGTAGAAAAGCAGTCAATTTCTACGATCTGCCTCAACTTCTATGCCAAATACTGTACAAAACCATAAAACTGATATTCCTATTACAATACCCATAAAAGGAAATACGACAATACAAATCGTTAAACCTTCACCGATGTTACAAAAACAAATGATAGGATACATTATTAATACTTTTATGTGTTTACGGCCATTGACACAGAAACCTCTAACGGGTAAGGTTTCTGATTAAAAATTTGATACAAGCAAAGATGCGATGTTTTTATACAAATATACATGAAAAAGTCTCTTATAGATTAAGAGGAAGATTTGTGAAGGAAAACATCGTTTGAAAAACGGCATGTCATATAACCTAATAAAATCGAAAATATGTGTCAAGTGCACGAAAGGAGTTCTTTGAGACGCACTTAAAATCCTTTCACCACACTTGGTTCGTAAGACCAGTGACACGGTAAAAAGAAGAGGCAGAATTAATTGGATCTTTCTCCATCTACTGATAAGCCGTGGTCTTCTCAATTTTGTTGGTCCATTGAGTGGGAAGCCAGATTATCTTCCGGTTCGTGGTTGCCATTCAAGAACCTTTATTCTCTAGCGTTTGTCGGTTCTACAAGCTTTATGGCCTACACATTGTCACTTCAACATACTAATTCCGAGTGCTTGGGTGACCTTAATTCTTCTCTGTTCCAAGACCTTTTACAAATTATAATTAATTTTAAGGATATTTTATTGACATGTACAATTTTTTTTATTATCTACTGCATTGACATTATTTATATTAATATGCCATCTTCGCCGTACACCGACATCTTGAAAAGCATGTTTGTAACAACTAATTAGTTCACCATTTTAATTTTAACACACGCTTAGGCAAATAAATCATCTTTCTTTTTTATCTTTATTGTCATTTTTGGAAAGTGATATTTTACACGTATTTCCTACGATATCAAAACAACGCCTACGAAGGCTAACTTAGCCGCATATTTTCATACAAAGGTAACCCCAGACAGTGTGGCGGATCGCCCACGATATTGACCCGTCTATATTTAGCCTCCCACCGCACATTCTGCGAAGCCTAAGCCATAGCCTAGGTATGTACGTACAATTCGCTTTATATTTCACTTTAGTACAAAATAAGAGAAAAATAAATAATGTGGACAATCCACACAATATTATCTAGCCCCAAATTAAGCAGAGCTTGTACAAAAGGAACCTGAGGGCTAATATACTTTTTGTTTTTTTAATACATACTTAGAATACAATATAACACCCAGACAAAGAAAAAACATCTGCGTTCATCACACAAATTTTTGTGAGCAAAATTGACTGCATTGGAAAAAGTAATCACCTAAACAAATTAGCCATGGACGTTTTCCGTTACTTTCTCTCATTAAAAGTATTTGAATTATTATTCTGAAAGTTAATAAACATGGGTTCAGTGGTAAACTTATTTTAGCAAAAGGCGAAGTTCTATTAAACTGTAGATGAAAAAGAGGTTAAAATCAAGCCAATAAAGCCTTGCGCACATCTTGGCAATCTGCGATGGCGATGGCGATCGGTGTAAGCATAGGGTTTTGCATATCCTAAGATCCTAAAGGCCTGCGCACACCTTGGCCGCTGGCGTCGGCGATCAGTGAAACGCTGTCAAATTTGACAGCGTTTCACTGATCGCTACCACCAGCGAACTATAGGTGTGCGCTGGCCTTTAGACAACGCGATGCGCGCAATCTAGACATAAGCAAGGCTTAATTTGACATACTCAGCAAGAGCACAAATCGAATATGCCAAAATATCATTTCTTTGGACTATTTGGGCCTAACCTAAACAATACCTCATCCTACATTGGACGCTCCCGATCAGTTTCCCTCCCAGACTGTTCAGACCGGTACTGGGCCGGGGCTACGTAACGGCTCCAATTGTGGGCCATTACGTAGGCAGAGCCCGTAATTGGGCAGCTTTGTTACCTCTTAGCTAGTTTATGATACGTTTTATGTGGATCCCGGTCGTTCGCGTGAAATACGTAGGTATTGCCTTAACGAAATTCGCGATTACTAACACTTATTTTGGAACGAAAGGGGCCGTTGATTAAAAAGGGAAAACTTTTGATTGTTTGCAGTAAAACATTTTTTTATGTTTCAAATAAATACAAATATTCAATCATTCAAAGCATTATTGTGAAGGGAAGTATTTTTTTGTGATATTGGTATTTTGTATGAGGTATTTGCGATAGACAAATAGACATCAATATACATTGAAATGAGCTTGTGTGTCTCTATGACCCGTAGTTTGAGAACCAAAATAATAATAAACTGTATGACCCGTCAACTAACTACAAAAGTTTAATCAAACTTTCGCTACTGTAAAAGTTTCGCTACTGTAGCGCCAACAAATAATTCAGCCTTCAGTACTTTTAGTGCTTGGTAAGCTGCATAGATGGCGCTTTAATCACGGTTCTGCTACTCGTTGATAGATAGCGCTGTTTAGATATTAGTAAAGCTCATTATAAAAAAAAATCATTTATCAGATTCGGTTGGTACTTTAAATAATGACAATATTTGTTACAATATTAGTATATTATTTATGAACAGCGTACTTACTCATGTACTTATAAAGATTGCTGGCGGGTTTTTTGTCGTGAGCTTTCTTGCCTTTGTATTAGATTAGATTAGATTAGAAAATACTTTATTGCACAAAATTAAGTACATAGGCGAACTTAATGCTAATTAGCATTTTCTTCCAGTTAACCATTGTGTTATGTGGAAACCTACTAATAGAATACCTACATATTACTACATAATTACAGTACCTACAATACATAAATAATAAATAAAAATAATAATAATACATATGTATAAGTACAAATATAATCTATAAAAATGCTCAATTTTGTTGAGATGCCTGATGGGATAAAAAGTGAAGGAATAACTTCTTTTTGAATGTTGCTAAAGATGTAGCTTCGCGTATTACCACTGGAAGGGAGTTCCATAGGCGTATCGCACTGACGGTAAAGGAGTATTTATAGAAAGAGGTTTTATGGACGGGGGTAAATAGAATAATAATAGATTTATAATAGTATCTATTATAAATCTTTTTCCGCTACTTTAAATTTGTGTGACAGCAGTTAATAGCTTCTCGCAAGCCCCCAATAAGAATAAAACTATCACTACATTGGTTTGCTAATTTATCTTTCCCCACAAAACCGTACCATACCTCAGAAGTGCTGACAAAAGAACTCTCAACCCGGGGTGTGTGCAGAACTCATCGATGGAAGATACACAGAAGCCTTGACCCCGCCACGCTAGGTCGCGTGCTTACCTGAACATCAAGGGGTAGCCCAATAGATACCGTTATACAGAGTGATTCTTTGCATCAAGTAGATTAGCATAAATTTATATTGGTGTTGATGGGTTTGCAATATAAGAATGGAATGCAATATACAAGCCTGTTTTAATATACAGCAATACATAATAGTCTACGAACCGGAAAACGAAACATAGGACACCCATCCACCAGATAGACCGACGACATTGTTAGTCGCGGGAAAAGTGGATGAAAAGTGCTCAGAATCGTTCTTCCTGGAAATGTTTAGGGGAGGCCTATGTCCAGCAATGGACTTCTTCAGGCTGATGTTGATGATAATGATGTAATAGTCTCGCATCTTGTATTTATGATGCATATAGATTCTCATGAAATGTATGTATAAATGATCTCTGAATGGAATGCCTATTTTTTTTTAATATTGAATATGAATATTATAGAAACACGTATAAAAATATAATGAATGATCATTCGTTTAGTTTAGTACAATTTAAGCATAGAGTGTGAAATTTTACACAACGCTCCTAAGCAAAGCAATAAAACCACCAAATATTTGTCTTATATATTTTTTTGGGAATACCTACATAAAACAAACTTCTAAATTTAGCACATAAATAAAATTTACCGCAGAAATCCAATACCAGTTGGGCTGTGAAGCCAGTTACATACTGGGATTATTTTATTTATTTTCAGTTAAAATAATTTTATTTATACCATAGTATTTCTATTTACCCAAAAAATTGGCATTTTAGGTCTAAACATCATACTGTAGTATGCGATAACTAACCGATAGGCTCAAGGTGTTGGTGGCTGGTGAATATTAAAGATACGCCAGCTATAGATTTTATCGCGTGGCGGTAGCTTTGGTGAGACCTTGAATGTTTCATTAGAATCTAGGGTAGTTTATGTGTCTAATAGAGGCCTACAGATTGAGATCAAACTACAACTAACTTGATTAGTATAAACATGTATAAACTATAGTTATTTTATGTTCTATACTAATAGTTCAATGATTTTGACTGGCCTCTCAGCTCGGTAGTAGCTTTGCATCCTGCGCCGTAAGTTGTGGGTTCGATGCCCACCGAGAACAAATATTTGTGTCGTGAACACAGATGTTTGTTGTCTATATGGGTGGTATATTATAATACTAAGTAGCTGTTTACAAATAAAAATGTATATAAGTTTTAAATCTGCCATCTGGTTTCCATAGTACAAGCTCTGCTCAATTTGGGGCTAAATAGTGTTGTGTGGATTATCCACAATATTATTATTATTTATTTTTGTTTTCATAAAGTTGAAAAGCTTTTGGGATGTTAGATGGATCAATGGGCCAACGATAATAAAAGTACGTATGTAAATAAAATTTGTATTTTATAAAGAAAATAATATAGATATTTCTTTTTGTCTTCTGCGTTTATGATGCTGGGTGGCTAAGCTATCTTACCTAAATTTAATGTTAGCACGTGTTGGATGTGTGTAACCGAACCTAATATAGTCTAAAATTATTATAGCAGATCGATATAAATCGGATGTGCACCCCGCACCTAGTAAAATATGTAATTACTAATAAACATCGTAATACATAAATCGTGTGCCAAGTTTTAATCATTAGGCGAATGCACTCTAAGCGGATTACACTAAGCGGAAATGGTCTTAGCCTACTCAACAGCTAGCGGTCGCAGCTAGTCTACTTACACTTCCTGTTATATTAATTCTTTAGTGCAATTATTGTGTGCAATATTATAATTTGTTATTATTTTTTAATCGACTTTCAATCAAAAAGGAGGAGGTTCTCAATTCGGTTGTTTTTTTTTTAATGTTTGTCAAATATAACATAACTTCGTCATTTGTGAGCCGAATTGTAAAATATTTTTTTTATCTGAAAGGTACTGCCTCCAGATTGGTCCAATTTTAATTTTATTAAAATCGGTGTTGCCATTTTTTTTTAAAATATTTTTTAATGTTTGTAACTGCATGCCTCCGTCATTAATGAACCGATTTAGAAAATTATTTTTTTGTTTAGAAGGTTATTTTTACGTCCAGATTGTCCCAAACAAATTTTATTAAAATCGGTGTAGCCGTTTGGCAATGAAGTCGGTTTCTCTAGTTTTTTAAACTTATAATTATTTGTAAGTATGTAGGTACTTATTGGAGTTTATGATATTGTTTTTGTTAAGTATGTTATTAAATTTCTATGTATAAAATATTATGTTGAGTGCTCGTGTAATAAATGTATCGCTTTGGAGTGTCTGTTAGGATGCATATAAGTTCAATAAACAATTTGAATTGAGTGCATGTGGTCAGCAAAACAGTTTTATGATAGCCTTAGAGTCAACTGTTACCAATTTGGATTAAAGTATTTACAAAAAACGTAATTAAATACTTTTTTTTTTTATAGAGTTTCGATAATATTATTGAGCCTAAAATATTTTAATTTTAAAACATTATTTTAACGATTTCGAAAAAGAAGTAAATGATGATGAGATTTAGATTGATACGTTTTCATAATTCGTGGCAAGGCATAATGACAAAACTCTTCAACTTTACTAATATTTCAAGTCAATTTTAAAAATGGTTAACTTGTTTATTAAACATTTTTTATTTGATGTTAGCGGAATATCCGTTGCGTCCAGTCCGCTCGAGAAGCATATAGCAGTAATCATACTTAATGGAAAGTCCGAAGCAGCTACTAAAACCGTCTGTTTTGAGATCTGCTAATTCGATTTCAGTCGTGTTTACCTTCCTAAAAGCGCCATTCATTTTTAGTTTAATCTATTTAGCTCGGCCAAACAGAATTTCCTGCTAAAATTAAGCACAGGTAGCTTAGCATGAAAGGTGAATGATTATAAAAAGACTCAGGGGGTATAGAATCATTTGATTCTATACCCCCTGAGTATTTTTACAAGCTATGAACGAGTACGGTAGGTTTTTGTCGTCGCATGATTTCAAATTGACATTTCAATGGAATGTTTTTTGAGATGGCGATCAGCTGAAACGCTGTCAAATTTGACAGCGATATTTGACAGCGTTTCACAGATCACCATCGCCATGCTTAAAGGTTGGTGGCGTCAGCGATCAGTGAAACGCTGTCAAAGAAAGAAAGAAAGAAACATTTATTTGACATTATATAAATAGGTGTAGAAGTTCACAACATATAACAGTAATTAACATAATTATGCCAAATAGGCCCTGACTCAGCTTTTTGCTGCCTGACAAGTTATTATCTACCATGTCAAGCAGCGCTGGTTTTCAGGCAGAGCCTTTACGAAGAGGTGACGTCACACGAAAAATATAAAAAAAAAAAAAAACTGTCAAAGGACAATACGTAAACTGTGTATAATTTTTTTTTTTGACAGCTATATTTGAGAGTGTTTCACAGATCGCTTTCGCCAGCGACCTAGGTGTGCGCAGGCCTTAAGGCTTAAGCTATGATCTATCTGTCAGACATGCTCGTAAATTAATAAAATATTGACTTTGAGTCACGCAAGTGGTTTTACATGTAATTAATTCCACAAGTGGTATCGTTAAATACCCATATGCAAACACGATCACAGTTTCCTATTAATTTTATCTTGACACAAACATAATAATGTTACACCTTATGCGTGCGAAAGATGTATGAGGTGGGAGTGTGATTTCTTGTGTTGAATAGTGAATTTGAAAAAACTTGAGAAAAACACTTCATGGCCAAACAGCTGAAAAAATTACTTACCAATGTTATATTACTGTAACGCAATGGTTCATTAAATAAATATCAAAAATCAAAGAAATTTGACCCTAATACAACTATTTACAAAATGTACAAAACTGCAATTAACTGTAATTACTTTCGTTAATAAATGTATTTTAATCAATTTCAGGTGCCAAAATTATACATTTCACCGTTCAATTTCAATTAAAACAAAACAACCAAACAACAAAAACAATGTCGGAACCGCAGTTTCAGTCGGAAAACATATTATACAATTTATGTAAACGTTCATTTTAGCCCGACCAGAGCATTTTGGCCCCACGTAGTTGATTAGATTCGTGTTTTTGTTTGGAAAAATAAGACGGTTGCTAGGTCAGGTTATGCTGGAGATTCCGTGCTCTGTGTATGGCCGCCCCCATTCAGGGATTCATATAACACGGAACGGTTCCGACACGAAGCTCAAAGGTCAACATCAATATAACCCTGTTGTAGATAACATGACACAGTAAACAAAAACACGACTTTGGTTTCATTTCTAGATAGCAATAATAATAATCTAATATCGATAGATAGATAAACTAATACTCTATTGCACACAAATGAAATATAACATAAAATAAACATTACAAATACAGGTGCAATGGGTGGCTTTATAGCTTAGAGCGATCTCTTCCAGGCAACCTTTGGATGCAGAGAGTTTACGAAAAACAATAATGTTACATTTAATAACAATAATGTTAATAAATTGTAATTGTAACATTATTATTGATACAATTATTTTAGTAATTCATTGTACTTACTTCCTGGAATACTATGTGAAGATTCCTCTTTTAGAGTGGGTACTAGTTATTGCATTTATTCAGAATCACAATTTATTGTTTAACCGTGTATGTACACATGTAGAGGTCTTAAAAAAAACTATAGAAACAACTGTCTATCCGTTTCGGATGTACAATAATAGGTAGTAGTAGTAATAACTATTTTAAAACTAGGTAGGTAATTTTATTGTCCTTAACTATAGGGCAGCCATAATGTCTTAAAAAAAGCAGAAGATGTGACTACGATTCCATGCATCTCAGACACTCTGTCAAATTGGCAAAAGTTATCGTCTCATGCTGAAATCATCATTTACATCTGAAAAACGATGAACAACAGTAACTGCTTCATAAAGCCATCCCATCCAAACCATGACCATACCTGTTTACAAAAACATTATTTTTCACGTTTAACAATTATTGTACTACGTCACAAAAACCTCCAGTGACATGCGTTCGGCGTAAACATGAGATCAGGCCTACCGTGAGCTCTGTCTGGCTCTGTCTCTGGTTCTGGTTTTGAGTCTGTGTGAGTATTGACTAAATAAATCCTACGTCAAAATGTCACACACGCATGTAGTACACTGGTGAGCACTCACACAGACTTAAAACTTGAGCCAGAGACAGAGCCAGACAGAGCTTGGGGTAGGCCCTACAGGCAAAGTAGTAGTATAGGTATATTTATTTTTAAGAATAAATTTATGCCTTGCTCGGTGGCGATGGCGATCAGTGCGGTGATTGGGTATTTGTTGCAATCTTAATTGAGTCGCATCTGTCAGTTTTGTCATTATTTTGAGCTTCGATTGCAATAAAAAACGAATTGAAACAAAACTTATTTTTGACAAGATACAGACTTCTTCTTATCGTGTTACTGGTTCTTTCGAACCAAGTGTGGTGAAAGGATTTTTATTAATTGATACAAACTGAATGCTGACGTAATAAACATGAGATAGCGAATAGGAACTTCGCTGGCAGAGCTACTACCAAATGAGCTGAGAGGCCAGTCGACGAATTCATTCACAAAGAGGTCTATGGGACAGGCAGCAAAAGTGCGTGGAGCTGGAAAACTCGGTTTGTCTCTGTTAAGTGTTCCTTACTCAACTTTTCCCGGTACCATTATAGCTACATAGACAGAGCGATTGGGTCCGATACGTCATTCTCCCGCCATTCTCCCAGAGGACAGCAGAAACATTCTAACCGCCCTTGAAACGAGCTCAAGGCTTCAGCCCTCCTCTGGGATATGGTTCCCGATTCTGGCTCTGAATTAACTAATGTGGTTGGAATTGGTATAGAATTAGTAGTTTGAATTATGTTTTGTAAAATGAATGCAATTGGAAGACAAATAATTTGGGTAGGAATATTTAAAAATTACTTTGAAATTACTGGCACGTGAGGCTGAACATCTGTATGCTTCAAGTTGATGGACGTAAGGAAGTGCACCGTAGGGCACGTTACTGACGAGTGTGATCTACGAGGCAATGCTTTGTTATAAGCGATGGTTACCACTTAACATCAGGTGGGCCATTATGCTTGTTCCATCAGCTAGTTGTATAAAAAAATCTCGGGTCCGAAATTTGGTCCAAGAGAAATTATATACCAAAATCAGTTCAGCGGTTTGCCCATGGAGACGGTTTGTCAAGTTTTTAAGCTTATATTATATTATTATTATTTTATATAATTCACAGTTTAGTACATTTTCATTCAAACAGTAGCTTAGGCTTAAGGTTCTATAGTGACTGTTATGGAGCAATCGTCGATCCATAAAAACTTAATAGTAGGTTCGATTAATTTCCATAATAAGCGTAACTTTAACCACTCATAACACACAATTCATGTTAACTCCTACACAAAATCGTTCTTTTCCATTGGCCCCAAAGCTATTACAAACTTTCCAATGGCATTGAACAAATTATATCTGAAAAGTTCAGGTACCAATTATTTATGTCGGCTAAATTCAGCTAGATCGGTGCCACAGTCTAGAAACGCAGCAGCTTGATCTATATTTGAGGAATTATTCGAGAACAATCTTTCTAGATTTCAGACATTTCATACCTATCCAAACTATTGAAAATTGTAAGAATTTTAGTAATGTTAATCATAATCATACCTACAAAATATACCTAATTTTATTAAATAGTGAGCTTACTAGCGACGCCCTTTGGGTTCAATGTACACGCCTAATAGCTACTAGACCTAAGCTATATAAATACTGTAGGATCTGGGAATGTGAGGATATAAAAGATGATAGCGGAACGTAAGTCAGTGAGAAGTGTGAAATGGAACGTAGTGTGAACGGCTGAATGAGAGTTTATAGAACGAACGGATGAATGTTTTAATTAGTAAGACTGGGAATGAACATGCTTTCTTCTTACTGGGATCTCGATTTGTTTGCCACGATTGCAAATTGTATTCTGGATTTTATTTAAAATAAAACAAAGCAGTTGAAGAAAATATCTGTTTTTATTGCTCCGCATCCCACATGATGAGTATGCATCTTGGCAATAAATAAATCTAATCTAATCTTCCTAAGCCAACATAATAAACTTTCTGAAAATGCTTGATTTATAAACGAAGCTTTTCAATAATGTGCTGCATGTCCCACTGGGGTTCCTATACAACAAATTAAAGATTGAGTTGTGAATTTAAACAATAAAAATCTGAAACAAAAAATTAATATATTTTTTGTTCAAGTAAAATAAAAATTCGGCTTCAAGTTCCAAAACTTTTATTGTAACCGGCTTTGAGCGTACTAAAAGGAACATATTTTATAGCAAGTGACTTAGCTTCGCATATTTCAGCTGCATCAAAGCTCAGGTTTCCCCCAGTGAGTTTTTAGTGTTCGTCACATAAGCTAGGTCTTAGCATGAATAATGCCCGCTCCGGGACCTTGCAAGCAAATGTATGCTTTATGGCTTTGCAGACAGTTTTATAACTAGATACTATTTCCCTGGCAGAATATTTTAACCGTTTCTTGCAACCTGATGTATGTAGGTCGTATCGGATGAAATATATGAGAAGATTAATAATTCATTTTATTTATTTCGAAGTATTTTTAAGTCATCTGGAGTCGGGACTCGGTAAAAGTGCCAAAGATCTGTGGAGTTTTCAATCTTATCTGGGGATTACGATGGACCGATGACATTGTAAAGATGACTAAAGTTGGTGGACGGAGACAGCTCTAAATCGTTCTTCCTGGAAGTGTGTAGGGAGATTTAGATCAGCCTTGAACTTTTCCTATTTAGTTATGGTCTTTTGATGTAAGTATGCACGTTACTATTATAGATAGATTGGGAAAATTACAGAGGTTTTACAGTATCCCAATAACACTAACCTACCATAGGTTAGTGCTATTTCGAACACACTTTATCACATTTTTTAAAACATGAGTGCCGTAATGTTGTCTCTGTTTTGCATTTAAATTAGTTCCACTACTTTTTATTTTTTAGCTCAAAGCCAAGAAGTGCTCTTGCAACTCTAGCTGGAAATCTACATTATCGTTACGGCAATTAATTCTATGATGAGCTAGACTACATTTAAGCTCCTATAAAATGAAAAAATAGATGTTTCTCCAGACTTGGAGAAATTTCTGCAGAAATTTTTGCTTTTAAAATTAAGTGATATTTTCAAGTGGTAACTTCATAGTCTAAAACTACTGCATAAATTATTAGACTCAACACTCTTTTTAGCAGATTTTAATTTCTTACGGTGGTTTTTACATCTTAGAGCAACACTATTTAAATTAAAAAGGGTCGTAGGTAAACTTAATAACATAAAAAAACACATTGAATATTTTATTCATAATAGGTAATTAAATATTTGAGAAAAAAAAAAACTTCTAACTCTGTTGTTGATTATTGATGTAATATAAAATACCATTCACTGGGGATAAAACAGGGGACTACAGTTGTAAACCGAGCAGTTGGGGTCAATAAACTTACTGAGCGTTAGGTATCGTATAAAATAATGTGTTTTCAGTAAACAATCGCTGCAGGATATTCATTCATTTTATACAGAAACACTAATGAAGCGTTTTACAGTCCGAACTGGAAATATTTGCATTCGTAAGACGTTCTAGATTTTTAAAGCTTTTCTTTGAACTGAAGTCTTGTGCAAATTAAAATATTTGTTTTAACTGCTTGGTCATAACATAAATTAGCTTTTATTCTATATTGTTTTCTTTTCATAATTTAGTGTCGATAAACTATGCTAGGATTTATTTACGCTTGAGCTATATATTATTTGACTACCATCTACTTTTCGGGATGGAATAAGGTAGGTATTATTATACTTTTTTATTGATGGCTAAGGTTTGACACTCGATTCCAACATTTCCAACCCCAATATCTCGTTTTGGCCAGAATTAAGACAAAAAATGCAATTACTCCATAAGATTTCTGACAAAACTGAGTTGCGACTCTGTGTGCTGCACGAAAGCCAAGAAGCTGAACAAAGAATAAAGAATCGAGGTCCCACAAACTTCAGACCAAAGAGGTTACTGCGCAGCAAGGAGTTTTATAGGTCTATGGTTTAGACGACGGAGGCCTTACGGAGGCGGAGGCGCAAATGATAAAAAATGTGAGCATAACAGAATGACGACCTTAAATCCTCTATGGTCAACTGAACAAATAACTGATGGTATTGTTGCTACGTACCTGTACTATGATCATCTAAAAAACAAAAAACGCTTCTCGAGCGGTATTGCAGGCCTTGCATTCTACGTTTTTAATTAGATAGAACTAGGAAACCGTTTTATAACCGTAGTCATAAAATTAAGGTTATATTCATTGTGTAGTAAATATCAATTTACTAATTATTAACAGATAAAAAATCATCCTCGCGGCAGGCCTCGGCGAAAATGGAGGGACGAATTAGATGTTTACATCAATGATTAGTCCAATAATAGATAGTAAAACCGTGTTTCAACACTCATTTGTTCAACAATAACAGTAACAAACTTTTTAGAGAGAAAAAAAAATGTTTTATTTCTATCTAATGACAATAATTAATGACCTACAAAAATAAAACAGTCTTCAGTCATCAGTAGAATGATCATGAATAAAGATTCGAACTTTTACTGTTTCATAAAAAAAAAAACAACATATTATTTTTGAAAATGGAACTAAACTCGGCGATCTCTTTGGTGGAATGCATGCAATGCGTTGGTATTGTACAAATTATACGTTAAATAAAAAAATAAAACTATTTCCGTCGTATTAGATTATTTTATTTTCTCGCAATCATAATGAAAAGTAGAGTTGTAACACTTGTAACACATACGGCGCTAAAAGCCCATTAAAACACGGTTTC
This sequence comes from Thera obeliscata, assembly GCA_947578465.1. Classification (NCBI taxonomy): domain Eukaryota; kingdom Metazoa; phylum Arthropoda; class Insecta; order Lepidoptera; family Geometridae; genus Thera; species Thera obeliscata. The sequence goes on from OX387913.1 coordinate 4,550,554, forward strand.
TATTTACCCCCTCTCTGAAGCTCGGGAGTAAAACTACCTCGTATAAAATGGGTCATTTTAGCTTCTTGTATAATAATCTTCTATTTACACACATTCTAGTTAGTTATTTATTGAATGCAGAGTCGTCTCGAGTCTGCTAGTCTTGTAAGATCTGTCAAGAACAAACTCATTCAACTACTGAGTCTCAACTTCTTAGGCTGTCCTCAGGTGCAAACTCACTGTGTGTGTACACAGTGACTTTGCAACTTAAGTCCTTTGACGCATTTACAGTCAAAACAGGCTACCGGCAACTGCCTGCACTAACTCCGAATTAAATAGCTTTCCAGGGGAATTTGTTAGGTTCGGCATAATATACTCTTTCTTAGAGCACGGCTAAGATTCGCTAAACATAATATTTTGAACCATATCTAAATAGTCATAGTCATCATTTCAGCCCGGTATCACCCACTGCTGGGTATAGGCCTCCTTCATTTTCTGCCAGCCTCCTCTGTCCTGTGCGTCTCTTGTCCAGGTGTTTCCTGCGACCCTTACGATGTCGTCGACCGATCGCGCTTTCGGATGCTCCAAATTTCTTCGGCCTGACTTCGGCCACCATTCGGTCAAGGCTTTACTCCCCCGGCCATCACCACGTCTAGCCAGGTGTCCTGCCCAACTCTACTTGAGATTTACCGCCCTGTCACCGACGTCAAAGACCGTTGTACGACGACGGATCTCAGTGTTGCGAACTCGATCTAAAAGTGTTATGCCGAGCATGGCTCGCTCCATGGCCCTTTGTGCAACTCGTACTCTGTAAACAGTTTCCTTAGTGAGCGTCCATGTCTCGGCACCGTATGTCATTGTTGGCAGGACAGACTGATTAAAGAGACGGGTTTTCAGGCACTGTGGGATCTTTCTTGACCTGAAGACATCCTCTAGTTTGCCAAATGCTGCCCATTCGAGCTGGATTCTTCTGGAGATTTCTTTATTTCGATGCTCCTTGCTAAAAGATAGCATATGTCCTAAGTACACGTAACGATCAACTATTTTAGAACATAAATAGTCATATTAATGTACCATAATTATTAAATAGACGGTTTTTTTGCTATCAGCAACGGGATATTTCCCATGATATTTTTTTTCTGTTTTGACTTCCGATATTTTGGCACATTTCATAAAAATAATCATTTTCGGGAGATATCATTATACACCCTCTTTTTTGTAGCTGCAAATACATTTTCTCTACTACAGTACGGTTATTTATTTTGTGCTCTGACGAAGAATTGACAAAACGCTCTCTGCAGTAACAGTCGTCCAGACTTTACGGCTCTTGCAAACTGTTTTCTACGGAAACTCGGCTGTAAAGCACCAATTTATTATGAGCTCAGTACAGTTTGGAATACTAACTATAAGACAGAAAAGCATGATGTGTTACTAAATCTCTCAATGTTCTCTAGTTTATGGCTCGTTGTGTCATAAATTCACAGTAATTACTTTAGGTACATACTTTAGTTAAGACGCTAAACTCCGTGAAACAACTTTTTGCTCACACACTTTGCTTTAGAAAGATACAAAACATTGTGAATTTATGGACCTCTAACTACCGTGTGCAATCGACGAATCGCAATTTTCAATAAATAAGTTCAGTGATTTTATTTATAGATCTATCAAAGGATCAAAATGTGTGAGCGAGAAGTAAATCGACGGTGGCCAGTGCCTTAACATAAAACTTCTGCACAAGTATATTTGTAGATCGTTTTTATATACCCTTGTTGATGGCAGATGGCCCCATCTATTAAAATAACCTATAATATAAATCATTGCTATGCAGGACACGCATGTTAGAAACATGCCCTTCAACTTGAGGCTTAGCATAGCTTTTGTATTATGTAATAAATATATGTCATTGCCATTTACTAACATTAGTTTTTTAAGATTTTATTTCTGTGTGCTACTAACAAATTGAGTCTTTTCTGAAATAAAAATATTGTATTGTAAATATTGTATAGCTTAGGTGTTAAAGTTAATATGCGTGTAATTTTACCAGCACCCACGCCATTCTTACCGTAAAGACGCAGTTTGACGGCAAAAATAGGTATTGTAGACAGTGACAAAAGTTTCTCATTACACTTTTGTATCTGGAAAGAACATTTAAGTACTTATGACAAATTTATTTAGTGCCAGTCATTGCGTTCGAGTGGTAAAACTATAAATCCTTAGGTACACCGCAAACCGAAGAGGAAAAGTAATGTAAAGAGTTCATCGTAAAAAAGCAAAACTGTATTTTACGCGGCACGATGATTCTGATTTGTGGTTCAGTCAGTCAATACCGCAACGATAAATAGGTACTACTCGTATTTGTTTAAGATTTCATACAGGTTTTTTATCAATATCCTAGATGAAACGAATTGGAGTAATATGTAACACTAGGTTTATCTATACTACCAATATTATACAGAGGAAAGATTTGTATTTTTGAATTTTTATAATGAATCAAATTAAAAACCTACTCTGCCGATTTCAAAAATTATTTCACCATTGGAAAGCTACATTCACTTTGAGTAACATTATGACAAAATATTTATGCGTATAAAAAATAAATGTGCTAAGCTGGGACAAGCCACGACTGTGTAAATAAAAAAAACAAATAAGCTTAAAGTATTCCCACGAGACTTTATCTGGAAAAACGTTTAAGGGCTTACTCGTAATAAATGATTATGAAAGTAGAAGTGGATTCTGTGATATACTTATTGAACGTAGCGTTACTAAATCTCGCCTTACACGAGTACCCTTTTTTTTGTACAATTTTTACCCGACTATGGCGAAGCCTTTAGCCATAATTTTGGCTATAATTTTGACCGTTACATAAAATAGGATCACTTTCTAACAATGATGCTTGAAAATATAAAAAAAGAAAGAAATAAATCAAAGTTTAGTTATTTTACAAGGTGAATTTGAAACCAGTTTCCGCGACCAACATAAAGATACGTCATTTCGTATGTTAGATGCTAATTTCAATTTTAATTTTCGAAGAAATCTGAAGCTTTGTTTAGCATTTGCCTATGTTTTGTCGGTTCTGTATTTGGTGTTCTTATTGAATTTTTCATGTTATTTCCAGATGCGAAGATGGTGGAGGCGGCGCGGCGACAGGCACCGGGGGCCGAACGGCGTCGCTGCGGCTCGCCAACGGGCGCGTGGCGGCGCATTCGGCGGAGCAGCTTCCGCACTCGCCGGCAGACTGCGCCTCCGTGCGGATATCCATCGACAACACCAACACCTGCTGCACTGACTCGCTCGTCACCGCCTTGGACGACGAGACGCTGCTGCTGGGTGAGTGGCGTGAGTACCCACACACTTATAAATTACTAGATCCACCACCATGATAGGTATACTTACCTGGATAAAAGCACGGGCAAGTGGTAGACCAGCTTCCGCACTCGCCGGCAGACTGCGCCTCCGTGCGGATATCCATCGACAACACTAACACCTGCTGCACTGACTCGCTCGTCACCGCCTTGGACGACGAGACGCTGCTGCTGGGTGAGTGGCGTGAGTACCCATACACTTATAAACTAGTAGCATCCACCCACGTGATACCAACCTGGATACTAGCACGCGCGTGAGGCGGAGCAGTTGCCACACTCGCCGGCAGACTGCGCCTTCATGCGGATATCCGTTATTTATTTTATAATAATAACTCTATGACCTAATGGTAGAGAGAATTGTGATCGATAACTTTTTAGAAGGTAAAATATCTTTATGACTAACCACCAACGAGGTAAATTATTTTTATTAAAACCACGCTTTGGGGAACACCTTAATGCAACACGATTCATAGAATTCGGTTTTCAGAAATACCCAGCGGTCGTCCATTCTAACTTTTGCAATCATCTGACGAAAATTTGTGCATAAGTCAAGCACTTCACAGCTTGCCGAATTATCATCTTTACTCATCCGTATCTCCTTCCTCTCTCTCCTCTAATATTGTATTGTTAAAGTTCGGATATTTGTAACTGGGAATAGATATATAGTTCGTGACCTGGAACAAAACATAGGCTACTTTTCATCCCGGAAAATTTACATAAACCGATCAAAAGATCGATCAAGCCCGGAATATTGATGGTAGAACTTACCACAACGAAGTCAAAAACTTTTTTTTAAAGCGTCGGGCCGCTCATAGTTCATAGTTCAGAGTAAAACAGAGTCACACCGATGATGACTACGTAGGATAAAACATGATTTATAACGTACAAACAAAACTACAACAACATAACATAACATGTATAAGGGACGTATTACAGCTTTGTAGTGGCAAACCCTTGGGGGTAAGTCTTTGACCTAATTACACACAAGTCAATATCTGACTGAATAACTGAAACTATACTGTCATAGTATTACAAGCTTGCCTTATAAGTTTGACGTAGGTGCGGGGTCAACAGCAAACTATAAAACAGATACAGCTTTTGATATTGCAGTATTTGTATAAATATAGATTGTAAAATAAAGATATTTTATAGTCACAGGTGGTTCCTATTTTACGGTTGACGTTAAGATTGTGACACCATAATTTTCATGTGAACTATAAATAAATGGGACTGTTGGTTTTATTGCGAAACGGTATCTCATGGAGGTTCTTAGTAGGTCGTGAGTTTAAAAAGCAGTTATTCTACATTACACCACAGAATACATAAAACAATTTTCGGTTTGCAAGAAGTAAAATAGTAGTAGTTGGTACTTTTTGCTAGAATAAGTTTAGTGTGATAAATATGTAGGTATCTTGTAATATGTAGGCTTAATTAAAAGGTGTTAAAACTTTATTCACGACCTGTACCTGTGAAAAAGTTTTATGTATTTCAGTAGCCGTTTCCTGAAACAATTTGCCCCAGGCATTAAATTTTGCAGAGTTGACGCCACTCCGTTCAAATGCTAAAATATTTACAGTATTGCCACCTCGTTCCATCTCAAGGCGATAGAAAGAGATATACTTACTAATTCAATATCCGATGTGAGGGTTGCGCAAAGCCCCTTCAAAATGTAAATGTACCTATGTAATTATTAATATTAAATTTTGTGTTGATCGCGGAGATAATGAAATTATGATTACATAATTGTCATAAACAAAGATTAATTTATTTGAAAGAACAAGACTCTTTAATGTAAACGTATTTTTTGTTTTTGATATGTAGGTTTGTTTATTATGAAAAGGTTAATTTTAGTTGGCTTTAGATTATAGAAATGTTTGTTTTTTGAAAAATATATTCCTAAATATATGTATAAAACTTTGAAACAAATAAAGCGGCAAGGCTTTTTGTTTGTGAGCGTTAAAATTGACACAAAAAGTTATTTCCGCTTCGTAAACATTGACAAAATAATCAAGACAAAAACCTTACCAATACCGTTATAAGCAATCATTGACCCACAGCAAGGCAATAGCAGTAATAGTTAAATTACTTCTATTGCAACTTTGCTACTGTTCTAGTGGCGTCATAGCTTAAAAACTTAATGTTTACAAAAAATGCAAAATCAATCTGCCAGTATTTTTAAGAAAAAAAACCTGAGCTACTATTTTATGGTGTTCTATTTTCATAGATAAATTGGTTAAAAAGCTAAGATGTAACATGGTATTCTATTTTTAAACTAAACTCCATGCATAAATTGGTAAAAAGGCAAATGCAATAAAAATAAATTGCGTAATGAACATGACTTCCTTATCCTCAGTCCACTAATTTCGTGCGATTCCAGCGAGACCTTGCCCATTTTCCAATTGAAAACTATTCATTGATAAAATTGTCGATGGACTTTTAGAATAATTACGTAAACTGAATGGCTGACCTTGTGAAAAATAACTAAATACCTACTCGCTTAATTCGATGAAAATATGAACCTATTCTTAAAAAACTAAAGCAGTTCAAGTCCATTACTTATAAAAAATTGTACAACCATAATAATTATGTACAATTTGAGTTATTGTAATTAGGTTTCCTACAACCTAATTCTGACGTCATAAGATAAGTCTGAATACTCGTAGAGTAGCTAAGTAGGTACACCGTGTTTGATTCTGTGTCCAAGCAACGCTAAATCAATTTAAACGTACAAATCTTATTCTAACGTGTACTACGATCTCAGATCCAATTGACTATGTAGATGATAGATAAGCTAAGGTGAAGAAGTGGCACCGCGCATGGCTTGCTTCCGTCGTCTGGTACCAACTCCATGCAGTCAGGAACCACGCGTCGACGCGATATCACGTACCGACCTTCACTCAGTAAGCTCAACGAAGCTCACGAGCTGAACTGAAAAAAACGCGAGTGTAGTGAATCAGTTCAGCTGTATATTTCAATAGTGTTTTTAACGGCCTAAAAATGACGAGAAAAGGATTCTGTCACGTTCGTAAATTTCAGTGTCAAAGCTTCTAAATGTTGTACATGTTTGTTTGCGGGTTGCAACGTCTAGCTTCGGGTCTAACCATGCATTTTTGAATATCAAGGAAATTCATTAGGTATTTAAAACTTATTTATTTTAAAAATTCATTTTAAAGAGAAATATTCCAGTTCATTTGAACTGAAATCCTATGAATACAAAATGTTTGCTCAACCGATGCAGAATATTTAATAGGCAATATATTTTAAATGAAGTATAAATTTTTATTGCAACGTTAAAAGTTTATAATATGACGTTAGCATGCTATGTTTTCAGAGTTTTTAATTTTAGGCTTATAAATATTACTAACAAATTGTTAACAATAGCTTCAGCGATGTATAGAATAGTAAATGTTTCATGCTAACCAGAGAAACCTACCGTTACATAGGCCATTGTAACTACGAAACTGATGAGTACCTGTGTTTGTAAACGTGTTAATTTTCAAAACATCTTACCTATTGTTTTACACGACACGTACGAAGTACAAATAACTAATTTTGCAAAAATGTTCGCGTATCTATCCGTTTTAAGCCCACACTTTATAAATTATATGACCTTACTTATAAAAATATGTCAAAAGATAAGCTTAGATAAAAAATAATGTTTAAGTTTTTTTTCTTAAGTTTGTATGAAAATAGCTTCACGAACAAAGTCGCTCGAGATTATACAGTTTTTTAATATAAGCAATGTTAAGGTATTCATGGATCCATATAATGTTACACACAAGCCAGGTGCGCGCCTGCTCTCTGCCAATTCATGTTCTAAACGATTTTACGGCTCAATACACGCATATTGCTCGGATACGCTGGATTCATATTGAAAAAAAATACCATTCAATGAAATAGAGTTTTTTTCACATTCTGTATTCTTATTAATATGATTTTTATACAACTAGTTGAAGGATCAAACATAGCCCATCTGATTTTAAAGTAGGTAACCATTGCCTATGACAATTTTAGTATAACGCTATAATTTTTCATTGGTCACTGTATCACTATGTCACAAGTATCTAATTTGTAAATAACTAGCAGCCGCCCGCGGCTACTCTCACCCCGTTCTATAGGATACTTTTTCGGGATACAAATTATTCTATATCCGTCTCCTTGCTCTAAGCTACCTTCCCACAAACTTTCAGACAGATCGGTCCAGCCTATCACGCGTGATGGCGTGACCAAAGGAATTCAGTTCAAAAGGATTCAGTTTTACAAATATTATGTACTTATTTAAATAAGAATTGTTTCAAACTCACTACCTAATTTCAGATAATTTCTGAAACTGACATTTAGAATGTTTATAGGAGTTTGTGAGACTTGTGTACGGTTAATATTATCAATTTTATCTTATGCGTGCCTACTTGTAACGTCCAAGTTTAGGTATTCATTGTACCCAATTATAATTTATCACAAACCTAATCATATTAATGAGAGTTGACAAATGATGCGCCTCAAATAGCCGTGATTTTTTTATTAAGATCGATGTCACGAGACTTGTAAGTGATTGTGAAGTAGGCACATAAGGGTATTTGACCGTTCATTCAACAAATGAGAACATCTATAGCCATTCTACTATGTTACTAAAAGCAAATAAATGACCATCACACATGAACAGTTGCCCCACTCCAGACCTATAAATAAATTGTAAGGAATCCCGCAAATCACGCACACACACCTTCTGCGCGGTAAATTGTGACATCTTTTTTTTTTTTTTAATTTGATGGCATCTGTCTATTTGGTCAATTTTGTTAGTATTAAGTGAGGATACATAACATTAATAAAATTATTTTTAGTCAAGTCAGTCAAATCGACAAGTCGGCCGGCATTGGCTTTGAAGAAAAAGATGGCGTTTTTCTTCAAACTCATCTGACATTATCTCATGGAATACAGATTCCAAGATTGGACAGCCATGCGGTCAATTTTGCCAATATCAATGTCAATATTACATAAATAAAATCGTTTTTAGTCGATTCAGTCAAATAGACAAGTCCTATGTTTCCTGCATATCAGCCCCTCCTCAAGCTTTGTCAAATAGTCAACTTATCTACGGTTGTAGGATTGTAGGCAATAAATATTGTACATCGGCTTTTCTACTTTTGTAGAGCGCTATCTCTTTCTGACGCACAATACGCTCTATGAAACCGAAATTAGCCGATGTGCAATATTTGTTGCCTACTACTAATATGCTTCGGAATTCAGCGCAACATTTGGAAACGTTCTCGATCGGAAACGTCGTCAGTCTTTGTCTTTTATTTGAAAGCAAACGAAATAAGAGCAAGAGCCATAAATTCTGACGTTCCCAATAAGATTTGTTATGGAATGTTCTAATTATTTAAAACATTCCAAAACCAACAGCCAGATCCGATTCAGCTAAAACTTACACTAATTTGCCTATTTTGGCGAAACTCACAACAGATTCTGATCTTAGCAAGTCCAATTGATATAATCCAACAGAAGCGTAGGTATAGTTTACATCCACTTGAGTTCTGACATTGCGATATTATTCACCATTCTATGATCACGTGGAGTTGAAGTCTTGGACGATTAATTCATGTTTATTAAACAAGTTAAAGATACTATAGTACTAAATACGGTATCTGGTTGTATTGCCTTTGAAATATGAATGCGAACGAACCAGAAAAAAAACAAAAGGGAGAGAACCAAGGGAGGAAGAAAGTAAGGGTAGATTTTTAAAATGTCCCAAAAGTTAAGGGCCCCGTACAGGTTGCGGGCTTAAATCCCGCTCAGCTCTTAACCTTAGTGGATAAAAATCTTTGTAAACACTATAAAATCAATAAAAAACAGAAAATAAGCTTATTATTATTTTAGCAAGGGACAAACTTAGTAATTCTGGTCCAGACGTACTTAAATAAAAGAAATCAATAAAAAATGACAGCAGTTGCAGTGAGAATATTTCTGATGCCCACAACGATGCAATTAAATTGGTCCCATCTGTCTGTTTATATGCTCTTCAAGTCTGCAAGCTATATTTTAATATGAACTTCATGAAATACAGGCGTTTTATATCTTCTATACTAATATTATAAAGAGGAATGATTTCCAATTTTGAATGTTTGTAATAAATAAACTCAAAAACTGCTAATCCGATTTCAAAAATTCTTTCACCATTGGAAAGCTAAATTCACACTGTGTAACATAAGCTATATTTCTGTGTTTAAAAAATAAATGTCCATACTTGCGAAGCCGAGACAGGCCGCTAGTGTGAAATATAGACAAACGAGTTTACGGCCCACCAGATGGTAAGCGGTTGGGTATTTTTGGGGATTGAAATCCAAACGTTTTGGTACCATTCAATGGAGTATTTCATGATAATGTAAGACTGTATTCTATTCGTGTTTAAAATAGAACCACCATGCTTGCAGTTTCAGTCTGAAGGACGCGATCGATCGTCTCAGTTTTCACTGTTACCATAACATCTCAGGGTGATTGCAATGCAATGCCAACTAGGTCATGCTCAAGAGCTTTTGTTAATTTTGTATAATTTTATATTTTGTAACCAAATATCGCAACATAATACGTGTAGACGGGATAATAATATAGCGTGAAGTCGGTGGACGGAAAGGGCTCAGAATCGTTCTTTCTGGATCTGTGGGGTGATCACGTATCTTTTGTTTCAATCAAATGCTTGTTGCAATCCTCTGTTTTTACATGATTATGAGCTTCGATTGCAATAAAAACGAATATAAACAAAGCCTTGTGTCTGACAAGCAAGAATTGCAATTCATATTCGTATTATAATGCAATCGAAGCTCAAAAACATGTAAAAACTGACGATTGAAACAAGGATTTGATTGCAACATAAGATACGTGATCACCCCGCTTATTAGTGTCCCTGGTTCTTTCAAATCGTGCGTTGAAAGGGAGAGGCTCCTTTCGTGTTTCCTGGAACTGTATTTATAATATAATACCTTGTTTTTGATATTGACTGGAATCCGTGGACTTCTTCCAGCTGATGATAATCATATTTGATTTACTTTGCAATAACTCACACCGCTCGTCTTACCTTCGTGATACCTAACCCTTATTTAGTAGAAGATCTACAGGTTGATAATTATATTTGATTTATAGAGACCTTACCTCATACTAAAGCACCTTTTAAATTATATAAACCTTGTGGTTTAGCTTTTGAGAAACTTCAGTCAAAAACAAAAATTAACTAGAACTAATCTAAAGTACTAATCCGCTAATCTAATCTATGTAAGTTAACTTAATGTAGACTTGTGTGTGCACCTAGGCAGCACTCGCCAAGGCGTTTTTTTTTTAAAGTTAGGTAAGCGTTTGTCTGCTTTCACACTCGATGCCGTCACACCTGGTGCATTGTTGGATTGCAGCCTTCATTAGGCCAGGGTACTGAAAAATATATGAGTAAGTTATTTTTTTACTGTTTTTCACTGGGATGGCAGCTTGCTTATCACTTAGGCGGCATTGCAAGCGTTAGCCTAGCCTACGGTTTTAGACCATGAAGTCTAAGGCCGAGATTCATAGACGTGACTTTGCTTTACAGCAATGGAGTCTTCGCAAAGTAAGCTTTGTTTATCGAATTTACCTTCAACTTTTTGAATAAAGAAGAGCTTGACAGAACTATGAAATATATTTTTGGTTGAAAGTTGAACTTTCCATCAAAGTAAAGTCAAAGTTCGGTCTATAAATTTGGGCCTAAGCCTATTATGGTAGTTCGTTTCCCATCTGGCGGCCGCATACTTATTTGCTTACTTCCAAACCAAAAAAGTGACAGAACTATTTGACTGATTGGTTCAATAAAATATGTTTGTCACTGTCATTTTCATGACAACAAAAAGAGATGGCAACAGAAAGGGCATTGGGTAAAAGTGGCGTTGTTTTTGAAGAGCCGCGACCAGTAATAAAACTATTGCCATTTATTAGTACTCTAAAAAATAAGCAACTTTTATTATTACAGCAACTGTGTAAAGTATATCGGAAGCGAGATATTAAATTGCAAAAATTCATAAAAGTATCGTCTAAATAGCCAATTAATAAGATTTTCCTAAAGATATAGTAATCGTAGGTGGTAGATATAGTAATAGTATAATAGATGGTGATGTTAAACATAACATCATCATCATCAGCATCAGCCTGACGAAGTCCACTGCTGGACATAGGCCTGCACTACACATTTCCAGGAAGAATGATTCTGAGCCCTTTCCATCCATCAATTTCCCACGATCTTAACAATATCATCGGTCTATCTGGTGGTTGGGCGCCCTACGTTTAGTCTTCCCTGCCGATTGTCACCTTGTTCTTTTACGGATATCCTCATTTCTGATTCTATCACGTAGTAAAACTCCCAGCATAGCTCTCTCCATAGCTCGTTGCGCTTTGGCTTGTGAACGAGGCCAATAGTTAGCGACCACGTCTCATTTCCATAAGTCATCACTGGTAAAACGCACTGATTAAAGACTTTTGTCTTGGGGCTCTGCGGTATCTGAGACAAGAAAGTGTGGTGCAATTTCTCGAACGCTGTCCATCCGAGTTGGATTCGTCCGGCTGATCTTTTAGTCGAAGTTGACAAACATAACATGAACATAACGTGCTCTTTTGTAAACCTGCCTGGAGCTCAGTGGAGTCTTGTGAATTCATAATCGCAAACAATCTGAACAGAAGACGAACCGATTTTCAATCAATTGCAGCTGATGTATCTGTAATGGATGAATTTCCACAAATAATTGCTGATATATTCGCCCTTGGTACATACCAAATAGCTCAATCACAAAGCTGTTATGGAGAACATATCAAGCAAGGCATTTATATGATTGAAGTAGACATGAATGAAAGGCATCAATACATGGCTGTAACGTGGAAGGATACAACCGCGACATATAAACAATCGAACCTATTTGGTTAACATACTAGTCAAACGAGAAGTTCAAGGGTGATACGTCATTATAGGACACCATTGCCTGGGGTGGGGGCGATACCAAACAAATCTGTCTGTCTCCCCGGCACAATTTCTAGACCACAGTTGAAAAATGAAAAAGCCCCAGGGGAAGACGGAATCACTTCAGAGTTCCTAAGAGCAGGTAGTTCTCCTGTTCTGAAGGAACTCCAACGTGTCTTCAATTCTGTTCTCAACCATGGCAGAACTCCAAAGGCATGGAGCAGGGAGTGTCGTGGTATTGTTCTTCAAGAAAGGCAATAAAGCTTTATTGAAGAACTATAGACTGATCTCACTCTTGAGCCATGTCTACAAACTGTTTTCCAGGGTTATTTTGAACCGTCTTGCGCGAAGACTTAACGAGTTTTAAACACCGGAGCAGGCTGGGTTTCGAGGAGGATTTGACCCCATAGACCACATTCACACAGTGCGGCAGATTATACAAAAATCTGAAGAGTACATATTATATAATAATCAGCCCTTATGCTTAGCGTTTGTGAACTATGAGAAGGCCTTTGACTCTGTTGAAACCTGGGCTGTTCTACAGTCCCTGCAACGATGTCAGGTTGACTGGCGATATATCGAAGTGTTGAGATGTTTTAACAATGACGCCACCATGTCTGTTCAGGTCCAGAACCAGCAGTCAAAACCTATCTAGTTGCACCACGGAGTGAGGCAAGGGGACGTTATATCCCCCAAATTGTTCACAAGCGCATTTGTTTAAAACGCTGAGTTGGACTGGAATAGGCATCAATATCAATGGCGAATACATCTCACACTTACGATTCGACGACGATTACATCGTCATTATTGGCAGATTCGTTGCAGGACGTACAACAGATGCTGAACAGCCTAGCTGTTTCCTCACGACGGGTTGGCCTGGGCATGAACTTGGATAAAACTAAGATCATGTTCAATGATCGTATCACCCCAGAGCCGATCACCGTCGCCGGAATGCCTCTCGAAGTTGTGCAGGAGTATGTCTACCTCGGGTAAACCTTGCGGTTAGGTAGACACAACTTTGAGAGAGAGCTAAACTGGAGAATACAGCTGGGCTGGGCTGCGTTTGGGAAACTCCGTCAGGTTTTCTCGTCGCCGATCCTACAATGTATGAAGACGAAAGTCTTCATCCAGTGCGACCTGTAATGACCTATGCTGCCGAAACGTGGACACTAACAGTAGGGTCGGTCCACAAACTGAAAGTCGCTCAGCGAGCTATGGAGAGGGCTTTGCTCGGAGTCTCTCTGAAGGATAAAATTCGGAACGAGGTTATCCGACAGAGAACCTTTGAGCTATGAACGAATACGAGAGTGGAGACCGCGTTTAGGTAAGCGTAGTGTAGGACGCCCTCCGGCAAGGTGGGGCGACGATCTGCGAAATGTAGCTGGCAAGCACTGGAGGAGAAGAGCCGAAGATCGGGCTCAGTGGCACGTCTTGGGAGAGACCTACGTCCAGCAGTGGACTGATATGGGTTGATGATGATGATGAGTATTTATGGGATCCATGTTTTTTATTCCTAACTTACCAATTCCAAAGGTAATAATAGTAGTTTTTTAAATAAAATGCATTTTATCCCATACTTGGACAATGTTATTCTTCTAACTTCAAAGTCGTATATTTTTGCTCCGATATAAGTTACGACGTTTTTTGTTTTTGATATTATGTATACAGGTGTAGTACTTCAATTCAAAACACATTGCATCAGTGGTAGGGTTTCCGATTTCTCGAGGTTTTTTAGTTCTCGGGTGTCGAGACTTCTCGAGCCTGATTTCTCGGGTCTTCTCGGGTTGTCGAGAAAAAATAAAATACGTCTAAATTTTTGTTTAATTAATAAAAAGAGTCTTTAATTTAACTGTGTTAATTTTACATGAAAAAAATCACCATAATTTTTAACAAAAAAAACAAGTTCTCAATAAAAAATCAGCTCAAAACAAAATTGCTAACTAAAAACAATCATACTTCTTCTCCTTATCATAACTAATCTCATCTCACTAATCTGTAATAAAAAACAAAATCTCTGTTAACAATCAGCTTAAAACAAACATTTTAACTAAAAACAATCATACTTCTTCTTATTATAACTAATCTCACTAATCTTTAATAAAAAACAAAATCTCTGTTAACAATCAGCTTAAAACAAACATCTTAACTAAAAACAATCATAATTTTTCTCATCATAACTAAAGATCACTCACTAATCACTATGTGGGTGGTATGGTATGGTATCACAATTTTTGGTGCCGCTGCCGCTGCCGCCTCGCATTTACAAAGAAAGCTAAGCGTAAAAATGTTTATTTAAACTTCTCGATGTCTCGACTTTTCTCGAGCTGAATTTCCCGGGTACGAGACCGACCGATTTCCCGGGAATTCCCGGGACGAGAATTCCCGGGAACAAACCCTAATCAGTGGTCGCATTAAAAAAAAACAACGCCACGACTCCATACAAAGTTACCCAATGCCCTTTATGCCATTGGAACACTCAGAGACCAATATGAATACGAAGGTTAAAATTTCGAGTTTGTACTTCAGCAGGGGTTTTAAATTGTTTTCGGCCAATGATTTATGTCAAAAAAGTGACGCTATACGAGTACAATAAAATTAGCAAATTTCATGTACTTTGAAATCCACTGTTAATATAGACGTGAATAAGTATTATCTGACTGTCACTTTAACTTGACTAGCCGTCAAACTGTTTAGCATGCCAATATGAATTAACGCGGAACACGTCGCCTGCGTCACTGCGATCTGCTTATTATGCAAATAAGCTATATATCTCTGGTTTAGGGTTTGCTACGGCTTGAATGTCTGCGATTTAAAAGTAAAGTCCAACCAGAGTAAAACTATCATAATAGCGGCTCATTCCTGGACAAAGACTTCTCTCAAAGATTACCAATTCTTCCCATTTCATTCTTCTTGCCACTATTTGCTTTCAAAAGCGTCTAGAGTAGACTATCCCATCAACTCTTTCTCGGCTGACCACGAGGTTGCCGTCGTCAGTGTTTTTAGTAAGTAAAGAAAAAAAATGCTGTTTATTTATGCCTATCTATGGTGTCAGATGTAATAAGGTGTTCTTGATGAGCTTATATTTCTTAGATACCTTACATAACAATAATTTTATCTTCTATGAACAATCACTATCGTGCGTACTCGTACAAGCTTGTTTCAACAAAAGTCTCAAGTTTAGCGATATCCCTTTTTACTAGTAAAATACTTACATAATATGCTATTTTTATGCAACAACGTGATATTGTACCGTTGTTTCATAAAAATAGTGTTAAAAACCATGATAGTTTCAAAAGATATATAGGTAGGTACATAATATAATTTATTTATGTATAATTGTTTTTTCATCCATTCATGTTTTGTATGTTGTGTGCTAGGAAGCAAATAAATGATTGTCTATGTCTTTGTTTATAATGTGTTGAGTGAAACATCCAGGCTACTATTACTGCATCTGCGGCACAGGTACTTGGCATTTGCTAATACCGTGCCGTGACGAGGTACCCAATTCAATGCGGTTTCGTGGTGGCACTAATTCGTGAAGTGACAGACATCCTCCAGTGGTCCTAATAAGAGAATATAGGTAAAATGGCAAATTCATCATTCGCACTTGGTGTGCGGACTGGTTTCCGCAAGTAGATCGCTGACGGGCCTTTTTTGCGTGACGCTTGATCTCCAGAGAGGCCTCCGGCAGTGGACTTCTTCAGGCTGATGATGATGATAATGATTCGTTATAGGAAGATTAGTTACAGGCCGACGAAAAGATGAATGAAATGTGTGAAAGATGACACGGGTAAGAAAAAAGTGACAGCTGAAATGATGGCTGATAGAGAGCGCAAAAAAACAGTCGACCCCACATGATGTGGGATAAAGACCGTCACGTTGGTTTAAAAAGTCATCGAAAGATGATATAGTTTTGTTATTAATTCTAAATTAAATATTACAGCTTGTAATAAAAAGGTACGTTGAATATAGTAAGTGTGATTAATTGATTATAAAATACTCGTACATAAAAAAAAATTTAGACATTCTATATGTATACACAACACTGTCTAGCCCCAAATTTAGCAGAGCTTGTACTATGGGATCCAGCAGAAAGCTAATATAATACACTGTCTTTGTTTTTGTAAATACATAGGTACTTAGATTGTGGGCAATCCACACAACACTATTTAGCCCCAAACTAAGCAGAGTTTGTACTATGGGAACCAGCAGATAGCTAATATAACACATTTTTTTTTATATACTTAGAATAACACCCAGACAGAGATCAAACATCTGCCTTCACCACACAAATATTTTTTATCGGTGGGGACCGAACCCACGACCAACGGCGCAGAAGGAAGAGCGACCCACTGAGCGGAGAGGTCAATGTAATAACATAATGTGTTTCAAAAACATATAACCGAACCAAGAACCCTTTGGAGTTACGACATACCTCTTAGAGTGAACTAATTGTATCTATTACGGCTTTATGTAGGTAGACCATATTATTTGCAACCATTAAACTGTACAGGGTCAATGGCAATTCGAGCAAATTGTCTCATGGTTGATAGGTTTTAATGACAAACAGTTGTAAGGAGTATTTAAATGTAATTTTTTACTTCCACTCTTATAATTTACATTTATTTATAAATAGCTTCAGGTCACGGCTTTAGTTGAGCATTCCCTGGATTTATAAAAATTAGGTCAACATTATTTTATAATTATTAATACCCATTCTGTAATCACTAGAAGTCCTGTGAGGTGAAAATGGACCAAGCAATGAATTTGACCAGGATTCAGTGTCGAGTTTGCTTAGAAGATTTTCAGACAGCCACTAATATACTGTCTGAGCCTATAGACATTTATAATGACTGGGTGGGTGCCTGTGAAAGCACCAAGTAATAGTTTATTAAAATCAATATTAAGTTATCCATAAAAGTGATGAGTCATCCGAATGTCTCCGGTTCATTAGGTATATCTTAATCTCAAAAAATTCTAGCTATAGGAAAGTCTAGTTAATCAATACGACTGAATCTCATAGTGTCTGAAATTCAACTGACGCGTTTTTCATTTATAAATCAATGTGGTCTTTTGCTAAAATGTTCTAGCGTCAAAAAGTCGTTTTCGGGTGTGGCGACAAAATGTGATGCGACTTAAAATAATAAAAAACACATAAAAAATATTATTGGTATAAGGACGTGCCTAACTTACAGTTGCTTATTATTTTAGCTTTTGTGAAAACAGACGATATTTTGAGTGTTACGAAAACGGAACACTAAATATCAATACTAATTAATATTTTTTGGCTTTCAAATTAATAAAAATGGTAACAGACTTATTTCTTATCAATTAGAGCAGAAACATTGTAAATATCTCCCAAACCACAGCCGAGCGATTTATATGTAAATTCAATTAATTATACAATCTGAAAGACGTAAACTTACAAAAAGGCTCTATTTTATTTCAAGTGGTTTTTTCCAAATTGTATGTAAATTCTGTCAGTGTTGACGTAATAAGAAATGAAAAACTTCAAACATCAAGCAATTATGACTAATCTTCTTTTTATCGTGTCACTCATTCGTTCGAAAGTTTGGTGAGAGGATTTTAAGTGCGCCTCAAATTCATGCACTTGACACATATTTTCGAACTTTTTTTTTATGTTCTACGATATGCCGATTTCCTCACGATGTTTTCCTACAATTTTTGAGAGCACTGGGATAGTATACATACATTTTTGGGCAGAAAAACTCATTGGTACACAACTGGGTTTGAACCCACGACCTTAGGATCGGAAGGCGGGGGCCGCTACCACTAGGCCACCAGCGCTGTATTATTATGACTAATGAAATCTACGTAAATAGGTATTTTGTATAAACGTCAGTAATTTCCAAGAAGGTACCCAATGATTCCACTCTTAATACTATTTTAATATATTCTTTATGATTAAAACATTAAAACCTAGATACAGAATCGCTTAGCACAATATTTAAATGCTTGGTAGTCTTTTGTTCGCTTTTGATCGTATATGACGTGTTTTGAGTTAATTTATTTACTGATGTGTGGTGTTGTATATAGATTTTATATATACTGTTGGAAGATTGTTCCTGATTGACTCATGGATATTTTGAAACGTGCCGCTTCAGCCACCTTCGGGTTGAAACGGACTATTACCATAACGAGCTTGGTGAAGCATAACGATGATTTTTCCGCAAGTAAGACTTGGCTATTGGTATACTAACAAAATTAAAGTTAAATAAGACAGCACAGCACTCATATTATGAACTACCTAAATGTTAACTAAGTATACTGTGTTTTTGTGTAATTTACTTAGCTCAGTGCTCACCTGTGTATTTATTATACATGTGTGACGTTTCAACGTACAATTTATTTAGACAGCACCCCCACAGACTCAAAGCCAGAGCCAGAGCCAGACAGAGCTTGTGGTAGGCTTACTGGTTCTCAGAGTAATTTGGAGCTAAATAGTGCTGTGTGGATTGTTTAGTACATAGGTAATATTTATTTATTTTATGATATAAAACGTAAGTAAATAATAATACATCAACCAAAAAATAGTTGCTGTGACCTAACAAGGTTTATGTTTGAAACTCACATACCTACTGTAATACGTAGCAAAAAGCAAAAAACTACTATTGAATTTCTACAGTTCACATGTATTGAGGTTTAACTGTAACGTGGTGCACAATACCGTGATTTACAGTATTGGCACCCGTTGTTTAATATTTGGGTTTTCTTGGATATTTATTAAGCAGAGCTTGTACTATGGGAACCAGATAGCTGATATAATATGTATAGTTTATGTAAGTAAATAATATACTTAGAATACAATATAACACCCAGACAAAGAACAATCATCTGTGTTTACCACACAAATATTTTTTCTCGGTGGGAATCGAACCCACGACCAACAATGCAGATTTTTAATATGTATAATTATTAATATGTATAACTACATATTTATGTAGTTATACATATTAATAATCTGCAAGAAGACTGTTATTTCAAAGAAATGGTTAACATAATAACTATTGTAATCATTCTATTATGAATATTTCATTGATTCTATTCCAATAAATCATATTTAAGCATATTGATAGTAACTTAAGCCTTGCGCACATCTAAACGTTCTACGGTGGTGATCAGTGAAACGCTGTCAGATATAACACTGATATTTGACTGTGTTTCACTGGTTGACATCGCCATCGCCTTTAAATGCGCAGACCGTTAAACTAAAAATTTTCATAATCTTTTTCTCGGTACATTTATAAAAAATTAAATAGGCCTCATCTGTTCATAATTTATCCTAGCCCTAGTTAGTTAATCTATAAACCATCATTGTAAAATCGTTTTATCATCGTTTGGTATATATTTTGCGGTTACAAACGATATTTGACTTAAAATTTAGGCTATTTAAACTAGGCAAATATCCATACTTCCTCAATTAATACTTTCATAGGTCAACCTACCTACATTGAGGCTATTACATGAAGAAAATTATTTGAAGTGATAGTTATCTGTACCTATACTAAACACCGTTCTACCAGTACTACCATGCAAACGGCACCTTGCATTAAAAATATCTTTGCCTAACATTTATGTGGTACTAACTAGTATTCAATAATTTAAATTTATAGTAAAAATTGCAATTCTTCAATCCATCAAGTAGGTTATAAAAAAAAGTTTTACACAAGCATGTATCTTTTTAATATAATTATCGTTGTGTATAGCTTTTGATCCCTGAGAAAAAGGAGCTGAGGTCATGACTTTGAAACTCTTGTTGTTCTTTTGCTCATCCTATAGGTATGATCTGTTTTTTTGCATAATTCTAACGTTGGAAACGTAGGCTTTTTGCCAAGTGTTATTCGTTCCGCGTACGAGGCATTTTACAAAGAGGTACAAACCTCAAGTTATCAAATTGCATAAATCTTAATGATTATAAGTATTTATTTTCGCATAATTACGTTCAAATACAATACGCTAATCGTGTTGTAGTTATGAAGGTATGATTGATGCATCTTATGATTGATGCGTTTGATACCTTGTGCCTATTCAAGTTTCCAAGGGATTTAGATTAAACTATTAGTTACGTCATGCGAAGGTTTTTCACACCTAGACGTGAATAAAGCTAGTGGTCCTGACGGTATCCCAGCTATACTATTAAAGGCATGTGCGCCCGAGTTGTCTCCTGTATTGACACGCCTGTTTCGCCTCTCTTTGAAGACAGGTTTAGTTCCAAAATCCTGGAAGCTTGCCAACGTACAACCTGTACCCAAAAAGGGTAGTCGTGCTGACCCTGCCAACTATCGTCCCATCTCTGTAACGTCCATACTATGCAAGAGTATGGAACGAATACTGAACAGCAGACTCCTGGCACACCTAGAAAGCAATGACCTCCTGAGTGACCGACAATACGGATTTCGCCGAAATCGGTCAACAGGAGACCTTCTAGCGTATGTCACTCACTTATGGAGTGAAGCCATCGAGAGAAACGGAGAAGCTTTAGCAGTTTCTCTGGATATCTCGAAGGCTTTTGACCGGGTTTGGCATGACGGCCTATTAAGCAAGCTTCCTACGTATGGATTATCTACTGGCTTATGTGTTTGGGTATCAGACTTTTTGAGGGACCGATCAATTCGAGTAGTCGTTGACGGCTGCTCGTCTGGTCAAATGGCAATTAATGCCGGAGTTCCTCAGGGGTCAGTTCTCTCTGCAACACTTTTCCTGCTGCACATCAACGATCTGCTTAGGCCCGGTATCATTGGGTATGCAGACGACAGCACCGCTGTAGAGAGATACATACCTGAAGCACGTTCCAGTGGATCTCAAATCCAGTCTCATAGAGAGGCAATGATTGAACGCATGAACTCAACGCTGAAGGTAGTCGCAGAGTGGGGCGATGCCAATTTGGTGAAGTTCAATGCTTCAAAAACACAGGCGTGTCTATTTTCCGCTAAGCGGAGTCAATTTCACCTGACTCCTACTTTCCGAGATGTATCCCTTCCGATTTCAGACCAACTAGAGCTTCTAGGGTTTACGCTAACCAGTAAATTGAATTTTGGCTCGTTCATAGAGTCCAAAGCCAAGACAGCTGCGAAGAAGCTAGGCGTTCTATCGAAGGTGAGACGGTACTTCACACCGGGACAGCTTCTTAACCTGTACCAAGCACAAGTCCGATCGTGTATGGAGTACTGTTCTCATCTCTGGGATGGCTCTGCTAAATACCAGCTTGAGGCATTGGAAGCTATTGAGAGACGAGCCAAAAGGCTCATTGGTAGCGACACTCTAGTCGAGTCCAAGCTCCTAAGTCTCGAACATCGCCGTAAAGTTGCCAGTCTATCGGTATTTTACAGGATACATTTCGGAGAGTGTGCTACGGAACTTCACAATTTGGTTCCCCCATCCCCATTCTACCATCGGACCACTAGACGCACGGAAATGCAGCATCCATACTTGGTTGATGTTCCAACTGTCCGCACCAAGCGCTTTGCTTCAACTTTTATGTTGCGGACAGCAAAGGAATGGAATTCCTTGCCGGCGTCTGTCTTTCCGAGCACCTACAAATTGGATGTTTTCAAGACAAGAGTGAATAGGTATCTTCTAGGTAAGCGTGCTACATCGTCGACCGCATCATCACTTAACAGCAGGTGAGATAGCGGTCAAACGCAAACCTATAAATTGTAAAAAAAAAAAAAAAAAAAAAAAAAAAAAAAACATAAAAGCAAATAAATACCTGTCTATGCCTGTCTACATTTAACTGCGTCTATAAATCTGGATTTTAATGCTTATTGGGCAATAAAATCTTTTGTAAATAATTAATAATGAAGACTCATTTATGTAATTGCATCGACCTTATAGAAATCTCTATATTGGAACACTAAAATGAAAGCACCACTTTGCAGCAGAAAGCACCGTGGTATCTAATAGGTACTTCCCCGGATACCCAAACGAATTCTTTTTCAAAGAGCTTTACTACGGACTGCTGTGATTATATATGTTATTGTTAAGTAAGACTTTAAGTTGTATGTTTTGTTGCGTTTATAAAACATCTCGTCAGTTTTTGCTTAAATTCTAAGGAACTGTTATAGTAACGTGTTCATTACTACCCTAAATAATAATACAACATTCTCATTACTGGTTAATCAGAATAATAAATGTTTTAAAAACACGTGTATCTGTGTTTGTTTTATTTAAAAGTGTGTTGGGATTTAATGTTAATTAGTCAGGTACTTGCATAGCCTGTTACAAGTTGATCAATATTAATGGAACTAATTTGTATTCATACACCACGGGTCGATAAAAGTTTATGCGTTTCCTATCGTGACCGAGAGAAAACCATCCCATTACAGGGAAAGACAGTAAGAAAAAAGTTCTAGATGAAACAGACATTAGCTATTTTAGAAGACCCAGCCCTAAATTCTTGTTCTAACCAAATTTTTAAAAGTAGCAATAATGAACAGAGAAATAAGAGAATTTACAAGAAAAAAAGAAAACGAACTCCGAAAAAAAAAAACTATATGTATGACGAATCAGCACAAGTTAATAAATATTTTATCAGTCTGTTAATTAAGACTTTCAAATTTTACGAACTCTCCAGAAACTATTTAAATTCAGCACAATTTTTTATCAATTCGAATTTAGAACAAAAATTTTCAAATTTCACGGACTCTCCAGAAAGCCGCTGAACATAACTCTTCTTGCTTCTTGCTGAATTAGCAGTTACGACCGTTCTCATTAGACCTGCTGTTTCCACAGATTAGCATCGCGCCAACTGAGCTTTCAGATCCGACCTCATTAGGTTTAAACTGTTTTCACAATCATCATGAGCGCATCGCATGTACTAAAAATTTATACTTAAAAATCGTTTTATGTGGATAGGTATACGAGGGTGAAATACGTATCTAACTACGATTGTAGGCAATAAGTATTGCACATCGGCTTTTCGGCTTTGTAGAGCGCTATCTCTTTCTGACGCACACTACGCCCTATGAAGCCGAAACTAGCCGATGTGCAATATTTGTTGCCTACTACTATATTATTGTACTGGTTGTTATGGTAGCATGGTATTTGAAGTCTTTCAAAACGTATCCACGATACAAGGATACTATGGTTTACAGTACCTACTTAGGTGATAGTTACGATTGGCCTTCAGTTTCAAGTGACCAGGTCTTTTTAGGGTTCCGTAGCCAAATGGCAAAAACGGAACCCTTATAGATTCGTCATGTCTGTCTGTCTGTCTGTCTGTCTGTCTGTCTGTCTGTCTGTCCGTCCGTATGTCACAGCCATTTTTCTCCGAAACCGTAAGAGCTAAACTGATGAAACGTGGCGAGTAGATGTATTCTGTGAACCGCATTAAGATTTTTACACAAAAATAGAGAAAAAAACTATAAATTTTGGGGGTCCCCATACTTGAAACTGAAACTCGAAAATTTTTTTTTGAACGAACCCATACGTTTGGGGTATCTATGAATAGGTCTTCAAAAATGATGTTGAGGTTTCTAACATCGTTTTTTTCTAAACTGAATAGTTTGCGCGAGAGACACTTCCAAAGTGGGAGAAAGTTGGTCCCCCCCTCTAACTTCTAAAATAAGAGAATGATAAAACTAAAAAATATATATGTTGTACATTACTATGTAAACTTTCAACGATATTTGGTTTGAACGAGATCTAGTCAGTAGTTTTTTTTTTATGCGTCATAAACCGTAAACCGCAATTTACCTTTCGACAAACTACAAGAACCTTTATATTATGTTGCTTGATGCTACGGAACCCTTCATGGGGGGGTCTGACTCGCACTTGGCTGCTTTTTTTACTTTACATTGACTCCTGTGGATATCGCTTATTAGAACTTATTAGAATAAAACTATCATGAGTACTGATCGTAAAATTATGCTAATTTGAAACATGTTTGCACCTGGCATTTGGAGAGTTATTAACTGGTAATACCATACCTGTTTTTACGCCCTTGGATGCAATCACTTGCATTAGACTGTTGTTTTGTATTCACCTTTTGTATATGATATATCAGTATGTGATACCTATATTGGAATAAATACTTGAAGAAACTTTCATTCATTACCCTCCTTCTGGACATGCGGGTCAAAATCTGGCAAGACTTTAGGCCCGGATGCAGAAACAAATGCTCCAGTCTGAGTCGAGCAAGAAGTAACATTTTTGGATTTTTTTTTAATGGAGAACTGTCAAAATATCTATTCGTCACGAGTGTGTGTATGTGATTCGGTTCTTTTGGTTCGGTGATTTTGATAAATGAGGCGTCCTTGAATTTTTCTGAATCCAACAGTGACAATAAAAAAAAAAAAAGTTGCCTACAATTTTGTTTATAGCATAGGCTTTAAACAAAATCGTAGGCAGCTTTTTAATTTTCTTAATGATTACCTTACTTGTTACTTGCAAGTTGAAAACGCGTTAAAAGTGCTTAGGACCAGCGTTGTTTGTTCTCTATGAAAGTAGTCTTGCAAACTAAATGCAAACATTATTTCGAAAAGACAATCAAAACACGGTCTAAAGCAAGATATTTGCCAACCAACCACAAACAGAAGGTCGAACGAGGCACAGAATGGTCCTATTTTCAAAAGTATTGATCACACAGTTGCACTCGCTGAAACAGAACTGAAAACAAGGGGTTTAGGTTTTTCTTATGCAACAGCAAAAAAAACCCAAAGACAAATCTAGACTAAACTAGTTTGTAAAGTTCTCGCATATCAACATATGTACCAATTTGCGTGCAATAAATGTGCGAACAACAAAACTTATTGGTGCTGGTAACAATACTGATGAAACACGAGCTTATCCCACGCAAAGTGGGATCGGCACAACAGGTTTTCTTCTTCCACTCACCTCTATCATTCGTCATCTCAGTTCTCACTCTTTTCTTGCTCATCTCTTCTTCACATCTTCATCCTGTTCTTCACTATTTATTCAGCCTAGCCTCCAAAATATATATTTTTGTAACTTTTTGGCGAGTTCTCAAAAAGCTCCTGAATAAAAGTTCTCGAAATCAATCGTGTAATATTTTTTTAGGGTGTTTTTTCTATCTATTGAATAACGCTATTCGTCGATCAAAAATGTCAGTCCTTGTTTAGAGCTTAAAAAAGAGATGTAGGTACTATTATTTTTATCTAACGGGATAACCTGTAGATGTAAAAATAGCCGATAACACCATATTATTTTACTGGTAAAGTGTGTCACGTATTACCAAAACTTACCAACCTGCGTGAATAATTAAATGTGAAAATACACGTGTTAAACAAAAAAACCTTTAGTAATCATACGGTACAGAGATACCAAAGCATATCTTTGTTTTCAAAAAGATGTTATTCACGCATATCGTGAACAAATTGCAACTTTTAAAACAAATTGGGTTTCAATAACAGAAGGGCAAGTCACAATTTTATTCGAACGGTCTGAACAATTAGTTTCGTGTATACATGTCTCCCTCTTTTTATGGAGAAAAGATGAAACAACAACAATAAGTTACGGAGAAACGATCGAAATGAGTTTTTGTCTCATCATTTATCTATACAAGAGACGTGTAGGCGAAACGAATTGTTCAAACTGATCGAATATAGGGGTGCAGTTGTAAATCACTATCGTTCTTGATACATATGATAAACGTCTGAACACAGTACGTGACACAATATACAGTGTATTGTTTTTATTGAAAAGCGTGTCCGTAATTGAATTTCAGGAAAGTGCATCGTAGGGCACGTTTCTGACGTGCATGACCTACTAGGCAATGAAGCAGGTGAGGTTGAACATCTGTATGTCTCAAGTTGATGGATGCAGGGGAGTGCATCGTAGGGCACGTTCCTGACGTGCATGATCTACTAGGTACTGCTTTGTAAAACTGCAGTATAGGAACTTAGCTTTGCGCAAATCTAAGCGTTCTACGGTAGAGATCAGTGAAACGCTGTCAAATATCGCTGTCATATTTAACAGCGTTTCACTGATCGCCAAAGTAGGACACTTAGATGTGCGCAAGACTTAATACCTACAATGTTCTGGAAGTTAGTCTAAACTAAAGGCAAGATGTCGCATAATTTTATCAAACTTGAGTCTGTAATGCTAATCAGTTAATTTATTGCGCCCAGATAAGGTAATTGCCTAGTTAATTACTTTGTAGGTTACCTAAATGTATCTTCAAGTATACGCAGAGAGCTACAGTTAGCAGATGTTGCTGTGGCACATCGTAGACGGAAATTAGGTTACATAGGTACATTTCCGTGAAATAGAAACATTTCCGTGCATACTTAAGACAAAAGGTTGCCTATTGTAAAACAAGTTGGTTTTTCTTTTTATGCCAAAGTGTCAAAAACCAACCGCCCGTTGGTAGAACGTCATTGTTGCAAGTGCTGGGTATGAGTGGATGAGACGCGAGGGACCGGAAAGAATGGCACAATAAAGAAAAAGCCTTATACTCAGCAGTGGATGCAAGCGGGCTGAGATGATGATGATGAAAAAAATCTAAATAAAAATGAATTAAGTAATACCGTTAAAAACCGACATTTATTTTCTTAATGAATTTGGTCATCTATGGCTCTATCTATTAGGCTAAGATCACTTAATAAGTGACGAGTTTGATCAACTATGAGCTGAGCTCGTGTCTCTACTTTGATATGATAGGTAGTGTTATGGCGAAAACTCTTCATTGATTATAGCTACAACTCTGCTTTACTTTATTACACGGCAAACCACACAACTACGCATTACGACGCCATCTTCTTCAGATGCGATCCGTTGCTTGATCCGATTCGGTCCGGAAAGAAGATGGTGGAAACTAGGGATGTCCTGTTCCCAAAACTGGTTAACAGTAGGTACTTTAAGCCTGATGATTATGTAAGGCGTCTGATATCGCGATAGGTCGAAAACATCGTTAAGGTTTCAGGAAACACCTGTGGTGATTACTTTTTTTTTTTTTTTACATGATACAGACCAGCCTTTGGCTACAATCTCACCTGGTGGTAAGTGACGATGTAGCCGACGATGGAGCAGGATGGTCTAGAAGACACCTATTCACTCTTGCCTTGAAGAGGCCCAGATTGTAGTGGTCAGGAAAAACAGCCGCCGGCAATGAGTTCCATTCCCTGGAGGTTCGCATAATGAAGGTGGAGCCAAAACGCTTAGTGCGAATGGGTGGTATGCTAACCAGGTATGGATGGTACTGAGCCGTGCGTCTGCTAGTCCTATGGTGGAAGGGAGATGGTGGTATAAGATCATGCAGTTCCTCACTACATTCCCCAAAATGTAACCTATAGAAAATCGATAGGCAAGCAACTTTGCGACGATGTGCCAGACTCTGGATTTTAGTCTGCGCCATGTGTTGCTCACCTATCAGCCTAAAAGCTCTTCGCTCAATCGAGTCTAAGGCAGCAAGCTGGTGTTTGGCAGAGCCGTCCCACAGGTGACAGCAGTACTCCATACCAGACCGGACTTGTGCTTTGTAAAGGCTAAGCAGCTGTCCTGGTGTGAAGTACCGCCTTACCCTGTTTAGGATGCCAAGCTTCATGGAGGCTGTTTTAGACCTAGACTCGATATACGACCCAAAGTTGAGAGCAGGCGTAAGCGAAGCACCAAGGAGCTCAAGGTGATCCCGTATCGCTATAGGTACATCTCGGAAAACAGGAGCGTGGGGAAACTGACTTTTCTTTGCTGAGAACAGGCAAGCTTGCGTTTTGGATGCATTGAATTTGACCAAATTGGCGTCACCCCAGTCAGACACCAATTTGAGTTTCATATTCAAGCGCTGCAGCATTGCCTCTCTCTCTTGCTGAACCACATTCTGTTTGGCCTGAGCATTGGAAGTATATCTTTCCACAACTGTGCTGTCGTCTGCATATCCCATGATACCGGGTATGAGCAGGTCGTTAATGTGCAGCAAAAACAGAGTGGCAGATAGTACTGACCCCTGAGGTACACCGGCATTAATAGCCAATTGATCCGACGAGCAGCCATCGATAACTACTCGAATGGATCGTTCCTTCAGAAAGTCTTCAAGCCAGGAACAGAATTGGGCTGGAAGTCCGTATGCTGAAAGCTTGCCAATAAGGCTAGCATGCCAGACCCTGTCAAATGCCTTTGAAATATCAAGTGAAACCGCTAGTGCTTCACCGCATTTCTCTATGGCTTCACTCCAGAGGTGCGTGGCATACACAATTACATATCTTTTGTTGCATATTTTTTAAATTGAACCTATACTTTTTGAAAACTTTGATGAGTTTTGTGACCAAGGTTCAAAGACAGTCATTTCCAGGCTTACAATTGTGTATCGGTAAAGGCCATGGTCAGTGGTGCAAGCACAAGGTTCCTTCCCTCTTGTTTTTTTCAACTGACAAATTAATTTGGTAGGTACATATTTTGAAACACGGTTATGCCTACGCCTCAAACATGAATTAAACTGGCTAACTAGGTATTAAACTGTCCTATGCCTAAAAAACTTTTTATTTTAATTATAACTCAAAATTGCTTTGGACCAAAAACCTCAACAAAACTGTAAGTAAATTGTAGTTTAATCTATAAGACGGGTTTAACCATCGTTCAGTAACGCTAGGTATACATACTTCCGATAAACAATATATCCGGCTTTGTTTCAGACAAGTCTTAAGTAGATATAAACCCTATTACTTGATCTACATTTAAGTACACTTGCATTACAATCTATT
Organism: Thera obeliscata; assembly: GCA_947578465.1. NCBI lineage: Eukaryota > Metazoa > Arthropoda > Insecta > Lepidoptera > Geometridae > Thera > Thera obeliscata. The sequence continues at coordinate 4,579,536 of OX387913.1, forward strand.
GAGGAAGATAATAGTACCGTAAATCCCTGACCAAAGTGCACTAAAACATCAATTCTAGGGTCAAGATAATCTTACGCACTCTTCCGCAGACCCAACGTGACATAGCATCATTTACAAAGAGATAATGACATAAAAATTGGTCGTCACTCAGCGTATGTTATAGTAGCGAGTGCCACTATAACGCTGGTCTTCCGTGACACCAGTAGAGTGCGACACACCATCAGTGTCCAGTTCCATCCAGTTTCATCCAGTTTGTCATCACTTATACCGGAATAGCATAAAACTAATCTGTGATTATGACTGTGAGACTGTCGTGACGCTCAATTACTCGTGAAATGGTAATGCTATTATTTTTGCCGGCCGTAGCAAACGTTAGGCCATGATGGAGGCGCCCATTAGGCCTCTGTCACGGCCTAATGGGTGACCTATGAAATCTGTCATCAGGACTTCTTCATCATCCTCAGCCTGAAGAAGTCCACTGCTGAACATAGGCCTCCCTTACACATTTCCAGAAATAACAATTCTGAGCCCTTTCCATCCACCGACTTCCTGCGATCTTTACAATGTCGTCAGTCCATCTGGTGGGTGGGTGCCCTATACTATTCGTCTTCCGGTTGGTGGTCGCCATTCGAGAACCTTTGTTACCCAGCGGTTGTCGGTTCCTCGAGCTATATGACCTGCACATTGCCACTTCAACTTACTAATTCTATCCTATCCTGATATCCTCATTTCTGATTCTATCACTTATTGAAACAGGACTTCTTATGTCGCCATTATCTCGCACGCAGTGCAATATTTTTTTAAGCCCATGTTTTTTTTATTTGAAGTTCGATCGTCCTTATTTTCATCACGAAGAGACGATAAAACCCCAAAAAAATATAAGCCACGACTGTGACTTTATTGAATGAAGACAGGAAATTGTGATCAATTTTTTTAAAATTATTACCTATATTACAAGCGGATGATATCAAAGACGGCACAGTTCATATCTAAAATTCAGCGTTTTATACACTCCAAACTCCCAGGCGATACGCTTAACATTTTAACATTTTGTACTCATGTAAGTCAATGCGTTTGCCACACAGTGTGTAAGCAGTGAATCTCATGCAACTAGCTTTACGACACTATAAACTTTGTAAAGGAGGCGATTGAATTTGAGAACCTGCACTTTTCATAAAACTATGGTTATGTAGAAAGAACTCAAGCGCTTCTCAAGCTTGACGTAACCAATTTTATTTTTATTTTTATTTATTCAGGGACAACAAACAGCTACAACATAAAAATAAACTAAATTAGCTTAAGAGTAGGTATTATTCTACCTACTTACTTGACTAATAATATTGCAGCCCACTGCGTTATCCTCAAGTTAAATTGATTGAATTTATTATAATTGCGCCACTTGAGGCATTAGAAATATAGAATACATTGAAATAAAGAATTGAAATTAAATTAGGTATTACATTATATAGGTACAGAATTAGCATTAAAATTGGACAAAATTAAATGTTGAATTACACACTTCTTATAATTCCATTTTGAGCATGCGAAAATGTCAATATTTATAAAAGTAGAATTATACGACTCAACCATTCGACGCACGGGGCAACGTAGTCCGGAATTAGTCCGACAAGTATCTATGGCAAAAAGGGTACCCGCACGAACTTCACGCCTATGAACAGTGCGGGGCACAGCGTAGCATAGCTTACTTGTTAGACTAATAGCGTCAAAATGATTGTGAACAATATCGTACAGAACTGTTGATTCCAGATACGTACGCCTTGCCTTTAGGGTAAGAAGTTTGAACTTCACCAACAATTGTGAATACGACAAGCGCGTCCCATAACACCTATAGTGCACAGAACGAAGAAACTTACGCTGGACTCTTTCGATCTCGTCAGTGTATTTCTGATAGAAGGGGTTCCAGACAGGGACAGCATATTCTAATTGCGAGCGAATAAGTGTTTTGTATAAGTACAAATAGGTATTGGGACTTTTAAATTCGGTTGATGATCTCATCACAAACCCATACATTTGGAATGCCTTGCTCACTATTTTCTCAACATGCTGGTCTAAATGAAGCTTAGAATCAAGAATCACTCCCAAATCCCTCACAGATAATAAGTTTCCTAGCGAAGTATCGCATAATTTATATTTAAGGTCAATTATATTAATTTTTTTTGTAAAATGTATGTAGTTACATTTGGGTAAACTTAAGTGTAGCTTGTTGCCAACACAGTATGTCGTCAGTCTGTCTAGGTCCTCTTGAAAAAGCTGGCAGTCTTCTAGGGTCTTAATTGATTTAAAGGCTTTTAAGTCGTCCGCGTACATAACAAAATTAGAATTCCTGAAACATGTGTTAATGTCGTTTATATACAGGACAAACAAAAGTGGACCCAGGATTGAGCCCTGTGGTACCCCTGACGTGACATGTATTGTATTTGATTGAAAGCCATTAACGACTACCTTCTGAGTTCGATTCTGTACGTAAGACGAAAACCACCGCAAAAGATTTCCTCGTATACCATTGTAAGCAATTTTATTAAGCAGAATTTCATGATCAACCTTGTCAAAGGCTTTTTTGAAGTCTGTGTATACCGCGTCAACCTGCACACCTCTATCAAGGTTTTCAAAAAGGTAGTTCGCAAAGATAAGAAGATTAGAGGTAGTAGATCTACGCTTGACAAAGCCATGTTGTTCCGGGATTATGGAGTTATGCAGAAATGGGTAGATCTGATTGTGCACCAGTCTTTCAAAAAGCTTTGACAAGGTTGATAAGATTGAGATGGGCCGATATTGCTCAATATCTTGCTTCGAACCGCCTTTGTGTACAGGTGTGATATTTGCTCGTTTCCAAACTTTAGGAAACACGCCCTGATCTAGACACTTATTATAAATAATGAGGAGTGGTCGTTGAATACTGTTTGCCGTGTATTTAAAGAATGAGGATGGAAACCCATCAGGACCAGCTCCCTTTGAGGGGTCAAGTTGTTTGAGTTCTTTAAGCAGATTGGATTCATCGATGTATAAGCTAGTGATTAAGTTATCAGAATTAGTAGAGGATTGAGGCGGCTGACTCCATGAACTGAGCGTCTGCGATGCTGGCTCGAAGACCGACAAGAAGAAGTCGGAGAACATGTTGCAAATTTCATCTGGATCATTAGACTTCCGATTCTGGTATCGCATTACGGATGGGACTCCAGATTTACTTCTGCGATTAGAAACGTAAGACCAGAAGTGCTTTATGTTAGAAGTAATATTATCTTCCACGGATTTAATGTATAATGCATAACATGATTTGCACTTCTCTTTAAATGTAGCCCTATGTTCAGAAAATTTGTTATAGTCCCTAATATTATTAAACTTTTTCCATTTAATCCAAAGTTGTTGTTTTCTTTTAAATAATTTAATTAATTGCGGTGAGAACCAGACGGGGAAGTCAAATGATCGAGGTTTAGCCATAGGAATGTGGGGTTTTATTAGGTCATTGAGCATGTTATAAAAAACATCCAGCGCTTCCTCAGCCGATAGGTGATCAAGCAGTTGAGACCAGTTCGTTTCATCAATGTCTTTGTTGATAAGTTCGTAGTTAGCTTTTCGAAAATTGAATTTTGTCATTGGCTTTCTTTTCATAGCATGGATGGTAAGGCTTATAGGAGCATTAACGCTGTAAGGTGTATGGTGAGGAACAACGGGCAGTAACGGATCTGTCACAGTAACCACTGTGCATAAGGTGTTAGAAATAAATAAATCTAGAATCCCACCATTACTATTAGGTACATTATGAAATTGATGAGCATCTAGTGTTGACATGAGCTGTTGCAGTCTCAGGCATATGGGTGAGGATCCAGTGCACACCATACCACCACTAGGCAAAGAAGTTGTTATCCATGCTATGTCTGGAAGATTATAGTCGCCGACAATATATACATTTAAAATATCAGGCTCGATTAGCACGTCGTGAAGTGAGTCTAAGTGAGATGTGTATACATCAGTAGGGACCCATCCCGGTATGTACGCAGCACTCAAAACATGTATTTTTGATTTGTCATTGCTAGGAAGAGCCACCATTAAATGTTCAATACATGGTATATGTATGTAGTTTGAATTTCTTGCTACGTCATACAGAAACGGTCGCAGTTCGCGCAATACCGCGATAAGGACTCCACCTCCGTCCTCTTTTCGTGTCGCCTTTCGATCCCGGTCACACCTGTATACTACGTAGCGTGGGTCAATGAACTCATTGTTATCAATAGCTGGGATTAACCAAGTCTCCGTTAAAATAATAACATCATACGATAGTGATAAAATATTCATAAACAGGGTGTGAAGTTTCGTTCTCATTCCTCCACAGTTTTGGTAGTAAACTGATAATTGTTTGGTTGTGCTATCCATTCTCAACCCGTAACATAATAAGTTCATATAAATAAAATGATTTGGTCGTTAGTAGAATGTCACTGGGGTAATAGGATACGTGTGTTCGGCTATCGCGTATTGCCAGTGGCAAACACAATACATTTACAGTGAAGTACGCGCCGTAGCATGCAGTGCGAAAAAGCTGACGTAGATAAATGTTATCGCATTCACAATTGTGTAGTAGTAGGTACCATAAGGTGCTTATAAAAATATTTAAGACGTGAATAGTTGAGCCATATAATAGTACATTAAATTGTATTATGTATAAGCATAAAATTAAAATTATTGGGTAAGAAGCATGCTTAAAAATGAGATAGTTTTTAAAAAACACATAATAGTATAAAATTAAATTGTTCATATAATTCATTGTAGTGGAATTGTAATTTTTCTTGAGCTTAATCAATTGATATAGTAAAAAATTGCCAATACGTGCAATATGGCTTGTGATAAAATAAAAATAAATGTTATAATTATGGAGTGGAATCAAATGTCTTATCATTAAATTAAGTTTTAAAATCAGGTACAGGAACGAGGTTACAGGGCCTTTACAACAGGGGGGATTGAGAAGCCGTGGGTCTGATCTTCTTGAGGTCGCTGTCCCCTCGAATCGCAAACGCTGTAGTATCATCGCGCTCGCGCACCAGAATGGTTGCGTTTTTAACCCAGGCATATTTGTAATTATGCCTTCTGGCTGCCTCTCTTGCTTGACGAAATAATTGTTTTTTCTTTAGGGTTATGTGCTCATTAATATAAATCGACGTAGGTGTACCTGAGATACCGACTTGGTCAGTCTTCAGTGTTTTTATTTTACGGAATGCGCTTAGCATGTCATCTCGCTGCAGACGTGTTGCAAATTTAACAATAACATTCTTCGGTCTATCGTTTTGTGATATTTTGTAAGCTTCGGAGTATAGTTGTCGACCAATATTGTGGCACAATGTGAGATAACAATCGTTTGCGTCACAGTCTGCACAGAACTATGACTTAAAATTTAATGACGATCTGTGGGCTAAAACCACAACTGATTGGGTGCCCAATGCAAGACGTCCACGCGGTAGACCACCACGGAGATGGCGCGACGAGCTAGATGTACATCTACCAGACTGGTCCAACCTAGCAATGGACCGAGAAAGCTGGAAAAAGGGTAGGTAGGCCTTTGCCCTGCAGTGGGACAAGATAGGCTGAAAATAAAATAAAATAAAAGTAATGTTAATAGTTGAACGGAGTTTTCTAATGAAATAAATATAAATTAATTAATATTCGGGACAATCCGCACAGCACTATCTAGCCCTAAGCAAAGCACAGCTTGAATGATGAGAACCAGATAGCTGATATAATACATGCATAACAAATACATGCTTAGAATACAAGATAACACCCAGACAGGAATAAGGTAAAATGTAGCAAAAGGCTGTAATTTAGATATGAACTCTACCGTCTTTGATCATCCGCTTGCAATACAAGTAACTTAATCACCAATTTCCTGACTTTTAATTACAACATAATGCTCATCGTGTTTGAGGAAAAAAGGAGAAATTTTCTAGAACTCCGTAGTATTTTGGGCTCGACTTTAAGTTCGGTAAGCATTTAGTATGTCCGTACCGACGAACCGCAGCATATTGGCGCACAGCCCAACATCAGAAGATATGGGCTTCTCCAGTTCCATATTCTGATGAAGCACCTCCGATTACGTCTTACGTCAATGTTTAGGAACACGGCACGTTCGGAGCCGCTGCCAAAATGTAATGTTGATGTTGTAGCTATTTGTATCTACAACCTTTTAGTTTGAGGCTTAGGCGCAATGTTTGTTTGGGACAGTTTCGGGTGTTGTTGCTTTAATATTTGATAGAGATCGCAAACTACGAACATGTTAGGCTTATACTTTCTTATGTACTTTAAAAATACATTGGCAAATATTTTTACAAAAAAAATTGTACAAAAAAAAAGTATTGTGATTTATAAGCTTATTTATATGATCTAATATTGTTATACTTACCTCTGATAGTCAGAAATGCCGGTACTATTTCGTCCACACAAACGGATGATCTAATACACTCGTTCTATCTCGGGTTCATCAAAAATACAATACAATCTACTGGTTTGTCATTGAAACCCGATGCGTAGGTATTTCAGTTAGTCACCTCAGCTGTTTCCAAAGGGGGTTTACTCCGTAAAACGATAGGCGAAATTTCGTGTTGAGATTTTGAATTACATTGCGCGACCGTATGGTAATAGCTCAACAATCTAAAAACAAGCCTGTAACAGCAATAGTAAAATAACTCTATATCTAACTAAATGATCTGATAGCGGGTCTATAGTTTTATGAAAGCATGGAGGATCACTGTCCAATTGCCGAATCGAGAACCTCTTCCTTTTTCTTCGAGTCGGCTGAAAATAAAGCATTTTAGAACAATCAATCAACACGAAGTTGTTTGTCACCTAATAACTCCGTCATTTATAAGCCGACTTAAATACTTTAAGATTGGTCCCATATAAACTTAAGCAAAATCGGGTCCCTTGTTTGGTTATGAACGAGTTTTCAAGTTTTTGAAGTGAAAACTTCTTTAGCGGCGTTGAGCACTTTTTCTGTAATGGGTATAAAATCTTAAACTCGCGTCAGCGCGTCAGGACACGTGACCTGATCGAAAAAGCGTAAGACGGATGGAGAGTAGACAGCTATCCCCTCTCTACGGCGCGGCGAAAATGTATGCCTGGGCCTTCTGTTTCGTTTAGGCAGCGCAGGGCGCTTGCGCGAATGTTCGTGTATGTTACAGCGTGCCAAATAACAAACAAGCCCCCCCTAACCATTCCAAAATATCAAACATGCTCAACGTTAATAATCAAGTTTTCACTTCTGCCGGCACTCCCGGAGTGCAACCCGTATTTTTTTTTTTACTTATTTTGCTGCAACGAGTTCCGCGCAATGTAACTCAAAACGCAATAAGAAACATTTTTAACCGCTTTGCAGAGTAGACCCTCAGAATACAATACCTATGAAACTGGACTAAACCAAAGCTGACCTAATTAATCACGTTTAAAAATATCTGAGTCATCGTCTCTTCACAAAATGTTCTATATGACAGAAAATGACGGGACTAGCAGATGCCCATAAGCTAAAAGACCTTTGTCTAAGCATTTTATCATGAAAACTTGCATAGTTTTATGGGAAAAAATACCTTTAGGGATGTCTACTGAGCCTGGGAATTACAGTGGTGAATATTTTATTTGAATTTGATTGCATTTTTTCACGAGGCTCATTCCTATACATCTATTCCTCCTCATCACTTTTGCATTCTTTGTTATATTATAAGTGATGGTTATCACTTAGTATAAGGTTGGCAATATGCTTGTTCCATCAGCTAGTCAAATAAAAAGATGATAAAAAAATGTTTTCACAATTCATTGAATCTTTGCTCCAAGAATCTTTGTGACAAAAGAAAACGAATAATGGGCGGATTTTGCCTTGCTTCGATAGCGTAAACGTTTGATTACCAACCGATTAACGTAGCTATTAATTATATCTGCTTGCAGAAATTGCCACTATTTATCTCAGCGAATAAGTCATTAAGTAGTAGACCTTAGTAGTTTTCATCTGGCTGGACTCGGATTTGTGGTCAGACCTTACGCTAAACCCTCACATCTGCCTCAAGAAGTTAATTGCTGGACAAAGGCTTTCTTTTAACTGATCACTCCGGTGTCAGTCGTAATATGTTTTTTTTATATTCTGCGTTTTTGCACCGTTCTGTCGTCATAAGCACCAAGACTAAGCGCGCCAGTTTCAAATTTTAATGTGACGAATTTGGTAAGTTCCATCCAATTATTTATATTATTAAACTATGTAAGTACAATACTAGTATAGGTAGGTAATACCATACTAGGTAATAAAAATACCAAGTTTTATGTTGGCAGCTTAAACATCGTAGGTAAGTCAATATATGAATGGACAGAATACTCCTAAACTATAAAGTTTTGTGAGATCATAAAATAAACAAATCGATTTCGCGAGACCTACTCGAAACAAAAATTCAAAGTCAACAGTAAACTCGTAAAGCTATCTACCTATAAAACTGTTATAGTGATTATTGAATGAGAAACACCAGCGCTTCTGGTTTCGTCAGTCATTGACATTAATTGGTCTCTGGTAATGAAAAAAAACATAGTCAGTGCATGTTGTATTGCGGTCTCGGGCACCCGCGTATGAAGCTTGGAGTATTATTTCGGGGGCACCCTAGTGTGTTCGAAGTGGCCGTAGCTTGCAACCGCAGTGTTTGACTAGTTTAGTATGTGCGCCGATCAGTTGCGCTCGTCTCGCCCGCGCGATACCGCCATAAAAATGACACTAATACTCTGAAGCTCACAAAAGCGGTCACCATGTGCTGTGCCAGGTATACCAACTACCTGTTTCGAAGTGTTGTGAAATACACGTGTGGGCTCGCCAGCCGCGAAAGTAAGTCTACTGATACAATAGCGTGTGATCGTGATCCCAGTTCTATATTTATCGATAACTGTTGCAGTATTATTATGACTACCGTGTGCGGGTTATCAGAGAAAATGTGTTTTATAAACATAACATTGATAGGGAACAGCCGGTCTTGTATTCATCGGTAAATCAATCCTATACATATTGTATTTATTAAATGATGGAATAAGCACAAACGTCCCTCATAATAATGTAGCTTTCTAAAATACTAGTACTTTGTATTCGGTACCTACTCACTGGTATGTTAACAAAAATACCTAAGCTTAGGACAGTTGTCCATTTGTTTTACAAATTCGACACACGCAGCTGATTAGAAAAATATGCGTGTCAAAATGTTAAATAACGAGATACCCGATTATATTTGTTTCAATATGTACTACAACTTTTAAACTGTTGTAACTTATCCTGTCCTACCTTCGGAAGTAGTAATTAGTTCCGGACATTGGCATTTAGAACAAGTTTCAATGTTACATACTTACGAGGCTGTGATAATTTGAGTAATACAGGCAACAGGCAAGTAAGTAATTACCTTCACTAAGATCTTTCATACTGTTATTTTCTTTAACTTCCAATTTTATTTGGTTGCTTACCACTTCAATTAATGTGTTACCTATACCATAAGTGACTTAAAATTGCAAGGGTCAGATCAGGTCACATCACAGAGGGGATTTCTTATACTCGTATACCTATCTAGATATCTATAAAATGTTTTATACGACCAACAGTCGTACTAGAAGGTTTTAACGTAACGGTCTTGCTTAATAGAAGAATGTCACGACTTTTTCACAAGAAGTTTTTTATTTACTATCTTTTTCTCTACTTGTGTTACCGAGTCAAAAATTTGGAATATGATAGCGTGTGATTATTTTATGCAGAGCATTAGAGAATGGTCAGCCATAATACTGCTTTTATACTAAAAGACAAACAAACTTAACTTGATGTATCAGATGCAATTTGTAAACCTAAGTGCGAATAATCTTAGAATAGAACAGAAGACGTTCCGGCAATTATCGTTCAATTGAGACAAAAGGATAATGTTTGGCCGCCGTGTCAAGGTCAGTTCAGCTCAAGCCAACTCAGGCTCAATTGGAAATAAAAATTGACACACTTGATTTATTGAATGAGATGGAAACGTCGTAAACTATTTACGAGACATAAACTAGTTTGACGATACCAATTTAACAATAAACACAGCAGTTTATATCTAACTGGTATCATCGAAATGGGTTTAATCTGTCAAATTCCTATTGTGCTTTAAATTGCTAAATGAGAATTTGACATTTGAAACCGGTTTCAATTATCTACCAGTTGAGTTAGACAGTAATCGCTGATATTTTTTTTCCTATAGCTTAGTTTCAAAATCCAAAAGGCTTGCTTATGATGATGAAAGAAATAGAAACCTCCAGATGTTATAAAGTAAGAAGAAGTGATTAAATTTTGTGTGATTTGACTCCCGATATTTCGGCACAGTTGCATGCACCATGATCACGGTTGAACTGAAGTCCACGAGTTAAAGAAATGTTATTGGCAGATAAAAGTAGCCACTTCTTAAGAGTATGATCGTAGGAAGTAGGTAATATCTAAGAAATTATCATTAATCTCGATAGCGTCATACCAATAAATAGGTAGGTAACGTTCCAAGCAGCATAATTTCTATGCATGAAGTTGAAGACACGTACACCACAAAGTAACGGTGATTTTTTATTTCAGCCAAAGCAAAAACCAAAAATCAAAACTAGTCAACTGTTAGTCAGTTTACGCTAAAATAGAAAACTAGTCGTAGAAAAGAACTACTCATTTCATTAACAGTAGCGAGAAGAAAAAAAACTAGGTCCTAAATATAAAACAAAGCTAACGGGAAAGTAAAACTTGGAAGCCAAAGTTCAAGGAAATAAAATACCAAACACAGTAAAATAAAAGTGAAAATCAAAATAGTGACAGTGAGACAGGTAAAATTTGCAATGTATTAACCAGTGTTAACAAATTATAGTTTGTGGACTTGTGCTTATGTGTACGATCAGTGAGATGTACTGTCTGCATTCTGCCACGTGGCCGGCGTATTTATAAATAACCACTAACCACAAAGGCCACCTGGGATTTTAAACATGCCTAGAGGTAAGTCCTGCTTATTATGAGTCATACTTTAGCCTTCATTTTTCATGACAGTCGCAATGCCAGCTAGTTTGGGGTCCAGTAGTGCTATTTACAAACGGTTTTGATATTCGAACGGAACTATTTGGTTTGCTACTGTTCTTTATGGTGTCTAACAACATGCGTTTGCACTAAATTTCAATCTCAATACTACTGTTTTGTTTTATTTGTTTTTGAAATTTTCGTATAATTTGCACATTTTAACTCTTGTAAAATATTTATTTCTATCTTCGTAATGTTTCTGTTATCTCAATTAATTATTATGTGTAATGATCATATCAAAAATTCAACAACAGACTTCAATAAATCTTATTTTCGATAGTGTTTTTGTTTGCAAAGCTATTTATTTTTCGTCAGCATCTTCTTGTTCATCAAAAGTAGGTCCAACTCAAATGCCTTTACTTTTTCTGAAAGTTAAACGATCATTTTCACACATTGAAATCCTAAAGACAACACTCAAGTGTCAATAGTCATATCTATCTTTATGCTCATATGAATGAATACGCTACATTCAATCCCAAGGTTGAAAATATCCAACAAACACTCACATCGAATCACCATAAAACATAATCAATCACATGCCTGATTTGCTACACAGCAAACTGCACTAGACGTTGAGTATTGGAGAACTGAAACGCTCGAAGGAAAGGTCCAAAGTACAAAACTCCAGTAATAGGGACCGCACCGTGTTAAACAAACACAAGTGAAATGTCTAGTCAGCTGAAAATAGTGCTGCTAATAAAAAAAAAGCTTCAAACAATAAAAATAAAAAGTCCAACAGATGAAAATACTGTATTTATTGCAATTCATCTTAATATAAGATTGGGAAACCCAGTAGACGTTAGCCTTAATTACTTCAACTGAAACCATTTCGAGCAGCACCTGCTCCAAAATAATTTCCTAGCGGATTTCAGATCTTAATTTTAGTTCCGCTCTCTAGATACAGTTCACGGGTCTAGTTGTTAGTTGTTAAACCAAACAAGAACCAGACAGGAGATTGTTTTAGCGAGTTGAGTAAAAACAAAATGTACCTATCGCAGCAAAAGCTGCACTCATTAATGTTCTAGAAACTTTACTGTTGCAGAAAGTAAAAGGTAGAAACTATTCGTAGGTCTATATTGCCTCTAGCTCAGTTGGTGGTAGCTCTGCCTTCTGCGCCGTAGGTCGTGGGTTCGATCCCCACCGAGAACAAATATTTGTGTGGTGAACATAAATGTTTGTTCTCTGTCTGGGTGTTATATTGTATTCTAAGTATGTATTTACAAAAAAAAATGTATTCAAGTATTATATCAGCTATCCGGTTCCCATATTACAAGCTCTGCTTAGTTTGGGGCTGGGTAGTGTTGTGTGAATTGTCCACAATATTTATTATTTATTATTTATTTATTTATATTTACGAGTAAGTTTATTTATACCTCAGTTGAATGAATGACGAATGGCTAAAGTTCTACTCCTATCAAGAGTGTTTTGCTTGCTATTGAAACTTTCTAATTTACACTTCAAAAGCGTCAAAAAAGGATGTTCCAATGATTTATACGTACTTTTGCGTGATTATCAAGATCAGCTACATTTTTACCAGCTTGTTTCTGAATCATTTCGTCAGCTGACTCAGTTGGTTTGGTTTGGAAGCCTATTAATCAATCTAGGTTCCATTGCTCGAAGATCAGTACAAAATTGCTCATATACGACTGAGATGCTCGCGGCTGATTGGTGGTCTCCAGTTACCCGACGCCACTTGAATCAATGAGGTGCCATTGCCTCATTGTTTAATCGTGTTTTATCAGCTGTAATGAACACGAGACACTACATGAGACTCATTAGACATTGTATCATGTAAGTGCTTTGTGCCGTAAGGACATGTTTTGGTGTATGTTTCCATTATTCTTAGCTGGCAACCTATATCGATACAACATGATACAATTCGATCGGAATTTCAAACCCATAATGAATTTTGTTTTATTTATTTCGTTACTTGTTGTATACAATGCTATAAAGAACATCATGACATCATTGTTATACATATCTTGTTTCTATTAGGTACAATGTTTTTTGCCCAACTTTCATTATGCAATGCCTCACACACTTTGATCTTTGTTATGTTAAATTGTGAGAATGAACTTTGTGCTCAATCTACCAGCCGTAGAACAGTCATTGGTTATTGAAGTACATCAACGTTATTAATTTTATGCTAACCTCTATGTTGGTGTATCTCCATAATTTAAATTGTATTATTTCCGAGCTCTTTCCTTGTATGTTTAGGTGAATTACAATATACTTATAATACAATTACATACAAGGAAAGAACATGACTTTAAGTAAATACATTCAAATCAGTCACATAATATAAACTACTTGCTGTGCGTGATGAATGAAAGGACCGCAGGTACCTCCGGTTCCATTCAACAACACTAAAACGAGCCACGTCTCATGCTCGAGAAATGCACAAAAGTTTACAAACTCAGCCAAATGTTTAACATCAAGCCGACTGTATTCGTAAAGGAACAATAACATAGTCGTATACTGGCACTGCCATTGTTGAGTTTCGCCATTGCCCCAGAATAATAGCAGTCTGGCTACCTCCTATTGATTTTGGAACAATTGAGCTGGTCTAGCGGGCTGACCCTGGGGTATTGTGATACTTGAACTATGACAGGAGTTACCTATAGCCGTTTTATACGAACTTGATAAGTCGAGTCTAATAAACTCTTGTCTGCTTTGTACTTGACATTGTAAACGGAACAATCCGTCAAATGATGCTGTTTACAGTTTGCCCATCTGATTGTGAGCAAGTTACATCTTCCTAATACTCGTAGATACAATAGCATTGCTTTAGTGCATGTTTTTTTTATCAAGGACGAGCTCTGTATGCCCTAACACTACGTCTAACACTCTGAGACGTAAACGGGATGCCTGTAAAAGCAGCAGCATCTTTAAAATCAAAACCGAAAGTCGAGCATAACTGCTTGGTGACTGAGGTACTGGCAGGTTCACTTACATTTATTCAATTAAAGGCAATCTCATCTCTCTACTGTGGACTGCTCAAGCCTTTCAGAGGACAATCATTCAAATCAGGAAGGGCTATCTTTCATTGTTGACTGCATGCAATGGGCATGACAATTGTCCAATCTGAAACCACCGTTTATCTCTCGTGTTCATGGCATTGGAAGATATGTCTACATTTCATATTTCGGTCGGCCTGTATCTAAAATGATCTCTAAGTGGTTTCGGCATGCGAGCATCTAGTCTCTGTTGTATTTTGGGTGTAAGTGTTCATTTAAAATTGTATTCTATAAATTTATTGGCTGCGTCGTTTATATTATGCATTATTATGAATGTTTCCTAGCATTCAATTTATCAAAAAGTTGTACCTAAGTTCAAAAGTATTTTGTTTGTTGACAAGACTTGTATAATTTATAATGTAAGAGCAATATGTAATATAAATATGTTATGCTTGTGTGTGTGTTATGGTGGGTACACACGTACGTACTTGCTCGATAAACTTGCTTGATCTCGAGCAAGTACGAACGTGTGTACCATGCAAGTCTCAAGACAAATGCTCGAAGCCAACCAAAATGTTCGATTCGAACAAGATTCAAACGTCCATAATGGTGTATTGTTCCAGGCGACGCCGATATGTCATGCCTTAACGATACGAACTCTGTTCCTCACACTCATGTCTTGATGTGGTGACTGTGTTTAGTTTATTGTCATAATCCAAATAGTGACATGGTGATGTATTGTTCCAGGCGACGCCGATATGTCGCTGAAGCAGGGCAGCGGCACCGGCAAAGTCCACTTCGGTGGTTTGGACGATGTCTCCTTGTACGGCACGCCTGTGGAACCAGCCCCTCCCGCGCCGGACGCGAAGTCAGGATTCCTCAGAAACCAGCTGCAGGCACTCTTCCAACCCACCGACAACAAGCTCGCAATGAAGCTCTTCGGTTCGAAGAAGGCACTGATGAAGGAGAGGATCCGGCAGAAGGCGGCGGGCCACTGGGTTATACATCCGTGCAGTAGTTTCAGGTTAGTTTCTAAATATATACATATACAACATGAATAACTTCAAGAAAAACGTTAAAAAACTCCTCCAGGGTAAGCAACGCAACGACAGCACCGTTGGTGTTGTTAGTGTCTATGGGTGACGGTGACCACTTGCCGTCATGTGAGCCGTAAGCTCGTTTGTCTATCTTTTACAAAAAAAAGGTAAACATACAGGTTGTAAAAAGTTTTTCCGAAATCTTTCGTCGAGTCGTTCAGACCATGCACAATATTGCATTGTTCATTTCGCAGCAAAACAGCTTTCCAACAGGGTATAAAATTTATGCAAATTTCGGTAAATATTTGACGACACTACAAAGCAAAGTTTGTTCACTTTCACTTAGCTATGCATATTGTACGAGTATGTACACTCTATTTCGTATTTACCTACTGGAAGTGTATCTTTTGTTATAATGCGTATATAAGCCCCCTTACTGACAAGCATTACTAGATATTCGGTACTTTAAACAATAGCCATCATTTTCCAGACTCAGTAATGTTGATTCTACTCTGGACAAATAGGCACATTGACCTTAGTATTGCCGTTTAGTGTATCTTGTGGTAAATCGGTTTATGATTTTAGCAATTTCACAGTTCACTAATGCATTGAATAACGGTATCGGTTGTTCGAATACACCGGCAGGTATGATTCATAGCCACAGGAATATAATTGAGGAAAATATATGAGTATAATTATGACTCGATGGTTTCAATTGGAGTATGTCTTGTGAAATAATATACTGTGAAAAATCCGGTTGAGCATTCCACAAATACACAAGTAAATATAAGAAAAACTAGATCATTATTACTCAACGCCTAAAAACACAAGAATAACATTTTTGATTACCGTGATGAAGTAAAATATAAAGAGATAATCAAACTGGATTATTCTTAAACCCAAAAAATGTCTGAACCCTGTGATCCAAGACTCGATAGCCAGTTTTGTATTATACGTTTATCTCGTTTAGAATCTCATTCAATTGAATTTATGAATATAATGGGCATGCTATAATCAGCCAGAGCAAGCCACGTCACTCGGCAAGTTTGTGTTTAGGCATTTTTCCGCGAATATACTTTACTACGGTTTTGTTTTCAGTTCTCAAGGCCTGCGCACACCTAGGTCGCTGGCGTCGGCGATCAGTGAAACGCTATCAAATTTGACAGCGATATTTGACAGCGTTTCATTGATTTCGATCGCCAGCGGCCTATAGGTGTGCGCAGGCCTTCATGCATTCGCGCTCTGGCTGGTATTTACAGTGGGGGGTATTTTTAGATTCGACTTTGTGACTTTCGTTCATTATTGAGCTTTAAATTTGGAATCTTTTGAATAGATTTCTGAAAGACCTAAAGGCCTGCGCACACCTAGTTCGCTGGCGGTAGCGATCAGTTAAACGCTGTCAAATATCGCTGTCAAATCTCATATCTGACAGCGATATTTGACAGCGTTTCACTGATCGCTACCGCTAGCGAACTAGGTGTGCGCAGGCCTTAAGTTTGTAAAGTACTTACCGTATAAGTACCAATAATTTTAATGCATTGAAATCCATCATCATCATCATACACAGCCTGATTTTGCCCATTGCTGGGTATAGGCATTCCTTAGTTTGTGCCATCTACCTCGATTCTGTGCCAGGCTAAACCATTTCCGGCCCGCGACTTTGACTATGCCGTCCATCCATCTCGCTGCATGACGTCCTACATTTCTGTAAATCCAAATACTCTCAAAATAGAAAGATCCTGTTAGTCAGGAGTCAGTTCCTTTCACTGTTGCATTCTTCTTATCGTGTCACTTCTTTCTTCACTTCTCGGTTCTTTCGAACCAAGTGTGGTGAAAGGATTTTAAGACTGTTGCATTGAAATAACAATACATAACAGCAAAGTTTATCTCAATAATTTAAGTGAGACAGTCATTGTCTGTCATTAGTTAAACAGTACGTTATGCAATATTGTTAGCTATGATTTGTTTGCTCATTCGTCAACAAGTTAATATTGGCTCATTTTGAGCAAAGTAGTCCTGTCACTTCGAGTCATTTCTCTTAGGATGTTAACTAGCTACAGAAAGCCATAATTACTTGGCAAGTATATTACTAGCTCTTCATGTTATTGATTTTTTAAGTGAAAGCTGTTAGTGATTTATGAGGTGGGAAAAAACCAATGAACTGGCGACACTGTCACATAACCGACACCTCTTCGGCAAAGATCGCCAGATTCCGCCAAAAGTCGGGGAAGCTACGGGGGACGGTCAGGGGGGTCACAGGGGTTCGAAAGAGGACAATTGTTCAAGCTTGCACTTCTGTTGGCAATCCCGGAGTACTACGATTTTTTTATCAACTACTAGCTGCCTGTCCCGGCTTCGCACGGGGGACATTTATTATTTAAACACATAAATATAGCTATGTTACTCAAGGTGAATGTAGTTTTCCAAGAATTTTTGAAATCGGCACACTAGTTTTTGAGTTTATTCATTACAAACATATACACAAAAGTACAAATCTATCCTCTAATATTAATAAAGATAATACCCGTAATATTAGTAAAGATAGTAACGACTACGTTGGGTTCGATCTTTAGTTCAATGATGAACCCTGTCTCATCTTTAGTCATTTTTCCATATTTTGCGCACAATATTAGCACTCTTTATTATGTCGATCAGAATGTTCAGCGAACCGTGTGTAGAGTAGAGTGTTGAATGCATGTTTAATGTGTAATTGTGGGTTAGTACTTCGTTCATTGTCGGCATGTCAGCGTTTTGCACTAATCACTATGAGGCTTTTAAAAACGTGTGTTAGCAAAGCGAGCTCACGTAATGCATTTGTCAAACTATTACTTGCTAAACGACATTTAAGGTGTCCATGTCTATTACGACTTTGGAAAATTGCATCTGGTTTGGTTTGATTATATTGTAGGAAAATACCAAAATTCTTATAACACAATAACACAATCACAATTATTTTGACCAACCTGTAAGCCACACACACAAACACAAACACAAGCTCTGTCTGGATCTGTCCCTGGCTCTGATTTTGAGTCTGTGTGAGTGTTGACTAAATAAATCCTACGTCGACACGTCACACACACAATATAATACACTGGTGAGCACTCACACAGACTCAAAACCAGAACCAGAGACAGAGCCAGACAGAGCTTGTGGTAGGCCTACTGCTGGTTCAACATAAATGTTTAATTTCATAGGCTGAAATTTATTTATGCATTCCAAAATTAGCATAACGCCGCCTGTCCAACCTTTATCCGTCTACTTCAATCGTTCTTTGACCAAGTAGATTACACTTTATTATGCAACGCTGAAATGAAAATACATTTTATTAAATGGATACTAGTGTAGCTCAACTGTTACTTGTTTATTTTGTAAATACTTGAGTTAACCTATAGTTTTGTAGATATTATTTAGGACGGCCATTTTGACAAATCTAGTTTAAACAAGATGGCCGTTACCAACTGTCAAAGTTCTTCCCTTTAAATCCATCTCTTTTTTAGGCATGTCAAAACTGGACTGACAGTTTTTATCACCGAATAGCGTAATTTCATAGATTGAACTATAGATAGTGCAATCCACGAAGGCGCGCCTCACTATTCCTCCTAACCGTTTATAGTATAATGTGTGCAAGCTTCCGTCAATGTTTGAGTGTTATCGGTACACACTAATTACCGTCTTCGTGAATTGCACTATCTATATCAGATTTAGTAGCACCATTTTAGAGTAGGTTTGCCTAATTTTAGAGTAGAACACAAAATTAAACCAATTAAAAAGCGGCAGTGCATTAATAATAATTAATCCCAAAACACTAATTGCATTAATTTGTTAACAGAAAATCTGGGTTACAGCTAATCAAAAGCAGGTAATGGTTATGGTAATTAGGACTACCTTCTAATTAATTATTCCTACTTATAACTTATCATTGGGTTGATTTGAATCAGCTGAGTTATCTCTAGATTGTTTGTAACGGTCTACAGATAAATCAAATCTTTCTTGTTGTCAATATTTAGATTCATTGCAAATTTATTTATAACGATAATTGTACATCAAACTAAAATACTACAACTACTAGTTGAGTATTTAAACAAACGTACTTATTTGGGGCGAAGATACAAGAAAAAGAACACAAATCGCGAAAAATAGTAATACAGCTTTTCTGTTATGGCAACTGTTATGGCAAATATCTAATAAACACATATTTAAGAACATGGTTCATTGAAGAGCGTCTAGTTGGAAGGAAAAAAACTAACAAAGAAAAACTTTAAATATACCTACATTCTTACTGATAACGATATCTATTAGAAATTACCAAGCAGGTAATTTACTCAAGATTCTTTGATGATCCCTACTCAGGTAGTCAGAGGCACGTCCAAACATTGAGTTTAGTATTCAGTATTCAGTATATTAATTGCCTTATTATGTATGTAAATTTAACAGTGTCAGATCATTAAAACTAGTTTTTGAATCAA
Organism: Thera obeliscata; assembly: GCA_947578465.1. Taxonomy (NCBI): domain Eukaryota; kingdom Metazoa; phylum Arthropoda; class Insecta; order Lepidoptera; family Geometridae; genus Thera; species Thera obeliscata. The sequence goes on from OX387913.1 coordinate 4,599,082, forward strand.
TACATTATTTACCCTGTAAGGGTGTTGCAATACTGTAGAAGCGGGCCGATATGATTATAATCACGCAGATTGTAAGCAGGTTTAGTATAAAATGATAAAAGGGTTATTTATAATTAACGTTATTCTTTTTAACATGTAAGCCCATATTTTGCAGATGTTGATATTGCATACGTAAGAATATTAACTGGTTTTAATCACAATCATTTTGAGATCACAAAGAGGTTTGCTTAAAAATCTCAATTTACCATCAAAAGCTTATTAATATACAATGTGCTAACGAGTTTACTGTTAATATAAAGTCAATCTTGTAGGCTGGAGTGGTTCGGGTAGAAGGCTTTGTTCGTTAATTAATTATTTAAGATAGCTGTTTACATATTAAAAGTTAATTTTGCGAGCTGTGGGCCATGAAGATGTTGCTGGTATGGTTTATTTTGTTTAAACACAAAGAAAAGCTCAAGCTATTTAGTTAGTTCCTAAAAAGCTAAAAGTTGATTAGACTGAAGCAGCTGTTTTTTGATATGATTCAGTAATAATTTATGACTTCTACAACTTTATTTCTTTTAAAATTAGTGGATAATTTTATGCATGCACGTAAATAAGTAAAAAAAAATTGAGTCTATTTAAATAAATAAATAATTATTATGAACAATCTACACTATATCTAGCCCCAAACTAAGCGGAGCTTGTACTATGGGAACAAGATAGCTTGATAAGTCTGACATATAAACGGAATAATTTTATTACACAAAGCAAGTACGAATGAAATACAATACATAAATCACGTTATTTTTTTCTTTTTTAGACCACACTATCAAATTTTAAATTAAAAAAAAAAATTGGATTGCAAGGAATCTCTTTCGAACGTCTTAAACCTAAGTATTGGTTCCAGTTCCACGCGAAAGTCTATCATCATAGTCTAAACCAAAATATTAATGTTCAAAATAAAGATTTTGTATTGTTGTATTCATAATCACCCGGATAAAAGTTAATTCCTCTGACACGGAGCGAGACAAGGCAGAGCAGACCTTTTCTTTTTAAACCTGAACAAAAAAAACGGGTTTTATAAGACTGGCTTGTTCTGAATATTTGTTTATTTGACTGCCTGTAACCTCAACTGGGGGTTGTAATTTTTTGTATAATTAACTTGCTTGTAAAGATTTTATAATGTATTAAAAGTTAAGAGTTTTGAACCCGCGACCTTCCCCTTGGTTTCGGGATGCGCTGAAAATCTTTGTAATTTCCTTATGCGGTTCGTAGACGGGCCATATTTTCACTGCAATATGTGTGGCTGACAACTATTGGGGTCCCTGTCTAACATGTGAGTAAGAGAAGGTCACCAAGGCTACAAATTGCAGTAAAACATGGCCCGTTTAGAAGCCTCATTAAATGTAGCAAACACTATAAAATCAGTAAAAATAACTTGATTACGTCGAGATGTGTATTTTGAAAAATCTGATTGGTCTATTACCTACTAAATATCTAGTTTCCGCAAATATACCAACTCCATGTTTCATGCTCCATTGAAAATGCATCCGAAACGCCAGCAGACTGCACACCGTAGCAAATTGTACCGTTTCATCGCTTAGTATTTTTATTTGTTGTTTTATTCTTTAGAAATACAGACATTCACCTCGAATTTGTTGTGAACAATGTTTGTTCTACGATTATTTTGTATTATTTAGTAAAACTTGTAAAAACTAGGAAATAGTAAGAAATAGACAGTTACTTTTGGAGGCTACAACGCCTATCCGATTAAAACAATATTCGAGTAGTTTAATAATATAATCATTCTTATTTAATTTAATAAGGAGTTAATTATAATACCAGCTACTCATCTGTCTGGATACCATTAAACCCATACAAGACAGATAAATGTTTGGAAAAGGATAGAGCCGCGGCGTCAGTAAGCCAAAGTAAAAGTAATCAGTCACTGGCTGCTTAAAGAAATTGATTAAAACTATAATATCTGTGTCGTTCCACTGGCTAGAGCAAATCCCACTGTTGTCAAGCCTATCCGTTGTTTATCGATAGTGTCCAAGCTGTCGGCTTCCTCTCTTGTCGATTAGATACCGTCATTCGCATAGACTTTGTAAAGTAAAATGGATAATAAAATAAATAAAGAACAAAGTTATACTATGACATTTAATATTAATCTATTTATTTATTTTATTTTATTTTATTTTTAAAAGCCAATTTTATTTTTCCCTCTTCTTCCACACCTGTCAATCTTTGGTTACAGTGAGCCAGTCGTTCATAATGACAATCTAGATAGTCCCGCCATCTTCTCCGGGGCCTTCCTCTACGACGCCGACTTCTTGTGGATTAATTATTTATACTAAGCAATATTAAAAATGCCTTTCATATAAACTAAAACATCGACGAAGGTTGATGATACACAGCCAATCGTGTTGCATACCTACCTACATATTCCTACATTATTAGATCAGCATGTTTGCTGAAACAACAATGCTCGAAAATGTTGGCGCAGCACAACAAAACATAAAACATTTCGCATGCAAAATTCGGTTGAACGATCACGGTTCTAATCCAAATGACGCACCCATAAATAGAAATGCGAGAATGAATATCAATGCAAATAAAGGTGCTTAAACAAAATATTTAATTAAATAGTTTGATAAATTGAAAATAAACAAACAAAAACTTGCGGATTGTATCTGAGCCACTCTGACAAAAAACGTGCTGAGACATAAAAGAAAATAGCTCTTAAAATCGTAATGCATTTTATCTAAATTCAAACCAACTCAATCGCTTTTTGCATACCTCCCAACCACACAAGCTAAGAATAACATACAGTCAGTGTACACCTCCATTAATAAAATCAACACAAAAACCTGCTACATGAAAGAAAATAGCTCATAAATCCGTAGTGCATTTTATCTAAATTCAAACCAACTCAATCGCCTTTTGCATACATTCTAACCTCACGAGCTAAGAATAGCATTCAGTCAGCGTACACCTCCATTAATAAAATCAACAAAGTAACTATGTTCATCAAAAGCCATTGCCGTTGACGGAACAATGGTCATCCGTCAGGCCGTAATCACCGCACAATACGCACTGTAACTATCTGGACTAGGGGTGGTACATAACAGAGTATACCACAGTAATACTGAATGATGCAGACACAACGTGGTTTTGAACTCGGAACACAGTAAATTAAAACAACAGATCAAAAAAAATTGTTACTTAAGGCCTGCGCACATCGAGGCGATGGGGATCTGTGAACGCTGTCAAATATCGCTGTCATATTTGACAACGTTTTACTGATCACGATTGCAGATCGCTTAGATGTGCGATAAATTTAATTTCAGCCGGAAAGTGCATTTGCACAATGAAGCTATTTGTTATCAAGCCATTGTTGACAGCAAGGAGTTTGTAATCACAAAAATGAAAAAAATTTTTGATTGCGAACTCCTTGCACAACGGTTTGCGGTTGTGGTCTGTCACTGTGCGCAATAGCACTACTAAATAAAATAATTATTACTATCAATCAATTTATTTATTGGTATTTTATTCGAATATTAGTGTAGGTAATTGGCTAAATAAGTATCTTGATGGATAATTACATTCTTGGAAAAAACCATGTGCCTTCTCGAATATGTAACAAATTAATCATTAAAATTTGTGCTACGTTTATAAATAATTACCTACGTACCTAATTAAATTCAAACTACTTAGTGATTTATAGGTAAGTCAATAAATACGAACCTGAACTCAATCAAACAGGTGTGCCCCAAGTCTGAAGTCCCAGGAAATTATCATTTCCTGAGGTAGATTGAAAGGAGATTTAACTAGTATTGCTCTAGGCATATCTCAATGCCAAGGGTCGTTGGAAATACCATTACCATCCAATTGGCCTGGTTACCCAGTTGCTACTTTGATTGAACGATCTAATATGTTCCGTGTTCTGAATTTTAATTCTGTAGTGGTATCTGTTTTGATATAGATGGCAAGAGTGCCAAGTTAGGCTTATGCACATCTAAATCACCTGCGATGATGATCAGTGTATTGCTGTCAAATAACATTCTGTCAAAGTTCGCGGCAGTGTGTGCGGATGTACTCGTAAGCCCTATTCTGAAACTGAACCCCATCACCATCGATATCACCCAGATGTCCGTCCTTGCCTTACAAAGCGTCATCCTTATAGGTTCTGTTCTATCCGACTACGAATAATGTGTATACACTTACATATGGATTTGTTCATAACTTGTATCGTCCTAATAAAAAGAGCTTTCTTCTTGAGATTATTAATAATTGATAGCTAGTCACTTGTACTTCATCGTGTTTAATACATTTGGTTTTTATCATCTGGTACATCTATGTATGGTGCAATAGTAATATAGAATCTACTAGACAAACGGGGATACAAAACATAAAAATACATTCGGCAATTAAGCTTACAGGAAGAAGAAATTCTAATTTCAGTAGTCGTGCAATCAATCAGTATAATAAATAAATAAATAATGCGGACAAATATTAATAATGGATCGCAGGATGGTAAAACTTGTCATTTTCTATCTAGTATGTTATGAATTCTGATTTATCCATATCGTTTTCGCTTTCTCCTTTTATCTCAGTATCGTAGGTTTAGTTTATAATATAAGGCAATGATCCAAATCAGTTGTGTTCAGACAAGCGGCTGTCTATCATTCAAGGCATGGATGTCAGTACAGAATTGTTCATTCATGTCACTGCTGAAATCGATTAGCATTGCTTGCACGCCAATCTGAAGGCACTTGCTGCAATTTCGGTGTTGATATTCAGCTAGTTTTTACCTTTTACAGTTCCGGGTTTTATGATGAATTTATGATGTGATGGATTAGGTTTAATAAAATGTTTGTGATTACCATTATACCAAACAAACCTTCATTCACTCATAAATATTTTGTAACAAACCAATTCTATATGACCACGAAAAATATACAATGACTTTGCAAAGCTTTTTTTGGAAATCAATCTTTATTAAGAACCTATCAAACACGTTGTTTTATTTATGAACATTACAAATACCAACCGTACAGCTCTAAATGGAGCGAAACAAACGCGATTGATTTTTCATCGTGATTGTTAAACGACCCAGAAAACGGGCAATCGAGGATTTTCAAATTCTCCGGCTTCGGGCGAAAATTACATTCTCTGAAATTCCCCATATCTGTTATTGTTGGACATGAAAGCTGGGTCGGGCTTTTTAATCGTATTAACGAGGCTCATGTTAAATGGTGGGTAGGCGAAAATGCCTGCCAAGTTTTTTGAAATTATGAAAACGTTGCTTGCGTTCATTTTAGATTTTTGCAATTTGTCGGGTATTGGCAATTCAGCTGACTATAATTATCTAATGTAAAATACCTTATTTTGTAGCATTTGCTTACATAAAATGTAGTATAGTAGGTATACCCTATTTTTTACTTCCAGAAAAAAATAGACGTTGTCAGTTAGCTGCTTAAAAATAGCCTTCCTTATCCCACTAGGTGGGGTCGGTCCAACAAGTATTTTTCTTCCATTCGCTCTTATCATTCGTCATCTTAGTACTCACTCCTTTCTTGGATATATCCCTTCCTTATCCCACTAGGTGGGGTCGGCCCAACATGTATTTTTCTTCCATTCGCTCTTATCATTCGTCATCTTAGTACTCACTCCTTTCTTGGATATATCTCTCTTACACAATCTACACTTTTTTCAAGCACATCCAGTAATCCACATTATGTTCTTTGCTTTTACTGGAAAATAACTGCTATTATATATTACGTTCAAGAAAATTAAAATGTTGTCTAGTGACATAATTTACAATCTTCACCGTATATCACCTCCCGCCCGCCCGTCTCAGCGCAATAAAATGAAAAGCATCCTACCTGATTTAGAGCTTATGGTTTTAATTTTAACAAAAGCACCAAATACACGATTTTAGAAGATTGGTTCTAGGAGTCTTTATCGATTTTGTGTAAGTCCACTATTGAAATTCGTTTCGTCTGAATTGATTCGTTCGAAATATTATAAGCCTCGATAGAACCAAATAGTGGTCTATATGGATCTAGCGAGACTGATCCAATAATTTAAATAATAATGGGGACAGTACACCGACCTACATACGAGTATTTATTTTGTGTAGTGACGTTATAGTATAGGATCCCTAGAAGAAGGACCTTCACCGAGCTGGTTATTTAATGAAACGTATTTTATATTGAATTAAACATGCCAATAAATATATTCTATATGGGTTGCCTATTAAATTTATTAGACCCCATAGAATATGCAAACGTTAGGTTGCCTATTTTTTTCCGGTCACAACTCTCGGGTAGCCAGGTATAAACAGGAAAATCGATACTAGCATTTTGCACCGGTATGTTTATTGAATAAAAATACTGGGGTCTATACTTTCGATTGGTATAGAATTTGTTTAATAAACAAACCAGTGGAAAGTTTAATTATTTTTTTTTAATTATTAATTAATCATAATTATCCTGGACTGAAATTTGATAGGCAACCCATATAGAATATATTTATTGGCATGTTTAATTATATATAAAATACGTTTCATTAAATAACCAGCTCGGTGAAGGTCCTTCTTCTAGGGATCTTAGACTACATATTATGCAATATTTAAGAATATATCTTTACTGGGCTCATTTGTTCGATCTAAAATCATGTTCTAATTTTACAGATAAAAACCAATGATTTTTTTTTTATCTAGCTGATAGATCAAGCATATGGCCCACCTGATGCTAAGTGGTAACCATCGCTTATAACAAACTGCTTAAAATTTGATGTCAAGTTTTAAGTGAAAGATATTTTTTTGACAATCCAAACAACACTATCTAGCCCCAAACTAAGCAGAACTTGTACTATGGATAGTTTTAAGTATTTTTATGTACCTGTACTTTTATAATTTGTTGTGTGCAATAAAGCATTTTCTATCTATCTATCTATGGGAACCAGATTGATGATATAATACTTTAATGCTAGATTTTGTTTTTGAAATACATAATTCGTAAATATCTATTCACAGTTTGCAAATCTATCCAGCTGTTACGGCATGAATAGTAAATACTTAATATGGAATACGGTACCTCCCCAGAATATTTTTACTTCACTGCAGATCATCAATCAACGGAGATAATATATGTTGTAAATACATTGTGAATAGTTGAGAACTCATTTTGTGCATGCATTGTTTACAGCATTGTCGCAGCATAACCATTCATTATCATAATTAATTGATCAGATGTTTCTGTACTCATTACAATGGAACTCAGACTATTGACGGTTTTGAAATGTATTGAGACAATGTGCAACGTATTTTGCTTACAAGAAAAACAAGGACAAGATGATTATCTTTGTATTTACGAGTATATTATAATAAGGTTGTGCAAGTTAATATTAAGTATGTACATGAAAAAGAATAAGTTACATGAGCCAGGTGAAAGAAAAAGTCGCTGTCATGTCGTATAAGGAATTCAAGAAGGCCGCATTCGAAAGAGTTAATTGGGGAAAACTGCATCAAAACCCCGACAAGAGCTAAGCTCTTAAATTTAAGAAGAAGAGAAGTTGATATTATTCATTCATAATTATAATATTTTTGTAACTTCCCAGGCTACGCACATTAAGCGCGATGCGATAGCAATCAGTGAGACGCTGTCAAATATCGCTGTCATATGTGACGTTTCATGTCATATCAAATTTTATAACCACCGACCTGGAGCACTTATTGTGATTTTGCATAAGCATAGAAAAACAGGCAACATACTCATACAGGCTTGGTTCCCACCGTTTTTCTGTCTGAACTTTTACAAAATAAAAAAATACGGGTTGCACTCCGGGAGTGCCGGCAGAAGTGAAAACTTGATTATTAACGTAGGAACCCTAAAAGTTGTTTATTTTATCAAGTTCCTCAATGTAGTAAAACCCCAATCAAAGTCCTAAGGAACCCTAAAAATTTTAGCATTATCGCGCTCCTAAGTGTAGTTGAAATTCCAATCAAAGTGCTAAGGAACCCTAAAATTGTTTACATAATCAAGGTCCTAAGTGTAGTTGAAAGTCCAATTAAAGGCCTAAGGAACCCTAAAAGTTGTTTATTTTATCAAGTTCCTCAATGTAGTAAAACCCCAATCAAAGTCCTAAGGAACCCTAAAAATTTTAGCATTATCAAGCTCCTAAGTGTAGTTGAAATTCCAATCAAAGTCCTAAGGAACCCTAAAAATGTTAACATTATCAAGCTCCTAAGTGTAGTTGAAACTCCAATCAAAGTCCTAAGGAACCCTAAAAGTTGACCACTTAATCAAATTCCTCAATGTAGTAAAACCCCAATCAAAGTCCTAAGGAACCCTAAAAATTTTAACATTATCAAGCTTCTAAGTGTAGTTGAAACTCCAATAAAAGTCCTAAGGAACCCTAAAAGTCGACCATTTAATCAAATTCCTCAATATAGTATAACCCCAATCAAAACCCTATACGGAACCCTAAATTTTACGTAAAGCCAAATCCTCAACGGGTCGGAACCGCTAGAAGGGACCTTGTCGCGCGACCTACAAGTAGGTCCTAAATGAAGTAAAACGGCAGACATAGGAGGAGGGGGTTCTGGGGGGCTAAGGGGGGTCACAGCACGGCTCGCTTCGCTCGCCGCGCTGTTCCCCGTGGTCGCGTGGCGGCTCGCTTCGCTCGCCGCGACGCTCCCCCCGGGTTCAGGAAGAGGGGGTTCTGGGGGGCTTAGGGGGGTAACAGCACGGCTCGCTTCACTCGCCACGCTGTTCCCCGTGATCGCGTGGCGGCTCGCTTCGCTCGCCGCGACGCTCCCCCGGGTTTCGGAGGAGGGGGTTCTGGGGGGCTTAGGGGGGGTCACAGCACGGCTCGCTTCGCTCGCCGCGCTGTTCCCCGTGGTCACGTGGCGGCTCGCTTCGCTCGCCGCGACGCTCCCCCCGGGTTCAGGAGGAGGGGGTTCTGGGGGGCTTGGGGGGAGTCACAGCACGGCTCGCTTCGCTCGCCGCGCTGTTCCCATGGTCGCATGGCGGCTCGCTTCGCTCGCCGCAATGCTCCACTCGAAAAATAAATACAGTAGATCTATAAAATCATGTACCAATGACCACTACTACCTGCCGCGGGCGGCCGCTAGTTCATAAAATCTATAATAGGTATGTACCTATACCTACTACAGTCACGAAAAACGCCTTGGTATGCTTGCTACTAACTATTATCTATTCTGTGACGTTACCGTGTCATAGTAACTACTAGCGTATCTGTAGCGTCGCTTTTTCGATTTTTATTATGAACTCTACGTTGTAGTTTTAGGGTACATTTCTGCAAAAAATCCGTCCTACGCTTTTTCGATCAGGGTCACGTGATCCTGACGCGAGTTTAAGTTTTTATACCCATTACGAAAGTGCTCAACGCCGCTAAAGAAGTTTTCACTTCAATAATAATGGTATTTATTGTTTTACTTTAATTATAACGTTTAACACCATTTACAATAATTAAAGACATAATAGACAGATAGAAAATTTTAAATAAATAAAGTATAAGTAAACAGTTTTGGTCAAATTTAGGTAATTACAATGTCAATAGCAAAAATAGTAAAAAATAAAAAACAAAATGTCAGGACAATAATATACTGCACTATAAATTGGAAATTCACACACAACTATACATCACGCTCACGGAATCTCAAACATTCAGACAAATAACAGATTATGAACCATTACTCAAGACTAACTAACTAACTGTACCTGTAGTAAAATACAGCATGCATGCAAATCCAAGCAAAGCAAGGGCACTGCAATCAGTTCTAGGAAGTGCAGCAAATATCGATACAGTCACAATGGCATCGGTGTTTATAAACATTTGTAGCTGTGGATAATTAGCTTGACGTATTTGTAATGATTACTTATCGCTTAACCACCTACTCGTACTATCATTATGACTGCGAACATGAAAAACGATGATATTAACTAAGTCGTAGTGTTATTAAGGCACAAGAACTCAGCCTGAAGCCTAAGCGTTTTTCGGTGGCGATCAGAGAAACGCGCTGTCAAATATCTTTTTCTTCTTCTGCCTACCCTTATCCCACTTTATGCGGAGTAGGCGCACGTTCTTCTCTTCCATTCTCTTCTATCAGCCGTCATCTCTGTATTCACTTCTTTCTTATCCATGTCATCCTTCACCTGTCAATCCATCTTTTAACGCTGTCAAATATGACAGCGATAATTAAGAGAGTTTCATTGATCGCCACCACAGAACGCTTAGGATGTGCGCAAGGGTTTAGTGAATGTGACTGTTTTTCTTAGGTATTTTTCTATGTTCTGGATATTGTGCTAGGCCCTCAGACCATTACACCTTTTTAGAACCAACAACAGCTGGATAAGTCCGACTGACTTGTCTATTGACTGACTTGACTAAAAACTATTTTATTTAAGTAATATACCTAGGTATCTTCAATTGTCACTGGCTAAATTGATCCGAAACTGACAGATGCCATTAATTAAGAAGAAGAAGAAGAGTCTATTAGGGATAATGTTAATGCGCAATTGCAAAGAAACTCAATAACAATAGAACCATAACCTACGCTCTATCGTTCCATGTCACATTAAACTTTATGACCGCAGTTTCTTGATTAAGAGCACTAATTGTGATTTTCTTATGGCTATATTGTTGTTTATCAAGAATAAGTATCGTCGATAGTTCTACCTAGTGCTAACCAGTTTTGAGAATACGACATCCTTACTGAGACTAGACGAGGAGACACATCACTAGTTGGGATAGAAAAAGATGGGGTCGTAACGCGTAGACGTTTTGTTTAAAAAGTTAGACTGAGTTCTAGCTATATTCAATGAATAGTTTTCGCCGGAACACTAGGAAGGAACACTTCACTTGTCGCTGGTGTAAAAAGTGTGCTGAAAATTTTGGATTGATAGTAACCTGAAAAATTTCACTGCCAGACATAGGCCTTGTACATTTCTAGGAAGAACGATTCTGAACTCTTTGCATCCGACGTTCCATGATCTTGAAAATGTCGTCGATCAGGCATAATTTTGTAGTAGGTAAATTAAAAATAATACTGAAGTGTAGCTTTCAAAAAAAGAACAACACAAACGTCAATAGGTTTTGTACGCAAAGTTCAATGTACCAACACTCAAGTAGCACAATGTATTGGTTATTAGTAAATAATATATTGAGATTGTAATTCATGCACTGTGGAGAATCCAGAACACAATTACTCGTAAAATGACATTCCGTTGATAATTACACAATGCTTATTTAAATTTTAAACAAGTATTTACGTAGGTATTGTACGTTCATACATTAATTTGCATTTTTTTATTCGATTAATAATCTACGTGTTTCAATTTCTTAAATCGTTAAATTGTAAATGATTGTGATTTATTTAATAAGAGATGTGCGGGTTTTTTAAAGTATTAGTTTGCTTTGTTCGTATCAAATTTGATTACCTACTTCATCAACTTTTTCATAAACCTCTATGGAATAAAAAAAATCTAAATTATAACGTACAAAAGTTACACCAAACAGTTCATGGTACACCACCAACACCTACGCGAAAATGATTTCGTAGAGGCCTCTACAAAAATCCGTATGTACTACACACGTCCAAAAAGTTTAAAGGTGTTCTGTCAGTTTCTAGTACAAAGTTTTTTTAGTACAAACTTTCCTTAGTTTGCCTATCAACGCTGGGAAAATGGCAATATTATTAATTTTTTTCACTTAAGAATCTGTTGTTTTTTAAGGCGTACCTCAGAAGGTGGGGCTGCTACCAGTAGACCACCAGTGCTCTTATAAAAAGCATTGTTTTACTACGAGTTACGATCGACCTATCATATCACCCCAATTTCAACTGCAACGCAACTGTACTAATTTATTTATTTCTAGCTATGTTAAAGCTACATTTGCCCATTCACGTACAATCAAACTACTCATACCTATCAACTGGCCCTACTGCCGATTTGTTGGTTCGGAACTTTGATGTTCAATAATGCACAAGCTTCCAGTATCGACTTCATTCTTGTTTGCCTTGTTCTAGAGGCAGTACCTACGTACATACTTCAGTAGGTTTCGAGTTTATATGTACATACCTTTCTCGTTACATTCAGATGTTTCGCTTGAACCAACTCGTATGCACTTCATTACTTTAAATAAGTTATTTATCATCTTTTATCTAAGCAAATACCTATTTGATAAATATTTTGTTCATTTTATATTTCTAGATACACAAATAAAGTGCCACCAACTTATCTGTTCGGTTGACCAGTAGAGCAATAATATCGTCAATCATTATTTCATTTAATTTCTTGGCCGTCACCATAGTTATTTTTCACAAATATTGGTTGCTACACATTGACAGCTGGCAGAAAATGTCAAGTGTGACAGAAAATGTCACTTAAGACAGAAAACTAAAAATTGACAGAAATAGATAAACCATGAATCAGAATTTTAAAACACAGGAAGCTTTTGTATGCAATTAACCTTACTAATTTTATTTGCTCATTTTGAAATAAAAAAAATTCGTCGGCTGGCCTCTGATCTAATTGTATATAAAATATTCACATTGCCAGATGTTCCACGAAGACGGTTTACGAATGAAATAAAACGCAAAAATGCACTATTTGATTCGAATATAAAAAGAACGATCACGTTCTATTTTTGAATCCCCGCGATGAAGATGAATGAATAGACCCACGCTTGGCTTTGCAGAACTGATTTAACAAAGTATGGTTTATTTTAAGAAAATAATGCGAGTACGTACTTTTTCCTAGCCTATACTATCGTACCTAATGTACGTTATTTGGCTCTGGCATTATCTTTAAAAAATATATGATTGGCAGCCAAGTAGAGTGAACGTAAAAATTAAGCCACTCGACCATTCAATTTTTCAACATGGGGTGAATAGACTCATTCGAATTTATTATATTCAACTTTATAAAAAGAAACAAAGTCAATAGACTCATTCCTATACAGAACAACTAACAGTAGTAAAACAAGCAAATGAACCGTACGGACACATTCATTGTATCAGAGAAAAGAGCAAGAAAAGTTATAATTAAATTTGTCCAGTGATAATCTTCTACATTGCGACTTTGTCGGCGACTACCGGACTAGGCAGTCTGTTTTCCGATGGATAATATTGTTGGGTCACTCCCGCTTTATTCCTACCTAAAACAAATAAATAGCTACTCAACTTACTAACAAAGTACAGCCCAGAACAGCATCTAATTTTTTTTTTCAACTGGTAAAATTGGAAATTCACGGAAAGATTCAGTCTTAGAATGAATTCTGAAACCGCTATCCTAAATCTGAACTCTGGCCATCTACGAACTAACGTAAGACGCTATTTACCAATGACCTGTGCCCTACTCTTGACCCAAGGGAGTACACGTCGAACCGTCTTGCCGGACTTACAAGCTAATGTAACACAACGATCGATCCTCATTTGGAATCCTTCTGAGAATTCAGCCTTCATTGTTAAAACATAGATTGCGGATTGTGTGTTGGCGCAAACTGCGTAAGCTCTAAACAAAATGGTTTTATAATACCCAAAAGTTCATAGCAGTTGAATAAATTACTCTTTCCTTGATCCTCTTCAACCGTAAGTTTCTTGCGTATTCTTTGGTTGCGTGGAACTGGCTTCTTGACTCACCTAAGCTTTCGTAATTTAGGCCCGTGTTCAGAAAAGCGCTTGAGTCCGAGTCGAGCCTCAAGCATAGATTTTTGACACTTTTCGTTGGAGAACTGTCAAAATATCTATGCTTGAAAGTGCTTGAGGCCCGACTCAGACTCAAGCATCTTTTCTGAATACGGGGCTTAGTCATCCTTGCCATTCAAGTGAATAAAAGATTTTTGACTTTGTAAAAATCGCTTTGATCCGTTCTTAACAGTGTTCAGTAACAGTATTTAGTAACAGTTTTTGATTATTTTTATGTCAAAAATTTTGAATTTCTAAAGCGTCCGTAAGTCATCCTTGCGATTCAAGTGAATAAAAGATTTTTGACTTTGTAAAAATCGCCTTGATCCGTTCTTAACAGTAACAGTATTTAGTAACAGTTTTTGATTATTTTTATGTCAAAAATTTTGAATTTCTAAAGCCTTGCGCACATCTAACGTGATGGCGGTGGCGATCAGTGAAACGCTGTCAAATAAGTGCGCAGGCCTCAATTGAGCGAGAAAAGCCTCAGTTTTTAATGTGGCATTAGCCTTTATTGACCTTCATAACATTTATCTACCACTATGCTTCACGTGGCCATTGACCTACCGTGACTTAAACTTAAACAGACCATTAACACGACAATAGTATCTCAGCCGTTGACCGGGATCTTTGCCTGCGTAGACTTTTTTTATCTGTATAAAAAGTATCCAATTCAAGAATTATCTATGTAGTTACGCCGTCACGGTGTGCGGTGTGACGGAGTGATAAGAAACGAAAATTTTTTTGAAGTGAAAACTTCTTTAGCGGCGTTGAGCACTTTCTGAATGGGGATAAAATCTTAAACTCGCGTCAGGATCACGTGACCCTGATCGAAAAAGCGTAGGACGGATTTTTTGCAGAAATGTACCCTAAGACTACAACGTAGAGTTCATAATAAAAATCGAAAAAGCGACGCTACAGATACGCTAGTAGTTACTATGACACGGTAACGTCACAGAATAGATAATAGTTAGTAGCAAGCATACCAAGGCGTTTTTCGTGACTGTAGTAGGTATAGGTACATACCTATTATAGATTTTATGAACTAGCAGCCGCCCGCGGCAGGTAGTAGTGGTCATTGGTACATGATTTTATAGATCTACTGTATTTATTTTTCGAGTGGAGCATTGCGGCGAGCGAAGCGAGCCGTGCTGTGACCCCCCCTAAGCCCCCCAGAACCCCCTCCTCCGAAACCCGGGGGGAGCGTCGCGGCGAGCGAAGCGAGCCGCCACGCGATCACGGGGAACAGCGTGGCGAGTGAAGCGAGCCGTGCTGTTACCCCCCTAAGCCCCCCAGAACCCCCTCTTCCTGAACCCGGGGGGAGCGTCGCGGCGAGCGAAGCGAGCCGCCACGCGACCACGGGGAACAGCGCGGCGAGCGAAGCGAGCCGTGCTGTGACCCCCCTTAGCCCCCCAGAACCCCCTCCTCCTATGTCTGCCGTTTTACTTCATTTAGGACCTACTTGTAGGTCGCGCGACAAGGTCCCTTCTAGCGGTTCCGACCCGTTGAGGATTTGGCTTTACGTAAAATTTAGGGTTCCGTATAGGGTTTTGATTGGGGTTATACTATATTGAGGAATTTGATTAAATGGTCGACTTTTAGGGTTCCTTAGGACTTTGATTGGAGTTTCAACTACACTTAGAAGCTTGATAATGTTAAAATTTTTAGGGTTCCTTAGGACTTTGATTGGGGTTTTACTACATTGAGGAATTTGATTAAGTGGTCAACTTTTAGGGTTCCTTAGGACTTTGATTGGAGTTTCAACTACACTTAGGAGCTTGATAATGTTAACATTTTTAGGGTTCCTTAGGACTTTGATTGGAATTTCAAGTACACTTAGGAGCTTGATAATGCTAAAATTTTTAGGGTTCCTTAGGACTTTGATTGGGGTTTTACTACATTGAGGAACTTGATAAAATAAACAACTTTTAGGGTTCCTTAGGCCTTTAATTGGACTTTCAACTACACTTAGGACCTTGATTATGTAAACAATTTTAGGGTTCCTTAGCACTTTGATTGGAATTTCAACTACACTTAGGAGCTTGATAATGCTAAAATTTTTAGGGTTCCTTAGGACTTTGATTGGGGTTTTACTACATTGAGGAACTTGATAAAATAAACAACTTTTAGGGTTCCTACGTTAATAATCAAGTTTTCACTTCTGCCGGCACTCCCGGAGTGCAACCCGTATTTTTTTTTTTTTTTATTCAGCCTGGTCTGTCCCACTGCTGGGCAAAGGCCTCCCCCGTTCCTTCCACTCATCTCGCTCCTGACCCAAACTCGGCCACTCCTTGCAGAACGCGTCCAGGTCATCCCGCCAACGCTTCCTGGGTCTGCCTCGGCGGCGAATTCCGTCTGCAGGGACCCAAAAACTTCTGTCTTTGAAAATAATAAAAAAAAAATATATTTGAACTTAACTTTTACATCTAATAATTTTAGTAGCAGTACGATTAAAATGTTTATAAAAACTTCATTGACTGCATTGAGGCAGCGTTTTGTCATACATGATTGTATAGATAGTGATGAGTAGGCCATCTGCTGTATCAAACAATCTTACCCAAAGTGTCTTCAAATGAAATTGTTAGATTAGGTAAAACTTTTTGAAGGAAATATCAAAAGAAACTCGATGTGCTACATTTTATCACAAAGTAGGTAACTTTCTCTTGATTTATTATGAAGGTGGATTAAAGACCTGCGCATACCTAGGTCGCTGGCGATGACGATCAGTGAAACGCTGTGAAATTTGGCAGCGATATTTGACAGTTGTTCACTGATCGCTGTCGCCAGCGACCTAGGTGTGCGCACTGCGCAGGCCTTTATGCGTCGTGTTTTTCCGGGCTGATAAACTTTCCACTTCAGGGACTACAGATTGTACAGAATATAGGTACAATATCCACTTATTTTAGCGTGAAAATCTTTAACTTTTGAAACTATCATGGTTTTTATTACTATTTTTATGATCCCTAATTAATCAATGGTAAATATCCCGTTGCGTCATAAAAATAGTGAAAATATTTATCTATTATTAAGGCGAAAAAACTATCCATTGAATATTAGAACTATGTTTATCTTAATAACACAGCAATCAATAATCTATGGATTACGACGCCATTTTTTTTCCCCCCGACGAGTGATGTGTCTCGTCGCCCGGTCTCAGTAGGGATGTTCTATTCCCTAAATCGGCTAACTCTATAGGTACTTCTAGAATAAAAAATATAAACTAGACTCATAAAATTCCCAGCCACGGTTTTAAATACTTAGTTTATTTGTAATAGGTAGTAGTCCGTAGTAGGTGTTTTTACTTCTCAACCATAGCTTGATAAATTACCATATCAAATTCTAGATTTCATTAGCATTGCTATTCAGCGTGGCAATGCCGCCAGCGTCTTGGGGACGCTTCCGTCTGGCACTGATTTGAATCAGATCATTTGTATCGATTTCCCCTCCTCCATAGACGGGGTTGTATCGATCTAGATCGATTGTTTCGATCTGCATATAGCTGAATTGTTTCTTGTGTAAGTTTTTAGTAAATTTATTAAATAACTGTATAATTTCTTTGTGGAAAATAATATTAATTATTTTAAATGAAATTACGAAGATTTATATCTTTTAATTTACATTTTTAATTTTACATTTTATAATTATGATTTTAATAAAATTATAAATTATTAAGTTTTCATTCAAAAACCATCGTAACTTTGATTACCATTGCACTTTGTTGTTGATTGTTCAATTTATAGAATCAGCATGCTGCTTATCCAAAATAAAACCGTAACTCATCCCAAGCTATGAATGATGCATGAGGAATGGTGGAATGGGAAACTAGGTAAAGGTCATAGGTACCGCCCGTGGGACGGCAGTCGAGGGGCTTAAATATTGACTCTGCAATCCGCCTTTGAAAGCTGTTCCTATAACACATTAGTGTCTTTTGGTGTGAACTTTTCAGTTAGCTTCGTAAACTTGTGTTATTTTCTCAAACTTATATGGTTCTTTCAGTCTTTCGAATTAAAATTACATTAGTTTTTATTAAGGTCAAATTTGATTTTTTCTTCTTCCTGCCCTTCCGACTTTATGTGGGCTCGGCACAACATGTCTTCCTTCTCCATTACCCTCTGCCTCTGTCAGCCGTCATCTCTGAATTCACTCTTCTTTTATCCATGTTATCTTTCACACAGTTCATTCATGACATGTTCGTTCCACGGCAGTCTATCTCTCTTCAATTTTTCTGTTCAAATTTGTAAATAAATAAAATAAATAAATATTGTGGACAATTCACACAACACTACCCAGCCCCAAACTAAGCAGAGCTTGTATTCTCACTATGAATGTTTTAATGTGGTAGCATAGAAATTCAGTTGCAAACAATTATACCACAAGTAAATTGATAAAACTGGACAAGCTAAAACACAAAGGAAATTTTCCCCCAACTTGTATAGGTACTTTTGTTTACATGAAAAAAAATAGAAATTTTGTAGAAGCGCATTAACAAAGTGCAGAGACAGGACTAAGCGAACAATAGCTTTGTGGTCGTATACATTTCAGTAAACTAAAAGGAAACTTTGGTATCCCGGTGGTAAATAAAAGCTTAATAAAGGCACAATTGTTTTAAGTTGATTTAGAACCCTATTCAAAAACAGTGCTTGAGTCTGAGTCGAGCCTCAAGCACTTTCAAGCATATATTTTTGGACAGTTCTCCATTGAAAAAAAATCTGTGTCAAAAATCTATGCTTGAGGCAAAAATCTGTGCTTGAGGCTCGACTCAGACTCAACACGTCTTTCGAATTTGGGCTTTCTTTTCAACTAGAGGAGAAGATAAAAAAATTGAAATTAACTTTACGGAATTCAGATTGTTTTGGAAAAAAATATTTCTTTATTTTTGAAGCAATTTCTCTCATCGAGTATACCATATACAAAATTTGTTATTTCATCCAAAAGACAGAGCATGATTGCTTTTTATATTCAATTCCGTTTCTCTTTTTATTCAAATAAGCTTTATTTCGTCTTTGTTGTGGGAATTGTAAACTGATCGAAAATAAATCGTCCGTATTACGACGGCTAGACGTAAATGATAAACGATTCCGTGTTCAATGAAAATGATCCAATGTAAAAGGATTAAGAAGTGCTTTGGTGTACCAGTCTGCTTTTTTAAAGCTTGTTGAGTTCAATTATAATCAAAGATACAATTTATAAAAACTCAATTGGTTTATTATACAATCTGAAATTACAAAGACTTAGGACTATGCTCAATAAATCGCAGAACACGTTCGTAACACGGTGAACTGTGAGTTTCCTGTGATAAAGTACAAAAGAGGCTTTGGTTGACATAGAATCAAAAATATCCGATTGTAGTATGAGATCATAGATAATCAAAGGGTACCTGAAGGTAACCATAGAGTTTACGATGGCCCTACGGACTTACTTTTTTGCTATTATACCAAACCAAAATAGTTAATGTTTACACTCGCATTCTACCAGTTGTTTATGCGTTAAAATCGTCTGCAGGGCAAAGCGGATTTCCACAAAATAATAAGGCTATATTGACAGCAGTATAACATGTGGCACCACCCAGTGATCGTTAGATCCACCAATCCGTGCGCTGAATTCAAAACATAAATCAACCAGATGGAACATTCAAACACGTAGAAAAATGGCGACGAAACACGTAGTAAGTTCTCAAAGACCAGACGTTCTGAATTTGAAATAGCATTTTTTTACTCATAAAATTATGTAATGTCCTGCCAGTTTGAGTAATCTATTGTTGTCTCTGATGGATTTAATTTGAATTTCGAGCACGATTATTTTGACGACTAGATTTTTACTTACGATTTGATTTCCTTGTAAAAAAAATCACGCTATATATACGTACGTCTTTGACAAAGCTTATCCATAGAAAGATAGCTAAGAATTATGCCATAGAATTTAAAAATTATAACAAGGCTCTCAAGAAAAAATACCTAGAACTGACAAATTTGGGGCTGACGAAATCCTCGAACGCTGATGCGTTTCCGTTCACTCAAGTGGAATAAACCACATTTCATTGGAGCAACGCTGGCGCCTGCTCGAAGCATTAGCATTTAGCATTCCCGGAGTTTACGATCACGCTTCAAATTGTTTCGTCTGCATGATTTAGCAAACCTTTTAGACCCGTTCATAGTTTAGTGTTGACCTATATTAGCAAAAGTGTGCATAATGCGCATAGACATAACTTTTGTAGGTGTACGAACCTACTTTTAAGATGTTGAAATCATGATCTACACAGTTTTACACCAAGCATCGAGTAGCTAAACTAACGATTTACTTCTATAATCGTAAAATCTCTCTTAGCGGTAAGTCCGCCCATTGTACATATATTTGTAGTTCTTTTATATCATAATTCTTATGTGTACAATAAAGTATTAATCTATCTAATCTATCTATCTATCTAAATTTGAACTTTAAAAAGTGACGTTTTTCGTTTCTTCTGTTGGAAAAGAAAATCAAAATTCGAGCTTAATTTAGAAGAATGCCGTACAAAGAACATTGCCCTAACTAAATAATAACTGAAACCTGTGTCATCGCTGCTTGTGACTTTAGTAAATTGTGAACACCTTGGCACATTTCAATTATTAATGTGTCGCTTCGACCATTTTACAAGTTCTTGCTAAATATGAAATCACGACTCGTCCATCAAACACGATAATATTTACTAAGATATAACAAATATCATTGTACTTTCTCAATTATCGTGTTCTTATCAAAATTCCGAAAAAAAAAATGGTATTGTGACTATCAGCTTTTAAAACGGCTATCGTATCATTGTGCCAATAAATATATGGCAATATCAATCTAATGATTTGATAACAATTTATAAATTTACATGCTAGCAGAACATGGTTGTTGAAACAAACCAGATTTAATGAACGAAGAATGAAAATAGTTTTTACTAGAGTCTTGCTAAATAGTTGCGCTGTAGTAGGTATTTATCTGGAGTGGATCCAGATTGAATTCATTAACTAAAGTGCAATGTTATTTTGCGCTTGCATCATATTTTAGGAGTAAAACTGTACACTCATTTATGTTCACTAAAACACTCTGAGAATTGTCCTACTTCTATAATGCAAGCAATTTACACTAGGTATACAGAAACCATTACAATCTCTTTATAATATGACCGATGACTTCAGCACCCGTAAAGGACGAAAGTTTTATAAATTTAGATTGATGCATGAACCTATTGAGACATAATTATAAACTTTTTTGAGGAAGAAGAAAATAAGTCGTATTTTTCCTTATACCCAAAGCTACTTTGACATTGACATTTGAGGGTAGGTATATCTCTTGGTGCAGAGAAGTATCATAAAGGTTATTTCTAAAATTCAACAACTAACTGAGTAGGTAATTGAATGAAGAGTTATGACGATGAGTGACAGAGAAGAAAAGTTTCTGGTTCATAGTTGGAAATAAAAGAAACAAATTGAGCTTTCTTAAAGCATAAACGTAAAATCACAAAACGTAGTAGCCAACAATGCTTCTGCAATTCCCAGGTTTAAAAAGGCGGGTAGGCACGTTCTTCCCCACCTGACAGAAGGGGCCCTTTAGGCCACTCGCCCAGTTTGAGGCCCCTTCAATCCCTGCCGACGTCGACGTCTAAATTATCCCCCCACTCAATACTCAAGGTGAGATTATTGGTAGTGTCATCTTGGGATGACAGTGCATGTGACAGTGGGGAAATTGTAATGCCATTTTATTTCGGTACCGTCAAGTAGAAAAACATCATCATATTATATGAAAAACAAACATCTCTTCGAATAAGTGCCTACTATAAGATAACAATGAGATGAGTGATGCCATATCACAGGGTAATCCTAGTTTGGGTACCAATGTTATCCCACCAGGAAATTTACATAATAAGCTATAACATAACTGTATAATAATGTTACTGTAATGTTTGTTAATATCTAATAAATTTCATTTCATTTCATTTCAGTGATGAATGATTAAAACTTTAGTACATAATGCACACCAAAAAGAAAATAGAGTTATTTAAAATAAAAAAAAATGTATCGAAGATTCTTTTGCACGTGCCTGGCGTTGTCTCAGCCTCTCCAAACCTTTAAGAATTCCATTTGAAGTTTCCAGAAGTTGTTGTATAGTTTCACGAGATGAAATTGTGTTTCAGAAACTTGGTTGAAACTTTTCTCGGTGATCTCGATTGAAGGGCTGCTAATAGAATACACAATATATTTTTTGAAACTTCCAATTCCCCTACTTAATAACTTTACAGAAATGAGAGGGTTGAAAGGAACTGTATCATGCAGTTTCAAATTGAGAAACACAACTATGAGTAACAATATTTCACAATTTTCAAGCGAAGAACCTGAATAAACTTTCAAAATTCGGTCGATCAGCATAGATAAAAACTTTAATACAACTAAGGGCTCTACATCCCTACGCCTTTGATCTTAGGGAGCAGCACTTTCAATGAGGAGCCGTCTTAGCAAGCTCTCCAAATCTTGATACCACCCTCAAACCAACTTCTAACTCCTAGACTCTTCCACTTCGGCAGAAGAATCAAAACTTCAATGCTTTGCAAACCTGAAAGCTTTTCGAACCAAAAGTGAATTCTTTATTTGAATTCAATTGTTTCGAGCCAGGTTGAGTTTGTGGCGGGTTTTTTCTGAGTGTTTGTTTATTTTTTTGTAGAAAATCCCAAAAATTGATTTTTTTTACATAAAAAATGTATTTGTGTGAATTTGGTGGTACAGCATGACCGTTCTAGCTTAAATAGCGCAAAGAAAAATCACTCTAACTAAACGCACACTTTTTTGCCCAAGCTTAATTTTTACCCGGACTACGGCCATGTTTCTTTAATTATTGGTATCCAAAGCTCCACTCTACTTACTTTTGTGTTTCTTTCATTGTCAAGGACGGCTGGCGTACTACTGCTGAATAAGTTACAAGAGAGGAGGTAGGTAGATACTCATCTACATAATGTAGCTGGGGAGGTCATCTCTTGTTTCACTGCACTGAGATAATCGTGAGGAATGGTTCGATAACATTTTTTGCTGACGCAAAGCTATTTTTTGAGAGGGTTACAGAAAGAATTTTGAATTTAATATGTTGTAAATTTTAATCTTTTCATGAATCATAACGACGACCTGACCAAAATACATTTGAAAAGGCAATACTTTGCAAGCTAAGTTACACTATACAAACTGCAATCCCGCTGTATAGGAAATGTCAGTGAGGGATTATCCTATTATGCAGAAGCGGCTGGCTAAAGTAACTCAATTCCGGCTGAACTACATTCCATCCCGCTTACTCAATCGTGGTTTGATCACGTCAAAAAAGGATAGAACTCTTGCAAAGGCGAGATCTCGTCAACATGATGCAAATTTGGATGCAGAATACAAAGGATTTAGTTTTGTGGTGCTTGTCCCATTTCTTTTACTTTATTATACGGTTGCCAACGTGAATGAAATTTGTACGTAGTAGTTTATTTGGGAACGAGACGGCTATTATACACTCTTTGCCTCCGTTTTAATTTGATTCGCTATCTTTCTTGTTTCGAATAGAGATTTTTATTCAGCACTTATGTACTCCTAAAGTGACTTATTAATTATAATTATATTACGAAAAGATTGGCAATGCTTTCATTGGCAGCAAGCGACATAGAAATAATGGCAAATAACTATTTCATTACCCAAGATTTTAATTTTGACCTAGAGAAAAATTATTGAAAATATAATTATGCACTTAGTTATTGTTTTTTATAAGTCGAGGGCATGATTCCTTTCACGGCTTATTCCTCTTCGTGGTTTCGGACTTGGCCATCTCCGTTCTTCTCAAAAACCACCCTGTATAGTGTACCTATATACGAACATAATATTCATCAAAACTTCCATGAAGCGAAAGCTCAAAGTAACTTTATTTATAGAATACAATTTGTCAACATTTGCATATTTCCGAAGGCGACATTGGTGACAGCGAAAGGTCAGAGGGTTTCCTTGACTTTCCGGCACTTTAATATATTCTGTGACCAGTCCTAGGTAAATGTAGGGCACGAATATAAGCTATGGGTCGTTTTTTTTTCCCAATCACAAATATGAATTTGCGCAATGCATTTTCGATTTCTCCAATCATGTCTGTGATGGAATTTATAATTTATATTTCCAGTTCATTTTAGTCATGTTTTTCGCCATCTGTCACGCGCAAACTTATCTTTCGCGGACCCTAGTTTTTGATTTCAAACGTTATTTGCGAAAGCTTATGAGTGAATGTGTAAGGCGATTAATAAGGCGAAACTATCTATTGAATACAGAGAACTCTGTTTATCGTTATGACACGGAAAACAATCATATACGCATTACGACGCCATTTTCTTCCCGACTAGTGATGTGTCTCGTTGCCCGGTCGATGTCCTATTTCCAAACGCGGCACTACTAAAGCGTTTAAACTCATCTCTGTAATGTAATAAAATCATGAATTTATACATAAAAAACTTTAATATAGGTAACCAGCAGATGTTTACAGCGTTTATTATAAACATATTATTTCACACCTTAATTTTTTATCAAAGCTCAGTTTCGTAACACATTTCCCAATGTTATGTTGTGCCAAAATTCTATATTTTGAAATTGAAAACACCTAACCGAACATTTTCTAAAACTGTAACATGCACATTTTATTGATACATCTAAATAGTTTAGGACCGAAGTCCTCCCTAAAGACACGTTTTCACGATGCCAAGGCGGAAACGTGAAAACTACGATAACATTACAAAACTATTGGGCAATACTATATTATATCGCCTTCACAAAAGAGTACGATATTATTCTTCTCTGCATATTTTGGGCTACCCTTATTCATTTACCTAGCATGTTCCTCATATAAACGTTACCGTTTATAATTGGTCCTGTTTCTGTTAGTCCTAATGAACATAAAGGATTATTAAAAATCAAATAGAGAGTCCGAACTACGTCTATCAATGTAAGAATGATATACCTTAAATATAGTTATTCCTGTTTCGTCCCACAAGCTAATGGCCCATTTGGGACGAAACAGGAATCGCAAATTTATTAATATTTCCATTCCTGTTTCGTCCCACAAATAAGTGCTTACTACCATGCAGTTATTCGACATGACAGTTCCATCAGGCGTGTCAAACACACGCAAACTAATTCAAGTTTTTATACTCAACAGAGATAGCTCATTCGATCAAAATCTGGGGGCTAATTCTCGAACCGATCTCGATCATTTTGCAATTTTATTTTATTGCTTTTTTTCTCAACCCCGCACTTTTTCTACGTTTTCCGTATATCGTAGCTGTCGAGGCTTTTACCAAACGGATAAAATAAAATATTGTGCAGTTTAAAAAAATCTGCATTTCTTTTCCTCATTTTTTATAAGATTAAAAAAAATATTTTGCGTAGAATGTACATACTAGAACTCTTTTTTCGAGTTTTAGTACATAAATGTATTTATTATAATATCAGGGGCATGATTCTCGGGCCGACCAGGATTTTCAATGTCCCTAAAAGATCTCGGCCTATTGATCTCTGACAAACATAAGCTATCCCGAGTGAAAAATGTCTGTCTATACTCAAAAAGCCAATTCTCAGTGAAATACGACATCTATCTCTGTTGATGGCATATTTTTCAACACGAGATGCGTTACGTTACACGCTTATCCAATAATCGAACGATTAATCGATCGGTCATTTACTATTATCCTAGTGTTTTGTTCAATTATTTATCAAATGATATTTCAATTTGTTACTACAATTGAATTACGTTTATACAAAGCTAAAATGTTGGGAACAATTGAGTTTATAGGTCAAAATTTCAAAATTCAAGTTTATGATATCAAACTGACTAATAACGGAACGTAATTCGGCGCATACTTCATCAGTGTTGCTATTTAATTCTATCTAACGATAAAACGCTAGATCTAGCAGTTGGAGGACTTACTCGTAACTAATATTTTATTTTTAGCCTCGAAGTAGAATAGTTCTTAATAGCAACAAAGTTGTCTATAACACGTTATTCAAACTGTACAAACTAAAATAAATAATAAACAAATAAATAATGCGGACAATCCACACAACACTATCTAGCCCCAAACTAAGCAGAGCTTGTATTATGGGAACCAGATAGCTGATACATTACTTAAATAATCCTTTTTTTTTGTAAATACATACATAGAATACAATATAACACCCAGACATAGAACAAACATCTGCGTTCGCCACACAAATATTTGTTCTCGGTGGGGATCGAACCCACGCCCACCAGCGCAGAAGGCAGAGCTACTACCAAAAAAAAAGCACCTTGGTGCATTTCCATACCAAACACAAACCAAAGCACCTTGGTGCATAAATGCACCAAAAAAAGTTTTGCGCCAAGCGTTGAGACATCTGTCTGACTCGCTTTTTCTACTACAATGTCCGTAAGGAACGAAAAACCATCCTTTTCGCACTGATTTGAGCTTTGTAAATATGTATGTCAACTTCAAAACAGTTACCTAGACGTCAACAACACAAAAAAACAAAATCAGTCTTACGGAACCACGCGCGCGGGCATTGTTTACGTATTGTGAATTTTAGTTTTTTTGCTATATTGCAAGTGTTTTGTGTTGTTTAGTGCTTAAATATCGCAATAATAACTCAATAAGTAGTTATTAACGATAAAGTTTTGTGTAAACAGTGATTGAATTCGTTCAAATCGACTAAAATAACCAGCACATTCTCGACTTTTTTCCCAAGAAAATTTTTTCACGCCGCTTTTTTATGTGAGTATTAAAAATTATTAACATGACAAGTAAATGCAACTAAATCCTTGCTTCAGGGCTGAAATAAGCTTTCAGGGGATACTATTTTTTTAACTATAATTACTTGTAGGACTTTTCTAGAAATTAAATATTATTAAGATCCACCTGCGCACCCGCGATGCAAAAAAATACGAGATGCAAATAATATTATCGCTTTATTTTTAAGTTAATTTAAATGAATGCTTCGAGTTCTGTCAAAGTTTTTGAGTTAGTCAAAATTTTTGATTCGGAACTGTTTACGTAGTATTAGGCCAGCAAACTCATCAAAATTCTAAATGCAATTCATCATGCCAATAAGCTCGAATACGAGAGATGTTTACAAGACGGGAATTCCAAGAACATAAACACTTATCTGGCGTTTCAAGTGGGTCGCGCGCGACGGGGCGTCTTGGCGCCAAAACAAATGCTAGCGTCGGTGATCGTCACACGTTTACCTAACTGTTTTTTTTTGGTTGTTTTATGAACCAAGGTGCTTCAAGCGTGGTTAATAATTTTCAGTTTTTTTTATTGAACTAACTGAAATACATTTCACTAGCGGGCAACACTCAAACCACAAAAAAGAAGAAGAGTTTATTTTTGGTTTTTGTCCAAAAGTAATTAAATTATTTTATCCCCATAATATTCGCATTACGGACAAAACTATAATAAGTGGGGCTCGTTGTGTTATTTACAAAGTGTTTATGAGGTGTTTGGTAGTGTACCAACCAACAAACACTAGCAAGCTGAAAAACTGCCGTATGAAACTGAATAGAGGTTTTTTACTCAAACAGCAGATGAAACTGGGGTAAAAAGAACAGCAGTAGACGTACACTGTTATATTTTACTAAAATAATCGTGTAAATCCCTGTCAAACATAATAATTATTCATTGTCTCATTGAATCCTATTTAGATGTCCAAATCTTTAGTTTTGATGCATTATGTACCTATTTAGTACCTATTTACTTGGTATAGGTGCTGGGCAAGCCTATTCCATCTAAAATCATATCATTCACATCAAAATTGTATTTATTCAGTTAAATTGTTCCAGGCACTATAAAGTTCCGCGAGTAGGGCTTGAGTAATCACCAGTTTAGCCCCTGAGGCTTATTTATATCATCTACAATAGATGAAAAGGCCTGTATGTAAATACTTTTATTCATATTTGTATTTATTTTGTTGCAGGAAAATCTGAAAAAACTAATAGGGAATGGTTGGTGAAGCCAAAAGAAAATTTACTATAAAGCTCTGTTATGGTTGAATAAAAATAGTGCTGGAAATTATATAAGTACTATCAGGCAACAATATTGTTAGTCTACCACTACACACAGGACTTACTTACTTTGCTTCGTCTATCTGTACAAACCACCAAGCTTGAACCATTATTTGCAAATAGCCCAACGGTTTCATGTGAATTTTGTAATTATATGTTTGTAAATAAAGTTATTTGTAAATAAAGATGTGGTTTTTATTCAGTCTATTAATTTTTTTCCTCTAGTAGGTATATAAAGTATAGTAGGTATTGTAGGTTTCTAGGTAGAGACTGTTTGGGTCCATCGGTGGACCATCACTCTCGTAGAGAGTATTATATTCCTTGGACCATCGGTCTTATGATATTTCTCTAATAATGTAGGTTATTTTTTATTTTGATTGTATGTCTCTAGTCCCATTTTCAAGTATGGTAAGAATTGTAATGAAATCTCTTGTATTTAAATGATAATGATTAAAAAGACAAGCTTTTATCAGAGCATTGATTTAATATATTACTGCACTTATATTCATCCTATTATGAGTTGACTGTTCATGCCGTTTTGTGGAAGGTCCGGTAGCTCTTGAAAAACCTTCCCCAATCTTCAGATACTGCCTCATGGGGGGTCGTTGGGAAGTGTACCCATTTATTGAATTCTCTTGATAGTACTGAAGATATGACAGATCCATTAGGATGCCTAGCCATAGCCGGTACCGACTAGCTCCCTGTGCTCAAGAAGTATAATGTGATGAAGACCTAGAAAAATAATGAAATTGTCATAAAATAATACCTGCAATCCACATTGGCAGAACAGTGTACTAATTTAACTTATTATTCTAGGTAAGTAAGGCCTTAAGGTAGGGACTTGTCTTATGCTGTTATGAGGCATATCCTATCTACCAAAGGTTCCTCACCATTGAATTAGGTATATTTAGTTGGTAAGAGGTTAGGTTACCGAATTATACCTTTGATTTAGTGGAAATCTTTCTCTGCTGCAAGTAGGGACCGCACAATATCTTCGATGAGTTTCCAGGCCAATGCTTTACTTAGCGTAAAGTGATTCTTAAAAACATAATCGGAGAGCTCAAAGGCATTGCACAACCCCGCACTTTTTCTACGTTTTCTGTAGCTGTCGAGGATTCTACGATGAGGTCGTCCATGAATTACATAAGGACATCATCCATTCTCTCTTCGAAAAGAAGCAATAAAATACAATTTTGCTGAAAATAATATTGTGTTTGTCAAACGATTATCCAATTCAAGAGATCTCGAATACTGCATTCTGTCTCGGCTAGTCCGGACTAGATGTTGTGTCTCGCATGAACTTCGACCGAGAAATTTGCAGAAAGAGATCGTGGGAATACGCCAAGATGGTTGTCACGACTTTTTGACCGACCTATGACGACATCTCCACCGTAAAATAATCCCGGTCAGCGCGAGAATGACGCCCCAGAACTTCTATAAATTAAATCATAGAGAATTGAGTTATTTTATTGCAAAATCTCTAACATTCACAGTACATTTTTTTCTATTATCAGGTAGAGTCTTAGAGACTGCGGTGATTTCCCAGAGTGTGACCGAGACGCTTTTAATATCGTACCTTGAATAGGTCATCATTTCATTCAAATATTTATTTTTTAACTATTTCGTTGTTCATTAAAGTAGCACTATCAATATTAAATTGAGTGTAGTGATAAATTTAATATTGTCTAGTGATAGTGCTATTTTAATGAACACATAAACAAAGTGTCACTTTAATAAATTAGAGACAGAAAGAAAAGTGCCAGTGCCAATGGACACATTCTTAGTACCTAATACTTATTTTATAAAACTAAGCTAAAGCAAAATTTCTCATTAGCCTACTAGGCTAGATTGTAATACATATTATTTGGGTACCGCATAAATTTAGTACACTAATTTAGTAAAAAAAAAATTGTTGTTCAAAATCGTAGGTCTTTTACAGTCCATTAATATCTAAGCACAAGATACCCAGTACGCCCCGCTCCCGTAACTTTTTCAGGATAAAAAGTATCCTACGTCCGTCTCCTGGTTCAAAGGTTCCAAGTGGGGAGGTCCCACCAATTTTCCGCCTAATCAGTTCAGCGTTATGGCGTGACCAAGGGAAATAGGAATTCATTTTTATATACATATTATATTATATATTTATATAGGTAGGTATACGTTTTGTCAAAGCCATTTCAATGCGTTGAAACTCATTAACCTAATAAAAATGCTCAAAATAATTTAGAATTCCCTTTTCACTTTATTAGGCTAAAAAGAAACTTCCCAGGCTATTCAAATGCGAAAAAACCTTTTGTGTTTTTCTCAAATGAGTGATTCATTCTACGGTTTCTTTTTGTGTACGATAATAAATCATGTCGCAATTCACCTGAGTTAAAAATATATAGTGTAATTAATTACTCTTGCTATATGAAAGTGAAACACTGTTAGTATTGAGGACAAAAAACATGACGTTATCATCATCATACATCTTTTCAAGTCACACAATTTTTAAGGCTCTCACTAGAGTCTTGTCAATTAATTTATCTGTAAAATAAATCACTATAATTATACTAAGCACCTTAGAAAATAATGCTGCACTGAATATGACTTTATTCTTCGAGATTATTTTTCGACTGAATAAGATTAGATTCTGTAAATCTTTGTCGGAGTCAGAGTCAAAGTCAAATATGTATTTATTCAATGGAATCACAAGGATCACTTTAAAACGTCTTAAAGTTGTGTGAGTCTTAAGTGCCAGTTCCACGCGACCAAACCCAGAACAGGCAACAAACTACGATTATTGCGGTTGACTGTTTTGATTTTCGCTTATTGTAATCAAAATCAGTAAACGCATCATTTCCAACAATAGAACAAAGTGAAATCCGATCGCTAAAACGACGCAGTGTGACATAATTATCAATATGCCAATTTGTGCGGATGACCGGCGCCAGTATCTCTACACGCTTGTCTGAATCTAATTCAACGGATGCACTGAACTATGATAATTAGTAATCAATTGAATGATCTACTGATGCCGATAGTTTTTGGAAAGAAATCCAGTACTTCGAAACTACTTACTTAGAAATCCAGGAAAGCGACTTAACGTCTTAGGCGGAGGGTAGTCTGATATTTTGTAGTTTGAACCTCGTGGCGGCGATCGTAAGCGCTACGGTAAAAGGTATTGACATTGTAATTAAATGAATTATCAATTATCAAATGGAAGCCCCGCGAGCTAACAGTCTAAATCGCTCTCAATAATGAAAACATAATTTAATTTGTAAATCCCAAATTATTTTTTTACTGGCGTCTTTGGGACACTTCCGTCTGGTACTGATTTGGATCAGTTTCTCTTACTCTAGATAGTTTGTAACGGTCTGCAGGTAGCTCAACTGTTTCTTGTATAATTTGCTTAATTAAATACTTTGTATTTAATTTGTTTAATTGTTAGTTTCTTTGTGTAAATAAATGTTTTCT
This sequence comes from Thera obeliscata, assembly GCA_947578465.1. NCBI lineage: Eukaryota > Metazoa > Arthropoda > Insecta > Lepidoptera > Geometridae > Thera > Thera obeliscata. The sequence goes on from OX387913.1 coordinate 4,630,292, forward strand.
TACTATAGTGTTTTAGGTTTAAGCCTCGTGTGTGTTATGTTATTTTATGCTGTTGTCTCTGCCTAAATTGGATTCTGCGGATGCATTGCATGTGCTTATTTAACTGTTAATCTAATGCTCTCATATGCAAGCACTAAGCGGATTCCACTAATTGATATTCAGTTATTCTAATCCTAAGTAAATAGAAGTTGAACAATTCAGTGAGCTGGATTTGGCAGACTGACGACTAATTAAATATTGATTTCCTAAACTAGGTTATTATGACGGATTATGTTTACATTTCCGGCTTATGTACGTGTAAGTATACAGCCTGAGTTTGAATTCGTATGTTATCCCGAAAGGTGGTGATAGGGACCATGGTTTTGCACAAGCTATGAAAACCTTTCTGTGAAATACGAAATCTAAATCTTCCGTACAAAAAAAAATCAATTGAAATGCTTAAACAAAATGTTTTGTGTGAAAACCCTACATCTTGGGCGGGGCCGGCACTAATTTGATTGGATTTTGGCCATTGCAGGCATCCAATCACATTTTTCGCTAGCCAATAATGACACTTGTGGCGGTAATAAATTTTTATTGCTTTTTGACTTGCCAATGGCAGATTTTGGGTGTCAAATAAGACATAGTTCAACAGAGGTCAAGTAATCAGCTGGTTATAGGGTTGCTTAGCAAGCTTTTAAGCAAAATCATGGCGTAAACTTTACACACCATTTGTTGAATGAAAAAGTCCTGATTCAGAAAAGTCATAGAACTAATGCTGTTGACATTCAGGAGTAGCATAACCCCCTTTCGGGATAACATACGAATTCAAACTCATGCTGTATATGTATGTGTATTTTTGTGTGTGTATTTTTTGTCCATGTTTTGAATAATTGTATGATGTATACAGCGCATGTGTCTCAATCAGAATCCAGACGCTTTAGACAAAAGGCCAGGTCAAGAGTACCCTAAGCCGACGAGCATGTACGAAGAATGTTATGCGAGTGAATGAAGCGAAAGAGGTGTGTCAGGATCGTAGCAAGTGGCAATCCGTGATCTCTGCCTACCCTCATGGGAATGAGGCGTGTATTTACATAACCTACATAATTTGTCAGTTAAGTCATTGATAAAAACAAATTATGAATACCAAGGCACGAAGTATTACAACTATAAAACACTTTTTCATAAATTTTAGGTTGGTAGTAAAAGCACTCAAAAACTGGAAAGTATCCCATAAAGCGCACAAAACAATACGGTAACGAGATTTTCCTCAAACTCATCACACGAAGCTCATGTACTTTGTTTGATAATGGAAAAAACATTCATAACTCATAAACACCTTTACATCCAAAGCCGAACACAACAGTATCCAATTATCCGGAATGGTATTCGGTAGCCATCAGTACTTGTTTACAACCACAAATAAGCTATTCTGTTCATGGTTGTCATTACATGACGGGTCGTTACACTTAATGCCCTCTTAAAAAGCTTCAAATTCTATGAACTCGTACTGGTATGTGGAATCTGCAATAGCTTTTTTACTCGAATCAGTAGGCCTACCACAAGCTCAGTCTGGTTCTGTCTCTGGCTCTGGTTTTGAGTCTGTGTGAGTGCTCACCTCTCTGTGTCAGTGTATTATACTGTGTGTGAGACGTTTCGACGCAGGGAAAACGTAGAGACAGACAAAGCTTTTGATAGGATAGATTGAAAACCAAAACTCTTCACATTTCAATGCTGGTAATGTCATGAGGAGGAGTGAGAATCATGTGACCAAGAGACTGATGAGTATGAATTTGGATGGATATGTTGGTAAAGGTAGGCCAAAGAAAAGGTGGATAAATTGTGTGAAAGACGAGATAGACAAGAAAAGAGTGAATATTATAAGGGGTATGGAAGAAAAGAAAAGGTTATCTCCACCTCACATAAAGTGGGATAAGAGCAGAAATATGAAGAAATCAAAATCAATGTCATTAAATCAGGAGTCAAATTAAAAACTAAATTGATACATTTTCAGGAACTGAATAAATTATAAACTGTCAAGAACACAATAATATAGCTACACAATCTGTACCTAATAGTCATTTAGTACTACATGCGATTGCGTTCATGCACTACAATAGGTGAATGCATCGAATTAAGGTTAATTAAAGCAATGAGTATTTATGTTTCAATGCATATAACTATTGTGCAGACCAATTTCAGCTTTACTGTAATAGTAATAACGATTACACCTGCGGAAGTAAACCCATTACAATCACATAAATTGATAGCGCCGTCGTAATAGCTTTCCGTTAAAAGCAATGTTATTTTTCTGCTATTAAATAACAATGTTCGAAGCAATATATTGCAATCAAATTGTGAAAAATCTTACCTCGGTAAAAACGCAAACAGCCCGAAAAAAAAACTGAAAAATATGCAGCAAGCCTACGTAAGGAAATTACCAAAATATGGACCAATTTGGGTCCATCTTCTTTGTCGTGTCGAAGTACAAACTCTCAAAACTCTTTTGGATCATTTCTTCGACCAAAACGGCATTGTCTTTGGAGATTTTAATGTTGATTTTTAAAGGCCAGTAAATGTAGAATTGCTTTGTCCCCTTCTCAATTGCTTCAAACTCAAGCATCTGATAGAATCGATTTCTTTTACCTATTTTTGGGTCCATAAAATAAGACTAAGATACCTATGAGTATGATATGCTAAGTAGTTAATTAATTTCATTCAAAATGTTGATTTAAATTACAGAATTGCCTGAATGGATTACGAAAGTAGAACTTTTCCCCAAAGGTCCAGTTTAATTTAGGACTAAAATTTTATTATGTTTGAAATGTTTTGTAAGCTAACAAAAGGGATTTAGCTAATAATGCCTGAAACGGTGGAGAGAGCCTACACGTTTACACGTGCCTGGAAGCTTAAATCTCGTAAATTTTGTTACTGGAGAACGTGTAGGCATTGCCTTTGACCTTACATAAGGTATGATTTATGATCATGAAGATAAATTTTATTAGGGGTAATACGATTACCTACGGTTAACTCTTTTGGACAGGTGAAATTTGCGTTTATATAGCTTTAATCGCCTTAACCGTTTCGGCAAAATATTGGTTAAAGCGGACACTGACACTGGATTAAACAAGTGGCATAGCAAAAGGCAAAAATTAGAAAATAATGAAATCGGTAGATAATAATTATAAGTTTAAAAAACTTGAGAAACCGACTTCATTGCCAAACGGCTAAACCGATTTTAATAAAATTTGTTTGGGACAGTCTGGACGTAAAAATGACCTTCCAAATAAAAAAATAATTTTCTAAATCGGTTCATAAATGACGGAGGCATGCAGTTACAAACATTAAAAAAATTATTTAAAAAAATATGGCAACACCGATTTTAATAAAATTAAAATGGGACCAATCTGGAAGCAGTACCTTTCAGATAAAAAAATAATTTTTCAAATCGGCTCACAAATGACAAAGTTATGCGGTAACAAACATTAAAAAAAAAATAAAAAAAAAAATAAAAAAAAGAAAAAAAAACATACAACCGAATTGAGAACCTCCTCCTTTTTGATTGGAAGTCAGTTAAAAAAGAAATATAAATAATTAGTCATTTTTTTCAGCATAATTTGTCCTGTCCATGCAATGCTATACACCACTACCCTAAACAATTTGTATACATTCTAGTTACCTACTAACAACAGTTTAAAATAAAACCCTGTTTAATGGTGTATTTATTTACCCGTAATAAAACGTCTCATAACATATTGATGGAGCTTTTTATTGGTTCAATCTCAACTTTTATGTGCATCGTTTCCTCAAATTTTCAAACGGTTTGTTGATACTGATATTATATTATACGGAGTTTTTGTTTGTGTATAATTTCTACATTTGTATCAACGGGGAAGCAAGAAACTGTTAAACAGTTATTATGTATACCGTTTCTTGTAGTTGTAATAATTTGAAATTTTATCTTCATATATTTTTAACAAACAGAGAAAAACAGACCAACTAAATTTTATAAAGAGGACTAAGTTACTAGCTATTTTTAGAATTCTACTCTCAAGATTTTCACAAAGAAAACTTTAAATCGCCTTGGAGGAATTCTCTAAATCACTGACTATAGACATGAGAGATTACTTTTTGAAAGGAAACAGTTTCCCAAATGTTTCTCATTTCGTTGACTGAAGCAATCCCACCGGTAGACTTATTGTGCGAATTTTTCTGTTGGAAATAACAGTCGTTTACCGCTTTATGTTTCCACATTGAGTAAATCACTAGTGGAAAGTAAGGGTTTGAGTTAATAATGCCACTGGCTCTGAGGTACCCTTATGCCAGTGGATGAGTCTATCTACCTCGTTCAGTTAAGGGTCATACACAATACCTGACGCATATTTTAGAGTAGGTCAGTCAGCTGTGGGAAACCACACATTACGCTTGTTCTATTGTTTCGAATAAGTAACGCAACTTTTGGTAAAGCTAACTAATAACCATAAAATCATGACAGCAAGTTCTCTGTAAAAATAATGCTTATTGTTACTGCTGGAACCACAAATAATGAAATTAAGTATTGTGCTGTAATAAAATCAACCACAAGTGGCCACAATCGAAACAAATAAATTTCCCGCCGCAACGCTTTGTATTCAAATAAAAGTATGCTCAATTTAATCAGTTTAACTTAATAGAATACATTACGATTTACACTGCTAAATGGACATAAAATCAAGAATTTAAATCATGATCAGGTGCGGCTGGCACACGACATGAGATCATTTCATGAGCAATTGCTGGTTAAAATACTCTATTGGGTAATTGTGCCTTCGAGGCTACGACACGATATGTCCTGTAACCACAATTACCTTAACTCTCATGAGACTTAGTGCCAGTTTTAAGACCAAAGTCACGAGGAAGTGAGCCACTGTGTGAAAATATCTCGAGTCCAATCCTTAACTTGTCGCTGAATAAAGAGCATTTTAAGACGTGGTTTTAGTAAAATAAACTTCTTTTTTAAGATTTTTTAATATCTAAGTTAGACTCTCAAATAAATGTTTTGCATACTTTGAAGTGCTTAGTGTAAAGGTTATCCTACGAGTTAACTATGATTAATAGGACCTTGTAAACTACTAAGTTGGTGTGTCGCGTAAACTCCCTGAAAGTTTAGAGTTTTAGGGTCATTTTCTTTATCCTGAAATGCCTGAAGTTCCTTGAGAGATAATCTGGTTAGAGCAAAGGAATTTGTGCTTAAAGATCAATATTTTATGCTAAGTTGTTATCTTTTGCAAAGAAGGTTTTGACAACTCATCATCATAACCATCCGCGCCCTGACTTAACCCACTGCTGGGCATAGGCCTCTGTTTGCTCTTGCCATGCACCACCATCTTGGGCTCCCTCATTCAACGGCGGCCCACGACGCTGACAACCATCATCAACCCATCGTGCTAATGGACGTCCAACGCCTCTCTTCCCAGTACTCGGCCACCACTCTGTCAATCTTTTGCACCACGCCTTGCCAGGTGTCCTGTCAAACTCCATTTGAGCTCCATTATTTGTATTTCGACGTCCTGGACCTTGGTACGCCCTCGGATCTCGACATTAGAATCTCGGTCTAAAAGCTTGATGCCGAGCATGGCACTTTTGTCACCTGAAACAATAAAAAAGCTCTATCGATTATGTATTTCTAAGCTTTCAATTCTTTCACCGACTCAAGGTCTTTTCAAATTTACCTACGTCTTTATTAAAACGACGGGGCAAATAGGTGCTTTGAAACTGTAAACTTTGATCTTTTAAAATAACTCAGAACATAAATAAAGATCGCAGTTCCTGTTTATTAAATACCGATTTAGCTACCTACCTTGGCCTATTTTATATTTATTTCATTGTTGTAATCTATTTCGGGTTTAAGCTGATCGGTAGATTGGTTAGGAGGTTGTGGCTTAACGCGGCTTTAGTTTACCTACTAATCCCAACATTCTCTTTGTGTTGATTTCAAAGGCTCATCAAGTTCTGCCTTTGGATAAATATTTATGAAATCCTGCTCATCAAAGTAAAGTAATTTTACAAAATACACCTACACTTGTCTATTTGTTACGATGAAATTCTCTTTATTATCCTTTGCCGCCAGTTTCAAATGTAATAAGAATAAATATTGTTCTTATCCATTGTTTCAGATTCTACTGGGACCTCTGCATGTTGTTATTACTGGTGGCCAACCTCATCATCCTGCCAGTTGCCATATCCTTCTTCAATGATGACCTCAGCACGCGTTGGATTGCCTTTAATTGTCTATCAGACACTATATTTCTTATAGATATCGTTGTTAATTTTAGAACAGGTAAGAACATTCTTGATAACTACTTCATTCACCTCACCAAATTAAGCTTATAGTTAGACTTTGACTAGATACTCTTAATATAGGTGTGCATTTGATTTGATGATTTGATTTTATGTCATAGAATTCCTAGTGGGTACTAAAGATTATGAAACATCAGCATTAGGCAATTTACGAGCTCCTAGTAAATCCACAGGGTAGGTATCTCATAATCTCCGTAACATTTATTAATACGTACCTTTAAACTAACAGTCACTTTTAAACTTCAGAAAATTCAGTTGTTGGGTCTGAGCCTCCAAATGTTAGCAATCTGAATTCAATCTACCAGCTTACTTGGAAAATCCATTGAGCCAGATTACTACAGAGTAAAGAAACATTTGTTTTTCTCTTTTCAGGAATAATGCAGCAAGATAATGCAGAGCAAGTGATATTAGATCCCAAGTTAATAGCGAAGCACTATTTGAGGACATGGTTCTTCCTAGACCTCATCTCTAGTATACCACTAGATTATATATTTTTGATCTTCAATCAGGTAAACGTACGTTGCAATTTGGCCGTGTTGTTATTATTACTAGTTTAATCTACCTTTTATGTTGTTGATATTCTGTTTCAGCTTGGGTGTTCATTTGTTTTAGACTTTCGTTAATGTTAGTTTTTGGTTTTTTGTTTGTCATTGTGAACTCTTGTTGAAATTCTACGAGAGCCTCTTCATTACGTCCAATTGTTTAGGGTCAGAAACGTGATAAGGTTTGGTAGCACTAGTATACCTACATACATTCTTCATCGATTTATTGTATTATTTAGTTATAATTTTTGCACTTTTTTCTCTATTTTGCACGTATCAGTAGACCATAAATGTCTGTTCTGTGGTTATTTCTTTCTCAGTCCTTTCTATCTGCAATATCTGCTCGATCGTATGGGGACTCTGTCTGTTTTTAGGAAACTCTTCAACTTGTTATTGTGCACTTTTAACTCTTAGCACCGGCTGTTCTAAAATACTTTCACGAAATTGCACTTTTATTCAATTTCTACTATCGCCGATGGTTGAGCTACTTTCTACAAATTCATAGATAAAAGGCACGGCGTCGTTACTTTTCTTTCTTATATTTTCCATTTTCTTGTACTTTACTTTTGCCGGATTTAGCATGGTCTTTCCTATGCTTACCGCATTTCACTTGATTTATGTATCCATTTCAGTATACTGCACATTGAACAGAATTTTGTTTTGTTTTATAATATTTTATTATTATTTGAAATTTATACCTAACGCAACACGACCAAATTGTATAAATCACACATTATGATCACCAATAACCTATGCTAATACAGAATACACAAAAAGGCAAAGAAAGATAAATGCAGTGCAGTTACATTATTTTTATGACTTATTTTATCCTTATTCAATATTTGCATTAGCAAAAATGCTTTTATTATTGTAACATGTTCAAAGCTAACAAATTTATTACAGGCAACTTCTATTGAGCTTCCACTAATAATGATTTCCACTTAATGATAAAATGTAAATTGCCAAAACATAACTATAACATGTTTTTAACGCCGCTTCAGCACTTTTCTTTGGCTGAAACTTTCGGATGCATTTTGCATGCCTTTAACACTTTCTTTGTAAAGACAAATCCTTGGGAAGATGCTCTAATGACTAGGACGGTAGCTCTGGTGATGTGGGCATCGCATTACTCATGTTAGATTACCTAAGATTGTTCGTTTATGTTTACAGGATTTTAGTGAAAGCTTTCAAATTCTTCACGCGGGGCGCGCGCTAAGGATACTTCGGTTAGCGAAGCTGCTGTCGCTAGTGCGGCTACTGCGTCTGTCCAGGCTCGTCCGCTACGTCTCACAATGGGAGGAAGTATATGTAAGCCATACCACTTCCAACCCACAACAGATTACGGGTTACATTAGATACGTAGGTACTTACTATACCTAACCCTCACTAACACTGCCCTAACCACATTACGCTCACATTTACTAACACGACATACTAACGCTGATACTAAACAATGTAATATTAAATTTATTGGATACTTAAATAGACCACAGAATGAAAAAGTAGCACTATTGGCAAGTGAATGTTTAAAATGAAATGTTTATAATAATGAATTTACTGTTTTAGCTAGTAGTGATCCTTATTACGTGGAATTTTGTTGTAATCCTGTATTATACCATAATCCCGCCCCAACTGTATGTGAGCCCCACGTCCCGCTCTGCACTTCTCTACTGCTTCTCTGCAAGCTTTGTTACTGCCTGAGCACGCTCTCACTCGCGAGGTCTGCCTTCGAGCGACCGCGCCCGCGCCGCGACCTACCGCTCGACCGCGTCCGAACCGAACCGTACCAACCAACACCGATCAGACACTCAGTATTATTTGCAAATTATCAATATTATTTTGCAGCTTTGTCGAAGCCTTTAGTGAAGATGCGCTGATGCCGAATATTGAAAAGCAACTTCCTCCTTTCATGCAATTCAAAAACACAAGAACAAATTGCAGACGCCGCTCAATTCGGACTTACAGCATCGAGCCATTTAATATCTTAGAAAGTGAGCACCTAGCACCATAAAGTTAATTGGAGTCGTTATACTTAATAACACAGGCCTAGACAAAACCTCCAACTATCTAATGAAAAAATCGGAGCAAATAAGTTACGTTCATTGCATCATTTCACCGAGTAGAAAGTAAAACCGTACAAGTAGTTATCGAGACGGTAGCGACTCGCTCGAGGCGGGCGATTACCTCAATGCGGAGAGTCAGAGAGAGAAGTGGAGCACAGAGGGCGGCGTGGCGCTGGCGACAACGCAGTGACGGTGTTGTGTGCAGATGAGTCCCGCGCCGAAGCCGCGCGGCGAGCCGGGCGACGCCGACGGCGCTGCGTCGCGCGACCTCGCCTCGCAGGTGCAGCATGCCGCGCACAGCGCTCTCTAGGCGTAGGGGCCTAGCCCGCTCCGCTACGTTCGGTGTTAGTGCATCCTGTGTGTGTCCGCAGCCCGCATCCGCACGCCAACTGCCCCTCGCCCGCACGACTGCGTCTTCGCCCGCTCTTCCCTTCCGCGACCCGGGCGCGCCTGCCTCTCTTCCTACTATCTCGTGTTTCTCGCTTGTTTTCTAGATCTTGCAGAATCTTCAAAAAAAGCGCACGGAGCGGAGGGGACGTCTGGGCTCCGACATTCAAAAAAAGAAGGGTGCAACCAAAAGCAATCTGATCTTCAAGGTAACCAGGGTCGGCACGAGCCGGCGCGCATGTGCTCGTTCGCCCGCTTCGCATGTTGCCGCCGGCGCCGCCCGGCTCCTTTAGACCGCAGCGTTCGCTTCGCTTGTTCTCGTTTGTCGTTCCGTATCCGACCCCCGTCCCGCCGGCGGGCGCGCGGCCAGCGCGGCGCGGACGCGGCTCGCGCGACCGTGCGGCGGCCTCGGTCGCGCGACTCTCGTCTCGCGCCCACCACGCATGTTCGCTCGATGACTCCAATCACAAGATCACATTTGTTTCACTTCTTTACGAATTTCATCGGTAGAGAATCATCGCGATGCTTGATTTCGAGCGTCCTTGTCGCGCAGTCCGCACGGCTTCCTTTAGAGGCGACGCTCTTATATGGTCCGATGTGAATTAACGGTTCAATTATCTTTTCAGTTCCTGAATATGGCCTCCGTGTTCATGCGGATATTCAACCTGATCTGCATGATGCTGCTTATCGGCCACTGGTCTGGCTGTCTGCAGTTCCTCGTTCCTATGCTGCAAGGGTTCCCGGCTAACTCCTGGGTAGCAATAAATGAGTTACAGGTACGTAGTAGTCTTCAGGCTAACTAATGTCAATGACTGTTTGTTGTTCTCCAATAGGTACCAACTACATTATATCATTCATATTTTTGTATACATCTAGCTGACGAAACTAAGGAAACGTTTCTTCTCTTTCTTCTGATTATAATGATCAGTTCTGCTGATATAGTAATGAGGGGATGCAAAACGACGTCAAGCTTAATCTTAGCAGTAGAAGTCTTATATGGTTTTCATATAAGACTTCTACTCGTAGACGTAACGACGAAAACTTTATAATTTCAGGAAGCATTTTGGCTAGAGCAGTACTCCTGGGCGCTGTTCAAAGCCATGTCTCACATGCTGTGCATCGGGTACGGCAGGTTTCCACCGCAATCCCTCACCGACATGTGGCTTACCATGCTCTCCATGATATCTGGAGCAACGTGCTACGCACTCTTCCTCGGCCACGCCACTAACCTCATCCAATCTCTCGACTCTTCCCGAAGACAGTACCGTGAAAAGGTAAAATCAATCATTTCACCACAACCCACTCATAAAGCTATACTCATTAGGCGTAAAAATTCTCAAAAACACGTAAGGTAAGAAGTAAGTATGAAGATGTTTTCACAGTCTCGGGTCCACCAACAGATTTAGATCCTCATTTTGTTACTTCTGTCGTGAAACAACTCAACCAATTTCAACAGATCATCACAACAGTTCATTGGCTCAATAGTTTCTTCGCAATAAAAATAGGCACCTACTTCCATAGAAAATCAATAGGCAACAATCATCATCTAGGAGCATGATTGTTATGTTGGAAAATTGAACAGTATACTTCTTTCTTGGAGTGGTAAATTGATATGAACACCTGACTGAACTAGTAAAGTGGTAGTAAAAGTAACCGTGAACCGTTAGAGTTGTACAATGGCGTGTCACCTGCAAACTGTAATACCAATCTGCACATATTCGATTTACACTAAATCTACATTGCCTGTTTCAGAGATTAGACGTGAGTACAGAGCGAATGTTTGTCCTAGTGTTTCCACTGTTTATAGAGTGTACAGAACTTCATCCGCACCGATTTTCATGTTCACATAACAAATGCCATAAATTAGTGGGTGTTCATAACAGTTTACATCCATTTTAGCACTAACTTTGATGGGATTAGGACGTGTGTCAATCTAGGGTTGTAGATAGCAACTTCTTTTCACTATATAAAAAAATAACTTTTTAATGTGCATGGTCTGTTCTAGCACAAGCGTGTTTGCAAGGAGTCGCTGCACCCTTGTTACTGTATCAAATAGTTTGGAGATTAAATGGATACATCTTTTTGGTTGCTTAACGTCTGCGTTGATGATAAGAAACCAAAACCTTGCAGAATCTTAACCAAAGCTGTTTTATGGGGGAAACATATTTCCAGTCAGTTCATTGCAAGATGTTAATTATAATTTCCAGGTTAAACAAGTAGAAGAGTACATGGCATATCGAAAGTTACCTCGAGAGATGCGTCAACGCATCACGGAGTACTTCGAGCATCGCTACCAGGGCAAGTTCTTCGACGAGGAGCTGATCCTGGGAGAGCTGAGCGAAAAGCTGAGGGAAGACGTTATCAATTACAACTGCAGATCCCTTGTCGCATCAGTACCCTTCTTCGCGAATGCTGACTCCAATTTCGTTTCTGATGTTGTCACTAAGCTGCGATACGAAGTCTTCCAACCTGGTATGTTGATCAGCATATTTGAATCTAAACTTTTTTGTGTTTTTCATTAATATAACACATTGAGCGCACAGGTGGCCTAGTAGTAGTAACCCAGCCTTCCGATCCTATATGTTCGAGTACAGTCGTGTGCCGATGGATTTTTCTGTTCGGAAAATGTATACACACCGCTAGTTCTTTCAAACTCTGAAAGAAAACATCGTGAGGAAACCCATGGTTTAGTCAGCTCTGCACGTATTGACCCAGTCCTCCCTGTGGATTAGGCCGAAGCTGCCGGGATGGTATAGGTGCTGGACTAGCCTATTCCAATTAAAATCCTGTCACAGGCACTATAGCGTCCCGCAAGTAAGACTTGTGTAATTAACAGTTGCCCCTTACACTTTAAAAATCGTCTGCAATAGACGCAAAGGCATGTTATTTTATTGGTAATCTTCTTTATTTAATTGTTCAAATGTCCTTGTAGTGGTAAATAAATAATTTAAACATTTTTCAATTCCAGGTGATATCATCATAAAAGAAGGTACAATCGGAAGCAAAATGTACTTTATTCAAGAAGGCATAGTCGACATCGTCATGGCCAACGGCGAGGTCGCGACCAGTCTATCGGACGGCTCCTACTTCGGCGAGATCTGCCTTCTGACCAATGCTCGCCGCGTGGCGTCGGTCCGAGCCGAGACTTACTGCAACCTGTTCTCGCTCTCCGTTGACCACTTCAACGCCGTGCTCGACCAGTATCCGCTGATGAGGCGAACCATGGAGAGCGTGGCCGCCGAACGACTCAACAAGATCGGGAAGAATCCCAACCTCGTGGCGCATCGCGAGGACGACACGACATCGGAGGGGAATACGATCAATGCGGTGGTGAATGCGCTTGCCGCGGAAGCAGAGCACGTGAGCCTGTCGGATGACAGCGTAGCACGCCTGTCGGAGCGTTCGTTAGGGCTGGCACTGCAGCCGCTGCAGGCAGCGTCGTGCCGCATGGCAGGCGTGGCGCTGCCCGGCCTTGGCGTAGCCGCGGCCGCACTTCCACGCCCCAAGTCCGAGCATGACTTCAGCTCCGCGGCAGCACAGTCGGCCCCGCTCTCCGCCGCGGGCGCCACCTTCCACAAGTCGGACGCGGGCATCGCGCCCTGACGCTCCGCCTGCGAGCCGGCGGCGGCCCGCGCCCGCGACACATAGCAATACTAGGCTTAGTGCGAGGGGCCACTCGCCCGGCCGTGGCCGCTCGCTAGTGGTAGCGTGTAGACACGAGTATTATAGCTGCGACTTCGCCGGGCGCGCCCCGCGCCGCCCGATGAATCTCATTTTGTGATGTTATACTTAATTCTCCTGTGTTATAATTTAGGTTAAATTTTATATCATTGACGCTGTGAGGAATCGGATACGTGACGTATTCCGATTGTATAGATATACCTACCTGTTATATATTGAAGAGTACTATTGAATCTTTATAGAGATACCTTGCCATTGAAGAAAAAAATAATTACTTATATAGACTAGACTGAATTGTAAAGATATCACTATTTTATGCTTTGTTGGCGTAAGAAAATAGACCTCTATTGTTGAAGCGGAATATTCGATCGCGATATAATATTCGAAATATATAAACGTTCCTGATTATCCCGATTCCGAAATATTATATATTCGACGTTCTTTATATAAAATGTTTATAAATGTTGGATCGTGGGAGAGTTTAGAGCGAGGCTCTCGGCGCCTGCGCCTGCGCCACTGCAGCCACTGCGAGAGCTCTCGCCGAGCAGACTGAAGGAACTATTCTATTTGCAATAGGTATGCGTTCCGCGTCCGGGTAGAGTAGGGTAGTAGGGGTAGAGAGAGAGGGAAGAGGGAAGGAATACAAGCAGGATCATGAGGTCTAGCCGGTAGCGGCAGTGGGCGGCGCATGACGCCGCAGCCGCGCTGACTGTACAAGCGACGCACAACTAACAAGCCTCACACGCGACTCCAATAGCACACGGTTGCTTTCGTTTTAATTATAAGTAGTCATATCTACCGATTACTCGGCATTAGCGCAAACATTTCTCTCGGTTTCCTATGTAGAGGATCAGTAGCGCTTCGAATCGTTTTTGTAAATATTGTAATAAATTGGGGATTCGCATTAGCGGGGCTCGGTATATCGGAGTGGTAGCGGGCGCTCGTTGGAGCGATCCAGTCAATTACCCGTGCCGACGGGCGTCTCGATTGAACTCGGTTCTCAATGCACACACCTTCATACCTTGATTTTAATTAATTGTAGGAGAAAATAATTTATTATAAATAGTGATCATTTCGTAGGAGTAAGTAGGCCAGAGCGTTAACAAATTCGGACGAATTACTTTATGTGATAGAGCAGCGGAAGGCTGCGCGTGAAGCGAGGCGGCCGGCTCGGCGGCTTTCGTTTTAGAACGATTAGGTAATACCTAGTTCATTATAATTTATGCATGACTTCACATGCTTCTCACCTAATTCCTTATCTTTCGACCGTGTCTTTTCATTTCAATTGTTTCGACTAAACCCACTTTGTTTTCATGGATCTGTTGAAGGCTTTGCAACCGCTTGTTGTTGATCTAGCAGTAATTCTTAGGTAACAAAGAGCGACATATCTTAGCGCGGCTCGATTAGCCTCCGCCGAGCCGGCGGCCGCGCCAGCATAGGCACGAACGTCGTTGACTATTCTTAAAGTGTCATGACAATTTGTAAAGATGGTTTTGCAAATGTTGACTTTTTAGCCAAAATATAGGTAATGAATGACGAACCAATACGCAGTAGCTTATTTGTAGATGAACGCAGCCTAGTTCTCAGTTCGGCGACTAACACCAATAGTACCTACTTTATACTCTTAAGATATTTATACAATAAAATTGGTCTTAGCAGAGTGACTATCTGTCAATTTATCTACAAAGAGATACAAATTATATAATATTGAGTTCCATTCCCAAAGGCATTTAGATTTGTTGTTTGTTTAACTATCTAACATTACCTAATGCTTTTGTAAATTATATAAATTTTATAGAAGAGATCTATTTTTATTGTAAAATCGTAAGTAAAATATCTTTACGAAATCATTTTATTTGTTTTTAATCAGAACTGTTATTTATTATAATTAAGAACCTACTTATATAATTTACTAATTTCTGGTATCTATTTTCACCAAAAGTGCTCATCGCTGTCAAGAAAATTAGAAAAAATGCATTAAAAGAATGAAGAAAACGACTACTTTGTTTCCTTTTCCACTCTCCATTGCTTCTACCGCGTAGAGTCTACTACGGCGTAGACTCTACGGCGTAGACGTAGAGTCTTCGGCGTAGAATTTATGCCCTTGTACTGCCCAGCTGCAGCAAAACAAGATAGACTGCAACCCCATTAAGATAACATTTAGTACGTTCGTGTACATCGATGCTCATTGAAAATAAAATAAATATCATCCTCTATAATTCGCGTCTAGTGCTAAAATACCTATCATGAGTACCTAGCATTTTATTTGTATTCTATCAAGTTTGTGGAGAAACTGAAAGCATAATATTCAGGACCAGAGTTCGAGCCTGTAATGAGTTACTTATGTTTATGAAAGGCTCGTCCGTTGAAATACTACCACCATGCCTCCTGCCGACAATCAGTATAGCAGTTTCGTTTTAAAAGGTGTGGGTGCCGGTGAAACTACTGGGCGTAGGTACCCCTACCTACCTACGAGCAACCTGGAGAACGAGTAGGTAGTCTGTTGGAAACGGGCTTATTACCTACCTGCCTACGTACCTTCCATTTTATCAGTAAGCCTAAGGGAGGTACTCACCTACTAGTAAAATATAATGTTATGTACATTACATAGCCTAACACTCACAGTCACAGAGTACTTGAGTTAAGCGTAAGGCGCGAAGCCGAAGTCCAAGAACACCACTCAGAGTCAGGGTTGTCAGTAAAAAAAATGTTTGTCAACAAAATGATAATTTGTACTTTTTAGAGCTGGCAGCATGAACGTAACAATCAGTCAGTGTCATCATTGCATCAATATGTCAGTGCTGTGTGTTGTCTGTGTCTGTCAGACCGTGAGTGACAGTGACAGTACGTGTATATTGGTGACTGGTGTGCGTGCGTCCTGGCGTGCGTGCTGCTTGATTTGTGTTGTGTTGGTTGCGTGTATTGCTGTGTGTGGCTCGTGAGTTTATGTGTGTGTAGGGAGACAGGAATGTACAACCATGGATTGTACGGCTTGGAAAGCACAGCCCGGAATTGATGTACATTTTGGCAGCCAATTCCATGGCTGTGCATTCCGTGGTTGGATATTCCAGGCTGTACAATCTCGGCTCGGGCCGGGAATGTACGACCATGGAAAAGGCTGCCAAATGGTTTCAAATTCTCAGGTTGTGTTTTCCTGGCTGCGTATTCCTGGCTGTACATTCTCGGCACGTAACGGGATTGTACGACCCTGGAAAACACGACCTGAGAATTTGTGACCATTTCTGATTGGTCGCCTGACAATGAATCAGAGTTCATCAAAATTTTGTGCTTCGTTTACAGGGTTACATTTACTAAACCAATTTCATTAGGACGAGTACCACAGATTAAGCGAACTATAAAACCTAGAAACACACTTTGTTCGGGCCTTAGATTTTGAGTGTGTGGACTCTAATCTTGCGAATATATTATCTGTCCAAGCTTGCGAATGTCTTGCTTGACTTTTGACTTGCGTTTGTTTGTGTTTCCATTTCCAGTTCCACCACACTTTCCACAGTGAGTGAACATCGATTTACGTAGAGTTTTGGTATATTTTTTAAAATATATTTTTGTCATTCTATGCCAACCAGACAACCAGATTCGAGTCGAGTCGAAGATGAATAAAACGATCAGAATCCTGAGAAGGTTATCGCTAGCACCATTATAGAACACATTCAAGAACAAGGTTTTGCAGAAAGGTATGATGACCGATATTACAGAATCAATTTATCAAACTTTAGTAATGAGGAAATCATGACACTATCAAACTATCAAATCAAATTTTAATAATGTGTCAAATCCCTTGTCATCTTGAAAACAGGTTGCAGGAACGCCTCTTTTCATAACACTAAAGCAATAAAAATTCCACGTAAAATCTAGCTGCCATGGCATTATTATTGTCGGTGACACGGAACCTCTCGTAGGCATTGGACTTGAAGGGAAAAGTGTACCAAGACGATCTTAGGACCTCTCGTAATGTTTGGATCTGAGTGTTGGGCAACATACAGGACGGATGGAGAAAAGGTACATGTGGCATGCGAATGTTGAGATGGATGTGTGGAGTGACAGATTGGATAGGATACAGAACAAGTATAACAGGGGAAGTTTGAAAGTAGCGCCAGTGACAGAAAAATTGAGGAGCACTAGACTTGTGTGAGACGGGCATGTCATGAGATGAAAGTCATGTGACTAGGAAAGTGATGAGCATGGATGTGGATGGATATGTGAGCAGAGCTAGACCAAAGAAAACAAGGATGAACTGTGTGAAAGATGACATGGGTAAATGAGGAGTGAATGCAGAGATGACGGCTGAAAGAGGGGAATGGAAGAGGAAGACATGTTGTGCTGATCCCACATAAAGTGGGATAGGGGCAGGAAGAAGAAGAATTATATTTAGCATTCCTGCTAATTTAGTACACCTGTTATCTGACTAAAGCTTTGATCAAGTGTTTAGAATCCGGTCATATGACTATTATATCATTCCCTACCTGATTTTTTAGCATAATTATTATTCAAACTTACCATGCTCTATGGGTTCTTTCTATCCTGCAGGATGTTTTAATTTCATCGAGATCAAGAGTAACCATGTGTAAATCTGGCCAGTGCATGTAGGTCATAAAAAATACATAAAGAGATTTTGATATAGCTATATTGTTTCAGATCCAAAAGGCTGCCTTGAAGTGCTGATTCACACTGCATTGCCTTCTAAGGAAAATTTGCTTACTTTCATGAACAATACAAAGCAGAAATGAAAAAGTTACTTTACTTAGGACCCATCTAAAGACATTTCAAAATGATCCTTGTGCTTGTGATACAACTGAATAAAATGCTTTTTTATACTTTAAGTGGAGAAAGATTTTTGCACAGTTTGCAATAGGTAGGTAATGTGAAAATGTTATACTTACACTGAATAAGACAGTGTTTTGCAATTATTAACTGAAAAGGTAGTTGATAAATACTTGTAGAAGTAGTACTCTTCTCCCTGCCCTTAGCCAACTTAAATGGGGTAGGCACAACTTGTACCTACCTTTTCTGTAATAAAACCAAGTGAATGTATATAAATTGATTATAATATAATATGTCTATTTCCAATAATTCGTTTTAATTAGTTTTTTTTTTTTTTTAAGCAAATTGTTTCCTCAGCTGGTCGACGCCACTGGTGACAAGAGGGCTGGCTCTTTTCTCGCACAGAGAATAGCTAATGCTATTCAACGTGGAAATGCAGCCAGCGTTCTTGGCACCATGCCTCATGGACACCCACTTTTGCTAGATTTTTAAGGTTTAGTTTTAATTAGTTTTAGTTTTTTTTAATATCATGAATTTTTTGTTGTTTAAGGTATAGTTCAATAAAAGTTTTTTTTTCAATGTTTTAATAATGTTTTACTTAACACTAGCTGTCTGTCCCGGCTTCGCACGGGTGGACATTAATTTTTTAAACACATAAATATAGCCTATGTTACTCAAGGTGAACCTACGTCCAGCAGTGGACTGATATTAATTGATGATGATGATGAAAGAACATTCTATAACGTTAAGGAGCACTATTTTCTAGTACATTTTGACAAATTATTGACAACATTTAAGAATTCACAAAGTTTTTAAAAATGTCCCAAAAGTTAAGACGGGATTTGAACCCGTGACCTTCCTGTCAGTGCCGAATAGTACCTTGGAGTTATTCGTTTAGTATGATTAGGCTGATAACGGCAGCCCTGCGCGTTTCCTACTTAATAAGAGCGCCGTCACATACCATTAAAATAATACGGTTATATCGTGCACATAAATAAATATTACGTGAAATAAAGTAATAGAATTTATATTTTGAGAAACAGAACACAGCGCCATCTATTGGTATATTTGCAACCTAGATGTCAATCAATATTGAAGAATGTTATCGATGAATCAGGAGGCAATAATGTACGACCCGTTAATGCACAGCATGATAATAATGTACAGCAGGTTAATGTACACTGTATGAATGTACAATGATTAACGACGGGAGTATACATTGCCTACAAAAAATAAGAAATAATTGAATTGCCTCAGTGTGCATCCAATTAACATGCTGTACAATATATCACGTGACAATTTTGTGCACCCAGTTAATTCGCAGCCAATTATTGTACGGCATGTTAAAACGAATCCGAAAAAACAAAAAAGCAGCCAAGTGCGAGTCGGACTCGCCCATGAAGGGTTCCGTAGCAACAAGTAACATAATAAAAAGGTTTTTGTAGTTCGTCGAAAGGTAAATTGCGGTTTACGGTTTATGACGCATAAAAAAAAACAATTCACTAGATCTCGTTCAAACCAAATATCGTTGAAAGTTTGCATCGTAATGTACAACATATATTTAATTTAGTTTTATCATTCTCTTATTTTAGAAGTTAGAGCCCCCCCTCTAACTTCTAAAATAAGAGAATGATAAAACTTTTACTACTTTAGAAGTGTCTCTTGCGCAAACTATTCAGTTTAGAAAAAAACTATATTAGAAACCTCAACATCATTTTTAAAGACCTATTCATAGATACGCCACACGTATTTCGTAGAAATTTTTTTTTGAGTTTCAGGTTCAAGTATGGGGCCCCCCAAATATAAAGTTTTTTTTTCTATTTTTGAGTAAAAACCTTACTGCGGTTCACAGAATACATATACTCGCCAAGTTTCATCAGTCTAGCTCTTACGGTTTTGGAGAAAAATGGCTGTGACATACGGACGGACAAACAGACAGACATGATTAATCTATAAGGGTTCCATTTTTGCCATTTGGTTACGGAACCCTAAAAAGGTTTCGTTTTAACTAGGTGTACAATAGCATGCTGTACTTGACGTACATTAACCGGACCCGATGAATCAACGTACACCGCCATCTATGAGAACTTCCTAAAACTAAACAGTACATCAACACGAAACATTTAATTGATACATAGGTACATAATATTCGTTTTCATTTATGACCTTAGTGAATAATTGAAATAAGTATATTTGAGTATTTTAATTAGTCTTAGAATTAAATTTGATTCCAGAACCTTAGAGAACATTGTAGAGCGTCTATGAGCATTCTGTTCTCGTCAAAGCCAAGAATTATCGGAAAAATCCATAAGTAATAGAAAAGGATAGACATAGAGAAGTCCCTACGTGTTAGAAAAGGATAGACATAGATTTCGAAACTTTTGCCCATAAAGGGCATTGGGTAACTTTGTATGGAGTTGTGGCGTTGTTTTTAGGGTTGCGTAGCCAAATGGCAAAAACGGAACCCTTATAGATTCGTCATGTCTGTCTGTCTGTCTGTCTGTCTGTCTTTCTGTTCGTCCGTATGTCACAGCCATTTTTCTCCGAAACCGTAAGAGCTAGACTGATGAAACTTGGCGAGTAGATGTATTCTGTGAACCGCATTAAGATTTTTACACAAAAATAGAAAAAAAAACTAGAAATTTTGGGGGTACTCCCATACTTGAAACTGAAACTCGAAAACTTTTTTTCATCAAACCCATACGTATCTATGAATAGGTCTTCAAAAATGATGTTGAGGTTTCTAATATCGTTTTTTTCTAAACTGAATAGTTTGCGCGAGAGACACTTCCAAAGTGGAAAAAAGTTGGTCTCCCCCCTCTAACTTCTAAAGTAAGAGAATGATAAAACTAAAAAAAATATATGTTGTACATTACTATGCAAACTTTCAACGATATTTGGTTGGAACGAGATCTAGTCCGTAGTTTTTTTTTTATACGTCATAAATCGTAAACAGCAATTTACCTTTCGACGAACTACAAGAACCTTTAAATTATGTTACTTGATGCTACGGAACCCTTCATGGGCGAGTCCGACTCGCACTTGGCTGCTTTTTTTTTAATGCGACCACTGATGCAATGTGTTTTGAATTTAAGTACTACACCTGTATACTTATTATAAAAAACATAATACGTCGTAACTTATATCGGAGCAAAAATATTCGACTTTGAAGTTAAAAGAATAACATTGTCTAAGTTTGCGATAAAATGCATTTTATTTTCAAAACTACTTTATTACCTTTGGAATCAGTAAGTTAGGAATAAAAAACATGGATCCCATAAATAATCATCATCATCATCAACCTATATCAGTCAACTGCTGGACGTAGGTCTCTCCCAAGACGTGCCACTAAGCCTGGTTTTTCTCCTCCAGTGCTTGCCAGGCACTTCGTTCCGGCGACGGTGATCGGCTCTGGGGTGATACGATCATTGAACATGATCTTTGTTTTATCTAAGTTCATGCCCAGGCCGACCCGTCGTGAGGAAACAGCTAGGCTGTTCAGCATCTGTTGTAGGTCGACTAAAAAGGTAAAAATGAAATTGTAATAATCAATTGAAAAATTTATATTATTGTACAAAAAGCGTGGGGGGCTTGATTTTGATTGTTGTAAATATTTTATCAATCTTAGCTTATACTTTAAACGAGAACATCTTGTAATATAAATATTCAAAAGAAAGAAAAGAAAGAAAGAAATAAAACTTATTTATTTATGACGGCACACGGTAGATATGAGAAACACGAACATTATATTCAGGATCTCGGAAACGGCGCCAACGATTTTGATGAAATTAAGTATACAGGGGTATTCGGGGGCGATAAATCGATCTAGCTAGGATTTATTTTCAGAAAATGACGAGAAATGGTTTTTTGTAACAATCTAACAGAAACTAAATATATGATTGTTCCTGCCATCTATTGGCGATTGTAAGTAACTAACTGCAAGCTTTTCCAGCAGATGGCGTTGGTAAGTAAAAATAAGCCACTAAAGATTATGACTCTTCCTGACATCTATTGGCAAATAATAATACAATTTTCTTTAATAATACGATTTACAAAAAAATCAAATCCCGAGCGAAGCTCGGTCATACTGGCTCGTAGTTTATTATATCTGAAGTTATTCTATAAAGCACCCCACGCTTTTTTGTACAATAATATAAATTGTTCAATTGATTATTACAATTTTATTCTTAACTTTTTAGTTCTATTAGTAATAAAAGCCTTTTTTTAGTTTTTAAACTATAATTTATTATAACGCTTTTATTAGCTTACGCAAAATATCACCACGATTTTGTAGATTTTGTGACGCAAAATTGACGCAAAGTGCAACGAAAAAACTCCGACTGCCAAATACTAAACATGTATTGTGTTTTCGCTGTCTCATCTTTTCTCCATATAATAGAGAGAGAGGCAAAACAGCGAAACGTTTTATTCATCCCAATTCATTTACAACATTTCGTGACGAAATGTTGTAAATGAATTGGGATGACGGGGACTTGACACTCACTGAGGCTGAGGCCGAGATTCATAGACCGAACTTTGTCTTTACTTTGATGGAAAGTTCAACTTTCAACCAAAATTATATTTCATAGTTCTGTCAAGCTCTTCTTTTTTCAAAATATTGATAGGAAAGGATCAGCTAAAACGCTGTCAAAAATGACAGCGTTTTAGCTGATCGCCATCACCATCACCTAGATGTGCGCACTCACATAATATAAAGCATAATATTTCTCCAGTATTATTATCTTTGTATGTATCAGATATCTTAGTGGATTCACCTACCTTGTTACCGTTCTATGGTTTATTTGCGCTATCTAGCGGGTTGTATGTGCGTCAAGTGCGCAAGACTCTATCAACCGAGATTCATTTGAGATCGTGATTTTAGATAATTTATGTAACAACCTGCACGTAGTTCGCTTTAGTTCCGCGAGATGGAACCCATCATAATCATGGCATATTGTGATGATTGCTTTTACAATTTTTCTTGTTCGTTCACTGATTAGGTACTTATTTTACATTGCTCTGCATTGATTAAATATTGCTAATTTTACAATAGCTTTTTAAACTACATGGAACAAGCAGATGGCCCACTTGATACTGAGCAAGCCTTTTGAAATATGGGTAGTCTTTGAATAACAAATAACAATGCACTTTGCTAAGCTGATGCTTTAAAATAGAGGGTAATCATCATCATCATCCTGAAAAGTCTACTGCTGGACATAAGCCTCCCCTATACATTTCCAGGAAGAATGATTCTGACCCCTTTCCATCTATTAAATTCCTGCGATCCTATCAATGTGATGGATAACCGATCACATTGTTAAGACACATAGACTGCCACCTAGGTGGCTTGCAACCTGTACGCAGTAAAACACCACATTATATGCATGAGTTAGAGAATCACAATTCATGCAAATGTTTTTTAATTAAAAATAAATGACCGTGAACCTCATAGTACTCATGATTTACATGGATCGTAATTACAATACCTAATCAAGAAATAGGATAACTTACACGTAAAAAATGCGAAATGAAATGTAATGCCTAACATATAACATACTAGCAGCCCGTCCCGGCTTCGCACGGGGTAGACAATATTGTTGTACCTACATTATTTTGTTCTATCGCTAATAGTTTCGGCAGCGCATTCGACGAAAGACATTTTAAGACTCATTTTTCTACACCTTCGGTTACATTGTTCAAATTTTACCAAGGATCCCTAATTTTTTTTAAATGAAATGTAGCCTATGTCAAATTGGAAGAATGCAGCATTATAATAGTGAAATAATTTTTTAAATCGGCCCAGTACTTTTTGAGCCTATTCATTACAAACATACAAAAATAGGTACAAATCTTTCCTATATAATATTAGTTTAAACAACGAAAATGATTTAAAAAATACTGTTTACGCATGAAAAACAATAAATATCGATTATCGATTGTTCGTTCGGACAATTTTACTTTACAGGTCTGAACTAAGCCGTATAAGCGAAAATATCCAATAGCAAATCGAAGTTTAGGTCAAATCAAACAGCTAACTTCAGGCTCGCCAACCAAGTTACGCCCGGCCGTACGTAGTGTACCTTGGAGGAAAGATTTGATATTTACTCAAAGTAGTTGTTGTCGAAAGGGTGTTTCTAATAATGCGTGACGATGAATAACGAATTTGTCACCTTTATTATATTATGTATCTACTTGCATTACAATACACATACATGTACATACAATTAGTGCCTGTGTGAAATAATTCAATTCAGAATTTAATTTTTTCATCTGTGCTATTTGTCTAATCGAAATTGGGATAGTACAATTTTTACTCTGTAGTTTTAGTTAAATGAGGCATAGGATTCCGATCAATCAGACAGTCTCTGTGATTGGTTGACTGTCAATAACCACTCAACCAATCACAGAGGTATGGCAGCCAATTCCATGGTTGTGTAATCCAGGGTGTGCACACGTTTGTACGGCTAGGAAAGCACAGCCAGGATTTTGGAGCCAAAATGTACATCAATTCCGGGCCGTG
Source organism: Thera obeliscata (assembly GCA_947578465.1). Taxonomy (NCBI): domain Eukaryota; kingdom Metazoa; phylum Arthropoda; class Insecta; order Lepidoptera; family Geometridae; genus Thera; species Thera obeliscata. The sequence goes on from OX387913.1 coordinate 4,654,585, forward strand.
TATTCCAGGGTTGTGTTTTCCTTGGTTGCACAATCTCGGAACGTTCTGAGAATGTACAGCCATGGAATTGATGACCATTGGTTGCCAAATCCTGGCTGTGTTTTCCTGCCTGTGCTTTCCTGGCCGTGCTTTCTCGGGTTGTGTAATCCATGGTTGTACATTAACCGCACCCGTGTGTGTATGTTGCGTTTGTGTTGCGTTTGTGATGTGATTGAAGTTATTTTGTGATTGAATTGAAGATCGTTTTTTTATTTACAGTACAGAGAAGACACTAATTTCAGACTGAATTGAGAAGCGATAGCATGTGTTATTTTTATAGAAACAGTATTTTGGACAGCTGAAAAAGTTTTTACCAAGGTTCTGCCTAAATTAATCGAAGGTTTTGCGCATCGAATTCCACGTTGCTACAATCGAAGCATGTCGACCAGACGAGCTCGTATCAAAGCTGTTACTGCTTTGCCACCGAGAAGAAAGAATGCGGACGCCAAGAAGAAGCAGGAAGAGATAAAAGAAGGTTTTGAATCTGATATCAAACTTCCCTCGAGTCGTAGACAGTCTGTAGATAAAACTCCCAAGGTTAGGAGGGTCTCTAAAGATAGTACTGCCCAAGAACATGCAAAGGATGAAGTTGAGGTTCGGGCGTCGCCTTCAAAGCGCCGTTTATCCGTCGACAAGACTCAGGGTCAACGTCGATTATCATTCGACAAGGCAACCAAGGAAGGCTATGAAAGTGATACCAAAATATCGAAAACACGTCGGTTATCACTGGACAAGACTCCAAAGAGGCGCTTATCCATTAACAAAACTCCTGTTAAGTGTGTGTCTGTTGAATTAAAAAGCCCAGACCCATTACCTGTTGAGAAACCTGTACAGGATACCAAGGTCCCTGAAGCATCGACATCCAAAAACGTTGATTTAAGGAGTTGGTTTCCCAAGACTAAAATACTACAGAATCTTTTAAACGGCAGCGAGAAATCACCTAAAACATTTCCACTTAAATCACCTGCATCCAATACAGACTCAAGAGATAAGGAAACGGTTTTATTTGAATGTATCCCTTCTACAAGTAAAGGATTAGAAGAAAATGACACTATTATATCCAGAGTTCCATTCTTCGTCTCGCCTCGAGAAAGGTCTAGCCCTCTAAGACCATCCCCAATTGTACGAACGCCAGTAATAGCAGTCGATCTTATTGCGGAAAAGCAAATTGCCCCACACAGAGGACCTAATTCTGTAAGTGAAAGAGATTACATGGAAATGCATGCAGAAGATGTATCAAATGCCTCTAAGCCGGAAGTTGAAATCATTATTGAGAAAATTGTTGATAAACCTGATATAAATGAACTGAAAAGTGCTTTAGCTCCAGCTAAGAAGTCAAAATGTCCTATCAAAATTATTGATGGTGAGTGTCGGATTCATTCTTTTTTAAATAAAATAAAATATTTTTTTTTAATTTGTTACCAACACACATCCACAAGACACTATCTAGCCCCAAATTAAGCAGAGCGTGTACTATGAGAAACAGATAGCTGATAAAATGTTTAAACATTTGTTTTTTCTGTATTTGTTCTGGAGGGCTGGTGGTCTGCCTTGTGATTTTTGATCCCGCGCAGACACCACTTACACGCTAAACCCACATGGCCGGCTGAATCTAAGATAAGATCATCTAAAATACTGTCAAATATTGATATTTCACCATCTCTATTGCCTAGATGTGCGCAGGCCCTTAATTGGGTTTTCAATTGGTGACATTGCATTATTAAATATTTATTAGCAAATATCATTTTATAAGTAATCTAAGTTGTGCATATTAACATTTTCAGAGTATATAATCAAGCCTATCCCCGAAACATCAGCTGTAATGGATGGCATAGTCCCCCTACAAACAGTGAGCAAGGCGCCGAAGCCATTAGACTTATTGAAGAATGAAATTATATCTGAAAATGCTGAAGTATTATTCGACCCTATCGTGCCCCTGCCATCGCCGAGCAAAGTTCGACCGAAGCTGCGACCAGTTCCAAGACTGGGACCTAGAAGAAACAGTTTTCAGCAGGTCAGAACCATACTTATACATCGGTAATTGAGCATTGGTTGTTCTGCAGTGAGATAGATAGACAATGTGACGAACTTTTTTACATGCATGAGCTTGTAAAAAGAAGTCTCTTTGAGGCGCACTTAAAATCCATTCAAAATCAAAAGTGTATATATTCAGTAAAATCGCAAGGATCGCTTTGAAACGTCTTAAAGCTAGGTGAGTCTAGGTGCCAGTTCCACGCGACCAAGCCTAGATAGGCAACACACTACGGCTTGGTTCCTACCTTTTTTTAATATGAACCTAACATAATACATTGTGTTTTTCTACAGGGCAGTGCCAGTGAATCCGAAGATGAGAATCGTCGTCTGCACGGACGTCCTCCAACCCCAGCTACACCCATACCATCTCGACAAAGGCATGACTCACACACCTCACATGCTACCACCATAGTACAAAGGTATATCTGAACTGGACATCCTGCCAACATCTCGACATTATGACATTACGTCATGGACTTAAAATAGGGGATTTTAAGTCCATGACCACGTCGTAGAACTTAAAAGTTCAAAACCAAGTGTCATGTGCACGAAAGGAGCCTCTTTGAGGCGCAATTGAATTCATTTTACCACACTTGGTTCGAAAGAACCAGTGACACGATAAGAAGAAGTCCATACCGTGAAAGCCCGTTTCCACGGCTTTTGTATATAGACACAGTACACACCTCGCATGCACCACGGTAATGCAAAGGTATATCTCAATTCTGCCAACATAGCGACACTGCATCATCCATTTTAAGAATTGTATTGAGTTGCGCTCACACAAGCCCATGTTGTACGGGCCACGAGATTTCCACGATTTCTGTATGGAGACACGGTGCATACCTTGCGTGTCTCCACCATAGCACAAAGGAATATCCTCTCATTCGAATAAACTGGTAATGTAAAATTGTGGCAGTGTGTAGGGGGGCTTAGCCTTTATTGCCTTTGTGCGCAATTCTAGTGCTCTAAAACTATGAAAGAAAACATCGCAAAGAAACCCGCGGCTTTGTAAACTCTATGTACTTCCTGTGGATTACGCTGACTACGCCGAGAAAATTGACTATGTGGCAAGCATCTTAAAAACCGGTTCCAGACTATTATAGTGTCTATCTGAATGAAAAATTACCCCTGAAGCTGTATTCATTATCTACAGTAGACTTAATGCCTGCTTTCTTTACTTTATTAATCTTTCATAGACTAATTATGTGGGGAAGCTGCCGCGTGTGGCAAGTTCGACTATTCGTGGTTTTCACTGGTTCCCTTGTGAATTTGCCGCGCAAGCCAACTTTGACACAACTTTTGATATATACAGATAATTTCTTCTGTCAAGACTCAGAAGGTAAACTTAGTCGTCTAGAGCCGCTGCAAACTAAGCGCTAACTAGCGTTTGCTGCGTGCTAAAAAAGGCGAGATTAGCTCGGCCCGCGGCAAAGTTCGTTTTGGCTCGCGCGGCAAGCTGGTATCTTTTTTTATCTCCACAATAAGACGCAAAGCGGCAGACTGGTATCCAACCGCACGGTTGCCACGCGAGCCAATGTTCGAGGGTTTGCCGCCCTGTAATCGATGTGCGTTGTTTTTTTTTTTAGTTAATCTACATTGTACTACTTTTGAGCAAAGGTATCCCCCAAAACCTTCCACTCATCTTGGTCCTTGGCGGTGTCCCACAATTTTTAGGGTTCCGTAGCCAAATGGCAAAAACGGAACCCTTATAGATTCGTCATGTCTGTCTGTCTGTCTGTCTGTCTGTCTGTCTGTCTGTCCGTCCGTATGTCACAGCCATTTTTCTCCGAAACCGTAAGAGCTAGACTGATGAAACTTGGCGAGTGGATGTATTCTGTGAACCGCATTAAGGTTTTTATACAAAAATAGAAAAAAAACTATAAGTTTTGGGGGTCCCCATACTTGAAACTGAAACTCAAAATTTTTTTTTTCATCAAACCCATACGTGTGGGGTATCTATGAATAGGTCTTCAAAAATGATGTTGAGGTTTCTAATATCGTTTTTTTCTAAACTGAATAGTTTGCCCAAGAGACACTTCCAAAGTGGAAAAAAGTTGGTCCCCCCCCCCTCTAACTTCTAAAATAAGAGAATGATAAAACTAAAAAAAATATATGTTATACATTATTATGCAAACTTTCAACGATATTTGGTTTAAACGAGATCTAGTCAGTAGTTTTTTTTTATACGTCATAAATCGTAAACCGCAATTTACCTTTCGACGAACTACAAGAACCTTTATTTATGTTACTTGATGCTACGGAACCCTTCATGGGCGAGTCCGACTCGCACTTGGCTGCTTTTTATTTATATCATAGTCATTTTATTTATTCACCAAGGTTTTATTACTTACCTATCTTTTATTTTTCTGATACCTGCTATTCTACATTATGTGTTTATCTGCATACTCTGTCAGCCTTATAAGCTTGAAATGGCAGGAAAAAGCGCATTGCATGCAAGTAGTCTAACCTGGATTTCTTTCAAACGGCCAAACCAACACGATCTACCTGTGTCCGTGGTGGCAAGCACGATGGCGTCTAGTGTATTTTAGGAAAGAAGTCCTCCTTCCTAATCATCGACATTATCTCCAAAAAAAATCGTCTGGACAGACATTGTGACCAGCGCTTCAAGCGCTTTAACCTTCGTCCACGGTGGATCTGTAGGTACCCGAAATCGGAGTTTTGCTACCAAATGTTGTTTCGTGTGAGCACGTGTCTCTCTCTTCTGTATGGAAACTTGATAAGACAACAAATCGTTTCTACGTGACGTATTTTTGCCGTCTCATCTTTTCTCCATACAATAGAGCAGCAAATAGGCGAAACAAAAACAACATTTCGTAGACGAAATGTTTTAATGGGGCTTGGGACTTGCCCTTCAGTTCTCTGCCATTTCTTTCTAGGTGACTATCGTATTGACGCGCCATAGTCATTATCTAATACACTGAAAAATAAACAACTTTTTACTTCACTTTACTTTACTGATCGCCATCATGCCCACTGCAGACGCAAGTTGATCGCGTTGATGTGCCCAGCGCTTGAGACTTGTATGACACATCGAATTATAATGTTTCAGGGATGTGGCTCGAGTGAGAAACGACTCCGTTTGCTCCAATGTAAGCCAGGCCGCGTCTCATGCCGTGAGCTCGCCACTGCGGGAGCGAGAAAAAAGCTTGAAGTAAGTAGTATAGGTAGCGGCACGTAATTTTAGCGCTGACCGCTATTGCGCAGAAGTCAAAAATAAGGTACCTGAGGGGGGCTAGCGGGATGAAGGGCGGGCGTGCTTAGCGCCGATTGGCTCTCCGGTCGAATACCCCGCACCGATACCACACCCCGCGCACATCCAGTGTACAGTTCGCATTCTCAATTATTGTATTACTGTTATTGACAAATTATGTTTTTCTTTTCCTACTCCCCATAAACTAGTTCAAAATTATGTCTTAGGTACATACTACAAATCTTTGGACATCTTACTATTTGACATTACATTAAAATAATGTCATTATCGTTATTTAGCTAATAATTAATAAAAGTTATAATTGTATTGCGTGCGTGACAGTACACATGCGCAGCTATCCCCTCCGCGTATCGCTCAGTGCTAGACTTACGTGCCGCTAGTTATAATAAGGTGAAATCTATCCATTGAATACAGTTGGAACTGTGTTTATCTCTATAACACGGAAGATAATAAGCGAAACTAAATTTATTCCAAGTTTTATTCCGAGTATAAATTTGTTTATTGATTTATTATTACAGAACCCGTCGCGAGGAGATGGCGGCTCGTCGAATTGCAGCGATGCGGCGGCGTCACTTAGACGTGGAACGTGAAAAACTCACTATGTATGACCTCATATTCTACAACCCGAAGGACAATCCTATCATGTGAGTACTTACCCACTATTAAAGCGAAAACTATCCATTGAAAATAGCTAGAACTCTGTTTATCTCTACAACGGCAAACAATCATCTACGCATTTTTCTATCACCCGACTAGTGATGCGTCTCGTCACACGGTCTCAGTAGGGGTGTACTATTCCCAAAACACTATACAGGGTTATTCATTATTAGCTGCAAATACTCAGGAATTAGGTTCAACAAATAAAATAAAAAATATTTATGAAATGATTTTTTAAAGTTTTGTTATGAAAATCCCGAGAAAATCAATAAAGAATATCCTTGGAATCATTGGCGCCTGACCTATTTTGACCTTTGATCCGCGTTAGCGACACTCTGCGTTCAGACACCGCCTGGGTGGGTTAGCCGTAAAGAAATTAATAAAAATAAAATTCTGATACAAAAACTCAAATCAGTTTAGGAATTAAATTGATTCGACCAAACAAATATTCACGACCCAAAAATTAGGCCCTGTCAGTTTGTGTAGCTAATACGAGTAATGAATAACCCTGTATAACATGTTCCCATGCCAAGAATAATGAACAGCCCGAATCCGATTTTCGTCCGTTATTGTGTGCATTACACAAAAAAACAGTAGACCTTCAAAACAGTAGACCTTCAATTTATAAGGGGTCCTTCTCAATTTTAGGTTCTTAGGACCCCTCCTTGTTGTATACTTTTGTTAAAAAAATATTTTTAATTGGGGGTAGGTTTCCTGTCAAGACTACACTATACTACATAAAGTGCTGTGGATTTTATAAGCAAAGAGACATTATGTAACTAAAATAAAAAACCGCCAGAACCAAAAAGCGAGTTAAAAAAAACGTTCGGGTTGTTAAAAGTCAATATTAAAATTTGAGTTCCAAATAAATTATTACACGAACTCAAACAAAAGATGTATCTTAGATTATATCCAAGTTAGTGTAATATTATGTTATTCATAAACTTGCAGCCCCGACCAAGACGAGTTAAAGGCGAAAGAGGCGAGCAAAAAAGAGGAAGAGGACCGTAAAGCCACAAAGCCAGTGTCTAAGGCCGATGCTTCACTTGAGACAACGCCTACTGCTGCTGCTGTGCCGCAGATCAAACTCGGCCCTAATGGAGAGATTATTCTTGATGAGCAGAGTTTGGTAAGATGACAAATTAGGTATTCAACACTCAACAGTCAACAGATGATGTTAAGTGGTAACCATCGCCTACAACAAAGCATTGCCTCGTAAGTCACGAACGTCAGGATCGTGCCCTACGGTAAGTGCCCTGCGTCCATCAACTTGAGGCATACAGATGTTCAGCCTCACGTGCCAGTAATTTCACCGGCACCCACACCCTTCAAATCAAAACACAGCAATGCTGCTTCACGGCAGAAATGTTGGTAGTTCTTCCCCGGACGAGCCACAAACAAAGAGCCGGACTACTACAAGACTATACATATACTGAGCCCACAATATTTAGACGTAATTTATTCCTTCAGGTTATAAACCAATCAGACCAGCGTAAGTTGGACTCCACTGTGGTCCGCGAAGGTGCATGGGGCGGGTCTGGCAGCCGCGCCTACCGACGCACTGCGCGCACCGCCGATTGGACCGACAATGAAACAGTGCGGTTTTACCGAGCCCTTGCGGCGATGGGAACAGACTTCACGCTAATGCAGCCGCTGTTTCCAACGAGGACTAGAAGAGACCTTAAACTGAAGGTAAGACTCCAAAAAATCTACATAAACAAGTGAATTGGTAAAAAAACACTATCTCTGCATTCACTGGACTCTCAGCTCAGTTGGTAGCTGGCAGCTCAGTTAGTAGCTCTGCTTTCTGCGCTGTAGATCGTGGGTTCGATCCCCACCGAGAACAAATATTTAGGGGAACGTAGATATTTGTTCTCTGTCTGGGTGTTATATTGTATTTTAAGTACTTATATTTACAAAAAAATGTATACAAGTATTATATCAGCTATCTGGTTCCCATAGTACAAGCTCTGCTTAGTTTGGGGCCAGATACTGTTGTGTGGATTATCCACAATATTTATTTATTGACTGGAAGAGCTGATCAGTTGTGGCCGTGGCAGAACGTTGGAGTAACTTACAAACAGCTTGTTTTTCCTGTCATGGCTTATTAGTGAACCTTACTTGTTGTGTTGTCAATTCTTCAAGCCTTCAGGCTCCTATAGATTTCCAAGAAGAGCGTTTATGCCTTTGCCATCCAGACTTCCCGCGGTCTGTACAACGACATCAGTCCAACGGGTTTTAGTAAAAAAAAAAACAAAAGTGTATTATTTATTCAGTACGATTACAAGAATCACTTTGAAACGTCATAAAACTAGGTGAGTCTAGTTGCCAGTTCCACGCGACCAAGCCTAGAAGAACAGGCAACAAACTACGGCTCGGTGCCTAACGTTTTTTTATGATCCTTTTACAAATCAAAAATAAATCCACGCGACCAAGCCTAGAAGAACAGGCAACAAACTACGGCTCGGTGCCTAACGTTTCTTTATGACCCTTTAAAAATAATCTAAAATAATAGCAGTGAAGTTCGATGTAGTTTAATAATACGTTTCGTATTCTGTTTCTAGTTCAAAAAAGAAGAGCGCCTAAACCTATCTCAAATAGATATGGCATTGCGCTCAGGAGCAGAATGGGACCCGGCACGTCTAGAAACGGAGTTCGCGGAGGAACGGATAGCTGACGAGGAAGCGGCTGCGAAGGCGAAGGAGCGTCTCAAGAGAGAGAAGGAAGAGGAGAAAGAGAGAGGGCGCGATATGAAGCATCTTAAAATGCGACGAAGTGAGTTTCTCAAATTTGTTTCAGCTTGAAATGGCGTCTTATTTCCGCTTATACGTTTTTATCAAATCAAGATTATATTCCGTTAAACTTCCCACTTTAAACGTAGAAAGTTGTATTTCCACGTTGGTCTGTTTGTTTGTATATCTGCTAACTCCACGCAACGCAACGGATTTTGGTGCGGTTTTCACTATCTGATAATTTGACAGTTTTTTTTTATTTAAACGACAGTCAAACGAGCTTACGGCCCACCTGATGGTAAGCGGTCACCGTCGCCCATAGACACCAACAACACCAAGGGTGCTGTCGTTGCGTTGCCTACCCTAGAGTTTTTTAATGTTTTTCTTGAAGCTATTCATGTTGTAGTTAAGAGGGAACACCTCTGGTGGTAGCTCATTCCATAATTTATATATTTGTTTGATAAAAATGCAAATGATTCACACAAACAAAACATTTTTACAACTTACAGGCAAATGCGCCCAAGTACTGGGAGAATCAGTTATGCCACAGAGGTTCTGTAACATCGGTAAAACCCCGGCCACTCTCGACGAGTACGTGAAGTTCCAAGAAGAAAGATCCAAAAAGCCCAAGCGCACTAGAAAGAAGAAACAAGACAAAAAAGAGTTCGTCCCCTCCAGTGTGACTACAATGAAAGGTGTAATGGTCGCGCCTTTGAAGCCCATCCGGTCGCCAAGTCCGTCTCTGGCTACCCTCACACTTCTAGACCGGACCGCAAAGCTAAGGCAGATGGCCAACAACAGAAGAACAACAGCTAATACCGAAATGGCTACTATTACAAAGGAAATATCCTTGCCAATTATGCCGCCAAATATCGAAAAAGGCTCACTAGTTGTTTTAACAGTGAACGATCCACAATCACCGTCCAGGAAGATGCTTCAGACATACATAGCTCAAGGTCCTGGGAATTTAGCGCCGGTTTCACTTCCCACGAATTTGTTAAACTCTGTGGTCGGTTTTATGAAGAAATCTAACTCGCCTAAGCCTACTATAATGGGTTCTCCTAGCGTACCTAGATCTAAAACTCCTAATATACTTTCTCCTAGGAAAAGAACGAGTTCCTACACTATTACTCAACTATGAGTGTCATAATCATTTTAGTAAAAAATTGAGTGTTAGTAGCCAAAATTTGGATTTTATTCGCCACAGGTCGTTAGGCAGCTACCTACCTACGAGGCAATGCTTTGTTATAGGCGATAGTTACCACTTAACATCAGGCGGGACATATGCTTGTTCCATCAGATAGTTGCATAAAGGTAGTTTAAAAAAAACTGCTATTGTCGATTACTTATGCCTGTTGTAAATAACGTAGTTAGGGATCGGTCTTCGCGGCTATAGAATTGCCTATCGTATCATCATACCTTACTCTAGCTCCTCATGAAGGTACATGAGCAACCAACAAAAGGAGGATTTATTAATAATAGGAGCCCGTTGTGTCCCACTGCAGGGCAAAGGTCCTTTAGTCTTCTTTAAAAAAGTTCAATTCAAATTCAATTCGCAATGGGGACAAAACATTACCAACCTCATTTTATAAGACCACATGTACATAATAATTTATTGTTATTATTCAGCCGTTATGCTCTCTACAGGGCAAAGGCAAATCACATAATAATGATCTCATAATTTTGATAATAATTACATTCAGCACGCGGCTTTGCTCGCGTTGTAGAGTATGCGCCCTAGAGTACGTGATGTATGCTAATAATAAGTATTTTTATTATTAAATATTGTCTACGCAAGTTCCACAAGTGTTTCCGCATTTTTTGCAAATTATATTCTAAAAAAAATCTTATGAAAAGTAACAAATAAAACCTCGCTAATCTATATAATAATCAGTTGGTCTACCATGTTAAGAATTACGCGGCAACTCAGTAACGTTGGCTGCAGTGACTCGGTAAAATTGGTTGCAAATAACAGCGATCAGCAGTCTAAGAAGAGTTTTATAATGAATCAACAAGTTTTCATCATGTGAGGCTAGTTTTTCATGGTAGAAGAGCTGTTGATCAAGTGCCCGTTTATCTTATAAGTCAAAATAACTAATAATTGTTGTAGATATTTGAATAGATGTCTCAGTTAAGCCAGGTCTTCTGCGAACGTTTATTTCGCAACACTGTATAAAACATCGTTCTGCTAAACTTAACATTTTGGCTGTCAGAAAATTGATTCGAGAACAAAACCGAGCGCATCGAACACTAGTGTGTGCGAAACATGTTTTGTAGTGTTTCGGAAAACATTGTTAGACCCGGTTTTGAACTTTTATCTGAGATCATTCGCGTTTTAAAAAAGGCTTAGGTCTTTTTTATCTAGAATATTATACACCAGTTTATAGTAAGTGGCAAATAAGTTGAACGTAGGGGCTAGTAATCGTTGCTATGTCTGTTTTGCATATGCAGCTACGACGCCCTTAAGAATCTTTACAGAGTTATTATTTGCCTTCTACTACTTATACCCGTCGTATAGGTTATTTTTTAAATAAATTATTTATCATATTATGATAGTTTATGGTAGTAAGTATTCATATAGCTTTATATTGTATTGTTGAAGTACCTAATAAAAATATAATGCATTTTAAACTGTTGTTTTCTATCTCTTGTCCTGGGGCCTTATTGTATAGGTCAACTCGTAATCGACATCGGCTTCATTTTTGACATTTGAAACCTAGCCTAGACTTCATCGCCACCAACACCGAAATTCAAACCTAGTGAATGAATGCTAGGTACTTGATGGAAATTCGTAACGCCGAAATGAACTTCAGTTGGATACCTAAGACAATACCAACAAAATTCTGACTGGGTCGACCAGTGATAATCGGCTTAAAGTTCACTCTTATTGGATTTTAAATATACAATAAGGCTGCTGGTTATGACAGGCCTTACAGCTCAGGTTGTCCTCATAAGCATGATGAAACTAGACGAATTGGAGGTGACGCTGATTGGTAGTATAGGTTTCAGAATTTGTGACGGTCTCAAAATTGTGAGCATCTAATAAGTTCCTACAGGCTTTGGAAAGGGGAATCGTAGGGTAGGAGGCATTAGGTTTACGTGAATAAGTAAGAAAATAATTTAGTTAATTATTACACACATTTATTTACAATAAGATAACTTTAACCTAATTATGTAGGTAATTCTGCAGTCACTAACAAACACAAAGTTCTGAACCACACAAAATGCATACATGAATAGTGTTTGAGTTTCAAGTATATTAAAGAGTTTTATTCTTTATGTTTACTTTGTACACCTACTTTTTCCTTTGACTGTACTTCATTGCCTTGAACAATAGATTTTTTCGATCATTTCAAAAGTGGTCCGAGTCGCCGGAAGAAAAATAATAAAATTAAATTACTCCGGCGAGTGGGACTGCGGTCCGAGTACCTACCGGTCCGAGTCGACGGAAGCCTCTTTATTGAAATAAAAAAAATTAAAACATTTTATTCTCCAAATATTTATTTGCAGTAAGTACATACTCCAAAAAACTTTTTTTACAAAGCCATAAAGAAACCGGAACTCTTCAAATGCCTCTTCAATAAATGGATAGATAAAAGAGCAAAGTTTATCCCTTAAAAATACTGGAAACTATTTGACGCAATATCCTACTGAGACATTGTCAGTAGATATACCTACACAAGATACTTTTGACGCATTGAATAAAATTTAAATTATTTATTAACCAAGTCTTTATGCACTTAGGGGCTGTCCTCACAGCCGTATATTCTGATCCGACCTCCGTGTGGGCGAGGCAACTGTCAGTGGACCTCGGCCACCTCGTGAGGGAACCATTGGGAGGACTCTAGACAATCCCAGAGAGACAGTTCCGGGTCAAGGAAATCATCGTTCATCTGGTCGACGTCGTAACTCTTTTTGTGATCTGTAAACGTTTTTTTTTAATGTTAGATTACAAAAATTGGGTGCAATTTATTTGTCCAAAATATTGTAATTATTGGACGTGCCTCTAAATACCGCGATTAACGATGGAATAGCCCAGAATCTTATGGATGTAATACCCTGATTACATTTACCTAACTCTTTTCTTTGGACCAAGAGATTTAAGGATGTTAAACGTCCTCGAAAACCATGGAGGTTAATTTATCATCATTATAAGCTTGTTTATATTTATATTTCTATGGAATAACTAGGAATAAATAGGATTTTATTTATGGAATACATAAATAAAATCAAGCCTCTTTCCCATGGGGGTAGGCAGAGGTTACGGATTTCCATTTTTTTTTTTTTAGTTTTCTTTCTCTCGTGTCAAGACACAACTTAACACACAAGCGTTATCTGCTTTTGTTGCACATATAAAATAGAATATAGAAAGCAAAATTCTTGTACTTTGGCCTCCCGCGAGACAGGCTTGTCCTAGTGCGGGGATCCCCAGTAATTTAATTTGTATGTTGACATACCTCTTTCAAATTCGTTTTTCTCAGATAACATTAGAAACACCAATGTAGCGTACCTGTACCTTCGTAAGCCTGCGTAGTAACTACGAAACGAGACAAATACAGTGTGCTTATTTATCTAGGGTCAAATATTGCAATGAATCTTACCAACAAGCGCCAAATCATCCGCCTGCGCCTTCTGCGCGGCTGTCTGGGCGTCAGCAGTCGGCGTCGGCGGCGCATTTTCCCCCTGCCCATAGTACCCAGACCACGCTGAGTAATTTTGCCAATAGGCGGACGGATCATAATATTGGTTGTACTCCTATAAATAACCGCTCGTCAGTATCATCTCGTAACGAATTCTAACCACAGGCAAAGGCTAGTTTAAGCTTTTATAAGCTGCCCTGATGTTGCACCGGATGAAAAAACCGCATTTAAAAGGCAAAATGGACATCACTGACATGATCTAAAAATCTAATTATCACTTGCAACGTCATCATCTGCCTGAAGCTGAACATACCTACCTTTGTTCGGTACTAAATTGTAAATTAATCACGCTTGAAGAGCCAACGTTTTGGGACACAGCAATTTATTGTAAGAGTGTACTATCTTTGTCAATAAATTATTGTGATTCTGATTCATAGACCTCCCCTATTCATTAGGGAAAATTATCACTATAACAATAATGTTTTATGCCTATTTGCAATCTTAAGTAAAGATTTCCCTTCGGTATTTTCAATGACGGTACAGCATCTACGAATGTATTCTGGATGCGTAAGACTGATAAGTGATAATACACTACTTTAGGCCTCATCCGCAAAACCATAAGCGAAATTTTAAGAAACCTTCTTCATTGTTTTTCGAAGTAGACCTCCAAACAACGACACGAAGACAAAATTCGTATGGTCGCCATGCATCGCTGTATTATCCAATCTTAAGCATCCAAAATGCATCTATGGGCGTGAGCGATACTCAAGTGCGGTTTTAAGCTAACTTACGATGAGCTATCAGCGGTATAGTGAGTAGAAAAGTTTTTCAAACTTCAGAAGTTGGAGTTCCGAGTTGGAATTGGGTACCGAGATCTTGCCTGGCGCAGCCTGCTTGACGCGCGGCAATTTGAGTTCATACAAAAGGCTTGAACTGTACTTCCAAACCTCCAAGTAGGTTTTATATGCAGTAAAGAGAGTTCCCAAAACGCCCTATAGGGGTGTGTATCGTAACGCTGTCAAATTTGACAGCGATATTAGACGGCGTTTCACTGATCGCTGTCGCCAGCGACCTTGGTGTGCGCGGCCTTCAGTATTCATTTTCATTTCGCTTCGATTTTGTTTTTGACAGTTGGTACCCTTCCATTCCGTCCATTCCAATGCATCCGATAAGTTGGTAGCATTGTTTGGTAACCTATCAGTTTTTTGTATGAACTCGATAATCGTGCCAAAGTTGCTGACAAAATCTCGGGACCAAACTCTCAGTCGGGGCTCAGTAGCATTTAAGGATTTATTAGCGAACATTCTAAAGCCAATATTATGAGCTGAGCGTCAATTTTATAAGCGCACACTGCTATATAAAAATTATTAGTTAGTATACATTTTATCCAGTTAACAAACATTTCAGGCGAAACATTTGATAGTTGTTGAATAGTTGATATTTCAATATGTGCGGTTAAATAAATAATTGTTTTTCCAAATTACAGTAAATAATAAAAAAACACCATACAATTTTTTGTATGATAATTTTTGTTTGATGTACAAAATCAGAACCACATTTTGCTTTCATATAAAAAATAAACCAATCCAAAAACACGGAAAGGCACTACTCATTGAATTTTACTACTTTATGCTTTTTAGGGATTTCTTTATATCACTTGCGACTTTCATTATTTCAATTTAATTATGTGTGTGATACGGTTCCAAATGTTTCGAATTAAATGGTTTGAATTTGGATTATCATTTTGCTTACGCATTGAAACATCAAAAAAGAAACAAAAAAAGTAAATAAGCCATACCGCTCCGTTATTATAAGCGTTTCCTGTCGCTCCCGCTTGCGCTGTCAGTACGCTCTTAGGCTTAGGAACCGCAGTGCATATCTTCAACGGCTTAGACCCAAGGCCGGTGTATCCGTTCATGGCGTATAAGGCGTTGCGTTGCTCATCCTCGCTACCGAAACGGACGAAGCCGTAGCCTTTTGTGTAGCCTGAACTGTCTAGTATTACTGGAAGAAATAAAAAAAGGTTAGAAAGTCACTCACTTACACACATACTTACACATACCCCTCCATACTCCCTCACTTACACACATACACATACCCTGACACACAACCGTTCTGAATAGGAAACGAGTAGCTTCCTTATATAGCTATCCTTAGTATTTCACTTGTTATAATTGTTGTTGTAACCTTCCTTTAATAACCAACCCTGAAGTAGGTACATTGTTTCGATATCTGTAGGATTACTTTTTTGTTATTTTTAGAGAGACCTGTTATTGGCTGCCCTAGACTAATGCATATGAAACTCTGTATTATTTTACTTTGCTGTTGGTCTTTTCAATAAATAAAAATAAATAAATAAATAAAGAAGTAGAGAAAGAAGAATTCAAATTCTAATACTACTTTATTCAATGGCATCACTTTGAAAAGTCTTAAAGCTAGGCGAGACTAGATACCAGTTCCTCGACGAACAGGCAACAAACTACGGCTTAGTTACGTTTTTATTTCGTATGAAATTACTTCCAATCGTCACATAAATGAGGTATGTACCCTTTTATTTAATTGTTTCAATGGCTGGAGGGCAATGTCATAATCACCCTAAATATGAGAACTATATGGATAAATGTAGGTATAACTTGTTGCATTTTGTCAAATTACGCGATGTTTAGATGTTTGAGGTGCAACCACGCTTATACAACTGGAACGAGTTGGATGAAATTTGGAAATATATTAAGGGTATAAATATACCCTTAATATATTTCCAAATTAAGCCACTTTTTGTCCCAAAATATTATCAAGTATGTAATAAAAACTATTTCGTTTTTACCACACAGCCGAAGCCAACGGCATTTTAAAATGTTTAAAGGGTCGGCAAAGCGCCTGTGATGCCTCTGGTGTCGCAAATATCAATGGCTATGCTAACCGCTTTCCATCAGTATGCTTGGTTGTATACTTCTTTGTTTACTTAGTAGTTTAAAAAAGCAGCCAAGTGCGAGTCGGACTCGCCCATGAAGGGTTCCGTAGCATCAAGTGACATAATATAAAGGTTCTTGTAGTTCGTCGCAAGGTAAACTGCGGTTTACGATTTATGACGTATAAAAAAAAAACTACTGACTAGATCTCGTTCAAACCAAATATCGTTGAAAGTTTGCATAGTAACGTACAACATGTATTTTTTTTAGTTTTATCTTTCTCTTATTTTAGAAGTTAGAGGGGGGGACCAACTTTTTTCCACTTTGGAAGTGTCTCTCGCGCAAACTATTAAGTTTAGAAAAAAACTATATTAGAAACCTCAACATCATTTTTGAAGACCTATTCATAGATACCCCACACGTATGGGTTCGATGAAAAAAAAAATTTTTGAGTTTCAGTTTTAAGTATGGGGACCCCCAAAATTTATAGTTTTTTTTCTATTTTTGTGTAAAAATCTTAATGCGGTTCACAGAATACATCTACTTGCCAAGTTTCATCAGTCTAGCTCTTACGGTTTCGGAGATAAATGGCTGTGACATACGGACGGACGGACGGACAGACAGACAGACAGACAGACAGACAGACAGACAGACAGACAGACAGACAGACAGACAGACAGACAGACAGACAGACAGACAGACATGACGAATCTATAAGGGTTCCGTTTTTGCCATTTGGCTACGGAACCCTATAAAAGCAACGGGCGGCCGCTAGGACTGCAATAAATCTAACTAAAAACATGCTGTACATACCTTTAGCAGTTTTAATAGAATTATACTTCGATGCAAAGACTCTATACAGCGAGTAGTCATCAACCTCCGGACTCAGGTCACCGACCCACACTGAGAACTCTCTCTCCGACTGCATGTTAGCACGAGCCTCCCGGGAGGCCGTGTTCAACCTGAACCGAACTACGGGGAATGTGCCCGGGATAGGCTTGCCATTGAGCTTGTGCATCGTGTCTATTGATTCTTCATCAGTCTGGAAGGAGTTTCAAGTTTATCATGCGCACTTAATGTGCGGGCAAGTTTTTCCGCAAGTAGGCCGCTGGTGGGCCCTTTTTGCGTGACCCTTGACACATGTTGCTCGAACTTTTTTAGGTTCTACAACACGCCGGTTTATTCTCGATGTTTTCCTTCACCGTTTTGAGAGTACTGGCATAGTGCACATAAATTTTTCAATAGAAAAACTCATTGGTACAAGAGTGGATTTGAACCCACGACCTTCGGATCAGAAGGCGGGGCCACTACCACTAGACCACCAGTGCTCTCTCAGTCTGGAAGGAATAAAATTGAGTTTGGAATTGCTATACAAAAGAAAATCTGAATTGGAACCACTATGCCTATTACTGCCACGAAGCAGCATCGCTGTGTTTCGGTTTGAAGGGTGCAGGTGTTGGTGCAGTTACAGGCACGTGAGGCGAAACATCTGTAAGCCTCAAGTAGATGGATCAGTTGATGGCAGTGCATCGTAGGAAACGTTCCTGACATGCATGACCAACGAGGCAATGCCTTGTTATAGGCGATGATTACCGCTTACCATCAAGTGGGCCATATGCTTGTTCCATCAGCTAGTAGTAAGTATAAAAAAAGATATGATTTTGGAATAAACTTGTAAAATAAATAAGTGGAAACCTGGAAATGAACAAAAGCATATCCTGCTGGTTCTCCAGTAAACTTATTCCTCATCACTTTGACAGCTAGCGGCCTCTGCCCGAGCCGATTGAAGGCTGCCATGATGAAGCTCTCCGTCATGTTGGGCTCGAGCTGAAAATATATCAAAGTCAAACATAGTTTATTATGTTATTTGGCAAGGATCACTTCGAAAGGTTCCGCGGATCGCTATAGGTCAAGCTAGATACGCCTTGTTCGAAAAAAGTTAGGTAATGTTAATGATGAAACTAGTTATAATTTACATTGTAAATGTGTAGTGCATCAAGCAATAGCAACGTTGCTATTGCCGGTAGGGGTTGGTAATTCTATTATAGTGAGATCAATCAACATTATAAAAACGTGGTGTACAATTTCAACCAAATTGGTCGAAGTTGTCGCTGGACTTTTTTCATGCTTACACTGCCCATCCATAGTTGACACTGCATGGTTTTTTCTTTAGTTTGAATCGATTTATACACTTTTTGAAGATTTGTAATTTTGTTATAATGTTTTCCTTTTCAGAAAAATAAACAATCCCCCTCACTCAACAGACAGAACAGAAACAGACTCACAAAAAGAATGAAAATGAACGAAACAACGACCTTATAAAAGGAAGGAACTGAACGAACGAATAATTTCTTAAGAAAGGTATCGGAATCTTGAGTCGATTTACCGTAATCGACTAAGTTCGAATGGATGACGTAAATAAAATATTGTTGATGTGTCAGATGCATTTGTGTCACGAACACGAATTCGCCAATCGCCATTCTAGTTGTCAGCAAAAAATCCGATAGTGAATCATGAGAGTAAGAATGTGGTGAACAACTAAGTGATATAAAAACTACAATAATCAATTTTAATCAGAGATTGACATTAATTCCTGCAGCTAGAAGTTTCAGTTAATTGTAAGGTACGCTCTATGAATCAATTTATCACTCTTATCATTAAATAAACTAATCATTGAATCATCAAATTCTAAAAATGGCTTGTTTAGATAACTTAGAAGCTTTAGAAAAGCAATTAGCTGAGATTCAAATGACTATGAATAGTCTGGAAATGAGCAATCCCAATAGAGTGAAAAAAACACCTCCAGCTGTGCCGCCCAAGAAGAAAGCCCAGCCACAAGTGCCACATAGCTTCATTGTGAACAATTTACGAGAACCATCGTATTCGACAAAGATTTCAACTCTCAATAACACTAATAATACGACGACATACAGTAACATACTCCATGATCCAGTGCATTCAACTCATAAAGATTACGCAAACGTAAGTCCCATTAACGCGCCTTCCTACAGTAATCAAATAACACAAAATGCATCTGTACTACCGAAAACTTATACTGCTGCCTACGGTAGTGTGTCTCCATATCACAACAATGATGACTTACCTCTGCCACCACCCCCACCCCCTCCACTACCGATTACAAATGCATTTCAATATCACGCTACTGAAGAATATCTGCCACCTCCGTCGCCTGTCAGTTCTAACTATAGTGAGTTAGCACGAGCTACATCAAACTTGAATTATAATCAAGAGAGATCCTCATATCCACCAATCTATCAGAATGATTATCATGATTATGGACCTGCACATGCTTCTACTTATGAGCCTCTTTACGAACCTATTAGTCCCCAGCCAAACAGAAACTATACGCCAAGTGCCAACTCTATCCAAAGCTACGGAAAAACTTCGCCAAACCCGAATAAATCACCTGTACCCAAAGAAAATGAAGTTGACGCATTAACTGATCTTCTAGTTCAATCTATTTCCGATAGCCAAGATTTGGATGTGTTTGGTAAATGTATCAAATGTAGCGGAAAAGTAGTGGGGGAAAATTCTGGATGTACAGCAATGGGAAACATGTATCATGTGACTTGTTTCTCTTGCTATCGCTGTAATATCAATTTACAAGGCAAACCATTTTACGCAGTAGAAGGCCAACCATACTGTGAAGTTGATTATTACGAAACGCTTGAGAGATGCTCCGTGTGTGATCAGCCTATTCTGGATCGGATTATCCGTGCGACCGGAAAGCCCTACCATCCAAATTGTTTTACGTGTGTAGAATGTGGAAAAAGCTTGGATGGTATACCATTTACGGTTGATGCAATGAATCAGATTCACTGTATTGAAGATTTCCACAAGAAGTTTGCTCCACGTTGCTGTGTGTGTGAACTTCCTATAATGCCGGAAGTGGGTGAAGAAGAAACAGTACGCGTAGTAGCTTTAGATCGCAGTTTCCACGTACGATGTTACAGATGTGAAGACTGTGGAATGCTATTAACATCAGAAGCCGAGGGCCGTGGATGCTATCCACTTGATGGTCACATACTTTGTCAAGAGTGCAATGCCCATCGCATCCGTCTTATTACCAATGTCATGACAACGGATCTTTAATTGATTGTTTTATAAAGATACCTACTGTATAGCTGGTTCTAATTTATAAGTAAGAAATAAGTGCTTCATTTTTATGCATTGCATATTATACCGTGCTTTAGTTTACCTACTATCTTCAACAGGGGTAGCTGGTTATACATTAAATTAAATAGTGTTAAGAGTAAATTAACCTAGTTTACAATGTTATTTATAAAATACGGTTTTCTTATAAAACAACTAAAATAAGGTGCCTTATTTTGAGACTGATAAAGAGCAGCTCTTTATAATATCGTCTTTTTATGATTACGAACCGTGATAAAATCGAACATACCTATGGATATTTAATTTTATATAATCTATTTAGCATTTAGAATGCTTTTATAAATTTTAATGTAGCTTACTGAGTGCCACTATAAAATGTTAAGTTTAACTTATTCTGCTTTTGAGAAATAAATATTTACAAAATATAGTTTACTGTTTTCACGTCATATTTTACGTAGTTTTTCTAAGTACCTATCACTACATTGTATGCCTTAAGCAAACAGGCCTTTGCATCTATTGTAAATTATTTATATAAGTTTGCAATATAATAGACCTAATACACACAATGTACCTACCTAGTGCTAGGCTGACTTTGTGCTAATTGCATCTACCAGTCTTCCTGAGTGTGCAAAAAGATGGTGTGGCTTGATGGTGTTTGTGTGGTGTGGATAATAAAAATAAACAAGTCTTTAGTAGCTAAAGTATTTAATTTTACTACATCCAAAATACTGGCTAGAATAGTATAGGCACAAACATCACAGAATTATTATCATACTAAAAATATTCTACGTCATTCAAGACTTCAAAGCTATTAACTAACTATTTCAGCCATATTTACAAAACTAAACTCGAAATTATTTTAATATTATAGACCTTTGGTCTAATAACAGTAATAGGTAGATATTGTTTATGAACAAAGTAATTCAATAAAATGAGACCGTTTCAGTTTAACGAAAGTGTTAAGTATTAGTTGCTAGTTTTCTAAGCCAAATCAGAAATTTTAGGAATCTACAGAAAATCATTTTTTATTAATAATAATGTGACTAAACATTGTTTGAGATCAATAACATAGATATTGACTTACTTTCATTCTGTTCTATACAAAAATCACAGTTAAACATAATTAAATAGAGTTTGGCACCTTAACGCAGCCTAATCAAACTAACCTAGTTTTGTTTTGCGTTCAATACATTTCATACAATTTACTTTTTTGCATCACACTTTGTGTTTTAGCTTGGTATTAAACTTAGGTGGGCTCAACACTTGTCTAAGAAAAATAGATCGTTTTTCCTTTACGTCTAGTGACGTATCGTTCATTGTTGACCTTCCCTCATAGGTTTGTCCATATAGAGCATTCGTTTCTTTCTCATTGGTGTTCACAGAAAACATGTCAGTGTGCCACTTGTTATTCACGTTCATGATATTAACATCGGATGCATTTAAATTCAATATACTTTCTGCAGATTGAAATAATACTTCTTCATCAGAATTAGCTTTAGGTTCAAAACGTTCTCTGAGAATAGAAAACTTTCTTCTAGGTCGATTCCTCCCTCCTTTTTTTATGTTTGAAACCTTTGTGGCCACCGTATTCAATGACGCTGGCACTTCTTTTTTTAAACAATTATCTAGAGCTTGAGCGTTATCAATATCACTTTCACTCGAAACTAGCTGCCATAATAAATTCATTTCATTATCTGGATCTGCCGAACTTTGCTGGCTTCGATCAGATCTACTGTTGTTTCTTTTTGTTTGAGCTCTATTTGAACTACTGCAGTTTGACTTAAGGCGTCTCTTTGTGTTCTTGTGATTTATTCGCAATGGGCTTTCAATATCACGTACTGTTGCAGGTGCAGGTAGATCTTTGATGTTCAATTTCAATTCTTTTTTGTCAATTTTTGATTGATGTATCTCAATGTCAAAATTTTCTTTTTCATGCAAAGATTCCATTATGTTACTTGAGTCGAATTTTGAAGGTTCTTTCCATAATGCATTCCTCAAATTAGTGTCAATTTTATCGTAAGTATGTAGTTGTGAGGAATCCCAGTGATCTCTGCGGTGGTACAGTATTCTAGGAGAATGATTAACGGTTGATTTACGAATTTCATCTATTGTAGCAACAAGAGAACTTTCAGAATTAAGCCTCTTTTTTATAGATGAACCTACATCTCCCAAATCATCCAGTTCTTCTAGTATTGGTTCTAAATAATTTAGATCTTTACTTAAATCTGTTACACATGGTTTTGCCAAAAATGTGTCATCTTGGCAGATTACAGTATTAGCATAATCATCTTGGTCAGTTCTATCAAATTTCACAAAAACGTTTGAGTATGTATGTGATTTTTTTGGGAAAGATGGGGCTGTCATAATAGCATTTTTCAAGTCTTGAGAAACGCAACTACTAACTTCAGAACTGCCTGAAGTTAGAGTATCTCGACGTCTGTCTCTCACAACGCTTCCATCATGAGCCCAGTTTTCTATATCAGTATATCCTTTCCAAGATCTTAAGCCCCATGCTTCTCTGGCTATATTGACTGCACACATATTTTCATAATCGTGAACTGATAGAATCTCGGTTGGGGTATCTGTATCACGTTGTTTTGATAGGAACGACTTATTTTTACTTTTATCTTTTTTGGTATACATTTCTTTAAGAATATCTAAAGCTATTCTCTGTATATTCT
The DNA here is from genome assembly GCA_947578465.1 of Thera obeliscata. Lineage (NCBI taxonomy): Eukaryota > Metazoa > Arthropoda > Insecta > Lepidoptera > Geometridae > Thera > Thera obeliscata. Next base: position 4,677,643 of record OX387913.1, read on the forward strand.
CTATATCAGCATCTTGATTTCCTACTTTAATATTCTTAAGAGCACTAAGACATAGTTTTTGAACAATATTTTCATTGAAAGTATTGATGTCGGAACTATTTATATCACTTAAGCTTAAATCTAAGTCCATATCAATTGAGTCAGAGGAAGTCTTTTTATTGGAACCTTCGGTATCATGGCTAATTACAGAGCTACGATCGTTCCTCAAAAGTTTAATAAAGTCCTCGTTTATAATGTTACGAAAATCAACATTTAAATTATTAAGTTCATCTCGCAACTCCTCAGCTGAACATATTCCTCGTCGTCGATGTAAATTTAGGTTGGTTGACGTAATTTCATCTATAGAACTCTCAATGTTTTCTAAGCACGATAATTTCAACGTTAATTCTGTTGGTGCACAGATTTTCTTTTTATTTACTTTTGATTTACCTGATAAGCTTTGCTCTTCTTTAATTTGTGGCGAATTCTCTACAGTATGTACTTCGATACTCGATGCGTCCATGCTTATATTACCAACTGGTGCTGATGTGAACATTGGTGTTCCTGATCTGGCAATCCAATGATCAAGCAGAAGTTTTTTGTCAGTGGTCTCATTTTCAATCTTTTTTTGTTCTTCCGTTGAAATACTGAAAGTAAATAATAACAGAGTTTTAATCAAATTGTTTAATGCGATATACAAAAAAATTACGTCTTCTTTATATACAAATAATCAGTTTATCGAACTTACTTGTGACTATTATTAGTAGTCTGCGGTCGTTGTGAATTCTTGAACGATCGAACTTGCTTTAGGGATGTGTTATTTTGTTTGTTATTTTGGAGAGGTATAGATTTATTATTCAATTCAATATCAGTATGGGACATTGTCCATGAGATCGGCCCCGTGGAATGGAAAAACCGGTAATACAGTATCATAGCTCCCATACCTAAAATCAAATAGCAAAAGTTATTTAGATTATCAATTATTTAAAAATATAAATACAATGCAGCACTGTTAATTAAATATCATACACGTACCGATGACTGTTCCCATAAGAATGCAAATAGTGAAGGCAATAGACCATGGCTTTTTTTGAAGTTCAGTATCTGTCATCAATACATACACAAATAAACTACCAAAGTTTTGTGTAACAATCAACGTGTAAAATAATAACAAACGGTATCGTGTGTGTCCTTCCTTCAAATTTATATAAAAGAAACAATAGACAAATCCCATGACGATATTATACATCGCCTCTTCAAACTTATTAGGACAAAACGCAGTGTTTTGTAGTATTATCCACACAGTCATCGCAGACCAATGCACACCTGTAATTATGTAATTTTATTGCAAATATAATTTTACTGTAAATCTTATTTTATCAATGGTGCATAAATATTTCTTACCCAGTGGAAGCAAAGACCAAATATCTAGAACTTTAGTGAGTAATATAACGCCTTGTATTCTACTCATCAACATACAGAAGTGCCAGAGAAGTTTCAGCAGCAGAGAATTCCAATTGAAATTCTCGTTAGAAAAAACAGTGATGTTGTAGATGTACGTTGAACAGCCCCAAACCACTGAGGCTATCGAAGCACTCAATGCAAATACTAAAAAATAAATAAACGTTAAATAAGTCACTAAAAAGAAATAACGTTAAGTAAGTAACTAGTGTAGGTACCCAACCCACATGCTGTTCTGTGAAAAAATTGCGAAGTACTTTGGCTTTTTTTACATATTTATTAACTCTAGGTACTTAGTAGTGTATATATCTACAAGAATACCAAGTTACAAAATTATAAGTACCTACTTAATGTAAATTGCAAATAATTGGCTGAGATTGTTACAGTAAAAATATACAAAGACTAGAAATAGGTACCTACCTAAGTACTTACTAAGAAAGTACCTACCTATTACATAATATAAATACCTTTCGTTTGATAATTGTCGTCTAAAGTAATAATTGCATAAAACTGTAGTATTATCTGAGGTACAGTCCCGGTAAAGACGTACAGAAAATGCAGCAAGCATAGGTCATTTCTTTGAGACATAATTTTCTGCGTTTCTATTGGCTCTAAGTTCTTGCAAACAAAAACTTTGTGCAAAAATTGGATATACCTGAAAATACACAGGAATGTATGTTAATGTTATAGCTCTAAAAGAACGTAGAAAAGCAATCAATTTAATTTATTTTCATTTATCACCTTTCAAGTAAGCCAACAAGGAATCCGTGAGTTATCCAGTGTCTGATATTAGTCTTTCGGTCTGTTGCATGCCATCGTAAAGAAAACACATTTACCAATACATTTGGAGTGAGTATAAATATACAGCTTCCTAACGCCCAAAATAAATGACCGTTTTTGCAATATTCAGCAAAAACAATCATATCTGTAAAAGGATTTTTATTAAATACTTTCATTAATGAATGTAAGAAAAACTTTAAGTTAACTGCAAACATACCTGTAGTTACATCTGCCAAGATTGATATTAGTGAGATAAAAACACACAAAACGTTGAAAACACAAAAGTTTTCATTTTGATTGTTTGATATTTTGATTTTTACGTCATGATTTCCGAGTCTGCAAGCTTCCGCCATTCTTAATCAGCGTAATGCTGATAGAAATAATTACTTAGGAACTTCTTGGACCCAACTTTAAACTCTCCGTTTACAGTAAGTTGGTCATAGTCATTACTTTGACCGTTGAGAATCAGTGGGCCTAATTTTTATGCATAATTAAGATACGTCAAATCATCGACCAGTCAATGCATGTTAGTTGAAATTCACTAAGTTTCAAATAACAAAACAAACAATACAAAGCATCGCTTCGATCGTCAAACATTACAGCGGGGCGGGTGGCGGCGGCGTGGGCGCAGTGCTATAGCTATAGATAATAAAATATTGTAATGTTCATTGAATGAACTAGGGAAATATTCGTATCAGTCACCAATCCGTTCATTTCTTTTTTTTTAAAGAGACGGGATTATAGTGTGGTATTCAATCTTGCTTTTTTGAATACTAAATTACCATAGACATGCCATACACATAAAAAATCGATCATAGCATTACTACTAAAATCGACTAACTGGGGTTAGGACAAAAAAACAACCAATGGCAGCTTAGAACCAAATCTGTGGGTTCAAGGACCTCAGTTGACCTTGTTTTTCCGTCTTATTGAATGAATCAGGGAATGAATACCGCATCGCATTGTACTTCACGAGGTATCAAAGGTTTGCGATTGGCTCGGGTAGAGTTGGCATGAAGTTAGTTTAGTTCGCTTCGCAATTCACAACAAACAAAAATTGCGTACTGTTTTACAACTGATGGTCTTTTGAGTCTTTTCATTGATTGAGTTTGCTATTTCAATAAATAGCCGCCGCTGTAGAACTCCAAATATCGAAATGATACACGACGCTTTGTTGATATTATGGGACTGTTCACAAGCAAGCGGAAAAACTAATGAGGTAAAATAATTTACAAACGAAAGTCTAAAAAACTTTGGAATGACTACCTAGTTTTAATAACACTGTATAATTATTACAGAAAAACGTAATCACTTACGCCAACGAGGGTGACAATGAAATATTCGGCAGGATTTGTGACATAGCCAAGAATCATCACAGGATTAACAATTTTGTAGAAGCAACAGGGTTTCGCGCTAGAAATATTCACTCGGGTAAACATTAGTTAGTTGACCCACCCATCTGTGACAAATACTGTTGTTCATAGTTCTGAGTAAAATACTGTCTGTTTCAGCAACAAATCACAAAATGTATGGCCTGTACACCCAGGCACTCAGTGAAGGCATTACAGAAGTACTCCAATCATACAAAAAAACACTGGTAGATGTTGAAAGCTTGGTAATAGGCAATCATAACTACACACTATCCTATGTGTATAGCTATGTGGAGAACTATCATGGTATCTTCAATACATTGAATAGGATTATAACAACTATTAAAGAAAGGAGGCTGACTGGATGTCAGGTTTTAAGCCTTTTACATCAGTACATTTTGAATGGAAACGAGCGAGTGCATGTAGCTATTGTTCAGTAAGTATTTTAGTATGTTTTTTATACAACTAGGTGATGGAACAAGCACATGGCCCACCTAATGTTAAGTACAGTAGTAACCATCGCTTATAACAAAGTATTGCCTCAAAGATCACCAGCACCTACACCGTTCAAACCGAACACAGCAGAAATAGGCATGGTGATAGTACTTCCCCAGACGAGGACTTCACAGGGAGCTCTACTAGTACTCACATCTAGGGCCCTAGATGCAAAATCTTTAGAGTACTTAACACAGACTCCTTCCCATATATATATATTATGGCATCACCCTCTCAAATATAAGGCAAGTCCGGCAGAAGTCTTGTCGAATGATGGTCTTATATAGGACTCCTGTGTCTGCATTAAGACGATAAGGCGGCTCAATTTGAATAATGCAGACAGTGATGATGTTGAATCTAATCAAACGTAAGTTAATTAAGACTTGACGAATCAATGACACCGCAGCAAGTAAACAGTTTTGATAATTTCACGGGTTCACATGCAAATCCACAAAGGGATGTCCTGATGTATGTTTGTGATGCCAGTCTTTGTTGAACTTATATTTTCCTTTCCAGAATATTCTCATGTATGAACAAAGTGTTCATAAACCAGCTATGCACATGGCTGCTGTATGGTGAACTGAGGGATCCTTACCAAGAGTTTTTCATATTAAAAAACCCAAAAGATGATACGTCCGACACATTACTCTCTTCTCCATCAACTACTAATACTTGTGATAAGTCTTTGGTTTCTACTGTAAGTACTACATACGCTCAAAGCGTAGCTTGGTTGATTATTATTTACTGTAGGCTCTGGTTTTGAATCTGTTGAGTGCTCACCAGTGTATTATACTGTGTATGTGACGTTTCGACGTAGGATTAATTTAGTCAACACTCACACAGACTCAAAACCAGAGCCAGAGCCAGACAGAGCTTGTGGTAGGCCTACACATCAATTATGTTAAGCAACACTCTTTGCGGCTATCGTCTGGACGAGTGACTGCTAGTCGCATTTACACCTGATAACTCTAAAGTTTGAGAACGCCGGCCAGTTATATAAAGTTGGAGAAAACTGTAGGATAACAGAAATATTAATAAAAAACCAAAAAAGTAATTTTTTCGTCATTCTTTTTCTGAAGCCCCGACCTGCCACGACCAACGGCTGACACTCCAACTTTATATAACTGGCCGGTAATAAGGACCACTGTAAAAGCCTATTACAGCTATTTCAGTGTACATTGACTGGCCTCTAGCTCAGTTGGTAGTAGCTCTGCCTTCTGCGCCGTAGGTCGTGGGTTCGATCCCCACCGAGAACAAATATTTGTGTGGTGAACATAAATGTTTGTTCTCTGTCTGGGTGTTATATGTATTCTAAGTATGTATAAAAAAAAAAAAAAAAAAAAAAAAAAATGTATTCAAGTATTATATCAGCTATCCGGTTCCCATATTACAAGCTCTGCTTAGTTTGGGGCTGGGTAGTGTTGTGTGAATTGTCCACAATATTTTATTTATTTATTTACATTAATACTTTATTCGCCCATAGTTGTGTAAATTAAGTTTGTATGGAAATCGTACCCCCTTAAAATTCATGGATGTCATGTGACATGTCAAAAAATCCTGGTCAAAGCGCGAATGCATGAAATAGATGCGTAGCCATAGAGTAGTACTAAAAAAGCGTAAAGTGACTTTAGAAGCTCGCTATAGCGCAACTTCTGCTACAAATTATTTTCAATTCATCTCTAGTCCAGGCTGCCTTTCTACTGTAGATAACTAGTGGTTAAATATTCAGAATACCTAATAAAATTGCATACATACTTGTCTATACAAGTATAAATATAAGTAACAATAAGTATAAGTATAAGTATAAGTAACTTATGTAAGTATAAGTATAGTAGTAGAAGGGCCAATTACGTAGCAATGTTTTCTTCGTCAGCTCCAAGACACTGCCCTGGACTGCGGCTTCAACCTTAACCCGAGCATGATACCATACTTCATGCCTCTCTCGTTGGCGCAAGAAACGCTCTTCATCGGCAAGACGGTCGTACTCTTCGGCTTTGACCCAAAGAAGACGAAGAGGAATAGCAGTTTTACCGTGAATAGGACCATGGTGCCTTTGCAAAAATGCGGACTTGATTCTAGAAGGTACTTATCACATTTTATAATATATACCTATAATAAGCAGTCTTGATAGAGTCAAAGGCAGGGTCACTTAAGTTTAAGCAGTCTGTAATCCTGAGGCACGGTAGATATCTCCTCTAACGACGATCATACTTTTTTTAACTTACGATGTCTCTCTCATTAAAATGATATGCTTTATTACTGGTCGTAGGTTCACAATTTGGGAAGAGAAAGAGGCAGTATTCCACGAAAAACTACAGCAACTGAAGAGTCCTGAAGTGTTTGAAGTCAGTAGCCTGAGGGGCGTGGTCAGGGAAATAAAAGAATGTGTGACAAAGGTACTACCTTCGCTTTATCTAGGCCCGAATATTGGAACGCACCTAAGATTTAGGATCAGACACCCCTTCTCCTTCCTTATTTAGGACTCGGAAAGATTCCCGTACTAAAACGTCAGTTTGCTGTCTCTTTAGTTTGCATGCAAAATAGCAAGAGCAAGGGAGACAAATTCTGACAGAACTAATCAGAAACGTTTTCGAATGTTTAAAATAGGGGGACCGTTGCATTTGTTTTGCTTGGACGACATTGAAGAAAATTGAGAACCCATTATTTTAGTAGTGTGTGTTACGCTACTTTTTATTCCCAAGTTAGCTACGAGTATTTGAATAAAAAAACCCTTTCCGTAGAAGATTTCAGACTGCCCAGTCTGGGTTTTGTTCACTGTTATTTCATATGAGCCCGTTCGTTTTCAAAATGGGTCTTTGTTTTATATTACGCAAATAGCGTTCACTGTGACATCGTCTATTTTCAGCATCTTTGGACAGTGGCGGTTGAAGAGGCTCAACTTATACACGAACTAAGATTAATGAAGGATTTCTATTTGATCGGCCGCGGCGAGCTTTTTCTTGAACTGCTGAGACTGACGGCTCATATGCTTGATAAGCCTACATCCAGGACTTCTTCTAGAGGTATGTCATTCCAACATTTATGAACCGAGTGGGACTTAAAACCAGGACCCAATTTTTTGAATAACGATACCAAAAAAAGTTTGCCCGGCTGGTTTTCTTGGCAAACAAAATCATCATCCGCCCTTGCATGCATTAAGCATTTTTGCATGCTTTAAGGCAGAACATGGCTGAACTTACTTAATTTTTACCATCCTGTAATTAATAACCTGTGTTTCGCAAATAAATGATTGCATTGTATTGTATTGTATTGGTGTGCGGACTGGTTTCTGCAAGTAGGCCGCTGGCGGGCCATTTTTGCGTGACGCTTGACACCCAGCGTAGAACCATAAAAAGTTCGAACAACACGAACACATGTTTTCCTTCACCTTTTGAGAGTACTGGCATAGTGCACATAAATTTTTCGACAGAAAAACTCATTGGTACAGGACTGGATTTGAACCCACGACCTTAGGATCGGAAGACGGGGCCACTACCACTAGACCACCAGTGCTCTAGTGCTCAGTGGTTATCAAAGTTTATAAGTAGAAAGACGTGTTATGATAAAAAATCATTTTTTGCGGAAAAAAGATAGTTTTTTTGCGATTTTCGATGAATAAGTTCATTGTTTTTATATCTTTTAAAAGGTAAATCTGTGCGAGCGAGTTGTTTTACGGAGTTAAGCGTCTTATATTTTCTTTCAGATATGAACCACGCCTTCCAGCTAGCGGCGCGAGCAGTATTCTTGAGCAACAACTCAGACATAGAGAAGTTTAGCTTCGAACTGCCGTATGTGAAGCCAAACGTATCTGTGAACAGTGCTAACTCTTCTGTGGAGGACGACAGTACTGGTAAAGATTTATTGTAACCTCTTTTTATTTAGTCCGAAAGTTACTTTTCGGATTTGTTCACTCCGAAAAGGACTTCTTACTAGAAAGCCAATAATATCTTAATAGAAAGTAATGATTAAACAACATTTTTTTTTATGCAACTAGCTGAAGTGGCAACCATTGCCTATAACAAAGTATTGCCTCGTAGGTCTCGAACGAGCCCTACAATGCACGCCCTGCGTCCATTACAGTCCAGTTACTTACGTCCAGGCATACAGATGTTCAGCCTCACGTGCCAGTAATTTTACTGGCACCCACACCCATCAAACCGAAACACAGCAATGCTGCTTCACGGCCGAAATAGACATGTTGGTAGTACTTGTCCGGACGAGCCCTTCACAAAGAGCTCTACTACTACTAAATCACCTTTAATAAACCTTTTCAAGCCTAGTATGTTGTTTAGTTGTTATGAATACGATATTATGTATCTAGCTACTAAGTATCCCTGAATAAACAAGCTTTTTACTTTTACTTTTTACTTTACTAAAGAGCTCTACTACTACCATTTCAGTGGCAGACGGCTGGTCGAGTATTATCCTAAAATACGATTTCAAGTGGCCGCTACATCTGCTATTCACTCCCGAAGTGCTCGCTCGCTACAACGATATGTTCCGTCTATTGCTCCGGATAAAGAAAACACAGCACGATTTGCATGCGCTTTGGAAGACTTACAAGCAATCTGCGAGGTGAGTTTATTGCCTTAGGATAGAACTTGCAGTTTTTGTACGACTTGCTGATAAATAATATCTAAATATATAAAAGAAAGTCGTGTTAGTTACACTATTTATAGATGATGCACAGGGCTGGTTTTCAGCATACCCCAATGTTCGACGTTGTAGGTGGTAGTCGAACCAGAAAAAAAATAAGTAAGTAGCGGGATTTAAAAACAAAGAAATAACATGTCTAGAAGCAGAAGAAAAGGAAATAGCAATTAAAAAAATAACAAACTAAAAAAAAAGACAAAGATCTCTTTTTTTTTAGTAACCGTGTGTTATGCGTGTATAGTGTGAGTGGTGTATGTTTATCCTTTTCTATCACGTGAGGACTTTTCTATAAATTCTAGATTTGTTCAAATGGTCTAGAAAATAATGCTCTTAAACTTACTAGAATGTTCTATAACATTCCGGAATGCCCGGGCAACGCCGGGCTTCGCAGCTAGTATTTTATAAATATTTACAGCAATCTATCTAACCCCAAACTAACCATTTCTTTTTCAGTTTCCCAATGTGCCAACTTCATAACAAACTGATGTTCTTAATGGACAACCTACAGCACTACCTCCAGGCAGATGTTTTAGAAACAAACTTTTCAAGACTCATGGACGCCGTTGACAAAACCAATGATTTTGAGAAGCTCAAGAAAGCGCACGCTACTTTCTTAGCTGATGTACTGAGTCAGTCTTTCTTGACTGTCACTTCGGTAAGATTTTTAATGTTGGTGTTTTTTTCCATTATCAAGACTATAATCTTATGGTTACAAACTCACCTGACGGTAAGCGACGATGTAGCAGACGATGAAGCAGGATGGTCTAGAAGACACCTATTCATTCTTGACTTAAGAGGCCCAGATTGTAGTTGTCAGGAAAAACTGCCGACGGAATGAGTTCCATTCCTTGGAGGTCCTATAGAAGATCGATAGGCAAGCAACTTTGCGACAGCGGGCCTTCATCGTGTCACATATAGCCCCTTTTAGCTCCCCTAATTTAAATAAGGATTATGTCACAAAGGAGCTTGCTAAGAATCAAGTTCGACAAGACTAAGCCTAGAAGGACTGGCACCGACTACTTAGTTTTTAAGCATTTTTGTAATAATTAGTCGTCGTTTAGAAAATAGTATAGTGAAGAATTATGTTTCAGTCATCAGAGAGTGACTGCTCCGGTGACACAACCGATTCGTTGAACAACCCAGTATTCTGCAATATAATGGAGCTACTGAAACTCTGCCATTCATTCTGCAGTATTAACGAATTTGCATCTGATAGAGAAGCGGAAGACTACTATATTAGAGGATATTCTGAGAGGTTAGTTATTAATCTCCTTGAATGTACCTACATAAAACCTGTCTTAAAGATATTATATAATTAATTTCTTAACGTATATAATAACGTTAATTTCAAAAACGAATTAAGTACATATATTTTAACTATTACTCTGAAAGCGACTTCACTCTAACGTTAACTTGCCACGGAAAACAATAAAACGCTCACGTTTTCTCTGAAGCAAAGCGGGACGAACGGTGTGGAGTCGAGACCAATCGAATGGATTCGATTATCTGAAAAATAGTAATTTTCGGAGTAAATATTATTTAATATATTTACTCCGAAAATTAAAATAATTGTAAATATTTTCTAGTACAAAAGTCGTTGAATAGAGTTCATTCTAGATTTCTATAAAATACATCCAGGATGAACGCCATGAGAGAGCCATGGTGGAGACTTCAAGCTGCTGATGCTGTAAATGACTTTTCGTCTTCTCTTTACAGGTTCAACAAGCTTGTAAAACAGCTGATGCAGCTACTAGTTTCATTACGAGACCGACCGTGCGGGATGTTTCTAGCGCGGTTACTCATGAGACTGGATTACAATCGATGGCTAAGTGGCGAGGCACAATTAACACAGTCTGTTACTAACATGTTGCGGTATTGAAAAGAATTAACTTGGTAACAACAGTTCAACTTGGTAATCTCAGTGCTAAAATATATACTTCTTGGGCGTGCATCGGGACATTATGTCCCAAAATCTTATACCCCAGGTCGCGTCCCTTCGGAAGATTTGTTCCGAAATGGTTGGGGCCGTTGCGCGTCCAAACTGCTGTTTTTGGAACTAAAGTGCCACAAATTTTGAAATTGACTTTTGGAGTGCTGGTTGTACATTAACTAGCCTGATGCCTGCCTCCATGGACTGCAGCCATAAAACGACGCGTTGCCAATGGAAAAATATATAAGAATGATTAAATTTGTACAAAAGTGAAAAATTTCCGCGCGAAAAATGGCTGCGCAAGCGCAATTTCGTGAATTTTCTTTGTTTTGTTTTTGTTTATATTAAATGAATTGAGGGTTGTTATATAGATATAGGTAGCGGCACATAACTTGAGCGATGACCGTTATTGCGCAGAAGTCAAAAATGAGGTACCTGAGGGGGGCGCGCGGTATGAAGGGCGGGCGTGCGTAGCGCTGATGGTTCTCCAGTCCGCTCTCTGAACCAATAGGACGCTTGCACACATCCACACATCCAGTGTGCGCGATATGGCACACTACGACGCATGCGCAGGGCGTATCGTTCACCGCTCAAGTTAGGTGCCGCTAGTTATACGCGTAGTGGGCGACTAGCTAAAAATAAGACATTTGAAGTTGTTCGATTTCCGTACAAACTGGTTTTTACCATTTATGAGCGATGAGAGTATATTTTTACACTGAAATAAATGTTGACTTTTATATTGGTCTTTATCTCCGGCTAACTTTATTATTGACGGTGATAAATAACTTAAAAATGTTACATGTTTATCTAATTTGTTCCGCACCAACTCTGATGATGTCTTTCATCACTACTAATATAATCTATCTAATTTCGAAGACTTATCACTAAGAACTTGTGAGGCTCTGAAATTTGACTTTTCCAATTGCTGCAGTTTTTTTAGGAAGTATCCGCGCATCGAAAAAATAATTTACTTATACGAAAATAAAACAAATATAATTATAAAGAACACTGTTTTTAAATGTATTCGTAAGACGAAATTTGAGAGAGGTAAAGACAAAATGCATACTTAGACTATACTTACGTGCAATACAAAAAAATCTAAAAGAACTACATTAAATATCACATCGATTACATAGATTATTTTACAATGAATAGTTATTAGAATTCTTACGTAATAAAAACATATTTATTTTTTATTCGCTAGATAGACCTGAGAGCTATAGATTATAGAGATAGATTATACTTTCATATTTACTATAGTTATACTGATATAACTATAGTAAATATGAAAGTATAAAATATTACAAATATTCAATAAGCTGTAGTCTGTTTCTGAAAACAGACTACAGCTTATTGAATATTTGGCATATTTAGATTGCATTGCGGTCAAAGTTACGTAAGAAATCTAATATGTTTGACCATTCTTTTAAATAGCAGTTTTGATGGTGCCACGAGAAATAACCAGTCCAAAACAGTTAGTTACTAACTAACGTCACGATCACGACTAATGTTGGTCAACATGACCAACAAATAACAACAACAACAAGTTTAAAGATTTAGGGACCATAAATTCCCTCCTATAAAATGATTATTTTTCCATACAAAATCAAACTAGACTGTATTCCACTATCCGATTACAATTCGGTATCCGGTCCTTTCTTTTGGTATCCGGTTGAATATTTCGTGATATCCAGACTGATATCGAATGATCCAGACACAATATCATTCGAACATTGTCTGAACAATCTGTGCCTAAGCAGACTAAAAGTTAACTAATCTATGTTTCTTAAAAGTTAATTTTGCTATTCTCTGTATTATTTTCAGTAATATCGTCTTCCTCTATCCCGCTAGCATCATTAATAATAATAACAACAATCCACAAAACACTATCTAGCCCCAAACTAAGCAGAGCTTGTATTAGGAAAACCAGATAGCTGACATATTACTTAAATAGGTACTTTTTTTTGTAAATACATACTTATAATACAATACACCAAAACACCCAGACAGAGAACAAACATCTTCATTATAACTTTTGAAACTATCATGGTTTTTAACACTATTTTTATGAAACAACGGGATATTTACCATGATTAAATTTTTATGCGTCCTGATACCGTCAGTGTTGTGTGTCGAAATCGACAAAATACCAGTGAGAATGGAACCAATAGTAGTCTCGAAACCAATAAAAAAGTGCGAAAGAGGGTAGATCGATTTATCTGCCAATAACATTTCTTTTACTCGTGGACTTCAGTTCAACCATGATCATGGTGCATGCAACTGTGCCGAAATATCGGAAGTCAACTCATAAAAATTTAATCATGGTAAATATCCCGTTGTTTCATAAAAACATCTTCATTCACCACACAAATATTTGTTGTTGGTTAAAATGGTAAACTATACTGCGTCTGTGATAGGAATTCCTTGGCCAGTATGCACTTAGTAAAGTAGCAGTCACACGGTATTGGGTGATCTATTTCTTCGGGACCTATCATGTTGTACTCGATAATGTAACTGGAAAAATGAAAAATATTTTATTGCACATGAAAAATAATTAAGGCAGAATAAACTTAAAACGAATGAAGATACAAATCGAATCTTTATTTACTCATTAATATTCAACGAGTGAAGCTATATGTAAGGTTCTGGACAAGTCACACAGCACTATCTAGCCCCAAACTAAGCAGAGCTTGTATGATGAGAACCAGATAGCTGATAAAATACTTGTATACATTTTTTTTCGTAAATAAGTACACTCTTGGAATACAATATAACACTCAGATAGAGAACAAAGATCCGTGTTCACCACACAAGTATTTGTTCTCGGTGGGGATCGAACCCATGACCTACAGCGCAGAAGGCAGCTACTACCAACTGGGCTGAGAGGCTAGTCAAAAAAGTGGCAGCTTGTGCGATTTGACATAATAGGTATGGTTTTTTTTTATAACTATCAAACCGTTGATCCGCAGCCTAATCATGCATTTTGCGAATGCAGGGCAATAGCAAAGGTCTGTCAGTGGCAAGTCCAAACATTTTCAAGTCCAAGTAAGGCTAGTTCGGACGTAAAGAACAGAAATCATACTTACTGCCTCAAATTAGTTGGTTTCCTATGCATAGTCAGTTCGAAGGCTATTGGCTGGTCTTCGTCCACTTCATAGCTTAACGGCAGCACTAACACACACTGTTGCCAGTGCGTCGCGGGGTCTTCGGGACTTGTGCTTATAACTACTCGTACGTCCTCGTCGTCGTCTTCTGGATCCGGGGGGAATTTACACTTCCACCATATACATAGCCCTTGGTATTTACCATCGCGGGAAGCAGCTGAAAAATGTATGTGAATTTTATTTAGACTATATGCAATTTGGGATTACAGCTTGTACCAAACCGCCCAAATGCTAAGAACATACAAAGCGCGTCAGTCGACCGACGGTACGCATGCGCACGCGCTCGACCGACGGTCCTCGTACGCAGTGCGTAGCAAAATACGCGTGCGTACGGTCGGTCTAGCACTGTACGGTTTATGAATTTTCATACATACATATGACAAGCGCGACTGAACGTAAGCACTGACGGTCGGTCGAGCACTGTAACCGGCCTTGGAAATATAGCTTATCGGTAGTACATTAATATAAAAAAGATAAAAATTATAGGTGTGAATATGGCAAATTACAGCCAAATTATGTAAAAATTACAAAAAACATTTAAATCAATTCCTAATTAGATTCAAATCTGATGGACGCATGGCAGTGCATCATTGGGCACGTGACCTATCGGCGATTGTTACCACGTTACAGCAAGTGGGCCATTTGCTTGTTCCATCAAATAATTTTATAAAAAAAAAGTTGTGATAACAGTAGTTAGTAAGATTCTTTGAAGATTTATTTGAAACTTACCAACAACTTTTTTTAAACTGAGCCGGTCAAGATCTTCATTCTTCACTGTTTTTAAGTTGAAAGAGGCTAGTTCAGCTTCGGGACCAATAAGCTCTCTTTCAGTGACTGTTTGTATATTTGGCATTCCTTTTTTCAAAAGCTTCAGTTTTTCCGAAAACTGATTCATTTTGAACCCGTAGAAGTTATCCCACTGATCAAATGCTGAAGGAACACTGAAACAAAAATATCAAACTGGATAATCAAGCAATAATACTAGCACTTTCAAACAGCGCCGCTCAGCGCCAAACTGAGCAAAGCGTTTATACCATAAATTGATAATTAATAATAAAAACTATAAATCAGATGTAACTTTGAATATGTACATATTTTGTAATACAAAGTTTGGAATACTGGCAAGTTCGGCAAGTTTATCATGCGCACTTGATGTGCGGGCAGGTTTTTCCGCAAGTAGGCCGCTGGTGGGCCCTTTTTGCGTGACCCTTGACACGTGTTGCTCGAACTTTTTTAGGTTCTAAAACACGCCAGTTTCCTCACAATGTTTTCCTTCACCGTTTTGAGAGTACTGGCATAGTGCACATAAATTTTTCGACAGAAAAACTCATTGGTACACGAGTGGATTTGAACCCACGACCTTCGGATCGGAAGGCGGGGCCACTACCACTAGACCACCAGTGCTCTTGCTTGACAGTTCTCCATTGAAAAGTGTCAAAAATCTGTGCTTGAGGCTCGACTCAGACCTAAGCACTGTTTCAACATACAGGCCTTAGAATTAGCAAAAGTCTTAGGCCCGTATTCTGAAACAGTGCTTAGGTCTGAGTCGAGCCTCAAGCACAGATTTTTGACACTTTTCAATGGAGAACTGTCATAAAATCTATGCTTGAGGCTCGACTCAGACTCAAGCGCTGTTTCGGAATACGGGCCTTAGTATCGAGTCAATAGTTTACCTGCAAGGAGCAACATACAAATAAGCATGTTCGGGAAACATTTTGCCATCTGCCTTCAGGAAGTTATCTCTTGCGAAGATAACCGAGTCTAGCATACCTTCATGTAAGAGGTAGAAGCCCATCCATTCTGACACTATGGCATCCACCTTTATATTATCAGGTAGGGTGACAGTTTCTACAGGACATTGTAATACCTGGTCAAAAAAAATATATTATACATTAACAGCACTGACTGACATTCTGATAAGCAAACCATCTGAAAGTTGGATGTTTTGCGATATGGACAAAAATTGCAAATTCATCATCTGCACTTGGTGTGCATACTAGTTTCCGAAAGTAGGCCTTGACACATGTTGATGGAACTTTTTAGGTTCTATGGACATGCTGGATTCCTCACGATATTTTTCTTCACTGTTTGAGAGTATACTGGCATAGAGCACATAAAAAAACTCATTGGTACACAACTGGATTTGAAACCACTACCTTAGGATCGGAAGGCGGGGCCAATACCACTGGACCCCCAGTGCTTGTTGCTCTAAGGAAATTTTACTAATTAGACTTACTGCTCATTATACCTTTCCTTCTGTTGGACATTTATTGGGAGAAATAGATTACTTTGTAGCACAGTTTTTTATTATAATCTCCTATTCTTTCCATGCAAGTATTGAGCTTGAGGTTGGTCAGTTATCCACTCTACTTTGTTGAAATGAATGGGAATTGCGTAACGGTGTTTCTATTATGTTATCTCTGTCTTTTTAAGAGCTATACAAGGTCTTGAGTACCTCTTAAATTTGACGTGATAACATTTTATAATTCGATGGAGCCGGCTGCACGCACGAGAAAATATGACTCATGCAGCGTTACCTCGCTCTAAGGCTTGAAGTGCAAGCTAGAGCGCGGAACGAGCGACAAAGAGGCACGATCGGCCACTGCGTTCGGCAGCGTTCAACATCTGTCTCTCTCCTACTTGAGTGAGCAATGCGTTTGCGTGGACAGCTGTATTACATTGTCACATTCAACTATTGTCAGAAAACCGACTTTACAGACAACCAATTTTTTTATGAAAGAAGTGGTGTTCTATGCCACAGCAGAAGTAAAGGGAAGTAATAATTAATCACCTCAATAACATCCTCGAAATTGTTGTCCTTCACAATATCTACAGCTAAAGCTGATATTTTGCTTGCATCAACAGCATACACTTTCCTGGCACCAGCCTTAGCACAGAACAAGGAGAGAATACCAGTACCGCAGCCAACATCCATGACAATCTTATCCTTGAAGAAGTCTTTGTAGCTCATGATTGCATTATAATAAGCTGATGTTCGGGCTTCATCTGTGAGCATGGTTTTATGGACCTGCAGAAAATACGTTAGTAAAGAAGAAGTCAGAAGTGTTGTAACAGTAAAAACAGCCAGTTATTACCATAACGGCTGTGCCGGCATGTTGAAGTTGTTCAATACACAGTAAACATGAGCTACCACCCATAGCTACTTTCTAACCTCGCCTTACAAATATAAGCGGTAAGAAATGGGACTGTATGGTTTACGGAATTAAATAAGTAGGTACATACCTCTAAACTCGAATAATCATCAAAATATGCCCCCGTTTTCTCACATTCTGCAGCTTTTGCGATCAGATCTTTATCCATTTTGGGGCAGCTTATAAACATTTTTTTCCAAGAAGTTTTTACATAGAAAAGCTGCTTCCAACTAAGCTAATAAGCTCACAGAACACCTATACTCAAGAGAATAAGCTTTGATGAACGATGTTTCTGGTTCAAACGCAAAGTGTGTATATTTATTAAATAAGGGTTATTTTCCCAATTTGTTCAAGTTTTCATTGATTCTTCTTTTCTTCTGCTCTGTCTTCTATCTCTCTCTCTGCCAGTCATTGGCCTACATATTAGTAATCTGTGGTCATTGGCTGGCTGTCCCCATGTGTCAGTATTTTAAAGTGCTGGAATGCTTGTCTTTTTGCCAGCTCGTATTTGCAGTTGTATGGGGTTTTATACTCCACCAAGAGAGATTTTAACTTGGATGAAACGAACCATTCTACTAATCCCTCAACTTCCAGTTGGAGATGAAATACAGTGGTATAGTGGTATACATTCCATCTGCCACCAATTTCTGAATGAGACTTGGCAAAAAAATCAAGTATTCAAAGCGTAAATTTTTTTAAAAAGTTACTCGTGCAAAAATATTGCCAGCAAATGATGGGCTATGATCGAACCAAACAAAATTTTCAAATGAGTGGGTCGCGTACACAATGCTTAAAACGCGTAGATAATAATGAAAAAGTCAAATTATGATGATGACCGATTAAGGTAGGTAGGTATTTTAAAAGTTTCACTATTTACACAAATAAACTTACAACTAAACAAAATATTTACAAAATGTACAAAATACACAAGAAACAGTTGAACTATCTGCAGATCGTTACAAACGATCTAGAGATAGTTCAACTGATCCAAATCAGTCGGTATTTTAAAAACAATAAATAAATGAAAAGTGTCGTGTAAATACTTATTGGTACACAAGGCTACGCATTCAGTTATTGTTTTTCTTGCGTTTTATTTATAGCAAAAAATCTGCTGTTGATTAGTTTTTTTGTGTTTAATAATGCACTTGCATCTAAAAGGGAGATATGATAGGGAAATTAAATTCAGAAGCTGGTAACACTAGCCAAGGTTCTTTCGTAGCGTGTGCGTTGTTATACTGTTTGCGAATTTTGCGTATTTGTTTGTGCTACAATTTGCAAAATGAGGTCTTCCAATTGAGTATTTTATCGTGTTAGAATAGAAGTCTAATTTAAAAATGGCCAGCGAGGGTGACATGTCCCTTTTCAATGCCGTTCTGGAGCCGTTCAGAAGGGTCATCAACACAGACCCGCCAAAAGACAAGCTGTCGGCATCTCCGAAATTGAATTTCTCTGATAGTAACCAATCCCTGAAAGAAGGTACTGCTACTCATATTCCCGCCGATTTCATTTTATACATTCTCGTGTACTAGTATTGTGTAAATACTAGTGGTATTTTCTAGGTTTGTCCAACATTTTGTCCGGGTCTAAACGAAAGTCTAGTATTGGCAGTGATGTTACGCCAGACAAACGAATGCGGTTGGATTCTGATGGCTCAAGCAAGTCAGTTGTACCACCTCCTTCGCCATGGGAAGCTAAAAAGCTGAAGATAGATTTGATTGGTGCTAAAGCTCAGGTATTTAATTTATAGCCCTATAATGTTTACTCTGTATTCATCTCTGCTTATTTTTATGAACAGCATTTAAGAAATATTTGGTTTGCTCACACAGTATTTAGAAAACCCAAACACATAAAATCTGGCCCGTTTCCCATGGGGGTCCCAAGTTTCCACTTACTGAGATACTGTAATACCTTTCTTCATTCACTCATAATATTCTAATATTTGTTGTATTTGCACTCTGTCATAAGGCTTGCAATGATAAAAACATGTTTAATTAAACAAATAAAAACATTTTCAAACATTACCGAAGTACACCTAATATTATATTATTTCTTCAATCAGATAACAAAACTAGAAGCCCGTGTGAATCACCAACACACCATTCGCAAGGAAATGCAGATTCTGTTTGAAGAGGAGAAAGCATCCTTGGTAGAACAACACAAACGGGATGAACGGTCTTTAAAAGATATGGAAGACCGGCTGGCAGTCATCCGACGGAGAGAGCTTGAACTCAAGGAAGAATATAATGAGGTATGTGTTATGCAAATGAGGTTATAAATTGAAGCATGCAAGTAAAAAGCTGGTTGGGGAATAAATGTTCTTGAATGGCGACCACGAACCGGAAGACGAAGCGTAGGGCGCCCACCCACCAGATGGACCGACGACATTGTTAAGATCGCGGGAAGTCGATGGATGGAAAGGGCTCAGAATCATTCTTCCTAGAAATGTGTAGGGGAGGTCTATGTCCAGCAGTGGACTTCTTCAGGCTTATAATGATGATGATGATGATGAAGTAAAAAGCAAAATAAAATTATTATTATTATTTATTTATAGACAAGCAGTTTTTGCTGATGTGTCTACGTCAAACAGTATAGAATTATAATTTATTATAGATATTGATAAAATAATGATTATAAAAAACTATTTGTTTTATAATGCAGAATTCCTAAATAAGTATTTCTAAATGATGGCCATAAACCTGCTTAGAGCCGGAAAAAATAAAAAGTATTACATTCTAATCTAGTTAGACATGGAGCTAGACCTAAGTTTATTTTAATTTTGTCAGTATCTGAAAAAACAAGTCTACAAGTGTACCTTTAATAACTGTATTATTACATCATCATTTTTGTCTTTATCCCACTTCATATGGGGTCGGCACAACAGGTCTTCGTTCTCCACTCTCCTCTATTAGCCATCATCTCAGCAGTCATTCCTTTCTTACCCATGTCATCCTTCACACAATCCATTGTTTCTTTGGCTTACCTTTACTTCTAAATGTACTTCATAATATTCCCAATTTCAGGCAGTAAAGACACTAAAAGAAAGCAAAACCACTTGGGACAAAGAGAAAGCAGATCTGCAGAAGCAGATAGCAGATTATAAGGATAAGCTGCTGGAAGCCAATGTCAGCAGCAAGGATCAACTGTCTGAAATGAAGAAGGATATGGATGAATTGCTTCAGGTAAAACTACATAGATTATTATAATGTCCCAAAAGTTAAGAGCCGAGCGGGATTTGAACCGGCGACCTTCCCCTCGGTACGGGGCTGCGCTGACCACTGCGCCATCGAATCCTAATCACACTCGACGAATAACTCTTAGGGACTGTTCGGCTCTTAACTTTTGGGACATTATAAAAATCTTTGTGATTTCCTTAAGTGTAGTAAACACTATAAAATCAATAATAAAATTACCTAGTTGCTCTATGAGCTGTTAACCACGAGGCCCCAAAACAACGGGGCTCAATTTTGGGAGCTATGGGGCTCATCTTGCCATAGATCTTCTCCATATTATTATCAGACTAACTTAAAGTTGTTACCTTTCAAATAAAAGCCGCCAAGTGCGAGTCGGACTCGCCCATGAAGGGTTCCATAGCAGCAAGTTACATAATATAACTTAATTCTTCAGTTGATTGTATGAAAGGTAAATTGTGGTTTACGATCGCGGTATATCCTTAAGAATCTATAGCTACTAGGGTGATTGCAGATGCAAGGTGAAGAAAAGAAAAGAAAATACCACTTTATGCTTATAACCATAGTATAAGATCATTTCATTCAGTGGGGTGTTTGCGTATCTTTTGTTGCAATCAAAACCTAGTCGCATCTGTCACTTAACATTATTTTGAGCTTTGATTGCAATATAAAACGAATTTAACAAGAAAATTGTGAAAATTTAAGAAGAAGATTGCAACAAGACTGAATGTTGACGTAATAGACATGAGATAGCTAATAGGAACTTCGCTTTGAAAAACTAGTATGGCAACACATGGGTAGTGGTCGAAAAATGATGGCAACAAGATATATGATCGCTGTTCTTTGTTAGTATAATTTATTTGTTAGCATCAAACTGTTAATTGCAATAAAATTAACCATCGGCAGTGGTTGAAAAATGATTGCAACAAGATATGTGAATCATCATCATCATTAGCCTGCATAAGTCCACGGCTGGACATAGGCCTCCCCTACACATTTCCAGGAAGAACGATTCTGAGCTCTTTCCATCCACCCGCTTCCCGCGATCTTAACAATGTCTTCAGTCCATCTGATGGGTGGGCGCCCTACTTTACGTCTTCCGGTTCGTGGTCGCCATTCGAGAACCTTTATTCCCCAACGGTTGTCGGTTCTTCGAGCTATATGACCTGCCCATGAATACCATATGTGCCATATGTGAATGCTGTTCCATAAAAGTGTCATTTATTTGTTAGTATCAAACTTTTGATTGCACAAAATTACACAATTGTTCAGGTGATCTGAAGATCTGAGTGTATTTAAATTAATATTTATTTCTCTAAAGGCATTAGAAGGTGCACAATCCGAGGTAGATATGCTCAAGCAGGAGGTGTCTAAGCAGACCGGGAAGGCAGACCAGTATGTGTCTCTGAGGAACCAGCTTGAGAAGCAGACGTTTGAGCTGCAGCAGGTCACCAATAAGCTGAAGGAGATGGAGTACGAACGGGACTCTTATAAGGACTGGCAGACTCAGTCTAAGGTAGTTTATCTGAACATAGCAGATTCAAATTCTTTAACTGGACAGTCAGCATCAGAAGTCATGTCATGAATATTTTAGAATTTATTCTTAATTCTTTATTGCACACAATACAAAACATAGGAAAACAATAGAGGACATGTACAAAGGCAAGCTTAACCCTGAGTAGAGTTATCATCTTGTTTCAAATTTTAGCTAAAGAAAATAATACATTAAAGATTTCCTCTTTAATTCTTAAAACACTGAAACTATTTCTGTGTATTTATGAGTATAAATAATCATGAAGGTAGCCGTTTGGCTGTGCTGCAGTCAATTTTTTTTATTTATTTATTGGAAAACCAACAGTTTATACGGATACTATAGAAACTAGTGAGCCAATTACAGGTTTTTACGGATACAAAACAATCTAGAAAAAAATACTGTGAACGCCGTAAGTCGACATAATATTGAAGAAGATTGGTGCATGCATGTGCGTTTTACTCGCTTCCTAAGAATTCCCTGTTCAGCCGCTGCCTGACTGAACGAACACTCGTGCAAAATAAGTCAAAATAATGATTTTTACTAAACTTATTGAAGTTCGCGCTTGCTCGCCATATAAATCTCAACTTTCGACCTTATGCCAACAAACACATTTTTGCGGTCCCACGGCTAACTTCACGCTTGCCGAGATCCTCATCATCATCAGCCTGAAGAAGTCCACTGCTGTACATAGGCCTCCCCTAAACATTTCCAGGAAGAACGATTCTGAGCTCTTTCCATCCACCGGCTTCCCGCGATCTTTACAATGTCGTTCCATCTGGTGGGTGGGCGCCCTACTTTTCGTCTTCCGGTTCGTGATTCGCCGTTTACGAATTTATTTATTTTATTTTACAGACTGCACAGAAACGTTTAACCAACATGGCGGACCTAGAAAAGGAGGTGTGTCGTCTTCGCGCCACGGAACGTTCCCTCCGCGATGGGATCAGCAGCAAGCTGTTACTGGAGGAACAGGTGCATTTGCTCACCTCCAGAGTGGAGGCTTTGCAGCCGGTACAGCAGGAATTACATGAGGCTAAGGTAAATTAACGCCAGTCATTTAAGCTTAAATTAAGTAAGAATCTCGAAGTTCGAGATACCCAGCTGTAAGTCTGTAAATACTTGTATATTGACACCCTAAAAGTTGTCTCAAAACCTGCATATGGTAGGGTGTGCGCAACTATTACATTTCAAGGTCAAAAAACTTTTTTGTAAATATCTCATTTCCTATGGTTTAGAGCGCGCGGTCACAGCATCACTTCAGGTCAACCGACGACCGGGCTGTGACCGCGCGCTCTCTGCCCTCTATCTCGAAAACGGTTCACCGTATGAAAAATGTTTTTAAACAAAAATTGTGTAGAATTTTGTATTATACAATATTTATATTAAATACAAATAGCAAAAAACCCGAGGTGAACTTACTATAATGACTGGCCTATCAGGTTATACACGTCTGAATTAGACATTTTTATTTATCTTATTTGTTTGATAGGTAAAGGTAGCATCGCTAGAGTCGTCGCTACATGAATGGCAGCAAGCCGCGCGCGCGCACGGCGTGGATAATGCACGTGCCCTATCCAATGCCCTGGACTCGGCTCTCAACTCGCAACTCACCGCCACCGCTGACAACTCGCAGGCGCAGTCACAGCTCAGCGAGGTCACTGAGGTACACGGGCGAAGCTAGGGGGGGGGGGGCATTGTGGGGCAATGCCCTACCTTAAAATTACCAAAAACAAAAATCAATTTATTTTTTCTATAAACTAACACAAATTATTTGTTTACGAATAGCTATTAAACGGTGATTTAGGAGTCCGTGCTTCGAGGGCTGATCAATATGATATTTATTTTTTACTTCCGTCCTAACAGTAACCAATGCTGCCCTACCTCAAATTCGATTCTAGCTACAGCCCTGCTGAGGTAACGTAGTGCACGTGGCCTACCAAGAATTAAATTTTTAACTTCCAACCGAAAATAGGGTTGTATAATTTTGAGGGCTGTTTGTTTAATTGTATATTTATTTATTGAGTGGCCTCATCACAATTGGTTGTAGCTTTGCCTTCTGCGCCGTAGCTAGCTCGTGGGTTCGATTCCCACCGATAACAAATATTTGTGTGGTGATCGCAGATGTTTGTTCTCTGTCTGGGTGTTGTATCGTATTCTAAGCATGTATTTACAAAAAAAAATATATGAGTATTATACCATTTAACTGGTCTTAATTTGGGGCTAGATAGTGTTGTGTGGATTATCCACTATACATATATTTTATTTTATTTGGGGCATTGTAGCTCCAGAACGAATTTTCTAATTTGACTGTAGTTTTTAGGATTGCTGATGGGGTTTTTAAAATTTGTGATAGTCGATCGAAAATATGCTCTGAAAGTCCGATTTTGGTTTCCACGAGTAGTGTTTTACTCACTATGAGTTTTTTGGATTATTGATAGTTTTCTAAATGTCTAAATTATTTTCTACAGGAGCTCGCAACTCTGAAGCATGAACGCGACCGTGCGACCAGAAAACTGAATGACACTCTAACGGTGCGCAAGAATCAAGACAATCTCATCCACCGGCTGCAGAAACGGCTGTTGCTCGTCACGCGAGAGCGAGACAGCTATAGGTTTGTTAATCCATATCTAATTGCATGTACCGTGACGTGGGAGCGAGACAGCTATTGGTTTATTGATCTATAATAATTAACTCTGATGCGAGAGAGAGACAGGTATAGGTTTGTTAAGCTTCGTCTTTCAGTTAGTGGTCGGCCATTAGAGGTCCTTTATTCGTCACCTTTAGTCACTTCTTCAAGCTATTTCTTCTGCCCATTGCCACTTCAACTTGCTAATTCTGCAAACTGGCACCCTATACTCCTAGCTTTGAAAAGTCTGATCCTTGTGATTCAACTGAGTAAAAATATTTTGACTTGACTTTGATTTTTATCGGTGACGTTTGTTCTTCTACGGATTTCTTCATTTCTGATTCTACCACGCAGTGAAGGGCCTAATTCAGTCGCCGAGTAACGGGTTTCGTCAGTAGGCACTAAGAAAATATAAAAAGCCGTGACGCCGTGAGCCTTGAAGCCTGTCACTCGAAACTACTTCTTCTTCTTTTTTTTAGTGGAATTTGTCCATTTTGGAATAATTCCGCCAGTGTCGAGTAAGGATATATTACATTTTTTTTATTCAACCTATACTGTCCCACTGCTGGGCAAAGGTCTCCCCCACTTTCTTCCACTCTTCGCGATCCTCGGTTAATATTACATTATATAAAATAGTTTTTAATTAAGTCAATGCAGTCATAGACAAGTCGGCCCTACCCTAATTGGCTTTTAAAACAAAAGATGACCGTTTTTTCCAAAACCATCTGTAACAATTTCGATCAAATCAGAATATCATATAAAACACTTTCATTCCACCTGCTAACACTGAGCTAAGACCTCAAGTAATGTTGGTTAAAATTCCACCGAAATAACACAACAGAACGCAAAATACTAAAAAAACAATTAAAATAAAAAAGCTATGTGACTTCCCAAAATGACAGAAAACGAATCCCACTCGAAACTAATATTAAACTCAGAAGTTTTTCCCCGCAGACAACAACTAGATTGCTATGAGAAGGAGCTAACAGTGACTGGCCTATCAGGCGAGGCCGCTGCCGGTAGTGCGTTATTGTCAGCTCGAGTACAACAACTGGAGAAATCATTGCAGCAGTATCGGGATCTACTCGCCGCACAGGACACGCAAGCTGATACTAAAGGTACTACTACTACGAAAAGTATAGATAGTGCAATTCACGAAGACGCGCCCCACCAATTTTCGGTGGAGGGGATCGCGGGGTGCGGGGAGTTTGCTCCGAGCGGCAGTTGCGAACCGTAGTCTATTCATTGTAGTGTGCGTGTGCACTCATAGGTAATTAGTGTGTACCGATAACACTCAAACATTGACGGAAGCTTGCACACATATACTACAAACGGTTATGAGGTATAGTCAGGTGCGCCTTCGTGGATTGCACTATCTACACTACTATTTTTTTATACAACTAGATGATGGAACAAGCATATGACCGACCTTATGTTAAGTGGTAACCATCGCCTAAACCAAAGCGACTGGCCTCTAGCTCATTTGGTAGCAGCTCTGCCTTCTGCGCCGTAGGTCGTGGGTTCGATCCCCACCGAGAACAAACATTTGTGTGGTGAACATAAATGTTTGTTCTCTGTCTGGGTGTTATATTGTATTCTAAGTATGTATTTACAAAAAATATATATATAAGTATTATATCAGCTATCTGGTTCCCATAGTACAAGCTCTGCTTAGTTTGGGGATAGATAGTGTAGTGTGGATTGTCTACAAAAAAAAACAGCATTGCTTCGTAGGTCACGCACGTCAGGAACGTGCCCTACGCTGCACTTCCCAGCGTCCATCAACTTTAGGCATACAGATGTTCATCCTCACGTGTCCCAGTAATTTCACCGGCACCCTTCAAACCGAAACACAGCAATGTTGCTTCACGGCAGAAATAGGCATGGTGGTAGTACTTCCCCGGACGAGCCTTCAACAAAGAGCTCTACTACTACTGAAGTTTCCTCAATTAAGTAATACAAAATAGCTGTGAACAGTAATAAAAAAGATTTATAAAACAAAGTCTTTCTTAAAAAATAATAATGGTGATAATAAATAAATAAATATTGTAGACAATCCATACAACACTATCTCGCCCAAAACTAAGCAGAGCTTGTACTATGGGAACCAGATAGCTGCTATAATACTTATATATGTATATATTTTTTAAATATATACTTAGAATACAATATAACACCCAGACAGAACAAACATTCACCACACAAATATTTGTTCTCGGTGGGGATCGAACCCACGACCTACGGCGCAGAAGGCAGAGCTACTACCAACTGAGCTCGAGGCCAGTCAAAGATAAAACAAACCTTTTTCAGTGTTAGAGAATCTACGTGCTGAGGTGAACAAATGGCGCGACGAAGTAGAGAACGGTCGCCGAGACGTGATGAAACTACGCGCGCAACGAGACACGCTCCAATCGCACATCGAGAAGATAGGCTCCAACTCTCAGAACAAGGTAAGGCACATACACTCTAAAGGCCCTCATTTAGCCCATCTCCTGTTGTCTTTTTGTTCTGCCTATATTCTGTTTTTAATCCATTATTATGTACCCCTGAGTAGGTTACGAGTAGTTTGTTGCCTGTTCTTCTAAGCTTGGTTGCGTGGAACTGGCACCTAGATTCACCTAGCTTTAAGATGTTTCAAAGTTATCATTGTGATACCACAGAATAAATATACTTTTGACTTTGTTACCATAAAAAAAATTAAGCACCACTTAAATTGTGTTTTAAATTGAGAACATCTTAGACGCGAGCCACGCGGACAAAATGCATGAAAATGCATGAAAATTACACTTTATTTGCAGCAAGGTAGTATAAATGGATATTTGACCACCAAATATTAACAACAATTATATTATGTTAGGTACAATTTAGGATACTCGAGAGATTATTTGAGATTTCGCTCATTAAAGTTATGTGAGTACTTAACGTTTGGAACATTATAAAAATCTTTGTGATTTCCTTGTAGTAAACACTATAAAATCAATAAAAAATATCAAAGTTATGTTTTAATTACATAGAGATATGGCCTATGTCCAGCGGTAGACTTGTTCAAACTCATTAATATGAAGTTTTATTTTTTATTTCAGGTGTTACATCTTGTAGATAATCCTAACGCGGCCGCACAGAAGCAAATACACGCTGAATTGGAAGCAGCTCAGGAAGAGGTAAATCTATATTTATAAAAGAAAGTCGTGTTAGTTACACTATTTATAACTCAAGAACGGCGGAACCGATTTGGCAGAAAATTAGTGGTGAGGTAGCTTAGAACCGGGAGAAGGACATAGGATACTTTTTATCCCGAAAAAGCAACGGGAACGGGTTATTACGGGAACGGGCGAGTGAAGCCGCGGGTGGCCACTAGTATAAAATAAAAAAGCAGCCAAGTGCGAGACGGACTCGCCCATGAAGGGTTCCGTAGCACGACGAACTACAAAAACCTTTATATTATGTTACTTGATGTAACATAATAAGGTTCTTGTAGTTCGTCGAAATGTAAATTGCGGTTTACGGTTTATGACGTATAAAAAAAAAACTACTGAATAGATTTCGTTCAAACCAAATATCGTTGGAAGTTTGCATAGTAATGTACAACATATATTTTTTTTAGTTTTATCATTCTCTTACTTTAGAAGTTAGAGGGGGGGGGGGGACCAACTTTTTTCTACTTTGGAAGTGTCTCTCGCGCAAACTATTCAGTTTAGAAAAAAACTATATTAGAAACCTCAACATCATTTTTGAAGACCTATTCATAGATACACCACAAGTATGGGTTCGATGAAAAAAAAATTTTTGAGTTTCAGTTTCAAGTATGGGGACCCCCGAAATTTATAGTTTTTTTTTTATTTTTATGTAAAAAACTTAATGCGGTTCACAGAATACATCTACTCGCCGAGTTTCATCAGTCTAGCTCTTACGGTTTCGGAGAAAAATGGCTGTGACATACGGACGGACAGACAGACAGACATGACGAATCTATAAGGGTTCCGTTTTTGCCATTTGGCTACGGAACCCTAAAAATACGGCAAGAAATTCGTTTTTTTTTGTCTAATGGCGGTTTTACCATCTCGAGTAACGCTATTCGTCAGATGACTAAAATCAAACTGATGAGATAAATGAAAGAAAGAAAGTTTTTTTTATTTGTCAAGTCAAAAGTAGAGTCGGAAAGATGGTGGCGAAATTGAAAAGTGATATTTGCTGTTAAAAAGGTATAGTTATTTGTATTCAAGCAGTTTTCTGGTAGGATCAGTTCTCTTATATATTACAATCTGCTTAGTTTGGGGCTTTATGGCGCTCTTATATGTCCAATATTATTCAGTTATGTTATTTGTTTTAGATTAAAAGGCTGAATACAATACTTCGAGAAGGAGGCTCGAGTGGTTCCTCAGAAGAAACTACGCAGTTGAAACAACAACTCGATAATAGCGTCAAAAAACTTAAAAGGTACCTATTAAGATTTTGTGAACAAGAAACAGCGGCAGAGATGCGAATGTTGAGTTGGATGTGTAGAATTACAAGAATGGATAAGATACGGGATGAGTAAACTCAAACTAAATCAAAATTTATTCATTTCAATTCCAAGAATCACTTTGAAACGTCTTGAAGCTAGGTGAGTCAAGGAGCCAGTTCCACGCGACCAAACCTAGAAGAACAGGCAACAAACTACGTCTCGGTTCTTACCGTTTTTTTTATTCTTTTACTAATCAAAAATAAACTAAAATAATAGCAGTGAAGTTCCACTGTGGTGTCACTTCACTTAGTCAGTCGTGTGCAATGCAATAATACAAAAGCAAAAGTTTCAAACACAGCACTCGCTACGCTTTGCTTTTTCTTTATTTCAAAGTTATAATAAAGTATCTACACAGCATATAAAAATAAGATATAAGACACAATTCTAAAATATTACAACAGGGGAAGTCTGAAAGTAGCACTGGTGACAGAAAAATTGAGGAGAAACAGGCTGGCGTGGTACGGGCATGTCATGAGGAGGGATGAAAGTCATGTGACTAGGAGATTCATGAGTATGAATGTAGATGAATATTTGGGCAGAGGTAGGCCCAAGAACAGATGGATGAACAGTGTGAAAGATGACATGGATAAGAAAGAAGTGAATACAGAGACGACGGCTGATAGAGGAGAATGGAAAAGGAGAACATGTTGTGCCGACCTCACATAAGGTGAGAAAAGAGCAGAAAGAAGAAGAGAATAAGAAACAGCTTTACAATTTTTATCCCCAGACGATAGATTTTAGTACTAAGTACAAACTGCATTAGCTGATATCTTGCTACCTCTGGCTATTGATCTAAATTGAGATATTATTCAACTAATATTTATTTGATAATTTCCAGAATGAAAGAAGAGTTCACTTCGTCAGCGCAAGAGTTCAGAGAGGCTTGCTATACGCTATTAGGATACAAAATAGACAGAACAGGATATAAAATATATAAGTAAGTACATATTCATTGCAATATACAGGGTGGATACGACTGATGAGACAAAAAATAAACTGCATATACTAGGCACCATTTTCAAGCTCTGTACCAAAAATCTTTTAATTAGGAGCAGTAGTTTAGCCGCAAATAATTTTTCAAGTTTTTTCATATTTCGAACACGATGTATTTTTCATAGCAGATGATTACCTATACCTACGAAGCGGTTTTGCTACTCCGACGCAAGTAATACACACACAGACTCGCATTTTCACTACGAGAGTGACATAGAGAGAGACAATGACATAGCAAAAATCCCGCGGGTAAAAGAAATAGACATAGGTCAGTGCGTTCTTTCTTATTGCTACCTAACTACTTTCAACTTCAGTTCGCGACCGCTGACCGTTCGGAACGGATGTGCCTACCTACCGGAACACGGAAGCTTACGTTTTTATTTTTACGAATTGAAAACGCAGACAGGCAATTTGTGATAGGACACTAAATAAGTTTAGTTAGACAGTATTTCTTTTCTCTATTGTGACAGGATACGTAACTTGGGATTATTATTATTTAGTGTTAGTGTT
Source organism: Thera obeliscata (assembly GCA_947578465.1). Taxonomy (NCBI): domain Eukaryota; kingdom Metazoa; phylum Arthropoda; class Insecta; order Lepidoptera; family Geometridae; genus Thera; species Thera obeliscata. Next base: position 4,707,979 of record OX387913.1, read on the forward strand.
TTTATTGTGATTGACTGTTGTTTATTGTAATGTGATGAAGACACGTTATTAAAATTTGGTTTTGTGTGTTCAACAATGCCTCGTGTAACTTACACGGCGTCAGAATACACTGACATGATTTTTATTTACGGCGAATGCCGTGGAAACGCATCTTTGGCTCTACGAACATACAGAGAGAGGTTTGGTGACAGCCGCAGTTGCTCTAGAAACGCCCGCACTATACAAAAGTATTACTTATAAATTTAGTGAGTGTTGTTGTGATCGTACCTACCCAATTCAAAGGCGGCTCAGGCCTCCACTCGCGTCGCGCCAGGTCATCGCCCCGGCCGCCGCGCCGCCCCTGCCTGGGCATGTCGCGCTCCGGCAAGCGCGCGAACGTTGCCGTTTTACTATCAAGGGTGTTTGCGTTTTACTCGGATCGGTAAGCTATTTAGTTTGTTTGAAATAAAAAAATCTCATTTTTGTAGCTTTTTATTTTTATACCGTATCGATTTAATACTTAACACGTATAGTGTACGTAGTGTAATTTAATGCCCATCTGTCGTATCCACTCTGTATAACTTTCAACATACTTCTTAACGCAGAAAACCCAATAAATAGAATTTTGCCATCATCGTATGAGCTCAAGCTCACCAATCAATGGCATCCACGCAACCAATCAAAGGTGCCATCAATGGCACCCACTGTTGAGTATAGGCCTCATCTTTATGACGTCACTCATTCCGGATCCTTGTTACTTTCGTATTTAAGATAAAAAATAATGTATGAAGTTGGCGTAGATTATGACCCTGCATATAGATATAGATAGTGCAATTCACGAAGACGCGCCCCTCGCGGGGTGCGGGGAGTTTGCTCCGAGCGGCAGTCGCGAACCGCAGTCTATTCATTGTAGTGTGCGTGTGCACTCATAGGTAATTAGTGTGTACCGATAACACTCAAACATTGACGGAAGCTTGCACACATATACTATAAACGGTTAGGAGGAATAGTGGGGCGCGCCTTCGTGGATTGCACTATCTATAACTAACGTGACCATTTATTCTATGACTCAAAACGGGACATCGGTTTATTTAGGTCAAATAATAGGTTAGGATTGGATACTTCAATATTTCCCCTGTAGGTGGAGCTAACGGCGCTAGAGTCCGGGGCTTACGCACTATAATAACAAAAACCTTAAATAATAGGTTGTCAATGAAAAAAAAACACTTTTTTAAAGTTATTTAATCAGAAAAAGTTGGTTGGCTTAAAAGTAACGAATCACTAAATATAGGTACCTACCTACCCAAAATGTTTAATTATATCTTATCTTATACCTTTAAACGAGAAAATCTTGTATATATATATATATATATTTAGGATCTCGGGAACTGCACCAACAATTTTCACGAAATTTACTATACAGGGGTTTTCGGGGGCGTTATATCGATCTAGCTAGGATTCATTTTTAGAAAATGACGAGAAGTTGGTGTTTTGCAATAATCAAACATAAACTCAATATACGACTGTTCCTGCCATCTATTGGCGATTGTGAGCAACTAACTGCAAGCTAGAAGGCGTTGTTAATTAAAAATAAGTCAATAAAGATACGACTCTTCCTGACATCTATAGGCAAGTAATAATACTATTTTATTTTTAACCCGAGCGAAGCTCGGTCATACCGGCTCGTTTATATTTATCAGAGGAACAAATTTGTTTTTCTAAAGCTGGTGAGGATTTCAAGTAGGAATGAAACTCTTGGCACTTTTTTTTTATATTCACCTTAATTATCAACATCGCCTTTAGAACTGTTTGTAACTGGGTTTTTTCAGATGTCCACAATTTGTTCATAATCGAACATACTCTTTCTACTGGAGCACTCAAATTTTCGCGCGGTTTCTGAAAACGGGACAATTTTGCGTCCCACAGTTCATTTCGGGGACACCGGGACTCGTAATTGTAAAAAGGGACAGTCCCGTTCAAAACGGGACGTCTGGTCACGTTATCTATAACCGATGTATTAGTAGTAGTAGTAGTAGGTAATATATATTGCACATCAGCTAATTTCGGCTTCGTAGAGCGTATCTCTTTCTGACGTACACTTTGCTCTACGAAGCCGAAATACTATATACTAATACTATACCCAATATACGCAACTCACCACGAGATAGGCTTATGCATCTGGCTTATGCATCTCTTGATTACTCAACACCGAGACTGCGATCACGCATCCGCCTACATTTTTCTCATAGAAAAATAGAAATAAGAACGTTTTTATTTTCAGATTAACAAACATGTACACAGAATCGAACGAGGACTATCTAACATTCACGTTAAACAGCGACGGGGTTGAAATGGTACACACCGACTATTCTACGACTTTAGGTGAAATGGTCGAATTACATCTACACCAAAACCGCTCTATACCGCTGTTTCTAAGCGCGCTCACAATGGAACTTTTCGCGAAACAAACTATGCAGCAAGACGATGATGATGATGATGACGATTAGTAAGATAATGAACCATATTTTTTGAGACATTCAGTAGTAATTAATATTAGTATTGAGGTGAATGTGCATTTACGCCGATCAGTGCGTCGATTCCAGCAACACGACTCGATTGAGTGATCGCTGAATCCGCGTTCCATTTTCAAATTTTGGCACACAAAAATTGACCACTCACATCGATTTACGCGATCGCTTGTGTGATTTGTGTTGCTAGAATCGACGCCTACCCGAAGTCGGAGTTTTGCTACCAAATGTTGTTTTATAGAAAATAAATGAGACAACAACTCGTTTCGATAGTTTCTACGTAACGTATTTTTGCTGTCTCATCTTTTCTCCATACAATAGAAAGAGACAAATAGGAACGAAACTAAAACAACATTTCGTAGACGAAATGAAGTGAGTCTTGCCCTTCTGGATGAACGAATCAGACGTGCCGCGCCGATCACAGCACTTCGGGCGATTTTTGTGCGTAAAATCTGATAGTAAATTATTACAGGTACTGAATCTATTACACGAGTGTTTATCACGTTAATTAATTAATTTATTTTCCCGACAATATATAAAAAAATAAAATAAAGTTAAATACCCGTGTAATTGATTCAGTATGTGTTATGATCTCGAAAGTTAAAAAAGGACCATTATTACAGAGTTTGGCTGCCTTTAAAATGATTCAAGTAAATTATGATTTTTCATTCATGCAAGTTTTTATTCGATCTCTCGGTTGATTCGGACTAATGCATGTTCACCTTTAAAGTCGTATACTATCATGAACTAGCAGAATTGCCGTGTTTTAGTATGAAGGGATGTGGGTGCCGGTGAAATAACTGGCACGTGAGGCTGAACATCTGTATGCCTCGAGTTGATGGACGCAGGGAAGTGTATCAGGCATGTTCTTGACATGTGTGACCTATGAGGCAATGCTTATAGGCGATGGTTACCACTTAACATCAGGTGGGCCATATGCTTGTTCCATCAGCTAGTTGTATACAAAAATCATAGCACTAATGTAATTTTTTGACATTCGTCTTATTTGAAATTAGTATTATAAGTCTGTTTGGAAATGTGGAAGAATTAGGTAAATTATCTCGTATTATTGTAAAATCTGAAACTATCTTCGATATGAATATTTCTTTTATATTTAGGGTTGGTAGGTAGGGAATCTACAGATTAGTTAACCCGTCAGATAAATAACCATCTCTTTTTTTGTCTTGTATAGTTTTATTCCTTAGATGGAAAAATCAGCCCTTAATACTACTATAGGTTATAGGATCGCAAAAATGATCGTAGGGTTGTCAATTACCTAGATCTGTCAAAATTGAACCTAACTTGAATCTAGAGCCAAGCATTGCCTGAATACATTTTATGATCTTATACCAACGCTGTATTGTCCAAGTTGTTTGAAAGATCTACACGTACTCAATAAAAAAATAAATATTTTTTATGAACTGAAGAATTAACTTTTTGACGTTGTCTTCTTAGTATAGGATCCCGTACAACGTCCTTCACCGATCTGTTTAATGGATTAAAAGTATTTTACATTCAATTAAATATGTCAATAAATTTATCGCAAATGGGGCGTCTAAGAAATGTCAGTCCAGAATATGATGGGCAGAATGTACGGCCAGTTAATGTACACACAGTTAAAACGAATCAGAAGAATCCACTTTTTTTCCACTGTGAAATTGTAAAGGCCGATGTACACTGTCGCAGATGAATATTTATATTATAACTTTTTTTTTATATAGCGATGGATAATTTGTCCATAAGAGGACATCCCCTTTGAGGGTATTGAAAAAAACATTTTCTGGCACTGCGGCGGCCGCTGCCGCGGCACGCTAATATCTTTGCTCGCTCGCCTTGTGCGTAATTTTTTTGTTCTAACATAACCTAACCTATCCAAGACTGATCCGCCCTATAAAGTATCAAGGACAAGGTAAAATTACCCAGTGTCAGAACAAAAAAGCAAACATCCATTTTTGAATTGCTCCAGTGTGCATGTGGCTTAACTGGCATCGTAATAACGGGGTGTACAATAACGTGATTTACATTATCGCCTCCCAATATGATAAATTAACAAATATAAAAATAGAGGGTAGTTGTATAGCTGGATCTTAGACTATCTGTAGTAAATAGTGTAAATAGTTTATTAGTTGGTTTAATAAGTCCGGTTAGATTTTTGTCTTTGACTGTCTCTTCTTCCTTTGCTAAGTAAGTTAATGTCAAAAATGCGCCGTATTTTTTTCTGTGCTTTGTATTTAAAGTTAATAGTGTGATAGAAACAATAATACGTTTTTAAAGCTCAAAATCTATTTTATACGTACTTTAAAAATACAAAATTGCCAAAAAAAATTAGTTCTTTGCGAATACGTTTATTTTGTTAGGTATGAATGTTAAATTCTGGTGAAATGATAATTAATTTACAAACCTAAGTAGGTATATGTTTATGTTAAGCGCGGTTCGACTGACTTGTCTCATAGTAACGCTATACATCGGATAAAAATATTTCTGTCATTATTTTTGGTAAAATGTAAAAATGGTTTAATACTTAAGTTTAGGCTTGTACTAGTTTGGTCAAATCCAACCATAATACGCTCGCTCTGGTTTTACACTTAATGATAAAAACCAAAGCAAAAATCTTCCATTACTCTTCGATATTTACGCTGGGAATTAATAATTTTGTTTATACTTAGGATTTTTTTTTCCATCTGTAGATTTTATCTGTCAGATAAAAATATATCCATCTCTTTTTTAGTCTTGTCTATAACAAATAATTAATTATTATTCCTTAGATGGAATATTCAGCCCTTATAGTGTCGCCGCACACGGGCTTCCGGCCACAACCACAAAAAGCCACCACCGGCATACTTCCTGTAGTTATAATACATTTTATATGAACTCGCCGCACACGGTTGACGGTAGCCGCTACACGCTACAAATCGTCGCTATATAAAATGCATGAAAATAGAATAAAATAGATAAATATTTTGGATAATGCACAAAACACTATCAAGCCCCAAACTAAGCAGAGCTTGTATGATGGGAACTAGATAGCTGATATAATACTTGAATATTTTTTTGTAAATGCATACATAATATAACACCCAGACAGGGAAGAAACATCTATTCACCACACAAATATTTGTTCTCGGTGGGGATCGAACCCACGGCCTATGGCGCAGAAGGCAGGGTTACTACCAACTGAGCTAAGAGGCCAGTCAAACTACAACACAACAACAGGAAATATGCCAGTGGCGGCGTTTTGTGGTTGTGGCCGCAGACCCGTGTGCGGGAACACTTAGACTCTAGTCTCTTACACTCGAGTGATATAATCCCGAGCAAAAATTCTTCCATTACTCTTCGATATTTCTATATTATGTACTTAGATATTTTTCTTAAATTTAAAAGACATTCCTCTGCAATCTCATTGTAAGAACAAATGATAAATATTGTATGACATTTTGTACTTGTAAATATTAATGTTGTCTGAAACAACGGCACATCCTGATGCTATTGAATATAGAATTTTGAATGAATGCTTTGTTTTATTTTTGTACCTAAAACTCTTGGAGGATAGATCAATATATAGGAGGATATATAGGATCAATATCTAGGAGAACAGCTCGAAGCTAAAGCGCATGTCGGTTGGTTTCGACCATAGGCAGTGTGTCGACCGGGAACCAATCGTATGAAATCGGTGTGCGGTGCCTGACGCCTATCGCCGATCGTATCGCCCACCTCTGCCACCATTTTGTATGGAGAAACCAAAAGCGCCCCTAGCGGATTCTTCAAGAAGCATGAATAGCGATTGCGAGACGGTGACGTGTCTACGTCAGCTGGTGTACGATTGGGTTCCCGGTCGCCGCACAGGAAAAGCTACTATACACCACTATTTTGTAATTACCAAAAAAAAAATGCCGATATCGGCTGCTGATACTGATGAACACATCCACGAAAAAAAAAATTTGGGACATTAAAGAAATATTTTTAAATCCACAATTTTTAGTCAAATATTGAGAAATGATTCAACAAGCAAAAATCATTTCATTCATAAACGCTAAATACCAAGCGGAACCGAACAGCGTCATTTTTTTTCTCTCTAGTAGTTCGTGACTATACGTATGTTACGTACGTGTCCATAATTTTATGCAGGATTTCTGAATATTTTAACATTTAATAACTTTGTCATTTTATCGAAACTAAAAATTCTGATTGCACATTCATAATGTTCTACCCATACTACATTACCCTATTTTTTTTTTTGGTGGTTATAAAATAGTGGTGTATAGGCTTTATTACTGTTGGGCAAAGGCCTCTCATCAATCCCGACACCCTCCACGATCGTGCTACCAGTCGCCAGTCTCTCTCAAAGACGTCCAGCTTGTCAATATTTTCTGAAGTAAGCATGCTACAATCTTTTACCAAATTTGACCTTTCAGCTCAGGATCTGGCTTTTCAGCTCAGTTGTTAGTAGCTCTACCTTCTGCGCCGCAGGTCGTGGGTTTGATCCTCATCGAGAACAAATATTTGTATGGTGAATACAGATGTATGTTCTCTGTCTCGGTGTTATAGGCCTATATGGTATTCTGAGATGTATTAAAAAGTGTATACGAGTATTATATCTGCTGTCTGGTTCCCGATTTAATTTTGGGTTATGATAGTGCTGTCTGAATTGTCCACATTATTTATTTATTTAGTTAATATCATTCACGCTTTCTTCTACAGCTATAGGTATTCTCAGAAAAGACGCTCAATACGCGCGAAGCTGACTGGGCCGCGGGTTTCTTCACAATGTTTTCTTAAACCGTACCGAGCATAAAGCCCTAAAACGATTGCTTGATACGCCTTAAATATTTAAGTACATATAAATGAAAGGAAAGTATAAATGAAAGTCGCACATCACTGTAAATTATTTATGTAGAAACAAGGGCAATATATTAAACGCCATCTAATGTTTGCTATGAGTACTTAACTTTACTCCACGCCAAAAGTACGATAATTATTCTATGAAGCCTAATTCACAAGACATGAAATAAGTTAAAATAATATGTTGTCAAAATTACGTAATACATCAAAGAAAATTATTTCAAATAATTAGGGTAGACTGAAAATTGTTTTGCTTGGCTTTTGCCTTTGGCGCGGAGTAGGTAGCTTTGTAACAGTTTTGTTAGATTAACAGTTAAGTTAACAACATAAGAACTAGAAAGAGACCATTTATGTTTAATAATTGTCTACATGACTGTTTTATTTTAAATAGATTTGCAGTGTCTCAAATTAAAAAAATATGCAAAGTACAAGTACAGGGTCGGACTGGGGCGAAAGGGCTCGGGACCACAAGCCCAAGGCAACCATTTTTCGAATTTTCGAAATACCATTTCGACTATATGGCCAGTCTGACGTTGTGCAAGTTAAGAGTTAGGTAAGTACAAGTTCCCCTTCCTCTCTTAGATAACATATTAATATGAAACATGTGGTTTAACTTTAAACAAAGTTCTAATAAGTACAGTTCAGATAGCTAATTAAGTATAGTCTTCAATTCCCATTTTTAATTTTAATCGTTATATTATTTTTTTGTTTAGAACGTATTTTTTTTTAGAAACAAGGTGTTGGATTTTTTAACGATGTACACAGTACAACCCTCTCCAATAAAGAAATGAATCTCTCATTAATACAAGACTTTCAATTAAATAAAATAGTTTCTTCCATGAACGGGTGTGTCGTCTCTCTTATTCTTTTTACTAATTTGAAATAAAAAGACAGTAAAAAATTTATAAATACTTATGCAAATGAAAGAGGCAATATTTGATTATGAAACCAGTTACAATAATATTTATTTTTGTCAAAGACATTAAGGCTTATTCCACTAATCCCCGTTGACAATCCCCGTTAACGGGGATTAGTGAACTTTTTGTTCATTATTAAGTATAGATTCTACTTGACCGTTGAATAAGTTACACTATATTTTTATTATTTAAAAGGCTTAAGAGCTTTTAAGACCATAATATTTTTCTAAATAAAATTCTACTCGATAAACACACTGACCTCAATTTTAAAGAAATCTTTGGATACATCAGACAGATATAAAATTTTCCTAAAATGTATAAGGAATTTACTAGGCCAACCCTCCTTAAATTTCAAATTACTTGGCCTATTTCAATAAACTTAAACTAGATATAAGTTATCAAAATGTGATATTTTTGAGCGATATAAAAAGTTAACAATGAAGAAAATGTGCATTTTAAAAACTATTATAGGATCTACCTACTTATTATGATAAATGTAGATGTTTTTTTTTCTAAACTTAAGTTTCTGGACTTTAAGTAAAAATAGAAAATAGACCTTTAATCTATTTAAAGCTAAGTTTAAAGGACGCCAAGAAAATAATTGAATTCTATAAATAATTATTAATTCCATTAAACTCACATAATATTCTTGGAATCGTAGTGGAAATCATTTAAAGTAACAATAAATTACTTTTTTACTACAGTCTATAAAAATCACTTGCTCATTTTTTTTCGAAAACCGTAAAACTTACGTACGCACACATAATACTGTAATCTTTTCAAATCGATCTTGTCGGATTTCCATTTGCGAGTACGCGTAAAACAAAACAAACATAAATTTCATACAATTTTCAATAAAATTATTGCACTAAACTTCATACACATTAATAACTTAATTAAATATTGCATTATAATAAGCGTTAACCATTTTATGTTTGTATGGTTCAGCTCGAGTTTACTTCAGTACCTCTCAAATCCAGAGTTTTTTCGATTATGGTCTTTGTATTTTTTTTTCTATTTGTCTTGCGTGCCTGTTCTCCAGCGGGCTTTGTATGGAGACGCATAACTTGCGACTTCCGATGTCCACAGCAGGCCAGACAAGACGTTGTATACCAAAAACCAACATTTCAAAAAAACTCTTGACGAACGGCCCAGAAAGTTCAAACTAAACTGAGTCAAATCTCTCAAGCGTCATTTACAAATTTTCTAGAGAAATCTTGAATACGCACGCACATTAACCCAGTAATGCCTAGAGTGGATATATGGCCACACAAATTTGGGTAAATTCAAATGCTAATTACGGCGACACCTGATATTATGAAGTCATTCAATTACTAATAATGTGTGGTCAAATGTCCAAGCTTAAGTTTACGTCAATGTCGCTGTCACAAAATAACGTTGTTTCGAAGATATTTTCATTCGTTTGCCGCCATAATCTAAATAAGTGAAAAAATGGATCCCAGGCTAGAGTAAGTCACATAATTTTGAAATTATTGATAATATTCGTGTTGTTTTTGTTCTATTCTACTAAGATATAACTTAGCCATGCTTGGAAAGTATCAATACATTGCTTCGATTGGATATAGCATGTTATTTTTTACTCTAAATATACCGCATCCATATGGACACGCTAAGCTCTACCCATAGCATTACTAAAACTATTGTTTTATTTCCAGACTCTTTGATTTCGATCTTTTTCGGGGCCAAAGTATTCTAAATGAAGTTCTTGATATTCTTTTTGAAGATGGAGATGGGGATGGTGAACTTCTAATACAGCTGGAATTTCGAAGAGAAATTGTTCTCCGTTATGCCGCCTTCCTACGGTGCGTGATATCACGCACCAGCCCGCACCACGCACGACGACGCACGGCAACGCACACAGAAAATGCTCCTGTGCTACCGCGCACCTCACCGCACGAGACCGTTCCCATGGTGTGTCGTGCGTGCTGGTGCGGGCTGGTGCGCGATATCACGCACCAGTGGGAAGGGGCTATACTTAGAGACGTATGGAACGGCTGCCAAAAGTGCAGGTAGACCTTCCACGTCGAAACTGGCCAACACAGCGCGGTTTGACGGTTTATAGCATTACGTCCAAAAATGTGTAAAGAAAAGAAGATGTGTCGAACCATATTGCAAATCCAAGAATTTTTCTGTAAGAACCCAATGTACGAAGTGCGTTGTTGGCCTGTGTATACCGTGTTTCGCCGTGTATCATCAAAAATAATAAATACCTACACATAATATAATTTTCGTGTTTATTTATTTAGCTAATCTTACTCACTACAGGACAAAGTTACTGTGGACAAAGTTAGTGACTTTTGCTATTGAAAACGCTTAGCGTGTCCATAAAGACACATTTGTTTTTCGCAATTTTTTCCTGAATTACGACGCTGAAAAAAATAAAAAAACAACTAAGTTCATAATAACATCTTTTTCTACAATATTCAATGTTAAAACATGTACATTTTGAAAATTTATATAATTTGGGCATTACTGGGTTAAAATAAAAATAAGCATACTTGACTCTGAATTTTTAAAATTAAAAGCCTGCATTCCAGAACGAAACTAGAACGGAATCGAGAATCAAGAACAAATTTTGAAACAAGTTTTAAGACGACATAGAACAATGCTCAAGTTTGAATTGTGTCTCAGTCAAAATACCAGTGCAGTCAGCTGCACTGGTAGGTATACAATTTCGTGAATTTCAATTTTGTTAGTGTTGCAGTAACCTGTAAATTACAGGGAAAATACTTAAAAAATAAGGTGAATTAGCAACTGATTTCATATTTTTTTTGTTTTTGTTTTGTGAATATCAATTGCGATGGTGCGACAAAACAGTGTTTACGAATTGTATACAGTATACATTCCAGTGCAGCAGACTGCACATAATAATCTTGTGACTCCTAGGGACGTAAGCATTGATTTAGTAATAACTATTTAACTCAATTGTTACATCCTAATGAGATAATAAGATCAACGTCAGTCGGATGAAAGTTAAACACGAATAAAAGTAGTGACTTTCAAAAAGACGGATATTTCCAAAATTAAGTAAAATTAGAAAATATTGCGCTAACTACAATTCCCTATGTTAAACATTTTGACTAAATATTAAGTACAATTTGGTGCTCAAATAATGTAAGTGTATTAAAACTAATATAATTATTTATCTACATTCGAAGGAGTGCGTCAGTTCATAGATTCAACGAATTACTACTATCTACTGATTCTAGTACCAAGAATCTTTACCAAAGTCGTCTTCAGCTCAAAGTATCTTTTGATTCGTTGCAACAACTTTAATTCCGTGTGTTATTGTTCATCAGATTTCTAAGAATTGTTTGCGGAACACGCCTACTGCTGAAAAATAAATTGTACGAAACTGACATTAGCTCAGCTTTAGCATCTAGAATCTGGATCTGTTCAGATCTTGGAAGAAATAAAGGTTCAGCGAGTGTCATTTCCATACAAGTTAATTTTTCTACGCCCTCTAGGAATAGAGCCGTAATCTGTACTTTGCAAATCACAACTATGCTGTGGTATTGACTGCTATTGAGTCATTTCGATACAAACACGTAAGCATGTATTCCACGAAACAATGCTCTAGAGTTGGTTGCCAACGGCATCGTCGTCGCTTGTCGTGATATGGTTCTATGACTATAGGTTGCGCTTGCCAACACTGCTTACTCGTTTTTCAGTCACACTAATGTCCGTCACGTTTTTGGGAACTGAAAAAGAAAAACACTTTCATGAAACTGAAAAAAAATTAAGGTGCATGTATTATATAATGTAAGTAGGTATTGTGTGAAGGATGACATGGGTAAGAAGGGAGTGAATGCTGAAGTGACGGCTAAAAGAGGAGAGTGGAGAACGAAAACCTGTTCTGCCGACACATGAGGTGGGATAATGACAAGAAATTGATGATGATGTAAGTATTATATCATTTTAATGGTCTTACTCGTCCCACTTTTTAATGGTCAAAAGTTGTTTTTTGAATTACCCATTACAATATAATAACTGTTTGTTTTCCTAAGAAAAAATAAATAAATACCTTTACAAGATCCAGTATGCACCGGATCGATGACTTTCCCCGCGCGGCAGGCAGCTCGTTGCAGACGACACCACGAGCCGTAAGTCTTGGAGTCGGAGCCGCAGAGCTGACGCCGCGCGCCGCCCGCAGCGCATGCGCCGCATGACACGCATCGCGCGCCGCTCGCGCCGCCTGACACGCAACGCTGGCTCGCACCGCATTTTATTGACGCGCATGTTGCGTTTGCTGGAAATTACATTTATTACCTTTGGTTTGTTGAGTTTTAACGTTTTCTAAGGCATTCTTGTGGCTTACACGTGAAATAGATCCTAATAACTCTGAGTTTTTTTCGAAAAATATAAAGCTGAATTTGGTAGATAATTTGAGCAAAGTTCGCATACTTTTTTGAGTAAAAAATGCACATCATCCTGTCATTACAAATACAAATAAATGCTTTTTCTTTCTTTCTCTTTAATTATCCTCTTCAGCCTCTCCTGTACATTTTCAGGAAGAATGATGCTCTGCCCTCTCCATCTGCCGACTTTCCGCGATCTTAAAATTGTCGTCAACCCATTGGGTGCCGGGGTCTTCCGGTAAATATATGTATAGCTTTATCCGGATTGAATTAATTACCTATGCAAGGCCCTTTATAAGCCAATGGCAGTGACTTCCCGCGCTCGCAAGCCGCTCGCCTCAACGCACATGCGCCTGCATACGTGTTCCCATCCACCGCACAGACCGGAGCGCCGGCAACCACGCAATGCCCGCATCGCACGCAATGCGGCCCCAACTCCGAGTCTAGCACGCATCGCTTGTCGCCGCCGCATCGGACGCCTTCGCACGACCCCTCTGTGAATAAAATACACTGTTATTTAAAAAGAAATATACCAAATCTTAGGGTTACGCTGTAATGTCTGTTGGCATCGAATAGCAAGTACCACGGTACCACAACATCATAATTATCTGACTGAATACGTAAGTGCACTGCTGGACATAACCCTCTTTTATATTTGAGGGTGTTATCAGTATTAGTTGTGTTCCCATGTTGCTAGGTTACCTACCTTCCCTTACCCTTACCGCTCTTTTTTACGACATCTAGGTGAAGTCCTATTATAAGTATACTGACCAACCAGAACACGTATTTGCAAATCATTTAAATACATACGTAAATTCAAACCCTACTAGAGAGGTCTTCACTACAGTCGCAAAGCTTTTTACACTACAAAATCAACAACAAAGTTATCCTTGTGATTTGCTTGAACAATAACGCTACCCATGATATCTCCTGGAGATCGGAGAAGCACGGAAGCGGAAATACCGATCTGCTAGGAATTCTAGAAGTGACCAGTATTGTATTTTCTTATCTGTAGCAAAGTATGTAATTACGCAGGCACCTTCTAACATATCGAGGCTTGTGTTAATATTTTTGGTATCGGGAAAGTTTAGAGAAGCGCGTTGAAGTCTTTTGTATGAAAAAGTTACAAAGCAAAAGAAGTCTTGCATCTTTTATCAGTTTGCAAAGTAGGAAATTCACAAAAAGGAGATTAAAACTTTCATAACGTGCGTGGAAATAAATTTAGACACTTTTTTAATTTATTTTATTAGGAACTAAAAATTGCCTAACTCACCAATTAGATTCCAATTCCAGACCTAATCTCAAACGGATACGAGAAGAATGCGAGCACAATTTTTTCAAAAACATTTATGGGAAACCTTTTGAGGACATTAATGGGACTGGCATATGGTTGACCTGATGTTGTACGGTTACCTTTGCCTAATGCATTACCGCACAAATAACTATAGCTATAGCTACTTAAATATTTTATAAATACCTATTACACTCTAGTAGTCTGTACTAGTACCTACCTACCTATCTAAAAGTACTCCCCCATAAACACAAGCGCTTTGCTTCAACTTTTATGTTGCGGACAGCCAAGGAGGGAAATTCCTTGCCGGCTGTCTTTCCGATCACGCAACTTGGGCGTTTTCAAGTCAAGAGTGAATAGTGAAGAGGTATCTTCTAGGTAAGCGTGCTACACCGTCGACCGCATCATCACTTAAGAGCAGGTGAGATAGCGGACAAGCGCAAAAAAAACAAAGCAAGCATTGTATTAGAATACGGGCCTATGTGCAACAGCTTTATTCTCCATTTTCACCAGATTGTATCGTGTTGCAGTTTATAGAGAGCGTTATTCTAGACTAGACAGCAATCAAGTACTTCGTTTTAAGCTAAGATTACACGGAATTTATCACGTTGAAAATTGGAGCATGCCGATGGCATTACTGGCTGTCTGCTTTCGTTAGTGTATTGGCGTATACAATAATGTAAGTGGATAGAAGCGAAACTTGAAGTCCGTTCGTTCTAAATAAGACTCGATCGGTGTGTTTATCGAATTTGTTACGTAGGTACGGCTGACTGACAATAGTCAATATTTTAGACAGGGAGGACATTTTTTATTATTTCTTCTCTATCACATTTTTTAACTTTCAAATTCTTTCATTTTGATTTTGTTGTGTGAATTGCCACAATATTTATTTATTTTTTATTTTATTTCTAAAAAAAGGAATTCTTGATTTGACGAAAAGATGCATGCCGGATGCCTGAGAGAAAGTAACACCACAAGAAAAGTCAATCGTATGTTACTGGTTAAAAAATAAGGCAAGTCAAAAGGTTTAGTTCATATTGATATTGTGATTATTTTGAAATGCTTTGTACCTACAAATTGTGATGCAAATGAAATCTGTCAGCAGAGATCCATACCGCACCGCAGTACCTATAATTAAAATTTAACTCCATCAGTTCGAACAATTCGTTTTGCCTACGTGTCTCTGTATAATGGAGGAATGATGAGACAACATCTTGTTTCGATCGTTTCTACGTAACGTTTTGCTTGTTGTCTCATCATTTCTCCATACAAAAGAGGGAGAAACGTAAACGAAACGAACTGTTCAAACTGATTGAGTAAAATTGCGACTGGTCTGGAGTTTCACCGCTATCGGCTAAGTGTAATGTATTGGCTAGGGCTACGTGACTGGTCTCGATTTATAAGGAGTCGGAACTGATTGGAGCTATTTGTTGAAACAAAGTTCGATTGGTGCAACAATACACGATTTGTTCCGATGTTATAGAGCTAGATAGCGAATAGTGTAGCAGCCGATGTAGTCTCGCATTCGTATTGCTGGCTTATAGGTGGCTTGGAGGCCTAGTACGTACAGTAATAGTTTTGGTATAGTAAGCAAATAACCCACTGAAAAATAGTTTTAAGAATCGAGATAAAAAAAAACCTACATACATACCGACATTTTTTATATTTAATTTATTGACGTTTTTAGTAGTAATTTATTGATCGAAGCATGAAGTTTCATTGTTAAAGATCATACATTTTTTTTGATAGGGTAGGTACTTTTATTCAAAAGCCTTCACAAGTCCGTTGGTAGTAGCTTTTGCTTTCTGTACGTGTGTTCGATCCCCAACGAGAACAAATATATGTGCCCTAAACACAGATGTTTGTTCTCCGTCTTTGGATGTTATATTATATAGGTACTAAGTGTGTTTTTACAAAAAATATATACATCTTAGTAATTGGTATATCAGCTATCTGGTTCCCATAGTACAAGCTCTGCTTATTTTGGGGCTAGACAATGTTGTGTGGAATGTCCAAAATATTTATTTACTTAATATACTTTTGAAACGTTATCTGAGTAAACACAGACTACAAAAAACATTCCGTTTTAGTGAAAATTCACAGGAAAATTTTGCCTTTCAAGTTGAGGTCTACTCGTAAACGTATTTGAGTGCCCAGTAAAAGCCTTTACTACGATGTCTCGCTAATTATTCATAACATGGAATGAGGACGTCTGGGTCGGTCTGAGATTGCGGCTATGACACCTCTGTCGACGTAACTGGAGGACAACCTAAGGTCGTAAGTTCGAACCCCAGTCATCAAGGTATATTTTGTATTCAAAATAGTAGCTAAGGGCCGTATAATGGATGACTAATCAATCAGCCAGTCAAATATTTGAGTGTTAACTCAAATGTTTGCTAGCAATAAATCGGTGAAGTGATCTTAGCGAAACCAGAAATCCCCGCTGTCTCCTACAATCCTACAATATATGGATGAATCGTTCGATGCCGGATGCATGTGTGAACAGAACTCATATTAATCACACTAATATTATTATAAACGCGAAAGTTTGGAAGTATGGATAGATGGATGATTGTTACTCAATAACTCTAGAACGACTGAACGGATTTGGATGAAATTATAATAGCACATTATTTTATTGACATTGGATACATTTATTCTGAAAAATTCACGGGAAAGGGGCGAGCGAAGCCGCGGGCGGCTGCTTGTATAAAATAAAACAGCATTTTATAACTAAGTGATTCATATGTGAGTGATTGCAATTCCATTTGACACTCGTCTTCGCTACTAGACTTCTAAGCAATAATGTACTGTAGTTTCCTTACAAAGTTTATAATCACCTCGGCTCTCTAAAACTGCATCCTTATTACATACACATGCAAATATACGCAGATGAGATTTTCATCTAATGGGGCACAGTAATCAGTAGTTTATAATGAAGTGTTGATTACTGTGCACTATGCAGTGTGCACAGTAATCGCGTAATTTACAAAATTCCGTTGCAATAAGCCAGCGGGAGCCATCTTGATTTTATTGATACTCTTGCGCAGATAACTACGCAAACATGTAAATGAAGTTGACGTTTCCATCAAGATTAAAGTTATATGAACTGATGATTTTTACTGCCGTAAACTTATGTATGGCTGTGCAATAAGTACTACTATTTCAGTACCTACTCATCATCACCAGCCTGAAGAAGTCCATCGCTGGACATAGGCCTCCCCTATACACATTTCCAGGAAGAACGATTCTGAGCTGGTTCCATCTACAGACTACCTCCGATCTTTACAACTTCACGGTTCATCTGCATTACAATATTTCTACTCTTTTTTCTACGTTTTGGATGTGTTTCCGCGGACACGAAGTGGGGCGGTGTAGAATCAAATCAAAATGTTTATTCAGTAACAAGAGTCGAGCCAACCAATCAGAACCTTTGAATTTAGATGAGATGTTGATTGACAGTTTGATGCTTTGATGAATGAGATTGTCTCTACTCCGCATCAGTCCGTGTTGATGGAAACGTATTCTAAACATTGACTTGAAAGCGGATTGTTTGTGTGGATCCCAAAGCTCTATTAGCAGTGAAATGAGTGATTATGCATCGGGTCCATAATCGCTTTTGCGATGCCGGATTCATCTGGCCGTCTCGCGGGGTGCACGATTGTGAATGAGTGCAGGTTGGCCCAACAACAGCTCCTACGGCCGCCAACCAACCCTCATCCACATTCATACACCCCGGGCGAGACAGCCATACGTATCGCGCATCGCAATGAGCCATTATGGAGTCGATGCAATAGAGATGTAGCTAATAACAAACGACCAGTTCAAGCTGGAAATAGATTGCCAGACGCGACTTTTTGTCGCCCCCGCTATATCCAAACAACTAAAACATTCAAGTGATTGTTAAAAAATAAAAAAAATTGCCAGAAACAAAGTCATGTCTGTGCTTCTGCTCTCTACGATAGGTACATTTTTCTTAGACATTAAGTTGTTTTATCCCATCCCATCCCAAATCCCATGGGTTTGGCGGGGCACGTCATCCGGATGGCCCCGATAGGTGGGCGACCATCATCACACCATGGGTGCCTGACGTACGGCGGCCTCGTGGTTAGCCTAGAAAGCGTTAGCGGGACGATCTGGGCGCCTTCGAACTCTTTGGGGGAGGCCTTTGCCCAGCAGTGGCACGTGGCAGGTTAGTAAACAAAAAGATGTTTTTCATTACTCATACTCTGAAAGTAGGTCTGAAGTTGCCTGAGGGGCCTAATTGAAAGTAAAACTTTCAGCCCTAGGGAGAATCGCTTTCTACTGACAGCTGTCAAATTATAAAAAAAAACAAGTTCTATTTTATTCAACCATGTTCCAACTTTCTAAAGTCTTTCTAACTGCAAGGAGGTCGTTGAACCAAATTCCAACTTTTTATTCAGCATGTAGGTTGGAAACCCATTACAACGGTAAGAAGTTTAAAAAGTCTAATGAGAGCGCAATGTAAAATTTAAATTTAAATAACATAAAGATAGTATTAAATAAATAATATATCTTCTAAATTACTTGATTAATATATAGCTTCAACTATTTATTTAAAATAACATAGATTTGAGCAAACAATTTACCATTTTTTAAATTATGAGAATTAAAATAATGGCTGAATAATGCTGGCGAGCCGAAGCCGAAGGCCCGCCAGAAGAAGAAGAAGAAAAAGAAAAAAAAAAACCGGGAAGGCGGCAATTCAATCTTCATTTTCACAAATTTTTCTTTCATGTTTTTATTTTTACTTTCCTTGTATTCGTAATGAAAAGCACAGTGTTTACCTCGGGTGAAAGTCTTTTAAGTCCCTCAAGCTCCATTGGCGCCCTCGCTAACGCTCTGGCGCCAAACCCGTCTCGGGACTCAAAAAACGTGACTTTCAACACTCAGGTAACAATGTACTATTAATGTATTCCTTGTACTTTTATTTAATAGAACAATTTCCTTCCTTCTGAACAGTAAAACCATTTTTATTTTTATTAGTTTGACTTCGTGTGATCCCAAGTGTGTCGGAATGTCGCGACCGGCGACCGACACGGTCGCGCTTTTTAAAGTCTGGTTTGTTTTCAACTTTATGTTAGCCCTAGTCGAGCAATGTAGGAGGGGCTATGGTCATTACCGGGATAAATGTATTGTACTTACTTACGGGAAATCTAGATAAGTTTGAACATGTTATTATTTATTGCTGTGTACTTATACTTATACATGATAGGCGTTATGTCTCAGTTGGTAGTAACACTACCTCCTGCGCCGTAGGTCGTGGGTTCGATCTCTTTCGAGAACAAATATTTGTGTGGTAAACAAAGATGTTTATGATCTGTCTGGGATGTTGATGATCTGTATATTGCATTCTAGTTCTTGTGTGAATTGTCCACGACCTTTGTGACGCAGAGGGACAGACCAACTGGAAGACGTGCAGGTTCGATTCCACGGCAAGACAGATTTATTATACTTTTATCGAGTTTATTTACACATTACCATAAATTAGGATATACCAATCCAAGTTGTCAGGCCTTCTTCATTAGACGAGTTAATTTATCTGTAGTTGAAAAAAAAAGCCCTTAGTGTAATTTTTAGGACCAGAATCGGAAGGCGGGGTCGCTCCCACAGTCCCACAAGCTTATCACCTAGGTATAATCTAGATCTAGTTTGGCTAGACTGACGCAGTCTGATATCACTAGTTCTACGAGTTCCGATAATTATTTCTGCTTAAATATGCTGTAGATTAAAAGCTTGATTTAAGGTCTGGTTTGCTGGGATCTACTCAGTAAACGATGGACTAAGTTTTGTATGGCAGTTTAAGGTATACTGTCCTTAAAAATACATAAATCGGATGTGTTCACCGCAACATAAAAAAAAATTGTACACCGACCGCATAGAAAAAGATGCTGTTTAAATTGTTAGTGTGAGTTTGGTATAATGAAAAAAAATTGTGGACAATCCACGCAACACTATCTGGCCCCAAACTAAGCAGAGCTTGTAATATGGAAACCATATAGCTCATTTTAATAATAATAATTTTGAATTTAGAGAGAATTAGAAAGAGATTTAGAATCCAATATAACACCCAGACAGAGTAAAAACATCTATTTTCACCACACAAATATTTGTTCTCGGTGGTAATCGAACCCACGACCCACGGCGCAGAAGGCAGAGCTACTAAAAACTGAGCTGAGAGGCCTGTCAAAAAAAGAATAAATAATAGTGCTACTTACTCAACTAAAGTTAAATTAACTGGCTGCGGAGTGTTTACCACGATACTGCGCAATGTAACTCAAAATATCAATACGAATCTTTACTACTCAAACTCAAACTCAATAAAATGTTATTCAATACGATTACAAGAATCACTTTGAAACGTCTTAAAGCTAGGTGAGTCTTGGTGCCAGTTCCACGCGACCAAGCCTCTAGGCTTACCCGAGCCGAGCCGTAGTTTGTTGCCTGTTCTTCTAAGAACAGGCAACAAACTACGGCTCGGTTTCTACCGTTTTTAGGGTTCCGTAGCCAAATGGCAAAAACGGAACCCTTATAGATTCATCATGTCTGTCTGTCTGTCCGTCTGTCTGTCCGTCCGTATGTCACAGCCATTTTTCTCCGAAACATGGCTGTGAAACTAGTCACGTAGAAATGGCGCATAGACTCACCTAGATTATCGAAAGTGATCCTTGTGATTTAACTCAATTTATATCTTCTTCTTCTTGAAATCGCATAGATTACAGTGAACATGGAACGCATAACATTTAATTTTGAATGTAGAACTCTAGAGTTATTTAGAGGTCTCTAAAGTCTAGGCCTCACTGACATCAAATTAAAATTCAGTTTATTGCAATCATTGGTATAACATTACAGAATATATCCAATGCACTATACCTACTACTATAAATTTTACTATAAAAAAAAAGTTGCCATAGAGATCAAGGCTGACTTAAATGTAAATGATTTTGGAAACATTTGTACCAGGGATGTTACGGAGCTTCGACTCCGGTTCCGTTAAGTCGGAACTTCCGATTATTATTACACCTTCGGTTCCGACTTCGGCTCCGATACTTTTAAATCGGAGGTTAATCGGAGGTCGAAGTATTACATTACATAGTGGCGGCGGCGCAGGCGGCCGGCGGCCTGTGTCGACTGCTATGAACAGGTTCATACATGTCGCGCGGGGAATCCCCCGACTCCCACTACGTGGGAAAGTAAATGGAAATACAAAATTCCAGCCCCTTCAATCAATTGCCCGCCAATATCTGTCGTGTCCACCAGGCTCGGTAGCGAGCGAACAACTTTTTAGTGGCGCTGGCCTAATCTACGATTCGTTAAGAAATAGATTGGACGGAGACAAAGCTTCAAAGCTTTTGTTTGTAAAGTATAATACACTACTTTTGGAGTCAATTCATTTGATTTAATTTGTTTTAAAGCTTTTGTTGTAATAGCTTTTGTTGGGTTTAAATTCATTTATTTTAATTTCTTGTTTATTTTGATATATGCCAATTTTTTTCATTGTTTGTGTATTATTTAATAATAAAAAAATTGAAATAAAAAAAATGACTAAATGATGTTTTATTATCTCCTTAAATATAAAATTATCTCTCATGCCACCACTTCTGACCCTGCCTCCGACTCCGATTCCGACTCCGATCAAGCAAATTTAAAAACTCCGACTCCGCCTCCGGTTCCGATAAAACTACCTCCGTTACATCCCTGATTTGTACAAGCAATTGTCAATCGACGGCGCCTAAGGGCACTTGTACACGCTAAGAAAAAACGCCGGGTCTACCCAAGAATTCGTGTCGTAACTAGAAAATAACTGTGTACACTGCTCGCAGCGGTGCACGAATAAAATCTTATCTGCGCAAGACACGACGCGGCGAACGTTGTTGCGTTTTCGTGTGTGGAAAAGACAAAATTCTTGTCGTCTACACGAAGAATTTGTCTTGTCTGCCGCAGGAACGGCAAATTTTCTTAGCGTGTACAAGCGCCCTAATATAATCAATTGTAGGTCTCGCAAAAATATCTTCCAATACTGAGCTAACCACCGTTCAATTATTATCTCAAATCAAAAGTGGTTATCTATTTATTAATTGTTCCTAGTTATAACTAACTATACAACCAATAACTACAACTACGGATAGGATTGGTAGAGGAGCAGTAGTACCGTTACGTCTGTCGGTATTCAATTCACCAACACTTAACCGACTGTTAAAGCTGTAAGTTCTCATATTTTATTTATTAATGAAATTGTCGCAGTTCTGATATAGATAGTACTCAGTAGCAAATGGCTGACTGACTTGATATTGAACGGTTACCTCCGCTTCCGATGATGATGATGATGATAATGATGATTCCTAGCCGTTTTCAGCTACGACTGTAATTGGATGGACATATTATTGTTTGAGAGTTTCGTTGTTCTGCTCTCTGATGTGCCCTGTTGTGGCTGGTGTACCCAATTTTATTAATAAATAATAATAATGCTTTATTATGAACAAAGAAACCAGTTTGTACATCATAAGTTAAAAAAAACGATGACGTCTGCAGAAGTTAAAAAACTGTGTCCTTAAAAGGTACGAGGTAAATAAAGGTACGAGCACATGCAGGGCACGTCAGTACCCCGCCAACGCCTCTTTAACCCTCGGCTTCTACCAAGGACAGCTCTATACACTGCGTTCATTATGAGATGTACTTAATCGGAAAACAGCAATGCGAAAATCCTGGCCGCCGATATAGTTGCCCGTTAAATTAGGTTTGAGAGCTGAATATATACTTTGTCTATGATATAACCTTGTAGCATAACCGGCGGTTAGAATAAGCTGTCGTTTCTGTGTTGGTGAACAGCGGCCAAGGCATGATGCATCGACCGCGTGGCAACAGCGATCCATCATAGTCTGGTGCAGTCTATATCCACAGTGAATGCGGTACGGTAAAGCTGTCTGATTTTTATGCTCTTTCGTAATCCAATGTGTAAATGTAGGATGTTCGAATAATGATTTGAGACGGTATAAGCTCTAAATTTTTTAGGAAATTCAATAAAGATACAGGGACGCATGGATAAAGTACGATTTTTGCTTGACAAAATCCCGTTTTTTCCAGAATTTATGTCAAATTCTATTTATCGATTATCCATGTTCAAGTTCAAGGTTAGTTTAGATGCCGAAAAATGTTTGAATGAAAATTAATTTGACAAAAAAATCTGGAATTTTAGCGGTAGACACCGTATACAGAAGTTTACGTTTTCTTTGGGGGTAGCTTACCTCAAAGATGGACAAGAAAATATCCTATTAAAATTCACCACAGTACCATTTCTGTCGAAGTTAATCTACTGTACCTCCCCATTTATGGTGTTGCTAGGCAAGAAAGCACCTAGCAACAGTGCTAACTACCTAGGTATACAATAGTTATGTACCTAGCGTCTAGTGCAGACTTTATGAGCCCATCAAAGTAGGCTCATTAAAGGCGTTATATGAACGAGCCGCTACGCCTATGGTTTATTGTTAAATTTGCAAACGCGAAAATGCATAATTACCATGACTTTCTGAAAGTTTCTTAGAAAATTATGTTGCATTTTTATTGGTTTTGAAGTGAGCATAATTGACTTGACATTTATAACTTGTGGAATCCCGTGCAACTTCGTTCGCGTTAAGCTTTTTCCATACAAACTTCAACCCCCGCTGCACCCCTTTTGGGGTTGAACTTTCAAAAATCCTTTTTTAGTGGTACCTACACTTTTCATTAAAAACAACCTCCAAATTCCTAGTCGCTCGGACTAAGTGTGCGTCCACACTGAATGCGCGGTGACTGGGGCCTAGGCGGGCGCGGCGAGCGGAGGCGTGCGGTGGCCACAGTGACGCGCGAGCTCTTGTAGCTGTTCGAAGTATATCAGGGGTTGCAAACTATGGACGAGGATTTGCAATTTTTACTAGACAGTCCGATCTTGAGATGGGAGGTGTTTAACACTAGAGATGGTGTGCACGAAATAAATAAAAACAGAGGAATAACTGGTGAATTTTTTAACTTATATGAAGTATTGAGATTATACCTTAAAAAATTCAGTATTTACCGCCATTTTATAGACAAACATAATTCAGACGCGTATACGCCGAGCGACAAGACCGAAATGGTTTGTTACCCCCGCCACCCGCGCATTGGATCGCTCGCTGACTAGGCCCGTAGTGCGGCCAGAACGCGCGGACAGGAACGTTTGAAAACTACGCGCGCTGGCTCGCTCAGTCCCGTCGCACTAGGCTTCCGCCTTAGTCACTACAATATGGACGCAAAGGTGCGTTTCATATGTTTGATACTTCGCGCCCGTCGTCGCAACCGCGCTAGGCTCGCAGTGTGGACCCACACTAACGGTTTAGGCTGTGCGTTGTATGTCAGTCACAAACCAAGCTCTTCCAAGGAGAAAAAACTATGAGTTCCGACTTATGCCGGCTATCTTTGGGCTACATAAAAAAAACTGTTGTCTGTAAAGACGGTTTACTGACGATAGTTGAACGTGACAACGTCAAACAGCTGTCCACGCGGACGCATCGCTCACTCAAGTAGGAGAGAGACAGATGTCGAACGCTGCCGAACGCGGAGACCGATTGTGCCTCTTTGTCGCTCGTTCCGCGCTCTCGCTTGCACTTCAAGCCTTAAATGGAACGCCTCAGAGTGAGGTTTGCCGCATGAGTCATGGTTTTTCGTGCGTGCAACCGGCTCCTTCGAATTATAAGACGTTGTCACGTCAAAACTACGCCACCAGAGTTGACTACTATGAGCTTCATACAAACTTACTAACAAGAAACTTGGGTCTTTTAATAGACAAGTCCATTTTTAGCACAACATTTCAGCGTTGGAGTAATTGTGCTCAAAATCAGGTCAGCTCTGGCAGCTTTTGAAATGACTTGAAAAGTGGCTTTTGAGGCGTGGCGCTTGCAAAATCGGCTCTATACAAATCTGAAATGCTTTTCTTTATCATAACCTGTATTTTATGCTGCATAGGTCGGACTTAATTTCCTGTTTATAACCCTGCAACATGAACCACATAAGCGATACGTTACCAACTTACCAATAAATTACTAACAAGCCGTGATAAGGTCACAATCTACCT
Source organism: Thera obeliscata (assembly GCA_947578465.1). Lineage (NCBI taxonomy): Eukaryota > Metazoa > Arthropoda > Insecta > Lepidoptera > Geometridae > Thera > Thera obeliscata. Next base: position 4,733,019 of record OX387913.1, read on the forward strand.
ACATTATGATGGTCACGTCTTCAAACCGCTTTCAAGCCATGGTTTCCAAGATTTTATTTGAGTCATTTCATAGCAGACAGTTTGCTAGTCTTATCTAGGTATCTACATAACTCGTAAGTACTACGTCGTTTTTATCACGCTTCACAATCGACATGTAAATATTTTTTCTCCAAGCTTTTGTAAATGTGCCTGCACTTCTCTCCAATACACAAAAATATTGATATCAGTTTTTGTCTGTGCTTTGGTTTAGGTTAGTTTAGTTTCAAGCTGGTCATATACACTCCATCAGCTGCCGTCCAGCTAGTCTTTTAGGCAGCCGTTTATTCTACTGCGAATAGACAAAAGGAACCTTTGATTTTCCCAGTGCTCCTTACCTTGACAAGGCCCCGGGTAATCCAACACGAGGTGTTTGGCCGGCCGTCGACAGGCCTTCCGTCGTAGCCGACAGAGAGACGTGTAGGTCTTGCCATCGTTTCCACAGACAGAGCCGACGCGTCGGCACGCAGCAGCGCAGACGCAGCGAGCGCGACCACCTCGGACCACACATCGCCGTCCAGGACTGCAGGATATGCCCGCGCAAGACTCTGGAAGGAAAATCCCTGTTAGCTGTTAGGAGAGGAATTTTCTTAAGACAGCGAATATACAGGTTCTCTTACAGACGAGAATAACAGTGCTTAAGAAAGAGCGGATGTTCAAATGAAGAAAGTGTTGCTAGAAAATTCATCTTACAAATTTCTTGCATTTCTGGTCTGTACTATCCAGGCGTTCACGAAAAGACTCATTTTGTCAGTCAGAAAAAACGTGTGGTTGGTTACAGAATGGAAGTCAGAAATAAATTGAAGAGATTCTTCAACGACGTCAGTAGAAATTATTATGTAACTAAAACAATACAGTCAAAAGTATTGCTTGAATACAGTCATGGCGTGAATGTATAAGGTTATCGACCTAGGACTCTTCAGTTTTTAGGCAGAATACCTACAAGCCGTGCGCAATCTTCTTGTGACCTTTAAAATGTCGTGAACTTTGGTTATTTAAGCCTCCGCTATACTCTGGTCTAAAAACAAAACACGACCGGAAAGTTGGAAAAATTTAAAATAAAGATGGCGTTGCCTGACCTGAGCTGTGAATTCATGTATTTGATACCAACTATTACTTATTCTGTGCTTGGGTCTGACATTTGTCACGACATTACAATGTGTTGACTAGAATACGCTTCGTTAGACAAAAACACAGACAGATATTCAGTAAATAAATATAACCCAATTGTTATGTTAGCTGATTCCCGTCGCAGAGTTTCCATTGCATATTTTTCATCCAGGATTGGTGATAACAATGGCAAGCTGTGCGGATTTTTTAAACTACCACGAACGCTACATTTTAAATCTAACTTATATAGTAGTGTAGTAGTAGTAGTCTAATTTATATAGTATAACAAGCAAATAGCCCCAGATTTAATAAAAGAAACCTTCCACCAAGAAGAGATTTTCCTCATATTATGCAAAACCAGAGTGAGTTGCAAGTTCATAAATGTCGGTAGTCGGTGAATGAACACTTGTATTTTTTAAAGGTAAAAAACGGAACCCTTATAAATTCGTCATGTCTGTCTGTCTGTCCATCCGTATGTCACAGTCACTTTTTTTCAAAAAAATGAAATGAAATGAAAAGAAATAATTTATTTGCTTGAAGTATGGTACTTACAAAACTGTAAAAGCTATATGTACTGACGAAACTTGGTAAATAGATGTATTCTGTAAACCGCATTAAGATTTTTATACTTAGAACTGACACTCAAAAAATATTTTTTCATAAAACTTATGAGTTTTCTTAACATTAAGTAAAAGATTATTAAACCAGTTAAGTATTTACGACAGAGATGCGTTAACGTCATCGTAATTAGCCTTCTATCTATCGACTTTAAAAATTAATGAGGTATCGTCAGCAAATAGTACTGTTTCACATAGTTTTTTAACCAAAAAAGGAAGATTATTTATTATTTATTTATTTATCGAACCTTGTGGCACCTCTATGTCAATAACTGACCCAAAAGATCTCTCACCGCCCACATCAACTTTAAGGATTCTATCAGTCAAGTACGATTGTAATAAGTCAATGGAGCGATTTAGAATACCGTAATGTTTAAGTTTAGATATTAAGAGGGTGACGGACGCAGCTCGCAACTTCAATTCGAGGCGCGGGCAAAAATTGCTCCGAATATAGCTATCTCTATTCATTTGATGCGGGCGCCACGGAATATATAATAGTAGTATACACACACAGGCGCTCGTGTGACGCGCTACTTCTATACGTGAATCCAACCATAGTGCCGCGCTTGTGCGTGTGCGTCAGCCACTGATAACGATTTTTATGCATTGCCTAATTTCGTCAACGTTACTAACACCCGTTTTCACTAAACCTAGGCGACGCCTAAATCGGATGCCTAAATATTAACGGGCCGACGTACACAGCTCGCAACTTCAATTCGAGGCGTGAGCAAAAACTGCTCCGAATATAGCTATCTCTATTCATTTGATGCGGGCGCCACGGAATATATAATAGTAGTATACACACACAGGCGCTCGTGTGACGCGCTACTTCTATACGTGAATCCAACCATAGTGCCGCGCTTGTGCGTGTGCGTCAGCCACTGATAACGATTTTTATGCATTGCCTAATTTCGTCAACGTTACTAAGCGTCAGATAGGCTAGTGGCTAGGGCGTGCGGATTCACACTGAGAGGACGAGGTGGGCGGGAGTTCAAATCTGGTCAAAGAGAGTTGACTTTTTGCACCCTACAATTTTATGTTTTTATTTTTTGTGGCTGCATTACCTGACTAACCCTCTAAGCTTATTGCTTGCTTGTTTCGCTTTTCTATACTCAATACTCAATACATTTATTGCATAAACATGGTTTAGTTTAGGTACATACATAGTTCTTAGGTGTAAGTCAGTATCACATCTATAAGCATAAAAATAAGTAAATATAAATATAAGTATTCTAGTATTCAATAAGCAAGGATTGGTCATGCTCTGAATGCAAGAATGAAGTGAAAAAAAAAACAACATTCCTGAACCGATAAAGAACCTTCAGAGTGGCTATTTACGCACTTAGAAAAGACACCAGGAAATTCTCTAACATGATACGAGTGAGTTTATTCATCAGGTAGGGTTTGTGCGGGTTCTGGACCAAATTGAAGAAGAGTAAAGAGAACCATTGACTCCGAGTTGAGTTGAGAGAGCCATTGACCCCGGCGCGGAGCGATGGAGTTGTGGTTGATGACGTTCCAGTAGAGGATGATGGGTGGGAGTCCGCTCAACATCAGGTGTGGTGTGGTTTGCTTGACCTCATTGGCCTAGTGGTTGGAGGGTGCGGGTTCAAAATCAGTGATAACGTTACAGTAATAGATGATGGGTGGGGTCCTCTCTACGTCAGGTGGGGTGTGGTTCGCCAGACCTCATCGGCCTAGCGGTTGGGGGGCGTGGGTTCAAAACCAGTCATGACGTTACAGTTGAAGATCATGGGTGGAGGTCCGCTCAACATCAGGTGGGGTGTGGTTCGCCAGACCTCATCGATCACACACACACAGCAATAAAAAACACGCAAAGCGGCTCACTTACCAAAGTACAGAAAGTCTAATAATGTGACTGCATTTAAAAATATACTTTATTCGTTGAGCAATTAGGTTGCTTTTATTCTGCTTATTTACATTCGCAAAACCAACGATTGCGAACATCGACCTACAATTACATGGACCTCGGCTTTCGCACAAAACTCGCGAAAAAAGTGTACCAAGCTAACCTACTATAGGTGGATACTTATATAATGATTATAAACAAACTGAAAAAAAAATTATTTATGTCTTATCACAATTACTATATAGAACTCAATTTTGATTGCATGAAGCAACTTCTAGTGAACGTTACAGAAATTTTTCCACAAGTCTTTTTTTACAAGTCTTTTTATCAATATTTCTACCTGACGTTGAGTGGTATCAGTTTTTTTAAGCCCCAGATAAATAAAGAATAAAAATATTTTGTAGCCATTTTTCTTAGTCCTTTTATCAATATTTCCACCTGACGTTGAGCGGTAGTCAGTTGTTTGAGATTCAGATAAATAAAGAAAAAAAATATTTTGCTGAAATTTTTCCAAGTCTTTTTATCAATATTTCCACCTGACGTTGAGTGGTAGCAGTTTTTTTAAGCCCAAGATAAATAAAGACTAAAAATATTTTGTGGCAATTTTTCTTAGTCCTTTCATCAATCTTTCCACCTGACGTTGAGCGGTAGTCGGTTTTTTGAGATCCAGATAAATAAAGAAAAAAAATATTTTGCTGAAATTTTTCCAAGTCTTTTTATCAATATTTCCACCAGACGTTGAGCGGTACTCTGTTTATTGAGCTCCAGTTATATAAAAAAAAAACTATTTTGTTCAAGTATTTCTCAGTCCTTTTATCAATATTTCCACCGGACGTTGAGTGGTAGCAGTTTTTTGAACTACAAATAAATAAAGAAAAAAAATAATTTGTTGTAATTTTTCTTAGACCTTTTATCAATACTTCATATACAGGGTGGAATTTTGTAATGCCACCTGGAGGGAAAGTACTCTTAATACTGCAGATAGAAAATTTTACTCACAGGAAACATTCCTTTATTTTTGAATAGAAAGCAAACTGCATTCAAAGTTTTTCGAAAATTCTCTCACACCCGGGAATTGAACCGGCTAAAATCAGAAAAATTATACCTTGTACTTTTATTGCATCGATCGTTAGTCAATTATAAGGATGAAATCTCTCTAACAAACATGATAAATTAAATGAAAGAAAAACCAGGAAATCTTAAATTAATTTAATTATTTACAAAAAATGGTTAACTAACTAGTTACTTGAAATTAGTTGCTTGAAATGGGCTCCATTCTCTTGGATACACAAATTTATTCTTTTAACGAATTCATTTCTTTAAAAGAATAAATTTATTCCTTTCAAAAAAAAAAATTTATTTAAAAATTATTTTATTTTTAATTTTAGAAATTGCTTTCTATCCAAAAATAAAGGAATGTTTCCTTTGAGTAAAATTTTCTATCTGCAGTATTAAGAGTACTTTCCCTCCAGGTGGCATTACAAAATTCCACCCTGTATAGAAATTAATGGTTCATAATTTGTTTTAGTCGAAATGTTGGCTTTTTTCGAAATTTCGGCAGACTTTTTGACCTAGTGCTGCACCTTGATTTCGTTTACCCAACCTACAACCTACCTAGGTACTTAGTATTTCCCATCTTCACTTAGTACCCTTCCTAAACTAACAATTATCAAATATCTAAGCATTATGTTTTATGCCAGTGTAGGTATTTAACTAGTCCGAAGTCCGAGCGATTCACACACACAACCGAAGTGTCCCGTGTGCTTCAAGCGTTTCCTCCCCCTGCACCCCGCCACCCGCACCGTGCGTGCGCGATAGCAATAGTAGCCGTTCGAAAATGCCATGAATTTGATCGTGTTCCGTAATACCAAAAATGATGACTGAAAACTTTTTGTATTCTTCACATAGTATTGTTATTCTGTAACTAGACAATATAAACTAGGTTCCTTCAATATCTTACGTGTTTTTAACAAAAAACACGTAAGATATTGTTGTTTTTAGTACGAAACCAATAGGTAGAAAACTTGATAAGTTTAGCATAAAAATGTGCAAAATGCGATTGGTGTTTATTTCATTTTAGGTAAGTATTTATTATTATTTATTAGGTAAGTAATTTGAAATAAAAACTGTTGAGGAACCTAGATAAATACTATTTAAATACAATTATTACAATAATATAGTGTAAATCTGTCTAAATTAGAAATCATTTTGGTATTCCGTTTGTATGAAAATTTTCCATACGTCAGCCCCTTAACTAGTTTTTTCGTGTGCGCGAGCTGCAAGCAGCTCGCGTGTCGGTGTGCTACTCCCACTTTTACATTACACTTGCACTTGTAAAACCCCAAAAAGTAGTAAAGAAAGTCCTAAGTAACCCTAAAAGTCGATCAGTGAATCAAGTTCCTCAGTGTAGTAAAACCCCAATCAAAGTCCTAAAGAACCCTAAAATTGTTTACATAATCAAGGTCCTAAGTGAAGTAAAATTCCAATTAAAGGCCTAAGGAACCCTAAAAGTTGTTTATTTTATCAAGTTCCTCAATGTAGTAAAACCCCAATCAAAGTCCTAAGGAACCCTAAAAATGTTAACATTATCAAGCTCCTAAGTGTAGTTGAAACTCCAATCAAAGTCCTAAGGAACCCTAAAAGTCGAACACTTAATCAAATTGCTCAATGTAGTAAGACCCCAATCAAAACCTTATACGGAACCCTAAATTGTACGTCAAGCCAAAACCCTTAACGGGTCGAAACCGCTGGAAGGAACCCAAACGTTGACTACCGGGTCGCGTGCATCGCGAGCTGCAAGCAGCTCGCGTCCTCAATGCGTTCCCACAGGGGCGGAACCCTAAACCAAGTGAAGATCCAATCAAACACCTTAAAAAACCTAAAATTCAATCTCCAATCATAGTCCTCAGTCGAATGAACCGTTTGAACGACCTTAATCGGACGATTTTTGCAAAACCGGAAGTGGCACAGCTGCCATTTTGAATTTTGAACTGTCAGTCTAGTGAACATTTTTTCACACCCCTAAGACACCCTAAATTTCAGTAGGAGGGGGTTCTAAATTTCCCTAAATTTCAGTAGGGTGGGCGTGGTCGCGTGGCGGCTCGCTTCGCTCGCCGCAACGTTCCCCCCGGGTACAGGAGGAGGGGGTTCTGGGGGCTTGAGGGGGGGGTCACAGCACGGCTCGCTTCGCTCGCCGCGACCCTCCCCCCGGGTTCAGGAGGAGGGGGTTCTGGGGGGCTTAGGGGGGGGGGGGGGGTCACAGCAGGCTCGCTTTGCTCGCCGCACTGTTCCCCATGGTTGCATGGCGGCTCGCTTCGCTCGCCGCAATGCTCCACTCGAAAAAAAGGGTCAAAAATAATAAAGGGGTCTAGAGGGGGGAGGGGGGCAAAATTTATTTTGCTTTCAAAATAATCTCACCTTCCCTACATGACCCAAAAAAAAAAGTCTTGCAAGTCACTCCGCTTGGAAGATACGAAAGGGGGGGGGTGAAAAAAGGGGCAAGAGGGGGGTGTTTTTTTTGTTTTTTCAATTCAGGAAGAAACCTTCTATACGAAACCCTAATCGAAAACCCCCTATCTCGACGGCATCCGGTAGCACTCACAAAAGGGGGGGTCCTGGGGGCCAGGGGGGGCAATTTTTTTTGTACAATAACATTCTTATCTTTTTTCTTCTTTTTCGTCTTCTCCCTTTTAATCTTTTTTTTTCTGAAAAGTAATATTTCATCAAAATCGGCTTAGCCGTTTTGTTTTATTGTTTGTTACTGCATACCTTCGTCATTTAATTTTATGATCCAATTAAGTAATTTTTTCTTTTATCTAAAAGGTTATACTTCCAGATCTGTATGTAAATCTAGTAAGTATAACTTAGTGCATAGAATTCATGCCTATGGAAATAAATAATAATAATAATAATGCTGGACAATTCACACAACATGATCTAGCCCCAAGCTAAGCAAAGCTTGTGTTATGGGTGCTAGATAACTGATATACATAATACAATACATTACATGCATAGATAATTTTCATTTCAATTCATAAATGAATTGAAATGGAAATTATTTATGGGTGGCTTTAAGCTTTGCACTCATTTAGGCCTTCGGTGCTCATTGCGGTGGAGATCAGTGAAGCATTGTGAAATAACACTGTCTATTCGACTTATATTATTGTATTTTATCGGCATTTAAAAATATTAGGTATACCAAAGAGTTTCGACAACCCCAACTGACTCTTCAAAGTTCTGTCAAACGCAAAATCTTGGGAAACTCCTTGCTGCGTGTATAGAAATAGGCACATGTATTTTGGTATTTGGGTATTTGAGCGCACCGTGCATGAAGCCTTTGACAGAAAGTTCCAGAATTCGGGACATTACAGACACCTCCAGATTTAAAAGACGGCAATCAAAAATACTCAAAACCCATGATATTATTGTTATGACTGGGCTCTCAGCTCATTTATTAGTAGCTCTGCCTTCTGCGCCATAGGTCGTGGGTTCGATCCCCACCGAGAACAAATATTTGTGTGGTGATCATAGATATTTGTTCTCCATCTGGATGTTATATTGTTTTCCAAGTACCTATGTATTTACAAACAAAATGTATTTAAGTATTACATCAGCTATCTGGTTCCCATAATACTAACTCTGCTTAGTTTAGGGCTAGATAGTGTAGTGTAGATTGTCCATAATATATATATATATATACTTCCTTTTCATTGTAATGGGCTCCCAAACTCTTTGCAAAATCGACACTATTTTTATAAAGGCCTAAAATCGGCTACTAGTTTTTGAGTCTTCTTCTTGTCATGTCAATAGAAAATTAAAGCTGGTGTGGTGGATTATGAATGTGCCTCAAAAGTTTTGCTACTTCACGTTGGTTTCATTTATTGTTTTCCTTCACCGTTAGAGTGTACTGACATAGTGCACATAGGTTTTTTGGCAGATAAACTAATTTGTGCATGACGGGGTTTGAACACACGCCTTTAGAATCAAAAAGCGGGTCGCTACGACAATATAACCGGTGCTAAGCAACCAGAGCGCCCCTCCACCTAATGGACCGATGACATTCTAAAGATCGTGGGAAATCGGCAAATTGTTTTTTCATGGAAATGTATAAAGGAGGTCTATATCTAGCAGTGGACTTCTACTTACTGATGATGATGACGGAAAGCACTGGGTAGATAGGAAGATAGCTACTTATGCAACTACAAAAATGGAGGTATTTAACAAAAGCATTGCGCTTCGCTGGTCACGCACGATAGGAACGTGCCCTAGAATGTACTAGATAAGTTATATGCTACATAAAATATATACTTCTACAGGCTGATGATGATGTGAATACAGGTTATCGATCATAATGTATGATGAAGATGGTATTATGTCATTTCGTTATACTGTGACAATTTGTTTTATGTTACACTGTGGCAAATTTATAGTACCAGTAGTAGCTATGATTTAATCTAGGGTATATTTTACGTAGTCAGAGATGAAATGTCATGTCGCGAAATTTGACATAGACCTCACCTCGTCGGCCGCGCGGGCTGTACTGAGAGAAGTAGCTAGGAAATCCTACCTATATATATTTTTGAAAATTTCATTTTTTTATAAAAACTACGGCAACTAAGAAAAGTGCAATAACATCAGGTTTTTACGTATTTATTTAGGTATACGGGAACAAAACTTTCATTGCAATGGCTCTAACAGCAACGGAAAAAAACCATTTCAAATCCAAAAAAAATTGAGAGTTTTTGGCAAACTTTGCGTTCAATTTTATCGAACCCAGTGAGTTTAAGAGAATTTCTAGCCGGAACATAATTTTTTTACACCATTTAATTGTTATATTTTACAAAAAAATTAAATGGATTCGTCCATACAACGAAAAAAAATGCTACTTTACATTTTCGGTTTCACCTGATGTAGGCCCTTAAGTAGCTAAACAAATAACCATAGGTCAATCATCATGAAGTGGAACTTTTTGATTTGAAACTAGATAAGCGTTAGACAAAGCTGATAAACTGTACAAAATAAAGACACATACACATTTCAATTACTGCAATTCCAAGTGTTGATAAGCTGTAATCTGTATGACTTACACGTTAGAAAGTCTTCCAAGACGATGAAACAAAATAAGAACTAGCTGACTAGGTACGAGCCATATTGGGAGTTGATCTGAGTGATGGAATCAGAAATGAGGAAAAACGTAGAAGAACCAAGGTCACCGATATAGCTCATAGAATTAGTAAGATACGACAACTGTTCGGGAATAAAGGTTCTCGAATAGAGACCGCGAACCTGAAGACAAAGTTTTGGACGACCACCCACCTCACGGACCGACCACATTATTAAGATTGCGAGAAGTCAGTGGATGGAGAGGACTCGAATCGTTCTTCCTGGAAATAATAATAATAATAATAAATAAATATTCTGGACAATTCACACAACACTACCCAGCCCCAAACTAAGCAGAGCTTGTGGGGACCAGATAGCTGATATAATACTTGAATACATTTTTTTTTTGTAAATACATACTTAGAATACAATATAACACCCAGACAGAGAACAAACATTTATGTTCACCACACAAAAATATAAAGAAGGCCTATGTCCAGCAGCATGCTGGAATGGATAGTATGATACACCGGAGGGAGCCTTATCTTATTGACCCAAACATTGTAGACCAGAGTAGACACCGCTTGGTCTGGAAACTGTTATTTGCTTGGAAACATTCCTGTAACTTGTATGTGTTCGCGCATCTCCAGCAAGTTCATCAAACCATCAATCATTTAACACTTGTTTGTTCGTCTAAAAACATAGAGAGCAATTTTGGATGGGAGCATCGTCCGATATATTCGATTGACACGACAAATCTCAGAAATTTTGCATTGTTGGCACCTTGACAACAATATCACAGCAAACAAAACACATAATTTCCGTGCAAATGAAATGTTTTGGCAGAGCATTACCTCGAGTTATGTAAGTAATGCGGCTAGTTTGTAATGGATGACTTAACCTGATGATAGTTTGTTGAAATCACGGCTTCATCTGTAGGTTAATCCGATTTGACTTTCTACAGTCAACGCAAGCAGAAACGAAAGAAAACGACCAAAACTGACTGACGCTCATGATAAGACTATAGTGTCCTAATTTTTTACATTTTGTCACCTATTTAAATTAACGCGATCGTTATGCATAATTATACTATTATTATGTTACTCTGAAGACCAAGTGCGGGTAGTTGCTGCCTCAGTTTCTCTCCGATGAACTCCAGTCTGCCCGTGACCACGGCTGTTGTAACACGGTCAAAACGTCGAGAAATTATAAAGGTAATCGCGATAAATACCCGTTTGTTCCATATAACTATTCTGCCTCCTGATTTGATCTCTCTCTTCCGCTCACACCAAACTTATCCATAGTCCGTCTACCCGTCTCACTTATTATTAACAGTTACCTGCGCAGGCCGTGCAAGGTACGCCACCAGACAATGCTTTGTAGAAGAATATCTCGCCGCTGTCGAGATCACGCGGAGACCAGGCGGCCGGGGCTCTGGCACCGCCCGCGCAGCACTCGGCACGTTCAACGCGCAGTGACGCGACCGAGCTGCAGCGCCCGCCGCGGTCCATACCCGTCCAGCAGATCCCGGCTGGAACAACAAACATGATCAGGCTACTAGCATACAAAAATACGACTGATAGTCCTGATATAGACTGGGAAAAAATTGGGCAGACGCAATCATTTTCGATGTTTCTTGCCTGTTCACTTGACTTGGTTGCGTGGGTCTGGCATCTAGACTCACCTCGATAAAAGAGATTCTTGCTATTTATTCAAGTGAACAGATCCTTTGGGACAGCGTAGTAAACACTATAGTATCAATAAAAAAATCCTGTCACCAAACTGGATAGAAAAAAGTGGTGAAGCATCAAGAAGAAGAGGTGAAATAATGGGTTTTGAAGGTGAAGCTAAGCTGAGCCTCCTAAATTTGCAACGTGTATATCACGTTGCAAATTTCGGACTGGAAAAAGAAGCGCAGAACAATCTTCCACCCAAAAGAACGGGCTCGCTAATCATGCCTACAACCTATGAAGGTCACTGAAGGTTGGAGATCAAAAATGATCTTCCTAGAGGTAAACCAGCCAGCATGAGAATTTAGGCTGCAAATGATAGTGGGTACACTATACCTATACAAGGTGTATCTAAATATGTGTACTATGCGAAGGTGGGGGGTTTCAGACCACAATGGTGATCAGTTGTGGAGGGGAGATAATTAAAAATTCCTATTTTCAGTTTCCCATACAAAAATATTTAATTTCATAATGCCTAAATAAATTGACAACCCTATCCTTGTAACCCCTTGACCCCTTGACCTACTACCTCTGTAGGTCTGCTACTACTACCTACTACCTCTGTAGCTGAGTTTATGGTTGTCACTTTGTATAAAGTCAGCTGTTAATGTTGAAACTTCGTTGCAGTTTTTTTCAGAGATACCAATCGAAGTTCGAAAAGTCGTTGAACAAAAGTTGATCCCCGGGGGGTGGAAATTCACCCCCCTTCAGGATAGTACACATATTTTGATACACGTTGTATAGGGGGTCAACTAGAGTTTTCTATTTATGAGAAGAGCTTCTGAGAAGATCCAAAGGTTGCTGCCAACTTTATCAAGACAGGAAATGCCTAGATAGATAAACCCCACTTCGTGGTTAGGTATTGTGATTATTGTTTAAAATGAAGATTCTGTATCAGTTTCGTTATCTTTTAGGTTATCGAGGTGCATTCAATTTATGAATGGGTTGTTAGATTAAACTGTAGCAGAAATATCTGTTCTAATTCATTGCATTGATAAGAAGAAAATAAATCATTACTTTATCGGTGTCTTCTAGACGTGTCTCTCCCAAAGTTTTATTATATAGGACTCATTATATCCCATCCAGTTTAAATCCAAAGTCAAAATCGTTTATTTAGGATAAATCACAAGGATCACTTTGAATCGTGTCACACGTCTCGTTATTGACTTCTCTTCCCTCCCAGTTAATAAGAATCAAGAATAGATACACCAACTTAATCTCATAGTGACCTTGGACTTTTGAATATTAGTGGAAAGTCGCGTGATATGGTTCGTGTAAAAATAACAACAACTTTTGCAATTTTTAAGAATAGTTTCTTAATGAGCGCCCTTCAAAGAGTAGGCAATTGAGCCAAATTTCACACCTTATCACCCCGTAGTTTCAGATATATCGTGATGAGTGACTCACCTTTGATACTTTGTTCAAGTAGGTAGGTACATAGACTACGAGCAACTTTGAAATTCGTAGGCAAAACAGTCTGGTCTTTCAAAATGCTGTCTACAAAGTCTTGTCACAGCAGACATTGAGTTTATTTACTTGGAGCTCAGCTTTACAATCTGTAGTGTTTACTTACAGTCATAAACTGGCTGTTCCCGTTCTCCAGACTAAACACAAATACAGATGTGCGAAGTTCGCGAACCGGACCCTGGCCTCGATGTTAGGGCTGTCATTACGATCCAGAACTGTCCAGAACCCACAAAACATCGATACTTCCTACCTAGTTACTAAATTCATCAGTAATTTAATAAGCTGGGATTCGAAGATGCCTCCGGTGAATTTACCGATTAAAAAACAAATGACGAAACTTTTCTTGAAACCTCCGATAGATGTTATTCGGAGAGATGGCCCCAGGCTTCAGATTTCATAGAAGTAATAAATAACAAAGTTGAATCAAACAACGTCATCAGTCATCATCTTGTAAGTAGGTATTATTCGTATTTATTTGTCTCACCTCTAACGTACTTTTTGCTTGACCGCAAAGTAATAAATATATTTGAGGAATTTTATCGATCACGTTTTATTTAAAACATTACCTATGATATAGTCCGCTGGCCTTAAATAATATTAGCTATAAGGCCAGCCCTACATTCCCGAGCATGGAGAAAGCTCGCACACTACCCACGATCTGTGGTCGCGGTCGGATTCCATCGTGAGTCACGCACGCAGCAGACAAACGCCAGACATTAAACATCGATTACAATCCGATAGATTGTATCGATTTTTTTCAAGTCTGAACACAATCAGAATACACTTGCGGCTGAAGGTTAAAGCGAGAAGAATCGGATCGGATTGTGAAACCTCTCAATTTGCAAAAAAAATATCCTTGTGAATTAATAGTTTTTGAATTTGAATTCAGAATTCCCATATACCTAATGGGCAGTGCAATTTGAAATTTATACCCTTGTACGTGGTATATTACGAAATAAACAGTATATACGTTTATTTCTGATTGTACCTACTCATTGGTGGAAGCACGTGATGAAGTCGTCATAAAAAGCTGAAAGACTACTCAAAAAGTGGAAGAACGCCTACGGAATTATAGACTTGCTATGGTTATTCTGAATAGATTCTAAAATATGAGTCACTGGGTCTAAACGAGGAATTCACGAGACGAGGTAAGAAATATGAGGTAATAAATTCAAGAACACATAAATGGAGAACGAACTTAACAAACACATAACATATTATATGTTATAATAACACAATTAAAACTAAATTTGTTAGCATGTAGAGCATAGACAGTTATTTAACAACGATGTTTTTTAATTAACTATGGACATCTGTCAGGTATTTTTTTTTTATCATTTGTAAACATGTTTTGCATTGGAAAGTTTTCGCCGTGGATAACATAAAGCTATATATTTTTTATGGTTTTAACATTGATCATATATCAAATAACTAATAACCTGGACTTTATAGGCATCCTATTTATTTACCTGCATAACCAGAAGTATTAACCAACGATTCTTTGAGATAATTTGTTAGAGTCAAGTCTTTGAAAAAGCCTATTCCATTCCAGAATGAGTCACAGATTCTAGACGTCCACCAGACACTACAATACCGGCAGGACCAGCCGCCTAACATGGCCAGAGTTGTGCAGCTTTTTTGAGAAGATTGTGAACGTTTAAGGATGGAGCTTTGAATCCTGTTATATCACCACTTTTTAGCTGAAATAATAAGCCTCAAGTGCAGTACAGGTACACTGTGGACAAACACTTGTACATAACAAATAAATGATTATTTCACCAAACATGAGAAAAAAATCCCATTCATTTAAAAATTAAACAGGTTGTGATACCGTAGAAAAAGCAAAAATTGCAACTGCATTGAGAAGAATTGCATATAAATCAGCTTTTGAAGCTTGGATATAAATCTAGATGGTAAATAGAAACAAAAGACAAGTGCTCCGAGAAATAACAGAATAATTAAAACTACTCATAGACTTAGAGACCTTTTTAGTGAGGCACACAAAGAAGCCGCAGGAAACAGCGGAAAAGATGATCAGAGTGACAGCAGAATTTTACGAAACATACAAGAAGGAAGGAAAGGCGTTGAAGGAAGGCTGTTCAAAAGAAATGCTTAGAAATAGGGCTAAGTATCTATTGCTCCATAAATATGGGATTTAAGTTTTTTTTAACTAAACGTGACAATAGTTTTTTTGCAAGTTATTTCAAAAACGTGCTGAAAACAATAATTAACGATGCTATTGGTCTATTCTATAATTGATAAATCGATCAATATACAGGTATAATTTAAAAATCAAGTATGTAAAGGGGTTTTCTCTATCACCGCCGCTACTAGTTGGTACAAAATATGTAACAATTAAAACTCTGCCAATTAAGAAGTTGCAACTTTTGAATTCTATAATTTAATTCACATTGTCGAGATTCCTGCATTCTAAAGCCTGGAATCCAAGATTTGTTAATTGGATGAGCTGTGAGATACAATCTTGACTGAGCTTCAATTTCATTTCAAAATGTAAGCACAATTAAATCTATCTGAAAGCGTCCAAAGAACGACACCGCGTACGTAACCCGAGGTTTCCAAAAGCTGATTTGTATCTGGCTCAACGTATAAGCATTGCCATTCAGCGTGACTTTTCAGGCACCTCTTCTCTAGCAAGAAATTGATCAGTTGAGCTATCTTTCAAATCATTTTACCGTTGCCTGTATACAGCGTATTTGCTTCAATATTGTAACACTTAGGTAAATGTAATAAAATAAAATATAAATTCAATATTGCAATTAGGTGTACAATGTAACAGGTATCCTGTTATTCAGCTTAGATTTTCAGACGCTGACGTCAGAGAAGCGTATCTTCATCGAACTGTGTTGGAATTTCGTATCGTCAATATAGGTTTATAGTAAGTACGTACTGCGAATTATTCTGTGGTATGTATCAGTAGGCAATCCAGTGGCATACATGCAAATATAGACGAATATGATTTTAGTGTCGGGCGAAGCGCGGGCGTTGACTCCGACCGAATAAAACGGACCTAAGTAGATGCTGGTTCCTTGTATCTTTATAAATAATTACCCAACTTTTCGTCAGCCGTGGCGCCACGCTTTGGAGGTCGAAATAAGATCCGGCTAGGAGCCAACTGGTGATCATTCAGAAAAAACCGTTATACCTAGAATATCGAATCTACTTTGCACAATCCATTATAATTTCAATTTGTGTAAGACTAAAAAGTACCTACCACAAAACTACTGTTTCTCAGAAAAATGTTGCAAAAACTGCCATTGTAAAAAAACACTTAATACATAAATACCTACATCATAACGTTAATTTGATATTATATAAACAACTCTTCGCTGCTTTTGAAATCAAATGGCAAGAAAGTGACTAAAAATATACTCGCAAAATCGCAACTTCATTAGAATATGTCGTAGATTTCACGCAGGTTTCTCACATTATTGTCAAAGCAATTACCGTAGTATTTCTAAACAGACGCAATACCTACATAAACACGCGTGTAACGAACGGTCACGTCGCTTCAAATAGACTGAGCACTACCAATATTAGTAGCCACATGAATGACACAAGAATAGCATTTTCTAAATCAGTCAATCTAATTATGCATTACTTTAGGCCCGTGGCGTACCGATATTTCATTTACGTTCTACATCCGCTGCGTGTGGGTATTACCGTCATCAAAATAATCGCATTTTATTTTGAAAACATTCCTGATTTTTCTTCAGTTTCAGCCACGATTTGGTGAAGTTTTTAGAAGATTGATTAAATTTGAAACCACGTCACTAGTTTAGAACTTTGTTGGTGATAAAGTGCCTGTTAGTTTTTATGGTGGACAAATATAATTGGATTTAGTAAAAGCTTTCGATTGCATAGATTATGTGGTAGGTCAGGCTATGAGACAAAGATTTTTAATTTTGAAAGTTTTTTAAGTTAGAATTTTGAAAGCAGGTAATGTGACCTCAAGCAATTAAGATACCACTAAAAAACTAGCAAAAATATGCCACAAACTTAAAAGAGTTCCAATCTATTCACGACGAAATAAAATTATGCTTACCATCCTACGCATCTCTCACAAGATCTTACGTAAAAAAATAATATCAAAACCTTTAAATTTAGTAAACCGGTTAGTATTTATGTCAACAATTCCCAAAAAGTTTTCTAATGGAGCACTTTTAAGTCGTATAAAACCAGCGCGACGGGCCTTAAAATATTTAATTAATAGTTGCCCAGGGAGATAATTATATGCATTTTAATATATTGTAAATTCTGTCTGGCTTTTAGGGTCTCATTTGAAATTGTGATTGTCTGGCCCTCCGTCGACCCAGTTTCGGTATATGAAGGACAAATTTAAGCAGGTGTCTGGGGTTTTTACATAATACTAAGCCTCTGTCTAGCCATGATATTACCACGTAAATCAAATCCTTTTGTGGAAACAGTGCCTAAGGGTAATGAATTTTCAGAGAGCTCTACCGTCTGGGTCGGTTTTTGTCGGACTGTTTAATTTACGCATACCTTATACCGGAATTATCAGAATCATCAGGAAACCAACCAACGAAAGAGCTCGTGAAAAAGTATGAATTAAACTAACATTCCTGGGGTTTCTGTTTATTTAAATAAGATGGCCACAAAAAATGTTGAAAGTCTGATTCTACAAAAAAACTGTTCTATTTTAAGATTTCTAAAACGTGAATATAAATAAAAGAGAATTAAAGTGTAATAAAAATCGTAATTATAAAATTCTTTTAGCGAAACTTGACACAACAAGGCTATCCTACGCATATTATAAATACGAAAATTACGATGTTTGTGGCTCTATCAAACCGCCCGTAATTGAACGATTTAGATAAAATTGACATCTAATGTAGTTTGTATCCAGATTAAAATAAAGGCCATTTTTTCCCGAAAAATAACAGGAATGGGAAAAAATACCCCCACGGGCGTGTAACATAGTGAATGGAATGATATAGATCACCAAAAGCGTGTTTGGTGCTCTGTGATATAGATAGATAGAAAGACAACACTTTATTGTACACAAGGATACATCACTAAGCGCAACTAAATAAAGTACAATAGGACGCCATATCGGTGAAACCAATTTCTTCCAGGGAACGTTAGGATGGAAAGTGGTGAAAAGTACTAAAGCATGGTAAAATATAATTAAAAACTACAAGATTATACAAATACTATCATAATACTTAAATAAAATAAACAAATATATTATTTAGTAAATTCATAGTTCTTGTAAGCATAAGCCGAGTCGAATTAGAACCTCATGAGTTTTGACCTTATAAAAACAATGGAGGGTGCATCAGCGCTCCGCTTGCACACGGTTCGCCCGTGCCCGTGCATCCATAGATAGTGATGGACTAACTTGATGGCACTTGGTAAATATCGATAGAAATCGTTAAACTTCGATTTCTTACTGTTTACGATTAAATCGAAACCTGTTAGGTGGCGAACGTATCTCAAAATAGTGGCAACAGTACAAGTGGGCTAGTCAGTTCATACAAGTATGGTATTTGATGTTAAATAATGCTGGCTTGGTTGATCTGATTAGAAGAAGGAAATAAAAGAAGAAAGAAAAACACGATTAAACTAGATGATATACCTGTGAATAGATTTATAATTCATAATTATTTAATGCACATGGAAACATTTACAAACAAGTAATAACAAAGGACAACGACATAGGCGACCTTGCCCCTAAAAAGAGTTTTCTTCCAGAAAACCTAGGTGCTGAGAGAGAGAGAGTTAAAAGTAAAAAGGTATCAATGAGAAGAAATATATAAAATTAAAGAAATTACAAATGTGCGCGACCTTGAGTTTGAAATGATCACAGTAAATGGTAGAATCTGCAGCAAGTGCGAGCTTCTCACGTCGAATTTCATGGAAACATTTGTACGTGGCCAGCAGGCGGGAATCACATAAATCTCGCAAGTCGATTGAATGCAGACGCGTAAGCGTGCCCGTGCGCATAATTCAAAGGGGCGATCACCAGGAATCGTCGTTTGGCATGCAGACATCATGCGTTCATTTCAAACCAATAAACCCGTTAGTGGCGACGTAATGTGCATATTCGAGAACTTTAAATAAAACTATACTATAGTAGGTAACAAATATTGCACATCGGCTAACTTCGGCTTCATAGAGCGTAGTGTGCGTCAGAAAGATGGCTCTCTACGAAAGCAGAAAAGCCAATGTGCAATATTTATTGCACACAACCGTACCAATATGCGTAAAAAATATGTGCATAATTTTGGATGATTTCATAGGCCCCGCTTTGTACAAAACTTTAAGATGCGCTGACGCTCTGCGCCTTTTCAAAAATACATATGTGATTTATCAAGGTTCGTCATAATTTGTGTGTATTTAATAATGGTAAATATCCCGTTGTTTCATCAACATAGAGTGTTTGTGTTTGTCTTTATGTGTATGAAACCCATGCTTCAAATGCATAGATCCCGCAGGTCAGCCCGCATGCGTGCTCGGTCATTCTACGTCCAAATGAGTCATTTTGGACATAGTGTACCTAATGTTCATGTCCATAGCATCTATAACTATATTTCCTGACTCTTAAATAACATGTGTTTTAAAAATGTATATCGATATCAGAACAGTCGACAGGTAGCATCCCGCAGGTGCCGCCGGATATCTCTGGGCGACCAGACGACCCGCCAATATTTATTAACACATGCAAATATCGTGCGCCCAAAAATCTTTTACGGTCATCCGACTGAGTCTCCTTCGAGGTAGGTGTAAAGTTATGTGATACCTACTAATCTGCATATTTTGTTTTATTATAAATGTCCCTTTTTTGGGTGCTGTCTGGATTTTAAAATAGGACTTCCTCTGATTTGACAAAGCTACCGTGATACTTGACAAACAAAAAACGAAAATGTAAGGTTTCTACAGTATTTTTAGGTATATTTTTTCAATACCTAACCACAAAAATGTGTGATATTCAACTCGAAAACTCCAAATTGAATAAAAAAAATACAATATCCCATATAACTTATAATGAACACAAAAAGCATAAGAATTTCGGCGGATATGTAAGATTTGAATTATTTTTTGCATTTGTTTTATTCAGCTTTTCTTCAAAAATAACATTTAAAGTGTAGGTATTTGCAACGAAATCAGATACGTATTATGTTTATACTAGTTGGTAACCGAGCTTCGCTCGGAATTTTTTTCGTTAATTTGTATTTTTAAGAAATCATAAGAGTCATATTATTATCTTTACTGGTTTATTCTTACTGAACCACGCCATCTGCTGGACATGCTTGCATTTAGTTGCTCACAATCGTCAATAGATGGCAGGAGCAGTCACATATTCAGTTTATGTTTTTAATTTTTTTTTAACGAACAGACTCATTTTCTGAAAATGAATCCCAGCTAGATCGATTTATCGCCCCCGAAAACCCCTGTTTACAAAATTTCATGAAAATCGTTGGTGCAGTTTCCGAGATCCTAAATATATATATATATACAAGATTTTCTCGTTTAAAGGTATAAGATTTAATAAGGTCTAGTCAGAATTTAGGTGTTTTAAATGATTGGAAATACCTATAGGTGTTTCGGTGTCTTTTTTGGATTCAAAAACCAAACCGAAGTGCCTAAAGACCAAATCCTTAGAATGTATTTACAAATTCTGATTTGTATTCGTGCACACGTTCCTATTTGACACGAAGAAGGATATCTAAAATAATTAGACACGCTGTTAGAATAAATTAAGTTTTTGGATAGTAAACACCATTTCTCACATCGAAGCGTGCGCTGAATTTTTTTATTGGAATTTTTTGGTTGAAATTTGGCATCATCGTCTCGCAACTTTTGAGTCACAGCCAACATTTTTCCTTATTTGATTCAGGCGTGTTTTGAGAAAAGAATTAACGATATTATTATTTTTATGGCTAATAAAAACCTATGTATTTACAAAGAAAAATTGTATTCAAGTACTTACCTACTATGTCAGCTAATTTGGTTCCCATCGTACAAGCTTTGCTTAGTTTGGGCCTAGATAATACTTATTGTGTAAGTTATCAACAATATTTATTTTAATGTATACTCTACTCAGTCGTGTACCAATGAGTTTTTCTATAGAAAAATGTATGCACACAATGCTAATGCTCTCAAACGGTGCAGGAAAACATCGTGAGTAAGCCCGCGGCCTAGTCAGCTCCGCACGTATTGACCAGGCCGACTAAGCTGCAGGATGGTATAGATGCTGGGCAAGCCTATTCCATCTTAAATCCTGTCCCAGGCACTATAGCGTCCCGTAAGTAGGGGCATGAGTAATCACCAGTTGCCCCTGACGCTATATAAATCATCTATAATAGATGCAAAGACCTGTTTACTTTTACTCTACTCTCGTATGGCGGAGTCTGCGGTCACATAGCAGACATGGAATAATAAAATAAAAATATTTAAGGACCTAGAGAATTCTAAAATATGTTTGAAATTGATTTATTAAAATAAAAATACACGAAACAGCCTCCTTATTTTTTGCAATAAATATAACAAACAGCAGATTAAAATCTTAAATAACTATGCAGAAGTAAATATCTTAAAATATGAATCCTGTTTAGACCGCATTGGTGAAACAAAAACTGGGGAAAACCTGTACACTTAATGAAATTTATGTAAGTAGATACATAGTTAATTTTATTATACGTTGATTATTCAGTTTGATATCTTAATTTAGAAATAGTTTACTAGTGCAAAATAGAAACAGCCATACCATAAAAAGGTACGTTACCGTGAAAAGTTGTCTGGTGCCTAGTTTTAGTAATTATAAAAATTTACAAACTTGGGTGAAATTCTACAAATTTTTACCTTTGCATGAATAATCGTAACAAATTGAGCTAAAGTCTTGCATTTTGCATAAATAGGTATGCTTTTTAAGATTAAATAAGAATGAGGTGTGAATATTATGCACCTATTAAAAACATATTTTATTTTATGAACCATAACTTATTGAAATATTCACTTTATAAACCAT
Source organism: Thera obeliscata (assembly GCA_947578465.1). Lineage (NCBI taxonomy): Eukaryota > Metazoa > Arthropoda > Insecta > Lepidoptera > Geometridae > Thera > Thera obeliscata. The sequence continues at coordinate 4,754,961 of OX387913.1, forward strand.
TCCTGCTTCATAATTACAACATACGTTGGTTTAATGAAGTCATAAATCTTACAAGCATGTACCTACTTACTTACCTGTATGTATATCGTAGGTATAATAAGGGTTTTTTTTTCACCTACAGATAATCCATCAAATAAAAATATGTCAATCTTATGTTTAGGCTTATCAAAAACAAGTACTGACGTATATATTCGACGAACAGCAGATTTTTATTAGTAAAACAAATACATATAATTATTTAAAGGTAAATTTATTTTATTTATCATCAGTTATATGTAGATTATTAGTTGGTACGTCGCCCTCATGTTTATTGTGTTTATTTAAAATAATAATTGTGTATATTCACATACATTGTGTGTAAATTGAAGAAATCCGTTGAAATCGGATTGCAGGGTACTCAAAAACCTCCTAGCTACAAGTACGTATATTTGCTAAATTTGAATTCAAAATTTCTTTATTCAGTTGCATCACATGGAATACTTTAAAACGTAGAGTCTAGGTGCAGGTCCACGCGACCAAGACTAGAAACTAATTCCTACCCTTTTTTGTAACCTTGTGGTTTTAACTAATGTTTAAACTTCCCTGTGACGATACTTAGATAAATTTTAACTATTACTATAAAGGTTCTAATAAAATGTTTTCACCACAAATAACTTCCTTTATAACAAGCAACGGTAAATCACTCAGCAATCGAATCTATTCCATCCATTCGCGCTCTAGTAAAAAGCAGTAGAGTCTAGTCCAGTCCTTACCAGACGATATATTATGTTGTAAATATCCACATAATTAAATTAAATACGCCCAGGTAAGCGATAAATGCCTATAATTTCACTTAAAACTACATTACAGCGTCCGGTTAATGTGGAATGCCTTATATCTTGGTAGATTTTATCGAGAGAACCGCTAAAAATTTGGTAATTTTTTCGCTTATAATATAAGATTTCACAAGCCTGATAAGTAAACTAAAATAATTTAGAACACAAAACTATATTTATGAAATCGTGTTTTTTTTTAGTTAATTTTTTTTATTCAGCTGCACCTATAAATATAATAATGAATGATATATAAATGAATCCCGATAGACAAGGGACTTTGTTATTCGGGGGTAGTGACTTACTTATAAAAATATGTCAAAAGATAAACAGTGCTTAATTAAACTATTGCCATCTCTTATCGCTGAGTTAATGACAAACAGTGACAGGGCTAGCTTTAAGCAATGATTAAATTTAAATACCGTTTATAAGTATGGCCACAAATATTTTCTGACTTTGACTTCTCGGTCGGTATGGGAGAGATCAAAAACTTGTGATACTAGTGTAGAATAAATGCCTTTGACTTGTTGGGAGGTAATGGAGAGATCTTATTCTTTGTCGAACCACGACGACCTTATTGTTATACAATAGTTTTATGTTTGAAAATGCCTAATTATAGCAACTTTGCCAAACAATTTACTGAAATGTCACCGACAAATTAAACGGCTATTCAAAGCTCATTCAACGCGAACACGTAATGCAGTTCAATGTGTTAATGTATAAAATAAACCCAAAATAGTTTTATGATAATTTTGTTTTCTTTCGTAGTACCACAGATTATATTAGCAGTAGGTACGGACTTCGTGGTCATTCAGAAGTTCATTTGGGTTGGGGAGATGCCAAGCAAATAAAATTCAAGTAGGATTGTTGGGGAAAATAATTGATAGTCTGTCGTTTAGTTTTAATTATGTCTATGTCTTTCCTATCGGGAGCGCCATAGGACCATGCCTAGGAAGACTTATCTGTTACTTTAAAAAATATGTACCACCATGGTTATGAAAAAAAATACGTCGTAGTTTTGCACCACGTATACTTAAAAAAAAACGTGGTAGTTTTAAACGTATACTTTTGCTGTACACAGTAGGCCTACCACAAGCTCTGCCTGGCTCTGTCTCTGACTCAAAACCAGAGCCAGAGACAGAGCCAGGCAGAGCTTGTGGTAGGCCTACTGTGTACAGCAAAAGTATACGTTTAAAACTACCACGTTTTTTTTTAAGTATACGTGGTGCAAAACTACGACGTATTTTTTTTCATAACCATGGTGGTACATATTTTTTAAAGTAACAGATAAGTCTTCCTAGGCATGGTCCTATGGCGCTCCCGATAGGAAAGACATAGACATAATTAAAACTAAACGACAGACTATCAATTATTTTCCCCAACAATCCTACTTGAATTTTATTTGCTTGGCATCTCCCCAACCCAAATGAACTTCTGAATGACCACGAAGTCCGTACCTACTGCTAATATAATCTGTGGTACTACGAAAGAAAACAAAATTATCATAAAACTATTTTGGGTTTATTTTATACATTAACACATTGAACTGCATTACGTGTTCGCGTTGAATGAGCTTTGAATAGCCGTTTAATTTGTCGGTGACATTTCAGTAAATTGTTTGGCAAAGTTGCTATAATTAGGCATTTTCAAACATAAAACTATTGTATAACAATAAGGTCGTCGTGGTTCGACAAAGAATAAGATCTCTCCATTACCTCCCAACAAGTCAAAGGCATTTATTCTACACTAGTATCACAAGTTTTTGATCTCTCCCATACCGACCGAGAAGTCAAAGTCAGAAAATATTTGTGGCCATACTTATAAACGGTATTTAAATTTAATCATTGCTTAAAGCTAGCCCTGTCACTGTTTGTCATTAACTCAGCGATAAGAGATGGCAATAGTTTAATTAAGCACTGTTTATCTTTTGACATATTTTTATAAGTAAGTCACTACCCCCGAATAACAAAGTCCCTTGTCTATCGGGATTCATTTATATATCATTCATTATTATATTTATAGGTGCAGCTGAATAAAAAAAATTAACTAAAAAAAAACACGATTTCATAAATATAGTTTTGTGTTCTAAATTATTTTAGTTTACTTATCAGGCTTGTGAAATCTTATATTATAAGCGAAAAAATTACCAAATTTTTAGCGGTTCTCTCGATAAAATCTACCAAGATATAAGGCATTCCACATTAACCGGACGCTGTAATGTAGTTTTAAGTGAAATTATAGGCATTTATCGCTTACCTGGGCGTATTTAATTTAATTATGTGGATATTTACAACATAATATATCGTCTGGTAAGGACTGGACTAGACTCTACTGCTTTTTACTAGAGCGCGAATGGATGGAATAGATTCGATTGCTGAGTGATTTACCGTTGCTTGTTATAAAGGAAGTTATTTGTGGTGAAAACATTTTATTAGAACCTTTATAGTAATAGTTAAAATTTATCTAAGTATCGTCACAGGGAAGTTTAAACATTAGTTAAAACCACAAGGTTACAAAAAAGGGTAGGAATTAGTTTCTAGTCTTGGTCGCGTGGACCTGCACCTAGACTCTACGTTTTAAAGTATTCCATGTGATGCAACTGAATAAAGAAATTTTGAATTCAAATTTAGCAAATATACGTACTTGTAGCTAGGAGGTTTTTGAGTACCCTGCAATCCGATTTCAACGGATTTCTTCAATTTACACACAATGTATGTGAATATACACAATTATTATTTTAAATAAACACAATAAACATGAGGGCGACGTACCAACTAATAATCTACATATAACTGATGATAAATAAAATAAATTTACCTTTAAATAATTATATGTATTTGTTTTACTAATAAAAATCTGCTGTTCGTCGAATATACAGGGTGTAATCGTTAAGTGTGCACAGGCGATTATTCCGTAACTATTGCAGATATCAAAAAACTTTAAACTGATATCGAAAGTACTTTACCTAATGAGTAAAATGACATTAATAACTTTTTAAAAATAAAACGAGAAATATCCAAAAAAATTACATTAATCACTCCCATACATTTAGTATGAGATAGTAGAAAGGTTTTAGTTTCCTTATTTTAAGGTTTATTATAAATTTGAAGTGGTAAGATAATTAATCTACACGTGTATCTACTTGAAATTCATTAATACCTTCATATCGTACATAATTATAAAATGACAAGGGTAAATGAGTAGGTACTATTCCACTTAAAATAAGGAAACTAAAACCTTTCTACTATCTCATACTAAATGTATGGGAGTGATTAATGTAATTTTTTTGGATATTTCTCGTTTTATTTTTAAAAAGTTATTAATGTCATTTTACTCATTAGGTAAAGTACTTTCGATATCAGTTTAAAGTTTTTTGATATCTGCAATAGTTACGGAATAATCGCCTGTGCACACTTAACGATTACACCCTGTATACGTCAGTACTTGTTTTTGATAAGCCTAAACATAAGATTGACATATTTTTATTTGATGGATTATCTGTAGGTGAAAAAAAAACCCTTATTATACCTACGATATACATACAGGTAAGTAAGTAGGTACATGCTTGTAAGATTTATGACTTCATTAAACCAACGTATGTTGTTGGGGAAAATAATTGATAGTCTGTCGTTTAGTTTTAATTATGTCTATGTCTTTCCTATCGGGAGCGCCATAGGACCATGCCTAGGAAGACTTATCTGTTACTTTAAAAAATATGTACCACCATGGTTATGAAAAAAAATACGTCGTAGTTTTGCACCACGTATACTTAAAAAAAAACGTGGTAGTTTTAAACGTATACTTTTGCTGTACACAGTAGGCCTACCACAAGCTCTGCCTGGCTCTGTCTCTGGCTCTGGTTTTGAGTCTGTGTGAGTGCTGTCTAAATAAATCCTACGTCCAAACGTCACACACACCAGTATAAGACACTGGTGAGCACTTACACAGACTCAAAACCAGAACCAGAGACAGAGCTTGTGAGCTTGTGAACCAGAGACAGATGAGGTTTTGGAGCAATCTTGGATTAAAATCGCACTGCGTAACTATAATCGGTTCGTACAATTGAAGCCCCGCACGCAGGCATGCACAAATAAATGCGACTCACTGCACCGAGAAAAGACTGAAAAGTTTTGATAAATAAAGATAAATAAAGTTGGATTGGATTCGTTTTCTGTCATTTTGGTAAGTCACATAGCTTTTTCATTTTAATTGTTTTTCTGATGGTATTAGGGCGCTTGTACACGCTAAGAATAAACGCCGGGTCTACCCAAGAATTCGTGTCTTAACTAGTAAATAACTGTGTACACTGCTCGCAGCGGTGCACGAAAAAAATCTTATCTGCGCAAGACACGACGCGGCGAACGTTGTTGCGTTTTCGTGTGTGGAAAAGACAAAATTCTTGTCGTCTACACGAAGAATTTGTCTTGTCTGTAGGAACTGTCGCAGGAACGGCAAATTTTCTTAGCGTGTACAAGCGCCCTTAGAGTTCTGTTGTGTAATTTTGGTGGTACCAACATTACTTGAGGTCTTAGCTCATAGTGTTAGCAGTTGGAATGAAAGCGTATTATGTGATATTCTGATTTGATCGAAAAGGTTTCTGATGGTTTTGAAAAAAATAAACGACCAACATCTGTTTTCAAAGCCAATTAAGGCAGACTTGTCTATTGACTTGACTTGACTAAAAACTATTTTATTTGCGCATTATAGGATATAATACGTAAATAATAGTATATTATGCAACTAGTGAATAAAAGACGGATTTAAATCGAGGACCAAAGATGAATCACAAGCAAGTGCAGGAATCTAACGACTGAATCACGACCGTAGGGAGTGATTCATGATGATTGAATCACGAGCGCAGCGAGTGATTCAAGTGTTAGAATCCTAAACGACGCGAGTGATTCATGGCCCTCGATATAAATCCGTTTTATTCAAGAGTTGCATACTATACTTTATACCATGACTTCGAGAAAAAGAAAGATTTAAGCGATAAAGGATTAAAAACTATGAACTTTGTTTATACTATTCTTATATGACATAAAACAAATAATTTTAGATTTTGATTTGATTTGTAAATAAAGAAGGATAAATCAATGCAAGTTTTCTACTATACCTACTTCTCTTTCATGAACTCAACAACTCAATTGAACAACAAACAACTCAGCACATCTTTTTCATTCCTAGAATGCATTTTCAATCGATTTACTATTATCGAACTTTTTGCTGCATAACTTACTAAGAACAGTATTCAAAATAGCGCCAATTTACTTATGTATGACAATGACAACAAAGAACACAAAACAGTTTTTAATCCAATGCTAAACTCCTTGTCAAAAATTTCGACCAATCAAATCGAGAGTATTTATGACGCAAGGAGGTTGTAAGGTATTGAGATGGACGTTGACCTTATTCATGTGTTCCAAATTCAAACACCAAAACAGTGATTAAAAGAGCTTTTTATTCACTGTTTCCAGTGAATAAAATAAGCTTTTTAGAGGGGGTATGGTATAAAATAGTTTTTAGACACTCGACACTGGCAAAATTGATCCGAAATGGACAGATGCCATAATTAAGAAGAAGAAGAAGAAGAAGTTAGATTGTCAGCGCGCTCTCAAAACGGAAGCCGCTGACACCGACAATCACATGTTTCTTTAACTAATTTTAATTGATTACCTGTGACCGACCGAACACGATAACATCAAAACGACCGGCGCGGCGTCGTGCGCTACCGCCTACTTGCTTTTCTCGATTATTTTAAATTCTTTATTTATTCTCATATCGATTGAGGAATGAATGGAATTTCCAAACATGTATTTCGTTTTTGAATAGATTTATTTGTTTGATCTCATGAATAGTTTCTAAAGTTGTAACAAAATAAAAGCGTCGTTTTTGGGAGAATATCAAGCCAAAATCAAATATTTATGTTACATAATATTATATCATGAGTGTCATATTAATACACAGTAATATTGTTTGAAATTAAGATTTTGTATTTGTAAGTTGATTGTAATTTACAATTATATCGTTGTTGTCTATTTACAATTAATTAACAAATAATAATTAATTGAAAAAATAAGAGCCATGGCTCCTAATTTTTCATTCCAAAACTTTTCCATGTTGTGTTAAAAATCCCAAGAAAGATTATCAACACAGGCCAGCGCGATGTTGCAGTGATTATTGAACTCTGGACTTTTCAGAATTGCCAAGAACTTGTCGAGTAAACTCTATCACCAGGCCTCAGTATATTTCAGGAGGTATCAGACCGGTGGCGGCCGATAGCCATTTAACGAAACGGCTATAAAAAGTTGTAGATTGTTTAAGCATGATGCGGGCCAATTGCTATATGTATATAGCACAATTGGGCTTAGCCTGGTTTAGCCTTGCGCTCATCTAAAGCGTTCGGCGATGGTGATCTTCTTCTTCTTAATTAATGGCATCTGTCCATTTTGGATCAATTTTGCCAGTATCGAATAAAGATATATTACATAAATAAAATAGTTTTTAGTCAAGTCAAGTCAGTCAATAGACAAGTCGGCCCTAATTGGCTTTGAAATCAAAAGAAGGCCGTTTTTTGAAAACCATCAGAAGCATTTCAATCGAATCAGAATATAACATAGGAAAACTGTTAACACTTTGAGCCAAGACCAAGACCATCTAATATGTTGTCCCAGGCACTATAGCGCTCCGCAAGTAGGGCTTGAGTAATCACTAGCCTGTAATATACATATACTTTTTTTTATCGTGTGTTTTCTTCGTTCTACAAAGCTGATGGTACAAGCATATGACCCACCTGATGTTAAGTGGTAACAAAGCATTGCCTCGTAGTTCACGTACGTCAGAAACGTGCCCTACGATGCAACTCTCTGCGTCCATAAACTTGAGGCATACATATGTTCAGCCTCACGTGCCAGTAATATCACCGACACCCACACCCTTCAAATCGAAACATAGCAATGCTGCTTCACGGCAAAAATAGGCATGGTGGTAGTACTTCCCGGAGGTGCGCCTTATTTATTTATTTTAAGCCTTAATTACAGATGTATTTTAAAACTAAATTTTATTTTACACTACGACATCGACACTGTCACTATCTGTTTGCGCTTTTTTGGCAAAGGCCTCCTCCAAGCTCTTCCACTCCTCTCTATCTCTCGCTATCCGCGTGAGGTGGGGTTCATTTCAAGCCTGCGCACATCTAGTTCGCTGGCGGTAGCGATCTGTGAAACGCTGTCAAATTTGACAGCTTCTCACTGATCGCCGACGCCAGCGGCCTAGGTGTGCGCAGGCCTTTCGTGGTGAAATGTGCAAGATCTTACCTGCCACCGGGCGCACGAGTACGAGCGGCAGAACCAGCAGCGGCAGGAGCGGCAGCCGCATGCTCCCGCTAGCCTCGCATGCCGGCGCGGGCGGCGGGCCGGGCAGCGTGCAAGCACATCCACCTACACCAGGGCTGACAAACCAACCCTTCTTATTACAGATACCAGAAAACGACACGTCCCGAAAATTGACCACGTCTTTTGAGAATGTTTTTCGTTTAAAGCTATATGCTGGGGTAAACTTTTATCTGAAGTTTATTTCAGTTTTCTGTTGGTTTTGGAATAAAATTAATTTGCAACGCACTAATTGGAATAGCACGGGATCGCGAAAAGGCGCGGATTTACTAAGCGTAACGCGAACTTTTTTTAGGAAGTTTCTGGTGCTTTTAACTAATATGATTCAAGCATGATGTACTAATACATGAAACTAACCAACTTTCAGGAGACGAAACGAACTTATCCGCGAATTTTTCAGGACAACAAAACTTTTTTCGGGTAAAATTAGAAACTTTTTTTAGGAATAGCGAACTTTACTGAGTTAAAAATTTACGAGATAAGTTTCGCTAATAACCCTGTTCACTCGCACGTCTCGCGGCTGGCATTCGACGCGACCGAGCGAGCGACCGTGCTGCCCAACCGGAGCTCGGCGGCGGACTGACGCTGGCGGCGCGCGACCGGCCAGCGCCGGTGCAACTGCAGCGGTCGACGACTCGCGCCTTCCGCCTTGCCCAGACACCTTCGCGCCAAACTACATGTGCCTGACTTTCTTTTACTTAAACTTCAAAGTTTCTGGAGCCCTGATGGTTATCTGTCATTATCAGAGTTCTCAAGATTATTGGAGTAAAGTGTCATAATTTCCAGCGATGAAGAAAATGAAACAAACGTTTTCTCACACTTATCAGACTCTAATCTAAATTAAAACTAACCTCGATAATTTTAATAAGCAGTAACTTTGATAAACTCTGGCGTTTGGTATTGGAAAGTTTTTTCTCAATGGAAAACCAAATCGAATTTTAAAGAACGAAAGAAAACATCTATTTAAGATGTTATTTTTGGCAAAACATTATGTAAGTCACATTGTTAGCTAATCTGATTACGAGTTCAATAGCACAGTATTAATAATAGTATGTTAATAGATACTAAAGGATCATTGAACCCGCTGTTGAAGCGTTGAAGTCTTTTCAAGGGCGCATGCTTTTGGAAAAACTAGTTTGGTTAAATACAACCAACGTATTTGTTATCGTTTTCTCCCGTTCTTTGACCGATTATGTTACGCGATAATTTATTCAAACCATAAATATTTTTTAATGTTCTAAAAATAAAATTCGAAAATTATAAATTACATTAAAAGCTTTTATAGGAATACAAAATAACTTTATTGACATAAGCATGGTAAATAACATATTATTGAATACATAGGTCCCCGAGATAGTGAAAACTGTGTTTCAGGAACCAGATAACAATGAGTCTTAGTCAACAGTCATCCATCCAAGTAAATTCAGAATGGTTCCACTTTTTTTTTTAATTTTGAACCTTCATAAGACTAAAAGGTAACTGAAAGGTAAAATTAAATAATTATATACGAAAAACTTTCCCAACATCCAAACAGATCATGTGACTCAATCACGCTGTAGCAGCAAAAACCAAAAGTGATGGGCTTAGTAATTGGAATATTATGCGTGTCAGAAAAACATAATTCGTAGAACTTTATATCCGGGTATCACAGAAGCTTCGTCCAAAAAACTATTTCTAATCTGTAGGTTAGATAATCTAACGGTTACAGATGTAAAAATCTTTTTCATTGCTCATATTCGGAAAGTAGTTCTGAAGTTGCCTGAGGGGGGCCTAATTGAAAGTAATACTTTCAGCCCTAGGGAGAATCTCTTTCTACTGACAGCCGTCAAATTATAACAAGAAAAAACAAGTTCTATTTTCACATTTTTATTCATTCATTCAGTCTAATTAGAGCGCGATGTAAAATTATGTTTATATTTTTACTTTTCTTGTATTCGTAATGAAAAGCAGAGTGTTTACCTCGGGTGAAAGACTTGTTTAAGTCCCTCGAGCTCCATTGGCGGCAAACCCATATCGGGAATTAAATTCGTGACTTTCAATCCTCGGGTAACAATGTACTATTTTTCGACCAAAGCTGCCAAGCTCAAGTGGGATTGGGCTGGCCATGTCTGCCGCATGCATAATGAGCTCTGGGCCAAAATTACAACAGAGTGGTGGCCACAAGAGCCAAGGCGTCGCGGCAGAACAAGATGGCAGAACAGCTGGATAAGTACAGAACACAGTGGAACATCTCAGCACAGGACCGCGCAGAGTTGAAGGGAGGCCTTTGCCCAGCTGTGGGACATAGAAGGCTCATAATAATAATAATAATAAGGGTTATAAAACCTTCTTAGTTGAAAGCTTCAGTTAGTTATCGCGTATCTGCAGTGGCAATCAGTGAAACTGTCAAATATCGCTATCATATTTAACAGCTTTTCACTTTGCTGGAGCGCTTCGATGTGCGCAAAGCTTTAGCAACAGTAGGCCTACCACAAGCTCTGTCTGGCCAGAGACAGATCTCTGGCTTGGTTTTGAGTCTGTGTGAGTGCCCGCCAGTGTAATAAACTGTGTGTGTGACGTTTCGACGTAGGATTTATTTAGACAGCACTCACACAGACTCAAAACCAGAGCCAGAGACAGAGCCAGACAGAGCTTGTGGTTGGTAGGCCTACAGGTTATAGGGGTGCGTAACGGTTAGTTGATCCCATAATCTACGCGGTTTAAACTATTTCAATACTGTTCGTAATATTCAATTCAACTTTATCGCTCTTAGCTTTCACAAAACTGCAAGTCTGGGGTTTGTTGTTTACTAAAGCGTTACCGTCATATTTATTATCAATATGTTGTTCCAACCCCGCCTAAAGTGATTTATAGTATAGTAGAAGTGGTATGTAGTGTATGAAGAACAAATTAAATGAGCTCACTCGCATCAATTTTTATTTTCAATGTTTTGCACCCTGAAATCTATCCTGTCAAAGATATTTATTTTTCTATGCATCTGTTCGCACGGAAAAGCTATACTCTAATCTACTATCTTTATTATAATGCAGGGTTTAGTCAAGTTTTATCTTAACTCTTCATCATCATCAGCGTAGAAGAACCAAGGTCACTGACATAGCTCTTAGAATTAGTAATTTGAAGTGGCAATGGGCAGATCAGGCTCGAAGAACCGACAACCGTTGGGGAATAAAGGTTCTCGAATGGCGACCACAAACAGAGAGACGAAAAGTAGGACGCCAACCCACCAGATGGACTGACGACATTGTTAAGATCGCAGGAAGTCGGTGGATGGAGAGGGCTTAGAATCGTTCTTCCTGGAAATGTGTAGGGGAGGCCTATAGCCAGCAGTGGACTTCTTCAGGGTGATGATGATGATGATGATCAGCCAGAAGACGTCCACTGCTAAACGTTAGCCTCTTCAAAACATTTCCTGGAAAAACGATTTTGGGCCACTACTTTCTTCCCTACCTGCGATTTTTCCAATATTGTTATGATAAATCATCATATTACTGCCTTTTGTTTTTGTTAATGATCCACTATCAAATCCTATATCAACCAAGAATAATCATTTGATTTTGACGGTACCGACATACGAGCTTCCAAGGGTAATCTAGAAAACCCGATCTAAGTTCTAGAATTACGGTTATTATCATAATTGTATGAATAATATTTGACATAAATATATTATGTTAATAGATAAGTTGACAATAAAGTTGGACTAGATATCGATACTGTAGTTTATGGAAACGATTCGTTAGTGTTAATCCGCCAGTTTATATTTTTTATTGTAGATTCAAAGTCAAAGGACTGGCCTGCCAGTTCAATTGGCAGAAGCTCTGCCTTCTGCGCCGTAGTTCGTGGGTTCAATCGCCACCGAGAACAAATATTTGTGTGGTTAACATAGATGTTTGTTCTCAGTCTGGGTGTATATTGTATTCTATGTATTTATTTACAAAAAAAAGTTTTTAATTATATTATATCAGCTATAATGCAGATATAATATAATTAAAAATAAGTGGGAAGGTAGCTTACAACCGGGAGAAGGACATAGGATACTTTTTATCCCGAAAAAGCAACGGGAACGGCGCGTTACGGGAACGGGCGAGTGAAGCCGCGGGCGGCCGCTAGTAATTTAATAAATACTTATCTACGGTTTTTAGTTTATCTGCAGCATAGAACCATGGTTTGAACCCTTTAGTTTTTACTTCAACCGTAACAGCGGTAACCGTCTTTACGGTTTGATAGCATCAAAAACTATGAAACGTAGGCAATGTAATGAGACGCTTCATAAATTTTGATGATAAGTTTAAATAACACGCTCCACTTTATGACCCTAGCAAGAATAAACAGCAAACTATTCCATTCATTTCGAGGACGCGAGGAAGTAACAAGCTGATGGCTTGATGATATAGTAGATGGATACTATCTGTCAAGAGACATCAGGACCAGTCCACCCACGGTACTATCCCCAGTATTCTGAGTACTAATTTCCTAGCATGAGCAAGAGAGAGCACTGGTCTAGTGGTAGTGGCTTCGCCTTCCAATCCGAAGGTCGTGGGTTCAAATCCACTCGTTTACCAATGAGTTTTTCTATTGAAAAATGTATGTGCACTATGCCAGTACTCTCAAAACGGTGAAGGAAAACATCGTGAGGAAACCGGCGTATTGTAGAACCTAAAAAAGTTCGAGCAACACGTGTCAAGGGTCACGCAAAAAGGGCCCACCAGCGGCCTACTTGCGGAAAAACCAGCCCGCACATCAAGAGCGCATGATAAACTTGCCAGCATGAGCAAGAAAAGAGTGAGCACTGAGATGACGAGTGATAGAGGTGAGTGGAAGAAGAAAACGTGCCGTACCGACCCCATTTATAGCGTGGGATAAGGGCAGGAAGATAATGATGACTTTTCTAGTACTCGAACTGATAAACAGAAGAGCAAATTTCCTAATTGATATCTTGTTGGCGCGATGTCGGAGGATAGAAAAAGCTCAGAATTGAACTTCTAGAAAATAGGGTAGGCCTATGTCTAGCTGTGGACTTTTTCAAGCTGATGTTGATAGTAATCTTTTTCTACTAAATACACAACCAAAGTATTTTTTTCTTGAATTAAGACTAAATTGAAGCGCTTAGAGAATGCTAGGAGAGAGAATGAAGCGAAAGAGATAGGTAAGGATCGTAGTAAGAAGAAATACAGTCTAGCCCGTGGGATAGGCCCCGTGGGAAACAGGCGTAGTTTTACGTTGTTCTAAAGTATAAATATTTACGGTGAGTTTTATTTGTAGATAAGGTAAGTAGAGGATAAGACTTTGAATACCAGACCCGACATTTAAGCCTGAATCTCAGTCACGATCGCGTTTCCTTGGAATCCGTTAAACGATACAACCCGTGACTGTTTCCCTGAAATCGTATGAGGAAAGTGTTATTTTACTTAACCTGTCTTGACATAACTTTTAGGTGAATCACTAGAGAAGGAAGTAATTGGAATGATGAAATAAGACTGGAATATATGTGTCCAAAGATTATTTCCACTCCACACTCATTCACGTGTTTATATTCTGGGGTAGTTTAGCTACACACAAAAAAAACACAGAGCCATACCTATAAGTATCGTGTATCCTATTAATTTAGGAATCTGCAAAGTTTTTTATCGCCCCTAGGTTTAAGGGATCTGTAACCAAAACAAAACGGGATCCTTAGACTCCGGTTTCCGTTCGTCTGTCTGTCGGTTTGTCTGTCATCAGGCTGTACCTCGTATACTTGCAGTTATAATTTTCACAGATGATGTATTTTTATTGCCGCTAGGTATAAAATTTATGAGTACTAGTTAATATTTAAGGGGTCTCCCATATCACAAACGTGATTTTTTGTTTTTGTTTTGTGATATTAATAACGGCACATGCTTTAAAAGTATACAACAGACGTGATTTTTTGCCGTTTTTATAGCTAATTTTACGGAATCTTTCGGGCGCGAATCCGAATCGCACTTGCCCGATTTTAGTTATTTGGTGGCGCCTCTTTTACTTTAAATTCTTATCTTTGCTTTACCGTATGCAAATATTGGACGCAGTGTCTAAAGGTCCATTTACATTAGGTACCTAATTGACAAACACAATCAATTACAATCAGCTCGATAAGCTGATTTGTGATGTTTGAGCGACGTGCGTGGGTCGACAGGTGGGCGTGCCGTTTAATTGTGCATTCATAGGGTAATTGCGATGCTAGACCACCACAAAGCTAGGTAAAGCTGATGGTTTGAATAGCCAATCGACCACACCCTAGAGTGGGTGGAGGTACTTTTCCAAGGTAATTAGTGCTACCTATGCTTCTTCTTATTACAAACGATAAAAGTACCAGTGTGGTGTGAAAGGTTTTTAATTACCACTCAAAGAAGCTCTTTTCGCGTACACATGCTTGGTAGTTTTTGAAAGGGCCTTGAAAAACTACCTGACTAGGTACTCCCGAAAACCTAAGTAGGTGATTACCACAGAAAATTTACTAATAAATGTTTTTTATTGGAAAAAGCTTACTCACTCACTAATAAGGATTGCATTAAAAATGGTCTGCGAGTCAGAGGAAAACGTGATTTCTGGCAAAAGCGTGTGCAACGGAAGTGGATCACATCACTTGGCATCGGCATTGCATGCAGAACGTGACCATGACGTCATCAGCATTGGAAATGTATTATTAACTATACTTGATTCCCCAAGATGTTTTCTTTCACTGTTGAGGAACACGCGGTCAGCGTCAGCGTTCGCGATTATCGTTTTCTTCCTCCACTCCAAGGTCTCATGTTTTTCCTGCCAGCACTTTCAAGCATAAAGTATTCCAATTTTAAACTTTACCAACGACTGTAAGAAAATAAAAAAAAAATACGCAGAAAAATTGACATGCAAACTCCTTCGTCATTTGGCATTTCTATTCAGTTGACTCGGCAAGGGCTAATAAAGCAAGCAGTCGGTAAGTGCCGCTTGGCAAGTATATCAACATTAGTATCCCTAGCCGGTTCTACTGTTCACCACAACTCACTACCGACCATTTACAAATTCCATAGACAAGACCACTTACCACCTAGCAGGCCTGTAGCCAGGATTTATTCCAGGGGTTCTAAACTTAAAAAACCCAAACTTATTTCTGTAATATAAATGAAATGGATCACTACGAAACGATGATGACTCAGTGGCGCGTCTTGGGAGAGACATATGTACGTCCTGCAGTGGACTGATATTGGTTGATGATGATGACTATAAAATGAATTATGTATGAATAGTTGATGACCAATGGTAAATTCTGAGCTTGATTAACCCACTGAAATAACTAAGAAACTACGCAAAGTATCCCGTATACTTAGATAAAAAGTTCCTAAATTGAATGAATCCACCCATAGCCTATAAAAACTTCTAGACTCGTAATGTACCTACTTGCCTACGGTGCGATGACATACTAGTAACCAGGGGGCTAATTCTCGGGCCGATCTCGATCATTTTGCAATTTTATTTTATTACTTCTTTTCGAAGAGAGAATGCCAGATTTCCTTGAGTAATTCATCAACAACCTCATCATAAAAGCCTCAACAGCTACGATATACGGAAAACGTAGAAAAAGTGCGCGGTTGTGAAAAGAAGCAATAAAATAAATTTGCAAAACGATCGAGATCGGCCCGAGAATTAGCCCCCAGCTAAGTTCCATCTGATTGTGACAACAAACTCAAGCGTGACGATATCGAATACATCATCAAATGATGCGGGTGCGCCGCGCCGACCGCCGCCGTATCGGGCTGCCACTGCTGAATACTTTATCTTTACAGTAGCTTGTAACAAGGAATATAATACTCTCTACGAGAGGCTTGTAAGCTTCAAAGCAAATGATAAGGCTTCTTTCGATTTGCAAAAAAAAATAGATAAAGTGATGGACAACAAAATTTCTTCTGTTTCTCTCTGTTTGTTAATTTGTTTTTTTTTTTGTTTTGTAAATAAAAATAGTAATTTAAAGTAGAAAGCTTTCCTTAGCTTGTCCGTTTTAGGCTAGTGTCCCAAAGCGCGACCGAACGCTAAGAATTTGCCCGAATCGGCGACTTCGCATAGCGTTGCCCACTTGTTTACCTCGCGACAACTGCTATTTCTGCACGGGTTGTTTACGACGACGTCGGAATGGTACCGTTAATTTGTTTATTCACGCGACAACGTTTATAATAGGTACGTACCTACTCGTACCTAAGCAAGCACGAACTTAAGAGTGGACACATTTGCATTGCGTATACCAAACTTGAAGACTAACTGTTATAACACGCGAAAATAAACTTGGTTTTATAAGTTTCTGAGCATAGATACTTATAGGAACACAAAAAACCCGTGTATTGGAGCTTATATGATTACATTGAAGGGGCTTCGCGACATTGTTGCAAATGCCACAGATAATGCAACAAGTGTTCGCAACAGACCAATTAGATGCGTCTCCATTATGGCAGCTGAGAATATACTTTTTTATTGCGGTCGAGTTAATTGAAACAAGTTCACACTCAATCACTCCTACTGCTTTGCATTTATAAAGTGGGTACTATATTACTAATGTTCCATCATTAGTTGAGTCGACTTAGGTCAGTCCGGTCATTTATGTCGCGCCACTGAGCATTCCGCTCTTTTCATCCATTTTGCGTTTTACACATTGTCACCCCACATTTCCGGATGGCGTTCATCCCTACGCTTCTCGTACAAAACGCTGTCACCACTATAATACCTATTCGTTTTCTCAAGCTTGTCAAGATTGTCGGTTCTATGACCAGCATGATGGTGACCCACTGCTTGTAACTATAGATTGAGGTACCCAGCAGCTAGGTTTGAATTTCGGTGGCAGTGGTGTTGCTTATGTCAGATAGATAAACAATACGAAAGTGACAGTTAAAGTCTAGGCTAGGTTTCAAATGTCAAAAATGAAGCCGATGTCGATTACGAGTTGCCTTTTAGACAATAAGCCCCCTGGTTTATCAAACCACACCTAATCATGCGCTATAAAAACGAATAGTAGATACGGAATAATGTTGTCTTCCGTATAGCGTTACTCTGATATAGTAAAACCCGCCTTAAATAGCTCAGCTAGCGTTAAATATAAAATCTATCATAGAAATCAAATCTTAAGTGGGTTTGCATAGGCTTATCGACCACAACCAGGTTAACCAATTAAACCAGATAAGTTGATACTGGATTGTTATCGAAATATGATTTATGGACAGACAGACGGATAGATAAATCAGTCTATGCTTTTCAAGCGGCTAATTCCTGCAAATTAGCGGTGCGGTTCGGTAGAGCTATATCATAGCAGGTATATAAGTATTATCTTGGTTTATTACTGAAATTCGGCAAGTGTGAGTTAAACTATGAAACAATATTTTAGTATAGACCACTTAGCATATTGTGCCTATAGAAATTGTTTGTATTCTAAGTAGGTATGTATTTGCAAAAAAAAAACAATTATATAAATATTTAAGTATTATATCTCACTGGTTCCCATATACAATCTCGGCTTAATTTGGGGCTGGATAATGTCGTGTGGATTTTCTACAATAAATATTATTTAATAATTGTAAAAAAAACAACGTTATTTCATGGTCACACCAAACCATTCAATTGATTAGCATTCTAGAATTTTAAGGATTTGAGTTGAAAGCGTTTTAAGCATTTGATCAATTTACTCAATCGATTGAGATCTGCCAGAAAGAATAGAACCCTCAATACGAACAGATTAAGCTTGTAACCTACAACATATGGCTTTAGAATGATTGGTTAAATTGCATGCATCAGTAAGAATCATGACATCCTTTGAATGACCAAGAAGTGTTCCACAGCTTTCCTTCCTTCGAAAGTTGCCCAGTCAGTAGTAAGTAGGTACTTCGATAAGTAGTTACTTACCTACTTTCTTTAAGTAACTTAGGACAGTATTTTTTAATTGACTGCGGCTTTTTCGTTTTTTAGATTGAAAAATGTTGTGGTTGAAAAATGTATTCGAAATTCAAATTCAAAATCTACGTATGACATAGACAGATGATAAGACCTCTTTCATCAATATCGACGAACGATTGTTGTTGACTGAAGAGAATCCACAGATAATAAATTTCTCAACGATGTCATAAATAAATATTAAAAAATATATACTTAATAAGTTTACTATCATAACGGGTCTTATTTTTTGAAAAGACCTCCCCAGACATGACTAACATCGTACAAAAAGTTCAAAGGCACCGAAAAATTTTCTATTTACAATCCTTTAATTTTAAATTTGTCAACTAAACTGATGTTTTATCTTGTAAAAGGATTAAACAATGTATAAAAATATTGACTTAGTCCGGGCACCCACAGCAATGACCGCAGGCGCTCTTGTGCTCGACGCGTCATCGTGGAGACCCATTATGTCATCCGTCTAGACAGGCCACATGATAATACGTGGACGGAGCCAGGTGTGGGGCCTAGCTTGCTAGGATGCTTTTGTAAAATCAAAAGTCAAAAATCCTGTGTTCAGTGGTATGACAAGGATCACTTTAAAACGTCCTAAAGCTAGGTAAGGTGCCAATTCCACGCGGACGGGCCTTTAAGAACACGTAAAAAACTACGACATGGTTGGGGCCTTTATTGTATGGATATAATAAAGGCCCCAACCATGACGTAGTTTTTTACAAAATAAAAATAATTAATAAGACGAAGTAGCCGATGCTGGAGCAAAACAGTCTAGAACACACCTATTCAGTTTTGCCTCCCCGAAATTCAGATTTGGATGGTCAGAAATTTAAACCAAAACGTTTGAAGCTTTCATTCACCTAAGGCCTGCGCACATCTGGAAGCTGGCATATTTGGTATTTTTTTTATATTTCACAGCGCTGAACGCCGCCGCCGCCGCCGTCGCCAACGCCTAGATGTGCGCAGGCCTTTATAGAGTCGAGTAGAAAAAACATTTGAAAAAGGAAGGTTCGAATACGTCATGGCATTGGCTAGGATAGGACTCAATTTATGGAAATTTTGTTATCTCATTCGTTCGTTCCTAACCCGGTTTTTACTGAATTAACGAAAAGGTTCTTGGTTTTACTTCTTTTCTGCCCCTTTCTACCCTGACTACACTCACTCAAATAAACATCGGACGATGTTTACACACAATTTTGTCCAATTTCGACGGTAATTTCACTGACTTTACTCTTTTTTGTGCCATGGGTTTTTGCCTTTTTGTACGAATTTGATCCAAAATACATGGAGTATTCGTTTTAGTGGGGACATAAAACAATAAGACGAATGTTTTATATGAGTCTTAGGAATTTTTATTATGCACGTAAAATATATTGGATTTTACGTTGTAAAGAAATTTGTTATATAAATAATTCTGCCGAACGAGCAATAAATTTATTTCTGAAGGATGTAGTACAGGTTCCTAACCAAAATTTGATTGAAATTTAATTTTGAAAACCACGCCGTAGTAGCTGGCCAGATAATGTGAAATCAGATTATTTATTGCTTATCATAACTATTGTACAGAAAAGATCTTAGTAACTAAGGCTAGATGGGTAGGTACCTAAAGTTTTCACAGTTTGTCCGTTCCTTCGTTCGTAAAATAAAAGGGCAATA
This sequence comes from Thera obeliscata, assembly GCA_947578465.1. Taxonomy (NCBI): domain Eukaryota; kingdom Metazoa; phylum Arthropoda; class Insecta; order Lepidoptera; family Geometridae; genus Thera; species Thera obeliscata. The sequence continues at coordinate 4,774,738 of OX387913.1, forward strand.
AGGAAAGTTTGTGCCCAATAACAATAAAAAGAAAATCAAGATGTTATTAGATAGAACAATTGAAAATATGGAATAGTTTTCATTTTATTTAGGTAACTACTTAATATTATTGTTGTTAAATGTTATGCTAAATCATAATGATTTCAAGGAATTAATTGAGTAGGGACGTATAAATGTAGAAAGATAATTATTTAATATAAACTTTATTTATTTTAAGTGTAAATAATGAATAACCAAATCAAATTATATGTATTATTGCCATAATATGATTGTATCAAGGTCCTCAACTGCATGTTGTTGAGGGAGAGTTTAGTGTTATCCAGTATCAATTCTGGATAGTAATAAAAAAAAAAAAATACGGGTTGCACTCCGGGAGTGCCGGCAGAAGTGAAAACTTGATTATTAACGTAGGAACCCTAAAAGTTGTTTATTTTATCAAGTTCCTCAATGTAGTAAAACCCCAATCAAAGTCCTAAGGAACCCTAAAAATTTTAGCATTATCAAGCTCCTAAGTGTAGTTGAAATTCCAATCAAAGTGCTAAGGAACCCTAAAATTGTTTACATAATCAAGGTCCTAAGTGTAGTTGAAAGTCCAATTAAAGGCCTAAGGAACCCTAAAAGTTGTTTATTTTATCAAGTTCCTCAATGTAGTAAAACCCCAATCAAAGTCCTAAGGAACCCTAAAAATTTTAGCATTATCAAGCTCCTAAGTGTAGTTGAAATTCCAATCAAAGTCCTAAGGAACCCTAAAAATGTTAACATTATCAAGCTCCTAAGTGTAGTTGAAACTCCAATCAGTCCTAAGGAACCCTAAAAGTTGACCACTTAATCAAATTCCTCAATGTAGTAAAACCCCAATCAAAGTCCTAAGGAACCCTAAAAATTTTAACATTATCAAGCTTCTAAGTGTAGTTGAAACTCCAATCAAAGTCCTAAGGAACCCTAAAAGTCGACCATTTAATCAAATTCCTCAATATAGTATAACCCCAATCAAAACCCTATACGGAACCCTAAATTTTACGTAAAGCCAAATCCTCAACGGGTCGGAACCGCTAGAAGGGACCTTGTCGCGCGACCTACAAGTAGGTCCTAAATGAAGTAAAACGGCAGACATAGGAGGAGGGGGTTCTGGGGGGCTAAGGGGGGTCACAGCACGGCTCGCTTCGCTCGCCGCGCTGTTCCCCGTGGTCGCGTGGCGGCTCGCTTCGCTCGCCGCGACGCTCCCCCCGGGTTCAGGAAGAGGGGGTTCTGGGGGGCTTAGGGGGGTAACAGCACGGCTCGCTTCACTCGCCACGCTGTTCCCCGTGATCGCGTGGCGGCTCGCTTCGCTCGCCGCGACGCTCCCCCCGGGTTTCGGAGGAGGGGGTTCTGGGGGGCTTAGGGGGGGTCACAGCACGGCTCGCTTCGCTCGCCGCGCTGTTCCCCGTGGTCACGTGGCGGCTCGCTTCGCTCGCCGCGACGCTCCCCCCGGGTTCAGGAGGAGGGGGTTCTGGGGGGCTTGGGGGGAGTCACAGCACAGCTCGCTTCGCTCGCCGCGCTGTTCCCATGGTCGCATGGCGGCTCGCTTCGCTCGCCGCAATGCTCCACTCGAAAAATAAATACAGTAGATCTATAAAATCATGTACCAATGACCACTACTACCTGCCGCGGGCGGCCGCTAGTTCATAAAATCTATAATAGGTATGTACCTATACCTACTACAGTCACGAAAAACGCCTTGGTATGCTTGCTACTAACTATTATCTATTCTGTGACGTTACCGTGTCATAGTAACTACTAGCGTATCTGTAGCGTCTTACGCTTTTTTTCGATTTTTATTATGAACTCTACGTTGTAGTCTTAGGGTACATTTCTGCAAAAAATCCGTCCTACGCTTTTTCGATCAGGGTCACGTGATCCTGACGCGAGTTTAAGTTTTTATACCCATTCAGAAAGTGCTCAACGCCGCTAAAGAAGTTTTCACTTCAAAAATAATAATAACAATAAAAACAAATTACATCTACAAGTTGGTTAGTAAGAACATTATCTACAGACAGATTCAAATATTCATTTACTAAATGGTAAAACGCGTTTTTGATACCAACCATTTTCGAATGAACCAAATTCGATTTATCGAAAAACGCGAGAAAAGTTGGCCTAGCTGGTTTTTGTTTTTGGGTAAACTTTTAAGTACGAAAACGTGTTAGGATCAAAATTACTGCTTTGCTAAACTGTGTAGTGATGTTGACACGACTCACCTAGCTTTGAGACGTTTCAAAGTGATCCTTGTGATAAATACCATTTGAATATACTACCATTAAACAAATACTTAATTTGAATTTGTGCAATTGGATTGCACACAAGATGATTGCTCGATTTTCGATAAATACCTTCAGTGATTATGTCAAAAAGTGTGTGCGAGTGATAAGAACCTCGACGGCTGTCTTCCCCTTAATAATGTGTGGGATGTGTGCTAGACTTCATTTTTGCTTTAGTTATAGGTCTAAGCAGCTAAGCGGCTAAGCAGTCAAGCAAATGTGCAGGCAAGCAAAGCAAAGATACTGAGGCACTCAGTAAAGATACAAATTGAAGAAAAGTCCTGATTGACATTCGTAGTCAAAGTCATAAAACAAAAGGTATTGAATAAACTCAAATGATCACTTTGAAAGACTTTAAATGTAGAGGTGTCATGAGGACGTTATTCAAAATCGTGATTATATTAATAGGTTCCTCGTATTTAACTCCCAAAGTAATGAATCAGACGCCGTGTTGCATTTTGTTGTTTTTTTTAATGTTCACCCAAGATACAAATATTTTTTTTAAACACTTTTGACCCCCGTTACAAGACTTATCTCTAAACGTTTTTTTTTAAATTCATTTTTTTAGGCTGACGCTTGAACTTCGTTCTACTGGGGTTTTTAGAACTAGCATTAGAAACAGCGCGGGACACCCACCGGGTGAAATTATGGACTGTTCCATTTTTTTTTTAAGTTTGGTCCCTAAAGTATTTAGGTAGTAGGTATATGAGTGAATACGAATATTTTGCAGACTCGCTGATTCATTTTCATGAATTAGCAAGTCAGCAATATATTGAACATGGCGTGTGGGATGGACATAATATTCTGAGAAAGATGAACAGGATATAATATAATGCTGTGGCCGGATTGGAATTTTTGAAATTTCATTCAATGTTATGAAATATTTTTTCTGTCACTTCAACGTCTTATTCAAAAACTTCAAGCTTAGTAGCTGGTATAGTAGTTAGTATATTTTGGGACTTAGTAATTCAAGTACACAATTTGTAGAAAAAACTATGGCTTCTATTTTTTATCATTTATACAACGGTAGGAACCAAACCGTAGGTTGTTGTTGCCCGTTCTTCTAGGCTTGGTCGCGTGGAACTGGCACCTAGACTCAACTGAATAACCATATTTTGGCTTGGTCTTAGTTCGCGGGCGATTCTTTAAGTAGTAACTAATCGGAGACGAAAAATTTAATTACTACTTAGTGGTTTATTTTAGTGCCCAAATGATGAGTTTGCGTATGTTTCACGGATCATCAAGTTTTCGATAAAAATGCTCAAACCGGTAGCAAACTGGATTTTAACACTACGGAGAAAAATTATAAGCGCGGCTTCACAGAATACGAGATAAATACGATATTATAAATCCATTATACGCTTTTAAAGTAACAATACTGCCACAGCGCTTATAAGCATAGTGTTGTCGACGGCTTTGCTTGCATGACTACTAAAATGTTTCAACGCCAATTATAAGATATGCATAGGATCTCATTTTTATTTTATTTCAATGGCATTTTAATAAATTCTAAAATAAAACATTTTTCTTTTCTTATTAAGTATACCTTCCTATACTTGCCAAGCATAATAAATGCCATACATTTTGGCTGACCTATTTATTAATGTATGTACTACATAATAAATAAAAAATCCAAACAACGTCAATAATAATAACAGTCAGACTCGAATTTCATAATCGATTGGTATTTGAAGCAATTTTTTGCGAACATAACTCAATAATGTTACAAAATTACTGTCGATGTCTCGTTTCGAAGCTCATAAATAATCTAAATTAAGAAATAGATTAGCATTGCGGCGTGGTATTGTTATAATAATTTATGGGGCCGGTAATGATACCCCATAATTGAAGATACCATACTTCATGCCTACTACTTAGCTCTGGAAATAATCAGTCAGGTATTATGTACAAGATTCAATTTAACTTTTTTTTTGTCTACAGTCGTCCGCAATAAGAGGTACTTCGTCATTTTCAAAATTATGGCGTTCATTATGTGTTTACGTCTGGTTGGATTTTGTCATTATTTTTATGTTCACATCTAATTAGATCTACAGATGTGATCTAAAAAATGAACTGCAGGGCTACCGCGAGCTCCATATGGTTGTGGCTGTCAAATTGTGTAAGATCGGCTGACCCACACATTCATTTCTTCTTGGGTTTGAATGTGTTGACACTGTTGACACAATTTTGACAGCCATATTTAGAAATTGAAGCTTTGGCTCTGTGCACGAAGAGGCTTAGTAAACATTTTTTTTACGGTTTTTGGTTCATCAACAGACCTTGTTTTTATTATTTGTAAGATTGTCAGTCCAGTTGAGAGCTAATTAGATGTCTCGGTTATCATCATCATCATTATCACCCTGAAGAATTCAACTGCTGGACACAGTTCGGCAAGTTTATCATGCGCACTTGATGTCCGGGCAGGTTTTTCCGCAAGTAGGCCGCTGGTGAGCTCTTTTTGCGTGACTCTTGATCTTGACACGTGTTGCTCGAATTTTTTTACATTCTACAACACGCCGGTTTCCTCACGATGTTTTCCTTCACCGTTTCGAGAGTACTGGCATAGTGCACATAAATGTTTCGACAGAAAAACTCATTGGTACACGAGTGGATTTGAACCCACGACCTTCGGATCGGAGGGCGGGGCCACTATCACTAGACCACCAGTGCTCTCTCTGGACACAGGCCCATTTCATCCAATGACTTCCCGCGATCTTTACAATGTCGTCAGTCGATCGGGTGGGTGAGTGGGTGGCGTCCTACGTTGCGTCTTCTAGTGACAAAATATACTAATAGGTATTTAAACGTATTATATTATAGGCCAGTCGCCTCAGTGTTTGAGGAGCCGGGCCTCTCAGCTCTGCCTTCTGCTCCGTAGTTACTGGGCTCGACCCTCACTGAAAACAAATATTTTGTGCGATGAACGCAGAAGTTTGATCACTGTCTAGATGTTATATTGTATTCTAAACATGTATTTACAAAACTAAATATGTAGTGCTGTGAGGACTGTCCACAATATTTATTATTTTTTATTGACCGCTGTTACCACTAGTTAATAATGCTCTCGTTTATTTATTCTGTGATATACCTAGTCAATACAATTTGGTAAGTAAGATACAATGGCTGGTTCTACACGTGTTTCTACTCGAGACAGTAAAACGATATGTTTGGGCGCCGCTACCATGAATGTGGCGGTCCTGGAATCACACTGTCTGCTGTTCCGCGATTCTGTGTGTTTAAGCCATTGTTGTACGATTATCCATTGTACTTTCTGGTAAGATAAACTGTATTGTTAGCTATTATGATAATACTAGGTTTAGCTAAGCTTCTAAGACGTAGGTACAGGTCATTCAGGTACAATACAAAGTCTCATGTATATAACCATGCACGATCGAATGGACTTGAAGGTAATCTCATTTCGTGATGTGTCATATTTGACAGCGTTTCACTTAGTCTTTAATTTGGAGAAAAAATTGTCTTTCCCCAGTTCTTCGAATGCCTATTGTTTTTCCTCACTCTAACTGGAGCCTAATTCTCGGTCCGACCGAGATTTTCAATGTCCCTTATATACACATTGGCATTGCATAACCTTGCACTTTTTATACGTTTTCCGTAAATCGTAGCTGTCGAGGCTTCTACGATGAGGAAATGTGCCATTCTCTCTTTGAAAAGAAGCAATAAAATAAAATTGCAAAATGATCCGAGATGAGCCGAGAATTAGGCTCCAGATGTAGGCTGTGTTGATGTCATGGTTCTTAAAAACTCTAACCACTTCCTCTTCTTACTTGTAGTTTCGTCTTCCCGATCTCGATGAAACACTCTTTATAGAAATTTGAGGTTATCTACCTGGGGTGGGGATTGATTATAAACTAATAACAAGATAATTAATAATAAAGTCGATGTCGGTGATCCCCAATTGTACAAGGCCAACAACACACTTCATGAAAAAATCACATGGTAACGAAAGAAAGACGTCAGAATAGTATAGATTATTTAAGTACAGTGGCACCAATTTTTCGGTTCAGGTGAGAGGAGCACCACTGTCACATAGTGATGAAACAGAAGAACTGTCAGTGAAGCGAAATGAAATGACGTATAGTATAGTACATATATTTGTTTCTTCTTGGTTATCAGTGGGGTGATTGCGTAACTTTTGATGCAATCAAAACCTAGTTTAACATCTGTCAGTTTTGACATTATTTTGAGCTCCGGCTGCACTAAAAAGATTTGAGACAAAATTCATCTTCGACAAGGAACGGTTGCAACAAAACTGTTGACGTATTAAACATGAGATAGCGAATAGGAACTTCGCTTTGTAAAACATGGCACCAACTTTTTTCGCTTTCGTACCTAGTATGGCAATAGATAGTGTAGTGGTGGAAAAATAATGGCAACACGATATGTGATCGCTGTTCCTTGTTAGTATCAAAATTTTGATTGCAACAGAATTACACAATCGCCCTGCTGAACCGATAAGTTGGTGGCACTGTACATGAAGGAAGGTATCAACATGCCTACTTGAGATTTTTTATTGAAAGACAATAACAAAAAGTGTTAGTAAAAAGTTTTCTATGAAACCTCACCTGACGGCTTAGTATGGGCGCCACCATAAAATATAAAAAAAACCATTTGAATAACATGATGATGATAGATGTTGGAATATAATACCCTGAAAAAAAGTTGGATTTTATGTATTAATTTACGCTGTAAAAACTCTGTACTCTGCTGTATAGACTCCTGTTAAATAAAAAAAATCAAGTCAAATAGTATTTTATCCATGTTGTCTTTGGTCTACCTCTGCTCACATATCCATCCACATCCATACTCATCACTCTCCTAGTCACATGACTTTCATCCCTCCTCATGACATGCCCGTACCATCGCCAGCCTGTTGCCCCTCAATTTTTCTGTCTGTATTTTCTTCATAGATAACTGACATTTGTGATGGTTATCTACTAATTAAATAAAATCCTTTGAAATAAACAATTATAAGTGTCCAAAGAAAAAAAAACTTCTGACTAGTAGTCTATCTGTAAGAAATAATCGTCCAAATCATACCAATAATGCAAACATACGTCTCCATGTACAGACTGAATTGATGAACTGTGGCCTATAATGCACTTGAGACACAAAAGGCTGCAAGTTTGACCTTGGTATATGACGAAACGACTTGCAGACTGTCTGACACATCGTCTTCTATTTTGTTTATTTCGCAATACGTACTTATTCATCTAATGGTCACAGTAAAGGTTACGTCTATATTTCACACCCGAATACAGTATAATATTAAGAAAAAATAAGCCAGTGAATAAAATCTAAAAAAAAGCATAACAGCGATAAAATCACTGGCTTCTGAGCCCAAGACCATCAAATTAAAATTTAAGTTGTATGGCAAGGATCGCTTTGAAACGTCTTAAAGCTAGGAGAGTCTAGGGGCCAGTTCCACGCGGCAGAGCATAACCAACAAGCATAATAGACAACCTTACGGACCTTTACTGAATAACCAGGTTTATTTTATATTAATTGAATACTTAGGTATGTTAATAAATGCGTTATCATGTTTAAAATGCTACTCAATCACACAGGTTTAATTAAAAGCACTACCTACTTTGTGTCGTGCTAACTTACTCGGGCTGGGCGATAGAGACAACTACAGCTCAGCCTGATTTTACCTATTGAAATCGCTATTTCATATTCCTCTGTTTCATCCTCCAAAAATGAATCGATTATGGTTTTTTTTTTCAAAATAATATTACGAAGGGTTTTGGCTAGCCTGTATGTTTCCTGTTATTGTTTGTATTCAAATTTGTTTACTGGATGTCTGATAATGGCGGTAAAATGTGTCAATTTTTTAAGGTTCCTTAGTATTTATAATCCCGTTTTTTTTTGAAAAAACGCAACATAGGGGCCATAGGCCGTGGTACGTAGAGATGTATGCTAAAACAATATTTTATCTAGTGTCATTATCCAGAGAGGAAATGGAGGACTACGTTTATGTGGATGGATTTAACGCCAACTGTATTTCCTTTTTATATGCCGCATACCTAATCAAGCACACAGCGGTTAGGATATACTTTATCTGCACATATTTACTGTACCTAGGTACATATTTACATTAGCGCTAGTTAATTGGCTTGGCTTGTATTGTGTTGTGTATAACGGGTAGCCGGATACATTATCTTATACCTTTAATATCTTATACCTTTAAACGAGAAAATCTTGTATATATATATATATTTAGGATCTCGGAAACTGAGCCAACGATTATCATGAAATTAAGTATACAGGGGTTTTCGGGGACGATAAAACGATCTAGCTAGGAGTCATTTTTAGAAAATGTCCCCCTAATCGTAAAGTAAATAATCAACTTTATCATAAAATCATAACTCCTAGCGCCATCTGTTGATTAAGTCATGAGTTAGTGGGACAGAGAACGCCATCTACTGACGAGTAGTGGAGTTTATTATTATGTCGGTAAGATCGAAAAATATTAGTATTTAATCAGTATGTAAGTAATTCGTATTTAAATATAATTCACAACAACAGTATACCAAAAAAAAAAATACCGAGCGAAGCTCGGGCACCAACTGCTAGTATTTACTTACAAGAAAAAACTAAAAACAATAAGAATATTCCCACAGCTTTCTCTCTCATTTACCTACGCCGGGATAAATAGAAATCTATATTATGTTATTCACGAACTATGTATATTCCAAATTTCATCCAAATCCATTTCCCAGTTTCGGAAATAGGGGGACCAAACATACACACTCCTTCTACAAACTTCCGTACCAAGGTATATTTTATACTGTATACCTAAATTGTCTTTAAATTTCTAGTATTTTTTTAACTGTCTTTGTAGTATAGTGTTTTTAAATTTAGTTTGCTTTATGTTAGCAATCTAGCATTAAACTTTGCATGTCGGTCTCCGACGAAGTATGTGGTACTACACTGTTATTAATAAGAAGTTTTTCAAAATTGGCCATACTTCAAGCGAATAAATACATTTCATTTAATTTACAGGTAGAGTATAAAAAGGGTACAAATAAAGGGTTGAGATCCCTTCTTTTAAGTTGTGAAACCTGTATTAGAACATTTCCTCTTTTCTGTGGCTCAACATTGCTTTGTAATTTAGTTTAAGTTATGCGTAATACATTAATATGTAACTATGAATTAAAATAATATTTTACAAAAAAATACGAGCTTACGTACCAAGAAACCCGAGAAAATCACCTCCACTCAAACTCACACATTCACATTATTTATTGCAAACTTGTACAAAGACAATATAAAAATGCGAATGTAAAATAACACCTATAGATAATGTCGCTCAGCCGAGACAAGTAAAAAATCGATTAAAATGTGATTATCGATGCGAGTCATCGTCATCACCAAGATGAATGATGATGAAAAACTTTAGTTTTTGCGAACTACGATAGGTAACTATTTTTAGTACTTAGGATGCATGTGACTTGCAAATCTTGCTATAAGATAGTGTGTTTAATAGCCTTCTACATTGTGGTAGGTAATGAAACAGGAGACTTATATTGCTGTCAAGTTTTCAGACACTTTGTGACCCATCATGGCACGAATCACTTAGTAATCTGGGCTATGGGAAATGAAATGAAATGTATTTATTCGCTTGAAGTGGGAACTTGAGTGTTCTTTTTTTTATGCTTGAAAAAAACGGGATACGAAAACTTTTGGCGCAGCCTGGACAAGTTTGAGCCCGGCTGCGCCAATTTTACCACCTGCTTTATATTATAGGTCGGACGGCTGGACGTCTGTCCGCTATTTCAAATAAGCATTATTTTGTGTTTTAGTACCCCATATCGTAACTAATCAGCTACAAAGCTTTTAAACGCTGGGCGCTGATAGCCTTCTCCAATTAATGTTTTACCTGCGTATCCGTAATCGAAGTAATCAAGTAGTTCCATAAATACTAGCTAGGATTAGATGCCTTATAAAACACGGTAACTAATGGCTACACTGTAAATACTACTTTATGAAGTAGGCTGTAAGGAGGTACCTAAAGGTGGGAACACATTAATGCTGGATGCGTTGAGTATCCAAATCAATGCTAATTGGTTTTAGATATGGAAGACGAAACCTATACATTTTTCTGTTTCAGTTTTTGGTGAATCAGTGACACGAAGCGACGGCCTGGTTTGCTGAGGCTCCGTTCAGAACAGTCTTCAAGAACTTCCATCCACTCTCCTGAAGTCCTGAGATCTACTCTCCAGGGCAAACGAAGGCTTCTAATAAAACAAATTGTCAATACTGCCTTTGCAGAGTGAAACCCTAGACTGTCATAACACACAGTAAAAAAAAAGTAAACAGGTCTTTGCATCAAATTCAAATATTTCTTTATTCAATGGTAGGTATCACAAAGATTACTTTGAAACCTCTTAAAGCTATGTGAGTCTAGGTATGTCAGTTCTCCGCGACCAAGCCTAGAAGAACATGCAACAAACTACGGCTTGGCTTGGCCTACCGGTTTTTTGTATGACCCTTTTACAGAACAAAAATAATACCTAATAGCAGTGAAGTTCCAGTGTGGTGTCACTCCCACTTAGTGGAACGTAGGCATCTATTGTAGATAATTTATATAGCGTCAGGGGCAACTGGTGATTACTCAAGCTCTACTTGCGGGCGCTATAGTGCCTGAGACAGGATTTTAGATGGAATAAACATGCCCAGTACCTATACCATCCTGACAGCTTAGTCTGCCTAATCCACAGGAAAGATATGGTCAATACGTGCAGAGCTGACTAAGCCATGGGTTTCTTTCACCGTTTGAAAGCACTAGCATTGTGTGCATGAATTTTTCAAACAGATAAATCCAAAGGTACTCGTCTGGAATCGAACTCGTGAGACCCTTAAGATCGGAAGGAGGGGTTACTATGCCACCAGTGCATTCTATATATAAAAAAAAGGTGAAGGAAAACATCATGAGAAAACCGGCATGCCGTAGAATCTAAAAACATGTGTCGAGTGCACGAAAAGAGCCTATCTGAGGCGCACTTAAAATCCTTTCACCACACTACTGTTAAAAGAACCAGTGACACGTTAAGAAGAACAACAAAACAGAGCTCCTAAGCCGTTGGAATTTTCTCTGGTTTTTAATTGGGAATACCAGACTCAACTTCTCATTAATTGTCATCATAGTTCTCTTAAGAATCTCTTAAAGGTCATTATGGGTCTCATAGCTTTGGTATCGGCCGCAGCGCAGTCAATATACAATCATTACAAGTTTTACAGTCTTGTTGAAATGAAACTTCGCCATGCTGTAGTAAATTGATATTAACAACCGAACAATGGGCTCTGCCTGCTATCAAACAATGCTATCTGAACATCCCGCAATCAACCCGTCTAGGCCCACGGCGGCCTATGTGCCAGTCATTTGATAGTCTGACTGTACAGTTACACGGATGCTGGGTATTTCACACGGTTCACTAGATGTGATAATTTTAATTTATTTATCATTCATATTAAACATTGTTTTTAATATCATCGTCGCAAATATCGCTGTCATATTTGACAGAGTTTCACTGACCGCCACTGCACATCTAAATGATTGCAAGCCTTTATATTGTTATTTTGTTATTTTATTGTTAGTAGTAGTAGAGCTCTTTGTGAAGGGCTCGTCCGGGGAAGAACTACCACCATGCCTATTTTTGCCGTGAAGCAGCATTGCTGTGTGTTCGGTTTGAAGGGTGTGACTGACGGTGAAATTACTGGCATGTGAGGCTGAACATCTGTATGCCTCAAGTTGATGGATGCAGGGAAGTGCAAAGTAGGGCACATTCCTGTCGTGCGTGACCTACGAGGCAATGCTTTGTTATAGGCGATGGTTACCACTTAGTATCAGGTGGGCTTGTTACATCAGCTAGTGGTATTCAAAAAAATGTTAGGTATTTTTAATGCCAAATTGGGATGGCAGAATACATTGATGCTATAAAATTTGCAACACCTTTATATCATGTATATTTCTGGCAAAAGTATTTGATTAGAAGAATATTATGAAAATGAATGAAGCGAACAAGATATCACAATCATAGCAAGTGGAAGTCCGTGACCTCTATACCTATCATTAGTAAAACAGGCGTGATCTTATATACGTATATACAAACTATAAGTACATCTATAGAACGTAGTTTTTTGTCAGTGAACCTAAATTTTTTTCACTTCGTCATTTGTGAGCCGATTTGAAAAAATATTTTTTTATCTGAAGGGTACTGCTTCCAGATTGGTCCCATTTTAATTATATTAAAATCGGTGTTGCCATTTTTTTTTAAATAATTTTTTTAATGTTTGTAACTGCATGCCTCCGTCATTTATGAACCGATTTAGAAAATTATTTTTTTATTTGGAAGGTTATTCTTACGTCCATATTGTCCCAAACAAATTTGATTAAAATCGGTTTAGCCGTTTGACAATGAAGTCGGTTTCTCAAGTTTTTTAAACTTATAATTATTTTGCAATTCAAGTCACAGCATCTCCAGTCTGACAGCGGCCCATCCAGCGATCATATATCTTCGTCAGTCATGTACACAGCCAGACGTGCACTTAGCATGTTCGGCCAGTGGAAACGTGATCTTGCACATTGCAAGCGCGTCTAGACGCCCGGAGGCCCACTGTCTAGCACAGACCGATGGCCCATACAAAGCTACCAATTACGACCTGTTCATTGAACGTTGGTGCCTAGTGCCTTTCACACTGAAAAGCTAAGATCTTTGTGCTATTTCAAAGATCGCTCTCTTGCATGTTGCTGTTTTTTTTCTCTGTACTGACTGTTTTCTTCATATGTTTTTTTTTATTCTGTCAGTGTTGTAGGTAGATTCTTAAATATGTATCCCCATACATAGTTACATAGGTTGGTTATGCATGTTTGTTGCATGTATGTTTAGGTTATACTTTACGGTTCATGCCTTGTGCCTAGTGCCTTTCATACAAAGAAAAGCTAAGATGGATATTATCATGTTTATTGCACTTGTATGCTATTTTGAAGATCGCGCTCTCTTGCATGACGTCACAATTCGTTTATTTTTGTCTGTGTACAGACCTAACTGTTTTCGCGTCTTCTCACGTTTTTTTTAATATTCTGTCTGTGGCCTTAAAACTCCGTTACCAAAAACAAAGGTTAACAACAGATACAAAACTATTTAAGCTAACAGAGACACAACAACTACAATAAAAAAAAGTTTATCAAGTTAATTGTACGCAGACATTACAAGAAAACTAGATCGATAGATTGATAGATAGATAACTTTTCATTTGGCTCAAAAACAACAGACAAAAGAAGAACAACGAATACAGGTACGAGGAATCAAAAAAGAAAAAAATACATTGAAAACTTTTAGAAAGACAGAAACGAGTACACACATGTCATAATCATAATATGTGACCAAATCTACGTGAAAAGCCGACCTCAACTCTGCAGATGCCGCCATAGTTTTTGCAACTTTCTGCTAATTCCATTCCATGTTGGTACCTACTTATTACTGACGACAACACCATGCATTACGGTGACATTATACCTCATGATCACGGGAAGTCGTTGGATGAAGGGAGCTCACAATTATTCTTTGTAGAAATATTTGGTGAGGCATAAATGTCCAGCAGCTGACTTTTTCAAGCTAATGACTAATGACGATGAAGAGTTTTTGAAGTGAAAACTTCTTAGAGCCTGAGCCTCTTTGAAGTGAGAAAAAAACAATGAACTCGCGATATGCACGTCACGTGTCACGTAACCGATATCTCTTCGGCAAAGATCGACAAACTTCGTCAAAAGTCGAGCATTCCTTGCCAAGATTTTTTTTTTTACTTTATTACTGGAACTATCGACGCAAAAAAGAAGAAGGAGAAGTTTGATTGCTCGAGAGTGTATTTTATAGAAAGGCAGGTGCGTTCAGTAAATTGCTTGTTTTTGCACGGAACTTTGAAATGAATGACGTTATTGTAGGATAATGCATTAATTAATTGAAGGCACCAGACGTTCGTAGGTTTTTTTTTATTTTATTTTATGTGCGTGCACTTTACAAAGAAAAAAATAGAAAGTTTAATTCATGTTGGGATCTTGACTGAGGTGGCACGTTTCACATGAACTAGTTCAAGTTTTTTATTGGTACAGTCGGCATTAGGATGGTTATGTACACTTAATAATTTTCAAAACTGACACGACGGCCCGATGCCACCACACGTACTAATGCGAAAGTAGAAAAAAACACTCACTCACTCAGCATTTGCCATGAAATAGGTACCTTACCTACATAATATAAATTTGAATGAAATGTCACTTTATCCGACTTTCATACGGGTTTAGTAACGCGCCATGAATATTTTAATGTGTGAGAATGATAATCTAATCTCCAGCTCAACCAAGTTATTCACGGAACTTTAATCCCCTCAACTACATGAAGCCAAAAACAAAATTATACCCATCATTTTTTTCCGGCTACTGTGATACGCAGCACGGTAGATTGCATCCGAGGACCGGACAGTCATGGACTCTACTTTCGCTACGAATTACTACGGCAAATTTGGTGTGCTACGACGAACTACGCGTTGCGTAGCATGTTGCGCCAGTACCACTAGCAGTGTAATTAAATGGTAATACATTATGAAAAAAAAACATGATTGTTTATATTTATACTCGAACTCTCTCTCTGAAGATTGGACTCGTGGACCGGACATTCATGAACTTTACTTATGCTACGAACTGCTACGGCAACTTTGTTGTGCTACGGCACACTACGCGTTGCGTAGCTTGTTGCGCGGTACTTGTGTAGCGCATTGCAGTTTGTACGTATAGTGCCTATAGGACGTAAGAAATAAGTGAATACTTACGAAATTTACGTTCATGGCAGTTAGCACACTATACCCCTATATACACTATACTTATAAAAATAAGTAATTGCTCTTGTGAACGGAAAAGCAAAAAAAATGTTACTAGGAGAATTTGTTTTATTTTATTTAGCTCCACTTGCTATGACCGTTTAATAAGCATTTAGTTATAAATGGTCATAGCGAGCTGGCTCGAGGACAAGTTATAAAGCCAAAGTCAAAATTTAATCAAACATCAAAATCTAACAAAAGGCAAAGTTTATTCGTTTGTAGCTCAAGGATTACTTTAAAACATTCCTTCCAAGTAAGTACTATAAAGGCAAAGTAAATACAATCAGAATTCAGTGTTTAATCATATTAAGAAAAAAAAAAAATCTACGCGTTACGACGCCGTCTTTTGACTGGTGGTGTGCTTCTTAGTCTGGTCTCGGTATTGATGTCCTACTCTATCAAAACTGGCTATCAGTGCTAAGTGAAGCGTCCAGTAGTTGGTAGGTCTGAATTGCATCGGTAAACACAGACAGCCGGCAGACGGCCATCGGACGGGCGGATAGAAAAAAGCGGCCA
The DNA here is from genome assembly GCA_947578465.1 of Thera obeliscata. Taxonomy (NCBI): domain Eukaryota; kingdom Metazoa; phylum Arthropoda; class Insecta; order Lepidoptera; family Geometridae; genus Thera; species Thera obeliscata. The sequence continues at coordinate 4,790,448 of OX387913.1, forward strand.
ATCAACAAAAACTAGCTGAGACGCGGATACACGCCGGTAAAAAATACCTGCATTCACTGACGCGGTGCACTATTTATAGGTACTTACTACATCTCGGTACTGGGTACCTAGCCAATCGTGCCTAACATAACGGCTGGTGGGTTTACAAAATCGTACTGTATTTATATTCTGTGGTATAGGTGAATTAGATCATTCGCTTGCGTCTATTTGTAACTTACTTAACACACAATAAATATTTGTGTGGTGGACGCGGATGCTTTGTTCTCTGTCTGGGTGTTACATTGAATCTAAGAAGAAAAAATATGTAAATATTATTTCAGCTATCAGGTTCCGAGTACAAGCTCTGCTTATTTTGGGGCTAGATAGTGTTGCGTGACTATAATATTTATTTTACTTCAAATAAAAAAGGAGGAGGTTCTCAATTCAGTAGTTTGTTTTATGGTTGTTATCGCATAACTTTGTAATTTAAGGGCCGATTACAAAAAAAAAAAATTTTTTAGATTCCCAGATTGGTTCCATAGTTTCATCAGCTCAGCAGTTTGGCTATGAAGTCGGTTTCTAAAGTTTTTTAAACTTCGCTTGTTTTTTTTTTCAAAACAAAAAACCTTCGTAGCTGGTTACGAACATCAAGGTGTGCCTATATTTGTTTAAATTTGAGGCGGTTTTCCGTCTGCAAGTATCTACCTAGATTAAAAAAAAGAAGACTACTAGAGCCCTTACAATGTAACTTGGCCGTAAAGGTGGGCTGACAACAGGTGCATGTCAAGGTCGCCAGACGGGCCTGTGCAACTGTAATGTATTCTGTACCTAGTCTACTGGTCTGACCTTCTCACTGTTAACCTGTCTGCTGTCTACAATGTTGGGGTGTATGAGTCGTGAGACAACTAATTAAATTGAATTATTAAACACCTCACTTTTTAAAGCCTTGCGCACATCAAGCGCGATGGCGACGGCGATCAGTGAAACGCTGTCAAATATGACAGCGATATTTGACAGCGTTTTACTGATTGCCATCGCACTAGAACAGCCCGATAAAAAACATGAGAAAAGTGATAGGTCACCATATTTAGCGGTTACCCACTATTGCCGTTAACAAAGCATCGTATACCTATATCTCTTACCTACTAAATTGTGTGCTGTTAAATTATCTAATTAGAATGAGTATTTTTAGGTAAAGACTAAGATTATCCAGTATTCTAATTATTTCTAATCATCATCATAATACACCTAAAGAGGTTAGAATGACGTAAGGTATTTCCTATAAGTTACCAGGCGGAACGATTTTAAGTTGTGATAATAATATATTCCAAGTTTCACAGCAAAACCGAGCCGATACCTACGACATGATTCACCAATCTAAACTTTTTTTGCAATATTTCGACCAGTGTCTTTTATGTATTTATTGCTCATTATAATCTGAATCTAAATCAGAGCAGCCAAGCAGATACGACAACATTCACCAATCAAAACTTCATTTTATTGTAGTTTTTTTACCAGCTAGTGTCTTTTCTGTACTTATATAGCTCATTGTTGTCTGTGGCCGGTCCGTCTGGTCTGCAACAGGTAGCAATAGGCCTAAGATACGCACCGTAACAACATTTTTTCGTCGTATTATCTTGTGAAATGTAGAAATACTATGCCTTCCTATATCCCTCCCTACACAAGCTAATATAGCAGCGAGCAGCGCAATGATGTCTCGTGATCTCGTTCTGTCAAATGGAGAACTCAAAATTCGAATTTTGAATTTTGTCTTAAACTTTATTTTTGTGCAACATTGTTACCAGCCAGTATCTTTTCTGTACATAAACATCTCATTATAATCTGTGGTCGGTCCGTCTGGTCTGCAACAGGTGGCAAGGGCGCCAGGATAACGCATCCCTCGGGTGTGCGTCTGACCTTCGGATTGTTGCCGTGCAATTATTATGCGCGTAACCTTTCATGTCTGAGATGTTGGATTGTATACCAATGCTAAGTAGGTATGTTTAATATCTAAACATGTTTTATTGTTTGTTTTTTACCACAATACAGTTTTTATTATATACCTCTGCCTAGAGGTAAGTAACCACTTTACGTCAAGTGGGCGATCTTATTGTTTCATCACTTTTGGCTTTAAAAAAACAAACTAGTGTTTAGAATTTTGTTTTTTTGTGAAACGTTAAGCGTTTATACTTGCATGATCAATCAAGTTACGCCATATGCAGTGGGAATTTAAGTAAATAAGTATAAAAACCCTGAGTATTATAAATGTATCCTATTTGATTCGGAGTACCTACTTCCTACCTTGTACTTATTTCTAGTTTGTGCTAGCTAGACTATTATCTTCTGTGCTCTAGTGGCCATCCTGGAATATACTAGTTGTTATATTTAAGGCTCTGTAATAAAGCCTTATATTTAAGTCAGAGGGGTCAGAGTGACCCTAGGCCGCATTAGCTATGCGCCGGCGGCGGTTGCTGTCTGCGTAGCTTCCGCTACCCCCAGCCTTTACTAATTAAGCGGAGGGGTTGAAGCTCTATGGACTAGCGAAATATCCACGGCTTTGTTTGTAGCAAAAAAATAAAATAAATATTGGCAAACAATTTTTCCAACTTAACACCTACCTTACACGTACCTACCTTAGTCACATCGTCAAAAGTAGATTGGCATTGCTGGCTTGTAAAGTTTGAATACCTATTTCTTAAACCAGCTAACCAGATTGAAGTTTCGAAGTTTATTTGAAGAAAAATCAGCTTTGAGCCACAACTATTTGAAAACCGAAGTTGTCTCTTCTTTGACAAATTCAAAGAAACGGGGAATTTAATCACTGAAAATGCCAATCTACTTTTGATACTGACTGAACCATGCAGATACCTACCTGATAGATTAAGAATTAGGTAAAGCCTTCTTTCACAATAAAAATTTATGGCAATAACACAAAAACGTAACACACCTAACATCCCAAAGAGAATTGATTGCTCCTCAAAATTCATGCTGGCATGACGCTAGTATGAATTTGAGCCTAAAAATGTTGACTGGTTGACATTGCCTCTATTTTATTTCTAGATAAAACCCTTGAGAAATCGACTTCATGGCCAAACTGCTGAACCGATTTTGATAAAATTTCTAAGGGTGGTAGATCTGGAAGTATAAACTTTCAAATAAATAAAGAACTTTTAAAATCGGTTTATAAATGACGAACTTATGCGATAACATAGGTGCAGATACATATTTAAAATTCTGTCCCAGACACTGTAACGTCCCATAAAGAAGAATGAGTAAACCCCAGTTGCCCCAGACGCTATATAAATCATCTACAATAGATGCAAAGGCCTGTTTACTTTGCTTTTTAACCGACTTCCAAAAAGGAGGAGGTTAGATAGATAGATAGATAACTTTTTTATTTGGCTCAAAAAAAACACAGCTTACCTATAAATAAAATTAAACAACAGAAAGAGAAGAACAGAACATTGAGTAAAGGTACGGCTACACAATAAAAAAACATAATAAGAGAAAAAGAAAACATAGAACACATACAGAAACACATAGAAAGAAATAAGTACCTACACATATAATCCTAGTTCTATTTCTGAAAAAAGAAAGGTTCTACGTTCGGCTGTATGTATGTTTTTTTTATGCGACAACAGACATTAAAAAAAATACAACCGAATTGAGAATTTCCTCTTGCTATTAATCGGTTATAAAACGATTTTGAGTTCTCTCGTCCAACGTCCGCGATATTACCATGTTCTCAGTCCGTGTGCGTCAGTCGGTCAGTTTTAAAGTCCGTCACACACGTAGCTATACTACTATATAATATGAATATGCCGTGCGATAATATAAATTACGGTATAAGTTGGGGACGTCATATAAATATATATCATAGCTGCGTGTGCGGTCATTTGAATACGTGCGATAATATAAATTACGGTATAAGTTGGTGACGTCATATAAATATGTACCTATCATAGCTGCGTATGTGGTCATTTGAATATTAGAAAATAGGTATATCGGTAGGTATATTACTATAAGTTATATTCATATATTTATAGCTACGTGTGTGACGGGCGTTACAGCGTCGATTCCGAAAATAAAGGAACACGTAGGCATTACCTGCATCATCGTTACGAAAAGGTAAGAAACTCTTCTGCGAAACGATTTGTCGACTTCCAAATACTTCCAATGTTCGGAGACATTAATTAAGAAGAATTTAAATTAAATAAATGTAGTGTCGAATCCGGACCGGCGGGATATAAAGTCACTTTGTTTACGAGCGGTGATATTTACTGCTTAGCCGGACACGGTGCTTGCTAAATAGCTGGTTTTTTCATGACGAGTCACTGTCACTGGTTCCTTAGAACCAGAGTGGTGAAAGGATTTTAAGTGTGCCTCGAAAAGGCTCCTTTCGTGCACTTGATAGGTACTTACTACATGTTTTCGAAGTTTTTAAGTTCTACGACATGCCCGTTTCCTCATGATGTTTTCCTTCGCCGTTAGAAAAACTCATTGGTACACGACTTGTTTTGAACCGACAACCTTAGGATCGGAAGGCGGGGACGCTACCACTAGGCCACCAGTGGTTCTTCACAGTTTTACTTTTGTTTGAGGAAGCAAGTTTGGTAATATCACTTATTTTGCAGCCCGTTTGTCTTTCTACCTCATTGAAGCTAAACTTATAGGTACAGCCATACATATAAATGGAATTTAAATTTAGTCATTGTTTAAAGTTAGCCCTGTCACTTTTTGTCATTACCCAGTGGTAAGAGATGGCAATAGTTTAAGCACAGCTTATCTTTTGACATATTTTTATAAGTCGGGTCATTAGAGACACGAAAATTGGAGTAAGCCAGCTGTAGACATTATAAGCTGTGCTTCTGGGTTTTAGGATACGGGAGTAACGGAACGGGTTGCTCCGATTCGATCCAGATTTCATTATCGGGCATAATGACTCACTTGATTTTATTACTGGGTTTATCAACGGTTTGGACCAATATCGATTTTTAAGGCTTAAACCACATTGATATTTGTAGTCTCCACATTCTATTGGCACCTACCTTTGGTTTAACACCGACTTTGAAGACTTTTTTCAGACTTCAAAAAAGAAGGTGGTTCTCAGGGCAGCGGTATTCATCATCCTGAAGAAGTCCATAGAGTGGATGGGAATACCTACCTTTATTTGAATAAATTCTTTCAAATTCGTAGCTGTCTACCACCAAGTGGTGCTCGCAAGAGCCAAGGCGTCGCGGCCGACCAAGAGTAAGATGGCGAAACGAGCTCGACAAGTGTAGACCACAGTGGAACTTCTCAGCACAGGACCGCACAGAGATGACGGGATTGACCCATCAGCAGTCCAGACTTCTTATCTCCAGGCTCATAATTATTATCTACCTTCTTTTTTATGCAACTATAGGTGATGGAACAAGCATAAGGTCCAACTGATATTAAGTGGTAGGTAACCATCGCCTATAACAAAGCATTGCCTCGTAGGTCATGTACGCTAACAACGTGCTCTACGATGCACTGCCATGGATCTATTAACTTGCGGCGTACTGATGTTCAGCCTCACGTGCCAGTGATTTCACCAGCACCCACACCCTTCAAGCCTGTGTGAAACACAGGCTGCTTCACGGCAGAAATAGGCTTGAGAATTGTCCAGCCAGGTAATTTTCTTATTTAAAAAAGTGCAAATTTTCAAAGCTTCAGTGCTCAATTACGGGGCATTATGGGTTTAGAGCGTGTTGGAGTTGGTGGTGGCTATTTGCGTGGTCACATGCCACTATTGAAAGCTGGCCGACGTCCGTAGCCATAATGGCTCGCTTGGACTATGAAAGTGCACGCCCTAATGATAGGGTTGACAGCCTCATTAAAATCTGGGTAATTTTGGTGATCTTTATTGCACACACATAGACAACATTTAGAAAACTTTAAATTAAGACACGTTCAATGGCAAGCTTTACCCTTACAAGAGTTCTCTTCCAGCAAACCTCTAAGGATCAATATAAATATTTAATTCCAAATTATCTTTTTTTTACCAATACAAGAGGTAACCGGTTCCACTTCTGATAAAGTAGGCCCCTCACTATTTTATAAAAAAGTTCGAATATATGTGTCAAGTGCACGAAAGGACCCTCTTTGAGGCGCGCTTAAAACCCTTTCACCCTACTTGGTTCGAAAAATTCAGTGACACGTTAAGAAGACCTTACCATAATTTGGTTGCAACTTTTTTCCCTTCTTCACTTACTTTTCTTCCCTTCTACACTTAAGAGATTATCTCTTGTCGGGGATCTGATGTAGTTTCTTCCAATTAAGGCTTTTGAATGCAGCTTCCTTGACTGTTTGTTAAGCAACTATTATTTATCATCTTGTTATATTTTTTATGTAAATGCAGTGGTAAGTTTTGCGGCAACCCTGTTAGGTAAAGCGGCGTACACACGCAAGTCTGCAATACATCCCGTCTGATTTCCCTAATCGCAGGTCTTGCCTATTGGGGACAGGCAAAGAATTGTCGGTAACCGACACTGTTTAGCTAGAATCTAGCTGCTAGAGAGTTGATTTCAATGAGAAGCAATCAACATTCATATTTAATAGCAGCTGTAGATACAGTCATCGTAAGTTGATTAACAATCTATGATTTAAAACTTTTAAATGTGTGAAGATTACAATTTTCTTGGTGTAAAAACTTTTGGAAAATATTTATTTCTGGGGAGCGTTTAATATTTTTTTAGTTCATTGCTAATACATATGCTTACTTTGCTACATTAATTGTATTTTGATCTCTTGAGTCATCTCTCTAGCTAGATCGTAGACAAAACCTCAATCACGTCTATATTAAAATTGCTCTATACCTACTTACTTGTTTACTTTGTAAATAAAAGTTAATCAGCAAAGCTTCAAAATTACTACAGCATATTTATGAAACCGGAACGAAGAATTCACCTTGAATTTTTTTCTTGTGAATGTTTTTTTTACCTACTTAATAAAATTATTTCGAATAATCTTATCATTTATAAACCATCGCAAAGTATCACTCGCCTGTGTCACTACTGACTGTACCTTCCTAATTACTATTTTACACGTAGGTTGGCAAAACTGATTGCAAAATGTTCTTGGGCAGATTAATTTAAAATGGACGACGGAAAACTGTAAAATTAAAAAAATATACTTGAAACAAATACAACTGGGCTCACAGCTTTGCGCTGTAAAATGTGAAGGTTCGACTAACAACCAGAAACATTGAGCATACGGATGAGACTTATTTAAAATAAAACCTTATAATAACTAAAGCAGGTAATAAGCAGGTTTCTGATGCCCAAATTACATTAATTTGGGACTAGGAGTCGCTGAAAAGCTGTCCTAAATAGGCAAGGTATATGTTTTGGGAGTAAAAACATTGCTATTGTAACTCGGTTACGCGTCCACTGCGCCACAAAAGTCGCCCATAAAAATTTATGACCATAAAATGCCACAATTATTGGTTTACACGATTCTCGACTGCATCATTTGCGTTCTTCCAGCCTTCGTGTAATTTGTTTAAATGTTACATGTCACTGATTGTTGACGATTAAATATCACTCAGGGTTCCGTATAAGAGGGCTTCAATGATTTCAAAGCATTTCTTTCTAAAAACGATATGGAATGAGGCATATTATTTAAAAAGTTCCCTTAAAATTTTAAGATATTTTATTATGAAAAATGGTGTTCGGGTCGTAAGCCTGTTGCGCTATTTGTCCCTAATCAAAGCTACGGTGAACGATTTACTTTGTCACTTAATAGAAAGGAACCCAAACTGAGAACCCTCATCCAAGCAACAGCACAAAAAGAAGCAGAAACCGTCCAACTAAATACTGGCAATTACTGAGGCGCGGACAGGACCGCACACCCCAACATTTGCAGATACTAGGAAGCTGGAGTGTATTTACTGCGATTCCTCGAGCCATAGATTAATTGTTGCCGTCTTCGACGCCATTAGACGTAATACACAACTTCCTCAATTCAGTCCACTTATCCTCTGAAACGATCGACAGTTGTCATAGTCTGCTATTTGCTCACTTGCGTACATCTAGCATTGCTGCTGGCCGCATACATTCCTTGATTCGATTTTCAAATTCTATTGTTAGGGTCTGATTCTCGAATTCGTTTTTCAAATTTTATTAGTTACTATTTTATTAGTTATTAGTTACTACAATAAATTTTGAAAAACAAATTCGAGAATCAGACCCTAAACACAAAAATTTCGATGCGCAAATGTTTTTTTTTTGTCCACTCTGTCCTTGTTTTCTCTGAAGCGTTCTGAAGTGGCGATCATCATCCACGTTCGGTCTTCTACAACTCGGCCCTCTATTTCTCTCATAGCTACCTTATTCGTCGTCAGACGTTTTTAGAGAAATAAGAGAGCTTTAGGTCAAAACTGGCTAAGAAAATAAAACTGCAAGTAATGTTGGTTCATTATATTTAATTAGGTAGGTAAATAGTAAAATTAAAGAATAAATAAAATAAACTTTAAAAATGTACCTTAGATTATTTACGTTAATGCTAAACTATGATATAACTAGTACTTTTGCGCCACTAGTTATTTCGAACCAGTGTGCTGAAAGGATTTCAAGTGCGAACTTTACAGGTTGTACGATGCCGGATTCCTCACGATGTTTTCCTTCAAAATCCAGACGGGATTTTTGTTTTTGGCTTAACGTAAAAAACGAGCTTTCATATTCGAGCCTCAAGTCTTTTGACAGTTCTCCATTGAAAAGTGTCAAAAATCAATGCTTGAGACTCGACTAAGACCAAAGCATTGTTTCTACATACGGGCCTTAGAATATAACACCCAGACAGGAAGATTTTTTAATTTTTTTTTACATGATAAGTATAGACCATCCTTTGGCTACAATCTCACCTGACAGTAAGTGACGATGGAGCAGGATGGTCTAGAAGACACCTATTCACCTTTGCTTGCTTTCTCTTGCCTTGAAGAGGCCTAGATTTAGTGGTCAGGAAAAACAGCTGTCAGCCGTTTTGTAGTTGACTACAGAAATATCACTCTGAATCCTCCTCATCTCCTTGGAACACCTTGGCAGGCGGTTGGAGCATCTTAGTCCGTGATGCGAGATGGAGTGTAGCTGATGCTATGGTGTTCCTCACCCGTGGTTTGGGCACCTGTGATGGAGCTGCCACGGCTCCGAAGGTACCCAGGCCGGCTTTACCATCGTTGCTGACGAGGGGTACCTAGAAGAGAGAAATTAAACTAAATTTTATTTTGCCAAACGTCAGTAAAGGTGCTATCAGACAATTCATTTTTGCCTTTCATACCTTTCACTCGAAATGAAACAAAAAAACACAGAATGAAATAATAGTCCCGAATTCATTAATGGTTCGTTTGGAATGCAATTGAAAGATGCTGAATGAAAATATCATCGTGGATCGGTTCATTAATTAATTCATTCGGCACTATTAATTCACTCAGTGTTCATACGTTTCATTTCGAGTGAAAGGTGCCGAATGAAAGGCAAAAAGTAAAATAAAAGCCTTATAAAGGTCTATGTGCATGTGTGATTGTCCATAGACAATGAATATTATGCACTGATAT